>JAZHRO010000010.1:7500000-10000000 GCA_037157565.1 Thalassia testudinum | reverse complement strand
TCTTATACTCACTCCTGGGAACAGTTACAGTATCATGTGTCCCTCCTGGCATAGCAAAAGCCTGATGTTCAATAGTAAGAACTCTCTTTTTCCCAAATGTAGTTTCCAGATTCTCCAACGTCTCTTTGGCAATCTTGTAGTGCATTATCTCATCCTTAATCCTCAGGATGACAGAGTTCATGTTCTAAACACATGCCATGACATTGTCCTTCCATGTGGCATGCTTACCTCCCTTGATATTGGGCAGGTTCCATGAGAATATGCTTATAGAAATAAATGAGCGAATTGTATTGCACGGGAAACCTAGGTGCCTTTATATCAAGAGGCACTATGGGACAATTACAGTACATACCCATACAATCATAAAATAACAAAAAGATCCCAAAACATAAAATAACTCAAAACTCCCCCTCAAGCTAGAGCACAAAATGTCAGGCATGTTTTAGCTTGAAACATAAGTAATCAAGACACTTTCTAGAGTGCCTTAGTAAAGATGTCAGCCACTTGGTTTTATGTGGTGATGTAGGGGGTAGATATCTTGCCGACAAGTACAACATCTCTGATAAAATGGTAGTCCACCTCAATATATTTTGTCCTCTGATGAAAAATCAGATTATTAGCAATAAATGTGGTGGCTTTATTATTACAAAACATAAGAATAAGACCAGGTACACCAAAATCATGCAGAATGAACTAAACCCAGAGAAGTTCGCAGGTGGTATGTGTAATAACTATGTACTCAGAGTCTGCACTGGATCTAGATACAATATTTTGTTTCTTGCTCTACCAGGTAACTAGATTTCCACCCACATAGGTACAATAGCCAGTGGTGGATCTCCAACCTTCATAAGCCCCAACATAGTCTACATCAGAGTAACCCCATACATCAAGGTGGCCATGCTTTTAAAAAGATAGTCCTTTTCCAAGAGCATTCTTCAGGTATCACAATGCACCTCTCTAGGTTCTTACAAACACCGACTAAGGTGTCCCACAGCATAGGCAATGTTTATCCTGGTAACCATCAGATAAAACAGTCTACCCACCATAGCACGATATCTAGTCACATCTTCCAAAAGTAGATTGTCTGAGTCTACTAGATGAACACAAGGATCCAATGGAATGCTTGCAAGTTTGCATCCCAGCAATCCTACCTCTCATAGCATATCAAGTACATACTTTCTCTAAGAAAGAATAAGATCCCCATCAATATGATGCACCTCAATTTCTAAGAAGTAGCTGATCAGTCCAAGATCCTTGGTGTTGCATTATGTTATGACGGTGTTCGTGTCATTTTTATTTCTATTTGGAATCCTATAATATTTTCCCCTCACCTCTCTCTATAAAAGAGGTGTAGGGTTTTCTTTACAAAATAAGACGCTTCATTTCTTTCAACTTGGTATCAGAGCGAAGCTAAGGGCTCCACCAAAAGAACCCTAACCCCTCCACCGTCAGCCTCCCTTCCCACCACTACCACCGCCGCTAGCAGCAGACAGGCCGCCCGCAGTCGCCGACCAGGCAGCCACCCCCCATCACCACCCAAGTAGGCCGCCGCATCATCTAGGCTGTCATCGCGAACCGGGCAGTCATCCCCTACCCATAGTCCAAGCAGCCGTTGATTTCTTCGTGCTCTCTATCTCGCTACCTGTGTGTTTGGCAGTAGGGAGAAGGCACAACAGTGCTTTCATCTAATTGGAAGACCTTTGGATCGTACTTGATGAAGTATTAAAGCAAGGGGTCTTCCGAGAAAGTGATTTGATGGTATTTTCAGATCTTATCTATTAGATTTGGTGTGTGTATTCCCCTGTTTGTTGATGATCATGTGGGGTGTGTATTTCCCTTTGAAGTGTTAACTAATTTTTGACCGCTTGTGTGCAGATCATGGGGTATGTATTCCCCATATAATTTAGTTTTGGGGTGTGTATTCCCCTCGGTGATATCTACTTTGTGTCGTACGTGTAATTGAAGGAGTTCCGAGTTGTGTATTCCCCTGTGTTGCATTAAAATCAGATCTGCAAGTCCTTAAGGACGAAAAATCAAATTTGGCAATGTAATTTTGTGGACATGACAGCTTCTTCTCAGTCAGAGATTGTGTTGGGAACCGTCATGGGTGACTCTTCTCCAACCACTGGTGTGACGTGGTTGATTAACTAAGGTGCCTCCAATCATCCATCTGGTAATCCACAGTGTTTTGGATAGATCCAAGCTGTTTCTCAAGGTCGCAATGTACAGGTGGTTGATAGGTGACACACTCCTGTTGTCGGTCAAGGGGTAATTAATGTTACCCCATCTATGCAACTTAACCGTGTCTTATTGGTTCTGGATCTGTACATGAATTTACTTTCTATCAATGAAATTATCACGCAAATGAATTATTGTGTTATCATTGATGAGCTTGAATGCATTTTCCAAGATCGAATGACAGTGAAGA
Organism: Thalassia testudinum; assembly: GCA_037157565.1. Lineage (NCBI taxonomy): Eukaryota > Viridiplantae > Streptophyta > Magnoliopsida > Alismatales > Hydrocharitaceae > Thalassia > Thalassia testudinum. The sequence goes on along the minus strand of JAZHRO010000010.1, from coordinate 9,997,572 downwards.
CTGCTGGTAGTAGATATGAAGAGGAAGGTGTTTATTGACTTACTCATGGTCTCGTGGTTGTAGCTTGTCAGATGACTTCTACTTCAGGTAGTGCTCTACAGTGGCATAGATGGTTGGGCCATCCGTCCTTGGACAAATTACGCAGACTTATTCCACATGTGTCACCAACTACACAACTTTCTTGTGATGCATGCCAACTTGGGAAGCACCATAGATCTTCCTTTCTAGCTGGTACTAGACCACGTACATTTTCATATTTTCAGTTGGTGTATCTTGATATTTAGGGTCCCAATAGGACTCCTGATAGACAAGGATATTGGTATTATTTGATTGTGGTTGATTTTTTTGATTGTCTTGGTTATTTCTCATGAAGAACAAGTCTGAAGTGGGTCCCCTTATTGAGAAGTTTGTGTTGATGATAAAGAATCAATTTGATGTCTACATCAAGACTCAGATATGCTAATGCATTGGAGTTTTGTAGTCGCCGACTAGCAGATTTCCATCGTTTGCATGGTATTATTCCTTAGACCTCTTATCCCCACACCTCTCAGCAGAATGGGGTTACAGAGAGGAAATACAAGCACATTCTTGATATGGCCAGAACTCTATTCATAATAGTGTGCCACATAATTACTGGGGAGATGCAGTTCTCACAGCCTGCTATCTTTACTAATAGATTGCCCTGCTCAGTGATCCATGAGCAGGTACCATGGCAACTGTTATATCCAGATGCAGAGTTGCTTGATGTTCCACCCAAGACATTTGGATGCATGACTTTGTACATCTTCTTGGACCTGGCCAAGATAAATTAGCACCTAAAGCAATCAAGTGTGTGTTTCTTAGCTACTCTCGTACTCAGAAAGGATATCGGTGTTTTGATCCTCTATACCAAAAGCATGACATTAGTGCAGATGTCACCTTTCATAAAGTTGTACCTTATTTTTCTGTTGCTACCAGACAAGTGTAGACTGTGCCAGACTATGCTCCTGTGCCAATTGCTCCTATACCATTTGGTGAATTTTCAGATAGTAGATGTTCTCCTCCAGCTACTAAGCCATCTACCAACACATTCAGGCTAGTACCAGTAAATGAAATAACCTTCAAGAGTCACACTTATCAGTTACCAGTTATTTACAAGACAAAGCCTCCTATTCCACAGTCTCCTTCAATTAATGTTGATAACCTGAAGGCTACTTCCACTCAGGAGATTCCTACACGTACAAATACTTGCACGGAGAAGGCTCCTTTAGATAAAGTGTCAGCAGGTGTGGAGGTTGAGACCACTGAGAGTGCTTCGCCTGTAGATGTTTCTCCAAGTCTTGTTTCCATGAGTACTGATGATGATATGCCTATTGCTATTCAGGAGGCCCCTCGATCATGTGCTCATTACCGTGTGGCTGGGAGTGCAATGTCTACTCATTCTCTAGGTGCTGTGTTTCATGCATTTACAGCTATTATGTCTAGTTCTGAGATACCAACATCCTATCAGCAAGCACTTCTGAGTCCACATTGGAAAGCTGCAATGGAGAAGATGGCTACCCTTCATGACAGGGGCATCTGGGAGCTTGCTTCTTTACCATCTAACGCACATCTTGTTGGAGTGAGGTGGGTCTTTGCCTTGAAATACAACCCTGATAGGTCTATTTCTTGGTATAAGGCTCATCTTATGGCCAAAGGATTCACTCAGACTTATGGAGTAGATTTCTTTGACACCTCACCGGTGGCTCGACTCTCTATTGTTCGCATTCTTATTTCTGTGGCTGAGCACTCTGGTTGGGCACTTCATCAATTGAGCATCAAAAATACTTTTCTTTATGGAGATCTTCAAGAGGAGATGTACATGCAACAACCTCCAGGATTCGAGATAGGGGGAGTGTATGTGCAGACTACATAAGACAATCTATGGCCTTAAGCAGAGTCCCAGAGCATAGTTCCAGTGACTATCAGAAGCATTGTCGAATATTGGATTACAGAGGTCTTCGTCTGACCATTCTTTGTTTGTGAGAAAGACTAATAGGGGTGTTGTAGCTCTAATTGTGTATATAGATGATCTTATTCTCATAGGTGATGACATGGCTGGTATATCCCAAGTCAAAGAGTATTTGTCACAGCAGTTTGTGACGAAGGACCTTGGGAGACTCAGGTACTTCCTTGGTATTGAGATTGCCATGAGCAATCAAGGGATTGTTATGTCCCAAAGGAAATATGCTTTGGATATTCTTCAGGAGGTTTGCATGCTTGGGTCTAAGGGAGCAAATATCCCTATGGATCTAAAGGTTCACCTATTTGATGAGTCTGTTAGACTGATGGATAAGAAGACATATAGGCAGCTTGTAGGAAAATTGCTCTATCACTAGGTCAAATATCAGCCTTGCAGTGGGCAAGTTGAGTCAGTTTCTAGACAGGCCGACAAATGAGCATTGGCAGGCAATAATACAGGTGTTGAGGTATGTCAAGGAGGCTCCAGGTCAAGGACTTTTCCAGAGAGGAGCTCCTATGACTGTTGTTGGGTACTCTGATGCCAACTATGCAGGTGATATTGGGGATAGGAGGTCCATCACAAGTTTCTATACCTTTGTTGCAAGAAATCTGGTGACATGGAGGAGCAAGAAGTAGAGCGTGGTGTCACATTCCAGTACTGAATCAGAGTACCATGCTATGGCACATACTGCTGCTGAGATGATCAGGATACAGTCATTATTGAAGGATCTCCATGTTACTATTGAGGAGCCTGAGATGTACTGTGATAACAGAACTACCACATATATAACTAATAACCCTATGTTTTATGAATGGACGAAGCATGTGGAGGTAGATTGCTACTATACTAGAAGCCTGATTCAGCAAGGCCTACTTCGCACTTCCTGTTTAGCTTTATCAAAGCAAACTGCAGACATTTTTACCAAACCCTTATCACACCCCTTGTTTGAGAAGTGTAAAAACAAGCTAAGCATGGTTGATATATATACTCCAACTTTAGGAGTGTTACGTTATGTTATGAGGGTGTTCGTGTCATTTTTATTCCTATTTGGAGTCCTCTAATATTTTTCCCTCACCTCTCTATAAAAGAGGTGTAGGGTTTTCTTTACGAAATAAGGGGTTTTCTTTACGTAACAAGGCGCTTCATTTCTTTCAACTCTTGGTAACAAGTTGAGAGTGCAGAAACGCCTTGGTAGACTCAATATACAATGAAAATCACTTAACCAATCATCCAATGCAGAGTAAAAAATGAACGATTCGATGACAATCTAGTAAAGTGAAACACTTGAACTACTTTACTAAATGTCCCAAACCATGCCCTCGAGCTTTGCTTCAACCCATAAATTACCTTCTTCAACCTACAGACCTTCTAACATGCCCCCTAAGTAACAAATCCATGAGGTTGCTGCATGTAGACTTCTTCATAAAGATCTCCATAAAGAAAGGCATTTTTGATATCTAGTTGATAGACTAGCCAGTCTCTGTAAATAGCAAGAGAGAGAAGTATGTAAATAGAATTCAGGTAGGCAACTGACGAGAAAGTCACAAAATAGTCAATTCCAAAGTTCTGTGTATAGCCTTTAGCTACCAGAAGAGCCTTGTGCCTACTAATAGAGTCATTAGAAAGACACTTAAGGGTAAACACCCATCTGCACCCCACAACTGTAGCCCAAGGGGATAAGTCCACAAAATCCCATGTACAATGGGACTAAACCATTGTCATCCCATCCTCCATAGCCACTTTCCAAGCAGGATTCTAGAAAGCCTCCGAATAACTGCGAGGAACCTGATAACTGCCCACAACCACAGAGAAATGTTGATCCATAACAGGTAATCTATCATAAGACATATGCTCTGAAAGAGAATAGCAGGCACATGATCGTTAGGCCTTTCAATGAGCAATAAGAAGGTCCAAGTCAGACCCCTCTAAGGAAGGAATTACCTGATCATCATCAGATTTAGTAGGACCAGCAGAGTCATGAGCAAGGATGGTAGACAGTGGTTCCACACTGGGTGGAATAGTATCACGCCTATTGAATGTCTTGGGATAGAAGGATGTTGGTGATGATGGTGCTGGTACAGGCGATTGAGGTGGGTCAGAGGGACTTGGCATAGATGGCTGCTATAGATGGGATGGCTCAGAAGGCCCTAGTATAGATGGATGCCATGGATGGGATGGCTCAAAGGGTGCTGGTATAGATGGATGCTGTAAATAGGATGGCTCACAGGGCCCTGGAGGCAATGCAAACAACACAGGTACAGGGATATCTTATGATAGTGAAGAATAGGAGCTCTTTCGTTAAGGTAGATAATAGGGAATCTTCTCAAAGAAAATAACATCAACATTGATATAGAACTTGTGAGCCACTGAGTCATAGTAGCGATATCCCTTTTAGGTAAGCGAGTATCCCAAAAAAATGCACCTAACAAAGCAAGGAGACAACTTATCCACCTTAAACAAGTGGACAAAACAAACACAACTAAACATAGCAAGACTACTATAAACAAGATCGCAACCAGGAAACAACATAGAATAAGGTATCTTGCCCTGAAGAACAGAGGAGGATACCCTATGGTGATGGGGCATGCATTTGAGGCATGATAGTCCTAGCCACGCCAAGCAAGTGCTGAAAAGTTTGCGTCCAGCCACCCCATTCTATTAGGAAGTGTAAACATAGGAAGTTTGGTGAATAACTCCCAAAGAAATAAAGAAACCAGTTAAACTAGCATTCACAAACTCCAAGCCATTATCACTCCGAAAAACATGAATAACAAATGAAAACTGAGTCTTTATTCCAGAAAAGTTCTTAATGGTTACAAGAGTTCACACTTTTCTTTCAACATATAAATCTAAGTGACACAGGTACAATCATCAACCAAAACAAAAAATATCTTAAACCCTTAAGACTCCAAACTCTACAAGGTCCCCACAAATCAAATGGAAACTCAGCTTTTTTATTCATACTAAAAGGAAAAGAAACTCTTTGATTGTTACCAAGTTGACAAGCATCACATCTACAAGACTCTAGAAATTGCACTTGTGGAAACTGACGATGCAAAACATGAATACTTGAGTGGCCCAAACATAAATGCCACTGTAGATCAGTAGTGGCAAAAGCAACAACACTAAATGTAGATGGTAGGAGGCTAACATAGTATAAACAATCCCACTCAATTCCTCCACTAATCCACTTCATCATCTAAAGATCCTGCAAGAAGAAAAACTTATCAAAAAATATTGCCTGACAATTCAATGCCTTAGTAATCTGACCGATAGACATAAGATTCAAAGCAAATCTTAGGACATGTTAAACATAAGTCAAAGATAAGGATCACATAAGTGATAATCTCCACAACCAGTCATAGGAGACAATGCACCGTCGGCCACTCACACATTAAACAGACTAGCCAGAGATCGTAATAAGGAGAATAATGTCACATCACCAATAATATGAGAAGCATCTGAATCTACAACCTAATCTAGAGCACATAACCAAACAGACATCACTGTAGTACCTACTAATCTAACAGTCGACGCCCTAGCAGAAGATAACACCTGTGACATCATCAATCGATCATATTCCTCTCTAGAGATGGTGACCTGGGATGCAGCAGTATCCTCATCCTAGAGGTAAGTCTCCTTAGCTTTTGTCGACAGCTAATGAGCACAGGACCCTGGCCTGATGGATAGCCATGCTTGACCCAACATCAGTCAATGGTGTGACCAAAACAGTAGCAATGCTTACAGAAGAGACAACCACGGCCCTGTCGACGGCTACTGCATCCCTGAAAGTGCATCGTCTCCCCCTTCCTAAGGGACCACCACGACCATGGCCAGCAAATGCCATGGCAAATGAATCATTCACCTGACTAGAGCCAGATAACTCTAGGTAGTAGAGGGATGCATAGATCTATGTTGGTGTAGGTATCTCCTCAGATGTCATCAACTAATCTTTGACTGCCTTATACTCTGGTCCAAGTGTAGCCAAGAATTGTACTTAACATATGGCTTTCCTCTACTTACCCATAACTAACATATGGCTTTGGGAGTGACCTCTAAGCGCTACTAGGTGCCTTGCTACCGATGGCAGCCCCTCGATCGGGTCGTTGTTGCTAACAATGGCGGAGACTAGCAACAATAGGGTCACCAGACAGTGCACAACAATCTGACAACCCCATCGAAAGCTAGTAGTGGTAGTCGATCAAAGATCAACCTCCAATCAAAGGCTCTCTTCCCTCAATTCAAGAAGGAGAAACCTAGGGTTTTCTTGTTTTATGAAGAAAATGAAGGGGGGTAAGAACAAGGAGGGTACAAGATGCCAGCCTAAGACCACCGCTCTAATACCAAGTTAATCGAAATGAGCAAAATCAATTATTCTCTAACCCTACATCTCAATATATAAAGATGTGGGAAAACTACAAAGTAGCCCATACAAACAGATAAAGATAAAAAATAAAAAACACCCTCAAGATGTAACTCTCAATGCCTGTAATGGTGTATAAGGCACATCCTCAAAAAAGGTAGATCAGCATTAATACATGACTAGCGCATAGTTGGATCATAGCAATGATACCCTTTCTAGTTATGAGAGTAACCTAGAAAGATACAATTGGTAGCCAATTGATAGCCCAAGTAGTCAAATTGTCAACCAGGAAAAGGTGCATAAGCAAACACAACCAAAAACATAGGAGGTACAGGAAAAGGATCTATTCCTAGATATAGAATGGAGCAAGGACTTTCCCATAAAGCACAAAAGAAGACTGTTTATGAGAAAGGTTGTTGTTAAAACAACATTAGATCAAAAAAAAAGATCAAAAAGCCTTTTTTAAAAAAAAAAGTAGATCGATAGTCATCCACTGCAAACCTTCATTCATTCCAAATAATAAAAGAGAGAATTACAACTGTTGTGACAAAAAATCAGAAAGCGAAAAAGCATCCCTTATAACATTTCTGTCCACAACCTCTGCCCCTGAATATGGTACCATATCTCTGGACCGAAATGCACCACAGAGCAGTTGCCAATCTATACTGCATACCATAATCTGCCCATACATCCCACAAGAAAGATCCTGAAAACTCCTCGCTTAAGTTGCTGGAGAGCTTAGGAAAGCCAAGGCCCATAAAGACACCATTGTGAACTCGCATGTAATGAATAAATGATGCCAGTCCCCATCCGCCCACTACATCATGATCCTGAATCCATAAATGCCTTGTGACCTTTGTGACCAATCTGCCTCTTGTAAGAGGCCATAAGAACTTAATTTTGAGGGGGACCTTCATTTCGATAAGATGGCACAATATAAACCCTAAAGAGTATCATCCCCAACAACCTCTCCTTCAAGAATCCGCTAAGCTCTGAGAAGTTTCCAACTCCCCAATCCAAGGAATTGGGTATATCTTCTCTAGGCCAAAAATCTTGGATGTCGTTGGCACCTACTGTAAATCATGAATTCCCTCGGCCTAAAGATCAAACATTCATTTGAAACATGATGATGCAAGCTACATCCATAATGATTTTTGTACAACTCCATTAACATAGGAACTTCAATGTAGTACACCAAGATTTTAGAAGAAAATTGACAAATCATTTTCCAAAAACCCGACACTACTTTTCAAAAAATATAATTCAAGGCCTCTAACACTTTTAAACACACAGGCGGAAGTAGAAAATTGGTGTGTCCAAAAAGGCACTAGTTTTGAACTTGCCACTGTCAAAAGATTCCCTTCAATACTACCTTAACCAAACACAAATGCAACTCTTGCAAATGGTTGAGATGATGTCATGATGTTAGACCTATAACAGAAAGAGGAGGTGGAGAAGGTTAAGAAGGTGATGAAGGATGGAGGAGACTTAGAAGGTGATGAAGGCCTTCGAGGCATAGTTGGATGGAGGAAGCCATGTTCAAGGTCTACCTCAAGAAAGAAGTTTAGTGACTATGAGATAAAGTCGCTATGGAGAGGAAGAAGCACAAAGTCTCTTACACAAACAATAAAAACCAAGCAAAAGTAGATCAAGAATTCGACGACTATGGTGACCAACATGAAGGAGGATGCAATTGCATATAACCAAAGGATTGAGGAGTTGAATAAGCGGGTGCAAGACCTTGAGAGGTATTTTCAGGAGGAGGCAAAAGATCTCGCCAAGGAAATCATAGCTAAGGCTAACCAATTGCACACTGGTCCATAGATCATGAACCAAGCCATACTTTAACCAAATAGAGGTATAACTAACTATTTAGGGCCACTCAACCTGTAAATTATGAGCAACCCCCACAATCACAAAATGTGCCACTCAAACTACAAATCCCAAGCAATGAACACAACAATCGCTACTGACAAGGACCACAAACAAGATCTCACACAAGTAATCCAGCTCTGATTCTCAAGTTCGATTTAGAACCCATGAAAGGGGATTCATGGCTTTGATGCCATGTTGAAACAACTGTAGAAGATAAATCACACGTGAGGCACTAATTTTTGTGGAAGATCCTCTATGATTTTTTTTTTTAAAGGAAATGGATGATTACCGGAGATTGGTAATCATCCAAAGAATTGTATGAAAGGAAAAAACCATGGCAGCTAACAAACCCTAGAGCCCACTAATGGCTAGGATATATACAACAATATTACAATGAACAAGGTGAGGTGTGAGTACAATATGTCTATGCCCACAATTCATTTACCCAAATACATACAACCCAACAACACTCCATGTTGAAAAAAATTAAAGTGAAGCTTCATGATCAGAATCAATGTCATAGTTATTTATTGTCAATCCCAAAAGAAGAAAAAGAAAACTCAATCAGATGCTAAATTCTGAACATGTTAGCTTCAAATGTATCAAGAAATATTCTTGCTTCAGAAAGTCCCTTGAACCATGTCAAGCTATAAAATGTCAATCCAAAAAGAGAAAAAAAATGACTTAATCAGAAGCTCAATTCTGAAGTCATTAGCTTCAAATTAATTAAGCAGAATTCTTGCTTCATAAAGTCAGTTGAACCACAAGAAGTGAACACTCGGTAACGCAGAAGATGAGAAAACTAAAATAATATTATTAAAATCAAGAAAATACCAGTGCATGATCTGTTTCTTCATTCAATATCCCTCTAAAAATAAACGAGAGCAACCTCTGCTTAATTCCACTCAGGAAAGGTCCCCTTTCTACCCCTTCTTGGTTATGAACACCATTTTCCATCTGTTCTCCGTCCTGTTCTTGACCTGCCATATACTGAGGAATATTGTATTGATATATAAATATCTTCCACAACTAGTGCATGCAGTTTAAAGGATAAATAGGAATTCATTGGTACATTCTGCAAGTACTTCAGAAAATTTTGGGCATCGTATACTATGTCTCACATAAAAGATGCCATCTCATATTATTATCAACACCATTTTAGATTCTTCATATTTATGATTCTTTTGGTCATAATTTACTCTAAAACAAATATTCACTTGTTCACTTTTAAATACTTATAAAATATCTATCAACTCCAGTAATGTATTGAAGTTGCTGGTGCTGTGCTATTTTTCTCTAGTAAAGTGCTATAGAGGCTTCTTTGACTAAAGGAAAAAGTTTTCTTTTGCATATATCTATGATCTTCTTAAGCTTTTGTAGAAGGGAAATCATACCAGTCCCTAAAGCAAGAAGAATAGGCCATGGTGTTACGAAGAAAATATTGCAGTGATAATATATATATATATCACGTATGAATTATCAATGAATCATATGGAGGTTACATTTGATACACAAAAATGGAAATTGAAGGGAATGAAGAGAAGTGGATATGAAGATGGAATACCAAAGGAAGGGACTTACAATGAGAATCATAATTTCCATTTTCTTTTTGATGAGGAAAGGGAAAGAGTCATATGAAAAGGTGAATGATCCATTCTTGGTTGCACTTAAATGGAAATATTTGATGCTATCCTTACCATACGCTTAAATTTATAATTGTTAGATAAGGTATCTAGCAATAGAGTTTATATAATTCCAGCTCTTTTTTAAATTAGCCCTAAGCCAAACTTTTCAAGTGTCACCATGGTAAATGCCTAAGACAAACTCTCAAATAAGTGCTAGGGCTCATGTACACAAACATTTTTGGTTAAAGTGCTTTAGAGAGAGTGAGATTGCATGTGTGTCGAGCATCACAAATGTTGTGAAGACTCGGCATTTGACTCAATTTTATTGTGGTGCGCATGGCAACCACGAGATCAGGAGGAGCCAAGAAAACAAGGATGATTCAAGGGAGCTCATTAGGAAGTGTAATTTAATCAAACTCATGCATGAGATAGAGATTCTTGCTTTTTAAAAAAAGAAAGAGAGAGAAAGGAGATTGGAGCAGGGATTCTATAGCAATTCATATCATGTTTTAATACTTTTCAATCAATCTCCTTATTCTAGTTTCATCTTGAATTGAGATTCACAAGGTCTTCTAACAATTTTACCAACAGTTTGCGATTGAAACATGTTTATCATATTCGGCTACTCATTTGAAGCTTTGAATCCCCTCTTCTAGGGTTAAGGTTTGAGGATCCCAATCCTTTTTCTTTGGTTCAATCGTCTAAACAAAGCTTGAAATGTGACTAATAATAATCGCCTAACAAGGGCATGTGATAATTTTGATTGCAAAGGATTAAGCTCAGAGTTGAATAGTAAACAACTTAAATCGTGATATAATTCGACTAGTCCATTGAACCTGTCAATTGATCAATAGCACAAAGCCCAAACATGCTAATTGTAGCAAACGAGTCAATTGCTTTGCCAAGTTCTCAAAAAAAAATTTGTTTATAAAATCAAATATATGACCTGTAAATGAAGTAATTACCCATATAAATGGGTCATGCATGTTGGAACAGCTAAAGATAATCACTGCTAGATTAAGGAGAGTTACTTTACGTCGACCTAATCTTAAGATTGTGATGGTTATGACATGGGGATCATGTCAAATCAAATACATGGTATATATGCACGTCAAGTGTGTCAGATGGAAGGTCGAAGCAGGTGACAAATAAGGACTGTCTTTCAAGTAAGTTGAAATCCTTGCTGCGTGTGGCATGCTTGACATGTAGAGATTGACTTGCATGTGACCTCCTTGCAATTGTGAGGTTATGATTGAAATGATTGACCTGTTGGCTGCTTGCAGATGTCCAGAAGAAAGAGAAGAGATGAGTAACTCAACCCAATACCCCACACAACCCTACCCCCCACCACCACTCCCACCCCCATTGTCACGGCCACCTTCATTGCATCCCCCATCCCACACAGTTCATCTAGTAGCACACTGCCACATGCCTCATTACCCCAATGCCATGCATCACTTATCCTTTGCCTCTATCAAAGACACCAACAGCAACAGTCGGTATGTCAAGTTGACCACTAGGTGCCACCAACCGCAGTAGTCACACTCTGGTTTTACATCCCAAGCACCTAACACCAGAACCATTCTCAGAGTAGTAGGGACCAGTTGGATCATGTGCATGATGCCTCTGCCACCCACGCTAGGGATGGATAGTGGTGATCCATCACCATCGACACGGTGCGTCATAATCTTAGAAGGAGCTTCAGTGCTTTAGATGCTTCCTCCTCGGCCATCTCACCAGCAGTTGCACCTCGAAGGTGGTCTACCAGCTGCATTTTAGGGTTGGCCATCATGCAATGGGTAGTCCCATCGCTGCTGGAAGTGAAATGCACGATGGCAAGAGAGGAAGTTGTTAAGCCATAGAGCTCTGAAAGATTTGTTGATTAGTCCTGAGGCCACATTCACAGCAGCTTCAAAGATTGTTCGATCCCTCGTGGAAGGAAGGTAAAGATCACTAGGGGAGTACACCACCCTTTGCTTCTTGTGATGGTTTTTCCCACTGCCTCGGAAGGGCAATGTAGCTCCTATCCCACGGAGGTTTCGTGGGTTTTACGGATGAGTCGTTAATCACCATCAATACTCAGCATGGCACTCCAATTGTCTTGGCAAACAAGTCACAAGATTGCCGCCAAGGTGCCAAAGAAGGTGACTCTCAGACGATGGGGATCTGTTCTTGGAATATGAACGACCACGTTGCCTGCCCAATTTTTTGAACACCTTAGGAATGCAACCGTCACTCTCCTCATACCCTTCATTCCAAGTGGGTTCCATAATTGTTAGGCTAATCATTACACCTACAACACCCTCCACACATGAAGCACCAATGCCACCATTGCTAGCACCCTCGCAGGATCCTATAATATCCAGCTCCAAATCCAAACTGAGGCTTTCTGTCAAATCCCTTCAGCAATGGGTTCTCTCCAACTGTGCATGATCGCCACTTCAGCCAACTACCCAAACTAAATACTTCTTGAGCGAATAGCTTCCACTCTACCTACGCAACCTCTATTTAGAGCTGCTAATCAAACTAAACAATTTGAGATCGATTCAAATTTGTTCAATAATTATTCAAAAAAAGTTTGTTCGAAGAAAAACAAATTGAATATGAACAATGAAACCAGGAACATAAGATATATTTGTTCAATAAAAGTTCAAGTTCGAACACAAACACACATATATTATGTATGTATGCTTATTTAATGTTTAGCGAACACATAAGATTCTTCCCTAAAAAAAGGTGTCTTATTTTATGTTTATGATTTTATAATTTATATTGTGAGCGCATATTTATTTTTGTAGAAAGTTAGGATATTTTATTTTTTTGATGGATGTTATAATTTTCCAAAGTCTCTCTCATATTAAAGAGACTAGGATTTCTTATTCTAAAGAGGGACAACTCTTTCCTTCCACATGGTATTAGAGCGGCGATCCTAAATCGGCGATCTCATATCCCACCAAATACCCCTCACGCAAGTAATGATCATGGCATTATCATCACTGTTGCGCTGCTGTTGATTGGATCATCACCAGATCTGGTCCGTCTCACTCCAGATCGTGTGATGTTGATCAATCTGTGCTGCTGTTGACTCTTCAGATCAGTTAGCCATCTCAATTTGTGCTACCGTGACCCTTCAGATCACATTCTGCTGCTGCTGTTGTGTGACTTGTTGATCATGTGCTGGTGCTGCAGTTGATATCAGATCACGTGTTGACTCAAGATCGCATGATAACAGATTGTGCTGATGGGTGATGAGCAATCTGGATCTTCAGATCTGCTGGGCGATGGTGTTGGCATGATCTGCTGGGGTGGCTGCCGTTCTGGTTGTTGATCTCATGGGAGTACCAACGATGACGCGAGTGGTGTCACCTTTTGTGTGCTTGGGATCATCTCCCATTTTGTGCTTAGGATCATCTCCCAGAATCTACTGATCTTCATTCTGAGTATTGTGCTATTGGTTAGAATATGGATCCCATACTTTTGGTTACACAAGATCTTTGCCTTCTATTTTTGCCTTGGCAGTTGCTGGGGGCATAATGCAAAAGACTGTCCAATTTTCCATCTGGGAAGTGGATTATAGACTCAGGAGCATCAATACATCTCACGGGAGATACCACCCTCTTGAAGACTCCCACCAAGCCTAGACATGTGAAGCCAGTGAAGGTGCCTAACAAGTTTCTCTCTCCTATCATAGCAGTGGGTGACGTATAGGTATCCTCTAAATTGGATTTTTCAAATGGACATTGTGCTCTAGAATTCCCTATAAACCTCTTATTTGTGAGTAGCATTTGCACAGATCTTCAATGTTGTGTTATACTCAACGATAAGTATTACTACTTCCAAGATGAGTAGACAAGAGAGATCATTGGTGATGGAATCGAGAAGGATGGTTAGTACTTTCTTAATATCCCGTCACAGTTTGCATGTGCAGTTTCTATCTTGATAGATCCTCCATTATGGCACCAGCGGCTTGGTCACCCATTTATGAGGAAGAGAACAGCCACTCAGCACTGCCTTTGACTGTGATATTTGCCAGTTAGAGAAGCATCATTGGAACACATTCCCTCGGCGTACACAAGGGATTAGTACCTTTCCCTTCAATGTTGTGCACTATGACATCTGGGGGCCCACACGTGCTAGTATTGTTGGGAGCCACCAATATTTTGTGGTGTTCATCGACGACTACAATAGATCTACCTAGGTCTTCTTAATGAAGAACCGTTTAGAGATACTCCAGACTGTGCAGAGATACATACCCAATATTCCAAGTCTATAAAGGTGTTCAAAAGTGACAATGTACTAGAGTTTCTGCAGGCAGACCTTCAAGCCTTCTTCACTAGTAGGGGACTTTACATCCGACATCATGTGCACAGCTCACAGCAAAATAGGATTGCAAAGCACAAGGTCAATTACTAGATATTGCAAGGACACTCATGGTATACATGAAGGTTCCAAAGTAGTTTTGGGGGAATGCAGCCCTGAAAGCTACATATCTTATCAACCATGTGCCATCCTCAGTACTTCATGGAGGGATACCCTACCAGCTGCACCTTGAGTTGATAGACCATTCACTTTACCACTTTGTATATTTGGATGCATGTGTTTTGTTCAGGCCTTTGGGTCACAATACAAGTTCTCCCCCTGGTCAATTGAGTGTCTTCCTGGGATACTCACGTACTCAGAAAAGATACAGATGTTATAATCCAGTGCACAAGGGATATATTGTGACTGCAGATGCAACCTTCTTTGAGAAAGTCCCATATTTCTCCAAAGAAGGTGCCAACATTGATCTTACTCCTCAGGAGATGCAAGTGAATCACAAGAGGCATACCCCACTACCTACAATGCTACAGCCTACAAAGGATAGTCCAACACAAGGATCACCTCCAGGTACCCAGGATGATGTGGATGACAATCTGATTGCACATTAGGAGTCCAGTAAGTCGTATACACTACATCCCATGTGCAACTACACAACTACAAATCATTTGCAGTAGGATGTGCAACACTTTGCCTCGGTACTTACTAGTACCATACTACCCAGAGATAATGTTGAGGCCTACCTCCCAAGATCCTCGCTACGGAGTTGCCATGGATGAAGAGATGACTACCCTGACTTCGCGTGGCACATGGGAATTAGTGACTTCGTGTGGTGCCAACCTTGTGTTGCTCCTAAAGGTGCTTCCTGGTTCGGATTTGGTGCACTAGCACGCCAAGAAGGATTGTGTGGCTCTTGTTTTGGTAGGAGTATCTCTGTCGACGATTTGGTGGTCTAATTTCTCTCTTATCTTAGTGTGGATATTGTTTAACTTCTAGTTGAAACAAAGATGCCATCCGAAAGTTGGTCGGATGTGACATCAGAGCCCATTTCTAAGATCATAGGGGTACGAGAGTCCCTTCTTTAGTCCGATGGTGAAGTTGGATGAAACCAATTATGCTTGATGATCACAGACCTTTTTGATAGAAGGTTTTGACAAGGAGCATGTTCTGCTTCAACTAAAATAAATGGAGAAGACCGAGAAGAATGCTTCTTGGAAGAAAGGCAATGACATGGTCCGTGCATAGATGATGAATTCAGTTATCCCTAGGATTGGGGATGAGATTATGTATTACTACACTCCTAAGGAGATGTGGGATAATTTGAGAAACACATACTCCCACAAGAATTCCAGCAGTCTTCCAGATCTACAACGAGCTCTCTCATCTTTGTCAGGAGGGCTGCACGTTGTCCAAGGACTACTCAACCATGAAGGGTCTCCTAGAGAAGTAAAATGCATGTCGACCTATATGCACATGTGTTACTCAAAGGGCTTATTGCAAGGAGGTAGCAGTCCTATAATTTTTAGTTGACCTTGGACCAGATTACATAGCATCCCTGTCACAACTTCTCACTCTCTTAGAGCTCCCCACCTTGGAGGAAGCGTACAACAAGATGAGTAGGATCTCTATTACCCTCACTGCTATTGAGCCTACAGGGCAAACTTCGACCCTTGTTGCTACTCAAGGTCGTAGTCAAGGCACTCCAACTACACAGGACAAAGGTCGAGGTCGTCAACCCATTGGGAGAGGGCGTCCAACCTACTCGTACTGTAGGAACCCAAGGCACATGGAGAGATCATCCCATGGCCAATCAAGTTGTTGCTAGTACAAAGCAGCCATCTGATACTATCTTTAAAGCTGACTATGATGGGCTACTTCAGCACCTCACATAGTTATCACAGGAGGCCTCGTCTTCTTCAGAAACTGCTGCTTTCGCCTCATTGTCAGGTATAGAATTTGCCCTCTCCACTTCTGCTAATGATCAATGTAATATAGATTGACTGGTTGATTCTGGAGCCTCACGACGTCTCGATAGCAATCAAAGATGTTTTTGCTATCTTAGACCTGTTCCTCCAGGGAAGACTGTGCAATCAGCAGATGGGTGATACTAATTGCTGGACAGGGGGAGGTCTCATTTACCCCCAATATGCAACTGACAGACATTCTTGTGCCAGAGTTTCCTATTAGTCTGTTATCTGTCAATAGAATAACCAAGGAACTGAATTGTCGTGCTATATTTGACTCCACTACTTGTACTTTTCAAGATATCCTGGCAGAGAGGACGATCGGTGGTGGTCGTAAGGAAGGGAAAGTCTACCGCCCGATCCAGTCACCTTTTTGTTATGTCCTACCATTGGGGTGTCACTTTTACTACTAGGTCTTCTTTCCAGTGGCACCTTCAACTTGGTCATCTTTCACTAGACAGGCCTCATCGTATTATACCCTGAATTCCTTCGCCTACTATTATTTCTTGTGATGCCAGCTAGACAAGCATCACAAGAGTACCTATCCTGTTAGCCAAATTCTAAGGTTTATTGAAATGTTCCAACTGGTTCATACTGATGTGTGGGGCCCTACCCGTATTCCTAATCGGTTGGATCACCATTATTATTTAGTTCTTGTTAATGATTTTTCCTACCTGTCATGGCTACTTTTTCTTAAAAATAAGTCTAATGTCAACAATGTTTTGCAATAATTCATTTTGGAAATAAAGCACCAGTTTGGTACTTGTATTAAAAGCATTCATTATAATAATGTTATTGAGTTTTGTACCTAGAGATTATGTGCTTTTTATAAATCTCATGGTATTAGTAATTAGTTTACTTATCCTCATATATCCCAACAGAATGAGGTTGCTGAGAGAAAGCACATGCATATCCTTGATGTAGCACGCACCTTATTGATCCACAATAGTGTTCCCTCTCTCTATTGCGCAGATGTTCTCACGAAGTATTACTTGATCAATAGAATGCCTTATTTTGTTGTTCATGAGTAGATTTCCATATAAATTCTTTATCCATAGGGTAACCTATTTAATGTTCCACCTAAGGTGTTTGGTTGTGTTGCTTTTGTCCACATACCTAATCTTAGTCAAGATAAGCTTGCTGGTAGGACTATTAGGTGTATATTTTTAGGATATTCTCGCACTCATAAGGGATATCAATGCCATAACACCCTTACTCCTAGGCACTATGTGAGTGCAGATGCCACTTTCCCAAGTCTATGCCATGCTTTTCTACTGCTAGGAGGAGTCTCTCCCTAGGCTGTTGAGGTGCCTATGCCTACTCTTACACCCCTAAAGGCTATCATAATCGCTGAACCACTACCCATTTAGCCACCACCTTTTGCACCTATAAGGTTTCCTAAGCTGCCCCTCACCTACAAGCTTCGACCCCCGCTCTTTGCGCTAACTCCTCCCCCACTTCAAGTGAACACAGGTGATTTACAAACTGATAAGATTGTGCCTAGTGATAATACAGGTCCTATACAGGGAGACAGTGACGTGCCTTATTCCCATCCTGAGCAACCAAAGGTAGTCCATGAGGTTGTACTAGTTCCTAATCATTTAGATCTCCTTAATTGTAGTTCCCAAGGCCCCACGGAGTTGTGCTCAATACCTTATTTCTAATGTCGTGTCAACAGATTTTCTACAAGAGGCATACAGCAAGTTTTGTCACATTCTTTCCACAATGCAAATTCCTACATCTCACCAGCAGGTTATCCTTAATCTGAAGTGGTACTAGGCCATGGAGGAAGAGATGGTTACACTACGTTCTCATGACACATGGGAACTTGCTAACTTACCTCCAGGAGCATCAGTTGTGGGGTGTTGATAGGTCTTTATCATCAAGTATCACCCCGACGGGATGATAGCGAGATACATAGCCCATCTTGTGGCCAAGGAATTCATGCAAACTTATGACATGGACTTTTTTGACATGTTCTCTCCAATAGCACACCTTCTTACCGTGTGCATTCTAATCTCTATAACTGTGTAGCAAGACTGGCCCCTCCATCAACTTGATGTGAAAAATACTTTTTTATATGATGACTTGCAGGAATAAATGTATATGCAGCAACCCCCAGGATATCAGATTCAGGGGGAGTGTTCCAAGGTGCGTCGCCTACGCAAGGTGATTTATGGTTTGAAACAGAGCCCCAGGACCTGGTTTCAGAAGTCGTATGAGGTTGTTGAGATACTAGGTTTCCATAGGTCATAATCAGATCATTCTTTTTTTGTCAAGAAGACTGCACAGGGAGTGGTGGCATTGCTTGCTGAAATTGATGACATTATTCTTACAAGGGATGATGGACCTGGCATTGTTGAAGTCAAGAAGAGCCTTGCGAGCAACTTTGTTGTCAAAAATCTTAGACCTCTCATATATTTCCTTGGGATAGAAGTGACACGGAGTAGGAAGGGAGTTGCACTCTCCCAAAGGAAATATGCACTTGACCTGCTACAAGAGACTGACGTGCTCGGGGTGAAGCCAACTAATATTCCTATGGATCTTGAGATGTGTTTATATGATCAGGTGGAGGCAATGGATAGTCATCAATGCAGAGGATTGGTGGGCAAACTCCTGTATTTGATTATTACAAGATCGGACATTTCCCCTGTTGGGAAATTAAGCCAATTCATGGATAGGCTTGCCAGGCGACATTGGGATGCTGCAATGATGGTGCTGAGATACCTGAAGAGGGCGCTAGGAAAAGGGGTTCTCTTCACCAAGCGAACCTCTATAAGTGTTGTGGCCTATACAGACGCAGATTATGCAGAATGTCTTACTGACAAGAAACCTACTGGTTTTTGTACCTATGTAGCAAGGAACTTGGTAACATGGAAGAGCAAGAAAAAAGTTATTGTATCCAAGTCCAGTGCAGGGTCCGAGCATAGGGTTATGGCACACATCTACTGAGATGATGTGGAAGAAATCCTTTTTAGCGGATTTACATGTGTCCAGTGTAGTAAAAATCGGTCGAGTAATCCTATACATTGCCCTACCGACTGAATAACCCATAATCGGGACTAAGTAGTCGGTGTAATCGGCCGAGTAATAGGCCAATTTTTGCAAAGAGAAAAAAAGGTATATAGGTATATTATTTTTTTTCAGGTCAAATAAAGCCCCACTCGACCCCCTCCCCCAACCACTCACCTAAAATCATTTATTTTCACCCGAGACTCCTCTTCGACCAAGCAAAAACCTTCCATCGTCGAAACATATATTGTAATGTATTTAATTCAAGTATATATTAATTCTTGGTTTATGTTGCTCTGTCATTGGTAATGTATTTGTAATAGTTTATACTTTGATTTAATTATTAAATTTGTAATGAATTTGATATTGTTTGTACTTTATAGATTATCTTATAATCTTAAACTTGAATATGTTTACTTTTATGTAATGATATATTTTACTTCTTAATATGTATGTGTCTATACATACATACATATATAATTGGATGAAAAGAGTCAATTCTATTAGAAACCCTAGACCCTTTTTATATAGAGAGGGACCATAGAGCTAAAAGTACATAAATGTCCCTGAGGGACAAAGATTATTATAGCCCTTACAATAAAATAGAAATAAAAGGGCTAATACACACCAACACTCCCCCTCAAGCTAGAGCATAGATATCAATCATGCTCAGCTTGGACATACAAGTATCAAATGAAGATCTAGCTAAGGGTTTGGTGAAAATATCTACAGCCTGCTCCTCAGATGCAACTAAAGTGGTGTATAGCAGTCCCTTCTGAATAATGTCCTTGGTATAGTGACAGTCAACCTCAACATGCTCCGTCCTCTCGTAAAATGCTGAGTTGTTAGCAATAAAGGTGGCTGCTCTATTATCATATCTCATCTCCATGGGATTAGAAAACTGCACCTGTAGATCACTAAGCAAAGATCTGATCCACATCATCTCAGCAGTCATCTAAGCCATAGCTCTGTACTCAAATTCGACACTGGATCTCGCAATTGTACCATGTTTCTTGTTCCTCCATGTGATCAAATTTCCTACTAAGAAGGTGCAGAACCCAGTAGTGGATTTACGATCCACATGGCATCCAACATAGTCTGCATCCGAGTATCCAACCAATGTTATAGAAAATCCCTTGGAGAAGAAAAAACCCTTCCCAGGAGCCTTCTTAACATATCTAAGTACCATCAATGCTGCATCCCAATGCTGATGTGTTGGCTTGGTCATGAACTGACTTAGTCTCCCAATTGTAAAGGAGATATCTGGCCTTGTGATAGCAAAATACAATAGCTTGCCCACAAGCTGTCTATACTGTCTATTGTCCATCACCTATGCATCTTCATCATAAAGTAGCATCTTGGAGTCCATAGGAATATTGACCTCCTTGGCCCCAAGCATACCAACCTCCTGCAGGATATCTAAAGCATACTTTGAGACAAAACCACACCCTTCTTACTGCAAGCAACCTCAATACCAAGGAAATACCGTAGGGCCCCCAAGTCCTTCATAACAAACTGCTCTGCAAGGATGTGCTTGACCTCAGCAATGCCCTGCTCATCGTCCCCTATGATAGTCAAATCATCAACATAAACAAGAAGTACCATAGTACCTCGTGTAGTCCTGACAAAAAGTGAAAAATCAGTTGTCGATCTCCTGAATCCAACGGCCTCAACAACTTGTGACAACCTCTGAAACCAAGCACTGGGGCTTTGTTTGAGACCATATATAGCCTTCCGTAATCGGCATACACGCTCCCCCTGTCTCTCAAAGCCAGGTGACTGCTGCATATAGACTTCCTCTTGGAGATCACCATAAAAGAAGGCATTCTTGACATCTAGTTGATGCAAGAGCCAATCCAACTGAACTACCACTGCAATCAATACCCGGACCATGGGAAGCTTGGCAACTGGTCAAAAGGTGTCAAAAAAGTCAACCCCATAAGTCTGGGTGAACCTCTTTACCACGAGGCAGGCTTTGTACCTAGCAACACCACCATTAGGATTAAACTTCACAGTAAATACCCATCGGCAGTCAACAAGTGCAGCACCATCAGGAAGTGGAGTTAGTTCCGAAGTCCGATGACCTCAAAGAGCGACCATCTCATCCTCCATGGCTGCCCACCATTTTGGATCAAGCATAGCCTCACAGTAAATAGCTAGAATCTGCGTAGTAGCTAACGCCTGTGTAAATCCAAGAGACAGACTGTTAGTAGCAAGTGCCCCTGCCGTAGGATAAGTGGTGCAAGTCGTGGTTGCCTCCGAATGCCTATCAAAATATCAAGATCATTGCCTGGCGCATCACATCCTGTCCCTGTGACCATCACATGGTAAATATACGTCAATGTCTAAAGGACTCACGTGAGAAGCCGATGGTGAAGGCGAGAGTGGGGGTCCCTGATAGGTAGTATGAGGGCAAACATATGTCTAAAGTGGCCCTGTCAGGCGTGAAAAGGGATGCGTAGCATATGGTAATGGTGGTGTAGTAGGGACATAAATCTCAGGAAAGCTCCCAAAGCGAATGGGTGTTTATGGCATAGGTGTCATATCACCCTCAGGAGGCATTTCAGCAATCGTCACAGAAAAGAAAGATACAGCCTCATGAAAGGTAACATCCGCAAAAATATAATGCTGAGAAGCGGACCAAAACAGCGATACCCCTTTTGTGGTCGGATATACCCTGGAAAAACGCACTTAACTGCTCTCGGTGCAAGTTTATCCCGACCCAATCCCAACAAATGGACAAAGGCAATGCAACCAAAAGTCCAAGGGGTGACATGGAACAAGGGGCGATCAGGATACATGACCTGAAGAGGAATCCATTCATGTAACGCAAGATTGGGCATCTGATTAATCAAAAAACATGCAGTCAAAACAACATCACCCCAGTAAAGAGACAAGACTGAATGATGAATTAATAAGGTGCGAGCAACATCAATAATATGATGATGTTTCCTCTCAGCAACACCATTTTGCTGAGAGGTATGAGGACAGGTAATTTCATGAGTAATGCCACAACTAGAAAAGAAATTGCGCAAACGCATAGTACAAAACTCCAAGGAATTATCATAACGAAAGCACTTCACTAAACACGAATGCTGAGTTTTCATTTCCTTGACAAAGTTCTCAATAATTTGCCCATCAGACTTATTTTTCAAGAAAAACATCCAAGAAACACGAGAAAAACCATCAACTAAAACAAGACAATATCTGTTCCCAAGTCGATAAGAGTACGGCTGGGACCCCACACATCCATACGAACCAGATCAAATGCAACAACAGATAAAACAGAGGAAGAACTGGAGAAACTAGCCCTGTGGTGCTTGCCAAGCTGACAGGCATCACAGGTGAGAGCAATAGTGGAGGGGATATGCGGTAGAACACGTCTGAGGCGATGAATGGGTAGATGGCCAAGGCGGTGATGTCACTAGAGAGGAGATCCAGTAGAAGCAAGACCCTTAGCAGCAAAAGTGGTATGGCTCAGATGGTACACCCCATGTTCCTCACGCCCTCCACCAATCGTCTTCCCAGTGAATTTGTCCTTCAAGACACAACAGGATGCATCAAAAATAGCTCGACAATTCAGATCTCTGGTAATACTGCTAACAAATAATAAACTCAATGAAAAATTGGACACATAATACACATCTGCAAGCCTCAAGGTAGGAGATAAAGACATCTCCCTTACCAACAAGTGGCGAGTATCTCCCATCAACCACTTGTACTGTCCTGGCAGGTATAATAGGTGCAAGTTGGGAGAAAGAGCCTCTATTTCCGCATAAGTGCTTGGATGCACCAGAGTCAATCAGCCACTCACCAGAAGACAAAAGGGATGACATACCAGTCGCAGGTGTCTCTGAAGTAGCCATAGCTGCAGTGTCAGGAGTCTGAGAGGAGGAAGCCTGAGTCAACTGAGCAATCTACTGCCGTAAAGTTTTAATCTAAATACTCAAGGAGTCTGGGATTTCAGCTGCCTGATTGGCCACCGGTGGTCTACCATGCTTCTGCCAACATGTAGCCTCAGAGTGACCAAGTCTACCACAATAAGTACACGGAATCCTATTCCGCGTACCAGAAGAATGTCCACGTCCACGACCACATGCAGGATAAGTACCCCTGCCACGTCCAAGGATCGCAGCCGGCGCAGACGACTGAGCAATAGAGTCAGTAATAGGAGAACGCACTGTAACTCTGTTGAGTCTACTATATGCTTCCTCCAGGGTAGGAAACTCGAGAGCAGTGAGAATCTGATCTCTGGCTGCAGCATATTCAGGTCCAAGGCCAGCTAAGAAAAGGGAGACAGCCAACTATCTCCTAAAACTCCTCCAGGACTCACAGGCACAACCTACCAGGTAGGAGTAGCATCTCTCCAGCATTCCCTTTATAAGTGAATAATACTGTGATAGCATTCGTCCCTCCTGACGTAGATAGAAGAGATCGTAAAAGACCTGGAAAATACGTGCGGAGTTCTTGGCATGTGCATAAGTATCACGCAAAGACTCCCACATCTCCTTCATTGTAGTATAATACATGATCTCATCTCCTATTCTGAGAATAACTGTCTACATCAGCCATGCACAAACTATGGCATTATCACTATCCCATTTGACATTTGTGCCAGACTTATTCTCAGGCTCCGAATCTGTAAGTACATGGCTCTTTTTATGACCCCTGACGGTCATGAGAAAGGTCTGGAACCACCACAGGTAGTTGGTCTCATCCAACTTAACAACAGGACCAAAGAACTGGTTCTTGAGTACCCTGGTGTCCGAAATAAAGCCCGAAAACACCTCAGACTGATCATTTGAAGCCATCTTCACAATCTGAAAGCCTCGATCAAGTGTTTAGGACCAAAAAACCATTAAATAATTTGAAAATCCAACCAATTTAGATCTGAATAGTTGCTAAGAGGCTTCCTTGGACAGGCATTAGCCTCACCTGGGTGTAAGGAGAACACCCAAGGAGGCCTTAAAAAAGTCTAGCCTCCTTCTTGCACCAAGAATAGGACTGCAGTCCCTAGATCAGGGCAATATGCCCCTCACGGATGCTGCACAAGGGTGAAAGATCACACTCACGGCTGCAACAGGCGATTGCACCGCCGGTCGCAGCCTCAGATGGCCGCCGCGATGTTGCCAGATACTTGGCTGCAACGCTAGCGCCTACTGCAGAGCGCCATTAGCGATCCTTGGACCAGCAACTACGCTGCTAGCTGTTGTAGGTCACAGCGCAACCGCAATGCTGCTGCTGGGTCTATCGACCCTCGCTGGAGCATCGCTCGGTGGTTCAAAGGCTTCCGCACTACTGCAGCCCCTATGCAAGGGCTGAATCGGGCCTCAGGGCCACCACCTCCAACCGCTAGGGCTCCTGCGTAGGGCTAAATCAAGCCTCAGAGGCTGAATTGAGCCTTAGGGGCCTTGCTAGGAGCGGGCTCTTGCATGTGGCTGGAGGGCCACCAGAGACCACTGCCGTCGCCGAGGAAGGAGATGAGAACGGGATTCGGTGTTAGGGTTTAGGAGACCTTGAGGGGTGGGATACCTAGAGCCACGGTCTAGGACCAATGATCTGATACCAAATTAAATGAAACGAGTCAATTCCATTAGAAACCCTAGGCCCTCTTTATATAGAGAGGGACTGTAGAGCTAAAAGTACATAAATGTTCCTGAGGGACAAAGATTATTATAGCACTTACAATAAGATAGAAATAAAAGGGCTAATATACACCAACAAATATATATAATGCCTCCCCGACTACTCCCCCGCATACTGTATACTCAGTCAGTGGCCTGACCGACTGAATACCAACATTTGACTTTTACAACACTACATGTGTCTATAGACACCCCTATGGAGATGAGATGTGATGTAATAACAAGGCTACCACCTATATTGCAAACAATCCTATGTTTCATGAAAAGACCAAGCATAGGGAGGTAGATTGCACTACACACGTGACTTGATCCAAAAAGGTTTCATCCACACTACGCATGTCTCCTCTGATGACCAGACAGCAGACATATTCATAAAAGCATTTCCCCGATCTTCTTTTGACATTTGTTGTTCCAAGCTAAGCACGATCGACATCTATGCTCCAGCTTGATGGAAAGTGTTACAACACCTTCGAACTTTTATTATTTACTATAGTTTGAACTTGGTTAAATTTATTTATTTCTTTGAGTACTCTTATAATTTTCACATCTCTATATATTAAGAGGTAGGCGTATAGAATAAAACAACTTGATTCATTTCTTCTAACTAGATCTCCCGTCCTCAAGTGAACCCTGCATAGTCAACATTAGAGTACGAATGCAAATCCACATGCTTATTATTCTTCAAATAGAGGCCTTTCCCAGGATTCCCCTTAAGGTACGTAAGGATAAAGCAACAACATGCCAATGGTCGTAACGAGGATGTTCCATGAACTAACTCGCTTTACCGACTACGAAACTGATGTCTAGCCTCGTTATAGTGACATATTGTAACTTACCCACAACACTTCTATACCATGTCTGATCTTTGAATAGTGGATCATCCTCCTTCAACTTCCCTTGAGAATCCACAGGAACAAAAGATGGCTTGGCCCCAAGCTGGCCAGTTTCTTCAAGAAGCTCTATCACATACTTTCTCTGAGAAAGAACCATGCCACAACGATTTCTAACCACTTCAATGCCCAGAAAATATCCTAGGGTACCGAAATCTTTCATAACAAAGGTAGTCTACAAGAAGTCCTTGCTTTCCTGAATCCCTGCAGCATCATCACCTGTAAAAACCATATCATCCAGGTAGTCTGTAGACTACTAGAATTACGACTCCTACCTCCCTACGTCGCACAAACACTGAGTGCTCAGAGGTGGATCTCAGAAAGCTACTCTGCTGAATTTTCCCACTAAGTCTTAACCAGGCTCTCGAGCTCTGGTTCAGGTCATATATAGCCTTTCGCAGACGGTAAACTTTCTCTCCCTCAACCACATATCCTAATAGTTGGCGCATGTAGACTTCTACCTGCAAATCACCATACAAGAAGGTATTCTTTACATCAAGCTGATACAATAGCCACTATTTGTTACTGGCACAAATAGAATAACCCGAACGAAACTCAGTCAAGCCATTAGGGAGAACGTATCAAAATAGTCGACCCCATAAATTTGAATATAGCCCTTAGCCATAAGCCTCTCCTTTAAGTGCTCAATAGTACCGTCTGGATAGTATTTCATCATACACACCCATATGCTATCAACAACTATAGCACCATTAGGAAGATCTATCAGCTCCCAAGTGTCGTGCGTAGTAAGGGGCTTCAACCTATAAAGATAGTAAACGTATTGATATGTGATCCTTTTGACAACGCTCATAAGTATGAGTGGACCACTCCAAAGAGGTACCTTCATTACAGAAATATGACACCTTCTCAAAAAAGGACACACCTATAGAAACATAATATCTACACCCAACAAGATCGAAATAACGATACCCTTTCTGAGTACGAGAATAACCCAAAAACACACACTTGACTGACCTTGGAGACAATTTGTCAGCAACTCCAAATAAATGAACAAAGCATGTGCAACCAAAGATCTGTAGTGGAACACCAAAGAGTACAACATTAGAACGTAAGATATGAAGGGGTACAGCACCATGGAGAATAGAAGAGGGTACCCTATTAATAAGGTATGTGGTAGTAAGGATGACATCACCCTAGAAGTGCTTAAGGACCTTCATACCAAGAGTGTGCAAGCAACATCAAGGATATGGCATAGCTTTCGCTGAGCCACACCATTCTGCTGGGAGGTATATGCACAAAACATCCGGTGAATGGTACCATTCTGGGCAAGAAAATCGTGAACGTCCTTTTGCGGCAACACAAAAGCATTATCACTATGAAAAATTTTGATGCTTGTAGAATAAAAATTCTGAATTTCATTAAAGAACTTAGGAATTACAACACTAATCTCTGAGTTCATAAGAAAAACCCAAATAAACAACTGAAGACAACCACAAACACAAGAAAGTAGCAAAAAATAGAATGATAGGTCACACAACATGGACCCCACACATCATAATAGACTAACTGAAATGAAAAAGGGCTTCGATTCTTTTCTCTGGGTGAAAAAGACATACGATGGAGGTTCCCGAGCTAACATGACTCACACTCCAAGGAGGTGGGAATAGAGGACTCAAGAAACATCTAACGAAGCTTAAACGCAAATGGATGACCAAGATAGTAGTGCCACAAATAAAGATCACCAGAGACTGAAGCAGCACTAGCAAAAATCTAAGGGATGTCGAGGTAGTAAAGGCCACCTTTCTCAATCCCTCCATCAATCATCTTTCCCGTCCAGATGTCCTCAAAGAAAACAAAGTGTTCATCAAATATCACCCAATAGTTGAGCTTTTTACATAGTCTATAAACAAGTTTAAGGGAAGTTTGAGGGCATAGTAAACATGTGGAAGCTGTAGGGTAGGAGTAAAAGTGACATCTCCAATAGCAGTGATGGGCAAGTAAGATCCGCTTGCCAATCTAATAGTAGTAATAACATATGAGCATCATAAAGAGGTGAGGTCATCCTCCTTACCAATGAGGTGACTAGAAGCACTAAAGTCAACAACCCACAAAGTAGAGGATGTCGTGGCCAGATTACCAACAATACCTACAGAATCTACAAAAGAAGTGGAGGCAAGTAGCAGATCAATAGGAGTTGCCTGACAAAAAAGCTACAGCAGTCGTGCATAGTCATTTGACGACAAAAAGGGAAGTCCACCAGGAGATGACTACTGCATCACAGCATAGTTGGCACAGTTGGGTCATCCAAACTTAGCCCAACACGCTCAGAAGGGTAATTGGTCCGACCGCAATGAATGCATGGCTCATACACATGGCCATAGCCCTGACCTTGTTCGTGACCTCCACCAGATCCTCCATGCTCATTAAGATCAATGAAGGCAAAGGTCTCAAGATAAGGAGAAAATACTGCCACCTGAAAAACCTAAGTAGATGGGCACACATTGGAAGAAATCTTCTGGAGTCTCCCATAAACAGACTCCAAGTCCGAAATCTCCTCCATAGCAAGAATTTGGTCCTGAGCAGGCTAATACCTAGTACTAAGATCATCCAGAAACCTACATACCTGCCAACCTTGTCATTGTCCTATTTTTTTATCACAACATCAAGGTTGAAAGACATTCAACTCCTCGAATAGTGTTGCTATATCCGTATAATAATCAACCAGTGACCACTCCCCCTAAGATGTGGACCAGATCCGACAATAGACGTCTGCAATACAGGCATGGTTGGATTTCTAGGAGAATTTTTTCGCCAAACTCTCCCAAATCTCCCTAACAATCTTCTTGTAGAGTAGATTGGCCACGCTCTAAGGCTCAATACTATTAATGAGCCTATTCATCACCAAATAGTTATCTTAATCCCATCACTGTAGTCTGACACTTGAGCCTCAGCAGGAGTTTTTGTCAAAATGTATAGCTTATTCTATCCTCCAATAAAAATCTTAAATGCTTGAGACCATAAAAGGTAGTTCCGGACACCATTAAGCTTTATAGAGGTGCCTTGGATGACTACCGAGGTAGAGGAAGCCGTAGGTTTGGCTTCAAGAGAAGAAGAGGGTCTAGGCATCGCCATATGGAATCAGAAGAAGGGTAGGAACCTTGAAATCAGACTACAATCATCAGAAAACAGAATTCATAGTATGCTATCCGGAGTGCCTCGAATCAAAAAATAAGTTTTTTTTTTTTTTGAAAAGCGAAAGGGCGGTTATCCGAGTGATAACCACCCAACATCATTTCATTCCAACAAAACAGGTTACATCAAAATTACAGGATAAATCCCCAAAACTCCACCTGGGAAGAAATAGCTGAAACAAAATTCTCAACATAAGGCCTCTCCCCCCTAAAAATCACCCCATTCCTCCCCAACCACACGCCCCACAGGACTGCCAAGACCTTTGCCCTATCCTTTTTGGATCTAAAGGCACAGTCTCCATCGTAGGCCTTATCCCTAAAAAATAGGGATTTTACGCGACTCGAGGCATGCCCTAAATCAAGGAAAGCAACTGATCTTCCTCAACTTACCACCAAGAACCCTAGAACCAAAAGAGGGGCCACTAGCGACAGCAGGAGAGGTCGCAGCAACACCACTGAGGTGTTGCAATAGCACCACTGCCCCTTGTTGCGAACAATGCTGCTATTGTGGGCCCCCTACAGGTGTTGCGATAACAGCAACGCTACCAAGGAGGAGGCAACAAGGCTGCTCCTCCTCAATGGTGCTTCAGCTAATGATGAACCAACGACAAGACTTCAGTGGCTATGTTGCCGTCGAACAGAGAGAAAGAAGAGAAGAGTTTCCCTTCTTTAGGGTTTATTTGGTGGTAGAGGTATGAAGGTGCAAAGGACCTACAGCTCACCCCACTCTAATACCATGTTGGGAGGAGAAACAAATGACTTGATTCTCAAAGTAAATCGTAGCCCTCTTTATATAGAAAGAGTCAATGGGTAGAATTACAAGGAATCCATCCAAGAAAATAACAAAGGACAAGAATACCAAAATAAGACACATCTAACAGAATTCATAATAAGATTATAAAGGAAAAGACTAAGGTAACATCAATAGAAGATAATACAAAGGAGATGTAGAAGAGGATCGAGACATCTATGCAGAAGGTCACTTGATGCTCCAATTAGAAGATGTAAGAAGATGGTCATGAGCTTCCTAGGAAAGATCGAGGAAGCCCAAAGAATAAAGAAGTTCTAGAAAAAAAAAAAACCATTAGGAATGATCTTGATTAGTTGGATCCAAGATGGGAATGGCTCAGGATAGATTGAAGCAGAGGCAAAGAATCTATATAGTCAACCACATTCAATGTTGGAGAAGGCTTAGCATTTGTTATTGTACTTTTGTATATACTATGTAGTATCTCTGTATGTATAAACCATCAATGCCTTTTAGTGCATTGCTTGTCTTGGACAAGTACCTAGGCAGGCAAAGAATCCTTTGCACTTTCGGTGCCTTCCATAGGCGATTTAGGTTTACGAGTTGATTAGTGTTGGAGGGTTTTTTTTTCCACGGGGGATGTTAAGCTCATTGAAGAAGTGGTAATTCAGTGAAAGAATGCATAACAAAATTTAGTTACCTGAGAATGGGAGTTCAGAAATAACTCGTCGTCTTCTCGACAGAAGGTCCCTATTTTTCGAACATCCACAAGGTTGCCAGATCCTCTGATTTGCAGGACATGGACTGTTTGGTATCGTAGGGATACAATTGATAACAAGTCATCGTACAAGAAGACTCCCATATTACCCATATTATGTGCAAGGTTGATAAAATCATTGCAAAAGACTCTCTCATCCAATATAACTCCATCTTCTAATCTGGCAAACATATGCATATCAGAAGGGAACAATCAAATACCTTAAAATTAGAGCTTGTGTTCGCATGTCAGAACATCTACCAGAACAAACCTCACTAGGTGGAAAGTAATCTTCTCAATCGATGGAACACGAGGAACTGCTCCATCAGTTGCAGGTGTGTCATGAACTTGAGCAGTTGAAGTAGCAAACAAACCAAAGCGATAGCTTTCCACATATAAGAAAAATTCTTTGCGGATAAGTTCGTTGGCAGATGCAAGCGAAATACAGCATATCTGTGAGAAAAAGCTGTCGAATTTCCTTGCATTAGCTGGCAACTCATGAATATCACAATCAACATCTTTGCAAGAAAAAGAAAGCCATCTCGGTCTATATATGATCAGTTCCTGATGATTCTTGCTGAAACTAATTAAGTAATGACCATCATCCGTGATTTTGCGAAAAGAATGGTCAGGACAGTTGATATCGAACAATGTATAGCTCGGAACCAAGTTCTCGTAAAACTGTCGAACAAAGTTGACCTGTTGGGATTCATAAAAGGAGGATCTTCATAGAAATTATTAATTTAGACATGAAGGGTGAAGCAAAGAAAAAAAAATTGAAAGATAGGAAAAATAGAGAAGCATAAGGTTCAAAATGCATACATAAGAAGCAATGACTTTCGGTATGGAAATTCATGAACTTTTAAGAAGATGCTACTAAAAGATATTAGAAATAATTATGATGTGCGCTACCCAAGTTTTCAGGTATCCACAGAACAGAAAGGATATAATTTAGCAATGTTGCACTTTCATTCACAGCACCCATTATTTCCCTTCTTGGAAAGTTCACGTCTCCCATAATGATTTTTTTTTTGAGGAAAACGAGGAAGAGTACTTGAGAGTGGTAATCATCTTAGTATTATATTAATAATAATAAAGGAATGAACTTTCAGGTTTTGCAGCCAAAAATCAGAAAAAGATTTTACTTCTCTTCAGCCCAACATCGGTCATTCCAGCCATTCCTCTGCAACCAGATGCTCCAACTAGAAAAAAAGGATCTTATATACCCATGGAGTTTCTTTTCTGCCACTGGGATTCATCCCATTCTCAACAGTAAACCTTGAAATTCTACTTAATTCCCCAAACTTTACCAAGTAATTTGTCCCTTAATAGTATTTGCAAAGCCATCATACCATCCTGATACTTTGAATTTTTTTTTCAACATACTTCACATCTTGTCTTCTTCCTTATTAGACAGTCAAGTACTACCTCTCACACACCCAATTCTGTCCCTTTTTTGGAAGAAGTGATCCCCCAGTCAGTCTCTCTTCTTCCCCTCCTTACTTTCTTCTTTGGATCTCCTCCCCATCTTATATTCCTCCTTTGAAGAATTTTCCACCTTGGATGTGGATCCTCTTTGTTCACACTACTACTAATGATCTTGTTACCTCATCTTTATCAGATTCATTCGTACCATTCCATATTTTTTTATCTTACATGTGGAGAGGATAATCCCTGAGAACTGGCTAATAAAATAAGGCCTCTCCACTCAAGCGTATTGGTTTTGAGTCAGATACTCACATCACATGTTATGGAACCATCCGACTGGCGGCAGAGATTTACCAAATGTGAAGGGGCACATCAACAGAATTGTGAATAAGGCAGGATGAATTAATTTAACTACATACCCACTGTAGGAAGAGAAGAATGAGCATGTTATTCCCAGGGCTCTTTATATAGAGAAAGACCCTTGGAAAAGTACATGGTAGGCCCAAAGGCAGGAAAATAAAAACACGCACACCCCTTTAAATTATAACTCTAACACTACCTCTCAAGTTGGAGCATATATGTCTAACATGTCCAACTTAAAACACAAAAATTCATGACATTTCTGAGGAAGAGCTTTGGTGAATATATCGGCAATCTACTACTCAGAAGTAGTGGTAGGGACACATATCTTCCCAATAGACACTTCAATACGTCTAATAAAATGACAATCCACTTCAATATGTTTCGTACGCTCGTGAAAGACAGGGTTGGAAGCAATAAAGATAGCAGACCTATCATCACAAAACATAGGTATCGAAGCCTTGACTTGCATACCCAAATCTTCAAGGAAATGAACTAGCCACATAATCTCACAAGTAGTGTGGGCCATAGCTCTGTATTCCACCTCGGCACTAGATTTAGACACCACGTTCTGCTCCTTACTTTTCCATTTCACCAAATTGCCACCCATGAAGGCGGCATATCCTATGGGAGATCTTTTGTCCTCCAAACTTCCCACATAGTCAACATCAAAATAAGCATGGAGATCTACATGTCCATTGTTTCTCATATAAAGTTTGTTCTTGAACTCCCCTTCAAATACCTGAGAATGAGACAAATCGCCTACCAATGACTGTATCGAGGACTCTCCATAAACTGGCTAGCCTTGTTCACAGTAAAGCTTATATCTGGTTTGGTAACGATAACATATAAAAGCTTGCCAACAACACTCTTGTACCTGCTCTTGTCCTTGAACAACGGGTCATCTTCCTCTCGGAGCCTCTGCAATGGCTCAATACGAATAAGAGACGATTTTGCTCCAAGTAGTCTTGTCTCCCCTAGAAGTTCCGGAACATACTTCATTTGGGATAAAGGCATGCCCCTAGAATTCCAAACCACTTCAATTCCCAAGAAGTATCTCAACTTTCCCAAATCTGGTGACAAAAGTTTCCTACAAAAATTTCTCTATCGACTATATTCCTTTGACACCATCTCCAATGAGCACCATATCATCAACATAAACTGCTAGTATCACCAAACACTCAACTGAGGATCCCTCAGAGAAATAAGAAACTCTCTCAAGGAAGGAATCATCAGCATAGACAATAGCATTTCCTAACAGGATCAAAATACCTGTACCCCTTCTAGGTTCTAAAATATCCCAAAAACACACATTTGACAAATCAAAGAGATAGTTTATCAAGAACCCTAACACGTGCACCTAAATATCTACAGTGGTAATGCAAACATGGTAGTATCAGGCTACAAGAGAAGCAAGGGCGTGTTGGCAACAAGTATAGGTAAGGGAAGACAATTAATCAAATAGCCCAAAAAATTTTAGGAACATTCAAAGCAATCATAATAGTTCTGAAGATGCGCAATTTTCGCTCAGCAACCCCATTTTGTTGTGAAGTGTAAGCACATAATGTCTAATGTAGGGTACCATTAGCAAAAAGAAAAGCATTCACATCAGTTCCCACAAATTCTAAAGCATTATCATTGTGAAACACTTTGATGAGCATGGAATATAAATTTTGAACTTCATTAAAGAATTTTGGAATGATATTAACAATCTCAGATTTGTCTCTCATCAAGAAGGTCCACAACAGCCTACTAAAATCGTCAATAAGGACAGCAAAATAGCAATAAACACCCCTATGGTTTATTTAACAAGGACCCTAAATATCACAATCAATCAAATCAAAAGTAACAAAACATCTACTATTTTGCCTGGAAAAAGAAACCCAGTGATGCTTGCCGACATGACAAGCTTCACGATCAAAACTATCTAGGATGGAAGACGCAGAGAACATCTTCCATAGCCATAAGGCAAAAGGATGTCCCAGACAACGATGTTAGGTAACCGAGTTAGTAGAAACAGATGTTGCACCAGCGAAAAGCTAAGTATCAATGTAGTAGAGGCCATCACGCTCAATCCCCCAACCAATCATCATCCTTGTTCAAGTGTCCTAAAAATAAACAAAGTGCTCATCAAAAATTACACAGCAACCAAGATCCTTACAAAATCTATAACCAGACAATAAGCTCAAAGGAAACTCTGGTGCACAGTAAACATCTAACAACTTCAACTTATCAGAAAAGTAAACCTCCCCTACTCCAGTAACAAGGGAGTACAATCCATCGGCAAGACGGATCGAGGAACAAGTGTCCTATGCAAAGATAGAAGAGCATCCTCCTTACCCGTTAGGTGATTGGAAGCACTTGAATCAACAACCCAAGTCAAGGAGGAAGTACTAGCCAAGTTGGTTGAACTACTCGTCGCAGCCAATGAAGCAGTAGTCATGACTAGAGGTGCAAATTGTCGCAGGATCATCATCAAGTAGGCATAGTCATCTGTCGTCAAAATAGGTGGAGTAGGAGCGAGAGGTGGTCCAGGAGTGGGAGTAGGGGCAATCTCCCCCTGAACCATAGCAACGGTAGTAGCTTGTCGAGGATAGCCAAATTTGGCCCAACACTTCTCTGATAGGTGGTTTGTCCTCTAGCAATGAATATAAGGATCTTATGAACATCCACAACCACGACCCCGACCAACACCATGTGCGTCCACTAATGAATCCACCCCAGCCTCCAGAAACAGCAAAGGTCGCCGTCTCTTCAATAGGCACCTGAGATGTAGCAGTAGATACCACTGGGAGACCTACATCAGTGGATAACTTCTGAAGTCGTCCATACACCGCCTCAAGATCAGGAATCTCATCTAGGACCGAAATCTACTCGCTAACTGACGAAATCAGGGACTGAGATAATCCAAAAATCGGTAGACCTGCCAAGCCTACCTCTGACCAATCTGAGTGTCGCAGCAGGATAGCTAGAAAACATTGAGCTCCTCAAAGAGCTCCTCCATCTTTGTATAGTAGTCTACCAACGCCCATTCTCCCTATGTGGAAGACCATATGCGACGATATATGTCAAAGAGGCGCGTGATTGGATTTCTGGGAATACTTCTTGGCTAGACTTTCCCAGATCTCCTTAGCAATCTTCTTGTAGAGTAGATTTGCAGCAATCTGAGGCTCTACACTATTTGTGATCCAATTCATCACAAGGTAGTTATCATGCTCCCATTTTTCAAACTCTACACTCTGAACATCTAAGGACTCCTTAGTGAGTAGGGCAAGTCTTTTCTAACCACCAACAAATATCTTAAATGCCTGAGACCATAAGGGATAATTATGGAGCATCAGAGAGGCTAAGGTAGACATCATCTTGATATCAAACAACGAAGAAGGTACAAACTCTAGAGAAAGCCATGTTGGAGCCAAGAGAATCACCAAATCAAGAGTGTAACATACCAACACCTTGATTTCAGCAATAGATCAATCTCCTTAGGCCATCGAATAGCACGAACCACAACCCAAGTCCAAGATTATAACCTAGGCCACCATTGGGGAGCATCTAGACCATCAACAAATCCCGATAGCAGCAACAGCAGGCCAAACCAACAACAACAGGTGCTGCTGACGGCAACCCTGGGTGAAGGGGTCGCGATGACCGCCTAGGGAGAGGTAGCAGCAGTCTTGGCAATGCCACTAGGCTACTACTAGGGTGCAACGGCCCTACACGAGGTTGCCGAAACTACTAGTTGCGCACGAGCAATCCGATGGCTCTGTGTTGTCAGCAAGAAGAGAAAAGGGGACAAGGAGATGAGAGGAGAGACAGAAAAAGGGGTCTCTCTCCCTTAAGTTTTCGGTGAAGGTACCTAAACGCGAAGAGTCTAGGACCCACCTGGCTCTGATACCGCATGAGAAGAACATAACCCTAAGGCTCTTTATATAGAGAGAAACCCTTAGAAAAAGTACATGGTAGGTTCAAAGGCAGAAAAATAAAAACACACACACCCCTCTATATTATAACACTAACACCCTCTGTACATGGAAAGGCACAAATAGGAATACATAGAAAGTCCAAGAAATTACATAAAAAGATAAAAATACAAAAATATTAAGTATCGGAATCCTTCCGGACATAGGAATCCCTTAAAGATAGCAACTCTTCTAACACTCCTCAAGCTAGAGAATAAAGATTTATAATGCCAGGCTTAGAAATAATATCATCAAGTCGGGTATGTGGAAGTGCTTTAGTAAAGGTATCTGCAAGTTGTTCCTCAATAGGAAGATCACTAGTGTTAGTAGCATATAAACATAGCAGCTTTATTATCACAGTATAAAGGCATGCGATGTTGAACCTCCACACCAAGATATCATAGTAATGACTCTACCCATATAAGCTCACAAGTCACAAGCTATATGCCTATAGCTATGTATTCTAACTCAATCTTAGAACAAGATACGACATTTACTTTCTTGTTGCACCCAAGTAACAAGGTTCCTCCCACAAATGTACAATAGCTAGAAGTTGACCACCTATCCTCCTTTACAACAATATAGTCCTCATCAGAGAAAACTGTAGACTCTTAGACGCTATTATTCTTAAATAGCAAACCATGCCCATGCAAAGATTTTAAGTACCTTAAAATTTGACATACTCCCTCCCAGTAAACCACCTCGGGCTTGTCCATAGATAGCTCACTTACACAACTACAAAGAACATATCAAGCCTAAAAATAGCCAAGAATAAGAGCACACCCCCATCTATGTCCTTGTCCTGGTATCTACCCATGGCCACATTCGTGAGTCAGATTGGGCACTCCACAACCTCTAAGAGATGGAGTAGCCATAGCAAAGGCATCAAATATAGGACTTTCAGAAACAAGTGAGTATATCCTAGAGAGACAAGCATAGACCTATGCATGTGAGGGCATCTCCCTACTAGTCACTAATTAATCCTTTATAGCATTATATTGTGGCCCAAGTGCAAACAAAAATTGAATAATCCTTGATTCCTTATAGTACCTCTTTGCTTCATCTCCTCCACATCTACAGCGAGGGGTTAATAGGTGTCCTTGTCCCAAAGATTTTTCAGATAATCATGGCACTTAGTCGGTAACACACTCTCCATCCTAAAGTTGTGGATTTCCTTAATCAACCTGTAAAGCCAAATTGATGATGCAAAGTCTCCCTCTGTTGCACGGTTAACTTGATCATGATTACCTACAATTGGCTGAAAGAATTCAATTTTATTAGAAACCCTAGGTCTCTTCATATAGAGAGAGACCAGAGGGCTAAAAGTACAAGCTACACAATAAGACAACAATAAGACGGAACAAGATAAGCTAGAAGTACACCAACACTCTCCCTCAAGCTGGAGCATAGATAATCAATCATGCTCAGCTTGGACATACAAGTGTCAAATGAAAATCTGGCTAAGGATTTGGTGAAAATATATGCCATCTGCTCCTCAGATGCAACAGAGGTGGTGTATAACAGTTCCTTCTGAATAATGTCCCTGGTATGGTGACAGTCAACCTCAACATGCTTCATCCTCTCGTGAAAAGCAGGGTTATTAGTAATGAAGGTGGCTGCTCTATTATCACACCTCATCTCCATGGGACTAGAAAACTGAACTGTAAATCAACAAGGATTTAATCCACATCATCTCAGTAGTTGTCTGAGCCATAGCTCTGTACTCAGACTCGGCACTAGACCTCGCAACAGTACCCTGTTTCTTGCTCCTCCATGTGATCAGGTTCCCTGCTATGAAGGTGCAGAACCCAGTAGTAGATTTACGATCCACATAACATCCCGCATAGTCTGCATCTGAGTATTCAACCAAGGTCATAGAAGACCCCTTTGAGAAGAAAAGACCTTTCCCAGGAGCCTTCTTGATATATCTAAGTACCATCAATGCTGCATCCCAATGCTGACGTGTTGACTTGGCCATAAACTAACTCAATCTCCTAACTGTAAAGGAGATATCTGGCCTTGTGATAGTGAGATACAATAGCTTGCTCACAAGCTATCTATATTGTCTACTGTCCACCACCTGTGCATCCTCATCGTACAGTAGCATCTTAGGGTCCATAGCAATATTGGCCTCCTTGGCCCCAAGTATACCAACCTCCTGCAAAATAGCTAAAGCATACCTCCTCTGTGACAAGACCATACCCTTCTTACTGTGAGCAACCTCAATTCCAAGGAAGTACCGTAGGCCCCCCAAGCCCTTCATAACAAACTGCTTCACAAGGAGGCGCTTGACCTCAATAATGCTCTGCTCATCATTCCCTGTGATAATCAAATCATCAACATAAACCAAGAGTACCACAGTACCTCGCGAAGTCCTCTAAACAAAGAGTGAAAAATCAGCTGTTGACCTCCTGAAGCCAGCTGCCTCAACAACTTGTGACAATCTTTGAAACCAAGCTCTGAGACTCTGTTTTAGGCCATATATAGCCTTCCGTAACCGGCATACACACTCCCCCTATCTCTCAAAGTCAGGTGGCTGCTGCATATAGACTTCCTCATGAAGATCACCATAAAGGAATGTATTTTTAACATCTAACTGATACAAAGGCAAATCCAACTGAACTGCCACGGCAATCAAGACCCGGACCGTGGGAAGCCTGGCGACGGGTGAGAAGGTGTCAAAGAAGTCAACCCCATAGGTCTGGGTGAACCCCTTTGCCACGAGACGGGCTTTGTACCGAGCAACACCACCATCAGGGTTAAACTTCACAGTAAACACCCACCGACATCCAACAACGATAGCACCAGCAGGAAGTGGGTTTAGCTCCCAAGTCCCCCGACCTCGAAGAGCGACCATCTCATCCTCCATGGCTACCCGCCATTTTGGATCAAGCATGGCCTAACAGTAAGTGGCTGGAATCGATGTAGTAGCTAAGGCCTGTGTAAATCCAGCAAATCCAGGAGATAAACTGTCAGTAGCAAGTGCCCCTACCATAGAATAAGTGGTGCAAGTCCATGGTTATTTCCGAATGGCTATCGGAATATCAAGATCATCTCCTGGCACATCATACGTCCTGTCCCTGTGACCATCACATGGCAAAGATACGTCAGTGTCTAAAAGACTCACCTGAGAAGCCGATGGTGAAGGCAAGGGTGGGGGTCCCTGATAGGTAGGATGAGGGCGAACATATGTCCGAAGTGGCTCAGTCAAGCAAGGAAAGGGAGGCGTAGCAGGTGGTAGTGGTGATGTAGCAGGGACAGGGATCTCAAGGAAGCTCCCAAAGTGAATAGGTGTATACGGCATAGGTGCCATATCACCCTCAGGAGGCATTTCAGCAGCCGTCATAGAGAAAAAAGGTACAACCTCATGAAAGGTAACATCCGCAGAAACAAAATGTCGAGAGGTAAGCGGATCAAAATAACGATACCCCTTTTATGTGCGGGTACACCCTAGAAAAACACATTTAACTGCTCTCGTGCAAGTTTATCCCAACCCAGTCCCAACCAATAGACAAAGGCAACGCAGCCAAAAGTCTGAGGGGTGACGTGAAACAGAGGGCAATCAGGATACATGACCTAAAGAGAAATCCGTTCATGTAACGCGGCATTGGGCATCCGATTTATCAATAAAAACATGCAGTCAAAACAGCATCACCCCAGTAAAGAGACGGGACTGAGTGATGAATCAATAAGGTGTGAGCAACATCAAGAATATGCCGATGTTTCCTCTCAGCAACACCATTTTTCTAAAAGGTATGAGGATAGGTAGTTTCATGAATAATGCCACAACTAAAAAAAAAGTGCGCAAGTGGGTAGTACAAAACTCTAAAGCATTATCCGAACGAAAACACTTCACCAAACATGAATGTTGGTTTGTTATTTCCTTAACAAAGTTTTCAATAAGTTGCCCAACATCAGACTTATTCTTTAAAAGAAACATCCAAGTGACACGACGAAAATCATCAACTAAAACAAAATAATATTTGTTCCCAAGTCGATCAGGAGTACAACTGGGACCCCACACATCCATATGAACCAAGTCAAATGCAGCAACAGATAAAACAGAGGAAGAACTGGAAAAACTAGCCATGTGGTGCTTGCCAAGCTGACAAGCATCACAGGTGAGAGCAGTAGTGGAGGGGATGTGGAAGAACACACCTGAGGCAATAAATGGGTAAATGGTCAAGGCGGTGGTGCCACTGGAGAGGAGATCCAGCAGAAGCAAGACCCTCAGTAGCAGAAGTAGCAAAAGCAGTACGGCTCAGACGGTACACCCCATGTTCCTCACACCCTCCACCAATCGTCTTCCCAGTGAATTTATCCTGCAAAACACAAGAGGACGCATCAAAAATAGTTCGGCAGTTCAAATCTCTGGTGATACTGCTAACAGATAAAAAACTCAATGGAAAATCAGACACATAGTAAACATCTGCAAGCCTCAAGGTAGGAGATAAAGACATATCTCCCTTACCAACAAGTGGCGAGTGTCTCCCATCAACCACATGTACTATCCTGGCAAGTGTAACAGGTGCAAGGTGGGAGAAAGATCCTCTGTCACCACAAAGGTGCTTGGATGCACCAGAGTCAATCAGCCACTCACTAGAAGATGAAAGAGATGACATACCAATCGCAGGAACCTCCGAAGATGTAACAATAGCTGCCGTGTCAGGTGGCTGAGAAGGGGAAGCCTGAGTCAAAAGAGTAATCTGCTGCCGCATACCTTCAATCTCGGTACTCAAGGAGCTAACATTAAGGGTAGTAAGAGCTGAATCTAGGACTTCAGCCACCTGATTTGCCACCGGTGGTCTACCATGCTTCTACCAACATGTAACCTCAGAGTGACCAAGTCAGCCACAGTAAGTACATGGTGTTCTATTCTGTGTACTAGAGGAGCGTCCACGTCCACAACCACGTGCAGGATAAGAAGTATCCCTGCCACATCCAGGGATCGCAGCCAGCGTGGACGACTGAGTAGTAGAATCAACAGTAGGAGAACGCACTGTAACTCTGCTAAGCCTGCTATATGCCTCCTCCAGGCTAGGAAGATCCGGAGCAGTAAGAATCTGATCTCTGGCTGCAGCATATTTAGGTCCAAGACCAGCCAAGAAAAGAGAGATAACCAACTGTCTCCTGAAACTCCTCCAAGACTCGCAAGCACACCCTGGCAAGTAGGAGTAGTGCCTTTCCAGCATACCCTTCATGAGAGAGTAATATTGTGACAGCGTACGCCCCTCCTGACGTAGGTAGAAGAGATCGTAAAAGACCTGAAAAACACGTGCGGAGTTCTTGGCATGTGAATAAGTATCACGCAAGAACTCCCACATCTCCTTCGCTGTAGTATAATACATGATCTCATCTCCTATTCTGGGAATAACTGTCTGCATCAGCTATGCACAAACCATGGCATTATCACTATCCCAATTGGCATTTATGCCATTCTTGTTCTCAGGCTCCGGATCGGTAAGCATATGGCTCTTTTTATGACCTCTGATGATCATAAGAAAGGTCTAGGACCACCATAGGCAGTTGGTTTCATCCAACTTGACAACTGGACCAAAGAATGGGTTCTTAAGTATCCCGATGTCCGAAGTAGAGCCCGAAGACACCTCGGACTGATCATCTGAAGCCATCTCCTCAATCTGAAAGCCTCACTCAAGTGTCTAGGATCAAGAGATCATCAATAATCCAACAATGCAGTAGATTCAGATCAACATAACTACTAGGAGGCTTCCTTGGACAAGTAGTGGCCTCACTTGGGTATAAGGAGAACACCCAAGGAGGCCATGAACAAATCTAGCCCCCTTCTAGCGACTGATCTCCACCGGTCGCGACCTTAGATAGTCGTTGTGACACCAACAGTAGGGAGACATCACTAAGGCATGCTACAGGTCGCCACCGCAGCTGCAAAGACCTGCAGCGCCGACAGCAGTGCCTGTAAGGAGCTGCAAGCGTCGCCGCTAGGTCTGCTGCGCCGCTACTGGTTCTGTTGACCTCTATCTCAGCCCTGTCGCAAGGGTTGGAACGAGTCGCAGCGCCGGTGCCTCAAGGGCCTCGCTAATGCAATGGTCGATGATAGAGGGGCTTTCGCACCGCCGCAGCCCCGTCGTGAGGTCGAGTCAGGTCAGAGCAGCGTCGCCTTCGGGTGCTAAGGCTGCTGCATTGAGCCTTTGGGGTCGCACAATGGCTCAGGAGTCCTGACGCCGTGTCAGCGCCGTTGCAAGGCACTCGCGTGCAGCCAGAGGGCCGCCGGAGAGAGCCGCCACCGCCAAGGAAGGAGGAGAGAGAACGGGATTTAGGTGTTTAGGGTTTCGGAGGCCTTGAGGGGTGGGATACCTAGAGTCACGGTCTAAGACCGATGCTCTGATACCAAGTTGGCTGAAAGAGTTCAAGTTTATTAGAAACCCTAGATATCTTTATATAGAGAGAGACCAGAAGGCTAAAAGTACATGCCACCCAATAAGACGACAATAAGACAGAAGAAGATAAGCTAAAAGTACACCAACACCTACCTATCAATATATGGTTACATACTATTGATCATCCAAGTAGACACGAGATCATTGTCTAACCCCCGACCCTCAATCATAGGCTTAGGCTCAGGCTCAGGCTTCTGTAAAATATGTCCCTTGAGTTGTGATCCCACGAATCACTCAAACACCATAGACCAAAGAAAAAAATTCATGGGATCCTACATGAGAGAATCAAGGAGACTCTAGGGATCCTTTCATAAATGAAAACAGTCCCCCCTGCCCACCCTAAAAGTTAAGCATTAGGAAAACCTATAGCAAACCCCCTCCAAAGATAAGAAACCATGCCGTAAGTACACACATCTCATCCTCATTCAATGTTCTGCTATAAATCTCCAACAAACTCTAAAAGAAAGCCTTCCATTTGTATTCATTATCCAATAGCACCATTTTGCTAGTAGAGCCTTATTCATGGTTCTTCGATGACAAATAGATAAACCATCTTAAGCAAAAGGCCAACAAATTTCTTTCTAAGCCACCAAGAACCCCTTTCATCCTACCCATTAGCTTCCTTCCCTAGAAAGCTCCAACAAAAGGCCTAAAATTAAGTCACCACTTCCAATGGCAACAAAAAACCAGACTTTATTTTTTGAAGAAAAAAAGCAAACATAAAAGATGGGAATTGCTAAGAGTATAGATTCCATCGGAACGAGCCACCCTCCCTTAGATAGCAATTTAGCCTTCCTACCAATAACCTTTCTCTCCACCTTTTCCAACAGAGGAATAACATCTCTGCAACGCAAGCCATGTTATGTAAGGGGTAGCCAAAGGTACAAAAGTGGAAGCATTCCCCTAGGCATATGTGACTTGTCTTCAACTACAACTACTTCAATGCCTTTATGAAAAAATAAGCATCTAAACCCACTTACTTTTGTGTCAAGTAAAACTTACATGAAAAGCTCACATGCTTGGTGTTAGCGTGGAATAAAGACCATGTCAGCAGTCAATGGCCACGTGGCAAAGTCCAGTTGGCCCACTGTTGGGTGAATGAAGTTTAGGTTTTGGTGTAGAGTCTCCTAGTTTATTTTGTACAACATGTGGCAAGTTTTATTTAGACACATTTAGGTTTCTTAATTGTCAAGTTATAGAGTTTTACAAAAGCTCATATTAGGATTAGGATTTAATGACTTGATTT
This sequence comes from Thalassia testudinum, assembly GCA_037157565.1. Taxonomy (NCBI): domain Eukaryota; kingdom Viridiplantae; phylum Streptophyta; class Magnoliopsida; order Alismatales; family Hydrocharitaceae; genus Thalassia; species Thalassia testudinum. The sequence goes on along the minus strand of JAZHRO010000010.1, from coordinate 9,953,834 downwards.
GTTTCTTGTTTTACAAGTTTATTATGGTGATTGCCTCTCCATAAAAGAAACGCAATGCACCAAGTTTGTTCTTGAATTTGCAATTGTGAAGAATAAAGGGCCACGTGGCATGCCTGCATTGGTTTTGGTCCACCTAACCTCCTAGGGGGCGCCAACCCTAAGGGGTCTATTTTGATTTACTTAGAGTCCAAGTTTACTTTTTTAGTAAAGGGAAGTGTCAATTAGTCAAGTTGTTAAAGGAATATGTCATTTCCCATTTTAGGAGATTAGATTTATTTCTTGTTTTTAGAATAGAATTGGCTCTTTATATATATAGAGAGAACTTATGTAATTTGTTTTGAGTTGAATGCAACAATAATTCCCGCATCTCTCTCTCAACTCCTCTCCTCTCTCACTGCCAACTTTCTTCTCTCCCTCTCACTGTTCACGCGTGAACAATCTACATGTGGACTGTTGGGTGTGTGTATCAACAAACCAAGAAGCCTCCACGCAATTCCAACCTTCACATGGTATCAGAGCATTCGACCTAGACTCCTTGGCTTGCACATACTCGGGAGGAGTCCTCCACGCACTACGGAGAACTCTCTCTTGTGTGTGTACTCTTCGCGTCAACAGCAAGGCCACACATACGTGGCTTTCTTGTTCGACGTAGGCATTCGCTCAACAAATCCCCTAGAAGATCTTGACGCCTTATGAAAGGCCCAAGGGATCTTGTGGGGATTCTCAACGAATCCTCTTCCCACCACATCTAGCGCCTTACACGGAGTAGGAGGATCGTAGATCGAGGAAGATGGCCGACACTGAGGCCATGCTGTTGACGGGAGAAGGCAAGGTGGTCGTTCAAGGAGCGACCATTAAGCTTCAAGGTGCTTCCAACTACGTCTTGTGGGCACACACACATTCAAGATATTTGTTGGCAGCCTAGATAAACTTAGTGTTCTTGAAGAAGCACCTAAGTAGAAAGATGGAGCCAAGAAGAAGAAGCTTGAGAAGGAGAATTACTTAGTGATGAACTGGATCATGAACTCAGTTGAGTTTACCATCACCTCAAATATGTTGTACAAAAAGAACACTTACGAGATCTAGACAACTCTAGAGAGGAGGTATTCCCAAAAGTCTAGTAATGCATGCATCACCAACCCCTACACGCACATATGGACTGCTAATCAAGGAGATCTTTCCTTAACAAATTACTACATGAAGATAGAGGCGCTATCCAAGGAACTGGACATCTACAAGCTCATTTGTTGTGATAAACAGGGGGAGACAGGTGCTCGATGGCAGGAGACCAAGTTCTTGTCGATGTTACATCCCTGCTATCATCCGACACGCGATCAGATTCTTGCATTAGACAAAAAGATGGATCTTGAGACCATCTTTCACCATCTTAAAAAGATGGAGGTCCCGAAAGTTGAGGGTCCTACAAAGAGCACCAACTCTACACTTTCTGTTCCAAAGATTAGTGCAAGACATGGGAAAGAACGTGGTTAAGGTCCAAGCCGAGTCAATTCCCCATGCTAACATTGTGGACGCACCAACCATCCACAGGATAGATGTTGGGACAGGTTCGGGAGGCCTCCACGTGGGGCTACTAACACCTCACGAATGGACTCCCTTACACTTGTCGATCTTGAGAAGATATGGGCTATGCTTCAAGAAGACAAGGAGAAGAAAACCACGGCGGTCATCGCGACGACTATTGAGGTTGCCAAATAGGCAACGACTTTAGAGGTCGCAAGAGGCTACACCATGACTTCTTCAAACGACAAGTTGGAGAGCTCCAAGCTCAAAGAAGAGTGGTGGAGCATCTAGCCTCACAAACTTCAAGAACAAGTCATCATTCTCCCAACCTCGACTTGAGAGAGGTGTGAAGAATAAAGGGCCACGTGGCATGTCCACGTCAATTTTGGTCCACCCAAGGGGCATCGGCCCTAAGGGGTCTATTTTGCTTTACTTAGAGTCCAAGTTTGCTTTTTAGTAAAAGGGATATATCAATTAGTCAGGTTGTTAAAGGAATATATTATTTCCTATTTTAGGAGATTTGATTAGATTTGTTTCTTGTTTTTAGAATAGAATTAGCTCTCTATATATAGAGAGAACTTATGTAATTTGTTTTGAATTGAATGCAACAATAATTCCCACATCTCTCTCTCAACTCCTCTCCTCTCTCTCACCATCGACTCTCTTCCCTCTCTCTTACTATTTACGCATGAACAGTCCATGTGTTCACTACTGGGTGCGTTTATCAACACGCCAAGAAGGCTCCACGCAACACCAACCGTCACAACAATATTTTCTAATCTTTTACAACTCCCTCCTTTCTCTCCACCATAGTCATTGACCCTCTCTCTCCTCTCTCCACGCGCCATCATCAAGAAGAAGAAAGGCTCTCTCCACGAGTTCCAAATCCTCATATACTATCAGAGCGAGTCATCCAAGCCCCTTGATCCTAAGCATGGAGGAAAGAGGAGAAAAGAAGATTCGTGCAAGATCACGTGGAGTTACCTCCATATGTGTGGAACGCATGTCGTTGCCTTGGAGTTGAAGCGTCATGCGGACTCTACTACGACAAGGTGACCTTATATGCATCTAGAGACCTAAGCGACTTAGTGGGCTCTTGGGGGGTAGGAGCAACGACACCATGAGGTTGAGGGGCGCATGGAACCCTTTAGCACGTCAAGGAATGCCAAGATCTAGTGCTTAGCTCTCGAGTAAAGAAGAAAAGGCACAGAGACCTTCCTCAACCACCACGTTGAAGACAATGGCAGACACATCAAGATAAACTCCATATATTTTCCGAAAAGGCAAATACAGAGAAGTGGGAGGAGAAATATTCAAAGGAAAAGCGATTCTTCATTGAACAATCTATCATGGTCAATGTACTTCACCGATGGGATACTCTTATCTGATTTTTAATTCTCCTCCAAAAGGAGAGATTTTCCCAGAGAAAAGGCATCCATCATAAAGCGTGGGATCGTGCACCTTTCTACCATAAAGTTTTGAAAGCAAGTATTCACCCTCTTCGGCTTCAACTTGAAGGGGCATGTTAACGTGGAATAAAAGCTATGTCAGCAGTCAATGGCCACATGGCATAGTCTAGTTGGCCCACTGTTGGGTGTGTGAAGCTTAGGTTTTGGTGTAATGTTTCTGAGTTTGTTTTGTGCCACATATAGCAAGTTTTGTTAAGAGGTATTTTTGTTTCTTAGTTGTCAAGTTAGAGAATTTTAGGAAAGTCCAAATTAGGATTAGGATTTGGTGACCCCATTTGTTTCTTGTTTTGCACGTTTGTTATGGTGATTGCCTCTCTATAAAAGGAGAGCAATGCACCAAGTTTATTCTTGAGTTTGCAGTAATATTTTCTAGTCTTCTACTCCCTCCTTTCTCTCCACCATAGCCGCCAACCCTCTCTCCTCTCTCCACATGCCATCATCAAGAGGAAGAAGCACCCTCTCCACAAGTTCCAAATCCTCGCACTTGGTATTCATAACAAGCAGATTGAATCCTTCGATTCAATGAGATCTATCACATCAATAGACAAGTTCTTATTCATGGAAAATCCACTAAAATTCATACTATCTGGCATTAATACATTCTAGTAGGAATGATGTTAAGGGAGCGGAAGGTTACAAAATAATTTCTCTGGAACATAGATGCAAGTAAGGGCCTCAAGCAACAAGGTTATTTCCTAGAAACCTGAAGGAGAATGTCTCTATCAAAGTGAGCACTTGGCTAAATTTAATGGAAATCTGATTGGACAGCTAAGCTCCTATTTGGCACCATGGAAGAATTTCTTCATAACTTCCGAGAAGTAGAAATGTCAAAGTCCATACCTACATTCATTATGAATTTTAACACATATCTTAGACATCAGAACTTCCACGACAGGAACATTAGAATACACAGAATATTCGGTCAGGTTCCTTACCATTTCACAGTTATGAAGATTGATGTATCCCCAGTTGTTGGTCGAATGACTGAATTCATGGGGGAAAAAATTATATTAGGTATCTTGAGACATATCTACCGAAGGCTTATATTCAAGAAAAGTGGACATTTGGAAATTAGTGGACACCATCGCACAAACTATGCATACTCACTGGGAAAGGAGATCCACCATCGGGCATCATATATTGCTAGGTCATCATCATATATTACTAGGTCATCTTTTGTTTTGCAGGAGGAAATGACAAGGATGGCTACCAAAGAGAATCTTATTCCATGAAGGACTAAGAACCAGAACATTTTCAGGGCAGAAAATTAGAAATCATATTATGAGAGTTTTTTTTTGTAAAAGGAATTATGAGAGTTGTTTTGAATCCAAAGTCCTTATGAAAGATGTGGTATTAGAAACAGGCATGCATGTGAAGATGCTTCTGCAATCACCCTGCATCGTTTCATGTGAATAATCCTATTTTCAGCTCCAGATACGTGTGCATTGGACTTATGAATGGATATGAATGTCCTGACTTATAAAACAATCAAGCTGTTGCTCTCAAGATAGGTATCTTCAACTCTAATTTAGGGCACTAACTTAGCTAAAAATTTCCTTTAATTCGGGTGCTTATGAAATAATCATGCAAGAACTTTTCTTTTGAAAAGATAACCACATTTAGAACTACAATAGATCTGGAAGAGTCGGGTAATTCTTTGAGCTTATCATTCTAGTTTGAGTCCCCAGTACCATTTTAATTCTTCAATAAAGTTCAAATGGTTCGTGTTAGAGATTCTTATTTTGCTATGTAGATTTGATTTGATTATAATTTATTTTCAAATTTATTTGGATTAGAATTACTATTATTATTTTTTTTATCAATAATAAGAATTCTCATTATTCTTCCACATGATATCAAAGTGGAAAGATCCTAGGGATCCCCATCACCGATCTCTCTCTCTCTCTCTCTCTCTCTCTCTCTCTCTCTCTCTTCGTAGAGAACTATCAGCCCCTTGGCTACCACCAACAGCCCTACTCCAGATGCCACTGCCACCCTCAACTCCTCTCCCTACCACCCCATCAGGTGGCCCTACTACTGCTTCCATGGCTACTCCCCTTCTTGACCAGCATCACTGCCTAGTCACACGACCCAACTACCACTGCCCGACTCTCCCCCAGTCAAGGAGCACCGCTTAGCTCTCCTCTCTTGTGCATGATCCTTCTCTCTCCCACACACATGACCCTTCTCCAGATGATTGATGCGAGAACAATCTGTATCACCCCCTCTAGAAAGGCCTCTGAAATGACCCATTGCCTTTTGGGTTGTTTAAGACATCTGGATGAGCCGTCAGACGTCTGGATGAAGGGTCGGACGTTTGAAAGTAGAATAACCGTACCTTCTTTTTTTTCCGCGCACACGCTACACGTACACTCACCTCTCTCTCCTCACCCCAAACCCTAACCCTCTCCTATTTAACCCTGCCCCCACGCCACTCCATCCATCTCCACCAGCCACCACCTCCGTCCTTCACCTTCCTCCCTTCCTTCCAGTGCGACGAGAGGAGAGGAAGAAGAGAGAGAGAGATGGGACGCGAAGGAGAAGGAGAGGGGAGCGGGGGAGTGGGAGGAGCTCGAGAGGAGCTCACGAGGGAGCCGCGGGAGCTCAGAGGAGCTCGTGCGGGAGGAGTTAAGAGCGCAAGCGAGGAGGGGCTTGCAAGCAGGAGCCTGTAGGAGGCACTATTGCATCTCCTGCGGGCGAGCTCACGAAGGAGACAGCTCACGGGAGAAGTTCTGCGTACTGAATATTTTCCAGTATCATACGTCTGGAGCATCTCCCAAATGTCTGAAGTAGTAGAAGGACATCTAGAGCTGAAGCCAGACATCTAAAAGCACGCTCAGTGTTAAGGTACGTGCTTTTGTGCGGTTACGGCCATGCAGGCCTCACCGCAAGGATTTTGTCCAGCCTTATTTAGCTCTGCGCGTGTGTGCACAGGAGCAGAGCATCAGAAAGGCGTGGGGAACGCCCTTCGAGGTGCTTTTGGACGTCTGGACACGTCGCCAGACGTCTAACCATACCTCGAGACGACCGGAAGGAGGGTCCGATGTCTGGAACTCACCTCAGACGATTGCGGAAGGATCCGGACATCTGAGGTAGCCGTAGGAAACTAAGAGTGAGTATTGACGTCTTTTAAGACATCTAGGACTAGACTCAGACGTCTGACTTTGGACAATGTGAGTGTTTTTGGCCCGTTTAGGACCTAAACGGAATCGGATTTCTGCAAACGAAGTACCGTTGTTTTTCGCTTGAGTTTCTCTACGAGTTAGTGTCACTTGTATATGGTTTTGGACTCGTTTGATGTAGATGGTCAATTATATAGGTCTCCATCCAGTCGAGTACGCAGGAGCCGCAGAGGCAACAGGATCTGTGATCAGAGCCCCCATTCCTCTTGTATTTGCCAGTAGAGTGGTGTACATTAATATTATGATTTAAATAATTGAACTGCATGCTTAGAATAACTTGAATAAACCCTAGGATGAGAATGAACCTTAGGACAGGAACAGATGAATATAATTGAGCTATACTATATACTTGAGATATATGTAGAATCCTAGGATGAGAATGAACCTTAGGACAGAAACAGATGAATATAGTTGAGTTATACTGTATACTTGAGATACATGTAGAACCCTAGGATGAGCATGAACCCTAGGGCAAGAATAAATGAGTATGGTTGAGCTACACCGTTTATTGAGATGCCTGTAAAACTTTAAATGTACTGATCATTTAATATGATGTATTGTCAGTTAGAAAATCACGAGCTGCCTGTTTTAAAAATGAAAACAGAAATGTAAATAGAGAAATCAGAAAGTTTAGAATACGAAATGAAAGGAATACCCGCATGAACCTTACAGGGAATTAATAGGAAAAATCCTGTAGACGGGAAGTGAGCTAGCCCTTGTGTACACGGTTCCAAGGAGAGCCATTGTCCCTTTAGTGTAGAGGCGTACTAACCGCCCGTTAGGATGAGCCCCAGGGTCAGGCCTAGACACTCTACACCGACTCTGTTTAGCCCTCGTGTACATGATACCGAGATGAGTTACTTAATGTAAGGAGAAAGCTAGCCTCCCCAAAGGGCCTAAGGTTAGGACTAGCCGCCGTACACCGACTCTTGTTAGGCCCACTGGACAAACCGAGATAGTCGGACGAGGGTACGCGGACTGTAGAGGGGCAAAACCCGTGTTCTGTTATGTTCTGAGAGGGCAAGGCCCTGTACTGTTCCGTGTTATACCTTTAGGCATATCCACTAGAGGAAATGACTAATCGTGTGCCAGTGCGATATAGCTACCCGGGCATTTATCACGCGTGCCATAGTCACCGCTACGTCGCAACCGTAACCTCGGGGTGGTTGACTGGGTGTAGGATTACTACGGAGGACTCTCCCGACCATGAGAGCACCACGTGTACTCCTACATCATGGAAAAGACTGCAATCAAGATCATTCCCGTAAGAAACAGGCCAGATCAAGAAATGTTTTAAATGAATAAAGAAACAACAAATTAGAAGTACTTGGTTGAACTAAATGAAAATGGATAGTTACTTAATTGCATTAATTTATAGCTTGTCTCAATTACATATAAATGGCTAAATTACCACTCTATTCAGCGTTCACTGACTCTGAAAATTTTATAATCTTGTCCAGGTCAAGGAGTTGAGCAGCCAGTATCACCGGCTGCAGAGGGAGGTGGGCCCAGTCGAGCCCAACCTTAGCTGCGTTCTCTTACTGTTTCCTTAGCTTCTGTTGTAGTAGTAAGTATTTCATTTTATATAATACTGTTTCAGTTACTTTTCTACTGTACTTTTCTCAATCGTAGTTGTGATGGCTTGTAATATCGATAGACTTTTCGCTCTGTTCTTTTGTTATCTCTTGTTTCTTTCTGCTTAGTTACATTGCATGTGTGAATGTGAATTATTTCCTGCTTTTGATTATTTCTCGTTGGACGACTAGGTCTTGGGATTAGTCGAAGTGAGCTGAGCTCGGGTCCTGTAGGGATCTGGGATCAGGTCGTAACAGCCTCAGACTTTCCAATTGAAAATTAGATATTTCTTTTTTTCAATAGGAACTGAAGAGTGGACCTTCCTCCTCAACTACTACTGATTTTGCGTCAAGCTTTGCTAACCTTCCTGCACCTGCCTCTCTACATCCATCAACCCCTTCGAGAATGCAAACAACTGGTAATAACCAGTGGAGGAATTGAGCACCAAGGTCATCTCTTACATTACCTTGCCGATTTTTTCAACTCATGGCTGTTTCTTTATGGCTAAACCCTATCTACCTCCTTCTAGCGACTCCTACTTGAATGCCTCGACCCACTTTTTTTCTCTTCTCCAAAGAGGAAAGGGTTTCCACTGGTTAGAGGTGATTGCTTGCCTAGCTGCTCCAGCCCAACGATTATCTCCCTAGGGGGGTCCTAGTTTTGTTATACCTCCTACAAGTTGGGTGTTACACACTCCAACTTGGGTGAGAGTGTTAAAGATAAAATTAGAAATAGAAACAATTAAAATTAGATTTCTTGAGAGTTAAGTTAGGATTTCTTATTTTGTTATGTTATCCTTAAGATTTGATTTGATTCTAATGTATTTCCAAATTAGTTAGGATTAGAATTACTATTGTTTTCCCCCACTCTATATAAAGAGAGGTTGATTTCTTTTCATCAATAACAAGAATTGCTCATTATTCTTCCATAGTTCTAATCAAGTCTGTTGGAGATAACTTAGGAGTTAGGATTAGGAAAGTAAAATTATCCCTTTCCATGTTGTGTTTCTTTCATAATTCTAGGGATATGATTTAGTTTGCTAGAGATGCGATTTATTTCTGGAGTTATTTTAGTCACACAGGAGCTCTTTGTTATTTTGCATTTCAATACGGACATCATATGTAATTTTCTTGAAAGCCTCTCTCTATATAAAGATGCCTATGGTTTCTTTTTCAATAAGACAATCCATTCTCTTCTCCCTCAACACGGTATCAAAGCGAGGTGGGTCTTAGACTCTTCACGCTCGAATATCGTTCCCACCAAAACCCTAACCCTAGAGAGAGAAACATCTCTCTCTCTTGATCTCCTCTTCTCTTCACTGCCGATAGCGACAGCCACCAGCAGTGAGGCAATAGCGTCGCTAGACACCCCTCCCAACGTCGCCAGCACTAGGCAACGCAAAAGGGCGTTGTTGCGACCATCGCTGGTGGCTCTAGGGGTTGTTGCAGCCCCATAAAGCCTCTTGCGATGGCCCTTGCAGGGTGTTTGCCCTCTTGTGTGCCTCCTACAATCGCCTCCTTGCAACATCTTAAGGGCTATGCGAGGCTCTAGGCAACCGTTGACCTTGTTTTTGGTGCTTTCTATGTGAGCAAGCATCGACCACAGCGGTTCATCCTTAACTTGATGGTTGTCTAGATGTCTTACCTACACAACTTTCATGTTCTTCAATTCGTAGGGCCATGTGAAGTCCGTGTAAGGCTCTACATCTATGAGACAGTGCTGAAATTGGAGGAAAATCTATCTATATTTACTGTTTCAGATCTGAAAAATAGTAAATAACTTCCATCTTTGGGCCCAACATGGCTACATCTGCGTCTTCTAGCATCTCTAAAGGCAATCCTATGACTTCATCTACATCTCTTGTAGTCCATGGCACCATAAAGCTCAATGGTGTCTGGAACTACCTACTCTGGGCTTAGGCATTCAAGATTTTTGTTGGTGACAAAAAAAAACCCTATATACTCACAAAGGAACCTATGCAAACTAGTGCTGCAAACTTCAACAAATATAAGCAAGATAGCTATCTTGTCATGAACTGGATTATGAACAATGTCAACCCTCGGATTGCAACAAATCTCTTATACAAGAAGAATGCAAATGAGATCTGGGAGAGTCTGGCGAAGAAATATTCCCAAAAATCTAATCATGCCTTGTTGGCAGATATCTATCATCGTATATGGTCCACGCCCCAAGGGGATCACACTCTACTAGAGTATTTTACTGAGATAGAGGGGCTATTTGAAGAGCTGAATATATTCCAGCCCTCCTATCGTGACACCCAGACTAGCCAGAGGCAAGCTTGGAAGGTGTACAGGTTTATAAATGAACTAAGCACTAGATATGCGTCATCCCGTGATCAAATTCTTACTATGGGCATCATACCTAATATAGAGGCGATCTTTGGGAGACTTCAAAAGTTCACATCTAATACTATTTCCATTGTTACTCTTGTTACTACCACCCCACCCACCAGCACGGAGACATCTGCCTCTGCGATTCCAGGTAGGCGTGGTACTTTTGGTGTTGGACGCAGCAAGGCCATGGATGCAAGAGGACCTATAGTCTATGTATTCATTGTCAAAGGACCAATCACCCACCTGAGAGGTGCTTAGCTATCCTGGCAAGGAGAATGCAGTAGTTCTTCAAGGAGAGAGTACCCCACTTCACCTAGAGTCCCTGAAGTTCCTGCCTTGACAACGGATGATTATGCCTGACTTATGCAATTACTAAGGCAGTCGACTCCCGCAGATACTTCTGCATCTCTGGCTGCCACTGGGAGTTATGCTAACCTAGCTACTACTGTTTCTACCTTGTCCTGGGTGGTTGACTCATGTGCTTCTCATCACCTTATTGGTAAGAAAGATGCCCTCTTGTCTCTGAGATCAGCTTCTAATGTTACATCGATCTGTTTAGCAAATGAGACCTACTCTCTTGTTACTGCAGTAGGAGATGTTCAATTTTCTAACTTACTGAAGTTGACAGATGTTTGTTGTGCTCTTGAGATCCCTTTGACCTTGTCCATTTATAGACTATGTCAGGAGCTTCATTGACGAGTAATTGTTGACGATCATTTTATATTCTTTTAAGATATCCGGACACGGAAGATGATTGATGGGAGGATTAAGTGTAATGACCTCTATTACATTAATACTCCACACATTTTTCATAACACTGCTTCTATCTTGACTGATCCAATTTTGCGGTACCATCATCCGAGTCATCTCTCAGTCTCCAAACTTCGAAAGATGTTTCCCGATTCGTCGATTCTAGACAAGTTAGATTGTGAGGCTTTCCAACTTAGAAAACATCACCATGTTTCTTTTACTTCTCATTAGAAATAAGAGGAGTTTAACTCCGTTTCAGTTGGTTCGTTGTGATGTCTAGGGTTCATGACAAATAAGCCACCGATCAGTCTACCAATATTTTGTTATTTTTATTAATGATTATAGTCGCTTGTCATTGGCATTTTTAATGAAGGATCGATCTAAGATTAACTCTGTCATTCCAAAGTTTTTTAATGAAGTGCATAATTTTTATTCCACACGCATTAAAATTTTTCGCAACGACAATGCTCTTGAATTTATGCAAAAAGATATTGTTGATTTCCTATCTGATAATGGTACTCTTCACCAAACTTCTTGTACCTACACATCCCAACAAAATAGGGTAGCTGAGCGCAAATTGCACCATCTTCTTAATGTAGCTCGAACTTTGATGCTTACTATGGATGTACCTAGATCTTTCGGGGGGATGCCATTCTTACAACTACTTATCTTATTAATCGGGTTCCCTCACCTATTCTCGATGGTGATACTCATCTACTTCTTTTACAGATAGATACTTTACTTTTTGCATTGCCATTGTGGATTTTTAGATGCATGTGTTTTGTCCACCTATTTGGCGTTGTTGATAAAATGTCTCTGAGGTCTATTAAATGTGTTGTCCTGGGATATTCTAGATCCCAGAAAGGGTACAAGTGTTTCAATCCGGTGGGTAAACGCTACTATGTGTCCGTTGATGCCACTTTCTTGAAGAGGGTTCCTTATTTCTCTGATGAGGAATCCTCTCTTGGCTATTTACCCACTCTTATGAGCGTTGTCAGAAAGATCTGTGTCTGTCCCATTGCCATCTATGCAGGTTGAGGCTACTGAAGAGGATCAGGCCACTCATTCTTTCCCTCCAACATTTAATCCGGATGATCCCTCTCAATAGTCTAATGACTTGCCTATTACTCTCAGGAAAGCTATAAGAACTTGTACTTTGCATTCAATGTCTCATTATACTGCAACTGATCATCTTAGTCCAACATTGTAGTAGTTCTGTGCAACCTTATCTACTATGGTAGTTCTTCGGCATCATAATGAAGCTTTACAGGATTCTGGCTAACGATAGGCCATAGAGGAAGTGATAGCGGTCCTTATCTCCAGGATTCTAGCACCTGGGAGTTGACTAACCTTCCAGAAGGTGCCAAGGTTGTAGACTGTAGATAAGTGTACACTGTAAAGTATAACCCTGATGGAACCATTGAGCGACTCCAGGCCAGACTTGTGGCAAAGGGTTACACCCAGACTTATTGTGTAGACTACTTCGATATGTTTTCTCCTATGGTGCGCCTTAACTCAAGTTGAGTCATTCTATCACTTGCAGTGAATAAGGCATGGCCCCTATATCAACTTGATATGAAGAATGCCTTCCTGTATGAAAATCTACAAAGTATACATGGCTCAGCCACCTGGCTTTGTGATTAAGGGGGAGAAAGTTTGCAGACTCTGGAAATCTATCTGTGGCCTGAAACAGAGTCATAGGTATGGTTTGAGAGACTCAATTCTGAGATTCAGAAGATTCGGTTTCACAGGTCCATGTCAGATCATTCTATTTTTGTGAGATGCAGAAAATCTGGTGTTGTAATCCTTGCAGTATATGTGGATGATATGGTCCTTAGTGGTGATGATGCCTGGGGGATATAAGAGACGAAGAATTTCTTGCAGACCACATTTGTTACCAAGGACTTAGGAAAATTGAGGTATTTTCTTAGCATTGAGGTAGCCCAGAATTCACGTAGAATGTCTTTGTCACAAAGAAAATATGTTCTTGAACTTCTGGAGGAGACTGGACTATGGACTATTAGGTGCAAAACCTCATCTATCCTAGTTGAGTCACAAGGTAGACTTCGTAAGGAAGATAATCCTATTTTTGAAGACAAAGAAAGTTACAGGAGCATTGTGCAAAAATTTTTCCCTGTCACTGTTACTAAACCTGATATCAATTTTGTTGTGAATCAAACAAGTCAATTTATGGAGAATCCACGTTACAGTCACTGACAAGCAGTATGTCTTATTCTCAAGTATCTTAAGGAAACAATGAGCATGTTGATCTACATACCTATTATAATGCTGATTATACTAGTTCTATGGAGAACAGTTGGTCTACTGTTAGATATTCCACCTTTCTTGGTGGGAATCTAATTACCTGGAGGAGCAAAAAGCAAATTGTTGTCTCTTGATCTAGTGTAAAGGTTGAATATAGAGCCATGGCCCATACGACTTATGAAATTATGTAGCTAGATCATTTTCTTCAGGATGTAGGTGTTCAAGTTAAGCTTTCAGTTCCTATGTTATGTGATAACAGGTCTGCTCCTTCATTGATTTAAATCATGTTTTTCACGAGTGTACTAAGTACATTGAAGTGGATTGTCACTTTGTACGAGACATAGTCTCTTCTAGGAAGATATGTACTCCTACTACCCCTTCAGAGCAACAAGTTGCAAATATCTTCACTAAGGCTCTCTCCAGAAAGCATTATGAGTTCTTGTGTTCCAAGCTGGGCATGTTAGACACATATACTCCAACTTGAGGGGGAGTGTTGAAGTTATTTTGGTTACATAGGAGCTCTTTGTTATTTTGAATTTCGATAAGGAGATCATATGTAATTTTCTCAAAAGCCTCTCTCCATATAAATAGGCCTAGGGTTTCTTTTTCAATAAGACAATTTATTCTCTTCTCCCTCAACAATTTCCATGTTTAAGAGTTGGATTACCATTGATTCATCTCTATATAAAAGAATCAACTCTACTTGTTTTCTTTGAGATTAGAATAAAGTTTTCCAATTATCAAAATCTTAACATGGTATCAAAGCACATCAATCGTGGGACCCCAACGTGTTCCACCATGATCTAAGGGTGCCACCGGCACCTCCCTGCCTCGAGGTGCATGAGCAGCTCCCATGACTTCTATCTGCAATGCCATGTGTTGCTCTATTATCGAAATCTTCATCTCGGTTCTCTTTTCCATGTCGATCTTCATCTCACCCAAAGTGCTGCCAAGCGTCAATGCTTGGCCTATCTCAGTCGCAGCGCCAATCAAGGGGGGCCAATCCAATCCCTGCATTGATAATTGGCCCCTATCACGAGACAAGGGTTGTTGCATGACCAAGCAACGTCACACAAGAAGACCGAATCAGTTTTGGCCAATTCGACAATCCAATCTGATAAGTCCACTTTCGTGGATCATTATTTGGCCTCAGTATTCTTTAATTAGTTGATCTTAATTGTTAAGTAGGAGTTAAATGGTAATTCACCTTAATCTATATATAATTTTATGCGTTAATTTTACATTTAATAACATATGATATGGTCTATTTGTTGAATGCAGGCTACGTGCAAGGTTTAAACGTCCATTTTGCTTATATAAGACGTCTGGAGTTCAAATCAGACGTCTGGAAACTACCATCGTAGACCCCCTAAAATCTACATTTTTTAAGACGTCTGATATTTTTATCAGACGTCTGATGATTAACGAACAGAACTTATCCTTCTGTTCCAACCACTCACAATCTTTGCGAGTGGTTGCAGAATTCGGCCGCAGAGATTTTAAAAAGAGAGCGGGCCATCCTGAGGAGGGGGATACTTCCTTCTCCCCCTGGCAGGGACTTCCTCCTCCACCGTGCAACAGGCGTGCACCGTGAACTTCAGCAAGCACTGTGACCCTAAGTAAACTCCCTCATCGCCTTTCACCAACTCTGGGCACGCACGGTGACAGCGTGGCGTGCCCATCAACCCACTCCATCAGCCAGCTTCTCCGTCCACTATTCATCTTCTCTGTTTTAAACCTCATTCCACCGCCACTCTCCCACCTGCACCACCACCTCAACAGCCATCGTCATCCCCTCGTCGCCGACCACCAACGCCATTAGCACCACACGCTCCTCACCGCTACTCGTGTCCACCCATCATCTTCCTCTTCATCCTCTCCTTCCAACAGCCCCCACCCGCTGCAACTTCCCCAAAAAGAACCCGTCACCGGCGCCGCCCCCTTCCACGCAACTGCCACTCCCGACGATGAAACTTCGTTCCGTCAACGCCATCAACCTCACCTCGCCGTCACAAGGCCGCCTACACCTGCGGCAACCCTTCCTGCAGTCCACGCGTGCGCTCGCACAAGCCACCGCCAGCCATCATCTCCTCGTCGCCGGCGACAACTCCGGCCACCTCCGTCGACGCCACGACCACCAACGCGAAGCCCGCATCCCTGCCGATCTCCACCGAGCACCACACATCCAGCCGTGCCTTCTCCGCATGCGAGCAAGGGGTGTTTTTCCCCTATTTCTACAGGGTAAAGCTCGAATTAAAATTTATACTAAATGCCATTGCGGAAAACACTATTGTGATATTTATCTAATTATTATATTACGGTAGATTTGCATGAATGTCCCTTCTGTCTATTTGAATTACGGACAATTGAATTCTTCTCGTGAACAATAGAGTATGGGGTATTGGTTATAGGGAGCAGGTTCTGTTTTAATTACTATTGACGGTGCTTGTTAGTACCAAGATCATAATTCACGTATTTCCATGGTAGTGATTTTACATGTGCACACCTATGTTCTTGATTAATTATCTAGATTGAGAATTTATTAGGGCAATGAGTGCACTAGTTAATACGCACACCCTTTGAGATTCCCGAATGAACAAGGCACCACTCACTAGTTCAATAGGCTAATTCCTCCATGTGGAAACGACCTAACTATTTTCGTGGTTAGATTTTGAATATTAAATATTTTGAAAAGTGATTTTCTACCACGCGATTAAATACAACACATCATTTTATGTTAAAGTTTTTATCTAAAACGAAGATCGCTCTTTCACAATCCAACCACCTTCATTACCTTTATCTATGTTAGTGTTGATGATGATGATGATGCTATTGTTGTGTCGCCGCTACGTGGCATGGATTCAATACGTTGGACTTGGGATACAGGTCATCTAATAATATGTTTCAAAATACCTTGTTTCTATTGATTCATATTAAAATTTGAAGAAAAAAAATTCATGGGAACTATCGTGCCAGCGACCTCTTCTGAAGAGCAAGACCTCTACTATTGTTGCCACAAATCTTACAGTGAATACTACTGATTGGGAACGTTACCCAAGTTTGGTTGCTACTACTACTACGACCATTATGTGGCTGCTACCACTATTACGATCTTCATGTCCTGCTACTACTCTACTACAGCAACTACTACGATGATTGCCACTTCTGCTACAATCTGCACTACTCCAAGCTCCTCCAACTACCTGCATTAAGGGAGGGTTCTACTGGCTCAAAGGACTCTACTGAAGCCTCAAGCCACATGATATACACTGAAAACGTCGATGAGTGGTAGGGTAACTAAGCCACGCACTCAAACCCACCTGAAAGGCCTTACATCAATTTTTGTCCTCTCCTAGCATGAAGAGTTTTCCGCTGGCATAAGGAGACTATCAGTGATTGCTATCATCTTCCATATCAATATCAGTGCTTGAAATCACTTCCCACATTAGTTTCAATGCTTGGGATCGTCTCTCGTATCCATGCTTGGGATTGTCTCTCCAATGATATGGTGCTTGGGATCGTCTCCACTATGATACTTGGGATCGTCTCCACTATGATACTTGGGATCGTCTCCTGACTACAAGTCTCTAAGTCAATTTTTTGCACCAATTCCAAAAGAGTTGGATATTCACTAAGGAAGAGACAACTATCTACGTGCCAGAAGATCAGTCCATTTACATGCCAAAGTACCTATGTGTCTCCACTTGCACGCCTATCTACTTGCTCTAACCTCGACTACATCAAATGGGGGGAACCCTACTGCTGGTGCATTATGCCTACAAATTGGGAGTTACACGATCCAACTTGGGGGGAGGCGGTGGGGAAGTGTTAGAGATAATTTAGGAGTTAAGATTAGGAAAGTAGAATTAGCTATTTCCATGCTTTGTTTCTTTCCTAATTATAGGAATATGATTTAGTTTGTTTAGGATGTGATTGGTTTCCATGTTTACGAGTAAGATTAGGATCGATCCCTCTATATAAAGGGATCAATTCTACTTGTTTTCTTTGAGATTCAAAATAAAGTTTCCAAGTTATCGAAATCTCCACAAAGTCAACAATGGAACTTCCCGAAATTTTTCCCATTGAGTTCCGATTATAGAATGTAAACTTCAGAATTTTCAGAATGCGGACAAAATTAGTAGGGGGTGCACTGTAACATTTGCCAAGAAAAACAAAAGGAACATACAGAACACCAGTCACCAAGTATAAGCATATATCTAACCTGCCCAAAATTCCTCGCACTGTCTCCTACATATACTTTCTCATAAAGCCCCTAATTTTACAACAGAGAACAATGTAAAAAGCTTAAACCAACGGAAATTGTTTGAAGGTATTCTCCAGCTGTCCCATTGTTCTTCTTCTCAAGTCTCATGCTCCTTTTTATCTACCACGACCATTGCCCCGATGAGGAAGAACGACTTGATTTTCTAACCTATCCAACTTCCCAAACTTTCCAGAAAGCGGCACTTTTCAGAAGCCAGGGTATAGGAAACTCTTCAAACCCTCAAGCCACCACCCCTTCGCTCGAGAACCACCAACATTTAAATCAAAAAAAGAAACGAAGTGGGTAATTCCCATTTTCTATAAACAACATTTCTTTTTCTGAATCTGAAAACCCAAAAATAAAAAGGGAGGGTAAGAAAAAAAAAAAAGCAAGTTTCAGACGATTCAAAGAAGAAGCTAATGGCCCACATAAGACCATGAAGTGATTGCCGTCCATTATTACCACCTAAAAATACCAACTTGCCGATAACCACTCCACTCCTACTATCACCAAATAGACCAGCCGAAATCGACAATCGCAAAAAGTACAGTACACCACGCAAAACGTAAACGGATAAAGATAGCATCTTTATTAACTACCGGGACCAAAGAAGAGCAAAAAACCAACAATGATAATTATGATAAGCGTACACTGGTGCTGGGGCGAGGAGTCAGAATCTGGCGCTCGAAGACCCTCGCTGCGAGGTTTTTGCTCCTAAAAAACATGAGTGAAGGGAGGCCGAGCTGCTGTCATCAGCTGAGCCGTAGAGAACCCATTTCCCCTAATGAATCGAAGGGCAGGAGGAGAAGGCGAGGCAATAGAGAAAGGTTGGATTTTTCGCCCCTTCTGCTGCTACTGGCGCCGTTCTTTTAGCTTTTGGGCACACAGAGTTGCGCGGACTGGGGACGGCTGAGATCTTGAGGCAGTTAGAAGGAGCAGAAGTTCTGGTGTGTGAGGGCGATGCGTGCGCCTCCTTTCCTTCCGACTGTCGTGGCCTCATGGCAGGAAGATAAATAGATAGATGTGTGTGGTACTTGCATTGCTACAAAAAGTGGAATGAGAACCCAATGCAGAAATAGGCTCAGTTTGGGGCCTCTGCAAAATAATTTATAATATATAGAAATTTTTTTAAGGAAGAAAAAGAGGGTTAAGTCTTTTCAATTAATTAATATAAAAATTAGTTATATTGAAAATTACAAGAAATTAAAAAGATGTAGAATACATTTAACATGTCATCTCCTTCATCTCAAATATCATATCATTACAGTTAAGGCAATATCAGTATATCATTGTGCTCATTTTTTATTTAAAAAATTAAACACTCGTGCATGTGCATTTTCTTTTTTTTTTCTGAAGCTAATAACTTCATTACTGAAAGGTATTTGGTATAGCTAAAATATTCCTAGTTATATCAGAGAAATTATTATCATTCCAATATTGAACCAAACCATTAAATTATTTGTGCTAACCAAAGCACAACAACATTAACAACCACATTAATATAATAGCGTTTGTTATCCTCATGATCATTCGAATAAAAAACATAGTTCAGATTGTATTTGATGAATAATAAGAAATGTGATTCAAAGTGTTAAAAAGAAATGCAACCGAAGCATTTTCAAATACAAACTACTTTCCTTTGAATTCCACAAATTTTTTAATAGCCTCCAAAAGCATCAACTTTGATGGTTAGGAGGAAGACAAGATTAATGAAGTATCACCATCCTTAACATTGCACCATAGGAGTTATAACCCAAAACTGCAACATCAATAAAGACCACAAAATTGGAATGACTAGCATCCTTCCATTCATATCTAAGCATTTATACAATGCACTGTCTCCTAAAGAGTTATTAGATTTTAAAAGATTCATTAGCCTATCATAAAATTCTATAAAATTAGCAGCCATGTTATAGGTTCTAAAAACACTTGTAGAAGGTCCTTCATAAAATTTTTTGCATTTAGTGACCAGATGGCATATAAAGTAAAGATAAGTAGACCTGTATCCTTGATGGCGGATTTGCTTTTTAGTGGAGAGAGAAAATGAGTGAGAGGGGGAGCGCGAGGAGGGAAACACGTGGGTGGGAGGGGGATGGCTTTGGTTGGACGGCGGTGTGTTGGTGCTAGAGCACCACGATCATTTGTTTTGATGATAACAAAACACGTGTTATTTAACATTTGCAATTTGAGTCCTAGATTTCAGGTCAATTGCAAATGTAGACGTGCTTAAACGGAACTCGAGCTCGCATCCAGGATGGATTGGAGGAGCTTAATGAAGAACAGAGGAGGTTCGCGTGGAGCGACAGATTGAAGATAGAAGACAAGAAGAATATGATAGATTCTTTTTAATCCTTTCATGTACTTTTATCTTTATTTTTCTTGCTCTTTATTTTCCTTAGAAAATTATGTTAAGGAGCCTCAAAGTACCCTAACAGTAGTCCTAGGAACACCGGCACAACGCTAGGATACTTAGGTTTTCTGTAGAATACTTAGAAAACCAATATAGGGTTCAAACAGCACTTCCAGACGTCTAATTCCCAAATCAGACGTCTGATAAAGTATTTTAAGACGTTTGACTGTTATTTCAGACATCTGATATCTGTTAGGCTGGACATACCTAGTTCTGTCTGATGAAAACAGACGTCCAGACCTTATACCAGACGTCTTAGCAGACGTCTGATGGACTTGCCAGACGTCCAGATAGTGGACCGTTGGCTAGCTTAACAGGCACTCAAGGTTATGACCGTTAGAGCCTTATCAGACGTCTTTAGGCCTTTCCAGACGTCTGATAAATGACCGTTTTGCTTCGGCTGACCCAAAATCTCTTCTCAGAGATTTTCTAGCCGTTGCAACGTTTGGAAATCAATTCCCACAGTAAAAGTAGGTTTCCAGATGTCCTATATGTCGTCTGATTGACTTGCACAAGAACCCTGTTTAGATTTGATTCAAGTCAGGGAGAGACCCGCCCAAAATCAGACGTCTGACCTTGAAATCAGACGTCTTAAAGTGGCCTTACAGACGTCTGATGCAAGAATTAGACGTCTGATTACCCTGTCAAATGTATTCATTATCCTGATTTCGGCCTGATTCTCTTGGGCTTTGTTCCCAACGGCTATAGAACCTTTCCTAAGCCTTCCAAAGCCTTCCTAAGGCCTCTATAAATAGAGGGGAGCCTTAGATACACCCAGATACACAAAGAGAAACATAAGACACACTTGGATACACTTAGCTACACACTTTCACACTCTTTTGTGTCCAGAAAAGATCTTGCTCTCCAAGCTCAAGCTCCATTCTCTTGAGAGCATCAAGCTTTGCGCACCCGCTCTCCCGCCGTTGTCTACGAGAGCGACATTGCGCCATCGCGTGGCACACGCACCGCGTCATCAACTCGACGCACTCCTTGCAAAGGGGAGTTTCCTATTTCCTATAGAAGCTAGGTTCATAATTACTTTGTTGGCTCTATAAAACTTGTTTATTTTATCTTTGTCTTTTGGTTGGGTATTCGCTTTGCGAATTCCCGTCTCCTTCGTGGGACAAAATCCTTCTCGTGGAGAGAAGGGGTTGAGGAACGCTACCCTAGTAATTGTAGCGTGGTTGTACTGAGGTTGAATCACCCTCGTTTTAAAGTGATTCGGTTAGTGGATTTTGATCAATTAGGTTGATCGGAAAATCCTAACTCGAGAGGGTTAGGTGGTGGTTTTCACCCGGTTTGGGTTTCCACCTAAAAATTCTTGTGTTCTTGTATGATTGACTTTTTGTGAGATTATTTATATTTTATTTCCGCATTTATTACGTCACCCCTCCTCGTAGGGCCACAAACCTTCACGGTGAAGAGGAGGTCGCGGAGGGGGGCGGAGCCGGTGCGGTGTTTCAAGTGCCTCAGGAGGGGGTATTTTGCGGAGAGCTGCAAGGAGCCAGTGAGGTGTTTGCGTTGTGGTGGTCTCGGACATAGGCAGGCGGGTTGCAGGCTCCGTGAGCCGGTTGGCGGGGCTTCTTTGGGGAAGACGAGGGTGCTGTCGCCTCCTCCAAAGGGGGCGCCTCTCGTGGAGGTTGAGGAGTTGTGGTCGGAGGAGATCAAGACCGTGGAGGGGAGGTTGGCGGCGGCTCTGGTTGCGGTGGTGCTAGAAGGGGAGGTGGGTTTGGGGGACTTGAGAAGGGCGGTCGCGTCATTCTTGGGGATTGGAAGGGAGACCTTTGGAGTGGCGTCCCTCAGGAGCGGCTGCCTAATACTGTCAGGGCTTGGACAGAAGATGCTACAGCGCCTGGCTTTCAAGGAGTTGCCGTGTGGCCGAGGTGTGGTGAGATGGCGATGGCCGGTGAGGTCGGATGGGGCCGTGGAGGAGCGGCCGTTGGTTGGCGCGAGGCAGAGGGTGCTGATTGAGGGGGTCCCTCTCTTCCTCCATACAGTGGATGTGGCGGCAGCGGTGGTCGCTCCGTTTGCAAGGCTCCGAAGCTGCGAGGGTTTGGGTCTGAGATCGATGGACCTGTCGAGGTACAGGGTGTGGGTGGAGATGAGGCCGGGGATGCAGCTTGCGGAGAAGGTGGTCCTCAGATGGGGGAGCTCCTCTTGGCTAGTTCGGGTCTCGCGGGAGCCTGGAAGACCTCGGTCTTTCGCTGAGGCGATGGTTGGCGGTGCGATGATGGAGCTTGGCATCGGAGGTGACGTACGGGCGAACAAGGGGCGGGCTGTTTTTGGGAAGGTGAAAGATCGCGGCGATGATGGCGCGACTGTTGCGATCCCCGTGGCGTGATCTGCGGGATCTACGGAGGAGGCAATGAAGGATTCTGCGGTGCTAAGGATGCAGGACCCTGTTGAGGTGGCTCAGGGTTTTATGGGGCGCTCTCGTGGCGGATCCAGGTCGGGCGGATTGGATCCGGAGGCGGGGAGAGATGGCTTCGAAGGGGTCTTTGGGTCGAGCTCCTCTTCATGCGAGGGTCCGGGACAGACCTCCAGCGCTAGCCGCGGTCGGGGGGTTTTGGAGGCTAGCCCTCGACGCGATCTTGATCGAACCGACTGGGTGGCGACAAGCGACGCAGATGGGGAGGTGATGCACATGCAGAGGTGGAGACCGAGGAAGCCTCTATTGCAGCAACTCACGTACAAGCCGAGGTAGTCCTATCAGAGGGAGAGGGCTGTGACCGCTCCGACTAGGAGCGAGGTAGGGGATGTCCAGCGTCGAAGGATGGTGGTGGTTGGCATCGATGCGCCAGCTGGTAGGCGAGGGGATGAATCGACGGTGGGCTCGGTAGGTGGCGAAGGTGATGCGAGGGTTGAGGCGATGGCTGCTACTGGCGATGACAGTCAGCAGGTGGCTGGAGCTGGAGGAGGTGTTGGGGCTAAGGAGGGTCCGACGGAGGTGGGAGGGGCTGGTGAGGAGGTGGTGCAGGCTGTGGAGGGGGGTGCCCCGCTGGGGAGAGGGGGGGGGGGGGGGGGGGTAGATGAAGTAGGGTCTGCCCGATAGGCTTGATGGAGTGGAAGAGGGGGAGGTGGACAGGGTGGCTGTGGAGGTGGGGTTCAGGCGCACGATGCAAGGGGGAGTCTCCCGAATTTCTCCATGACTAAGGTCCTTTCGTGGAATGTGAGGGAATTGAACTACCCCTCCAAGCGAGCAGCTTTGTGTGGGTATATCCAGACGTGGGGTCCTGAAGTGGTGTTTCTCCAGGAGACTAAGTGGGGGAGATGTGACAAGAGATTATGGAAGGAGGTAGGGGGGAGCGGTTTTGGGGAGTTCTTGGCCCTTGACGCGGTTGGAAGTGCAGGTGGGATTGTTGTTGGGTGGAAGGAAGATGCTTTCTCCTTGCTGGACTTGATGGTCGAGTCCCATGTTGTTACTGTCAGGTTGCAGAGGCGTCGGGACAGTCTTTGCATGCTCTTCTCCATGGTATACGGTCTGACGGATAGTGGGAGGAGGCACGCTCTGTGGGAGGATTTGGGCCAGGTCGCGACAGCACATCAAAGGATACCATGGTTGATTGGAGGTGATTTCAATGTCACCTTGCTGGGGAAGGATAGATCGGATGGTCATCGGGGGGTGAACCAGGGCTCTGAGGCCTTTGCGGGTTTTGTTGCGGCGCATGGGTTGGTTGACATGCCACCCTCCTCCTGCCACTTCACCTGGAAGAGTTCTTGTGGATTCCCTGGTAGGAGGGGGTGACGCAATAAAGTGCGGAATTATAAATGGAACAATCTCACAAAAATAAACAATCACACAAAGTACACAATGATTTTTAGGTGGAAACCCAAACCGGGTGAAAACCGCCACCTAAACCTCTCGAGTTAGGATTTTCCGATCAACCAAGTTGATCAAATCCACTAAACGTACTACTTAAATGAGGGTAGTACAACCTTAATTACAACCACTCTACTTTATACAAGGGTAACGTACCTCAAACCCCTTCTCTTCACGAGAAGGATTTTATCTCACGAAGGAGACGGGAATTCGTAAAGCGAATACCCAACCAAAGAACAAAGTAAAATAACAACAATCCTATAGAGCCAACAAAGATAATCTTAACCTAAGCTTCTTTAGGAATTAGGATGCTTCCCTTTGTAGAGGTGCGTCAACGACGAGGATGCATGAACGACGTGACAATGCAACGGTGCTCTCGTGAACTACGGTGGGAGAGCTGGTGCGCAAGTGATCGATGCTCTCTAGATGTAGAACTAATCTTGGAGAGCAAGAGCTTCTTCTATAGATCAATTTGACACTAAAGAGTGGAAAGTATATAACTTGGATGTGTCTTGGTGTATCTAAGTGTGTGTTTGAGTGGCAAAGGTTCCCCTCTATTTATAAAGGCCTTAAGAAGGCTTTGGAAGGTCTTGGAAGGCTTCCATAGCCGTTGGGTGCAAGCTCCAAGAAAATCAGGCCGAAATCAGGGTTAATCATTACATTGACAGGATTATCAGATGTCTGATCCTGGCATCGGACGTCTTGAAAACCAGTTTAAGACGTCTGGGAATAAAGTCAAACGTTTGATTTTAGGCGGGTTTCTTTCCTGACTTGAATCAGATCTAAACATGGTTCTAGTGAAGGTCCATCAGATGACACACAGGATGTCTGGCACTATGTCTGGACGTCTGGAAACCTACTTTTTCTGCGGGAATGGATTTCCAAGAGAGTGCAACGGCTATAAGATCTCTGAGAAGAGATTTTGGGTCAACCGAGGCAAAACGATCATGTATCAGACGTCTGGGGTCCTCTACGGACATCTGATATGAGGCAACGGTTATATTCTTCAGTGTTTGCTAAGGCAGCCAACGATCCACTAATTGGACGTCTAGCAAAGTCATCAGACGTCTTCTAAGACGTCTGTACTAAGGTCTGGATGTCTGATTTCATTAGACAGAACTAACTAAGTCCAGCCTAAACATAATTGGACGTCTGAGTCAACGGTCAGACGTCTTAAAAGTATTTATCAGATGTCTAATTTTCAGATTAGATTTCTGAAAAAGCTATTTGAACCCTATTTTGGTTTTCTAAGTTCTCTACAGAAAACCTAAGTATCCTAGGGTTGTGTAAGTGTTCCTAGGACTACTGTTAGGGTTTTTTGAGGCTCTTTAACATGAATCTAAGAAACAAAAATAAAGAGCAACAAAAGAAACAAAAGTACAAAGATTACAAGGAAAGGAAATCTATCCTATTCTTCATCTCCATCCTTCTTCAAGCCATCGCTCCTAGCGAAGCTCCTCTGTTCTCCGTCAAGCTCCTCCAATCCATCCTGGATGCGAGCTCGAACTCCGTCTAACCACGTCTCCACTTGCATTTAACCTGAAATCTACAACTTCAAGTGCAAATGTTAAATGACACGTGTTTTGTTATCATCAAAATAAACAATCACGGTGCTCTAGCAGCAATGGTTCTGGAGGACAGCGATCTTGAATTGATAGATTTTTCATCTCGACGACGATGGCAAAGACGTTCCCTGTGGCGGAGGTTAGACCCCTGGAGCGGCCGTTCTCGGATCACACTCCCTTGCTGTGGATGACGAATGAGGGTTGGAGGCATGGAACGTATTTTAAGTTCGACAAAGCTTGGCTCCTTGAAGAGGGATTCAGGGGGCTGGTGGAAGAGAGATAGAGATCTGTTCACGTGGATGGATCGGCAGCTGCCAGATTGGAAGCTAAGTTGCAGGACTTGAGGTCCTTCCTCAAGGTCCATAAGAAGCTAATTAAGGAGGAGCGTGGGAAGAGGAAAGATGAACCTCTCAGTGAGATTGCGTGGCTGGACTTGGCTGAGGATGTTGTTCTCCTTTCTGATGTTGATAGGGTGAACAGTGTGAAGTACTTACAGGTGATACAAGAGGAAGATCGGAAGGTGGAAATGGAGTGGAAGGTGAGATCCAGGCAGAGGTGGCTCAAGGGGGGTGATTCTAACACTCGATTTTTTCATATGGCGGCATCAGGGAGGAGGAGGAGGAACTGGATCGATAGGTTGGTGGTGGAAGGGGAGGAGTTTGTGGGAAGAGAGGCGGTGAGTGGGGCAGCTACAAGGTACTTCAGAGAGTTCACCGGGAGGAGCAAGGGGGAAGATGGAGGTGGTTGGGATCCGAGGTGCCACAGATCGGGGATGCAGAAGCGGGTTCCTTGTTGGGTTCGTTTGAGGAAGATGAGATTCATAAGGCGATCTGGGGGCTGAATGCTGATGGGTGTCTAGGCCTAGATGGTTTTCCGATTGCCTTTTATAAGGAGTTTTGGCCGATGGTGAAGGAGGATGTGGTGCAGGTCCTGCAGGAATTCAGAGATGAAAATTCGAGCTTCAACAGATTGAACAAGTTTTACTTGTTCCTTTTGCCGAAGAAGGAGGGGGCAGAGGAGATTCAGGAGTACAGGCCGATAGCTCTCTTAAATGCTATCTACCTAATTGTGGCTAAGATCCTGGCGAATAGGCTGAGGAGGACCTTGGCAAGGATTGTGGATCCGGTACAGACGGCTTTTGTCCCTGGTAGAAATATTTCGAAGGGGTACGTGATGGCTTCGGAGATCCTGTCGTTTTGGAAGAGGAGTAGAAGGAAGGCTTTCATGTGGAAGGTCAATTTCAGTAAGGCGTATGACTCAGTGCAGTAATCTTTTCTTTGGGCATCCTTGATGAAGAGGGGTTTTCCACCTATGTGGATCAAGTGGATGAAGAGGTGTGTCACCACGACGTCTTTCTCGGTTCTTATCAATGGAAATCCGGCAAGGGGTTGGATTCAGCCGAGAAGGGGGGTGAGACAGGGGTGTTCTTTGGCTCCGATGCTTTTTGTTATTGCAGCAGATGCACTTGCGAGGGCAGCTAAGAAATCTTGTGAGAGGAACTTGGTGAGGGGTTTCTCTTTGGGAGATAGGATGAGCATCCCATTGTTGCAATATGCGGATGGTACGATTTTATTTATAGAAGGCAGGGAAGCAGAAGTCAGGAGGATGCGGATTTTACTTTTCTTGTTTGGCGAAGCTTCACGTCTGCAGATTAACCTGTCTAAATCAGGTTTTGTCCCTTTTAATTTGACGAAGGCAGAGGTGAGGGAGTGTAGCATGGGTCTTGGCACAGAGCAAGTGAAGCTACCGATCAAATATTTGGGTTTGCCGTTGATAGATGGTAGGATCCTGGTGCAGGATTGGGCACCCCTGTTGGAGAGGTTGGAGGGGAGGTTGGCGGGATGGGTGTCCAGGCTTGTGTTGAGGGGTGGAAGGTTGGTCTTGCTCAAGGCGGTTCTAGCGGCGATGCCGTCGTATTTCACCTCTGTCCTGAAGTTGCCCCGGCAGATCGTCTTGAGGATGGAGAGGCTTACGAGGAATTTCTTCTGATCTAATCAGGGGTCGAATGGGCCTGGTGCCAGGTTGGTGGCGTGGGAGGAGATTTGCAAACCGGTGGAGGAGGGGGGGCTTGGGGTGAGGGATCTGGGGAGGTCTAATGATAGCCTGTTGGTGAAGTGGGTTGGGGGCCTCTTGGAATGTAGGGAGGATTTGATGGGCAAGGTTTTCAGGATGGCTTATGGTGGCCCGCTACATTGGGATCTCCTGATATCTTCGCCGAGGAATGCTTCTCACTTCTTGAAAGGTTTGTCAATGGTGGCTCCTTAGGTGCAGAATTGTTTTGTACTAGTGGTGGGGACGAGGGAGATCTTCAGGTTTTGGTAGGATGATTGGACGGGGCAAGGTGCGCTCGCTAGAAGATTTCCAAGACTTTTTGCTATGTCCCAGAGCAAAGAGGTGTTTGTGACCGAAGTTTGGGAAGGTGGTTGGTCTCTGTCCTTTGCAGGGAATCTTTCAGATGCGAGAATTCATGATTTCCAGAGATTGCTTGAAGAATTAGAAGGTCTGCAGCCCGCATCTGGAAATGATATGTTTGGTTGGGATGAAGGTGAGTTCTCAGTGGGGGCTGCGTACAGGAGATTGTCTGGCAGGGGTCCCACTGGTGATTTGGATCTGGTGAGAGATTGCAGACAGGTTTGGAAGGCCGCATGTCTGTTGAAGGTCAAGATTTTTGTTTGGTTGCTTAGGAGGAGACTCGTGACTAAGGTTTGGAGGGCAAGATGGGCTCCTGGGGAGAGTAAGGTTTGCCCGTTGTGCGGAGGTGAAGATGAAGAGGTTGACCACCTTTTTCTTCTCTTGCCCGCTTGTCATGCAGATTTGGAGCCATATGGGAGCAGGGTGGTGGAAATGCCGGTCATTTGATGATTTTTGGTGCAGCTATAGTGGTGGAGGGTATAATGCTGGGCAGAATGTCTTCCGTACGAAGGAGAGGGCCAAACCGTTGGCGATCCTCTGGGGCATCTGGTTAGGTAGGAATGCTGTCGTCTTCAAAAGACAGAGGCCTTATGTAGAGAATTTTGTAGAGTCTGTTACTGTTTTGTTTAAACTCTGGAGTGAGTCCTTGTGAGTGAGGGGTCTTGGGGTTTGCCCCTTGTATTGGCGTTGGCTGTTGGTTCTCTCTTTAATATATTTGGGTAGTTATCATCTTGGATAACTACCCTTTCCTTTTTCAAAAAAAGTAAAGACAAGTAAAATGGCCATATCATTAGTGTTTAGATTAATAATTGATAGGAAAAAATCCCCAAGCATCATACATTTGCCACATGTATGCCCCTCCATCTACAAAGTTCACAGAGTCCTACAAGAAAACAGGCC
The DNA here is from genome assembly GCA_037157565.1 of Thalassia testudinum. Lineage (NCBI taxonomy): Eukaryota > Viridiplantae > Streptophyta > Magnoliopsida > Alismatales > Hydrocharitaceae > Thalassia > Thalassia testudinum. The sequence goes on along the minus strand of JAZHRO010000010.1, from coordinate 9,925,347 downwards.
TCTAAATGGTCCTATAAATCAAAAAGATTCGGTTGTAGGATGGGGAATTCCAATGAATGAATGTATTAAGTATATTGGGATCCTTAGCTTCTCCAAGAATGCACTATCCAATGTGGAAAATGATCAATGTGCTATTTGGGAACAACCTAAATGATTGGTTTGTCACCACAAGTCCTTTATGCATGATGGCAAAGGTTGGAACGTAAAGGCCTAGGCTAGAAAACTTAGCGTATGGGACTTTTACTCACATGAGGTGCCATATGCACATTGAATGAATAATTTGGCCTATGATTTATATTATTTATAGTCAAACTCTTTGTATATTCATCTGAGCGTAAAAGGATGACATGTATCGTCTTGTACACCTTGGCAAGTACTTTTGAATTTAATTTTTGGTTTCTAATTCTTGTCTCTATCCATGTACTAGATTTCACCATGATTCCTTCCACAACTCTTATGGACGGAATCAAGGGCAAAGGTTGTTGAAGGTCTGCGAGAACACAGAAATCTAAGAGCTAACCTTCCCCAAATCTCGAAGCATGACCTTTCGTAAATCTTGAAACATAGACTTCCTTAAATCTACAATTACAGTATGTTGAGAAAGGAGTCCATAAAAGGGCACAAAGATAGCAGAGAAAGATCCTTGAACCTTAAGCGATTAAACTTAGAGAGATTGCATTGAGAGAATTACTATACTTTTTTTCCATCCTCTTAGTAGTTCTCTAAATCCACTCACCTTTCATCCTTTACATCATGGGACCCCTCCTTAACTCAAACCCTTGAGGATTCAGAGGTTGCGCTTCGATTACTAATAGGGTCTTCAAAGAATTTTTCATAGCCACCAGTAGTTCTAAAGCCAAAATAAATCCACACAACCATGGTGAATCAGTAGAGATAAAAGATATGCTCACCAGATTCTAGTGTGAGACCACAACATGGATAACTACATTATTTGATGTTTCTAAACATATGCAGAAGTCTCCTTATGGAAGGGAAATGAATATAAGTTTCCACATTGAAAGTTTTGAACTTAGATGATAGTTTGAGGCTCCAAATCTATTTAACTCTAGCGATCATGTTCTAAAAGGAAGAACTATTGAAATGATTATAATCAAGTTGGAACTATTAAGCTAATTTAATAGAGAAAATAGCTCTCTTATATATAGGCCTTTATATAAAATGTATCTTTATAATTATTGTCCAAAGGGATTTGTATGTTCAAAATAACTAATGCAACTGGTTCAAAATAGAGCTTCTTTGTAAGCTTACGCTTTTGTCAAATGATAGGCTAATTATAGCTTTTACTACGTTGTTATCGAGTTGAGGGATACAATTGCCCCTCCATATCTAAATTGAACTTGCATCTCCTATCTTCCAAAAGTAGCCACCATATAGAGAATCAATGACATGATAAGTCTTTCCAAAAGCTTAAATCATGGGATTACTTTTTCACATTCCAAAAGTCACCTTCTAGAAAAAAAAAAAGCTTTTTTAGGATTTTGCATACTAAGGAATTATCATTTGTATTAATTTCCCAATGACATTTGATTAACAATTCTAAGTTGTTCAAATAAGCTCTTATAATTCAAAGACACTAAGATGCTTTGGCAAAGTGATTTTGTCTCATGAAATGGTATGAATTTTGTCAGAAGACACAATTTCACCCCACCAAAGTTCTCTGGATAACTTATCTATTTTGTTGCAAGCTTGCTCCATAGGAAGGCTAAGGAACATAAGATAGAAAAGAATAGAAGCTAGAGTCAATTTAACTAAAACTATCCTACCAACCTAGGTCGTCACACCCCACAACCTCCCTCTGAATCAAGAATTAGGTTAACAAGTGTGATCAATTCAAGTCTCATCTATTAGGGTTGTTCAGTAGTCTAATTGCTATTATTACGTTGATTACCAATTACCAATGATTATGATTTCAACATCTAAAATTTGGCACTTAAAGCGTGGTAGGAAAGTAAAGAAATGTAACCACTCTACCTATCAACATTCACATCACCATTTGATATATAACATTGTCCAATGGCATATATTTACACAAAAGCCACTACAAAGTCCCAAAATGAATATTGATAATGAAAGCAATGCCCAACTACAATATTTATGAGAGCTAAACAAAATGGGCAAGTGCAGCAACTGGCGAGCTAATTAACCAACGAGCTACTAGGTCTTAATGTCACCAAAAAAAGCTTCTCCCAAGTCGTTATTATGCTTCATCCTCTTAGTGTGTACCTAGCCTATGAAGTTGACAAGAAGCTGTAATGAATTCCATTAAGTGACTCATCTAGTAGCTTAGTGGGAGGGTTTGCCTACTATTCTGGAGGATGTTGCTTTACCATCACCACTTCCAAGTGCGAAAGAGCCTAGTAAAAGAACCACCTCACCTGCTGATGGTAACACCATCATTAGTCATAACTAACTTGACTTAGTCGGAATTAAGAGATAAATGCTCCTAAATGATTGCTTGAGGACCACAACTCCACTTTGATCCCTTTTAAGAAGACAAGAAAGTAGGGTTAATTCTGTTGTTTTAACAGCACATCACAAATGAAGATTAACCAAAAGGTTACTTAGGGGTTAATTGAAGGTCAAATGAGCATAAAAGACTAAGAAGTGGGTTCACATTGACAGAATTAGAGTTTCACGCATTTCAAAGGCGAAAATAGGACAAAAAATCCTAATTATCAGCCCTACTTAAATTGAAAAGTTTTTTTCAGGATAAAATCAATATAAACCTTCTAAAATTCATATAAAAATATTCTAAGAAGTTTTGTACCTTTGGTTTGACCATCTAAACCAATTTTGACCTAGAACGAAGATTCAGATGGGAATTTCCCTCATTTGGGCTTCTTCACAATTTACCCATCCAAACATGGTCAAAACTCAAATCCAAGTTCACTGTCAGATTCTTTGGGTTCAAATTAGGTTACAACCAAAATTTAGGCTCAATCAGAGTTCATTTTGACCTAGTTTGCATTTTAGCCCCTAAAATCTCTATCCTTCACATTTAAGCCCCTAGGTTTCGAGTTTTTTACAAATACCCCCTATCTTTATCGTCTTCTTCACAAAATAGTCCCCACCGCCTAAACAGTGTGAACTTACGGTCAAACCCAATATGCAGAGGCCTTGACTGTGTATTTCTCCTTCAATCAACATCGAATCTCTTCCAAAATTGGAGGAACTAACCGCCATGAGATCTCCCATCTGAACACAATCCTAGATCGTGATTCGAAGAGGAAAACCTCCAACAAGCCTAAGATTTCCTACTCTAGACTTGCCCAATTCGTGAGCTAAATGCATGAATTCCTCCTAGTTTGAGCTCAAATTTGAGCTCTATTTAAGATAGTAGTGTTCCCAACGTCCTCCTAAGTCCGGTTAGGTCACAAAAGACCTCTTCTTCACTTTCTCTAGCCACCTCCACCATGACACTGGCAAGCTCCCTCGATCCCTTCTCTCTGGCCACTCGATAGTCAAATCAAGTGGCCTAATATCTTCCACGACTTCCTCCGCTTCTCACCGACCAATGCAGAAGCTTCCACGCCCTTTCATCCTCGTTGTTCCTCCCACCGGAGAGGTTCATCCCTTCCACATCCGGCAAGCCACGCTAATGTGGAATTCTCACCCCTTTCGTATGTAACTAGGTACCTCATCTCTCTCTCTCTCCCCCTAGCTTAGAGGTAGCTCTCTAGGACCCCAATACAACCACCAATTCATCACCTCCCTCTCCATCTTCTTCCAACCAGTGAAGCTTTGGCAAGCTTCGTCTAGTCACTACACTTAATGAAACTCACAACTGCCACCACCAATACCTTCCACTCACCACAACCCCTCAACTAATTAAGGGTTTTGCTCACTCCACAACCCCACCGAACAAATCCACTCTTCGCCGCCCTAACCGACTTCGCCCAACCACCACAGACCCTCAGACATCAAATCGCCACCACCAATGTACTCCACGCACTTCGGCGATCCTCGTGAATGTTTTAATTTAGGATTTGAGCTCGTATTTATGTTTTAGGGTTCTTCGCCGACAACCTCACTTCCGCCTCCTCCGTCCACCACCCTCTGGCCGTCATTGCCACCGCTGCCATCTCCAAGAGCTGTGACTCATCTTGACGAAGCCCTCCAGGACTTCAATTGCACAACAACACGACATAGAAGCTTCAATTTGAAGCCTCAACACTTCTATAGATCACGCAAAGGAGTAGGACTTTAGTCCCACATCGGTGGAGTTAAAATTAGAAATGCGTATATAATGCATTTGTGAAGAAGGCTTATTGCCTCTCACACAGGGGGTGAGGACCCTTCACTCTCTGCCCTCACTCCTCGCCCGCCTTTACGCTGGTAGACTTGGACCCCTCGACCTGATTACCTAGTTACCGTCAACCCATATACCCTATACCTGATTATGGAAAGAGGAAAGAGAAAAAGATTCTAAGGGTAGGGGGAGGTTTTTACCTCGGGAAGCATGCCTTCATGCTTAACACTTAGCGAAATTCTAAGGTTTGAGGTGGTTTGTGCTAAGGCTTTGAACACTTAGGGCCTCTACCTCACGTGCCCAACATCTGATTGTGACCTTGATTAAAGGCACTGTGGAATTATTGAGAATTGTACTGACGTGGATAAGTGGTTGTGATTACTGTTGTGCTATTTGACTTTGTTTGAAATATTAAGTACTGTTGAGATTCATGATTAATTGTGGATTTAATTGGTGGTTCAAACCACCATTTTTAACCTCCTATTTATCTTATTGATTAATGAGATACATTATTCTTATTGAATATATTTTTTAGGATTATTCATTGCATATCTTTATTCTAAATTATTGTACTCATTTATTTATCATATTCCAACTAGCGTTTGAATTCCATATTTGCTTCCTGCGAATGACCTTGAAACTCAGTTTTTCAAGCATTATAAATTTAAATGTCATTACACTTTTATCGACTATACTACGATGGAGTACTTTTCTATAACACTGTAGAAGTAGTATCAACACCTGCTAAAGGAAGTCCCACTCGACCCTCCTCATCTACAATGTATATCTCCATTGCATTTGGTGCTGAAGATAGGTCACAAGTGGGGATGAGCCAAGTAGCCCAATAAGGACAAAGTAGATGTATACAAGAGAAAGGGTACTGTAGAGGTTTCTACACTATAGGCTAACCTGCTCCTTAATCCCAGAATCCAACATTTACCTTATTGGTTATTGATTATTTTGTGCCCTCTCACTCACCTCATGTTGAACAAAACACAAATAAATAAAAACATATGCATTTCCAATATTTTTGCATAGATCAAAAATATTAAATCAAGCAAGTCAAATATGATTTGGCAAAATCCAGAATAAAATAAATAATAAATAACATACAATACCACAAATAAACAAACAAAGAAAGGTTAGATATTACTCTAATCGAAATGCCCATTAAGGACTTCCTTAGAGAAGGTATCGCCCCCCATAATATTGGTGCATTAGGGTCTGACGAACTTCCCCCAGGATATAATGATCCACCTCCAAGATTCAACGCACTTCGATCTTAGACGTCTTTGAAAATCACCTCAGGAGAACGAAGCTAAGGCAATTTGGTTTCCCGATTAATATATCAATTTAATGGTTTGATCAACAAAAAACTTCTTGTAGATCTCTCAATCTCCTTGTGCAAGATCGACAAAAGTGATTGGAGATTTTTTCTACCAATCACACGTCGAACAAACTCACTAAAAAAGAAAGACTAGAAGGAGAAAAGGGGAGAGAGTGGAAAGAGCTTTTCTGCACTTGTTGTATGTCAAATGAGAGCCCACTCGTGCCCTTATATGGAGCCTACGACCAAAAATTTATGAAAATTCTCGTTTTATGGAAATATGGCAATTAATCAACCAATTAAGTCTACTGATCGATCAAACCAAACCAATTGATCGACCAAACCTAACTGATTGATCGACCAAAATAATTGGTCAACCAATTTTACCTTTTAATGGATCAATCCAGGTAAAAATTGTCAAATTAAAAGTCCATAGCAAAAGAGTCTAAGTTCCAAGTTCCAAATTGATTCTCACCCAAGCCTAAGCCTGAGCTTGAGCCCAAGTTGGGGCAAGACGAGGCAGGGTGCGCACGCGTGCATGCGTGGTCCCCAACCCCACAGCTCACTCTTTGTTACATAAGCCATGGAAAGCAAAAGCCTTTTACACCCACCAAGAGGTTTGTCCATTTCTAGTAAGGGACTAAAAACCTCTCCCAAATCTCACTGATTTCAACATGAATTCCCATGTCATCATATAACAATTGCATCCCAATTGATGCAATTAGGCTCTCAAATCCAACATTCCCCCACAAATTCATCGTTGAAATTCAACAATCAATTCCTCGACTACCACACTATGCTTTCAGTACGGGTACCTTCCAGTTTGAACTCTTACCTGAGTCATCCACTTTCACAACCACAGGGCTAAAGTAAAACTAGTCTTGAACTCTATTCCTTTGATGTGGGGTGTATAGTGGTGACAACAGAATGAAGTTCTTGGCGATAATTTTCAAGGTTTGTGCTCTTAAGGACCATGCATCATATCCTGTTTCATGAGTGTAATCGGGAAAGACCCTATTCCCTTACCTGCGGCCCACGGTAACACTCATATAGGTGGCGTTCTCCAAGGATGCACTGCTCACATCCTGCCATAAAGGCTTGAACCCATTCAGAGCCTTTGCTCTTCCTAAATTTGTAGCTTAAGGTACTCAGGCTTCGAGGGATTAGACTCAGATGCAAAAACATCTAATAATGAGTGCCAACCAGTTCCCCATACAGCATGTTGTTACCACATTGAAACCACTTTGTGGGATCCCCACTCAGTTAGGTTGGGTTGTTTCTACAAAGGAACTCCCAATGGGTATCAATCCCATCCCAAACCTAGACTTCAGGACTAAAGATCTATCAAGTCCTTTAGTAAATGGATCTGTTGTGCTCTAAAGTTGAACTCAAAAGTGCGATAGGAGTGTAGCTCAAAAGATTATCAGAAGGATATCGATTTTTTGGAATGACGAGTTGCCTCCCGTTAAGTGGTAAATTCAATGCCTTCAGCCGAGCAGAAAGTGATCAAGGAGAAGGGTGGGTCAGATCAGAAGAGTTTTGTAGAACAAGCACCTTGATCAATAGCCTGGTTGGTCCAACCAAGTGCTTGTTCAGATCAACAGGCTGATGATGCAACCCAAACTCAATCAGTCTGGTGGGTTGATGGATGTGAATCAATAGATGTGGGGCCCACCAAATATTTTGAAGCTCAAACGGATATGGAAATGAGAATCCAAGGTTTAGCTGAGTCAACTCAGCCTAGTCAGAGTAGAGATCCTCAAAAGAAAGTGCAGCTGTAGAGGATATAGGAACCCTGCTGATAGGTTCAGAAAAGGATAAGAAGTGATTGTTGGTCTGATCAATGTCCGAATATCGATCAAAAGTTGGAGAAGAATTATATGCAACTGGATCAGAGAGAGGTGAATCAGAGTAGAAGTTGATTCCGGTGGTAGGTCAAGGTTGGGAACAGGTTTTGGAAGGCTCTGTATGCAGATTATAAGATGTGGCTTCTATGAGATCTGTGTGTTAAGGGCTCCTCTAGAAAAGATTCAAAGGTAGGGTCATTTAGAGGGTCCTCATGATGCTCGTTAAAAGAAAAGGTAAATGCTTGGAGAGTGCTTATAGGATCATGGAAATCTGAGTCAATAAAACATTCAAACTCTGGATTGTAGACACTCTCGGCACTTATTGCTTCTGATTCCTGCAGATCATAGAGGAATGATTCCATCTCAATGGAACATGATTTTGAAACAATGATCTTAGAATTAGGGACCTCAGAGTCAGAGTCAAAGAACGGATCATGGATGCTGAGGTCATGAATTGGTTCATAGTCATCAGGAAACAAAAGCTCTCTGAAATCAGAGTATGATTCAAAATCATCGGAGAATTTACGAGAATCGTGTTCTGAACCTGATTCTAGATTGGAAGTTCCACCACAGAATGAATCAAGATGTGTAGAATCAGCAACCTAACTTCGATCTAACCTAATTTCTGATTCTGATCTCTGAAAGCTGTCCTTATTAGGCATAGGCTTGGGTTTTTGGCTCCTAGGGTAGATCCAATCAATTCCCAACTCATCCAACTCCTCGATTTCTGTATCATAGATTGGTGTGACTTTTCAATCCGTATCTCTGAGGTGGTTGGAGAGGTGTAATCATCAAACATAGGCCTACAATCATAATCTAGATTCAAAATCTGATTCTCATCACATTAGACCTCTTTATCATCCAAATAGGCTCGAATCTAGATTCTAGGTCAAATGTAGGTGTTGGGTCACTAGAATCTTGACTAGGTTCTCTTGGGATGTCAGAATCATTCTCAAGAACTACCTTAACTGGATAAGGCTCGGGAATTACATTCTCGAGAAGTTCTGAATTAGGCTTATCATTACAGGTGTCGAGGAAATCTAGGCTTAATGGACCAGCTTCATGATTTTCTAAGGCTGGTCCAGAATTGAGAACACTTGCAAACCAACCCATCTCAAGATCAGGCGTATCAAACTGCACATAATTTGAATCAGATTCCATCTTGATTGAGGGTCCACAATAACCTTGATTTTCGAACCCAGGATTTGGGAAATTATATTGATCCTCAATGTTGCTCCAAGGTTTTTCATCAATTTCGGAGGGGATGTATGGGTATTTTTGATTAATAGCTTTATACACTACATTCGGTAATTTTCCACGTTCCTCCATGAGACCTTGGTGTTTTTCCAAAAGTGGAGGATTTGACCAATATTGTAGATACTCGTTGCTATGTAATTTCTTCAATTGAATATATCCTAATAAGAGATCATCCTGGGTTGAACCATGTGACATTTGTGTCAGTATCCTTTGAACACAATTCATAATGGATTTTGTTATTTCTGGAACATTAACTGAAATCCCGATAATTGGATTTGAGGTTCTCTCATAATCTTCATAATGTTTAAGGGCATCCTTAATCTTCTATCTTTCATGGACATTTGGGATTCAGGTTTCCTAATTGGTCTTCTTAAATTGCCAGGTTGCATTTTCAAATTAGGTGGTGGATCAGGATGTAGAATCAAACTCAGGTTCAGATTAACTAATCAGTTCAGATCGGAAATCCCATAGAAGATCTAATAGGGCCTCTTAGGTTAAAAGCCTACAGACCTTCCTGTGTATGTGCTTTAGAGAAAGGATGAGAGATGGGATGTGAATTGGACCCAATCAAGACACCCAAAGATTTTTGGATGACTAAGGCTGTTTTGAGGCGGATGATATCTCTAAATCAGAAATCCCCACACCCAAGAATTACCTAGGCAGCCAGGAAGAGGAGCCCCGCAAAGACCCCTACACGGTAGAGCATCCTCACAGGTTATAGGATTTCTCCCACCCGACCTTACTTATCACTGCGGTTCCAAGTAGACTGGTATGTGCGAATTGAGACCTTAAGTCTACCAATTTTAGACTAGTTTGTGCCTTGGATTTTACTTGATTAGAAATTGATTTAGTTTGTGACGTAATTTGGAGGTTGATTGGCCTACAAAGTAGACCAACTTCACTTGACCTACTCGAAAAGATGTAGAATGAAATCTGAGTCAAGACTGAAAGATCACCCTAAATTAACTCTCAGGTTATTAGGTTCACAATTTTTTAGGGTCCAAGTGAATTTAGAGCCTGATTTTAGAGTTCTTCTAGTTAGATCTTTTCAAGCGAGAGTTTGGGTAGCACACAAATGCGGGAGGGTTAATTTCCTTTAATCTAGGAAAGTGTGAAGCTAGCACTTCAAAACCCTAGAGTGGAAACCCTAATTAGCTCTATTCAAGTGCAATTTGATCTTTAGGTGTACACCTTGGACTTCAAACAAGAAGTGCGTAGTCCAAGATGATCAAAATTAAGAGTAAATCCCTAGTAGGTACAGGCAATTTGGGTAGGGATCTCTGAAAGAATCATCTCAACTTCAATCAGATATTGATTTTGAATTCGCAGATCAGGAAACTAGCCTTTTAAATGATAATTACTAAGAAATAAGGCAGATGAATCCTAATTGGTTTTGTTTCCTTTTCTCTCTTCCAAAGATTAGGAGATTGATTAGGGAAGAAGAGAGAGTTACCCGCCTATGGCGTGGTTGACTTGCGCGAAAGATTTCTTCGTGATGTACCTCGCAAAAATCACAATCAAAGAAAATAAGGTAAGTTAGTGCTTAGATAAATATCAAAAAAGATAAGATCAATGTGTGAATTGTGCTGATGAGAACCTCATCATGAGCCATAAGTAGCTCTTTTTGACCTAATAAAGTGAACAAAAGCTCCTACATAACCTAAAGGAAGGCCTAACTCAAGAAACCACTGATATGGAAAGAAAACATGAAGTAAAGGGTAAATTTGCAATTTTACCATTGCAGTACATCAATGGGATTTCTCAGGGTCTAGACATAGGTTAATTGAACTTAATAAGAGAAAAAGTGGGATGGTTCAGTCAGAAAAGGGTTATTGTGAAATTTAGGAATGAAATGACATTCTATAACCCTAAAACAAACCCACTTAATTTCATAAGGTTTTAGGTAGGATAAAAATCAACTAAACCCTCTAAAATTCATGGAAAAATATCCCTTAGGGTTTAGAACCTTTAATTTAGCCTTTGGAACCTGTTTTGACCTAGGTTGGGATACAAGCTCAATATTTAACCTAATTTAGGTTTTTGTACAAAATGTCTAGTCAAACGTGGTCAAACATAAAATCCAACTTCACCATTGGACTCCTTAGGTTCAAATTAGGTTTCTACCAAAAGTTGGACCTAAGGGAAGGCCATCTTGACATACTTTGCAAAATAGTCCACCTAATTACAGTTTGACCCCTAACTTTTGAAAACCTTTGTGAAGACCCCCTCAACTTTTTCGTCACTTTTCGCATTCAGATCCCTCTACCATTGCAGCAGTGACCTATACCTCCGGCGAGGTTTCGAGGAGGATTTCTCCTCGCTTCCCCAGGAAGTAGCTCCCAGATTTGAAAGGGGAGTCCTCTGCGAAACTCCCTATCGCCTGAACAGCTTCTCATGCCCTGAATCGCCCCATACCTCTCGTGCGAATGCTCGAGAGGTATGGGTATCACTTCCGGCTATACCTCTGGCGAGGACTTTTGGCCGCCTCCTTGCGCCTGACCCTCTGCCCATGCCTATATAAGAAGCACCAGGTCCGGCCGAATGGGTAAGCCTGCTTTTCTTGGAGATATCCCATGAAATTCATCTCTCCTCGTTTCCGGCCATCTGCCCGCAGGCTCCGGTGACTTTCCCCTCCTCCTCTCATCACTCTACCACCGTACCAATGGCAGAGTCATCTCCACCTCGCTCCTCTGCATCGCGCCGTACCCGCGCGAGCCTCTCTGACCTCCTCGTCGTCGCCGCCTCTCCATCTTAGGACTTTCATCTCCGGCGACAGCAGATACGCGTCATCCGCCCCTCTACCTCCCTTTCGCTCCAATCACCACAGATAAGTTCCTCTCCCTCTCCTCTTTATTTCGTCTATCTTTATTGCTATTTCCGACCCCTCGATAACCACAGACCACCACCATCTTCTCCACCTCCGGCAGACCACCAGCGAGGTGTCTCCGTCACCTCCACACACCAATCCACCTCGCCAGACTCCGCAGAAGCACCACCACCATCCACTAATCACTTTCACCATCTCCATTGACCGCCACAACCTCCCTAAACACCCCCCGATCAAACCCATCAACATAGCCACAGAGCGACCTAGGCATGCACACCTAGGCCGCCCCACGGCCAGCCAACCACCGCAGCACTTTCGCCATGCCACGGTGAAACCCCCCTTGTGATTTAACGAGGCCGCAAGGCCGTCTTTGTGAATTTCAGATCCGACCCTTTTCCTCCATTGGAGCAGGCAAGAAGGAGCAAGCTTGCTCGCCCCAGGTCGCACCGCTCTAGGCTGAAGCATCCCAGGTGCGTGGAATTAGTCCACGAACCTTTCGCACCTAGCAATCAGAGGCTTCAGCGACTGCGATTGCGTCAATTGGTCGGACATCCTCCCTGCGGGCGTGCGAAGAAGCGAGTGGGACTTTAGTCCCACCTCGGAAACGCTTGGTGCAGGTGCGTGCTTTTTATTATTTTTGTGTTTCTTTCTCTTCGCCTCAGAACACAGGGGTGAGGTCCCTCGCCCTCACTCGCTCACGCCTCGTCCGCGACCTGCCCCCGCAGATCTGGCACCCAACCTGATTACCTATCCCATGCACTCCTCGCGCATCACACCTACGCCGGTGTGCCTGGACCCGGGTGCGCTTGACTTGACCCGATTACCCGACTCTGGGAGAGCATTCCTAAGAGCGAAATAGAGAGAGAGAGACGCGGGGGAGGGTAGGGGATAGGTTTTGCACTCTCTCGTGTGTGCAGGGAAAAGGAGCAGCTAAGGAGAAGGAAGATGGCACTATAGCCGCAGAGAAGCTGAGGCAGAAGAAGGTGCGGCTGAAGAAGAAAAGAGAAGGAAGAACTCAAGGTAGAGGAGCGGCAGAGGAAAAGAAAGAAAAAGAAGAAGAAGAGGACTACAGAGGCCAAGGAAGAAGCAGAAGGAGGCGCAGCAGAGAAGAACAGAAGGAGCTGTAGAAGAAGACAGAGAACAGAAGAAGGCACTGTAGCAACTGCGAGATAAGGCATCTGATTCACAGAATCAGATGTCTATAAAAGGGAAAGTCAGAGAAAGAAAGAAGGGAAGGGTGCAGCCAAGAAGAGAAAGAAAAGGAAGAAAGAGAAGAAAGAAGAAGCCATCAAGATAATTTTTTTTCCACTTCCATTCTCTTTTTAGTTTCCTTATGGATTCTCATTTATATTTTGAGAATTGTGATTTTAGTTTCTAAAATTCCAATTTTCTCCCTGAGTTCGACCTCTGATAGTTTGACTTTCGAGTAATAAAATTATTATTTGTTCATACGCTTTTTCGATTATACTGCAACGAGATTGATTTAAAAAACGACAAAGCGATACGAACCCCGGCAACGACACTAGAATGTTAAAGCGGGGCCAGATAGGAGTTTAATGTTTCATTGTCATAGCATACTCCTAACTAGCTCGATCAACAGATAAAATTTATAACTCAGAATCTATAATGGATTCCGAGGTCGAACACAGGGAGAAAATATGGAATTCACGCACTAATCTCCAATCATAAATAATGAGCATGATAAACAGAGCATAATATAGAGATATTTCAATGAACAATCTACTTAAAATTGGTATTCAATAATAAACATGAGTATTTCAAGAGTTCACTATGATAAAAAGAAGGATGATAAAAAACAATGGTGATTTGAATCACCACTTAACTCCTTTATTTAAGCATGCATCAGGTATTCTAATTAAACCAAATAAATGAACATTAGCTTGAATACTACAGTGGTCAACAGTAGCTTGAATATAAAGTGATCAGATGACAGCTCTTATTTTCAGAAGGCTTAAATGATCATCAGTAAGCACAGGCACAAGGCTTTTAAGCCTTTTCTTCCTCCTCGAACCTTCTTCACCTTCTCTTCTTCTTCTTCAGAGTCTTCTTTCCTTCTCCCTCACAGACAGCACAGGGCGAACCAACTCCCTCAGCGACTAAGTGTCGCACAGAGCACAAGAGAGCAAAACCCTCCCCTGCTCTCTCTCACAATTCCTCTTCTTCTCTCAAGCCCAAACTTAGCGTAACTAGATCCAGATACTCGAGTATTTGGGTCTCGAATAGAGTCCAGGCCTGCGTGCGTGGGTCGCAGGCGACGAGTGAAGTAGGTCAGGTAATCGAATGTGAAGGGGTGTGAGGGACTTGACCCCTCGTGTTTCTGGGCAAAGAGGGTATAACACAAAAACAATATATGCGCGGTTGCTGCTTTGGAATCCCACGATGTGGGATTATCTTTCCCACGTCTTCTTCGCACGTAGTTGCAATGGATGCTTGATGAGTTGTGACTCATCATATCTAAAATGCCCAAGTTATGCTAGAGACTAGGTTAAACACTATCAAATTAACACATAAAAAGGGTTAAGTGTGGGAAATGGAGAAAAAATACCTAAAACATCAATTCTGTGCTAAAAATGTAAAGTTAGGTCAATTATCTAGATATTCTATTATTAAATACAAAATGGTGATCCAATTACAAATTGAACACACAAATGAGCTCAAAACTCCAAATCAAAAGTGAAATTAACTTCTACTATGTTCAATTAAGCTTCAATAAAAACTTGGTTGCATTTGGACATCATTAGGGCCTTGCATTTAAAGATTCTCACTTAGGTCCTTAATACATCACATTTTATGCATTAGAAAACCTCCAAGGACCTACTTGAAGGCCGTAGGGACCCATTTGTTACACTCCAAGGGTTGCTATGTAGGCATTCTTATCACTAATGGGCTTCCTTACTATTTTTCTAACCCTTCTCCTGAGAGCCCATCTGCAATTTCACTAATAGAACTTCATAGTGCACCTGCAGCTCTTCAGGTGCACTGTAGCACCTGAAGAACACGGCCAATCCCAAGCGTCCAATCCTTGATCCCTCGATCTTGTGGCTCAATTCGTTTGGAAGATTCGCACAAATCGGCACATAGCTTCACTACCTTGCCCAGATCTGATCTTGCGGTTGCGATTTGATTTGAAAACTTCGCGTGCCCTCTCCTGTCATCCTCACTGCCCACGCCCTATTTGCCTAATCCCACTGTGAGGTGCCCTGATTCACTCTTTCACTCTACTTAAGCACTCCCTCAGCTCTCGTGCACACGGGAACCGCTCCCTCCCCTGAGTGATTCCATTCTTCCATGCCCTCAGCTTCCCTCACCTCAAGTTTGTTGGTCTGCGACGACAACACAGACTTTCCCTCCCCTTTCAATCTCCTCTAACTGCCGGCCGTTGGCTCTTGGACATCACCTTCGTCAGCTAATGGGTCTCCTCCCCTTTCGTCGTCATCAGCCAACAGTCGGTGACCTTGGACAACTACTTTCCATTAGATAGATTTTACATGCTTTCTAGGAGTATAATTAGTGTAGTTTACTGCTTTCTAGGTAAATTGCTTGCTAGATTAATTTAAGAGCTGGGTAATTTAGATCCCACACCTCCTTTGATCAATTCATATCAGAGGAGAAGAATCCACTCACATTCACTTGATCATGACTCTTCCCTTGCATTTAATTTTATCTATTTCTTCTTCCCTCGATTTTAAATTCATTGATCACCCCTTCATTAAGGTCTAATTTCAGACCTGGGAACCTTGGTTCTTAGATCTGAAATTAGCGCCATAAATCACTTTAGGGTATCTCTTACTCATTTCTTAAATTCACAAGACCCCCCGATCTTGTTCACAAACTCAATTGGCTCGATTTTGCTTGAAAATGGTTTTAATTGTTCAAATCAGTGATTTGAAATCGATTTTGAGCTTCATTAGATTTAATCGAGTTGTTTGAGGATTTTATGAGCTTGAATTGGGTGTATGCGAGGATTCTAATGATTTGCGAGCTTTGGATTTGAATTTTGGTGTGTGGATGAGCATACACCTGAATCAAGCTCTATGTTGGAGAGTTCTATCAAGGAGAACTAGTCTCCCTGATTTGAGATAGGACAAGGACCCAACGGGTCTTGATCAATTCACAAAATTACCTTGAACATCCATCAATGGTGTTCAAGGAGATTAAGTGGAGAAGATCATCATAAGACCCAAAATAAAAGCCCAATTGGGGTGATATTTTACCCTCTATATATCTACTTTCCTAATTTTATATTGGAGGTGTGATTGGGATTTTAACGGATTTTTGGAAGGAGGTTTGAAATGATTGCAAAGGGTTTGCAAATTTATTTTTATGAACAATTGATTTTAGATCTTCTTCCCTGATTTTAAAGAGATCTAAGGTAAGAATTATACCCTATGTTAGACATTAAAACATCCCAGATTAGACTTTACTAAGTCTGATCATGGGTGTTTTCAAACTGAAATTGAAGAATAGACACACTGCAACAATGCTTTGGTAAAGATTTTAAGACGACTGATTTAATTTTGGAATGTCTGATAAGCAATAGCAACTTCAATAGCTGCTGAAATTCAGCAGCTTACTTAGTTGCTGTGTTACTGTATTGCTGCAAAATTTCAACAACTGTAGCTGCTGTTGGAGATCTGATTCTGTCTGAATTGATAGGATAGTAGGTGGATTTGATTTGCTTTAAACAACTGATGTTTTCAGTGTTGGACACATTATGCACAAGCCTTCATGTATCTGAAATGACTTCTAATTGAATTTGAATGCTTGTAATTTGGTTTTAATCAATCTTTTGTCAGCTACTTTTGTGCCTAACTGTTCACATTAGGAAATTAAAGGAAAAAATGAATGAAAATCATGTTTATTGGCTGGAACATCTTTCTTAAATTGTATAGAGCACATCTGAACACTTTTATTGCCATTCCAGCCATTAGAACTCTTTTTAGGGCCTTAGGTTCTCATGTTAAACACTCTTTTAGACCTTATTTGTATCAACTTTGTAAATAAATAAAAATGTTATAAAAAATACAAAAAAATAAAATAAATGTGTAGCGAGTAGGATTAGATATAGTTGTAAGTGTGTACCAAGTTTCAAGGTCATCTGAACCCCTGACTTGGTAGAGCATACTAGCCGACGGTTCAGTATACCTTGAAATTTAATAAAAGAAATCAACTATAAAAACACCAAAAATATTTCCATTTCTCTCATCTCTCTTTTTATCTCTCACCTGCTACCTTTATAAAACTCACAAAACCCATAAAAATCAGAAAAACCAAAAAAATACCTAAAAACATAATGTATACTATGTAAGTACATGTATATATAAGCTATATACTATGCTATCTATATACATAATGTATAATATGTATATAATATGTATATATAGCTTATGTATATATTATATAATATATGTTAAGTATTTGAGATAACTTAATATGCATATAACTTATATATATATATGTATTATAAGCTATGTAAATTAATAAACTCATATAAATAAACATATTTATGAATGATACTATACATACATATTTATCTATGTATAATGTACACTAATATGCCTGTAACATAATTTAATTATATATATATAATAAATAATTAATTTACTAAGGTATTAAATTAAATTAAAATAAATTAGTAACTTAAGTTATTATTGAACTAATTTATATTGTGCATTTGTATTATAGTATTTTAAGTAATTTAAACTAATTTAATTATATTTATAATGTATTATACTATTTATACCTAATTTATATGTAAAATACACTGAAATTACATATTTAAATGTATATAAATTAAAATAAATCATGTAAAATAGAATAAAAATATGTAATAAATACTTTAATATATATATTAACTCTGTACAGGGTAAATTAGACCATCAATTAACTAATTTAAATGTTAATTAAGAAATAAACTAAAAAATCAGTGTGTATAAATCACATTCTTTAGCTAATTTATTTATATAGTAAATGTCATTGTTTTTACAAATAAACTAAATAATTATATAGCCCTCTATAAGGGCTTTACAAATATATAATTTCTTTGAAATTTGGAATTAATTTGGGCCCTCAAATCGATGGTCAAAATCACCAAATCCAAACATCTGCATGCTGATTCCAGCGCCTGAGAGAGGCACTGTTAATCCTACATCGTGGGATGTGAAACGCCCGGCGCCACATATATTGTTTTTGTATTTCACCCACTTCAGTCCTAACGATTGCTGGGCACTCGAAACCACTATCCTTTCTTCTATCCTCTAAGTGTATGAATGCCATGAGACATTGGGTGCGGTGCAGGCCGGGGGCCATGCACTGTGCGTGGGCCTAATTGGGCCCATTAAGGAGCTTAAACCAGAATTAAGAGTCCTAATTAACGAATTAGGGCAGCTCTTAGAAGAGGTCTGATCCCACCCTTAGGGGTGCTGGGTATCTCTCGAAAAGGCCGCCCGCCAATTAAAAACTAATTTTTGTTAAAGATGAACTATAATCATACCTTAAGTAACCAAAGAAAAAGAGAGGAAGAAGCTCTGAAATCGGCTAAGTGTTGAGGAGGGTTGAAAGTTGAGAGAACTAAGTATAAGAACAGAGAAGACAAAGAAGAAGAAAGGATACGAAAAATTAACTAAGTGTAATCTGTGAGTTGCATGTGTAATTTGTATATATATGTGTGTGTGTAGCTAATATATATGTATACTAATATATGTGTATATATATGTAAGTAAACATATATATATGTAATAAGTATACGTAGTACAACATATGTTTAAGCTATATATGTATATAAATATAATATCTTTAGTGACAGATAATTATGTCACTGTAGATAGAATAAACAGTATATATCCTATTTTTACCTTAGCTTATGTAAATAGTTTTTCTAAGGTTTAGCGACACTAATAGATATCACTGCACATATATTATATGTTACTGTTTATGTTAGTATATTAAGTTAAGTTAGTATAGTATATATTATTACTTATCATTATACAAATATCTAAGCATTAGTATTATAAGTTGTAAATAAATAATATAGAGTATTTATTTATAATTTTTATGCTTGTTTGTAGATAAATGTTTGCAAGCATTGTAATTCATTCCTTTGTATAGAATTGTTTCATTCTTTGATTCTTTAATTTATTCATTCATTTTTGTACATAAAATCAACTTTTTTGGAATTAAAGAATAATATTGGACTTAGAGAGTAGTGTTATCAATAACTGCCTCCCAGTGAACGACTTAGAATAAACCAGTAAAAATTAAATAAATAAATAAAAATGATGCGACAATGATTTGTATTAGTGACATATACTATAACAACGACCCTTTTTGTACGCATCGGTAGTCAGCGATCATATTTTTGGCGCCATTACTGGGGGCAAAAACCTGACAATAGTGCTTTATTGTGATTATTTGATTACATGTTGCAGAAAGTCGATTAATGCTTCGCTCAATTGGGTGAGTTGCAGCTGTTAGGTCCTTTGATTGAGGACTTGGATGACTTCCTAAAGCTCTTTCGCAGTGCTTGGGAACGTTGGCAGGGCATATAGTGGCCGGACGACTGCGAACGAAGGCGGAGATAGAGGGGACGGCGACGGAGAACGGTGAAGACCTGAAACAAGGAATAAGGCTATACGGCCACATTAGAATACCTCAGGAGCCTCGCCTGGGCTTGGTGAAGGTGACGATGGTGGTTGCGTGGCGTGAGGAGGTCTGTGGAGGTTGGGCGAACGCGAAAAAGGTGGTCGGTGATGGGTGTGTTCGGGGGGTCGCGTGAGTGAGTGAAAGGCATAATAAGGATAAGGGTTTGGTTCACAGAGGTGAGGTGGAGGTTATGGACTTGATGGCGAGTTCTTTGGTGGATTGTGGAGGTGTAGAGGCCTCACTGGAGGTGCGGCTGGTCTTGGAGAATACGACATGGGTGATGGTGATATGGTGGTCGAATTGAGGGATAAAGAGAGGGAAAAGGAAGTAGAGGAACAGGGGAACCTAACTAACCTAAGCTAACGGACGAAAGGGAAGGAAGGTGTCGGTTATGGTATGGCCGACGCCGGAGAAGGTGAAGCCTCCGTTGGGGGAGAACGACGAGGAAGATGAAGAAGGGAGACACCTACTAGTATTACGAGACGCAGACGAGCTTGAGGAAGAGGAACCAGCCGACTATGGTCTGTGGCGGTCGGAAAAGAAGGTGGACGGAGAAGCTCGCTGGAGCTTGCAGAGAGTTCGGCAGGAGAGAGGAGAAGAAGGTGGAATTCAGTCCAAAACCAAGCTAAGTTGAGAAGGCAGAAGTTCCAGAGCTTAAATAGAGCTCCAAAGAGGGCTCTAGATCAGGAAAGAGCTCTGATTGCTCTTTAGGAAATCAAGAAGCACCCATTAATTTTGTGGATTCATATGTACGAACCAAAGGGTTTTAGGAGTTAGGATTTGTCCCAATAGCTTTGTCAAAGTGTCAACATCAATCCCACCAAATTTCGTGGGATTTGATGAAGATTTGATTGCGTTTCAAGAAGGTCAAAGTCAGCCTGGATGTCAGTTGACCTCTAATGGCGGAAGGGCCCTTTTTGTGAAGAATACAAGAAACCTGGGGGGCTTTATGCAATTAATTCAAAAGGTAGGGACCTTTCTGAAAGAAGAAGAGTTTGACTAGACTAAAATGCAAACTAGGTTCATATGTCTTTGATTGGGCCCAAATTTTGGTACAAACCTAATTTGGACCCAAGGAATTTGATGGTAAAGTCAAATTTTGATTTTGACCAAGTATGACTAGATAATTTACACAGAAACCCAAATTAGGGCAACTTCCTATTTGAGACACTATTTTAGGTCAAAATAAGTTCTTATGGTCAAATCAAGGATACCAAATCTTATGGAATAATTTTCTATGATTTTTAGAAGGTTTAGGTGAATTTTATCCTGACCACAACCTCTGTTAATTAAGCAGGTTTGAAATTAGGGTTTCGGGTGTTTTTTTGACTCTCGAAGTGTGCGAAAACCTGTTTCTTTCTATATGAACTCTCTTATTAGGCATTAATGAACATTTAACCTTCAATTAGCCCCTGGTAAATCCTATGATTACTCTGCATTTATGATCTTCTATTAAAACTGCAGAATTAACTATGTTTTAGTGCACTCTTCTCAGAAAGGATATTCAGTGAATTGCGACTCTCAGGCAATTATGTAGGAGCATTTATCTCTTGATTGTGACTAATTAAAGCTAGTTATGGCTGATAATGACGTTATCATCACTAGACACACCTTTCAGATTTGTGACCTACAAGCTAAAAGACTGTATAGTATTTTCAAACTTTTCATGCCATTGCTTGGGTGCTTATTTCAAACCATAGAGAGATTTAACAAGCATGCAAATGTTTTTCTTATTCCTAGGTGCTACAAATCTCTTAGGCTGATCTGTATAGATCTCCTCCTCAAAATCGCCATGAAGAAAGGTGGTCTTCACATTCATTTGGTGGACTTTGAGATCATAAATAGAAATCAATGCAACAAGCATTCAGATAGTAGTTACCCTTATTACTGGATAATATGTATCAAAATAATGTATTCTATCTATTTGCTTGAACCCCTTGGAAACAAGTCTGGCTTTATATTTTTTAATAGATCCGTCTAGCTTGAGTTTTCTCTTAAACACCCACTTGCACCTAATAGTAGAACACCCTAGAGGTAAATCAACCAACTCCCAAGAGCCATTAGAGATGATTGAGTCAATCTCATTCTTAGCAACATTTTTCCAGTGCTTAGCTTCAGAAGAAGCCATAGCATCACGATAAGTGGGGGGATCACCCTCGATTTGGTAAGTACTAAATCTTTGGCAATTCTTGGTCTTTTACTTCTCCTAGATTCAAACTCTTCTACTTGATTGGATTCAGAACGGGAAGAGTTAGCCCCTACATTAGTCATCCTTTCCACTTGGTTAGGAATAGAACCAGGTGTGGTGGCTAGATCATCTAAAGTCATATTTTGATGTAATCCAATCTTTTATAGGGAGGACATCTGCAAAAAATATAGCATCGCGAAGCTCAATAATAGTGTTGACATCTATGTCTGAAATCTCAGATTTTATAACAAAAAATCTATAGGCATCGTTATTATCAACATAACTTAGAAAGACCGTATCAATTGTCTTAGGTCTAAGCTTCTTTCTCTTGTGTTCTAGGACAACCACTTTAGCAAGGCAGCCCTACACTTTGAGGCATTTCAAAATTGGTTTCCTGTTTCTCCAAACCTCAAATGGACTACTTTCCTTATGCTTGAGGGGGTCTCTATTCAGAATATGGCATGCCATATTCAAAGCTTCCCCCCACATGTAAGTAGATAATCTTGATCTTTACAAGAGAGCGTTGGCCATGTCAGTTGGGGTCCTATTCTTTCGCTCTGTTATGACATTAGATTGAGGGGAATATGAGGCTATCACTTCATGAACTATACTAAAAGCTTGGCACTATTCATCAAATAAGTTGGATGTATATTCCCTTCCTCTATCTAATCTTAGTCTTTTTAAGACTTTTCTTAGTTTGTGTTTCTGCTTCTTTCTTAAAAATGAGGAATTTACTTAATGTCTCATCCTTAGACTTAAGCAAATACACATAGTAATATCTACTACTGTCATTTATAAAGATGATAAAATACTTTTTATTGTCCATTGTCAACACACCATTAAACTTGTAGATATCTGTGTGCACCAAATCTAAAACCTCAGTATCTCTAGAACTAGAGTGAAAAGGCTTCCTGGTTTATTTAGCCAGCACACATATCTCACATTTCTTAATTTTATCTATGTGTTGTTCTGAAATTATATTTAGTTTCATCATTGTTTTTAAAGAATTGAAATTTACATGACCTAATCTACCATGACATATATCACAAGATTCAATATTACTGCAAGCATATTGAATTGAATGAAAACTAACATTATTTAGAGAATTTTTAGATGATGCATCTATATCACATCTCACTCTAAATAATAAATTCAAATTTGTCAAATACCCCTTTCCAGAGAATGTTCAATGTCTCAACATATCAACTTTATTACATTTAAAGTTCAACTCAAAACCCCCTCTTTAACTAACAAGGAACTAGAAAGAACATTCTTTTTCACAACAGGAATGTGCAACACCCTACAAAGTGTCCAGACTCGCACCAAGGAAAATCCCAAGTCCATGTGTCCGGATTCTAGCGCCTTGACTGCAGAATTGTTCTCCATCTTCACTATCCCGGCACTGCAGGCCTAATAGGTAGAAAAGAACGATCTATCAATACAAATATGTATATTGGCTCCAGTATCCACGAGCCATTCAGTAGGATCGTGAATAACATAGAGTTCAAGTTTTATTGAGACATACCCATCGCTAAGACTAGCTTCCTTGGTGATCACATTCACCTAAGGATTCCCCTCTGTGGTCTTTTGTTGAGCTTTGTTAGAAGGACAGTCCTTCTTCAGTCCCAACATGCCCACAGTGTTAGTATGGTTTATTCTTGGATTTCTTATGGATCTTAATTTTGGATTTCGTTTTGTTTTTATTGTTCTTATTTTAATTCTCCTTGCCCTTAGATGTCATGGCATTCACCTTAGACTACACAAGTATTACAGGTTTCTATTTCCTAAGCTCTTCCTTAATAGGAATGGCTTTCATCAAGTCATCAAGAGCAATCTTTCCCTTCCTATGCTTGAGAGTCATTTCTAAGTCCTCCTAAGATTTAGGAAATTTCTCGATGACAGGCATGACTTGAAACTTCTCAGGAAGCTTCATTTCAGCCTCTATTAAATCATGTAGCAATAATAGAAATTCATGTGCCTGCTCTGATACCGATTTACCCTCAGCCATTTGGAATTTAAGGAATTTTGCGATAAAGTATTTTTCAATACCAAGATCCTCAGTATTATACTTCTTGTCCAACTCCTCTCATAGCGCATTCTTAGTGGACGTGGATGTGCTGTACACATCAAACAGCACATTGGACAAAGCCAATAAGATACAACCATGACATATGCGGTTGCGCTCACTCCACACATCCACCGCCTTTTGACCTTCGGAAGTGGGTTTTTCCTTATCCAAAACTGGACATTCGGTTTCCAAAGCTGAGATCAAAACAATGGTGGTCAACCAAATTCTCATGCGTTGTTGCCAACGGTTGAAATTTTGCCCACAAAATTTCTCAGGTATACCAGATAAGTCTACACATGATTTAAAAGTCATTTCCAATATCTGAAATATTTTAGATCTAAGCAATACCTTCTCTAACATTATTGAAATACATGCATAAATAAATAAAAATATATGTATTTCCAACATTTTCACATAAATAAAAAATATTAAATCAAGCAAGTCAAACATGATTTGATAAGATCAAGAATAAAAATGAACAAATAATATGCAATAACACAAATAAATATAATGAAGAAATGTTAGAGATTACTCTAATCGAAGCACCCACTAAGGAATTCCCTTAGAGAAGGAACACCCCCCACAATACCGATGCGTCGGGGTCTGACGAGCTCCTCGCAGGATATGACGATCTACCTCTAAGATTCGGTGCACTTCGATCTTGAACGTCCTCAAAAACCACCTCAGGAAAATGAAGCCGAGGCAATTTGGTTTCCAACCAATTCCCAATTGATCAACCAATTTAATGGTTTGATCTACAAAAAACTTCTCGTAAATCTCTCAATCTCCTTGTGCAAGATCGACAAAAGTGATTGGAGATATTTTCTACTAATCTCATGTCGAACGAATGCTCCAAGAAAGAGGGACAATAACGAGAGAGAGGGGGAGAGAGCTTTTCTGCTCTTGTTGTGTGATAAATGAGAGCTCCCTTGTGGCCCTTATATAGATCCCACGACTAGACGTTTATGGAAATTTCAGTTTTATGGAAATACGATAATTGATCGACCAATTAAGTCCATTGATCAATCAAAATCAATTGATTGATCAAATTTAACTTTTTGGTCGACCAAACCAATTGATCAATCAAACTTAACTCATTGATCGACTAAAACAATTGGACGACCAATTTTACCTTTTGATAGACTAATCCAGGTCAAAATCGTGAAATTAAAAGTCTGTGACAAAAGAGTCCAAGTTTCAAGTTTCAAATTGATTCTCACCTGATGGGAATACCATCATGAGCCCTAACTAGCTCATTTTGACCTTGAAAAGAGAACAAAAGCTCGTACATAACCAACTGGAGGTCATAACTCAATGAATAACCCTTCTGAAGGAAAAGCAAGAAACAAAGGGTAAAACTGTAATTTTACCATTGCAGTATAACAACGGGATTTCTCATGGGTTAAACACAGGTCAAATGGTCTTAACAAGATAAAAAGTGGGTTGGTTCAAACAGAAAAGGATTCATGCGAATTCTGCGAATTAAAAAACTTCTTATAAACTTAAAACAGATCCACTTAATTTAACAAGGTTCTGGTTAGGATAAAATTCACCTAAATCCTCTAAAATTCATGAAAAAATATACTCTAGGGTTTAGAACCATCAATTTGGCCCTTAGAATATATTTTGACCTAAATTAGGGTCTTAGTCAAATGTTTGCCCTAAATTCAATTTTTATGTAAATTACCCAGTCAAACGTAGTCAAAACTAAAATCCAAATTCACCATTGGATTCCTTAGGTCCAAATTAGGTTTGTAGCAAAATTTGGATCTAAGTTAAATTCACCTTGACCTACTTTGCAAACAGGTCCAACCTAATTACATTTCTACCCCTAACTTTTGAAAACTTCTGTAGAAACCCTCCTAACTTCCTCGTTGTTCTTTGCAATTAGGTCCCTCCACCATTACAGCGGAGGGAATCCTACTCCGGCGAGGTATCAAGCGAAAGAACTACCTGATTCCTCAGAGAATCCCTTTCAAAATTGAAAGGGAGATTCTCTGAGAAATCTCCTCCTATGTGAACCCATTATGAAGTCCTAATTCCTGCCCAATCTCTCATGTGAACGCATGAGAGATTTGGGTCTCTTTGAGTTTCCATCTCCGACGACATGACCATGCTTGGAAGCTTAGCTTCCAAGCACAAAACCAACCTCCAGAGCCTATATAAGAAACCCTAAATCATTCCGCACCTCCTAAGCTTGAAGTTGACCTGAGATACCCCCCAATTCTTCTCTTCCCCCTCCTGTCAACAACCCAGCAAGCTCCGGTGACACTTCTCTCTCTATCGTCGCTCTGCCACAATACCAGTGGCAGGGTTCCCTTTATCCTCTTCGTCCGCGTCGCGCCGCACCAGCCGACGTCTCTACAACCCTCTTGTCGTCGCCATCCTCCTCCCACTGGGTACTTCGTCTCCGGCGAAGGCAGTACGAGCCGGCCGCCTCCTTTGCATCCCTCTTCGTTTATCCACACTCAATTAAGTCCTCTCTCTCTTCTCACCATTTTTCTATCATTTATTCTTGCAAATACGCCTTGACGCTCGCAAACCACCACCACCTTCTCAACCTCCGGCCAAGCCTCCAGTGAGGTGTTCCCGCCGCTTCACGCCTCCATCTGCCTCTCCAACTACCTCACAAGCACCACCACATCTCACTGACCCTAAACCCTCACTCCACTCACCGCGCTAAGCCCCCAGCACTTCCCCTGAACACACCCACTTTCGCATGCACAGGGTGACCTAGGCATGCACGCTTCGGCCACCCCACCCCACGCCACGCCGACCACCGCACCACCTTCGCTGTGCTCGGGCGAAGCTCCCTGCGTTTTCTAATGAGGCCGCAAGGTCGTTTTCTTGCTGACAGGGTTTAAGGCCTTCACCACCATTGACGAAGCACGAAGCTTTCTTCGGAGCTTCATCCAGGACCCCTCGCTCTAGGCAATCAGTCCTAGGTCGTGTGGATTCCTTTTGCGCACATCTTCAGCTCAGCAATTGGCATTGACTCCCACGTAGCTGCTACAATCAGAGGAGACATCTGCTACGGGTGCTTGCGAAGAAGGTGGGACAACATAGTCCCACCTTAGAATTGGAGGAGCGGAAGTAGCCAAATAAATTGTAAAAGTGACAGGGGCTTATCGCTTCCTAACCACGGGGTGAGGTCCCACTCGCCCTCACTACCTCGTCCGTGACCCCACTGCCCGCGAACCTGGCCCTGACACGTATACTTGACTAGCCTGCACTCCTCGCCCACCACGCACGCCTGTGGGCCTGGTCCCTGGCGTGCATACCCAACTCGATAACCCGAGAAGGCTCTGGGAGAGCAAGGTTAAGAGAGAAGTGATGAGAGCCTCATCATGAACCCTAACTAGCACAGTTTGACCTAAATAAATGTACAAACACTCCTACAAAACCTAAGGGAAAGCCTAAATCTAAGAATTCTAAATTTGATAATAAAATAATTTACAAGGGGTAAAACTGTAATTCACCAATGTAATACACAAACGGGGTGTCTAAGGGTTTTAACACAGGTCAAATAGGCTTAATAAGAAAGAAAGTGGGATAACCTGATCCGAAAAGGGTTGTGCAACTTCTAGGAATTAAATGACATTCTATAACCTTAAAAACAAATCCGCTTCAATTCACAAAGTTTCTGGCAAGATAAAAGTCAAATAAACCCTCTAAAATTCATGAAAAAACATCCTCTAGCGTTTAGAACCTTCAATTTGGCCAGTAGAACCTGTTTTTACCTAAATTGAGAACCATACCCAATTTTTGACCTAATTTGGGTTTTTGTGCAAATTGACTGATCAAACGTGGTCAAACCTAAAATCAAACCTCACCATTAGATTTCTTTGGTCCAAATTAGGTTTATACCAAAATTTGGACCTAAGGGAAGGCCATCTTGACCTACTTTACAAATCGGTCCTCTTGAATTACTTTTTGACCCTTATCTTTTTGAACCCTTTCATTTAGCCCCCCATCTTCTCTTTTGTTCTTTGCAGAACGACGCCTCTACCACCCCACGCAGGCGCCCATACCTCCGGCGACCTTGCGCTGAGGATGGCGCCGCGTAGGGTATGGGGGCTGCTCTCCGGAATGAAAGGGAGGTTTCCTGCGTCGTCCTCTTTTGTAGGGACCCACCCCACTGCCCTGCAGCTGCCCATGCCTCTCGTGCGAACACACGAGAGGAATGGGTCTGCTTTCCGGCCATTCGCCGGAGAGCTCCCCACATCGCCCCCTCGAGATCCTCTCCTCGCAAGCACCTTTATAAGAAGCGGTTGGGGCTGCTGATTTGGTCAAGCCTGTTTTGGTCGAAGGAAACCCCTAATCTTTGTCTCCTCCGGTCAAGCACCCACAGTCTCCGGCGACCTTTCCTCCTCCCCCTCGTCGCTCTGCTGCCATACCTGCAGTAGAGTTCACTCTGCCTCGTTCTCCCGCGCCAGGCCGCACCAACTGGCGCCTTCCAGACCCCCTCCTCATCGCCGTTACCCCCTTCTGTGCACCTTCGTCTCCGGCGTCGGCAGGCATGTGTCGACGTCTCCTTCCCCCCTTTTTCGTTAGTTAAAGTAGGTGAAACTCTTCCCCTCACTCTCTCTGTTATTTCCCCTTCTTAATTTGCTATTTCAACCCACCGACCACCACTGTCCATTACCACCTTCTCCATCTCTGGCCGCTCTCCAGCGAGGCATTTTCGCCGCTCCACGCCTCCATCCGCCTCGTCAGCTACCCCTTAAGCATCACGACACCTCGCTGACACCAAATCCACCCTCCATTCACCACGCCACAGCTCCAGAACACCCCCCGAACACACCCACTCTCAAACACATAGTGTGCCCTAGGCACACGCACTCCGGCCTTCCCATGCCGCGCCGACCCCTGCATTATCTTCGCCGTGCTCTGGCGAAGCTCACCAAGTACTCTGACAAGGCCGCGAGGCTGTATTGGTGGTTTCAGGTTTCACCTCCTTGCCGCCATTGACGGGAAGCTTGGAGCTAGCTTGCAAGCAGCTCCAAGCCTCTTCAGCTCCAGGTCTGCATCCCAGGTCGCACGGAAGGGATCTGCGCATGCACTCAGGACTTCAATTGGGGTCGCAGGCCTCTGTCGCTGCCCCAATTGGAAGAACCATTCTTCCGCAGAGGCCCGAGAGTGAAGGTGGGACTTTAGTCCCACCTCGGAATTGTGTGGGCGCGCGCCCACCCATAAGAGGAAAAAGTGCTCTACGCTGGTTGCCTCCGATAACACTGGGGTGAGGTCCCTCACCTATTCATCGGGTGTCGTCCGCGGCACTACCCACGCGGATCTGACCCACGACCCGATAACCCCTCACTCCTGAGCACTCCTCGCGCACCACACACACGCCTGTGCGCCTGGACCCGGGCACGTGACTCGACTCGATTACCCAGCTCTGGGAGAGCGTACACAAGAGAGATTTAGAGAGAAAGAGTGACGCGGGAAAGGGTAGGGGTTGGGTTTTGCTTCGCGTGTGTGTAGGGAATAGGTGAGGAAGAAGAAGAGGAAGAGCGGGCAGCGAGGACTTGGTCGCAGAGCTCCCGCAGTAGAAGAAGGTGAAGGAGAAGCCGCAGCAAAGAGAAGAAGAGGAAGAAGCTGAAGAAAAGAACACAACAGAAGAAGAGAAGGAGGTACTGTAGCAACAATGCCGATAAGGCGTCCGACGTGAAGAATCAGACGTTCAGATCAAGGAAGAAAAGAGAAAGAAGAAAATCAGAGAAGAAGAGAAGAAAAGAGAAGAAGGTAGAAGAAGAAGGATGGAGCTGCTGAAGTAAAGAAGAAGACACAGAAGAAAAGAAGAAAGAAGGAAGAGGCAGCAACTGAAGAAAGAAAGAAGAAGAGGCAGTCGCAACAAAGAAAAGAAGAAGAAAGAAGAAGGCATACTGAAGAAGAGAAGAACCGGCTGAAAGAGAAGAAAAGAGAAGAAGAAGAGAGAAGAAGAAGAAGCAAAAAAAAAAAGAGAACTTTTGCTCCCTCTCTCTCTCTCTTATTCTTTTTGTAACAGAATTGTGAACCTTTATGTTGCTAGAATGACGTGTGCTCCCTGAGTTCGATCTCGGGAAACTTTTAATTCCGAGTAATAAATTGTAAACTAGTGACCGTTTTTTGTAATATATTATAACGAATTAATCATTATAACACTGCTAAGAGCAAGAAACACAGCAACCTCCCACCAAGAAGGAAGAAGAGAGATCGCGGGGGAGGGTAGGGGTAGGTTTTGCTCTCAGGAGAAGAAGAGGAAGCCAAGGAAGGAAAGGGCGGAAGCCAGAGAAGCTAAGGAAGGAGAAGGCAAAGCTAAAGAGGAGATGAAGGTAGAAGAGAAGGAAAGAAGAAATCAGAGAAGAACGAAGAAGGAGACAAGGGCCAGAGCAGCTGCAAAAGGAAGAAGAAGAATCTAGGAAGAAAGAAGGTCGTCAGAGATAGAGAATAGAGAAAGAAAAGAAAGAAGAAGAAGGAGAACAGAGACAGAAGACAAAGAAGAGCAATTGAAGCACTGTAGCATCTATACATTTAAGACGTCTGATTCACAGAATTAGACGTCCATTTTTTGATCTTTATATACATTGATATTTTGTGGCTCTATTTACAATTATTGCATTATAACTCTGATTTTTCATTGCATATTATATCCAATTTGAAAGTTGTCTTCTTGATTTTTAGACCCCAATTTGCTCCCTGTGTTCGACCTCGGATTTATAATTTCAAGTAATAAAATTCATTTGTTTTCGAGCGATTTCAACTATAGTACGACGCATTGATTTTAACATTGATCTTGCCTCGACAAAACATCACTCGAACCCGAGCTCGAGCTAGAGCCGAGGCGGGGCGTGCACGTGCATGCGTGCTCCCTAGCCCCACCTCTCACTCTTTGCTACATAAGTAATAAAAGGCGAAAACTTTTTACACCAATCAAGTGATTTATCCACCTTCAGTATGGTACTAAAAACATCTCTCAAAGCTCACTGATTTCAACATGAATTCCCATGTCATCGTATAATAATTACATTTCGATTGATGCAATTAGACTCTCAAATCCAACACCTCGTTGGTCATAGCATGTTGTAATCATCTATCTCTAAGAGAGGTGGTAGGGATGTGTTCACTGATAGATCCACTTTAATGGACTAAATTACAGCCTAAGTATATTATTATTGAAATATGAATTTAATTTAAAATATGCATGATATTAATAAAATTAATTAAATTTTAAAATTATCATTCCATATATTACATCAATTTTTATATACCTTAATTACATAATTTGTTTAATTACTTATATTTTATTCTTTGAATGCAGATCATTTTTAAGACAGTAAATCTTATTTTGAAAGATCACCTCGATACGTAGAAAGTTACATGAAAAATAACACATATATTTTTGACAAGAGAGAGGAATCCACCTGTGATATCTCTCCCTCAACCACCGTATCAATTCCCTCTATCTAATCTATGAAAGAAGGCCATCTCTCTCGAAATTCCTCAATCACACACGCACCCCCTTTATCACCGCTCTCTTATGTCAAATTGACAGGGCCTTCCTCATTTTCTCGCGACCGCTTTCCCCACAAAACCGGAGGCCCACCATCTTCGTCTCCGGCTTTCTAACTGGGGGATCCACGGCTCCCCTCCCAGCGCTCAGCTCCTTCCCCTGCACACAAGAAACAGAGCCACCCACCACCACCTTCCTCCGGGCTCCACACAACAGGACCCACGCACGCAACAGAGCCACCAGAACCCCTCACCGCGCCGACCACAGCAGCCTGACCGCGAGCCTCACCGCCTCAGCCTCCTCCCT
Organism: Thalassia testudinum; assembly: GCA_037157565.1. Lineage (NCBI taxonomy): Eukaryota > Viridiplantae > Streptophyta > Magnoliopsida > Alismatales > Hydrocharitaceae > Thalassia > Thalassia testudinum. Next base: position 9,894,103 of record JAZHRO010000010.1, on the reverse strand, counting down.
CACCACGACCGTGCTGCCTCCTCCGCCCGCGCTCAATCTCTCCTCTCCGCGACAGAGACAACAGTGCACCCCGCGCCACCGTTCTCCACCGCGTGCTCCTCCGCAGCAGACCGCGACGACCTCCTCTGCTGCTGCCTTCCTTCGCCGACCGCGACCTCCGACTACTCGTCCCTCTCCTCGCTGACCGCACCGTGTTCTCGCCACCGGCAGCAACCACAGCAGCCCCTGCGGACATCCACAGCAACCTCCTCCTCGGCCTCACGCTCGCAGAACAGGGACCTCACCACCTTGGTCTCTCTCTCTTGGGAGGTCAGCCACTCCTGCGACCTCTTCCTCGACTCGCGACAGCAGCAGCAACCTCCTCCCCACGACCACACCCTTGGCAGCAGCCACCACCGTGACTCTTCCTCGACGTCAACACTGCGCTCCACCAACTGCAATCGCTACCGCGACTTCGACCTCTGCAATCTCGCCATCGGATTCCGCATCGGCCGAGACATCCGCAACCGTGACAACACGCTTACCCCACATCTTGTCTTCATCATCAACCTCGTCCGCCACCGTGTACTCTCCGTGTCACCGGGACGATACTTCGGTTTCATTTACTACGTTTGCTGTGGTTTCTATAGTTCATTGTTTTTTTTTTTAATATTGCATTGTTATCATTTTTATATCCATATACTGAATCAATATGCATATTTATTTTCTCAGGGAGATGACCTATTTTTCTGTGATTTATTATTGATTTAATTTTGATACGAAAGATGAGATGTATATCTGAGTTTATTATTATTTAATTTTGATATGAATGATGAGATGTATATCTGAGTTTATTATATATTTGATATGTTCTTATTTATTTATCTGTTGATTTGAATATTTTTTCGTCACGATTTATATTATATGACAACATTTAATTTATTGATTATCATATTTGAAGTGAAAATATCCAATCATCCACCTCTTAGCACCTCATGATATAATGAGTCTCTCCTTGATTAGGGAAGAAACTTCCCATACTCTTGATCTTCTAGTGAGGTGTGCCTATTCTCAATATGCAAGAGAGTTGTTGATAGCTACGAAGAGAGTTGGGCTTATTGTGAGTTGTCCAATCCAATGCCTTGAGATCCTCAGGAGATGACTCAAATCAAACGAGATTCGATCCATGATGATTCCAAATCTTTGTTGGTGGCGGAAAGATAGATGGGTTGGATCACATCGATGCTTTCACTAGGAGTAAAATACTTTAAGTGTGTTTGCTCAGTTTAGCCTCGAACGTGATCTCATCCAATCACCTCTTAGTACCCTGATGCCATCTGCACTTACAGCCACCTACAAAGCTTTTGCTAAGAGCACCACTAGTCACAAGTCTAAGTACTATAGCATCATCTGCACTTGTGAGCACTAATAGGCATGAAATGAGCTTCATTAAAAAATGCGTTGTAGTTCCATCAAATTACGGGAAATCACTTTAAAAATTTGTATTTCTCGAAATAAAAGTATTCCGAGGTTGTTCATTAGAAGCAAATAAAACGTGAATACCACTATCAACGGTTCGCAAAATTTTAAGTGTAGAAACAAGATATGATTAGTTTAATTCTCTAAACCTTGAATCTAGTTCAAAATGTAAAGATTGGCAGCACAATTTCACTAATTCAATTGAGTAAATTGCATTTCAATTATTTGCTGCACAATAAAGAATAATCAAATGTGAATATGAGTTAAACATCAAATAATCGATATCAATAAAGCTTGCACAAGATTGGGTAATAACAGTGTCACTTAGAATCAAAACTTAAACCACATTCACCAATACTACAAATCAGTCCTTGAAAAGATTAATTTTCTTGCATTTAGGTCCCTGGTTCTTGCGATTTGGTCCCTACTTTTTTTCTTTCGAATTTGCCCTTGCCACCATGAAGAGCTTAAGCTCCTTCAGATCAACGTAGCTGTAGGGGAAGAATCGACAAGGTGCTTCGGGGCACCTTAGGCCCAGTGAAGAGGTTGGAGGTGGTCATTGGCACTTCAGGAAGCTTCGCGTGAAGCTTGGTGGCCATGAGAATGTCGAACGACGAGGTTGAGGAGAATGGTAGCGACGACGAAGGCTGTCTTCAGAAGGGGTTGCGTTGCGGCCTCAGGTAAATGGCCGAGGAGCTTCACTAGAGGTCAGAGAAGGTGTTAACGGTGTTGCTTTTGTACGAGGGGGTCGGAGGAAGCGTGGTGGTGCCGAGTTAAACGACGGATAGTGATGGTGTCTGGTGGAGCGGAGGACGCTTCGAAACCCTCAATAACTTGAGGGCTTTTACTAGAGGTGGTGTTACAGGGCTTCCTTGGCGGTCAGTGTTGAGTAAAGATGAGTGGAATGCAGTGGAGGACCTCACTGAAGACCAGTCGATCGTGAGGAAGACGATGATGGCGCGAGAGGAGGTGACGATGATTGTTGGAATTGAAGGGTCTAATCTACTCGACGGGACGATAGGGAGAGAGAGGGGTGACGTGCCTTCATGCGTGTGTGTTAAGAGGTGTCGTTATAGTTGCACTTGATACGTCGATTTTAAAAGAAGTAAACGGAGGTGAGTCCGAGTGTCGATCTCAGGGAGGCGTGGAAATCAGATTTTGTTTACCACTTGTTGTCACGAAAAAGGTGGAGTTTTGCTTGCGAAAGAGACGGTTTTGAAAAGCGAGAGATAGAGAGAGTTTAGGATTAGAAAGCTCTTGGTTTTGATCATGCACTTTAAGCAGAAATTAAAATGGCGACTAAATGGGAAATAATTTCATTAAACATGCATTCATAGTTCATGGTTTACAACATTAAATACATGCTTCAATAAAAGTAAATGAAAGCTTAAAAGAGAGAGAGAGAGAGGTAGAGAGAGTGGAGAGCGACGAGGCAGCCACGGCGGTGGAGGAGGCTCCGTCGGCGGCTCGTCGTCTCTGACGATTACAAGAGTGCCTAAAACTAGCTAGGAGAGGAGTTGAGTAGTTGCAAGTGGGAGAGGATGCCTTGAATGGTGGTAGAAGGGGGTTTAAATAGAGTTAAGGGCTTCCTAAAAGAAGAATGTGCTTTAGCGACATCCAGAACGTCGCTAAAACCGCTTCCAGATACGTCGGTGAAGCCCTCCTGCCGTCGGTCAGCTGCCCGCCCCGCTCTCTCTCCATGCGCGATCCGTGGACGTTGAACGAGAGCCGTCCGATCGAAGATCGGACGGCTGAGATCCTCTTGCGCCCGCGCTGAGATCGCACCTCGGGCGCGCGTGCGCACGCGCGTGGGCGCTCGGGAGCTGTCATCGCGCCGCGTGGCGCGATCCTGGCCGCCCGCTGCTGATCGGGCGGTCCAATTTTGCCGCGCCCTTCGCTCTCGATTGATTTCCGCTCCACGCGATTCGAACGCGCGTCGCTGCAATGCGGGCGTGCGCGCTAGCCGTTGCGCCACGCCCACGCTTTGTCGCGGCGACCGCGGGCGAGCGCGCGGATCTCGGCCGTTCGATCGAAGATCAACGGCCGAGATTCGTCCTTGGCTGGCTTGAGGGCGTGCGAGCGGTGGGGGCGGGGCGACGTGGTGCTTTCTGGGCCATAGATCTCCAAATCAACGGTCATAATTTCTTGGTCCCATTGTGGGAGCTCTGGATGTCGGATTTGGCCGATTTTGAGTCCGTTGGACTCCGTTCGTCGTTCTGAATCCATCCGTGCAGTCCGATTGCTCATCTGAGGCCTGCTTTGACACATGCTTTACACAAATGGCCATTAATGTAGTTTATAAGCAATCTTGGTACTTGATGCATACAATGCTCCTATTCTACTTTATGTTGTGCCTTTTATTCTAAAGATGGGCCATATTCAACCTAATTACTACCCCCTTGCGTGGTGTTATCATACCCCCATGCTTACTCCTTGATAGTCCCTAGCAAGGTTTATTCTAGCCTTTATTTCTTTGGAGAATTCAAGAAGTAATTGCTTAGGCACTTCGTTACTCATCAATAAGAGGAAATATACGAAGATCTTAATCTACAAAGACTAAGCAGCGCCCGGGTGTCTTCCAAAATATGAATCGCCCGAATCCTTGCTTTGTATATATAACTATACATATGTATACATATATATCTATATATGTCTTTTTAGAATTTTCGGAATTCAGTGTGGGTTGGTAACTTTTTACGGCTACCCAACCCACCCAAAACTCGGTCAAAACCCTAAGTGCTAAGCATCTTGGTGTGAATGTTGTGATAGACTCACTTAACGGTAATTGAGACAGACTTCGAGTTTCTACGCCTCTAGGTGACCGGAAAAGAAAATAAATTTTTGCCTGAAGGTGTATTTGTTCGATTGGTAGCTTTCTCCCTACGTTCATTTTACTTGGGGTCAACACAAGGATTTTCCAGTGTATATCTCCCCGGCTTGTACTACTTCCCCGCTTCGTCCTTAGGTATTTTGGTCTTTTTTGTGCAATTATTGAGCTGGGCTCTGGACAACCGACCAATGGGTTGTTACCTATGATCACTTGCCAGCCATACTTGTGCGGTGAAGTGTGGTTTATTTTCTTTTCTTCTTTTTTTTTTTTTTTCGTAGGTGGCTTCCCTAATCTCAAATGTACCTAGAGGCAGCGAAAAAGAAATGGCCTGTGGTTGGGTTCTGGACAACCTGCCAATGGGCTGTTACCCATGACAACTTGCCAGCCATACCACCCTAGAGAGTTCATTAGCTACCCAATTTCTGTCAAAATCTCCGAGAAGTGAGTCTGTGCAAAAATTTGTGTAGATGCTTAGACTCAAAGTTTTCTTGAATTAGAGGGTGAGTTGATAAGTCGTATACTTATTACCTTATTTATTAGGTGGATTAGAATAGCTTAAAGTTGCAAGGATTCGCCGCTAAATCCATATTTTAATGGACACCAGGGCTGATTAAGCCTGAAGGCCTGAAAAGTCTAAGTGTTTAAGTTCTTTTTATATTATTTTCCACTATTAACAAGTTTCTAATGCCTAAGTTTTTCTTCCTAAATTCAATTTCTTTTTTTTAATCAATTAATTTATTCATTCAGACTGATTAATTAAGCTCAGGATTATGCAATTTACCATCCCCCCCATGCTTAAGTTGGACAATGTCCTCATTGGCAGATGCATGGATGCAAAAGGGTTCAAAAAGATAGTACCTGAGTGACGTAAACTACCAGATCAGTCTGAATCTGCTGGGTTGCCTCCCAGGAAGCGCTGAGTTTAATGCCTCCAGCTGGGTGGTGCACAAACAGGAATGGCTTGGGTCAAGAAGATATGTTCAAAATTAACCAGACCCAAAATCAGAAGTCCACAGATGCGAATAAGGTTGTGGTGGAGTCCCATTCCTAAGGGGCGGGAATTCTGTAACAGATATATCATGCATGCCCGTGTCAGATCCTCTCTTAGTTTGTGGGCATGCAAACAAGTTGCTGTGGATGAATGCACCTCAAATATGACATGCCAGATACTAAAGATGTAGGTCTCATATTCAGCTTGTGTCCCCATAAAATTGTAATCTATCGAAAGTGTATCAATTCTAGTGCATTCGGGTTGCGGGATCTTTATTCTGGTAGGGCAAGTAACAAAGTCCAGAGTTTCATACTGAGCCCTACAACCAAGCATGAGGCCTCCCTCCAAAGACGAATCCATCTCTTCCGCAACTATGGTTTCATCGCTCATTCCTTCCAAGCCCTTGATCTCAAGAATATTTTCTGCCACCTTCTCTGTATTAGATCCACTGTTTGGGGTTACATTAGAGGTAGGGTCAATTTCATCCTCTAGGTCATATTCTTTCTCTCGGCCCTCCTCCAAATTTGTGATGGGGATTCCAACCGATTCATAATCAATTTCTTTGAGATTGTACCTCCATTCTCCATCTATGATGGTGGCTGCTGCTCCCGCCGGATTGCTTCTCTTGGGCCGATTGCATTCAGATTCCAAGGCCTCTCCCCTCACATTCTCAGTTTCCTCTTGATGTTTGTTCTCAATGCTCCCCAAATTGTGTTCCAAGGAATCCTTATTGTCCTTATCCAGTGAGCTGTCCAACTCCTGAGGGGTATCAATGGTGGACTGAACCAAATCAGGATGACTGGGTGTAGTCCAATTGATCATGGTAGGTCCTTGCTTTATGAATTCCATGAATGGTGTTGTGTGCAACAGCTTTCTTTGGCCTTCTTCCCCCAACTGTTGGAAGAACTCCAACATGGCATGTTGCCCTTTAACCAATTCTTGATTCTGTCTGTGTAGTTCTAACTGGAGGTTATCAAGAATTGACATGGTGTCATTTGGTGTCCTTTGGATTTCCTCCTTGAAATCCAGGTTAAGAGAGTATGGTTGAGGTTGTGGATCAGAATCCATATTGGTGTTTAGGTTCTTGGGTGGGTCCTCTATTCTATCATGTTCAGGGTCCAGTTCTTCAAGAGGAACCATTCTCTATTTGGTCCTACTCCAGAATTGTTGAGGTTCTAAGTCCTCCTCCCTGTCAGATTCTTCATTGGGGGACCAAATCAAAGGTTGATGATCCTGGGCTTGCCTAGATTTCTGATCATTTTATGATTTCCATTTGTCTAGAACTCCTTCTAATCCAAAGGTCAAGTAGGCAAGGTTGTTGAATTCAGATGACCTTTCTTGGTTATTATCCTGAGATGGGTAGGGTTCTTGGTGTTCTCCTAAAGTGTAGGTCCTATAACTGTAGAGCGGGTTAGACCTAAATGAGGAGGCATTGTGAGGACAATCGAGATATTGAGCTCTATGATTTGAATCGTACCCTTGGGTGGTTATGTTGGTTGTATTCCAATAAGAGGTTGGTGCGGTTTGGTCATAGTTGGGCCAAGAGGGATGTTCAAGGTTGTACCCCCAACTTGGTGGTTGGTTAGCCCAAGTAGGCTGTGGGTATGGTCCACTTGGGTTAGCATACAAATCCTGTTGGGGGTAGTTTGGGTAAGATGGATAGGCATTGAAATCCATGGTTTGGAAGAAATGGAGGGATGTGGGAAGAACAGATGCGAGAGAGTTGTGTCCTCAACCAAGCAAACAAGCCTAGTCCTTATGGTGTATTCCTTAGAAGGTCTAGAAATCTCACAAAAGTTGATTAAGTCCGTAAGCACTGGACTCCCCTTCCCGAGGTTAATCTGGCCAGGTTGATTACGAGGGGATTGCAGGGAAGGTTCTTCCTTTGGCATGCGCCTCCGGTTCCATAGACCCCACAACCGCGGTCGTTTGACACTTCCTCGCAGCCTAGTCACCAGACTCTACCAAGGGAATGAAAGCCAAGTGCCTAGCGAACAAAACCTCACCTTTTGAGACTTAACTCAGTCCTGCCTAGGGCACGTCTACTCATTTTTAAAGGGCTAGGATAGTGCTTGTGCTTAGGGTGATGTAATGAGGCGTTGATTGGGGTGGTGCCTCTTAATTTTCCACTTTCAAAGTGTGTGCTTCTAGCAAAACATGATTTTCAAGCAAGAATTTGTTAGGATGTGGTGTCTTTTAGTGTTTCATCCTTACTTTAGTATTTTTTAGGGTTGACGTGTCATAATGTTTTCAAACAAGTTTCAGTGGGCACGTCAAGTTCTGCACACAATTTGATGAAAGTAGATTTCCCTTTTCTTCTGTAGAGGCTCTAAAACTCTAGTGTACTCATCCTAATGATCATGCAGCTTCTATTAGATGAGTCAGTTTTAGGGTTGAGTGGTGTGGCCTAGGTCAACTCATGGTGGCTTCACAAACACCTACTCAAGAAAGAAAAGAACACTCTAAGAATTCGTTCAGAATGTTAGAGTGTACATTTTTTTTTGTGGGGTGATGTGTTATGGATGTGGGTCAAGTAATCATACACCACACCAATTTTTTTCAGTTTTTACAATTTTTTTAGCTTTTTCACGCAAGCAAACAATGAGAGAGAGATTGCTCACTATCGGTCCTCGAGGCGCCTACTCCCTTGCTACCGTTGTGGAATACATCGCTTCGCCGTCCATGCGTCAAATTCCTGCAACCGTCAAGTAAAAAGGAAAATAGGGCATTAGACGATGTGAGAATGAGTGTGGAATGGAGGTGATAAAACAAATCTGTTGCCTCCCCGGCAACGGCGCCAAAAACTGACGTGCCTTCGTGCGTGTGTGTTAAGAGGTGTCGTTATAGTTGCACTTGATACGTCGATTTTAAAAGAAGTAAACGGAGGTGAGTCCGAGTGTCGATCTCAGGGAGGCGTGGAAATCAGATTTTGTTTACCACTTGTTGTCACGAAAAAGGCGGAGTTTTGCTTGCGAAAGAGACGATTTTGAAAAGCGAGAGATAGAGAGAGAGTTTAGGGTTAGAAAGCTCTTGGTTTTGATCATGCACTTTAGGCAGAAATTAAAATGGCGACTAAATGGAAAATAATTTCATTAAACATGCATTCATAGTTCATGGTTTACAACATTAAATACATGCTTCAATAAAAGTAAATGAAAGCTTAAAAGAGAGAGAGAGAGAGGTAGAGAGAGAGTGGAGAGCGACGAGGCAGCCACGGCGGTGGAGGAGGCTCCGTCGGCGGCTCGTCGTCTCCGACGATTACAAGAGTGCCTAAAACTAGCTAGGAGAGGAGTTGAGTAGTTGCAAGTGGGAGAGGATGCCTTGAATGGTGGTAGAAGGGGGTTTAAATAGAGTTAAGGGCTTCCTAAAAGAAGAATGTGCTTTAGCGACATCCAGAACGTCGCTAAAACCGCTTCCAGATACGTCGGTGAAGCCCTCCTGCCGCCGGTCAGCTGCCCGCCCCGCTCTCTCTCCATGCGCGATCCGTGGACGTTGAACGAGAGCTGTCCGATCGAAGATCGGACGGCTGAGATCCTCCTGCGCCCGCGCTGAGATCGCACCTCGGGCGCGCGTGCGCGCGCGCGTGGGCGCTCGGGAGCTGTCATCGCGCCGCGTGGTGCGATCCTGGCCGCCCGCTGCTGATCGGGCGGTCCAATTTTACCGCGCCCTTCGCTCTCGATTGATTTCCGCTTCGCGCGATTTGAACGCGCGTCGCTGTGATGCGGGCGTGCGCGCTAGCCGTTGCGCCACGCCCGCGCTTTGTCGCGGCGACCGCGGGCGAGCGCGCGGATCTCGGCCGTTCGATCGAAGATCAATGGCCGAGATTCGTCCTTGGCTGGCTTGAGGGCGTGCGAGCGGTGGGGGCGGGGCGACGTGGTGCTTTCTGGGCCGTTGATCTCCAGATCAACGGTCAGAATTTCTTGGGCCCGTTGTGGGAGCTCCAGATGTCGGATTTGGCCGATCTTGAGTCCGTTGGACTCCGTTCCTCGTTCTGAATCCATCCATGCGGTCCGATTGCTCATCTGAGGCTTGCTTTGACACATGCTTTACACAAATGGCCATTAATGTAGTTTATAAGCAATCTTGGTACTTGATGCATACAATGCTCCTATTCTGCTTTATGTTGTGCCTTTTATTCTAAAGATGGGCCATATTCAACCTAATTACTACCCCCTTGCGTGGTGTTATCAAGGGGTACTTGAGAGATGACGAGGAGGTGAGGATACGCCCAATGTGGTCGTTAGAGAATTTGTTGGCCTTGAGGAAGGTGAGAACTCTGGCAGCTTCGTTTGAACCGAGGAAGAAGGTAGATGAGCCGTCCGCTGCGACAGGAAGCATGATGGGGGAACGAGGCAGGCAACCACGCTCTTAGTTGGTGGTGAGAGCCGACGATGAGGATAGTCGAGGAAGCTCCAAGGTGCTTCTTTAATGGTGCGAACGAAGAGGGGGAAGAAGAGGATTTTTACGCCAAAAACTTGCATGAAGAGGCTCGTAGAAGAACGACGAGGCTTTATAGGTGCTTGACCGCGAAGATGAGTCCAATTTGTGGCTGTGATTGGCGGAGTTTGAGCTTGCTATGGCGAGGATTTTGGACGCGATTCCTGACCTTCGGAGAAGGCAAGAATGGTTGGAAAGAGCTTGAAATCAAAGGGCTATGATAGGGGATCTTGTCTCCAAAATTGTTGGAGATCCGCTGCGGGGATTAATCACAATTCGCGGTTGAAGTAGCGGCCGCAAGCTTTTGCTTGCTGGAGGTGAAGATGATGTTGATGTTAGCATGACGTCAGCTAAGGACTAAAATGGAAGGATTTTGGACCTCAAGGTAAAAAATTCAAAAATTGAGGCCTAATATGCAAAATAAGTCAAGATGATGCCTAATTACTCTCAAATTTTTAGGGTCCCAAGGAATCTAATGGTGACTTCGATTTTGGGTTTTGATGGAGCTTTCATGACTAATTTGCATTTTAACCCAAAATAAATTGAATATTCGCCAAAGTCTTTGTTTTAGGTCAAAATAGGTTCATTTTGTAAAATTGAATATTCTAAACCTTATAAAATATTTTTCAATCATTTTTAGATATTTTAGATTACATTTATTTCCAATAGAATCTTTTGAATTAAAGTGAGGCTGAAATTAGGGTTTTTAAAAGTAATTTAACTTCAATTTCTCAAAGAAACCCCAAATTAATTCGTGCAAGCTCATTTATTGGCATTTTTGGCTTAGTTTACCTTGAATTAGGTATAGGTTCACCCCTTAGATATTCTGCACTTGTATTTTTCTATTAAAATAGTATAATTAACCCAATTTTCATTCATTCTTCTTAATTAGGAAAAGATTGAATTATACCCTTTTAATAATTAATTAAGTGAATTTAGCCTTGCAAATTAGTCAATTTGACTTAGATAAGGAGGATGCTGGTATTACCATAATACCCCCATGCATAATACTTGCTAGTATCTTAGCAAATTCTTAGAATTCAACCCATATTTCAGTTCAGAGGGTATTTTCAACATTTATTAGAAATATATTTTATTTGTTAATCTTGGTCAAACGGAGAATAGTGCTCTTATGCCTAGTAATTTAGATAACCTAGTTCCTCAAGAGACTCAGATCTAATGACTTCCTAATTTAATTCCTAACTCTTGATTTTTAAACACAGGGGTATACGGTTCAGGTTGGTCTCAGTTTCACTCATGGTTTCGTTGTTATCTGTAGATTTTCCCTACCAGGAGGGGTGACATAATAAAATGCGGAAATAAATATAAACAATATCACAGAATAGACAACAACACAAATACACAAAGATTTTTAGGTGGAAACCCAAACCAGGTATAACACAATGGTTGTATGATGATGAATGATTATTGTTATGATCATGTCGTTGTAGTATAGGGTGTATAATATAACATTAAGGATGTCGTATAGTGGTGAGTATGGGTGAGTACCAGTCATTACAACCATTATTATCATTTGCTTATTTATCTAATTTTTACTGGTTTTGTTCCAGGTCGTTCTCTGGGAGGCAATTTATTGAATTTAATTCTGTTACTCTTTGATTATCTCCGAAATTGTCTTCTTATTCAAAAAGAAACTTTACACTTAAAGAATGAATGAATGTTTTATTTACCTAGTTACTAAGAATGAATGAATGTTTTATTTACCTAGTTACTAAGAAGTGCTTGCAAAAATACTAACTATGAACAAGCATCAAACAATCTATTATTATACTCTAAACTATGTATTTACATGTTATACTATTAACACTAATATGTTAGTTCATACTACATTAGGATACCATAGTGTAAAAACTTAACTTACTAGTCATTTATTTATAGTGACATATATATCAGTTTTAGTGACAGATATAAACGTCGCTAAATCTCAGAAAACACTATATACAACCTAAAGAAGCAAACTGAGGTCTTTAGCGACATTTATAGTGTCGTTTTATTCTGTTAGTAATTATGTGGGTTTACTTATACGTATGTATATTACTTATTCTACTGCTGTATGTGCAGTAAGTCTTTTCTGTTCTTGTTATCTTGTGTGTTCCTTCTCTTAAGTCGTCTGTCCTTTCAATTTCTTCTGTGTGGTATTTCAGAGGCTGCGGTGGAGACGGGGTTAGGCTAACGTCCTTAGTGTAAAATGTGTTTAATTAGCGGGCGCGCTTTTCGAGGGATACACAGCACCCTAAGGGTGGGACCAGACCTCTACTAAGCGCGCCCTAATCTCAGATTAGGTGGCTTAGTTACGTTTTCAATCTCAGCGTCAGGCCTCCGCCCAGCAGCCTTAGAGCTCGCACACGCTCGGGCCGCCAGCCCCACACACATCAAAGTTAAACACACATCGGGTAATCGGACCGGAAATAAGAGACTGTAGTTCGGGCATCCTGCGCCTTGACGACTGCTTAAGGTATAGCATAAATTATATTTATATGGCTGCGTTTGGTTTGCAGCACACGATGTGGCGCTATTCCAGTGCCACATCGTGCGCTGGAAATCAGACGCAGCTGCGTCTGTGCGCGTTTTTGGCCCTCGATTTGGGGGCCATAAAGTATTAAAAAAAATAAAATAAAATATGGTAAATAAAATATTTACGTAATACTACATAATTGATTAATTAATTTTTAATTTTAAATATTTTTACTATACAAATAAATTCGCTAAACTAGGCTGATTATACAGGTTGATTTAGGTAATTAAATAGTTAATTACTTATAAAATAATTAGTAAATGGTCTAATTGACCTTAAACAGTTTTAATTTACATACTTAAATATTTAATACATATTTTTATTGTATTTTTACGAATTTATTTACGTTTTATTTAGGCTAAAATAGCAGTTCTGGGTGTTTAAAATTAAAACTAAGTTACAGTAAGTTATACTAGGTATAATTATACTTTGACTAACTTAAATTACTTTATATATATATATTCCCAAGTTTATAGATTTATTTACTTGATTATTGCTCTAACTTATTAACTTAGCTACTAAATAAGTAAATATAAATCTGTACATACATATATACATAAATCAGTAAATACATACATAATAGATTAGTATATATACATATTTTTACATAGATTACATATGTATATGAATTTCTGTACAGGTTTTATACATATTTACAGTATAACTATGTATCTAACTGATATGCTATAGTTATAATACTATGAATAGGTATATTTACAGTTTTAAAATAAGTCTATGTCATTAGGCTTTTGTATAAAGTTACGGAATTAGAGTTGATTGAGTGTTAGTGTTCAATTAAGACAGCAGCCACAGCTACTGTCAGAAGAGATGGAGAGAAGAAGAATGTATTTAGTATGTGTTGTTTACAGTGGCAGTGGCTTAAGCCACTGTCAAGTGGCTAACTGCTGCTGCAGTTAGTCCACTTAGAGAAAGGGGAACAAAAAATTCACAGATGAAAGGGGAATTTGGAGGAGAAGAGAATTTGGAGATGGAGGGAAATGTAGCTGCAAGTTGCAGCATGTTACTGTATAACTGGGAATAAGAGAAAATTCAAAACAAACTAAAAATTTTGAGAGTTGAAATCCAAATCTGATAAGGGTTTAAATCTCACGAAAATCTCAGGTAAATTCAGCTCAAACACTCATTAGGAAAAACCTTATCAGAAGCATCCTTTCAAATCAAAATTCAAATGGCATTGAGTTAGTCTTCCTAATGCCATAGACAGCATGAAGGAAGACTTAGCTCGATCAATTAAAACCAAAGAAACACAATCCCAGTTTCTTGCAACCTTAAGGAGTATGGAAAACTCCTTAGGTTAGAGAATCACCATACAGAAATGATCATCAACACAAATAGTGCATGGCAGTTCTGAAATAGCAAAAAGAGACTAAGAATGCATTAAGGAAATTTAATGGAAGCTGGCGAATGCATTCAAAACAAAGTATAAACAGAATCATGAAAGGCTCTTCTGATTGGTTCTCTGTCACCAGAGAACTTCTCAGAGTCCTTGCCCACAATGAAAACCAAAAATCCCTTCAATTTGTCAAATCTGTCAAAACATTTCAGAGAGTAAAAATCCTTTAAAATCCAAATCAAAAGTGCTCTGACAAACTGAGGCAATCCATTTAAAACAGAGGGGCTTTTGTGAAACAAATGGAGTGAGTGAGAAGCCCCAAATGGTGCTTGTGACGCCACTTTCAGATCTGAGGCAGTGCACCATCAGATCTGAAATTGGGTCAGGATGTGTGGGTGATTGATGAAAAATTCGTCGTTAAAAAGGAAAAAACAAGAATCAGAATTTGGATGATGGAAAAACAAAACATGAAGAGGGAGATAAGTTGAACAATGAACAGATGATTCTTCCCCTCTGATCTGGACTGATCAGAGGAGGTGAGGGAGGGGATCTAATACTAATTCTACTCCTAAGACTAATCTAACTACAGCTAACATTAAACACTAACAATTAAAACTAAATCTATTCTAAACTACTGCAAACTAAATCTAACACTACTTGTGCAGAATTAAAAACCTAAACTAAGAGGAAGAATGGGACCTATGGGTCCTTAGCCGGCGGCTAAGGAGGAAGAAAGGAGGAGGGTGACTCCAGCGGAGGGAAGAGTCTGCTAGTGAGACTCCAGGGTCGTCCTCAGGTGCTACGAGGTCCTTAGCGACGAGGAGGGTCGAGAGCAGGCGATGATTCCACAGCCAATGGCTGTGAAATCAGGGTCTAGATGAGGAGGAGAGACTGGAGTGGACGAACTGATCGCTAAGAGATGTAGGAGGGAGCGATCCTTTGCGCACGACACCACTGAGGTGCTTAAATAGCAGCTCAGTGACTGGAATCACCACAAGGGTGAGGTTAATCAAAATTAGGCCGGCGGTGAGGATGAGATGAGTAGAGCGCGAGGCGAGTCGAGAGGGAAATCTGACCGTCAGATGTGATCTGGGAAGAGAGGTGAACGCACGCACCGAATCGCGCGAAGGTTCCAATAGAATCCAGCCGCAGATCGAGATCAAAAGTGCGATGGACGGTCGAGAATGGCTGTGTTCTTCGCATGCTACAGTGCGCGTGAAGAACACAGGCTTCTCTCTGAAATGAGGGAAAACTTGCAGGAGGACCCTTGAACGAAGGGGTAGAAGAATAGCGTGCAAGTCCAAAAGTGAAAAGAACTATAACTGGAAGGGCCTTGCAGTCATACAGAAGGGTCCCTGCGGCTTTCAAAAAGGTCCAAGAAGGAGTTTTGAAGGGTAGAAATGTAATGCATGAAGGACCTAATTGTAATCTATTTATTTCTAAGCCTAAATGATGTCCAATTGCTTTCAAATTTTTACATGTGCTTAATTGAACATTTAAGACATTGATTTTACTTCTGATTTATCTTTTCAAACTTGTTTATGTGTTCAATTGATGCATGGATCATCATTTGTTCTTTAGTTTTCAGAATATCTCATTTTTGTGACCTAATTAGGAGGTTTTAACACACATTAAAAGATTTAGGTCTTTTCTTTAATTCCCACACTTAACCCTTTTTATGTGTTAATTTGATATTATTTTGCTTAGTGTCTAGCTTAATTTCAGCCTTTTAGCTATGATGAGTAGCCACTCATCAGAAACCCAAACCGGGTGAAAACCACCACCTAACCCTCTCGAGTTAGGATTTTCCGATCAACCTAGTTGATCAAATCCACTAACCGAATCACTTTAAAGCGAGGGTGATTCAACCTCAGTACAATCACGCTACAAGTACGAGGGTAGCGTTCCTCAACCCCTTCTCTTCACGAGAAGGATTTTGTCTCACGAAGGAGACGGGAATTCGCAAAGCGAATACCCAACCAAATAACAAAGATAAAAGAAACAACAAGTCCTATAGAGCCAACAAAGTAATTATAAACCTAGCTTCTATAGGAATTAGGAAACTCCCCTTTGAAAGGAGTGCGTCGAGTTGATGACGCGGTGCGTGAGCCACGCGACGGCGCAACTTCGCTCTCGTGGACTACGGCGGGAGAGCGGGTGCGCAACAGCTTGATGCTCTCAAGATGTAGAACTTGAGCTTGGAGAGCAAGAGCTAGCTAGGACACAAGAGAGTGGAAAGTGTAATACAAATTGTTTCCTGTGTATCTTGGTGTCTCTAGGTGTTTCTTAGTGTGTCTAGGTGTCTGTTTATGTTGCAAAGGTTCCCCTCTATTTATAGAGGCCTTAGGAAGGCTTTGGAAGGCTTAGGAAATGTTCTATAGCCGTTGGGAACAAAGCCGAAGAGAATCAGCCCGAAATCAGGAACAATCATTGTTCTGATAGGCTTATCAGACATCTAATTCTAGCATCAGACGTCTGGAAGTTCACTTTAAGACGTCTGATTTCAAGGTCAGACGTCTGATTTTGGGCGAGTCTCTTCCACACTTGAATCAGATCTAAACAGGGTTCTAGCGCAAGTCCATCAGACGACATATAGGATGTCTGGCACTATGTCTGGACGTCTGGAAACCTACTTTTACTGTGGGAATGGATTTTCCAAACGTTGCAACGGCTAGAAAATCTCTGAGAAGAGATTTTGGGTCAGCCGAGGCAAAACGGTCAATTATTAGACGTCTGGATAGTCATATGGACGTCTGATAAGGCTCTAACGGTCATATTCTTGAGTGTATGCTAAGCTAGCCAACGGTCCACTAATTGGACGTCTGGCAAAATCATTAGACGTCTGCTAAGACGTCTGGTATAAGGTTTGGACGTCTGATTTAATCAGACAGAACTAACTGTGTCCAGCCTAATAGTTATCAGACGTCTGAAACAACAGTCAAACGTCTTGAAATACTTTATCAGACGCCTGATTTGAGAATTAGACGTCTGGAAGTGCTGTTTGAACCCTATATTGGTTTTCTAAGTGTTCTACAGAAAACCTAAGTATCTTAGGGTTGTGCAGGTGTTCCTAGGACTACTATTAGGGTACTTTGAGGCTCTTTAACATGAATTATCTAAGGAAATAAAGAGCAACAAAAGAAACGAAAAATACAAGTATAAAAGAAGGAAATCTATCCTATTCTTCATTTCCTTCCATTTTCAATATATCGCTCCTCGCGAATCTCTTCTGTTTTCCATCAAGCTCCTCCAATCCATCCTGGATGCGAGCTCGAACTCCGTCTAATCATGTATCCATTTGCGATTGACCTGAAATCTAGGACTCAAAGCGCAAATATTAAATGACACGTGTTTTGTTATTATCAAAACAAATGATCGTGGTGCTCTAGCACCAACAGTTATCAGGGTTGGAACATGTGTAGTGAAAGTGAATTGAGTTAAAGGTCTTAAGTATCAAATTAGTAACTTATTAGACTCAGTCGTTTTCTTCCACAAGAATTTGGCAACTTTTTATCTTCCAACAGGGTCAACTTTAGGGTATATCTCCCCATAAAAGACAAATAAAAATCTAACACCATTTTTCTTTTTTTTTTTCTATTTTCTTTTCTTCTCTCGCTCTCTTATTTGGTGCAAGTGTGTGAGGCATTTGCGAGCCTTTTGGGGTGGTGAGATAGGTACACTACTTATTAATACTTATGTATACAAGCCCTACCAAAACAAAAATTAAAATTCGTGCACCTTATTAGGAAAGTGGCTCTCCATCCTTCAAGAGCTGGCTGCTATAAAAGAGTTATTTGCTAACTCAACCTAAGTCCAAGTCCAATGTTTTATTAACCTTCTACTCGGATCCTGATAAGCGAATATTTTATGTAAGAAAAGTGATTTAAAGTTATTGTGTTGCAGAAAATTCGTTATCAAATAATTTTACTGAAACTCTGGAAAGTCCTGGGTCGAATACGGGGAGACGAGCATTTGATTTAAGAAATATGCATTTTTCTATTTGTTTTTCGTGATTTGAGATTTTGTAATTTTTTTGGTATTTTTATAACAAGAGATCAGGTCGAAATATTTTCTATTTAATCTACTTGCAAAATAATAGAGAGAACGAACAATTATTTCATAAAACAAATTAGGGTTCGTTACAACTATTTGCAGAAAATAAAACTATTCTAGAAAGCGATAAAAAGAGAAGAGATGGGAGAAATTCTCCTCGACGGTTGCTTAGTGGACGAGCTATGTTGACGGAGTGCCTGGAAGAGGGTGGTGAGGAGTTGGAAGGAGGATGAAGTTGGATGATTCGAGGATAAGACATGGCGGCGTCACAACGGGATCTACTTCCCGAACATGGTGAGAAGACGACCACAGGATTCTCCACGAATGAGGATGAGATAAGGTAAAAATATTTATTTTCTACAGTAATGGAGCATCTCAGGCTTACAACTAGCTCTTTAGAGCTTTAAAGGGGGTGAGGAAGAAGTAGGAATGGATGAAGAAGTGGAAAGGGGTAGTCTATTTATAGGTGAAGAAATGGGGGCAAAAGGATCATATTAAGACCTTGAAATTAACATCAAGGCCTTTAGTGACGCATGCAATCGTTGGTGAAGATGGACATGGCTGTTGGCGTGCGTGGAAGGTGAGCCATCAGATCTTCATTGCATTGCCCAGGATCGCACGCACGCTAATGTTCAGATCGTGTCTCAAATCATAATTGGACAACTGGGAGCACGTTCAGATCAGGTGTGAGCATTGGAGATCAACCACGACTGTTCGATCGCGTGTGGATGACCTAGAACGCGCACCTCTCAACATTCAGATAAGGCGCGTCTAATTGCACGTTCAGATAAGCATTAGATCATGCGTATTCAACTGGCACTCCAGATATCGCCACGTTGATGCTTTTGATCTGCCCGGTTGCCATCCAATAGGTGAATTTCACCGCATGCTTTTTCAGCAGTTTAAATTCGTGCTGCACAACTCGATCGCGCACCTCACATTGCGCTTAAGAGCCTCGACCGTTAAGCTATCTCCGCAAATGGTTGTGAAGATGATTTTGCGATCTCGCACTCTCAGCCGTTAGATGAAGATCCAACAGTTGAGATAACATGGTAGATGTGCCCTTTAGGCTGAGGAGGAAGGCAACGGTGGCTTTGGGTGGCTTGGATGATGCCATGTTGCATTATCTAGGTCATCCATCTTCAAATGCTCGTAAGTGGTATCGCGAATGTTAGATTGAATAGATTTTTGCGCTGTTGGGTTGCGATCGTCTACCCAAATCCATTCTGCGATTAGATTCTTCATCTGAGGTCTGGATTTTCACCACCTTGCCCTTTTGCCTTTGATCTTCTATAGCTTGAACAAGATGCTACAGATGTCAGATCGGGGTGATTTCAAACGTGTTGAACTCTAATCATCACCTTG
This sequence comes from Thalassia testudinum, assembly GCA_037157565.1. NCBI lineage: Eukaryota > Viridiplantae > Streptophyta > Magnoliopsida > Alismatales > Hydrocharitaceae > Thalassia > Thalassia testudinum. The sequence continues at coordinate 9,875,079 of JAZHRO010000010.1, read as the reverse complement.
ATCACATCCATAGGGTCTGATTTTCAATCTAAAGCTCAAATGATTTCGCCCTGTCCCCTAGACAATAAATAAGGAAATTAATATATAATTTGTACAAATTACTCTAAATGCATGACAATGCATGTTATGCAATATTTGTAATGCATGACACTTCTATGGACCTACGAACATGCATAAATAGGTATTTTAGGCCAATTAGATGTGTACTCATTAGGTCCTAAAACTCAATTCGTGCGTGTGAGGTTGTGTTCTAGCTCTTTGAACTCCTAAACCAAAGGTGACAAAGAAACCAGTTTAAACACTCGTGCCCCTTAGTCCAAGAGATCATATTTTCCAACTTTGCTCGGTAAGGCAAATTAATTCAGGCTTACTTAAGTATATTTGGCCTGGAAAATCTAAATTTGAGGATGTGGGTGTCCTAATACTAGACTAGAGCACAAATAACTTAGAAAAATGACCAAGACTAACAAATCAATCATTTTAGCACATTCTTCTTCCTCTTTGCCATTAAAAATTTGTAATTTAGGTCATAAAGTTTCTTCCCTCCTTCCATCAGATTTTTTTTTTATGAGAACCTTTCAAAGAAATTGAATTTTTGATCATTTGTACTTTAATACCCCCATGCCTAAGTTTACAAAAAGGATGGGTTCGAATTCAGCTTCGTTCATAATTTTAGAACAGATTTATAAAGGTGGGTGGGCGGGTCGGAAATGGTTGTTACAGATAATTTCAAGCTCAAATACGAAGATTGGAGGTGGAGTTGACTGTTCTGAAATATGAACTTTAAAGTGCAATAGGAATGGTATTCAAAAAGAATAATAAAGGTCTCGATTTCTTTTTGGAAATGGAAGGGTTCTTCCCGTTAAGAGCTAAGTTTACTGCTATCAGCTAGGCCCAATGTAGTTCAGATTGAATGGAGATCGAGAGAATCCTCAATCAAGTTCGAATCAGTTAGCTCAAGAAAACATTTTAACCTTTGTTTGTTCACAACAAAAGGGTTTGAATCTTGACTGAGTTTGCCTATTTCAATTGCTCCATTCTCAAAGATCCTTCAGACTAGAAAAGGTCTGGTCCACTTTGATCTCAGTTTGCCTGGGAAGAGCTTGAGTCGGGGATAAAAAAGAAGCACTTTTTGACCAAGGTAGAAATTTTTTTTTGAAATGTGCTTATCGTGAAGGCCCTTAATATGATCTTTGTAGATACATAAGTTCTCGTAAGCGTCATTGTGTAGTTCATTGATTTCACTCATCTGTAATCGTTGGTTGATTCTGACCTTCCCAAGATCCAAATTACATTTTCGTACTGCCTAGTAAACCTCATACTCCAAATCTACAAGAAGGTGACAAGACTTCCCGTACACCAATTTGAATGGAGACATACCAACTGGGTTTTATGGGCAATCCTATAAGCCCATAATGTTTCCGAAAGTTGGGTACCAATCTTTTCTACCAAGTCGAATGGTAACTTGAAGAATCTTTTTGATCTCCCAGTTGGATAACTCAGCCAGTCCATCGGATTGCAGGTGATATGGAGTCAAAATTCTGTGCGACACCCCATATTTCTTCAATAAGGACTAGAAGTGCACATTCATGAAGTGAGACCCACCATCGCTGATGATGGCCTTAGGAATCCTAAATCTAGGAAAGATGTTCTCCTAAATGAAGCAAAGAACAACTTTATGATCATTAGTTCTGATAGAGACGGCATCGATCCCTTTGGAGACGTAATCAACAGCGAGTAAGATATACTCGAAGTCGTTAGGTCTAAGAAAAGGTCCCATAAGGTCAATCCCCCATATATAGAAAATTTTGAACACAACGATCGGATTCAAGGGCATTATATTTCTAGGGCCCATGTTGCTGAGGGTCTAGCAACTAGCACATGCTTTATAATAGGTTTGTGTGTCTTTGAATAATGTGGGCCTAAAGAACCTACAATGGATGATTTTCGCTGTGGTTTTACACCCAGAAAAATGGCCACCATAGGCCTGGTCATGACAGAATGATATGATATCATTGACCTCATTATCAAGAATGCATCTTCGAATAATCTGGTCATTGCCAATGCGAAAGAGATAGGGATCCTTAAGAAAATAATACTTGGCGTCAAAAATTAGCTTGTCTTGTTTGGTTTTGGCCCAATTAGAGAGGACCTTCCCAGTGACCAAGTACTTCATAATATTAGCAAACCAGGGAAGTCCATGAATGACCAAAAGATGCTGATGGTAACACCATCATTCACCATAACCAGCTTTAATTAGTTAAAATCAAGAGACAAATGCTCCTGAATAATCACCTGAAGACAGTAATTCCACGCAAATCCATTTCGAGAAGAAAATAATAAAAATGGTTAATTCTGCAGTTTCAGCATCACATAACAAATTCAGAGTAACCACGGAGTCACCCAAGGGTTAATTAAAGGTCAACTAAGTATTAAAGTCTAAAGAGTGGGTTCACACAGGCAGAAATAGGGTTTCACACGTTTTGAGAATAGAATCAGAACGCAAAACCCTAATTTCAAACCTGCTTAAATTGAAGAGGCTCCGGTCAGGATATAATTCATCCAAACATCCTAAAATTCATAGAAAAATATTTTAAGAGGATTTGTACCCTTGGTTTGACCATCTGAACCTATTTTGACCATGAATAGAGTTTCAGACGAGATTTTGCCCAAATTTAGGCTTCTATGCAAATTGCCTAGTCAAACGTGATCAAACTGAAATTTAAGTTTATCATTAGATTCTTTGGGTCCAAATTAGGTTAGCATCAAAATTTAGGCCCAATCGAAGTCCATCTTTACCTAGTATACAATTTAGTCGCTAAGATCTCTACTCCTACTTAAACCCCTAACTTTTGATTTTATTGCAAATGGGTCCCCAACTTTGTAATCTCCTTCACGATTTGGTCCCTGCCGCCATTGTTAGGTCAACCGACTGATAGAAGCTGTTTTCGCTCATTTTAAAGTCGTTGGAAATCGTAGTATAGTCACGCAAAAACATTCATCAAAAAATGATTTTGTAAAGGTAACTAGGCCTTGAGTCCCAGTCGTTCGTCTCTGAGAGGCATTTGTTTAATTCTGAAATTGATCTTTTATCGCTCTACTTTATTTAAAATCGCACGTCGATTTTCAATCTTCGGATTAAGATTTTGCCACTTCTATTATGAATTCTAATTACGTGTGCGTGCGTTAAATAGATAACAAAGGTAAAAGTATGAGTTTCGGTGCATACAATTCTAGTTACGCGGTGGCTGTTTACAGAAAATGCATCTATAGTTAGATCTTCTATATTTTTCGGAACCGACATGCTTGTTGCAAAATATATATATATAAGTGAAAAAAGGGCAACTTGAATCACAAAGAAAAGATGGCAACCAATAAGCTCATGGTGATTTCAAACATAGAGATATGTATAAAATTATATGTTTTATTCATTCATTCAGAGAAGTGTTTTCAACATAGAATGTAGAGGAACGCTTGTACAGGAATGCTTGAAAATGTAAATCTAGCTAACAGAAAATGATCGCATACGGGAATATATGGGGGATTTTGCATGCATCATTGGGGGAGCATAAGAGCTGCACTACTAAGCAGTAAATGAAAGCAGTAAACTACGAAGAGCTGAGTTACTAATCTAGCAGAAGGGAAGGGCATCAGAGGTGGTCTTCGATGGCCTTTAAGTGGCTGAGAGAAGGAGAGGTGGCCAATGGTGCTTAGGCCGACCCTTGGAGAGAGGTTAGAGAAGTGATCCAGCATCCTGGCGTGGAGATGGTGGCCTTCATGGTGATGCTCCTCGTGGAGGTGGAGTGGAGATGAAAGTGGCTAGCCTAAGTGGAATGAATGCCAAGGAAAATGGATGGGTGCAAATGGCCACCCCTTAGGTCTTTTTATAGACCTAAGGGAGTCTCTCTAGAGAAGTGTGGAACTCTCTAGAGAGAGCTCCAAGAGTGGCCGGCCAAGTGGTTTTGAGATCCACATAAAGTGGATCTCAATTTGAATGTCTCTTGGTTGCTAATTTTGGCAACCAAGAGTGGCACCACTTGGAGAGAGTTCTAGAGAACTCTAGATGTGTGGGAGTGCGTGAATGGGTGTGTGTGTGTGGTCGTGCCCTAGGTGTCTAAGTGATATAGGTTAGGTCCTAAGGGGTTTAGGTAGGTGTATGCCTTGAATTAGGGTTGCAAACCCTAATTGCTAAGGGGGAATTGTAATTAAACTGAACACAAGTTTAATTGAATGAGTGTGAACTTAATTGAGAGTGGAATAACTCAATTTGGTTGGGTTAGATCAATTGGACTCTTACTAAGTCCAATTGGACTTGTGTGGGTTGAGATTTGAGCTCAATTGGACTCAATGAGTCCAATTGGCTTAGGTGATGGTAATTGACTTTGATCTAAGTCAATTGGGTTTAGTGAGGACCTAATTAGGTCCTTAGGGAGGTCCAGATGTGATGTACTAGGGTTAGGGCACCTTAATTTTGGTTCCCATGGGTTGGAATTAGATCTGGGGAGCTAGAGATCCATGATCAAGGCTTGAATCTCAAAACAGGAACTTGAGAGCAGTTCCAGACGTCTAAAAACAGAATCAGACGTCTTATACTCAAAAGTCAGAAGTCTAGACTTGTTGTCTAGACGTTTAATCAGAGTTAGGAGGGATTTTGGGTTCTATTTTTGGTATTGTGCAAAAATTGGATGTCTGACCAAGTGTCTGGACGTCCAATAACACTACAGAAGTGGGTTTAAGGTGTGCAGGAGTTGGCTAAGGGTTCTGGACGCCCTATAACTCATCTAGACGTCCAGATAAAGGTTGGAATTAGGGTTTTAAGGTTTCCTAGGGTGCGGTGACCTAATCTAAGGGTGGCTAAGGCTTGGGGGCAGTCTCTAGGCTATCCTAAGGCTAGGATGGATCTAAGCTCTTCACATTTTGCTGCTTTATTCCTACTTAATAGAATAGCATACCTTAACTCCCTTACATCATTATTCACTATATCTAATCTAAGTCTTCTGCTCCAGTTCTGCTGCAACACTGATTATTCTTGATTTAGCTTCAGATCTAGCTTATTACCTGTAATTGACATAATGTACCTAATCATCACATTATAACATTATTTTATGCATAGTTAAAGTAAAGCAGTAAAGATGTAGATAATGCTTATGCATGCATGAATTACCCTCACTTATGCTAAGTCATAGCCTAATTTAGGTCAATTAAGACCTATGATTGCTGCGCAATCACCGACCTAAACACCACCTTTGACCAACATAAAACCCCATCAAACATATACTAAATCCCACCAAATTTTGTGATATTGATGTTTGCACTATAGGGAATCATATGAACATGATTTGGGACTAAAATCTCGCATGGAAAAGCCCCCAGTGAATCTGAAGAAAATGTGGGAATTTCTTGTTCCCAAGACCAACTCGGGTGTAGCTAATTTCCTATTTGGAGCTCGAAATCAAGCTCTATAAAGAGCCACAATGATCCCAGCTTCCTCCCTAGTAAGATTTTTAGGCCAAAACTCCTCTTCCTCTCCTTCCTCCAGCCTGCTCCGACCAAGCTCTGGCGAGCTCCTCAATCTTTCTTCATCGCCCTCTGCCACATACAATAGGCAGAGGGAACATCTTCCCCGAAGTCTTCCGCTCCTCAGCGTACCAAGCAGGAGTCGCCTTAACCTTTCCTCCTCGTCGTCCTCATCACTGAAGCGTTCATCTTCTTCGACGCTGGTCCATCACAGTCGGCACGGAGCTCCTTTCCCTTTGTCCTTAGATAAGCCATTCTTCTTCATCTCTCTCTCTAGCTTAGGTTTAGACCCTTGATGCTCGCTGGTCGCACTAGGGACTGGTTTGCATTTGTATTTTTATTTTATTACCCGAAAATAGAAAATCTCCGAGGTTGAATTCAGGGAGCAACACTTGATTCCAGAAGCATACAAAATCACAATTTACAATATAGATATATATCGTTTTACAAAAAAGATTAAAGAAAGGAAAATTTGTTCTTTTCTTCTCTCTCTCTATCTTCTTTTTCTTCTGCCTCTTTCTTTCTCTGTTTAGACATCTGATTCCAAGGGTCAGAGGACTTAAACTCCACTTGCTACAGTGTTCTGCCTCTTCTTTTCCGTTGTCGCTGTTGCTGGTTCTTCTTCCTCTTGGCTTCTTCTTCTTCTTCTCTGTTGCACCAAGTCCTTCTGACTTCTTCTTTTCTTCTTCTCTGTTGCTTCTCTTTCTCTTCTTCCTCCTTGCTTCTCTGTTGTGCGAGGCTTTCTCTCTTGACTTTGTCTTCTTTCCTTTTCTTCTTCTTCTTGCTGTTGCACTATCTCCTTCTCCTGCTTTCCTGCACAGTGCAAGGTTAGGCAAAACCTAACCCCTACCCTCCCCATGTCTCTCTCTCTCAAATTCACTCCAGGGTTCTCTCTCCTAGAACCTTAATTGGGTATGCGGGTTGGGTGACGTGCCCAGGACCAGGTGCACTGGCATGGGTGGTGCTCGAGGTGTGCACAGGTAGGGTAGCCGGATCCGGGTGCCAGGTCCATGGGGGAAGTGTCGCGGACGAGGTGTGGTGGGGGTGCGAGGGACCTCACCCCAGTGTGTTTCGAGGTGATAAGCCTAAAACACAAAATCAATTTAAACGCGGTCGCCCTCTCGTGAACTTCCGAGGTGGGACTAAAGTCCCACCCGCTTCCACGCTTGCACCCGCAGTAGACGGCTTCGCGATTGCAGCAGGCGTGGAGTCTCTTGACTCCACTTGAAGTTTGGGTGCGTGCGTGCTGCAAACCCGCACCACCTGAGGGCTTCGCTTGGAGCTGAGCGCGACCTGGAGCATCTTGAAGCTTGCTTCAGGCTCAGTGATAATGGTGGAGAGCGGCCTGACCCTGAAAGCAGTAACACGGCCTTTCAGCCACGTCAGACCATAGGAAAACCTTCGTCGTATCACGGCGAAGGTGAGGCGGGGGTTGGCTGGCCCCGTGTTGAACGTGTACGAACCTACGCTAACGAGATTGGTTTTGGAAAACCTGTCGTTGTAGTTCGAAAGCGAAGAATTCGTGTTCAACAAATAAAATTTATACCGAAAATAATTCCGGGTCGAACACAGGGAGGCTACGTTGATCTATTTTCGCAATTATATTTTTTTTAAGATTTTCTTTAAGCAAGGCGTTATAATTACAATGGGGCTATCAAACTATGAGAGAGAGAGAGAGAGAGAAAGAGAACATGCATTCAATATTTCAATAGTTTATAAAAGTTACACTAGAATGCGGAAAATCAATTACATTATAAAGCAGAAAATTCTACACTAGAAAAGCTGTAAATAAGAATGGGAGAGAGAAATTATCCTCCTCGACGATTGCTTGGAGGACGAGCTGGACCGGACGACGCCTGGACGAAGGAGAACGAAGCAGGACGAAGCAGAAGAACGGGAACGGAGCAGCACGCCGTCGTCGTCGCGGGATCCACTTCCGAAGGGGAATGAAAATTGGACTTTATCACGCGAGAAGCATCCCGGGTGTGGGACAAGCTTCTCTTGAGCTTTGGAGGGGTAGAGAAGAGAATGAAGGGATGAAAATTTCGTATGGAGGGGGTCTCCTTTTATAGTTGCAAGGAGTGGGGGCAAAATGGACATTACAACCTCAAAACAATAAATGAGGGGTCTTTAGTGACGGATAAAATCATCGCTAAAGCCCCTAACGTGGGCGTAGCCTCTGCGCCCACACGCGCCAGCTCGGCTGCCCGCGTGCGTAATGCCTACGCATGTCCGCGAAGTCTCAGCCGTCCGATCGCGAGATCGGACGGCTTAAGACGCATCTTCATCCGCTGGGCTGCGCGCCCGCCCGCGTGCGATCGCGATCGGACGGCTTAAGACGCATCTTCATCCGCTGCGCTGCATGCCCGCCCGCGTGCGATCGCGCGTCGTCCTGATTGAGCGCGCACGGCCGTTGGATCGCGATCGTGCGGTCGATTGGAGGCGCGCCACCGCTCCAAATTTTTCGTGGCGAGGCTCGAACGCGCGTCCCTGCTTCGCGTTAGAGCGCTCGACCAACGCGCTGGGGTTGCGTTTGTGTCGGGCGCCTGACTTCAGCTCGGGCGCATTGCAACCGTTAGATCTTAATCCAACGGCGGGCAAATGCGGATGCGGAGACTGCTGAGGTTGCATGCGGTCGTTTGGGCGGCCGAGATGGCGCCACGTGGCAGCATCTTGGCCGTCCATCTTCTGGAAGTTGTAGATGGTGCCACGGATGTCGGATTGACTCAATTTTTGTGTCTTTGGGCTGCGATCGTCGATCCGAATTCATCCGTGCGGTCGGATTTGTCATCTAAAGTGCGGATTTACACCATCCTGGCCCTTGATTTTCTAGGGTTCCCCCGTCTCTATCTGATGCTACGGATGCCTGATTAGGGCGATCTTGGAGTCGTTAAACTCCAATCGTCGCCCTGATCATATCCATACGGTTGGATCTTTGATCCGAGGCCCCGATAAAATGTTTGCCCTGTCCAAGCACATAAAAGGAGACAATTAACCTCCATTTTGTTCAAACTACTCTAAATGCGAGATGATGCATGTTATGCAATATTTATATCATGAAATGCAATCCTATGCTTAAGAACATGCATAAATAGACATTTTAAGTAGTGTAAATGTGTTTACATCATACCCCCATGCCTATCTTTTGCAGTCCCTGGCAAAAACTATATGCTATTTATAAAAGAATTAGGTTAGATTATTTGGACCTGAGTTATTTTCAATCATTAAGAAATTGTCTACTTAGGAACTGAACTTTCAAAGACACAACAGTGCCCAGGTGTCAGCCAAAATGCAGACCGCCTCAAGCCCTCGCCTTATTCAAAGAAAATTTTCTTTTTCTCTTTTTACTCTTTTCTAATTTTTTTTGGATTTTCAAATTTTAGGGTTTAAGAGTGGCTTTTTACGGCCATTCAACTCACCCAAGATTCGATGAGAACCCTAAGCTTTAAGCATCTTATTGTGATTTGTGATAGACTCGTTGATTAGCAATTAGGACGGACTTCGGATTTCTATGCCTTTAGGTGACCTCAAAAAGAATTCTGCCTAAAGGTGTATCTTTACAACCGGTAGCTTTCTCCCTACTTTTATTTTTTTACGGGGTCAACACAAGGGTGAATCCAGTGTATATCTCCCCGGTTTATTCTACTTCTCCGCTTCTTCCTAAGTGTTTTGGGAATTTTTAGTGCGTTTTCTGAGCTGGGTTCTGGACAACCGGTCGATGAGCTGTTACCACCGACAACTTGCCAGCCATACTCGTGCGGGGAAGTGTGGCTTATTTCTTTTTATTCTTTTCTCCCTTATCTTTTTGATTTTTTTTTTTTTTAAATAGGTGGCTTCCCTGATCTAAGATTTACCTAAGGGCAGGAAAAAGAGAAATGTCCAGTGACTGGGCTCTGGACAACCTACCTATGGGTTGTTACCCACGATAACTTACCAGCCATATCACCCTAGAAGGTTCATTAGCTATCCAATTTCCGTAAAAATCGCCGAACAACGAGTTAGTGTAAAGAAAGTGTGTAGATGCTTAAGACTCAAAATTCCCTCACATCAGAGGGATGGTTGATAAGTCGTGTATTTATCACCCAAACTTATTTATCCCTATTAAAATAAAATTCAAGTTGGCGAGAACTCGAAAAACAAATCCACAGTTTAGTGGATACACGGGATGGTTTAGTTCAAAGACCTGAAGGGTCTTTGTGTTCAGATCTTAATGTAGTATTTCTTAAGATTGAAAATTTTCTTAAGCCCAAATTCTCTTTCCTAATTCTGATTTTTTTTTTATATAAAAGAAAATAAAACAAATCTACGGAGCTGCCAAATGAATTCAGAGATAAATATCCACCCCCCCATGCCTATCTAATGCAATGTCCTCGTTGTATTAAAAAGACATAAAACAGAGTGGAAAAGCGTAGAAAGCACCTGAATTGCGTGAATGTCATGTCCGCTCCGAGATGAAATCGACAAAGAACTGTATATGTGCTGAGTTTAGTGCCTTCAGCTAGGCGCACTATACAAAGAAAAGAAATGAAGAATTCACAAGTGCAGGTCAGAATTAATATAAACAGAAGAATCCTCTGACCTATCAACAGCGGTTCACAGATGTGGACCAGATTGTGGTGCAGACCCATCCCCCATAATCGAGAGTTTCTTAGGTTCTATATAAAAATTACCCAAAACCTAAAATCAGAATGCAAGCGGGGTCGGGCCTGCAATTTATGAGGATGCAACCGAAGACCAAAAAGTCGGGTTACAGAGAATTGAAGCTCAAAAGGATAATAGTTGAATGTGTGCTTGGGTTTGACATCCTCGAAACAAATGGCGTAAGGGTTTTGATTTAATAGTTTCAGCTTAAAAGGAACCCTTCGACTCAATCTTCCATTTCCTCCAAAATTAACTTCCCAAATCAGAACTTCCCCCCTCCTATCCTCCTCATTCAGCACATCAAATTCCAGGACCTCTTGTATATTCATCACCCCGTCTGAAATCTTCAAGTCTAAATGATGTGGCAGAATAAAAATTGACTTGGGTTTAATTATCTCAGAATTAGAATCATCAATAAGCTCAACAGGGTGTAACTGATAATCAGGGCATTGAATTGATTCTTCCAGAAAATGCGATTCTGGATCCGTAATGTGTGCCCTAATTAGATCAGTGTTCTCAGTTATTGGGCTATCAATTGATCTATCAGATTCCTCAGGCCCAATCGTCTCACAAAAATCGTGTTCAGAAAACTCGCATGAGACTTCGCAACTTGAATCTTCACCATCAGGATCCGTATCAATGTATGTCCCAAAATCATTTGTCACATTGTGTTCCAAGGAGACATACGTTTCCTTGTAACCCGGCTCAGGGATCTCAGGTGAAGAAATCATATCATCCTTAATTGGTTGTTTTAATTCAATCTGGTCAGCCTTGTAACACGTGTCCCCCTCAACAGGTGCCTGAGCGGGTTCTGTCATTAGCTTTCCTGAAGAGAGTTCATCCTGGGAATTATTCCAAGATTGCATCAAAGCAACCACGAATCTCATCCTCAATTTCGCTAATTTCCCAAGTAGAAACTCACCCGGGTTCTTATCCTTAACATCCTGGAGCCAATCCAACAAAGACTTGTTTAAATCATCAATCATTTCTATCAGGGGCTCCAATCTCTCAATGCAAGGTATTGGCTGAACTTCTAAAGATTGAATGATATTCCTCAAGTTAGCCAGAACCTTATCTTGAACCTGATTAACCTGAACCAAATGAGTTGGTTTAGGGTTGGGCGGGATTGACATCAATGTAGAGGAATTAACGAATTGAGATTCGTTATACCCATCCTGATAATAGGTCATTTCAGATTGTTCAAAAGATGGTGATGACCTAAAGGCAGTGAAATCAGAGGATGGGTAAGGATCAGTGTATCCTTCTTGATTGTAGATCATATTAGGTTGTTCATGAAAGGAGGACGGTCTATAATCGATGTAGCTCTGAGAAGGATAGAAATCAGAATCAAAGTGTTCAGTGTTATACCCTAAACACAGGGGTCCGGAATTGTATCCCCAATCCGAATTATCCCAACTAACTGATGGTCGATTATAATACGAGTTGGGATAATCGTCATGTTGAGGATAATTTACAACAGGAGGGAAAGAGCGGGAATGCGTGAAATATGTGGAAGGATTCATGATACACGAGAGGAAGAAAGGTGCCCTGCAATACAAACAATCAAACCTGTCCTTAAATAGGTTAGCCAAAAGACCTACAGACTCTCAAAACCCGTCTTGAGATAAAGGAACGATTTGATCTACTTCTGTCTGTTCAATCCAACCAGTTAGAAGGAGGGACTGGGGAGAAGGTTCTTCCTTCGGCTTGCGCCTCCGGTTCCTAGTGTACCCCCCAACCGCGATCATTTGACTCTACTCCCCTAGCTAGACATCAGATTTAATAGTAGAAATAGACTAATCGAAAATAATCTCGTTCTGGGTTCTGAAGAGCGAGTCCAATCCTTAAGGCCAATGTCTACTTTGTTTTATTTAGGGCTAGGTTTGAATGTGCTTTGGAATGTGAAGGGCCCTTTAAATGGGTTGTGCCCTTAATGATTGATTGATTTGTATGTGAGTGCACAACCAGTGGTTTTCAAGCAAGATTGTTTTTGATGTGGTGAATTTTAATATTCAAATCTTGCTTAGTAGCTTTTAGGATTCAACTTTAGGTGTTTTCAATCAAGTTTCGTTGGCACACCAAGTTTTACAAGCACAGGTGAAGATGTTTTCCTTTAAAGTTTAAAAAGAATGTGGAGTGCCTGGTAAATCCCTAAGAGTTGAACCTAATTGACAGCTACTTGATGAGTTGATTTTATTTGAAGTGGTGCGGTCCAATCAACTCAAACAATTGGCCTGTTGCACCACTTAATTAGGCACACAAATGATTACCTAATCTGATTTCTACTCAATTATGTGTTTGGATGTGTGTACCGGCTCCTAAGATTGGATTACCGGTTGAGTTTGAAAATCAGATGAGGTTGTGTACCTCTGTGAGATTTTTTTTTTTTTCTTTTTAATGTGGGGGTTGGGGTGAGTATGGGTGTCAAACAACAAACAATCTAACCTTAGAGTTTATAAAAACACCTAGGTTGATTGATGTTTGAGTTATTATGTGATGAAATGAAATCTAATGGGTGGGAGGTGGGGGGTAACTCACAAAACCTTCTACAGCACTTTACTCCAATCTACCACTTTTGCCTGCCTCGAAAGAGTACCTGCAATTACAATAAGAAAGGAGAAAAGTGAGGTAAATGATTTGTAAGTTACAAAACGCGAAGAGAAATCAAAGATCAAAGAGAAAAACTACGCATTTCTTTTTATTTGTTACAGAATAATTCAATTTAGAACCATCTAATTATTTACAATATATAGAAGAGAGAGAGAGTAAGAGAGAAAGAGAATATTACACAGAGGAATCAAAATGAGATGTAGAATAAACAAGGAATTTTTGTATTGAAGAGATTGTTCATTACAACTAGAAAGCATAAAATAATTACTCTAGAAAGCGATAAATTTACTCTAGAAAGCATTAAAAGAATGGAGAGAGAAATGTCCTCCTCAACGATTGCTTGGAGGACGAGCCGAACGGGACGACGCCTGGACGAAGGAGAACGAAGCAGGACGAAGGAGGACGAAGCAGAAGAACAGGAACGGAGCAGCACGCCGTCGTCGTCGCGGGATCCACTTCCGAAGGGGAACGAAAATTGGACTTTATCTCGCGAGAAGCATCCTGGGTGTGGGACAAGCTTCTCTTGAGCTTTGGAGGGGTAGAGAAGAGAAAGAAGGGATGAAAATTTCGTATGGAGGGGGTCTCCTTTTATAGTTGCAGGGAGTGGGGGCAAAATGGACATTACGACTTCAAAACAATAAATGAGGGGTCTTTAGTGACGGATAAAACCGTCGCTAAAGCCCCCAACGTGGGCGTAGCCTCCGCGCTCACGCGCGCCCACTCGGCTGCCCGTGTGCGTAACGCCTACGCACGTCCGTGAAGTCTCAGCCGTCCGATCGCGAGATCGGACGGCTTAAGACGCATCTTCGCCCGCTGCGCTGCGTGCCCGCCCGTGTGCAATCGCGCGTTACGCGCGGGCGTCCAATCGCGCGTCGTCCTGATTGAGCGCGCGCAGCCGTTGGATTGCGACCATGAAGTCGATCGGAGGCGCGCCACCGCTCCAAATTCTGCGTGGCGAGGCTCGAACGCGCGTCCCTACTTCGCGTTAGAGCGCTCAACCAACGCGCTGGGGTTGCGTTTGTGTCGAGCGCCTGACTTCAGCGCGGACGCGTTGCAACCGTTGGATCTTAATCCAACGGCGGGGAAAGGCAGATGCGGAGACTGCTGAGGTTGCGTGCGGTCGTTTGGGCGGCCGAGATGGCGCCACGTGGCGGTATCTGGGCCGTCATCTTCTGGAAGTTGTAGATGGTGCCACGGATGTCGGATTGACTCAATTTTTGTGTCTTTGGGCTGCGATCGTCGATCCGAATTCATCCGTGCGGTTGGATTTGTCATCTGAAGTGCGGATTTACACCATCCTGGCCCTCTATTTTCTAGGGTTCCCCGATCTCTATCTGATGCTACGGATGCCTGATTAGGGCGATCTTGGAGTCGTTGAACTCCAATCGTCGCACTGATCATATCCATACATTTGGATCTTTGATCCGAGGCACCGACAAAATGTTTGCCCTGTCCAAGCACATAAAAGGAGACAATTAACCTCCATTTTATTCAAACTACTCTAAATGCGAGATGATGCATGTTATGCAGTATTTATATCATGAAATGCAATCCTTTGCTTAAGAACATGCATAAATAGACATTTTAAGTAGTGTAAATGTGTTTACATCACCCTGGTGCGGCCTAGGTGTGCGTGCCTAGGTCGCTCTGTGGCCGTGTTTTTGGGTGTGTTCGGTGGGTGTTTAGGGAGGTGTTGGCGGTTGATGAAGGGGTGGATTGTGATCAGTGAGTGATGGCGGAGGTTTTGCGATAGGTGGCAAGGCGTGCGGAGGAGTGGAGTGATGGTTTCACCTCGCCAGAGGTTGGCTGGAGATGGGGAAGATGGCGATGGACAGTGGTTGTTGAGGTGTAATTTGTTAAATAAATTGAGGGGAATTGAAGAGGGGATAGAGAGGAGTAAGTCTAACCTACATAGCAGACGGAAGAGGGGGAGGAGGCGGCGAGCAGTTGTGCTGTCATCGCTAGAGAAGACAACGCCCAGGGGAGAAGATGACGACGAGGGAGAGGTGCTGGAGGGTGCTTGCTGGTGCGGCTAGGCACAGTGGACGATGGTGAGAGTAACCCTACCACTGGTATGGTGGCAGAGCGACGAGAGCGGAGGAGGAAGGTCGCCGGAGCCTGTGGGTGAATGGCCGGAGGAGGAAGAGACGAATTTTGAGGGAATTCCTTAGCCAAGACAAGCTCGAAGGAAGCGGCGGGGGTTGCCGTTCCTTAAATAGGGGCTGGTAGGGAGGGAATTGGGAGGAGGAGGCATGGGCTCCTCGCCGAAGGCATGGCCGGAAAAAGACCCATACCTCTCGAGCGTTCACACGAGAGGTATGGTGGTCGGCAGGGCATGGGAATCGGTCCATGCAGAAGAGGACAACGCTGAGGATCCTCCTTTCAAGTCTGGGGCTGGCTCCCCAGGTCTGTGCAGCGCCATTCTCCGCGCAAATTCGCTGGAGGTATGACCTGTGTAGTGCGGGGGAAGAAGGACCTGTCTGCAGAAAGAGGCGAGAAAGATAAGGGTGTTTCTGCAAGGGTCCAAAAAGCTAAGGGTCAAAAAGTAATTGTTGAGGACTATTTTGCAAAGTGGGTCAAGGCGACCTTTCCTTAGGTCCAAATTTTGGTATAACCCTAATTTGGACCTAAGGAATCCAATGGTGAGGTTGTATTTAAGGTTTGACCATGTTTGATTGTATATTTTACACAAAACCCTAAATTAGGTCAAAATTTGGGTATGGTTCTCAATCTTGGTCAAGATAGGTTCCAATGGTCAAATTGAAAGTTCTAAACCTTAGGGGATGTTTTTTCATGAATTTTAGAGGGTTTAATTTATTTTTATCTCGCCTAAAACTTCGTGAATTAAAACAGGTTTATTTTAGGGTTAGAGAATGTTATTTAATTCCCAGATTTTGTCATAACCCTTTCCTGGACGAATTACCCCACTTTTTGCTCTTATTAAGCCCATTTGACTTGTGTCTAGACCCTTAGAAATCCCGTTTATGTACTGCAATGGTAAAATTACAGTTTTACCCCTTGTGAATTATTTTATACTCGGATTTGTAATTCCCTGATTGAAGCTTTTCCTTAGGTTTTGTAGGAGCCTTTTATACACTTAATTCGATCAAAATGTGCTAGTTAGGGTTCATGATGAGGTTCTTATCATACCCCCAAGCCTAACTTTTGCTAGTCCCTTAGCAAAAATTTAAGGTTTTAACCTCTATTCTAGACCATGAATTCCTTTCATCAAATTTGATAAGTGCTTTTTCTCTTGTATCCTTGATTAGGTCAGAATGCCAACCATAGGCCTAAAAGATACTCTAGTACCAACCAAGATCCAGATCTGTCTAGCTTTAGCCTCAGTCTTTAGCAAAGGTTTTTAAGGCCTTCAGGAACTAACCTAAAGTTTATTGGATTCCGTGGTTAAAGCACCCGTGCTTGAGATATTTTTACCCTTGGTTCAATCTGCAGTGCGTGTTGCAAGAGAGAGATAGAAGGTTTATTTGTTTGGAGAGTTTTTTCTCTCTTTTCTTTTTAATTCCAGCTTAGGATTGGCTTCACAACCCGGTCTGTATCAGATTGCTCGTCCCCATCATCAATCCTCAAAGGTCTCTAGCAATCGATGCTTCGAGGTAGCACCGCCCATGGTAACCCCCAGAACCTTGGCTTTCGAGATTTTGAGATAATCTCGTCCATGGTGTTCCGTGGCCGAATTCAGACCCTGGCAATTGACACTTCGTGATAACGCCATCCATGGAATTTGAACCAGCAGAGTGCTTACATGCCTCCAGTAGGATATGTAAATATCCTAGGAGACAAGCACTGAGGAGATGATATGTTGTTACGCATCTTCGAGGGGATTTTCCCACCTTTCTGCGCCGGGAACTCGTCCAAATCATCTTGTGTTGATTGGCCGCTCCTAATCTAGGTAACATTTTCAGAATATTTGAAATGCTTCTACGTGATTTTGATATTTATGCTTGCTGAACCAGACTGTGTGTGTGAATTTGGGTGCTTAGGTTACTGAGTCCTGTAAATCGAAGGTCAGCTAACGAGGTCGAGTACTCCCTCAGCCTTAGACTTAATACTTAGGCTTTTCATTTTCCGCAACCTCTTGAGGGATATCTAGATCTTAATGGGTACTAAGAGTCTAGCCAAGAATGCCCAAGGTTTACGTTCTTACTAATCTTGTTGTGCACTTTCGTTTTACTTTTCCTTAATGTGGTCTAGAACTTTGGTTACTTCCTTAATTTCTTACTAATGACTATCCCTTTCCTTTTTCATTTTGAGCTCCTTTTTAGCATTCTGCTCTTTTTCTCCTCCTCCTTCTGTAAAGTTTACTAGCATTTTCTTCCTCCTCCAAAGTTTTTTTTTTTTTTGTATATGCGGATTTTTTTGTTGAAACCTTTTCTTATGTCATTTCATTGCACTTTTATACCCCCCATGCCTAAGGTTTGCAATGTCCTCATTGTACATTATGTGGGTTTTTATTTGGTCAGGTTCAAGCATTAGGACAGATATTTAGGCGAGTGGATTGGTCGAGGTGACTTTTGCAGATGATTTCTAATCTTAAGTACGAGTACCTGAGGTGAAGTCGGCTGTCCTAAGGAATGAACCTAAAGTGCAAAGAGATGCCAGAAAAGATTTTGATTTTTCAAAAAGAATGACGGGCTGCCTCCCGTTAAGCGCTGAGTTTTATGCCATCGGCTGGGCGCAATAAGCTCAGGGAGAATGGAGGATAAATGATGACTCAGCCAAATCTGTAATGGTTACGTCAATGAACGGTTTGAGCCTTTGACAGTTCATGATGAAAGGTTCGGAATCGTGGCTGAGTGGACTAACCTCGATGGCTCCATTTCCAAAAGTCTGTCGGACAAGATATGGTCCGATCCACTTGGATTGCAGTTTCCCAGGGAAGAGTTTGAGTCGGGCATCGAAGAGTAGGACCTTCTGACCAGGGTGAAAGATCTTTCTAGATATGTGCTTGTCATGAAAGGCTTTAACCTGCTCTTTGTAGATTCGCGAGTTCTCATACGCATCAAGGCGTAATTCATCAATCTCGCTTATCTGAAGCTTTCTGTGGGTTCCAGCCTTAGAAAGATCTAAGTTGCAGCTCCGTACTACCCAATAGGCTTTGTTCTCCAGTTCGACGGGAAGGTGACATGCCTTCCCGTACTCCAGTCTAAAAGGAGACATGCCTAATTGGATCTTGTGGGCGATCCTATAACCCCACAAAGCTTCCGAGGGTCGGGATGACCAGTCATTCCTGTCAGGTCGAACAGTAACCTGTAGGATTTTCTTGATCTCCCGATTTGATAGCTCAGCTAGACCATTAGTCTGGGGGTGGTAAGGCGTAGAGATTTGGTGAGGCACCCCGTATTTGGTCATCAGTGACTTGAACTGAGCATTGGTAAAATGGGTCCCTCCATCAGAGATGATCGCACGAGGAATCTCGAACCGTGAGAAGATATTCTAATAAATGAATTTGATAACGATCTTGTGATCACAGGTTCGGGTTGGAATGGCCTCGATCCATTTGGATACGTAGTCCACAGCGAGTAAGATGTACTCAAAGCCGTCCGAGATAGGGAAGGGGCCCATAAAATCAATCCCCAAATATCGAAAATTTCACATACAAGAATCGACTGTAAAGGCATCATGTCGCGATGGCTCATGTTGACCAAAGTTTGGCAACGATTGCATGCCTTACAGTGACTGTATGCGTCCTTGAAGATAGTGGGCCAGTAAAAGCCACACTGGAGGATTTTTGATGTGGTTTTATGCCCAGAAAAATGGCCACCGCATGCAAGGTCATGGCAGAAAGAAAGAATGTTATTGATTTCGACCTTCGGGACACATAGCCGGATAATTTGGTCAGCACCTATGAAGAATAAGTACGGGTCTCCCCAGATGTAATACTTGGCATCGGAGCGCAACTTGTCCCATGCAGAAGAGGACAACGCAGGGGATCCTGCTTTCAAGTCTAGGGTCGGCTCTCCAGGTCTGTGCACGGCCATCCTC
Source organism: Thalassia testudinum (assembly GCA_037157565.1). NCBI lineage: Eukaryota > Viridiplantae > Streptophyta > Magnoliopsida > Alismatales > Hydrocharitaceae > Thalassia > Thalassia testudinum. Next base: position 9,856,308 of record JAZHRO010000010.1, on the reverse strand, counting down.
CGTGCAAAGTCGTCAGAGGTATGGCCTGCATAGTGCAGGGGCAGAAGGACCTGTCTGCAGAAAGAGACAAAAAAGACAGGGAGTTTCTGCAAGGGTCCAAAAAGCTAAGTTTTAAAAAGTAATTGTTGAGGACCGTTTTGTGAAGTGGGTCAAGGCAACCTTTCCTTAGGTCCAAATTTTGGTATAACCCTAATTTGAACCTAAGGAATCCAATGGTGAGGTTGGATTTAAGGTTTGACCATGTTTGACCGAACATTTTACACAAAAATCCAAATTAGGTCAAAAATTAGGTATGATTCTCAATCTAGGTCAAGATAGGTTCCAATGGTTAAATTGAAAGTTCTAAACCCTAGGGGATATTTTTTCATGAATTTTAGAGGGTTTAATTGATTTTTATCTTACCTGAAACTTTGTGAATTAAAACAGTTTTGTTTTAAGGTTACAGAATGTCATTTAATTCCCAAATTTTGTCATAACCCTTTCCTGGACGAATCACCCCACTTTTTATCTCTTATTAAGCCCATTTGACCTGTGTATAGACCCTTAGAAATCCCGTTTATATACTGCAATGGTAAAATTGCAGTTTTACCCCTTGTGAATTATTTTATACTCAGATTTGTAATTCCCTGATTTAAGCTTTCCCTTAGGTTTTGTAAAGCTTTTGTATACTTAATTTGATCAAAATGTACTAGTTAGGATTCATGATGAGGTTCTCATCAACCCTCTACACCTAAATTCAACCGCAGTTTGCCTTTCTTTTCCTCCATCTTCTTCGCCTTCGGCAGGAGCTCTAGTGAAGCCGCCACGCCACTGCCGACCACCATACGCCCAACTACCACCACCAAAAGCTTCACCATCCTCCACAGACCAAAACCCCTCTCTCAATTCGAAGCTTCATTCACTCCTTCACCCCTCTGAACAGACCCACCTTCTCACATCCTCTCTGGCACCATCAACCTCGACACACTCCCAACCACCACAAGAACACCACCATCATCTTCGCCACTCCACGGTGGAGCTTTCGAGCTATCTAATTGGGGCCTAGAGCCCATGCTATGTGTTTTAGGCCTTTGCTGGCCACCCGTTGGCGCCACCGTCTTCTCCGGTCATGTTCGCCACCTCCGGTCACCTCAGGATCTGCTGTCACTTCCCACAGCTGTGGACTCACACCACGTAGCCACCTGCAGCAGTAATTGAGTGAAGGCCACCAACACCAGCAGCAATTTGAAGCAGCTTCAACTGCTGGCGCACGCGAAGGAAGGTGGCATCTTTAGTCCCACATTGGTTGGGACAAAGTGCGCGCAGCGCATAAAAGGCAAAAGTGCCAAAGGCTTATCGCCTCAGACACTGGGGGTGAGGTCCTCGCTCACCCAACATTCTCACTCCTCGCTCACCTCCACACTCGGTGAGCCTGGACCTGCGACTAGATTACCCGTATATGCGATTATCCTATGCCCGATTCTAAATAGAGGAAAGAAAGGGAAAAATCTGAGAATGGTAAGGGTAGGGTTTTGCCTCGAGATGCCTGCATGCCCGCTCAACACTTAGTGTCTTGAGAGGCATTGTGCTGTGGTTGTTGATATTTAAGCCGTCTGATCTCCCTTGGTGACGTCTGTTGAAGCCTTGGGCTTGGTTTAGAACACTGTGGATATATTGGCTCTGAATCTAACGTGGTTATTTAAGTGGTTCTAACCATTGTTGAGATATTTGAATTGTCTTGAAACATGGGATATGTGCTTGATTAAGTGGTGATTCAAATCATCATTCTTTTTAGATTCCTGATTTCTTTTTATCCCAATAACTTGTGATACATTTGGATATTATTTTGAGTAGATTGAATATATTCCTGAGTACATACTATATTCATTGCATATCTTTATTATTGTGCTCATTGATTTATATTATGATTAATATGTGAATTTCATATTTGTTTCCTGCGAACGACCTCAAACTCATTTCCTGATTTTGAGTTTTATAAATATTAAGTGTTTTTGCGATTTTCGTCCTGTATTATGATGCATATATTTCTAAACGACGATTTTCACGATAAACAGATGTTCATCAGGAAAATGCTCAGTAATAGGTCAAGAAGGGTCAATGATCGAAGAAGGAAGACGGGATAAATGGGCAGCAACAACATTCTGTTTTCCCACCTTGTCGCGTATCTCGACATCGAATTCTTGCAAGAGCAAGATCCATCTAATCAACCTCAGTTTAGCGTCCTTCTTCGCTAGTAAGTGCCTTACAACAGTGAGATTTGAGTATATAATAACAAGAGATCCCAAGAGGTATGATCTGAATTTCTCTAGATCAAATACTACAGCCAGCAGCTCTTTCTCCGTAATTGTGTAATTACGCTGAGCCTTGTCAAGTGTCTTGCTGGCGTAATATATTACCACCAGTTTCCCATCAATCTTTTACCCAAGCACCGCTCCTACTATGTAGTCAAACGCATTGCTCATGACTCGAACGGCTGAGACTAGTCGAGAGATTGTAGGATCGGAGCTTAGGTTACTCGATCACACAAGATCTCGAATGCGCGAACACACTCACTAGTCATCTTAAAGGAAGTGTCCTTTGAGAAAAGATAGTCAAGGGGCATGCAAGTTTAGAAAAATCATATATAAAACGTCTGTAAAAATCGACGTGCCCCAGAAAAGATCAAATATCTTTGATCGAGGAAGGCAAAGGATGTTTGGAAATCAGATTCACCTTTGCTCGGTCAACTTGGATACCTTGCTCAGATACAAGGTGTCCAAGAATGATGCCCTCAGGAGCCATGTAGTGGATCTTTTCCTAGGAAAGAACTAGGTTCACCTCAATGCATCGTTGGAGGATTTGAACTAGGTGCAGTAGGAAATCATCGAATGTTTAACCAAAAATCGAGAAGTTGTCCACAAAGACTTCTAGGAATTTACCTACCATATCAGAGAATCTGGCTAGCATGCACCGCTAAAATGTGGCTGGTGCATTGCATAGCCCAAATGGCATCTTACGGAATGCATAAATTCCGTAGGGTAGATAAAGGTGGTCTTCTCCTGATCTTCAGGATGAATTGCCACTTGGTTATATTCGGAATAACCATCTAAAAAGCAGAAAAATTGATTTCCCACCAATTTCTCAAGGATTTGGTCAATAAACGGGAGAGGAAAATGGTCTTTCTTCATGGAGGTATTCAATTTCCGATAGTCTATACAGACTGTCCACGAGTTTGTAATTCGAATAGGAATGGTTTCTCCTGATTCAATAGTGATAATGGTGACTCGTACCTTTTTAGGCACAACCTGAATGGGACTCACCTAGCAGTTTTCAAAGATGGGGTAGATAATACCTGCATCAAGCAACTTAATAATCTCCTTTTTCACGACCTCCTAGGGATTCAGGTTAAGTCTTCTCTACTTCTCGCAAGAAGGTCATGAACCCCCTTCGACATAGATTCGATGGGTACAATATGAGGGACTTATTATAGTCAAATCATCTAGAGTTCAACCAATGGCTCTACGATGTTGCTGAAGGACAGAAATCAGTTTCGTTTCCTGATCAGGAGTGAGTCGAGAATTAATAATCACAAGAAACGTCTGATTTGAACCCAAAAATACATATTTTAGATGGTAGGGAGTGGTTTCAACTCTAAGATTGGGCTATTAGTAGTGGGTGGAGGTTTGGGGTTAACCTCAGAGGGAAGGGTGGGAGTTAAGGATGAGTCTAAATCAGCTTTAGGCTCCTTAGTCTGATGGTCGAGATTTTCTTGTGATTGAGGCCCTTGGAAATTTGTCTTTCCTTAGAAGTCAAGTCCTCAACCAAAGAATTTATACCACAAACTTCCTTAATTGCCCTGGAATTTATTCCTTTTTGGGCCTTAAAGATATCAATCCTCAAAGTTTTCTCCTCGAATTTCAATTCTATCTAGCCCTCTTCATAATTAATATTCTCCCTAGCAGTTGCTAGGAATGGTCTCCCTAAGATAATAGGTATATCCTTAAGATTTTCAGGAGTATCCATACATAGAATAATGAAATCCACTGGAAAATAGAAATCCCAAATCCTAACATCAAGAATTCCTCTTGGTGACTTAATTGATCTGTCTACCAATTGCAATGTCACCTCAGTCAGTTTTAGCTCAGTTTCCTCAAAGTGGTCTAGTAAGGTGGTGAGAATCAAGTTTATGGACGCTCCTAAATCCAATAAAGCTCAGTCAAGTTCTAAGTTTCCTATCTTACAGGAGATAAAAGGTGTGCCAGGATCCTTCACTTTTTGTGGGAGTTTACTCAGAATCATAGAGCTAGCTTGCTTTGACAACACAATCAAACTCTTATTTTTGTTTCACGGTTATGCTTAGGTGTACATAAATTCTTCAGAAATCACACGTAAGTCGGTATGTAGTGTATAGAATCCACCAAGGCAATGTTAATCTGGACTTGCTCAAAGAGCTTGAACAAGTCCTCTTCAGGTGCCATAGGTTTAGATTTCCTATTTCCCTTGGTCAGGACCTCGGGAAATGGAACATCTCTAGGTTTTTCTAGGATGGGTTCAGGATCTATGTTTGGAGTGGGTTCGTCCTCAATATCCATCCTTGATTTAGGATCAAAACTACTTGGACTAGGTTAGTTAGGATAAGGTGGGTCTTGAGTAGTTTTTCCACTATAGGTAGTGATTGCATTCAGTCCTGCTTATTTTGGAATTGGCAGGATAGGAGGTTGCTGCTGATAACCTGCGTAAGAAGTAGAAGCCTTCGACTTATCAGGTGGAGGTGCAGAAGGGGCCTGATAAACATAATGTGGTTGGCCCTGGTTTGGTTTCACAATGCACCTTTGGTCTGCACGTTGTTCAGTTTAGGCAGAGGTTGAGAAGGAAGTGCACTAAGCTGACGAGTCCCGACCATCTGTGCGAGCTGATTACGTACCTCTCTCAGCTTCGCATTATGCTGCCTCTGCATGGCAGCATTGGTCTTCTGCATATCAGCCAGGGTCTGCAGAATCATGCTGATCTTATCTTCCTTGTTAGGTCCAGATTGAAAATTTGGGTTGAGCCTAGGATGAGTAGGCTGATATGAGTGCGAATTCTATGGTCGGGGTTGGTATTGAGGTTTGGAGTTCTGAGTATTCCCCGACTGGGAGAAATAAGGATGATTGCGCCATCTAGGGTTGTATGAGGTAGAATAGGGATCATTCTCGATGGTGTAGAGTTCTTCACAGGGTTAAGTAACTCCAGAACAATTAGGATACTGGGGTTCAGAGATCTCTCAACTGGAGTAGGAGGGTTTAGAATTTCCTCCAAAACCTGGGTCAGAAGTGGATGGATAAGCATCCATCCCAAAGTATGAGTGGTGGCGAATATTATGCACGACCTTCCTTCCTATGGCAGATGTGCATATGTGCTTTGCTGAGAAGAAGTGGCCTTCTGGAGTTGGTGAGTCAAATCATCCAACTCCTTAATCATCGAGACCTTATCCAATTAACTGACCACTAATTTCAGATTGACAGAAGAGGATAGGTCTCGTACTTCATTTGCCCCTCGCAGGTTCGTCAATGCACAGGTAGTTGCCCAGTCGAACATACCCAAGGACTCATTGTTTATGGAGTTCTCTCACATATTCTCGAGAATCTCCCAAACGGTGTCCTCATCCTTACCCATGAAGTTACCTTCACAGGTTGCTTTGACGAAAAGTCTGATATCTTCACGGAGTCCTTAGTAAAAAGACTGAACCTGGTTCCATTTAGGAACTCCATGATGAGGACATTTCCGCATGAGATCTTGAAATTGATCCCATGTCTCATGAAGGGGTTCCCTTGCATTCTATATGAAATGTGTGATTTGGTGCTTCAGGGTGTTAGTACGCCCTACTGGGAAGAACTTCTTGAGGAACTTAGCTTGAAGTTGATCCCATGTGTTGATTGGTCTAGTCAAGGACCAAGACTAGTGGGTAGCCTTATCCTTAAGGGAAAAAGGAAACATCTTCATGAGTAGGGTGGTCCGATTCTGAACATTTGGCCCGAGGGTCTGAGCCAAATGCTTCAGCTCTTGGATATGCTAGAATGGGTCTTCAGAAACCAATCCATGAAAATGGGGGATTAGCCAATAATATTTGGCTTCAACTCAGTATCAAGTCCCTCAGTTGGAATACACACCCTGGGTTCAATTGGAATAACTGCGAGATTATAGTGATCCCGCAATTGTGGACGTTGTTGAGGGTTAGCTAGTGCATTAATCCTATAAGTAAGAGTCTGCAACTGGTTCTGAAGATGTTGAATATCTCCCCCCTCTTCTTGACCTGGGTTCTCCATGGAATTAGAAAACGGACAACTGGGTTCAGATATAGATGGATCAGAAGAGGTCCCAAAGAAATTGGCCGGAGTTTGACCCTGACAAGAATGAACAGCTAATGGAGGCCTTAAGTCTGGTCTTAACGACCTCCTCTCGTGCATATACTATAGAATCAGATGAGAGGGACTGAATATGTCTTGGACCTAATCAAGGCATCCAAAATAATTGGATGACTATGGTCGATTCGATGCAGATGGACCTCTGAATCAAAAACTCACCTGCCTAAGAATTACTTGGGTAGCCAGGAAATGAGAGTCTCGTAAAGACCCCTATATGGTAGAGCATCCCTATAGGTTACACGGTTTCCCCCACCCAATTTTCCTTGTCACTGCGGTTCCAAGTAGACTGGATACGTGTGAGCTAGGCCTTAAGTCTACCAATTTTAGACTTATTTGTGTTTGTGCCATAGGTTATCACTTGATTTAAAAGTTAATTTGAATTGTGACATAATTTCTTGGTTGGTCGATTCACAATGTGAACCAACTTTACCTGACCTGTCCTAAGGTTTGAGGATGAAATCCAGGTCAACTCACTTGAACCACCCTGTTTTGGTTTGCAAATAGGTTATTAAGCCTCAATTTAGGGTTCAAGTAATCTTAGAGCCTGGATTTTAGGGTTTGAGTTTTTAAATCAATTCAATCAAGGGTTTGGGGTTGCACACAATGCGGAAGAATATTCCTTTATAATCGGCAAGTGTGTTGTAGCACTCCAAAGACCCTAGAATTCAAAACCCTAATTGGCTCTAAAATAAAATCCAATTTTAAATTAAATAACACCTTGGACTCAACCAAGAAGGTGATAGTCTAGTGTGTTAATCAAATCGAACATAGGTCCCTATTAGGCACAGGAATATTGGATATGTGCATATCTAAGCCAATCAAATCTCTTCAACTAATTCGCAAAGAAATCAAGAATATCTTGCCACAATTGATGTTATCTATGTAAATAAGGCAAGAGGTTGGCTTCCTTGGATTTTTTTGTAGTTTTTTTAACATACAAGGAAAGAGGGAGAAGAAGAAGGAAGAAAACTAACTTGCCCTGGAGTGGTTGGTTCGAGCTGATGGACTTGAGCTTCACCTTTCCCTTGTCTTCACTCGGGTTAGGTTAAATGATGGCAATACCGCAAATAAAAAACAATGGTTAGAAATCAAATAAAACAAAAAATATACACAAAATAAAATGAAAAATAACTACAACGATAGTGGTAAGCATGCGTTACTCCTTTGTAACAACACCAAAAAGTGACAGGCGCGAAATGAGTTTCGTTACAAAAGGCATCATAGTACAGTCGAATCGAAGGAAATCAATTTAAAAATTTATATTTCTTGAAATAAAACTATTCCGAAGTCGTTTGCTATGAGTAAATAAAATGCGAACACCACTATCAAAAGTTCTCAAAATTTTAATTCCAGAAACTAGATATGATTTGTTTAATTCTCTGAACCTCGAATCTAGTTCAAAATGTAAAGATTGGTCACATAATTTTAGTAATTCAGTTGAGAAAATTGCATTTCAATTATTTGTTACTCAATCAAGAATAATCAAATGTGAATATGAGTTAAACATCAAATAATTGATATCAATAAACTTTGTAGAAGATTGGGTAATAACAATTCATTTAAAGAATAAAAAATTAAAGACAAGGAGAATAACACAAAGAAAGAGAAAATAGGTAGAGAATAAACAAATATTTCATAACCATGGAAGGTTCATTACATCTAATCGCTACACTAGAAAGCAGTAAATCTACACTAGAAAATGATAAAAGAGAAGGTGATGAGAAGTTATCCTCCATAACGACTACTTGGAGGATGAGCCGCGTTGACGGAGCCTTCGGATGAGTGTGGTTAGATGCTGGACCAAAGAGAACAAAGACGGAGGATGGAAAAGGACGACGTCGCAATGGGATCTGCTTCCCGAATGGCGGTTAGAGGACAATTGCAGGATGCTCCACGAAGGAGGTGAGAAGATGGAAAATTTGTATTTAAGACTCTAATGGAGCATCCTGGGTTTGGGACAAGCTCGTAGAGCTTTGGAGGAAGTGAGAGAAGAAAGGGATGAAGAAAATGAGTGGTAGGGGTCCTCTTTTATAGTCGCAGTAATTGGGAGCAAAAAGGTCTTTTAAGTCTTTACACATTAATTACTGGGGTCTTTAGTGACGGATATAAACGTCACCAATGACCCACGTCGTTGAAGCATGCATGCGCCCTCCCTTCTCTATCTTTAATCGTTGAAATGCCTCATCGCACATACGCATCTCGATCGGACGGCTTAAACGTGCTCAAACCTCTTCATCTTCAACGCAACGTGCACCTACGTCAGATTGGGCATACGTTCGCGTGTGATCATGCGCGTGCGGTGCGCTCTTCCATCCATCGCTCGAGATGGTGACATGTCCCGTTCCCTCGATCACCTGATTGCCTTTACATGGGTGAATTTCACCCGTGCTCGCATGCGTGCTCGATTTGAGGTGCTCGACGTCTCAAACATGTGCCTCTGCCTTCGTGAAGGGGACCTCAATAGCTATGCTACACCTCGCTTTAAGTCGCATTTACGAATTAACGCTCTCGCGCGATCCAATGGCTGAGATTGTGTCTTGATAGCACCTTCGGAGTTGGAGTAGGAGACTTGGTTGGAGTTGGGCGGCTGAAATGGCACCGCGTGGTGCCATTTGGGCCGTCCATCTTCTCTAACTTGTAGATGGCGCCACAGATGTTGGATTAAATCGATTTTCACGCCATTGGGCTATGATCATTAATCCGAACCCATCCGTGTGGTTGGATTTATTGTGTAAGGTACATATTTTACACCACCTTGCCCCTTGGCCTTTGATCTTTCTCGGATTGCATTTGATGCTATGGAGGTCCGATCGGGTGATCTTGGAGTCGTTTAACTTCTATCGTTGCTCTAATCAGATTCGTACGGTTGGATCTTCAATCTAAGGTCCCAATAAATGTTGCTCTCTTCCCTGACTATAAAAAGGGAGAATTAATCTAAAGTTTATACAATCTAACCTAAATGCATGATGATGCATGTTATGCAATATTTATAATACATGATGTAATTATACGCCTAAGAACACGCATAAATAGATAGTTTATGTGACATAGATGTGTCTACATCACTTCCCCATGCCTATCTTTTGCTAGTCCCTAGTAAAACTACATGCTATTTATAAAAGAATTAGGATCAAATTTCTTGGGCAAAAGTTATTTTTCAGCACTAGGAAATTTCTACTAAGACCTGAACTACAGAGGCATAACAATACCCAAGTGCCTGCCAAAATACAGGCTGCCTCAAGCCTTTGCCTTGTTCAAAAAGCAAAAGCTTCTTTTTATTCTTTTTTAATTTTTTTGGATTTTTGAGTTTAAAATTTTGGGACAGCTTTCTATGGCTACCTAATCCACCCAAGACTCGATGAGAACTCTAAGTGCTAAGCATCTTTTATGTGAATATGAGACTCACTGATCGGCAATCAGAACAAACTTCAAGTTTAGCGACCCTCAAGCCCAAGAACTTCTTAGTGTTGGAATTGAGTGCCTTTAGCGAGCCAACCTGAGTAGAAATCACTTGATCAGTTATTCGAATCTGTATGTCAAATCACGTGGATACATTGATGTGGTTAGTTGGGTCCTTTAGTACAGGTGGGAAAATTTACTATAGACATATTGGATATAATCGATGACAGATATCGAAGATCCAAATGGTTTGGATCAAAGATTTTGATAACTCATCAAGAATCATCATGTTATCCAATAGTTATCTCCAATCTAAGAAAAGATTACAATTTTCTCGAGACTGCTGCCTAATGGATGCATTTGATGCACACCCTCTGCATAGTGATATGAGATTTAGTGTGATTTGTAATTAGGGTTTTTTAGGGTCGTTGTAACATGTGAAATCGCATACGCTTTTAAAATTTGTAACCTAGATAGAGGAGTATTTAGGGTCATCCAAGGAGGCAATATGTTTGCAAAATTCAGGTCTCTTGCTTGGAAATAGAAATCATCTTTCTTTTTGGTCTTTTCAACTATATCAATTTTTTTAGGGTTTTGAAATAACGAAGGCAATATATGAATTGTTAATGGAAAACAACTAACACCTAACTCACTACACTACTACTAAAGTGGTAAGTAGAGCCTCTCCCTAAGCTCACTCTAGGCACGTGGAGGCCTAGAGTAATTAGGTAGAGGGAGTGAAAAAGTGCAGAACAAAGATAAAACAATTGCAATAAAAAAAATATGAAAAGAAGGCAAATTGATTTGATAGAATTTGTGTTTTATAAAAACATGTAGAGGAATGCTACTACTTGAAATGGAAAATATAAAAGAAATAAAAATACAAATCCTCTTGCAAAATCTGGTGAAGAAAGGAAGCTCCTTGCTCCAAGTTTCTTGGCTCCTAAGCTTGAAAAGGGGCTCCTCCTTCTCCTTCTTTGAAAATGGTCCTCCAAGACGGTGTCCTCCAAGGTGGAAGCTTCCACCTTCAATGATCTCCTTCAAGGGTGGGCGTGTACCACCCTTTCTTCTCCTTGCTTGGCCGTCCTCCTGATGGTGAAGATCCTCCTCCTTCTTGGCGTGAAACAAAGGGAAGGAATGGGGAGAAGAAGGCACAAAGGAGGTGGGTGATGTGCTCCCTTAGTCTTCTTCTCTACTCCTTCTTCTTGGTCGTAGGTTTAGGTGGAAGTTAGGTGGAAATTATCTAATGGGAGGATGGGAAAATGTGGGTAATTAGGTGGGTATATATAGTGGTGGAGAAGGGGTAGTTGGAGTGGAGGTAATGGGTGGCTAGGATGGAGTTTGGGATGGTGATTAGGAATCCTAAGGTGGAAATCACTTGGCGCCACCTTAAAGGGTGCAGGGGGGGTAGTTATAGGTTGAATCCACCCCTTGGTGGATGTCCATGGTGGAGGGGGTGCCTCCATTTTGGCGCCAAAATGGTGTTCTAGAAGGGGGGCAATTTTGGAGGGAAAATGGAAGGTGGAGATGGGCTTTAGGCTTAGGTGTAGGGTGGAGATTAAGGAATTTTTGGAGGGAAAAGTTGGCACCAAAAAGGGGGGTAGTTAGGGTGGTTTTGGGGCCAGCTTCTTGGTGCTCTTTGGTGGTGGTTGAGGGGTGAAAGGTGGTGATCGTGGTGGCACCAACTTGGAGTGGATGGAGCTAGCTTATGTGAGCTTTAGGTAGGGCTTAGTTGGTGGAGCTAGTTAGGTAGAGTTTTAGGGTGGTAAATGCCAAGGGAGATGGAACCTAGCTAAGCTAAGCTAAGCTAAGCTAGCTTAGCTAGTAATGGAGTAGAGGAGTAGGCAATGGGAGCTAGGGTTTGAGGAGAGGAGCTGGGTAGAAGAAGTCTGGAGTTGAACTGGAGTTGGCAACTGCTGAAGAGGATGGCATGGAGCTACTTTAGCTGGCTTAGCTTGCTAGTTCTTTGCTAGCTGCTGAGCCAAGCTAAAGTAAGCTGGCTTCTGCCACAAGGAGTTGAGGTGAGCTGGGTCTGGTGCTCCTGGGGAGGATCAAGCTGGTTGAGGCAGCTAAGGTAGCTTAGCTCAACTAAGTTAAGCTAAGCTGAGTCCTCGGGAGTTGGACTTGAGCTTCCTGAGCTGAAATGAAGTAATCTTCAGCTGGCTGGAGTTGAGTGGAGTTGGATGTAGTTGGTCCTGAGCTGAGGTGAACTCCAGTCAACTCAACTGAGCTAGCTAGGGCTCCCTGTGAACTGATGGGAGCTGAGATGAACTAGACTCATTTAAGTTAAGCTGGATCTGAGCTGACCTGAGCTAGGGTGAGCTAAGATGAGCTCTTTTGAGCTGTCATTCAACTGAGATGAGCTGAATGGGACTAGGATGAGCTGGATCAAGCTGAGTTCCAGCTGGTGAGAGCTTCTCTTTCACCAGTTGCCTTCCTAAGTGTTAGGGTTCTAGGGATCTGGCAATCTGTATATCCGTAACACTCTCAAACACACATTAAAAGGACAACAAAAAGTGTAATGCATGCTTAACCTAATTAATTCCTAAATGCAGCCCAAAAAACTGTTTGCGGGGCAAAATCCTACGAGCTAGGTTTGTTTAATGCATAAAAATGATGATAAATTGACGTTTATCACATAGGAATGGAGATTCAGGGTTGTCACGTAGGTTGTGCCAAGGGGTTGCCTCAACGAGACAGTGATGCGAGAAGTCCTTATCACTGTTACAGAGAAGATGTATCTTTTAACTTGAGACGGATATGTGTCTTTCCCTATAATAAAATTGGTCATTAATGATAATATGCATGGTGACAAATAATGATTTTGTCGCTGTAATTTTATATTTAGTGACACAAGTACAATATTTGTCACAATATTAATTTGTCAAGTAACAATTTTCTTTACTAATAAAAATAATTGTCGCTGTTAGGAATAATTTGGTGATAAATAAAAGTAGTTGTTACTATCATAATTTGTCAAGTGATATTTACTTTTATTGATAAGTATATATGTTGCTATTTCTTCAAGATTAAAATTAAAGATAGAATTTTCATATTAGCAACTTACAACATTCATATTAGTATATACATTTTAGATGTATCAATATTCACATTTTGTTACAAAATAATTACATATATTAATACTTAGGTTTACATGATTTTCTTTTATTTTATATTTGATTGTATACATAAATAATCTTATACTTTTATTTTATTTGCTGGTATCACAGTGGAATCTACGTAAATTCATCCCTTCAATGATTAATCTCACTCTCTTTCTCTTTCTCTCCGACGGCTTTCTCATTCCCACATGAACGCACATTATTCCCAAAACAAACTAATCAGTCCTGTCTCCCCACCTCTCCCTCTCTCACGTGCCAAAGCCAAAATCCCAATTAATCGAGCGAGCCCACCCCTTAATTTCTTTTCAATGTGGGCACACAACTTTTTTAACCCATCAGGAAAGTCCTTTGTTAGACCACCTTAACTCCACTTCTCTCACGGCGCATCACACCTTCCCAACCTTTGCCCCATCGCGCAAGCCACAAGAGGAGGGGATGATCGTGCACAACCTCTCCACTTAGCACCGTGCACAACCCCCACCATCGGCTCGTCACCATCAGCAACTCCTCTCCACTTGCTTCATCTTCTCCATCTCCTCCTCATCGGATCCAACGAAGGGGCGCGGACACCAGGCCGACCTCTTCAACGACCTCCAAGCGCAGGCCCTAGCGTCGACCATCGCCAGCACCACAACCACCACCGCGCTCGCTGGTGGTTCTCACCGTTGTCGTGCCCCAAGCGAGGCACTTGGACACGCGCTTCTCCTCCTCGCCATCCTCCTTTGTACGAGCACTCGGCCGGCTGGCCTACACCGTCAAACCCGCACCGCCAACCTCCACGCATGCGCTCACCTCAACCCCTCGCGGTGACAGCGTGAGGGGAGTGAGTGTATGTGTGCACCACTGACAGCCGACTCCCGCGGCCACGAGCAAGCACGGGAATCTCCATCGCCAGCCACCATGCACCTCTGCCCAGCCCGTGCGTGCGAGCATTCTCCACCAGCCACCGGCCAGCAGATCCTCTGCCCACGCATGTGCTCCTCGTAGGCTCGCGCACGATTGCACGATCACCGTCAGCCACCCGCACGGTCGTGTGCACGTTACTTGTGCCGCCGTGCAGGGTTATGAGATCCGGTCTCCTTGTCTCATTTGATTTCTCTGTTTACATTTCAGTTCTTGGTAGATTGGTTAGTATATGTGATTTTGTGGATATTCCTCCAGTTTTTGATTCAATAAAAAGTGTTATGTGTGTTTGATTTCAGTGACTGCAACTTGCTTGTTTTGATAGTTTAGTTGGAATAACTCATGTGAGTGTCATATTTTTACGTCGTAGCTTCCTGCTAGTAATAATTACTTTAGCCATAATAATCTCTTAGTTTAATTTTGTTTAGCTTTCTTCGTCCCTATTTGTAATTAGAAATAATTTTGTTGTAAATATCAACACAAGAATAATTGTTGCTTGTAAATAGTTCATTTACTTCTTGCCTTTTAGTGGATAAGATGTGAATCCGTTGCCTCCCTGCGATTCGACCCGGTGTCCCACTTCACGTGGGGAGCCGATTATAAATGTTTATTGACGTGTTGCTAGCGACTGGCTTAAACTGAATCTGAATTTAATTCCCAGTCTGTTAGATACAATTATTAATTTGCTTAGCACACGATCAATAGGACACAAGGGCTGACAACGATGGAACTGGTGGAGGCCATGGCGAACTCTTCCTTCGTGGAGGCGTGGAAGAAGGTGGCCCCGAATCTGGAATCCCCCACGGCCCGTCTCTCCTTCATGAAGCCCCGAACCATCGCCCCTACCACCATTCCCTCCAATCTCACTCTCAACCTTGTACATTCCATAGCAATCATTTGATAACTTTCAGGTATAGAAACTTGTACTCAATGATTTTTGCATGATCTCCTCGTAATCCTAAAAGTGAATTCTGTCAGTTCCCTTGGTACAATTTGTTAATTTCACTGAGATTATGGAGAAAAATATCTCTCCAACTATGAAAGAAATCGAATTTGCTTTTGTTGTAATGATATAAATTCCTTGTCAGTACAAAGCAACTTTAAAATTGGAGATATTAGGGTACATGCCTTCTACATTCTTAGCCATTCATTTTTCTATATGCAGATGACTAAAGTGAGCTTTGATGACTCCCTCCAACTTTCATTGAACAATTGACCAACAAGAAGGTCCCCACAAAGGGTTGTACTTGTTCTTATTGGTGTTGTGGATTATTCTTTCACCATATAAATTCATCTTCATATATATTCTTAAGTGCATAATAGGTTGATCTTCCATCCTTTTTTATGAGTTTTATCTTTGAAGTGTTTTACCATTTTTTATTGTTACTTGGATTTTAGATAAAAAACTTTCGAACTTTAATTAAACATTCTTTTCCCCAGGATGATTCATGCTACTCATCACCAAGAACAAGGAATTCAACAAGTAGTAATACACAACAAATGCTCATAATATGATGCCAGATGTGCTCTAGGATCGTTTATTCTTGGGAGAAAAGAACTTCAAATTACCCTTCATGTGAAGGATGGTTGGAAAAATGATGTTGATTGGATTTGTGCATTAATTAAAGTTTCAATGGGAGAGTAGATTTATCTATGACTACATTAGTTGGATTCACGAGTGCTTAAAGTCAACTTCTAGATCCATAGCGGAGCAAAGCATGAATCCAGCAATGGCATTTGGATATGTTGGAATGGTCCTCATGCATGATTAATGACCTTTATAGATTTAATAGTGGTTAGATGAAGCTTCTAGTGAGCCAATGGAGAAGTGTTCAATGGTTGGACTTTTAGCTATTGTTATAGATTTCTTGTATATTTTTTGAGATTTCTCTATATCTTTATAATTCTTGTAAATCTCTTCGAAGGGTACTAGATGTAACAATTTTTTAGTCTTAATGAAAGTGGGAAATGGAACCCATATGTTGTGTTTGGAAATTTTTTTTCCAAATTATAATGGGAATGATATTTAATGAAATTATGTTATATCAACCACTTGCAACATATATGGTAATGATGTTGAGTAATATAGTAGGGACAAATCGGTAACATTTCCAATTGTTGCTATATGTGATTATAGAGCAATTATCCAACGACAATTTTGACATTTTTATTTGTTACTATATTATTCAATGACGATTGTGCCACTTCATTTTGACGTTGTGGATCTTCTATTAGAGACAACTATATTTGACATTACTATTATCATATAGCGATATTTTGGTAACATATTTTTTTGTAGCTGTATGTAGACTTTAGGGATAAAAATTGTGATGATTGTATTTGACTCTATAGGCTTCTACTGTGATGATTTATTGACAATTATATTTGACATCACAATTGTTAATATAGTGACGATAAAATTTGTCACAAACTTTTAGTGACGGCATTCTTAGCGATGGTGGAGTGATAAATTTTTTAATTGTCATTAAAGTATTTTAGTGACAAAATAATTACTTTTAGTGACAAATGTTCTTTATCACTAAAGCCTATTTTTGTTGTAGTGTTTGTGCTTAAATATACACATTTAGTAGATTGAAGGTCAATGCACCTTCTATGGTGTTGAGACTGGAAAGCTAATGTGCATATAAGAGTACAGGAAACACATGATCTCTCGAAAGGATCACACAGATCTACTATTGTAGATGGACATAGTGGTTCAGAAGACATGGGCTCACTCCATGCATATTAGGATGTACGAAATTCCATGTATGGTTGTACAAGTCTCGATCAGACCTATATATGAAAGAGAAGAAGACAATATTTTCAAAAAGGAGCTAGTCTTTGTTCCTGTCCCAATGTTACAAGGAGAACATGAAATATGCAACCGTTGGTAGGAAGGATAGTGGATTTGGGAATTAATTCTTGGATTTACATAAGTCTTCTAGTGTGAAGGATTCATATGGATATTCTTAATACCTAAGGTAGGCATAATGCCGTAAATCTTAAATCTTAAATGCTTCATTATTGGTGTGATGAGAATAATAATGATTTTGTTGGGTTCCTAATTATAGAAAAATCAAATATTATTTAAAAAGCTAAATACTATTTGATTTGACATTTAATTAGGCTAACAATGTTTGATTTTGATCCAAAAGGGTTTAAATAAAAATTAATGCATTTTGGGTACTAAAATCGAATTGGATAAATTAGTTAAAGTGCCAATCATGCAAATAATTAATTATGATTTAATCTCAACCATTGAATTTGATTTAATGTCTTCTAGTAGGATTACTAGAATTTCCTATAAATATTTTTCAAAGTTAAGGCCAAAAGACCTAATCAACATCTTCATTCACGTCTAAGAGAGACCTACCATTGCTAAAGAGAGAAAAAGAGGATGATTCACATTCCCTGCAACTCCCTTCTCTTCTTAGTTGATCAACAAGAGTGGTGGATGATCAACTCTTTAGATGTTGGAAGGCCAACACTTTCGTGGGAAGACCAACATAGTCATTGGTTAACCAACGACTAGATTGGTTGACTAGGAAGTATTGGGTGCTTGCTTGTGATCCTATTGGTGCATCTTTGGCCATGCATGTGGAGGATCGAGGTAAGGGTTGTTACAGGTTCATGAAGGGTTCATGAGACAGTTGTTGTTGGGTGTTCTCGACATCGTGGGCCTTATCAATCTACTGTTGCGGCCACGTCAACATTTATTGTAGGAGACACTACATGTCTAGTGTTATATTATGCCACCACAAAGTATAACTTCTATCTCATGGCATCCTAGAACAGGAAGAAGCTAGTTCTTTCCAAGTGGTTCTAATATTAACTGATTTCAATTCTTGATTAACCAATTTTTTTGGGCATCAAATCATTTCTTGAATTGGTTTTAAACATCTATTTTTCACACTTCCATGATCCACAGGAGAATTGTTCATCCTTCAATTAGGTTACAAGGGCATTTTCCATACCCTCGAAGGCTTAATGATCATATTAAGCCCTTAGTAGGGTTATTAACTCCCTTAATTCATGGTTAAGTTAGTTAATAAATTAGGATCTATTTTTAATCCATTAAGGAAGCATCATCCCTATTTAAGCCCACTAGCCACTTTGCCTAGAACTTAGATAATTCGAAGATTAGGGGTTTCATCTTAATTACCCAATCCAATTTAGGATGTGATCCTTGCGATCCAACAAGTTTCATAGAAACACAAGGTCATTTAACATTAAACAAAATAGAATTATTGTTAAATAACCCAAAACTAGCCATTTAACGTTAAATGCTTGCAATTAACACTAAATTTGCCCCTATAATTTAGAGAGGTGACAAATGATGATAATTGGGCTCCAAACTTGAATCCAAGGCTTCTAAACATCCTCAAACCTTTCTTAGGTTTTTTTAGCAATTTGATAGACATCCTACAATGAGGGAATTATCATAAGAACCCCTTTAACAACAATACCACCATCATATCCCCATGTATTCCCATTTTAGTTACATTCAAGCCAAATTATCTACCTACAAGAGCAAGATTGGTTCTACTACTAAAATTACGTCCCCAAAACCCTCATCTGACAAGAGATTAAACATTCGAAAGGGGCATAACAGTTGTTACCTGCTATGAAGCTTAATTCACCTTCTACTTGGCTTTCTTGATGAGAATTGGCCTCTTTTGGTCTTCTCCTTCTCCTTGATTCTCCTCCTGCTTGGTTGCTCCTTCTTCCTTCTTAGCTTCCCCAAAAAACCCTTGAGCTCATGCTCCTTGCAAGAAAACCTAACAACAACCTCCACACCTCCTTTCTCCTCTTTTATTCCCTCCTAAAACTCAAAAGAATGCAACAGTTAGGGCAAGGATGGAGGAAGAAGGCTAGACCAATTGTTTACCTTTAGATTTGGGCCTTCTATTTTTCCTTGAGCTATTGCAATCAAGAAAAGATGATGAGAAGAAGAAAGGGTCAATTGTGGAGGGAAAGTGAAGGGGGAGAGGGGTCCATCTACATTGGACTCACAATGAGTTCTCATGCTTATTTTAACACCTTATATAAGGGTTGGATAAATTAGTTAATAGCCCTTCCACCTGATAGTTTGGGTTGGGGAGAAGTCTATTAACTTGCATTCCTTTCAAATGGCCTCTTATTAAACATTTGTCAACTGCTTTGGATGTACAACATAGCTAATTAAGCCATATTTGGAAGAATTAGACCTCACGTACCGCTTAACCCATCATCAATATTCTAATTAGGGTTGAATTCGTGTAATTAATCTTAGTTAAAATTCAATTCCTTATATAAAGGTGTTCTAAACCCTAAGAACAAGAGGAGCTTTTTATAAAAAAAAATAGGGAAAAGGTGTCCTTAATTGACTTTTGGCCTTGAATCACGAAGAACTCTTCTTCTTGAAGAAATAACCCCAATTGCCCTTCTCCTTGCTTTAAGTCCCTCCAAAGCTCTTTCTCTTCCTTCCATGATGTCCTCAAGGTTGTGCACCCCTTGAATTCCTCCCAGCAATGGCAACTTCCACCTCTTCTCCTCCTTCTCCTGTTCATGCCCTCCTTGAAACGAAGAGGAAGAATTTTAGGGGTGGAAACTTGAATTGAGGGCATAGCATGATGTAGATTACCTTCAAATGGCCTATTAGTATGTGACAAGTGAAGAAGAAGAGAGGAAGAAATGTGGCCAATGGGAGGGGGAGAGAATGTAGGTGTCTTGGGTTGCAAGGCATACAACTTCTTCATGGAGGCCTTTTATATGGAATGAACTATTTACCTTAATACCCTTTTGTTGGTGCTAGAGCACCGCGATCATTTATTTTGATGATAACAAAACACATGTCATTTAACATTTGCACTTGAAATCTTAGATTTTAGGTTAATTGCAAATGGAGACATGGTTAGACGGGGTTCGAGCTCGCATCCATGGCGGATTGAAGGAGCTTGATGGAAAACAAAGGAGCTTCGCGAGGAGCGATAGTTTGAAGAAGGAAGGAGATGAAGAATATGATAGATTTCCTTTCTTTTGTATTATGTATTTTTGTTTCTTTTGTTGCTCTTTATTTTTGTTTCTTAGATTCATGTTAAAGAGCCTCAAAGAACCCTAACAGTAGTTGTTACGATCCGGTTCCCGAATCCCTACAGGACACGAGACCAGACCGACTTGACTGATCCTAAGATCCAGTCGTCCAACGAGAAAGTGATAAAAAAGCAGGAAAGTAAACCACATTCATTATGCTAAGCAACTAACAGTAACAAAAGTACAGCAGTAAAGAAGTAAAACTACTACAGTACACACCACCACAACAGAAGAAAAGTAAACGGGTACAAGAATATAATGTACAAAATGTAAGAGTACAGAAGTGCAATAAACTACTCACTACAACAGAAAAGGAGTACAACAAGAAGCTACAACTACTGGACTCTACTGGACCTAGCACCTTCTGCAGCCGTAGGTTCCGGCTGCTCAACACCTGGACCTGAAAAGGGGTTATGAGTACAAAACGTCAGCGAACGCTGAGTAGAGTGGCAACCAACTAACTAAAGCAGTAAAAGTGGACAGGTAGCTGTTGTTTTTCAATTACTTTCTTTAACTAATTATTCCTTTTCATCACTTGGTTTATTTATCAGGTATCTTTCTTGATCTCGAATGTTCCTCGTGGGAACGATCTTGATTGCACTCTTTTCCGAAGAGTTGAAGGCACACGTAGTGCTCTCCTGGCCGGGAGAGTCCCCCATGGTGATCCTACACCCAGTCAACCACCCCAAGGTCACGGACAGACGTAACGGTGACTATGGCACGTGCGATAAGTGCACGGGTAGCTACCCCGCATGACACGCAGTCAGTCGTTTCCATTAGCAGGTGCACCCAGAGCACAGCACGGAACAGTATGGGGCCTAGCCCTGACAGTAACAGGGGTCTAGCCCTTAAGAACCAAACAAGGGTCTCGTCCTTCCACAGTCCGCGCACCCTCGTCTGACTACCCTAGTTTGCCCAGTGGGCCTAACAAGCCGGTGTAGGGTGGCTAGCTGAAGCCCAGGCCCCGTGGGGTGGTTAGCTCTCCCCTACACTAGTAGCTCTCCCTGGTACAGTATACGTGAGGGCTAAGAAGTCGATACAGAGTGGCCAATCCTAACCATAGGTCCCAACTCAAGGGTGGCTAGCTCCGCTCTGCATTAAACAGGGGGACAGTCGCTCTCCTTGGTACTCCATACTCAAGGGTCAGCTCACTTCCCCACTCACATTCCCAATTTCATTCCATTTATTTCCAGGAGCTCTACTTCTAATTCCCCGTAAGGTTCATGCTTATATTCCTCATGTCATTCCATACCAGGTTTCATCATCTCTATTTCCATTTTCAGGTTATACACATGCAACTTGTAATTCTATTGTTCAAATTTCCATATTCAAGTTATTCACAGGTAGCTCGTGTTTCCAACATTCACCTTTCCATTTCCAAATTATATACATGCAGCTCATATTATGTCATTTTACGTGTGCGACAGAAAAGTTACATACAACAGTTATTTAGCACAAGCACTATATATTTCGCAGGCAACTATTATTCATTTACAAGTAATTGTTATTATTCTATCTACTCATTCAAGATTGCAATCCATTCATTCAATACAAACATTCTAGTATTTCTAGTCCTAGGATTCATGCCATACCCTAGTATCTAATCATCATTCCACACATGCATTTTGGTTTGTATTTAAATTAGGGGAAGCCACTCTACTAATAAACCCAGGAGTAGTGGGGGCTTGAACGGCAGGCTCACGTGCTTCAGTAAGTCCCGAACCTGCAACGGAAACAAGTCCTATCACAAGGATCAATCACAAGAGAATACTCAGGATAGTATAAAAAGTATTCCAACAAGTAGGGGAATTCATACGGGAAATATTGGTATCTTAATTGCGGAAAACAGACCTCAAATGGACCCTAAATGGGTCAAAAACAGTGTTCCTGACTCAAATCAGACGTCTGGAACAACTTCCAGACGTCTTAAAAGTGTCCAGTGCCATACCTCAAGTCCTGCGCCACTCCTCAGACGTCCAGGAACTTCGCTGGACCGTCTGGACCCAGTTCCAGACGTCCGACCACCTCTCCGGACATTTGGAAGCGCTTCCTGTCGTCTGGTGCCTTGCCTAGATGTTCGAAATGCATGGGAGCTCGTACTCAAAATTTTTGAATTCCAGATGTCTGGGAAGGTGTCTAGACGTCTGACCCACAGTCCATATGTCTTCAAAGGCTCAAACAGTACAAGTCTTAATAGTAGTCCTAGGAACATTTGCATAACCCTAGGATACTTAGGTTTTCTGTAGAGAACTTAGAAAACCAAAATAGGGTTCAGATAACTTTATCAGACGTCTGATAATGACTTTTAAGACGTTTGATTGTTGACTCAGACGTTCGATAACATTTAGGCTGGACTTAGTTAGTTCTGTCTGATGAAATCAGACGTCTAGACCTTAGTCCAGACGTCTTAGTAGACGTCTGATAACTTTGCCATACGTTTAGTTAGTGGAACGTTGGCTGCCTTAGTAAACATTGGGAAAATGACCGTTAGCCTCGTATCAAACGTCCGTAGAGGACCCCAGACGTCTGATACATGACCGTTTTGCCTCGGCTGACCCAAAATCTCTTCTCTGAGATTTTCTAGCAGTTGTACTCCCTTGGGAATCCATTTCTGCAGAAAAATAGGTTTCCAGATGTCCAGACCTTATGCCAGACGTCCTGTGTGTCGTTTGATGGACATATACTAGAACCTTGTTTAGATCTGATTCAAGTCAGGAAGGAAACCCACCTAAAATCAGATGTCTGACTTAATTCCTAGACGTCTTAAACGGGTTTTCCAGACGTTTAATGACAGGACCAGATGGCTGATGACTCTGTCAGCATCATGATTAATTCTGACTATGGCCTAATTTTCTTTGGATTTGTACCCAACGGCTATGGAAGCCTTCCAAAACCTTCCTAGGCCCTCTATAAATAGAGGAGAACCTTTGTCACTCAAACACACACCTTGCAAGAATGTTTCCACTCATTTTGTGTCAAATTGAAGTAGGAGAAGCACTTGCTCTCAAAGGCTTGTTTCCACATTCAAGTGCCTCATCCAATTTGTGCACCCCTCTCCCTCTGCGATTACGAGAGTGACAAAGCACCGCCGCGTGGTTCACGCATCCGTGTTGTCACTTCAACGCACTTCCACCAAAGGAAAGTTTCTTAACTCCTATTGAAGCTAGTTGTTAATATTTGTGGCTCTATAGGATTCTTGTACTTTTATTGTTCTTTGGTTTGAGTATTCGCTTTGCGAATTCTCGTCTCCATCGAGGGACAAAATTCTCTTTGTGAAGAGGAGGGGTTGAGGAACGCTACCCTCGCACTTGTAGCGTGGTTGTACTTGAGGTTGAACTACCTTCGTTGAAGTAGTTCATATAGTGGATTTGATCGACCAGTTCAATCGGAAAATCCTAACTCGAGAGAGTTAGGTGGTGGTTTTCACCCGGGTTGGGTTTCCACCTAAAAATACTTGAACCTAATTGTGTGATTGCTATTTTTGTGAGATTCTATTTTTAATTCTACATTTTTTATGTTACGCTGATCTCACCCCCTCCAAGTAGGGAAAACCACACCTTCCAACCAGTAATTTAGGCTAAAAAAATGCAATAACTTATTTTCTTGTCAAGCAATCCCCCATAAGGCATTTTTGTTGATGGCATTACTTAAGGCTTGTTTATTTAAGCCATTTTCTAACTAATTAGGTTAATGTACCCCATGCATTAGCAACCTACAACACTAACTGGAGTTTATTAGCCTAATTAAAATATAGGTTAATGTTTTAGCTTGTTGAACGTTGGAAGACTACGCTATCGGAGTTGGTTTTGAAAAACCTATCGTTGTAATTCGAGTAACGAAGAAATCCATTCAACAAACAAAATTTATACCGAAAATTTATAAAGAAATCATGGGTCGAACTGAGGGAGGCTATGTTGATCAAAATTCGCAATTATATTTTTTTGTGTTTCTGTTTAAAGGGTGGAATAATCACAATGAAATGGAATCAATATAGACAATAATAGGGAGAGGGAAAACATGCACTTGACATTGCAAAATATTTTACAACTAAGAAAGCGGGAAAAGATTACAGTAGAAAGCGAGAAATTATTACAACTAGAAAGTAGGAAAATTCTACTCTAGAAAGCAGGAAAAAGAATGGGAGAGAGAAGTTATCCTCCTCGACGATCGCTTGGATGACGAGTTGGACGAGACAATGCCTGGAAGACGAGGAACGGAGCAGGAAGAAGGAGGTCGAAGCAGGAGGAACGGGAACGAGGCAGCACGTCGTCGTCGTCTCGGGATTTGCTTCCGAAACGAGGGCGAAAACTTGGTTTTAACTCTTGAGAAGCATCCCGAGTGTGGGACAAGCTTCTATTGAGCTTTGGAGAGGGAGATAAGAGAAGGAAGGGATGAGAAATCCGTATGGAGGGGGTCTCCTTTTATAGTTGCAAGGAGTTGGGGCATTTTGGACATTACAACTTGAAAAACATTAATTCGGGACCTTTAGTGACGGATTTATCGGTCACTAGAGGCCTGAACGTGGCCGTTGTGCCCGCCGCTTGCGCGCCCCCTCGCCTCCGCGCCCTTCAATGCATGCTCACGTTCATGCGCTCTCAGCCGTTCGATTAAGAGATTGGACGGCTTAAGTTTCCTATGCCCATGCCGTGCGCCCGCGTGAGATCACGCGTAAGCGCTACGCATCTGATCGCACGTGGGCACTATTGCTTGCTTTTCACCGCTGGATCTTCATCGCGCAGCTCTAATCGCATGCCCTCTTGTAGCGAATGCGGGCTCGAACGCGTGTCGTGCGCTTGCGTAGCGCGCTCAACTGCTGTGTTGAGTGGGCGTTTGTGTTGCGCGGCGTGTTTTGCGCACGGCTGATCTCGGCCGTTGGATCTTCATCCAATGGTCGAGATCAAATGTATCATGCGCCTTCAAAAGAGGATAGTGTTGGATGAGCGGTGGCGTGGTGCGATCTCGGCCGTTGGATGGGCATCCAATGGTTGAGATTCGTTGAGCAGGTGAAGAAGGATAGTTGTGGCCGGTGTTGAGCGGCCATGATTGCGCCACGTGGCAGCATCTAGGTCGTCCATCTTTTGAGTGATGTAGATGGTGCAACGGGTATCGGATTGGACCGATTTTCGTGTTGTTAGGCTGCGATCGTCGATCCAAACCCATCCGTGCAGTTGGATTTGTCGTCTGAGGTGCGGATTAACTGTTACGACTCGATTCCCGGATCCCTGTAGGACCCGAGACTGGCTCGCATCGACTAATCCCAAGACCTAGTCGTCCAACAAGAAATAACCAAAATGCAGGAAAGTAAACCACATTCACTCATGCAATATAACTAAGCAGTAAAAATGTACAAAGCAGTAAGGAAAGTAAAACTGTTGTTCCATTATATACCACCACAACAAAAGAAACAACGGAAACGAAAGTAACAGTAGAGGCAATAGTAGCTAAAAAGTCTGATACTTACTCCAACAGTATGGAAAAGAACAAGAAAGTGCTGAAACTATGGTTGGGCTTGATTGGGCCCAGCACCCTTCGCAATCGGAAGCTCAGGCTGCTCAACTCCTGGTCCTGAAGAGTGTTATGAAAAGACAGAGTCAGGGAACGTTGAGTAGAGTGGTATTTATACTATCTAAAGTAGTAAAAGCAACTGGTTTAATTCTCTTTTCTATTTATTTTATTTATGTGTATTTCCTTTTCACCCATTTTTCTCAATATTCAGATATTCTTGGTCTAGCTTGTTCCTTGTGGGAACGATCTTGATTGCAGTCTTTTCCGAAGAGTAGAAGGTACACGTGGTGCTCTCTTGGTCGAGAGAGTCCTCCATGGTAGTCCTGCACCCAGTCAACCACCTCGTGGTCACTGTTAAGGCGTAGCGGTGACTACGGCATGCGTGATAAGTGCACGGGTAGCTACCCCGTATTGGCACGCAGTCAGTCGTTTTCGCTAGTGGGTACGCCCAAAGTACAGCACGGAACAGTATAGGGCCTTGTCCTCTCAAAACAAGGGTCTCGCCCCTTAGAATTAAACAGGGGTCTTACCGCTCCACAGTCCGCGCACCCTCGTCTGACTACCCCGGTTTGCCCAGAGGGCCTAACAAGTCGGTGTAGGGTGCCTAGCTAAACCTTGGGTCCTGTGGGGTGGCTAGCTCCCTCCCTACACTAGTAGCTCACCTCGGTACTGTATACACGAGGGCCAAAAGGAGTCGGTGTAGAGTGACCAATCCTAACCTCAGGTCTCAACCCAAGGGTGACTAGCTCCGCTCTACATGAAAAGGGGATAGTCGCTCTCCTTGGTACCACGTACTCAAGGGCCAGCACACTTTTCGTCTACATTCCAGGTTTCCAACCAACCATAGGAGCTCTACTCCTAATTCCCTGTAGGGTTCATGCTCATGTTCACCTCATTTATTCCGGTCCAGACTCCATCATTCACAATTCAATTCTTATTTATATATAAATAGGCATCTCGTGTTCCATAATTCAATACATGCCACTAGTGATTTCACAGGAAATTGGTTATACATGCATCTCGTATTCTAACAGGCAATCTACAATTATTTTACAGGCAATTGCTAACAGTTTATCTCAATTTTTGCTTACAAGTACCTTATACCATACAAACGGTGCATTCATTTCTCTACCCTAGGGTTCATGCCACATCCTAGGGTTCCAGTCAGTTAATTCTACAACACATGCTTATTTGAATATTATTAAAGGCATTAAACCACTCTACCAAACAATCCAAGAGTAATGGGGGCTCGAACCGCAGACTCATGCGTCTTCGCGAGCCCCGAACATGCAGCAGGCTGAAACCCTATACCAGGGAATACATCACAAAAGGAAGGTTTAGAACAATGTATAAATGTTTCTAGTACGTAGAGAAATTTCCAAGGAAACTGCAGGTACTTCGTTTGCGTAAAACGGACCCCGATTGGACCCCAAACGGGTAAAAAACGTGCTTACTGTCCAAAATCAGACGTCTGAGAATAAGTCCAGACGTCTTAAAAGATACAAGAACCTTACCTCAAGTCCTTACGGTGTCTTCAGACATCCAGGCCTCCTCTGCGATCGTCTGAAGGCAGTTCCAGATGTCGGACCACTCCTCCTGTTGTCTGGAAGCACCTCTGGACGTCTGGTGATCTGATCAAACGTTCGAAAGTGCGTGGGAGAGCATTTCGCGCTTCTTCCCAAGGTTACTGCTATGTACGACAGTTGCAGCCCGCACATCAGGCCCGACAACCACTTCTGCGGTGAGGCTTGCATGGCCATAACCGCGAAAGGAACGTACCTTCGGGATAAAAGAGCTTTCAGACATCTAATCTTAACTCCAGACGTCCAGATGCTCCGCCAGCCATCTAGACTCCGCTCTAGACGTTTGATACTGGAAAATTTCCAGTACCAGAACCTGCTCCCAACTCCTTCCACCGCGCACCTCCTCGCGCCGCCGCAGCTCCAGCCGCTGCAGATGGTCGAGGACGCCTCTTCGGGATCTCTCCTCCCACATGCGCTCGCGGTGGCCGGGCGAGCTCCGCCGAGCTCCCACCGGAGCTCCCCGACCTCGGCCTCCTCCTCCTCCCGCACTCTCCTCCTTCTTACCCTCTCGCTCTCCCTTGCTCGCCTCCTCTCGCCACTCCCGCAGCTCTGAAGGTGGAGGTGGTGGTGTGTGGCGTGGAGAGGAGAGAAGGGGAGGGGGGCTTTTATAGATGGCTGGGGTTTAGTGTTCAGGCTGGAAAGGAGGAAAGGAGAGAGAGAAAGAAGACGTTCTGCGCGTCGCCCGCACGTAGCGTGTACGAAAATTTCATTTTCAGACGTTCGGGGAAGGTTCCAGATGTTTGGACAGACGCCTGACCGAAACTCCAGACGTCTTAAAAGGCTAAAAGTGGGACGGTCTTTACATTAACACCATCTTCACCATTGCTCTTTAGGGTTCCTCGGTCTCTATCTGGTGCTACGGATGTTCGATTAGGGCGATCTTGGAGTCGTTGAACTCCAATCATCGCCCTGATCAGATCCATACGGTTGGATCTTCGATCTAAGGCCCCAATAAAAATTCACTCTGTCCCTGACCATAGAAAGGAGACAATTACTATACAATTTATACAACTTGATCTAAATGCATGATTATGCATGTTATGCAATATTTACAATGTATGATGCTAATGTGACACTAAGAACATGCATTAATAGACATTTTAGGTTAATCAGATGTATGCACATCACACCCCCATGCTTATCTTTTGTTAGTCCTTAGCAAAAATTGTATGCTATTTATAAAAGAATTAGGTTGAATTACTTGGGCATAAGTTATTTTCAACATTAAGAAATTTTTACTTAGGATCTGAATTTTCAAAGACACAACAACGCCCGAGTATCTACCAAAATGCAAACTGTCTTAAGCCTTCACCTTATTCAAAGAAAAATCTCTTTTTCTCTTTTTCTTATTTTCTAATTTTTTTGGATTTTTTTGAGTTTAGGGTTAAAGAGTGGCTTTCTACTGCCACTCAACTCACCCAAGATTTGATGAGAACCCTAAGTTCTAAGCATCTTATTGTGAATGTGATAGACTCGTTGATCGGCGATTAGAACGGACTTCGGGTTTCTATGCCTCTAGGTGAACTTAAAAAGTGAGTTCTGCCTAAAGGTGTATCTTTACGACTGGTAGCTTTCTCCCTACTTTTATTTTTATAGGGTCAACACAAGGGTTAGTTCAGTGTATATCTCCTTGACTTATTCTACTTCTCCGCATCTTCCTAAGTGTTTTGGGAATTTTATAGTGTATTTCTTGAGCTGGGTTCTAGACAACCGGTCGATGAGCTGTTACTACCGATAACTTGCCAGCCATACTCGTGCGGCAAAGTGTGGCTTATTTCTTTTGTTTTCTTTTTCTTTCTTTTCTCCTTTTTCTTTTTCTTTTTCTTTTCTTTTGACTTTCTTTTTCTTTTTAAGTAGGTGGCTTCCCTGGTCTAAGATTTACTTAAAGGAGGCAAGAAGAGAGTGGTCCAGTGACTGGGCTCTGG
Organism: Thalassia testudinum; assembly: GCA_037157565.1. Lineage (NCBI taxonomy): Eukaryota > Viridiplantae > Streptophyta > Magnoliopsida > Alismatales > Hydrocharitaceae > Thalassia > Thalassia testudinum. Next base: position 9,827,416 of record JAZHRO010000010.1, on the reverse strand, counting down.
ACAACCTACTTATGGGCTGTTACCTACGATAACTTGCCAGCCATATCACCCTAGAAGGTTCATTAGCTACCCAATTTTCGTTAAAACCGTCGAACAACAAGTCAGTGACAAGATAGTGTGTAGATGCTTAGACTTAAAGTTCCCTCAAATTAAAGGGTGGGTTGATAAGTCGTGTACTTATCACTCAAACTTATTTAATCAAATTAAAATAGAATTTAGGATGGTGAGGACTCGAAAAACAAATCCACATTTTAGTGAATACCTGGGCTGATTAAGCCCAAATGCCTGAAGGGACTTATTGTTCAGATCCTATTATAATATTTCGTAATATTAAAAAGTCCTAATGTTCAAGTATTCCTTCCTAATTCAATTTTTTTTTATGTATATATAAGAATAGAATTTACAAGAGTTTCACAGAGCTGACAAAATGATTCAGAAACGAATCCACCCCTCCCATGCCTAGCTAATGCAATGTCCACATTGAGAATAAAAGACATGAAAGGGAGGGTTGAGTACGGAAGATATAACCTGAATATGAAGCTCGGGTTAGCTCCGAGTCAGACTATACAACTGCTGAGTTTAATGCCGTCAGCTAGGCGAAGTCCAGCTAAAGAAGTCACAACATGGCTAGAGCAACCGTGTCTGAGATGGGTTCTGGAATAGTTCGGTCAATAACAGGCTTCAGACGTTGATCGTTGATTTTGAATGAATTACCCGTCTTCGGGTCAGAGATCTGAATAACTCTGTTTGGAAATATCTAGTCGATAATGAACGGGTTGTTCCATTTTGACCTAAGTTTGCCAGGAAAGAGCTTAAGTCGAGAATCGAATAGCCAGACCTTCTGGTTCGGCTTAAAGCTCTTGCGGGAAGTCAATTGGTCATGTAGAGCTTTGGTCCGAGCCTTAGAGATCTTGGCATTCTCACATGCATCATTTCTAAGCTCCTCCAACTTAGATAGTTGGAGTTTCCTGGTCTTCCCGGCTAAACTCAGATATAGATTGCACTGCTTGATTGCCCAGAATGCCCTATGTTCAATTTCTAAGGGTAAACGGCATGCCTTTCCATACAGCAAATGAAACGGAGAAATTCCGATGGGCATTTTATACGTTGTACGGTAAGCCCAAAGAGCGTCCTTAGGCTTTTGAGTCTAGTCTTTGTGATCAGGCCTAACCGTTTTCTGCAGAATATTCTTAATCTCCTGATTGGAGATCTCGGTCTGTCCAATCGTCTGGAGATGGTAAGTTGTGGAGATTTTGTGATTAACCCCATATTTTGCTAGCAAATTATGAAACTGGACATTAGTGAAATGAGTGCCACCATCATTGATGATGGCCCTCGAAATCCCGAATTTGCTGAAGATGTTCTTCTTGACAAAATCGATGACCACCTTATGGTCATTGGTTTGGGTGGGAATCGTCTCGATCCATTTGGATACGTAATCAACAACGATGAGAATGTACTGATGTCCAAATAAAGGGAGGAAGGGTCCCATGAAGTCAATGTCCCAAACGTCGAAGATTTTGACAGGAAGAATTGGATTTAGAGGCATCATATCTCTCTTAGTTATGCTCCCGAGTGCCTGGCATGGAGAACACGACCTTAAGAATTCCTGGGCATCCTTGAACAAAGATGGCCAATAGAATCCAGATCGCAAAATTTTTGCAGCCGTCTTTTTCCTGGAGAAGTGTCCAAAACATGCAGATGAATGGCAGAACTCAAGTATACCATTGAATTCGTTCTTCGGAATGCATTGGTGAATAATTTGATCAGAGCCGATGCGGTACAATTTAGGGTCTTCCTAGAAGTAATATTTGGCCTCAGATTTGAGTCTATCCCATTGTTGCTCGGTCCAATCTTGGAGGATTTGACCAACGGCCAAATAATTAACAATGTCAGCCAACCACGGGATTTGGATGCCTGAAACTGTAAGGATGGTTTCGTTCGGAAAAGTATCAGCAATCGGAATGTTTGGATGAGCGGAATCACTCAGAAGTCTCGACATATGATCCGCCACCTCATTTTGTACCCCTGATTTATCCTTGATTTCAAGATCAAATTCTTGAAGCAAAAGAATCCAACGAATAAGCTGGGGTTTGGCATCCTTTTTGGCCAAGAGATGTCTCAAGATCGAGTGGTCGGTATATATAATGACGTAAGATCCTAAGAGATAAGCCCTGAATTTCTCCAAAGCAAATACTACGGCTAGTAATTCCTTCTCAGTAACAGTATAATTCCTCTGGACCTTGTCCAGAGTTTTACTAGCGTAGTAAATAACAGAGGGCTTCCTATCAACTTTCTGACCCAAAACAGCCCCAACCACGTAATTAGAAGCATTGGTCATGATCTTAAAAGGGGCTGTCCAAACCAGTGGTTATAATACCGGAGCACAAGTGATTGCGGTTTTAAGAAAATCAAATGCCTTACGGTATGATTCGTCGAAATCAAACGATGTTTCTTTTGCAAGAAGATTGCTCAGAGGATGAGCAACCTTCGAAAAGTCCTTGATGAATCTCCTGTAGAATCCCACATGACCAAGAAATGATCGAATTTGTTTAACAGATGTGGGAGGAGGAAGTTTAGCAATAGCATCAACCTTAGCTTTATTTACTTTGATTCCCCGTTCAGAGATTACATGACCCAAGATGATGCCTTCTTGTGTCATGAAATGACTCTTTTCCCAGCTAAGGACTAATCTTATTTTGATGCATCGTTTAAGAATCATTTCAAGATTAGCTAGACAAGAGTCAAACGATTCTCCAAAAATAGAGAAATCGTCCATGAAGACTTTTATAAACTCTCCCACCATGTTAGAGAATATGGCCAGCATACACCTTTGAAAAGTCACAGGTGCATTACATAAGCTGAATGGCATCCTACGGAAAGAAAAGGTTCCATAGGGACAAGTGAAAGTAGTTTTTTCCTGATCCTCAGGATGGATAGGAACTTGGTTGTATCCCGAGTAGCCGTCAAGAAAACAGAAGTACTTCTGCCCAGCTAATCCTTCCAAGATTTGATCAATGAAAGGCAGAGGGAAATGATTCTTTTTCGTGGCCGTGTTCAGCTTTCTGTAATCGATACAAACCCTCCAAGAGGAAGCTGAACGAGTTGTGACAGATTCTCTTTTCTCATTAGTCACAACGGTAATCCCGACTTTCTTGGGAACAATCTGCACGGGACTTACCCAAGAACTATTAAAGATCGGATAAATGATTCCTACATCGAGTCACTTAATAATCTCCTTCTTGGCCACTTCTTGCATATTTGGATTTAATCTCCTTTGCATTTGGCGAGAAGGGCGGGATCCATCTTCCAAAAATATTATGTGATTGCAATAAGATAGTTCGATCCCCCTAAGGTCATGAATGATCCAACCAATTGCCTCCTTGTGTTCCTTCAGGACCTTAATCAGTTTAATCTCCTGCTCCTTTGTTAATTTAGCGTTGATAATCACAGGGAGCGTCTTATGTGGTCCTAAAAACTGATATTTCAGATTCTTAGGCAATGGTTTCAGTTCAAGCTGGGGCGGGTTGATGATTGAAGGTAAGGAAGATGCTGATAAAGACTCATCAAGAGGAAGAGGTTGAGAGTGAACAAAATCAATAACCTCTTTAGAAGATGGCGGGTCTGCCATAGAGTGTTGCGGGTCCAATTCATCATCAGAGGAGGAAATTTCAAATGCAGAAACCATCATACAAGTCTCAATATTTATATTATTGTCCTCAAGTTCCTCAATAAATCCACAATCCTCGAATTTATTAATTGCCTTAAAAATATCCAATTTCATTCTTTGATCCCCAAAGGTGATTTCCATATTACCGCTTTCACAGTTAATGTTGGCCTTAGCGGTAGCCAGGAACGGATGCCCCAGAATGATGGACATGTTCCTCAGATTTTCAGGTACATCCATGTCAAGGACAAGAAAATCTATAGGAAAATAGAATTCCTTAATCTTAACAATAACATCTTCAATAACACATCGCAGATTTATGACCGAACGGTCCGCTAACTGCAGCGTTATTGAAGTCGGCCGAAGTTCACCTAATTCGAACTTCTCATAAAGAGAAGTCAGAATTAGGTTGATGGATGCATCTAGATCCAGCGGTGCTTTATCAAAAGTGTAATCTCCAATGACACAAGAAATCAAAGGAGCACCTGGATCTCTCTTATTCTGAGGGAGGTGGTGCAGGAGAATAGAACTAGCCTGCTTGGAGAGTACCACCTTCCTTGAAACAGATTCTCTCGACTTACGCTTCTGTGTACATAAATCCTTTAAAAATTTCACGTAAGCCGGTATATGTTATAGCGTCGAGGAGTGGGATATTGATCTTGACATTCTTGAAAATATTCAGAAGCTCCTCATTATTATCAAAAAACTTCTTCCTTGATCTAATCAAGGCCTCAGGAAAAGGAACATGAGTCGGATCTTCGGAATCAGGTTCCTGAGCCTTGATTTCTTCTCCAGAATTCTCCTTTCTCTCCTCAGGTTCTTCAGGATTCGGTAAATCAGAACAGTGTGGTTGTGGATCCTGAGTTTGTTTACCACTCCTCAAGGTAACAGAATTTGCGGATGCATACGAGTTTGGGTCTTGGGGAGGGTTAGGAAATATTGGAGGGGCTTCATTAGCCAAGAATCGTTGATTTGCAGAAGAAGAAAAGGAAGGACCACTCTCAACCACCTGAGCATGTGCGTGTGGGTCCCTCTGATTCCTGTACCCGTGGGCTTGATTGCCCAGATTCAGGATATTTTGTGGGTTGGGTACGAGTTGAGATGGTAGAGATCCGGGTTGACGAGAATTAACTATGAGCTCAGTTTGCAAGTTGTCCAGCAAGGTTTTCATTTGCTGCATGAGCTGGAGCATAGATCCTTGCATCTCTACCATCTGTCAGTTCAAATCAGCCTGCCCTACGGGTTGACGGGCATTCCAAGCTGGCCGATTAAGCTGATTCGGGGGCAACTGTGTATAAACATGACCCTAACCCATTGGTCGTTGCGGAGCATAGTTGTTGGGTCAGAATTGGGTCTGCTGCCCCAGGTTTTTCCAGGAGAAGTTAGGGTGGTTTCTCCAACCCAGATTGTAAGCATTGGAGTAAGGGTCGGATCTAACATTCTCCCATACAGCACAAACATCCTCATAAGGCGAGGATGGAGAGAAAGAAAGGGAAGGATTAGAGAAACTGGGATCAAAGGCCTCAGCTTGGAACCCGTGGGGTTCCAAATAATGCTGTCTCGCAGGTTGAGCCACATCAAGTTAATTCACGAACTCCCATCCAGAAGGAGATCGCGATGAATGGATTCCCGATTTCTGGGATTGAGTGGATCGAGAGTTGTTCATTGAGTTTCCAGCCATCCACTCCTCCATTCTCTTAGCAACCAAGTCCACCTTATCAAGTTTATTACAAATTAATTCCATATCGAATGAATGAGAGTCATGGACTTCATTAACATTCGATCTAGGCTATTGGGACTGGTTAAAAGTATCCATGGAGGCATGATTGGGACCGGTTAAAAGTATCCATGAATGAGAGTCATGCACGCTATCTGCGTCTTTGTTGAGGAAATTGCCTTCGCAAGAAGCATCCACGTGATTTTTGAGTTGCTCAGTCAACTCATGGTAGAAGATCTGCATGAGTTGCCATTTCAGCACCTCGTGGTGTGGACACCTCCGCAATAGGTCCTGGAATCACTCCTAAGCAACATGAAATTGCTCCCCCGGCCATTGGGTAAAGGTAGTAATTGCCCGTCTCAAAGTATTGGTACGTCCTTCCGGAAAGAATTTCTTCAGAAAGGTCGATTTCAGCTCATTCCAAGTTGCAATTGGTCTTCCTATAGTCCTGTACCAATGAGCGGCTTTATCCCTAAGAGAGTGAGGGAAGAGCCTCATGATCATTTTCTCCTCATACACGTTTCGTGCCTTGGTGGTCTGGACCAAAGTGGTCAAGTCCTCCAAGTGTTGAAACGGGTCTTCAGAGCCAAGCCCATGGAAATGTTTGATGAGGCTTAACACCTGGGGCTTGATTTCTATGTCTCTGACAGGAATCTGGATGCCGGAATGTTCCCCGTAAGGATCATAAAAATCCTTCAAGGGCTGAGTGCCCTGCATTCTCTGGAACCATTCTTGCATTCTCTGCATTTGTTCCAGCTGCCTTCGAAATACCTCCTGTGGATCCTGGGGCAGAGGAGGCTGTTGATCGGCCATGGGATCAATTTGGCCAAAATTCAATCGACGCATCCTAGAATACTCTAGTGATCCTTCCAATTGGGGATTCAATGACCTTCCTAGCATAAACTAGGAAAAAGTCGGAAGGACTGGGGATAAGAACCCTGCAGCACAACAAAACAAGCTTGTCCTTAAGTGGGGTAGCCTAAGGATCTACAGACTCTCAGAACCCGCCTTAAGATTATAAATGATTTACTCTACTTGTGTCTGCTTAATCCAACTAGTTAGAAGGAGGGACTAGGTAGAAGGTTCTTCCTTCGGCTTGCGCCTCCGGCTCCTAGTGTACCCCCCAGCCGCGGTCGTTTGACGCTACTCCCCTAGCTAGACATCAGATTGATCAGTATAAGCAGGTTAATCGTAAATAATCTCAGACTAGGCGCCAAAGAGCGAATCAGTCCTTAAGGCCAACGTCTACTCAATTTTATTGAGGCCTGGGATTGTAGTGCTTATGGAATATGGTGGGCCCTTAAAATGGGTTGTGCCCTTAATGATCAATTGAGTATGTGTAAGTGCATGCACAACTATGGTTTTCAAGCAAGATTATTTGTGATGAGTATATTTTAATGTTCAAATCTTGCTTAAGTAGCTTCTAGGGTTTAGAATTAGGTTGATTTCAATCAAGTTTGAGGCAAACCAGATGTTCAAGCACGAGTAAAGATTGCTTTCCTTTTAAAATCAGAAATAAAGTGGAGTGCCTGGTATGAACCTAAATTGAAAACCCTAAGAGGAAGCTACTTGGTGAGTTGATTTTAGGTTGAATGGTGCGGCCCAAACAACTCAAACAATTGGCTACAATTGCACCAGTGAGTTTGGTACATAAAAAATGATTAACATAGAATGATTTCTACTCTTTTATGTGTTGATTTGTGTGTACTAGTTCCACAGATCAGAATCCGGTTGAGTAGAAGAAAATCAATTATGTTAAGTGCCATGAATGTGGGTGTATGCTGTGTGTATGTTGAATTACCCCACAAAAATATCTTTATTTTTTTACATGCGAGGGTGAAATGAATGTGAGTGGAAATCCAAATAACCAAACTAATCATACGATTTATGTAAATACCTAGGTTAATTGGAATTTGAATTTAATGTGATGAAATGAAATCTATGGAGGGGGAAAGAATGGGGAGCACTTACAGTCGTCTTCAACTGCACTTTACTCCAATCTACCACTTGACGATTCCCTGATAGAGGTATCTGCAAAACAATAGACATGAGATAAAGTAAGTTAGAAGACAGTAAAGTTTGTGAAATGCGAAAAGAAGATTGGAAAATCATTGCCTCCCCGGCAACGGCGCCAAAATGTTGAACGTCGGAACACTACGCTATTGGAGTTGGTTTTGAAAAACCTGTCGTTGTAATTTGAGTAACGAAGAAATCCGTTCAACAAATAAAATTTATACCGAAAATCTGTAAAGAAATTACAGGTCGAACTCAGGGAGGCTATGTCGATCAAAATTCGCAATTATTTCTTTTTGTGTTTTTGTTTAAAGGGTGGAATAATCACAATGAAATGGAATCAATATAGACAATAAGAGAGAGAGAGAGGGAAAACATGTACTTGATATTGCAAAATATTTTTACAACTAAGAAAGCTTGAAAAGATTGCACTAGAAAGCGAGAAATTATTACAACTAGAAAGCAAGAAAATTCTACTCTAGATAGTAGGAAAAAGAATTGGAGAGAGAAGTTATCCTCCTCGACGATCGCTTGGAGGACGAGTTGGACGAGACAACGCTTGGAAGACGAGGAACGGAGCGGGAAAAGGGAGGTCAAAGAAGGAGGAACGGGAACAAGGAAGCACAACGTTGTCGTCTCGGGATCCGCTTCCGGAAAGGGGGCGAAAACTTGGTTTTAGCTCTTGAGGAGCATCCCGGGTGTGGGACAAACTTCTGTTGAGCTTTGGAGAGGGAGATAAGAGAAGGAGGGGATGAGAAATCCGTATGGAGGGGGTCTCCTTTTATAGTTGTAAGGAGTGGGGGCATTTTGGACATTACAACTTGAAAAACATTAATTCAGGACCTTTAGTGACGGATTTATCGGTCATTAAAGGCCTGAACGTGGCCGTCGTGCCCGTCGCTCGCACGCCCCTCTCCTCTGCACCCTTTAATGCACGCGCACGTTTGTGCACTCTCAACCGTCCGATCAAGAGATTAGATGGCTTAAGTTGCCTACGCCCGTGCCGCGTGCCTGCATGCATCACGCGTAAGCGCCGCACGTCTGATCGCGCGTGGGCGCTATCGCTCGCTTTCCGCCGCTGGATCTTCATCGCGTGGCTCTAATCGCAATCCCGCTCGCAGCGAATACGTGCTCGAACGCGCATTGCGCGCTTGCATAGCGTGCTCAACCGCTGCACTGAGCGAGCGTTTGTGTCGCACGACGTGTTTTGAGCATGGCTGATCTTGGCCGTTGGATCTTCATCCAACGGTCGAGATCAAACGTAGATGTGCCTTCAGAAGAGGATAGCGTTGGATGAGCGGTGGTGTGGCGCAACCTCTACCTTTGGATGGGCATCCAACGATTGAGATTCATCGAGCGGGTGAAGAAGGAGAGCTATGGCTGGTGTTGGGTGGCTATGATGGCGCCACGTGGCACCATCTAGGCCGTCCATCTTCTGAGTGATGTAGATGGTGTCACGGGTGTCAGATTGGACTGATTTTTGCGCCGTTAGGTTGCGATCGTCAATCCGAACCTATCCGCGCGGTCGGATTTGTCATTTGAGGTGTGGATTAACACCATCTTGGCCCTTGCTCTTTAGAGTTCCTCGGTCTCTATCTGGTGCTACGGATATCCGATTAGGGCGATCTTGGAGTCGTTGAACTCCAATTGTCGCCCTGATCAGATCCGTATAGTTGGATCTTCAATCCGAGGCTTCGATAAAAAGTGGCCCTGTCTCTAACCATAAAAAGGCGACAATTACTATACAATTTATACAACTTGATCTAAAGCATGATTATGCATGTTATGCACTATTTACAATATATGATGGTAATGTGACACTAAGAACATGAATTAATAGACATTTTAGGTTAATCAGATATATGCACATCATAGCCCTTACACTGAGATAAGCTAGAGTTCGAAAAAAAAAAATCTTAACAAACCTAATAATTGATAGTGCACTTGGAGGGGGTGATTGGTATAATGAAATAAATATAACAAAACTGAAATAAGGGAATGCATTATCAAATCACCACACAATAATAGATTGAAGATTTTTAAGTGGAAAGTCCCCATGGGTAAAAATCATCACTTAAGTCTTTCCCGACTTAGGATTTCTCGATCGTCAAGCGATCAACAATCTACTAACCACATCACTTTAAACAAAGGGTGGTGTACCTCAATTACAAACTCTTTCTAATCCCAATTGTAGGGTTTTATCCTTGCACGCAAGAAGTGACGGGGATCCAATAGGTCAGATATCGAATTACAACAAAAACATAATTCAAAGGTCCTATAGAACCACAAGTAACTAAAAATAGCTAGCTTCTATAGGTTGAGATCACTTCCCTTTAGATTGGACTATGAAGTGCTTAAGCAGAGATGGGAGTGCTCTAATGCTTGTGACAATAGGAGCAATGTTGAGCACAGGTTTGGTCACAAGCTTCTAGCTTGAGTAGTCTTCTCTATTTGATCTTCTTTCCTTGTAAAGATGTTGGCAAGAATTGTTTATGTATGTATATATCAATGAGAGCCACTTGAAGTACTTATAACAATGTTAGGAAAGCTCTAGATAGCTTGAGAGAGGCAATATGGCCATTAGAAGTGAATGGGACAAATAAATCTCGAAATAAAAAAACATTTCAAAAGGATTCACATAGACATCAATATTGTATCAGACGTTTGATAGGTCTGTTAGACATCTGATTTGGTCTAGTCAAATGTCCGATAAAAGTGTGTGACGTCTGATGAAAAATACTCCGAGAGGTGATTTCCTAGAGGATGTTTGATCAAGTGATTAGATGGCTTATTCCAAATTTTAGGTAGTCTGATAATAAGGTAGACATCTATTTTCTGAGACCAAGGGTTTGGAGTGTACTAGGTCATCTGGCCTAAGTGTCAGACGTTTGATAGGACAACCAAAGGCCTTGTTGATGGTTTGATGTGAAAATCAATTTTTGATTTGAGTTTTAGCACAAAATCTTTCTTGATTTAGGTTTTGAAGGTCCAACGAATATCTAAAGTTGTCTGACAATCATATAGAACTTATGATGGTCACATAAGATGTCTGATGCGGAGATCGGTTGTTTAATGAATCAAGTTGAACATTGGACTTCAACGTCCCTTTCAAGCATCAACTAACCAAGTGGTCAGACGACTTATTTGTTGTTATAGGTTATGTGATCAAGTTATTGGACATCTTATAATGTAGGATGTTCATGTTTTGATCTTGTCTTTAATTCTAAGGTTTACCCAAGTGTTTGGGGTGTATGTGGATGCTACTTAGGACTTGATTATTACACTTGAGCTCTTTTACACCGAGTATAAATATAAAAAAGTGAAAAATTACATCTTGGAAATACAAATACAAAGATTAAATCTTCTAATGCTTCTATCTTCTTTCTACTTTAAGCTTCTTGGTCTTCAACTCAAGTTTCATTGAGACTTCATCCTCTTTCTTGCTTTTATTCTTGACGAGCTATTTCCTTCTGGCTAATTTTTTTATTTCTTTTCATCCTTCCTGCTTGTGGTTTTAATTATCATAGTTTTCTTGCTATTTCTCAATTTACGTTCCTATAGTTTTCTCATTTTAGTTTCTTTATTGTGTAAGCCTATTGTGTGTGGTAATTTTTGGTCGAGACCTTATATGAATAATTATTGAGTACCTGTAGAACAGACTACGTACATATTTTAACTATGATTGCACTTTTTTTTGCTCGCATATGCATGCATATAGATTAAAGCCCTAACATAGCCTATAAAGAAGAGGTTTCTTAGATGTCAACTAACTCATCTCCCCACAAAGAGCCTTGAACTAGTAAGGGACTTCAAGGGACACTGCAACGGGAATGGTCCTCAAGAAAACCTTGTTGTAGGTTACTTGTACCTTATTTGGCCTCCATCTAGTGGTGAGCAAATGCAATCAGAGAGATACTTTCTTTTGATGGTCATAAAGTCTTTTTTAGGCATATCGTAGGTCATTTAGGATTCTCATAATTATTTTCAAGTATTTTCTTACCATTATTAAGGAAAAAAAGAGAGTGTAAATTTAACTCTTTTCTTAGGCTATTTTTGTGGTGTTAAACATTATATGCTTGGTTGTAGGTCTTTAAATCCTATATCAACCCTTAGATCAAGAGCTTGAGTGGACTTTGAGAGAGATTCAATGGGAGAGACATGGTAGATGAACCACCACCATCACGTATGCAAGTAAATGCTCAACCAGATCCCCCTGAGAGATTATTCTTATGTTGACAACTTTACTCTAATTTCATGTATTGATATTCTTGAGATGGGTGCATTAAGCTACACTCTTAACCCTAGTTGAATCTAACTTCGTCTCTCTTTATTCCCTTTTTCTATGGATTTAAGAACGAGGACTCGTGCAAACATTTGAATAAATTCTTGGAGGTATGAGGCAATTAAAATCCAAGGGATGGTTTGGCACTATTCTCTTTTTCGTCGAAGGATAAGCTAAATGTTAGTTGTACTCCCTCTATATAGAGATCATGATGTGTGTGGGATGCATGTGTTTAGAAGAGTCGTTATAGCTTACGCTTGCAATGTTGGTTTTAAAATGAAGAAACGGATGTGAGTTCGAGTGTCGATCTCAGGGAGGCGTGAAAATCGAATTTTTCTTGTCACTTAATGTCACAAAAATCACGGGGTTTTGCTTACGAAAAGATGCGGGTGAAAAGCGAGTGAGAGAGGGAGAAAGAGAGCTAGGGAGAGGGAGAGAGAGAGAGAGAATAGGGTTAGGATTCTTTTCATTCACAGCATGCAACTCAAACATAAAAGAGAACAAGTAATTGAATAGAAAACAACTTTATTTGACATGCAACTTTAGTTCATAATTACAACACTAGATAAATGCTTGAACATAAGTAAAGTAAAGCTTAAAAGAAGGAAAGAGAGAGAGAAAGAAGACGGCAAGGCAGCCACGGCGGTGGAGGAAGGCTCCGTCGGCGGCTCGTCGTCTCCAGCAATTACAAAGAGGGCTAATGGTAGCTAGGAGGGGGAGGAGAACACTTACAAGTGGAGTGAATGCCTTGATTGGGTGGTTGGATGGGGTTTATATAGGCAAAAGGGTTTTCTAATTCAAGTATGGGATTTAGAGACGTTTGGGACGTCGCTATATCCATACTAAATCTGTTGGTGTAGCCCCCTGCCCACTGGTCGCCAGCGTGCATCCGTTCTTCTTCACGCTTGATCCGTGCGCGCATGTCGTAAGCCCTCCGATCGAAGATCGGACGGTTGAGCTTCCACGCAGGGCGCTGGCCTAGATCGCGCCCACGCCCCCCACGTCATCGCAAGCGTCGTCTTTGGACGCGCGAGATTGTGCTGCGTTGCTCCATCCGCCCCGTCCGCTGCTGATCGGGCGGCTCAATTTCTCGTAGTGCGCCTTTGCCTCGCAATTTCCGCGTAGCGTGCTTCGAACCCGCGCCAGCTGCATGGGTGTGAGGCGTTCGCCCGCTGTGCTATGCCAACTGCTTTGTCGTCGCGAGGGCGGGCACGCGGGCGACTCTTAGCCGTTCGATCGAAGATCGACGGCTGAGATTCATCCTCTAGGTGTAGGCAGATGTAGGTAGTGGTGGAGATGTGGTGATCGGGCGCCACGTGGTGTGCTGTGGGCCGTTGATTATCAGATCAACGGTCAGAACTTCTTGGACCCATTGCAGGAGCTCCGGATGTCGGCTTTGGCCGATTTCGAGTCCGTTGGACTTCGTTCGTCGCTCTGAATCCACCCGTGCGGTCCGATTGCTCATCTGAGGCCTGTTTTGATATGTCTTTGTACACATGGCCGTTAATAATACATTGTAAGCAATCTTGATGTGCAATGCATGCGATGCTCCTATTCCTATTTATGATGTGTTATTTGTGCATTTTGCTTTTAAGATAAACCCCAATTTACAGAATTATCACCCCAGAATGCAGTGTTATCATACCCTCATGCTTACTCCTTACTAGTCCCTAGTAATATTTATTCTAGCCTTTATTACCAGTCAGAATTTAAGAAGTAATTACTTGGACACTTTGTCACTTGTCAATAGGAGGAAATATACTAAGATCTTAATCTACAAAGACTAAATAGCGCCCAGGTGTCTGCCAAAATATGAATCGCCTGAATCTTTTTTTTTTCTTATTTTTAGATTTTTTTGGAGTTAAGAGTGTGTTGGTAACTTTTTACGGCTACCCAACCCACCAAAACTCAGACAAAACTCTAAGTGCTAAGCATCTTGGTGTGAAGATCGTGATAGACTCACTCAACGGTAATTTAGACAGACTTTGGGTTTCTACGCCCTTAGGTGACCAGAAGAGGAAGTGTTTTGCCTGAAGGTGTATTTGTTCGATCGGTAGCTTTCTCCCTACGTTTGTTTTAATTGGGGTCAACACAAGGATTTTTCCAGTGTATATCTCCCCGGCTTGCTCTACTTCCCCGCTTCTTCCTTAAGTGTTTTGGTTCTTTTTGTGCATTTACTGAGCTGGGCTCTAGACAACCGACCAATGGGCTGTTACCCACGATCACTTGCCAGCCATACTTGTGCGGTGAAGTGTGGTTTATTTTGTTCTCTTTTTTCTCCTTTTATTTATTTATTTTTTTATTTGGTAGGTGGCTTCCCTGATCTCAAATTTACCTAGAGGCAATGCAGGAGAGGTGGTCCCGTGGCTGGGCTCTGGACAACCTGCTAATGGGCTGTTACCCATGATAACCTGCCAGCCATACCACCCTAGAGAGTTCATTAGCTACCCAATTTCTATCAGAATCTCCAAGGATTGAGTCTGTGCAAAAATGTGTGCAGATGCTTAGACTAAAAGTCTTTCTGAGTTAGAGGGTGAGTTGATAAGTCGTATACTTATCACCTTATTTAGTTAGTGGATTAGAATAGCTTAAGGTTGTAAGGATTTGAAGCTAAATCCATATTTTAACAGACACCAGGGCTGATTAGGCCTGAAGGCTTGAAAAGTCTAAGTGTTCAAGTTCTTTTTGTATTATTTTCCATTATTGACAAATTTCTAATGCCTAAGTTTTTCTTCCTAAATTCATTCATTTTCATTCATTTTTTTTTAAATTTTATTCTATTCAGACTGATTAAATGAGCTCAGGATCATGCAATTTACCACCCTCCCCATGCTTAAGTTGGACAATGTCCTCATTAGCAAATACATGGATGTAACAGGGGTTCAAAAAGATATTACCTAAGTGACGTAGAATACCGGATCAGTCTGAATCCTCTGGGTTGCCTCCCAGGAAGCGCTGAGTTTAATGCCTTCGGCTAGGCATAGTGCACAAATAGGAATGGTTTGGGTCAAGGAGGCATGTACAAAATCAGCCAGACCCAAAATTAGAAGTCCACAGATGCGAACAAGGTTGTAGTGGAGTCCCGTTCCTAAGGGGCGGGAATTCTGCAGCAGATGTATCATGCATGCCCGTGTCAGATCCTCTCTTAGTCTGCGGGCATGCAAAGAAGTTGATGTGGACGAGCGCACCTCGAATATTACATGCCAACACTAAGGATGTAGGTTTTATACTCAGCTTGTGTCCCCATAAAATTGTAATCCGTCAAAAGTGTATCAATTCCAGTGCATTCAGGATGTGGGATCTTTATTCTGGTAGGGTAGGTAACAAAATCAAGAGTTTCATAATGAGCCCTACAATCAAGCATGAGGTTTCTCTCCAAAGACGAATCTATCTCTTCCGCAACTACGGTTTTATTGCTCATTCCCTCCAAGCCCTTGACCTCAAGAATATTTTCTTCAACCTCCTTTGTATCAGATTCACTATTTGAGGTTGCATTAGAGGTAGGGCCAATTTCATCCTCTAGTTCATATTCTTTCTCTCGGCCCTTCTCTAAATTTGTGATGGGGATCCCAATCGATTCATAATCGATTTCTTTGAAATTATAACTCCATTCCCGATCTCCTATGTTGGCTGTTGTTCCCACCAGATCACTTCTCTCAGGCCGATTAGATTTGGATTCCAAGGCATTTCCCCTCACATTCTCAGTTTCCTCCTGATGTTCGTTCTCAATGCTCCCCAAATTGTGTTCCGAGGAATCCTCAATGACCTTATCCATTGAGTTGTCCAACTCCTAGGGGGTATCAATGGTGGACTGAACCAAATTAGGGTGACTGGGTGTAGTCCAATTGATCATGGTAGGTCATTGCTTTACGAATTCCATGACTGGAGTTGTGTGCAACAGCTTTCTCTGGCCTTCTTCCCCCAATTGTTGGAACATATCCAACATGGCTTGTTGCCTTTTAACCAATTCTTGATTCTGTCTGTGTAACTCTAACTGGAGGTTATCAAGAATTGACAGGGTGTCATTGGGTGTCCTTTGGATTTCCTCCTTGAAATCCAGGTTAAGCGGGTGTGGTTGAGGTTGTGGATTAGAATCCATACTGGGGTTTAGGTTCTTGGGTGGGTCCTCTATTCTATCATGTTCAATGTCCAGTTCTTCAAGAGGAACCATTCTCTGTTTGGTCCTACTCCAGAATAGATGAGGTTCTAGGTCCTCCTCCCAGTCAGATTCTTCATCAGGGGACCAACTCAAAGGTTGATGATCCTGGGCTTGCTTAGATTTCTGATCATTCTCTGATTTCCATTTGTCTAGAATTCCTTCCAATCCAAAGGTCAAGTAGGAAAGGTTGTTAAATTTAGATGACCTTTCTTGGTTATTGTCCTGAGAAGGGTAGGGTTCTTGGTGTTCTCCTAGAGTGTAGGTCCTATCAAAGTGGTTAGAGAGCGAGTGGGACCTAAATGATGAGGCATCGTGAGGAGAATCGAGATATGGAGCCCCAAGATTTGAATCATACCTTGAGTGGATATGTTGGGTGTATCCCAATAAGAGGTTGGTGCAGTTTGGTTATGACTGGGACAGTTGGGTCAAGAAGGATATTCTAGGTCGTACCCCCAACTTGGTGGTTGGTTAGCTCAAGTAGGCTGTGGATATGGTCTATTTGGGTTAGCATACAAATCACGTTGGGGGCAGTTTGGGTAAGATGGATAGGCATTGAAATCCATGGTTTGGAAGAAATGGAGGGATGCGAGAAGAACAGATGAGAGAGAGTTGTGTGTTCAACCAAGCAAACAAGCCTAGTCCTTATGGTGTATTCCTTAGGGGACCTAGAAATCTCCAAAAGGGTGATCAAGTTCGTAAGCACTGGACTCTCCTTTCCAAAGCTAACCTGGCCAGGTTGATTACAAGAAGATTGCAGGGAAGGTTCTTCCTTTGGCTTGCGTCGCCGGTTCCATAGACCCCACAATCGTAGTCGTTTGATACTACCCTGCAGCCTAGTCACCAGATTCTACTAAGGGAATGAAAGTCAAGTGCCCAGCGAACAAAACCCTGCCTCTCGAAACTTAACCCAGTCTCGCCTAAGGCATGTCTACTCTGTTTTAAAAGGGCTAAGATAGTGCTTGTGCTAGGGTCATGTGATGAGGCGTTGATTGGGGTAGTGCCTCTTAATTTTCTAATTTCAGTGTGTGTGCTTCTATCAAAACAGGATTTTTAAGCAAGGATTTTTTAAGATGTGGTGTCTTCTAATGTTTCATCCTTACTTTTGTGTCTTTTAGAATTTGACGTGTCTTAATGTTTTCAGACAAGTTTCAGTGGGCACGTCAAGTTTTGCATACAATTCGGTGAAAGTAGATTTCCTTTTATTGTGTAGAGGCTCTAAAACCCTAATGTACTCATCCTAGTAATCTTGCAGCTTCTATTAGATGAGTCGATTTTAGGGTTGAGTGGTGCGACCAAAGTCAATTCAAGGTGGCTCCGCAAACACCACTAAAAAAGAAAGAAGAACACTCCAAGAATTTATTCAGAATGTTAGAGTGTATTTTTTTTGTTGGGTGATGTGTTAAGGATGTGGGTCAGGCAATCATGCACTATGCCAATTTTTTTCAGTTTTGCAATTTTTTTGGATTTTTAAGCAAGCAAACAACCATGGGTGAAGAAATACTCACGACTGGTCCTTGTTATGCTTATTCCCTTGTTACTGTCACGAGTTGCGCTGCTTCGCCGTCCAAGCGTCGAATTCCTACAACCATCAAGTAGAAGGAGACAAGACATTAGATGATGTGAGCATGGATGTAAAATGGAAGTGACAAAACAAATCCGTGGCCAAAAACTAACGTGTGCGGGACGCATGTGTTTAGAAGAGTCGTTATAGCTTGCGCTCGCAACGTCGGTTTTAAAATGAAGAAATGGATGTGAGTTTGAGTGTCGATCTCAGGGAGGCGTGAAAATCGAATTTTTCTTGTCACTTAATGTCACGAAAATCACGGGGTTTTGCTTGCGAAAAGACGCAGGTGAAAAGCGAGTGAGAGAGGGAGAGAGAGAGAATAGGGTTAGGATTCTTTTCATTCACAGCATGCAACTCAAACATAAAAGAGAACAAGCAATTGAATAGAAAACAATTTCATTTGACATGCAACTTTAGTTCATAATTACAACACTAGATAAATGCTTGAACATAAGTAAAGTAAAGCTTAAAAGAAGGAAAGAGAGAGAGAAAGAAGACGGCGAGGCAGCCACGGTGGTGGAGGAGGGCTCCGTCGGCAGCTCGTCGTCTCCAGCGATTACAAAGAGGGCTAATGGTAGCTAGGAGGGGGGGAGAACACTTACAAGTAGAGTGAATGCCTTGATTGGGTGGTTGGATTGGGTTTATATAGGCAGAAGGGTTTTCTAATCCATACTAAATCTATCGGTGTAGCCCCCTGCCCACCGGTCGCCAGCATGCATCCGTTCTTCTTTGTGTCTGATCCCCGCACGCACATCGTAAGCCGTCCGATCTGAGCTTCCGCGCAGGGTGTTAACCTGGATCGCGCCCACGCCCCCACGTCATCGCGGGCGACGGCTTTGGACGCGCGAGATTGCACCGTGTCGCTCCATCCGCGCCATCTGCTGCTGATCGGGCGGTTCAATTTCTCGCAGTGCACCTTCACCTCGCAATTTCCGCGCAGCGCGCTTCGAACTTGCGCCGGCTACACGGGTGTGAGGCGTTCGCCCGCTGTGATGTGCCCGCTGCTTTGTCGCGGTGAGGGCGGGCACGCCGGCGACTCTCAGCCGTTCGATCGAAGATCAACGGTTGAGATTCATCCTCCAGGTGAAGGCAGACGCGGGCAGCGGTGGAGATGCGGTGATTGGGTGCCATGTGGCGTGCTGTGGGCCGTTGATCATCAGATCAACGGTCAGAACTTCTTGGGCCCATTGCAGGAGCTTCGGATGTCGGATTTGGCCGATTTCGAGTCCGTTAGACTTCGTTCGTCGCTTTGAATCCATCCGTGCAGTTCGATTACTCATTTGAGGCTTGTTTTGACATGTCCTTGTACACATGGCCGTTAATAATACATTGTAAGCAATCTTGATATGCAATGCATGCAATGCTCCTATTCCTATTTATGATGTGTTATTTGTGCATTTGCTCTTAAGATAAACCCCAATTGACAGAAATATCACCCCAGAATACAGTGTTATCAGATCACAACTTGGGCCACCTTATACTTAGAGTTCCTCAAGAAGTACTGCCTTATGGGAAAGATGAGTAAACACAAAAAGGCCATCCTCAATTTCCAAGCCCATGAAGGAGTGCAATATCACGAGACTTGGGAATGCTTCAAAGACCTTCTAAAGAAATGCCCACACCATAACATCGAGAAGTGGCAACAACTTAAAAAATTCCAAGATGGTCTCTTTAATTGATATGACCAAATGATTGATATTGCCAGATGGTAGTTTCGTACTCAAGAATGATGATGAAGCTTGGGTTCTAATCTAATCACTAAGTGATAACTCATTTCAGGATAGCTCCCTATGTATGGAAAGACTCGTACCTCAACTACACAAGAAGGGAGGAATCTATGGGGTGAATTCCAATGATGACATTTAAATAGCCCTGTGCATCACTTGGCTACACTAGAGGAGGGTTGAATTGTGTAGTCCTCAAAAAACTTGTCAAATTTAAAGATAAACAATGTAATGAAAAACAAACTACAATAAAAATGGAACTCAAGATTTCACAATGAGAATCATTTCAGTTAAAAACCACTACCTAGGTTTCCTCAAACTAGAATTTTCCAAATAATTCACTAACAAACCACACCACTAAACTGATGGTGGTGTAACCTCTTACAACTCTTTCTCCTTAATTCCCTATAGAGAGAATTTTATCCCCACTTAAAGTAGTGGAGAAAGGAATCCTAGCAACAAGGGAGCCTTTATACAACTTAGACTAAATAAGGGTAAAATAAAACCAAAACCTATGGAACCTCAAATAATGTGATAGGGAGCTTCAAGTATTAAAACAATGATCCTTGAAAAGAATACTAAATGCAAATTGAGGTCGTAGAGCACTTTAAGAATGGTTTGTAGGAGAATCATTTGTAGAAAGGCTTAGTGCCAAGGTTGCAGGAGCATGGGAATAGCAAAGAGCACAATTAATGTTATAACTTGATTTCAAACCTATGTTTAGATTAAGCATGTCAAGACAAACCTGTTGACACTCGGTAAATGTGAATTAGGCCAACGTAGCCTAAAACGAAAAAGGGTTGGTTTTGGTCAATCTTAATCAACCCTTGGGTAACATTTGTCTGGAAGGTGTCACATATGGTATTGTTGAATTCCACTTGTGGTAACCTTTCTAACAGTTCCTATTTCGTGGAAATCCAAGTTGTAAAACAAAAGTTACACACAAAACATGTTTAATAGGGACGTAGGCGCATGTGAACAAAAACTATTGGTTCGGTGGGTTAGGTTGAAACCCAGGTTTCAAGTTATTTTAGAGTTGATTGCATCGTTTTGAACCCATCAATACCTATTAGATTAGGATCATGTCAGAATGCCTAGTAAAACATGAAAAATGCATGTTTTTGGTCAACCCTTGGTTAAACCTTTTCAAAAGGGAGCCATGTGTAGTATTATTAGCCTTTTCTCGTCGCAAACTTTTCAACAGTACTCATTTTGCATGAAACTGATGTGTGTAGCTCAAGCTACGTTAAAAACAGAGCGAATAGGATTAAGTCACAGCTAAGCTCACACCTAAGGGCATTTTAGTCAAGTTAGCCATTCCTAATCCCCCTACCATGTCCTTAAGCCTATTTAGGACCCTAATTAGGGGGTTGGGTCATTAATTATCCGCTCAAACTACACACATCTCAAGGGAAGGAAGAGAGAAGAATGAAGAAGATAGCAACAGAGGGATAGGGCTTTTGTAGGTTTGGCCCTACCAGGAGGGGTGACGAAATAAAATGCGGAAATAAAATATAAAGCAATCTCACAAAAAATCAATCGCACAAGTACACAAGTAATTTTTAGGTGGAAACCCAAACCGGGTGAAAACCACCACCTAACCCTCTCGAGTTAGGATTTTCCAATCAACCTAGTTGATCAAATCCACTAACCGAATCACTTTAAAACGAGGGTGATTCAACCTCAGTACAACCACGCTACAAGTACGAGGGTAGCGTTCCTCAACCCCTTCTCTCCACGAGAAGGATTTTGTCCCACGAAGGAGACGGGAATTTGCAAAGCGAATACCCAACCAAATAACAAAGATAAAATAAACAGCAAACCTATAGAGCCAACAAAGTAATAAACCTAAGCTTCTATAGGATTTAGGAAACTCCCCTTTGCAAGGAGTGCGTCGACGATGACGCGGGTGCGTGAGCCATGCAACGGCGCAATGTCGCTCTCGTAGACAACGGCGGGAGAGCGGGTGCGCGAAGGGAATGATGCTCTCAAGATGTAGAACTTGAGCTTAGAGAGCAAGAGCTTCTTGGACACAAGAGTGTGGAAATACTTGATCTTAGTGTATTGCAAAGTGTTT
Organism: Thalassia testudinum; assembly: GCA_037157565.1. NCBI lineage: Eukaryota > Viridiplantae > Streptophyta > Magnoliopsida > Alismatales > Hydrocharitaceae > Thalassia > Thalassia testudinum. The sequence continues at coordinate 9,806,213 of JAZHRO010000010.1, read as the reverse complement.
CTTGTGTTTCTCTTGTTGTGTCTTGGTGTGTAAAGGCTCCCCTCTATTTATAGAGGCCTTAGGAAGGCTTTGGAAGGCTTAGAAAAGCTTCCATAGCCGTTGGGAACAAAGTCCAAGAGAATCAGGCCGAAATCAGGACAATGATTACATTTGACAGGGTTATCAGACGTCTAACTCTGGCATCAGATGTCTGGAAGGCCACTTTAAGACGTCTGATTTAAAGGTCAGACGTCTGATTCTATGCGGGTTTCTCCCTGACTTGAATCAGATCTAAACAGGGTTTTTGTGCAAGTCCATCAGACGACATACAGGACGTCTGGCACTATGTCTGGACGTCTGGAAACCTACTTTTACTGTGGGAATTGATTTCCAAACGTTGCAACAGCTAGAAAATCTCTGAGAAGAGATTTTGGGTCAGCCGAGGCAAAAACGGTCATTTATCAGACGTCTGGAAAGGCCTAAGGACGTCTGATAAGGCTCTAACGGTCATATTCTTGACTGTTTGCTAAGCCAGCCAACGGTCCACTAATTGGACGTCTGGCAAATTCATCAGACGTCTTCTAAGACGTCTGGACTAAGGTATGGACGTCTGATTTCATCAGACAGAACTAGCTATGTCCAGCCTAACAGTTATCAGACGTCTGAAACAACAGTCAGACGTCTTAAAATGCTCTATCAGACGTCTGATTTGGGAATTAGACGTCTGGAAGTGCTGTTTGAACCCTATATTGGTTTTCTAAGTATTCTACAGAAAACCTAAGTATCCTAGGGTTGTGCCGGTGTTCCTAGGACTACTGTTAGGGTTCTTTGAGGCTCTTTAACATAAAATATCTAAGGAAATAAAGAGCAACAAAAGAAACGAAAAATACAACAAGTGCAAAAGAAGGAAATCTATCCTATTCTTCATTTCCTTCCATCTTCAATCTTTCGCTCCACGCGAACCTCCTCTGTTTTCCGTCAAGCTCCTCCAATCCATCCTGGATGCGAGCTCGAGTTCCGTCTAAACACGTCCACATTTGCAATTGACCTGAAATCTAGGACTCAAATTGCAAATGTTAAATAACACGTGTTTTGTTATCATCAAAACAAATGATCGTGGTGCTCTAGCACCAACAGCTTTCATGCACAAGGGTGTGCGGGGAGAGTGCAGGTGTGCGTAGGCCACGCGAGTGTGCAAAACAAGTGCATGTAACCCGCGACGGGTGTGCAATCAGGCACGATGGGTGCGTGTGAGCAACGAGGTTCAAATCCCTTCACGTATTTTTTTTTTGAAACTAAAATCCCTTAATGTATTTCGAGTGGTTTGAGGCCTTCCCAAACTTAATTTTTCACAAATAATATACCATTAGAATTATCTCTTCGCGAACTACATTTTAAAAGTTTTAAAAATTTCTTTTGGCTCCTATACTTGTGAAAATTGAGAAAACTCATTCCATGCTTATGATAATCATTTGGTGCCATGTCAATGTAGGATCAACGCATCATGGCATGCACAAGGTTCGAGGCAACACAAATAGCATGTGGGAGCCTTTGATCGATTCTTTCATAGTTGCTGTGACCCCCTAGTGACGCTAGGTAGAGTAGTCTCGTCTTTTCTTTCGCATGCATGGCACTTGATTTTTGTTCTAGTATGTGCCTTGTCATGTTATTTGTTATCCCTTTTCTTTTGCTGAATTTGGGAGTCCTAACCTGAAATATGATTAGTTCACTTTAGGTACTTGAATAATTAATCACATTTTGTAATTAATTGATAATAATTTATAGCTTGATAACCTGGTGAAATACAATTTGACTTAATGAATCAATGAATATGAACTTATGACTATGGAAGACTAAGTGTTGGGTCATACTAGTAAATGTTAGGCCATACTATCTATTTAGTATACCGAATTAGACAAGCTTGTTCCTTAAATGAATTGAATGGTGATGCATATAAAAAATATGTGAACTCATTTAAATGTTTAAAGTTCTAAAGTTGGTGATATAAATGAAAATATATTTGGTTATAACTTGTGGTGTGCCGAAGGAGTTGAGATATTTCGTGGTTGAAATATTGTAACCATGGAATCTCGTGAGAATAGTTAAATGGTTAGCCTTGTGCCTGGAATTAATGACATGGCCGATTATACTGTATTTAGAGGTAGAGACTGATTCAGTAAGTCAACTTGCCTCCCTACAATTCTTCTATTAGGCTGTCTGTCCAATCAGGTAGCTAGGTGTAAGTGGGTACATGTTACTTACTGTGAAAGGCTTATTATTGTTTTCTTTTATGTCTTGTACTAGAGATGACTGATCGTGTGCCAATACAGAATAGCGTCACACATGTGTATCACATGAACTCGTAGTAACCACTTCACCTAGGCTAGGACCCTAAGGTGATTTACCAAGTAGTGGGGTTGGTGCCTGCCATTCTCCTGGAAAAGAGAGTGTCTTATATTGACCTCATATTTGGGATATTGCAACAATATCTTCTCACTCCTTCCAAGAAAATTGATTGTGGGTTGAGGATGATCATAAAAGTGGGAAGGCACATAAAATTTGTAAATTGAGTAATAAACTAAAAATTAAAGAATTAATGTAAATAAGTACTTGTTCTTCTTGATTTTTGTAGTTTCCTCTAATTTGTATTGATATTTTGCCTTTTCTTGCTACTTAACTAGGCTTTTGCTAACTTTTCCACTGGGTTCTACTCAGGTTTTGATGAGAAGTAGCCAAGTCCCACGGCGGCAGGAGGAGAAGGTGCTAGTCTAAGTTCTGCATCATAACTGGTCTATAGGGTCATTTCTTGTTAGAAATAGTTAGTTCATTTTTTCAGTACATATTTTCTTTCGGTACTATTTTCTCCATATTTGTTCTCTTTTTCTTATGTGATGGTTATTAATGATAATTGGATGCTTAGACTTTTCACTCAATTTAGATTTATTCTTCTCTTATATGCTCTGTACGTGTGATGTTATGCGTTGTGCATGTACTATGTTTTATGTTTATATGTTGGATGACTGAGATCTTAGGAGATTTCAAAAATTGACTTGGGTCCCTACTAGGGTGGGAGTTTAGGTCGTAGAACTCAAAAGTAGATTTGATCACCAAAGATGTTTGTCGAGTGTTGTGTGTTATGTCGCTTCGATCGTTTTTCAAAAATACGTGTTGCAGTACAGTTAATTAAAGCGAGATGAACAGTTACAATTTATATAACTCGAAATAAAAGTATTCCGAGGTCGTCTCTTGGAGCAAACTTAATGTGTGATTACCACTATTTCATTTTAACTTATGAACTAGATTGAAAGGATTTGATTTCGTAATTGCTAAATCTAGTCTAATATAGTTGCAGGAATTAATGCTTAATTGAAGATAATCAGAAAATAAATGTAATTAAGTACTAAATGTTAACTCACTGATGTTTAGAAATCGGATCAACAACCAATAATCGAGATATTTAATTCATTTCTTGCAAATGATGAACCCTTACATATAAGTCCTTGGAAGGATGCAATTAGGTCCCCACAAATTTGCAAATCAGTCCCTTCTTCTATAATTTGGTCCTTCCTCTCTTCTCCTTCTTCCTTCTTCCTCTTCTTTTGCTTCTGCAGGCCGTTAATGGAGGAAGGAGGCGGCAAGATTCTGAGCTCAAATCTTCAAGCCGAGGTGCCGATGCGGTTCAATGTGGTGCACCAAGGGTGGCGGAGTTGGTGAATTGATGCTGCGACGTGTTAATGTGACCGGCGATGGGTCGACTGCAAGTGTCGTCAGGTGCGTAGGGCGTCGATACTCCACATCGAAGCGACGAGGAGCTTCGCCGTTGTTTACTGAAGATGATCGCAGTGGCGATTAGCTGTGACGGAGCCCTAGGAGGGCTGGAGGACTCGATGAAGACAGTGGTGGCGAGGGGCGTCGGGTGGACAGTTGGTGGCGTCGAACCCCTCAATAAGTTGAGGGGTTTTGCTCCTCATGGTGTGGCGGAGGTCGTGGGGTGGTTGTGAGGTGGTGTTGATGTGAGGAGACCGAAGAAGGCCTCGCCGGAGCCCTCATCAGTCGTGGGGGAGAAAATGGGATAAGAGGAGAAATATATGCTAATTCCTAAATTCAACTACCCTAAATTACACTACAAGGGTGGAAGAGTGGACAGAATTACCTATAGGTGGACGAGAAGGTAGAGAAACGACCGGTTTTGGTCCGCCGGTCGCGAGGAAGATGGAGGATTCGAGGAAGAAGACGACAGCAATGAAGTGGACTTGGAGGTCCCGCGTTTGCAGGCTAGGACCGGACGGAGGAGGAGAGGGAGTTGGCGCAACGCTCTTGGCAGGAGTGTGATCTGAGGAGGGGGTAAGATAAGCCGTCAAAGTCAGAGACGAAGATGGTCGCTGCGAAGGAGAAGAGTAGGGTTCACGATCCAATCTCCACTACTTTGATCAGTGCTTCTCAGGAAAGCTTTATAGGTGGCTTGCTCACTTGATTGAGGACAAATCATGGCCTTGAAAAGGCAGTATCGAGGGGATTCCGACGAGGTCTATGGACGAGGATTTCGGCTGCCATAGATGGTATCAACAGCTAGACGGATCGACACAATGCTCGAGGAGTGATTATGCCCGGTTACACACAATTTCACCGAGAGAATCGATGGGATTTCATCCATGAAATCCGCGCAAAGGAGCTGTTGTGTGCAAGCTGCTCGCAAAGGAGGAAGAAGGTATTGACGTCATCATGACGGCAGCAAAGGACCGAAAAGAAATAAATTTGGACAAAAGAGTAAGAACATTTGGACCAAATTACAATGAATTCAAAAGTTAAGGACTAATGTGCAAAGTAGGTAGGGATGGGGTCCAAATAGTCCCAACTTTGTAGGGTAACCTAATTTAGACCCAAAGAATCTAATGGTGACTTCAATGTTGGGTTTTGATGACATTTTCTTTGTCAATTTATAGATTAACCCAAAATGCATTAATTGTTAACTTTGGTCTTTGATTTAGGTCAAATTGGGTTCTGCCTATCAAATTTATTGATCCAAACCTTATAAAATATTTTTTCATGATTTTAAGAAGGTTTATATTAATTTTAAACCCAATTAATTTAAGTGAGGCTGAAATTAGGATTTTTATTTGAGATCTAGCCAATCTTAATAGAAACCCTTAATCAGTTAATGCAAGCCTACTTATTCAGAATTTGAGCTCATATGACCTTCAATTTAGTGTAGTTTACCCTTTAGTTAATCTACATTTTTATTAATCTGTTAAAACAACAGAATTAACTAATTTCAATGTCATTCCTCCTAATTCTTCATGTCATTAAGTTATACCCTTTTGTTTATTAATAAAGTGAATTTAACCTTAGAACTTAGCCAAATTAAACTAGTTATGAAGGTTGATGGTGTTACCATCATTATGTCTTGTTAACAGATGGCTGAAGGTTGTTTATAGCCTCATTTTTTACCTCCAACGTTTAAAAAGTCTTATTAAGGAAAATATAACATTCAAGAGATACCAACTCTATCAAAGTTGAACATTATTGATTGGTCAATGTTTTTTTTTGTTTAAAACAATGAGGTTGATATTGGTCGATCAAAATATGATAGGAAAAAAATGCTCCAATTTCAACACAGCTTGGTTGATCGATAAAAGTGTTTGGTTGATCACGATCAAAATTTGGCGATTACTTCTAGTTTCTATGTAAATGTTAATTGATCAAAAATTGACTGGGATGATTCTTAAACTACCCATTGCATAGAGATCAATCAAGACTTTAGATTGATTGATCAATATATACTAACTTTGATCGATTAAAATAATGTTTGATCGATTTTTTCTAAGTGAAAAGAGATTATTTCTTGAATACTTAACAACTTAAGGGATTAAGCTTACATTTGGTCTATTATTCATTGCATTATAGACTAACTTAGCTATTTTTTAGAGATATCTAATGCAAGTGAGTAATCAAATTTGATACAAAATCGTGTGAAACAATTTTGACCCCCATTTTGATGACATCACTAAGTTTTCAATGCATATTTGAGGTTCTTTAACAAAATAAACTCTTTTTGTGACAAAGAGGTACTTGACCTATTTCTGGATGCTTCCACAATTATTATCCTTGATGTGCATCCTTTGCAATACATCCTTTGTATATCTTGGAATTTTAACTCGCTTGACCTACATCCTTTGCAATTGTTTTCCTAAAATATTGATGCTAAAACAAACCAAAGAAGTATTGCCCTTATGGTTTCATTCTAGTATTTTTGTAATCATCAAACCTAAAGCGTACTAGTACCTTATGGTACTAACAGACCATGCTAGGAAGGTCAACATGATTGTTGAGGAAAATGTTGAAGAAAATATATTAATGGAGAATAATAGAGAAAGAATGATTGAGGATGCTGGAGAAATATATAATGATGTTAGAGGGAATGTTGGACAACACAATAAAAGTGTTTTGATGTTAACAAAATGTAGTGGCCATATTGATTGTCTAACAAGTATATACAAGATGTACAATATATATGTTAAATTAAGATGTTGTAAAGAACAGGTAAATTGATGAAGAGTTTCGATGAAGGTACTAGGCTGGACAAGTGGAGTTGACTCGTTGAATGGGATGACTGAAACTAATGAAGAAGCTTAATTGATCATCCAAGCCAAATAAGGAGATGTGAACCCATGTCCTTAATGAACAACTAAGCTAGAGATGAAAAACTGCAAGTTTAAGCAAGAAAACATTGATGAAGATGAAGAATTGAAGAAATTCAAGAGCTTGGAGACATAAGAAGATTTCGATTTCTTGTAGCTGATTTTATCCAATTTATCAAGATATATTTTTCAACACAACTCGAAATAAGAAGGTTCGATCAATTTGACAACTAACTTAAGGATTTAGAGAGTTCCTTCATAATAGTTATGTCAAATGAACGATAAAATGCAAGTTTTTTTAACCTATTGGATCAACTAAACCATTTAAAAATAAGCCTAATTGTTTTTCAACCAAGTATTTAAGAACATTTTGGCCATTAGAACCAAATTTGATGATATTTCAATTTCCACCCACTCAAAGAACTTTCAAGATCGGTAACAGTATTTCAACTAATAAAAAAAAGTTCAACCAATTAAACAATGTTGAATCTTTATTACTAGAGGAGACATATTGTGATCTGAAATTAATTTCAAAGTCACCCAATTAGGACTATCCTAGCTATATTTTAAGTTTTTGAAAAAGGTTGATTTGCCAATGATTTCTAATTGTTGAGGGGTCAGCAATAGGTCATTTTGAGAAGTGAGGTTCACCTATAAATTGAGGAGATTAAGAGGCACTTAACACACAACAACTCAAGCGATGGAAAGCTTGATAGCAAAGCTTTAGATCTTTCTCTCTCTCTCTCTATTTTTGTGCTATAATTTTGACATTTTGGTGGAGAGAACTTTTGATATTTAAAGGAGAGATGCTCTTGATGTTATTATAGAGAGAGGATAGAAACCTCCATAGCAATGCTTTAGATCTATCTTTCTTTCTTTCTCTCTCTCTCTCTCTCTTGTTTTGCACTATAATTTTGACATCCTGGTGGAGAAGATGCTCCTGATGTTATTATAGAGAGGTGTTGTTGAAGGAATTTTATAAGTGATTTTAGAGTAGGATATTATGGCAAAAGTGATTCCTGAGAAGATTCTCACAAAAGTAATTTTGGAGGAGATTTTGGTGATTTGGATAGAAATTTATTTTTGGAGGAATATCTAGGGAATTCATTCCTGAGGAATCGTTGGTTTAAGGAATTCTCGTTGAAGTAAGATTTAAGAGGAATGTTGAGTAGAAATATGATAAAAGAAGTTGAAGTTATCTAAACTCTGAGGCTATAGACGACATTTTGCTTGAGTTGGTTGCTTTGCTCTTAATATTTCCGGACTTGGATCCATAATATCTTTTTGATCAAGGGAAGTTGTTTTGATTCAATTCCAAGTAGCTTATCTATAGCTACTAAATATATGTTTTTCTTGAATTTTTTGGATAAGGATAGGATTGTTGACTATCTGATATTTGTTATCCTATTGACATTATTACTTTGATATTGGCTAGTGGTTCACTAGATATATAAAGAGGACAATTCTCCTACAGCTAAGGGGAAGAAGATTGCCCTTGGAAGGGCATTCCTAGAGTGACTACGTTTAATCCTTACCTACTTAAAAGGATTAAGATTAGTCAAAAGCCAATCTCAAGGATTGGACGTCACTCAAGATTAGGTGAATGGATATAAAACTCGCATGCATTTTGTGGTTTGGTTGTTCTTTGTTTACTTGTCATTGATACTATTTAGTATTTTGCATAATTGTTTAGATATATATTGCATATTTGTTATGTTTGTTAGAATTTGAGGGTACTATTCACCTCACCTTTAGTGCCATCAACCCCACAATGATTGCACAGAAGATGGATAGAATGTTCTCAAGAAATCACTATTCTTTTGTGACTCACACATGAGCAAGATATGTGTACCCTTTGTTCAAGTTTTTTCCACTAAGTTTATCATAGTAACCTACTTGGTTAGTATCTTGAATTTTTGCACAACCAAGTGATAGCACACAACTATCGATGCCCACCCAATAACCTCTTTTCAAACACATACTATCCAAATTGAAGGAGTTGGTGCAAATGCACCTTGTTCCTTGATTTTGATGATGACAAAACACTTTGTATTTAATAATTGCATTTGAGTGTTTAGTTCTTAGGTTTAATGCAATTGATTTGAAGTGTTGGAGAAGCTTGATGTTGGACAAAAGTATCAAGGAACACTTGGAGGTAGGAGCTTTGGACTTGAAGACAAAGAAGGATGAAGAATAGGATAGTCCTCATTTAATGTATTCAATGTATTCTTTGTTGCTCTTTATACTTCCTTAGATTACTTGTAAAGAGCCCCAAAATAGAGTTAAATACCTTAAAGAATCATTAGAATACCTAGGGAACCCAAGCCATGCCTTAAAGAACTCAAAACAACACATAACATAAAGGCATCGACTAATAACACACTTGGTCGACTGACTCTTCAATAGCCAGTTGACTTGGAGCCTCACCAACCAATCGACCGTCATGTAGGATGCAACCGGCCACCAACCAATGGCTTAGATGATAGCCCAATAGCAGTTAGAAACCTTGGAACTTGAACCTATTAAATGCAATGATGATTTAGTTAGATTGGCTAGATTTCCCACGTCGACCTCCAATTGACCAGTCCTTTTATAACGCGTCGATTGATATTGTATTAGGTGTTGATCGGTTACCAAAAATTCCAAGTATAGGAACTCTGAACATAGGAACCTTCTATAGCAAGCCGACCATCAGTTAATTGACTAGAACATACTCACCTGACCATTAGTCAACCTGCTTGTAAAGACGATTTAGGGCCATATCCACCCATTGTAGGGCACCAACTGAAATTATCTTTTGGTTGACCAGCCTTGTATTAGCTAGGCAACAAGGGGGCGACTGGCTTGCACTGTCAGATAAGTTGCTCGATTTTCCAAACATCTGTTGTGACCAATGACAGTCTTAAATGTTCCAACAGGCATATCTTATACTTAGGCCTCTCTAGAGTATTCAAAACCCCTCTATAAATAGGGTAGAACACTCTTAAGTCCAAATACAACAAGAGAAGTGAGAAATCAACAGTGAGCCACTACTTCCTACCATACACTTCCACTTAGGGAGAATCAAGGGAGAAGAAATTAGTGCTTACTCTCCAAATTTTGAACTTCGCATCTAACAGCACCAAAACACCATGCCTCCACATTGACCCGCTTTCACTTTAGGGAAGTAATCCTTACGTATATGAGTTTAGGTTTAACTTCATATTTGGGCTCTATGGGTTTTTGTATTTTGTATTTTTGTTGGATATTTGCGTTACGAATTTCTATCTCCTCATGAGACAAAATAATAGTAGTGGAGAAGAGTGATCTTAAGGTAACCACCATCATATAAATAGTATAGTTGTATTGAGATTGTATTACCCTCCGTTTAAAGTGATACGATAGTGAATTTCATCAACTTGGTTGATCGTGAAATCCTCAATGAGTAGACTTAGGTGGTAGTTTTTACTCAGGTTGGATTTCCACTAAAAAATCTTGTCTCATTGTGGTGAATCTTTGTGTGATTGAATTTTATTTTAAATTGTTCATTATTTTATTTTTTGCACTATTCACCCCCTTCTATAGTTCGAAATCCCACCACCCAAATTCATGGAGACAAAATACGTAACCCCAACAACCTCCACTGCAGCTTGACCTACCTAAAGCTTTCATTTCCAAAACCCTTAAACGACACAATCTACATATTTAGAGGCCATCATCAAGGCTATACATGAATCCATCAAGCCATGATCACGTCTAGCATGAATTCAATTGAATGCTTTTCTAGTCATGTCACAATTTATTACGAACCTAAAATCACAAATAGGACAACTCATCTCTCTTCTAAGTAAATGGAAGGAGGGAAACTACCAAATCAGCTGGAGGCAAATCTGAAAAAGGAAGAACAGAGTCTTTTGCATCCTAGCTTTATGGCTGCAATATGTTTGGTTATAGACATAAAATACAATACTTCCTTGAAGGCAACCAAATGTGTCCTTGAGTGGGTTTTCATTAGGATTGTTAAGCAAATTCTCAAATCTAGTTATACTTGGATGCTATGAACTAAGAGGCCTTATTGGTGATATTTATACTTTTCTCATGCATATTTAAGCATACAATGAGGGCATTTCATGAACAAGGCATGGGAGAAGGATGATTCTATCAGGTCAATATTTCGCTAGTTTCGAATGGTTTCTTTTAGGTTTTTTTACATGTTTTTTTCATGGTATTTTTAGTTCAAAAAAATGAGAAAAAAATTTTTGCTACAACTTTTTGGAGATAAGTTAGAAAAGGATGATGATACTTAGGTTTTCAGAAATCACTAGCCATAGGGATGCATGATTAAGGCCTTTTCATTGAGACTCTTCGAGTCATGTAGACTTAATCAAATATTTACTGAAATGAGAATTTGTTTTTTCTAGGTTCTTAAAGAGTTTTATTAAGTAAGATGTCAACTTGATGAGATAAAGAGTACGTGACTTGTCTTTCCATATTTTTTTGTGAGTATTTTTGAAGTCCAAGCACCTAACATACGGCACTTACATGTTGATTAACTTGTAGTAAATTAGTAGTGGACCAAGAGTCTCACCTTTAAAATTGATGTACATCTTTTAAAGACCTTTGCAAGTATGGCTATCCCATTACACTAATTAGTATGCTCCTTATGTGTAAGATATTTAGATTTTACTCTTGCTCCTTAACCTTATCACGTCTCAATAAAGAGATGTTTTTGAATTAAACTTGGAAGAGTCACCCAGAGAAAAAATGCAAGGAGAAAAGAAGAAAAAAAGCAACTTTACTTAACAAAAGATGACGGGAGGTGATGACGTCATTATTTTGTGCTTAATTATTGCTAATTCTAGTCATTCGGTTTGTTTATGCATATTTCCATTTATTAGTCTCATGCATTTCAGTAATTTATCTTGCAATTCATGAATACATGTAATATTTTTGCATTGCAGGTATCCAAGAGATCAGAGAAAGTGGAGTTACGAGGGGCTCATGCACGATGCGAACCACGAGAGGGTGGTGGTACAAAAAGATCGAGAGGAGAGAAATGGAGAGGAAAAGAAAAGAAAAAGAAAAGAGGAAAAGAACGCGTGAGGTGGAGCGCCGGCGGGCTCCTGTCCGGCACGTGGGCCTCCGGAGCACATTGGGGTCGGATGGGCGGTGAGCTTTAGGCCCACTTTGGCACCCTTTTGGTGAACAAAATCTGGAAAAAGCATGGAAAAATCCCTCGATAATTGCTGGTAGCGTGAATAAATGGGATCTTCATAAGAATTAGTAGGATTTGAGGAATTTTAGTCACCAACAACTTCCTATTTTTATTAATTTTAAAATTCCTCGTCTCTTAATCGAATTTGTGACCTCTTTATCTCCTCTAAACCTATATAAAAAGGGGTTTAATTAGGAGTTCCTTCAGAGGGAGCTTCTTACTCTCAACGCCGGCCACCCTCCTCTCCTCCTTGGCTGTTTGTCCCTCCATATCCCCATTTTGTCCGAAACGCTCTTCCGCTATGGGCATCGTGTTGTGTTTCCGCGTGGTTGGCATCTTCATCATCGTCGAGAAAGTAGTTCTATGACCGCATGCTTCATTGTTCTCCGGGTGATTGACGGCCATAACGTTGATGTGCGTGGGACACTAGATCAGTGCTAGATTTGTATTTTCTCATCTTGTCTTTAGTTTTCTTTTACAATATTTAGTCATTTACTCTTGTATTTAGACTTATCGCATTGCATTTAACATTAATTTCATTGATTTCAGTTTGTTTCAATTCATTTGTGCTTGCATTGTTTTTTTTTTTTTTTTTGGTCTCGGTTTAGAAAATTCTCTTTGTGCTTGTCCATCATTCAAAAAAAAATCTTAAAATATAATATAATAGTTTTCTTTTGTTATCGATACATTTCATATCAATTTTTACGCATAGATCATTTATATAAAAGTACAAAAAATCATTTACCATTATGTTACCGTTGCACCTCAACATCATCATATCTTTTTCTAAGATTCATATATAGATAATTTTGGTAATTGTTTTTAGGTTGTGCATTTTGTTAGTTACTTGTATGCCAATTTTGTGGTAAAACTATTGTTGGTGTAAATGTATCTTGGTCTTTAATTTTGATGATAACAAAATAAAAATATATTTAACAATTGCATGTGAGTTGTGAGTTCTTAGGTTGCAACCGATTTAGAAGACCTGGAAGATGTTCAAACTCTCAATCTATGGAGGTGGAGGAGTTTGATGATGAGCAAAAGCATTGAGAAGCAATCGAGTTAAAGCTTAGAGTTAAACCTTGAAGACAAAAAAGAAACAATAATAAGATAGACTATTTTATTTATATTCTATGTATTTATTTTTGTTATTTTCTTTTCATTAGATAATTGTTAAGGAGTCCAAAATATGATAACATATCCTAGACATACTCACTTAACCTTAGGATACTTAGGCAAATCTTATAATCAAGTTAGAAAACCAAAATAGCAAACACCTTGTCTTATCAAATATTCAATAAGCCTTATCAGATGTTCAGACATTTTATCAGATGTCCAATAACTCATTTTAAGACATTCATACATTTAATCAGACGTCCAATAACCAGAATTCTAGAACTTGAGTCTGTGGTATTTGCTTTTGGACGTCCATACCTTATGTTAGACGTCTAGAACCTCTTCTAGACATCTAGAGATATTCCAAGATGTCCAATAGTCGATTGTTGTGATTAAATTTGACCAAAATCTTATTGTCAAATGAAATCATGATTTCTTAACTTACGAAAAATTTGATTCTTAGCAACACATCGTATATCAAATGTCTAATCCTTTGACATAAGATCCCTGTATGAGATCCAATGTAATTCTAGGAAGACCACATTACAGAATCAGACGTCTAATTTTTTTATCAAACATCTAATATACCTTGATCAATTTATCAAACGTCTAATTATGCTATTAGATGCAATAATTGATCTAATGTCAATTGGATTTCGACCAAATCTTCTTGGATTTGGTTCCAACAGGTAGGAAGCCTCTCCTAAGTCCTCTTGAACCTTTCTAAGCCCTCTATAAATAGTCAAGAGCCTCTCCTTTGTAAAACACATCTAAGAAACAATTCTTTCCATCATATTATACTCATTGAGAGGATGTCTAAAAAGAATAAACCAGCCCTTACTCTGCAAGCTCTATACTCCACATCCAAGAGCACCAATATACTACGCTACCACGCCATTACACTTCCACCTCAAAGAAGATTTGTAAACTTGTAGAAGCTTAGTTCAATTTATATTTTAGGTTCTATAGGTCTTATTTTATTGTAGTTGTTGTTGGGTATTCGCATTATGAATTTTCGTCTCCTCGTAAGATAAAATTCTCTTCGAGAAGTAGAGGGGTGTGAGGTACAGTTCTCTCGGTCCAAAGTAGTGTTCCTGTAGTAAGGTTGTGCTACCCTCGTTTTAAGTGATATGTACAGTGGATTTGATCTGCTAAGTCAATCAGGAAATCTTAAATAAGGGTGACTTAAGTTGTGACGACTCGAGTCCGGCCAAGTGACGAAACCTAGGTCGCCGTGTGCTAACAATTAGCATAACTCACTCACAAGATCACAATTACCCAACAAATAATCATAAAATATAAACATAGCAACAAACAATTCATATTGTATAAATTAATGAACATAAATTGAATACTAACCATAGGATTTATCGTAAAACATAAGTATATAAGCCCAAAGAGACGTACAACAGAAATTACCTTGCGAATTGCCAAGTATACTTGAGTACAGGACCTAAAAACACATTACTAAAAACTGAGTAGAGTAGAAACAATAACCGCAGAGTGCAACAGTAACCTAGAACATGAGAAAATGGGTATTATAGCTTTAATTAGTCCATTTATTAGATATCTCGTTATCCGATTTCATTTCGTATATTGGAAGCTCAAATTATTATAGTTGACAATTTGTCAATCGATGTCTCAGGGCACGAGATGATTTCGTGTAACTTCCTATAGCGCAAGATCGGTATAAGCCACTCTTCTGGTCGAGAAGACGGCTTATACTCATCAAGTCACTACTCTTCGTTACCCTGGGGCCACTGCGAAAGGGGTGGCGGCTACGTCATGCAGCGTGAACACGTATAAGCGCTGTGTACGTTGAACCACAGGCAGCCAATGAATCACCCATCAGTTGAGAAGAATTATTCCAAAACTCGAGCCTTGCATCCCACTATCCCTGTTGGCCACTAAGCTTAACCAAAAAGTCATAATGAGCCAGCAACTCCCTAAAGCCACCCTTGAAACCAGTATGAAAGACCAAAGTTACAACCAAAATTCAGTGAGTAGCGTGGATAAAACTAATTATCTAATCCTTTTAATCCCCGACATATACGTCGTATGGATTATATAACAAATTTCAGATAACTGTATCAATATCCATCAATTTAGCCATAACTCTTATCATTTATACCATTGATCTAAAGTTATGAAAAGAGCTAAGATCTCATCATTTCAAAATTAATTTATAAATGACTTAGTTTCCGATTTTTTATCATGGTCCCAATCAAATTATTATTTAATCATCCTAGTGATTCCAGTTTTACTAAAAATGAAATTCATTTCGTACATGCAATAACATGACCACATCCCATATTCTAAGTGTTTCATAATTTAATTAATTCATGAACACGGTCTAATAATTTGTTGTTAACTCATTTTAATCCAGTAGTTAACTATATCAATTTGATTATTCATGTTCCAAGTCAATAACCTGATTTACATCATTTGTATTTAATATTCAAGTACCTAAGATAGCAAGAAATACGAAAAATAGATCCGCAAGAGATAAGAATGCACACTAAACGATGTAACATATGAAGAAGGTCATAATATAAACAATCACATGGAAAAAGGAAGAGATTACTCTACCTAACGTTGTCGAGGGATCATGACGATTCCGTGAAAATAGATTTGAAACACCCGACACCACTTCCAAAACTATGCCTCGAAAATTGAAGTGAAATCTACCTAATCCAACCATATAAATGTGTCCGATACATTTGAAAATCCCAAGATGAACTCCTAAATCACCTTTCCACCGTCAAAGGATCTCGATAAATGCAAAACAAGTTTAACCATTAAACCTTTGATAAAATAAATAACCTTCGCAAAGATCAAAATACAATATTAAAAACATATAAATTTCGACTTAAAATTTTCCTACCCTTTCAACTAATCCTTCTCCTTCTCCTCCGCTTCTTTCTGTCTCTCTCGACCTCTCTCCTTTCTCTTTTTGCACCGTAAACCCTTCCCCCTCTATTTATAATCCCACGTGAACCCACTTGTCAAGATAAATGACTAACTACTTATTTTCTTAAATAATAATAATATTATTATTATTTATTAATTATCAATTTATTTATTAAAATTTTTTTATATAGATTTCTTTTGATAACTTTTAACACAAAATTTATAATTTGCAAAACATATATCATTGTAAAATTTGCAACGAGGGGAGTTAAGTGACACTTTGTTCGATGTAAGTTGGGCACGTTTTATGAAGGTTAATCATATTTGACCAAAGATGTAATTTTTTCTATTTTTGAAATACATAAATTCGATTCACATTTGGATATTGCTAATAAATTTGTCTCAAAATACTTAATCCTAAAATAAGTTCAGAAAGTAAGTTAGGATTTTTATATAGGTAGTAATTTTTATCCTTATGATTTTCACCTAAAATACTTACCTCATTGTGGTGATTGATTTTATAGGATTTTTTTTTGCAAATTTTTATTGATTTTATTTTCTACATTATTCATCATCTTCTAGTACATATTACAACTCTTAATAGAAAAATTCTTAAAATTCATAGAAGACACATATATTAGTTCTAGAACTAGATTTACATCGGAGACTTCACATATTTTCTAGTCTTAGTCTATTAGGAGTTGGTAGCGGGATTTTCAACCGCGGCTAATCTTTATTCGTTTTAGTGCTTATTACAGTAATATCGTTATAGTGTAAAATAAGACAGCTACGGTTGTCATTACTATCAAAATTTATTTGGAAATAGTTTGGTTTCCCGAGGTCGAACTTAGGGAGCTACTAGAATTCTAGAAGTACAGAGTTTTCTTTATTACAAAAATAAGAGAGGGAGAGAGGGAGAGATAGATTTCGGTTTTTGGCTTCTTCTTCTTCTCTTCTTTCTCTCTTTGCTTGTCTTTTCTTCTTTGGCTTTTCTTTAGCTGCAGTGTCTCTACGGGTCTTCTTCTTCCTGTTGCCTTCAATTCTTCTTCTGCTTGTCTTCTATTTTTTTCTTCTTTCTCTTTTCTTCTTCTTCCTCTCTGCTTTATCTCCTCTGAAGCTTCATCCGTCGTCTGATACCGTAGTCAGACGACTTAAACGGCAGTCTGCTACAGTGCTGCCTTTTCTTCCTTCACTACTTCTTCTTCTTCTCTTC
Organism: Thalassia testudinum; assembly: GCA_037157565.1. Lineage (NCBI taxonomy): Eukaryota > Viridiplantae > Streptophyta > Magnoliopsida > Alismatales > Hydrocharitaceae > Thalassia > Thalassia testudinum. Next base: position 9,789,163 of record JAZHRO010000010.1, on the reverse strand, counting down.
TTTGGCGAGCCTTCTTCTTCCTCTGCTTCTTTTCTTCTTTGGTCTCCTGCCTTGCTCAGCTGCAAGGCTTCTTCAGGGTTTCTTCTTCTTCTGCTCCTCTTCTTCTCCTTCCTGCGTCTAAGTGTTGAGTTTGCCTCCTTCGCGTCCTGTTCCTGCACAGGGCACAGCAAAACTTAGCCCTTCCCTCTACCCGCACGTCTCTCTCTCTTTGTAAACCGCTCACAGGAAGCTCTCCCAGAGCCGGGTTAACGGGTCGGGTAGCGTACCCGTGACCAGGCGCACTGGCGTGTGTATAATGCATGAGATGTGCTCGATAGTGTCGGGTCGGATCCGCTAGGTCCGCGAGGTGAATCCGCGGATGAGGCGGGTGTGATGGGCGAGGGACCTCACCCCAGTGGATTCGGAGGCGATAAGGCTTATTCACAAAATCAATTTAAACCAGTGCGGCGCTTCGTGAACTTATGATGTGGGACTAATTGGTTGCTTCTCCTCGCGCGCGCCCGTAGGAAGACCTCGGCCTTGCTTCCACAGCTGCAACCTCGATTCCCTTCACTTTCTAGCTGACTGCCTTCACACAACTCTCCCGCCTTCGCAGCAACTGAAATCCTGGAGCCCTGGAGCCTGGAGCTCTGAAGAAGCTGCTTCAATGTGGCATCAATGGCGGTCGAGCCTCAGAACCTGTCAGACACGAATACGGCCTCTCGGCCTAATCAAACTACTGGGGAACCTTCGTTGTGGCACGACGAAGGTGTTGAGCTGTGCGGCAGGCCGCGGGGCGGCCTAGGCGTGCGTGCCTAGGTCGTCCTGTGGCCGGAAAAGTGGGTGTGTTCGGTGGCGTGTTGAGTGAGTGTGGAGGGATTGTGGAGGGGTGGAGGGCGTTCAGTGTGATGAGGCGAAGCTTGTGGGACGGTCGACGAGTTGTGTGGAGCTGCGGTTCGACGGGGGCAACTCGCCGAGGGTGGCCGGAGACGGGGATGGTGGTCAGGGTCAGTCGAGGGTCGATTTGAATGAAATAATGTGGGGAAAATAAAGAGGGGAAGATTGGGAGTAATTATAACCTACTTGCAGGGACGAAGGGGGCCAGAGAGGCGGATAGCCGTATCGACTGTCGCCGGAGAAGAAATACCCAGAGGGAGAGAGCGACGGCGAGGAAGAGGGTAGGGAAGCGCGCGCTTGGTGTGGTGCGACGCGGGGAGATCAGGCGAAGGTGGCTCTGCTGCTGGTATTGCAGCAGAGCGACGAGAAGGAGGAGGAGGAGCCGTCGGAGCTGGTGGGTTCCTGTCGGAGTGGAGAGAGAGGAAGGGTTGAGGGATTCTCTGTCAAGACCGAGCTGGGAGAAACGGCTGGCGACGCTGGTCTTTATAAAGGCGGTGGCGGAGGGGCGGACGCACGCTGGCGACGTGTGTCCCTTGCCGGAGTATGGTCGGAGACGAGACCTATACCTTCCGCGCGTTCGCACGGAAGGTGTGGGCGTCGTCAGGTGGCATGGCCGAGTCCCTGCGATAGCAGACATCGCAGGGAACTCCGTGTTCTCTTTGCAGGACGCCCCCTCACCCTGCACGGCGCCATGCTCCGCGCAAAGTCGTCGGAGCATGGTGCTGCGTAGAGACTTGCAGGAGGGACCAAAATGCAAAGAACGAAGAGAAAATTAGGGGCCAAAATGCAAGGGTTTCAAAAGTTGAGGGTCAAAAAGTAAATGATGAGGACCAAATTGCAAAGTCGGTCAAGGAGGTCTCTTCTTAGGCTCAAGTTTTTATACATGACTAAGTTGGACCTAAGAATTTTAATGGTGAATTTTTTTTCTAGGTCAGACCATGTTTGACCGGCCAATTTACGTAAAAATCTAAATTAAATCATTAATTGGGCATGGTTCTCAATGTAGGTCAAAATGGATTTCTAAGGCCAAATTGAAGGTTCTAAACCCTAGAGATTATTTTTCTATGAATTTTAGAGGGTTTAGTTGATTTTTACCCTACCTCGAACCATGTGAATTGAAGTAGGTTTGTTTTAGGGTTACAGAATGTAATTTAATTCCCTGGAGTTGCTGTAGCCGTTGTTGGATCAGATCATCCCACTTTCCTTCTTATTAGGTTATTTTGACCTGTGTTTGGACCCTGAGTTACCCTGTTTGCAGATTGTGTTGATGAAATTACATTTTTACCCCTTATGACTTGTTTTCTTCTTAAACTGAGAATTCTCTGAGTTAAGCCTTTCTTTGAGCTATGTAGGAGATTTTTCTTGCATACCTAGGTTAGATTGTGCTAGTTAGGGTTCATGATGAGGTTCTCATCAAGAGTTAAGATGTGATTTCTGGTGGGCTGTTAGTTTAGATTGTTAGGAGTTTAACTTTTTTGGAATTTTCAATTTGTCAGATTATTTCTTAGGATTTTGTTTGTTCAATTACACAATCTGCATTTTCTATTTCGCATCATTTTAAGTTTGGTGTTTGCTCGGATTTTTAGGTTATTAATTGGTAGGAATTTATCTAGTAGTCCCTAGTATTTATCATACACCCTTCATCGTGAGATCAACCTATATTTACCCTCTCTCTATTTAGTTAGGTTAGGTACGGTTTAAATTGCACTTGTGACAACGAAGTGAGTAGGAGGCAACACCTGTGAAGTGGGATCTGCTGATGACCACCTAATCAGTGTAGCAGGAAGAGATACTCACGAATGTTAATCTTGTGGTAACTTCAAATAGCAGAAGAGAGGGAAAAAACTATCAACTTCTAGTAAAGCAAATTTGAGGTGTGGTGTGTCTAAGTGAAGGGTGGATTTGTGTTCTTCGGAAAGTATTGTTTTCAACAATTTTCCCTACTTGTTTAGTTAGCACTACGATCATAGATGCTTAGTAGCTTTAGTCATGTCCCAAGCGTTGGTTGGATTTATGAGCCATAGAAATGTATTTTAAAGGCTAAAAATTGTAGTTGACAGGGTTCTAAAGGGATAAGAGGTTTGTATTTTAGTTGGTACCTTAATGTGATTTGATACCTTACTGCTTAGTTTCTATGCTTAAGATCTTTCGTGCGTTTCTTATGGTTGGTGATGACTAATATATTTTGACTTATGATATCCTTATTTAATCTCCATTAGAATTTTTTTGTTCAACTTTGTGCATCCTTAGGAAACTATGAATCTTCTACTAGGGTAATTTAGGGATTCAAAACTGTGTTGCATGTAGTAAATGCAATTGTGATTTATATGAAACTAAGTTAGCTTTTCTACTTTGTTTCTTTCAATCTCGAGACTAGTAAGTTTAAACATGGGGGTGTGACAACTGCCTATTTTACTAATAACTCATACATATTTTTGCTATTCTAGTCATTTTGTTAAGAAAATATATATTTAGCAACATTTGGGCTTTCATCAATAAATGAGCAAATTATTGTATTTTTGATTTGCAAGAATACAAAATCCATTAGAGAGAAGGAGCCATAGAGTGCTCGAGAGGATGATACATTGCTTTTAAAGACTCGGGAGAATAAGGAAGAATCAACTTTATGGTTGACGGATTCATTTTACGAAGAAGACATAATTTAGGCCCAATAATATTTAGGCCTAATCACCTAACCATACCCAAGCCTCAAAACATTAACCCTATCACTCATGCTTGTCCCATAACATAACCCATACATCCACTAAACACCAAACAGAACTTACTCCCAACTTATCCTTATTGTCTACAACAATAAAAACTTATCCCCTGCAGAATTATTCCAAGAAACAAACATGCCCTAAGGATTTATATGTTATTGCCTTTGATATTATTGTTTGTGTGTGGGGGAAATGATTATGGGTCTAACTTGTAGGATTGCGAGTTCAACTCTTAAAGACTTACCCAGTCATATTTGCATCTTTTTGTTTGAATTTATTAAGTTATTTTAAAGGTGTTAGAGAAAAAGGATATCCAAAAGAAAATTGCATTAATGTTCCAAATTTTGAACTAATTTACAAGATTCTACATATGGGCCAATAAGAAAAGTGTTTTATTGTATGAAAAGATATTAGGATTTTGCAATATATTCTGTTATCTTTTCTAAGTATGATTAAATTTAAATAATGGTCTTTGTGTGATATATACATTGTTCATTTGAGTTGGTTTCATTGAGTTGTCGAGTTGAGTTTTTTCTAAATACAATTGAAATAAAAGTCATTTTTTCCAAAATACAATAAAAAATTTAAATTAGGCCCATTTAAGTGACGATGAGCCCACTTGGACTTGAATGAGTCAACTTGAGCTCAAATGAGTTGAGTTAGGATTCATTGAGGTAATATACTATGTGAATTCAAGTTGACTTGTGAGTTGACTCGAGCTCTAATGAGACGACTTTGAGTTGGTTCATTTGATTTTGGTTGATTTTGAATCTGGTTGGGCTTATTGAGTTCAAGTTCAAGTCTAGCCTGGCCCGCCTCGTTTGACTCAATATTCATCTGTACTGTCAGTTTGGATAAGAGAGTTTGCTTTCTTATTCTACAACTATCGAAATCTTGATACAATGGCTTAGAAATTAAAATTCAAATTCAACACTTCTCTCCCACTCAAAAGCACAAGCAAATGCATTTAGGGTTAGTTTATGTTGCAAGATAGCTAACTCATATAACCCATATTTGCAACCTTGAAAGAGGGAATAACCCCTATCGGTGCTTACTTGAAGAGGGAGATAAACGTTGGTGGTGTTTACTAAACAAGGGTTAAAAGAGGGGATGAGTTAGGGGTTGCCCCTTGATCTGATAAGGAGAATTTACTGGGAAATTGGGGTTAGAGAGAGGATAAGTTCGCAAAATACAACTTTGCCCTTGGATTGGTTGTTAGGTTAGTTAATGGTATATGCTATACAAAGTAATCAATTTTGAATTAAAATAAGTATCTTGGAGGTAGTTATTTACCATAATTCAAAGATTAATCACCATGATTTCTCTTGTGTCCACATAGATAGAAAATTAAAAATTAATGTGGTATTAATATTTGTATAACTAATGCTGATAGGTTGTAAAATGGTATATGATTTTTACACCTTTGATTCAATATTTATATCAAATTCAAAATTCAAGATCAAACAACTAAGGTCAGACGATACATTCAGACCACCTAAACCAAATCAATATCAAAGCAAGATCAAACCAAATTAGGCCACCAAAATCATATGCAAGTTGAATAAACCATGCAAAAATCAGATCAAAATCTGACCACCAAAATTAAACCAAATGAAGTCTTGCTCATGACAAACCATACCAAATGTAGCCCCACAAAAACAAAGCAAATGCATAGCAAAGTCTCTTGTAAACTAAGACAAAAATTAGACCAAGATAAGATTGAAATTAGATCAATAATGATGTCAAACAAAAATCAAACTAGCCAAATAAGATCAAAATCAGACCAAAATCATACTAAATCAGGCCACCAAAATTAGATGCAAATCATATCAAAACTACACCAAATGGCATGAGATTGGGTCCTTCACATGGGAGATTAACCATGGTGCAAGAGCAAGAATGAAGATGAGGGAGAGGAAGGTTTTAAAGGAGGGGGGAGAGGGGGAAGGATGTGGGGAAATTAAGAGCACTCACCTCAAGAAGGCAAGGGTAAACCAAAGTATGGAATAAATTGAGAATAGTGGATATCTAAACCTAACTCTAATGAGTTTGACAAACACGAGTTAAAGGCCGAACCCAAGTTAAGTTGTTCCCATGATAAATAGGGTACAACCCTCATTTTGAGGGTTTATCCTATGAAGTAATAGGCCCTTAACGAACTGGTACACCACTACAATATATATTTTGGAGGGAAAATGGCTCACTTGTTTACTCTAACCTTCTGTTTCAACAACCTTAGGTGACACTTAGTGAGGAGAATAACTCCCCAATGTTTTGTCAGGATTGTTTATGGCTTAATTCAACTTGGAATGGACATATCTTACCTAGAATGAACCTTCACCTTCAAAGTGGATTAAATTTATTCCATAAACTTATTCCTTGATATGATGTGAATTACCTAATAGGACATAAAGTATTATTGAATTGATAAAGACGAGGAATTAAATTAGCAACGCCCCACAATGTTATGGCATATCAGTTATGACCTGATGAGAACCTCATCATGAGCCCTAACTAGCTGATTTTGACCTAATAAAGTGAAAAAAAGCTCCTGCATAACCTAAAGAAAGGCCTAACTCAAGAGATTATTGATCTGGAAAGAATACATGAAACAAAGGGTAAAACTGTAATTTTACCATTGCTGTACATCAACGGGATTTCTCAGGGTCTAGACATAGGTCAATTGGACTTAATAAGAGAAAAAGTGAGATTGTTCAGTCAGAAAAAGGTTATTGTGAAATTTAAGAATTAAATGACATTCTCTAACCCTAAAATAAATTTACTTAATTTCACAAGGTTTCAGGCACAATAAAAATCAACTAAATCCTCTAAAATTCATGGAAAAATATCCCCTAGGATTTAGAACCTTCAATTTGGCCTTTAGAACTTGTTTTGACCTAGATTGGGGTCCAAGCTCAATATTTGACCTAAATTGGGTTTTTGTGTAAAATATCCAGTCAAACGTAGTCAAACCTAAAATCCAACTTCACCAATGGATTCCTTAGGTTTAAATTAGACCTAAGGGAAAGTCATCTTGACCTACTTTGCAAAATAGTCCACCCAATTACATTCTGGCCCCTAACTTTTGAAAACCCTTGCGAAAACCCCCTCAACTTCTTCATCACTTTTTGCCATTGCAGCAGGAGACCCATACCTCTGGTGAAGTTTCAAGGAGGATTTCTCCTCGCTTCCCCAGAGAGCTGCTCTCAGATTTGAAAGGGGGGTTCTCTGAGAAGTCCCCTACCGCCTGAGCAGCTCCTCATGCCTTGATTCACACCATACCTCTCGTGCGAACACTCGAGAGGTATGGGTATTGTACCCGCGGCCAACCTCTGGCGAGGATTTTGCTTTCTTGCCATGCATCTGACCCTCTGTTAATGCCTATAAAAGAAACCCCAGGACCAGTCGCTTCGGTCAAGCTTGTTCTGGCCTGAGATACCCTCTCAATCTCCTCCGTCCTCATCTCCGGTCAGACGCCCGCAAGCTCCGGCGGCCTCCTCTCCCTCATCTCGTCACTCTGCCACCATATCAGTGGCAGGGTTCGCTTTGCCTCGTTCCTCCGTGTTGCGCCACACCAGCGCACGCCTCTCCGACCTCGTCGTCGTTGCCTCTCCATCTCAGGGCCTTCATCTCCGACGACGGTAGATACGTGTTGTCTGCCCCTCTGCCTCCCATTCGCTCCAATCACCACAGATAAGTTCCTCATCTCCTCTTCATTTCCCCTCTTAATTTACACTTTTGACCCCTCAACGCCGCAGACCACCACCACCTTCTCCATCTCCGGCAGACCACCGGTGAAGGCGTACCTGTCGCTCCGCACCTCCACATGCCTCACCAGACCCCTCATTACCTCCGCCATCACCCACTGATCATCTTCCGCCCTTCCCCTAACCACCAACACCTCCACACACGCCCACCGAGCAAACCCATAAACACGGCCACAGAGAGACCTAGGAACTCACGCCTAGGCCACCCCGCGACCAGCCACTCACCGCCTCACCTTCGCCGTGACACAGCGAAACTCCTAATGTGTTTTAACGAGACCAACAGGCCGTATTGAGTGAAGTGCAGGACCAACCCTCTCCGCCATTGATACACAAGCACAGAGCTCATAAGCTCGCTTCAGGCCACTTCGCTCTAAGTGCTGCGCTCCAGGTGACATGAGTTAAGTGCGCGAACACATCCAGACAGAGAACGAGCTTGGAGAGCGACTGCAGTAGTGGAAATTAGGCAAAGGCCTCCTGCTGGTGTGCGAAGAAGCGGGTGGGACTCCCACCTCGTGAACTCAGGAGTAAGGTGTGTGACTTATATTGAATTTGTGTTTTAGCCTGATTGCCTCCGATCATGGGGTGAGGTCCCCTCGCCCACTCACCCGCCTTGTCCGCACTCACTCCTCCGCGAACCTGACTAACCTGACCCGATAACCCTACACTCCTTGCGCATCACCCACGCTGGTGTGCCTAGACCCGGGTGCGCTTGACCCAACTCGAATACCTGATTGGCTCTTGGAGAGCAAACCGAAGAGAGAAAAGAGAGAGAGCGTACGCCGGGGAGGGTAGGGGTAGGTTTTTCAATGTGCTGTGCAGGAGCTAAGGTAGGAGATGCAGAAGAAGAAGAAGCCAAGGAAGGAGCTAAAGGACTTAGCAAGGAAGACTGAAGTTGCGGAAGAAAGAAGGAGAAGAAGAAGCACTGTAGCAGCAAGAGTGGCCAAGAAGAAGAAGTAGCTAGTGAGGAAGAGAAGCAGGGACTTTGCCGTAGAAGAAAAGAAGAAGAAGAAGAAGACCAAGGGAAAACTTGAAGACAAAATAAAGGAAGAAGAAGGAGGAGGAATCAAGAATAGAAGAAGAAGAGGAAGCTGAAGGCGCAGCCAAAGCTTAAGGCAAGGAAGATGAAAGGGAAGACGGAAGAGCACAAGAAGAGAAAGAAGGAAGAAGAAGAAAGAGTGAGCACTGTAGCAATTGCCAGATAAGGTGTCTGATTTACAAAATCAGACGTTTGATTCACAAGGAAAGTCAGAGAAAGAAAAAAGGAAAAGGTTCGGCCAAGAAAAGAAAGAAAAAGGAAGAAAGAGAAGAAAGAAGCCATCAGAGAAAATACTCAATTTCCTCTCGCATATCTATTCCCTTTTTAGTTTTCTTATACATGGACTCTCATTTATATTCTTGTTAAATATCATATTTTGAGATTATGATTTTAGTTTCTAAAATACCAATTTGCTCCCTGAGTTCGACCTCGGATACTTTAGTTTTCGAGTAAAATAAATTTGTTAATTGTTTTCGCCGTGATTTCAGCTATACTGCAACGAACGTCTTTTTAAAACACGATCTTGCCTCGTAAGCAATCAACATAACCAAAATCAAACTTGAACCCTATTTTTGCTGAAAGTGTGTCGAGGTGAATCGTTTGATGTTTATGTGGCACAAATTGGGTTAACATAACTCAAAAATGAAGAAATGCAGGTTTTGGTCAACTCTGGTCAAACCTCGAAAATAATTGCACAAAAGGTTTCATTTTTGGTACCATTGGATTTTTGCATCATTAGCTTTCCAATGACTCCTATTTCATGGAAATCTAAGTTGTGTAGCTTAAGTTATACTCGAACACATTTAACAAGGCGTAATCACACGTAAATCAAAGTCAGGAGTCCTGGGGACCATCATTGATGAAACACAGGTTCCAAATTATTTTAGAGATGCTTGCATTGTATCAGACTGTTACGACCCGGTTCCCAGATCCCTACAAGACCTGAGACAAGCTCACCTCGACTGATCACAAGACCTAGTCGTCCAACAAGAAATAACCAAAAGCAGGAGAAATAAACCACATTCACACATGCAATATAACTAAGTAGAAGAAAAGTACGAAACAGTAAAGAAAGTAGAACAACTGTCTCAGTACATGCCACTACAACAACAACAGAAAACGGAAAGGAAACAGAAAGTAACAAGAACAGTAAGGCATGTATCCATTACTCACTACAATAGTAGAAAACGAAAGAGCTGAAAAACGATTACGGCTGGGCTCGGCTGGGCCCAGCACCCTCTGTGTTATGAACGTGGGTAGCAGACGTAGTTTAAGACGTCTGGGAAGTGGCCCATACGTCTGGAACCCTTCCTACATGTCTGGTAATAAATTTTTTCAACGTACGGGTTCGCGTCTGCGCGCCTATGCGCGCAGACTGAACTCGCCGCCTTCGTCTTCTCTTTCTCTCCCTACAGGCGCCGCATTTTCCTTCCTCTCTCCTCGCAGCTGCCTTATAAAATGCTCCCCTCTCCCTTACCCTCACTCCATCCACCTTCGCCTTCTCCTTCTCCCTGAGAGCGAGCGAGAGCGTGAGAGAGCAAGTGCGGCATCAGCGGTCGCAGCGAGCGTGCGGGAAGGAGGAGAGTTGCGAGAGGAAGGAAGAAGCTCGACTGCGAGGGTGCGAGCTTGCCAGGGCAGCTAGAGCTGGCCGGCGGAGGAGCAACGGGCGTGGGTTGTCGCGGAGGGGCTACTGCAGCTCGGGCAGCAGGCAGACACGGCGCGACGTGGCCGTGCGTCGCGGGCGGAGAGCGAATCGGGTTCTGATTCTGGGAAAATTTCCCAGAATCAGACATCTGGACTTACGTCCAGACGACGCCAAAGATGTCTGGAGGACGGTCCAAACGTCTGACAGGTACAATAATTTCCCATCTTCTCCTTTTTACGCGTGTACAGCCATGCAGCCGTCCGCCGTGTCCTTCTGCACCTCTTCGTGATGAGAGCAGGTGCGTGTGTGCACAGGAGTTGTTCAGGAGGGCGCGAGGGCTCGCCATCCCACACGGATCAGACGTCTGGCCTCAGTACCAGACGACGGAGAGGACCTCTAGACGTCCGGGGTGACAATCGGATGTCTGGAAACCAAGACCAGACGATCCAGTGGACTTTTGGATATCTGAAGGACTGCGCAGACTGAGGTACGACATGACCAACCTTTTAAGATGTCTGGAAGAGGTTCCAGACGTCTGATTTTGGACAGATTCGTCGTTTTTTACCCGTTTAGGGCCCGTTCGGAGTCCGTTTTCCACGTTTCGAGTTGCGTTCTTTCCAAATTTATTTTCTTTACCTATTTACAGTAATTGTCTACTGTTCTGAGAAACTCCTTGTGTTGATCCTTGTGTTAGGATCCCGTTCCGTTGCGGCTCTGGGGGTTGCGGAGGCACGCGGGATTGCCAACCACGCCCCCAGTACTCCCGATTTCGCGGGTAGAGTGGCCCTTTAAATTATTTAACAAAATTTCTACAATTATGAAACAATTGATAGAGTCTAGGGCATTGCATGAACCCTAGGACTGAGGAATTAGATTGAATGATAGATCCTAGGGTTTTGCATGAATCTTAGAACTAGAAAACTAGATTGAATGATAGATACTAGGGTATGGCATGAATCCTAGGACTGGAAAACTAGTTGAATATATACATTGCTGTCTTGGAAAAGTGGAAAGGAAATGATAACTGCCTGTAAATTGGTTAACAGCTGCCTGTTATGAATGAATAAATACGGTTGAGAACATGAACTGTATGGACATAAACCTGGAACGGTAAAACCTAAATTGGTTGAGTTAAAAGAGCCTGAACCCTACGGGGAATTAGGAGTAGAACTCCTGGAAAGTGAATGAAATAGAATTGGGGAAGTGAGCTGGCCCTTGAGTATGGAGTACCAAGGAGAGCGACTGTCTCCTTGTTTAGTGCAGAGCGGAGCTAGCTGCCCCAGGGACCCAGGGTTAGGACTGGCCACTTTGTATAGACTTTTGGCCCTCGTGTACACAGTACCGAGGAGAGCTACTAGTGTAGGCAGAGCGCTAGCTACCCCACGGGCCCCGGGGTTCTGCTAGCTCTCCTACACTGACTTGTTAGGCCCACTGGGCAAACCAGGGTAGTCAGGCGAGGGTGCGCGGACTGTGGAGGGGCAAGACCCCTGTTTGGTTATTGTGGAGGGGCTGGACCCCTATTACTGAGAGGGCTCTGCCCTATACTGGTTCCGTGCTGTGCTTGGGGCGCACCCGTTAAAGCAAATGACTGACCGCATGCCAGTGTGGGGTAGCTACCCATGCATTTATCCTGCGTGCCGTAGTCACCATTATGTCTGTCAGCGACCTTGGGGTGGTTGACTAAGGGTAGAACCACCACGGGGGACTCTCCCGGCCAGGAGAGCACCACGTGTTACTTTTACTTTTCGGGAAATACTACAATCAAGATCGTTCCCACGAGGAACATTCAAGATCAAGAGAAGGATCTGAGAAATAAATCAATAATGATTAAATGGAAAAGTATAAAGGAAGAAAGTAAAAATATAACAGCTACTGTCCACTCTACTGCTTCTTCTAGCATTTAGTTGCCACTCTAGTCAGCGTTTCGCTGACGTGTCACCCTTGTTACCGTTTCAGGACCAGCTGTTGAGCAGCCAAAGTCAGCGGCTGCGGAGGGCGTTGGGCCTAGTAGAGCCCAGTAGAGTTACCTGTAGTACCTTCTGTACTTTTCTTTCCGTTGTAGTGAGTAGTTTTCTGTTACTCCCTGTACTCTTTTTATTGTAAGCTTCATGTTATGTGATGAGAACCTCGTCACAAACCCTAAACTAGCACCATTTAACCCTGATATGCAAGAAAAAGCTCCTACATAACTCAAAGAAAGGCTTAACTCAGAGAATTCTGAGTTTAAGGAGAAAACAAGTCATAAGGGGTTAAAATGCAATTTCACCAAGCCAATATGAAAATAGGGTAACTCAGGATCCAAACAAAGGTCAAAACAACCTAAAAAGAAGAAAAGTGGGATGAAATGACTCAACAAGGGCTACAGCAACTCTGAGGAATTAAATGACATCCTATAACCCTAAAAACAAACCCACTTTAATTCACGTGGTTCGAGGTAAGGTAAAAATCAACTAAACCCTCTAAAATTCATAGAAAAATAATCTCTAGGGTTTAGGACTTTCAATTTGACCTTAGGAACCCATTTTGACCTACATTGAGAACCATGCCCAATTAACAACTTAATTTGGATTTTTACGTAAATTGACCGGTCAAACAAGGTTTAATATAGAAATAAAATTCACCATCAGAATCCTTAGGTCCTAATTCGTCATGTATAAAAACTTGGGCCTAAGAAGAAACCTTCTTGACCAACTTTACACTTTGGTCCTTATATATTTACTTTTTGGCCCTCAGCTTTTGAACACTCACATTTTGGCTCCTAACACTCCTTCGTTCTTTGCGTTTAGATCCCTCCTGCAAAACCTGAGCAGCGCCATGCTCCGGCGACCTTGCGCGGAGCATGGCGCCGCGCAGGGTGAGGGAGGGGCCCTGGCAAGTCAATGGGGGGTACCCTACGTCGTCAGCCACCGTAGGGACACCCCCTTGAGCGTTGCACCCACCCATACCAGCCGTGCGAACGCACGGACGGTATGGGTATCCTTCCTCCGGCGTCCTCCGGCGAGGGAGACGTCGTCTCCCTCCGCCCTCCTCTCTGGTTCTGCCCCTATAAATACCCCCGTCGCTCCGCCGTTCTTCCCAGCTCGGATCTGACGGAGACACCCCCTCAATTCCTCCCTTCCCACTCCGACAGACGCCCCCTTGCTCCAGCGGCCTCTCCTCCTCCTCCTCGTCGCCCTGCCGCACTACCAGTAGCAGGGTTACCTTCCCTCGATCTTTCCGCGTCACGCCGCACCCAGCTGGCGCCTCTCCGGCCCTCTCCTCGCCGCCGCCCCTTCCTCTGGGCAATTTCTTCTCCGGCGACAGTCGATACGACTGTCGCCTGCGCCAACCCCTCCTCGTCCAGCTTAGCAGGTAGAACTTCTCCTCTTCCTCCCCTCTTTCTTTTCCATACTGAAAGCCCTTACTGTCGCCACCGATTTCCCACCGATCACCCTCACCTTCTCCACCTCCGGCCAAACTCCGGCGAACCGCTCCCATCGCTCCAGCACCCCACATGGCTCGCCGACCTATGCATAACCTCCGCCTCCTCACCCTGATCCTCTTCCGCCCCTTCACTTCCCACCAAACGCCCTCTGTAGATCCACCGAACACACCCACTTCTCCGCCCGCAGTTTGACCTAGGGCGACCCTTTTGCTCCACCACGCCCCCTGCAGACCCTCCGACCACCTTCGCCGTGCCACAGCGAAGGTCCTCCGCATATCTAATTAGGCCGAGAGGCCGTGTTGTTGTAAACAGGGTCTGTGCTCGCCGCCGCCATTGACGAGTGAAGAAGCTCCGCCTACCTGCTGCTCCAGGCACGCCACGCCTAGATCAGGCTCCCAGGCTGCATGGGGTGACTTCGCGAAGTGCCAGGCTGCAGCTGAGGCGAAGTCCTCGCGTGAAGCCCTCGCATTGGCCCTCGACTGCTCGCTGCCTTCTCCGCACAAGCGCCAAATTGGGGTGGGACATTTAGTCCCACCTCGGAAGGCTCCGAAGCGGCGCGCCGATATAAATTGAAAAAGTGCTGTAGGCTTATCGCCTCAGCACACGGGGTGAGGTCCCTCTCACACCGCTTCACCCGGCCTGTCCGCGAGCTCATCACGCGGATCCGGCCGACCCGACCCGACTTGAATGGAACTCCTCGCCCACCACCGCACGCCGGTGGGCTTGGACCCGGGCGCGACCCGCGTACCCGAGTACCCGGTTGCTCTGGGAGGGCCTTCCGAAAAGTGAATACTGAGGGAGAGAGACGCGAGGGGGGGAGAGGGTAGAGTAGGTTTTTCCCTCTGACGTGTAAACCGTGAAGTGTACAGGCACAGGTGAAGAAGAAGAAGGACTACGGAAGAAGAAGAAGAAGAAGAAGAGAACACAAAGCAGAAGAAGAAGGAAGCTGAGGAAGACACTGTAGCAGCAGCGGTTTAAGTCGTCTGATTGCAAATTCAGACGACGTCTGAAAGGCAAGGAAGAAGAAGAAGAAGCAGGACCGCGGCAAAGAAGAGGAAAGACAAGAAAGAAAAGAAGAAGAAGAAGAAGATCTGAAGAAAAAGAAAGAAAGGAGCAGCCAAGTGAAGAAACAGAAAGCAGAAGAAGAAGAGAAGCAAGAAGCAAGAAAAGAAGAAGAAGAAGAACAGGAAGAACAAAAGCCAAAGAGGAGAGAAGACAAAGAGGAAGAAAGAAGAGAAGAAGAAGAAGCCAAACTTTCACCTCTCTCTCTCTCTCTCTCTTTATTTTTGTAATAGAACATGTATATCTCTAGAATACGACTTGCTCCCTGAGTTCGACCTCGGGAGAATTGTTATTCCCGAGTAAAAATATATATATATATTTGAAATGATGGCAATAACTAGCTATACTACAACACTATAGCAAAACCTAGTCATAGTTGTCGCCGACCGTTTCATTTTTGGCGCCGTTGCCGGGGAGCAACGGCTATTCTAGAGGTAGACATTTCTGTTTCTTTTTAGTTCTAATAATCTCCTCTCTTTTTTGCAGCTACAGGAAATCAAGAAGACAAGTAACTGCACGACAACCACTCCGAGGACAGGTAATTTTTTCCTCTCGCTATTAACCCCTAAACTCTAAAGAGGAAGAAAAGAAAAGAACAAGCAATATAGGGCTAACCTGTCTTCTATACTTAGTAAACCATAAGAAGTTGCATGTTTTCAACCCATTATTCCTGCACACTATTAAGGGTATTTAGGGGCTAACACATTCTTGCTTGAGCTCTAATTACCCACCAAAGAACTAACTGGACCAAGTAGAGCCAACATAAGATTCAACATTAGGGTTTTAGAGACACACTACTTAAATCAAGAATGGAGAAAATCCAAAAGAAGTGTGCCTAAACCATTGATTGAACACACTTATTCAGAGAAACCCTAAACAATTGGCTCTCTAAACACTTGAACCCAAAAAGAAAGGACCCAAAAGCTCTCAAAGGAACAAGAGGTAAAGTTGACCCCTTGGGTCAACCAACCTTAAAATTAGGTCACTTTCTCACTCAAAATACCTAAGAGTTCATGTGTAACTTTAAGCACCCTGATCTTAAACTAAAATTGGTAGACTTAAGAGGTCAAGATCCCCATTCTGGTCTACCTGGAACCACAATGACAAGAGAGGTCGGGTGGGGGAAACCCTGTAACCCGTGGGGACGCTCTACCGTGTAGGGGTCTTCGCGGGACTCACCCTCTCTGGCTGCCCAGGTAATTCTCAGGTGGACGATCTTTCTGATCAAGGGGTCCATCTGCCCCGCACCTCTATAGTCACCCAACACATTTTTGGGTGTCTCAATTGGGTCCGGCACCTTCTAACCTCTTCCACTCCAACAGTGCATGAACGGTAGGAGATCCTTAAGACCACCCTTAAGATCTCCTTTAAAATTTCACTCTCGTCAAGGCCTAGCCTTGACTCCCGTGTTTGAGCAGCAACCTAACCGCATCATTCTCTCTTCCGATTCCGAATCAAACTCTTCTTCTATCATGGCTCAGCCAGTTGAGGAAGAAAACAATCTGAAGCACCAGCTCCAGCGACTCAACGACCTCTTCCAAAACTTTGTGCACCCACCGCAGCGTCCCATGATGCGGGACCATTATAATCCTGCTGCGGTGGCCATTTAGCCTCGAGTCAGAATCCCGACTGGGGGACCTGACTCTGAATTAAAGCCCAATATGATTCACGCTATACCTAAATTCCATGGGCTTAATTTTGAAGATCCCTTCCAGCACATCAAACAGCTGAAGCATCTGACCCAAACTTTTGGGTCAGACGCGCAAAATCGGGATATTCTTCTCATGAAGATGTTCTCCTTTTCTCTTATGGACAAGGCCGCCCATTGGTATCAAACTCAGACCCGGCCGATCAACAATTGGGAAGAACTTCAGTCCGAGTTCCTGAAAAAGTTCTTCCCTGTTGGACGGACCAACGCCTTGCGCCATCAGATTACACATTTCACCCAACAAACAGGGGAACCTCTCCATGAGGCATGGGATCGTTTTCAGGATCTCATGAGAAAGTGCCCCCATCACGGAGTTCCTAAATGAGAACAGGTCCAATCTTTTTACCAGGGACTCCGTGAGGACATTCGTCTTTTCGTCAATGTAACCTGCGGAGGAAATATCATGGGTCAACATGAAGACACCGTGTGGGAGATTCTCGAAAACATGTGCGAGAACTCCATCAACAATGACTCCATGGGATTATTCGACAGGACGAATACCCGCGCAGCGATGGATCCCAGGGGAGCACACGAGACGCAGGGCCTGTCCGCATCAGTCGACTTGGAGTTAATGGCCAGTCGATTGGACAAGGTCTCAATTATCGAAAAGAAGGTGGATGAGCTGACTCAGCATCTGCAGCGAGCCACCTCTGCGCATAACCCTTTTGCACAGCCTCCTTCTACAAGGGAAATTGTGCAAAACATTCTCCATTGATCTTCTCCTAGGATGGACCCATCATCCGAATCTTTGCCCGGAGGTCCTTCCAATTCCTTCTACACCTGCCAGGGGAATTCCATTCCCTCTTTCTCTAACCCTCTGGAGGTTCCTCAGACCTGCGAGGACCTCAACGCCATCCAGAACGACCCGTTCTCCAACACCTATAATCCTGGATGGCGAAACCATCCTAACTTTCAGTGGGCGGGAAATTCCCAAACCCAAAGACCATCCTTCCAACCCCTCCCACAACCTCCTCGTCCTTACCAGCCGCCTTAGCCTCGGCCCAACCCTACTTACCCATCCGGGCCAAATCAAGATCAAATGTCCCTTATCCTTCAAACCCTGGCTGACGTTCAGAGAACGAATGCGGCTATCCAAAAACAACATAAGGACGAACTTACAGAGGTCCGAAACCAATTGACCCAGTTGGCAAACTCTCGCCAGCCAGGTACTCTTCCTTCCCAACCTCTGCCTAATCCTAATAACGTGCCAACCCAGCGGCGCGTTATGAACCCAAACTCGGGCCATGCCCATATGATTTATCAGGCCCCCTCTGTTCCTTCACCTGACGGGATAGAGGCCTCCACTTCCTTTGCAGGTTACCAGCAGCAAGCTATCTTACCCAATCCCAACCAAAATCAGGCAGGACTTAATTCCGTAACAACACGTAGTGGTAAGGAAACCCAAGACCCACCTCATCCGAACCACTCCAAGCCCGGTAGCGGTCCCAAGCCTAGGACAGTAATCCAGGACGTCCCCACCCCTATCCCAGATCCACAACCTGGACCTATCCTAGAAGAACCAACCAAGATCCCGTTTCCCGAGGCCTTGACCAAGGGAAAGAAGACTACCAAACCCGTGGCTCCTGAGGAGGACCTGGTCAAGCTCTTTGAGCAGGTCCACATAAACATCTCCTTGATGGATGCAATCCGCCACGTACCAGCTTACGCACGATTTTTAAAGAATGTGTGTACACCCCAGCGTAAGCCGCGAACCAAGGGTGGGAGCCCAATTGTTCTGTCAGAGCAAGCCAGCTCTGTAATCCTCAGTAAACTCCCACCCAAGGCAAAAGATCCTGGTACTCCACTGATTTCCTGCAAGATAGGTGATACCCAATTTGATAGAGCTTTGCTAGACTTAGGTGCATCCATAAACCTGATACCCACATCCTTACTTGACCATCTAGAAGAACCTGAGCTAAAACCAACCGAGGTGACATTACAAGTAGCAGATCGATCTATAAAGTCACCAAAAGGGATTCTCGAGGATGTTATCGTAAGAGTGCGGGATTTCTATTTCCCAGTGGACTTTATAGTCTTAGATATGGATGCGCCTAAAAACCCTAGGGATACACCAATCATTCTAGGGAGACCTTTCTTGGCTACTGCTAGAGCCAACATCAGCTGTGAGGAGGGCCAAATAGAGCTTAAATTTGGAGATCAAACCTTAAAAATTGATATATTTAAGGCCCAACAAGGAATTAATTGCGGTGTCATCGAACAGATTTGTGACGTTAGGATTTTGGTTGATGAATCACACCTCCAGAATGACTCGATTATGCCTCATCAACCACAGAAGGATCTTGACCCGCAAACGGAGGAGTTGGATCCAGATAGAAACAACCCAGTAACTCCTACCCTTGAACCTCACATCTGTACTGAACCACCCGCTGTCGCTGATAACCCTATCCTCGAGTTAAAGCCTCTTCCTGCTCACTTGAAATACATCTTTTTGGGTTCCAATCAGACCCTTCCTGTGATTATCAATTCCACCCTCAATCCCGAATAGGAATCCCGTCTGATTACTGTTCTCCAGCAACATCGCAGAGCCATCGGGTGGACTCTCGATGATTTGACTGGAATAAGCCCCTCTTATTGTACTCATCATATCTATTCAGAAGAGGGCGCACGACCTTCTCGTGAAATGCAGAGACGTTTAAACCCTAATCTGCAGGAGGTCGTGAAAAAGGAGATCATCAAGTGGTTAGACGCCGGAATCATCTACCCGATCTCCGATAGTCGTTGGGTGAGCCCAATTCAGGTTGTGCCTAAGAAGGCAGGACTCACCACCATAACGACTGAAACCGGAGAAATCATTCCTACCCGATTAGCCAATGCGTGGAGAGTCTGTATAGATTACCGCCGACTCAATTCCTCCACGAAGAAGGATCATTTCCCACTACCCTTCATTGATCAAATTCTCGAGAAACTAGCGGGAAATAGGTTCTTCTGCTTTCTTGACGAGTACTCCGGTTATAATCAGGTGGCAATCCATCCTGAGGACCAAGAAAAGACCACGTTCACCTGCCCCTTCGGAACGTATACTTTCCGAAGGATGCCTTTCGGTCTTTGCAATGCACCCGCTACTTTTCAGCGGTGCATGCTTGCCATATTCTCCGATATGGTAGGTGATTTTCTGGAAGTCTTCATGGATGACTTTTCAGTCTTTGGAGAATCTTTTGATGATTGCCTCCAACACTTGGTCCGGATACTCAGGCGTTGCATTGAGGTGAACTTGGTTCTTTCCTGGGAAAAGAGCCATTTCATGGTGCCTGAGGGAATTGTCCTGGGACATCTAATTTCAGAAAAAGGCATCCAGGTGGATCGAGCTAAGGTTGATCTGATTTCTCGCCTTCCTGTACCTAGCTCGATCAGGGACATCCGTTCCTTTTTAGGGCACGTCGGTTTTTACCGCCGTTTCATTCCAGATTTCTCGAAAATCGTGCGCCCCTTGACTTCTCTTCTCTCTAAGGATGTACCCTTTGAAATCTCCAAGGAATGCACACTAGCCTTTGAAAACCTACGTGACCGAGTCACCCAGGCACTTATCCTACAATCCCTTGATTGGTCTCAACCCTTTGAGATCATGTGCGATGCATCTGATTTCGCTGTAGGAGCAGTCCTGGGGCAGAAAGCTGACGGGAAACCCATGGTTATATACTACGCTAGCAAGACACTTGACGAGGCTCAGCGTAACTATACGGTTACGGAGAAAGAGCTGCTAGCCGTAGTATTTGCCCTTAAAAAGTCCGATCGTATCTTCTGGGTTCCCATGTCATCATTTACTCGGATCAAACGGCTGTAAGGCATCTCCTTGCCAAGAAGGACGCGAAGCCCCGACTAATCCGTTGGATCTTGCTATTGCAAGAATTCAATCTTGAGATTCGCGACAAAGCGGGAAGGCAGAATGTGGTAGCCGACCATCTGTCCCGTCTTCCTTCTGAGATCATCGACCCTTCCGGACCCATCACGGAACACTTTCCTGATGAGCACCTGCTTACTGTTAGTACTAGACTTCCATGGTTTGCTGATACAGTGAACTACTTGGCATCTCATCAGACCCCGTCTGATTGGCCGAAGTCCAAGAAAGACAAATTGCGTTCTGATACCAAGTATTACATTTGGGAAGATCCGTACCTTTTCCGCATAGGTGCTGATCGGATTATTCGAAGATGTGTCCCGGAAGAGGAAATCAGCAATATCCTCTCTTTCTGCCACGACCAGGCATGCGGTGGCCATTTCTCAGGGCATAAAACCGCATCCAAAGTCCTCCAGTGTGGCTTCTACTGGCCTACACTTTTCAAAGACGCATACAGTCACTGCAAGGCATGCAGTTGTTGCCAGACTTTAGGCAACATGAACCATCGCGACATGATGCCTTTGCAGCCGATTCTCGTATGCGAAATCTTCGATGTATGGGGGATTGATTTTATGGGCCCCTTTCCTGTTTCGGATGGTTTCGAGTACATTCTGCTTGCGGTGGAC
This sequence comes from Thalassia testudinum, assembly GCA_037157565.1. Taxonomy (NCBI): domain Eukaryota; kingdom Viridiplantae; phylum Streptophyta; class Magnoliopsida; order Alismatales; family Hydrocharitaceae; genus Thalassia; species Thalassia testudinum. The sequence goes on along the minus strand of JAZHRO010000010.1, from coordinate 9,768,443 downwards.
TACGTGTCCAAATGGATCGAAGCCATACCGACTCGAACCTGCAATCAAAAGATTGTTCTTAAGTTCATACATCAAAACATTTTCTCAAGGTTCGGGATTCCCCGTGCTATAATCTCTGATGGGGGGACCCATTTTACAAATGCTCAGTTTAGGTCACTGATGGCCAAATTTGGGGTGTCTCACCGAATCTCTACTCCTTACCACCCCCAAACAAATGGCCTAGCTGAGCTGTCAAATCGGTAGATCAAGAAAATCCTGCAAGTCACTGTTCGGCCTGACAGGAAGGACTGGTCGTCCCGACTTCCGGAAGCATTGTGGGCCTATAGGACCGCCCACAAGACCCAATTGGGCATGTCTCCCTTTAGACTGGTGTACGGAAAGGCATGTCACCTTCCCATAGAACTGGAGCATAAAGCCTATTGGGCAGTACGGAACTGTAATCTAGATCTTTCCAAGGCTGGAACCCACAGAAAACTCCAAATCAGCGAGATCGATGAATTACGCCTAGACGTGTACGAGAACTCGCGAATCTACAAGGAGTGGGTTAAAGCCTTCCACGACAAGCACATCTCGAGAAAGATCTTTCATCCTGGTGAAAAGGTCCTACTCTTTGATGCCTGACTCAAACTTTTCCCGGGGAAACTGTGGTCCAAGTGGGTCGTACCGTATTTAGTCCGAAAGGTTTTTGGAAAAGGAGCAATTGAAATCAGTCCACTCAGCCATGATTCCGAACCTTTCATCGTGAACGGTCAGAGACTCAAACCGTTCATTGATGTGACTTTTACTGATTCGGCTGAATCATCCCTCATCCTCCATTCCCCTTGAGCTTACTGCGCCCGGCCGATGGCGTAAAACTCAACGCTTAGCGGGAGGCAGCCCGTCATTTCTTGAAAATCTAAAACCTTTTTCTGACACCATTGTGCACTTAAGGTTCACCCTTTAAGACAGCCGACTCCACCTCAGATGCTTGCTTCTGAGATTAGAAATCGTCCGCAGAATTCATCCCGACCCATTCACTCACAAAAATATCTGTCTTAAGGAATAAATTAAGTAAATAAAACCCCTAAATCACAATGAGGACATTGCAAGTCTTAGGCATGGGGGGGTATAAGTGCAAAACTTGTAAAAAAAAAGGTTTTAAACAAAAAATTCACATATGCCAAAAACACCATAAAAATTAAAAATTTTTCAAAATAAAAAGAATAAGAGGAGAAAGGAAATTTTGTGGAGAAGGAAAAGAAACAAAATGAAAAGGAGCACAAAAAGATGAAAGAAAAGAGTAATAGTCATTAGTAAGAAGCTAAGGAATTAACCTTAGTCTAGACCATTTCTCAAGAAAAGAAATGAAAAGTGCTTGGTAAGATTAGTAAGAACTCAAACCTTAGGTGATTAGCTCATAGTTGTGGGCTATTTAAGTATTTAAGTGCATACACATTAGGTTAATTCTAACATTTATTTAGTATAAATTAGGATGTAAATAGATTAATTCATAGTTTTAATCTAATTACATAAAACATACATTGCATTCATATCTTAAGTGCATTTAGAATTAGCTTAGAATAGCATTCATCTATTTAGATAACCAATTAGGTACATTGTTTTCATTAACATAGAAGTTGAGGGTCTGTACATAAATAACCCTAATATTTTAACATTATTTTCTTTACTCTTCTTCTTTTGGAACGGCTGGCTGCCGCTCCAACGCCCGGCTGCTGCAGTGAAAAAGCCATTCAAGGGGGAGCGGATGTGGTGGATCTGGTCGGGCGGCTGATTTCAAACTTGTGTAGGCCACTACAAAAGGAGGAGGGAGGCAGCCGAGCTCAAGAGGCCTCCGCCACCGACCCACCACTGTGCAGAGAGAATCTCTCTCTTCCACTCCACACTGTCGGCCTCTACTGTGGCGACGAGTCTCCATCACCGTGGGCGTGTGGTGTGACAGGCCACACCGCCATCCGGAGCTCGCCGCATCACCGTGAGCACCTTAGCGTGCATCCTCCTCGCCGTCATCGCCGACCACCATCACCGAGCTACTGATTCAGCCACCCTCTCAGTAACTTAAGACGTCTGGGGAATTTCCCAGACGTCTGAAGTTACCCGCTCACTTCACCGCACACGGCTGAAGTCGCCTGCAGACCCCTTCCCGCACCTGCAGAACCTTCAGCGCACCCACGTCCGTCAACCTTCAGCTCAAACGCGCCTCAACTCTCCAACAGCCACGCCTCCGCCCGCGCCTGCAGACCACCGCAACCATCTTCCACGCGCCTGCAGACCACCACAACGCTTCCACGCACCTGCAGACCAACGCTTCACCACAACTGCAGACACCTTCGCCCGCCACCAGCAGCAGCCACCCGCGCACAGCTGCAGTCCAACCAAGCACGCCCTCCTCAACCGCGCCCATCTCCACGCGCCTGCAGACCACCGCAGCCACGCCTCCAACCGCGCTTGCAGAACTTCACCCGCTCCCACCCCCGCACCTGCAGATCAGCACACAGCTGCAGAACGCCAACCTCTCTTCCCCGCCACGCGCTCACCGGCTGCAGCCCTCTCCATGCGCCTGCAGACCCGCGCACAGCTGCAGACCAGCCCAAACACGCCTGCGCTTGCAGAATCGCCTGCAGCATCCTCTTTCCCACGCCTGCGCTCCCATGCCCACGCCAGCCGCAGCAGCGCCCACGCCAACAGCAGCAGCCACCCCCGCAGCAGCAGCGCGCGAGCAGATCTCACGCCAACAGCCGCACGAGCTCACCGGCTGCAGCACCTCCGCCGGAGCTCGTCCGGCCACCTCCAGTCGCCGCACGACTCGCCACCACCACCGATTCGAAGCTCTTGGTCCAAAGGACCTCCTCCGAGCGTCTCGCGCTGGGTCATCGGCTCCTCGTCGTGCAAGACAACGGGGAAAAATTCCCCTATTTTGCTACAGGAAACCGTCAATTAAAATTTACATTTTCTGCCATTGCCAGATTTTAATCATATTTTATTGACTCTGCATTGCGGAAAATATCCTATAGTTTCTCATAATTGCCATTTCAGCATTGTTTCTTGCTTAAACCTTAATCTAAAGGCAATCTTGGCTTGGTTCTTGTCCAAATTGACTACGAATAAACATTTTTAAGTGGCGCAAATTTTAATACGTTATTGCCTCCCTGTGGATACGACCCGGTCCTCTGCGAGTGGTTATTTCTTGTTAAAAATTGATTAGTCGATTTTTCCACCACATTAAACTACAAACAACTTAAAAGCGAAAGATCGACCAGTCATTAGGCATTCTTGATAGACTCTTAGTACCCATTAAGATCTAGACAATCCTCAAGAGGTTGAGGAAAATGAAAAGCTTAAGTACTAGGTCTAAGGCTTAGGGAGTATTTGACCTCGCAACTAACTTCTGGTTTACGGGACTCAGTAACCTAAGCACCCCAACCTCACACACAGCCTGGTTCAGTAAGCATAAAAAATTCAAAATCACGCAGGAGCGTCACAAAAATTCTGAAAATACACCTAGAATAGGAACGGCCGATCAACACAAGTTGATCTGGACGAGTTCCCAGCGTAGAGAGGCGGGAAATCCCCTCAAAGATGCGTAACAAAATATCATCTCCTCGGTGCTTGTCTCTTAGGATATTCACATATCCTACTGGGGGCATGTAAGCACCCTGCTGGTTCAGATTCCATGGATGGCATTATCACGAAGTGTCAACTGCCAGGGTCTGAACTCGGCCACGGAACACCATGGATGGGATTATCACGAAATCTTAATAGCCAGGGTTCTGGGGGTTGCCATGGGTGTTGCTATCTCGAAGCATCGATCGCCAGGAACCCTTGAGGATTGATGATGGGAGCAATGAATCTGATACAGACCGTGTTGAAAAAGCCAATCCTAGGCTAGAACTAAAAAGAAAAAGAGAGAGAAAACTCTCCAAGAAGAAAAACTTTCTATCTCTCTCTCTTACAAAATGCACTGCGAACTGAACCAGGGCAAAAATCGTTTCAAGCATGGGGTGCTTTAATTGCAAAGTCCAATAAACCTTAAGTTAGTTCTTGTGGGTCTTAAAAACCTTTGCTAAGGACTGAGGCTGAGGCTAGACAGATTTGGATCTTGATTGGTACTAGAGTACCTTTTAAGCCTATGGTCAGCATTCTAACCTAATCTAGGTTCAAAAGAAAGGCACTTACCTGAAGTTGTTAAGAATATCATGGTCTAGAACAAAGGTTAAAACCTTAGGTTTTTGCTAAGGGACTAGCAAAAGCTAGGCATGGGGGTGTGATGAGAACCTCGTCACAAACCCTCAACTAGCACCATTTAACCCTGATATGCAAGAAAAATCTCCTACATAACTCAAAGAAAGGCTTAACTCAGAGAATTCTGAGTTTAAGGATAAAACAAGTCATAAGGGGTTAAAATGCAATTTCACCAAGCCAATCTGAAAATAGGGTAACTCAGGGTCCAAACATAGGTCAAAACAACCTAAAAAGAAGAAAAGTGGGATGAAATGACTCAACAAGGGCTACAGCAACTCCGAGGAATTAAATGACATCCTATAACCCTAAAAACAAACCCACTTTAATTCACGTGGTTCGAGGTAAGGTAAAAATCAACTAAACCCTCTAAAATTCATAGAAAAATAATCTCTAGGGTTTAGGACTTTCAATTTGGCCTTAGGAACCCATTTTGACCTACATTGAGAACCATGCCCAATTAACAACTTAATTTGGGTTTTTGCGTAAATTGATCAGTCAAACAAGGTTTAATCTAGAAATAAAATTCACCATCAGAATCCTTAGGTCCTAATTAGTCATGTATAAAAACTTGGGCCTAAGAAGAAACCTTCTTGACCAACTTTACACTTTGGTCCTCATATATTTACTTTTTGGCCCTCAACTTTTGAACCCTCACATTTTGGCCCCTAACTCTCCTTCGTTCTTTGCGTTTAGGTCCCTCCTGCAAAACCTGAGCAGTGCCATGCTCCGACGACCTTGCGCGGAGCATGGCGCCGCGCAGGGTGAGGGAGGGGCCCTGGCAAGTCAATGGGGGGTATCCTGCGTCGTCAGGCGCCGCAGGGACACCCCCCTGAGCGCTGCACCCACCCATACCGGCCGTGCGAACGCACGGACGGTATGGGTATCCTTCCTCCGGCGTCCTCCGGCGAGGGAGACATGTCGTCTCCCTCCGCCCTCCTCTCTGGTTCTGCCCCTATAAATACCCCCGTCGCTCCGCCGTTCTTCCCAGCTCGGATCTGACGGAGACACCCCCTCAATTCCTCCCTTCCCACTCCGACAGACGCCCCCTTGCTCCAGCGGCCTCTCCTCCTCCTCCTCGTCGCCCTGCCGCACTACCAGCAGCAGGGTTACCTTCCCTCGATCTTTCCGCGTCACGCCGCACCCAGCTGGCGCCTCTCCGGCCCTCTCCTCGCCGCCGCCCCTTCCTCTGGGCAATTTCTTCTCCGGCGACAGTCGATACGACTGTCGCCTGCGCCAACCCCTCCTCGTCCAGCTTAGCAGGTAGAACTTCTCCTCTTCCTCCCCTCTTTCTTTTCCATACTGAAAGCCCTTACTGTCGCCACCGATTTCCCACCGATCACCCTCACCTTCTCCACCTCCGGCCAAACTCCGGCGAACCGCTCCCATCGCTCCAGCACCCCACACGGCTCGCCGACCTGTGCATAACCTCCGCCTCCTCACCCTGATCCTCTTCCGCCCCTCCACTTCCCACCAAACGCCCTCTGCAGATCCACCGAACGCACCCACTTCTCCGCCCGCAGTTTGACCTAGGGCGACCCTTTTGCTCCACCACGCCCCCTGCAGACCCTCCGACCACCTTCGTCGTGCCACAGCGAAGGTCCTCCGCATATCTGATTAGGCCGAGAGGCCGTGTTGTTGTAAACAGGGTCTGTGCTCACCGCCGCCATTGACGAGTGAAGAAGCTCCGCCTACCTACTACTCCAGGCACGCCACGCCTAGATCAGGCTCCCAGGCTGCATGGGGTGACTTCGCGAAGTGCCAGGCTGCAGCTGAGGCGAAGTCCTCGCGTGAAGCCCTCGCATTGGCCCTCGACTGCTCGCTGCCTTCTCCGCACAAGCGCCAAATTGGGGTGGGACATTTAGTCCCACCTCGGAAGGCTCCGAAGCGGCGCGCCGATATAAATTGAAAAGGTGCTATAGGCTTATCGCCTCAACACACGGGGTGAGGTCCCTCTCACACCGCTTCACCCGGCCCGTCCGCGAGCTCATCACGCGGATCCGGCCAACCCGACCTGACTTGACTGGCACTCCTCGCCCACCACCGCACGCCGGTGGGCCTGGACCCAGGCGCGACCCGCGTACCCGAGTACCCGGTTGCTCTGGGAGAGCCTTCCGAAGAGTGAATACTGAGAGAGAGAGACGCGAGGGGGGGGGAGAGGGTAGAGTAGGTTTTTCCCTCTAACGTGTAAACCGTGAAGTGTGCAGGCACAGGTGAAGAAGAAGGACTACGGAAGAAGAAGAAGAGAACACAAAGCAGAAGAAGAAGGAAGCTGAGGAAGACACTGTAGCAGCAGCGGTTTAAGTCGTCTGATTGCAAATTCAGACGATGTCTGAAAGGCAAGTAAGAAGAAGAAGAAGAAGCAGGACCGCGGCAAAGAAGAGGAAAGACAAGAAAGAAAAAAAAAAAAGAAGAAGAAGAAGATCTGAAGAAAAAGAAAGAAAGGAGCAGCCAAGTGAAGAAACAGAAAGCAAAAGAAGAAGAGAAGCAAGAAGCAAGAAAAGAAGAAGAAGAAGAACAGGAAGAACAAAAGCCAAAGAGGAGAGAAGACAAAGAGGAAGAAAGAAGAGAAGAAGAAGCCAAACTTTCATCTCTCTCTCTCTCTTTATTTTTGTAATAGAACATGTATATCTCTAGAATACGACTTGCTTCCTGAGTTCGACCTCGGGAGAATTGTTATTCCCGAGTAAAAATATATATATATATATTTGAAATGATGGCAATAACTAGCTATACTACAACGCTATAGCAAAACCTAGTCATAGTTGTCACCGACCGTTTCATTATGTACATGTTTATTTATCTACTGTTGTGGTGGTGTATACTATAATGTTTCTTTCCTTTACTGTTGTGTTTTTGTTACTGCTAGTTATATACATGGTGAATGTGGTTTATTTTACTGCTCTTTTGGTTACTTTCTCATTGGACGACTGGGTCTTGGGATTAATCGAGTCGGTCCGATTCTCATGTCTCGTAGGGATTCAGGAATCGGGTCGTTACACTCTGCAGCTGAAAACTCGGGCTACTCAACTCCTGGTCCTGAACAGGATTACGAAAAGATAGAGTCAGCGAACGCTGAGTAGAGTGGTGTTTACATTATTTAAGTGCAAGTATAGTAAAATAACAACATGTTTATTTCTCATTTCTATTTATCTCATTTATGTGTTTCTGGTTCATCTATTTCTCAAAGTATCCAAGTATTTCTTGATCCCTCATGGGAATGATCTTGATTGTAGTTTTTTCCGTATAGTAGAAGGTACATGTGGTGCTCTCTTGGCTGGGAGAGTCCTCCGTGGTAGTCCTACATCTAGTCTCGTAGGGTCTGTAAGTATGGAATTGGATTTCCGCAAACAAAGTACCATTGTTTTCCACTCGAGTTCCTCTACGTATTCGTGTTGAGCATCTACTATTTTGAGCTCGTCTAATGTACATTGGTCGCTGGTACAGGTTACGAGCCGGTGGCATGTTCAGGGCCCGCAGAGACGACGAGATCTGCGGCACAGGCCCCCATTCCTCCTGTGATACTCGGTAGAGTGATTTAACCCAATTGTTAATATTTAAATAAGAATGTGTTTGGTTGGAATAATCGGATTGAACTCTAGGATGTGGAATGAACCCTAGGGTAGAAATGAATGAGCCTGTTTGAACTGTACTGTTACTTGAATGCATTGTTAAGATAAATTGCTAGCAAATGACTTTAGTGCTGGCCCTTGTGTACGCGGTACCAAGGAGAGCAACTGTCCCTTTTTAGTGTAGAGCGAAGCTAGCCTCCCTTGGGTTAACACTCGGGGTTAGGATTGGCCACTCTACACCGACTCCTGTTGGCCCTCGCGTAGGTGATACCAAGGCGTGCTACTAGTGTAGGGAGGGAGCTAGTCACCCCACGGGGCCCGAGGTTCAACTAGCCATCCTACACCGACTTTGTTAAGCCCTTTAGGCAAATCGGGGTAGTCAGATGAGGGTGCGCGGACTGTGGAGGGGCGAGACTCCTGTTTGGTTCTGAAGGCTGACGCCTTTGTTCTAAGTGGGTAAAGCCCTATGCTGTTCCGTGTTGTACTTTGAGCGTACCCGTTAGTGGAAACGACTTATCACGTATGCCGTATTCATCGCTACGTCTTGATAGTGACTTCGGGGTGGTTGACTGGGTGTAGGACTACCACGGGGTACTCTCCCGGCTAGGAGAGCACCACGTGCATCTTCTACTCTATGGAAAAGACTGCAATCAAGATTGTTTCCACAAGGAACATGCAAGATCAAGAAATACCTGGATACTTTGAGAAATAGATGAACCGGAAACATATAAATGAGATAAATAGAAATGAGAAATAAACCTATTGTTGTTTTACTGTACTTACAGTTAAATAATGTAAACACCACTCTACTCAGCGTTCACTGACTCTGTCTTTTCGTAACCCTGTTCAAGACTAGGATTTGAGCAGCCTGAGTTTCCGGTTGCAGAGGGTGTTGGGCCCAGCCGAGCCCAGCCATAGTCATTTTTCAGCTCTTTCATTTTCTACTATTGTAGTGAGTAATGGATACATGCCTTACTGTTCTTGTTACTTTCTATTTCATTTCCGTTTTCTGTTGTTTTTGTGGTGGCATGTACTGAGGCAGTTGTTCTACTTTCTTTACTGCTTCGTACTTTTCTTCTGCTTAGTTATATTGCATGTGTGAATGTGGTTTATTTTTCCTACTTTTTGTTATTTCTTGTTGGATGACTAGGTATTGGGACTAGTCGAGGCGAGCCCATCTCGGGTCTTGTAGGGATCCGAAAATCGGGTCGTAACAGTTGTTAAAACACAGGTTGCTTAACAAGGCGTAATCACACGTAAATCAAAGTCAGGAGTCCTGGGGACCATCGTTGTTGAAACACAGGTTCCAAATTGTTTTAGAGATGCTTGCATTGTATCAGACCTATTGGTACCCATTGGGGTTGAGTCAAGTCAGAATGTCTCATAAAATGCAAAAAATTGATAGTTACAGTTAACCCTCAGTCAAACTTTCTAAAAAGGAGATCTTCTATGTTATTGTTGGATTTCCCTCACCAGGAGCTTTCCAATGAGACCAATTTCACAAAAATCGAAGCTACATAGCAACAGTTACGCACAAATTCGCTCCATAGGGCTATTGGGTTAGTAGACCAAGGGGGGAAGGATATTTTGTTGACTTGGGACCCCTAATCCTAATTAGGGTTACCCTAACCTATAAAAAGGTGATTAGGGCCCCTAATCCTCCCTCAAATCATCTCTGGCAGTGTTGTTTTCAAGAGATGAGAGAGAGAGAGAGAGATTGAGAGAGAGGAGTCCCTATCTCTCGCTTCTTCACACATAGGGTGCATGAGGAACGTGGGGAGCAAAACACCATGCATGGGACAAGCGAGCACCAGACAGGGAGCGATTGCCAGGCAGAGGCATGCATTGACGCGTATGGGGTGTTGGTTGATATGTGAGTGCAAGCGCAAATGCGTGAGTACGCGAGCAGGTGAAAGAAAAAGGTGAAGGCATGTGAGCAATGCGCGAGCACAAGAGCATGCATGTAAGGCACTAGATGTCAATTCGCATGGACCATCGATCCATAGTTGGTCTAGAGGACTCCCTTTGCATTTTTCTCACTTGTTTAGGGTCTTGCTGACCTTGGAATTTCGCAATAAGGTATCGTTGGAATCCTTGTTTGAAGCTCTACATTCTTGCACCTTTAAAGTTGATTTTTCAATACTATAGAAATATGGAAAAATTAGCCTAATCCCCTAATGCAATTTTGATCATATTTTCCCTTATGTTTGCCCTAGGTTGGACCCATGAACGTACTTGAGATTCTTGGATAGTACCAAGGGACTCTGGGGACATGTTTCAAAGTCACAATGAGAGTAGCTCTATCATTCTTTTCCCATAATTTTTGATGCATGGTTGGATGTTGTTTAAGATTACATTGATTCTATAATTTCTCTTGCTAAATACTTGAGTCCCAAATGCTTGTTAATACTAGGGTACTTGATTAATTAAATTGCTAAGTGAAGTTGTCTAATTAATAATGTTTTACAAATTTTGAATGTTATCAATGATTAAGAAATCCTTTTATATTTATATGTGTAATTGGAATAGAAATCTCTTGCCGATTATTTCACATAAGACAAGATATTAGCATTGCTTGGTGTTAAACCTAATGACCTCTTGGTGAATAAAAGGAATTGTGTTAATTATCGATATCTAAAATAACCGAGGATTTGCGAAAGAACGTGAAAAGGAAGAAAAAATAGAAATATTTGACTTGTTTGGAAACATGAACGGAAATAGTTAATGAAAATGATGATTGATGAAAGGAAATTAGTTGACAACTTGAAACTTGCAAGGTTACTTTAAAAGTCAACCTTGTGTCCGACATCAATGGCATAATTGGCTATACTTGTTACAAGTAGAAACTAGCTCAGGGAGTGAGCTAGCATCCCTATGACTCATTTTGTTCATCGCAGAGTGCTTGGGTATGTATTATTAGTACAAGAGGTTGGAGCTATTTGTTTTTGTACCTGTAGTGGAAACGACTAGCCATGTGCTAGTGTGGGTAGCTCCCTACATGTTCATCCCATGGATCGTAGTCACCACTTTACCTCATTAACTGGGATGCCATGGTGATTAACTAGGTGGTAAGGCAGGTATAGGTCGTCCCCTTGACCAAGAGGGTGTACCGTATTTAATCTATCATCTAGAATACTACTGTGAGATCTCCTCGAGCCTTCCGAATAAGTGGACCTTGGCAGATAATGACTGAAATATATGAAGGCAAGATAATGAGATTAAATAAAGAAAAAACTTGGATAATTGAGGACAATACCTATTTTTCTAGTTTCCCACACATGCTTAGTTTCACTCTTTCTTTTCTATTTTGCTACTCTACAAAGTATTTGTTGATGTTTTCCATAGACTATGTACTCAAGCCCTATTGTAAGATATCGGTTCGAGTGCAGTGCTATAGTTGACGTCTATTTTCTTTAGTCTTAGTGCTTTTTATTTTAATTTTCTTCGACACTATTTTAGATTTCTCCATTAGTTTTGTTTTGCCTTCTTCAATTTTGCAATAGTACATTCGATGCCTTTGTGATGTGATGCACAGTAAATAAATTTTTATTATTATTCTATATTTATGTATTAAATGAACAGATCTTAAGTAATTACTATTAAGCTGGGGGCTCGAGTGGTTACAATACCTAGAGAAACACGACCTTGCAACATGCAGTAGTGTCATGGCATATCTAGAGGAACACGACTCCATGGGGGTGTGCAATACCCATCAAGGAAAGGTTTGGCTTTGAAAAATGTGAACAAAACAATCCACCTTACCGTCCAAACTACTTCCGTATAGGAGATTGTGCCGGTAACTTTCTCCACCACAAAAAATATTTTTTAGTAAAAATTAAGGCCTAATTAATAACAGGGATATAAATTTTATAGGATAACTTTTTTTACGATTTAATTATCTTACATTTCCTTTGGAATGCACAAGGCTTCTCCTTCCAAGACAATCTGATAGTTTTGACAATTTGGTATACATAGGGATAACCTGATGGGCTGTCTTTTATTGTGTGAGATGGGAAGGAAAAACTTAACCTGTGGGATAAAAGCCTATCCCACCTCTACCCTATGATGGCTCATATTAAGTCCCTCTGATCGAAATTGAACATCCACAAACCAAATTAGGATAACCCATACTTTTCTAACTTATCCCAGTAACCAAACCAGGCTTGAATGGAGATGAAAGATGGGATGTGGGCATTACCATTGCTCATTTGCTTTTACATTTCTGGGTAACAAAACTAACTACTTTTATTTATTTATTTATTTGGAAAAAGCTATCTCGTCTGACAAGGTGATGGAAAAGGAAGATTCTGTTCCAGGGAGTCGTTCCCAGGTCATTCAAATTAATAGGTCCCAATCTTGACAATCAAAGCAGAAACCACCTTGTATTCAAGTAAAGATGAAGATTTACACTCATCTGGTACAAAGTGACAAGTTCAAGTTCGGAACTTTCTTTGTCATGTTCTTTTTACAGTGGTGACACAGAAGCGGGAACCCCTAACAGGATCAAGCTTTCAAATTATACACAGAGAGATCAGGCAGAGCTACATAACAACAAAGAAACAAATAAGGCGATGAAGAACCAAATCCACAATGTCATGATTTTGCACCAGTTTTTGGTTTGGCCTCCTCATTCACAGGCCAACTTGCTGTCAAAGCTGCTCAGGCAAATAGCAAAAGCCTGGAAGGCAGACAATGGATACCTATAGTCCATTGTAAATAGATCCCTACCAATCTTGCCATACTGGAGTATTATCTTATCATGGTCCGTGGATCCTGTCTGTCTACTACCAGTATCCGCAACAGTGTCAGCAGATCCTCCAGAGGAAGCAATTAGCTGGAAGTTCTTTACAGAAGCCACAGTGACGCGTCCTCGAAAATTGAGGCACCAACATTGAAGTTGCTCATGCCACCTTGGGGGCTTGTTTTTCAAAATCAAAGGGCCACCTTTTCCGCATAAGTCAGCTGAGAGTTGCGAAAATCTAGAACTCGATGCAAACCTGGAACTCGAAAAAACCCATCTAGATTCACTTGACTTAGGGCCTTCGCTGGCATAATTGAGTGACCCTGAACGTGAGAGCGAGATGCTTGAGAAGGGCACTTCCAGCAAATCAGCAGATTCATCATTGTAAAGAGGAACACTTCCGTTGGGCTCCAGCGCTGATGCAGGTATGGACGACAAGACACAGCGCATGCGACGGGGTCCACGTGTCCCAAGCATATTCAGCTCATAAGTAACTTCAGCTATTTCAAAGTTTCCAGATGGAACCTTAGGAGAAACTTTTTTGCTGTAAAATCGACGTCTTGAATGCCTGGTTGATGCCACAGCACCTTTGAATGGAGGCTGGCTATCAAAAATGGCAAACTTTGTACCAAGAAAGTTGGATCTGTAAGATGAATAAAGTCTCACCAATTAGTTGAGATTAACTCAAATCATCCTCATTATTCTGTTACCGGATGAACTAAAAGGCAGGAGGAATGAGTGCAGCAAATTTGGAAGCAAAATTACACATATTAAATGCCTAAAGTACAAAGCCATTTAACTCTGCAGCAGGTATCATCTCAAGGTCCACTCAAGAATTTGATGCGTTGAACTTCATTAAAATTAACAACGGACTTTGAACAGAACTTTCCAAGAATTACAAAGCGATGATAGATACCAGGTAGTGATTTTCAAAAGTTCCCACCAGGCAGCAAAACTTGCCAAGGGTTGCAAGATGATGAAAATGTACATGCAGGGCGATTATTTTCAAGCCTGGCCATCTATGTCAAATTACCAAGAGGAAATAATAAACAGAACACCAAGAAATATCATGAATTGGCCAATTGTATGAAACAATTAACAGCTGAAGAAAAAGCAGAACAAAAAGATTATGCAGAAACATATATTTGGAATCTGTTGAAGATATCATCACAGTGAGCATCAGAACGTTACCTCAGTTTTCCCATGTATGTTACACTGCTGCAAGACATGTCTTTTGGAGACATGGATATTATATACTCAGAGTGAGTAGGCCATCTTACTTTGCGAGCAGCCATAAGAAACTTCCCGTTCTCTACAACAAAAGATGGTGTAAATATGGCTGTCATGATAACAAAAAAATCCTCATTTGTGAGCATATGAGAAATATGAACTGAATTCTTAAGACTACCACTACAACGACATCATACATGGGAAATGAACCACAATTGATCAATCATTCACTAACCAAGCTATCTTTAATATCCTCAAGATAACTAAGGATGTTATTGTGAGCCTTGCATATACACCTTAAAAGAACCCCTAATAATAGAGAAATAACTTCATGTTTCAACAACTTAAATAAAACAATACAAGGACAAATCCTACAGCTCTGCAATCTTTCCTATAAGTCCAAAAAAAGATAGTTTTCTAAACCACAAAAACTAATTGAAAGCAGTCAACAGCATTATAAAAAAAAATCAAAAAATTACCAGTATCAAGTCCCAGAAAGAGTTTATATGTGAATGATGACTTGCTCCTCTTGATGTAGCACTGAATCGGTCCAGTTCGAGATCCAGGCTGCAAGAGGGGGAAAAAAATGAATCCCTTTGCACTGCACACTCCCTTTTCAGGATTAATTGGAAAATATGAAAGATGGACAAGAGCTGAGAAGGAGAAAGCCCATAATGTTTTCTAAAGTTGAAAGAAACAATGAAGATAACAAGCAAATACTTAATTGACCATTCACACTGACACTTCATTTATGGGGGGAAGAATCTTCCTGCCTCCGATTTCGTGTGGATTCACCAGAAGCACAGTATATTCAAAGCCTCCAATCCCATAAAAAGTCACTCTCTTTTGCAGTTTCATCTAAAAAACCAATCCTATATTCCAATCATAACAGTAAGATGTCGAAACTTCTAAAATAGATACTCCAATAATGAGGCAGAGCACCTAAATCCAGCCTTCATAGCCCACCAATCAATAACATAACAAATTAAAGGATGGCAATTTTATAGCAGCAATCATGAAAACTGTGCATGGAACAAATCAGAAACATCAAAGCTTAACAAAGACACTACCTGTATTCCTGGCTAGATTGAATCTATGAATCTGCAAGAAGCATCAATACTAGCTATTATTCTAACTGACTCTTCAAAAAATTGTTTCTGACTTCACAGGAAAAAATCCATTGCTGTGGATAGGATGGATATGGAGAATGAATAGATCCTCTTGGTCAGGCTATCATAGAAGTTACTTTCCTTGAGTATTCTCAACTCCTTCAAAAGATGAGAGTGGTGGCATGAATACTACAAGCTTCCAGTGATACTGGGCTTCTTTTAGAAGTGAAGGATCAGTAAAGGCTTGCAGACCTACAAAAGAAAGAACAGTTCTGCAGCACCCTATGCCTTTGAGGGATTTAGTTAGGACAGAATCAAGTATTCCAAACTAGGAGATTTTAGTTTATAGAGCAATCTTTAGTTGGGAAAGATCTTGCTATAGATATGAGATTCAAAGGAGACAGCTCAACGCATGTAACTTTTAACTTTTCATATTAATGAAATTTCAAGCTATAATCTCGATAAACAACGGTCCACACTTCTTACAAAAGGAGTAAAAGTAATATAATCGTAGAAGACTAAACACCCTTTATCAGATGCTAACACAAGTATCCACAATTGGATAAAGGCCATTGAGAAACATAAAAACATAATGATGGCAAAAGGAAGGGAATGTGCCAAGGTAATAGAGATCAGCCAGGAAATAAAATATCAAAGATATAGGTTTCTGCTATTACTGTAAAATTAAAAGCAAAACATACAAAAGACAAAGATAAAGGGTAAAGAAATTGAAAGTCATGTATCAAAAGATAGTTTAAACATAAGGGTGACCATATTAAGAGGTCCAGGTATTTGGCTGTTAATCATATACGCATATAGCGAGTGCTTGTGTGGAAACCAAAAAACTGCAGTGGATGTTTCCATACAAGGCAAGATCCACCTCTAATGAGACTGTTAAAGGAAAAGTTGACATGGCATAAATAAAAGATAAAATGTCAGATTAATGTTTTGGAGGGCACAGCCACATGGGCACCTTGAGTATAAGTCAATGTATGCTTTGATTTGGGTATGAGAACATTGCGAAGTTGCATGCAAGAGAGCAAGAAAAATGTGGGGAATTGATGGAGGAAAAGAACAATGCCTTTCTAATTCCAAAAGAAACCCTAGCCCCCTTTATAGAGAGTCTAGTTAGGAAAATTACATAGTAGACCCAAACAAATTAGAAAATAACAAACAAGAATACAAATAAGACTACGACTTTATATGATTATTCCTACCCTCCACCTAAGTTGGAGCGTGCAACACCCAACTTGTTTCAATAAACAAAAGTGAACTCCCCAATGTAAACACCTGGAGGAGAAGGCAATGGTTGTAGTAGAAGTAGCAACCATAGTAGACAACAATATGCTATAGCAGAAATAGCAACAGTAATAGACAATAGAAGGCTATAGTGGTAGTAGCAGCCAAAGATAGAGAAACATTTCCAAGCAGACAGTAGTAGAGGAGGGAGACCATCTCAAGTAGTAGTAGCCAGTTAGAGACGGGAAACGATTCCAACTAGGTAGACAGTAGTAGGGATGGGAGAAAAGAGCCTCGTTGAAATCCCTTACCAGTCATCGACTTCATTAGAAAAGGTAGTTGGTGGATCAAAAGGTCTAGCGTCATAATTAGTAGAGGAAGTAGGGGGCACGGGCTACAATGACCCCTGTAGCAATGGCAACAGTAGAGGAAGAGGGCTTCTTCCTTAGTTCCCATTGACAAAACATATCCAATTTTCAATCCACAAGCAAGGTGCGGGGGGGCTCTATCCCCCTATGGTACAAATCATTCTCACATTAAAGGGTAGCCTATGTGCTTGTGTATGTGTGAGATGATGCAGATGTCAACATGTTGATCCACGGCGAGGCAACACCCGTGCTCGTGCGCACACGTCCTAGGCAAATGCACACACAAGGATCATCAACAACAATAGCATCATCAACAGCCACACGCTATGCACGTGAGAAGGGCAAATAGTGCACGTGAGATGTGCGAGGGTTAGACACGTGCTAGTGCAGGTAGTGCGTGCAAGGTTGCACACAGTAGAAGCAAGTGTCCGTGCGATTCGTGCAAGACAAAAATGATGCATGCGATTGCACATGCTAGGTAGGGGTAATGCGGTTGAGCACTCATGATTGTGCGCACAGCCACACGCTAAGGTGCACACCCAAGCAGGATAACCACACACTGAGGTGCATATAGGACATGGAGGCCACACACTATGTGCGTGGTAGCCAAGGCCCGCGGGTGGGTTGCGCACACTATATAGGACATATAGCATGTGGCATGGAGATGTAGAGAAATGCGCTCAGTGGGGCAAATGTAGCATCGATGTGCATGCATAGTAGAGAGGAGGCAATATGGTGATTCTAGGGAGATTCCCTAGGGTCGACGGCCATGGGGGGATTCCCTAGGATCGGGATCCCCGCTTTGATATCATATTGAAGGAAAAGAATAATGACTCAATTATTCTAAAAGAAACCCTAACCCTCTTTAGAGAGTAGGGTTAGGAAAATTACATAATAGACCCCAAAAATTTAGAAAATAACAAAATAAGAATAGGATAAGATTAGGACTTTATACAGCTATTCCAAATACTTGATAGGAATTGCTTAATACAAACTCTCTTGTTTCAAGTTAAGTCCAACTATGACTGAAGACAGGAATAAAGGCCAGGAATCCATGTAGCCAACCACTTTTTATGAGGGATAGGACATGGTTTTGGCTTTGACTGTTTTGACATGACTTTGATTTTCACTAAAAAACACTTCGATTTTGCTACCTCTGAAATCAAACTTATTGCACTTGGACTGCATTTGAATCGGTGTACATGTTACTTACAGAAGAAAAAAAAAAAAACACATTGGACAAGCTGCAGCATCACCTAGATGAATAGAAATCTTCACACTATGTTCACTAACAGATGGATTAAAAGGATCGATAGGATTGTATTGCAACTTGCAAAGATCGGTTGGTGGTTTTGCAAAAGTACAAAATTGATTGGAAGTAACAGATATAACAAAGTAAGGAGATCGGTAGAAATAAGGTGCGTCCAATTAAGGATGAGGAAACGTAAAAGATGACCTACCAACAAGAATCTTGTGGAGAAAAACACTAAAAAAGTGCTTCAAAAGTATCTCTCTCTCTCTCTCTCTCTGAATAAGTTTAGAAATCATTTCTAGATTCGAGATTCATCTCCTAAGGACCAATTTGACCAACGGAGCTATCCTCTCCAGTTTAATTGATCTATATGGGTCTGAGTATTGCATCAAACCCAACACTTAACCTACCATTATACACCAAGCACCTTAATCCCACTTGTCTCCCCTCCCAAGTACTTACCCCTATCATAAGAAAGAATTCGCAGCATGCTCAAGCATTGCAGCAACGATATCGGATTTTATTCCCCCTATAACAAGCTGCAAAATTTCGGACTTCCGAATCCTCGATGTCATCCAAAAGAACCAACCCTACCTCCTCAACCACGTCCGATTCACTTCCCTAAACCCAAATCAAACTTAGCCCCAACCCTCAACAACCGTCAGGGAGTAGTAAACTTTTGACCTGCTTGAGGGCGAGGGGGAAGGTGATCTTTCCGGTGGCGTCCGGGACGCCGGCGATCTCCTTGCAGACGTGCCTCCAGCTCCTGCAGACGGACGCGAACGCCACAAGGTGGCGCCTTTCGGGCCAGGTGGGATCCCCCTGCTCGAGGCGCTTCACCACCTCCCTGAGGAGCTCCGGGGGCATCGCCGCCCAGCTCCGCGGTGGCTCCTCGTCCCCCCAGGGGCCCCCCAGGCCCAGATCCACCGACGACGACCCCGACGCGCACCGGCACCGCTCCCTCTCCCGGTGGTCCTTCCTCCATAGCCCGAAGCTGTGCCTCCTCGAGATGCTTCCGAGCCCATCGCGAACGATGCTCCGGAGATTAGTCATGTCGAACGAAGAAAACCACACACACCGCCGCGCCCCCCCACACCACCCCCCCCCCCCCCCCCCCAACAAAAGAAAAAAACAAAACAAAGTCGCAGCCTTTGATTCGTTGCGTTGGTGGTTTGGTTTGGGAGGAGAATAGAGGAAGTGTGCCGTGGAATTTTGAGACGAGGGTTGGGACGGAAGGAAGGGGGGAGGAATTTTGACGAGGGGGGTCAGGGCCTTTTTCTTCCGGTGGGCGGAGGAGGTTAGTGGAGTTTGACGAGGTGTGCTGGTGGTGGCACTGGTCAGAAGCGTGGGCGAGCGGCCCCACCCAACACGGCGCTGTTGTGGCGGGGGTGAAGAGGGACGTGTCTTTGTGTCCACACCCCCACAACTCTCACCGTGGGTGGTGTCGTGTGTGTGCGCGTTGTAGTGTGGGTTGAGGAGGGAAGGGAATATTTTTCCCATTCAAAAAGGATGAATCGATAATGAGGGCCCTAATTGTCGGCGCGTTTGCTGGTGATCTCGGATTCCTGAAAGGTCGACTTGGCCGTCTTTGTCAGGGGACTTCGGGGGGGAATCAAATCAGTGTGAGGTATTTTTCTCCTTAGATTTAGGTGATGAAATTTGTCATGATTTCCCTTTACCACCGTAATCAGCCCATTTTACCCGGGGGTTACACGGGTTAAATCCAAAGGTTCAGGAATTAAACGATTACAACGAAATGCAACCTCCAAAGGGTGACTGACTGAAGAAGGAGACAACCGAAACTCACCCTTGAGAGAGACCGAGGTAACTCCTGTAATGGAGGAGCACCAAAACTTAAAAGTAATAATAAAATAGAAATAAAATAAATTTAAAAAAAATATATCAAGAAGAAAAAACATCCACCTAACTTGATATGCCAATAAATGACAACAATGCCATCTAATAAGACCCTAAGCGATCAGTGCGCACTGCGTTAACTAAAATTAAGGAAATCAACTGTCCAATTAGATTTGATCGATATCTCAATTGTGTGTAGGTGCAATTTCGAGCACAATCCCAACGAGTGGGGAAGCTAGGGGGTAGAGGCGAGGACATTCAAGGTTAGAGGATGTGAGCTTGTAGTTGTAGATCAACCATGGAGAGAGGTAGTGATTGGTGGGAAACGAAGACACAAAACAAAAAAACAAAAAAGTAGATCTCTACCTAACTAACGGGTAGAGATGCGGAAATGAAGAAAACAATATGGTAGGATGGGGAAGGAGGGGGGATCCAAACTTGGTGATGGCCATGATTAGATGAATGCAATGGAAAATGTTCATTTTTGTGGCCCTATAATAGAGCATTATTTTGGAATAAAATTCCGGGATTTCGCGGCCTTCGACGTGTGGGAATGTAGAAAAATTAGTTTATCACAAACGATATTTGGGTTTTTGTCGCCGAATAGTGGTGGAACGTGTTGTCTTTGAGGTAATTTCTGCAAGCGTTGTATGTTATGATGTTGATGTTTGAAAATTTAATAACTTAAAAAGGTTAAGGGCTTTGACTTTATGAGTTGCTTAAACGAATGGAATTATCAAGTACATGAAAAAAAAAAAAAAAAAAAGACGTAGGTAGGTTTGGTCAAGAATACGTATAAAAAAATTAATTTGAAAACAACCGGAGAGAACTTTCTCAACTTTACACAAACTCAAAAAAGACGTTATAACTTTCTTGTTCGTATGTTCCAACATTACTTGTTAAATTGGTTGCGATTACCAAGTTTTAAAAAAGATACAACAATCGTGAAACCACAATCTTTAAAATTACTTGCGTTATCAAAAGGATTTTAAATACGACGTTGTCACATGTAAAAGGCCAACCCAACCCTCTTTGTCATATTTCGCATTCCAAATAGAATTGTTTTCGTTTTCAATCATAGAATATAAATATGCTAAGCAATTGGAAGTCTTTTTGAGTTTCTTTTTCTTTATTTATTAAACATTTTTCATAGAGGACCACGTAAAAAAAGCAAAGGTAGTGAGGTGACATGGAAGGAACGAATATCCAGACATCCAGCGGAGGGAGGGGGATAGCGTTATCCACTACCCTGCATAGAGAAAGCGCTTGTTTTTTGATTTTTTCCTTCTCCATTCATTAATTCCAAAATACAAAATATAGATGTCCTTGAATAGAATAATTATCTATCTAAAAGACGCATCACTACACGGAAAGACACTTCCGAGAGTAACATCATTGAAAAATTTTACAAATAAAAATTTAAATAGTAAAAATAATACAGTTAAATGAAAAATGCATCTAGAATTATTAGGTTGTTGGTCTTTTATGTTGCATCTGAGGGAGAGGGCTTGATTAAATGTAACCATGCAAGCATCTTTAGGAACACGAGAGAGGATAACAATTTATTAAGTTCTGTTCTTTCCGCTAATTTCTTGGGTATACCTTTCTATCATAGGTAAGCTCTACCTTTTCCTGCCTTTTGTTCGGTGTTCCTCCCTTCGAATCAAGTGAAGAAATTTGTATTTTATGTCTCGATAAAGACATAAATTTTGAACTTTTTGTCAAAGTCAAAATTTTTACCGTTTGACCTAGGTGGGTAGAGGGAACTTGTTTAAGTTCTTTTTACTGGAAGGTAAAACCATTTCCTTGGGAGATTAAATGGACGCCTATCTTTTTTGATATTATTTGTTTAATGGAAAAAATTTTGAATGATAAATTTTGTAAGCGATAAAATTAAGGAATAAATTGATTTTTATATTTCGAAGAGATATGGGTCAAATCATAAGATAAATAAAAGTATTTGGAGGAATAGGTGATAATGGTGTCTCACAAGTCAAAGATAAATGAATCGAAAAAGTAAAGAAACACACATTACAGTGTGTGATGATTTCAATTGATGTCTTTTTATTTTTCATTGGTTAAAAATTAAAATACACAGATTAAAAATAAAAATACACCTGTGTATTTTAACTTTCTATCGGTGGAAAATAGATTTTCACTTGAAAAATAAAAAATACCTTTTCACCAATAGGTTATGAATTTAGGATTTAAGGTTTATAAAAAGTAATTTTACCTATTAAGTTGAAAAATGATTTTTGATTTAAGATTTAAGATTTAGGAAACTAAAATCCTAAAGCCTAAACAATAAACCTTAAATCAAAAGGTGAAAGATTATTTTATATAGATGAAAAATCAATTGAAAATGAAAATATACTAATATATTTTTATTTTTAATCGATTGAATATTAAAATATACCGATGTGTTTTATTAAACAGTAGACACCGTTGCAAAATACGTTATAATATGTATTTTTTTACTCATGCCCACAAATTTATCCACTCCCTTTGAAACAAATTTATCCAAAATTTTCAACTCTTATGCAGGAATAAATTTATCTCGAGATGAAATTCACTAAATAAGAGATAAAAGATTATATCCCACAAAATAAACAATGCATTCAAGTGCAAGCTAATGAAACTTTGCTATGGTGCATGTTGGAGGAAACTTACTTTATGCAACTCCCCAAATTGATGGCATTAAATTGAG
The DNA here is from genome assembly GCA_037157565.1 of Thalassia testudinum. NCBI lineage: Eukaryota > Viridiplantae > Streptophyta > Magnoliopsida > Alismatales > Hydrocharitaceae > Thalassia > Thalassia testudinum. The sequence continues at coordinate 9,746,132 of JAZHRO010000010.1, read as the reverse complement.
AGGGCAAATTGTTTCTGATATGTTGAAAAGACCCTTCCCAAGGGAAATTTGGGCTTTTATGAAAATTTAGGGGCTTTATCGTACATTCTGCACACCAAAATGACCATGTGCAGAGTTTTTGACTTTTTGGAGGGGTCTTGCGCAATGTCTAACACCCCAGAAATAGTTCTGTGGGGCCAGGTGCAATTTTCTCTACCCCACCATATCCCACGCCACCCCACAAACCCCACCCCTTCCCATCTCTATAAAACCCTCCACCCACACCCCCCACTCCTTGTTCGTACGGCTTTCTCGTGTTTTAAATTAACATTGTTGCAGTATAGTTGAAAAAGCGTATGAACAAATAACAATTTTTATTATTCGAAATTAAAAATACTATTCCGAGGTCGAACTCAGGGAGTAAATTGGTATTTAGAAGCCAAAAATCACAATTCTCAAAAGTTACTTGAAAGATAATGTTCAATAATGCGTTGTATATAAAAGCTAAAGAGTAAAAAGAAATAGATTTTTCTTTTTTTTCTTCCTTCTTCTCTTCTCTCTTTCTTTTTCTTTGCTTTCTTTCTTCTCTTCTTTCTTTGTCTTTCCTATCTTCAGACGTCTGATTCTATGAATCAGACGCCTTAACTGGTGATCTGCTACAGTGCTTCTTCAGCCTTCTTTGGCTTCTTCTTTTCTTCTCTGCTGCAGCTCCTTCCTCTCTGCGGCAGCTCTTTCCTCCTCTTTTCCTCTTTGGCTTCTTCTTCTTCTCTTCTTAAGCTGCTGCACCTTCTCCTTCTTCTTTGCCCTAGGCGTCTTCAGCTTCTCCTTCCTTGGCCTCTACAGTCCTCTTCTTCTTCTTTGGCTCCTTCCTCTGCCTTCTTCTTCTTCTTTTCAAGGCTAAGTCCTTCGTTCAGCTGCTCTCTGCTGCGCCTCCTCTTCTTCTTCTTCCTTGCTTTTTCTCTTTCTCGCAACTGCTTCTTCTTCCTTCTTCCCTGCACAGCACAGAGAAGCAAAACCTACCCCTTACCCTCCCTTCTTCTCTCTCTCTCTCTCTATTTCTCTCTTCGCTCTCTCAGAGCCAGCCGAGTAATCGGGTCGGGTTACGCGCGCCCGGGTCGAGGCGCATCGGCATGGGTGATGCGCGAGGAGTGCAGGGTAAACGGGTCAACCAGGTCAGCGTAGGTGTGGTCGTGGACGAGGCAGGTGGAGTGGGCGAGGGACCTCACCTCGTGTTACTTGAGGCAATGAGATAAGAACACCTTTTCAATTTATTTCACCTCACCTGCTTGTCAGCTTCCGAGGTGGGACTAAACGTCCCACCTTCTTCTTGAGTGCGGCCGCAGCAGATGTTGTGCTCGATTGCAGCTGCAGCTACAGCCCTCGACACCAATTGGAGACCTGGAGATGTTCGTGAGAGCTCTTCGCACGACCTGGGATTGTGCCCTGGAGTGGGCACAGCCTGAAGAAGCTTGCAAGGAAGCTTCGAGCTACGCATCAATGGTGGCGAGCCCCTGGGCCTCGCGGCCACGTTAAAAAGCTCAGGGAGCTTCGCCAAGGTGCGGCGAATATGCAGAGGTAGTCGGTGAGGCGTCGGAACGCCTGTGGGAGCATGCCTAGGGCACACTGTGGTCGTGTGAGTGGGTGTGTTCGGGGGTGTGTTTATGTGAGTGGCAGAGTGTTGTGAATGGGAGGTTATGATCAGTGAGTTGGGGCGGTGCTTAGGGACCGGTCAGCAAGGAGGGAAGTGGTCTGTGGTGGTTGAGCGAACTCGTCGAAGTGGTGGCTGGAGGTAGGGATGATGGTGGTGGAGTGTGGCAGTGGTCGTTTGAAGGAAATAAGGGAAAAGAATGTAAAGAGTTGGAGAGACTTGTCTAGGGTGTTTAGAGCAAAGAGGGGAGGTGGAGGGCGAGTGGCGGGTGTCTGCCGTCGTCGGAGACGAAGACCCTGTGGTGAAGAAGCAGCGACGAAGAAGAGGGTCAGAGGGTGCGCACTGGTACGGCACGACGCGGAGGAACACGGCAGAGATGGCTCTGCCACTGGTACGGTGGCAGAGCGACGTGAAGAGGGAGGGAGAGTCGTCGGAAGCTGTGGGCAGTTGGCCGGAGTGAGGAGGAGATGAATTTGGGGGGCTTTGTTTGGCCAATTCAAGCTTGAAGGAAGCAGAGGGATCTGGGCTTCCTTAAATAGGCAAGGGCAGAGGGAAGAGTCGCAAGGAGACGGCGGGAAAATCACGCCGGAGGTAAGGCCAGAGTGAGACCCATACCTCTCGAGCATTCGCATAAGAGGTATGGGGTGGTTCAGGGCATGGAGAGCTACCCATGTAGTAAGGGGCTTCGCAGGGAGCTCCCTTTTCAAATCTGGGAGCGGCTCCCCATGAGATCGAGGTGAGAACCTCCGCGCAAAGTCGCCGAAGGTATGGGTCCCTGCTGCAATGGCAGAGGGACTGAAATGAAGAAAGAGACGAAGAAGCTGAGGGGTATTTGCAAGGGTTTCAAAAAGTTAAGGGTCTAAATGTAATTTAGTGGACCAATTTGCAAAGTAGGTCAAGACACCCTTCCCTTAGGTTCAAATTTTGGTATAAACCTAATTTGGACCTAAGAAATCCAATGGTAAAATTGTATTTTAGGTTTGACTACATTTGACTGAACATTTTGCATAAAAACTCAAATTAGGTCAAATATTGGGCATAGACCCCAATCTAAGTCAAAACAGGTTCCAAAGACTAAATTGATGGTTCTAAACTCTAGGGAATATTTTTCCATGAATTTTAGAGGGTTTAGTTGATTTTTATATTTTCAGGAACCTTGTGAATTTAAGTGGGTTTGTTTTAGGGTTACAGAATGTCATTTAATTCCTTCATTTCACAATAACCCTTTTCTAATTGAGCCATCCTACTTTTTCTCTTATTAAGTCCAATTGACCTACATCTAGACCCTTAGAAATTTCGTTGATGCACTGCAATGGTAAAATTACAGTTTTACCTCTTGTTTTATATTCTCTTTCCAGATTAGTGTTTCCTTGAATTAAGCATTTCTCTTGGTTATGTAGGAGCTCTTGTTCACTTTATTAGGTCAAAATATGCTAGTTAGAGCTCATGATGAGGTTCTCATCATACCCTGTTACGACCCGATTCCCGAATCCCTACAAGACATGAGAATCGGATCGACTCGACTATCCCACGACCCAGTCATCCAACGAGAAAGTAACCAAAAGAGCAGTAAAATAAACCACATTCATCATACATGTAACTAACAATAACAAAAGTACAGCAGTAAAGAAGAGAACTACTACAATACACACCACCACAACAGTAGAAAATTTAAATAGGTACAAAAACATGATGCTTACAATAAAAGAGTACAAGTGTAACAGGATATATTCACTACAACAGAAAAACGATACAGTAGGTACAATACAATTAGAACTACTGGACTCTACTAGGCCCAGCACCCTCCGCAGCCGCAGGCTCTGGCTGCTCAACACCTGGTCCTGAAAAGGTGGCAAAGGTGACACGTCAGCAAAACGCTGAGTAGAGTGGCAACCAACTAGCTAAGAAAAACAGTAAGGTGGATAAGTAGCTGTTATTTTTAATTTCTTTCTTTCTTTTCTATTTACTCATTCTTGAATTATTCCTCAGATCTTTCTCTTGATCTCGAATGTTCCTCGTGGGAATGATCTTATTGCAGTCTTTCTCGAAAAGTAGAAGTAGCACGTGGTGTTCTTCTGGCCGGGAGAGTCCCCCGTGGTGGTCCTACCCTCAGTCAACCACCCCAAGGTCACTGACAGACGTAACGGTGACTATAGCACGCGCGATAAACACACGGGTAGCTACCCCGTTTCCGTTAACAGGTGCGCCCCAAAGCACAGCACGGAACCAGAATAGGGCAAAGCCCTCTCAGTAACAAGGGTCTGGCCCCTCCACAGTCCGCGCACCCTTGCCTGACTACCCTAGTTTGCCCAGTGGGCCTAACAAGTCGGTGTAGGACGGCTAGCAGAACCCTGGGGTCCGTGGGGTGGCTAGCGCTCTTCCCGGTACTGTGTACGCGAGGGCCAAAAGTCGGTACAAAGTGGCCAAACCTAATCCCGGGTCCCTGGGGCGGTTAGCTCCGCTTTGCACTAAATAGGGGGACAGTCGCTCTCCCTGGTACTCCGTACTCAAGGGCCAGCTCACTTCCCCAATTCCCTTTCCATTTACCTTTTCAGGAGCTCTACTCCTAATTCCCCGTAGGGTTCACGGTCATATTTCTCTAGCTAAGCCATTTTTAGGTTTCATCATTCCAGTTTCATTTTCATATAGCCCATGTTCTCAATAGTTAATATCCATTCATATACAAGCAGCTGTTACCCAATTACATGCAATTATCATTGTTCTATCTACTTTTCCAAGACTGCAATTCATGTATTCACGACATTCGTTTTCAGTGTTTCTGTTCCTAGGATTCATGCCACACCCTAGGATCTATCATACAATCCAGTTTTCGAGTCCTAGGATTCATGCCATACCCTAGGATCTATCATTCAATCTAATTTTCCAGTCCTAGGATTCATGTCATACCCAAGGATCTATTATTTATCTCAAAGATGCATTAATGTTGGTAAACAACCAAGGGAAGCCACTCTACTCGCAAAACCATGAGTAATGGGGGAGTGATCGGCTGGTCCACGTGCCTCCGCAACCCCCAGATCTGCAACAGAACGAGGTCCTAATGTAAGGATCAAACACAAAGAACTACTCAAAACAGGATACAAGTACTTTAAACAAGTAGAGAAACCAATTTTGAGAAGAACGAAATTTTAAATGCGGAAAACGGACTTCGAACGGACCCTAAACGGGTCAAAAACGACAACTCTGCCCCAAATCAGACATCTGGAACACCTTCCAGACGTCTTAAAAGATGGTTCGGATCATACCTTGGTTCTGCGCTGTCCTCCAGACGTCCAAGATCCCGCTGAACCGTCTGGACTTAATTCCAGACATCCAAACTGTGTGGGAGGGCGTGTCCTCCGTTGTTTGGGGACTCTCTCCGTCGTCTGGTGCTGTGCCCAAACGTCTGATCTGTGTGGGAGGGCGTGTCCTCGCGCCTTTCCAAATGGAACCTGCACGCGTACGCAACCACTCTCAACGCGACACGTCTCAGAACCTTTGGCGGAACGGCTTGCATGGCCACGTCCGCAAGAAAGAGAAGGATGAGAATATCGTACCTTTTAGACGTCTGGATCTCACTCCAGACATCCCTAGGGCCGTCTGGACGTAGGTCCAGACGTCTGATTCTGGGAAATTTTCCCAGAATCAGGACCTCCTCGCCTTTCGCCTACTGCGCACGGCCACGCTGCGCCGCGTCCGCCTGCTGCCTGAGCTGCAGCCGCACCGGGGTAACTTCCCCAGTACCCCGCTCCCGCTATGCGCCCGCCGGCCGACCCTGGGCTGCTCCGGCAAGCTCGCTCTCTCTTCCTCACGCGCTCCGCCTCTTCTCCCTCTCGCTGCACCTCCTCCTCCCTACGTGCGCCTGGCAGCAGCTGCTGCCCTCGCTCTCTCACTCTCACCCCAACACTAGAGAAGGAGGAGACGGTGGAGTGGTGGTGAGGGAGAGGGAAGGGGGGGGAGAGGATATTTGAAGGCGTCGGGGGAGAGAGAGGAAGAAAAAGAAGGCGCTTGCAGGTCAGCAGGCGCAGTCTGCGTGCGCACGCACGTAGACTCTCAATCGTATGCCGCAAAAATTAAATTCCAGACATCTGGGAAAGCGTCCAAACGTCTTACCAGACGTCTAGACCTGCTCCCAGACGTCTTAAAAGACGTTTGATGTCGTGGGTCTTAACATACCCCCATGCCTAGCTTTTGCTAGTCCCTTAGCAAAATCTTACGGTTTTAACTTCTGTTCTAGACCATGAATTTCTTTCATCAGTTATGATAAGTGCTTTTTCTTCTTTGATTAGGTCAGAATGCCGACAATGGGCCTAAAGGTACTCTAGTACCAACCAAGATCCGAACCTGTCTAGCTTTAGTCTCGGTCCTTAGCGATGGTTTTTAAGGCCCACAAGAACTACCCTGAGGTTTATTGGACTCCGTGGTTAAAATACCTGTGCTTGAGACATATTTTAGCCTTGGTTCAGTTTGCAGTGCGTTTTTGGAAGAGAGAGATAGGGGATTTATTTGTTTGGAGAGTTCTCTCTCTTTTCTTTTTATTTCTAGCTTCGGATTGGCTTCTCAACATGATCTGTATTGGATTCCTCATCCCCATCATCAATCCTCAAAGGTCCCTGGCAATCGATGCTTCATGATAGCACTGCCCATGGTAACCCCCAGAACCCTGATTTTCGAGATTTTGAGATAATCCCTCCCATGGCGTTTCGTGGCCGAATCTAGACCCTGGCGATTGACATTTCGTGATAATGCCATCCATGGCATCTGAACTAGCAGAGTGCTTACATGCCCCCGGTAGGATATGTAAATATCCTAAGAGACAAGCACCAAGGAGATGATATGTTGTTACGCATCTTCGAGGGGAATTTCCCACCTCTTTGCACCGGGAACTTGACCAAATCAACTTGTGTTGATCGACCGCTCCTAATCTAAGCAACATTTTCAGAACATTAAAACGTTTTTGCGTGATTTTGATAGTTATGCGCATTGAACCAGACTGTGTGAATTGGGGTGCTTAGGTTACCGAGTCCCGCAAACCGAAGGTCAGTTAACGAGGCCGAATACTCCTTAAGCCTTAGACCTAATACTTAAGCTTTGCATTTTCCTCAACCTCTTATGGAATATCCAGATCTTAACGGGTACTAAGAATCTGGCCAAAAAGGCCTAAGGTCAGCATTCCTACTAATCTTTTTGTGTCTCTTTAGCACTTTTTTTCTTTACTTTTCTTCGTGTGGTCTAGAACTTCGGTTAATCCCTTAATCTCTTACTAATGACTATCTCTTTCTTTTTCATTTTGTACTCCTTTTTAGTATTTTGCTCTTTTTCTCCTCCTTTTGATTATGTAAAGCCCACAAAGATTTTCTCTCCTCTTCTCAGTTTTTTTTTTTGTTGAAACCTCTTCTTGATATGAGTTTTTATACATTTTGCACTTTCATACCCCCCCCATGCCTATGATTTGCAATGTCCCCATTGTAAATTAAGTGGGTTTGTATTCAGCTTGGTTCACTCATTAGGATAGGTGTTGGGTGAGTGGACGAGTTGAGGTGACTGTTGCGGATGATTTCTAATCTCGGGTACGGGTACCTGAGGTGGAGTCGGCTGTCCTAAAGGATGAACCCTAAAGTGTAAAGAAATGTCAGGAAAGGTTTCGAGTTTTTGAAAGAATGACGAGTTGCCTCCCGTTAAGCGCTGAGTTTTACGCCATCGGCTGGGCGCAATGAGCTCAAGGAGAATGGAAGATAAAGGATGACTCAGCCAAATCTGTATTGGTCATGTCAATGAATGGTTTGAGTCTCTAACCATTCACAACAAAGGGTTCGGAATCGTGGATGAGTGAACTAATCTCAACAGCTCCATTTCTAAAGATTTGCCGGACTAAGTAAGGTCCGATCCACTTGGATCGCAGCTTTCCCGGGAACAGTTTGAGTCGATCATCAAAGACTAGGACCTTTTGACCAAGGTGAAAGATCTTTCTAGATATGTGCTTCTCATGAAAGGCTTTAACCCGCTCTTTGTAGATTCGCGACTTTTCATACGTATCGAGGCGTAATTCATCAATATCGCTTATCTGAAGCTTTCTGTGGGTTCCAGCTTTAGAAAGATCTAGGTTGTAGTTTCGTACTGTCCAATAAGCTTTATGCTCCAGTTCAACAGGGAGGTGACACGCCTTCCCGTACACCAGTTTGAAAGGAGACGTGCCTAATTGGGTCTTGTGGGCGGTCCTATTGATAACACCACGCAAGGGGGTAGTAATTAGGTTGAATATGGCCCATCTTTAGAATAAAAGGCACAACATAAAGTAGAATAGGAGCGTTGCATGCATCAAGTACCAAGATTGCTTATAAATCGTATTAATGGCCATTTGCATAAAGTATTTGTCAAATCAGGCCTCAGATGAGCAATCAGACCGCACGGATGGATTTAAAACGACGAACGGAGTCCAACAGACTCAAGATCAGCCAAATCCGACATCCGGAGCTCCCACAATGGGCCCAAGAAATCATGACCGTTGATCTGGAGATCAACGGCCCAGAACGCGCCACGTCACCCCGCCCCCGCCGCTCTCTCACCCTCAAGCCAGCCAAGAACGAATCTCGGCCGTTGATCTTCGATCGAACGGCCGAGATCCGCGCGCTCGCCCGCGGTCGACGCGACAAAGCGCGGGCATGGCGCAACGGTTAGCGCGCACGCCCGCGTCGCAGCGACGCGCGTTCGAATCGCGCGGAGCGGAAATCAAGCGCGAGTGAAGGGCGCGGCGAAATTGAGCCGCCCGATCAGCAGCGGGCGGTCAGGATTGCACCACGCGGTGCGACGACAGCGCCCAAGCGCCTGCGTGCGCGCGCACGCCGGGCGGAAACCCGCGGGCACACGCGCGCCCGAAGCGCGATCTCAGCACGGGCGCGGGAGGATCTCAACCATCCGATCTTCGATCGGACAGCTCTCGTTCATCATCCACGGATCGCGCTTGGAGAGAGAGAGGGGGCGGGCGGCTGACCGGCGGCAAAAGGCCTTCACCGACGTATCTGGAAGCGGTTTTAGCGACGTTATGGATGTCGCTAAAGCACATTCTTCTTTTAGGAAGCCCTTAACTCTATTTAAACCCCCTTCTACCACCATTCAAGGCATCCTCTCCCACTTGCAACTACTCCACTCCTCTCCTAGCTAGTCTTAGGCACTCTTGTAATTGCCGGAGACGACGAGCCGCCGACGAAGCCTCCTCCACCGCCGTGGCTGCCTCGTCGCTCTCCACTCTCTCTCCACCTCTCTCTCTCTCTCTTTTAAGCTTTCATTTACTTTTGTTGAAGCATGTATTTAATGTTGTAAACCATGAACTATGAATGTATGTTTAATGAAATTATTTTCCATTTAGTTGCCATTTTAATTTCTGTTTAAAGTGCATGATCAAAACCAAGAGCTTTCTAACCCTAAACTCTCTCTATCTCTCGCTTTTCAAAACCGTCTCTTTCGCAAGCAAAACTCCGCCTTTTTCGTGACAACAAGTGGTAAACAAAATCCGATTTCCACGCCTCCCTGAGATCGACACTCGGACTCACCTCCGTTTACTTCTTTTAAAATCGACGTATCAAGTGCAACTATAATGACACCTCTTAACACACACACACGAAGGCACACCTCCATTCCACACTCATTCTCACATCGTCTAATGCCCTATTTTCCTTTTTACTTGACGGTTGCAGGAATTCGACGCATGGATGGCGAAGCGACGCATTTCACGACGGTAGCAAGGGAGTAGGCTCCTCGAGGACCGATAGTGAGTAACCTGTCTCTCATTGTTTGCTTGCGTGAAAAAGCTAAAAAAAATTGTAAAAAACTAAAAAAATTGGCGTGGTGAATGATTGCTTGACCCACATTCTTAACACATCACCCTACAAAAAAATGTACACTCTAATATGCTGAATAAATTCTTGGAGTGTTCTTTTCTTTCTTGAGTGGTGTTTGTGAAGCCACCATGAGTTGACCTGGGCCGCACCACTCAACGCTAAAACTGACTCATCTAATAGAAGCTGCATGATCATTAGGATGAGTACACTAGGGTTTTAGAGCCTCTACAGAAGAAAAAGGAAATCTACTTTCATCAAATTGTGTGCAGAACTTGACGTGCCCACTGAAACTTGGTTGAAAACATTAAGACACGTCAACCCTAAAAAGCACTAAAGTAAGGATAAAATACTAAAAGACACCACACCTTAAAAATCCTTGCTTAAAAATCATGTTTTGCTAGAAGCACACACTTTGAAAGTGGAAAATTAAGAGGCACCACCCCAATCAACGCCTCATCACATCACCCTAAGCACAAGCACTATCCTAACCCTTTAAAAATGAGTAGACGTGCCCTAGGAAGGACTGAGTTAAGTCTCAAAAGGTGAGGTTTTGTTCGCTAGGCACTTGACTTTCATTCCCTTGGTAGAATCTGGTGACTAGGCTGCGGGGCAGTGTCAAACGACCGCGGTTGTGGGGTCTATGGAACCGGAGGTGCAAGCCAAAGGAAGAACCTTCCCTGCAATCCCCTCGTAATCAACCTGGCCAGATTAACCTCGGAAAGGGGAGTCCAGTGCTTACGAACTTAATCAACCTTTGTGAGATTTCTAGGTCTGCTAAGGAATACACCATAAGGACTAGGCTTGTTTGCTTGGTTGAGGACACAACTCTCGCATCTGTTCTTCCCACATCCCTCCATTTCTTCCAAACCATGGATTTCAATGCCTATCCATCTTACCCAAACTACCCCCAACAGGATTCGTATGCTAACCCAAGTGGACCATACTCGCAGCCTACTTGGGCTAACCAACCACCAAGTTGGGGGTACAACCTTGAATATCCCTCTTGGCCCAACTATGACCAAACCGCACCAACTTCTTATTGGAATAACACTAACATAGCCACACAAGGGTACGATTCAAATCATGGGGCTCCATATCTCGATTGTCCTCACGATGCCTCCTCATTTAGGTCCGACCCGCTCTACTGTGATAGGACCTACACTTTAGGAGAACACCAAGAACCCTACCCATCTCAAGATAATAACCAAGAAAGGTCATTTGAATTCAACAACCTTGCCTACTTGACCTTTGGATTAGGAGTTCTAGACAAATGGAAATCAGAAAATGATCAGAAATCTAGGCAAGCCCAGGATCATCAACCTCTGATTTGGTCCCCTGATGAAGAATCTGACTGGGAGGAGGACTTAGAACCTCAACTATTCTGGAGTAGGACCAAACAGAGAATGGTTCCTCTTGAAGAACTGGACCCTGAGCATGACAGAATAGAGGACCCACCCAAGAACCTAAACACCAATATGGATTCTGATCGACAACCTCAACCATACTCTCTTAACCTGGATTTCAAGGAGGAAATCCAAAGGACACCAAATGACACCATGTCAATTCTTGATAACCTCCAGTTAGAACTACACAGACAGAATCAAGAATTGGTTAAAGGGCAACATGCCATGTTGGAGTTGTTCCAACAATTGGGGGAAGAAGGCCAAAGAAAGCTGTTGCATACAACGCCATTCATGGAATTCATAAAGCAAGGACCTACCATGATCAATTGGACTACACCTAGTCATCCTGATTTGGTTCAGTCCACCATTGATACCCCTCAGGAGTTGGATAGCTCAGTGGATAAGGAAAGTAAGGATTCCTTGGAACACAATTTGGGGAGCATTGAGAACAAACATCAGGAGGAAACTGAGAAGGTGAGGGGAGAGACCTTGGAATCTGAATCTAATCGGCTCAAGACAAGTAATCCGGTGGGAGTAGCAGCCAACGTCGGAGATGGAGAATGGAGTTACAATTTCAAAGAAATTGATTATGAATCAGTTAGAATCCCCATCACAAATTTGGAGGAGGGCCGAGAGAAAGAATATGATCTAGAGGATGAAATTGACCCTACCTCTAATGCAACCCCAAACAGTGAATCTGATACAAAGGAGGTTGAAGAAAATATTCTTGAGATCAAGGGCTTGGAGGGAATGAGCAATGAAACCATAGTTGCAGAAGAGATGGATTCGTCTTTGAAGAGAAGACTCATGCTTGGTTGTAGGGCTCAGTATGAAACTCTGGACTTTGTTACTTGCCCTACCAGAATAAAGATCCCGCAACCCGAATGCACTAGAATTGATACACTTTCGATGGATTACAATTTTATGGGGACACAAGCTGAATATAAGACCTACATCTTTAGTGTTTGGCATGTCATATTTGGGGTGCGTTCGTCCACAGCAACTTGTTTGCATGCCCACAAACTAAGAGAGGATCTGACACGGGCATGCATGATATATCTGTTACAGAATTCCCGCCCCTTAGGAACGGGACTCCACCACAACCTTATTCGCATCTGTGGACTTCTGATTTTGGGTCTGGTTAATTTTGAACATATCTTCTTGACCCAAGCCATTCCTGTTTGTGCACCGTCCAGCTGGAGGCGTTAAACTCAGCGCTTCCTGGGAGGCAACCCAGCGGATTCAGACTGATCTGGTAGTTTACGTCACTCAGGTACTATCTTTTTGAACCCTTCTGCATCCATGCATCTGCCAATGAGGACATTGTCCAACTTAAGCATGGGGGGATGGTAAATTGCATAATCCTGAGCTTAATTAATCAGTCTGAATGAATAAATTAATTGATTAAAAAAAGAAATTTGAATTTAGGAAGAAAAACTTAGGCATTAGAAACTTGTCAATAGTGGGAAATAATACAAAAAGAACTTAAACGCTTAGACTTTTCAGGCCTTCAGGCTTAATCAGCCCTAGTGTCCATTAAAATATGGATTTAGCGGCGAATCCTTGCAACTTTAGGCTATTCTAATCCACCTAATAAATAAGGTAATAAGTATACGACTTATCAACTCACCCTCTAACTCAGGAAAACTTTGAGTCTAAGCATCTACACACATTTTTGCACAGACTCACTTCTTGGAGATTTTGACAGAAATTGGGTAGCTAATGAACTCTCTAGGGTGGTATGGCTGGCAAGTTGTCGTGAGTAACAGCCCATTGGCAGGTTGTCCAGAACTCAGCCACAGGCCATTTCTTTTTCGCTGCCTCTAGGTACATTTGAGATTAGGGAAGCCACCTACGAAAAAAAAAAAAAGAAGAAGAAAAGAAAATAAACCACACTTCACCGCACAAGTATGGTTGGCAAGTGATCGTGGGTAACAGCCCATTGGTCGGTTGTCCAGAGCCCAGCTCAATAATTGCACAAAAAAGACCAAAACACCTAAGGACGAAGCGGGGAAGTAGTACAAGCCGGGGAGATATACACTGGAAAATCCTTGTGTTGACCCCAAGTAAAATGAACGTAGGGAGAAAGCTACCAGTCGAACAAATACACCTTCAGGCAAAAATTTATTTTCTTTTCCGGACACCTAGAGGTGTAGAAACTCGAAGTCTGTCTCAATTACCGTTAAGTGAGTCTATCACAACATTCACACCAAGATGCTTAGCACTTAGGGTTTTGACCGAGTTTTGGGTAGGTTGGGTAGCCGTAAAAAATTAGCAACCCATACTGAATTCCGAAAATTCTAAAAAGACATATATAGATATATACGTATAAATATGTATAGTTATATATACAAAGCAAGGATTCAGGCAATTCGTATTTTGGAAGACACCCGGGCGCTGCTTAGTCTTTGTAGATTAAGATCTTCGTATATTTCCTCTTATTGACGAGTAACGAAGTGCCTAAGCAATTACTTCTTGAATTCTCCAAAGAAATAAAGGCTAGAATAAACCTTGCTAGGGACTATCAAGGAGTAAGCATGGGGGTATGATAACACCACGCAAGGGGGTAGTAATTAGGTTGAATATGGCCCATCTTTAGAATAAAAGGCACAACATAAAGTAGAATAGGAGCGTTGCATGCATCAAGTACCAAGATTGCTTATAAACCGTATTAATGGCCATTTGTGTAAAGTATTTGTCAAATCAGGCCTCAGATGAGCAATCGGACCGCACGGATGGATTCAGGACGACGAACGGAGTCCAACAGACTCAAGATCAGCCAAATCCGACATCTGGAGCTCCCACAATGGGCCCAAGAAATCATGACCGTTGATCTGGAGATCAACGGCCCAGAACGCGCCACGTCGCCCCGCCCCCGCCGCTCTCTCGCCCTCAAGCCAGCCAAGAACGAATCTCGGCCGTTGATCTTCGATCGAACGGCCAAGATCCGCGCGCTCGCCCGCGGTCGCCGCGACAAAGCGCGGGCGTGGCACAACGGTTAAAGCGCACGCCCGCGTCGCAGCGACGCGTGTTCGAATCGCGCGGAGCGGAAATCAAGCGCGAGCGAAGGGCGCGGCGAAATTGAGCCGCCCGATCAGCAGCGGGCGGTCAGGATTGCGCCACGCGGCGCGACGACAGCGCCCGACCGCCCACGCGCGCGCGCACGCCGAGCGGAAACACGCGCGCGCACACGCGCCCGAAGCGCGATCTCAGCACGGGCGCGGGAGGATCTTAGCCGTCCGATCTTCGATCGGACGGCTCTCGTTCATCATCCACGGATCGCGCTTGGAGAGAGAGTGGGGGCGGGCGGCTGACCGGCGGCAGAAGGCCTTCACCGACGTATCTGGAAGCGATTTTAGCGACGTTCTGGATGTCGCTAAAGCACATTCTTCTTTTAGGAAGCCCTTAACTCTATTTAAACCCCCTTCTACCACCATTCAAGGCATCCTCTCCCACTTGCAACTACTCCACTCCTCTCCTAGCTAGTCTTAGGCACTCTTGTAATCGTCGGAGATGACGAGTCGCCGACGGAGCCTCCTCCACCGCCGTGGCTGCCTCGTCGCTCTCCACTCTCTCTCTACCTCTCTCTCTCTCTCTTTTAAGCTTTCATTTACTTTTGTTGAAGCATGTATTTAATGTTGTAAACCATGAACTATGAATGCATGTTTAATGAAATTATTTTCCATTTAGTTGCCATTTTAATTTCTATTTAAAGTGCATGATCAAAACCAAGAGCTTTCTAACCCTAAACTCTCTCTCTATCTCTCGCTTTTCAAAACTGTCTCTTTCGCAAGCAAAACTCTGCCTTTTTCGTGACAACAAGTGGTAAACAAAATCCGATTTCCACGCCTCCCTGAGATCGACACTCGGACTCACCTCCGTTTACTTCTTTTAAAACCGACGTATCAAGTGCAACTATAATGACACCTCTTAACACACACGCACAAAGGCACGTCACCTATAAGCCCACAAAGCTTCCGGAAGCCAGGATGACCAGTCCTTCCTATTAGGTCAAACAGTAACCTGGAGGATTTTCTTAATCTTTCGATTTAATAGCTCAGCTAAACCATTAGTTTGGAGGTGGTAGGTTGTAGAGATTTGGTGCGACACCTCATATTTGGTCATCAGTGACCTAAACTAAGCGTTTGTGAAATGGGTCCCTCCATCAGAAATGATCGCACGAGGAATCCCGAACCATGAAAAGATGTTTTGGTGAATGCACTTGATAATGACTTTGTGATCACTGGTTCGGGTTAGAATGGCTTCGATCCATTTGGACACAGTCAACAGCAAGTAAAATGTATTCGAAGCCGTTCAAGATAGGGTAGGGCCCCATAAAATCAATCCCCCATATGTCAAAAATCTCGCATACCAGAATCGGCTGCAAAGGCATCATGTCACGATGGCTCATGTTGCCCAAGGTTTGGCAATGGTTACATGCCTTACAGTGATTGTATGCATCCTTGAAAATTGTGGGCTAGTAAAAGCCACACTGAAGGACTTTTGATGCAGTTTTGTGTCCAGAGAAATGGCCACTGCAAGCCTGGTCATGGCAGAAAGAGAGTATATCTTTGATTTCAACTTCCGTGACACATCGACGGATAATTTGGTCAGCACCTATGCGGAATAGATGCGGGTCTTCCCAAATGTAATACTTGGTATCGGAGCACAATTTGTCTTTCTTGGCCTTTGGCCAATCAAACGGGATCTAATGTGATGCAAAGTAGTTTACTATGTCAGCAAACCATGGAAGCCCTGTACCAATAATCAGGAGGTGCTAATCAGGAAAATACTCCGTGATGGGTTTGGAAGGGTTGATGATCTCAGAAGGAAGGCAAGACAAGTGGTCAGCTACCACATTCTGTCTTCCCACTTTATCGCGAATCTCGAGGTCAAATTCTTGCAACATCAAGATCCATCGGATTAATCGAGGTTTCACGTCCTTTGCAAGGAGATGCCCCACAGCTGTGTGATCCAAGTAGATAATAACACGGGAACCCAGGAGATAAGATCTAAAATTTTCAAGGGCAAATACTATGGCTAGCAGCTCTTTCTCCGTAACCGTGTAGTTACGCTGAGCCTCATCAAGTGTCATGCTAACGTAGTAGATGACTACGGGTTTCCCGTCAATTTTCTGCCCCAAAATCGCTCCTACAGCGAAGTCAGATGCATCGCACATGATCTCAAAGGGTTGAGACCAATCAGGGGACTGTAGGATCAGGGCTTAGGTCACTCGATCACGAAAGATGAGTGCATTCCTTGGAGATTTCAAAAGATACATTCTTAGAGAGAAGAGTGGTCAGGGGGCGCATGATTTTCGAGAAATCAAGGATAAATCGACGGTAAAAATCTACGTGCCCCAGAAAGGATCGGATGCCCCTGATCGAGCTAGACATAGGGAATTTGGAAATAAAGTTAACATTGGCTCGATCAACTTGGATGCCTCTTTCTAAAATCAAATGTCCCAGGACGATCCCCTCAAGCACCATGAAGTGGCTCTTTTCCCAGGAAAGAACCAAATTCACATCAATACATCGCCTGAGTATTTGAACCAAGTGCTAAAGGCAATTGCCAAATGATGCCCCAAATACTGAGAAGTCATCCATGAAGACTTCCAGATAATCACCTATCATATCAGAGAATATGACAAGCATGCACCGCTGAAAAGTCGCAGGTGCATTGCAGAGACCGAAAGGCATCCTTCAGAACAAGTACGTCCCGAAGGGGCAGGTGAACGTGGTCTTCTCTTGGTCCTATGGATGAATTGCCAGTTGGTTGTAACCGGAGTACCCATCAAGAAAGCAGAAGAATCTATTTCCCGCTAGTTTCTCGAGGATCTGATCAATAAACGGTAGTGATAAATGATCCTTCTTCGTGGAGGAATTGAGTCTTCTGTAATCAATGCAGACTCTCCACGAGTTGGCTATACGGGTCGGTATGATCTCTCCGATTTCAGTCGTGATGGTGGTGAGTCCTACCTTCTTAGGCACAACCTGGATTGGACTCACCCATCGACTGTCGGAGATCGGGTAGATGATCCCTGCATCTAACCACTTAATGATCTCCTTTTTCACAACCTCCTGCAGATTAGGGTTCAGACTTCTCTGCATCTCATGCGAAGGTCGTGCGCCCTCTTCGGAATAGATGTGGTGTGTGCAATAAGAGGGACTTATCCCAGTCAAATCATCGAGAGTCCATCCAATGGCTCTACGATGTTGTTGGAGAACAACAATCAGATGAGATTCCTGGTCAGATGTGAGTCTGGAGTTTATAATCACAGGAAACGTCTGATTGGAACCCAAAAAGACGTATTTCAGATGATCAGGAAGGGGCTTGAGTTCCAAGATGGGATTATCAGCAGCAGCGGGTGGTTCAGAGTGGGTGTGAGGAACAAGGGCAGGAGTTATGGGTGTATCTAGATCGGTTTCATATTCCTCTAATTGCGGGTTTTGTTCTTCTTGTGGTTGATTGGGGGTAATCAGGTTGTCCTCAATATGCAGTTCATCAACCATGGCTCTGATGTCACATATTTATTCTACAACACCGTAATTAATCCCTTGTTGGGCTTTAAAGATGTCAATCTTAAGGGTTTGGTTCCCAAATTTCAACTCTGTTTAGCCCTCCTCACAGCTTATGTTGGCCATAGCAGTGGCCAGAAAAAGTCTCCCTAGTATAATTGGTGTATCCCTTGGGTTTTTAGGTGCATCCATATCTAGAACTATAAAGTCTACTGGGAAGTAGAAATCTCGCACCCTAACAATAACATCCTCGAGTATTCCCTTAGGTGACTTAATGGATCGATCAGCTAACTGTAATGTAACCTCAGTCGGTTTAAGCTCGGATTCTTCAAGGTGGTTAATCAGGGATGTGGGTATTAGGTTTATGGAGGCACCTAAGTCTAGTAATTCTCTATCAAATTAGGTTTCACCAATTTTACATGAGATCAGGGGAGTGCCTGGGTCTTTTACCTTAGGTGGGAGTTTACTCGGGATTACAGAGCTGGCTTGCTCTGACAGTATGATCGGATTCCAACTTTTGGTTCGCAGCTTACGCTTGGGTGTACACATTCTTTCAAGAGTCGTGCGTAAGCCGGTACGTGGTGTATAGCATCCATCAAAGGGATGTTTATCTGGACCTGTTCAAAGAGTTTGATCAGGTCCTCCTCAAGAGTCATGGGTTTGGTTGTCCTTTTTCCCTTGGTCAAGGTCTCGGGAAATGGAACCTTGGTTGGTTCCTCTAGAATAGGTCCAGGTTCTTGATCTGGGACAGGGACATCCTGGATAACTATCCTAGGGCTTGGTTCACTACCAGGCTTATAGTGGTTTGGATAGGGTGGGTCTTGGGTTGCTTTACCACTACGAGTTATTACAGAGTTTAATCCTGCCTAGTTCGGGTTAGGGGTTGGTAAAATGGGTGGCTGCTGTTGATAATCCGCGTAAGATGTTGAAGCTTCCATCTCGTCAAGTGATGGAGCAGAAGGGGCTTGATAAATCATGTGTGCATGGCCTAGATTTGGGTTCATAACGTGCCTCTGGGTCGGCACGTTTTTTGGGCTCGGCAGAGGTTGCGAAGGATGTGTGCCCCGTTGGCGGGAATTCGCCATCTAGGCGAGTTGGTTGCGGACCTCTGTGATCTCGTCCTTGTGTTGTTTTTGGATTGCCACATTCATTCTTTGAATATCATCCAGTGTTTGGAGGATGAGAGACATTTGGTCTTGGTTTGGCCTAAATTAATAGGTGGGGTTGGGCTGAGGCTGAGGTGGCTGATAAGAATGAGGGGCTTGTGGACGAGGTTGATAAGGTGGTCTTTGGGTCTGAGAATTTCCCGCCCACTGGAAATTTGGATGATTTCGATATCCAGGGTTGTAGGTGTTGGAAAATGGGTCATTCTGGATGACATTGAGGTCTTCGCAGGTCTGAAGAACCTCAGGGAAGTCAGAGTATGGAGGTTCAGAGTTCCCCCGACTAGAGTAGAGTGGATCGGAGGTCCCTCCGGTTCGAGAATCAGATGGGGGTGGTTACGGGTCCATCCCCTGAGAAGATCGGTGAAAGATGTTTTGCACAGTTTCCCTTGCGGGAGGTGGCTGTGCAAAAGAGTTCTGCGCAGAGGTGCCTCGCTGCAAATGCCGAGTTAGCTCATCCACCTTCTTCTCGATGATAGAGACCTTGTCCAACCGACTGGCTATCAATTCCAAGTTGACGGATGTGAACAGGCCTTGCGTCTCATGTGCTCCCCTAAGATTCGTCGATGCACGGGTATTCGTCCAGTCGAATAAACCCATGGAGTCATTGTTGATGCAGTTCTCGCACATATTCTCGAGAATCTCTCACACTGTGT
Source organism: Thalassia testudinum (assembly GCA_037157565.1). Classification (NCBI taxonomy): domain Eukaryota; kingdom Viridiplantae; phylum Streptophyta; class Magnoliopsida; order Alismatales; family Hydrocharitaceae; genus Thalassia; species Thalassia testudinum. The sequence continues at coordinate 9,726,930 of JAZHRO010000010.1, read as the reverse complement.
CCTCATGCTGACCCATGATATTCCCTCCGCAGGTTGCATTGACGAATAATCTAATGTCCTCACGGAGTCCCTGGTAAAAAGACTAGACTTGTTCTCATTTAGGAACTCCGTGATGGGGGCACTTTCACATGAGATCCAAAAATCGGTCCCATGCCTCATGAAGAGGTTCTCCTGTTTGCTGGGTGAAATGAGTAATCTGATGGCGCAAGGTATTTGTCCAACCAACGGGAAAGAACTTCAAAAATTCGAACTGAAGTTCATCCCATGTGTTGATCGGACAAGTCTGAGTCTAATACCAATGAGCAGCCTTGTCCATGAGGGAGAAAGAAAACATCTTCATGAGTAGAATATCTCGATTCTGTGCATCTGACCCAAAGGTCTGGGCCAGATGCTTGAGTTGTTGATATGCTGGAATGGATCCTCGGAGTTAAGCCCATAGAATTTTGGTATGGCATGAACATATTGGGCTTCAGTTCAGAATCAAGTCCTCCAGTCAGGATTCGGACTCGAGGCTCGATTGCCACCGCAGCGGGATTATAGTGATCTCGCATCATGGGACGCTGTAGTGGGTTCATGAAGTTCTGGAAGAGGTCATTTAGACGCTGAAGCTGGCGCTCAAGATTATTTTCTTCTTCAATAGGCTGTGCCATGATGGAAGAAGGAGAACTAGGTTCTGAATCGGAGGAAAGGTTTATGTGGAGGGGTTGCTACACAAACAAGGGTACCGAGGCTTGGCCTCGGGGAAAGTGGATTTCTAGAGGAGGTTTCAAGGACCTCCTACCAAACATGCACTGAAGGATTGGATGAGATTAGAACGTGCTGGACCCAATCGAGACACCCAAAATATGTTGGGTGACTATAGAGGTTCGGGGCGGATGATACCCCTTAGTCAGAAGGTCGTTCACTTGAGAATTACCTTGGCAGCCAGAGATAGAGAGTCTTGCGAAGACCCCTATACGGTAGAGCGTCCCCACGGGTTACAGGGTTTCCCCCACCCAACCTCTTTTGTCACTGAGATTCTAGGTAGACCAGAATGGGGACCTTGACCTCTTAAGTCTACCACTTTTAGTTAAGATTAAGGTGCTTAAGATTTCACTTAAACTTTAAGCCTTTTAAGTGCAAAGTGACCTAATTTAAAGGTTGGTTGACCCAAAGGATCAACTTCACCTCTTTGTTCCTTTTGAGAGCTTTTAGGTCATTTCTTTTATGGTTCAAGTAGATTAAGAGCCTGATTTACTTAGGGTTTCTCTTGGATAGGTCTTTTCAAACAAGGCTTAGGCACATAACTTTTTGAAATTTTTAATTCTCTACTTAGAAGAAGATGTGTCTCTAAAATCCTAGCTTGTAATCCTTAGGTTGGCTCTGGTTGGTCCAATTTAGTTACCTCAGAAATTGGTATCTAGGGCTCAATCAAGAAGGTTTTAGCCCTAGTTACCTTAAGTGGATATGCAATTAAGATGTGTTGAAAGTAAAAATTAGGCAACTTTGTGAATTAGAAATAGGTAGCTCTAGATTGATTTTTGAGGGGATTAAGAGAGAGGGCTAGTAAGAGCTTACTTGTTCCCTGGTGTGGTTGTTGTGAGGCTGCTTTTCTCTCCTTGGATTTTCCTAAAATAATCACAACAAAAGAGAGAAATTAAATTAGTAATGAATTCAAAAATTGTGATTAGAGCTTCTAAAATGCTTGTTGCTCCCCGGCAACGACGCCAAAATGTTTGTACGTCTTTCTCGTGTTTTAAATTAACCTTGTTGCAGTATAGTTGAAAAAGCGTATGAACAAATAACAACTTTTATTACTCGAAATTAAAAATACTATTCCGAGTTCGAACTCAGGGAGCAAATTGGTATTTAAAAGCCAAAAATCACAATTCTCAAAAGTTACTCGGAAGATAATGTTCAATAATGCATTATATATAAAAGCTAGAGAGTAAAAAGAAATAGATTTTTCTTTTTTTTCTTCCTTCTTCTCTTCTCTCTTTCTTTTCCTTTGCTTTCTTTCTTCACTTCTTTCTTTGTCTTTCCTATCTTCAAACGTTTGATTCTATGAATCAGACTCCTTAACTGGTGATCTGCTACAATGCTTCTTCAGCCTTCTTTGGCTTCTTTTTCTTCTTTTCTTCTCTGCTGCAACTCCTTCCTCTCTGCGGCAACTCTTTCCTCCTCTTTCCGTCTTTGGCTTCTTCTCTTCTTGAGCTGCTGAGCCTTCTCCTTCTTCTTTGCCTTAGGCGTCTTTAGCTTCTCCTTCCTTGGCCTTTGCAGTCCTCTTCTTCTTCTTTGGCTCCTTCCTCTGCCTTCTTCTTCTTCTTTTCGTGGCTAAGTCCTTCCTTCAGCTGCTCTCTGCGCACCTCCTCTTCTTCTTCCTTGCTTTTTCTCTTTCCCGCAACTGTTTCCTCTTCTTCCTTCTTCCCTGCACAGAACAGAGAAGCAAAACCTACCCCCTACCCTCCCCGCGTCTCTCTCTCTATTTCTCTCTTCGTTCTCTCAGAGCCAGCCAGGTAATCGAGTCGGGTTACGCAAGCCCAGGTCCAAGCGCACCGGCGTGGGTCGTGCGAGAGGAGTGCAGGGTAAACAGGTCAACCAGGTCCGCGTAGGTGTGGTTGCGGATGAGGCAGGTGGAGTGGGTGAGGGACCTCACCTTGTGTTACTTGAGGCGATGAGATAAGAACACTTTTTCAATTTATTTCACCTCACCCGCTTGTCAACTTCACCTCACACTTCTTGCGCACGACCACAGCAGATGTTGCGCTCGATTACAGCTGCAGCTATGGCCCTCAACACCAATTGGAGGCTTGGAGATGTTCAAGAGAGCTCTCCGCGCGACCTGGGATTATGCCCTGGAGTGGGCACGGCCTGGAGAAGCTTGCAAGGAAGCTTCGAGCTGCGCATCAATGGCGGCGAGCCCCTGGAACCTAAAAGCACCAAAACGGCCTCGCAGCCACGTTAAAAAGCTCAAGGAGCTTCGCCAAGGTGCGGCGAATATGCAGAGGTGGTCAGCGAGGCGTGGGAACTCCTGTGGAAGAGTGCCTAGGGCACACTGTGGCCGTGTGTGTGGGTGTGTTCGGTGGTGCGTTTGTGTGAGTGGCGGAGTGTTGTTGTAACGGCCCGATTCCCGAGTCCCTACGAGACACGAGAACCGGACCGACTCGACTAATCCCAAGACCTGGTCATCCAACAAGGAAGTAACCAAAAGAACAGTAAAATAAACCACATTCAGCATGAATATAACTAACAGTAAGAAAATACAGCAGTAAGGAAAGAAATCACTACAGTATATACCTCCACAATAGTAGAACAACATTCATAACAAAATATGAAACTGTAGGTAAAGAAAAGTACAGCGGTAACAAGAACTACTCACTATAGTGGACCCAAAAAGAGGTACAAGAGAACAGTGGTAACACTACTGGACCCTACTTGGCCCAGCGTCCTCTGCAGCCGCTGACCCTGGCTACTCAACACCTGGTCCTGAAAAGTAACGAGTGTAACACGTCACCAAAACGCTGAGTAGAGTGGCAGCTAAACTAAAGAACAGTAAAGTGTACAGTAGCTGTTTTAATTTTCTTTCTTCCTTTATTTACGTCTTTCTATTGTCTCAAAATTTATCTATTTCTCAGATCCTTCACTTGATCTCGAATGTTCCTCGTGGGAACGATCTTGATTGCAATCTTTTTCGAACAGTAGAAGTAGCACGTGGAGCTCTCCTGGCCGAGAGAGTCCCCCGTGGTGATCCTACTCTCAGTCAACCACCCCAAGGTCACGGACAGGCGTAACGGTGACTACGGCACGAGAGATAAACGCACAGGTAGCTAACCCGCACTGGCACGCGGTCAGTCGTTTCCGTTAATGGGTGCGCCCAAAGCACAGCACGGAACCAGTACAGGGCAGAGCCCTCTCAGTAACAGGGGTCCAACCCCTCCACAGTAACAAAATAGGGGCCTTGCCCCTCCACAGTCCGCGCACCCTCGCCTGACTACCCTGGTTTGCCTAGTGGGCCTAACAAGTCGGTGTAGGAGGCTAGCAGAACCCCGGGGCCCGTGGGGTAGGTAGTACCTCCCTACACTAGTAGCTCTCCTCGGTACTACGTACACGAGGGCCAGCAAGTCAGTACAAAGTGGCCAGTCCTAACCCCGGGTCCCTGGGGCAGCTGGCTCCGCTCTGCACTAAACAGGTACAGGTACTTCCCCTGGTACTACGTACCCAAGAGACAGCACACTACCACGTCTTTCTTTCTCAATTCCATTCCTTTCTCTTTCCAGGAGTTCCACTCCTAATTCCCCTGGTACTCGCTCTCGCGCACTGGCTGGAAGGACAAGAGGAAGGGCGGAGGTGACAGGAGTGAGGGGGAGGGCGTGGCCTTTTAAGGCCGCGAGAGGAGGAGAGAGAGAGCGGGACAGAGGGCGCAGGAGGGAGAGGGAAAAAGAGAGAGAGAGAGAGATGCTCGCAGGTCTGCACGCTCAGGCGCGCAGACGAAACACACATGCCGAAAATAACCGAATCCCAGAAGTCTGGAAGGGGTTCCAGACGTCTGGTCAGACGTCTGGGACACCTCCCAGACGTCTTAAAAACGTCTGAAGCCGCGCGTTCGTAACAATATAACAAACTCAAAGGAAGTTTCGTCCCCGAAACTTGCGCTAACTAGTTTCCCGCACCCTAGTTAGCGCAAGTTTCGTCCCCGAAACTTGCGCTAACTAGGGTGCGGGAAAGACATCAAGAAAACCATAACAAACTCAAAGAGGATCGAAGCCAGTCCGAAAAGACGTACCCGTGAAGAGTTCCGGGTACCACTCCCGCATTGCCGCCTCAGGCTCCTAGGTAGCCTCCTCGTACCGCTGGCTCCTCCACAAAACCTTTACCAGGGGTACTTGCTTTCTTCTCAAACTGCAGACGGCTTGGTCTAGAATCTGCACTGGCCGCTCGGGGTAGGTCAGGTCGTCGCCCACCTCGACGCTCTCGTGACTCAGTACGTGACTGGGATCGGCTACGTATTTCCTGAGGTTGGACACGTGGAACACGTCGTGCACACCAGAAAGCTGTGGGGGGAGGGTAAGCCTGTAAGCAACGGGTCCAACCCGCTCCAGGACCTCAAAGGGCCCCACAAACCTCGGCGCGAGCTTCTCTCTCACCCCAAACCACTACAGGCCCTTCACGGGCGAAACACGAAGAAAGACGTGATCCCCAACCTCGAACTGCACCTCTCTACGTCTCCGATCCGCGTAGCTCTTCTGTCTGCTCCTGACAGTGCAGAGTCGCCTATAGACCTGCTCGACTACCTCCTAACTCTGCTGGATCAACCTGGGGCCAACCTCCCACTTGGTCCCCACCTCAACCCAACTCAAGGGTGCCGTACACCTCCGTCCGTACAGAGCCTTGTAGAGAGCCATGCCGATGCTCGAGTAGTAACTGTTGTTGTATGCAAACTCCGCCAGGGGTAGGTGTTCCTCCCAAGAGCCCCTCCAGTCCAGCACACAAGCACGCAAAAGGTCCTCAAGTGTCTGTATCGCGCGCTCAGACTGTCCGTCCGTCTGGGGATGGTAAGCTGTACTAAACCTCAACCGCGTCCCCAGGGCCTGCTGAAACTCAGCCCAAAACTGGGACGTAAAGCGGGTATCCGGTCGGATACGATCTCCCGCGGAACTCCGTGTAGTCGTTCCACGTCACGGATGTACCTCTCTGCCAACTGTGTGTAGTTCCCTACCTGGAGGGGGTGAGATCAGTGTGACGTAAAAAATGCGGAAATAAAATAAACAATCTCACACAAAAAGACAATCGCACAATGTACACAATTGTTTTTAGGTGGAAACCCAAACCGGGTGAAAACCACCACCTAACCCTCTCGAGTTAGGATTTTCCGATCAACCTAGTTGATCAAATCGACTAAACGAATCACTTTAAAACGAGGGTGATTCAACCTCAGTACAACCACGCTACAAGTATGAGGGTAGCGTTCCTCAACCCCTTCTCTCCACGAGAAGGATTTTGTCCCACGAAGGAGACGGGAATTCGCAAAGCGAATACCCAACCAAATTACAAAGGTAAAATAAAACAACAAACCTATAGAGCCAACAAAGTAATTTAAACCTAGCTTCTATAGGAAATAGGAAACTCCCCTTTGCAAGGAGTGCGTCGACGATGACGCGGGTGCGTGAGCCACGCAACGGTGCAATGTCGCTCTTGTAGACAACGGCGGGAGAGCGGGTGCACGAAGGGAATGATGCTCTCAAGATGTAGAACTTGAGCTTAGAGAGCAAGAGCCTCTTAGACACAAGAGTGTGAAAGTGTGTAGCTAAGTGTATCCAAGTGTGTATTTGTGTTGCAAGGGTTCCCCTCTATTTATAGAGGCCTTAGGAAGGCTTTGGAAGGCTTAGAAAGGGTTCTATAGCCGTTGGGAACAAAGTCCAAGAGAATCAGGCCGAAATCAGGACAATGATTACATTTGACAGGGTTATCAGACGTCTAACTCTTGCATCAGACGTCTGGAAGGCCACTTTAAGACGTCTGATTTCAATGTCAGACGTCTGATTCTATGCGGGTTTCCTCCTGACTTGAATCAGATCTAAACAGGGTTTTTGTTCAAGTCGATCAGACGACATATAGGACGTCTAGCACTATGTCTGGACGTCTGGAAACCTACTTTTACTGTGGGAATTGATTTCCAAACGTTGCAACGGCTAGAAAATCTCTGAGAAGAGATTTTGGGTCAGCCGAGGCAAAACGGTCAATTATCAGACGTCTGGTAAGTCCTATGGACGTCTGATAAGGCTCTAACGGTCATAATCTGCAGTGCCTGCTAAGCAAGCCAACGGTCCACTATCTGGACGTCTGGCAAGTCCATCAGACGTCTCCTAAGACGTCTGGTCTAAGGTCTGGACGTCTGATTTCATCAGACAGAACCAACTATGTCCAGCCTAACAGTTATCAGACGTCTGAAACAACAGTTAGACGTCTTACAATGCTTTATCAGACGTCTGATTTTAGAATTAGACGTCTAGAAGTGCTGTTTGAACCCTATATTGGTTTTCTAAGTATTCTACAGAAAGCCTAAGTATCCTAGGGTTGTGCCAGTGTTCCTAGGACTACTGTTAGGGTTCTTTGAGGCTCTTTAACATGAAATATCTAAGGAAATAAAGAGCAACAAAAGAAACTAAAAATACAACAAGTACAAAAGAAGGAAATCTATCCTATTCTTCATTTCCTTCCATCTTCAATCTTTCGCTCCACGCGAACCTCCTCTGTTTTCCGTCAAGCTCCTCCAATCCGTCCTGGATGCGAGCTCGAACTCCGTCTAAACACGTCCACATTTGCAATTGACCTGAAATCTAGGACTCAAATTGCAAATGTTAAATAACACGTGTTTTGTTATCATCAAAACAAATGATCGTGGTGCTCTAGCACCAACACTGTGCTGGTCCCAAAGTGACTCGGATCGGCAGGAATCGTGCCGTCTTCGTCAGTCTATCCACAATTACCCAGACAGCGTCGTGCCCTCGCTGGGTAACAAGTAAGCCCACCACCAAGTCCATGGTGATGCTCTCCCACTTCCACTCTGGCACTGGAAGCGGTTGTAGCGGCCCTGCAGACCTCTGATGCTCGGCTTTCACCTGCTGGCACAGTAAGCACTGCTGCACGAATTCTCCCACATCCCGCTTCATCCCCCTCCACCGAAACTCGCATCTCAAGTCGTGGTACATCTTCGTGTTTCCGGGATGTATGGTGAACCTGGAACCGTATGCCTCAGTCAGGAGCTCTCTCAACAGCTCCTCGTCTCTGGGAACGCACAACCGTCCCCTCAGGCGCAGCACCTGGTCTCTGAAAGAGAAGTCCCCTGGGTCTCCTGACAGTACTCTGTCGTGCAAGGACTACAAGTACGGATCGGCCATCTGTCCTGTGATGATGCGGTCTATCAGCTCTGGCCTAGTCTGTCGTGTCACCGTCACTGCCCCACAGTGCCCCCGTAACTCTAGGGGTTGCCAACTGCCCACCTCCTCCAAAAAACTCCAACTCTGTAACTGTAAACTGGCCAAGTGTGCGGGCGCCTTACGGCTCAAGGCGTCAGCCACCACATTGGCCTTTCCCGGGTGGTAGGAGATGCTGCAGTCGTAGTCCTTCAGGAGCTCCAACCAACGTCTCTATCTCATGTTGAGCTCCTTCTGATCAAAAAGGTATCTGAGGCTCTTGTGATCTGTGAAAATCTCGAAGGTCTCACCATACAAGTAGTGCCTCCAGGTCTTCAGTGCGAAGACAACCGCTGCCAACCCTAGGTCGTGGGTAGGGTAGGTATGCTCATGGGGCTTCAGTTGCCACGAAGCGTAAGCGACAACGTGACCCCTCTGCATGAGCACACCTCCTAACCCCTGCAAGGAGGCGTCCGTGTACACAACGAACCCGCCACTACTGTCAGGGATGGTGAGCACGGGAGTCGAGGTCAACCTCTCCTTCAGCTCCAGAAAACATGCCTCACAGGCGTCTGTCCAAGCGAAGGGCACGTCCTTCCGGGTCAACTATGTCATAGGACGCGCAATCTGTGAAAAACCTCTGATGAATCGTCTGTAGTAGCCTGCCAGTCCCAGGAAACTGCGAATCTCAGTGACTGAACGCGGTCTCTCCCACCTGAGTACTGCCTCGACCTTGGCTGGGTCTACCGCCAAGCCATCCCCAGAGATCACATGACCTAAGAAGGTCACCTTCCTCAACCAGAACTCGCACTTGCTGTATTTAGCGTACAGCCTACGTCGTCTCAGAGTGTCCAGAACCATCCGCAGGTGCTGTCCGTGCTGTGTCTGATCTCTAGAATAGATGAGTACATCATCTATGAAAACCACCACGAACTGGTCCAAGTACGGTCTAAACACCCGGTTCATCAGATCCATGAAAGCAGCAGGGGCATTGATCAGCCCAAACGGCATGACCAAAAACTCGTAGTGTCTGTACCGGGTGCGGAAACCTGTCTTGGAGACGTCGGTCTCCCTGATCCTCAACTGGTGGTATCCCGACCTCAAGTCGATCTTGGAGAACACCGACACCCCGCAATTGGTCAAACAAGTCGTCGATCCTCAGCAGCGGATATCTGTTCTTGATGGTGACCCTATTCAGCTGTCGATAGTCCACACAAAGGCGTAGGGTACCATCCTTCTTCTTCACAAATAGTACCGAGGCTCCCCAGGGAGACGCATTGGGCCTCACGAAACCTTTCTCCAAAAGGTCCTGTAACTGAGACTTGAGCTCTCGTAGCTCAAGTGGTGCCATCCTGTATGGCGCGGTGGAGATGGGGCTGGTCCCTGGTACTAGTGAGACCTCAAACTCGATCTCACGCTCGGGCGGTAGTCCAAGTAACTCGTCTGGAAACACGTCAGGGTACTCTTTGACCACCGGGATACTCTGGAAGTCTGCCACAGGGCTGGGCTCTGCCACCACACAAGCTAGGAAGCCCTCATACCCCTGGCTCAAAAGTCTCGCCGCCCGAAGTGCCGAAATGCACCTGAAGCCTCCATCCACTGGCTGTCCGTGAAACTCGAAAGAAGGCAACTCCGGCATGGAGAAGACAATCTTCCTCTCAAAACAGTCTACCAAGGCATGGTAAGCGAACAGCCAGTCCATCCCCAGAATCACTCCAAAGTCCTCCATCTGTATCATAATCAGGTCAGCTGGCATGCTATGTCCCCCGACGCTGACCTCGCAATCCGTGTACACCTCCTCAGCTACAAACAGCTGACCACTCGGACCTCTGATTACGAACGAATTCTCTAACAGTGTATAATCCTGGCCCAAACTAACTGCGAAACTGGCTGCGACAAACGAGTGCGTAGCGCCGGAATCGAAAAGTGTGTAAACGAGTCTGCCGGAAACTGAAACCATACCTGCCACTACCGAGCCCGAAGCTCTGGCATCCCTGTGTTAGGGCGTTGATACGCCCCTCAGCTCTAAGTGCAGACGAAGCAGCCACACTCTGCGTCGGACGGGTAGGTGCTGGCCGGTACCCTCCTCATGACTGCTGTCCTCCTCCTCGCGCCTGGGAACCGCGGCCTCCTGCGCGCCCTCCAGTGCTCTGCGCCGGGAGTATCTGCTGACCTCCTGCCCTAGACGGGCAGTCCCTCCTGATGTGGCCCGGCTGGCCACACTAGTAACAGAGGGGAACCCGACTCCCGCCCTCAGTGGGTCCCTGCTGTCGGCTGGGCGGGGGTCCAGTGCTGGCGACTGGCCCCTGTCGAGGGCCCCCCAAAGGCCACTAATGGCCCTGTAAAATGTGACGGCTCTCCTGCGGACGCCACGTGTCTCCTTTGAGTTCTACTAACACGCCTAGTGTGACGACGGAAATCTCGTTCCACCACTAACTCCCCTGTCGTACGCTCGGAAGGGGGAGGAGGAGGTGGCGATGTGGGTGGAAGCTAAAATTCTTCTCGATCCACCTCTCAAATTAGTTGGACGAGGTCCGGAGACGGTATGCTCAGGAGAAGAGGAGGGGTAGTATGTACTCCAAGCCCGACACATCTGTCCCTCGGGCCCCGACCTCGACCGCGCCCGCGGCCCACCCTCCTAGTTCCACGACGAGGCATCTCCTACAATAGAGACACGAAATAAAACGAAACACGTCAATACGAAATGATACCTAACGAAAACATCTAAGAGTTCATGTCAAAAGGTATGTTGTGGTGGCTAATCTAGTTATAGACATGTGAATTGGTTATTTTCCAGTCAGTTGATTCACTTCTCAGGACGACCTTGCTCTGATACCATCTTGTAACGACCCGATTCCCGAGTCCCTACGAGACACGAGAACCGGACCGACTCGACTAATCCCAAGACCTGGTCATCCAACAAGGAAGTAACCAAAAGAGCAGTAAAATAAACCACATTCAGCATGAATATAACTAACAGTAAGAAAATACAGCAGTAAGGAAAGAAACCACTACAGTATATACCTCCACAACAGTAGAACAACATTCATAACAAAATATGAAACTGCAGGTAAAGAAAAGTACAGCGGTAACAAGAACTACTCACTACAGTGGACCCAAAAAGAGGTACAAGAGAACAGTGGTAACACTACGGGACCCTACTCGGCCCAGCGTCCTCTACAGCTGCTGACCCTGACTGCTCAACACCTGGTCCTGAAAAGTAACGAGTGTAACACGTCAGCAAAACGCTGAGTAGAGTGGCAGCTAAACTAAAGAACAGTAAAGTGTACAGTAGCTGTTTTAATTTTCTTTCTTCCTTTATTTACGTCTTTCTATTGTCTCAAAATTTATCTATTTCTCAGATCCTTCACTTGATCTCGAATGTTCCTCGTAGGAACGATCTTGATTGCAGACTTTTCCGAACAGTAGAAGTAGCACGTGGTGCTCTCCTGGCCAGGAGAGTCCCCCGTGGTGATCCTACTCTCAGTCAACCACCCCAAGGTCACGGACAGGCGTAACGGTGACTACTGCAAGCGCGATAAACGCACAGGTAGCTAACCCGCACTGGCACGCGGTCAGTTGTTTCCGTTAACGGGTGCGCCCAAAGCACAGCACGGAACCAATACAGGGCAGAGCCCTCTCAGTAAAAGGGTTCCAACCCCTCCACAGTAACCAAACAGGGGCCTTGCCCCTCCACAGTCCGCGCACCCTCGCCTGACTGCCCTGGTTTTCCCAGTGAGCTTAACAAGTCGGTGTAGGAGGCTAGCAGAACCCCGGGGCCCGTGGGGTAGCTAGTACCTCCCTACACTAATAGCTCTCCTCGGTACTACATACACGAGGGCCAGCAAGTCGGTACAAAGTGGTCAGTCCTAACCTCGGGTCCCTGGGGCGGCTGGCTCAGCTCTGCACTAAACAGGTACAGGTACTTCCCTTGGTACTACGTACCCAAGAGACAGCACACTACCACGTCTTTCTTTCTCAGTTCCATTCCTTTCTCTTTCCAGGAGTTCCACTCCTAATTCCTCGTAGGGTTCCAGTTCTTTTAACTCAGCACATTCCGATTTCACCTTCCCAGTTTCACATTCATACATCCCATATTCCCAAACATGCTCATTTATTCATAACAGGCAGCTGTTAAACCAATTTACAGGTAGCTATTATTTCCTTTCCACATTTTCCAAGACTGCAGTATTCATATATTCCACTAGTTCTTCCCATCCTAGGATTCATGCCATACCCTAGGATCTATCATACAATCTAGTTCTCCAACCCTAGGATTCATGCAACACCCTAGGATCTACCATTCATTCTAGTTTCTCATTCCTAGGATTCATGCAATGTCCTAGGTTCTATTTATGGCTCCATAATTAACAGATTATACTAATAAACTTAAAAGCCACTCTACCGGTTGTAACAGGAGTACTGGGGGCGTGGTCGGGAATCCCGCGTGCCTCCGCAACCCCCGAGACTACACGGAACGAGGTCATATCACAAGGATCAAACACAAGGAGTTTCTCAAAACAGTATACAACTACTGTAGACGGGTAGAGGATGTAATTTCGAAAAGCACGCAACTCGAAATGTGGAAAACGAACTCCGAACGGGCCCTAAACGGGTCGAAAACGACGAAACAGTGCAAAATCAGACGTCTGGAACCTCTTCCAGACGTCTTAAAAAGTGCATCAGAGGTTACCTTTGCTCTGCGTGGTCTCTCAGACGTGCAGAAGCCTGCGGGGGCGTCTGGCCTAGTTCCCAGACGTCCGATGGTCACCCCGGACGTCTGGAAGTCATTCCCGTCATCTGGCACTGCAGCCAGACGTCTGATTCGCGTTGGATGCGAATATCAGAACCTGCACATACCCATTTCCTCTCTCTCTCTTAGTACGGTCAGTCGAAGAAGAGGAAGAAAGACGGAATAACTCACCTTTCAGACGTCTGGACAGTCCTCCAGACGTCCTCCCCGCCGTCTGGTTGTTAGCCCAGACGTCTGATTCTGGAGAAAATTCCAGAATCAGGGCGCGACTCGCCCTCGGCTCGCGACGCTCGCCTGCGCCGCGACCATCCGCCTGCTGCTCGAGCCGCAGCAGGCCTCCCGCGTCACCCCGCGTCCGCTGCTTCCCCCGGCCGCCGGCCCTAGCAGCCCCGGCGAGCTCGTCCTCACAGCCAAGCGCCTCTTCCCACGTGCAGCACCTCCTCCCACGCTCACCGCGGCTATCGCTACCGCTGCTCACTCACGCTCGCTCTCGCACCGGCTGGAAGGAGAAGAGGAAGGGCGGAGGTGACGGGAGTAAGGGGGAGGACGTGGCCTTTTAAGGCCGCGCGAGGAGGAGAGAGAGAGCGGGACAGAGGGTGCAAGAGAGAGAGACGCTCGCAGGTCTGCACGCTCAGGCGCGCAAACGAAACACGCGTGCTGAAAATAACCGTATCCCAGAAGTCTGGAAAGGGTTTCAGACGTCTGGTCAGACGTCTGGGACACCTCCCAGACGTCTTAAAAACGTCTGAAGCCGTGCGTTCGTAACAGTTGTGAATGAGGGGTTATGATCAATGAGTCAGGGCGGTGCTTAGGGACCGGTCGGCGAGGAGGGAGGTGGTCTATGGTGGTTGAGCGAACTCGCCGAAGTGGTGGCTGGAGGTGAAGGGGATGATGGTGGTGGAGTGCGGCAATGGTCGTTTGAAGGAAATAAAGAGGGGAAAAGAATGTAGAGCGTGGGAGAGACTTATCTAGGGTGTTTAGAGCGAAGGGGGGAGGCGGTGGCCGAGCGGCAGGTGTCTGCCATCGTCGGAGACGAAGACCCTATGGTGAAGAAGCAGCGACGAAGAAGAGGGTCAGAGGGCGCGCGCTACTATGGTGCGGCGCGGAGAACGACGGAGATGGCTCTGCCACTGGTACAGTGGCAGAGCGACGAGAAGAGGGAAGGAGAGTCACCGGAAGCTGCGGGCAGTTGGACGGAGTGAGGAGGAGACGAATTTGGGGGGCTTTCTCTGGCCAATTCAAGCTTAAAGGAAGCGGAGGGATCTGGGCTTCCTTAAATAGGCAAGGGCAGAGGGAAGAGTCGCAAGGAGACAGCAAAAAAACCACGTCGGAGGTAAGGCCGAAGTGAGACCCATACCTCTCGGCGTTCGCACAAGAGGTATGGGGTGTTTCAGGGCATTGGGAGCTACCCATGCAGTAGGGGGCTTCACAGGGAGCTCCCCTTTCAAATCTGGGAGTGGCTCCCCATGAGATCGAGGAGAGAACCTCCGCTCAAAGTCACCGGAGGTATGGGTCCCTGCTGCAATGGCAGAGGGACCGAAATGAAGAAAGAGACGAAGAAGCTAAGGGGGGATTTGCAAGGGTTTCAAAATGTTAAGGGTCTAAAAGTAATTTGGTGGGCCAATTTGCAAAGTAGGTCAAGACACCCTTCCCTCAGGTCCAAATTTTGGTATAAACCTAATTTAGACCTAAGGAATCCAATGGTGAAGTTGGATTTTAGGTTTGATCACGTTTAAATGGATATTTTGCACAAAAATCCAAATTACGTCAAATATTGGGCATGGACCCCAATTTAAGTCAAAACAGATTCAAAAGGCCGAATTGAAGGCTCTAAACCCTAAGGAATATTTTTCCATGAATTTTAGAGGGTTTATTTGATTTTTATCTTGCCGAGAACCTTGTAAATTTAAGTGGATTTGTTTTAGGGTTACAGAATGTCATTTAATTCCTAGATTCCACAATAACCCTTTTCTGACTGAGCCATCCCGCTTTTCTCTTATTAAGTCTAATTGACTTATGTATAGATCCTTATAAATCCCGTTGATGCATTGCAATGGTAAAATTACAGTTTTACCCCTTGTTTTATATTCTCTTCCCAGATTAGTGTTTCCTTGAATTAAGCCTTTCTCTTGGTTATATAGGAGCTCTTGTTCACTTTATTAGGATAAAATATGCTAGTTAGGGCTCATGATGAGGTTCTCATCACTCCTCCACTTTGTTCTCCCCAATGGCACACATTTTCCCCCCACCTTCTCCTTTGTTTCCCCCCATCCATTCCCTGCAGCCAGCATAAGAGGGAGAGCAGTAAGAGGAGAAGCTGTTGCTGCAGGGGTTGTTGCTGCAGTTGCTGCGGCACGCAAAGGAGGAGAGCCGCTACGAGGAAGGTCTTGCACGCAGAGTTGGAGTCATTATTCCACGCTATCAGACGTCTGCGACGTTTGCCAGACATCTAGAGGAATCGTCGGACGTCTGGAGGGAGCTCAGGACGTTTTGTAGCATGCAGAATGCCAAGGTATTTCACTGCCCGAACTCTATGTTGTGTATGCATACTATGGTAATTGTTAGGGTGTCATGTTTTGCTGCTCGTGTCTGCGCAGGTGCCAGAGACATTGGAAAGTCACGTTGGCGTGGCGTTCGAGGCACTTTAGGATGTTTGAAAGCAGAGTCAGACGTCCGACTGCTCTCTAAGACGACCGGGAGCAGTGTTAGATGTCTGGAGACACCCTCAGACAGCTATGAGGGGCAACAGACGATTGAAACAGAAGTAGGAGCTCAAGGTGAGATTCTGCGCATGTTTGGGCCAATTCAGGGCCCAAACGAAGTCAGTTCTGCACAAACGAAGTATCATCAGTTTTCTTTTGGAATTTCCTACGTGTTAAGGTCGTTTCCATACTATTTTGAGGTTGTTTTGACATGCTGGAATTTTGTTTAATGTTATTAATGTCTGGTTTGACCAACCCTTTGAAATAGGTCTCCAACCTGCAGTGCACATGGGACCTGCGAAGACATCAGGATCCACCATTCGTGCCCCCATACCACCTGTACACTTTGGTAGAGTGGTCCTCTTTACTTATGTGATTTAATTTGTTAAGTGCATGCTAAATTAGAAATATTTTCTTGAAACCTAAGACATGAGATGAACCCTAGGGCTAAGAATGTGGTATGTATACTATTTGAACCTCGCTTGTTATAATTTGAGAATGCATGTTGTTACATTTCCCTACTATAAGCAATTGAATATATAAATTGATAAGATTGAATGCTTATCCTGTTGAATCACGAGTTGCCTGCTCTATGATTATGAAACCAGAATGTGAATAGAGATGCTTGTCATGTATTGAAATGAGACGAGTACTATGCATGAACCATACGATGAAGTACAACCACGAGATTTCTCAAAGGATAAACAAAGGCCAAATGGTCTTAATAAGATAACAAGTGGGTTGGATTTGACAGAAAAGGGTTTGTGTAGTTCTGTGAATTAAATGACTTCTTAAAATCCTGAAACAGACCTACTTGATTAACCAAGGTTCTGGTTAAAATAAAATTCACTTAAACCCTCTAAAATTCATATAAAAATATTATCTAAGGTTTAAAACCTTTAATTTGGCCATTAAAACCCATCTTGACCTAGAATGGGGTCCCAGATAGATATTTACCCTAAATTGGGTTTTTGCATAAATTTTCCAGTCAAACGTGGTTTAACCCAAAATCCAAATTCACCATTGGATTCCTTAGGTCCAAATTTGGTTTGTGCCAAAATTTGGACCTAAGATGAATTCATCTTGACCTAGTTCGCAAAAAGGTCCAATCTAATTACATTTCTATCCCTATCTTTCAAAAACCCTTACAAATAGCCCCCTAACTTCTTCATCATTTTCCCAAATAGTTCCCTCCACCATTATAGCGGAGAAATCCTACTCCGGCGAGCTTTGAAAGGAGAGTTCTCCCTGATTGCTTAGAGAATCTCTTCCAAAATTGGAAGGGAGATTCTCTGAGAAATTCTCTCGTTTGAACCCAACCTTGAGATCCGATTCCCTCTCAATCTCTCATGCGAATGCGTGAGAGATATGGGTATCCTAACAGCTTCCTTCTCCGACGAGCCTTCCTTGCTTGGAAAGCTTGCTTCCCAAGCCCTAACCGACTTCCAGAGCTCTGTTTAAAGGAGCCCAGACCTCTCCGATCTCTCCACGCTCGAATTCGGCCGCGAACACCCCTAGTTCCTCTCTTCCCTTCATGGTCGTAGGCTCCTCGATGTCCGGTGACCCTTCCTACTCCTCCTCGTTCGACTGCCATACCTGTGGCGGATCTTTCTTCCTTGACTTCGTCTGCGTCTCGCCATACCAGCAGGCACTTCTCTCCCTTCATCCTTGTCGATCCCACCTCACTGGAGTCGCCTTCGTCTCTGACGTTGGCCACACTAGACCCGACACCTCTGCTCACCCCCTTCATCCCTTGACCTCCCAGATAAGCTCCCTCTCCCCTCTACTTTCTTCTCCACCCTTTATTCTCCAAAATCGACCACTGCCGACCTCCATCCCTTCCATCTCCGACCATCGACTCCGGCGAGGCCATCCCACCTCCACAGGCCACCCCAACCCTCGCTGACAAGCCCATAAGCTTCCCCTCATTTCATTGATCCTTTCCCCTCACTCCATGCACGGCGCTACTCACTCAAACCACTCCCCGAACACATCCACACATTCGCACACAGTGTGCCCTAGGCATGCATGCACAGGCACCCCCAAGCCACACCGACATCCCCATCACATTTGTCGTGGTCCGGCAACCCTCTCTAAACGTTTTGGCGTGGCCGCGAGGCCATTCGTGTGTTTTCAGGTCCGTCGCCCATCCGCCATCAGCGAGCGAGCTTGAAGCAAGCTTGCTACAACTCCAAGTTCCACCAGGCCCAAGCTGCTGCCCCAAGACACACGAAAGCCCCTCGCGTACGCACTCAGGCCCTCAATTGGAGTCAAAGGCCTTCGCACGTAGCTGCAATTTGGAACTCAACCTCTACATGATCACGTGAAAGGAAGGTGGAACATTTAGTCCCACCTTGGCAGTGAAAGACCGCCCGCACTTGCATAAAAGGAAAAAGTGAAGTAGCCTTATCGCCTCAGATCCACGGGGTGAGGTCCCACTCACCCAACCTGATCTCGTCCGCGAACACGCCCCGCGGACCTGGCCTAACTCGACCCGACTGCGCTCCTCGCCCACTACCGCACGTCGGTGGGCTTGGTCCCAGGTA
Organism: Thalassia testudinum; assembly: GCA_037157565.1. Taxonomy (NCBI): domain Eukaryota; kingdom Viridiplantae; phylum Streptophyta; class Magnoliopsida; order Alismatales; family Hydrocharitaceae; genus Thalassia; species Thalassia testudinum. The sequence goes on along the minus strand of JAZHRO010000010.1, from coordinate 9,709,037 downwards.
CACACCTGACCCGATTAGCTGACTATCTGTGTGGCTCTAGGAGAGCATATCCTAAGAGAGAAAGTGAGAGCTGCGCGCAGGTAGGGGTAGGTTTTGCTACAGGGTTCTCCGACCAACACTTAGCCGCAATCTGAAGAGGAAGAGGAGGCCAAAAGAAGAAGAAAGGAAGAGGAAGCCAGAGAAGGCAGAAGAAAAAAGAAGAAGAGAAGGCTAGAGAAGCTAAGGGTCAAGGCAGAAGAAAGACAAAGGCAGGAGCTGAAGAAGGAAGAAGGAGAAGCCAAGGCAGAAGAGAGGCAAGGGAAAAGCAATCGCAGAAGCTGAAGAAGGAAGAAGAAGAAGAAGGAAGGAGAAGACAGAGAAAAGGCAAAGGAGGAAGAAGAAGGAAGCCAAAGAAGAGAGAGAAAGGCAGAGAAAGAGAAGAAGAAATCAGACACTTTAAGTCGTCTGACTAAGGAATCAAACGATAGATTCTAGTTTCCATTGCATATACATTGAATTATTTGATGATATTGTAGGAGTATTTGGTAATCTAAATCACCATTTTACTCCCATATTTTTGCACTCTGACACTACTATTGCAATTTCTCTCAGTTTAAATTGTGATCTTGATTTCTAAATACCAATTTGCTCCATGTGTTCGACCTCGGAAATCTTTTCGAGTAATAAAATTATATCTATTTTGAACGTTATTTTGGCTATACTACAATGCAATACTTTTAAATACCGACTTAGCGATTATTCGTGCCAGTGTGAGATAGCTATCTGCGCATTTATCGCATGTGCTGTAGTCATCGCTACATCGTGACCATGACCCCAAGATGGTAGACCGGGTGTAAGACTACCATGGGATACTCTCCCAGCCTGGAGAGTGTCACATAGGCGTCCTACATCGCAAGAAAACTACATCAAGATTATTTCCTTAGGGAACATGTGGATTAAATAATGATATGAACCCTTACTAGAATACACGAATAATTAAACACATAGTGGATTATAAACGGAAACAGATGATAATGAGTAACTGGAAAATACATGACCGGTTTACTGCTTTCTTTTATATTTAGATGCTTTAATGTTCTTATGTGCCACTTTACTCAGCATTTAGCTGACAACAATTATATGTATATATGTTCATGTCAAGGAATTAAGCAGCCAGCACCACCGGCTGCAGAGAGTGCTAGGCCCAGTCAAGCTCAGCAGTAGACTGTCACTTTTTTGTTCCGCTTTTGTGACACCTTTACTGTAGTGAGTACTTTTTGCATGTTGAAACATATGTTGTTGCTTATGTCTTTTTATCCTAATGTGATGGTTAGTTAGCAAACTCTATTTTTCCGCTGTGGCATGTTATCCTATTTGAACTTTTGTTCTATTTATGTTACTGTCTTTTGATTTAATTGCTTAGCTACATTGTATGTGTGGTTGTTGTATGTTTCATGCATTTTTGTTATTTTTTGATGAATAACTGGGTCTTAGGATTAGTCAAGGAAAGTCATTCCCAAGTTCCATAGGGAGCCGAGTTCGAGTCGTAACATATGTTTTCTCAGAGATATACTTATCAGAATTTTCTTTTATTTCTATATTGCATTTGTGACATTTTTTAGAGATATCCTGGGGTTTTTGAAAGACATCCAAGGATTGGGGTGGAGTATTTGGTCGAGTTCGGCCTGGTCTAGTCTAGATCCAAGAAAGTTGATGTTTTTTTTAGGCTGTGGGTTGGATCTAAGGTTTAAAATTTTTATAAAATCAAGGCCCAGGCCCAACCTAAGGCCCATGTTTATGGGTCGAGGGTCGGATCAGGCCAACCTGATTTTAATTTTCAGGTCGAGTTTCAAGTTAGGCCCAAAAAAGTCCATTAAGATCTATAAATTTTATTATGGTCATTATTTTTTTATTTTTTAATAAGACCTATCAACCAAATAAACTATAATTAAAAATATAAGATATAAGTTACATCACATAAAGTTACCATATGATACAAGTTATAAAATATTACAACATTATCTAACTAAACCACATCAAATAAGATATTCCTACAAAAGATTCATCGCATTACTTAATAAAAAAAGCATAATTATCATAGATATAAATGTAAAAGAACACTCTTTCATATTACATTCCGTAAATATGATAAAATGAACAAGTCAAGACTTGAGAGCAATCCATTTCATTGCCCTATAAAGTTTTATTTTCGTGCATTCACTCGTATCCAAAATGAACATTCTTTTTTTAATTTTTACTTAAAAAGAAAAAAAAGTTTAGGAATTTGAGTGAGAGTCAGGCCAATGGGTCTTTTCTAATTTTTTCAGATTCTAGTTGGATCAGACTTAAATTTAAATTTTTTAAAAATTAACTCCTGACCCAACCGATGTAATATTCGAGTTCAGGTTGGACTAAACTTTTTTGGGTTAGATTTAGATTAGGATCGAACTGACCCAACTCAATGCTCCACCCTACCTGAGGCAATGAAAGTGCACCATATTTCTTTGATCATCATTATAATAGTATCTATATGTAGTAATTTAGGTAAATTTTGCGTAGATACAAGTAAAGCTGCTTGACAGTCTCAACTCATAACTTGATCCATATAAATTGAAAATAAAATTTGTTCGCATTTTTTAAATTACTATTTTTTGAAATAAGCTTTAGGTGGATTTATATGAAAAGATATCCATGCAAGAGAGAGGATGTCTTACGTTGACAATAGATATCTAAACTAATGTTTGGATTATAATTCATGTTTGGTCAAACTTGAGTTTAAAGAGAGGATGAATAATCCCTCTTTTTTTCACTCTTTTAATATTTTACATTAAAACTCTCAACTTATCCTCTTTTTTAAGTATACACCACCAGGGGAATAATTACATGTTTTAAGTAAACATCAACAAATGATATCCTCTGTTTCTAATTTTTGAACTTGTGTTTGCAATGTCATGATCCCCTAAACTAACTCTTAGGGCTTGTGTACGTTGGTAGATATCCCCTTGAAACAAGAGGAATATCCTTCGTCTAATATCTTGGACAAAGTAATTTGAGTTTGATTCAAAATGAGTTTGGCCGTAAGATAACAAACCCTTCTCTCAACCTCCTTTTGAACGTCATGTTATCACCTCCCCTGAAACCCATTTTGGTAAACACCACCAAGGGATCAACCCATGTTCCACGAAAACACCAATGGAGGATATTCTTTGTTTGCAAATTTTAACCCTGAGGTTATAATCCCCTCTCATGAACCAGTCGTTAAGTACAATTTATATTAAAAATCTTACTTGCTACTATTTCTAAAAATTAATAAGATTTTACCCGATTAAACTTGACCCAGTGGACTCATTCCAATCTAAAACCCCTTACATAAATGCACCCCCATTTTAGCCATTGTCCCATATTCTCAATGTTCCATTACTCGTTTTTAATTTCCTCAATCCTCCTGATCGTACTCATTCTCCAATTTTTTTGACAACAAATGAGAAAATGTGTACGAAATACATTGGTTAAAATGTGAAATATACTAATCGCTATCACTGTGGAATTGGAATCTTGAATATGCAGGGTAATATAAACAGAAATGATTATTTTCTTCCGTGATGTAACCTAATTTTTCCTCGTTTACTAATAAATCCCCTCTTGAACCTCATATTATGCATTGTCTTACATCATGTCGGAACAAACCAAGCCTTTTCGTAATATTAGAAATGAATATCATATAATATTTGGCTTTATGCCAAGATATTATATAATACAAGGCCCTCTAACTTGATGGAATATTAAATCTTGCAGGATGCAAGCCTATCTTTAGCATCGATTAACAAGTGTTATACTATAGTATAGGGATTGTGGGAGAAAGTTTCAAATGATTACGGTCGCTACTTATATGCAAGGTAGAGCTCTTGTGATCACCTTTGGAAAAAGCTTAGCCACCCCAAAAACGTCCAATAAAACCAACCCTCTCCTTATCAAGAAAGGGGTCACAAATGCCATGAGTAGGTTACCTTTGCCAATTTTACTCTTTTCTCTCGATTAATGGCCAAGAGATCTCCTAGGCAATACCTTAGGTGTGATTTGGGGTGAAGATTTCTAAGTAGGTTGGGTTGTGCATCTTTTTTGTAAGTGTTTGTCCGTTTTGTTTCACCTTAGGCGAGTGTTACTTCCCATTTTCGAAAGTATGATTCCCCTCTTTGTAATGTTTTGATGTAATCTACTTCTTTTCGATTGATGAAAATTTCACTCTTGAAAAAAAAAATCCTTCATCGATGAGAAATTAAAATGATGTTTCTAACGTATGATCGAGTAAGGAGAGGAAATCTAACCATGTAGATAGGTTAGGGGTTCCATTTCTCATACAAAAAAACCTACACAATATCTTACACATTCAATGTGGGTCATTGGATCTTGGGGAACTAAACAAAAGGTGGACTGATACACCTTTTGGCTATGGGCCCATTTCTTGTAAGGAGAGATGGTTGACACATGTTTCATTTATATAAAATTGTGTATAATTTTGTATAACTCTAATATTTTTATAAGTCAATGCTGGTCACATGTACATTGACTTATTTAATGACAACCTAAGCATCATACAAGACTACTTGTGATGTAAGAGATGATTTGCATGAACATGGCTTACGTTGCTAAAAGGGGTGATTAGTTTTAAAAGTAATAAATAAATTACTAATTGAAATTAATTCAGATTTAATATATACTTAAGCAATCCACAAATATAACATCAATCACAACACAATCATGTATAGTGAAAATCCAAATCTGAATAAAACTCACTACTTAGATCTCTCAATCTAGGATTTTGTCCCAAGTCAAACTCAAAAAACTAATTGATACTTATGAGGTACCAAACCCTTTTACAAACCCTCTTGATATCCCAATCAAGAGTAAACTCCTCTTACTTAAGAATAGAGGAACCCACAACCTGGGCCCTCAAATTACAAGTAAATGAAGGTATAAAACTGAATTTAAACAAAATTTAACTCCTATAGATAACCCCAAAAAGATATGCAATCAATTGTATTAAATAGCTATCTCGGAAACTAGAGTGAACTCTCTTAGTGAATGTATAAAGGTGACACAGTAGGGAATTGTGGTGGTCGAGCTCCAAGGAAGGTGGTCTTCAAGAACAAGAGCTCAAATCACCTCCAATAAACACCAAGTGTAAGCTTTAACTGAATGTAAACTTGAATGTGATTTAGAGTGAGTTATAAGATGTTCTCTAACCTTCTAAGAGTGAAAAACTATCTCATATATATAGAAGGGTATTTGGACTATTTTAGATGTACAAGTGACCCCTATTCAACGACTCAATTGTTTTTTAATTTGATTTCCCAATGACTGATTGAGTTAGTTAAAAAGTACTTTACCTAACGTTAGTTAAAAGTTATATAACGTTAGGTGAGCTATCTAACGTTAAGTACTCAATTAGCATCCTCCCCTTTTTGATATCATTAAAGAAAAAATAAAGAAAGGTTTAGCATGTAGCAATCCAAACATTTACATGGCTCATATCATAGACTTGCATGATTCAACATGGTCACACATATAGCTTAATAAAAATATCATAAGCTCAACAAGGTTTACAGAAATAACAAAAGTAATAGTTTTGAAAAAATAAGAAAAGTAACTATTACAAACTATAGAAATTAGTTAAAGATGTTTGTGTAGCCCAAGGTCTACCAATACATGAAATGAAATTATTAATAAGACTACACATGACTAATCCAAACTAAAGCTGGAGATAGCGACACAAGACTAGTTACGATGCTTCCCTTTGCCTATTCCTTTGGATGAGGTGCAACTATCCTCCTGAATTTGAGAAATGTCATGATGTACTTCAGACAAATCATGAGCAAATTAGTGACGAACATTCACAAAGTAGTTGTACGTCCCGTTCTGAAGGCACATGCTTTCAATAGAACAAGCCAAGTAATTTATTCTGACGACAATGTCCTGCATGGTGTAGTTGTCATAGTCTGTGCATGTGTGTGAATGTGTTTGATGAGGTGTGGCTCATCATAGTTAAAATACTTGAATTAAGCTAGGAATTAGATTAAATACTACATAATTAATACAAGAAAGAAGGATTTTAGTCATGGTTAAAAACCGTGACTAAAGGGTTTATAACTGTCACCAATTAACGTCACCAAAAGTTACGTAGTGGAAGAGTCTTTGGTTATAGTTCCCCTAAAACGCGACTAAAGGTTTTGGTCACGGTTTCATATAAAACCGTGACTAAATCTTCCACCGTTAACAAATTCTAAGAGTTTTGGTCATGGTTATAAACTGTGACCAAAGAAAGAGCACCGATCGCCATTAACGACCATGACCAAAAATTTGACGCCAAAAAAAAAAAAGAAAAAAGGTCCTTTGGTCATCGTTGCTTAATAGTCACCAAAGAGCCACCTTTGGTCACGGTTAACCAACCGTCACCAAGAAATACCTTTGGTCACGGTTTAACCAACTGGCACCAAAGGTCTCTTAAAACAACAAAATAAATAAATGTAACCCTATATCATTTTATCCTGAAGATGTTGAAACTTGGCAACTAGCTCTGCTATTGCTCCCAACCAAATGAAGATACACCCAAATAATAAAATAGATTGGAACTAACATCAGGTGCACCTTGGCCTATCTGCTAGTTTGGAAAAAGAGCAGGAAGCAATGCCTATTTATGGATATTAAAGAGAGAGCGACCTTCCAAACAAAAGGTGATGGATGGATTAAAGATGGTACTTACGTAGAGGTACGGTAGCAACCTTGCATGTCCTCGATTTTTTAGAAATGCTCTCTAACCCTTTCTTCAAAGCCAAAACTGAATTCTTCAAGTACAAAGTTCAGTTATCAGCAAACCTACCCTCCTTATTTATGGCCACTAGAAGCTTATCAAGTTCTTTCACCGTGTCATTTACCTGGAAAAGCTTGTATGTTAAGGAAAATACAAGCTAACATAGAAAACTAGGAGTGTGAACATGACATCAACAGCATAAGAACCCAATCCTCATATTCCTTAAGCAAAAAGATCCCACAAACTATAAAACTACAGTGAATCTCACCCAAAATATGATAAATTGCCAATTAACAAGCATTATTCGATTAAAAAAAATGATGTAGACAGAAATAAAAATATTTCATGTATCATGTACCCATCTGAAAACAAATCTAAGAATGATTAAAATGAATGATCTGTGCTACACAAAGATGTATGTAGTACCCATAAATGAGGTGTTTCAGGAGAGTACAATTTTAATAGAGCGCAATAACCTCATTAATGGGAAAGAAGACAGAAACCAACTCAGGGACATGAAAAAGCTGGATAAAAGGGATAGCAGAGACATCCTCAGCTATCCAATAACCTTAGTTTTCATATTCTTTTCATATTCTTTTGCTTTTCTTAGAAGACATCATGTTAGGAAGATTATGATACCAAACCAAGCATTCAACCATATTCATCCTACTGAAGCACGAACTAATTTGATCACATGGATTTTAGCAGCCAATTTTTTTTTGTAAAATCTTAAGGAATATCCTAGCTAATTTATCTCAAATGTAAAATATCAATTCAATCTCACCTGAAGTTTCAGCAAAATGGCATGCATTTGTATTGGAATCAGACCCATCAATCACAACAATCCCATCCAAATCAGGCTTTTTGGTAGTTTCTTCAGGTTGTTTAAACTGCAGTCAAAATGAAAATACGATGGGCCAACAATGAAAGAAACAATGCAACAGGAATTATATCCACCATGTTGCCCAGAAAAAGTAGAAACCTACTCCGGAGTCTCAATCATGTCTCTTCCACTGCAGATCATGTCAAATCCACCCTATTCAATTAAAAAAAGAGTTCTTTAAAAAAATGACAGAAAAATACTCTTAATATTTTGCATTGGACAACTTGCTATCATATTTGTTTTGTTTGAGATGAAATCAGTGTCCTTAAAGTGTGGTTATTGTAGAATCTATTTTGAATGTTAACCTAATATCAATCATGGGTTTTTGGCAAGGTTCGTTGAATCGAGAAGTGAAGGTCTGGGTCTCTCTGCAAGCCATGAAGGTTGGCTATTGCCTACTGATTCGGAATCATGGTATTGCACTCAGACATTGGATCTTCAAAGTTCATCTGAGCTCCGATATGAGGATGCATTTTTCAACCAGGTTGTGGTGTTACCCCAAGCAAACCTGATACTACTTGCTAATGCGAAAAAGAATGCTATATATGCTGTACATGTAGACTATGGTCCAACACCTGTGTCAACACGAATGGATTATATAGCAGAGTTCACTGTTACCATGCCAATTTTGAGCCTTACAGCTACTTTTGACTGCTTTCCTGATGGGGAGCAGCTTGTTCAGGTTTACTGTATCCAGACCCATGCTATCCAGCAGTATGCTTTGGATCTATTTCACTGCTTGCCACCAACTCTTGAAAATGTGGGGTTAGAAAGAGACCCCTCAACGTCTCGTGTCTTTGAGTTGCCTACTTCAGATGTATTTGCTATTCCTGAACCATCCAGTCGAAGTTTTGTATCTAGTAGGTTTCTAGTAGGACACTCGAAAAGCCAGTAAGCCACTTATTTGTTCCTCTTCCCCTTTAGAAATGGCCCATGTTCTTTGTGTCAATGGTTCAGCTAAAAGCTACTGAAATTTGACACCAACCTCAACAAGCCAATCAACTAGGATCGCCCGCATGCTCTGATTAATATCTTGTTGCAGTCTCCATAAAATCAGTTCTGGGTCTTTGGAGGAGCTGTGAAAGATTATTGTTAGTTACCCAAATGTCAAGTGAGAAGGAATCAAGCATGAGAAGTTGACCACACTTTTTACACATGGAAACAAGCGCACTGCGATTAAAGATCACCATACAAACCTCAGCCGCTCGCAGGTTGGCATAAATATCAGTAGCATAGCAACTGCAAATTTGAGGATTTCTATGATCTGAATCAATATCTATATAGTGGCAATCTTTTGCATATTTACAACCCCCGCAAAGTCCTGTTATTACATTATTAAAAGAAACCATAAGCTTGAAAGCAACAAGTCAATTTCACTACAACAGCAATGTACTCTATTTTAGATGCATTCATTTGATTCTGGATTTTTTACAATTAAAACTATGGTTCATTGGAAAGAGAAAGTCATTTCATACCACATGCTTCAGAGGAAAGAGATAAATTACCATGCTTTTGGAGACGTAAATATTTCGAAGGCATCCCAAAACCCTGATCAAAAGTTTCAGGTAGGGTCGTCGTTTCCTCCTTGTTCTCTCTGTGTGGTTAGTCTAAATGGTGCCCCAATTTGCAAGAGACCGAGTTTTCTTGCAAGGTACCGATCCTTTCAGCTGGTACTTTCTCCACAAATATAGTTCTACCACCTTCTAGAGGTAATGCATCGTTGGGCTTGGAATCCTTCTTGGTAACAACAATTCTTATCTTAGATGAAGCGGTCTTGGTCCTTCCAAATTTTGACTGAAAATGAGAAATAGAATTCAGCTTCGGCAACTTCCACATAGTACATGAATTACCAATTGGATGCTCAAGCATTACTCAAAAGTAACATATGGCCACATGTGATGTATTAAAGCAGAGATGGCTAGATGAACAAGGTATTCAACAAATGATTCCATAATTGAGGGAGGAGACAGATATTACAAAGCCATCTGAGCTATGATATTGATTAAATGAAACAAGGATGATTATGTCAATTGTTGATATAGAAACTTAAAGATGGGAGCATGAAGTGTCCCCATTGAAGCAATCTTTATTTTTTTCTTTCAATAGGAGAGCATATTAGGATGGATGAAAAAATAGCTTATCCTCGTATACATAAGCAAATAGTAAGTGGCAGTGCTAAATCAATGGATGAAAAAAAGAAGATTTTAACCTGCACGTTCTTTGCACTTGAAAACCTTGAGCAAGAAATATTAGAATGGATATTGGTTACATCCTTGAGCACAGCTCGCCATTTCTTATGCAGAGTCCCATCAACAGGGATTGAATTACCATTCACAGAAGGGAATGTTCTCTTCGGAATTCCTTGAAGTGCCTGCTTTTCAGCCTTTGTATTAACTAGCCCTGAAGAGTTTTCCCTGCCAGCTGCAGCTAGAATCGCAACTCTAGATCGAGTGATCCTGACAGGGGCTTCTACGTTGCTGCTGGTTACCATATTTTCCTTTTTCATAGTGGATGCGAACTTCTAGGAGTCTGAAACAAAATGCATGAGTTAACAAAAAGATTGGACCAAAGTTATTCTAAGACTAAAAAAAAAACAGGAAATTCTTGCTTTGGTGGGAGGAATAGAAGCAAAGGGATTGGCTCACTAACTTCCATCAACCAATAACATATCCAACCTATGCCAAAAAAAAAAAAAAAAAAGCAGTGGGGAGTCAGCTTTTCCAAAATGCTCTGTATACAAATAGCCACTGAGTGGTACACAACACAACTACTTGAACCAACTACTCACAATAAAGGATGTTCAACCCGGTTCTCACTGGTGGCCAGCAATTACCAATCAGTAAAAGTGGTTGCATTGTAAGGTTTTACCACGGTACTGTAACATTGGTATTATTAGTTACTTAATACATTAATGACATGGTTGTGGACTCCAAAATCATACTGCCACACATTACACCCAATTGGTGATGGGGAACTTGTGACTCACTAAGTACATTAGTTTACAGTTATTACGAAAGAGTGGAGCAATAAACTTTCTATCAATCTGGAACATTCCAAGTCCTTCCAAGTCAATGTGTTGACTTTTCCTCACATGCTTTCTCCCCCTCTCACAAAGCACCCCTTTGATTTAAAAATGAACAATAAAAATACAAAAAAAGAAACACAGCAGATCGAGGCTATGCAATCACTCACAAACCCCATAGTCCATCCAAAAACAACGAAAACATCAAATCGACCAAAAAGGCCAAAAGATGGATCTTTCGAGTTCCAAACAGCAGAAATAGCACCAAGATCGCATTGGCCGAACCCTAGATGGTCCAAAGACGCGGCATCAACTGCAGCAAACGCCCCATCCAGAGCCACCCCAACGCACGCACCACAAGCAAAGATCCAAACTTTAGCACCCATCTCCACATCTTTCGAAAAGCCCACCTCGCATTCTCTCCCAAACACTCCAAAAAAATCCAATAAAAACGAGTTCAGACCTCGAATCACCAGCAAAGCTATCGACACCAAGAGCAGCTAAGAAACAACGAGTAGACCCCGGAATCTTTAACGCCACCACGACGGATCCAAAAAGGTGCGATTTTTTTTCGTGAACCCGATGATACAAAAATGGAAATGCTTTCACCTTCACACTCTAATATGGATGCCGATAACAATAATGTACCGATAACCATCAGGGGGAGGAGCGGCGCTGCCAGGGAAGGGATGGTCAGGGGAGGCGCCTTCGTCGAGAGAGGGAAGGGGACAACAGATGGTCGAGGGAGCTGCGCCGTCGGGGAGGGGCCTGGGGAGTCGAGGGAGGGGGAAGGTGATCGGGGCAGCAGTGGGTTTTCGACAGCTTTCTTGAGGGGAAGGAGAGGTGATGCTGGGAAGGGCATGGTCGGAGGAGGCGCCTTAGGCCAGAAAGGAGGGAGCTGCGCCGTCGAGGATGGTCGAGAAGAAGGGGGGGGGCGCGGTGTGTTGCGCTGTCGGATAGGGGGCTTGGGAGTCGACGGAGGGGAAAGGTGATCGCGGCAGTGGTTTCCGGAAAAAGTGGAGGGAAAATTTTTGTTGGTATCAAAATCTATGGTCACGTTTGTAAGTGAAATTATGAGTATAATTTTTTGTGATAGATTTTTAAAATTGTGACAAAAGTTTCAATAATAAAATAATTATCTTTAATTTTTTTAGTTACGATTTTAAATGGAATTGTGATCCTAAGTTATTTTTAGGTATGGTATTTAAAATTGTAATCAAATAATTGTGATTAAACTTTAATTTTTTAATAGTGAAGTGTGGGAATTAAGGAAAATAACCTAAAATATCTAAGTTGGGTTAAAAATACATAATTAGGTCAATTAATGAAATATTCTATTCAAAAGTGTAATATGATGCTCCAATTACAAATTGAATACATATTTTGGTTAAAAAGATCAAATTAAAAGTGAAATCATATTCCTAAATATTCAATTAAGTTTCAATAAAAATTTGGTTGTATTTAGATATCATTAGGACCCTGCATTTTTTATTTTACATATAGGTCCTCCATCTTTCACATTCTATTCACCTAAAAAGTCTCAAGGACCTTTTTGCAAGCCGTCGCGGACCTATTAGCGAGACTTAAGGATCGTGTTGCCATTCTTTTCAGCCACTTATGGGCCTCCGTGTAAATTCTCTACCGCTTCTCCTATGAAGGCCTCCTTGCAAATTCTTCAACTGACCTATGATGCAACGATCTATTGTTCACTGCAAAGAACACGCGCATCTTCAGCAGTCAATTGTTTGCACCGTTGATCCAAGGGCAGATCCTTCACCAATCTTCCCGCACCTTTGCGCATAACTTCACCGCACCTTCCAGACCCATTTGGCGGTTGAAAATTGATTTGAACTTCCTGCACGCACAACTCTTGCAAATCTACCATCAAAACCCTTTGCGTCTAATTTCACCTCTCCAGTCACCATAATCACCCCTTCAGCTACTTAAGAACCTACTTGAGCTCGTGTGCGAGGCATCGACCTCCCTACTGCATTTCTCTAGGCGATCCCTTGATCCCTCTGGTCTCTCCTCCTTACTCTGCCTCTACTCCATTCATGCGGCAATGGAGATCATCTTCTCCGATCTTCCTCGTCGCTAAGGACATTGTAGCACCTGAGGGGGACCCAGAGCTCCACTAGTGGGATTTCACTCAGCCGGAGTCTCCTTCCCTAGTTCTTCCTCTCCATCCGCCGAGTGGAGAGCCACAGGTCCCATTCTTCTATTAGATTAGGTTTTTGATGCTTTCTAGGTTAGTGTAGTATCTGTTAGTGTAGTATAGATTAGTTAAGAGTAGATCAGGTAGCTTACTTCATGGATTTTGTAGTCTAGTTAGGAGTAGAATGGTATCGATCAATCACGCCCTGTCTGATCAATCTAGATCAGAGAGGTATATTCACATTGTTCTCATTGATCATACAGCTGCCCCACCACTCTATAACATTGTCACATTCTCCCCTCAACGATTTACTCCATCATTCACCCATCCATCAGGCTTATTAGCAGATCTAGAATTCTCTAGCTCTTAGATCTATTATAGATGACAATTTCATTTAAGGGTCATACCATCCATTCCATGAACTCATTATTGACCCTATACTGATTTGAAATGAGTTGAATTATCGATTTCTCAGATGTGATCTCGATTTGATATTGATGAGATTTTTATGTCTTCATTGATAGTTAGAGCCAAGGATGATCAATCTCGCTGATTTGGGGCTCTAGCTATGTTCCTCATACTCAGATTGAAAAGATTTAAAGTTGAGTTTCAAGGATTTAAATGCATCATTCAGAGTTTGGGTCAATTGAGATGTTTGACAAAAGGTTTGAAACAGTTGTTGATTGTTTCACGGTTTGATTTAATTTCTCCTCTTTATACTGTCTTTGGCATAAGGAAGAAATTAGATTAGGTCTATCAGGTTTTTTGAGCTTTGATGTCAATTTGGATATGTTTCAGATCTATCATAAATGTTTTGCAATGAATGAAAGTTGAGTTTTCACGTTTCGAGATCTTGATGAGGATCTTCATCTTACACTATCTATAGTGTATGATGGAGGTCATATTAAGATTTCAATGACTTCTAGGAGATAGATTTGAGTATTCCTTGGTTTTCAAGATGTTGGAGAAGATTTTGAGGTAATCTTTTATGGGATTTTATTGGTTACCTCTAGTCTGAGATGTGATTTTACAACTTTGTTTTAAGCTGAAATTTGAATCCCAAGGGCATTTGATGAAGGTTTTAATGCACGGATTTGATTTTTTTTAAAATGAGCTCAAAGTGTGATCAATTTGTTTATGGATTGGTAAACGCATATTTCTAACTCAAATGTCCCAAAATCAATGAATTAAAATGCTACATAGCAGCTACATCTTTTGAGACAAAATTATGATTTCAGTGGATCTGAGGATTTTCTGAGCTTAATTGCACTTACATCTAGGTGATGCAAACCTGTAGAGATACTAAGGTCTGAAATCAGGCTTGATCTGGGCTTCAAAAACTTAATTGTGCTGCTAAAACAACATCTACAGCAGCTATTACCTGCTGATCTAATGTAGCAGCACCTGAACTGAAATTTCAGTTTCAGCCACTGACTTGGTTGGTTGAAGGATGATCTAAGTTGGTTTTAATTGTAAAATAAGCTGACATTGCAATGTAACAATAGAATTTCATTTATAAGCATTCATGTATCAGGTTTTGGATTAAATTTCATCTAAATTACATGTAAATATGGTTTTAAATCTCTTGTCAGCTCTTATGAAATGAATTAACTATCCAAATGTGATCATACTTGAGAATTGAATTGAATATCAAGTTTAAGTGATTGACCATCTCTTATGTGAAGTATTGAACATATCTGAGTGGTTTCACAACAGTTTCCAGCCCTTGGAAGCCCTCCTTAGGCCTTAGGTTTCTATTTTAAACACTCATCAAGGTCTAAACAGGGTTAACAGATAAATAAATAAAAATGATTAAAAAATCACAAAAAAAATAAAATAAAGATGTCTTGAGGAGGATTAGGTATTTTCTAAGTGTGAGTCAAGTTTCAAAGTAATCTAAACCCCCGACTTGGTAAAACATACCAGCCGACGGTTCAGTATACCTTGGAATTTAATAAAAGAAACAAAGCTAAAATGGCTAAAAAGAAACTATTCTCTCCTTATCTCACCCTTTCTCTCTCATCCCCTACCTCCATTATATATATAAAAACTATAAAAATTAGAAAATGCCTAAAATTACCCAAAAATACCTTGTATAGTGTGTATATACTTGTAAATATAATTTAATACTAAGCGAAGTATGTATATTGCAAAATATGTAATAATGTATATAAATAACTTATATATGTATTCTATATATTAAATTAAATATTTATTATGATTTATTGTATATATAACTTTATTGTATAATTATATATTAATTTATGTTAACTTAAATACGTAATATCCTAAGTAATTATAAAACCTATGTAAACGTATATAATTATATCTAATACTGCACATACGTATTTAACTAAGTAATATATAATGTATGATACCTTTAATTCAATTTAATTATGTATTTACAATAGGTAATTAAGTTATTAAGTTAATTAGGTAAATTATGAACTTAAAATAAAATAAATTAGTAAGTTAAACTAATACTGAAGTAATTTATCATGTATACTTATATATATAGTATTATTTTAAGTATTTTCAACCTATTTATATTGTATTTATAGTGTTCTACAATATTTATAAATTATTTATGTCCATAAATGTTTCAAACATGTATTTAAATGTAAATAAATTAAAATAAAGACTCTAAAATAAATTAAAAATGTATAATAAATAGTTTATTATATAAATTAGCTCTGTATAAAGTCAATTTCGTAATTAAGTTACTACTTTGTACGTTAATTAATAAATTAAACTCTAATTTAACGTGTATAAATCCTAACTTTAACTAATTTTAATATATACCTAAATAACTTATTTTCCTAAACTAATTATACAATTATATAGCCCTATGTAAGCGCTTTACAATGATATAATTTAATTATAATTTGTACCTTAATTGGGCTCTCAAATCGAGGGCCAAAATCCTTGATTCGAATACATCAGTCTACAACACAGTGCCAATTTAGTGCTGAAGTTAGTGCCACATTAGTGGCTGCGAATTGCTTCATGCGGTATAAGTTGTTTTGGTGTTGATGGCTCACCGGTCGTCAACGCTGGGCGCGAAATACATAAGCATATTGGTCCTCGATCTGCGTGCACACCTATAGGTGTGTGTGCATGCATGCACATGTGCCTGTAGGTGCATGTGCTTGCGTGTGTGTGTGGATGTGTGAGTGCTTGTAAGGACCCATCCCACTTTTAGCCTTTTAAGACGTCTAGAATCTTAGTCAGATGTCTAGACCCTTTCCCGGACATCTGAAAATGAAATTTTTGTACGTGCTCTACGCTCTGCATGCGAGCAGCGTGCAGAACTCCTTTTTCCTCTCTCTCCTTTCCTCCTTCCTGCCTGAACCCTAAGCCCCCACTCCATCTATAAAGACCCCTCCCCTCCTCTCCTCTCCACTCCATACACCACCACCACAGCCCACCTTCACCTTCAAAGTTGCGGGAGCCGTGAGAGGTGAGTGAGGGAGAGCGGGAGGGTGCGAAGGAGAGTGCAGGAGGAGGAGGAGGCCGAGGTTGGGAGCTTCGGTGGAAGCTCGACGGAGTTCGTACGGCCACCGCGGACACGTTAGGAAGGAGGAGAGAGTCCGGAGAGGCATCCTCGACCACCTGCAGCAACTGGAGCTGCGGTGACGCGAGGAGGCGTGCGGCTGAGAGCGCTGGTAGCGGGTTCTGAGACTGGAAATTTTCCAGTATCAGACGTTTAGAGCGGAGTCCAGACGGCTGGCGGAGTATCTGGATGTTTGGAGTCAAGACCAGACGTCTGAAAGCACCTTTATCGCGAAGGTACGTTCTTTTCGAGATTATGACCATGCAGGCCGCACCGCAGAAGGATTTGTCTGCCTAATTTTGGGTGGCTACGACTATCGTACGCAGGAGTAGCCTTGGGAAGGAGTGCAGAACGCTCTCCCACACACTTTCGGACGTCTGATCAGCTCACCTGACGACCGGAGTAGTGGTCCGACATCTAAGGACACCGCAGGGACTTGAGGTGAGGTTCTGTATCTTTTAAGACATCTGGACTTGTTCCCAGACGTCTTATTTTGGTCAGTAGACACTTTTTTGACCCGTTTGGGGTCCAATCGGGATCCGTTTTACTCAAACGAAGTATCTGTACTTTCCTTGAGAGTTTCTCTATGTACTAGAAATCTTTGTACGCTGTTCTGAACCTTCCTTTTGTGATGTATTCCCGGGTATAGGGTTTCGTCCTGCTGCATGTTTGGGGCTTGTGGAGACACCTGGGTCTACGGTTCGAGCTCCCATTACTCCCGGATTGTCTGGTAGAGTGGTCTACTTCTGTTAATCATATTAAATAAGAATGTGCCTGTGGAATTAACCAACTAGAACCCTAGGATGTGGCATGAACCCTAGGACAGAGAAATGAATGAACCATTTGTACTGCATGACTGAATTTGTACACATGATTAAGTTAAACTGCTAGCAATTGCCTATAATATAGTTGTGAGCTGCCTGTTAGAATACGAATTGCCTGAGATAAATGAGCAATTACCTGTGAAATCATCAATTGCATGTATTGAATTATGGAAACACGAGCTGCCTGTATATAAACGAGAACTGAATTGTGAATGGTGGAATCTGGATCGGAATAATGTGGTGAATATGAGCATGAACCCTACGGGGAGTTAGGAGTAGAGCTCCTGTGGTCAGATGGAAAATAATGTAGACGGGAAGTGTGCTGGCCCTTGAGTACGTCGTACCAAGGAGAGCGATTGTCCCTTTTTCGTGTGGAGCGGAGCTAGCCGCCCTTGGGTTGAGACCCGGGGTTAGGATTGGCCAATTTACACCGACTCCTGTTGGCCCTCATGTACGCGGTACCGAGGCGAGCTGCTAGTGTAGGGAGAGAGCTAGCCGCCCCACGGGGCCCGGGGTTTCGCTAGCCACCCTACACCGACTTGTTAAGCCCTCTGGGCAAACTGGGGTAGTTAGACGAGGGTGCGCGGACTGTGGAGGGGCGAGTCCCCTGTTTCGTTCTGAGGGGTGAGACCCCTGTTTCTGAGAGGGCTAGGCCCTATACTGTTCCTTGTTGTACTTTGAGCGTACCCGCTAGCGGAAACGACTGACCGTGTGTTAGTGTGGGGTAGCTACCTATGCGCTTATCACATGTGCCGTAGTCACCGCTACGTCTTGACAGTGACCTCGGGGTGGATGACTGGGTGTAGGACTACCACGAGGGACTCTCCCGGTCACGAGAGAACTATGTGTACCTTCTACTCTTCGGAAGAGACTGCAATCAAGATCATTCCCATGAGGAATATGTAAGATCAAGAAAATCTGAAAGTTTGAGGAAAATGGGTTAAAAAAAAAGGAAAATACATATAAAATAAAATAACTAGAAAAGAGAATTAAACATGTTGCTTTTATCGCTTTAGATAGTATAGATACCACTCTACTCAGCGTTCACTGACTCTATCTTTTTCATAACACTGTTCAGGACTAGGAGTTGAGCAGCCCAAGCTTCTGGCTGCGAAGGGTGCTGGGCCCAGTCGAGCTTAGCTGTAGTTTCAGCACTTTCTCGTTGTTTCCCCTTACTATTGTAGTGAGTTTCATACTTTTAGCTACTGTTCTTGTTACTGTTACTTTCACTTCCGTTGTTTCTATTGTTGTGGTGGTATGTAATGGAACACAGTTTTACTTTCCTTTACTACTTTGTACATTTTTACTGCTTAGTTATATTGCATGTGTGAATGTGGTTTACTTTCCTACTTTTTGGTTATTTCTTGTTGGACGACTGGGTCTTGGGATTAGTCGAGGTGAGCCGGTCTCGGGTCCTATAGGGATCCGGGAACTGGGTCGTAACAACACTTGGGTGCCTGGGAGCCATGGGCCTGAAAAATGCATGAAAATATATGTTAATTGAACTAGGGCTGGCCCCTAATAGTGGTTGGATCCCACCTCTACGAGGTGCTGTGTATCCCACAAAAAGGATAGGCCCACCCATTAAAAACCCAATTTTTGGGTTAAGGAACAGTAACTTTAAGTGTTGCGAGAGGAAGAACTTAAAAAGTGGCTAAGTGTTGAAAAGAGAGAAGAGGAGATTGAGTTCTGTGCATGAGTCGTGTCTGTGTGTTAGTGTGTGTATATGTATAATATAGTATAAGTATATGTATATAAATGATGAAAATAAGTATATGTAAATAACATATACAGGTAGTATATATGTATAATATATGTAATATAATAGAGTAGACATTGTTTGAACTTTACATGTATATAAATAAAATTAAGGCTTTAGTGACAGTTACATCTATCACTGTATATATGTATATATGTTAGTATATATAGTTATTTTTGTCTTATGTTATATATATTTTACTAAGGCTACACCAACATATATATCTGTTACTATATGTATAGAATATGTTATTAAAGATATTAGTATGTTAACATAACTTAGTATAGTGGATATTAGCAGCTATTTTTGTATCTATATTTAGGTATTAATTAAAGTAGTTGTATATAATTAACATAGTGTAGTATTAATTAGTTTTTAATGCATGTTTAGTATTTGTTTAAAGCATTGTAGTATTTGTTAATTGATTCTTTTTGTACATAATTAACCGATTCATTAATTAATTAATTTATTGATTCATTTTGGTAAATAAAAATTAATGTTTTTGGAATAGAAGAACATTTTTTGGACATAGAGAGTGATGTATATCAATAACTGCCTTCTAATGAACGACATGGAAACTAACTAATAAAAATTATAATTAATTAAAATGATGCGACATCTGTTTGCATTGTGACAATTATATTACAACAATGACATTTAAAACACCATTTTTATTGCAATGCAAATGTCTACGCCATCAATGTCTCAGCCCATTCCTGAGGTTGGGGACGTGGGATGTCCTCCGGATAATAATCATATAGGTAGGATGGCTCATGAGAGCTCCCACCTGCCTCTCCTTGATCATCCTCATCCATGTCATCATTGTTGGTGGTAGAGCATCGCGATCATTTATTTTGATGATAACAAAACATGTGTCATTTAACATTTGCACTTGAAGTTTTAGATTTCAGGTTAATTGCAAATGGAGACGTGGTTAGACGGAGTTCGAGCTCGCATCCAGGAAGGATTGGAGGAGCTTGACGGAGAACAGAGGAGCTTCGCGAGGAGCGATGTCTTGAAGAAGGAGATGAAGAATAGGATATATTTCATTTTCTTGTACTCTATGTATTTTTCATTTCTTTTGTTACTTAGATTCATGTTAAAGAGCCTCAAAGAACCCTAACAGTAGTCCTAGGAACACTTGCACAACCCTAGGATACTTAGGTTTTCTGTAGAGAACTTAGAAAAACCAAAATAGGGTTCAAACAGCCTTTTCAGACATCTAATCTGAAAATCAGACGTCTGATAATGACTTTTAAGACATCTGAATGTTGATTCAGACGTCCGACTATATTTAGGCTGGACTTAGTTAGTTCTGTCTGATGAAATCAAACGTCCAGACCTTAGTCCAAACATCTTAGAAGACGTCTAATGATTTCGCCAGACCTCCAATTAGTGGACCGTTGGTTGGCTTAGCAAACAATGAAGGATATGACCATTGGCTCGTATCAGACGTCCGTAGATGACACCAGACGTCTGATACATGACCGTTTTTCCTCGGCTGACCCAAAATCTCTTCTCAGAGATCTTATAGCCGTTGCACTCCCTTGGGAATCCATTTCCACAGAAAAGTAGGTTTCCAGACGTTCAGACATCTTTCCAGACGTCTTGTATGTCGTCTAATGACAATTCACTAGAACCCTGTTTCGATATGATTCAAGTCAGGAAGGAAACCCGCCTATAATCAGACGTCTGACTTTGTTTCCAGATGTCTTAAACTGGTTTTTCAAACGTCCGATGCTAGAATCAGACATCTGATAACCCTGTCAGTGTAATGATTAATCCTGATTTCGACCTAATTCTCTTGGAGCTTGCACCCAACGGCTATGGAAGCCTTCCAAGGCCTTCCAAAGCCATCCTAGGGCCTCTATAAATAGAGGAGAACCTTTGCCACTCAAAACACACACCAAGATACACCAAGTACAAGCATTTCCACATCCTTGTGTCAAATTGATCTATAGAAGAAGCTCTTGCTCTCCAAGCTTAGTTCTACATCTAGAGAGCATCGATCACTTACGCACCCGCTCTCCTGCCGTAGTTCACAAGAGCACCGTTGCACTGTCGCGTAGTTCACGCATCCGCGTCGTTGACGCACTTCCACCAAAGGGAAGCATCCTTACTCCTATATAAGCTTAGTTTCAGAATATCTTTGTTGGCTCTATAGGACTATTTGTAATTTACTTTATTATTTGGTTGGGTATTCGCTTTGCGAATTCTCGTCTCCTTCGTAAGACAAAATCCTTCTTGTGAAGAGAAGGGGTTTGAGGTACGCTACCCTCGTATAAAGTAGCGTGGTTGTAATTGAGGTTGTATTACCCTCGTTTAAGTAGTACATTAGTGGATTTGATCAACTTGGTTGATCGGAAAATCCTAACTCAAGAGGGTTAGGTGGTGGTTTTCACATGGTTTGGGTTTCCACCTAAAAATCATTATGTACATTGTGTGATTGACTATTTATGAGATTGTTCTATATTTTATTTTCTCATTTTATAATACGTCACGCTGATCTCACCCCCTCCTAGTAGGGATTTACAATCGTCGTAGTCATCATCCTCCTCCTCCTCCTCCTTCTCCTCAACCTCATCATCATCATCATCCATGATTTACATTTTCCTTACCATGGTGACATTGAAGTAATCATGCTTCTGGATCTTGATGCATTGAAGGATCTCAAGGCGAACACTATAGTGCAAAGCGATGCGTGCTATGATGTTGGAGAAGGATAGGAAATTGATCGATTCTTTGATCATCTCATCAAGAACAATCTTAGCCCAATAAAGTGGTTTCCTAGTGAGGACAACATAGGTGACAAAGGCTAAGTCAGAAGAAATGTGATTAAACCCGCTTGATTGCCTTTTAGGAAAGAGACTATAGTAAAGAATTCTAGCAATCAACTTTGGGAGAGGATACATAGTGTTAGGTGCCAAGTAGTAGTTACCTACAATAGCACTTTCTAAGAGTCTCAAGTCCCTTAGGATGCCATGGTAACCAAGTTCATGGGAGATAGATTGCATGGTAGAACCAGTGCGAGGGACCCCAAAAATCTATGAAAGTTTAACATAGTCAAGTATAATATTTTTGCCAAAAAGATTGGTCTTAAGAATTTTTCCAGAAGAGGGATGGTTAGACCAGGTCATGTTGGCCTACCAAACTTTTGTCAAAAAGGGGTAGTGAATGTCATTTTGGTTATAGTCAAAGTAGGTTGAGAAGCCATTCACGTCAATCATTGATTTTAAATCAAATTTTCTAAAGTCATCCCAGATAATGGATCGAATTAGGTAGGCAGTAAAAGCGTCAAATTTAGTAAGATGCTCCTTTACCTCATCAGAATGGGCATACCTGAGGAGCTCCAATTGGAATGGGTCAGAGGGTGCATCACTAGAGGATGCCGGTCCCTTCCCCTTATCCTTTCAGGATTTGGGTTCCATAGGAATGAGTAGCAACACCCCTGGGTCAAGAAGTAAGTGAAGTATACTATGAAAGGGTCAAGACAGAGCACCTAACATTAGGTCAATTAGATCTAACGTTAGGTTTGCTGATTGCTACAGATCAACAACACAGACACGAACTAACATTAGGTGAATGGTACCTAATGTTAGATAGAGGGCAAAGTACAGTAGGACGACTGAAAAATAAAGGTTTTGAGGGCCAAATCAAACATTGATGATGAAATGATGATGCAAACCTACAAGATACATCAAATACAACATCCCACACAAGTCTAAACATCAAATCAAACAAAAACCCTAATGTTTTACCTAGATCAAGATAGAAATCACAAGAAATTTCAAAAAAGGGAGGAATGGAGATTATACCTTAAGATCCCTTCTTGGAGGAGTGAGATCTAATGTTAGATCTCCTTCACAAGCAAGATCAACTCCTTCAAAGATGGAGAGAAGAGGGAGAACATGGGTCTTCTCCTTAGGTTCTCTCCTTGGTTTCTTCTCTTTGGTGAAAAAAGATGTGAAAGTGAAAAATGAAGGTAAGGTTAGTGAAATGAGATGGGTCGCAAAGATTAAGAGGGAATAAGAAAATGATATACTGAAACAATTACAACCACATACTCAAGGAATCTCAAAATCAAATGTAACAAGACCAAGGTGCCTTTTCACCAACTTATGCCTAATGGTCCTATTTGAAGTATATTTCTAAGTTGAGTGCAATCTTATTAGGCCTTAATGTTACTAATCTTACATAGACCAAATTTTCTCCTAATTTCACCAAATCTCTCATAATTGTGGTTTAGTGAATATATCCGCTAATTGATATTCCAAAGAGATAAATTCTAATTAAATTTGATTTTTAAGCACATTATCTCTAAGAAAGTGGTGCCTAACATCAATGTGTTTTGTTCTAGAATGATTTATCGGATTCTTGGAAAGGTTTATTGCATTTGTATTATCACAATTAATGGTCGTGCAATCTATGTTTAAATCAAAATCTAAGTTTATTTCATCTAAAGTACTTGTGAACAAGTAAAGGCGACGGCCAAATATTCCGCCTCGGTAATTGAAAGGGCTACACAATTTTGTTTCTTGGAAAACTAAGAGACTGATGAATCACCTAAGAAGTGACAAGTGCCACTAGTACTCTTATGATCCATTCTAGAGCCCACATAATCTGCATCACTATAGGATGTGAGATCCAAGCTTGCGGATTTGGGGTAAATTAACCTAACATCACACGTATCAACTAAGTATCTAAAAATTCTTTTAACGGCATTTAAATGTGATTCTTTAGGACATGATTGAAATCTAGTACAAAGACATGTAGAGAATAAAATATCCGGCCTACTTGTCGTTAAATACAAAAGAGAGCCAATCATATCTCGGTATTTCTTTTGATCGATACTCTTACCATTTTCATCTCCATCCAATTTAGTGGTACTCATTGGTGTATTTTTCCCTTTTGATCCTTCCATTCCGAATTTCTTGAGCATCTCCCTTGTGTATTTGTGTTGGCTCAAGAAAATTCCTTCATCCAATTGAGCAATTTGAAGACCCAAGAAATATTTGAGTTCTCCCATTATGCTCATCTCAAAGTTCTCCTGCATTGACTTGACAAAATTCTCTCATAAAACTTGTTTAGTAGAACCAAAAATTATGTCATCCACATAGATTTGCACAAGAAATATGTCTTTATTTTTTCTTTTAATGAAGAGAGTGGGATCAACTTGATCAACCTCAAACTTAGAATCTAATAAGAAGGTTCTTAATTTCTCGTACCAAGCTCTAAGAGCTTGCTTAAGACCATAAAAAGTCTTCTTGACTTCATAGACATAGTCCGATCTAGGAGCTTGCTTAAGACCATAAAAAGTCTTCTTGACTTTATAGACATAGTCCGGATGCTCTAGACACTCAAATCTGGGTGGTTGTCTCACAAACACCTCTTCTTTAAGAATCTTATTAAAAAAGTCACTCTTCACATCCATTTGGAAGAGCCTAAAATCTAGAAAAGAGGCACAAGCGAGAAGCATTTTAATTGATTCGAGCCTAGCAACTAGAGCACAGGCCTCTGATGAATAAGATTTTGTACACTAAAAGATTGAGTTAAAAACTCGTCATTGTAGTTACGTAAACATCCGTTATCAAATAACATTTATAATCGAAACTCTGGTGAGTCCCAGGTTGAACACGGGGAGGTGAATGCTAGATTAAAAATCACATTTAGAATTATTGTCACAAAGTAGATTAGTTGGTCGAATTACATCTACACTAGTTATTCTACATAAATAATAAATAACGGAAGAGAGAGATAGAATAATACAAAGAAAGAGAAAATAGGGAGAGAATGAACAAATATTTTATAACCATAAAAGCATATTCATTACATGTACTTGCTACAACTATAAAGTTGAAAACCTATGCTAGAAAGCGATAAAAGGATAGGGATGAAAAAATCATCCTCGATGGCTGCTTTGAGGAGGAGCCGCATTGATGGAGCGAGCACCCGGAAGAGGGTAGTGAGACATTAGACGAGGGAGAACAAAGCTGGAGGACAGGACAAAGTAGCATCGTAATGGAATCCGCTTCTCTAATGGTAGCGAGAGGACAACCACGGGCGCTCTACGAATGAGGGTGAGAAAATAGAAAAATTACTTTTGAGACTCTAGTGGAGCATCCCGGGTATGGGACTAACTCTTTAGAGCTTTAGAGAGGGTGAGAGGAGAAGAGAAGGGATGAAGAAGAAGTAGAGGGTGTAGGGCCTTTTATAGGTATAGAAATGGGGGCAAAAGAGGCATTTCAAGTCTTAAAAATAAATATGCAGCCTTTAGTGAGGTTTATAAGCATTGCTGAAGAGAATGGTGGCCGTTGGTGCACGCATGACATGAGCCCTTCAATCAAGATTCGACGCACCACATCCAGCCACGTCTCCAGCGCTTGATCTTTAGCCGTTGGCATGTAGATTGCGCCACATCACGATCAGTCGTTCGATCAACAGATGGATTAAAAGCCATCAACCCACAGCACCTCTTCTTGCTGCACGTCAGATCGCGTGTCGGCTCATGCGTCATCTCACGCGTGACCATCACATGGCTCTTGGTGCTCCATGTCTCACCTCTGTAGCTGCTGGATGCGCATCGCATGGTCCAATTGAGCACACCTCGCTCGCTGCTTCAATTTGAGGTGCGCAAGGATTCAAACCCATGCCCTCATCTCCTTCTTTGAGGTCCTAGCCACTGTGCTACGACCGTCTGTTTGTCCTGTTTTTGTTTTTCCCTTCAAGCGATCCCAGCCGTTAGATGATGATCCAATGGTTGGGATCTCTCGTGGCTTCTTCTTCATTGCTAAACATGGCTCTTGGTACGCCACGTCTCGCCTCCGTAGCTGCTGGATGCGCGTCGCACGGTCCAATTGAGCACACCCCACTCGCCACTTCGATTTGAGGTGCGCAAGGATTTGAACCCATGCCCTCACCTCCTTCTTTGAGGTCCTAGCCGTTGTGCTGCAACCATCTCTTTGTCATGTTTTTGTTTTTCCCTTCAAGCGGTCCCAGCCGTTGGATAATGATCCAATGGTTGGGATCGCTCGTGGCTTCTTCAGTGCTAAAGAGGCAGATGCAAAGAACGGATCTCAGCCGTTGGATCTTGGTTATAGCGACGAGAGGCGTTGTAGTAAAGCCGGTTGTCACCAACGTTCCATATAAAATTTTTATTACTCGGAAAACTGAAAGAGTTCCCGAGGTCGAACTCAGGGAGCAAGTTGTATTCTAGAGATATACAAGTTCTATTACAAAAAATAAAGAGAGAGAGAGAGAGATGAAAAATTGGCTTCTTCTTCTTTTCTTCTTTCTTTCTCTTTGTCTTTGGTTCTTCCTGTTCTTCTTCTTCTTTCTTCCTCTTTGCCTTTGGTTCTTCCTGTTCTTCTTCTTCTTTCTTCCTCTTTGCCTTTGGTTCTTCCTGTTCTTCTTCTTCTTCTTCTTCTTCTTCAGATTTTCCCTCGTGCTCTTCTTCTTGTTTCCTTTCTTTCTTTTTCGTCAGATCATCTTCTTCTTTTCTTGCTTTTTGCTTCTCTTCATTCCTTCTTCTTCTTTGTCTTCACCTGCCTTGACTTCTCTTTTTCTTCTCTCGCGATGGCCGTTGCTCTTCCTTCATCTTCAGCGGGTCTTCTTCTTCTTCTTTGGCCTGCACACTTCAGAGTTTATTCGTCAAGACAAAAACCTACTCTACCCCCCTCCCCCGCGTATCTCTCTCTCTGAAATCACTCTTCGGAAGCTCTCCCAGAGCGCTATCGGGTAATCGGGTTCGGGTCAAGCCCGGGTCCAGGCCCACCGGCGTGCGTGGTGGGCGAGGAGTGCAGGTCAGTCTAACCGGGTCGGGCCAGGTCCGCGGAGCGTGGTCACGGACGAGGCCGAGTCGGGTCGGGTCGGGTGAGAGGGACCTCACCCCGTGGTAACTGAGGCAAACAGCATACGGCAGTTTTCCAACTTATGTGTCCGCGCGTCGCTGAGAGATTCCGAGGTGGGACTAAATGTCCCACCCCAATTCTCTTACGCCTGCAGCAGGGATGCTGCTCCCACTTGCGTCGGCTGTTGAGGCGTACAGCTCCAATCGAGGGCCAGGGTGTGTGCGTGAGACTCTTCCGCGCTGGCCGTGGCTATTCAATCTGGGTTATCTCGGCTTGGAGCGACCTCGAGCAGGCTTCGAGCTTCCTCGCCAATGGCGGCCAAGGCCTGGAACCTGAAACCAATGGCACGGCCTCTCGGCCAAATCAGACAGGCGGGGGACCTTCGCCGTGGCACGGCGAAGGTGGTCAGGGGGTCTGCAGGGGGCGAGATGGAGCTGTTAGGTCGTCCTAGGTCAGACTGTGAGCGAGGGAGTGGGTGTGTTCGGTGGGTCTGCAGAGGGTGTTTGGTGGGAAGTGGAGGGGCGGAAGAGGATCAGGGTGAGGAGGCGGAAGTTCTGCGGTGGTCGGCGAGCCGTGTGGGTCGCTGAGGTGATGGGAGCGGCTCGCCGGAGGGTGGTCGGAGGCGGAGAGGATGAGGGCGAACAGGGTCGGTAGAGGGCTTAATTGACTAAATCGAAAGCGGGGAAAGAAAGAGGAGGAGAAGGGGAGTAAGTCTAACTTAACTGCAGGGACGAAGGGGGAGGAACAGGGCGACAGTCGTATCGACTGTCGCCGGAGAAGACGATGCTCAGGGAGAGGGGCGGCGACGAGCAGAAGGCTGGAGAGGCGCCAGCTGGGTGCGGCGTGGCGCGGGAAGAGCAGGGGAGGAGGTCTCTGCTGCTGGTAGTGCGGCAGAGCGAAGAGGTGGAGGGAGAGGAAGTCGCCGGAGCTGGTGAGCGTCTGCCGGAGAAAGAAGAGACGAAAGCTGGGGGTTTTCTCCGTCAGGTCCAGGCTGTCTTGGTCGGCGGAGCGGCGGGGGGTATTTATAGGGTTGAAGCAGGGAGGAAGGCGGAGGGAGACGACGTGTCTCCCTCGCCGGAGCATGGTCGGAATTCGAACCCATACCGTCCGTGCGTTCGCACGGCCGGTATGGGGGGCTGCAAGGACCATGGGGGTGCTCCTGCGACGGCTGACGACGCAGGGCACCCTCCGGTACACATGCCAGGTCCTCCACCTTACCCTGCGCGGCGCCATGCTCCGCGCAAGGTCGCCGGAGCATGGTGCTGGCAGGGTTTTGCAGGAGGGACCTGTTTGCAAAGAACGAAGGAGAGTTAGGGGCCTAAATGCGAGGGTTCAAAAGTTGAGGGCCAAAGAGTAAATATATGAGGACCAAAGTGTAAAGTCGGTCAAGGAGGTTTCTTCTTAGGCTCAAGTTTTTATACATGACTAATTAGGACCTAAGGAATCTGATGGTGAATTTTATTTTCATATTAAACCTTGTTTGACCGGTAAATTTGCGCAAAAACCCAAATTAAGTTATTAATTGGGCATGGTTCTCAATGTAGGTCAAAATGGGTTCTAAAGGCCAAATTGAAGGTTCTAAACCCTAGAGATTATTTTTCTATGAATTTTAGAGGGTTTATTCTATTTTTACTTTGCCTCGAACCTTGTGAATTGAAGTGGGTTGTTTTAGGGTTACAGATTATCATTTGGTTCCTTGAAAGTGCTGTAGCCCTTGCTAGATCATCTCGTCCCACTTTTATTCTTATTAAGCTGTTCTGACCTGTGTTTGGGCCCTGAATTACCCTGTATGCAGATTATACTGGTAAAATTGCACTTTTACCCCTTATGACTGGTTTTCTTCTCAAACTCAGAATTCTCTGAGTTAAGCCTTTCCTTGAGATATATAGGAGCTTTTATCCTTTGTATAGGGTCAAAATGAGCTAGTTATGGCTCATGATGAGGTTCTCATCATACCCCCATGCCTAGCTTTTGCTAGTCCCTTAGCAAAAAAACTTAAGGTTTCAACCCTTGTTCTAGACCATGAAGTTTTCAATGGTTTTAGATAAGTGCTTTTCTTTATTTGAGCATAGATTAGGTTAGAATGCTGACCATAGGCCTAAAAGATACTCTAGTACCAATCAAGATCCAAATCTGTCTAGCCTTAGCCTCAGTCTTTTAGCAAAGGTTTTTAAGGCCCACAAGAACTAACCTAAGGTTTGCTGGACTTCGTGGTTAAAGCACCCGTGCTTGAAATGATTTTAGCCCTGGCTCAGTTCGCAGTGCGTTTTGTAAGAGAGAGAGATAGAAAGTTTTTTTCTGTTTGGAGAGTTTTCTCTCTCTTTTTCTTTTTAGTTCTAGTCTAGGATTGGCTTTTCAACACGGTCTGTATCAGATTCCTTGCTCCCATCATCAATCCTCAAGGGTTCCTGGCGATCGATGCTTCGAGATAGCACCGCCCATGGCAACCCCCGGAACCCTGGCTATTGAGATTTCGAGATAATCCCATCCATGGTATTCCGTGGCCGAATCCAGACCCTGGCAATTGACATTTCGAGATAATGCCATCCATGGAATCTGAACCAGCAGAGTGCTTACATGCCCCCCGTAGGATATGTAAATATCCTAAGAGACAAGCACCGAGGAGATGACATTTTGTTACGCATCTTCGAGGGGATTTCCCGCCTCTCCTCGCTGGGAACTCGTCCAAATCAACTTGTGTTGATCGGCCATTCCTATTCTAGGTGTTCTTTTCAGATTTTTGCGACGCTTCTGCGTGATTCTGATTTTTATGCTTACTGAACCAGGCTGTGTGTGAGATTAGGGTGCTTAGGTTACTGAGTCCCGTAAACCAAAAATTAGTTAACGAGGCCGAATACTCCCTAAGCCTTAGACCTAATACTTCAGCTTTTCATTTTCCTCAACCTCTTGAGGAGTGTCCAGATCTTAATGAGTACTAAGAGTCTATTCAAGAATGCCTAAGGTTTGCATTCTTACTAATCTTATTGTGCACTTTTCAGTTATTTTCTTGAATGAGGTCTAGAACTTAGGTTAATTCCTTAGTTCCTTACTAATGACTATCAATTTTTCTTATAATTTTGTGCTCCTTTTTCATTTTGTTTCTTCTCTCCTTCACAAAATTTTCCTTCTCCTCTTTTCCTCTTATTCTTTTTTGAAAATTTTTTTAATTTTTATGGTATTTTTGGCATATGTGAATTTTTTTGTTTGAAACCTTTTCTTACGAGTTTTTGCACTTTCATACCCCCCCATGCCTAAGATTTGCAATGTCCTCATTGTAACCTAGGGGGTCTTAGTTCAGGATGAACTTCGAGTGCTGAAAGGTGTCAGAACAAGTTTCAGGTTTTCAAAGAGAATGACGGGCTGCCTCCCGTTAAGCGCTGAGTTTTACGCCATCGGCTGGGCGCAATAAGCTCAAGGGGAAAGGAGGATATGAGATGCCTCAGCCAAATCAGTGGAAGTTACATCAATGAATGGCTTGAGTCTTTGACCATTCACGATGAAAGGTTCAGAATCGTGGCTGAGTGGACTGATTTCGATTGCTCCATTTCCAAAAACTTGTCGGACCAAATATGGTCCGACCCACTTAGATCTCAGTTTTCCTGGGAAGAGTTTGAGTCGGGCATCAAAGAGTAGGACCTTTTGACCAGGATGGAAGATCTTTCTTGAGATGTGTTTGTCGTGGAAGGCTTTAACCCGCTCCTTGTAGATTTGCGAGTTCTCGTACGCGTCTGTGCGTAATTCATCGATCTCGCTGATTTGGAGTTTTCTGTGGGTCCCAGCCTTGGAAAGATCTAGATTACAGTTCCGTACTGCCCAATAGGCTTTATGCTCCAGTTCGACGGGAAGGTGGCATGCCTTTCCGTACACCAATCTAAAGGGAGACATGCCCAATTGGGTCTTGTGGGCGGTCCTATAGGCCCACAATGCTTCCGGAAGTCGGGACGACCAGTCCTTCCTGTCAGGTCGAACAGTGACCTGTAGGATTTTCTTGATCTCCCGATTCGACAGCTCAGCTAGACCATTAGTTTGGGGGTGGTAAGGAGTAGAGATTCGGTGAGACACCCCGTATTTGGTCATCAGTGACCTAAACTGAGCATTTGTGAAATGGGTCCCCCCATCAGAGATTATTGCACGAGGAATCCCGAACCTTGAGAAAATGTGTTGATGAATGAATTTGAGAACGATTTTGTGATCACAGGTTCGGGTCGGTATGGCTTCGATCCATTTGGACACGTAGTCCACAGCCAACAGAATGTATTCGAAACCATCCGAAACAGGAAAGGGGCCCATAAAATCAATCCCCCAAACATCAAAGATTTCGCATACTAGAATCGGCTGCATAGGCATCATGTTGCGATGGCTCATGTTGCCCAAAGTCTGGCAACGACTGCATGCCTTGCAATGACTGTATGCGTCTTTGAACAGTGTGGGCCAGTAAAAGCCGCACTGGAGGACTTTTGATGCGGTTTTATGCCCGGCAAAATGGCCACCGCATGCCTGGTCATGGCAGAAAGAGAGGATATTGTTGACTTCCCCTTCCGGGATACATCTCCGGATGATCTGATCGGCACCTATGCGGAAGAGGTACGGGTCTTCCCAAATGTAATACTTGGCATCGGAGCGTAATTTGTCTTTCTTGGCCTTCGGCCAATCGGACGGGGTCTGATGAGATGCCAAGTAATTTACAATATTAGCAAACCATGGAAGGCTAGTACCAATAGTCAGCAGGTGCTCATCGGGAAAATGCTCAGTGATGGGTCCGGAAGGGTCTATCATATCAGAAGGAAGACGGGACAAGTGATCAGCTACCACGTTTTGTTTTCCCGCTTTATCGCGAATCTCGAGGTCAAATTCTTGCAACAGCAAGATCCATCGGATCAATCGAGGTTTCGCGTCCTTCTTTGCAAGGAGATGCCTCACAGCCGTGTGATCCGAGTATATGATGACATGGGAACCCAGAAGGTATGATCTGAATTTCTCTAGGGCAAATACTACAGCTAGCAGCTCCTTCTCAGTAACTGTATAGTTACGCTGAGCCTCATCGAGTGTTTTGCTGGCGTAGTAAATGACCACAGGTTTCTTGTCATTTTTCTGCCCCAAAACCGCTCCTACAGCGAAGTCGGATGCATCACACATGATCTCAAAGGGTTGAGACCAATCAGGGGACTGTAGGATCGGGGCTTGGGTGACTCGGTCACGCAGGATTTCAAATGCTTGAGTGCATTCCTTGGAGATTTCGAAGGGAACATCCTTGGAGAGAAGAGTGGTCAGGGGGCGTGCGATTTTTGAAAAATCAGGGATAAATCGTCGATAAAAACCGACATGCCCTAAAAAGGATCGGATGTCCCTGATCGAGCTAGGCATAGGAAGGCGAGAAATCAGATTAACCTTAGCTCGATCCACTTGGATACCTTTCTCCGAAATTGAGTGTCCCAGGACAATTCCCTCAGGCACCATGAAATGGCTCTTTTCCCAGGAAAGAACCAAATTCACGTCGATGCACCGCCTGAGTATCTGGACCAAGTGCTGGAGGCAATCGTCGAATGATGCTCCGAAAACTGAAAAGTCATCCATGAAGACTTCCAGAAAATCACCTACCATATCTGAGAATATGGCAAGCATGCATCGCTGAAAAGTAGCGGGTGCATTGCAAAGACCAAAAGGCATCCTTCGGAAAGCGTATGTTCCGAAGGGGCAGGTGAATGTGGTCTTTTCTTGGTCCTCAGGATGGATTGCCACCTGGTTATAACCGGAGTACCCGTCAAGAAAGCAGAAGAACCTATTTCCCGCTAGTTTTTCGAGAATTTGATCAATGAAGGGTAGTGGGAAATGATCCTTCTTCGTGGAGGAATTGAGTCGACGGTAATCTATACAGACTCTCCACGAGTTGGCTAATCGGGTAGGAATGATTTCTCCGGTCTCAGTCGTTATAGTGGTGAGTCCTGCCTTCTTAGGCACGACCTGAATTGGGCTCACCCAACGACTATCGGAGATCGGGTAGATGATCCCGGCATCTAACCACTTGATGATCTCCTTTTTCACGACCTCCTGCAGATTGGGGTTTAAGCGTCTCTGCATTTCACGAGAAGGTCGTGTGCCCTCTTCTGAATAGATATGATGAGTACAATAAGAGGGACTTATTCCAGTCAAATCATCGAGGGTCCATCCGATGGCTCTGCGATGTTGCTGGAGGACAACAATCAGACGGGATTCCTGTTCAGGATTAAGGTTGGAATTGATGATCACAGGAAGGGTCTGATTAGAACCCAAAAAGATGTATTTCAAATGAGTAGGAAGGGGTTTCAGTTCGAGGATGGGGTTTTCAGCAGCAGCGGGTGGTTCAGTATAGATGTGAGGTTCAAGGGTGGGAGTTATTGGGTTGTTCACATCTGGATTTGACTCCTCTATTTGCGGGTCAAGATCCTTCTGTGGTTGATGAGGAGTACTCAAGTCATTCTGGAGGTGTGGTTCATCAACCAAAGTCTTGATGTCACAAATTTGCTCGATGACGCCGCAATTAATTCCTTGTTGGGCCTTAAATATATCAATTTTCAGTGTTTGATCTCCAAACTTAAGCTCTATTTGGCCCTCCTCACAGCTGATGTTGGCTCTAGCAGTAGCCAAGAATGGTCTCCCTAGAATGATTGGTGTATCCCTAGGGTTCTCAGGTGCATCCATGTCTAAGACTATAAAGTCCACTGGAAAATAGAAATCCCGCACTCTTACGATAACATCCTCGAGAATCCCTTTTGGTGACTTTATAGATCGATCTGCTAATTGTAATGTCACCTCAGTTGGTTTCAGCTCAGATTCTTCCAGATGGTCAAGTAAGGATGTGGGTATCAGATTTATAGATGCACCTAAGTCTAACAATGCTCTGTCAAATTGGGTACCACCTATCTTACAGGAGATCAGGGGAGTTCCAGGATCTTTTGCCTTGGGTGGGAGTCTACTAAGGATTACAGAGCTGGCTTGCTCTGACAGAACAATTGGGCTCCCTCCCTTGGTTCGCGGCTTACGCTGGGGTGTACATATATTCTTTAGAAATCGTGCGTAAGCTGGTACGTGGTGGATTGCATCCATCAAGGGGATGTTTATGTGGACCTGCTCAAAGAGCTTGACCAGGTCCTCCTCAGGGGCCACGGGTTTGGTGGTCTTCTTTCCCTTGGTCAGGGCCTCGGGAAACGGGATCTTGGTTGGTTCCTCTAGGATAGGTCCTGGTTGTGGGTCTGGAACAACGGTACCTTGGATAACTATCCTAGGGTCATGATTATCAGGCTGGGAGTGGTTTGGATAACGCGGGTCCTGAGTTGTCTTTCCACTACGTGTTGTTACAGCATTTAATCCGGCCTGATTTTGGTTTGGATTTGGTAGGAGGGGTGGCTGCTGCTGAAATCCCGGACGAGAAGTAGAGGCTTCCATCTCGTCTGGAGATGGGGCAGTAGGGGCCTGATAAATCCATTGAGCGTGGCCTAAATTTGGATTCATAACGCGCTTCTGGGTTGGCACGTTATTTGGGTTAGGAAGGGGTTGGGAAGGGAGTGTGCCTGGCTGGCGAGAATTTGCCAACTGGGCCAGCTGAGTTTTGACTTCAGTAAGCTCGTCCTTGTGCTGTTTTTGAATGGCCGCATTCGATTTTTGAATGTCAGCCAGAGTCTGAAGGATTAAGGACATTTGATCTTGATTTGGCCCTGATAGATAAGTAGGGTTGGGCCGAGGCTGAGGCGGCTGGTAGTGATGAGAGGGCTGTGGGCGGGACTGAAAAGGTGGTCTTTGGGTTTGAGAATTTCCCGCCCACTGAAAATTTGGATGGTTTCGCCATCCAGGGTTGTAAGTGTTGGAGAATGGGTCGTTCTGGATGGCGTTGAGGTCCTCGCAGGTCTGAGGAACCTCCTGAGAATCAGGGAAAGGGGGAATGGAGTTCCCCCGACTGGTGAAGAAAGGATCGGATGATCTTCCAGTCCAAGAATCAGATGGGGATGGATATGGATCCATCCCAGGGGAGGATCGGTGGAGGATGTTTTGCACAGTCTCCTGTGTGGAAGGAGGTTGTGCAAAGGAGTTACGCGCAGAGGTGGC
This sequence comes from Thalassia testudinum, assembly GCA_037157565.1. Taxonomy (NCBI): domain Eukaryota; kingdom Viridiplantae; phylum Streptophyta; class Magnoliopsida; order Alismatales; family Hydrocharitaceae; genus Thalassia; species Thalassia testudinum. Next base: position 9,674,128 of record JAZHRO010000010.1, on the reverse strand, counting down.
TCGCTGCAAGTGCTGAGTCAGCTCATCCACCTTCTTTTCAATAATTGAGACCTTGTCCAATCGACTGGCCATTAATTCCAGGTCGACTGATGCGGACAGGCCCTGCGTCTCATGTGCTCCCTTAAGATTCGTCGCTGCGCGGGTATTCGTCCTGTCGAATAATCCCATGGAGTCATTGTTGATGGAGTTCTCGCACATGTTTTCGAGAATCTCCCATACGGTGTCTTCATGTTGACCCATGATGTTTCCTCCGCAGGTTGCATTGACGAAAAGGCGGATGTCCTCACGGAGTCCCTGGTAAAAAGATTGGACTTGTTCCCATTTAGGAACTCCGTGATGGGGGCACTTCCTCATGAGATCCTGAAAACGATCCCATGCCTCATGGAGAGGTTCTCCTGATTGTTGAGTGAAGTGTGTAATCTGATGGCGCAAGGCGTTGGTCCGACCAACGGGAAAGAACTTTTTCAAAAACTCGGATTGAAGTTCTTCCCAAGTGTTGATCGGCCGGGTCTGAGTTTGATACCAATGGGCGGCCTTGTCCATAAGAGAAAAGGAGAACATCTTCATGAGAAGAATATCCCGATTTTGCGCATCTGATCCAAAAGTGTGGGCCAGATGCTTAAGCTGTTTGATGTGCTGGAAGGGATCTTCAGAATTAAGCCCATGGAATTTAGGTATAGCGTGAATCATGTTGGGCTTTAGTTCGGAATCAGGTCCTCCAATCGGGATTCTAACTCGAGGCTCAATGGCCACCGCAGCAGGATTGTAGTGGTCCCGCATCATAGGACGCTGCGGTGGGTGCACGAAGTTTTGGAAGAGGTCATTGAGTCGCTGGAGCTGGTGTTCCAGATTATTTTCTTCTTCAACTGGCTGAGCCATGATGGGGGAAGAAGAAGAACTTGGTTCTGAATCAGAAGAGAGAATAATGTGAGGGTGTTGCTGCACAAACACGGGCGTCGAGGCTTGGCCTTGACGAGAGTGAATTTCTAAAGGAGGTCTTAAGGGTGGTCTTAGAGACCTCCTTCCGTACATGCACAGTTGGGAGAGGTAAGTTTAGAAGGTGATGGACCCAATCAAGACACCCAAAAATGTGTTGGGTGACTATAGAGGTGCGGGGCAGATGGACCCCTTGATCAGAAAGATCGTCCACCTGAGAATTACCTGGGCAGCCAGAGAGGGAGAGTCCCGCGAAGACCCCTACACGGTAGAGCGTCCCCACGGGTTACAGGGTTTCCCCCACCCGACCTCTCTTGTCACTGCGGTTCCAGGCAGACCAGAATGGGGATCTTGACCTCTTAAGTCTACCAATTTTAAGATCAGGGTGCTTAAGGTTTCACTTGAACTTTAGTCTTTTTAAGTGCAAAGAGTGACCTAATTTAAGGTTGGTTAACCCAAGGGGTCAACTTTACCTATTGTTTTCTTTAAGAGCTTTTAGGTCCTGTCTTTTAGGGTTCAAGTGTTTAGAGAGCCAATTGTTTTAGATTTTCTTTGAATAGGTATTTTCAGACAAGGGCTTGGGCACACTTCATTTGGTTTTCTCAATTCTTGCTTAAGGAGTGTGTCTCAAAATCCCTAGTGTTGGATCTTAGTTTGGCTCTATTTGGTCCAGTTAATTCTTTGTTGGGTAATTAGGGCTCAAGCAAGAATGTGGTAGCCCTTAAATACCCTTAATAGTGTGCAGAAATAATGAGTTGAAAACATGCAACTTTTATGGTTACTAAATATGGAAGACAGGTTAGCCCTATGTTGCTTGTTTTTTTCTTTCTCTTTAGAGTGTAGGGGTTAATAGTGAGAGAAAAGATTTTACCTGTCTTCGGAGTAGTTGTGTGGTTGCTTGTCTTCTTGAGTTCCTATAGCTGCACAAAAGAGAGGAGATTATTAGAACTTAAAAGATACAGGAATGTTTACCTCTAGAATAGCCGTTGCTCCCCGGCAACGGCGCCAAAATGGTTATAGCGACGAGAGGCGTTGTAGTAAAGCCGGTTGTCACCAACGTTCCATATAAAATTTTTATTACTCGGAAAACTGAAAGAGTTCCCGAGGTCGAACTCAGGGAGCAAGTTGTATTCTAGAGATATACAAGTTCTATTACAAAAAATAAAGAGAGAGAGAGAGAGATGAAAAATTGGCTTCTTCTTCTTTTCTTCTTTCTTTCTCTTTGTCTTTGGTTCTTCCTGTTCTTCTTCTTCTTTCTTCCTCTTTGCCTTTGGTTCTTCCTGTTCTTCTTCTTCTTTCTTCCTCTTTGCCTTTGGTTCTTCCTGTTCTTCTTCTTCTTCTTCTTCTTCTTCAGATTTTCCCTCGTGCTCTTCTTCTTGTTTCCTTTCTTTCTTTTTCGTCAGATCATCTTCTTCTTTTCTTGCTTTTTGCTTCTCTTCATTCCTTCTTCTTCTTTGTCTTCACCTGCCTTGACTTCTCTTTTTCTTCTCTCGCGATGGCCGTTGCTCTTCCTTCATCTTCAGCGGGTCTTCTTCTTCTTCTTTGGCCTGCACACTTCAGAGTTTATTCGTCAAGACAAAAACCTACTCTACCCCCCTCCCCCGCGTATCTCTCTCTCTGAAATCACTCTTCGGAAGCTCTCCCAGAGCGCTATCGGGTAATCGGGTTCGGGTCAAGCCCGGGTCCAGGCCCACCGGCGTGCGTGGTGGGCGAGGAGTGCAGGTCAGTCTAACCGGGTCGGGCCAGGTCCGCGGAGCGTGGTCACGGACGAGGCCGAGTCGGGTCGGGTCGGGTGAGAGGGACCTCACCCCGTGGTAACTGAGGCAAACAGCATACGGCAGTTTTCCAACTTATGTGTCCGCGCGTCGCTGAGAGATTCCGAGGTGGGACTAAATGTCCCACCCCAATTCTCTTACGCCTGCAGCAGGGATGCTGCTCCCACTTGCGTCGGCTGTTGAGGCGTACAGCTCCAATCGAGGGCCAGGGTGTGTGCGTGAGACTCTTCCGCGCTGGCCGTGGCTATTCAATCTGGGTTATCTCGGCTTGGAGCGACCTCGAGCAGGCTTCGAGCTTCCTCGCCAATGGCGGCCAAGGCCTGGAACCTGAAACCAATGGCACGGCCTCTCGGCCAAATCAGACAGGCGGGGGACCTTCGCCGTGGCACGGCGAAGGTGGTCAGGGGGTCTGCAGGGGGCGAGATGGAGCTGTTAGGTCGTCCTAGGTCAGACTGTGAGCGAGGGAGTGGGTGTGTTCGGTGGGTCTGCAGAGGGTGTTTGGTGGGAAGTGGAGGGGCGGAAGAGGATCAGGGTGAGGAGGCGGAAGTTCTGCGGTGGTCGGCGAGCCGTGTGGGTCGCTGAGGTGATGGGAGCGGCTCGCCGGAGGGTGGTCGGAGGCGGAGAGGATGAGGGCGAACAGGGTCGGTAGAGGGCTTAATTGACTAAATCGAAAGCGGGGAAAGAAAGAGGAGGAGAAGGGGAGTAAGTCTAACTTAACTGCAGGGACGAAGGGGGAGGAACAGGGCGACAGTCGTATCGACTGTCGCCGGAGAAGACGATGCTCAGGGAGAGGGGCGGCGACGAGCAGAAGGCTGGAGAGGCGCCAGCTGGGTGCGGCGTGGCGCGGGAAGAGCAGGGGAGGAGGTCTCTGCTGCTGGTAGTGCGGCAGAGCGAAGAGGTGGAGGGAGAGGAAGTCGCCGGAGCTGGTGAGCGTCTGCCGGAGAAAGAAGAGACGAAAGCTGGGGGTTTTCTCCGTCAGGTCCAGGCTGTCTTGGTCGGCGGAGCGGCGGGGGGTATTTATAGGGTTGAAGCAGGGAGGAAGGCGGAGGGAGACGACGTGTCTCCCTCGCCGGAGCATGGTCGGAATTCGAACCCATACCGTCCGTGCGTTCGCACGGCCGGTATGGGGGGCTGCAAGGACCATGGGGGTGCTCCTGCGACGGCTGACGACGCAGGGCACCCTCCGGTACACATGCCAGGTCCTCCACCTTACCCTGCGCGGCGCCATGCTCCGCGCAAGGTCGCCGGAGCATGGTGCTGGCAGGGTTTTGCAGGAGGGACCTGTTTGCAAAGAACGAAGGAGAGTTAGGGGCCTAAATGCGAGGGTTCAAAAGTTGAGGGCCAAAGAGTAAATATATGAGGACCAAAGTGTAAAGTCGGTCAAGGAGGTTTCTTCTTAGGCTCAAGTTTTTATACATGACTAATTAGGACCTAAGGAATCTGATGGTGAATTTTATTTTCATATTAAACCTTGTTTGACCGGTAAATTTGCGCAAAAACCCAAATTAAGTTATTAATTGGGCATGGTTCTCAATGTAGGTCAAAATGGGTTCTAAAGGCCAAATTGAAGGTTCTAAACCCTAGAGATTATTTTTCTATGAATTTTAGAGGGTTTATTCTATTTTTACTTTGCCTCGAACCTTGTGAATTGAAGTGGGTTGTTTTAGGGTTACAGATTATCATTTGGTTCCTTGAAAGTGCTGTAGCCCTTGCTAGATCATCTCGTCCCACTTTTATTCTTATTAAGCTGTTCTGACCTGTGTTTGGGCCCTGAATTACCCTGTATGCAGATTATACTGGTAAAATTGCACTTTTACCCCTTATGACTGGTTTTCTTCTCAAACTCAGAATTCTCTGAGTTAAGCCTTTCCTTGAGATATATAGGAGCTTTTATCCTTTGTATAGGGTCAAAATGAGCTAGTTATGGCTCATGATGAGGTTCTCATCAGATCTTGATCCAACGACTGAGATGCGACGACGTGGATGAGAAGGAGGGATGCAGTAGCTTGTGGGCGATCTTGGGTGGCTTAGATGGTGCCACGTGGCATCATTTAAGCCATCCATATTCTTTTACTTGTAAGTGGTGCCACGGATATTGGATCGAACCGATTTTTGCTCTGTTGGGCTGCGATCGTTGATCTGAACCCATCTGTGCGGTTCAATTTGTCATCTAAAGTATGAATTTGCACTACCTTGTCCCTTGACATCTGATCTTTTTCAAACTGCATCTGATGCTTCGGAGGTCCGATCGGGGCGATCTTAGAGGCATTAGACTCTAATTGTCGCCCTGATCAGATCTATACAGTTGGATCTTAAATCTAAAGCCCTTAAATGATATCGTCCTGTCCCCTTGCCACAAAAAGGGAAATTAACATATATTTTGTACAAACTAATCTAAATGATGAATGGTGCATGCTATGCAATATTTATAATGTTGAATGCAATTATACGCTTAAGAACTCGCATAAATTGACAGTTTATGTGACATAGATGTATCTACATCAGTCTCATCAAAGTCTATACCCTCCTCTTGGTTAAAGCCTTGAGCAACTAGTCTAGCTTTGTTTCTAACTACCTTTCCGGGCTCATCCAATTTATTTCGAAAGACCAATTTTGTACCAATAATGGTGTGGTCTTTAGGCTTAGGAACAAAATCCCAAATCTCATTCCTCTCAAATTGGTTGAGTTCTTCTTACATAGCTAAAATCCAAGACTCAACACCGCAAGCCTCTTTAATAGACTTGGGTTCTAACTGAGAAACAAAAGCGTAAAAAACAAGCAAACCCCTAAAATTTGATCTTGTTTGAGCACCTGTTAATACATCACCTAAAATGAGATCTTTAGGATGAACTCTTTGAAATGTCCAATCCTTTGACAAGTCATAAACATTCCGGGTGTATGGAATGTTAGAGTTGTTAGTTTAACCCCTCATAAATAATATTTCGATGATTTTACAAAATAAAGAAAAAGAAATAAAACATAGATATAGTATAGTTTTTCTGTCATGACATAATTGCAGGTTTTATGGATAGATGATTAGAAGCGTGAAGACACAAATTGTAATGGGTCTTAAGTCTTAGGCATATTTTTGTATACCTTCAAAGGTTGTAAACTTATTTTTATTGAGTCTAGATATGTTATAAAGAGCCCCCAAATATAACATATACATAGCTAAGTTAATTTCTCTACACTTAGGAAAAATTAGAAAGAAAAATCTAACACTAAACACATATTAGACGTCCAACACTAATGTCAAATGTCTGATTTTCAACTTTAAGACATCTGATAATTATTTCAGATGTCTGATCACCTATAGTCATGCCTTTGCGCTCTTAACACTTAGGCTCCAGACGTTGCAACCTCAAATCAGTCGTCCATAGCCTTACCCAGATGTCCAATACATACCTCAGACGTCTTTAAACCTACTGTAACGATCCGGTTCCCGAGTCCCTACGAGACACGAGAACTGGACCGACTCGACTAATCCCAAGACCTAGTCGTCCAACGAGGAAGTAACCAAAAGAGCAGTAAAATAAATCACATTCAGCATGAATATAACTAACAGTAAGAAAGTACAGCAGTAAGGAAAGAAACTACTACAGTATATACCACCACAACAGTAGAACAACATTTATCATATAACATGAACTGCAGGTAAAGAAAAGTACAGCGGAAACAAGAACTACTCACTATAACGGAAACAAAGAGGTACAAAAGACAGTAATAAATCTACTGGACCCTACTCGGCCCAGCGTCCTCTGCAGCCGCTGACCCTGGCTGCTCAACACCTGGTCCCGAAAAAGGTAACGAGTGTAACACGTCAGCAAAACGCTGAGTAGAGTGGCATATAAAACTAAAGACAATAGTAAAGTGTACAGTAGCTGTTATGTTCTATTACTTTCTTTATTCACATTTTTCAATTGTCTCACTATTTCATTTATTCCCCAGATCTTTTCTTGATCTCGAATGTTCCTCGTGGGAACGATCTTGATTGCAGTCTTTTCCAAAAAATAGAAGTAGCACGTGGTGCTCTCCTGGCCGGGAGAGTCCCCCGTGGTGATCCTACCCTCAGTCAACCACCCCAAGGTCACTGACAGACGTAACGGTGACTACGGCACGCGCGATAAACGCACAGGTAGCTAACCCGTACTGGCACGCGGTCAGTCGTTTCCGTTAACGGGTGCGCCCAAAGCACAGCACGGAACCAGTCCAGGGCAAAGCCCTCTCAGTAACAGGGGTCCAACCCCTCCACAGTAACCAAACCGGGGCCTTGCCCCTCCACAGTCCGCGCACCCTCGCCTGACTACCCTAGTTTGCCCTAACGGGCCTAACAAGTCGGTGTGGGAGGCTAGCAGAACCCCGGGGCCCGTGGGGTAGCTAGTACTCCCTACACTAGTAGCTCTCCTCGGTACTACGTACGCGAGGGCTAGCAAGTCGGTACAGAGTGGCCAGTCCTAACCTCGGGTCCCTGGGGCGGCTGGCTCCGCTCTACACTAAACAGGGGGACAGTCGCTCTCCTTGGTACTCCGTACTCAAGGGCCAGCTCACTTCCCCAAAACTATTCCATTCACTTTCCAGGAGTTCTACTCCTACTTCCCCGTAGGGTTCCATCCTTTTTACTCAAACATCCAGGTTTCACTTTCCAGTTTCACATTCTTACAATCCATGTTCTCAACCACGTTATCTATTCACAACTGGCAGCTGTTAATTCAAATTACAAGCAGCTTTATTTCTCTTTCCATTTTCCAAGACTGCAGTATTATACATTCCACTAGTTTTCCCATCCTAGGATTCATGCCATATCCTAGGATCTATCATACAATCTAGTTTTCCAGTCCTAGGATTCATGCAACACCTAGGAGCTATCATTCCATCTATTTCTCATTCCTAGGATTCATGCAATGTCCTAGGTTCTATTTATGGCTTCATAATTTAACATATTTTATTAATAACTTAAAGCCACTCTACTAGGTACAACGGGAGTAATGGGGGCGTGATCGGAATCCCGCGTGCCTCCGCGACTCCCAAGACTGCAATTGAACGAGGTCCTATCACAAGGATCAAATACAAGGAAAGTCTCCAAACAGTGTATAGCTACTGTAGATGGGTAGAGGAATTAATTCTGAAAAGAACGCAACTCGAATCGCGGAAAACGGAGCCCGAACGGGCCCTAAACGGGTCGAAAAAGACGATACTGTGCAAAATCAGACGTCTGGAACTTCTTCCAGACGTCTTAAAAAGTGGATCAGAGAATTACCTGTTCAGCGTGGTTTCCCAGACGTCCAGAAGTCTGCGGGGACGTCTGGCCTAGATCTCAGACGTCCGATGGTCACCCAGGACGTCTGGAGGTCGCTCCAGCCGTCTGGTACAACAGCTAGACGTCTGATTCGCGTTGGATGGCGAATCACCGAGCCTGCGCACAGCCAACTCCCTCCCTCAGTACGGTCAGTCGACAGGAAGGAAGAAGAAAGCGGAATACTCACCTTTCAGACGTCTGTATGATCTTCCAGACGTCTCCCTCGCCGTCTGGCTATCAACCCAGACGTCTGATTCTGGAAATTTTTTCCAGAATCAGGGCGCCACTCGGCCTCCGCTCGCGACGCCGCCCACGTCGCACCTCGCGCGTCTGCTGCTCAGACCGCTGCAGGTCCCTCTCCGCGTCGTTCCGCGCCCCCTCCGCCGGCCGGCCAAGCCGCTCCGGCGAGCTCGCCCTCACGGCAGAGCTCCGCCCTCGCACGCCGCACCTCCTCTGCGCTCACTGCGGCCACCGCTGCCGCCCTTGCGCTCGCTCGCTCGAGCGCATAGGAAGGAGAAGAGGAAGGGGACGGTGGAGACGACAGGAGGGGAGGCGTGGCCTTTTAAGGCCGCGTGAGGAGGAGGGAGAGAGTGCGCGGCAGGTCTGCAGCCGCAAAGAGAGAGGGAAAAAGAGAGAGAGAGAGGGAGAGGAATCGTGGGTCTGCGCGCACAGGCGCGCAGATGAATCTCTCGTGCAAAAAATAACTATTTTCCAGACGTCTGGAAACGATCCCAGACGTCTTGTAAGACATCTGGATGTGATCCCAGACGTTTGGGCCACCTCCCAGACATCTGGGGCACGCATTCGTAACACCTACTGTTAGACTCCATTGCCTATTTCCTTCATTATTGTACATGTATAACGAGTAAATACACTTTTAGACGTCTGGACATGTCACCAGATGTCTAATAATGGACTGTTGCCCATTTATTCTATGCACACTTATCAGAAACCAAAGTTTAGCTCTTAGATTACCAAGGCAAGTCATTAATCTCTTTCCAAACGTTTAGAAAACTTGGCAGGCATCCACATTGACATCTGTTCCTTAAAATCTAGAACTCTGTTTGGACCTGGTCAAAACATTAACAAACCCACTTATAATTAGATGTCCAATATTTGTATCAGACATCTTATATGAACATATCAGACATCCCTGTTTCGATCTATTGAAAATAGTAAGCCCGACTAATAGAATCAGATGTCCAAAATTGTACTCAAACGTTTTACAAGACATCTGACCCAAAACTCAGACGTCTGATATTGCTATCAGACTCATAATTGCCTTGATTTGTGTTGGATTTCGTCTCAATCTCTTGGGACTTGCCTCCAATGGCTAGGAGACCTCTCCCAAGCCTTCTTGAAGGTTCTAAACTTGCCTATAAATAGACTACAACTTGTCCTAGGCAAAACACACCTCTTGAGATATAATTCATCTAGAAAATCACTTGCTTAATTCTCATTGCTTTTTCTTGCCCTTATGCTGTAACATCACTCTGATCAAAGGGCAATCCAACGCTCCCGGTGTACTGCATCCTTCTGATCGTCAGGGAGTTCCTTTTTCCCTTAGTAGATAAATAAATCATTTATATTTTTGGGTGCCCTGTAGGTTACATTTCATTTTTACTTCATTGTTGTAATTGGGTATTCGACTTGTCAGATCTCCGTTTCTTCATAGAGAAAGGAGAAACCTCCGTTTAGGAATCGGAGGTGGGATTTGAATTTGAGGTATACTACCTTCGTTAAAGTAGTGTGGTTAGTGGATTGATCACTTTATGATCGTAAATCCTAAGTCAAGGGATTGGCTTAGATGGTGGTTTTCATCTGGTTTGGGTTTTCACCCAAAAATCTTATGCCTCCTTATTGTGATTGTGTTTTTATCTTGCAATTATTTTTAAATTCACTATTCACCCCCTTCTAATGTAATGTCAAGAAGCATCAATAGAAGAGAGTTCCTCATCATCATCATCAACTATGGAAGAGGATGTAATATCCCAAAATCTAGACTACGAGTCATTTTAAAGTGGTTCGGGTTAGTTTGGACTCGGAAACCCAATTGTGGTTCGGTGTTGGTACTAGCACGTCCTTAAATTGCAAAAAAATGCGTATTTTGAGTCAACACTTGGTCAAACATGTCAAAAGGGTACCATATATGGCACCGTTGGATATCTCTTGTCGCAAGCTTTCCAACAACGCTTGTTTCACGCAATTTCAATGTGTATAGCTCAAGTTATGACCAAAACAAATTGAAAATGGCCTAAATGTAAGGTGGAACCAAGCCTATGGGTATTTTAGGTATTTCACTCCATTAATCCTAATCCCAACAACCTTGGGCCTATAAAAGAATCCCCTTGGGTCCTTAGGGCATCATTAATCTCTAATCCTCTCAAATTAAGAGAGAAAGAGAGAAGAAAAATCTTGAATTTTACTTTTGAAATTTAAAAAATTTTCATTCAGGGGCCTTTTCGCGACAGCGAAAAGTACAGGCTTCCCACATCAAATGTTGCGACAGCGGTGGCAGTGGGCGTCAAGGAAGTGACTCATGGCAGCGGGTGAGCGCGTGAAGGTGAGTGGCTGGGTGCAGCCGTTGCGATCGTGACACGTCACGATCTGACGGTGGAGGGTGAGGTGTAGGATCATGATCCACATGAAGCGCGTTGGCGTGAATTCGGAATTGACACGTGGTGCGGGTGAGCAAGGTCGGTTTGTGTGGACCAACGGTCAGTTTGTGTGAATCTATTGGTCTGGAGTGGTCCAGGACCCCCTTGTGCTGTTTCGACTGGTTCAAGGCCTTACTGACCTCGGATTTCGACAAATAAGGTACCGTTCGAATCGTATTGACATGTAATACACGCTGGTATAGTTTATTTTCATTTTCGAGTATGTTATATTTAGTTAAAAGTCAAAAACGTGACTAAGATTTTCCGACCCTATTTTTGGTCTGTGTGAATCAGATCCTACCCGATGCATGTGCAGATCCCGAGGCGGGTGTGACGACTTCCCCAGGTCCTATGCGCATGGTTCAGAGTCACCGTGACCCTTCGGTGACATTTGGTAAAGTAGTCCCTCTCTTTTTCATGTGGTTTGTTTACATGGTGATTTTCTTTGTGTATTACATCGTTTAGCGTGTGTTCTTACCTCTTTCTGAGATTAAAACCCATCTTCGTGTTTCTTGCTATTTTGGGGCACTTGAATCTTAAATGTGAATGTTGTAAATTAAGTTGATGACTTGGATTGTGAATAGTTAATTGGATTTAATTAACTATCAGATTAAGTACAACCGAGTCTTATGATTTAACGGATTATGCAATTGGATATGTCCTTTCATAGCATGTGTAAAACAACTCTGGTATTTTTCTCTAAATTACGGGCACTTTAATGAGAAATAACTGGATTTTATGAGAAGATTAAGAGTTAATAATCTTATGTACCTTGTGATCACATGTATGAAATAAGATCCATTTTCTGTAAAACAAGTTCTGTGATGTTCTTTTTTAAACAGATAATATAGAATCACTGTCATGAACCCAGAAGTACTCGTAAATGAATGGGTGGAAGATAATGAGGATTTTGTTAAACCTGAAGTTAGTAATATGAAATTACTAAGGATTTTTAGGACCTATGTGAAATCAGTTCAATCAAGTTTGTAATTGGTAAAAAATATGGAATCATCAGAATATGGAAATTATCTGTAAACTGATAATATTAGAGGTGATATGAATTCCTGTGCATCCTGGACTTAAGGATGTGAAATTCTTAAATATGACTGGATTTAACAATAACAAAACATACAATTATCTGGATATTATCAAATAATCAGTATGACAGATTTGTCGAGAACTAAAGGAATCAAATAATTGGTTTCAACCGGCTACTCATCAAATTTGGCTGTAGCTTTGGTCTACTAGACCAGTTCTGCACTGGTTTAGGGAGTTGCTGGCCTCCCTACGGCTCTTTGATTAGGCTTTGCGGCCAACTGGAATAGCGGATTGTAGGCCTCAAGGGTTGGAGTGGTTTCTTTCTCAACCGATGGGTGGGTCATTGGCTGCCGGTGGCTCAGCATGCATAGCATGTGTATGTGTTCATACGATACGTTGTAGCTGTCACCCCTTTTCGCAATGACCCTAGGGTAATGAAGAGCAGCGACTTGATAGGTATAAGCAGTCTTCCCGGTCAGGAGGGTAGCTTATACTAGTCTTGTGCTATAGGAAGTTACACGAGATCGTCTCATGCCTGAGACGTCGATTGATAAATTTTGGACTATGAAAATTTGGGCACCCAATATATGAAACAGAATTAGATAACAAGATATCTAATAAATGGATTAATTAAAGCTATAATACCCCTTTTCTCTTATTCTCGGTTACTGTTACACTCTGCTGTTGTTGTTTCATCTTTACTCAGTTTTTACTAACGTGTTTTTGGGTTCCATACTCACGTATACTTGGCAATTCATAAGGTGATTTTGGTTGTGCATCTCCTTAGACTTATATAGTTGTGTTCTGCGGTAAATCCTCTGGTAAGTATCTATTTATGTTCATTTAATTTATGCAATATGATTTATTTGTTGGCTATATTTATATTTTATGATTATGTATTGGGTGATTGCATCTTGTGGGCGAGTTGTACTAATAGTTAGCAGACAGCGATCCGAGTTTTGTCGCTTAGCAGAACTCAGGTCATCACAGAGCAAGTTGATGTGAATGATTCGTCAAAAGACACATGTAATGTCTCCACTACGGTTTATGTCTACTTATTGAAAACCACAAGGGTGGTGAGATGTTGAATGAAGGAGGACGAAGCTAGAGGACGGAGGACGAAATAGGGCGACGTCACAGCGGGATCCGCTTCTCGAATAGTGGTGAGAGGACAACCACGGATGCTCCACGAATGGGGTTGAGAAGATGGAAAATTATTTTACTCTAGCTCTAATGGAGCATCCTAGGTTTGGGGCAAGCTCATAGAGCTTTGAAAGAGGTGAGAGAAGAAAGGAAGGGATGAGAAAATGGGGTAGTAGAAGTGGCCTTATATAGTTGTAGGAAAGGGGACATAAAGATCATTTTAAAGTTTTACAAAATAAATGTTGGGGACTTTAGTGACGGATATAAATGTCACTAAAGACCCACGTCGTTAAAGCACGTGTGCACCCTCATCTCTTTGCCTTTTGTCATTGTGTGTGCGCCCACATTCAAATCATCTCAGCAGTCCGATCACTAGATCGAACGACTTAAAAGCCTCGCGCACCGCTTCTTCGGTTGTTAAGCGTGCACGCGCATGCGATTGCACATGTGTTCGTGCATCATCATGCACATGCGTGATCCACGCCTCTCCACGCGCCGCATTGTCACTCCATCGGTCGTCCATCACGCATCCAATGGTCGAATTGCATCCACACTCTTCCACTTGCTCGATATGAGGCGCGCGAAAGCTTGAACCCATGCCCTCTCTTGAGTGTTGGAGCGCACAACTGCTGCACCACTCCTTCGTCTATGTCACATTTTGGTTGAAGGTGCAAATGCTCACGACTGTTGGATCTTGATTTAACAATCGAGATCTAGCGTCCTTCATCTTCAGAGAGGTGTGAAGCAGCCTGAGATTAAATCTTAGCCGTTGGATTGATGATCCAACGGCTAAGACACATTGATCATCGCTTGAAGAGATGCTGTGGGAGGCTTGGGCCAGTGTTGGGTGGCTGGGCCTGCGTTGGGCAGCTGGGATGGCGCTACGTGGCGCCACCTTGGCCGTCCATCTTCTTTGACTTGTAGATGGTGCCACGAATGTCGAATTGGACCGATTTTCACGTCGTTGGGCTACGATCGTCGATTTGAACTCATCCATGTGGTTGGATTTTTCGCCTGAGGTATGGATTTACACCACATTGTCCCTTGACCTCTGATCTTTCTCGGACTACATTTGATGCTATGAAGGTCCGATTAGGGCGATCTCAGAGTCATTGAACTCCGATCGTCGTATTGATCAGATCCGTACGGTTGGATCTTCAATCCGAGGCCCCAAAATTATATTTCCCTGTCCCCTGACCACAAAAAGGGAAAATTTAACCTATAATTTATACAATCGAACCTAAATGCATGATGATGAATGTTATATAATATTTATAATACTTGATGCTTCTATAGACTTAGGAACATGCATAAATAGGCATTTTAGGTCAATTAGATGTGCGCACGTCAAATAACTTCTAAAGTTTCTTTATCAATAATTTCAAAACAATCTTTATCAAATACAACCTTACATCCTCTATCACATATTTGGCGAGCACTCAAAAGATTATGTTTTAAGCCATCAACTTAAGCAACATTTCTAACTTGGTTAAATGAATTACCTACTGTACCCTTACCTATAATACGACATTTTTGGTTGTTGCCTAGAGTCGTCTGTCCTTCGTCAACTGTCTTGAGCTTTAGGAATTGTGCGGAGTCTCCTGTCATGTGCCTTGAACATCCACTATCCATAATCCACTTGTTCATCTTCTTTGAGGCCTACAAAAGAAGAGTTGAGAATATTTTTAAGTACCCATGCCTTCTTGGGTCCTTGAGTGTTAGAATACCTTTCCCAAAAATAGTTCCTTTTGGGAATCCACTTGTTCTTGGCCTTTGGACTAAAGGCATATGCATGATGGGGTTGTTTTGGATTCTTATGGCTGAAAGCATGTGCATTGTAAAATTATTTTTGTGTCTTATAACTAAAAGCATATGCATTGTAAGATTGCTTTTGAGCCTTATGGCTATACAAGTATGCATGACAGATTGGTTTTTGAGCCCTGGGTGGCACAAAGGTGTTTTTGCCTTTGGGCTTCACAAAATTCATTGACTTCTTTGTTGTAGATGAAAATTCAACATAACCAACACCATGCCTAAAGGTAAATGGAAATTGACTTGCAAGCATCTTTTGTATGTTCTTCCTACCATTAGTAAACTTAACCAAGTCATTAATCAACTTATTTGTGTTTATTTTAAGCTCATCCACATCTTTCTCTAAGCATACAATTTTATTTTTCAATTCAATAGTCTCTTCCATCAATATGTCTTTTTCAATAAACAAGTTAAAGTTAGAAGTAATAAGATTTTTATTCGATCTAGTCAAGTTCAAACATTCAGTTTTTATATTTTCATTTTCCCTTTCTAGATCCAATTTCTCATTGATAAGAAGCTCATATTTATTTAGCAAGTCATTTTCGTCTACTTTAAGCTTTTTCAAGGCTTTATTTTCATGTTTTATTTTCTTACATTCATGAAAAAGCTCATCACATGCATCAAGTAGCTCATCAAAAGAAGTAGAGTCATGTACCTCGGTCTCATTTGCCATGAGACACACATGTGCAACTTCTTCCTTACTTGAGTCGGAGTAGGTGCTATCACTTGCTCTTTGATTCGAGTCATCCGGTCCCAAGTTGCCGCGAATGCCTTCTTCTTCTTGAAAAACTTCCTTCTTGATTTGTCATTCGTCCTTCTCTCCTTTTCTTTCCTTTCCTTTCTTTCCTTGTTATCTTTCTTATCCTCATTGTGTAGAGGATAATCCTTCCATATATGGCCTTTCTTCTTGCATCCATAGCAAGTGAGGGTCTCGTCATGTTTTCTCCTTTTAAGTCGTTTCCTTATTCTCACATATTTTTCAAATCTTCTAAAGAACATGGCCATCTCTTCATCCTCTTCATTTTTTATCTTTGTCATCGAGATCCGAATCACTCTCAATTTTGACTTTAAATACCAAATTCTTTTTCTTGGAACTAGAAGCTTCATTTTCCTCCTTCTTGGATGGCTCAAGCTTCACTTCTTGAGCCATTAGACTTCCAAATATCTCATCCATGCTAATGTTCTTCAAATCCTTTGCTTCCTCAATTGCAGTGACCTTTGGCTCCCATTCCTTAGTTAGAGGCCTCATGAATTTTGAGCCCATCTTATTTGAGGGATAACTCTTCCCAAGCCCCTTAAGAGGGTTGATGATGTTGTGAATATTGTGCTCAGTACTTTTATGCTTTCACCCGACTTTATCTTGAACATCTCATACTCTTGGGTTAAGAGACCACTTTTTGTCTCCTTCACCCTTGAGGTTCCTTCATGAGTCACTTCAAGGCATTTTCAAATCTCATGTGCCGTCTCTAGATGCGAAATTCTATTAAACTCATCATCAGAGAGGGCAAAATATAGTATGCTCATAGCCTTATAATTGATTGATATCTTCTTCTCATCTTTCGGCTTATAGCCTCTAGTGGTGGTGTCTACTTCGGCATCTTGAATTCCTTTTCTACCATTTTCCACAGTGAGAGATCTTCGGTAGTGATAACTTTACATTTTGTGACGATAATTCTATCAATTGGGGTTTATCTTAAGGGTAACATGCACAAATAACACATCATGAATGGGCATGGGAGCATTACATGCATTGCACATTGAGATTGCTTATAAATCAATGTTAATGGCCATTTGTACAAGTTCATGTTAAAACAGGCCTCAGATGAGCAATTGGACAGCACAGATGGATTCAGAACGACGAACGGAGTCCAACGGATTCAAAATCGACCAAATCCGACATCCGGAGCTCCCACAACTAGCCCAACAAGTTATGACCGTTGATCTGATGATCAACAGCCACAAAGTTGCCACGTGGCGCGAGATTATTACGTACAAGCCATTGCCCCGCTTCCTCCATCATCCATAGGATGAATCTGAGTCGTTCGATCTTCGATCAGACGACAGAGAACGCACCACCCTTGCCCGCACGCATTCCTCATTGCATGCCTTCGTAGCCCCACTGTCAGATCCTGACTGTTGGATTTTCATCCAACGGTCGACATGCCTCGCGCCCGACATTGCCTCCGCGACCATCTGCGGGTGCAGCGCAGCGATCCATACCTCACCCTCACGCTGAGAGGCAAGGGTTTGAATCGCGCCAGTCGCATCCGCGCATGAGATCAAAATCAAGCCTCCCGATCAGCAACGAACGGCGCGGATGGAGGCCACGCGGCGTAGTGGATGCATACGGATGCTCACACGCGGATAATGTGCGTGGAGGGCTCTGCACAAGCGCGATCCTCAGTACGTGGTCACGTGAAGTCTTAACTGTCCGATCTTTGATCGGACGGCTCACAACGAGATCACGTGGATCGTGGGAGAAGAAGCATGTGTGCCTACGACGTACCGGCAGGAGGAGGGGCTTCACCGACGTTTCTGGCATGGGTTTAGCGACGTCCCAAACGTCGTTAAAGCCCATACTTAATTTCAAAACCCCTTCTTCCTATATAAACCCCCTCCAACTACCCATGTAAAGGCATTGAATACACTTGCAATTCTTCTACCCCATTCCTAGCTTCCCTTAGCACACTTTGTTCTCACCAGAGTTGATGAGTCGCCGACGGAGCCCTCCTCCACCGCCATGGCCGCCTTGCCTTCTCCTCTCTCTCTCTCCCTTTACTGTAGCTTTACTTTACTTTTGTTAAGCATTTAGTTATTGTTGTATCTGTAAAACTCAAGTTGCATGTTAAATGATGTTATTTTTTATATAGCTATTGCCTCTCTTTTTGCTGGGTTTTTCTTATCTTAATTTGCACGAATGATGTGATCAAAAGACTCTAACCCTACCCACTCTCTCTCTTTCTCTCTTACTCTCTTTTCTCTCCTGCGTTTTCTCGTGCGCAAGCAAAACCCACCATTTCTGTGACAACTAAGTGATAGAAAAAGTCGATTTCACGCCTCCTTGTGTTCGACACTCGGACCCACATCCATTTTTACATTTAAAACCGACGTTGCGAATGCGAGCTACAACGACTTATTTAAGCAAACGCTTCCGGCTCACGCCAGTTTTTGATGTCGTTGTTGAGGAGGCAACATATTTATTTTGTCGCTTTCATTTTGCATCCATACTCACATCATCTAACTCATTTTCTCCCTCTACTTGATTGGTTGCAGGAACCTGACACCTCGGCGGTGAAAGAGCACGACTTGTGATGGTGGAGATAGAGTGAACACAACAAAGATCGGTTGTGAGTATCGCTCTACTCGTGGTTGTTTTCTTGTCTAAAAAATCTAAAAAAATAAAAATCAGGGAAAAAATCGACGTGGTGAATGATTGATTGATCCACATCCTAAACTCATCACCCACCAAAAAAAAAAAAACACTCTCACATTCTTAAAGACATAATTCTTTGGAGTGTTCTTTTTCTTTTTGAGTGATTTTTGTGAAGCTACCATGACTTGACTTGGGCCGCATCACTCACCTTAAAATCGACTTGCCTGGTAGATTGCATGAACAGTAGGGTGAGAACATTAGGGCTATTTTCTAAGGCCTCCTCACCCTAAAGGAAATTCACTCTCACCTGTTGTGTGTAAAACTTGGCGTGCCCACTTGAAACTTGTTTGAAAACAGTAAGGCACTTCAACCCTAAAAGACATTAAAGGACAAACGTTAAAAGACACTACATCTTAAATCCTTGCTTGAAAACCATGTCTTGTTAGGTGCACACACATTTGAATCGGATAACTAAGAGGCACCACCCCAATCAACGCCTCATCACATGTCTTGAGCACAAGCACTGACCTAAGCCCTCATTAAAACAGAGTAGACGTGCCCTAAGCAGGACTGGTTTAAGTCTTGAAAGGCGTGATTTCAGTCGCTAGGCACTTGGCCTTCATTCCCTTCGTAAAATTTGGTGACTAGGCTGCGAGGAAGTGTCAAACAACCGCAGTTGTGGGATCTACGGAACCAGCGACGCAAGCCAAAGGAAGAACCTTCCCTACAATCCCCTTGTAATCAACCTGGCTAGATTAGCCTTGGGAAGGGCAGTTACGTGCCTACAGTCTTGATCATTCCTTTTGAGATTTCTAGGTCCCCTAAGGAATACACTATAAAGACTAGTCTTGTCTGCTTGTTTGAGCACACGCTTCTCGCATCTATTTCTCTCTACATCCCTCCCTGTTCTTCTCTAGTGTATGCACGGGAGACGATCACTTCATCCCGAGCTGTTTGTTTTGGGACGGGAAACCCATGGGAGACTTGATCTTGCTAGAGATATGGCTGAACCTAGAGTAGATGAGGTTGAGGACCAACTTCCACCAAATACGATGGCCACCATCCAGGCCCAGATTAATGCAAACCACCCACTTCAGCAACAGCAGATCCACACTATCATGCAAGCCATACACTGGTTGCAAAACCCACAAGGGCAACCACTACCACCTTTACAGAACCCGCAGAGGCAACCACCACCTGATCTACCACAATTCCAGAATCAACCTAGGTCCCTCCGTGACTTTTACAATTCGTCTGCTATTCGGATCGAACCACATCTTAGGGTCCCCGAAGGGGGAGATGATTTTGAGCTAAAACCTAATGTCCTGAGCCTGATTCAAAGCCACTTCCATGGGAGCTCAAATGAGGGCCCCTTCCAACACCTAGAGGACCTGGACCGAATTGCCCAAATTGTCAAGCCTAGGAACATTAGCTTAGGCATTGTTTTGATTAAGATGTTCCCCTTCTCACTGAGAAACAAAGCATCTCACTGGCTTAGAACTTTAGGAAGACCTATCTCCACCAGGGAAGAAGTGAGGCATGCATTCTTAAAGAAATTCCTCCCCATAGGAAATACCAATGCCCTCAAAAGAGCCATTACCACCTTTACACTCTAAGGTGGGGAACAATTCCATGAGGCATGGGAGAGATTTAACGAATTGTTGAGGAAATGCCCACATCATGAGGTTCCAAGGTGGCAGTTGGCCTAGATCTTCTAGCACGGTCTAGACAGCAACCTTCGGAACTTTGTCGATGCCTCATGCGGAGGAAACTTTTTGAACAAAGATGAGGAAAGTGCATTTGAGCTTTTTGAGTCTATGAGAGAAAATTCGCTCAACAATGCCTCCATGACCCAATTCAGTCGATCCAGTCAACCCCGTGGTGGGATCTATGAGGTACAAGTAAATTCTGGAATAGTAGACATGGATCTTATTGCCAAGAAGTTGGATCGAGTGGAATTGGTGGATAAGAAGATAGACGAACTATTGAACTAGACCAGGAACCCGCTACTAACTCTCTCCCTAGCAAAGCGAGCTCACAATGTCGACCTAGTTTAGCCACTAAGCCAGATGCACTTGGAACAACCCCTGACCATGTTCCAGGGAGGGACCTTTACTCCCTCAACCCCTGATTATTCTCTTCCCTCTCCCTTGGCACCTTCTATCTTTGAAGATGTCCAGGCTATCCAAGGTTATTCCAAACCTAACCCCTTCTCCAATACCTACAACGCCGGATGGCATAATCACCCAAATTTTGCTTGGACGAACCAGAAACTGAATCAATTTCAGAACCAGCCCAGGCCAAACCATCAACCAAGCCCAACTTCCTATTAGCAAGGTCCACCGGTTAGACCCCCTATAATCCGAATAGGGCGGCCTGTTATGACCCCAACATCAAACGTCGTTTAAGACGTCTGGGAATTGGTCTAGACGTCTGGAATTTAATTTTTTCGGCGTACGGGTTCGCGTCTGCGCGCATGCCCGCAGAGACTGAACCGCCACCCTCCTTTCTTCTCTTTCCTTCCTCCCTACAGGCGCAGCCATCTTTTTCTCTCTCTCTCCCCACTGCAGCCTTCAAATACCCCCTCTCCTCTCCCTCACCCTCACTCATCCGCCTTCTTCTTCTTCTTCTTCCTGTTAGTGAGAGACTGAGCGAGCGAGGGCAGCAGCAGCTGCTGCCGTGAGTGCGTGGGGAGGAGGGGTTGCTGCGAGAGGGAGAGAGCTAGATCGCGAGGGTGCGAGCTCGCCGGAGCAACCAAGGCCGGCCGGCGGGTGCACAGCAATAGCGTGGTGTTGGGGAGGAGCTGCTGCAGCTCAGGCAGCAAGCGAGCATGACACGGTCGTGCGCTGCAGGCGAAGGGCGAGGAGGTCCTGATTCTGGGAAAATTTTCCAAAATCAGACGTCTAGACATACATCCAGAAGACGCGAGAGACGTCTGGAGGAAGGTCCAGACGTCTGAAAGGTACGATATTTTTCCTTCTTCCTCTTTCGCGTGTACGGCCATGCAGCCGTTCCACTAAAGGGTTCTGCCTCGTTTCGTGTTGAGGACGGTCGCGTATGTGTGCAGGTCTCGTTCGGGAAGGCGCAAGGGCATGCCCTCCCACACAGATCGGACGTCTGGGCACAGCACCAGACGACGGAGAGGGTCTCCAAACGTCCGGAGTGACAGTCGAACGTCTAGAAACTAAGTCCAGACGGTTCAGCGAGATTCTGGACGTCTGAAGGACCGCGCAGGAGAAAGGTATGACCTGAGCCATCGTTTAAGACGTCTGGAAGATCTTCCAGACGTCTGATTTTGGGCAGACTTGTCATTTTTGACTCATTTAGGGTCCGTTCGAAGTCTGTTTTCCGTGTTTCAAGTTTCATTCCTCTCAGATTTAGTTCCTCTACCTATTTACAGTAATTGTATCATGTTCTGAGTAGCTCCCTGTAATTGATCCTTGTGTTAGGACCCTGTTCCGTTGTGGCTCTGGGGATTGCGGAGGCACGTGGGCTTGCCGATCATGCCCCTAGTACTCCCGATTTTGTGGGTAGAGTGGCCCCTTTAATTATTTATCAAAAATTATGCACTTGTGAAATAATTAATAGATTCTAGGGTATTGCATGAATCCTAGGACTAAATAACTAGATTGAATGATAGATCCTAGAGTATGGCATGAATCCTAGGACTGAAAAACTAGATTGAATGATAGATCTTAGGATATGGCATGAATCTTAGGATTGGAAAACTAGATTGAATATATATATTGTAGTCTTGGAAAAGTAGAAAGGAAAAATGAAAACTGCCTGTAATTGGTTAACAGTTGCCTATTTATGAATGGATAATTACTGTTGAGAACATGGGTTATATGAATATAAAGCTGAAATGATGAAACCTAAATTGGCTGAGTTAAAGAAAAATGAGCATGAACTCTACGGGGAATTAGGAGTAGAGCTCCTGAGAAGTGAATGGAATAGAATTGGGGAAGTGAGCTGGCCCTTGAGTACGAAGTACCAAGGAGAGCAACTGTCCCCCTGTTTAGTGTAGAGCGGAGCTAGCCACCCCAGGGACTCGGGGTTAGGTCTGGCCACTTTATACCGACTTTTTACCCTCGTGTACACAGTACCGAGGACAGCTACTAGTGTAGGGAGAGCACTAGCCACCCTACGGGCCCCAGGGTTCTGCTAGCCTTCCTACACCGACTTGTTAGGCTCACTAGGCAAACCAAGGTAGTCAGGAGAGGGTGCGCGGACTGTAAAGGGGCAAGACCCCTTTTTGGTTACTGTGGAGGGGCTGGACCCCTGTTACTGAGAGGACTCTGCCCTATACTGGTTCCGTGCTGTGCTTTGGGGCGCACCTGTTAAAGGAAACGACTGACCGCGTGCCAGTGCGGGGTAGCTACCCGTGCGTTTATCGCACGTGCTGTACTCACCGTTACGTCTGTCAATGACCTTGGGGTGGTTGACTAAGGGTAGGACCACCACGGGGGACTCTCCCGGCAAGGGGAGCACCACGTGATACTTCTACTTTTCGGAAAAGACTGCAATCAAGATCGTTCCCACGAGGAACATTCAAAATCGAGAGAAAGATCTGAGGAATAATTCAATAATGAGTAAATGGAAAAATAAAGAAAGAGATTAAAAATATAATAGCTACTGTCCACCTTACTGTTTTTCTTAGCTTTTGGTTGCCACTCTACTCAGCGTTTCGCTGATGTGTCACCTTTGGCACCCTTTCAGGACCAGGTGTTGAGCAGCCAGAGCCGACGGCTGCAGAGGGAGCTGGGCCTAGTGGAGCCTAGTAGTCTTACTCGTTAGTACCTACTGTACC
Organism: Thalassia testudinum; assembly: GCA_037157565.1. Classification (NCBI taxonomy): domain Eukaryota; kingdom Viridiplantae; phylum Streptophyta; class Magnoliopsida; order Alismatales; family Hydrocharitaceae; genus Thalassia; species Thalassia testudinum. Next base: position 9,651,288 of record JAZHRO010000010.1, on the reverse strand, counting down.
GTTTCTTTTGTAGTGAGTATTTTTCTGTTACCACTGTACTCTTTTATTGTAAGCATCATGTTTATATACCTGTTTATTTCTCTACTATTGTGGTGGTGTATACTGTAGTAGTTCTTTTCTTTACTGCTGTATTTTGTTACTACTAGTTATATACATGGTGAATGTGGTTTATTTTACTACTCTTTTGGTTACTTTCTCGTTGGACGACTGGGTCTTGGGATCAGTCGAGTCGGTCCAATTCTTGTGTCTCGTAGGGATTCGAGAATCGGGTCGTAACACGGCCCCTCCCCCACAAAACCAAATGGACACCTTGATGAAAATGATGGCCGGTATGAGCCAGAAACACCAGGAGGAAATGGCATTAGTGAAGGAACAGTTGAGCCAGCTGTTAGATTTTAAACAACATGGATCCCTTTCTTCTCAGCCACAGCCGAACCCGCGAAACGTGATTAACAGAGGCCCCAATTCATAAGGGTTCCAAGGCAATCCCCGGCAGGCCCACATGGTCCATCCTACCCCACAAACACCCCTTGGGTTTGGTGCTTCTTCTTCCTCTTCTTCTCAAGGATCAACCCATGGTCCCAATGCCTCTGCAAATGCGGTGACCTTGAGAAGCGGCACTAAAACCCAGGATCCCAAGTGATCGAATCCTCCCGTGACCTTACTCCCTGAGATACCCCACTTTGAAGACGAGCAGGAAACACCCAAGGACCTGGAGACTGACCCAGATCAAATCCAGACATCGTACCTTGAGGCCTTAGAGAAGATGAAGAGAAAGAAAGTGATTGTGGAAAATGAGGAGCATTTGGAAATTTTCAAGCAGGTTCAAATTAATATCCCGCTCCTTGAGGCAGTCAAGCACATTCCAGCTTATGCTAAGTTCTTAAAGGATGCCTGTACACCAAGGCGTAAGCCACAACCCCAAGCACCTAGGAAGGTTGTGCTCTCAGAGCAAGCGAGTTTTGTGATATCGAGTAACCTTCCGCTCAAATGAATTGACCCAGGAGCACCTCTGATATCTTGTAATATCGAGGACATGACATTTGATAGAGCACTCCTAGACTTAGGTGATTCAATCAATCTAATTCCAACAATCCTGTATCACCAATTCGGATTCGAAGAATTGACACCCACATCTGTGACCATCCAATTGCCTGATCGATCTGTGAAGAACCCGAAGGGGGTTGTCGAGGACATAATTGTTCGGGTCAAGGACTTCTACTTCCCAGTTGACTTCTTGGTGCTCGACATGGAAGTCCCTGAACAACTAAAAAACATGCCCATCATCTTGAGCAGACCTTTCTTAGCTACGGCTAAGGCGAACATCGATTGTGACACGGGATGCATGGAAATCACCTTCAGAGACAGGAAGATGCAGTTGGATATCTTCAGGGCAACTAAATCTTTCGATTATGACTGGATTGAGGAGCACGATCCCATGGAGTCTCTGGTTGAGAAATGCCTCACCCTTAATTCTATATCAGACCATCAGACCCAACCCTGTAACGACTATTCTGGCCCATCCCCGTCTAGGCACATTGACCTCTGTAGAGCTGATTACCATCAGCAACCACCGTTCGAGGAGATTGATGCTAATCAACTCCCACCTTTCCCCTACCCATCGAGTGTTGTTCCACCCACACCCGAGCTGAAGCCGCTACCCGAAAATCTAAAGTACGCCTTCCTTGGACCTGACTAGACCTTCTCGGTGACTATCAACGCCCATCTAACCAAATATCAGGAACTCAGGTTGACTGCGACCCTATCAGAACATCGGGCATCCATTAGATGGGCCATCTCAGATTTGCGAGGAATTAGCCCCACTTATTGCACCCACAAGATCTATCTGGAAGATGGGGCTCGACCTTCCCGTCAGATGCAGAGATGATTAAACCCGAATATGCGAGAGGTTGTTAAAAAGGAAATCAGCAAGTGGCTTGATGCTAACATCATCTACCCAATCTCTGATAGCCCCTGTGTGAGCCCCACTCAAGTGGTCCCCAAGAAAGCCAGGATCACCACTGTCACCAATGAGCGTGGCGAATCCATCCCCATCCGCACCACCACTGCATGGCAAGTGTGCATTGATTATAGGAAGCTCAATGAGGCAACCAAAAAAGATCATTTCTCTCTACCATTCATTGACTAGATTCTTAAATGATTGGCAGGGCAGAAATATTTTTGTTTCCTGGATGGTTACTCAGGATACAACCAAGTCGTGATTGCTCCTGAAGATCAAGAAAAGACCACATTCACTTACCCGTTTGGCACATTCGCATTCCGTCGTATGCCATTCGGGTTATGTAACGCACCCGCTATCTTTCAGCATTACATGATAGCCATCTTTTCAGAGATGGTGGGTGAATACCTGGAGGTCTTTATGAATGATTTCTCAGTGTTTGGAAACTCATTCGACCATTGTCTGAGCAACTTGGAGAAAATCCTGAAACGATGTATCGAGGTTAACTTGATTTTGAGCTGGGAAAAAAGCCATTTCATGGTTCAAGAAGGGATTGTCCTCAGGGACATTGTATCGCATAGGGGCATTGAGGTGGATCGAGCTAAGGTTGATTTGATTTCCAAACTTCCGCCACCTAGCTCTGTCCTTCAAATTCGATCTTTCCTAGGACACGTTGGTTTCTATCAAAGGTTCATTAAAGACTTCTCCAAACTCTCTAAACCCTTGACCGATCTGCTGTCCAACGACGCTGTGTTTCACATGACACCTGATTGCATCCAGGCTTACAACACCCTCAGGGAATCAGTCTCGACCGCACCTGTGTTACAGCCCCCAGACTGGTCCCAGGATTTTGAAATTATGTGTGATGCATCAGACTTTGCCATCGGCGCAGTCCTGGGATAGAGACAAGAAAAGAAACCCGTGGTGATCTACTATGCGAGCAAGACATTGTATGAGGCCCAACGGAACTATACAGTCACAGAGAAAGAGCTGCTCGACATAGTTTTTGGACTTGAAAAGTTCCGATCTTACCTCCTAGGATCCCATGTGACCATTTATACGGACCACTCGGCCATCCGGCATTTGTTGGCCAAAAAGGATGTAAACCCAGGTTCATTAGATGGATCCTACTCTTGCAGGAATTTGACCTAGAAATTCACGACAAAGCGGGGTCCAAGAATGTCATGGCCGATCACCTGTCCAGACTCCACCCGAACCACATTGGGCCGTCCTTGCCCTTGACTGATACCTTTCCTGATGAACAACTTTTGGCTGTGCACGAAAGGAAACTACCCTGGCATGCCGACTTCGTTAACTATCTGGTTGTAGGACAGACCCCGCATAGCTGGTCTAGACAGCAATGGGATAAGTTCTTGGCTGAAGCCAAGCATTATTTCTGGGATGATCCCATGCTGTTTCGCCTCTATGCTGACCAGATTATCAGGAGGTGTATTCCGAAGGAAGAAGTTGAAAGTGTGCTATCCTTTTGTCATGACCAAGTATGTGGTGGCCACTTTTCGGGGAAGAAGTCGACTGCAAAGGTTTTGCAGTCCGGATTTTACTGGCCTTCCTTATTCAAGGACGCACACAGCTTTGCGAAAACTTGCTCTCGCTACTAGACTTTAGGGACCATGACCAGAAAAGACATGATGCCCCTCCAACCCATTTTGATTGTCGAGATCTTAGATGTTTGGGGCATCGATTTCATGGGTCCCTTCCCACCATCCAACAGGTTTGAGTACATCTTAGTCTCTGTAGACTGTCTCAAAATGGATTGAAGCCGTCACCACTCACAGATGTAACCATAAGGCTGTCATGAAGTTTGTTAAGCAAAACATCTTTTCTTGATTTGGAATACCGAAGGCCATGATCAGTGATGGTGGAAGTCACTTTATCCATGCCCAGTTCTGTGCCCTACTCAGAAAATACGGGGTTACTCACTACATTGCCACCCCGTATCATCCGCAAACCAATGGGCAGATTGAGGTCTCCAATAGGTAGATTAAGAATATTCTGCAAAAGACTGTGAGACTTGATAGGAAGGATTGGTCCACACGACTGGATGATGCCCTGTGGGCATACAGGGCCGCTTTTAGGACCCCGATAGGCATGTTGCTGTATCGCCTGGTCTTTGGCAAAGCGTGCCACCTTCCGGTTGAATAGGCACACCGTGCTTACTAGGCTGTTAAGCAGTGTAACATGGACTCTTGGTTAGTTGGTGCGCAGAGGACGCTCCAACTCTTTGAGCTCGAGGAAATTCGTCGGGACACATTTAAGAATAGTTGACTTTACAAGGAAAAGATGAAAGGCGTCCACGACTGGCTCATCCATAGAAAGACCTTCGAGCCTAACCAGCAAGTCTGGCTTTTTGATGCTCGACTCAAACTTTTTCCCGGGAAGCTCAAATCCCAGTGGATAGGACCATATCGGGTGGTCAAATCTTTTTCCAATGGGGCGGTTGAAATTGCAGATCTAAGCACTGGGCACACCTTCAGGGTAAACGATCAGAGATTAAAGCATTTACTTGCCCAGGTTCCCCCACAGGAGGTTGTCACCCCCATCAAGGGTTGACACAAAGCATCGCCCAGCTGAAGGCATTAAACTCAGCACTTCCTGGGAGGCAACTCAGAAGATTCAGAATGATTAGGTACACGGCATCACTCAGGTGACTTTTTTCTGAACCCCTTTTGCATCCATTTATTTGTCAATGAGGACATTGTCCAACTTAAGCATGGGGAGGGGGTGGTAATTTGCATGTTCTGAGTTCATTTTATCAGTCTGAATAGAATAAAAAAAAATGATGATGAATTTGGGAAGCAAAACTTAGGCATTAGGAATTTGTCAACAGTGGAAAATAATACGAAAAGAACTTGAACACTTAGACTTTTTAGGCCTTCAGGCTCAATCAGCCTTGTGTCCGTTAAATATGGATTTAGCCTTGAATCCTCGCAACCTTAATTTACTGATAAAGTAGGGTGATAAGTATACGACTTATTAACTCGCCCTCTGACTCGAAGGGACTTTTAGTCTAAGCATCTGCACATATTTTCGCACTGACTCACTTCTCGGAGATTCTAACAGAAATTGGGTAGCTAATGAACCTTCTAGGGTGGTATGACTAGCAAGTTGTCGTGGGTAACAGCCCATTGGCCGGTTGTCCAGAGCCCAGCCATAGAACCACTTTCTTTTTATTGCCTCTAGGTAAATATGAGATCAGGGAAACCACCTACTAAACAATAAAAGAAAAACAAAAGAGAAAAAGAAAAAAATGGGAGAAATAGAAAAAAAGTAGGAAAAGAAGAAAAAGAAAATAATAATAATAATAATAAATCCACACTTCACCGCACGAGTATGACTGGCAAGTGGTCGTGGGTAACAGCCCATTGGCCGGTTGTCTAGAACCAAGCTCACTAAATGCACAAAAAGTCCAAAAAACCTAAGGAAGAAGCGAGGAAGTAGAGCAATCCTGGGAGATATATACTGGAAACACCCTTGTGTTGACCCTAAATAAAATAAAAGTAGGGAGAAAGCTACCGATCGAACAGATACACCTTCAGGCACGCACTTCCTTTTCCGATCACCTAGGGGCGTAGAAACCTAAAGTCTGTTCTAATTACCATTGAGTGAGTCTATCACAATATTCACACCAAGATGCTTAGCACTAAGAGTCTTTTTCAAGTTATGGGTGGGTTGGGTAGCCGTAAAGAGTTACCAACACACTCTCAACTTCAAAAAAAAACTCAAAAAATGAGAAAAGATGAAATATATATATATGTATGCTTTAAAGCGATGATTTGGGCGATTCATATTTTGGCAGACACTCAGGCACTGTTTTGTCTCTATAGATCAAGCTCCTAATATATTTCCTCCTGTTGATAAGTAACAAAATGTCTAAGTAATCAATTCCTAAATTCTGACTGAGAATAATGGCTAGGATGAACCTTGTTAGGGACTAGCAAGGAATAAGCTTTGGGGGTATGATAACTCTACATTTTGTGGCGATAATTCTATTAATCGGGGTTTATCTTAAGCGTAACATGCACAAATAACACATCATGAATGGGTATGGGAGCATTACATGCATTGCACATTGAGATTGCTTATAAATCAATGTTAATGGTCATTTGTACAAGTTCATGTCAAAATAAACCTCAGATGAGCAATTGGGTTGCACGGATGGATTCAGAACAATGAACGGAGTCCAACGAATTCAAAATCGACCAAATCCGACATCCGGAGCTCCCGCAACTAGCCCAAGAAGTTCTGACCGTTGATCTGATGATCAATGGCTACAAAGCTGCCACGTGACGTGAGATTAGCATGTACAAGCCACCACCCCACTTTTTCCATCATTCGCAGGAAGATCGAACGGCTGAGAACGCGCCACCCTCGCCCGCACGCATTCCTCACCGCGCGTCTTCGCAGCCTCACCGTCTGATCCTGACTGTTGGATTTTCATCCAACGGTCGACACACCCTGCACCCGACCTCCCCTACACGACCATCCGCAGGTGCAGCACAGCGGTCCATGCCTCACCTTCACGCTGAAAGGCGAGGGTTCGAACCACGCCAGTCGCATCCACGCGTGCAATCAAAATCAAGCCGCCCGATCAACAGCGAACGGCGCGGATGGAGGCCACGCGGCGCAGTGGATGCGCACAGATGCTCACGTGTGCGATAACGCGCGAGGCACGCTCTGCACAAGCGCGATCCTCAGCGCGCGTTCACGTGAAGTCTTAACTGTCCAATCTTTGATCGGACGGCTCACAACGAGATCATGCGGATCGTGGGAGAAGAAGCACGTGTGCCTACGATGTACCGGCGAGAGGAGGGGCTTCACCGACGTTTATGGCATGGGTTTAGCGATGTCTCGGACGTCGTTAAAGCCCCTACTTAATTTAGAAACCCCTTCTTCCTATATAAACCCTCTCCAACTACCCATGTAATGGCATTAAATACACTTGCAATTCTTCTACCCCATTCCTAGCTTCCCTTAGCACACTTTGTACTCGCCGGAGCTGATGAGCTGTCGACGGAGCCCTCCTCCACCGCCATGGCCGCCTCGCCTTCTCCTCTCTCTCTCCTTTTACTCTAGCTTTACTTTACTTTTGTTAAGCATTTAGCTATTGTTGTATCTGTAAAACTCAAGTTGCATGTTAAATGATGTTGTTTCTTATATAGCTATTGCCTCTCTCTTTTTACTGGGTTTTTCTTATCTTAATTTGCACGAATGCTATGATCAAAAGACTCTAACCCTACCCTCTCTCTCTCTCTTTGTCTCTTACTTTCTTTTCTCTCCCGCGTTTTCTCATGCGCAAGCAAAACCCACCATTTCCATGACAACTAAGTGACAGAAAAAGCTGATTTCACGCCTCCCTGTGTTCGACACTCGGACCTACATCCATTTCTACATTTGAAATCGACGTTGCGAACGTGAGCTACAACGACCTATTTAGACAAACGCGTCTGGCTCACGTCAGGTAGCTGATTTGAGATAGATTGTCATCTTCCTCTTCCAATGTGTGTAGCCATTTCTATCAAAATAAGGAGACCGGTGGGTCAATAACCCCTTGGTCCTCATGTTGCTTGATTCCACCATTATCGTCTGTGCGAGGAAGTTACTCCAAAGTACACCAACCTAAGCTTTGATACGAAATGAAAGCACTAGAGGGGGTGATTAGTGCTAAAAATGATAAATAAATTGCTAATTGAAATTAATTCAGATTTAATGTATACTAAAGCAATCCATAAATATAACATCAATCACAACACAATCATGTATAGTGGAAATCTTGATTCAGGTAAAAACCACTACCTAGATCTCCCAATCTAGGATTTTGGCCCGACTCGAACTCGGAAAACTAATCGATACTTATGGGGTGCCAAATCCTCTTACTCAAGAGGAGAGGAACCTACAACCCAGGCCCTCATATTACAAGTAGATGAAGGTATAAAACTGAATTAAAACATAATTTAGCTCCTATAGATAATCCTAAAAAGATAAGCAATCAATTGTATTAAATAGTTACCTAGGAGACTAGAGTGAACTCCCTTAGTGAATGTATGAAGGTGACACGGCAGGGAGTTGAGGTGGTTGAGCTCCAAGGAAGGTGGTCTTCAAGAACAAGAGCTCAAATCACCTCCAATGAGCACCAAGTGTAAGCTTTAGCTGAATGTTGACTTGTATGTGCTTTAAAGTGAGTTATAAGGTGTTCTCTAACCTTCTAAGAGTGGGAAACCATCTCATATATATAGAGGGGTGTTTAGACTATTTTAGATGTGCAGGAGACCCCTATTCAAAGGCTTAATTGTTTCCCAATTTGAATTCCCAATGATTAATTGAGTTGGTTAAAAAGTACTCTACCTAATGTTAATTAAAAGTTATATAACGTTAAGTGAGCTATCCAACATTAGGTAGTCAGTTAGGTGCAAAGTTCGCTATCTCCTGGAGTTGTTGAATTTGACCCAAAATAGCCTACCTAACATTAAGTAAACTGTCTAACATTAGGTCAACTACCTAACGTTAAATGCTCAATTCAGTGCAAAGTTCATTGAAAGAGTGATCTTCGTTTTCGATAAAAATTGTAACATAAAATGTCACGTCGTTGTAGTATGTCACGTGATAGAAAATCGATTTTCAAAACATTTAATTCTCAAAATCTAACCACGAAAATAGTTAGGTCATCTCCAGAGGGAAGAATTAGCCTATTAAACTAGTGAATGGTGCCTCGTTTATTCGAGAATATCTATGGGTGCGCATGTTCACTAATGCAACTTATTTTCAACATAAGTTTTCATTCTAAACAATTAATTAATAATGTAAGGGTGCACATGCAAATCACCACAATGTAATACTAAGTAAAATAGTGATCTTGATACAGGTAACCGTAAATATTAATTTCCTCCAAGACAGAGCCTATTCACTATATCTAATATCCCATATTTAATATCATTCATGAGGAGACTTCAGCCATGCACAATTAATCAAAAATAGAAGGATATTCATGTGGTTTCCTTTCAATATATTAATTCATTAAATAAAGTAATAGTAAAAGTGGAAATGGCAATATGCGTAATTATTAATTAGAGGAGAAACAGAGCTTTTTTCTCTCTCTTCTTTTGTGCATGGAGAGGGGCTCGCCGGTGGGAGGGTTGGTCAGAGGAGGTCGGCCGAGAGGAGGGCTTCAAGATGATGGTGACGGGGCGGCGAGAGGCAGCGAGCGACGGTCGGACGGAGGCGGAGTCGCCGGATGGTGTAGCATCTTGCTGCTGCGTACGTGCACAAGTGGCTGCACTGCTAGGCGTGAGCGTGGCCGAGGTGGGTTGGACGGGTTGTTAGGAGAGCTTCGGTGGTATTGGCGATGAAGATGGTGATTGACGGTGGTGTTGGCGGTGAAGTTGGTGGTCGACAATGGTGGCCAGTGAAGGCTTTGGGTTCCTTCGGGAAGTTGCAGGCAGGTTGAAGAAGAGGAAAAGGAAGAAGAAGAGGAAGGGTTGGCGTGGATGGCTAGTTTGCATGGAGAGGGAAAGGGCTTAGACGCTGGTGATGGATGAAGGTGATGGAGTTCTGGCAGTGGGGGAGGCTACGGTGAAGGGAGGTTGACGGTGAAGTAGAAGGAGGAAGAGGATGGCAGTGGGAGAGGTGCACCTGCTGTGGTGGTGATGATGTCGACGGGGCAAGGGAGGCACTCATGCTATCACCGTGCATGCCGCGAAGTTGGTGAAGGCGAGGAGATGTTTAGGACGCAGGGGCCACGGTGTTCGTTGAAGTTCACGGTGCAGGGAAAGATCACGGTGGAGAGGATGGAGGAGATCCCTGCAGGGGGGAGGGAAGGTTTTTCCTCTCTCTGTTGGTCCTCTCTCTTTTTAAAAGTCCCTGGTTGTTTTCCTTCGGCCACCAACTTCTCCAACCACTTGCAAACATCGCGAGTGGTTGAAATCGATGGATAAGTTCTGGTGGTTTTTCATCAGACGTCCGATAAATTCTTCAAACATCTTAAAATGTGCAAACATGGGTGCGTTTCTGATGGTGGTTACCAAACGTCCAAATTAAACTTCAAACGTCTTGTAGCGTGATTTTGGCTATCTGCCTGATGCCTTCAGGTGTCATGTGCCTAGCTTACATCCATCAAATGATTATCATAACATATCATATGTTATTAAACATAAAATTGGTGCATAAGATGATACGCAGACTACGTTTAATTCCCACTTAATTCCTAATCAATTCAACTAAGAGCGACTAATTAGGAGTACTTAGGCCAAATAATGGTCCACGAAAGTGGACTTATCAAATGCCTCCATGCCTAAGTTTTGCTAGTCAGTAGCAAAAGTGAAAAATAATGGAAGTAATCAAGAGAATTCTTCTTTCTTTGTTCCAAAAATTTAGAGATCCAGACTAATGTGAAGTAATAGTAGCTTAGGTAACGGATCTAAGTAAAAAGCCAACTTACATTTACAGTTCATACTTATCCTTTGGTAAACATTTTATTAGGATAGGCAACTACTTTCCTTGGAGATAAAGCAACAAATAATATGTAATTTGACCCTGACTTTTTTGGCTTAGGTAGGAGATACTGAGTTGAATGGATTTATATTTCGTGGCTCACACTGATCTAGTGCCACCTGTAGTCTAGTACTGTAGACTCTAACTCTCCAGACTATCAAATGAGTCAACCAGAGAGAGGCTAAACAACTGTACTCTCTTGATGTTCCTTTGTGCTTACTCTTCTTTTCTTTTTGAGATCACAAATCTCACCAGATTTTGTAAATGTACTCACTGTTTGTTGGCCTCACATGACATTCACACTTCAATTAAAATCCTAATAACCCTACAACTAAGTAGAAATACTGAAAAGTTTGGTGGGTTGCAATGTGTGTTTTTGCTGTTGCCTCAAAAACATCGATATATAATGAAAAAAATGACAAGAAGATGAAACTCCAAGCTCGAACTCTTTTGTTTTTCTTTTTCTCTCTTTTTTTAATATAAATATTTCCTTCTTCTTTTTTTTTTTGATCTATTACCACAACACGATGCATACTTTTATTTGTGAGGCATTATTAGGAATGATGATGGTCAAGAGGATATGGTGTGGCTTATTTGGTGGAAGTGCTTACTCTCGACACCGGGAAGGAATGGATAGGACACTCGTATTTCTGACCTTTGACATTGCTACATTCTTTCAGCGAGGACTCTATGAAGAATAATCGTAACCATCCACCATAGCCATAGTTTTATTAGGACTCAATCTATGACTGCCTTATTTGGTAACTCTCAGGAATTCACACAATATATGCACATCGGAACAGAGAGCGAAAACTATGCCTAACTCTGAGGTATCATCATCTAATTATCCAAAACTTAGGAGTCCTTACACTAGACTTAGCGCACCAATTGTCTCTCTACTTTCTTCTCACAAATATGGGGTGGATCTAATAGAAGATAGTATGCCTGACTCCCTATAACTGTTCAAAGGTTCAATAGACTAAAAATGCTTATTGGTTTTCTTCAAAGATCCATTACCTAGTCTATGTGCAAGTGAAGTCAATGTACTGAATTCTAAACTTAAGAACCAATTTAAAAAGAAAATCTTTAGTGACACCTCCTTGATAAAAATTTTCTGCTAGGGCAAGCCAATTCAACTCAAGAAAATAAAAGAGAGAGATTTTTTTTATTCTAATGCACCTAACCTAAATGCATGAATACTACCTAAAAATGCAAAATGTACCCCCCCATGCCTAAATCCTATAATGTCCACATTGTAAAATTAAAATAGGGGGAGAAAGGAAGGAAATCACCTGATGATGGTGTTATTTTGAACATTAGGTTGCCTCCTAACAAGTGCTGCATTTTCTGTCGACAGCCAAACTTATAGGGAAGCTATAAGTCTAGTTCCAGACAGAAAGAGCTAGGCCCTAACAATATGCGTAAAAGCGTGGGCTTAGAAAACAGGTAGCCACGGATGTTGGCGAGCTGATGATGCAATGTTATCCCAAATGCTCGCCAAAAGAAAAGAAAGTAGAGAACCTCGTAGGCTACCTGGGGAGGTCTAGGAACATGAAAAGGGGCCTCCCAAAATGGAATAAGTGGGGGATAACAAGGGTCCTCCGAAGCAGGAAGGGTTTTAAAAAGATATAAACATAATTATTTCAAACCCTTGAATGGCGAGACTAAAAGTACAAGCATCAATCCATACTCGCCATTTTACCCGAAGATGTACTGGCCTGATATGCTGCGCAGAAAGAATGTATATGAGCAGAGACCTGAGCTGAGGATTAGGTAAGGAATCTACAGGTTGCTTGAGCGATTGGGTGGTAATTATTAAGTCTAAAGAGGGCTTAGTCTGTTTAGGTTCCATTTCCAATAAGAATTCATCTTCCACATCCTTACCTAACTTCATTGTTTTATGAGCCTCCAACTTCTCCTTTACAAGAGATGGGTCATGAATAGAATTCAATATCTCATTAGTAGACTCATGATCAACATACTTTGATGACAGTTGGGTTTCCTGGGAAGTAGCGAGACTAGAATTATCATAAAATCCATCCCTGGGTTCTCTCTTATCAATTACATCCTTTCCGGGGACTTTGTGTGCTACTTCATTATCCTTAATAACTTTAGGAGGATTATCATCTTTAATGTTATGGAGAAAGCCTATATCACTGAATTCTTTGTTTTTCTTGGGGCAAAAATCCTCAATTGATGTATATTATTCCCGAGAGTCTCCCCTAGGCTTCTCACTATTATGTTCATCCTTCAATAACAACTATTGATTTTGCAGATGATGACTCTCAAAATCAAAAGAAGGGAGGAATCCGGATTTCACCAGATTATTTATATCCTCAGGGGGTAAGTCCTCGAATAACACATAATCCTCCTGTGTTTCACTCCAGATTCTAAGGTCGAGTTCTTCCATCGGGTTATCATCCTCCTCTAAAATAGACTCTTTGTTTCCCTAAAACCAAAATTGATCCAATTCATCCTCCATTCCCTTAGGGTCACCTTCATTGGGCGCATTTAAATCCTTAGAATGTTGGATGATAGGTGTTGATTCCCTAAGTGGAGGGTCAGGATTAGGCTCACTAAGAGTAGAATGGGGTTCCACCATATGATTAATAGGGAAAGTGATATGAACAATATGACCTTTACCCAAGTTATTAGGGGTAAGGAAAATACTATCATCAGGGTCAAGGTCCTCAAGAGATACCATCTTCCCTTTCTTTTGACTCCAATATAGCTCGGGTGGACAATCACTAGAATTGTTCTCCTCTAGTGGCCGTGTCTCATGGGGAGAGTCTAAGTGATAGCTACTCAAAATGGGATCCCTACTGTCATTGGTTTCCTCAGAATTATTTTCATGATCATGGTTATACGGGTAGGGATCAGAATCACTAGTAAGAGCGTAGCTAAGATGTCTAATTTCTTTATTCAATTGTTGACTATTCCTCAACATCTCTCCCATAGACTCTAGCATTTCTTTTTTTTGTTTTTGCATTTCTATCATAAAAGAGGAGAGGCTACTACTATCAGATTAGGGAGGATAGTCAATTTCAGGCTCTGGTTGCCCAGGGGTATCGGTCCAACCTCGATAAGGAAAATCATGAAGGGTGGGAGGGTTGGTTGTTTGCATGGTAGTGGGGATTTAGTGAGTGGAAAATCCCGCTCCTAGGCTCTTCTCAAAGGTGGGAGCTATCGGGCCAGTACTCCCAGGATAGGAATATAATTGATGCCATGAATTGTCATTTACCCATCAAAGGATGAATACGCTCGGGGCATGGGATCCTAGTTAAAAGATGGGAAGTATTGACTCTGATAATCTGAATGATAGGAGTAAGAGTGATCCATTTCTTTAAGTTAAATAGGTTAAACTCTCTTAGGACTTAGACAGATTAAAAATAGAAACTTCCTAGAGAGCTCTGTCACACACACACCAAGCCAACACAAGGCAAGAGGTCTTTTGTTGATTTAAAGTTCTTTAAGTCCTCTTCCAACTCTTCAACTTGGCCAAATATAGTTAAGGCAGTGTTTCTCTGTTCCCACGTAAGTGGTATAAGAGAAATGAGGAACTTGAAATTTTTGGTCAATGATTGTTAAGAAGGTTGAGGTTACTTTTAGTCCTTTTTGAGTGATCAATCAAGTTGTCAAGCAATTAAGCACCCTAAATTGACCTTCGAGTACCCAAAAGACATACACTTTGTTGCGATGATATTATCTAATGCTCAAGTAAAAAGGTACTCCAAGGATGGAACTAAGGGATGCAAGTGGGGCGAACCCTTCCTTTGAGGTGTTGCATTAGTGGTGCCTCTTAACCACCCTTGAATTCCTTTAAGGGGTGTCCCCCTCCTTAGAGTATCAAGTCACTCGGGCAAAAGTTAATACTACCATCACAAAGCGAGATAAAAGGGTTTGCACCGATAAAGAGATCGATGCCTATGGCCTTAAGGGTCCAAGTCCTAGTGCAGTGCCTATAGTGTGTGCTTAGTGCAGGAAGTGTGCATCACACCGTGAAAAGTGATTTTTCTTTTAAAAATTGCAGTCATGTTATTCAAACACTTCCTGTATATTTTTCGTTCTTTTCAAGAAGTAATGTGACCACTTGATTAATATTTTCAAATCCACTTAAATGGTCTTTTTTAATTATGTCCAAATGCAATGCGTGTGTAGATAACCGATGCACAAGAAAAGACATACCTTACTCTAACTCTCTTCAATGCAGGATGTTTGCAATGCAAAAAGAAAAGCTAGATGTTGCTCATTCAATTCTATATGGTCGTCCTATAGATATGCAGCTTCTAGCAGGCAGTTCGAATATTTTATTTTATTTTTTTAAATAATAAACGAACAAACCTAATCTAACTAACTAACCAACATGCAGTTCAAACAATTCGAATAATCTTATAATCTAAATAAAATGGGAACACGCTCTCGAAAATATGCTCCCGCATACAAGAGCGGTAAGCAATAAAAGCATTGGGAACAGGTTCCCAAAAATGGCCAACAAGGGTCCAAAAGATAGAAATTAAATGTCTAATGTCTATTTAGCCTAAATCTAAACTAAGATCTAATGACTAAATCAAGAAAGGCTCCTTTGTATGCTTCACATTCGTGGGATCAAGGCCCACAAGCACCCGTTGCTGTTCTCCAGGTGACGTCAAGGTCCACCAAAAATA
This sequence comes from Thalassia testudinum, assembly GCA_037157565.1. NCBI lineage: Eukaryota > Viridiplantae > Streptophyta > Magnoliopsida > Alismatales > Hydrocharitaceae > Thalassia > Thalassia testudinum. The sequence goes on along the minus strand of JAZHRO010000010.1, from coordinate 9,636,159 downwards.
TCGTCTCTGCCATGCACACCCGCCACATTCGTTTATTGTTTTTGCACAGAAAGAGAACCAATGTTAATAATTCATAAAAGCTTTCAAAATAGCATATAAATTCCCGAAAAAATTAATAGGCATGTTTGCTCCCTGGCATCGGCGTCATTTGAATGAGCAATCTTCGTTTTCGATAAAATTTGTAACATAAAATGTCGTGTCGTTGTAGTATGTCGCGTGGTAGAAAATCGCTTTTCAAAATATTTAATTCTCAAAATCTAACTACGAAAATAGTTACGTCGTCTCCATTGGGAGAAATTAGCCTATTAAACTAGTGAATGGTGCCTCATTTATTCGGGAATATCTATGGGTGCGCATGCTAACTAATGGAACTTATTTTCAACATAAGTTTTCATTCTAAACAATTAATCATAATGTAAGGGTGCACATGCAAAATCACCACAATATAATACCAGGTAAAATAGTGATCTTGATTTAGATAGCTCGTAAATAATAATTTCCTACAAGACAGAGCCTGTTCACTATATCTAATATCCCATATTTAATATCATTCATGGGGAGAATTCAGCCGTACATAATTAATAAAAAATAGATGGATATTCATGCAGTTTCCTTTCAATATATTAATTCATTAAATAAAGTAATGGCAATGGCAATATGCGTAATTATTAATTAGAGGAGAAATAGAGCTTTTTCTCTCTCTCTCTTCTTTTGTGCATGGAGAGGGGCTTGCCAACGGGAGGGATGGTCGAAGGAGGTCGACCGGGAGGAGGGCTTCAAGATGATGGTGACGAGGCGACAAGAGGTAACCAACGGCGGTCGGATGGAGGTAGAGTCGCTGGATGGCATAGCATCCTGCTGCTGCGTACGCGCACAGGTGGCTACGCTGTTAGGTGCGCACGTGGCCGAGGAGGGTTGGACGGGTTGCTAGGAGAGCTCCGGTGGTGTTGGCGGTGAAGATGGTGGTTGACAGTGGTGGCTGTGTGGAGGTGGCCAGTGAAGGCTTGGGTTCCTTCGGGAAGTTGCAGGCGAGTTGTAGAAGAGGAAAAAGAAGAAGAAGAGGAAGGGTTGGCGGTGGATGGCTGGCTTGCATGGAGAGGGAAGGGGCTTAGGCGCTAGTGATGGATGAAGGTGATGGTGTTCTAGCCGTGGGGGAGGCTACGGTGAAGGGAGGTTGACGATGATGTAGAAGAAGGAGGAAGAGGATGGGAGTGGGCGAGGTGCACCTGCTGTGGTGGTGGTGGTCATGTCGATGGGGCAAGGGAGGCACGCACACTGTCACCGTGCATGCTGCGGAGTTGGTGAAGGCGAGGATATGTCGAGGACGTAGGGGCCACGGTGTTCTCTGAAGTTCACGGTGCTGGCAAAGATCACGGTGGAGAGGATGGAGGAGATCCCCACAGGGGGGAGGGAAGGTTTTTCCTCACTCTGTTGGCCCTCTCTCTTTTTAAAAGTCCCCGGTTTGTTTTCCTTCGGCAGCCCACTTCTCCAACCACTTGCGAATGTCGCGAGTGGTTGAAATGATGGATAAGTTCTGGTGGATTTTCATCAGACGTTCGATAAATTCTTTAGACGTCTTAAAATGTGTAGACATCAGTGCATTTCTGATGGTGGTTACCAGATGTCCAAATTAAACTTCAGACGTCTTGTAGTGTGATTTTGGCTGTCTGCGTGATGCCTTTAGGTGTCTTGTGCCTAGCTTGCATCCACCAAATGATTATCATAACATATCATATGTTATTAAACATAAAATTGGTGCATAAGATGATACGCAGACTACGTTGAATTCCCACTTAATTCCTAATCAAATATCAACTAAGAACGACTAATTAAGGAGTGCTTAGGTCAAATATTGGTCCATGAAAGTGGACTTATCACTGGATGCCTCAAGGTGACCTCAGCCTTACTACCTAACGTTAGGTATCTACTACTTAATGTTAGATGAACTGTAAAAAGTCCTCCAACTGTTCAAATGAATCTTATTGATCCTATGGGGTTCTAGGACGATCCGTTAACACCTAAGGATATGTTTTATCATATTTTTGACTAAATTAGACTTATGCAAGTTGTACACTAATAATATAAATTGATGCTAATCTAATTGGGGCTTTCCTTACATTCTAAAGAATATAAAATTATAACTTAATTCCTAAAATTACAAAAAGACCTAACTTTGATCCCCTTCTTCTTGGCTTCGAAATTCGTTAAGAGAGATTTAACCTGAAAATTAATCTTGCAATATCGATGCATGATATCCAATTTTAATCTTAACCACTTGATATACCTGTTATCATCAAAACCATCATTAAAAGCTATTGTGGTGCCTAATTGGTTATGCACCTACAATATTCCCTACCAAATTTTTGTTCTCTCGAGTTGAATTTTTTTATTGGATGCGGGTTGGGAAACGTAAAAGCTGACACAAAAGTTAATGCACAATAATGTGAACGTGGTCCTCACTTAATGTATCTCCTTTTTATGCAAAAAAGTATTGACACATGGTGGGATCCACAACCGTTGAAACTAACAACAAACCACTCAAAGCACCTTTGGAACTTCTTTGCACCGGTACAATCTTACTTTGCACCAATGCAAAATCACTTTTTACCTTCAAAATAATTTTGCACCAGTACAATCTTACTTTGCACCGGTGCAAATTATGATTGCAACAGTGTAAAATTAAATTCCAAGTGATTCTTCACTTATAATAGGTGATTTTTCCACCTTAGGGTTTAGAGTTTAGTCTTTAGTGTTTAAAGTTTAACTTCTCTAAGCCCTAAACCTTAAATCTTGGACCCTAAACCCCAAGGTGAAAAATCACCTTTCAAATGAAAAATCATTTCTCATACGTGAAATCACTTTCCATAAAACTAAACCCTAAACCATAAATCCTAAACTCTTAGGTCAAAATCACTTCGTACAGGTGAAACCACCATTGGAATAATTTTGCACCGATGCAAAATAAGATTTCACCGATACAAAGGCACCTTGTTATAACCAGGATATCAAATGTCGTTTGAGACGTCTGGGAAGTGGTCCAAACGTCTGGAATTTAATTTTTTTGACGTACGGGTTCGCATCTGCGTGCATGCGCACGCAGACTGCACCGCCGCCCTCCTTCTTCTCTTTCCTCCGTCCCTGCAGACGCAGCCCTTTTCTCTCTCTCTCTCTCCCCACGGCTACCTTCAAATACACCTCTCTCTCTCCCTTACCCTCACTCCACCGCCTTCTTCTTCCTGTCAGCAAGAGAGTTAGCGGGCAAGGGCGGCAGCAGCAGCTGCAGCGAGTGTGTGGGGAGGGGCCGATGCGAGAGGAAGAGAGAGCTTGACCGCGAGGGTGCGAGCTCTCCGGAGTAGCCAGAGCCGATTGACGGGTGCGCAGCAAGCGTGTGGTGCAGGGGAGGAGCTGCTGTAGCTCAGGCAGCAGGCGAGCTCGGCGCGGCACGGCCGTGCGCTGCGGGCGGAGGGCGAGGAGGTCCTGATTCTGGGAAAATTTCCCAGAATCAGACATTTAGACATACGTCCAAACGATGCAGGAGACGTCTGGAGGAAGGTCCAGACGTCTGAAAGGTACGATATTTTACCTTCCTTCTTTCGCGTGTACAGCCATGCAGCCACTCCGTTGAAGGTTTCTGCATCGCTTCGTGTTGAGGACGACCCCTCATATGTGCAGGACTTGTTCGGGAAGGCGCAAGGGCACGTCATCCCACACAGATCGGATGTCTGGGCACAACATCAGACGATGGGGACAGTCTCCAGATGTCTGGAGTGACAGTCGGACGTCTGGAAACTAAGTCCAGACGGTTCAGTGGGCTTCTAGACGTCTGAAGGACCACGCAGATCAAGGTATGACCTGAGCTATCATTTAAGACGTCTGGAAGAAGTTCCAGACGTCTGATTTTGGGCAGACTTGTCATTTTTGACCCGTTTAGGGTCCATTCGGAGTCCATTTTCCACATTTCAAGTCTCGTTCTTCTCAGATTTAGTTCCTCTACCTGTTTACAGTAATTATATACTGTTCTGAGTAGCTCCTTGTATTTGATCCTTGTGTTAGGACCCCGTTCCGTTGCGGCTGTGGGGGTTGCGGAGGCACGTGGGCTTGCCGATTACGCCCCCAGTACTCCCGATTTTGCGGGTAGAGTGGTCCTTTCAATTATTTATCAAAAATTATGCACTTGTGAAATAATTAATAGAGTTGAGGGTATTGCATGAACCCTAGGATTGAAAAACTAGATTGAATGATAGATCCTAGGGTATCGCATAAATCCTAGGACTGGAAAACTAGATTGAATGATAGATCCTAGGGTATGGCATGAATCCTACGACTGGAAAACTAGCTTGAATACATATACATTGCAGTCTTGGAAAAGTAGAAAGGAAATGATAACTGCCTGTAATTGGTTAACAGCTGCCTGATTATGAATGAATAATTACGGTTGGGACCATGGGCTATATAAATATAAAGCTGAAATGATGAAACCTAAATTGGCTGAGTTGAAAAAGCACGAACCCTATGGGGAATTAGGAGTAGAACTCCTGGAAAGTGAATGGAATAGAATTGGGGAAGTGAGCTGGCCCTTGAGTACGGAGTACCAAGGAGAGCGACTGTCCCCCTGTTTAGTGCAGAGCGGAGCTAACCGCCCCAAGGACCCGGGGTTAGATCTGGCCACTTTGTACCGACTTTTGGCCCTCGTGTACACAGTACCGAGGAGAGCTACTAGTGTAGGGAGAGCACTAGCTACCCCACGGGTTCCAGGGTTCTGCTAGCTCTCCTACACCGACTTGTTAGGCCCACTGGGCAAACCAGGGTAGTCAGGTGAAGGTGCGCAGACTGTGGAGGGGCAAGACCCCTGTTTGGTTACTGTGGAGGGGCTGGACCCCTGTTACTGAGAGGGCTCTGCCCTATACTCGTTCCGTGCTGTGCTTTGGGCGCACCCGTTAATGGAAACGACTAACCGCGTGCCAGTGCGGGGTAGCTACCCGTGCGTTTATCGCGCGTGCTGTAGTCACCGTTACGTCTGTCAGCGACCTTGGGGTGGTTGACTGAGGGTAGGACCACCACGGGGGACTCTCCCAGCTAGGAGAGCACCACGAGTTACTTTTACTTTTCAGAAAAGACTGGAATCAAGATCGTTCCCATAAGGAACATTCAAGATCAAGAGAAAGATCTGAGAAATAATTCAATAGTGAATAAATGGAAAAATTAAAGAAAGAAATTAAAAATATAACAGCTACTGTCCACCTTACTGTTTTTCTTAGCTTTTGGTTGCTACTCTACTTAGCGTTTCGCTGACGTGTCACCTTTGTTACCTTTCAGGACCAAGTGTTGAGCAGCCAGAGTCGGCGGCTGCAGAGAGTGCTGGGCCTACTAGAGCCCAGTAGTGTTACTTGTGCAGTACCCTCTGTACTTTTCCTTCTGTTGTAGTGAGTAGTTTCTGTTACCCTGTACTCTTTTTTTGTAAGCATCATGTTTATGTACATGTTTATTTCTTTACTGTTGTGGTGGTGTATACTGTAGTAGTTCTTTCCTTTACTGCTGTATTTTGTTACTGCTAGTTATATGCATGGTGAATGTGGTTTATTTTACTGCTCTTTTGGTTACTTTCTCGTTGGACGACTGAGTCTTAGGATCAGTCGAGTTGGTCCGATTCTCATGTCTCATAGGGATTGGGGAATCGGGTCGTAACACATCTTAAAATAATTTATCATCGGTGAAAAATCATTTTGTACATGTGCAAAATCACCTAGAATAATTTATCATTGGTACAAAGTTATTTATCACCTATGTATTTTAAGTTAAAGTTGTGTGATGGTTTTTTTTAATGTAGCAAGGCCCACGACATAACAAATTTTACGTTCTTTTGTTTCTTTACAATATTAAATATCAATTATCAAGTGGCCTCACATTTACAATGCTATGTGAAGCACGAAAACACCCCTCGCGTCACTTTTTGTGTCATTATCTGCATTTTCCTTCTTTTTGACTTTTTTATTAGATAATAATAGTTAAGTGAGAGTTTGCTAACAAACAAAAAGGTTAAGTGAGACATAGCTGAGTATGGGATAGAGAATAAAGTAATAAATGACTAGATGTATTGAAGAGAGATTAATGGCATATTGTATATTTTTATTTGTCAAAAAGTAAAAAAAACATATGATGTAACGCATTTTGCAATGCATGGATGAGAGTAGTGGTTTCAATTGGTATATTGTAGTTTTCCATCGGTGGAAATCACTTTTTACCAATAAAAAATTACTTTCCAAGTGAAACAACTTTTCATAGGTGAAAAATCACGTTTAAGTTGAAATTTTATTTTCCACTAGTAAAATGGCAAACACACGATGTATTTTTATTTTCAACTGATATGTTTTGATTTTCACCCGGTTGAAAATCATTTCTAGCCAGTGTGTTTTTGGTCTGCTTGATTTTCAACCAATTTTACTTTTCAATCGATGGAAAATGGGTTTCCAATCAGTGTATTTTGGTGTGCTTGATTTTCAATAGGTTGATTTTCCTTTTCAACTGGATTTTCAACAGATAGATTTCTTCTTAAAAAGTAAAAAGTGATTTCACCTGTCAAGTTTAGGTTTAGGATTTAGTAGTTAGGGTTTAGGGTTTAAATTTATGGAAAGTGATTCTTTACTTATGTAAGATGATTTTTCACTTGGAAAAGTAATTTTTCAACCTAAGGTTTAAGGTTTAGGATTAACATTAAATATTAAACCTTAAATGCTAAGGTAAAAAATTATTTTTTTAAAATGAAAAATTACTTTGAATAGGTGAAGAATTACTTGGAGTAGATGAAAATCGATTAAAATATATCGATTGAAACACACCGATTGAAATACATCGATTGAATTTCTTAGTTAGATATAAATTATTTGATTAGGTGGGGACACGTATTACAAAATATATTGTACCACATGTGTCAAATGAAGTTTATTTATCTTATACTTCGTATAAATGAAAGTTATGTCGTGGCATGTTGTTGTTGTAATATCTTAATTTTTGGGGATTGAATTTAGAAGTAATTTAGTTGGATATTTTAGTGAATGAAGTTCTCGGCTCGAGTAGAATAGAAGAAGTGAGAGGGATAAAAGAAGAGAGGGCTCATGGTGGTCCTTGTAATTTATCCAAATAAAAGAACTCTTTTACAAACCAAAATCGGAGTCCCGATCATTGTTTCTGTTCCTTTCGCCGAGACTCTTATGTGCTAATTATCTATTGTATAGATTTCTCTCTCCCATAATTATCATCCCGTACTCAGTGTATTTTACCTCGTAGTTTCTCGTATGTGCTTTTGAATCTATGGTAACTAACGTCTATCCTCTGAATCCATTGTAGATTCTCAACAAATTCTGAATTTCAATGATATTGGAAGTCCTAACATCTTCGGTACTTTTTGGACAGAGGAATAAAAAAAAGAGAAACTATAAAAGAAATAAGTAGAAATTGAAATTCGGAGAGGAATTAGATTTTTTTTTAATTTAAGTAGAAAGTTAAAATTAAATTAAATATTTGAGAAAAATAAGTATCACATTATCAAATTATAAACGATAAAAAGGAGAAATAAAATGATTTCACCTCTGAATTATTTTTTTTCAAAATTAATTAATTTTGAAAAAAAATAATTTAGAGGTGAAATCATTTTATTTCTAATTTTGAAATAAAATAATTTTAAACTTAAGAGTATAATAAAAAAACTTAATTTTTTCCTTTGGTAAACAAGCAGCCCCTCGATGGGTGGAATTACAAAAAAGTAAGATCAGAAAAAAATGGGTAGCAGAAGAAGTCACCGTGTTGTGATGATAGGTTATTATTTTGTTCTTAAATATACAAGAAGATAGGTAGCCTTACTCTGCTTGTCAAACAGTGCCCAATGTAGTGTTTCCAAGTTTCTATTTCTCATTTGGATTTGCGGACAGCTAATTGGAAAAAAAAGAAAACCACGGAAACAAAAAATTAAGCTAATAATGATATGATGCGAGAGAGGTGGCTCTTTGGTGGAGCGAGTCAGCGGAGAAGGCTCGTTATAACTAATTTTTAATTCGTGTGATGCTAAAAATGAATCACTGTCATGGAAGCTAATTATATAAAAATTTAATATAATTTTCAATCGACATATCTTAACTTTTTATCATTGAAAAGTACATCATATATTATAAAGTATATTATCTGATATATCTTAATTTTTATTAGTAAAAAAAAAATATCGATCATAAATCAAAATATATCATATATTGTAAAATATATTATTTGATATATTTTAACTTATAATTGATGTCTTAGATTTATTTTATATTATTTGATTATATATATATATGATTTTAAATTCTCGTAAAGATATATTTAATATTGATCTTTAATAAAAAAATACAAAATAAGGAGATAGATAACAAAGTCAAAATTTAAAATAAATATACATGCTAAATAATTTACAAGAAAAATAAAATAAAAATAAAAATAAAGAAAAAAAAAAGAAAGCAACAGATATATGAAAAATAATAAAAAAAAGAATGATTTATCCAACAACATTAATGTATACTACAGTATCTGTTACACATCAAATCTATTATATCAAAGACACCTCGAAAAGAATGATTTTGATTTTTCTTGAACAATCAAGAATTAATTGGTGTTTAGATCGGAAAGGGTTGTAAAGGAATTGAGAGGGAAATATAGTGGAGTTTATTTGAGAATTTGAACTCCAATTCTTCAAAACAAATGCAACCAAAAAATTCCACATGTGAGAATTATGTGGGAGAATCTATCTGCATTTACAAATTCCACCCAGGTGTAGAATCAACTTATCCTAGCATGTTACATCTAAACTTGGAATAACCTTAGCTTAGAATATGCAAATGCCAAATATGGGAATAATGGGATTGCTAACAGGCTTGAGCATCGAGTGGGTTAAGTTAGTCTATTAAGTTTCCTGCTCTTCTTGGTTGTTATTGAGTTGGGCTTCACTTTTGAAGCCCAAGCTTGCTTAAGAAATTATGGCCCGTTCACAAACTACTCATATAGCCTAATTTGTCCATTAAGCTCATTGGTTAGTATTCAAGGAAAATGAATACTTTATCAGATTCAAGATAATTTGTAAAAGAAATTAATAATTTTCAATTAGGCCAAATTGGAGTGAATTGGGGGTAAACTTTAAAATTGGCATCCAAGTTTGAGATCATTTGTAGGCTGATTGGGTTTAACCCACTTCTAATCGGCTAAAATCCTAAACTGCAACGAATAACTAATCCAATTGGGTTGGATATCCACAAGCTCATTGGGTACCCGACTCAATGGGCAGTTTTGATTGCCAACCTTATCCCAGATACTAAAATCCCTCTTTGGGATGGCCATTTAGACCCGGGTGCACGAATTGATCACTTTGGAGTGGCTGCAAGTCTGGCAGGATATGTGGAGCAACAACGTCAACAAGAGAGGATGATCCAATTGGATCGGATCATCTGTTTGAAGGATCCAAACAGGTTCTTGTTTCGGCCAAAAAAAGGCAACACGTGGGGAGGGGGTCTGTTGGTAAAGAGTTAAGAGCCGGTCAACTGACGTCGGGTTGTAGAAGAATTAAAAAAAGGGAGATTTTTACATGAATACCGTAGAATCACGTGGAATAACATATATGCCCTTGTCTTCTTACTAACTATGCACATACCCTTGTAAAATTTGCCTTGCTTAACATCACTGTCCTTTTGTTTAGATATTCTGTCAAATTTGGTAGAATGTAGGTAAAGGATTTCTCTATTCAAGCCCCTATTTCTCTGACGAGGACTCTTAAATAGCTCTTTGAACCTATGAGGTGTTTGATTCACTAAAAGATGTCATTTCTCTAGTAGGGTAAAAAGGATATAACCGGAGGAAATAGAGGAGTGACAAGGTGGAAAGGGGGGAAGAAAATATACAAGAGAGAACATAAATCTATGGAAAGTTCAACGCAAAAGAAAGTCATTTACTTTTCACTCATTTTCCATCAACTTTGACAGTAAAGGCGTATTAATATAAAGAAAATAAACTTTTTAGGAATAGTTATGTAAATAAAAAAGAGTTAAGTGATAAGCGTACCTGTACATCAATTTATCTATTTAAATCTATAGCTCGTGACACCGTCTAAACATAAGATGATGTCATGGACTATTACACCTCTCTTCAATAAAAGAAAGAATGTACAAACGTACACCAAGCATTTCTCATGTGGTATTACCACAAATGATTCAAGGGGTGTATCAATACAAGATCTCTAAAAAAAAAACGTAACAACCAAATGATATACCTCGTGGTAGTTGACGCCAGCCATAGGATGGGGGCCACGGTGGCCATAGGAAAACATAAATTGTATAAAATACACGGAGACGGATACGTAAGAAGTTGGGAAAGGCAGAAGAGAGAGGACAAAATAAGGTTCAACCATGTGTAGCCGACAAGAGAGATATAATAGTTCAGGCACATGATTCTAGTGAATTCAGTTTGGTTGAGGAGTCGATTAGAAACATGATTTTTTTATTTAAGTCAACCTAACTTGGTATTCGATCGAGTTAGGTGATGATTTCAGCCGATTCCCATTTCCGGTGTATATGTCTCTTTGTTGTCGCTTTTGTTTTTTAGGCGCCGTGCATGGGTTGATTTCTATCTCGTTTGTTTTTTACTAAATTGATTGTGATAGTTGATGGCATAATTTTAGATATTTACATGATATTTATTAACGAGAATTTTTACGTAGATGACAATAGAAACGTTGTATATGATGTGCCTGTCACTGCATTCTAAACTTTTCTCAACTTTCATTTAAATTTTATTGAAAAAGTTAAGTCATTTTAATCATGGTCACTTCATTAAGTGATTTTAAACTTAAAAATAAGTGAAAATTATATTTCTAATGGTAGAGGTATCTTTCTTTTTCTATCCTCATCCTTTCACCTTTCCTCCTTTCTCTATCTCGTCCGACCATCTCTTCCATCTCCTCCACCAATCGCGCTTCTCAACTCAAGCCAAAATTGGTCTTGAGGCACTTGCACTCACAAGCATCCTGGAGTCAAAGAAGTTGAAGAGGCAAAGGATGATGGTGTGGTTGATGTGATGCTTGGCAAGCTTGCCGTTGAGGTTCAAGGAGGTGACAAGGTGGAGGAGGAACTCATAGACTTGCTGAAGGTGTGGCCAGGCAGAGTCGAGGACAAGCTCCTTGTCCTCTGTGTTGTAAGCAATGTTGGAGGGGAGGGGGAAGGGGGAGGAGGAGAAAGTGGCTCTATCGTGGCTGGACGAGGGGAGAGAGAGGAAGAGGTTGGAGGAGACCATGTGGATGGACTTGAGGATGGCTGGGTCGGGAAGGTAAGGGGAGGGGGAGAAAGGGGAGAAGGAAGTGTAGTTGATGAGATTGGTGCTTAAGGTCTTTTCCGAGGGTTTGGAGGGAGGGGTTCGAAGGTGGGGGGAGCAGAGGGAGAGCTTGTAGAGGAAGGGGGTGGGGTAGTTGATGAAGTTTGACTCATCATAACTAAAATATTTAAGTTATGCTATAAACTAAGTTAAAACACTACTAATTAATTCAATAAATGGGTTAAGTGTGGGATTTATGGAAAATGACCTAAAGCACTCAATTTGTTTTAAAAATGATAATTAGGTCATAATTAAGAGATTATGTACTTAAGTATATAAATGGCTAAATCAAATGTTAATTGAACATCAAAATGAACTCAAATCCACAAATCAATTTTTGAAATAATTTCTAATATGTTCAAATCACATGCCATAAAAATTACAAAGCATTCTGGCATCATTAGAACCTTAGATTTAATATCTTACACTTAGGTCCTCCCTTTAGTATTTAAGCATTCACATATTTTAAGTGTAAAAGTTGCAGGAACTTAGTCGTAATCTTTCAGCGACTTGTGGGTAATGATTTCTAGCCACTTATGGGTTTCTAAGCAAATGTTTTACCGGTTAACTTTAAGGGCTACTCTTGTAAAAAGCTCAGAAGACTTGGGTGCACTCTCCTCTTCTCTTGCTTGAACACGAAGGACATAGATAACCTCAACCGTCCATCCTTGTTCAGTTGATCCAATAGTGGATTTAGCTCCAATCTGCTAGAGCCGATTCGAAATGCTTCGAGCGTAAAAGTAGATCACATCCTACGGTTGATTTTTATCCTAACCTCTCACGCGCCATCCATAGCACATCTCTACCGTTGAGACCCAACGTCCTCTCACCCACGATTCCCAGTAACCCCGAGCTCTTACACCTATTTAAACACCTCCTCAGAGCTCTTGAGACCCCTATCGGTTCCCTCCCCTATTGATCCGATCACTCGTCCCTTTCCAGTTCCTTATCCTCCTTCGTCCACTACCTGTGACAGAGGCTGCAATCCCTTCCCCAATTCGATCCATGTCACTAAGGATCCCATAACTCCTGAATACATCCCAGAGCTCCTCTTCCTTCGAGCTTTCTTCACTTGAAGCTTTTCACCTCTTTTCGTCGCCACAACTACCTGCTGTGGATCCTCAAGGTCCCTTTCATCTATTAGATTAGGATTTATTGCTTACTTGGTGTAAATTAGATTAGATTAAATAGATTAGAGTAGAATTAGCATTTTCATATCAATCATATTAGATTAGTTTAGATTAATTGTAGTTATCTGTAGTGTTTCTTTGATTAGACATCTTTGATCAATTCCAATTAGAGATGCTAATTCTCATCTTCGCAATGACTCGCTAATCTCCCACACCATATCACAATCATTTCTCACCGCTCCCTCGATGTTTTTGATCGCCTCACCATTCCATCCATTAGAGCCATAATAGATCTAAAGCTCTCTAGCTTCTAGATCCATAGTGCACTCAAATCCACTCGAGGGCTATCCCATTCACTTCACATGTTCACAATAGCCCTCCCCGTGGTCTAAATTGATTGAATCAGATTTGATTTTGATGTCTAATTGGAAGATTAGAAATTCTAATTGGTTTAAATTGAATTTAATCGATTGAATTGAGTCATTTGTTGTGTAATTGAGTTAATCATGATGATTTTGAAGTGTTTGGATTGGATTTTTATCATTAGATGCCTTTGTGCTTAATTTCTTTATTGCTACTGTATTTCTTCTTCACTAATTTGATTCCCTTGTTCATGTTGTCTATAGCGTAGGAAAGGGAATCGGATTAGGGATTCTAAGGTTTCTTGGGCTTTGATCTGATTGATATTGATTTTTGAACCTTCTACATAGCATTTGCGACAAGTGTAATTGATGTTTAATTGCTTTGAACATGATTTGGAGTTTTTAGCTTCTGAGCACAGCTTGCAAATTGATCTGTATACCTGATATTTCAATCTAAGCTCTGATGGTTTGAATGAGGTTTTAAAATGATTTTTCCATAGTCTTAGATTTTATTGGAATGATTTCATTTGAGGTTCTAAATTCAAATCTAAGATCTGAAATGCTTTTATCTTTATTTTAGATGAGATTGTAACAAGTTTTGATCAAGGATTTAAACTGAGTTTTGATGTTATTAAACTTATATGAATTTTTTTGGAGAAGTTTATCTATAGATCTACATCTTAGACAGCTCAAAGGACCTAAATTCTCATTTGATAGTAGCAGAAAGCTTTTTTAATGCTAGGATTAGCTGAAGGTTTTAAACTGAAGCTCTTAATCATTTATGCATCTACTTGGAGTTAAGATGAGTTTTTAGGAAAGTTGAATGGCAGAAGCATGTCTCAAAAGCATTCATGAACTTTTGTTGGTTTTAATTGGAATTGAAATAGCACGTAAATTGTTACGAATGCACTCCAAGATATTTTTTTAAGACGTCTGGGAGGTGGCCCAGACATCTGGAACCCCTTCCAGACGTCTAGGATCTATTTTTTCGGTGGCACGCGGGGCTGCGTCTGCGCGCAGGCACGCGCAGACCCGCAACCGCCTTCTTCTCTCTTTTTCCCTCTCTCCTCCTACGACCGCAGTCTGTCTCGCTCTCTCTCTCCCTCCCAGTGCGACTTTAAAAAGCCACGCCCTCTCCCTCACTCTCATCACCTCCGCTCCCTTCCTCTTCTCCTTCCAGCCGGTGCGCGAGTGCGAGCGCGAGCGAGCGGCGGCAGCGAAAGCCACGGTGAGTGCAGGAGGAGGTGCTGCGCAAGGGAGGAGGCGCTCGGCCGTGAGGGCTCGAGCTTGCCGGGGCAGCGAGAGCCGGCCGGCGGGGTAGCAGCAGACGCGGGGTGACGCATGAGGCATGCTGCAGCTCGAGCAGCAGGCGGACGAGGCGCGGCGCGGCCGTGCGTCACGGGCGGAGAGCGCGTCGAGCTCTGATTCTGGAAGTTTTTCCAGAATCAAACGTCTGGGCTTCCAACCAAACGACGATTAACACGTCTGGAGGACTATCCAGACGTCTGGTAAGTAAGTTATTTTTTCGTCTTCTTCCTTTTCTGCAACCGTCCGTACTGAGCACAAGGAATGGGTACGTGCAGGTTCTGAGATTCGCATCCAACGCGAATCAGACGTCTGGCAGCGGTACCAGACGATTAGAGGGACTTCCAGACGTCCGGGGTGACCATCGGACGTTTGGGAACTAGGCCAGACGCCCCCGCAGGCTTCTGGACGTCTGAGAGACTACGCAGGACAAGGTACCATCTGATCCCCACTTTTAAGACGTCTGGAAGAAGTTCCAGACATCTGATTTTGGACTGTTTCATCATTTTCGACCCGTTTAGGGCCTGTTCGGAGTCCGTTTTTCGCATTTCGAGTTGCATTCTTTTCGGAATAAGATCCTCTACCCGTTTCCAGTATTTATATACTGTTTTGAGAAACTCCTTGTGTTTGATCCTTGTGATAGGACCCGGTTCCATTTCAGTCTTGGGATTGCGGAGGCGTGCGGGATTTCCGACCACGCCCCAGTACTTCCGTTGTAGCTGGTAGAGTGGCTTTAGAATTTATTAACATAATTTGTTACAATTATGGAACAACTCATAGAACCTAGGGCATTGCATGAATCCTAGGAATGAGAAACCAGATTGAATGATAGATCCTAGGGTATTGCATGAATCCTAGGGCTGGAAAACTAGATGGAATGATAGATCCTAGGGTACAGCATGAATCCTAGGGCTGGAAAACTAGCGAAATGAATATACATATTGCAGTCTTGGAAAATGTGGAAAGGAAATAATAGTTGCCTGTAAATTGGTTTAACAGCTGCCTGTTATGAATAAATGAACATGATTGAGAACATGGATTGTATGAACGTGAAACTGGAAAGGTGAAACCTGAATGTGCTGAGTTAAAAGAGCTGGAACCCTACGGGGAATTAGGAGTAGAACTCCTAGAAAGTGAATGGAATAGAATTGGGGAAGTGAGCTGGCCCTTGAGTACGGAGTACCAAGGAGAGCGACTGTCCCCCTATTTAGTGCAGAGCGGAGCTAGCTACCCCAGGGACCCGGGGTTAGGTCTGGCCACTTTGTACCGACTTGCTGGCCCTCGTGTACGCAGTACCGAGGAGAGCTACTAGTGTAGGGCGAGTACTAGCTACCCCACTGGCCTCGGGGTTCTGCTAGCTCACCTACACCGACTTGTTAGGCCCACTAGGCAAACCAGGGTAGTCAGGAGAGGGTGCGCGGACTGTGGAGGGGCAAGGCCCCTGTTTGGTTACTGTGGAGGGGTTAGACCCCTGTTACTGAAAGGGCTCTGCCATGTACTGGTTCCGTGCTGTGCTTTAGGCGCACCCGTTAACGGAAACGACTGACCGCGTGCCAGTGCGGGTTAGCTACATGTGCGTTTATCGCGCGTGCCATAGTCACCGTTACGTCTGTCCATGACCTTGGGGTGGTTGACTGAGAGTAGGATCACCACAGGGGACTTTCCCGGCCAGGAGAACACCACGTGCTACTTCTACTGTTCAAGATCAAGTGAAGGATTTGAGAAATAGATAAATTGTGAAACAATAGAAAGACGTAAATAAAGGAAGAAAGAAAATAAAACAGCTACTGTACACCTTACTGCTTCTTTAGTTTAGCTGCCACTCTACTCAGCGTTTCGCTGACGTGTTACACTCGTTACTTTTCAGGACCAGGTGTTGAGCAGCCAGGGTCAGCGGCTGTAGAGGATGCTGGGCCGAGTAGGGTCCAGTAGAGTTACCACTGCTCTTTTGTGCCCTTTTTGTTTCCACTGTAGTGAGTAGTTTTTGTTACTCTCTGTACTTTTCTTTACCCGCAGTTCTTGTTATGTTATAAATGTTGTTCTATTGTTGTGGTGGTACATGCTGTAGTAGTTCTTTTTTTACTGCTGTATTTTGTTACTGCTAGTTATATTTCATGTTGAATGTGGTTTATTTTACTGCTCTTTTGGTTACTTCGTCGTTGGACGACTAGGTCTTGGGATTAGTCGAGTCGGTCCGGTTCTCGTGTCTCATAGGGACTCGGGAATCGGGTCGTTACATAAATTCTTGTAGAATGTTTCTGTCAGCAAATGTGTATATTACTAACTGATCAACCTGATTGTTTTGATGTAATTCAATGTTTAAATCATGACTTGTGCTTAATTCTGGTTTAAAATGATCTTCGAAAGTCTTTCATGTTTAGATCTTTATTTCCAACATTTTTATGGAATTTTTTAGGCTTGGAATAAATTTCTTAGATAGCCATTTTTTAGTACTTTTACTAAAAAATATGTGGAAAATATAAACATAATGTAAATAAATAATTGAAGAGTGTAGTGAGTGAGATTGACTCATATGGAATGTGTGTGTAATTAGATTTGTGTTTATAAGTGTTTAGCTTGTAGATACTATCGTAGAAATTAGGATCTTTCTTTAGTTTAGAAATAAAAAAATAAAAAATGAAAACCCAAAAGGGGTCTTCCTTTCCCTTTTTTTTAGCTTGCTCTCCTTTAGTTTTCCATATAAAACTTAAAACTAAAAAAAAAAATTGAAAAGTCTCCCAAAATCCTAAAAAGGCCTATGCATATAGTGTAAATATGTATATAATGTAATATTGTATATTAACTTATATATATATATACTGAATATCTTAAGCTTAACTTAATTACCAGTCAAGTTATAGTGTGTAGTAATATGTTATTATTTATGCTAAATTATGTATGTATATATATATATATATATGTGTGTACATAACTCATGTATGCACCACACATATGCTATGTGTGTGTATATATAAGTAACTAACTTAAAATCCTAGGTATTTATTATGTAAAGTAAGATATTTATAATCTATTTAACTAATATATATCTATGGTAACTAAGTTAATAATGTACATTAATAATTTAATCTAACATATTAGTAGGTTAATTATTTAATGAGCTAAGTAATAATGTACTCTCATAATTTATACTAATTTTTAACCCGTGTCTTGTTGTGGAGTATGTTTTGATTTTTTACTAATTGAAAATTAAAATACAACAGTTGAGAATAAAACACATAATGATGTATTTTAGTTTTCCAAATACCGATTGAAAATTAAAATCCACCATGTGTTATAAAATGTATTGTCCAGTGTTTAAAAAAATTCTCAAATCCTAATTTAGAAAATAAAAATACATCACTTGTCTAAAATGTATTGCAACAAATACATCGGTCAAAATACACCGCACGTTCAAGAATGCATTACCACTACGAAAGTCAAAACAATATCCGATGTGAAGTATATTATAAGAAAATGCCCTACTTGGTGTATCTTAGTTTTCGAATGGCAAAAAAAAATATCGATCTGAAATCAGAACACTTCGTGCATTGGAAAATGCATTGGTTTGGTACGGGAGCACAAGAGTCAAAATAATATCAAAGGTAAAGTATATTGTAAAAAAATGTAGTGTCCGGTGTATCTTGGTTTTCGATCGATAGGAAAAAAATATCAATCGAAAATCAGAACACACCGTTCGTTGTAAAATGTATTTTACGATATATTTTAATTTTTAATCGATGTCTTAGATTGTATTTACATTATCTCGTTTTGTACATGTATTATGTCATATTTTGTAGAAATATATGATAAAGATGAAATTTGAAATGAATATATCCACTAATTGATGTAGAATAATAAAAAATAAATAAATAAAATAGATAAAAGGAAAAGGGGCAGAAGAGAGATAAAAAGGGAGAGAGAGCGTCTGAGCCACATCAATCAATTGGAAAAAAATAATAAATAAATCGTAAACAAAGAAATAAGAACAGTAATAGGGGTACGATTATTTATTGTCATTAAAGATCGTAACTTATCTTAGAACATATTTATAACCTTATATATAGACTGTATAGTAATAAGCTTATAGTACGTAGCTTAACCTACGTATATCATTGTACATATAATGTGTAAATATAATAATAAATCTAATTAAATAACTTAAAATTCTTAATTAAATATTTAAATATGTATGTTAGTCTAATTATAGCTTAATTAGGTCATGTACATAGTGCATATAACTTAAATAGCCTTATAATGTACATATGTAACATTAGTGTAAATATTTACCTATAATAGTAATTAATGTAATCTAACTTATGTAATTATTAGTTGTATATGTTAATTTAATATTTATGACCTTAATTTGTCATTATCAACCTAAAATAACCCTTAATTAATCAATTCAATTCCTAAATAAATTGCTGCACGGATTTGTGCTGCTGAATACAATTGAAGGGCATTACATTTAGTGCCACGTACGTCAGTGGCGCGCGACGTAGTTGAGTCATATTTATTGAATCGTCTCTTGTAACTACCTGTTCGAAAATAGGGGTGGGCTCCCTGGTGAGACGTGCGCTACGCATGCTTCATCTAATCTTTGTACTGTGTGTGCACATGCGTAGTGTGTGACCTATTAGAGTTGAGTCCAGAGTCCTATAGCCCATAGGTTAAGGCCGACAAGGGGTGGCCCACTCGGGGTGACGACCAGAGGTGGAATAAACATATTTAAGCATATATGTGGTTAAGGTAACCATGCAGCGATTGATTCAACCAAATGGATTGTCGATTCAGTTTGAGGTGGTCCCAAATCCATTTTGGCCTAAGTGTTAAGGTAGGTTCAAAGGTTTAAAAAATTGACTTAGTGTAAGGAGAGAGGAAGAGAGTTAAAAAATTTGGCTTAAGTGACTAAGTTTAGCTTGAGGTTGAGTGTGTGTTGAGTGTTCAAAATATTAAATACATATTTTAGTATATAGGTTAAGTTATTATTTTTACCTTTGTGTTTATAGTTTTCAAAGGCATGTTTATGTAATTTTAATTATGTATAGATAGTAGTAATGAATATATAGATATAAGTATTACAAGATTAATCTTATTCTTATTGAAATGATATTCTTTTGGGTTTGGTATATAGTTTTTAAGATAAGATTTTGTATATAAGTTTCTTCTCTTTATATTCATTTGTACTAAATTACTATTCTTAAATGTATATAGGTACATATATTCTTAAGGTATTATATAGTACTAACATTGGTTCAATCTTTCTAATTTATATACACTTAACTTGGACTAATTGATGCGCACACATCTATGACCTAAAATATCTCTTTATGCATGTTCCTAATGTCATAAAGTATCATGCATTATAAATATTGCATAATATATATCATCATGTATTTAAATTAATTTGTATAAATTGTATAATAATTTGTCTCTTGTTGTGCATAGAGGATAGAACAATATCATTTCGGGGCGTCAAATTGAATATCCAACCGTACGAATCTGATCAGGGCGATGAACAGAGTTCAATGCCTTCGAGATCGCCCCGATCGGACCTTTGTAGTGTCAGATGCAGTCCGAGGAATATCAAAGGTCAAGGGACAAGGTGGTGAAAATCCAAACTTCAAATGATAAATCCAATTACACGGACGGGTTTGGATCAACAATCGCAGCCCAACAGTATGAGAATCGGTCTAATCCAACATTCGTGGCACCACCTACGAGCATTTGAAGATGGATGGCCAGGATGACGCTATCCCAACGGCCTAAATGGCCCAAGCACACTCGCAACACTTCTTCAATTGATCAATGCATCTCGACTGTTGGATCGAGATCCAATGATTATGAGTGCGCGACCCTTAAAACAAAAACTCAACACACTCATGCGAGCAGCGCAGCGGTTGAGCGCCTTATGCATAATGTGCGCTGCACGGGAGCGGATTAATCCGTGAGGAGAGGCATGCGGCGAAATTCAGCTGCGCAATCGAGATCAAGCTGCTGTGAAGTGGGGACGTGGTGCGATCAGGTCGTCGGATGCATACACGCATGATGACGCGCCATCACACGTATGATTGCATGTGGAAGTGAAATGACCCTTCCCAAGGGTCGTTCGAGTTTTTCTGAAAAAGATAGGGGCGTGAGCGGAATTTTAAACCCCTTGGTTTAGGTGTGTGGGTGTTGCGAGGAAGAGAAAGGTTTTGAGAGGGAGATTTCGCAATTTCGCTCTCTCTCTTTCCCACACCACAAACCCACTCCCTCACCCACGCACACACACCTCCCATCACAAAACCCTAACCCTCTCCCATTAAAAAGACACCACCACCTTCACCTCTCCATCTCCACCACCTCCACCTCCACATCTCTACCACCTGTCGGCAATCGCCTCCTTCCTCGTCACCCTTGCAGCCACGAGTAGGCAGGAAGGAGGGGAGCTCGAGACGGAGGAGCATGGGAGAGAGGGAGAGTGAGAGCGTGAAAGAAAGGGAGAGTGTGGGCGAGGGAGAGGGAGAACGAGGTACTCGGGAGAGGAGGTACGGTCGAGGGAGCTCCGCGACCTCCTGCAGCTGCTGGAGGAGCAGTTGCAGTTTCGCAGGCGGAGGATCGCACGAAGAGAAGCCCGCGAGGCATTCTGCAAAATCATTTTTCCGTAGTATCAGATGTATAGAGGAGCCTCAGGACGTCTGGAGCTAGTGCCGAACGTTTGATAGCACGAAGGGGTTGAGGTACATACCATGCACGTGCCTACTTTTCATGTACGTAACTTTATATGTGTCGTGTTTTTGAAGCAGCGCGTGCATATGCAGGTGCAGGCATTGGAAAGGTGCATGGCGTGCCCTTCGAGGTGCTTTAGGACGTCTGGATGTCTCTACAAACGTCTGATAACCCTCTCAGACGTCCGGGAGCACTGACAGACATCTGGAAGGATCCCAGGACCGTTGTGAGGGGTTCCAGACATCCAAGATCAACGCAGGAAAGCAAGGTGAGATTCTGAGGTCATTTAAGACATTTGAGTCTAGTCCTAGACGTCTGATTTTAGTCAGTATGTGCATTTTTGGCCCGTTCAGGGCCCAAACGAAATCGGTTTTGCGCAAACAAAGTATTGTTGGTTTCCATTCGAGTGACCTAATTTAAAGGTTGGTTGATCCAAGGGATCAACTTTACCTCTTTGTTCCTGTGAGAGATTATTAGGTCCTTTCTTTTAGTGTTCAAGTGAATTAAGAGCCGGATTTCTTAGGGTTTCTCTTAATAGATCTTTTCAAGCAATGACTTGGGCACACCTCCTTTTGGAATTTTCAGTTCTTTGTTAGAAGTTGTGTCTCTAAAACCCTAGCTTGGAATCCTGGGTTGGCTCTAGTTGGTCCAATTAGTTGCCTCAGAAATGGGTAATTAGGGCTCAAGCAAGAAGGTTTTAGCCCTAGTTACCTTAAGTGGATATGCAGTTAAAGTGTGTTGAAATTTAAAATCAGGCAACTCTGTGAATTACTAAGTACAGAAGACAGGTAGCTCTAAATTGATTTCTCTTTTCTTTTTCCTCTTTAAAATGTGAGGGGCTTAAGAGGGAGGGCTGAAGGTTACCTGTCCCTGGTGTGGTTGCTGTGCGGCCGTTTGTCCTTTCTTGCCTTCCTTTCCTGCACAAGAAAAGAGAGATTAGATTAGTATAAAATCAGAAATTATGATTTTGAAGCTTCTAAAATGCTCGTGTCTCCCCGGCAAAGGCGCCAAAACCTGGTAGCGGTGTAAAATCGACCGGTTTGATTTTATTTTATTACTTGAATACAAAAATTCTCCGACGTCGAACTTAGGGAGCAAGCTTGATTCTAGAAGCGTAGAAAATCACAATTTACAATATACTGTTTTACAAAAAGATTAAAGAGATGAAGTAAAAATTTGTTTCTTCTCTTTTCTTCTCTTTCTTCTTTTGTAGTCCTTTCTCTCTGCCTTTACACGTCTGACTCCATGGATCAGACGCCTTAAGCAGCCACTTGCTACAGTGCTTGTGCTCTCCTTCTTCTTCTTTCTTTCAGCTACTGCTGCTGCTGCTTCTTCTTCTTCTTGGTTTCTTCTTTTTCTCTTCTTTTAGTTGCTTGGCCTTGCTCTCTGCGGTAGCTTTCTTCTCTTCTTTCCTTCCTCAGGTGGCTCCTCCCCTTCCTCTTCTTCTACTTCAACTTCTGTTACGACCCAGTTCCCGAATCCCTGCAGGACACGAGACTAAACTGACTCGACTGATCCCAAGACCCAATCGTCCAACGAGAAAGTAACCAAAAAGCAGGAAAAGTAAACCACATTCACTATGCTAAGAAACAAACAGTAACAAAAGTACAGCAGTAAAGAAGCAAAACTACTACAGTATACACCACCATAACAGTAGAAAGGTAACTAGGTACAGGAATATAAAGTACAAAATGTAAGAGTATAGAGGGGCAAGAAACTTGTCACTACAACAGAAAAGGAGTACAACAAGAAGCTACAACTACTGGGCTCTACTGAGCCCAGCACCCTCTGCAGCCGTAGGCTCTAGCTGCTCAACACCTGGACCTGAAAAGGGGTTATGAGTACAAAACGTCAGCGAACGCTGAGTAGAGAGGCAACCAACTAACTAAAATAGTAAAGGTGGACAGGTAACTGTTGTTTTTCAATTACTTTATCTAACTAATTATTCTTTTTCACTGCTTGGTTTATTTATCAGGTCTCTTCCTTGATCTCGAATGTTCCTCGTGGGAACTATCTTGATTGCAGTCTTTTCCGAAGAGTAGAAGTCACACGTGGTTCTCTCCTGACCGGGAGAGTCCCCCGTGGTGGTCCTACACCCAGTCAACCACCCCAAGGTCATGGACAGACGTAACGGTGACTATGGCACGGGCGATAAGCGCATGGGTAGCTACCCCGCACTGGCACGCGGCCAGTCGTTTCTGTTAGAAGGTGCACCCAAAGTATAGCACGGAACTAGTATAGGGCCTAGCCCTTTCAGTAACAGGGGTCTGGCCCCTAAGAACCAAACAGGGGTCTTGCCCCTCCACAGTCCGCGCACCCTCGCCTGACTACCTTGGTTTTCCCAGTGGGCCTAACAAGTCGGTGTAGGGTGGCTAGCTGAACCCCAGGCCCTGTGGGGTGGCTAGCTCTCTCCCTACACTAGTAGCTCTACCTAGTATTGTGTATGCGCAGGCCAAGAAGTCGGTACAGAGTGGCCAATTCTAACCCCAGGTCCCAACCCTAGGGCGGCTAGCTTCGCTCTACACTAAACAGGGGGACAGTCGCTCTCCTTAGTACTCCGTACTCAAGGGCCAGCTCACTTCCCCACTCACATTTCCAGTTCCATTCCATTTATTTCCAGGAGCTCTACTCCTAATTCCCCGTAGGGTTCATGCTCACATTCCTCAGGCCATTCCATACCAAGCTTCATCATTTCTATTTCCATTCTCAGGTTATACACATGCAAATTGTAATTTTATCGTTCACATTTCCATATTCAGGTTATTCACAAGTAGCTCGTGTTTCCAACATTCACCTTTCCATTTCCAAATTATATACATGCAGCTCATATTATGTCATTTCACGTGTGCGACAGGAAAGTTACATTCAACAGTTAACTAGCACAAGTACTACATATTTCGCAGGCAACTGTTATTCATTTACAGGTAATTGTTGTCATTCTA
The DNA here is from genome assembly GCA_037157565.1 of Thalassia testudinum. Classification (NCBI taxonomy): domain Eukaryota; kingdom Viridiplantae; phylum Streptophyta; class Magnoliopsida; order Alismatales; family Hydrocharitaceae; genus Thalassia; species Thalassia testudinum. The sequence goes on along the minus strand of JAZHRO010000010.1, from coordinate 9,612,333 downwards.
TCTACTCATTCAAGATTGCAATCCATTCATTCAATACAGACATTCCAGTATTTCTAGTCCTAGGATTCATGCCATATCCTAGGTTCTAATCATTCATTCCACAAATGCATTCAGGTTTGTATTTAAATTAGGGGAAGCCACTCTACCAGTAAACTCAGGAGTAGTGGAGGCTTGAACGGCATGCTCACGTGCCTCAGCAAATCCCGAACCCGCAACGGAACAGTATAGTATAGAAAGTCTTCTAACAAGTAGAGGAATTCATACGAAAAGCATCGGTATCTTATTTGCGGAAAACAGACCTCAAACGGACCATAATTGGGTGAAAAACAATGTTTCTGACTCAAATCAGACGTCTGGAACACCTTCCAGACGTCTGGAACACCTTCCAGACGTCTTAAAGGGGTCCAGTAACGTACCTAAGCCTCTGCGCCAATTCTCAGGCGTTCAGGAACTCTTTTGGATCATTTGGACCCAGCTCCAGATGTCTGACCACCTCTCCGGACATCTGGAAGCGCTTCCCGTCGTCTGGTATGCCGCCCAGACGTCCAAATGCTTCGGAGGGCGTGTCCCGCACCTTCCCGAAGCGAAACCTGCACGAAATCCACCAAATCTCCTCAAAAAGGCATGCAACAGTGTCTCGGCGGAGCGGCCTGCATGGCCGTATCCGCAAAGAAGACGTACCTTCGCGAGACTTCCTCCTCAGACGTTTGGAAGCAGAGCTCAGGAGAGGGTCGAGCCGACATGGGACCAGTTTGTCACCCTCTTCTGCGAGCAGTATTTCCCCCAGACTTGGCAGGATCAAAGGAGGCGGGAGTTCCACACTCTCCGCCAGGGGACGATGACTGTGAGCACGTATCACACGTGTTTTCTGGAGCTGTCTCGTTTTGCCGCGACAGCTGTAGCTACTGAGGAGGAGCGCCTGTGGATGTTCACCGAGGGGCTCCAGCCTGATATTCAGGGGTATTTAAAACCCCTGAAGTTGCTTATGTTCTAGATTGTGGTGGAGGCAGCTATGACATATGAGGAGACCAACTTGGACGCACGTGACACTGATAGCGGACGGAAGGGGCCCTACCAACCAGATTACTTACTGGGCCGACAAGAGAGGAGGCATGCGGCACTCGCAGGAGAACCGTCACTCTTTGCAGGGCCGTCAGTGGCCTTTGGGGGCCCCCGATAGGGGCCAGCTGCTAGCATCGGACCCCCTCCTAGCTGTTAGCAGGGACCTACCGGGGGCGGGAGTCGAGTTCCCCTTTGCTACCATTGTGGCCAGCCAAGCCACATCAAGAGGGACTGCCCGTTTAGGGCTGGAGGTCAGCAAATGCCCCCTCACCGAGCGCTGGAGGACGAGCAGGAGGCCGTAGTTCCCAGGCGCATGGGGGAGGATAGCAATCGAGGGGAGGGTACTGGCCAGCGGTTACCCGTTCGACGCAGAGTGTGGCTGCTTCTTCTGCACCGAGGGCTGAGGGGCGTATCAATGCCCTTACACACAGAGACGCTAGAGCTTCAGGTTCAGTGGTGGCAAGTATGATTACAGTTTCCGGCAGACTAGTTTACACACTTTTTGATTCCGACGCCACGCACTCGTTTGTTGCTGCTAGTTTTGCTGTCAGTTTGGGACAGGACTGTGTGTTGTTAGAGGATCCGTTTGTGATCAAAGGTCCGGGTGGTCAGCTGTTTGTAGCTGAGGAGGTTTACACAGGGTGTGAGGTCAATGTTGGGGGACACAGCCTCCCCGCTGATTTGATTGTGATACCAATAGAGGACTTTGGCATGATTCTGGGGATCGACTGGCTGTCTGCTTACCACGCTTTGGTGGACTGTTTTGAGAGGAAGATCGTCTTCTCCATACCGGAGGTGCCTTCTTTTGAGTTTTACAGACAGCCGGTGGACGGAGGCTTCAAGTGCATTTCTGCACTTCGGGCGGCGAGACTTTTGGGCCAGGGGTGTAAGGGCTTTCTGGCTTGTGTAGTGGCAGAGCCCAGTCCTATGGCAAACTTTCAGAGCATCCCGGTAGTTAGAGAGTGCCCCGACGTGTTTCCAGAGGAGCTGCCAGGACTACCACCTGAGCGTGAGATCGAGTTTGAGATCTCACTGGTATCGGTATGAGGTGGCTACCTGGGAGCCTGAGGCGGCGATGTGAGAGCGGTACCCAGAGCTTTTTGAGGGGACATCTTTTCGGACCGGCTTCGGTCAACTTTAAGTTTGTTATGCGTATGTTGTTCTTTTTCCGCACCCTAACTAGCTTAAGTTTCGAGGACGAAACTTCCTTTAAGTTTGTTATGATGTCAAGACCCGTGTTGTTTGAGCCTTTTAAGACGTCTGGACTGTGGGTCAGATGTCTGGTCGGACTTCTGGACACCTTCTCAGACGTCTGGAAATCAAAAATTTTGAGTACAAGCTCGCGTCTGTGCATGTGCTGCGCGCAGATAGTACCCCCCTCGTTTTCCTCCTTCTTCTCTCTCTTTCTGCCCCAAGCGAGACCCTAAATTCTCACCCTTATAAACCCCTCCTCCACCTTCGTTTCCCCCACTTCCCAGCCACCTTCCTCCTTCCCTCCAGCAAGAGCGACAACGCGAGCGAGAGCGCGGGAGTGGCGTGAGAAGGAGAGGAGGAGCAGCGTGAGAAGGAGAGGAGGAGTTGAACTTGCGAGCTCGCGTGGGAGCTCGCCGGTGAGCGCACGGTCGAAGCGGCACGTGTGTGAGATGGAGGAGTGCGTCGGGGAGGTCCTCCCCGACACTGCTGCAGCCGGAGCTGCAAGTGAGAGGGCATGGCGCGGCCACGCGTGGCGCAAGAGGGTGGAAGCAGGGTCTGGCTCTGGCTTTTTCCCAGAATCAGACATCTGGAGCGACGTCTAGACGACGTAGCCGATGTCTAGTGGAGGTTCCAGACGTTTGAGGAGGAAGTCTTGCGAAGGTACGTCTTCTATGTGGATACGACCATGCAGGCCACTCCGCCGAGACACTGTTGCATGCCTTTTTGAGGAGATTTGGTGGATTTCGTGCAGGTTTCGCTTTGGGAAGGTGTGGGACGCCCTCCCAAGCATTTCAGACATCTGGGCGGCATACCAGACGACGGGAAGCGCTTCCAGACGTCTGGAGAGGTGGTCGGACGTCTGGAGCTGGGTCCAAACGGTCCAAAAGGGTTCTTGGACATCTGAGGATTGGCGCAGAGGCTTAGGTACGTTACTGGACCCTTTTAAGACGTCTGGAAGGTGTTCCAGACGTATGATTTGAGTTAGAAACATTATTTTTGACCCGTTTAGGGTCCGTTTGAGGTCGGTTTTCCGCAAATAAGATACCGATGTTTTCCGTATGAATTCCTCTACTTGTTAGAAGACTTTCTATACTGTTCTGAATGTTCTCTTGTGATTGATCCTTGTGATAGGACTTTGTTCCGTTGCGGGTTCGGGGCTTGCTGAGGCACGTGAGTCTGCCGTTCAAGCCCCCACTACTCCTGGGTTTACTGGTAGAGTGGCTTCCCTTAATTTAAATACAAACCTAAATGCATGTGTGGAATGAATGATTAGAACCTAGGATATGGCATGAATCCTAGGACTAGAAATACTGGAATGTCTGTATTGAATGAATGGATTGCAGTCTTGAATAAGTAGATAGAATGATAACAATTGCCTGTAAATGAATAACAATTGCCTGCGAAATATGTAGTACTTGTGCTAGTTGACTGTTGAATGTAACTTTCCTGTCGCACACGTGAAATGACATAATATGAGCTGCATGTATATAATTTGGAAATGGAAAGGTGAATGTTGAAAACACGAGCTACCTGTGAATAACCTGAATATGGAAATGTGAACGATAAAATTACAATTTGCATGTGTATAACTTGAGAATGGAAATAGAAATGGTGAAACCTGGTATGGAATGGCCTGAGGAATGTGAGCATGAACCCTACGGGGAATTAGGTGTAGAGATCTTGGAAATAAATGGAATGGAACTGGAAATGTGAGTGGGGAAGTGAGCTGGCCCTTGAGTACGGAGTACCAAGGAGAGCGATTGTCCCCCTGTTTAGTGTAGAGCGGAGCTAGCCGCCCTTGTGTAACGAATGTGTGCCCCAGACGTCTGGGAGGTGGCCCAGACGTCGGACTAGACGTCTGGGATCACAACCAGACGTCTGGGATCGTTTCCAGACGTCTGTAAATCCGTTATTTTTGACACACGCGAGTCGTCTGCACGCCTGAGCGCGCAGACCGCATATTCCCTCTTTTTCTCTCTGCGGCTGCAGGCAGCCTGCCACCTCCTCTCTCCTCCTCGCGCGGCCTTAAAAGGGCTACGCCTCCCCTCCCGCCTCCACCGTCTCCTCCTTCTTCTCCTTCCTGTGCGCGAGAGCGAGCGGACGCGAGGGTGGCAGCGGCGGCCGCAGTGAGCGCGGAGGTGCGGCGTGCGAGGGCGGAGCTCTGCCGCGAGGGCGAGCTCGCCGGAGCGGCATGGCCGGCCGGCGGAGGGCGCAGGGGGCGCGGAGCGACGCAGAGAGGGACCTGTTGCGGTCTGAGCAGCAGGAGCGCAAGGTGCGACGCGGGCGGCGTCGCAAGCAGAGTCCGGGTCGCGCCCTGATTCTGGAAAAATTTCTAGAATCAAACGTCTGGGTTGACAGCCAGACGGCGAGATAGACGTCTTGAAGCTCTTACAGACGTCTGAAAGGTGAGTTTACCGCCTTCTCCTTCCTTCCTGTCGACTGACCGTACTGAGGGAGGGAGTTAGCTGTGCGCAGGTTCGCTGATTCGCCATCCATTGCGAATCAGACGTCTGGAAGTTGTACCAGACGGCTGGAGTGACCTACAGACGTCCGGAGTGACCATCGGACGTCTGGGAGCTAGGCAGACGTCCCCGCAGACTTCTGGACGTCTGGGAAACCACGCTGAACAGGTAATTCTCTGATCCACTTTTTAAGACGTCTGGAAGGAGTTCCAGACGTCTGATTTTGCACAGTATCGTCTTTTTTCGACCCGTTTAGGGCCCGTTCGGGCTCCGTTTTCCGCGATTCGAGTTGCGTTCTTTTCAGAATTAATTCCTCTACCCGTCTACAGTAGCTATACACTGTTTTGAGACACTCCTTGTGTTTGATCCTTGTGATAGGACATCGTTCGGTTGCAGTCTTGAGAGTCGCGGAGGCACGCGGGATTCCCGATCACGCCCCCATTACTCCCGTTGTACCTGGTAGAGTGGCTTAAGTTTATTAATAAAATCTTTTAAAGTATGGAACCATAACTAGAAGCTAGGACATTGCATGAATCCTAGGAATGAGAAATGTATGGAATGATAGCTCCTAGGTGATGCATGAATCCTATGGCTGGAAAACTAGTTGTATGCTAGATCCTAGGATGTGACATGAACCCTAGGATGGAAGAACTAGTGGAATGTATAATACTGCAGTCTTGGAAAAATGGAAAGGAATATAAAGCTGCCTGTAATTTGAATTAACAGCTGTCTGTTATGAATAAAGAAACATGATTGAGATCATGGATTTTGAGAATGTGAATCTGGAAAGTGAAACATATGATGTTCTGAGATAAAGAGCTGGAACCATACGGGGAATTAGGAGTGGAACTCCTGGAAAGAAAAAGGAATGGAAACTGAGATGTAGTTTGTACTGTCTCTTGGGTACGTAGTACCAAGGGAAGTACCTGTACCTGTTTAGTGCAGAGTGGGGCCAGCCGCCCCAGGGACCCGGGGTTAGGATTGGCCGCTCTGTACCGACTTGTTGGCCCTCGTGTACGTAGTACCGAGGAGAGCTAGTAGTATTAGGAGAGTACTAGCGACCCCACGGGCCCCGGGGTTCTGCTAGCCTCCTTCACCGACTTGTTAGGCCCACTAGGGCAAACCAGGGTAGTCAGGCGAGGGTGCGCGGACTGTGGAGGGGCAAGGCCCCGGTTTGGTTACTGTGGAGGGGTTGGACCCCTGTTACTGAGAGGGCTCTGCCCTGGTTTCGTGCTGTGCTTTGGGTGCACCCGTTAACAGAAACGACTGACCGCGTGCCAGTGCGGGCTAGCTACCTGTGCGTTTATCGCGCGTGCCGCAGTCACCGTTACGTCTGTCAGTGACCTTGGGGTGGTTGACTGAGGGTAGGATCACCACGGGGGACTCTCCCGGCCAGGAGAGCACCACGTGCTACTTCTACTTTTGGAAAAGACTGCAATCAAGATCGTTCCCACGAGGACATTCGAGATCAAGTAAAGGATCTGAGAAATAAATGAAATAGTGAGAAAAATTGAAAGATGTGAATAAAGGAAGTAATAGAACATAACAGCTACTGTACACTCTACTGTTGCCTTTAGTTAGTCTGCCACTCTACTCAGCGTTTTGCTGACGTGTTACACTCGTTACCTTTTTCAGGACCAGGTGTTGAGCAGCCAGGGTCAGCGGCTGCAGAGGACGCTGGGCCGAGTAGGGTCCAGTAGAGTTACCACAGCCTTTTGTACCTCTTTTGTTTCTGTTCTAGTGAGTAGTTTTTGTTTCCGCTGTACCTTCTTTACCTGTAGTTCTTGTTATATGATAAATGTTGTTTTACTGTTGTGGTGGTACCTACTGTAGTAGTTTCTTTCCTTACTGCTGTACTTTCTTACTGTTAGTTATATTCATGCTGAATGTGGTTTATTTTACTGTCTTTTGGTTACTTCCTCGTTGGACGACTAGGTCTTGGGATTAGTCGAGTCGGTCCGGTTCTCGTGTCTCGTAGGGACTCGGGAACCGGGTCGTTACACCTTGGGTTGGGACCCGGAGTTAGAATTAGCCACTCTGTACCGACTTCTTGGCTCGCACATACACAGTACTAGGGAGAGCTACTAGTGTATGGAGAGAGCTAGCCACCCCACGGGACCTGGGGTTCAGCTAGCCACCCTACACCGACTTGTTAGGCCCACTGGGCAAACCAAGGTAGTCAGGCGAGGGTACGCGAACTGTGGAGGGGCGAGACCCCTGTTTGGTTCTTAGGGGCTAGACCCCTGTTACTGAGAGTGCTAGGCCCTATACTGGTTCCGTGCTGTGCTTTGGGCACACCCGCTAATGGAAATGACTGACTGCGTGCCAGTGCGGGCTAGCTACCCGTACACTTATCGCGCGTGCCGTAGTCACCGTTACGTCTGTCCGTGACCTTGGGGTGGTTGACTAGGTATAGGACCACCACGGGGGACTCTTCCGGTCAGGAGAGCACCATATGTGACTTCTACTCTTCGGAAAAGACTGCAATCAAGATAGTTCCCACGGGGAACATTTGAGATCAAGGAAGAGACCTGATAAATAAACCAAGCGGTGAAAAAGAATAATTAGTTAGAGAAAGTAATTGAAAAACAATAGCTACCTGTCCACCTTTACTGTTTTAGTTAGTTAGTTGCCACTCTACTCAACATTCGCTGACGTTTTGTACTCATAACCCCTTTTCAGGTCCAGGTGTTGAGCAACCAGAGCCTACGGCTGCACAGGGTGCTGGGCCCAGTATAGCCCAGTAGTTGTAGCTTCTTGTTGTACTCCTTTTCTGTTGTAGTGAGTAGTTTCTTGCACCTCTGTACTCTTACATTCTGTACTTTATATTCCTGTACCTAGTTACCTTTCTATTGTTGTGGTGGTGTGTACTGTAGTAGTTTTAATTCTTTACTGCTGTACTTTTGTTACTGTCAGTTACTTAGCATAGTGAATGTGGTTTACTTTCCTGCTTTTTGGTTACTTTCTCGTTGGACGACTGGGTCTTGGGATCAGTCGAGTCGATCCGGTCTCTTGTCCTGTAGGGATTCGGGAACCGGGTCATAACAGCTTCTGTCTTCTTCTTTCTATTCCTTTTCTTCTGCTTCTGCTCCTGAGCCTTCTTCTTCTCTTCTCTCTGCCCGCAACTGCTTTAGCGGCTAAGTCTTCAGCCGCTCCTTCCTTGCTTCTTCTTCTATTCCCTGCACAGGCATATGGTTAGGCAAAACCTAACCCCTACCCTCCCTGCATCTCTCTCTCTGTTTCACTCCACGGTTTGCTTTCCCAGAGCCTATTCGGGTATGCGGGTCGAGTGACGCGCCCGGGACCAGGCTCACCGGTGTGCGATGGTGGGCGAGGTGTGCACAGGTTGGGTAATTGGGTCAGGCCAGGTTCGCGGGGGGTGGTCGCAGATGAGGACAGGTGAGTGGGTGAGAGGGACCTCACCCCACGTGACTGAGGCGATAAGCCTCAATCACTTTTGCAATGTATGCATCGCGGGGTGCTTGAAAATGCCCGAGGTGGGACGATCTGCGCCCCACCTCTCTCGCGCACCTGCAGCAGGGAGTGCGAGCAAAAGCTGCCCCATCTGAGGTCTTCGCTTCCAATTGAAGACCTGGAGTTGTGTACGGAAGCTTTCAGTGCATCCAGGGCGCACCTCCTGGAGTTGGAAGAGCCCGGAGCTAGTTGCGAGCTTGCTCCAAGCTCGGCGCTAATGGCGGCGGAGGGCGGAGACCTGAAATAAGCAAAACGGCCTCTCGACCATGTCAGGGTGCTCGGCAAGCTTCGCCAAAGCACGGCGTAGTTACTGTGGGGGTCAGCATGGCTCAGAACGACCTAGGCGTGCATGCCCAGGTCGATCTGTGTCTGTGTGAGTGGGTCTGTTCGAGGGGAGGCGACAGAGGGTGGCGTGGTCAATGGGGGGTCGCAGGGTGATCAGTGGGTGGATGTGATGCTCAAGGACCGGTTGGCGAGGTGTGGAGCTATCTGTGGTGGTGAAATGGCCTCACCGAAGTTGGTGGTCGGGGTGGAGATGGTGAGGGTAGACAGTGGTGTAGAGGGGTCAAAACAACAAATTTACAGAGGGGAATTAAAGAGAAGGGTACGAGAGACTTAGCTGGTAGGTGAGGAGTGAACGGAGGAGCCAGAGATGGCAAGCGGCTGGTACTGCCATCGCCGGAGACGAAGGCACCCAGGGGAAGAGACGGCGACGAGGAAGAGGGGCTGGAGTGTGCTTGCTGGTACGGCGAGACCCGGCGAAAGATGGTGGAGGTAACCCTGCCACTGGTATGGTGGCAGGGTGACGAGAGAGGAGGAGGAGAGTCGCCGGAGACTGCGGGCAGATGGCCGGAGGAGGAGGAGACGAAATTGGGGGGTTATCTCTGGCTAAAACAGGCTTGAAGGATGCAGTAGAGGGTGCTGCTCCTTAAATAGGCGTCGGCCGGCCGTGGGGCGCGTAAAAGCGGCAGGAAAAACCTCGCCGGAGACGTGGGCAGACGGAGACCCATACCTCTCGCGCATTCTCATGAGAGGTATGGTGGCCGACAGGGCATGGGAGTCGGCCCAAGCAGTAGCGGACTTCGCAGGGAGCTCCCCTTTCAAATCTGGGGCCAGCTCCCCATGCATGCGCGGTGCCATCCTCCGCGCAAAGTCGCTGGAGGTATGGCCTGCGCATGCGGGTGGAAGAGGGATCAGATTGAAGAAGATGATGGGAAAGATAGGGGGGTCTTTGCAAGGTTTCAAAAAGATAAGGGTCAAAAAGTAATTATTGAGGACCATTTTGTAAAGTGGGTCAAGACGACCTTCCCTTAAGTCCAAATTTTGGTATAAACCTAATTTGGACTTAAGGAATCCAATGGTGAAGTTTAATTTTAGGTTTGACCATGTTTGATCAGACATTTTGCACAAAAAATCTAAATTAGGTCAAAAATTGGGTATGGTTCTCAATCTAGGTCAAGATAGGTTCCAACAGCTAAATTGAAGGTTCTAAACCCTAAGGGATATTTATTTATGAATTTTAGAGGGTTAATTGATTTTTATCTTACCTAGAACTTCACGAATTAAAGTGGATTTATTTTTGAATTATAGAATGTCATTTAATTCCCAGATTTTGTCATAACCCTTTTTTGACCAAACCATCCCACTTTTTCTCTTATTAAGTCCATTTGACCTATGGTTAGACCCTTAGAAATCCTGTCATGTACTGTCATGGTAAAATTGCAATTTTACCCTTTGTATAATGTTCTATTTTCTGTTCAAAAATTTCCTGATTTAGGCCTTCCCTTAGGTTTTGTAGGAGCTTTTTGTTTAACTTATTAGGTCAAAATATGCTAGTTAGGGTTCATGATGAGGTTCTCATCATACCCCCACGCCTAGCTTTTGCTAGTCTCTTAGCAAAAATTTAAGGTTTTAACCTCTATTCTAGACTATGAATTCCTTTTACCAAATTTGATAAGTGCTTTTTCTCTTGTCCCCTTGATTAGGTCAAAATGACAATCATGGGCCTACAAGGTACTTTAGTACCAACCAAGATCCAGATCTGTCTAGCTTTAGCCTCAGTCCTTAGCCAAGGTTTTTAAGGCCCACAGGAATTACCCGAAGGTTTATTGGACTCCGTGGTTACACCCGTGCTTGAGACATTTTTAGCCTTGGTTCAGTTTGCAGTGCGTTTTGTAAGAGAGAGACAGAGGATTTATTTGTTTGGAGAGTTTTCTCTCTCTTTTCTTTTTAATTCTAGCTTAGGATTGGCTTCACAACATGGTCTGTATCGGATTCCTCGTCCCCATCATCAATCCTCAAGGGTTCTTGGCAATCGATGCTTCGAGATAGCACCGCCCATGGTAACCCCCAGAACCCTGGCTTTGGAGATTTTGAGATAATCCCGCCCATGGTGTTCCGTGGCCGAATTCAGACCCTGGCAATTGACATTTCGTGATAATGCCATCCATGGAATCTGAACCAGCAGAGTACTTACATGCCCCCAGTAGAATATGAAAATATCCTAGGAAACAAGCACTGAGGAGATGATTTGTTGTTACGCATCTTCGAGGGGAATTTCCCACCTATTCGTGTCGGGAACTCGTCCAAATCAACTTGTGTTGATTGGCCGCTCCTAATCTAGGTGACATTTTCAGAACATTAGAAACGCTTCTGCGTGATTTTAATATTTATGCTCACTGAATCAGACTGTGTGTGAATTGAGGTGCTTAGGCTACCGAGTCCCTTAAATCGAAGGTCAGTTAATGAGGCCGAATACTCCCTAAACCTTAGACCTAATACTTAAGCTTTTCATTTTCCTCAACCTCTTGAGGAATATTTAGATCTTAGCAGGTACTAGGAGTCTGGCCAAGAAGGCCTAAGATCAGCGTTCTTACTAATCTTTTTGTGCACTTTCTCTTTACTTTTCTTTTAATGTGGTCTAGAACTTTGGTTAATTCCTTAATTTCTTACTAATGACTATCCCTTCTTTTTCATTTTGTGCTCCTTTTTAGCATTTAGCTCTTTTCCTTCTCCTCCTTTTGTAAAGCTCACCAAAAAGTGCTTCCCTCTTCCCTTTTTTTTTTTTGACATATGTGAATTTTTTTGTTGAAACCTTTCCTTGTTATGAATTTTCATTGCACTTTCATACCCCCCCCATGCCTAAGGTTTGTAATGTCCTCATTGTACATTAGGTTGATTTTTATTTAACTTGGATCATGCATTAGGACAGATATTAGGTGAGTGGATGGGTCGAGGTGACTGTTGCGGACGATTTCTAATCTCAGGTACGAGTACCTGAGGTGAAGTCAGCTATCCTAAGGAATGAACCTAAAGTGCAAGGAAATGTCAGAAAAAAGTTTCAGGTTTTCAAAAAGAATGACGGGCTGCCTCCCGTTAAGCGCTGAGTTTACGCCATCGGTTGGGCGCAATTAGCTCAGGGAGAATGGAGGATAAATGATGACTCAACCAAATCTGTATTGGTTACGTCAATAAACGGCTTGAGTCTCTGGCCGTTCACGACGAAAGGTTCGGAATCGTGGCTGAGCAGACTGATCTCGACGGCTCTTTCCAAAAATCTGTCGAACAAGATATGGTCCGACCCACTTGGATCGTAGTTTTCCAGGGAACAATTTAAGTCGGGCATCGAAGAGTAGGACCTTCTGACCAGGGTGAAAGATCTTTCTAGATATGTGCTTATCATGAAAGGCTTTAACCCACTCTTTGTAGATTCGTGAGTTTTTATACGCATCAAGGAGTAATTCATCAATCTCGCTTATCTGAAGCTTTCTGTGGGTTCCAGCCTTAGAAAGATCTAGGTTGCAGTTCCGTACTGCCCAATAGGCCTTATGCTCCAGTTCGACAAGAAGGTGACACACCTTCCCGTACACCAGTCTAAAAGGAGACATGCCTAATTGGGTCTTGTGGGCGGTCCTATAAGCCCACAAAGCTTCCGAAAGTCGGGACGACCAGTCCTTCCTGTCAGGTCGAACAGTAACTTGAAGGATTTCCTTGATCTCTCGATTTCATAGCTCAACTAGACCATTAGTCTGGGGGTGGTAAGGAGTAGAGATTCGGTGCGACACCCCGTATTTGGTCATCAGTGACCTGAACTGAGCATTGGTAAAATGGGTCCCTCCATCAGAGATGATAGCTCGAGGAATCCCGAACCGTGAGAAGATATTCTGATGAATGAATCTGATGACGATTTTGTGATCACTAGTCCGAGTTGGAATGGCTTCGATCCATTTGGACACGTAGTCAACAGCGAGTAAAATGTACTCGAAGCCGTCCGAGATAAGGAATGGGCCCATAAAATCAACCCCCCAAATATAAAAAATCTCGCATACGAGAATCGGCTGTAAAGGCATCATGTCGCGATGGCTCATGTTGCTCAAAGTTTGGCAACGGCTGCATGCCTTATGGTAATTGTATGCGTCCTTGAAGATAGTGGGACAGTAAAAGCCACACTGGAGGATTTTTGATGCGATTTTATGCCCAGAAAATGGCTACCGCATGCTTGGTCATGGCAGAAAGAGAGCATGTCATTGATTTCGACCTCTGGGACACATCGTCGGATAATTTGGTTAGCACCTATGCGGAATAAGTACGGGTCTTCCCAGATGTAGTACTTGGCATTGGAGCGCAACTTGTCTTTCTTGACCTTCGGCCAATCAGACGGGATCTGGTGTGATGCCAAGTAGTTTACTATATCAGCAAATCATGGAAGCCCAATACCAATAGTCAAGAGGTGCTCATTAGGAAAATGCTCCGTGATGGGTCCAGAAGGGTCGATGATCTCAGAAGGAAGGCGAGACAAGTGGTCAGCTACCACATTCTGTCTTCCCGCCTTGTCGCGAATCTCGAGGTCAAATTCTTGCAACAGCAAGATCCATCGGATTAATCGAGGCTTCGCGTCCTTCTTCTCAAGGAGATACCTCACAGCTGTGTGATCCGAGTATATTATAACATGGGAACCCAAGAGATAAGAGCTGAATTTTTCAAGGGCAAATACTACAGCTAGCAGCACTTTCTCCGTAATCGTGTAGTTACGCTGAGCCTCGTCAAGTGTCCTACTAGCGTAGTAGATGACCATGGGTTTCCTATCAATCTTCTGCCCCAGAACCGCTCCTACAGCGAAGTCAGATGCATCGCACATGATCTCAAAGGGTTGAGACCAATCAGGGGACTGTAGGATCAGGGCTTGGGTGACTCGGTCACGAAGGATCTCAAAAGCTGGAGTGCATTCCTTGGAGATCTCAAAGGGTACATCCTTGGAGAGAAGAGTGGTCAGGGGACGTGCGATTTTTCAGAAATCAGGGACGAAACGACGGTAAAAATCGAAGTGCCCCAGAAAAGATCGGATGTCCCTGATCGAGCTAGGCATAGGAAGTTTGGAAATCAGGTTAACCTTGGCTCGATCCACTTGGGTGCCTCTCTCAGAAATTAAGTGTCCCAGGACGATCCCCTTAGACACCATAAAGTGGCTCTTTTCCCAAGAAAGAAAAAAATTTACGGCAATGCAATGCCTGAGTATGTGAACCAAGTGCTGAAGGCAATCGTCAAATGATACCCCAAAAACTGAGAAGTCATCCATGAAGACTTCCAGATAATCACCACCATATCATAGAATATGGCAAGCATGCACCGTTGAAAAGTCGCAGGTGCATTGCAGAGACCGAAAGGCATCCTTCGGAACGTGTATGTCCCGAAGGGGCAGGTGAACGTGGTCTTCTCTTGGTCCTTTGGATGAATCGCCACTTGGTTGTAGCTGGAGTACCCGTCAAGACAGCAGAAGAATCTATTTCCCGCTAGTTTTTCGAGAATTTGATCAATAAACGGTAGTGGGACATGATCCTTCTTCGTGGAGGAATTTAGTCTTCGGTAATCTATGCAAACTCTCCACGAGTTGGCTATACGGGTAGGAATGACCTCTCTGGTCTCACTCGTGATGGTGGTGAGCCCTGTCTTCTTAAGCACAACCTGGATCGGGCTCACCCAGCGACTGTCGGATATCGGGTAAATGATCCCTGCATCTAACCACTTAATGATCTCCTTTTTCACGACCTCCTGCAGATTGAGGTTCAGACGTCTCTGCATTTCACGTGAAGGTCGTGCGCCCTCTTCAGAATAGATGCGGTGTGTGCAATAAGAGGGACATATTCCAGTCAAATCATCGAGAGTCCAACTAATGGCTCTGCAATGTTGCTGGAGAACAACAATCAAACATGATTCCTGGTAAGGTGTGAGTTTAGAGTTTATAATCATCGGAAGTGTTTGATTGAAACCTAAAAAGACATATTTCAAATGATCGGGAAGAGGCTTGAGTTCTAGAACGGGGTTATCAGCAGCAGCGGGTGGGTCAGAGTGGGTGTGAGGAACAAGGGTAGGAGTTAGGGGTGTGTCCAGATCGGTTTCAGATTCTCCTAATTGCAGTTTTAAATCATCTTGTGGTTGATTGGGGATAATCATGTTATCCTCAATGTGCGGTTCATCAACCACAGCTCCGATATCACAAATTTGTTCTATCACACCGCAATTAATCCCTTATTGGGCCTTAAAGATATCAATCTTGAGAGTCTGATTCCCAAATTTCAGCTTTATTTGGCCCTCTTAACAACTTATGTTGGCCCTTGCAGTGGCCAGAAATTGTCTCCCTAGTATGATTGGTGTATCCCTTGGATTTTCAGGTGCGTCAATGTCTAGAACTATAAAATCTACGGGGAAGTAGAAATCCCGCACCTTAATAATAACATCTTCAAGAATTCCCTTAGGTGACATGATGGATCGATCGGCTAACTGCAATGTCACCTCAGTTGGTTTCAGTTCAGATTCTTCTAGGTGGTTAAGCAAGGATGTGGGTATTAGGTTTATGGAGGCACCTAGGTCTAGTAATGCTCTATCAAACTGGGTTTCACCAATCTTACATGAAATCAGGGGAGTGCCTGGGTCTTTTTCCTTGGGTGGGAGTTTACTTAGGATTACAGAGTTGGCTTGCTCTGATAGTACAATCGGACTCCCACTCTTGGTTCGCGGCTTACGTTAGGGTGTACACATGTTTTTCAAGAATCGTGCGTAAGCCGGTACGTGGTGGATTGAATCCATCAAGGGGATGTTTATTTAGACCTGCTCAAAGAGCTTGATCAGGTCCTCCTCAGGAGCCACGGGTTTAGCTGTCCTCTTTCCCTTGGTCAAGGCCTCGGGAAATGGAACCTTGGTTGGTTCCTCTAGGATAGGTCCAGGTTTTGATCTGGGACAGGGATAGTGACATCCTGGGTAACTATCCTAGGGTTTGGGTCACTACCAAGCTTGGAGTGGTCCGGATAAGGTGGGTCTTGGGTTGCTTTACCACTACGGGTTGTCACAGAATTTAGTCCTGCCTGGTTCTGGTTGGGGGTTGGTAGGATGGGCTGCTGCTGTTGATAACCCGCATAAGAGGTTGATGCTTCCATCCCGTCAAGTGATGGAACAGAAGGGGCCTAATAGATCAAGTGTGCTTGGCCTGGGTTCGGGTTCATAATGCGCCACTGGGTCGGCACGTTATTCGGGTTAGGCAGAGGTTGAGAAGGAAGTGTGCCCGGTTGGTGAGAATTCGCCAACTGGGTGAGTTGGTTGCAGACCTCTGTGATTTCATCCTTGTGTTGTTTTTGGATAGCCGCATTCGTTCTTTGAATGTCAGTCAGAGTTTGGAGGATGAGGTACATTTGGTCTCTGTTGGGCCTAGATGGATAAGTGGGGTTGGGCTGAGGCTGAGGCGGCTGATGAGGATGACGGGCTTGTGGACGGGGCTGAAAGGGTGGTCTTGGGTTTTGAGAATTTCCTGCCCACTGGAAATTGGGATGGTTTCGCCATCCAGGGTTGTAGGTGTTGGAAAATGGGTCATTCTAGATGGCGTTGAGGTCCTCGCAGGTCTGAGGAGCCTTAAGAAAGTCGGAGAATGGGGGAGTAGAATTCCCCCAGCAAGAATAGATAGGATCGGAGGTCCCTCCGGTCCTGGAGTCAAATTAGTGTGGATACGGGTCCATCCCAGGAGAATGTCGGTGGAAAATGTTCTGCACAATTTCTCGTGCGGGAGGTGGCTGTGCGAAGGAGTTCTACGCAGAGGTGGCTCGCTGCAAGTGCTGAGTCAGCTCATCCACCTTCTTCTCAATAATTGAGACCTTGTCCAACCGACTGGCCATTAGTTCCAGGTCGACTGATGCGGACAGGCCCTGCGTCTCATGTTCTCCCCTAAGGTTCGTTGTTGCGTGGGTATTAGTCCGGTCGAATAATCCCATGGAGTCATTGTTGATGGAGTTCTCGCACATATTCTTGAGAATCTTCCACACGGTGTCTTCATGTTGACCTATGATATTTCCTCGGCAAGTTGCATTGACGAACAATCTAATATCTTCACGGAGTCCCTGGTAAAAAGATTGGACTTGTTCCCATTTAGGAACTCCATGATGGGGGCACTTTCTCATGAGATCCTGGAATCGATCCCATGCCTCATGAAGAGGTTCTCTCGTCTGCTGCGTGAAGTGAGTAATCTGATGGCGTAAGGCATTTGTCCGACCAATGAGAAATAACTTCTTCAAAAACTCGGACTGGAGTTCTTCCCAAGTGTTGATTAGGCGGGTCTGTGTCTGATACCAACGAGCCGCCTTGTCCATAAGGGAGAAAGAAAACATCTTCATGAGTAGAATATCCCAATTTTGTGCATCTGACCCGAAGGTCTGGGCCAGATACTTGAGCTGTTTGATATGCTGGAATAGATCCTCAGAGTTAAGCCCATAGAATTTTGGTATGGCATGAACATATTGGGCTTCAGCTCAGAATCAGGTCCTCCAGCCAGGATTCGAACTCGAGGCTCGATTGCCACCGCAACGGGATTATAGTGATCTCGCATCATGGGACGCTGCGGTGGGTTCATGTAGTTCTGGAAGAGGTCATTTAGACGCTGAAGTTGGTGCTCAAGATTGTTTTCTTCTTCAACAGGCTGTGCCATGATGGAAGAAGGAGAACTAGGTTCTGAATCGGAGGAAAGGTCTATGTGGAGGGGTTGCTGCACAAACAAGGGTACCGAGGGTTGGCCTCGGGGAGAGTGGATTTCTAGAGGAGGTTTCAAGGACCTCCTACCAAACATGCACTGAAGGACTGGATGAGATTAGAACGTGTTGGACCCAATTGAGACACCCAAAATATGTTGGGTAACTATAGAGGTTCGGGTCGGATGATACCCCTTAGTCAGAAAGGTCGTCCACCTGAGAATTACCTGGGCAGCCAGAGATGGAGAGTCCCGTGAAGACCCCTACACGGTAGAGCATCCCCACAGGTTACAGGGTTTCCCCCACCCGACCTCTCTTGTCACTGAGATTCCAGGTAGACCAGAATGGGGACCCTGACCTCTTAAGTCTACCACTTTTAATTAAGATCAAAGTGCTTAGGGTTTCACTTGAACTTTAAGCCTTTTGTATGCAAAACTGACCTAATTTAAAGGTTGGTTGATCCAAGGGATCAACTTTACCTCTTTGTTCCTGTGAGAGCTTATTAGGTCCTTTCTTTTAGTGTTCAAATGAATTAAGAGCCGGATTTCTTAGGGTTTCTCTCAATAGATCTTTTCAAGCAATGGCTTAGGCACACCTCCTTTTGGAATTTTCAGTTCTTTGTTAGAAGTTGTATCTCTAAAACCCTAGCTTGGAATCCAAGGTTGGCTCTAGTTGGTCCAATTAGTTACCTCAGAAATGGGTAACTAGGACTAAAGCAAGAAGGTTTTAGCCCTAGTTACCTTAAGTGGACATGCAGTTAAAGTGAGTTGAAATTCAAAATCAGGCAACTTTGTGAATTACTAAGTACAGAAGACAGGTAGCCCTAGATTGATTTCTCTTTTCTTTCTCCTCTTTAGAATGTGAGGGGCTTAAGAGGGAGGGCTGAAGGTTACCTGTCCCT
This sequence comes from Thalassia testudinum, assembly GCA_037157565.1. Classification (NCBI taxonomy): domain Eukaryota; kingdom Viridiplantae; phylum Streptophyta; class Magnoliopsida; order Alismatales; family Hydrocharitaceae; genus Thalassia; species Thalassia testudinum. The sequence continues at coordinate 9,594,235 of JAZHRO010000010.1, read as the reverse complement.
GGTGTGGTTGCTGTGCGGCCGTTTGTCCTTTCTTGCCTTCCTTTCATACACAACAAAAGCGAGATTAAATTAGTATAAAATCAAAAATTGTGATTTTGAAGCTTCTAAAATGCCCGTTGCTCCCCGGCAACGGCGCCAAAAACTGGTAGCAATGTAAAATCGACCAGTTTTATTTTATTTTATTACTTGAATACAAAAACTCTTCGAGGTCGAATTCAGGGAGCAAGCATGATTCTAGAAGCATAGAAAATCACAATTTACAATATACTGTTTTACAAAAAGATTAAAGAGAGGAAGTAAAAATTTGTTTCTTTTCTTTTCTTCTCTCTTTCTTCTTTTGTCCTCCTTTCTCTCTGTCTTCAGACGTCTGACTCCATGGATCAGATGCCTTAAGTAGCCACTTGCTACAGTGCTTGTGTTCTCGTTCTTCTTCTTTCTTTCAGCTGCTGCTTCTTCTTCTTCTTGGCTTCTTTTTCTCTTCTTTCAGCTGCTTAGCCTTGCTCTCTGTGTGTTACGACCCGATTCTCGAATCCCTACTAGGCACAGGAATCTGACCGACTCGACTGATCCCAAGATCGAGTCGTCCAACAAGAAAGTAACCAAAAGAGCAGTAAAATAAACCACATTCACCATGTATATAACTAGCAGCAACAAAATACAGCAGTAAAGAAAAGAACTACTACAGTATACACCACCACAACAGTAGAGAAATAAACAGGTACATAAACATGATGCTTAAAATAAAACAATACAGTGCTAACAAAAAAAAAAATACTCACTACAAAAGAAACGGTACAGTAGGTATTACACAAGTAAGACTACTGGGCTCTACTAGGCCCAGCACCCTCTGCAACTGCCGGCTCTGGCTGCTCAACACCTGGTCCTGAAAAGGTGACAAAGGTGATAGGTCAGCGGAATGCTGAGTAGAGTGGCAACCAAAAGCTAAGAAAAATAGTAAGCTGGGCAGTAGCTGTTATATTTTTAATCTCTTTCTTTATTTTCCGTTTACTCATTATTCAGTTATTCCTCAGATCTTTCTCTTGATCTCGAATGTTCATCGTGGGAACGATCTTGATTGCAGTCTTTTTCGGAAAGTAGAAGTAACACGTGGTGCTCTCCTGGCTGGAAGAGTCCCCCGTGGTGGTCCTACCCTCAGTCAACCACCCCAAGGTCACTAACAGACGTAACGGTGACTACGGCACGCGCGATAAATGCACGGGTAGCTACCCCGCACTAACACGCGGTTAGTCGTTTCCGTTAACAGGTGCGCCCCAAAGCACAGCACGGAACCAGTAGGGCAGAGCCCTCTCTGTAACAGGGGTCCAGCCCCTCCACAATAACCAAACAGGGGTCTTGCCCCTTCACAGTCCGCGCACCCACGCTTGACTACCCTAGTTTGCCCAGTGGGCTTAACAAGCCGGTGTAGGAAGGCTAGCAGAACCTCGGGGCCCGTGGGGTGGCTAGTGCTCTCCCTACACTAGTAGCTCTCCTCGGTACTATGTACACGAGGGCCAAAAGTCGGTACAAAGTGGCCAGACCTAACCCCGGGTTCTTGGGGCGGCTAGCTCCGCTTTGCACTAAACAGGGGGACAGTCGCTCTCCTTGGTACTCCGTACTCAAGGGCCAGGTCACTTCCCCATTTCCATTCCATTTACCTCTCAAGAGATCTACTCCTAATTCCCTGTGGGGTTCATGCTCATTTTTCTTTGACTCAGCCAATTTAGGTTTCATCATTTCAGCTTTATATTCATATAGCACATGTTCTCAACAGTAATTATCCATTCAAAAACAGGCAACTGTTAACAAATTACAGGCAGTTATCATTTTCCTTTCTACTTTTTCAAGACTGCAATATATATATATTCAATCTAGTTTTTCAGTCCTAGGATTCATGCCATTCCCTAGGATCTATCATTCAATCTAGTTTTTTCAGTCCTAAGATTCATGCAATACCCTAAAATCTATTAATTATTTCGCAAGTGCATAATTTTTAATAAACAATTAAAGGGAGCCACTCTACCCACCAAATCAGGGGTACTGGGGGCGTGATCGGCAAGCCTGCGCGCCTCCGCAACCCCCAGCGCTGCAACGGAACGGGGTCCTAACACAAGGATCAATTACAAGGAGCTACTCAGAATAGGATACAATTACGGTAAATATTTAGAGGAACTAAATCTGAGAAGAACGAAACTTGAAACACGGAAAATGGACTTCGAACGGACCCTAAACGGGTCAAAAACGACAAGTCTGCCCAAAATCAGACTTAAACGAAGGCTCAGGTCATACCTTGATCCTGCACGGTCCTTCAGACGTCCAGAATCCCGCTGAACCGTCTGGACTTAGTTTCCAGACGTCCGACTGTCACTCCGGATGTTTGAAGACCCTCTCCGTCGTCTGATGCTATGCCCAGACATCCGATTTGTGTGGGAGGGCGTGCCCTTGCGCCTTCCCGAACGAGACCTGCACACATATGCGAACGTCCTCAACACGGAACGAAGCAGAACCCTTCGGCGGAACAGTTGCATGGCCATACACGCGAAAGAAGAAGGGAAGGAAAAATATCATACCTTTCAGACGTCTAGACCTTCCTCTAGACGTCTCCTGCGTCGTTTGGACGTATGTCCAAACGTCTGATTCTGGGAAATTTTCCCAGAATCAGGACCTCCTCGCCCTCCGTGCATCGCCGTGCTCGCTTGCTGCCTGAGCTACAGCAGCTCCTCCCCAGCACCACGCTCCTGCCGCGCACCCGTCGGCCGGCCCTGGCTGCTCCGGTGAGCTCGCACCCTGGTGATCTAGCTCTCTCCCTCTCGCAGCAACCCCTCCTCCCTACGCACTCACCGCAGTAGCTGCTGCTGCCCTCGCCCACTCACTCTCTCGCTAACAAGAAGAAGAAGAAGGCGGTGGAGTGAGGCTAAGGGAGAGGAGAGGGCGTATTTGAAGGCTGCCATGGGGAGACAGAGAAAAAAAGATGGCTACACCTGCTGGGAGGAAGGAAATAGAGTAAAGGAGGGCGGCGGTTCAGTCTGTGCGCGCATGCGCGCAGACGCGAACCCGTACGCCGAAAAAATTAAATTCCAGACGTCTGGGAAGGCTTCCAGACATCTGACTAGACGTCTGGACCAATTCCCAGACGTCTTAAATGACGTTTGATGCCGGGGTCATAACACTGTGGAAGCTTCCTTCTCTTCTTTCCTTCCTCAGGTGGCTCCCCCCTTCCTCTTCTTCTGCTTCAGCTTCTGTCTTCTTCTTTCTCTTCCTTTTCTTCTGCTTCTGCTCCTGAGCCTTCTGCTTCTCTTCTCTCTGCTTGCAGCTGCTTTAGCAGCTAAGTCTTCAGTCGCTCCTTCCTTGCTTCTTCTTCTGTTCCCTGCACAGGCATATGGTTAAGCAAAACGTAACCCCTACCCTCCCTATGTCTCTCTCTCTCTCTCTATTTCACTCCACGGTTCTCTCTCCCAGAGCCTATTCGGGTATGCGGGTCGGGTGACGCGCCCGGGACCAGGCCCACCGGCGTGCGGTGGTGAGCGAGGTGTGTACAGGTTGGGTAATCGGGTCGGGCCAAGTCCGCAGTGGGTGGTCGCGGATGAGGCCGGGTGAGAGGGTGAGAGGGACCTCATCCTGTGTGACTGAGGCGATAAGCCTCAATCACTTTTGCAATTTAGCCGTCGTGGGGTGCTTGAAAATGCCCGAGGTGGGACTATCTACTCCCCACCTCTCTCGCGCACCTGTAGCAGGGAGTGCGAGCAAAATCCACCCCAGCTAAGGTCTTCGCTGCCAATTGAAGACCTGGAGTTGTGCACGGAAGCCTTCCGCGCAACCTGAGCGCGCCTCCTAGTGTTGGAAGAGCCTGGAGTTGCTTGCGAGCTTGCTCCAAGCTCGGCTCTAATGGCGGCGGAGGTCGGAGACCTAAAATCAGCAAAACGTCCTCTCGGCCACATCAGGACTCTCGGCAGGCTTTGCCAGAGCACGGCGAAGTTACTGTGGGGGTCAGCGTGGCTCATAACGGCTTGGGCGTGCGTGCCCAGGTCGATCTGAGTCTGTGTGAGTGGGTCTGTTCAGAAGGGGCGACAATGGGTGGCACGGTCAGTGGGGGGTCCCAGGGTGATCAGTGAGTGGAGGTGATGCTCAGGGACCAGTTGGGAAGGTGTGGAGTTGTCTGTGGTGGTGAAATGGCCTCTCCAGAGTTGGTGGTAAGATGTGGAGATGGTGAGGGTGGATAGTGGTGTAGAGGGATCAAAACAACAAATTTACAGAGGGGAATTAAAGAGAAGGGTAAGAGGGACTTAGCTGGTAGGCCAGGAGTGAATGGAGGAGGCGGAGGTGGCGAGCGGCTGGTACTGCCGTCATCGGAGATGAAGGCGCCTAGGGGAAGAGACGGCGACGAGGAAGAGGGGCTGGAGTGCGCCTGCTGGTACGGCGAGGCGCGGCGGAAGATGGCAAAGGTAACCCTGCCACTAGTATGGTGGCAGGGCAACGAGAGAGGAGGAGGAGAGTCACCGAAGCCTGCGGGCAGATGGCCGGAAGAGGAGACGAAATTGGGGGGTTATCTCTGGCCAAAATAGGCTTGAAGGATGCGGCAGAGGGTGCCACTCCTTAAATAGGCATCGGCTGCTGCGGGGTGCGCAAAAGCAGCAGGAAAAACCTCACCGGAGACATGGGCAGACGAAGACCCATACCTCTTGCGCGGTCGCACGAGAGGTATGGCAGCCGACAGGGCATGGGTGTCAGCCCATGCGGTAGGGGGCTTCGCATTAAGCTTCCCTTTCAAATCTGGAGCTGGCTCCCCATGCATGCGTGGTGCCATCCTCTGTGCAAAGTCGCCGGAGGTATGGCCTGCGCATGTGGGTGGCGGAGGGACTCGATTGAAGAAGACGACAATAAGGATAGGGGTGTCTTTGCAAGGTTTCAAAAAGGTAAGGGTCAAAAAGTAATTATTGAGAATCATTTTGTAAAGTGGGTCAAGACGACCTTCTTTTAGGTCCAAATTTTGGTATAAACCTAATTTGGACCTAAGGAATCCAATGGTGAAGTTGGATTTTAGGTTTGACCATGTTTGATCAAATATTTTGCACAAAAATCCAAATTAGGTCAAAAATTGGGTATGATTCTCAATCTAGGTCAAGATAAATTCCAACGGCTAAATTGAAGGTAATAAACCCCAGGGAATATTTTTTTATGAACTTTAGAGGGTTTAATTGACTTTTTCCTTGCCCGAAACTTCATGAATTAAAGTGGGTTTGTTTTAGAGTTACAGAATGTCATTTAATTCCCAGATTTTATCATAACCCTTTTCTGACCAAACAATCCCACTTTTTCTCTTATTAAGTCCACTTGACCTGTGTCTAAACCCTTAGAAATCCTGTTCATGTACTGCAATGGTAGAATTACAGTTTTACCCCTTGATAATGTTTTATTTTCTGTTCAACAATTCCCTTATTTAGGCCTTCCCTTAGGTTTTGTAGGAGCTTTTTGTTCAATTTATTAGGTCAAAATGTGCTAATTAGGGTTCATGATGAGGTTCTCATCATATGTATGTTACAGTACTCTTCCGCTTGTGACATGTAATACTTTTGAGACGTTTCATTCTAATTTCCATTGCTGCCTTTTAATTATTTCTACTTAGTTACATTTCATGTGTGGTTGTGGAATTTTTTTGCTTTTGGGTTATTTATCGTTGGATGACTGGGTCTTGAAATTAGTCGAGGCGAGCCGATCTCGGGTCTTGTAGAGAGCTGAGATCGAGTTGTAATAGGAAGCGTTAGCGTGATCTGAAGGAGAAGTGCATGATTTGGATCGTTGATCCATGATCCAACGGCCGAAGAGTGGTGCCACTTCAACGCATGCAACGCACGTGCAAACCGACACTCGCTCCGCACTGTGCAATGAAGATCCAATGCTCCTCGCCTCTCCGTGCATCTTCACCAACGTTTAGCTTCAATGACGCATGCATGTGTTACTAAAGGCTTGTATTTATTTTTAAAGATGTGAACTGCCTCTTTTGTCCTCACATCCTCAACTATAAATAGGACCCCATACCCACTCGTCACATCATCTCTTCCTTCTCTTCTCACCTCTCCTAAGAGCTAAGAACAAAGTTCTAAAGCTCGGTCTAATGCTCCCAAGCTACAGGTGTTGGTGCATAATTGTCAAATGTTAAGAGATGTGCGTTGTAGCACACTCAACAAAACACACAACAAAATTTATAAAACTCGAAATCGATGGGAGTCCAAGGTTGTTCGTAGGGAGCAAATTAGGAATTTAATCCACTAATCACAATATCAAGAGAGATATGCAAGAATAATCAAAGTATTGTGTAATGTATATATTAGAATAATATAGTAAGAAAATCAGGATTCAGAGTAAAAAAAGATGGGGTTAAAATGGTGATTTGAATCACTAAATTAACTCTAATGTTTAAGCTCAACAATCAACTCAAATAATTGAATAGTAATCGTAATATAATATTCTAAATATCCACTGCAGTATCAGAACAGAACTAGCACAAGCATAAGGCTTAGACGACAGTGTAAGGCTTTAGACGCCTTAACCTCAAGGCACCAAGGCACAATAGCAGTAGAGGAGCACCGGCCTCTCACAAGAGCAAGGCACATGGCCTTACTAAGTCTTCAGCAGCAACTAAGTGTAGAGAGAGGAGAGGGTGGGCATGAATCCTGAGGTTACAGTGCAAAACCCTCCCCCCTCCTCCTCATATTCTTTTCTCTTCAGAACATGACGAATCTGAGTAATCGAATCCAATGCCCAGACCCACGTGACGTGAACCGCAAGCGAGGGCGTGTGAGCGCGTGCGTAGGGGAGTGTGAGGGACCTCACCCTGTGCTCTCGGAGGCGATAAACCAAGAGCACGAAAACAATTTAAGTGTGGTCGCACTTTTGTCCCACATGATGTGGGACTATCCTCTCCTCTTCTTCGTGTGAGTTGCTTGGATGTAGTTGAGGAATTGAGCCAGAGGCTGTTGCCCCTGGGTTCAGCTGCAGACCTGGGACACTCTAGAACCTAGAGCTGCGTCAATTGCTGATAGTAGCTGGGCAAGTTGAGAGCTGGAGATGAGCGAACGAGACAGGAGAAGATGGTGGCGATGACAGTGCTCCGCTGTGTACCTGGAAAGGGAAACACGGCCTCTTGGCCTTGTCATATATGCTCAGAAGGTTCGCCGTGAAGAGGTGAACGTGATGGTGGTGGTTTCAAGGCGTGCAGTGGTCGGTGGAGTGTTGTCGATGACAGAGGAGGTGTGCATGAGTTGGTGTGTTTTGTGGAGTGCGTGAGAGATCAGAAGCCCAAATTTCTTTGGGGCTTTTAATCAGTGAAGCGAGGCGGAGCTAACGAACTTAGTGAAATTCCCTACTTGGAGGGGGTTAGATTAGTGTAACGTAAAAAATGCGTAATCGAAATATAAAGCAATCTCACAAATAGTCAATCACACAAAGTACACAAAGTATTTTTTAGGTGGAAACCCAAACCGGGTGAAAACCACCACCTAACCCTCTCGAGTTAGGATTTTCCGATCAACCTAGTTGATCAAATCCACTAACCGAATCACTTTAAAACGAGGGTGATTCAACCTCAGTACAACCACGCTACAAGTACGAGGGTAGCGTTCCTCAACCCCTTCTCTCCACGAGAAGGATTTTGTCCCACGAAGGAGACGGGAATTCGCAAAGCGAATACCCAACCAAAAGACAAAGATAAAATAAAACAACAGGTCCTATAGAGACAACAAAGTAATTATAAACCTAGCTTCTATAGGAATTAGGAAACTCCCCTTTGCAAGGAGTGCGTCGAGGATGACGCGGGTGCGTGTGCCACGCAACGGCGCAATGTCGCTCTCGTAGACAACGGCGGGAGAGCGGGTGCGCGAAGCTTGATGCTCTCAAGAGAATGGAGCTTGAGCTTGGAGAGCAAGAGCTATCTAGGACACAAGAGAGTGGAACTATGTTGCTTAAGTGTATCCAAGTGTGTGTCATGTGTTTCTCTTGGTGTATATCTTGTGTCTCTAAGTGTGTGTTTGTGTTGCAAAGGTTCCCCTCTATTTATAGAGGCCTTAGGAAGGCTTTGGAAGGCTTAGGAAGGGTTCTATAGCCGTTGGGTGCAAAGCCCAAGAGAATCAGGCCGAAATCAGGACAATGATTACATTTGACAGGGTGATCAGACGTCTAATTCTGGCATCAGACGTCTGGAAGGCCACTTTAAGATGTCTGATTTCAAGGTCAGACGTCTGATTCTATGCGGGTTTCCTCCTGACTTGAATCAGATCTAAACAGGGTTTTTGTTCAAGTTGATCAGACGACATACAGGACGTCTGGCACTATGCCCAGACGTCTGGAAACCAACTTTTCCTACGGAATGGATTTTCCAACCGTTGCAATGGCTAGAAAATCTCTGAGAAGAGATTTTGGGTCAGCCGAGGCAAAACGGTCAATTATCAGACGTCTGGACAGTCCTATGGACATCTGATAAGGCTCTAACGGTCATATCCTTGAGTGCCTGCTAAGCTAGCCAACGGTCCACTATCTGGACGTCTGGCAAGTCCATCAGACGTCTCCTAAGACGTCTGGTATTAGGTATGGCGTCTGATTTCATCAGACAGAACTAGCTATGTCCAGCCTAACAGATATCAGACGTCTGAAACAACAGTCAGACGTCTTAAAATACTTTATCAGACGTCTGATTTGGGAATTAGACGTCTGGAAGTGCTGTTTGAACCCTATATTGGTTTTCTAAGTATTCTACAGAAAACCTAAGTATCCTAAGGTTGTGCCGGTGTTCCTAGGACTACTGTTAGGGTACTTTGAGGCTCTTTAACATGAATTATCTAAGGAAATAAAGAGCAACAAAAGAAACGAAAAATATAATAAGTACAAAAGAAGGAAATCTATCCTATTCTTCATTGTCTTCTATCTTCAATCTGTCGCTCCACGCGAACCTCCTCTGTTTTCCGTCAAGCTCCTCCAATCCGTCCTGGATGCGAGCTCGAACTCCGTCTAAACACGTCTACATTTGCAATTGACCTGAAATCTAGGACTCAAATTGCAAATGTTAAATAACACGTGTTTTGTTATCATCAAAACAAATGATCGTGGTGCTCTAGCACCAACACTTAGTGGCAATGAGTTTCATGCGGTTGAGTGACGACGTGGACTCACTAGAGTTAGGTCGGAGTTGGGGAAGATGCCGGAGATGTGAGTGATGTGGTGTGCGAACCTAGAGTCTAAGTAGGCAGGAAAAATCAGGGAAGTGAGAGGAGTCGAGAGAGGGTGCTTACAAACGAGGGGAGAGAGAGTATAGCACCAGCTATGATGGGCCGATGCTAGTGAGGAGGAAAGCTCTGGTGAGGGAGAATGGCTACGTCGAAGGGAGAGGGAGCTCCTGGCTAGTATGGCGAGGAGCGGTTGACAGAGGGAAGAAGATTCCCTTTGCCTATCATATGTGGCTGACCATGAAATCACAATAATAATAAATCTATCATCGTAGGTGTGAAAACATGTCGCTTTAAATTTATAAAAATCGTCTCTGAAAAATACGAGAATAATATCAGAACTACGAGTCTCTCACATGGAGGTAGGGATATCTAGATGTTTTTCAACCTATCCAAGTCAACTATTTTTTTAAAAATTTTTTTATAAGAAAAGCAAATGAAACAAGCACGGAGACATATATGGAAAAGATATGTAAATGCAAATAAGAAGTTTTATTACTACCAGAAAGTCAGAATACTATGAAAATAGAGAATATCAAGAAAAAGAAGAAGAGTAAGAGGGTGAGGGGAGAAGGTCGGTGAGATTGTGATAGGGGTGGAGAGTATTGTCTGACGGTTATTGGTGGAGAATGTGCGTGGAAGCAAAAGGTCACAGAGAGTCATCATGGAAGTGCGGGAGCACATGAAGAACATGAAGAGTTTGTCGAGCAACCTAAGAACAAAGGGAAAGCACCGAGAAAAAGAATACAAAAAAAATAGAGATGTGATGGTGATGATAAACGTGAAGAGAGAGAGAGGAAGAAAAAGAACGTGGAGTAGAGAGAACAAAGAAAGAGATGTGGAAGGAAAAGACAAAGAAAAAGAAGAAGGAAAGGTGAAGAGGTGGGAGAACGTGGACTTGCTATGCTCGGAGAGAAGAGGTGGATGGAGATCGCTACGCAAGGAGAAGAGGCTGGAAAGGAGGAAGTTCGGGCGTTGGGTAGAGGAGAAGTTTTCCGTACTTCGTGTGTTTGCATGGAAAAGGAAGAGAGAGAGGGAATGAGGAAGAGAGAGCGGAGGGAGAAGGAGCGGCCTCTACATGCAGAGGAGAGGGACGTAGGGGGCGTCGGACTACGTGAGGTGGAGAGATTGGATGATGTGGGGTGATCTTGCGGTGGTGGGGGTCTTCATGCGTGGTTTATTTTTAGCCAGAGGGAGAGAGGAGGAAAAATGAGAGAGGAAGAACGATGGGGTTCCAAGAGGGGTGATCTGAAGTTGGGCATCCGCTGGAACAAGGAGCGATGTTTTCAGCCAGAGAGATTCCCCTAGTGGAAAGGCGATGGGGTTTTTAAATAATTTAAGTGCGGTGGAGGGGATTTTCGTTGTTGGAAAGATTACGTGGGATTGTTTTGTTTTGTTTTTTTTTTTTTTTTTTGTTCTTTGGGATAAAAAATCGGTGAGGGAATTGGTCGGGCCGGGAAATGCGGTGAGCGAGTACGGTGGAAGGGATAAGATCGGGTGTGGGAGTTGGTTTCCGGGGAATTTTGAGGTGGAGGGATAAAAATATATGATAAAATAATGTGGGATTTGGAAAGGTTACGTGGGTGGAGGGATTTGGTTGACGAGGTTTCATGTGGGTGGAACATGGAATCAACGTACGTGGGAAATGGTTGGGTGGGGATTTGTTGGGTTTTGTATGGTTTTGGGTTACAGGAACAGGTGAGATTTTTGGTAGGACCTAGAGTGGTTTTTTTGATGTAGGAAATTAGATTTTTAATTATGTTAAGTCTAAGGTTCAATTGGATTTGGTTATAGGAAATAGGTTGAGCTTCATTAAAAAATTTGAATTCAAGTCGATTCTACATTAATGTGGAGCTCCAATTGAATCTAGACTTGATATCTGCACAAATATAGACAAATCTCATCAAGGCACCAAATATAAGTAGCAATAAAATTACAACTAAATCCCTAAAAAATGCAATATTTACCTAATGCTACCATATGACTAATCTAACCTAATTTAATGCAATGTGACCACATGTAACCTTAAACTACAATAGTTAGGCATAAATTATCTAAATAAATATGGATATATCAGTGGCAGAGGGCGACGAAGGTAGAGTAGAGGTGTTATCGGAGCTTGGTCAGAGCAGGTCGAGGAAGAGAGAGAAGAGGGTATTTCTGACCCTAAACCGCGCTAAGGAGGATGGTTTGGTGAATGGGATCTTTTTAAAGGGCCAAGGTAGAGCTCCAAGCTTGGGAAGGAGCTTGAATAGCTCGAAATTTCAGGGAGAAGGATCCTCAGAAATCTTGAGTTCGCTCGAGCTCAAGAGCTTGATTTGGAAGTCGAGATGTGATCTGGCAGATCGGGCAACTTCTCTTGGATCTTCCCTCCAAGTTTGGAGGTGATTGGACCTGATTCGAGGGAGAAAACCTCCCTTGAACCTCGCTGAAGATGCGTTCCAACTGCTCATGGCAGCAGGGATCAAAGTGAAGAAAACGATGAGAAGTTAGTGGCCTTTTGCAAATAATACGAAACCCTAGGTGGTAAATGTAAGAAACAGAGTTTTAAATGGCTAAATTGCAAACTAGGTCAAGATGGACTCTGATTGAGCCCAAATTTTGATACCAACCTAATTTGGACCCAAGAAATCTAATAGTGAAGTTAGATTTCAGTTTTAATCATGTTTGACTAGGCAATTTGCATAGAAACCCAAATTATGGTAAAATTTCGTCTGAGACTCTGTTCTAAGTTAAAATGGGTTCAGATGATCAAACCAAGGATACTAAACCACTTAGAATATTTTTATATGATTTTTACTAGGTTTAGATAAATTTTATCCTGACCAGGACCTCTTTAATTTAAGTAGGTATGAAATTAGGATTTTGTATGTTGTTGCGGTTCTCGAAATACGTGAAACCCCGTTTCTTTCTGTGTTGACCCACCTTTTGGACTTTTCAGCTCATTTGACCTTCATTTAACTCCTGAGTGACCCCGTGATTAATCTGTGTTCCTAATGTGCTGTTGAAATTACATAATTAACTTTAATTTATCGTTCTCTTCTCAAATCAGAACACTGCAGAGTTATGACCCTCAGATGATTATGTAGGAGCTTTAATCGATCAAACCTGACTAAATGTGGCTAGTTAGGGCCTATGATGGGGTTCCCTTCAATAGGAAGCTCCGCTAGAGTTAAAAAATAAAATTTTCCACTTCTCACCCCCTTCGCGGAGCTCTCGCCAGCCATCCTTTCTCCCCTGTTCCGGAAGTGGATCCTATGACGATGATGCCTTGCCTCATACCCGGTTCTTCCAAATTCTCCCCTCTTCCTTTGTGTTCGGTCTCCTTCCTCTAGGCATCGATCATCCGGCTCATCCTCTAAGCATTCATCGAGGAGGATAATTTCTCATCCCCTATCTTTTTACCACTTTCTAGTGCAGATTTTCAACTTTATAATTGTAGCAAGTAGTTGTAATTGGCATTGTCCTAGTTATAAAAGTTGGTCTCTCTCTTTCTCTTTCTTGTTTATATTGCAAGTGGATTAGCATTGTGAATGATTTCTTTATAAAAAATACAAAAAAAAATAATTGTAGATTTAGAATTGATGTAGCTTTCCCGTGTTCGACTCAAGACCCACCATAGTTTTGGTTAAAATTTTATTCAATAGCTGATTTTTATGCACTACGACGTCGAGTTTTTAACTCAAACATTTTGTGTATGAAATCTCACTTATCACTAATTAATTTGTATATAATTGATTTCTTGTGTGTAAGCAGTATTGATTCTAATTCATTCATTTGTAAATAACATTGATATTTTTCGAATAAAAGACTGATTTTGGATGATAGAGAGTGATGTATATTAATAACTGCCTCCCAATGAACCTGGAATAAGATCAGTAAAAATTGTATATAAATAAAATGGCATCTGTCTGGATTGCGACATTATACTAGTAACACGATTGTGACTTTAACAAACCTTAATTAACTTGCGATCCTGATGGTACATCGGTAGTCAGAGGTGATGGTAACACTATCATGGGCCTTGACTAGCTACATTTAGTCAGGTTTGATTGATAAAAGCTCCTACATAACCATCTGAGAGCCATAACTCTACATCATTCTTATTTGAGAAGACTAGGAATTAGGGTTAATTATGTAATTTTAACAGCACATCACAACTACAGATTAACCACGGGGTCACTCAGGGGTCAATTGAAGGTCAAATAAGCACAAAAGTCTAAATATTGGGTCAACACTGACAGAAACAAGGTTTCATGCATTTCAAGGGTGAAAATAGCACCAAAAATCCTAATTATCAACCCACTTGAATTAAAGAGATTTTGGTCAGGATAAAATTAATATAAACCTCCTAAAATTCATAGAAAAATATTCTAAGAGGTTTGATATCCTGGATTTGTCCATCTGAACCCATTTTGACCTAGAATAGAGTTTTAGACGGGAGGTTACCTCGACTTAGGCTTCTATGCAAATTTTCCAGTCAAACGTAGCCAAAACACAAATCGAAGTTCACTATTAGATTTCTTGGGTCCAAATTAGGTTAACACCAAAATTTGGGCCTAATCAGAGTCTATCTTGACCTAGTTTGCATTTTAGCTCTTAAAAACCTATTTCTTACAATTAGACCCTTAGGTTTCAAGTTTATTGCATTTAGGTCCCTAAATTTCTCGTCATTTTCTTGGATTAGGTAACTACTAGCATTGGTCTGAACATGGTTCCACCATTGACATTTGAGCGAGGATTCGTCGCTCAATTCTCGCCCAAACCTCTCTAAATTTGGACAAATTGTCCTTAACACGACTCCCCACAGATTTGACTAGGCTTCGAGATCGATCGTGGTCGAATTCATCGCCGGAGAACCCTAAAATTTCAATCTCAAAAATTGACTTGGAGCTTGCCTATTCTGGTTCTTTCCATTCTTCTAAGAGCTCTATAAAGAGCCCTGGTGCCCTCGTTGTCCTACTCAGCCAAGTTATAGTCGAAAATACCCTCTCATCTCCTCCTTTGGCCTCCATGACTTCAGCTCTGACAAGCCTTTTCCGACCACTTCATGTAGTTGGCCAATGGTCAAATTGGCTGGCTCATCTTCTTCATCTCTTCTTTGCGACCAAGTCTAGCCAAAGATCAGCCACCTCTGACCTCTCCTTCCTCGTCGCTCCCTCGCCGTCAACCTCATCTTCTCCGAGTCTGGCCAATCATCTCGGACCAACTCTCTCATTCTCTCGCTCCCTAAGTCCCTCTAACACCTTCCTCTCCCTCTGTAGTTCATTTCTACCCCCTTAGAAGTTAGGAACGACCATTGTACCACCCTCACACCCCTCATCTTCCCCATGGTCGGCGGTGCTTCGGAAAGCTCGCACGACCACCACACCGCTCCAAACAGCACGACACCACCTTCATGAGCTCTGCCTCACCATCCCCTTTAAAAGCCCTAACCCTATTTTGGGTTTCGAGCAATCTACACCTTCATCGAACACCCACGCTCTCCGTCACCTTCTTCGATGTCGACCCATCGCAACACACATGCAAACAATTGAATAACACCGCTGTTACACTCAACTCACGGCGAACCTTCTAAGCTAGTCTAATTGGGCCAAGAGGCCATTTTCGTGCTTTTAAGGTACCGTCGGAGCTTCGCCTTTGCCACCGCCTTCTTCGACGTTGCTTGCCTCACTTCGATCGTCACCCAATCAGCTACACCACGTAATCGAAGCAGCTCCAGGTCTTGAGGCCTCCTAGGTACTCAATCGAAGTAGCACGCATTAGCAGCTGCTCCCATTTGGCAAAGAGATCAGCTGCAGCTCACACAAATTCGTGCGAAGGTCTTGGGATTAGTCCCACATCGTATGGGATAGAGCCACCAGCAGAGCATAAATTGAAATCGCTGCATCAGTTGTTCTCCCACGACACAGGGGTCAGGTCCCCTCGCACGCGCTCTCGCACGTTGCTACACACTTCTCTCCTACAATCACGCCTGCAGGTCTAGACCCCTGTAGGTTAAGCCTTAGCTCTGTCGTCTGACTTGGTGTTGTGCTTGGTTCTGATAGTTACTGAGATATTTGGTTGAGAATACCGTTCACATATTTGAGTTGGATTAGAGCTTAATTGTAGGGTTAAATTTGGTGGTTCAGACCACCATTTTTAGCCTAATCTTTTTGCACTTTGATATCCACATGCTGAGATACATTTTCTGATATATATTGCATATCCTTTTGGTTATCTGATTCACTTGCAAATATTATTTCTGATTATTGTGATTAGTGATTGATTTGCTATAATTACTCCTTACGAACGACCTCGGACTTATTTCTGTTTCTCAAGCACTTATAAATTTTAAATGTTGATTTGCTTTTGTTGACTGTATTACGACGCAAATTTGAAACTCGACAAAAGTGCTTTCAACAAGAGCAAGGGACATTGCAGAAGGAGGGGAGAGTGGGGAGTCAAAGAGGGTGGATGTGGTGGTAGTGGTGTTGCCATTGGGTTTGTTAGAGGAGGGGTGGTGGCATTTGTTGCTGGGTGGGGTAAGAGGAGCTATGGCAATAGGAGGATGTCAATGAGAGTGGACAGAGGTGGAGGTGAAGCTTCTCATTAAGGCTGTGTTGAGTGACATGGGTGACGTTAAGGGGGAAGGAGAGTTGGTAGAGGAGGTGGAAGAAATTGGTGGAGGAGGTGGAGGGGGAGTTGGAGGGAGGGAGAGAAAGAAAGACAATTCTAAAGGTAAAAACATAATTTTTACTTACTTTTAAGTCCAAAATCATTAAACTAAACGGTACTAGTTAACAAAATAGCAATAGTGAAAATGACCTAACTTTTTTAGTAACAATTAAATAAAAATTAGAAAGGCAGTGTTAAGCCAGCAATATATGACTTTTTTAGTGACATCTATGTAAAAATTCATTTATTAATTAATGAGGTACATTTTGATAAATATGAAAGAAGATTCATGTTTTATGTTTATAAGATCCAGATGAGAAGTTATAGGTATTAGTTTACTGTTACCACTTTAGAAGAATTTAAAAATTAGACCAGTCATCAAACCGATCAAGCTCTGATTTTAGTTTCTAATGGTTCAACTGGTAATTCGAATCGATCGAATCGATGATGACGACATCATCAGAATTGGATTGGGAAAAATTAGATCGGTCCTGCTTAGGTTTGATTTGTATTGGTCTAACCAGGTCGAACCAAGTTAGATCGAGAATTAATGTAAAAAAAACTAAATATAACTATTACGAAGCGTTATTTTGAATTTGGGATATCCAATCACATTTCAAAATAATTGCGATATGATTTTTAACTTAAACACATGGACAACCATATAACAAAATGACACCAAATATCAAATATTACACATGACCAATCATATTATAAATATGAAATATCATCCATGGACATCAAATATCATATTACATATCAAATATCAATAAAAAATATTACATATGATCTGACAAATTAGAAAGAGAGATGCTTGGAAACATTCTTTGGTGCTAAATTTTCAGTTAAGCTGATTATAGTAGTTTAAAAGATAATACAATGGTTAAATTTAGCAAATCAATCAAATTGAAGATTAATTTATTAAACAAATAGACAAATAAAACCTAGGTTACGTAGATGCTTACAAAACTAAATTGATTAAAAGAGGTACTTAATTAACTGAAATTTTATGAAAACAAGCATGATGGAATAAGGATTGATTTTACACCCATGAGAGGACTTTACTGTAGATTACTCACAAATAATCTAATGGTGAGGAAAAGATACACACATGAGAAGACTTTACTATAGTGAGATGGTGAGGGGTTGTGGGTGGTGGTAGTGATTGGAGTAAGGAATGGTGAGAGGTTTGACGAGGGGGGTGGTTGATGAGGTGTGGCTCATTATAGTTAAAATACTGAAGTTAAGTGAAATTACCATAAGAAAAGGGTTAAGTATAGGAATTAATTGAAATGACCTAAAATAACAAATTTGTGTTAAAAATGTAAAATTAGGTCACAAATTTAGATATTCTATTCACAGATATAAAATGATAATCCAATTGCAAATTAAACACACATTTGGGTTCAAAAATTCAAATTGAAAGTGAAATCAACTTCTTAAATGTTCAATTGAGCTTCAATAAAACTTGGTTGCATTTAGATATCATTAGAACCTTGCATTTAGAGTCTTACATTCAGGTCCTTAGTACATTAACATTTCTTAAGCTAAAAATGTCCAGGGACTCCTTTGCAAGCTGTTGGGGACCTCTCTGTAAACCTCGAGGACTACTCTACAAGACTTCTTCGCTACTTATGGGCTTGTCTGAAATCTTTATACCCCTTTGCTTTAAGGGTATTTGCGCAAGTTTCACCTTTACACCTGATGGTGTGGGTGCACTTTAGCAGCGCAAGAACACACAAATTTGCAGTCGTTGATTGCATGAGACCTCGATCTAAGGGCTAAACCTTCATCGAAGCTTCGTGCGAATTTGCACGTAGAGTCACCACCCATCCTAGATTCCATCCAACGGTGCATCTTCAATTTGAACCTTCGTGCTCTCTTCTCAAGCCAATCCCATTGCTCAAGCCCTAATCGTCTATTTTCACCCTTGTGGTGCCTTGATTCAGCTCGTGCGCTTACTTAAACATCTCCAGAGCTCCTCACGCTCGCCATCAACTCCCTTTTACACCTCTCAAGTTGGTCACCTTTATCCACTCCGGTTTCGGCTCTTCATCAAACCCCTGTTCCTTCGCCTAGGCGATGGAATTCCACATCTCCGACCTCTCCTCGTCACTAAGGATCGCATAACACCTGAAGACGACCCCGAGCTTCACTAGCAAGCTTTCCACTCCACTGGAGTCTCCTTCCTCAGTTCTTCCTCTCCATCCGTCGGCTGGAGACCTGCAAGTCTCATTCTTCTGTTAATTAGGTTTGATGTTTTCTAGGATAATTATAATATTTGTTAGTGTAGTATAGATCTCTTTAGGAGTAGAATTAGATAGTAATCTCATGGATTGATTATTAGCTATAGGAATAGAGTAAATTAGCTAGCTATTCACCAAATCCACCTCCTCTGATCAATTTAGATAAGAGGAGATGAATTCACCCTTCATAGTATCCAGTATTCTCTCCCTACACTCCACAATTTACTTCTGATTGTTTCCCTCATTGTTTGCATTTACAGTTCACCGCCTCCATTGTAACAGCCATTAGATATGAAGTTCATTAACTATCAGATCTAATTGTGTGCTAGGATCAAATGAGGATCTCCTCATACATTCCACGGATCACAAAGGTCCTCTTGTTGCATGGAATTGAATTTGATTTGATTGGTTAGGATCGATTTGGTTTTTGAGGTTGACTGAAGAATTTTACAAGTAATTTGGATTAATCGATTTTGACCGATCAGATTGGGTTTATAGGGGTGTAATTACATTGTATATGATGGTGTGAGCTATTCCTGATTGGAGTTTAAACGTGCACTGTGTTCACACCCAATTCTCAGAGACAATACTGATTTTGGGTAGTTTGGGCCTAGGAATCTCAGATTCACTGAGATGAACCATAAATCATGACCCATTGATTTTACAAGATTGCCTAAAATCCTAAACACTGATCTCTAGTGTTTAGGATCTTTTAGTGATCAGATCACCTATGCAAATCCTAAAGCAAGAGCCAAATCAGGGGCAACATTAATTTTCTAACTCAAGATTTTTTCGATCTGATGTGTGAAAATTAACTAGAGTTTTTAAGGATTTTGAAAGAGATTTTTTAGTTGATTAGGCATTGGGTTGATTGTCTAACTCAATCTCATTCTCTTTTGTTGTCTATAACAAAGAGAATGGATTGAATTATGGTTTCAAAAATTAGTGATGAAGAACTTGCACGAAACGGTTTCCAAATCTTTAGATGTGTTTTATATCAATTTGTAAGTGGCTTTCAGCGGAATTGAGAATGGATTTTGCCTAGATGGAATTGTTAGCTCTTAAATCTGATGTATTTCAGATTGAAGAGCAGATCTCTTGAGCTCTGATGTAGATTCAATAGCAGCTGAAGTAGCTGCTAATTTGATTTGTTGTAACACTATATACCAGCAGCAACTGCTACTGAAGTAACTTGAAGAGAGCAATTAAGCCATCTGATCTTTGAAGTCTTCATCTGAGCAACATTTGCAGCAGCATCTGAGCTGCTGTTATGAGCAGCAGTTGCAACCACTGATTAGTTGAATTTTGAATGGATTTAGGAGATGGATGAAGCTGACATATAGTGTAATGATAGAACTTCAATTATAAGCATTCATTTACTTGGATTAGGTTTTATTTGCTTGTAAATCTTATTTAAGATAACCTATCAACTATATGAAATGAGCTTTAACAGTCCAACTGTTAATTTGCATGCAATTCAAGATGGAAATCAGGTTTAAAGGTTTACACATCTTTCTAGAAATGTACTGAACATCCATGAATGTTTTACCAGCTATACAACCCTTTAGAATAGAATTCAAGGCCTTAGGTTCCTAGTGAAGTACCCTTTTTGGCCTTATTTTGGGTTGATTTGTAAGTAAAATATTTCTAAAAAAATCACAAAAAAAAAACCTATCTTGAGTAAGATCAAGTGTTTCTCTAGGCGTATGTTAAGTTTTAAGGTATTCTGAACTCTTGGCTTGGTAGAACATATCAGCCGACGGTTCAGTATACCTTGAAATTTAATAAAAAACTAAAGATGAAAAATCACAACAAGAAATTTTTATCTCTCATCTCATTCTTTCTCTCTCATCCCCCACCTCTCCTATACCTATAAAAACTATAAAAATCAGAAAATCATTAAAAGCACCTAAAAATACCTTGTATACTTTGTATATACTTGTATATATAAGTTAAACCTAAGCTATATGTAGATATTGTATAATATGTATATAATGTACATAATTAACTTATATATGTATCTTATATACTAAATTAAATATTTAGGATGATTTAATATATATATAACTTTATTGTATAATTATCTATTAATTTATATTAACAAAATGCATAATAACCTAAGTAATTATATAAACTTATCTAAATGTACATAGTTGTATCTAATATTGTATATACATATTTAACAATGTAATATGAACTGTATAATACCTGTAATTTAATTTAACTATGTATTAACAGTAAGTAATGAAGTTATTAAGTTAATTAAGCAATTTATTAACTTAAAATAAAATAAATTAGTAATTTAAGTTAAAACTGAAGTAAGTTATAATGTACACTTGTATAATATTATATTAAGTATTTTCATCTTATTTAAACTATATTTATAATTTATTATAGTATTTATAAATTATCTATGTAACTTAAACATGCATTTAAATGTAAATAAATTAAAATATTGCCTCTAAAATAAATTAAAAAGGTGTAATAAATAGTTTATTATATAAATTAATCTTGTATAAAGTCAATTGTATGATTAGTTGTCTAATTTATATGTTAATTAATAAATTAAGCTTTAACTTAATGTGTATAAACAACCATTTTAGTTAATTTTATTACATATTTGAATAACTTATTTTTGTAAATTAATTGTCCAATTAGGTAGTCCTATATAAGGGCTTTGTAATTATAAAATTTCTTTTTAATTTATATTAATTTATGACCCTTAAATCGAGGGTCAAAAACATTGAATTTGAATGTTGTCCAACGCAGCACAACGCTAATTGCACCCGCTGATTTGTGCCACATCATGGGCAGTAGAGAACTTGCAACGGTATAAAAGGATTTCATGCTGCATGATGCTCGATCGTCAGGTGCTAGGTGCCAAATTTAAGAATACAAGGTTATTTCCTCGATTTGCGTGCCGTGTGTGCTTGTTAGCGTGCATGAGTGCGTGCTTGTGCACATGAGCATGCGGGTTGTGTATCCTCTAAGCATGGGCCAGCCCGCCCATTAAAAACCCAATTTTTGGGCAAGGGAACAGTAGCTGAATCGGGTTTAAATGAGAGAGTGAGGCCCTAAAATGACTAAGTAACAAAGAAGAAGAAGAATGAAAAAAGTAAATGGCTAAGTTTTGGCTGCTTATGTGTTGTGTGTGCGTATGTCTCTATGTGTGTGTGTGTGTGTATAGTATAAGTATATGTATATAAATAATGTATATGAAGTGAATATGTATAAATAGTATATGTGTATACGTATATATAGAATGGTATGGTATGTTTGAGCTATTATATGTATATAAAAAAACTAGAGCTTTAGTAACAGTTACATCTGTCACTATATATATGTATATACATTAGTGTAAATATCTATTTTTGCCTTAGGACATGTAGATATGTTACTAGGGCTATAGCGACGTGTATATGTGTCATTGTAGATGTAATATATGTTACTATAGATATCAGTATGTTAATATAACTTAGTATAGTAGATATTATTAGCTATTTTTGTACCTATACTTAGGTATTACTTATATTAGTTGCATATAATTAACATAGTGATGTGGTAGCTAGCTTTTAATGCTTGTTTGTTGTACATTTGTTTCAGGCATTGTAATGCAAATCAGTTGATTTTTTTATAAATAATTAACCAATTCTTTCATTTATTGATTTATTCATTCATTTTGTAAATACAATTAACATTTTTGGAATAAAAGAATATTTTTGGACTTAGAGAGTAATGCATATCAATAACTACCTCCTATTGAACGACTTGGAAACAAACCAGTAAAAATTGTATGTAAATAAAATTGACGTGACATCAGTTTGCATTTTTGACACCTATACTACAATAACAACATATAAAACACTATTTTTAGTGCAACCTGGTAGCCTCACGTCAGTGGTGGCAGCGGTTGGAGTAGGGTGCTGGGTGGTGGCAGCGAAGGAGGTCGTGGAACTTGGGAGGTCGTGAGGACAACAAAAGGTGGAAGGATCAAAGGAGTGGAAGGTGAGGAGGAGGAAACAAGCTTGGTAGCTTACAATGGTTGTCGGTGGGATGGTAGCAAGAGGTCTGGCAAGAGGCGAGGAGAAGGAGGGGTGCCGACCAACATGGGTTGGAGGGTAGGAGAGCCAAGCACTGGAGGATGTCGTGGGCTACTGGGCTTGCAGCAGTCACCATCGCCACTCGTTGGAGGATGGAGGTGTCGTTGGAGCCTTAAGGACTTCGATCATACTATGAGGGAGGGAGTCAAGACTTGGACAGAGGGACGTCACTGCTCATTCAAGTTATTTTTTGCCTTTGCAGATTGTGATCTAGAAAGTAGGAATACTGGGAAGTACAAGCGTTGATTTCTTGGGAGACAATGCATTACATGCATTTAGTGGGTTGGAGGGCTTTTTGTAGGCGAGCAATAGGTGGTGTATTTTTTTTTTAATTAGGTTGGGTGGACCGGATAGTCCAATTCACCAATTTGAACCGATTGATATGAATTTTTTCCTATTCCACCAATTTTTAGCCCCTGCTCGAAAAATCAATTGATTCGATCGATTTGCCACGGAATCTCAATTTAACCGATTTAACCGGTTGATCCAGTCCAAGTTTTAAATATTTCTCAAATAACTATCTATTATCTACGAATAAAATACGACGATTGCTTTTATGATCTATGCTCTTGACGGGAGAAGAATATCTATATGATGGAATAAATACCATAAAAATCATTGGTGGTGTGGACTAAAGGTGTTTTATACGTGACTCCAATTGTGTACGGTAGCTAATCCTATTGTAGCTGTTGTAGACAAAATGTCCTATATTACTCTAATCACTCTGTTGTGTTAAAAGGTCACAATTGGCCCAATATCAATGTCATGTGATAATGCTTATAATGATGGGAGGCCTGACATGTTTTAAGATTCATGATTTAGAAATTGGAACGAGGTGTGTACTATTTGTTGATTTGAGGTAATGTGAATTTGATGCTTGTGAAAATCTGAGGGAAAATCTTTGAAGGAAAACATTTAGAATATAATCCCAACATCGAATTCACGTAGAAATTCAAAATAAGTAGCATCCTTTAGTCCTATATATTTAATTTTAAAAACTTTTGGTGAACATATCTTGTAAAATTCTAAGTTTAATAAAGCAATGGGTTAAAAGGAAGGTATGGACCACAAGCGTGTGCTTGTCCATGCCCTTTCTAGGCTCGGTTTGGACTTTGGTAGGAATTAATTTAAAATTTGAATACTTTAGCTATAAAGTTATTTTTAATTTATTATAATTTTCCAATTGGATCTTCCTTAATTATCTTTCCATGTTTGTTGGTAAATTTTGATATGGTTATTAATCACCTTCAACTTACATGAGTTAAAATGTGGTATGATTACGTTAACAATGCTGTGTAAACTTCCCTTGGTGAAATTTTCACCCTTGCAATATCTCTATAGAGGAACCAATGAGCTTCTCAACTTGACGATCTGCTGTTGATGATCAATGCACTTGGATTTTGGTTGATGCATTCAACTTTTCCATGTATTAAAGAAGACCAAAAATACAGAGACAAGAAATTAGAGAGCACAAATAAAACTAAAAGGCAAATTTTCATAGGATATATTTGCAATAACACATCTTAACGTAACGAATCAAATGGAAACCATCTTGCATTTTTTTTTTCTCTCTCTCTCTCTCGCTCTCTTATCCACATACAATTTCAAGCCTTGCACCAATGGAGTAGGATCATAATATAGTTCCTCAACACCTCCCTCACTAGAAAAAATAAATAATTACAGAGAAGAAATCATAAAGAAAAAGCAAAAAATCATGATAAGAAAACCTATGACGATAGACAAGTTGATGGTGCCACTGAAAAGGAGATCCAGCAATAAAAGTGGTATCTCCATGACAGGTAACAACCAATGGTGACTGGATCAGGCGATAGACTCCCCCGTTCTCATAATTGTCACCAATCCTCCTCCCCATCAAGACATCTTAAAAAATACAAGTATTGGTGTCAAATATGGCACGACAATTCAGCTCCATGATTCTTCTACTAACAGAAAGCAAACTAATAGGAAAATTTGGTGTAAGAAGAACATCTATTAGTCTTCCCTGATAGTGGGGATAACCGAGACCTCTCACTATCCAACAATTACTGAGTGTCATCCATCTACCATCTACACATTTTTCCTTGGCGGAACAAATCTAAGATAGCGAAAACACCTCTTTTCCCCACAAGATGTCTAGAGGCTCCAGAGTCAGCTAGCCAGTCTATATCACACTGATCATCAACAATAATGAAAAGGGAAAACCTTATACCAGATGAAGAGGCAAACGTAGCAGTCTCATAAGTAGACTAGGCCTCTTGTGATAGTTGTGTGAGGTGTTGAAGTAGCTCATCATACTCCACCTTTGCCGCATAAATGGTATCAGCTGGCTGCTCTATACTAGCAGCAACCTGATTGGCCATGAGGGGATGACCATGCTTGATCCAATAATTGTTCTCCTTGTACCCTAGATTCCTGCAGTATGTGCAAGTCAAATGTCCTCTTCCAATGGGTCCACGGTCCTGACCTCTACAATGTGTAGTTGGAGTGCCCCGACCACGACCCTAAGTAGTCACAAGGGTTGAAATATACCTAGTGGGCTTAGTAGCAGTGAGGGTAATAGAGATCCTGCTCATTCTGTTGTATGCTTCCTCCAAAGTAGGAAGCTTTGAGAGAGTGAGAAGTTGTGACCGGGTTACTATGTAGTCTGGTCTAAGACCATCTAGAAATTGTAAGATTACTACCTCCTTGCGATAAGCTTGCTGAGCAGCACACATTTACACAAGTCAACATGCATTATACTTCTCCAGGAGACCCTTTAAGGTTGAGTGGTAATGGGATAATGTGCGGCCCTCCTATCAAAGCTAAGAGAGCTTGCTATAGATCGGAAAGACCCTGTTAGAATTCTTCTCGTGTGAGTAGGTATCCTGCTGACCATCCCATATCTCTTTGGCAATGTGGTAATACATAATCTCATCCTCAATCCTAGGGATGACTAAATTCATGATCCAAGCACGGACCATGGCATTATCCTTCTTCCAAGAGGCATTCCCCTCAGTCTTCTCCACTAGCTCTAGATGAAGGAGAACATGTTCCTTGTCATGACCCTCCACTATCATCAGAAAGGTCTGTGGCCATTGGGCATGATTGGATTCGTCAAACATCACTATGGGACCAAAAAAGGAACTCCTGTATGCCACTACCTCCATGACTTACTCCAATGTCACTTCCAAAGAGCTTTCGAATGCCATATTCTCCTCAGCCTGAATTCAAGACAACCCAATCAACTAAGATAGGATCTTAAATCATTTGTCACGCCTTCAACAATCTCTGATCAACACTACAGACAATGCTGTAAGATCAAAAAAGGATTGTTGGGTGCTTGGTGGAGGATAGGTAGTGCCACACCACGCAAGTGCACCGACACACAATTCGAGAGGGTTTTCAGGACGAGCATAGAGGGTTGCGTGAGTGATAAGGCTACACACAAGGTGGACCGAGGGTGATCTGAGTTGGTCAGATCTCTAGGGGCGATGCTGGAGGATGATCGAGGCAATGCTTATGGAAATGGAGATGATGGGGGCTATGCTGATTAGAAGGGAAGCGAGTGGCGATGTAGTAAAGGTTGAACTAGAGGGGATGGCACTGGAGGGTGATCGGGGTTGGACTAGAGGGTGATCAGGGCGATACTAGAGGTGATGGCGGCAATGGGGGGCTACGCCGATGGGGGTAGAGGTGAGCAACAATGCAGCAGAGGTTGCTACACAACGTGAAGAGGCCCACAGGCTGGCCAGATGGTCGATGGTGACAATGGCGATACCCACTCAACTTTCAAGAGATTAGGTTTTTTTTTTTTTTGTGGAGAGGAAGAGGGTATGGGAATCAAGGAGGGTACAAGCATAAGTCTAATATCGCTGGTTTGACACTAAGTTAGAATAAATAAATCTAATTCTTATTCCATACCCCTACCTCTCAATATAGGTGGAAAAATTACAAGAGTACTCCTTAAAGAAATAAAGAAATACAACCAACTATAATAAGTAATAAAAAGACCAAAGGGGCTCTAACAATTACAGAATACATGTGAGCAAGTAATATAGTTTCACTATATTTTGAGGAAACGATATTTGGTTCAAGTGAGAGTAACTTATGTTACAAGTATTACTTCACTTCTAATACAATTTCATGCTATGAAAACAAGAAAACTTGTAATGCAAGTCCACTATAGTTAAAAAATTAAGTTGTAATACAATTGGGTATCAATATTGTGAAACTATACCTTCTAGAAATAGTGTCATAAATAATTGAATGTATTCCAAGTATGCTTGGTTGTTTTCAAAACCACCCATAAACAAGCTCAATGTTTAATTTAGTCAAATGAAATAATGATCAAATGGCCAATATTTTGTACTTTTTTTGTACCTTTTGAGCATAGTACTCAAAAGATACTTTTCTTTATATACATATAAGTATGTTTTATCACTCTCATTATTTATATCCAAATTACAATGTCATTTCTACTTCTATCACTTCCATCGTATATGTATAGAACTTTGAGCTTTTGTAACATCTAGATCTCTTTGACAAGATTACCCTCTTTAAGTGAATTGTTTCGATGCTTTGATTATATCTCTATCTTTAAATGGATGCTAAGATCTTAGTTGGTCTTAATTTTTGCATTAATTAGCTTATACATTGTTAATTTGAAAGCTCACATTTAAGGAGGAGCATAAATGTGTACTATTTGAAAACTCACATTAAAGGAGGAGCACAAATGTGCACTATTTGAAAGCTCACAGTAAAGGAGGAGCATAAATGTGCAATTGGGTAACTTTATTAGGGAATCTAAATAAATATGATGAATTTAGATGATATCTAACATCAATATACAAGGACATATGTTTAAAAATTTGATTGCTAATCCACCATAGACTAGTGGTACAAGAAGTTTAACTCATTCATGATGGCAAGTGTACCCACACAGACAACTTCAGATCGCTATGTGCATCAAGAGGTTTAGGAAAGGCTTCAATGTCTTTCAATTGTATGTGGATAATAGGTTGGTTATCCATAAGGATGCATTTTAGATTAATAGTTTGATGGAGTTAAGCAAGTCTTTCTTTTTAAATGATTTGGGATTGACTAAGTAGATTTCAGATGTCTAGATTTCTCAAGAGAGGAGAGGAGAGCTAAGAAGCTATGGCTGTCTCAAAAAAAGTACATCTAGAAGATCTGGAGAGGTTTAGATGGATAAAGCAAAGCTAGCCAAATCTCCACTTGTGCAACAATTTAGGACGAGTGCGAAGTAGAGTCCTTTGTTTGAGAAGGAAGAGGAGATTACGACGAGCATTTCTTAGTCTTCAGCTGCTGGGAGCTTGATGTATGCCATCATTGATGATAACGTCACCATCATCCATAACTAGCTTTAATTAGTCATAATCAATTGACAAATGCTCCTACATAACCGTCGGAGAGTCATAATTCGTTTCATTTCCTTTATGAGAGCAATGCATTAAATCAAGGGTAAATCTGCAATTGTAACATCATATCCTAAATCCAGAATAAACATGGGGTTTCCCAGGGGTTAAATCAAGGTCAAATGAGCATTAATGACTAACAAGAAGGTTCATACAGACAGAAACGGGTTTTTGCGCATTTCAAGAATTAATGGATATCCGAAACCCTAATTTCAGACCCACTTAATTAACAGAGGTTTTGTTCAGGATAAATTCACCTAAACCTTCTAAAAATCATATAAAAATATTTTATAAGATTTGGTATCATTGATTTGACCATTTGAACCCATTTTGACCTAAAATAGAGTCTCAGACAGGAAGTTGCCCTAATTTGGATTTATGCATAAATTACACAATCAAACTTGGTCAAAACCAAAATTTGACTTCACCATCAGATTCTTTGGGTCAAAATTAGGTTTGTACCAAAATTTGGGTCCAGTCAGAGATCATCTTGACCTAGTTTGCATTTTGGTTCAATATGACTCTTTCTCTCTCATTTATGCCCTTAACTTTCAAAATATTTGCATAAAGCCCCTACCTTTGTCTCCTTCACAAAACGATCCCTACCACCTTCCTTCAAGCCAATTCCTAAACCCATCTACTCGTGATTTTCAAGGAAAGGAATCTCCTCCATCAGGCAACCAAATCCCTCCAAATTTGGAGGGATTGGTCTAGAGAGGATCCCCTACGATTTGCACCCGTTGGTTTCCCAGTTTGGAGCCTCAAGAGCTCCAACGAAGCTCTCAAAATAAGAAGAGGGAACTTACCTATTTCCTAAAAGAAACCTCGCTCAAATTAGGAATTGAGCTTGATTTCAAGCTCTATATAAGCTGGTGCATCTCCCAGCATCTTCCTTAGCAAGGTTTTGAGCCACAATAAGTCTTCCTTTCCTCTCTTCGGCTCGCTCTGCCATTGCTCTAGCAAACTTCTCCCTTCGTCGTCCTATGGCCTCCCAATGGCCAAATTGGGAGTGCTACGTTCCTCCCCTCCTTCATCCCCTCATCAACGACCAATTTAGGGGCTCCTACATCTCCCTCTTCCTCGTCGCACCTCCACTAGAGTTTTCACCTTCCCCGACGCCGTCCTTGCCTTTTCGTCCATTAGTTTAGGACCCTTAGCTTTCTCTCTCTCTCTCTACTCTCTTTCCCCCTCATTATCCTCTTATTTCTACCCATGATCGCCGACCTCCCCCTCAATCTTCCTTTGCTTCGGCCAAGCTCTAGCAAGGTCGTGAGCACGCTATACACCACTAAACTGCTCCGCTCCACCTTCAAAACCTTCGCCGCACCTCACCTCACAAAAGTCCTCAACCGATTTCTCATATCATCCACTCATGACCTCCACCGAACACCTACACCTTCACGCTTCTCCTCCGACCTCTACTGACCACCACACACCCTCAACCGCCACGAAACACCCACCACCACCTTTGCCAAGCCCAAGCAAAGCTCCTGAAGTAATTTAATGTGGTCGTGAGGTCGTTCTTGTGAATTTCAGGTTTCGTTGTCCATCGCCGTCGTCGTCACCATCTCCGATTCAAATTGCAATCCTCCTACGAGCTCACAGCCCGTATCCACTTCCAGGTGATGCGAATCTTGTCCGCATATCTATTTGCAGCACTAATTGAAGAAGCAAAGCTACCAGCGGCTGCAATCGAGTGGAGGTCATCTGCAGCACTTGCGCGAAGAAGCCAGTGGCTTTAGTGCCACATCGTGCGCATATAAAGCAAAAACAGTGCGTATTAGGTTTTTGTGCTCTAGGCTATTCATCTCAAGAACACGGGGGGAGGACCCCTTACACATATGCCTTCACTCCTTGGTCACCACCCACGCCGGTGACCCTGGTAAGACCTGATTACCCGGATCCATATACCTGGTTATTGACCCAAATATGCCTCGAGTTTAAGAGAGGAGGAAGAATTGTGAGAGAGCAGGGGAGGGAGGGTTTTGCTGTGTGTGTCTCTACCTTCTGCTAAAGAGAAAGAAGTCTCTATGCGACACTTAGCCTCTAAAAAGGGGTCGTGCCTTAGTGCTTAAGGAAGGCTTTGCAAGGGAAGGAAGCTGAAGCAGAGAAGAAGAAGAAGAGAAGGTTTTGAAGAAGAAAGAGAGACTTGTGAAGAAGGAAAGAAGAAAAGGCTCTCTGAGGGTGTCTGCACGTGACACTTAAGCCGTCTGGTGATAAATGCCCGACGTTTGGTTTGAATGATTGATTAGAGTTACTGTTGGATAATTTAAGTACAATGGTTAAGATTGAATTATGATTGGAATATTGAATGCATGCTTAATTAAGAGAATAAGTGGTGATCTAAATCACCATTGTTTTTTATTCTCTTTTCTTTTTAATTCCATAAAACCTTGAGATACATTGATAGATATTAATTCTAATCAATTTCATTCATTGACTATCTTTATTGTGCTTTTTGATTCTGAATGAGATTAATGTTATGAATTCCATATTTGCTCCCTGTGTTCAATCTCGGACTTCATTTCTTGATTTTGAGTTTATAAATTTTATTTGTTTGAGAGCTATTTGTCGACTGTACTACAACGCATTTCCTTAACACTCGACGAAAGCTGAACAACAATCATGTGCATAAGGCCAAACATCAATAGTTAGAGTCATTAGCAAATTTGTTATAAATTTAAAAAAAGATCATTGGGAAGTAGTGAAGGGGATTTTCAAATATCTCAAGGGAAGTGTCAAAGTATGCTTGCACTTTGGTGGCAGTCCCTGTCTTTCGTCAAATTCACATCTGCAAATATTGGAAAGGATCTACATACAAGAAAGTCCACATCTAACTTCGTGCGTACTTTGTAGTTGCAATTGTTTCTTTGTAGTTCAAATTACAAAGGTGTATCGCTCTATCTACAATAAAAGTTCAGTACGTGGCTACTATGAAAGCTTGTAGGAAGATGCTATAGACGAAGTAGTTCCTTGAAGAGTTGGGATTTTAGTAAGATGATTACATAGTTCATTGTAAAACATAGAGTGTCATTCACTTGAGTCAAAACCCAAACTTTTACTCCAAGTTGAAGCATATATATGTTAAAGATCACTAGATTAGAGGAGTGCTTAGGAAGAAACAATTGGAGATCCTTAAGATTTACATAGTCCAGAGTGTGGTGGATATAATAACCAAAGTGTTGCATAGTTAGAGACAAGAAGCTTGTTGACAGCCAGTCGAAATGGGCTCAACCTGAGGAGTTAGAGCAATATCTATTTTGTGGATAAGAGGGGGAGATGGTTGGGCCCAAAATATTGTCCGACCCATAAGGGCATTATGCAGTTTTTCCAACTAATCCTCATTGGAATAGGGATTCAAGCAACCATAATCTTATTAAGAATAAGATTAATTGGTGGCAACAACATCTATAAATAGGGGCATTCAACACTATTCAAAGATCATACACAATGCAATCTCTCCTAGTCGTTCAAGAAGAAAAGGAGAGAGAGGTGCGAAAAGGAGATAAAGAAAGAGGAGAGAGAAAATAGAAACATTATAAGGAAGGGAAGTTGAGAAAGCATGTTCAGAGTAATTCAAGCTACAGTTCCATCATGGTTGGTTTCTATGGGTTTCCAAGATTATCTTCACTATCCAGGAGAAGTTTGGTAGATAAATTGTCTATCCAGCATGGCATTATTGCTATTATTCTCTGTAGTTTATTAGTACTTGAATTTTGACAAAAGTTGGGTATAGAAGCATTGTACTCTCATATTGTATAATGGAATTCCTCGTGATTTTTTACCCTTTCTCCTTGGAGGGATTTTCAATGTAAATCATGATGTTCTTGTGATTTGCTTCAGTTGATTCTATAATTACTATTATCCTGTTATGACTCGGTTCCCGAATCCCTACAGGACACGAGACCGGACCAACTCGACTAATCCCAAGACCCAATCGTCCAACAAGAAAGTAACCAAAAAGCAGGAAAGTAAACCACATTCACTATGCTAAGAAACTAACAATAACAAAAGTACAGCAGTAAAGAAGTAAAACTACTACAGTACATACCACCACAATAGTAGAAAAGTAACCAGGTACAGGAATATAAAGTACAGAATGTAAGAGTACATAAGTGCAAGAGACAACGCACTACAACAGAAAAGGAGTACAACAAGAACCTACAACTACTGGGCTCTACTGGGCCCAGCACCCTATGTAGCCATAGGCTCTGGCTGCTCAGCACCTAGACCTGAAAAGGGGTTATGAGTACAAAACGTCAGCGAACGCTGAGTAGAGTGGCAACCAACTAACTAAAGCAGTAAAGGTGGACAGGTAGCTGTTGTTTTTCAATTACTTTCTTTAACTACTTATTCTTTTTCACCACTTGGTTTATTTATCAGGTCTCTTTCTTGATCTCGAATGTTCCTCGTGGGAACGACCTTGATTGCAGACTTTTCCGAAGAGTAGAAGTCGCATGTAGTGCACTCCTGGCCGGGAGAGTCCCCCATGGTGGTCGTACACCCAATCAACCACCGTAAGGTTACGGACAGATGTAACGGTGACTACGGCACACGCGATAAGTGCACGGGTAGCTACCCCACACTGGAATGCGGTCAGTCGTTTTCGTTAGCGGGTGCGCCCAAAGCACAGCACGAAACCAGTATAGGTTCTAGCCCTCTCAGTAACAGGGGTCTAGCCCCTCTCAGTAACCAAACAGGGGTCTCGCCCCTCCACAGTCCTCACACCCTCGCCTGACTACCCTGGTTTGCCCAGTGGGCCTAACAAGTCGGTGTAGGGCGACTAGCTGAACCCCAGGCCTCGTGGGGTGGCAAACTCTCTCCCTACACTAGTAGCTCTCCCAGGTACAATGTACACAAGGGCCACAAAGTCAATGCAAAGTGGCCAACCCACCCCGGGTCTCAACCCGAAGGTGGCAAGCACCCCTCTACACTAAGAGGTAACATGCGCTCCCCTTGGTACCATGTACTCAAAAGGTAGCACATTTCCCGTCGCATTCCCATATCCATTCCATATATTTCCAGTAGCTCAACTACTATTCCCCCATGGGGTTCATGCTCATATTCCTCAGGCCATGCCATACTAGGTTTCATGATTTCTATTTCCATTCTCATTTTATACATGTGCAACTTGCATTTCTACCGTTCACATTTCCGTACATAGGTTATACACATGTACCTTGTATTTCCATCATTCACATTGCCATCCTCAATTTATATACATGCATCTCGTATTATATCATTTAACATACACACAAGAATTTACATGCAACGGTTTGCTAGCACAAGTACTTTACATTTCATAGGCAGCTGTTATTCATTTACAGGCAATTGTTATTATTCTATCTACTCACTCAAGATTGCAATTAAATCATCCATTACAGACATTTCAAGTGTTTCTCGCCCTAGAATTCATGCCATAACCTAGGTTCTAATCATTCATTCCACATGTGCATTTAGGGTTTAATTAAATTAAGGGGAAGCCACTCTACCAGTAAATCCAGGAGTAGTGGGGGCTTGAACGGCAGGATCAAATGCCTCAGCAAGCCCCGAACCCGCAACGGAACAAAGTCCTAACACAAGGATCAATCACAAGAGAATACTCAGAACAGTATAGAAAGTCTTCTGATAAGTAGAGGAAATCATACGGAAAATATCGGTATCTTATTTGTGGAAAATGGACCATAAACGGGTCAAAAACAGTGTTTCTGACTCAAATCAGATATCTGGAACAACTTCCAGGTGTCTTAAAAGTGTCCAGTGCCATACCTCAAACCCTGTGCCAATTCTTAGACATCTAGGACCTCCTCTGGACCGTCTGGACCCAATTCCAGACGTCCGACCACCTCTCCGAATGTCTGGAAGTGCTTCTCGTCGTCTTGTATGTCGCCCAGACATTCGAAATGCGTGGGAGGGTGCATCCTGCGCCTTCCCGAGCTAAACCTGCACGAAATCCACTAAATCACCACAAAAAGGCATGCAACGGTGTCTCGGCGGAGCAGCCTGCATGGCCGTTTCCGCAAGGAAGACGTACCTTCGCAAAGTCTACTCCTCAGACGTATAGAACCTCCTCCAGATGTCAGCTAAGTCGTCTGGACGTCTCTCCAGACATCTGATTCTGGGAAAAACCCAGAACCAGAACATGCTTCCGCCCTCTTGCGCCGTGCCCTCTCGCCTGCAGCTCCGGCTGCAGCAGTGTCGGGGAGGACCTCCCTGACGCACTCCTCTACCTTGCGCATGTGCCACTCTGGCCGTGAGCTCACCGGGGAGCTCCCACGCGATCTCGCAAGCTAAACTCCTCTCCCTCTCACGCTGCTCCTCCTCTCCTTCTCACAACACTCCCGCGCTCTCACTCGCTTTGCTGCTCTCGTTGGAGGGAAGGAGGAAGGTGGTTGGGAAGTGGGGTGGAACAAGAGAGAGGAGGGGGATTTATAAGGGTGAGGGCTTAGGTTTCACTAGGGGCGGAAAGAGAGAGGAGGAAAATGAGGTGGTACTGTCTGCGCGCAGCACGTGCGTAGACGCGAGCTCATACTCAAAATTTTTGATTTCCAGACGTCTGGGAAGGTGTACAAACGTCTGACCAGTCATCTGACCCACAGTCCAGATGTTTTAAAAGGCTCAAACAGCATGGGTCTTAACATCATAACAAACTTAGCGGAAGTTTCGTCCCCGAAACTTGAGCTAGCTAGGGTGTGGAAAAAGAACAACATACGCATAGCAAACTTAAAGAGAACCAAAGCTGGTTCGAAAAGATGTACCTCAAAAAGCTTCGGGTATCGCTCTTGCATCGCCGCCTCAGGCTCCCAGGTATCCTCCTCGTACCTATGGCTCCTCCATAAGACCTTCACCAGGGGTACCTGCTTCCGTCTCAAACTCCGGACGGCTCTGTCTAGTATCTACACTGGTCGCTCGGGGTAGGTTAGGTCGTCACCCACTTCGACACTTTCGTGGCTCAGAACGTGACTGGGATCGGCGACATACTTCCGGAGGTTTGACACGTGGAACACGTCATACACACCAGAAAGCTAAGGAGGAAGGACAAGCCTATAAGCAATAGGTCCAACTCACTCCAGGACCTCAAAGGGCCCCACAAACCTCGACGCAAGCTTCCCTTTTACCCCAAAACGCTTCAGGTCCCCAATCTCGAACTGCACCTCCCTGCGCTTCTGATCGGCACAGCTCTTCTGTCTGCTCCTGACAGTGCGAAGCCGTCTATGAATCTACTCAACCACCTCTTGACTCTGCCGGATCAGCCTAGGGCCAACCTCCTACTTGGTCCCCACTTCAACCCAACTTAAGGGTGCATACACCTCCGTCAGTATAGAGCCTCATAGGGTGCCATGCCAATGCTCGAGTGATAGCTATTATTATATACAAACTCAGCTAGGGGCAAGTGCTCCTCCCAAGAGCCCCTCCAGTCCAGTACACAAGCACGCAAAAGGTCCTCAAGCGTCTATATCGTGAGCTCTGACTGTCCGTCCGTCTGGGGGTGGTATGCTGTACTGAACCTCAATCGTGTCCCCAAAGCATGCTGAAACTTAGCCCAAAATTGGGACGTAAAACAGGTATCCTAGTCGAATACAATCTTACGTGGAACTCCGTGTAGACGTACCACGTCGCGAATATACCTCTCTGCCAACTGTGCTGGTCCCAAGGTGACTCAGATCGGCAAGAAACATGTCGTCTTTGTCAATCTGTCTACAATCACCCATACTGCGTCGTGTCCTCGCTGAGTAACGGGCAAGCCCACCACCAAGTCCATGGTGATGCTCTCCCACCTCCACTCTAGCACTGGAAGTGGCTGCAACGGCCCTGCAGGCGTCTGATGCTCAGCCTTCACCTGTTGGCACACCAAACGCTGCTGCACGAATTCACCTACATCCTGCTTCATTCCCCTCCACCAAAAGTCACGTCTCAGATCATGGTACATCTTTGTGTTCCCGGGATGTATGGTGAACCTGGAACCGTGTGCCTCAGTCAGGAGCTCTCTCAGCAACTCCTCGTCCCTGGGAACGCACAAACATCCCCTCATGCGAGGAGAGGTCTCCAAGGTCCGCTGACAATACTCTGTCACACAACGACTGCAGGTACGGGTCTGCCATCTGTCCTGTGATGATGCAGTCTATCAGCTCTGGTCTCATCTGTTGTGTCACAGTCACTGCCCCATAGTGCCCCAGTAATCCTAGGGGTCGCCAACTTCCCAACTCTTCCATGAGTCTCCAACTCTGTGCTTGTAAACTGGCCAAGTGGGCGGGCGCCTTCTTGCTCAAGGCGTTAGCCACCACATTGGCCTTCCCCGAACGGTAGGAGATGCTGCAGTCATAATCCTTCAGGAGTTCTAACCAACGTCTCTACCTCATGTTAAGCTCCTTTTGATCAAACTAGTACCTAAGGCTCCTATGATCCGTAAATATCTCAAAAGTCTCATCGTATAGGTAGTGCCTCCAAGTCTTCAGCGCGAAGACGACAGCTACCAGCTCTAAGTCGTGGGTAGGGTAGCTATGCTCATGGGGCTTCAGTTGCTGCGAAGCGTAAGCGACAACATGACACTGCTGCATGAGCACACCCCCTAAACCCTGTAAAGAGGCGTCCAGTTACACAACGAAACTGCCACTACTGTTTGGAATGGTAAGCACAGGAGCCGAAGTCAGTCTCTCCTTCAACTCCTGAAAACATGCCTCACAAGCGTCTGTCCATGAAAAGGGCACGTCCTTCCGGGTCAACTGTGTCATAGGACGTGCAATCTGCGAGAAACCCCTGATAAATCGTCAATAGTAACCTGCCAGTCCCAAGAAATTGCGGATCTCTATCACTGCACGTGTTCTCTCCCACCTGAGCACCGCCTCTACCTTGGCTGGGTCTACAGCCAAGCCATCCCCTGAAATCACATGACCCAAGAAGGTCACCTGCCTCAACCAGAACTCGCACTTGCTGTATTTGGCATACAGCCTACGTTGTCTCAATGTGTCCAAAATCATCCGCAAGTGCTGTCCATGCTGTGCCCGATCCCGCGAGTAGATGAGCACATCATCGATAAATACCACCACGAACTGATCCAGATATGGTCTGAACACCCGGTTCATCAAATCCATGAAAGTAGCGGGGGCGTTGGTCATCCCAAACGGCATGCTCAAAAACTCGTAGTGTCCGTACCGGGTACGGAAAGTTGTCTTGGAGATGTTGGTCTCCTTGATCCTCAACTGGTGGTAACCAGACCTCAAGTCTATCTTGGAGAAAATCGTGGCACCTCGCAACTGGTCAAACAGATCATCAATCTTCGGCAGCGGATACCTGTTCTTGATGGTGACCCTGTTCAGCTGTCTGTAGTCTACACAAAGGCGTAGGGTACCATCCTTCTTCTTTACCAATAATACCGAGGCTCCCCACGGAGACGCACTGGGCCTCACAAAGCCCTTCTCCAGAAGGTCCTGCAATTGGGACTTGAGCTCTTGCAGCTTAAGTGGTGCCATCCTGTAAGGTGCTGTAGAAATGGGGCTGGTCCCCAGTACCAGTGAGATCTCAAACTCGATCTCACGCTCAGGCGGTAGTCTTGGCAGCTCCTCTGGAAACAAGTCGGGGTACTCTTTGACCACCGAGATGCTCTGAAAGTCTTCCACGGGGCTGTGCTCTGCAACTACACAAGCCAGAAAGCTCACACACCCCTGGCCCAAAAGTCTCGCCGCCCGAAGTGCAGAAATGCACCCAAAGCCTCCATCCACTGGTTGTCCGTGAAACTCAAAAGAAGGTGTCTCCAGTATGGAGAAGACAATCTTCCTCTCAAAATAGTCCACCAAAACGTGGTAAGTAGACAGCCAATCCATCTCCAGAATTACGCCAAAGTCCTCCATCAGTATTACAATCAGGTTAGCGGGGAGGCTGTGTCCCCCAAC
Organism: Thalassia testudinum; assembly: GCA_037157565.1. Taxonomy (NCBI): domain Eukaryota; kingdom Viridiplantae; phylum Streptophyta; class Magnoliopsida; order Alismatales; family Hydrocharitaceae; genus Thalassia; species Thalassia testudinum. The sequence goes on along the minus strand of JAZHRO010000010.1, from coordinate 9,556,716 downwards.
ACAAACCTCACAGCCTGTGTAAACCTCCTCAGCTACAAACAGCTGACCACCCGAACCTCTGATCACAAAGGATCCTCTAATAGAGTGCTAACGGACCCCAAAGTAGTGATAAACAGGTGGGGCAAGAAAGTACGTCGTACCAGAAGCAAGAAATATGTACTCCAAAAGGCCAAAAATTGTAACCATACCTGTCACCACAGGAACTGAAGCTACGATGTCTCTGGGAGTCAAGACGTCGTGACACCCCTCAATCCCGAGAGCAGACAAAACAGCCAACCCCGGGGCGGAGCTAGCGACAGCTGGCCGGTACCCTCCCCTCGACTGCTGTCTTCCCCTACGTGCCTGGGAACCACGACCTCCTATGTTTGGTGCGGTGAGCGTCTGATGTGCTCTAGCCCTAGACGGGAAGTCCCTCCTGAAGAGGCCCGACTGGCCACACTGGTAGCAGAGGGGGACTCGACTCCCTCCCTCGGTAGGTCCCTGCTGACGGTTGGGTGGGGGTCTGTTTGCACACCAAAAATACACCAGTAAAAATGCCATCTTGTGGTATTCCCTAGCACTGCCATTGCATCTTATGTAGCTATAATTGCATTTGTAAATAGACGACTGCATGCATTTATAGAGAGGGGAGGAAAGTGTGAATAATTGGCCATCCATTCCACTACCATTAATTAACATCTTCATTAAGTGCGACATTACAATTTCACCATTTTCTCTTTTTTTTTACTTTGAATTTCTCGCGGTTGCAAGACAGTGAGCATGCACGCCTCTTCGTGCCACACCTCCTGCCAATAGCATGGCAAGAGGTGTGCTGCCAACAACATGGTATTGGCTTACCTCTTCCTCTTTAAAACCCCTAGCCCTCTCCCTTGTGCAGGGAGGCCCTTGCACACACACAAGCACTTTCATCCACCGTCCGGCCAATCTCCTCCCCTTTCCCTCTCCATACACAGTAGCTCTTCTCGCTGAGAAGAGACACACTGTGGGCAGGAGAAAACCTACAGTGGTCCCACAACCACCACACTGAGTTCCACCACCACCCAGCTCTTGCGTGAGCAGGTGGGCGTGGTGGGTTCACCTTTCGCTTTCATCGCTGATCACCTTCTCCGCCATTGCCAGAGCTTCAAGGTCAGAAGCTGCAGCAACACACAAGTCAGCCTGCAACTGCTGCCGGCCACCGTGCGTGCACCTGCAGGCTCTACACACGCTCTTCCTGCGCGTGCAGGCGCTTCCCAGAGCGCAAAACACGTGAAATCGACTGCTACCGGTCGGCAAACCGCGCGCGCACTGTAGTGTGCGGTCTACACAACACTGTAGCCACCGACTCACTTCTCACTTAGTCAGTTGCTTTGGCGCTCTCTCTCTTCCGTGTCACCTGCTCCAACCGATCTCCGCGTCCGCGCCCGCTCCAGCCCGCAGCGCTGTGCGCTGCGCTTTGCTCACCCGCACCTGCCCGCGCACGAAGACAGCGTAGGCACTCCCTCCAGCGCCCCACGCGCGCCGTCCTCCTGCGCCCGCACCTCATCACGCATCAGACGACGAGGCTGCGTAGCAGACGGCTTATCTGCTGCGCTCCCTCTCATCCGCCAACGCACACACGCACACCCACTTGTACACACTCACTTGTACTCTCTCACACACACTTGTACCCACTCACACACACCCTTATATACTCACACCTACACACACACCTATTTATATATCCACTCACTTATATACATACATACATATATATATATATATCCGCCTACCCATACGCCCATGCACTAGTCACTCCACTGCGCATCATATCACGGGAATATCTACACCAGTTGTTGATATTCCCCAATATCCGTGCAAAGCAAGCGCCTCCACACACACTCCCACACATTCGCCCCACACTCCACGCGGCACTCCGTCTTGTTGGTTGCATCTTACTAGACGTAGACCAACTTGACATTGTGCTACACTCCATTTCCACTTCCACCTCCAACCCTATATATAATATATACATACATACATATATATATATACTGTATCTACTATATATCTATGCACATATTAAGCTAAGTATTCCTTTCTTTGCCAGCAACCTACCTTGTTTTTATTTATCTTTTGCTTCTTGCTATTAAAAAGATAAAAAAAAAGAGTAAAAGAGAAAAGATAATTCTTGTCTTGCAGGTACTCGGTCTTGCAAATAATAGAACCAATTTTTGGAAACCCCAAGATGGCTACAAGCGAAGAACCATTTGGCTCAAAGGTAAGGACTTGATTTTGAGGGTGTGCCTCAAGGACAATATTATCAACAAAAAAATCTTAAATAGAAAAACCAAAAACATAATAAATGCAAGGAAGAGATACGTTTTAGGAAAGGCGTAAAAACTCATTGACCCTTAATTCCCGCCTCCCTGAGATCGACCCTCGGCCTAAAAGTGACCAAGATAAAATAAAGTAGGCCAGGTTAAAAGAATTTTGTGAAAGATGGTTAGACTCGAATTAAGTTAACCCACTATAATAACGTCAACGATAATTTCACCATATTAACACAATCTATTCAAGTCCAACCATGCTTTTTCTGGCGCCATTGCCAGGGAAGCGCAAATTGAGGTAAGTTTCTACTCCATTCCTTTGATTTTCTCTTCTCACACCCTTCTCTTCATGGGTGTTTTGTTTGCTTGTGTGCAGGTAAACTGGTTGCAAGGAGGAGGCAAGCGGAGGAAGTTGGAGACACGGGCAGATCCAAGGTGGGAGCGAGAGCGTAAAGTTGCCGGCGTCGCACTTGAGCTTCGCCCACATTGCTGAAGAGGCAGGTGTCTCTCTCTCTTAGTGTAACGAACGCGTGCCCTAGACGTATTTTAAGACGTCTGGGAGGTGGCCCAGACGTCGGACCAGACGTCTGGGATCGTTTCCAGACGTCTGGAAATCCGTTATCTTCCACATGTGCGGGTCGTCTGCGCGCCAGAGCGCGCAGACCCGCATATTCGTTTATTCCCTGCGGCTGCAGACGCCCTGTCGCGTCCTCTCTCCTCCTCGCACGGCCTTAAAAGGCCACGCCTCCCCTCACTTCCGTCACCACTGTCTCCTCCCACTTCTCCTTCAGCCAGTGAGCGTGAGCGCGAGCGCGAGGGCGGCAGCGGCGGCCGCAGTGAGCGCGGAGGAGGTGCTGCGTGCGAGAGCGGAGCTCTGTCGTGAGGGCGAGCTCGCCGGGGCTGCTAGGGCCGGCCGGCGGAGGGCGCAGGGGGCGCGGAGCGACACGGAGGGGGGGCTGCTGCGGTCTGAGCAGCAGGCGCGCGAGGTGCGACGCGGGCGGCGTCGCGAGCGGAGGCCGAGTGGTGCCCTGATTCTGGAAAAATTTCCAGAATCAAACGTCTGGGTTGATAGCCAGACAGCGAGGGCGACGTCTGGAAGACCATCCAAACGTCTGAAAGGTGAGTTTTCCGTCTCCTTCTTCCTTCCTGTCGACTGACCGTACTGAGGGAGGGAGATGGGTGTGTGCAGGCTCGGTGATTCGCCATCCATCGCGAATCATACGTCTGGCAATAGTACCAGACGGCGGAAGCGACCTCCAGACGTCCGGGGTGACCATCGGACGTCTGGGAGCTAAGCCAGACGTCCCCGCAGACTTCTGGACGTCTGGGAAACCACGCTGAACAAGGTAATTCTCTGATCCGCTTTTTAAGACGTCTGGAAGAAGTTCCAGACGTCTGATTTTGCACAGTGTCGTCGTTTTGACCCGTTTAGGGCCCGTTCGGGTTCCGTTTTCCGCGATTCGAGTTGTGTTCTTTTCAGAATTAATTCCTCTACCCATCTACAGTAGCTATACACTGTTTTGAGACACTCCTTGTGTTTGATCCTTGTGATAGGACCCCGTTCTGTTGCAGTCTCAGGGGTCACGGAGGCACGCAGGATTCCCGACCACGCCCCCATTTCTCCCGTTGTACCTGGTAGAGTGGCTTTAAGTTATTAATAAAATCTGTTAAATTATGGAGCCATAATTAGAACCTAGGACATTGCATGAATCCTAGGAATGAGAAATAGATGGAATGATAGCTCCTAGGTGTTGCATGAATCCTAGGGCTGGAAAACTAGATTGTATGATAGATCCTAGGATATGGCATGAATCCTAGGATGGGAAAACTAGTGGAATGCATAATACTGCAGTCTTGGAAAATGGAAAGAGATATAAAGCTGCCTGTAATTTGAATTAACAGCTGCCTGTTGTGAATAAATAACGTGGTTGAGAACATGGATTGTAAGAATGTGAAACTGGAAAGTGAAACCTGGATGTTTGAGTAAAAAGGATGGAACCCTACGGGGAAGTAGGAGTAGAACTCCTAGAAAGTGAATGGAATAGTATTGGGGAAGTGAGCTGGCCCTTAAGTATGGAGTACCAAGGAGAGCGACTGTCCCCCTATTTAGTGCAGAGCGGAGCCAGCCGCCCCAGGGACCCAGGGTTAGGACTGGCCACTCTGTACCGACTTGCTGGCCCTCGCGTACGTAGTACGGAGGAGAGCTACTAGTGTAGGGAGGTACTAGCTACCCCACGGGCCCCGGGGTTCTGCTAGCCTCCCACACCGACTTGTTAGGCCCGCTGGGGAAAACCAGGGTAGTCAGGCGAGGGTACGCGGACTGTGGAGGGGCAAGGCCCCGATTTGGTTACTGTGGAGGGGTTGGACCCCTGTTACTGAGAGGGCTCTGCCCTGGACTGGTTCCGTGCTGTGCTTTGGGCGCACCTGTTAACGGAAACGACTGACCGCGTGCCAGTACGGGTTAGCTACCTGTGTGTTTATCGCGCGTGCCGTAGTCACCGTTACATCTGTCAGTGACCTTGGGGTGGTTGACTGAGGGTAGGATCACCACGGGGGACTCTCCCGGCCAGGAGAGCACCACGTGCTACTTCTACTTTTTGGAAAAGACTGCAATCAAGATCGTTCCCACGAGGAACATTCGAGATCAAGAAAAAGATCTAGGGAATAAATGAAATAGTGAGACAATTGAAAGATGTGAATAAAGAAAGTAATCGAACATAACAGCTACTGTACACTCTACTGTTGTCTTTAGTTTAGTTGCCACTCTACTCAGCGTTTTGCTGACGTGTTACACTCGTTACCTTTTTCAGGACCAGGTGTTGAGCAGCCAGGGTCAGCGGCTGCAGAGGACGCTGGGCCGAGTAGGGTCCAGTAGAGTTACCACTGTCTCTTGTACCTCTTTTTGTTACGTTGTAGTGAGTAGTTCTTGTTTCCACTGTACTTTCTTTACCTGCAGTTCAAATTATATTATGAATGTTGTTCTACTGTTGTGGTGGTACATACTGTGGTAGTTTCTTTCCTTACTGCTGTACTTTCTTACTGTTAGTTATATTCATGCTGAATGTGATTTATTTTACTGCTTTTTTGGTTACTTCCTCATTGGACAACTAGGTCTTGGGATTAGTTGAGTCGGTCCGGTTCTCGTGTCTTGTAGGGACTCGGGAATCGGGTCGTTACACTTAGCAACTTAGGTTAACTTGTCACCTAAAAAAAAAAATTTTAAAATACTTCTTGGAAATTTCTTGGGGCAAGTGGATTAAAAATTACTTGATTGATTGTTTGCTATCACCCCACCGCCCCTTTATTTCCGGCCAAACTTCGCATAGCGAAAATCCAAGAATCTTGATTCTTTGATATTTCGTCGTGTGAAGTGTTCTTTGAGGCAAGTTTAAATTAATTGATTGCCATCCCTCCTTGCCTCATTTGTTCACATTTTCAGGATCACATTTTTGGTGGGGAGGCTAGAAATTGAGTTGATTCCAGCCCTACCACGACCTTTCACACGCCTTAGATTTAATCCCGAATATTTAAACCCCAAAATTTTAATTTTTTTTACATTATCTTGTGGTTGAGCCTTGTGTGTGGAATATCATTTTGGTGATTGGGAGCACTTGAATTGAAGTGCTCTGGCTCTCTTGCACACTAACCTAAAATAGACTCGTGCATCCACACATAAAAATTTCTATCTAGGGAAGCCCATTGCATTTTTTAGCATGCATTAACTAATTCACATTGAAGAAGGGTTTGTTGGGCATAAAAGAACTTGTGTTTTCTCAAAACCCGAAGATTGGTTGAATTGGCAACTCAGTGGAATCTTAAAATCCATACTAATTAAGGCTGAAATTCTAAAAGCCATTCACCATCTAAAACTACAATTCGGGGAGATTTCCCCGTTGCATGCTTGGTTACACACTTTTAAAATCAACGCACTTGGGCATTACCCGTATACAATGCCCTTCACATTCCTGGAGCACTTGATCCTAAGCCTCTAAATAAAACTGGTAGCAAGTTGACCCTTATTAAGGATTGGAGGTCTAACTACATGCGTATAGCGCCTACGTGCTAGTGCGGGTTCCCACGTGCTATCGGGTGTCTAAGACTTGGGCAAACGGCCTTTCAATCTGGCCCGGTGGTTCCACGGTGCTCTCATTTGGTTCCGTAGGTTGTGATAGTAGGTAACTTAGATCTTTAGGTCTAAGGGCTCATTGTAGAGGTTAGGACATTGATTGCTTTGATTTGTTATCAAGTGTACCCTTGCGACGTCATTTCTCTCATCCCTTTTTCCCTTCTTATCTCCCTAATTCTTCCTGTGGTAGTGCATGTTTGGGAGGAGGTCACAAAACCCTGAATTGTCTGAATTGTCTGATAATTCTAGAAGGATAGAAACTGATTCGTCATCCTCCTCCACAAACATGGTTGCACGCCCACCCCCAAATCCCGAGCAAGGAAACCGGCCCCCTTAAATCCCACCAGGTGGTGGTGGAGTCGTAGACCCCATAACCCGCCTCCAAGCCCAAATGGAAATGTCTAATCAGCAGATCGAAGCCATTAGGGAAACATTGGAGGAAATGCAGAACCCTCCCGAATGGGAGGAGCCTAGGTCTCTTAACTCTTATCAAAATCCCGTTGCTACAGAGACCATAGGACAAATTCGGGTCCCCATGGGCGGGGATGATTTTGAATTGAAACCCAATGTAATTGGCCTAATTAACTTCCACTTCCATGGTCTTGCAAGTAAAAATCCTTTCCTCCATTTGGAAGACTTAACCCGATTGGCTAAAACGGTTAAACCAAGAAATATCGGGTTATCAATTGTCCTCATGAAAATGTTCCCGTTTTCGTTGCAGGATAAAACGTCGCAATGGTTGCGCACCCTTGCGAGAACCATCCATTCTTGGGAAGAGATGCGAACAGCATTTCTCAAGAAACTCCTCCCAATCGGACGAACCAATGCGCTTCGCCGTGCTATAACTTCATTCACGCAACAAAACGGCAAGCAATTTCATGAGGCCTGGGAAAGGTACAATGACCTCCTCAGTAAATGTCCGCACCATGGTCTGCCTAAGTGGAATATAGCCCAGATCTTCTATTATGGGCTAAATGAAACTTTGAAGCAGATTGCAAACGCTTCCTACAGAGGGAATTTCATGAATAAAGACGAGAATGGAGCATTTGAATTATTTGAAAATATGAGCGAAAATTCAATGAACAATGCCTCAATTGTTTCCTTTAATCATACCAGCCTGCCCCGCAATGTTCACGAAGTTGACACAGGGCCCTCCCATTCATCCACAGATCTTAACCTTATCGCACAAAAATTGGTTGAAATATCCGTCGTGCACAAGAAGCTAGACGAGATTCTAGCCAATCCCTCCCGTTCTATGGCAAACACCTCTACCTCACCACTTCGTTACAATCCTAATCCTTCCAATGCTAAGCTTATTCCCAAAAACCCCATGAGACAATCCTTACCGAGTATCGCGCCGAGCGATTCGGTAAGTCATGTGGATCTGGCTTCTGCAAGCCAGTATTTTGACACGGAGGACCAAGCCTCCGTGTGCTCGGATACATACTGATGTAAACACATTTACACTACTTAAAATTTCTATTTATGCATGTTCTTAAGCATAGGATTGCATTTCATGATATAAATATTGCATAACATGAATCATCTTGCATTTAGAGTAGTTTGAATAAAATGGAGGTTAATTGTCTCCTTTTATGTGCTTGGACAGGGCAAACATTTTATCAGGGCCTCGAATCAAAGATCCAATCGTATGGATGTGATCAGGGTGACGATTGGAGTTCAACGACTCCAAGATCGCCCTAATCAGGCATCCGTAGCATCAGATAGTGACCGGGGAACCCTAGAAGATCAAGGGCCAGGATGGTATAAATCCGCACTTTAGATGACAAATCCGACCGCACGGATGAATTCGGATTGACGATTGCAGCTCAACGACACAAAAATCGAGTCAATCCGACATCCGTGGCACCATCTACAACTTCCAGAAGATGGACGGCCAAGATGGCGCCATGTGGCGCCATCTCGGTCGCCCAAATGGTCGCTTACATTCTATGAAGACCACGCACCTGCCCCCTCTCCTCCTTTGGATCTCGATCCAACGGCTGTGGACGCGGCTCTTTAAAATCATCCGCGCGACCCTTTCGACTGCGTAGTGCGGCGGAGACGAAGCAGAGGTCGCGGGATCGAGTCCCGTGAGCCTCAAATTAGGCGCAAGCGAGCAGGCAAGTGGAGCGTCAGATTGTGATCCAACGGCTGCGCGTGCCTGATAGCGCCGACGCGCTATTACATGCATGGCGAATACGTGCGATCGTACGCGCGGGCGGGCGCGTAGCACAGCGGGTGAAGGCGCGACTTAAGCCGTCCGATCTCGTGATCAGACGGCTGAGGACCGCAGAACGTGCGCAAGCGTTGCGCGCACGAGCACCTGAGCGGGCGTGCATGGGCGTGGACGTTGGGGGCTTTAGTGACGGATTTATCCGTCACTAAAGACTCCTGATTTATTATTTTGAAGTTGTAATGTCCATTTTGCCCCCACTCCTTGCAACAATAAAAGGAGACCCCCTCCATACGAAATTCTCATCCCTTCCTTCTCTTCTCTACCCCTCCAAAGCTCAAGAGAAGCTTGTCCCACACTCGGGATGCTTCTTGCGAGATAAAGTTCAAATTTTCGTTCATCTACGGAAGTGGATCCCGCGACGACGACGGCGTGCTGCTCCATTCCCATTCTTCTGCTTCGTCCTCCTTCATCCTGCTTCGTCCTCCTTCGTCCCGGCGTCATCCCGTCCGGCTCATCCTCCAAGCAACCGTCGAGGAGGATTTCTCTCTCCCTATTCTTTTTATTGCTTTCTAGTATAGATTTATTGCCTTTTAGTGTAGTTTTGATCATCCTCCAAGCAATCGTCGAGGAGGACATTTCTCCCTCCATTCTTTTAATACTTTATAGAGTAAATTTATCGCTTTCTAGAGTAATTATTTTATACTTTGTAGTTGTAAGAGTGAAATGAACAATCTCCTTAATGATAAATTCCTTGTTTATTCTACATCTCATTTTGATTTCTCTGTGTAATTTCTCTTTCTCTCTTACTCTCTCTCTTCAATTTATTGTAAATAATTAGATAGTTTTAAATTGAATTATTCCGTGACAAATAAAAAGAAACGCGTAGTTTTTAAATCAAACGTCCGCCTCCTTGTGTTCGACCCGGAATTTTAATTTCGGTATAAATTTTATTTGTTGAACAAGAATTCTTCGCTTTTAAGCTACAACGACAGGTTTTCCAAAATTGAACACGTTAGCGTAGCCATTCGTACGTTCTACACATACATACATGCAGACTCGTCTTCTGGCTTAGAAGACGCTTGCACCCTAGGAAACAACCTGTTCTCTGCTACTTATAACCTAGGGTGGCGAAATCATCCTAACTTCGCATGGTCTAGTAATCCGCAGTGCCAAAACCCTGTGGGTGGGCCAATGCAACCGTCCACAGCCGTCATCCCAAGGGCTCAGCCTAATCCTGTGGTGAATTCTCCATCAAATCCTTGCATTCCGCAAGCAAAACACGCATCAAGTTCTCTTAATAAACTGATGCGAATGGTGACGGAAATGTCTAAGCACCATGAAGAAAACATGACTTCTCTTCAGCACCAATTGGCGCAGCAGAATGCTGAGATCAATCAACTACGCATGGCGACTCGATCTCAGGGCACACTTCCAGCCCAACCTGCTCCTAACCCACAAAATTTTGTACCCCGTGGTCCTCAACCACAGGTACGACCTTCTCAGGGGCAGGTTCATCAGATTCTGTAGGCTCCGAGCATTCCACCGGAATTTCAGGTTAATCCCGCAGCAACTACACCTCACCCTTATGTCCCTATTACAAACCCTCCTCCGCCTTATGATCCTATTGGACCCGCGACGTCCAATGAGTTTACTACGAGGAGAGGTAAGCAAACCGTCGATCCGCCTCGACCTGATCCTAGCCCATCTTTTTCATCGTCCTCTCATTCGGGATGCGCACCACATTCTCGTGAGGGCGATACACCTAAACTAGTGCCAGAATCAGTCACATTCCCTGAGGCTCTACTGAGGAGCCAAAAGGCAAGAAAAAGAATATGCAGGCCTTTGATAACCTGCGTAATTTATTCAGGGATGTTGAAATCAAGGTACCCCTGTTAGAGGCTATCGACTATATACCAACTGTCGCCTGATTTTTCAAAGAATACACTACACCCAAGTGACAGTCAAAGAAAACAAAGAATCCGGTGGTTCCCTCTCCTCATGCAAGTTGTGCTATACTGTCAAATCTACCACCGAAGCAGAAAGATCCAGGCACACTGCTTATTTCTTGTAGCATCCAAGGCTGCAATTTCAACCGTGCTCTGCTTGATCTATGATCTCCCATCAATCTTATACCAACCATCATGCTCGATAAATTTGCCTTAAGAAATCTGAAACCCACCCTTGTCACGTTACAGTTGGCAGATCGTTCTGTCAAAATACCGAAGGGTGTGGTGGAAGACGTGGTAGTTAGGGTCAATAGTTGCTGTTTTCCTGTTGACTTTCTTATTTTGGATATGGAAGTTCCTAGCTCACTTTCTGATTGTCCGATCATCCTTGATCGACCTTTCTTGTAATAGCTCGTGCCCATATCGACTGCGAGTCGGGTTGCATTGAGATTGTCGTTGGCTCGGAGAAGCTCAAGCTAAACATCTTCAAGGCAGCCAAGAATTTTGATTGCGATTGCATCGAGGATGACATGTCTGACGAGGACATGGCCGTCAGCGCGTGTATCGGACTAATAGGGACCTATTCTGACTGCTGTGGATTGCCTCTGAATACAGACCATTGTGACGTTCCCCCATCCCTCCCTTTACCCATACCTTCTCCTGACCAGCCTTCTAACGAGGTTTTTTTCGCTTCCCATACCTCGTGGTCTGAGTCATATTCGGGCTACTCACCGCCGGTCCACCCTCTTGAGGACCGGATTGCCCTTTCTTTCCCGCCAAATCAGGCGAAAATGCGACTCCACACTAGGACCTTGAGCCCACATACTGATCACTGGGGCTACCCCATTTTGGATCCATCAATCCAAGAGGCCCCTCTTCTTGGCCAATCTGAGGGCCAACTTCTTCCTCCTGCCTTTCTTTCATCTGATTCGCTTGGGACACTCTCGTCCCAAGAAATGCCAGATCTTTCACCATCCACTCCCGAGCTGAAAGAGCTGCCTGATACGCTTAAGTATGTTTTCTTAGGACCAAATGAAACGCTCCCCATAATCATTAGTTCAAAATTGACCAGGGAGCAAGAGTGCAAACTAACAAAGGTCTTTATGGAACACAAGGCAGCCATTGGATGGTCCTTATCTGACCTAACTAGCATTAGCCCCTCCTACTGCACTCACCATATATATACGGAGGAGGAGGCTCGACCTTCCCGCGAGATGCAGTGACGTTTCAACCCTAACATGCGGGAGGTTATTAAAAAGGAAATCATTAAGTAGCTTGATGCGGGTATAATCTACCCGATCAGCGATAGCCCCTCGGTGAGCCCGATTCATGTCATGCCCAAAAAGGCAGGACTCATAATCCGTGTCAATGACAGGGGTGAATCCATCCCTACACGCACTCCTACATCTTGGAGAGTGTGTGTAGACTATAGGAAACTGAATGCTGCAACAAAGAAATATCACTTTCCGCTACCTTTTATTAACCAAATCCTGGAGCGGTTAGCAGGAAATAAAATTTTCTGTTTCCTAGATGGATTCTCTGGATATAACCAGGTGGCAATTGACCCCCAGGACCAAGAGAAAACCACCTTTACCTGCCCCTTCGGCACCTTCGCATTTAAAAGGATGCCTTTCGAACTTTGTAACGTGCCAGCAACTTTCCAGAGATGTATGCTGGCGATATTCCAAGACATGGTAGGTGACTTTCTCGAGGTCTTCATGGATGACTTTTCGGTCTTTGGACCCTCTTTTGATGACTATCTTGCCAACCTGACCCGTATCCTTTGGAGATATATTGATGTGAACCTCATGCTTTCTTGGGAGAAAAGTTATTTTACGGTACACGAGGGAATTGTTCTCGTGCATATCATCTCCGATAGGGGTATCAAGGTTGACAAAGCTAAGCTTAATGTAATTGTTGATTTACCTGTGCCAGGCTCTGTCAAACAAATCCGCTCCTTCTTGGGACACGTCAATTTCTATAGGAGATTCATCAAGGACTTCTCCAAGATTTCTAGATCTTTAACTCATCTCCTATCGACCGACGTACCCTTTGATATGAGCCCCGACTGCATACAAGCATTCACGCAGCTGCATGAGGCTGTCACCAAGGCCCCTGTTCTCTAGCCACTTGACTGGTCCCTCAACTTTGAACTCATGTGTGACGCTTCCGACCTTGCAGTCAGAGCCATCCTGGGACAAAGACGCGATAGACACCCCTTCGTGGTGTACTATGCCAGTAAGATGTTGGATGAGACACAGCGTAATTATACAACCACTGAGAAAGAACTACTAGCGGTCGTCTTTGGGCTGGAGAAATTCCGCTCTTACCTTCTGGGCTCGCATGTTATTGTATTCACTGACCACACAGCCATTCGCCATCTCATGCATAAGAAGGATGCCAAGCCTAGACTGATTCGTTGGATCCTTCTACTCGAAGAATTTGACATTCAGATTCGCGATAAGGCCGAAGCCCAGAATGTTGTTGCTGATCATCTCTCGAGACTGGACCCTGACCACATTGGACTTACCCTGCGGATCAATGAGGTTTTTCCTGATGAGCACCTATTGGCAATTGATGTGGCAAGTGGACCTTGGTATGCCGACATTGCCAACTACCTTGCTTCTAGTTCCCTTCCACGTGGTTGGCCCAAAAACCAGTGCGAGCGTTTCATCGTAGAAGCAAAATACTATTTCTGGGATAATCCACTACTCCACTACTTTTTCGAATACGTGCCGACCAGATCATCCGTCGTTGTATTCCTGACAGTGAATTCCCCAATGTGCTATCCTTCTGTCACGATCAGGCATGAGAAGGCCATTTTTTTGGGAGGAAAACTGCAGCCAAGGTGTCGCAGTGCAGGTTCTTTTGTCCCTCCCTTCACCAGGTTGCACATAATTATTTCAAACATTGCACTAGGTGCCAGTCGTTAGGGTCAATGTCACGTCGTGACATGATGCCCTTGCAACCCATCCTACCTACCAAAATCTTTGACATTTGGGGAATCGATTTTATGGGTCCCTTTCCTCCTACCAACGGCTTCGAGTACATCTTCGTGGCTATTGATTACGTTTCAAAATGGATCAAGGCTATTCCCACGCGCCATGCTGACCATGTCATATCCACTCGATTTGTCGAAGACCACATTTTTGCACGCTTTGGGATCCCTCGAGCCATTATCTCTGATGAAGTCATTTTACCCATGCTTCTTTTCAGGCACTTCTGAGGAAATATGGAGTCCACCATCGTATCGCTTCTCCGTATCATCCTCAGATGAATGGCCAGGCTGAGGTGTCGAACCGGCAAATCAAGAAAATTCTCCAGAAAACGGTTCGACCTGACCGTAAGGATTGGTCCGATAAGCTGATTGACGCACTTTGGGCGTATCGAACCGCCTTCAAGGCACCCCTTGGTATGTCTCCATATAGAATCGTTTACGGGAAGCCTTGTCATTTGCCCGTGGAGCAGGAGCACCACGCTTATTGGGCGATTCGCCAATGTAACCTTGACCCAGGCCTGTGTGGTCGAGAAAGGAAACTCCAACTTCAAGAGCTGGAAGAGCTCTGTCATGAAGCCTATGATTCTGCCTTAACTTTCAAACAATGTACTAAGGCCTTTCACGACAGCCGAATTCCGCGGAAGGAATTTAAGCCATCTTAGCAAGTTTGGCTTTACAATGCCTGGCTCAAATTCTTTCCAGGGAAATTGAAGTCCAAATGCACTGGTCCCTTCTTGGTTTCGAAACCATTTCCCAACGAGGCCGTTGAAATTGAAGATCCCAAATCTGGGCATAAATTTACGGTCAATGGGCAGCGTTTAAAACCCTATCTTACTCATGAACCTGCCCCCGTTGGTGAAACTGTTGCCCTGGTGGAGGGTAACTAATTTCGTGCCTCACTCTAAGTTCAGCTGGGGACGTTAAATTCAGCGCTTGTTGGGAGGCACCCCAGCAACACTCCCCCACTATCACTTACACAATTTCATGTCACTTTACTTTGCACTTCTTCACTTTTCATTTCACCACCCACCATCCACACACCCTACCGCCTTGCTATATACCATGCACGTCAGCTCTTGTTCCCCGATCTTTGGACCTTGCTCTACCCTGCATGCATATGAGGACATAGCATCGTTTGGCATGAGGGGGTGGATAGGCATCCATAGGATCTGGGTATTATATGATATCATGTAGCTTCCATTATATATATCCATCTATGAATATGTACATAAAAAAAAGAGAGAGAGGGTGTTTAGTAATAATCTGAAGGATGAAACAAAAATACAATAAGTGTTTATGGATATTCAACCACTGTTTTCAAGACTTTCCAGGTCACAGAAGCTTCATTCGCTCAGGCTTGGCTTAATTCACTTAAGCATTGACAAGATAGATCAGAATCTCTCCTAACTAAGGATATATTCTTGTACCTAAGTCACCAGTACAGGATTCGTTGTTTGCTTTTACTTGAGAGCCTAAGTAATCTTGGTTCACACTACACATATCAAGAAAGACCAGGTAAACATAAGATCCAACCCTAGTATTCATTAGAGAAGGTGGAGTCTTTACCTGTGCGCGCAGGTAGACTTTTTATCTCAGGCTTTGTCTTGTGTCTAGGAATTCCACCAAACAGAACTCTCCCACCAAAAATGTGTGCTCCTCCAAATAAAGTTGTAAGAGATATACTGACACTTGTTTAAAAAAAAAAAACAGAGAGAAAATCTTTGCAAATAAGTCAGTATATCTTTCAAATATCTATAAATTCTCCAAAAAGCTTTTCAGGGCATGTCATAAATACCTTGTTTCTACCATATATTCCTTGAGCCACAAAAGCAATAAAATGGGAGTTGCTTTTCTGTCATCTTTTTAAAGGTCAATCCGAAGACACGAGCGGAAACTGGGACCAACCTGCACTTAAAATAATTCGTGAAACCCTGGGCTTGAGTCTTAATGTTCATCTGGTCAGTCTTGATCCTTCACTATGCACAAACCATAATCTCTTGAGCTTTCGAGTACGGTAAAATCCTTTAAGTCCTGTAAATCGTACTTAAGGTTTAAATATTAAGAATCCAGGTTAGTCGAGAGATGGTCTATGTCATGTAACACTTAAAGTACTGGTAGTCTTCTCTACAATTGGTTCTCACAATATCCCCACAGAAGAAAATCTTCAGCTTAAGATCATTTCTAAATACAATACAAAATGTTTTGTTAGGGACTAGCAAAAAATAGGCATTGGGGTATGTTTGCACACCAAAAATACACCAGTAAAAATGCCATCTTGTGTTATTCCCTAGCACTGCCATTGCATCTTATGTAGCTATAATTGCATTTGTAAATAGATGACTGCATGCATTTATAGAGAGGGGAGGAGAGTGTGAATAATTGGCCATCCATTCCACTACCATTAATTAACATCTTCATTAAGTGCAACATTGCAATTTCACCATTTTCTCATTTTTTTTACTTTGAATTTCTCGCGGTTGCAAGAAAGTGAGCATGCGCACCTCTTCGCGCCACACCTCCTGCTAACAGCATGGCAAGAGGTGTGCTGCCAGCAGCATGGTGTTGGCATACCTCTTCCTCTTTAAAATCCATGGCCCTCTCCCTTATGCGGGGAGGCCCTTACACACACATAGGCACTTTCATCCATTGTCAGGCCAACCTCCTCCCCTTTCCCTCTCCATACATAGTAGCTCTTCTCACTAAGAAGAGATACACTGTGGGCAGGAGACAACCCACAGTGGTCTCACAACCACCACTCTGAGTTCCACCACTTCCCAGCTCTTACGTGAGCAGGTGGGCGTGGTGGGTTCACCTTTCGCTGTCATCGCTGATCACCTTCTCCGCCATTGCCAGAGCTTCAAGGTCAAAAGCTCCAGCAACACACAAGTCAGCCTACAGCTGCTGCCGACCACCGCTCATGCACCTGCAAGCCCTGCGCATGCTCTTCCCGCGCGCACAGGTGCTTCCCAGCGCGCAAAGCAAGCGAAACTGGCCACTACCAGTCGGTAGACTGCGCACGCACTGTAGCGCACGGTCTGCGCGACACTGTAGCCACCGGCTCGCTTCTCACTTAGCCAGTGGCTTTGGCGCTCTCTCTCTTCCGTGTCACCTGCTCTAGCCGGTCTTTGCGTCCGCGCCCGTGCCCGCTCCCGCCCGCAACGCTGTGCGCTACTCTACACAGTGCACTGCGCTGCGCTCACCCGCACCCGCCCGCGCACAAAGACAGCGTAGGCGCTCCCTCCAGCTCCCCGCTCGCGCTGATCCTCCTGCGCCCGCGCCTGATCACGCATCAGACGACGGGGCTGCGCAGCAGACGGCTTATCTGTTGCCCTCCCCCTCATCTGCCAGTGCACACACGCACACCCACTTGTACACACTCACTTGTACTCTCTCACACAAACTGGTACCCACTCACACACACTCTTATATACTCACACCTACACACACATATATATATCCACTCACTTATATACATAAATATATATATATATTTACATACACATCCACCTACCCATACGCCTGTGCACTAGTCACTCCACTGCGCATCATATCGCAGGAATATCTACACCAGTTGTTGATATTCCCCGATATCCGTGCAGAGCAAGCGCCACCACACACACTTCCACACATCCACCCCACACTCCACGCGGCACTCCGTCTTGTTGGTTGCATCTTACTAGACGTAGACCAACTTGACATTGTGCTACACTCCTTTTCCACCTCCACCACTATATATAATATATACATGTATATATATATACTATATCTACTATATATCTATACACATATTAAGCTAAGTATTCCTTTCTTTGCCAGCAACCTACCTTGTTTTTATTTATCTTTTGTTTCTTGCTATTAAAAAGATAAAAAAAAGAGTAAAAAAGAAAAGATAATTCTTGTCTTGCTGGTACTCAGTCTTGCGAATAATAAGACTAATTTTTGGAAACCCCAAGATGGCTACAAGCCAAGAACCATTTGGCTCAAAGCCAAGGACTTGATTTTGAGGGTGTGCCTCAAGGATAATATTATCAACAAAAAAATCTTAAATAGAAAAACCAAAAACATAATAAATGCAAGGAAGAGATACATTTTAGGAAAGGCGTAGAAACTCCTTGACCTTTAATTCTCGCCTCCCTGAGATCGACCCTAGGCCTAAAAGTGACCAAGATAAAATCAAGTATGCCAGGTTAAAAAAATTTGTGAAAGATGGTTAGACTCGATTTAGGTTAACCTACTAAAATAACTTCAACGATAATTTCACCATATTAACACAACCTATTCAAGTCCAACCAGGGTCCAGTGCTGACAGCTGGCCCCTATCGGGGGCCCCCAGAGGCTACTGACGGCCCCGCAAAATGAGACGGCTCTCCTGCGGGCGCCGCGTGGCCTCCTCGAGCTCTTTTGACTCGCCTGGTACGACGGTGAAAATGTCGTCCCACGAAAAACTCCCCCTCCGTACCCTCGGAAGAGAGATGAGGGGGTGGTGGAGTAGGTGGAAGCTGAAATTCTTCTCGAATGACCACTCGGATCAACTGGATGAGGTCCTGAGACTGTACGCTCAGGAGGATAGAAGGGGTAGCACGTATTCCAAGCTTGACACGTCTGCCCCTCCGGCCTCATCCACGATCCGTCTCAGGAATTCTCCGACGAGGCATCTCCTGCAAGGAGACGCGGAAGACAAAATAGAAGACGTCAACTCTAATGAACTTCAGCGAAAGAACTCAGAACAGATGTCAAGTGGTACGTTGTGGTGGTTACTCTAGTTATAAGAACATGAATTTGTTATCCTTAAGCTAGTTGGTTCATTTATCGGGACGATCTTGCTCTGATTCCATCTTGTTACAACCCGGTTCCCGAATCCCTACAAGACACGAGACTGGACCAACTCGACTGATCCCAAGACCCAGTCGTCTAATGAGAAAGTAACCAAAAAGCAGGAAAGTAAACCACATTCACTATGCTAAGCAACTAACAGTAACAAAAGTACAGCAGTAAAGAAGTAAAAAGACTACAGTACACACCACCACAACAGTAGAAAAGTAACCAGGTACAGGAATATAAAGTACAGAATGTAAGAATACATAAGTGCAAGAAACTACGCACTACAACATAAAAGGAGTACAACAAGAAGTTACAACTTCTGGGCTCTAGTAGGCCCAGCACCCTCTGCAGCCGTAGGCTCTAGCTGCTCAACACCTGGACCTGAAAAGGGGTTATGAGTACAAAACGTCAGCGAATGCTGAGTAGAGTGGCAACCAACTAACTAAAGCAGTAAAGGTGGACAGGTAGCTGTTGTTTTTCAATTACTTTCTTTAACTACTTATTCTTTTTCACCACTTGGTTTATTTATCAAGTCTCTTTCTTGATTTCTAATGTTCCTCGTGAGAACGATCTTGATTACAATCTTTTCCGAAAAGTAGAAGTCGCACGTAGTGCTCTCCTGGCCAGGAGAGTCCCCCGTGGTGGTCCTACACCCAGTCAACCACCCAAAGGTCACGGACAAACGTAACGGTGACTACGGCACACGCGATAAGCGCACGGGTAGCTACCCCGCACTGGCACGCGGTCAGTCGTTTCCGTTAGCGGGTGCACCCAAAGGACAGTACGGAACCAGTATAGGGCCTAGCCCTCTCAGTAACAGGGGTCTAGCCCCTCTCAGTAACCAAGCAGGAGTCTCGCCCCTCCACAGTCCACGCACCCTCGCCTAACTACCCTGGTTTTCCTAGTGGGCCTATTAAGTCGGTGTAGGGCGGCTAGCTGAACCCCAGGTCCTGTGGGGTGGCTAGCTCTCTCCCTAGATTAGTAGCTCTCCTCGGTACAGTGTACACGAGGGCCACAGAGTCGGTGCAAAGTGGCCAAACCTACCCCAGGTCTCAACCCGAAGGCGGCAAGCACCCCTCTACACTAAGAGGTAACATGCGCTCCCCTTGGTATCACATACTCGAGAGGTAGCATATTTCCCGTCGCATTTAAATATCCATTCCATATATTTCCAACAGCTCAACTACTATTCCCCCATGGGGTTCATGCTCATATTCCTCAGGCCATGCCATACCAGGTTTCATCATTTCTATTTCCATTCTCATGTTATAAATGTGTGACCTGCATTTCTACCGTTCACATTTCCATACATAGGTTATACAGGTAGCTTGTATTTCCATCATGCACGTTACCATCCTCAATTTATATACATGCAGCTCGTATTATATCATTTAACATACACACAGGAATTTACATGCAACAGTTTGCTAGCACAAGTATTTTACATTTCACAGGCAGTTGTTATTCATTTACAGGCAATTGTTATTATTCTATCTAGTCATTCAAGACTGCAATAAAATGATCCATTACAGACATTTCAAGTGTTTCTCGCCCTAAAATTCATGCAATAACCTAGGTTCTAATCATTCATTCCACACGTGCATTTAGGTTTTAATTAAATTAAGGGGAAGCCACTCTACCAGTAAACCCAGGAGTAGTGGGGACTTGAACGGCAGGCTCACGTGCCTCAGCAAGCCCTGAACCCGCAACGGAACAAAGTCCTAACATAAGGATCAATCACAAGAGAATACTCAGAACATTATAGAAAGTCTTCTAACAAGTAGAGGAAATCATACGGAAAACATCGGTATCTTATTTGCGAAAAACAAACCTCAAACGGATCCTAAACGTGTCAAAAATAGTATTTCTGACTCAAATCAGATGTCTAGAACAACTTCCAGACGTCTTAAAAGTGTCCTGTGCCATACCACAAATCCTGCGCCAATCCTCAGACGTCCAAGAACTCCTCTGGATCGTCTGGACCCAGTTCCAGACGTCCGACCACCTCTCCGGACATCTGGAAGCGCTTCCCGTCGTTTAGTATGTCGCCTAGTCGTCCGAAATGCGTGGGAGGGCATGTCCTGCGCCTTCTCGAAGCAAAACCTGCACGAAATCCACCAAATCTCCTTAAAAAGGCATGCAACAGTGTCTCGGCGGAGCGGCCTGCATGGCCGTATCCGCAAAGAAGATGTACCTTTGCGAAGTTTACTCCTCAAATGTCTGGAACCTCCTTCAGACGTCGGCTACGTCATCTGGACGTCGCTCCAGACGTCTGATTCTGGGAAAAACACAGAACCAGAACCTGCTTCCGCCCTCTCGTGCCACGCGTGGCCGTGCCGCGCCCTCTCGCCTGCACCTCTGGCTGCAGCAGTGTCGGGGAGGACCTCCCCGACGCACTCCTCTGCCTTGTGCACACGCCGCTACGATCGTGAGCTCATTGACGAGCTCCCATGTGATCTCGCAAGCTAAACTCCTCTCCCTCTCACGCTGCTCCTCCTCTCCTTCTCACGCCACTCCTGCGCTCTCACTCGCTCTGCTGCTCTCGCTGGAGGGAAGGAGGAAGGTGGCTGGGAAGTGGGGTGGAACGAGAGAGAGGAGGGGGCTTTATAAGGGTGAGGGCTTAGGGTTTCGCTGGGGGCGAAAAGAGAGAGAAGGAAAACGAGGGGGATACTGTCTGCACGCTACACGCGCGCAGACGCGAGCTCGTACTCAAAATTTTCAATTTCCAGATGTCTAGGAAGGTGTTCAGACATCTGACCAGACGTTTGACCCACAGTCCAGACGTCTTAAAAGGCTCAAACAGCACGGGTCTTAACATATCCATTGCACTATTTATAAATTCCACCAGATCTGGTCCCTCTTCTTCAACACAAACTCCCACCCTGATCCCTCTTCGCACTAAGCTTCTCTTTTAGTTGGAAAAAATAAGCAACTTAACTTATTCTCAAACCATATCTCTCTTTATGGGAATAAATTACAACATAACCTTATAAAGAAAAGTAAAAATGGCACAATCACTTGGATGTAATAAATAAAGATAGAGTAACTTAACACTTCCCCTCAAGCTGAAGTATGGATATCAATTATGCTCAGCTTGGCAATGCAGACATCAAAGGAAGAGTGAACCAAAGGCTTGGTGAAGATATCAGCAGTCTGATCATCTAAAACCATTTGTGTGGTGAAAAGAAAGCCTTTTTGAATCAAATCTCGAGTGTAGTGGCAATCCACCTCTACATCCTTGGTGAGCTCATGGAACATGGGGTTGTTAGTAATATGTCTGGTAGCTTGGTTATCACATTGCAATTCCATAGGTCCATTAATCTTAACATGTAAGTCTGTTAAGAGGGATTTCACCAACATCAATTTTGCAGATGTCTGAGCCAGTGCTATGTACTCAAACTCTACACTCAACCTAGAAACAACAGTTTGTTTCTTGCTTTTCCAAGAAACAGAAGCCCGTGGTGGACTTCCTATCATTATGATCGCCATATAATCTGCATTAAAGTACCCAACTACTACCATAGAAGCTCCCTTGGTGAAGAGAAGTCCCTGTCCTGGTGCTCTTTAGGTATCTGAGCACCTTCATAGCAGCATCCTAATGTTGCTTAGTTGGGTCCTTCATAAACTGGTTCAACATCCCAACAACAAACGAAATATCGAGCCTAGTGACGGTCAAGTATAGCAACATCCCAACAAGTTGCCTATACTGCCAACTATCCATAGTCTCTACCTCCTTGTCATACAGTCGAGCCTTAGGATCCTTGGGGACACTAGCTGGTTTGTCACCCAGCATATCAATCTCTTTCAGGACATCCAGGGCATACTTCCTTCGAGATAGAACAATGCCACTATTACTGCGGGCAACTTCTATTCCAAGGAAATATCGTAGTGGCCTTAGATCCTTTATAACAAACTGCTTTGCCAAGGTCCTCTTGATTTCAGCCATGCCTACCGTATCATCTCCAGTGACTACCAAGTCATCAACATACACTAGGAGCACTACCGGTCCTTTCCTTGTCTTCCTAACAAATAGGGAATGTTTTGATGACAATCGCTGAAATCCAACAAATTTCACCACTTGGGAGAGCTTCTGGAACTAGGTTCTCAGGCTTTACTTCAGACCATATATTGCCTTCTGCAATCTGCAAACGCATTCCCCCTAAACCTCATAACCAGGGGGTTGCTGTATTTAAACCTCCTCCTGAAGATCACCATAGAGAAAGGCATTCTTTAATCAAGTTGGTGAAGCTGCTAATCTCACTGCACTACCACTAAGACCAATATCTTGACTGTAGACAGGCGAGCTAATGGGGAGAAGGTATCGAAGAAGCCTACCTTGTACATTCGAGTGAAGCCCTTGGCCACTAGACGAGACCTGTATCTGGCAATGGACCCATCTGAGTTGTATTTGAGTGCAACACCTAATGACAACCAACAACAGTAGCTCCAACTGGCAAGGGCATAAACTTCTTAGTACCTCAAGCTCTAAGCAAAACCATCTCATCCTCCATGGCCCAATGCCACTTAGGATCAACAATGGCTTATTGATAGGTGGATGGTATCTGTGTAATAGCCAGGGCCCAATAGAAGTTCCCAAATGTGAGCCCAAGGCCGTCAGTAGATTAGCTGTCTGCAATTGGATAATGAGCACAACTCTTAAGAGTATTCCGAATTGCAATCGAAAGGTCAAGATCATCTGGATAGGCTCTGAGGTAGAAATGCCACCAGTCAAAACTGTAGAAATATCACCATTGGGTAGAATATCATCAGCACTCAAAAACTCTGTGCTCACCTAGCACAGGGAGGTGGGAGGTGGTGAAGGAGGGGCATATGTAAGGTTGTGTGCGGGTGTCTGTAAGCAACAATGGGGTCATTGTAGCATTAAGGCACAGAACTAGTGGGAGTAGGGGGTGTTTCGTTGCTGTCATTACACTCACATCAAATAAGCGCATCAATCTAAAAAAAAATCCAACTTAAAAATAGTAAGCGGTATGGTATGAGTTGGTTTGAACCAAAGAGATGGAGTGTGATGTGACTAATTAGAAGTGTTTATGAATATATTTTTTAATTGATTTTATTTTTTTTAGATTTTAATATTGCAAAAGGCAAATGATGATTTTTTTAAAGAACTAAAATCTACTTAAATGAATTCCTAATTCTATCTTCTCTACAAAACAAAAAAGCGAGAAAAACATGGATATTTACAACACGAATGAAATCCACCCTCACCAACCGACTAAGCTAGATACATTTTACTGGTTTAGATGAAATTAGTGGCATTGGTGTTTACTCTTAGCTTTGGTTCATCCAAGAGGTCAATTTTAAGGGTATAGCCCGACTCGGAGATAACTCCTAGGCTTGGGCTATCAATGAATGGTCTTATGGTTATGAACCAACTCAGGTTCTCATCACCTCAAGTAACACTTATTTAATCTCCACATTAAACCCTACCTAGCTTATGTCTCATTCCCTTTTAACAAACAACACAAGCCACACATAGTTGAAACGAGCTCATTAAATATGTCAACAAATATCAATTAGACCAATCAACCAAATAGAGTGTTGACACATTTAAAATTAAACACAAATTTCATCGTTCAACTACATTGAACATTTAGAAAATAAATGTAGCAACACTTAAGGGATGAGAACACTCCTACACATCCACGCGACAACAACAAGACGAGGGTAACAACGAGGAGTCTTCGGGACAATAGCGACTTGACGTCAACTCGGTCTCTCATCCAAACTCCTCGCGAGGACGACGACGATGATGATGACGGTGGCAGTGTGCAACTCCTACTCCTCCTTGTCATGGCTAGCCTAAGGTGTCTATAAGGTGGAGGTCGACCTGTGGTTTGGAGTGGATGGAGCGAGGAGCGAGAGAGTGTCGATGGCTAACTAGAGGTATAGGTGGTCGCAAGTGTTGGAAAACTATCGAAAAGGAGGTGTTGAGGCCATTATCTACTAGAAAAATGAATGGTTCTCACTGAGGTAGTGATTGGTGTGAATGTGAGATAGTAGTTGATAGCCTGCGCTAGGAAATGAGTTAGAAATATGATGGAATCGGATGCATTGTATGAGAAATGGGCAATATGGAGGGCTGGCAATGAGGAAACAAAAAGGGAGTGGGAAATGGGAATTAGAGAATCTCTAATGGGTTGTCTAAGTGCTTGAGGTAAGAGGTGTGTGGGGGATTAATAAGACAGGGATTATTTGGATAAAGATAGGACCTCTATTGGGATTCATGCAATTAAAATAAATACACATTATTATTTATATACATAATTAATTATAAAATGCAATAAAATGTATGTAGATGTAAATCCTAGTGCATATATTTATTTATAACCTAATGCAAATAATAACATACTTAAAATGAAGGACCTAACCAATCTTAAGCTTAATAATAATCCAATAACGTGGACTCATCACTCGTCATAGGAATCTGCTCAAATGGGACAGGAGTTATGGGCATAGTCATCTCAGAAGAGAGGTAACGGCTTGTAGAAAAATATGCAATGGACTCATGAAACGTCACGTCTACTAAAACAAAGTGGTGAGCAGAAATCGGATCAAAACAACGGTATCTCATCTGAATCTGAGAATACCCCAAAAACACGCACTTCACCTCCCTAGGTGCCAGTTTATCTCAACAAGGAGTGAAATTATGAACAAAGGCTACACACACAAACACCATAGGAGTAACATGAAACAACTCTCTTTCGGGATACATAGAATGCCATTGAATTTGCTCGTGAATAGCCGAATTTGGCATTCTGTTGATCAAGAGGCAGGCAGTGAACACCACATTATCCCAATATAAGGAGTGTACAGAGTGATGGATCAATAGGGTGTGAGCAACATCAAGTAGATGATGACATTTCTTTTTAGCAATACCATTTTGCTAAGAGGAATGAGGACACGTAGTCTAGTGGATGATGCCATGAGATTTATTAAAATAGCTCAATCGGTGAGTACACAGTTCTTAGACATTATCAAACCAAATAACTTAAATAATGGTAGAAAATTGGGCTTTTACTTCTATCACAAAATGTTCAATAACAATGCCAATATCAAACTTATTTTCAGCAAGAATACCCATGAAGCCCGAGAGAAACCATCAACAAGAATAAAAAAATAACACTAACCCAGTCGATCAAGAGTCCAACTTGGACCCCACACATCTATATGTAAAAGCTCAAATAAAGCAATAGACCCAGCATGCAAGAAAGATAGAAAACTGGCACAATGATGCTTGCCAAGTTAACAATCTTCGTAGGTGATGACAGTCGTGGGTGAGATATGGGGCATAACATGCCGAAGCTTGTCCAAAGAAAGCTGGCTAAGACAGAGGTGCCACTGGAAAGGAGATCCAATAGCATGAGCAACCTTCCCTTGACCTGCAGCAGTAGTCATAGTAGTTTGGCTTAAGCGATATACCCTTCTTCAAGTCCTCCACCAATTATCCTTCTTGTGAGCTTGTCCTACAACATACAACTAGGCATAAAAAATAGCTCTGTAATTTAGCTCTTTTATAATTTGACTGACAAATAATAAGTTCATAGGGAAATCAGGCACAAACAACACATTGGACAATCATAGAGTAGATGATAGGGGAATCTCCCCCTATCCAGCAAGCTAGGGATGTCTCCCATCTGCTACCTGTACTATCTGTCATGGAGAGACAAGTCTAAGATGTGGAAAGGAGCTTTAGTCCCCACATAGTGGGAGGCTCTTGAATCCACTAACCACTCGCAACCCTACCGTAACATGGATGAGGAGCAGACTATCTCTATACCTGACAAGGAAGAGGAAAGAGCTGTAGTCCCTGAAGATGGAAGGGCTGAAGACTGTGCAAGCTGAGAAAATCTCTGTAGCAGCTCATCAAACTCAACACGAGAAACAATATCTAATGAAGATTTCGTTGCCCGATTGGCAATAACAAGGCACCCATGCTTGGTCCAACATGTGGCCTTAGAGTGCTCAAGCTTCCCACAGTAAGTACATGGGGTACGACCACGGCCCCCAGATGCACGACCATGGCCATGGCACAAGTAGATAAAGCACCCCTACCACAACCAGAGATAGCAGCCAAGGCAGATGTCTGTCCAAAAGTGTTAGTAGCAGGTAGTGGCACAACAATCCTACTTAATCGACTATATGTCTTCTCAAGAGATTGAAGCTTTGACAATGTTAGAATTGTGCAACAGTAAAATCAGGGCCAAGGCCAGATAAGAACAAGGATATTGCCAACTCCTTGTAATCTCGCTGAGAGAAGTAGGTACACACTAGCCTACAGGCATTATGCTTCTCCAAAATACCCTTCACAGTAGAACAGTACTAGGCTAAGGAATGCCCTTCCTAACGCAACTGAAACAACTTGTGGTAAGTCTGGAAGACACATGCTGAATTCTTCTCATGAGAGTATGTTTCTCGTAGTGTATCCTACATCTTCTTTGCAGTCTTGCAGTACATAACACAATTCATCAACTAGGTACTCACCATTGCATTATCTTTATCCCAGGTATCATTGACCCCAGTCTTATCTGCAGGCTTAGGATGATGCAAGATGTGCTCCTTTCCATGACTCCTCACTGTTATAAAGAAAATTTGTGACTATTGGGGATAATTGGTCTCATCAAACTTTACCATAGGACCAAAAAATGGATTTTTGTATGCCCTTGACTCCACTATGGATTCTGATGTCACCTCTGATGAACTGGAGGATGTCGTCTTGCCTTCACCCATGAACACCAAGCCAATAAACCATAATTTGGACATCAAATCAGTCAACAAGCATATGATAAGTGGTCTGAAATGAAGATTTCAGACCCACTTAGCTATAGCTGCGCCTATTGGAGGCAAGATCAACCTCCAACAAGGTAGTCTCTCCCTCCTCAAAGCCTAACAACAAAACTGAGGAGGAAGGGGGGTGTCTGAACACCTCTACCCAAGAACAAGAATCTCTAGGAGTGCTGAGAATGGGCGCTGGAGCACATGGCGACACTACAAGAGACCCAAGACTGCCACACCATCACCCAAGGCTAAGGTAGAGGTGTTGTAGTCACGTAGCACTCACGAAAGGATGAGGAGGCAATGCTACAATGTCGTCGCGATGAGGGGAGGTCGCTGTGACCCCTGTAGCCCCAATTGAAGTGCAAGGGTTGCATCGCTAGGTTTCACCAAACCTTAGCAATGTCGCAGCAATGGGGCAAGCGCCGCCTTGGCAAGGAAGTGGTGTCAATGGTGTCGTGTCGGAGGCGATGTAACCCCTAATGGTAAAAGGCTATCAATGTCGGTGAGAGAGGAGATTCCAAGGTGGTGCGGTGAAAAAATTTAAAGGTCTACTTAAGTAGGATACCTGTTGCTTTAATACTTAACTAATTACTTTATCTCTCTTCGTACGAAAAGAGTTTAAAATAAGTTATAACATATTCTTCTAAAAATGAGTATAAATGACACAATCATCAGGATACAATAAATGAAAAAAAAGACAAAATAACTCAACACTTTTCCACGCGAGAACTTATGCTCGAGCATTGAGAGAGCCTCCCCTTCCGCTTTTTCCACAGATGAATGAGACGCATTGGGCATGCGATGCAGTTTAGATATTAGTAAAGGGCCCCAATGCCAATGTCCCTACGACACCCACCGCGGCGCACACGCCACAGCAACAGCCACACCACACCACCCCCCCACCCCGGGTCGCCAGCTACGACCTCCAGATGTGGACACTCCAAGAAGAAAACAAGCCTCCACGTTATCTCTTCTTCTGTAACCAAGAGAGGACCCTTTTTAACGCCCCGCAACAATTCCAAAGACCGCCGCCGAATATGAAATCCTCCCCCAAATCCGTAACTTGCTACCTCCGGCCACCTCCAATCTGACATGGACAGCTCTTCCGTCAAAAAGAATAAAAAAAAAATTGCAATTTCACCAACTCGTTTAAGCCCCCAAACCATGCAATGCGTCACGGCTGTTCCTCGTCTCTTATCTGGACCAGTTGCAGCCCCCACGCCACACCCTTTTCCGCCGGGCGTGGAGATGGAGCAGTGGAAGGTGCCCGTTGTTAACGTAGTAGGGGACTTCGAGGACGTGGAGGAAGACGCTGGTGGGGTTCTCGTTAGAAGGAGGACCCCAAGGAGGGAAGGTGCGAACTTTGGGGAACAGGAGGACCATGGGAACGAGGGGAAGGAGGAGGAGGGGCACGGAGGAGTTGCCGAGGAGAAGAGGGAAGGGGAGGAGCACCGGAGGAGCGTTTATTTCGACGAGGATGAGGGTAAGTAAAAGTCTGTTTTTTTTTTCTGGCACACTATCATATAATCGAATGGGCATGTCAACTTTTGCAAATTTTTAGATTTTTGTTGGTTTTTGTGGTTATTCTGTATTTTTGTGAATTTGGTGGTTCAACGCATGGATACTGTTGAATTAGGAGTGGGACGAAATGAGAATGGCTTGCACCATGTGAGGGTTGCGTGTGATTTTGGGATTGGGATGAGTTGCGGGTTTCCATGTGGGTTCGAAGTTTTGGAGTTACGAGGAGAGGTATCCAGTGGGTGGAGAGAGGAGCGAGGCGTAACGTGGTGTAAGATTATGGAGGATGGCAGTTGGTTTGGTTTCAATCAAGTTAAGTTGCCAGACTGCCGAGTTTCTGCTGCAATGAATAGCTCCTTTGGATTTTACACCTTGAGTACGGGCGATGTAGACAGACATTCACTCGCATGCTTACGGGTAAGATTTATGAATTTTACGTGGATGCCCCTGGAATCCTTTGGAATAGTATAAATACCCTTGAAATCTTATCATTTACACAGATATCCTTGGAGAACTTGTCTTGTTTACATTATTACCCTCTATATGGAGAATCCACCAATTTTGATGGAAGTAGACTTGGAAGTAAAGAATTTTCCATTCAAACTCTTATGCCTCAGAGGTCCGCATGTTGAGGGCCTTGAATAGTTTCATTTGAACCCATGTGGTACTCAACTCGGAGATGTCACTGCATTAATTGGTGGAATAAAAAAAGGGATTCTCGGATTGAACCCATGTGGTACTCGACTCGGAGACGTCACTGCATTAATTGGTGGAATAAAAAAAAGGATTCTCGGAGGAGGAAGAGAATGGAGGGAGAAAATAAATACGTGGGACCTTAATTGCAAAAAGTCTTGAATTTCTAAGTACAATTCCATCAACAGTGACAACAAGGGGATATTGGTGTAAATATGACAAGCTTTTTCAGCGTATCTTTGTAAATGGTAAGAATTGGGGGTATCTATTTTATTACAAATGATTACAAGGACATCCTTGTAAACATACTTTCTCCTTGCAAAGGTTATTTCATTCATCTCGTAAAACAACTCGTCCTGAGTGGAAATATTTAGTATCACTTGTTAACAATCAACTTAAAATGCTAGAAGGATTTGCTGTCATGTTAGCATCCTTTGGTAACATGTTGCGTAAGACTTGTTGGAATCATGTTATTAGCTGCTTGGGTGAGGCCTTTGTTGAGAGAGATGACTAGTTATTAGGTTTTAAAATCACATATAATACTATTGCAGGGGAAGCAAAAGTTTTATTTATCATAGACACCAAGGGAAAATTACATAGTAGACCCTATATAAGAGACAAAATAAACAAATACGTCACAAAACAATAATAATTTACAACACTTCTCGTTAAGTTGGAGCATATATATCAGACATGCTCAACTTGGAACAAAGATACTTTAGTCTAAGACGAGGAAGCACTTTGATGAAGATGTCAGCCACCTGTTCTTTTATTGCAATGCATAGGGTTGATATCTTTCTTAACAAAATGGCAATCTACCTTAATGTGCTTAGTTCACTCATGAAAGATATGATTATTTACAATAAAGGTTGCTGTCTTATTATTACAATACATTGCCACTGAATGTGAGACAAAGACACCAAAATCTCTGAGAATAGACAACACCCAGAATAATTGACATGTAGTATGTCTCATAGCTCAATATTTAGATTCTGCATTGGACTTAGATACAACATGTTGCTTTTTACTTTGCCAGATAACTAGATTACCACCAACATAGGTGTAGAAACCAGTTGTGAAGCGTCGATCTTCATAAGCACCAGCATAATCAACATTAGAGCGTTCTCATACATTCAGGTGACCATGTTTAATAAAGGAAAGTCCTATTCCTAACGAGGTCTTCAAGTATCTCAAAACTTGACAACCACCGGCCCAATGTATCTCCCTAGGTTTTTTCCATAAATTGACCGAGTCTATAACTGCATAGGCAATGTCAAGTCGAGTGATAGTGAGAAAGTAATTTGCTCACAATCACATGATAGCGTGTCACATCTTCAAATTGTAGACTATCAAGATCAAAGAAGTGCTTGTTAGGATCTAATGGAATGGTTGATGGTTTGCACCCTATCATCCTTGTCTCTTGAAGTAAGTCTAGTACATATTTTCTCTGAGATAGAATAAATCCTCTGTCTATAAGATGTACCTCAATGCTAAGGAAGTAGTTGATAAGTCCCAAATCCTTTGTGACAAACTATGAGTGTAAAGACTTCTTTATAGCAAATATGCCATCTAGGTCATTGCTGATCAGTAGAATATCATCTACATAAAGAATTAGTATAATTGACCTTGTAGATATATGCATAGTGAAGATTGAATAATCCGAGGATGAGTAAATAAACCCAAAATCTTAAATAGCTCTAATGAACCTTTGAAACCATGCTCATTGGCTCTGCAACAACCCATAAATGGCCTTATTAAGTTTGCACACCTTGTAATACTTCCCCCGAACAAAAAAGCTCGGGAGTTGATCCATATATACCTCTTCATGAAGATCACCATATAGAAGGACATTTTTTATGTCAAGCTAAACAACAAGGTAGCCATAATTGATAACAAGAGAGAAGAATGCGAACCGAGTTAAGCCGAGCCACTAAGGAGAAAGTCTTAAAGTAGTTACACCATATGTTTGTGTATATCCTTTAGTTACTAGGTAAACCTTATACCATTTAATAGAACCATCAAAGAGATATTTGGGGTAAACACTCACCTACATCTCACAATAGTAGTACTTGGAGGTAGGTCAACCAAGTCCCACAACTTTTGAACTGCAAAGCAAATATCTCTCCCTTTGTAGCCTTCCAAGAAGGATGCTTTAATGCCTTAATATGACTCTTGAGAATTTGATGACTATCAATAGAAAGTGAAAATTGTTGAGTACTAACAAGAAGATTGTCAAAAGTCATATAGTTAGAAATGGGGTACTTGGCATATGAACGAGTTGCCTTTCAAAGAGCAATGGGAATATCCAAATATGAAAGAGTGGATGGAGGTGGTACCTGATGATGATCTCCTTTAGATGAGCTAAGATTGATGGAAGGATAAGGAGGAATAGTAGTTAATGGTTCTTCATTAGTAACGGTGAGTAAGGGATGCTGTTTGGTTTGAGGCTGCCGACATTAATAAGTACATATGGGAGATGGAGGAATATATGGTGGTGGTGGTGATGGTTAATTGGGAGTAGGTGGTGACTCTAAAGGTATTTGTTGAGAGAAATGTGTAGTGGTTTAGTCCTACATAGTGGAGTAGGACTTTGTTATGTGTGTGGTGGCCTATAAATAGGTGTGTACCCCTACCTATTCCTTTGATAAGAAATAAATAGAAACATGCCCATAGGGCGCTTCTCCTATGGGTCGTGGCATCTTGGATGGACCTCGAGAGCGGCAATGGGACTTAACTGGGCTTGGTCGGTTCAACACTTCTTCAGGCGTTGCAGGCAGTCTCGCAGACCAGCATGGAGGGCCCAGGCCGTCGTCTCCTCCTTTGCAGCTTTACGGATTCCAGACCATGGATTAGCAAGCGTCGGGCGACTCGGCCACCGCCGTGCACAACACGAGCACGTACGTGTCCATCTGCAGTGTCGTCGAGCACACACATAACAAAGTCCCACTCCACTATGTAGGACTAAACCACTACACGTTTCTCTCAACAGTATTGGTAGGGGTAGCTCATTTTCAATGTGAGGTTTCACGCCTTTCTCAGTAGGGGAGAAGTATGGGACATCTTAAAAAAAATGTACACCAACACTTATATAGAACTTATATTTCAATGGATCATAACAATGATATCCTTTTTAAGTCTCGAGTATCCAAAAAAGACGCATTTGATCGACCGACGAGCCAATTTGTCCACTTTGAAGAGATGGACAAAACAAAAACACCCAAAGACTGGGAGGTAGAGAGAAGATCACTCTTCAAGGGGACAACTAAGAATATGGAATTTATATATTAAGAATGAAGAGACCCGATTTATGAGGAATGCCACAGTAAGAACAATGTTGGCCTAGTAGTGAGAAGGTACATTTATTTGAAACATCATCATACTAGCAACATCATGTAGATGACGTAATTTGTTGTGCAACGCCATTCTTCTAAGAAGTGCTAACACAAGAGGTTTAATGTATTACCCCTAAAGAAGTAGAAAAACTCGACAAGTTATTGTTGAAAAACTCAAGTCCATTATTACTACGAAAAGCACGTATAGAACTGGAGAATTATGTCTTTAGTTTGAAAAAGAAATTTTTGATAGTGACAAGAGTTTCAGACTTTTCTTTTGACATATACACCCAAGTGATCTTGGCATGATCATCGACCAAAATAAGAAAATATTTAAAATCCCTTAGACTTTTGACACGACATGGCCTGCAAAGATTAGCATGGACTAAAGCAAATGGAGAATGCTTCCCTTTTATTTTTTCTAGATTGAAAGGACACTCGATGATGCTTGCCAAGTTAATAGGCATTACATTGAAAGGACTCTGGAAATGCCAACTTAGGAAATTGGCAATGAAGGATAGGGAAACTCGGATGACCTAACCGAGGATGCCACTGTAAGGCTATGGTAGTACGAGCCGAAAGGTAGAAAGGTTTTGGAAGGGGAAGATAAGGTAGTAGAGGCCATCTCTCTCAGATCCTCCATTAATCTGTCTCATCGTCTGAAGATCTTGCAAAGACAAAAAAGAAGTCAAAAAATTGCTTAACGAGCCATTTGCAACCTATACATTAAAGGGATTTAAGAGAGACCATAAAGGGTGAAATAAAGAGGCATTGCTTGTGATGTGAGAAGCGGCACCTGAGTCTGCAATCCATTCAAAGTTGTGGGATTTAGTTAAGCGAGCATCAATACTTTCTAATCTCATAATAGATGCTCCAGTATAAGAGTGGTCTGGGAGTTTAGAAGCAACCGATCATATTCTTCCTTTGAAATGGTAACATGAGGAGAGGACATCACATTGGTCTAAAATTCTGGATCTTCTGAACTCAAGGAGACTTGGTTGGCCCTTGGAGGATGACTACCCTATGGATAGCCATGCTTGATCCAGCATCTATCAATAGTATGATTAGTTCGATGGCAATGTTCAAAGAACAAGCCACCTTGTCCACGTTTCGCAGGAGGATGTCCTTTCCCCCTAGTTGAGAAGCCACCACGGCCTTGTCAACCTATAGAGGCCATAGCTAAAGAGTCGGACTGAGGTGTAGGTCTAGATATCTCAAGTCTGTATAGACGTGCATAGATCTGTGCTGGAGTAAGAATTTCCTCAAGTGTCATTAATTGATCTTTGACCGCACTATATTATGGGCTAAGTGTCGCCAAGAGCTAAACTAATCAAATAACTTCCCATTGCTTTGCCATCATAGGCACATCCATTGAGATAGGTTGATAGGTATCCTATTCATCCTATTGGTTTTTCAATGAACCATAACATTCAGCCAAAGACATGGAGCCTTTCTTAAAGGTATGGATGTCCTTAATAACGTGATACAAATGAGCTATGTTGTTCTTATGGGAATGAATTTCACGTAGAACATCCCACATCCTTTTTACAAAAGAATATGGCATGACCTTCTTTGCAATAGTTTCTTTCATAACGTTCATCATACATGTAGCCACCTAACCATTGTTTATCTTCCAATCATCAATTTTGTCCATATTCCCAAATTCATCCTTGATGTGAATATATTTTTTTCGGTGTGATCTTACAAATCAAGCAAAATAAGGGAACTATAATATAAAGTTTGGTACCATCCAACTTAATCGAGGTCCCTTACATATGAGATGGTGCACTTGTGGTAGACATCTTTCTTAATGAGTCGCTAAGAACGTCTTTGTGTTCGGCCATGGTAGCCCGATTTTATAAGATTGGAGGTAACAGATCAGTGGGAATGAAGAGCAGTGTCAAAACATCCAAATAAGGGATTCTACCAAGACAAAACCTAGACAAAAGATGTTTTATCAACCAAACCAATTGCCACTATGTGATAAGAAGAGTCTCGGGGGCGGTAGCAAGGCTGCTGGAGACCTAGGCGATGTCGCTAGAGCTTGCCTGACCACCAATGATGGTAGGCCAACAGCCTGGCGACACCAGTGGTGGTGGTTTCAAGGGTTGAGATACTCTTTTGTGAGCGGAGAAGGGGTAGAGGCCCTGTTGTAGTAATGACCAGCCCCTATTGCCTCGGTTAGGGACCATCGGAGATCGAGCAATGCTAGTGTGGAGGCCATCGAGGGTCGGGCGATGTTAAAGGCCGCAACCGGAGGATTCTGGTGAGGAGAGGCTGCTGCTTGGCTTTGATCCTTGCTAAGAAAACCTAGATGTAATTTTTTTTCTTGGTGGGATATTAGACTGTTGACCTAAGGCTGCCGCTCTAATACCATGTTGAGAGGTAAACAAAAGTTCTATTTCTTAGAGAAACCCTACGTGTCTTTATATAGAGAGACATTAAGGAAAAATTACATAGTAGACCCCATATAAGACACAAAATAAACAAACACACTACTAATAACTTGTAACAGTAGGAAACATTAACTTGTCTTATTCCATTGAAAGGAACTCAAGACCTCTTTATATCAAGAAAGGTATAGGTAATAGCAGTATATATTTATAAAGAAATAAAATGCTAAATAAATAGGAGTATCGACACTCCCCCTTAAGCTGGAGCATAGATGTCAATTATGCTCAGCTTGGAACAACAGGAATCAAACATTGAACGAGGTAGAGGCTTTGTGAACACATCGACTGTCTGATCCTCAGATGGCACATAAGTAGTGCGTAACAAGCCATGCTGTATAAGATCTCTACTATAGTGGCAATCCACCTCAACGTGTTTGGTGCGCTCGTGGAACATCAGGTTGTTAGTTATGTAGGTAGCTGCCCGATTATCACATCGCATCTCCATGGGCTCCTCAATTTGGACATGTAAATCACGCAAGAGTGACCGTATCCAGATCATCTTTGCAGCAGTCTGGGCCATTGCCCTATACTCCGACTCAGCACTAGAGCGAGAAACTACACCATGTTTCTTGCTCCTCCAAGTAACCAAATTACCAGCCATGAAGGTACAGAAACCTGTGGTGGATTTCCTGTCAAGCACGCATCCCGCATAATCTGCATCAGAATATCCTATTACTGTCATAAGAGAGCCTCTCCGGAAGAGAATACCATGACCCAATGCTTTCTTCAAGTATCTTAGCACCTGCATAGTTGCCTGCTAGTGCAGCTTCGTCGGCCTCTCCATAAATTGGCTGAGTTTGCCTACTGCCAAGGCAATATCTGGTTTGGTAATGATCAGGTACAACAGCTTGCCCACAAGCTGTCTGTACGCTTGCTATCAATTGCCTCTGCCTCCTAATCATGTAGATGTGCCTTGGGGTTCATAGGAATATTAACTGGCTTGGATCCCAACATGCTTATCTCCTAAAGGGCGTCTAACGCATACTTGCGTTGAGAAAGAACAATCCCATCTCTGCTCCTAGCGACTTAAATCCTGAGAAAGTATCTAAGCTAGCCCAGATTCTTCATAACAAACTGCTATGCAAGAGACTCCTTGACCTGTCTTATCCCAGCCTCATCACTACTAGTGATAATCAGGTCATCTACATAAGCCAGTAGTGCTACAATGCCATTCTCTATTTTTTTGACAAATAGAGAATGATCTGAAGAGGACCTCTGCATCCCCATCCTCTACAACACATATGAGAGCTTCTGAAACCAAGCTCTCAGACTCTACTTCATGCTATAAGTGGATTTCCTGAGTCTGCACACACACTCCTCCTGAACCTCAAAACTTGAGGGCTGCTGCATGTAGGCCTCCTCCTGAAGATCGCCATAAAGGAAAACGTTCTTCACATCAAGCTGGTGTAACTGCCAATCTTTGTGAGCAGCAACAGAGATGAGTACCCAAACAGTGGCAAGCTGCGCAACAGGAAAGAAAGTATTAAAGAAGTCCACTCCATATGTCTGAGTGAACCCCTTTGCTACCAACCTGCCTTATACCTTGAAATAGACCCATTAGGGTTGTACTTTAAGGCAAAGACCCATCTGGAGCCAACAAGTCTCACACTTGTAAGAAGCGAGGTAAGGTCCCAAGTATGTCTATTTGGAAGTGCTGCCATCTCATCCTTCATGGCTTGACACCACTTTGGATCAAGCATCGCCTGCTGGTAGAAAGATGGAATGTGTGACGCTGTAAGTGCTTGATAGAAACTGGTAAACTAAGGAGCAAGACAATCGGTAGCTAAACTGCTTGCAACACGATATTTGGACTCACATGTACGGCGTGCCTTCCTAATGGCAATACGAAGCTCAAAATCATCTAGTATCTCTGACTGAGTCGCTGCAGAAGGGGCCTTACTACTATGGTGATCAGCACCATCCGGAGGATCAGGGCGAACCAAACTGTCACTGGTATCAGGTACAATCTCAACTACCTGTGAACCATCAACTTCTGGAGAGGGAGGAGGTCTCTGAAATGTTGTGTGAGGCCTGTGATAGGTAAGCAATGACCTGTGCAATCTCTCAAAGTCATTCAAGGAGGAGGAGCTCATCCATCCATCAGTTGGAGATCTAGACTGAGAAGCAGACACTTGAGTCTCTGCAAACGGAATAGGCAAGGGAAGAAAGACATCATCATCATCACAAAAGCTCCTTTATCTAGAGATTGAGAAATATGGTGTATCATCATGGAAAGTCACATTGGCACTAACATAATGTCTGTTCTGCAGTTGATCATAGCAACGGTACCCCTTATATGTCCTAGAGTACCCTAAAAATACGCACTTGATAGAACGAAGAGCCAGCTTGTAATGACCAAGTGACGGCACATGAATGAAGGCAACGCATCCAAAGGTCTTGGGATACACATGGAATAACTCACCATCTGGATGCAGAAGAAGAATCGGTATTTGCTTATAAAGAATTGAGCTAGGCATCCTGTTGATGAGATAGGTCGCTGTCAGAATTGCGTCTCCCTAGTATCTATGCAGCATATTGTGATGAATCAGAAGTGTATGGGCAACATCCAACAAGCGTCTGTGCTTCCGCTCTGCGACCTCGTTCTGCTGCAAAGTGTGAGGACAAGTGGTCTGGTGGACAATCACACGGGTTTTGTAGAACTCCTTAAGTTTGGCAGTGTAACTGGTCCGCACCATTTTTACTGTGGCTGAATACTGTGTGCTGATCTCTAGAAGAAGAATCTCTATACATCCTCCAACCTCTGCCTTGTTATTCAACAGGAACACCTAAGTTGCTTTAAAGAAATCATCTACGACACCCAGGTAGTATCAGTGTCCCATCTGATCTGGGACTCTGCTCGATCCCCATACGTCCATATGAAGTAGCTGAAATAATGTCGAAAATTCCATAGAGGTGTTAACCGGAAAGGAGGATCGATGGTGCTTATCCAATTGGCAAGCATCACACTGTATGGTAGCAACGGGGGAAATATGTGGTATTACCCTCTTAAGGCAATCCAAAGATAAGTGGCCAAGACGCATGCTACTATAGAACACTCCCGCTACCATATCGAGTAGTTCCTGCAAATGGCTCCTGTCCGAGGCGATAAACTCCATTTTCCTTTGTACCTCTGAATAAACTTCACTCTCCTCTATACCTCTGACAACAATCCTCCCAGTGAGCTTGTCCTAAACAATGCATCCGACATCATCGAAGATCACTCTATAGTTGAGATCCTTCGTGATTC
The DNA here is from genome assembly GCA_037157565.1 of Thalassia testudinum. Lineage (NCBI taxonomy): Eukaryota > Viridiplantae > Streptophyta > Magnoliopsida > Alismatales > Hydrocharitaceae > Thalassia > Thalassia testudinum. The sequence goes on along the minus strand of JAZHRO010000010.1, from coordinate 9,518,316 downwards.
TGCTCACAGACAATAGGCTCAGAGGGAATTTTGGCACGTACAACGCACCAAACAGCTGCAAACTGGGGGTCACAGACACCTCCCCCTTACCCCTAACTGGGGTGTATTTGCCGTTAGCCACTTGTACAGTCCTCCCTGAGGGAGCAGACTGTAGCAAACGGAAGTAGGTCAGATCACCGCACAGATGCTGTGATGCATCAGAGTCGATCAGCCACCCTACTCCATTGTGACTCCTGTAATGCTCCTGGTGCACCAGACTTGTACACTCTGCCATTGGTGTCAAGCAGACCACATCCAAGGAAAAGGGCGAATACACACCCAACAATCATCCAATAAAGGGAATACACACCCCAAAAACCATCAATAAGGGGAATACACACCTCAAAATCAGATCATAAATCTGGGAAAAATCATACCATTGTTTAACGTTGCACCACTATCGCCAAGAGAACATCAATGGATCTGAAAAAGGATGTGTTCAGATCTGCATCTTCGACAATAAGCCACCTTAGATGGGCGTTGGCCTAACCTAGGTGTGGGGAGAACACCCGAGACAGCCCGAAGGGGACCTAGGTTTCTCTCTCCCTGTGATCGGAAGAGAAGTAGCCCTAGAAAGGGGCTACAAACCCTTTACAGCAGCAGCACTACCTCTACACGTGGCTTCTAGCCGCACATTGCTACTGTAGACCCTGCTGTACTACTGCCAGCCGCACCATTCCACCGCGACGTCGCTCCTGCTGTGCAACACCGCCGCTGCTGCGTCGCTTCAGGCGCCCGAGGCCATCGTTGCCTTGCTGAACTCCATTGTTCGGTGCTGTAGATGCATTGTCGCATGCGTATGTCACCACACACCACCGTTGGAGCGTTGATGGTGGGAAAGAGAAGATGTGGGGTGGCAGGGTTTGGAGGCCTTAGGGGTGGGATACCTAGAGCCATGGTCTAGGACTGGTACTCTGATACCAAGTAAGAGAATGGAATCCATTGATTTCATTATGGAAGTCCTGCACCTCTTTATAAAGAGGAGAGGTGTTGGAAAAATAACGTGGTCCATAGGGAATAAAGGAAACATAAAAGAAACATAAGAAATAACATCATCATCTAACAATCCATACACAAGGAAGGACTAGATTTAGAATGTGATTATCAAGGTAAAAGTTTCTTTTTCGATTTAGAGAAGTTGGTTGGCCCAAATGGAATATTTAATGATAGAGGCACATTCAATGTGGTTTGGGCATTTTCAAGGAATGCCAATTGATGTTGTGATGACTTATTTCATTAAGAGAACATAGCCTCTCTTGTACAAAGAAGACTGATGGAAAAGTTACAGAGTACTTAAGGAAAATAAGAAAATACATGATTAGGAAAAAAGCAAAAAAAAAGGAGCTTCAACGGTCTTCCTTAACTTGGAGTATATATATCTATCATGTCCAACTTGTTGCATAGAAATATGCCTCTTCTTGGGTGGCACCTTGGTGAGGATATCTACAACTTGATGTTTTGAGAAAACAAAAGGAGTAGATAATCCTTCCATCACTTACTGTTATATGGATAAAATGACAATCAACATTAATATATTTTTTCCTCTCTTGAAAGACTAGGTTGGATCCAACGTAGGTTGATGACTTTTCTCAAAATTGGTGTAATTTTGCATCTAGAAATGTTCTTTCTACAAAATTAATGGGCTATTCTTGGTTGCTTCAATCCCTTGTCATTTTCTTGCCGGACCTCCTTTGTGGTAGTAAGGTTTGCAGTTTAAATTTCATCCAAGGAGTACCATTCTCCTTTGTCACCCCTATCCTTATGCACATACATGGTTGAACAGAATACATGTCAAAAAATGTGGGATATGGGTTTTAGATTTTAAAAAGGTGATATGTCTATTTCTATCGATGTCCCATATTGTGATTATTTGGAATTCATTGAAGTTGTGACTACAAGCCATAGCAGTTATTAGTTATTCTGGCTCTAATAATTCACTTTATCTCCTTCTTAATATTAAATGGTATGCCCAGTGAAATGCCTGTTATGGGAATTTGCAAATGTCTGAGCAGTTTAAAACCTTACCCCTGGCAGTTCTTGTAGCTTTCTTTTTTCACATTGATGGCATTTCTTATTCAGTAGATTTCTGCAGTTCGTATCAGTTAAGAGAATATGGAAGCGTCACTTTGGTTAGTGTTCGGTACTAAGTTAATCGTACATTTCTGTTACTGAAGGAAAATGGAAGTGCCATCATTGTTCTTGGACCTACCAAGTTAGTGGTACCTGCGTAAATCATTTTGAGAATCTTGAAGTCTATTGCCACGAAGTGATTGATGTGAAAACATCCCCTCAGCTTGACTCACTTAACAATTCACATGTTAAAGGTTAGTTATCACTGGAAATTCAAATTAGGATAAACTAATTAATTAGGTGCTTTCTTCATGACAGAATGGTTGCTTATGGTTGCATTTCTCAATCACATTTTGTCTATTTTGTATCCGATTAACTCCCCATATGATGGGGTTTTTGCTTTTTCATAGTAGGTCTTAAGCCTACATAAAGGAGAGATGCATTGGATAGTCAACAGCCAGCATAAAATTTGTCGGATTTCGTAAACATGGATTCGGCCGACCCAACTTGGCTGGAGAAAAGGCTTTGTTGTTGCTTTTGTATTTGATTGCAATTTGTGAGTGAACTGATATTGAAGTCATAGAGCAGTAAATCAAATTGACATATGAAGCCGCAACTTTAGGAAATGTGGCTTTGGACAGAGCATAGTTGTCATGGAATCACCATCAACATGATTAAGCTGGACATTTACATAAAATTGTAATTCTATGGATCTGTTATATGTGTTTAGTTACACACATCCTAATTTGAACAAGTGACTAACTTTGCAGAGATGTCTGCAATGTTCAGACTATGATAGTACTTACATGTTAGAAGATCTCAATTGAAGTTAACAGATAACAAGGGTGTTTTGTTCTTGCTCACTGTTTTTGTATCTTGCATCTTTTCTGCTATATATCATCGTCTCAATTTCATCCTTCTTAAAATGAGATTGGAAGTGGATACAGTGGTGGAACTTCAACCTTGTCTGATTCTAGGAAAATGCAGTCTCTAAATTTCTCAATTTAAAGCTTTAATTAGTATGTGCGATATTTTATTTTAATACTTTATTTCAATATCAACTTAATTTATGTGGTAGAACATGGATTCTCTGTGAGAACTCATAAAATTATATGTTTCAGTTAGTAGGCTCCCTTCAGAATCTGTCGGTAAGATAAATGGAGCTTATGAGACAAAACACATTGAAGTGCACCCAAGTGTGGCCTCTCAATCTGAAATCAAAGTACTGACGAGCATAGTTTCAAGTTCTGAAGCTTTTCATCCAAATGGGAAAAAAGTACATGACTACGGAGTTGAAGGTCAACATGAGGATGAACCCATGCCAAGAAATAGGTGGGCCTCGACTGAAATAGATGTTGAGAAGGTATTGGAGGAGCAGGATACTCATGATCTGTACTGTCCTAACTGTAACTCATGTATTACCAAAAGAGTCATCTTACATAAGAGGAAAAGAAAAGCTAGAGAAAACCACTTTGACACAAAGCGGGAAAAGATAGAACCTGTCAGAATTAACATTGTTGCTACCGATGCAAATGAATCCCCAGAGGAACAATCTGATCAGGAACCATATATATTCAAATGCCTGTCATGCTTCAGCTATTTCATTATGTTAGGTATGGTTCTTTTAAGCATAACTATTTTAGTTAAAGCATATTTGTCACTCACATGACAGTGTGCAATCTAATGCCCGCCACAATTTATGGTTGATCATTATTCACTAGGCACATGCAGGACATCTATTGCAATTACAGTTCGTAAATAGTCACACACTTGGAAGCACAATATGATGTGTAGAGATTCTTGTTCATCGCTTTTGAATAGGTTATCATTTTCTTATCATTTTCTTAATATTTACTTCATTCCTAGTGTTATGCTTACAGCTCCCTGTTTATATGAGTGACGCAAGTTAGCTAGCTTTCTTTAGAAATCAACAAATCATGTCATCTATTCATTCTTCCAATGTTAGTACTTTGTTATGGAAACAACTTGATCTAAATGATAATATCTATCCTGTAGGATTTTAACTGTCAGATAACTTCCAGAGAATAGACTCAGTTAACTGTATTCCTTCAAAGCTTGATGTTTCAAAGGCTCGGATATGTCAAGTTAAAGTAAACTTGATATCTTTGGATCTCTTTTTAGTTCTTTGTGACTGAAAATGTGCTTTTGATCACATAACTTGATTCCTTTCTGTTTTGATCTCAATACAGAAATTTGTGTTAGAAGAATTTCATTTAACTTTTTTTATTTGTCATAAACAATATCTATGATTGCAATTATAATTGTTGTTGAGAGTAATGTTCTGTTTATAGCTGAAGGAGGATTCACGTTATTCAAAGGATTTTGGCGAAAAGACTGTGTGAACCAAAACTTGCAAACTTCACAGCCTGCGTCATCACAGAGCCCCAGTGGGCCATCCTCTCTGTCTAAATCAGAGAATGTAGGAGAACAAGGTATATCACGCATGAGATGCTAGAATTGTGTTTCTTGTTCAGGTTAGATTCTGTTTTCATAAAAAAACAGTAAATATAGGCATTAATAAATTCTGGCAAGCAGCATCATGGATTTTTTTTCTATTCTGTTATTCTATTTCTTTTGCTTTCTGGCTCATATGATGGTTAAAAAAAGGTAAACGTGAATGCTTAATGGAGGTTGTATGGTGCTTGGCTGTAGGTGGTTGCTTAATTGGGTAGATGTGTGGGAAAAAATGATTGATCTTACTCTTCAGAAAAAGCCCAATACCTCTTTATATAGAGAGAGGCTTGGGTAAATAACAATGTATGCCAAGAACAAAATAAGAAGTGACAAAGCACAACCAAAATTGGTAAAATAGCTAAAGATAAATAGGAGTCTCAACATTCCTCCTCAAGTTGGAGCATAGATGTCAATCATGCTAAGCTTTGAACAACAATAGTCAAACACTGATCGAGGTAGAGGCTTCGTGAACGCATCAGTAGTATGATCCTCAGATGCAACATAAGTAGTATGCAGCATGCCACATTGTATAAGATCTCTGGTGTAGTGGCAATCAACCTCAACGTGTTTGGTGCGCTTATGGAATATCGGGTTGTTGGCTATGTATGTAGCTACTCGATTGTCGCATCGCATCTCCATAGGTTTCTCAATCTTGACTTGTAGATAATGCAGTAGAGACCGTATTCAGACCATCTCTGCAGTAGTCTGGGCCATCGTCCTATACTCTGACTCGACACTGGAGCGAGAAACTGCCCCCTGTTTCTTACTCCTCTAGGTAACTAGATTACCGGCCACAAAGGTACATAAATCGATGGTGGGTTTCTTGTCAAGCACACATCCCGCATAATCAGCATTGGAATATTCTACCACTGTCATAGGAGAGCCTCTCTGAAAGAGAATACCACGACCCGATGCTTTCTTTAAGTACCTCAGCACCTACATAGCTACCGGCTAGTGCAGCTTCGTCGGCCTCTCCATAAATTGGCTAAGTTTGCCTACTGCGAAGGCAATATTAGGTCTGGTAATAGTTAGGTATAACAGCTTGCCCACAAGCTGTCTGTATGTTCTGCTATCAGCTGCCTTTGCCTTCTCATCATGAAAATGTGCCTTAGGATCCATAGGAATATTAGCTGGCTTAGATCCTATCATACCTGTCTCCTGAAGAACATCCAACGCATACGTGCATTGAGAAAGAACAATCCCATCTCTACTCCTAGCGACCTCGATCCCCAAGAAGTGTCTGAGTTGGTCCAGATCTTTCAGAACAAACAGTTGGGAAAAATGAACTCAACTTTGTTCTCTAACCTTACCTCTCTTTATATATAGAGAGAGAGAGGTGGGTGTAAATTACCGTAAAATCCCATGAAAAAGACAAAACATACATAGCACCACATAACACCAATAGAATAAATAAATAGCCAAACTTCATAACACTCCACCTCAAGCTGGAGCATAGATATCAATCATGCTCAGCTTGGACACACATGTATCAAAGATGGATCTAACCAGAGGTTTGGTAAAGATATCAGCAATCTATGCCTCTGAAGTAACCTGGGAGGTGAAGATAAACCCCTTCTGAATTAAATCTCTGGTGTAATGGCAATCTACCTCTACATGTTTGGTGCGTTCATGGAACATGGGATTATTAGCAATATAAGTGACATCCTTGTTATCACATCGTAGCTCCATAAGCCCATTAATCTGTACATGTAGATCACTCAGCAAGGATCTCACCCACATCGACTTTGCCGATGTCTGAGCCATAGCACGATATTTAGATTCAGCACTGGATCTGGACACCACAGTTGTTTCTTACCCTTCCAGGTAACCAAATTACCTGCAACGTACGTATAGAACCTTGTGGTAGACTTTTTGTCATCATGGCTGCCTGCATAGTCTACATCAGAGTATCCAACTATGGTCATAGATGTCCCCTAGTGAAGAGAAGACCCTGTCTTGGTGCTCTCTTCAAGTACCTAAGCACCATCATGGCTGCATCCCAGTGCTGTCTAGTAGGCTTCTCCAGAAACTGGCTCAACTTCCCTATTGCAAAACAAATATCTGGCATAGTAATCATCAAGTAAAGCAGCGTCCCCACCAGCTGGTGATATTGTCTACTATCCACTGGCTCTGCATCATGGTCATACAGTCGTGCCTTAGTGTCCATGGGAATATTTGTCGTCTTGGCTCCTAGCATGCCTGTCTCCTTTGGAACATCTAGGGACATTTTTGTTGAGATAGAACAATACCACGCCTACTACGAGCTACTTCTATCCCAAGAAAATATCTCAATGGCCCTAAATCCTTCATCACAAACTGATCTGTCAAAGTCTGTTTGATCTTAGCCACGCCTACTGTATCATCACCAGTGATAATTAAGTCATCAACATAGACCAAAAGAGCCACAATACTTTTCCCGGTCTTCTTAACAAACAAAGAATGATCTGCAGACGATCTGATGAACCCCATAGACTCTACCACCTGGGAGAGCTTCTAAAACCAAGCTCTCGGGCTCTGCTTAAGGCCATAAATAGCCTTCTGCAACCTGCATACACACTCCCCCTGGACCTCGTAACCGGGGGGCTGTGTTGGAAGGGCTATATTTGGGGTTTTAAAAGATGCATTTGTTGTAGTAGTAATTCCTCAAAAATAGCTCGAACAATAGATAAAATTTATAACTCGAATGTTAGAAATGAAGTCTGAGGTCGTTCGTTCGGAACAAATATGGAATTCACGCGTTAATCTCAACAAATAATGTAAATGAGCACAATTAATTACTCAAAATCTAATATGCAATGTATGATATGAGTATATGACGAGTCAAAAGAAATCTAAACAAAATAATGGTGATTTGGATCACCAATTATTAGTCTAACACATATAGCAATTACTCAAATATAATCAATATGAAGGAACTGATAATCAAACGAAAAATCAGACGTCTTAAAAGGCGTTTCTACAGTGCTCCTATGTTCTTTTTCTTCTTTCTCTGCGGTATGTTCTTTCTTTTCTTCCTCTACAGTTTCTCCTTGTCTTCTTCTTCAGCCTCTTCTTCTGCCTTGCCTCTTCTTTCTTCACGCAGAGAGGGAAACTCTTCTTCAAATGTGGCTAAGTGTTAGCCGTTACACAACAGAGCAAAAGCTCGCTTAACCCCGCGTGCTCTCTCTTTCCTTCTCTCTGGTTTCTCCTCTTTCACGCCCTACTAGGGCCATGCACAGTACCGGGTAGTCGGGTTTTGGATCAAAACACACCCGGAACTAGGACTGCGGCCGTGGTCGCAGCTGAGGTGTGTGCGGGCATAGGCGGGTAAACGGGTCGGACCAGGACCACGTGCACAGTGTCACAGGCGAGGCGTGTGTAGGGTGTGGGGGACCTCACCCCCCAAGTGTTAAGGCAAACAACCCTCAACACTTTTTCCTTTTATGCGTTGCTACTGCTGTTGCCACTTCCGATGTGGGACTAAATGCGTCCCTCTCCTTACGCGTGCAGCAATAGGTGGAATGGCTTCCAATTGAAGCTGACGAAATGCTCGACGTTCCCAAGTAAGCACCTGGGTGGATGCCTGGGTGCCTTCCACTCAACCTGGGAGTGTCTCCTAGGCTTAGCGAGACTTGGAGCAAGCTCCAAGCAAGCGTGAAGCTTCAGCGTCAATGGCATAGAAGCCCTGGTACCTGAAATCCACAAAACGGCCTTTCGGTCACGTTAAATGAGCTAAGAGGCTTCGTTGGATGATGGCAAAGGTGGTGGAGGCGGTTTCGTTGTGAGTCGAGGCGTATGGCGGCCTGGCGGAGGCGGAGATGGCCGAAGGAAGTGGGTCTGTTCGGGAGCATGTTTGGGTGTGCGGTGGAGCGAAATGGAGATGGGTCTTTGAGGCGGATGGATGTGGCGGAGGTCACTGGCTTGTCGGCAAGGTGGATGGAGGTGCGTATTGGTGGAAACACCTCGTCGGAGGTTCGGTTGGAGATGGAGAAGATAAGGGTGAACGGCGTAGTCGAGGGCTTGTTTTGGGGTTTTTTGGGGTGTAAAACTAACATAAGATGCTAAACTAACTAAACTAACCCTAATCTAATAGATGAAGGGGTAGGATTGGCAACCGGCATTGGCAGGCCGGCGCCGTGGAAGAAGGTGCTCTGGTGGGGGTGGACGACGAGGAAGAGAGAGGAGGATGACCCTGGCTTTGGCACATCAGGCACGAACGAAGGAAACGAAGATATTAGCACTCCCAATTTGGCGGTTGGGAGGCCGGAGACAACGGAGGAAGATGCTCGCTGGAGCTAAGGCGGAACGGGCGGGAGGTGGAGTTTTGAAGTGGGTTTTGGCCCCAAACCTTGTTGAGGAGAATGAGCAGGCCCTGGGGATCCTTATATAGGCCTCAAGGAGCGATTAGAGCTTGGGAAGCAAGCTTCTCAAGCTTGGAAAGTTTGTCAGAATTAGAAACCTATGAGATACCCGAATCTCTCATGCATTTGCATGAGAGATTGGGAAGGTTGTTGGGCTCAAGATCGGATTCGTTGGAAATAGAACTTCTCAAGGAATCTCCCTTCCAATTTTCGAAGGGATTCATTGATTAGAGGAGTTCTCTTCAATCAAAGGTTGTCGGAGAAGGATTCCTCTGCGATAATGGCAAAGGGATCTAATTGCAAAGAGTGACGACAAAGATAGGGGCCTATTTGTAAGGAATTCAAAAGTTAAGGGCATGTGTGTGAGAGAAAATATTCAGACTGAACCAAATTGCAAACTAGGTCAAGACAATCTCTGATTGGGCTCAAATTTTGCTAAAAATCTAATTTTGACCTAAGGAATCCAGTGGTAAAGTTGGATTTTGGTTTTGACCTAGTTTAATTGTGTAATTTATGCAAAAACTTAAATTAGGGCAACTGTCTGTCTGAGTCTCTGTTTTAGTTAACATGGGTTCCAATTGTCAAATCAAACATACCAAACCCTAGAGAATATTTTTATATGAATTTTAGAGGGTTTATGTAAATTTTATCTTGACTAGAACTTTAATAAATTAAGTAGGTTAGTTTTTGGGATTTCAGATGTCATTTAATTCCCGTAACGCGTGAAAATCTGTTTCTGTCTGTACGGACCTACTCGTTAGATATTTAAGACCATTTGACCTTTAATTAATTCATGAGAAATCCTGTGATTGTTTTGCAATTGAGATATGCTGTTAAAACTGTAATTTTACCCCTGATTTATTATCTTTCTCTCAGAATGATTATGCAATGAATTATGGTCTTTTGGCTGTTATGTAGGAGCATTTAATGATGGAATATGACTGAATAAATCTAGATATGGCTGATGATGATGTTATCATCAGGTTGCTGCATGTAGACCTCCTCTCGTAAATCTCCATGGAGAAAGGCATTCTTCACATCAAGGTGGTAAAGATGCCAATCTCTTTGAACTGCCACGGAAATTAAAATCCTCACTATAGATAATCGAGCTACTGGTGAGAAAGTGTCAAAAAAATCCACCCTATATGTCTGGGTGAACCCTTTGGCAACAAGTCGCGCTTTGTAGCGTGCAACGGACTCATTTGGATTGTACTTGACTGCTAACACCCATCTTAAGCCAACTACTGTAGCACCCTCTAGTAACGGTGTAAGATCCCAAGTACCATGTAACGTAAGAGTAGCCATCTTATCCTTCATGGCCTGGTGTCGCTTTGGATCAAGCATAGCCTGCTAGTAGGTGGTAGGGATTGATATGGCAGAAAGAGCACGACAAAAGCTCCCAAAAGTTGACCCAAGGCCATCAGTAGCCAGACTACCTGCAACACGGTATCTGGACTCACCAGTGCGGGGTGCCTCCTAATGGTAATAGGAAGGTTAAGATTAGCTATCTGATCCTCCTGTACTAGCTGCAAAACAGAAAGATCCTTATCCGAGCATCTATTATCAGAGGGTGACTGATCATCATTCTGCAACCTATCTGTGGTCTCCTGAGATGGAGATGGTCAAGTCTGTGTAGCTTCTGTAGGAGGTGGCATCTGAAAAGTGCTATGAGGTTGCTAATATGTAACAATGGGTTCAGAGAACTTCATAGAACCGATCGTAGTACGTGGGGGAGCAGAAATAGGTATCGCCTCCAAGGGAATAGGAGGTATAGGCATGGGAGCCTCCATTACCTCTGGAGATAAACTTCGGGCAGCGGTAGAACATATGGAATAGACTCATGAAACGTAACATCGGCACTCACATAGTGCCTACCAGTAAGAGGATTGAAGCATCTACATCCTTTCTGAGTCCGTGAATATCCTAAGAACATGCACTTAACTGCTCATGGTGCCAACTTGTCTCGTCTTAGAGAAAGAAGGTGAACAATTGCAGCACAACCAAACACATGTGACGGTACAGGAAAAAGCTCCTGTTCAGAGTGCAATATATGTTAAGGTATCTGCTCATGAAGTACTGAGCTGGGCATCTGATTGATCAATAGCAAGTTGTAAGAATTGCATCTCCCGAATATACTGGAGGCACACTATGGTGGATCAACAAGGTACGAGCCACATCTAGAAGATGTCTATGCATCCTCTCAGCCACCCCGTTCTGCTGAGAAGTATGAGCACACGTGATCTGGTGCACTATCCCATGGGACCTGTAGAAAGCAAACAACCTAGTGGTGCATAGCTCAAGTGCATCATCAAATCTCACTACTTTAATAGTGGCTGGATATTGATTCTTAACCTCTAACATGAAACTTTTAATGATAGATCCAATATCTGATTTATTCTTCAATAAAAACACCTAAGATAGATGTGAACAATCAACCACTACTAAGTAGTAACGGTGACCCTGCCTGTCTGGTATTCTACTCGGACCCCACACATCCATGTGTAATAACTCAAATAGGGCTGTTGATCTGGGACGAGAACTCACCGGGTAGGAGAAATGACAATGCTTGCCCAACTGACAAGCATCACAGCAAATCTGGGTTGCAGGAGATATATGTGGAATGACTTGACAAAGGTTATCCAAATGAAAGTGTCCAAGGCGGGGATGCCATTGAAATGCACTCCCAAGTGTAGAGGTTACCTCTCCTCGACATGCAGATGTAAGTGGAGTCTGAGCCAATCAATAAACCCCATGCTCGACATGTCCACTGCCAATCACCTTCCCTGTCAATTTGTTTTTGTCTTGAATAATGCATCCTACAGCATCAAATATTACACGACAATTAAGTTAGTAATTTGGCTAACTGAGAGAAGACTCATAAGAAAGTTTGGAACATACAAAACATCAGGCAATCTCGACATAGAAGTTACCGGTACCTCTCCCTGACCTACCACCTTGGAGTGTCGGTCATCTGCAACCTAAACAGTCCTACTAGTTGGTAATGAATGAAGATGGGTAAAGTAATCCTGATCTCCACTGAGGTGCTGCGAGCCTCTTGAATCCACAAGCCATTCTGAGCAACTTTGATTCCTGCTACGTGCAATGGAACTCAATTCGCTTGGTCCCTTGAGTCTATTGTGATGACTATGACCTTGGAGTAGTCTCTCATAGTCACTCCGGGCAATAATCATGGTGTCATCTCTCAACTCCTGAGTGGTAGCAATACCACTAGGAATAGGCTGAAGAAACGGGGTTTTATACTTCCCAACCTTTGTAGTGGTATCCAATGACATTTCTGACGACCCTAATAATGCCATTGTGCCTTGAGAGGAAGGATACACCCAGAAAATAGATCTGAATCACTGATTTCAGATCATGAAGAAGGTCTGAAATATAGAAGATGAACCCCTTGATCACGAGATCCAAGCATACATCACTTGGAGATTAGATCAAAAGCCTCAAAGGAACCCCTGGAACTAATGGAGGCCACACTAAAATGTGGGGAACCATCCTAGCATGGCCATCCAGGAGCGCCTACCCTCGTCGCTAAAAAGAGGACCAACCTGCCGATCTACCACCTTTGCCTCCCTGCTAGTTCACCAATGATCTGCTGGGCTATTGCCGGTGGCGTTGCAAGACCCCAAGGGCCACCGCCGCGACCTGCAGACGATGGGCGGTGGCGCTCAACAGTTAGGGGCGATTCTCCGAGGTCGGGGGCAGCGCAGGGGCGGCGCTTCGAGGTCGGGGGCTATGGTCCAGGTCGGCGCTGCGCCCTCCGGGAGGCACTGCAACCTACAACCGATGAGGTAGCGCGAGAGGCGGCAAGGCAGTGCCTCGAGGAGAGCAAATCACTACCTGCAAAGGGGCGGTGGCGTTCTGTGGCACTTGGAGGAGGCTTGCTAGGGCTAGTAGTAGCTGCAACCGTGGCGGTGACCTGCTAAGGCTGGTGGTGGTGGGTGGCTCATTGGCAGGGGCTCTCGTGGGTGTGTACCAGGAGGATTAGGGTTTTTAGTGGAGGGGTACGGAGGTATGTGAGAGGTGGAATACCAGACTACTGATTTAGGATCGCCGCTCTGAAACCAAGTTGGAAAAAATGAACTCAACTTTATTCTCTAACCCTACCTCTCTTTATATAGAGAGAGGTGGGTGCAAATTACCGTAAAACCCCATGAAGAAAACAAAATATACATAGCATTACATAACACCAATAGAATAAATAAATAGCCAGACTCCATAACACAAACTACTGTGTAAGAGGCCTCTTGACCTGTCTTATCTCAGCCTCATCATCGCCAGTGATAATCAGGTCATCTACATAAACCAGTATGCTACCATGACATTCTTTGGTTTCCTGACAACAGAGAGTGATCTAAAGAAGATCTCTGCATCCACATCCTCTGCAACACATCTGAGAGCTTCTGAAACAAGGCTCTCGGGCTCTGCTTCAGGCCATAGATGGCCTTCCTGAGTCTATACACACTCCCCTGAACTTCAAAATCTGAAGGCTGTTGCATGCAAACCTCCTTTTGAAGATCTCCATATAGAAAAGCGTTCTTCACATTAAGTTGGTGTAACCGCCAATCTTTGTAAGTAGCAATAGAGATAACTACCTGAACAGTGGCAAGTCACGCAACGAGAGAGAAGGTATCGGAGAAGTCCACCCCATTGGTTTGGGTAAACCCTTTTGCCACCAACCTGGCCTTATACCTTGAAATAGACCTATCAGTGCTGTACTTCAAGGCAAAGACTCATTTGGAGCCAACTAGTCACGCTCCTGTAGGAAGTGAGGTAGGCTCCCAAGTTTGTCTACTCCGAAGTGCTGCCATCTCATCCTTTATGGTTTGACTCCACTTTGGATCAAGCATGGCCTGCTGCTAGGTAGACGGAATGTGTGAGGCTGTAAGTGCTTAGTAGAAGCTGCCAAATTGAGAATCAAGACTATCTGTAGCCAAACTGCTTGCAACACGATATCTGGATTCACACATATGTGGCACCTTCCTAATGGTAATAGGAAGGTCAGAATCATCTGGTATCTGTGACTGAGTCTCTGAAGAAGGAACCTCACTACTAGTGTGATCTGCACTGTCAAGGGGATAAGGTCGAACTAGACGATCATCATCATCGGAACCCATCTCAACTGCCTGTGAAATATCAGTTGCTGGTGCGGGCGGTGGCCTCTATAGTGTCGCATGAGGTCTACTATATGTATGCAGTGGATCATGCAATCTTCGGTAGTCATCCAAAAGGGTAGTAGAGCCCGAAGAAGTCGACAGAGATGTGGAGATAGGAATCACCTTAAGTAGAACAGGAGGAATAAGCATGGGAGTTGCATCATCATGAACACTTGTCTGTCCAGCAACAGAAAAATATGGTGTCGCCTCATGAAAAGTCACATCAGTGTTGACATTATACCTATGGTGGATGGGATCATAACATTGGTACTGCTTCTGACTCCTGAAGTACCTTAAGAAGACGCAATTAACAGCGTGAGGAGCAAACTTGTTATGGCCTGGTGATCGCATATGAACAAAAGCAACACACCCAAAAGTCCTGAGAGAGACGTGGAAAAGCTTACCATTTGGATGTAACAAAAGAATCGGTATCTGCTTGTGACAGACTAAACTTGGCATCCTGTTAATGAGGTAGCATGCATTTAAGACAACATCCCCCCAGTATCTCTGTGGAATACTGTGGTAGATAAGATGTTGAAACTCCTATTTATCTTGTCTTTTCTTTTTGTTACTAGTTGTTTGTACTTTGTTATTTCTTTATGGACATGCAATGTATTTTACCCACATCTCTCTCTATATAATGAGATGTAGGATTTTCAAAGAATTTATATTGGAACATTTCTTTCGACTTGGTATCAGAGTAACGATCCTAAATTAGGACTCTAGGTATTCCATCCCCAACACCTCAAAACCCTAACGATCGAATCCCTAGCTTTCTCTCTCTCTCTCTCTGCGCAGGTCCAACACCTCCGGGGGGGCCTCCCCACGCGCACAGCGGCAAGGCAGCGTGGCGGCGGTGGCACAGGTGGTTGCACCATTGCACTGCGAGGCAAGCAGCGGCGACGCTCGACCCGCTACGACGCCGATGATCCGCTGCGAAGCGATGGCGGCAGCGAGAGGCTCGACCCACCTTCTCAGTAGTGGCGGCGGTAGCGGAGTGAAGTCCAGTGGCCTGATTTGCATCTCCACGATGGTGATCTATTTTGCTGCACCTGATAGCAGCGGCGGCCCATGGGAGAAGTCGTGCTGCGTCTGATAGAGGCGACGTTCAACAAAGCCAACAAGCAAGAAGGCAGAGGCAACACTACCTGCAGGCCCTACTGATCACCGCCGTTGGTCTGTTCTACACCCAGCGTCGCCTGCAGCGCAGCTGCTTGGGGCTGTAGGGGCATCGACCACTGCTGCCTAGTCTCCCTTGGTCAAGCATCGCCTCCTACTTTGGCCCAGATCAGTACCGCTGGGTCCGCTTCTCCCCTGATCTGATCTCCTGCAGGCCTTGAAGACGTGCTGCGGTGACTAGAACTGAGGTTTACCAATCTTCTCTACCCCTATAGGTCACCTACAGGACTTTTACGTCAGGAAGAGCACCACTAGGGCCCTATCTATGCCCTAGGGTGTGCACTACAATATCTTGGCTCTCATGATCTAAAAATTTTTTTTTTTAACGTGATTTCCAAGGATCTATTCACTTGGATTTCGTGTTTGATCACGTAATTCGTGATCTGATCATGATTCTATAGATCTGAAAGACATTTCAGAACTGATTCCGTGGATTCCCAGTGGATTTGAGAGCAATGGCTGCTTTCGCCTCATCCAGTTTATGAAGTGATCAAGATGATGACATACGTAGGCATGGTGCAACAAGAGCATGACAAGAGTCATCATGGTACAGGATGGTTGGTGTACTCTGGTGCCTCACATCTTTGTGGTGATCATAGTCATTTTCGACCACTTAGTTTTGTTGCACCAGGGAGAATGGTGCAGGTTGCTGATGGCAGACATGCTCCAGTTGTTGGCCAGGGAGAGGCGTCTGTTACCACTATGTTGTGATTATCGAGAGCACTATATGTACCGGAGTTTCCCGTAAGTCTGTTGTCCGTGAGTGGAGTTACAAAGGATCTTCATTTTAAGGTTATTTTTTATGACATTGGATGTATTGTTCAGGATAAGTTCACTGTGAAGATCGTCGCCAGAGGTACAGAGGAAAATGAGCTTTATCACCTTGGCCAGGAGCTAGTAGGTACGATGGTGGGAGTGCCTTACAGTGGCATGTTCGTCTTGGTCACATGCCTCTAGATCTCCTTAGGAGGGTGATTCCACATATTTCACCTGTGACTACTATTAAATGTGATGCTTGCCAATTAGGCAAGCATCATCGGTCTTCCTTTCCTGCCAGTGCTTATCCTGGATCAGCAACTGCTTTTGAGTTACTCCATATGGATGTTTGGGGACCAAATAGAGTTCCAGATAGGATGTGACATCGGTATTATCTTGTTGTTATTGATGACTTCACCAGAGTATCTTGGGTATTCCTTCTAAAGATCAAGGGAGATGTTGGACGTGCCATAGAGGCGCTTCTCGTGGAGATCCGGACTCAGTATTCTTCTATAGTGAAGATTATACGGACAAATAATGCTCTCGAGTTTTGCACTGGTAGACTTACTGAGTTATACAAGACTCATGGGATTATTCACCAAACCACTTGTCCTCATACTTCACAGCAGAATGGGGTTGCAGAGAGGAAGCATAGACACCTAGTAGAGATTACCCGCACTCTACTTATTTACCACAGTGTTCCACAGATATATTGGGGGGATGCTGTTTTGACGGCATGTTACCTCATTAATAGGATGCCGAGTTCAATTTGTCACGAGCAAATACCGATTCTTTTGTTACATCCAGATGGCGAGCTTTTTCACGTGTCTCCTAGGACCTTTGGGTATGTTGCATTTGTCCATGTGCCATCATCAGGTTGTGACAAGCTTTCCCCTCGTGTTGTCAAGTGCGTCTTCTTAGGCTACTATAGGAGTCAGAAAGGGTATCGATGTTATGATCCCATCCACCACATGTATTATATCAGCGCTGATGTGACTTTTCATGAGACAACACCATATTTTTCCGTTGTTGGACAGACGAGTGTTCATGATGATGCTGCTCCCATGCCTATTTTTCCAGTTCCACTTGAGGCTATTCCTATCTCCACACCTTTGCTGATTTCTTCAGAGTCTACTATCCACGTGAATGACTACTAGAGATTGTTTGGTCCGTTGTAGATACATAGTAGACCTCGTGTGACACTATGGAGGCCTTACCTGCCCTAGTGACTGATCTTCCAGGAGCAGTCGAGATGGGTTCTGGTAACAATGATCATTTAGTGAGACCTGATCCCCCTGACAGTGCAGATTACCATAGTAGTAAGGTTCCCTCTATAGAGACTCAGCCAAAGATACCAGATGAGTCTGATATTCTTATTGCCATTAGGAAGGCGCCCCACATGTATGAGTCCAGATATCGGGTTGCAGGCAGTTTGGCTACAGATGATCTTAGTTCTCAATTTAGTAGCTTCTGTCATGCTCTTGTAGCTTCATCCATTCCATCTACCTATCAGCAGGCCATGCTTGTTTCAAAGTGGCGTCAAGCCATGAAGGATGAGATGACAGCATTTCGGAGCAGATGGACTTGGGATCTCACCTCACTTCCTACAGGCGCGCGACTTGTTGGCTCTAGATGGGTCTTTGCCTTGAAATACAATCCTGATGGGTCAATTTCAAGGTATAAAGCCAGGTTGGTGGCAAGGGGGTTCACCCAGACATATGGGGTAGACTTCTTTGATACTTTCTCGTTACGTGGCTTGTCACTGTTCGGGTACTCATCTTTATTGCTGCCCACAGAGATTGGCAGTTACATTAACTTGATGTGAAAAACGCCTTTCTTTACGGCGATCTTCAGGAGGAAGTTTACATGCAGCAGCCTCCAGTTTTTGAGGTTCAGGGGGAGTGTGTCTGCAAACTCCGGAAGGCCATCTATGGCCTAAAGTAGAGCCCAAGAGCCTGGTTTCATAAGCTCTCAGATGTGTTGCAGAGGATGGGAATGCGGAGGTCTTCTTTAGATCATTCTCTATTTGTCAGGAAAATAGAGAATGACGTGGTAGCTCTATTGGTTTATGTGGATGACTTGATTATCACTAGCGATGATGAGGCTGGGATAAGACAAGTCAAGGAATCTCTTGCACAAGAATTTGTTATGAAGGATCTGGCCAACTTAAATATTTCTTGGGGATCGAGGTTGCTAGGAGCAGAGATGGGATTGTTCTTTTTTCAATGCAAGTATGCGTTAGATGTTCTTCAGAAGACATGTTTGCTGGGGTCCAAGCCAGCCAATATTCCTATGGACCCCAAGATACATCTTCATGATGAAGAGACAGAGGTAGCAGATAGCAGAGCATACAGACAACTTGTGGGCAAGCTGTTGTACCTGACTATCACCAGACCAGATATTGCCTTAGCAGTAGGCAATCTTAGCCAGTTTATGGAGAGGCCTACAAAGCTGCACTAGCAAGCAGCTATGTAGGTGCTGAGATACTTGAAGGAAGTACCAGGTCGTGGTATTCTCTTTCAAAAAGGCTTGCCTATGACAGTGGTAGGATATTCCGACACTGATTATGTAGGATATGTGCTTGATAGGAAATCCATCACTGGTTTTTGTAACTTTGTGGCAGGTAATCTAGTTACCTAGAGGAGCAAGAAACAGGAGGCAGTTTTTCGCTCTAGTGTAGAGTCAGATTATAGGGCAATGGCCCAGACTGTTGTGGAGATGGTCTGGATATGGTCTCTCTTGCATGATTTGCATGTCCATATTGAGGAGCCCATGGAGATGCGATGTGACAATCGGGTAGCTACCTACATAGCCAACAACCCGATGTTCTATGAGAGCACCAAACACGTTGAGGTAAACTGTCACTATACCAGAGATCTTATACAATGTGGTTTGTTGCACACTATTTATGTGGTATTTGAGGATCAGACAGTTGATGTGTTCACGAAGCCTCTATCTTGCTCGGCATTTGATTTCTACTGTTCCAAGCTTAGCATGATTGACATCTATGCTCCAGCTTGAGGGGAAGTGTTGAGACTCCTATTTATCATGTCTTTTCTTTCTGTTACTAGCTATTTATAGTTTGTTATTTCTTTCTGGATATACACTGTATTTTACCCACATCTCTCTTTATATATAAAAAGATGTAGGGTTTCCAAGGAATTTGGATTGAAACATTTCTTCCGACTTAGGAGTGCGGGAAACCTCTAACAGGTGTCTGTGCTTTCGATTTGCAACCCCATTCTGCTGTGAGGTATGGGGTTAAGTGGTTTGGTGGATAATCCCACGAGTCTTGTAGAACTCTGCAAGTCTAGCAGTGCAGAACTCGAGGGCATTATCTATTTGTACAATCTTCACTGTGGCAGAATTCTGAGTCTTGATCTCCAAAAGAAGAACCTCTATAACAACTCCAACATCTGTCTTGTTCTTCAGAAGAAATACCTAGGACACTCTGGTAAAATTATCGACAACAAGATGATAACGATGTCCCATCTCTGTCTGGAACTCTATACGATCCCCAAACATTCATATGGAGTAACTCAAATGCAGCCGCTGATCTAGGAGAGGTACTGATAGGAAAAGAAGACCAATGATGCTTACCTAACTGGCAAGCGTGACACCGAATAGTGATGGAAGGTGAAATATCTGGAATCACCCTCCTGAGGCGGTCTAGAGACAGGTGACTTAGACGAACGTGCTACTGTAAGGCACTCCGACCATCATACCTGTTGGCTCCTGCAAGCGGTTCTTGGCTAAGGGGATAAAGACCATTCTCCTCTGTACCTCTGGCTATGATCTTTCCAATGAACTTATCCTGGATACTGCATCAAACCTCATAAAAAATAACCCTGCAATGAAAGTCCTTCGTGATCCTGCTCACGGACAACAGGCTCATGGGAAACTTTGGTATATGTAGTGCTCTCGGCAATCACAGTGTAGGGGTTATAGACACTTCCCATTGGCCGACAACAAGGGCATGCCTGCCATCAGCAACCTGCATCGTTCTCCCTAGTGCAACTGACCTGAGTGATCGCAAGGAGCCCTGATCCCTATAAAGATGTTGTGAAGCACCATAATCAATCAACCATCGTGCACCATGGTGACTCCTGTTATGCTCCTACAGCATCAAACCCATACACTCTACCATCCTCGTCGCGGTGGCGATATCCAATGCCATCTCTGCTCCTCCTGAGCCTGGCATTGTGCCTAGTAAGAATTAAGAGGATCACCAATGACTAACCCTTGCCATCTTTGAGCCAAATAACCGGAGAAAGATGCCACAAGAGAGATCTGAAAGACTGTTTTCAGATCTAAAAAAATATGAAATCAGAGAGAGTGATATCTTGAACATGAAGTCTAAGAGCTAATGACCTTAGATATCATCCTAAGGATCACAAGTGCCCCATTGATCAAGATTTAGTGCATGTTAGGGCATGGGAAAACCCCTAACAGCGTCTCTAAGGGATGCTACCTTCTTTTGTCGGTGAAGAAGCCTCCACCGATCACACCACCCAACCACCAATCGGTGGAGTACAAAGACCTGTCTGTGATGGAGGCGAACACAAACCGGTGGTGATCAGACCACCTCGGTCAGGTGGTGCTTAGGCCTTGACGAAGGTTAGGCAGCGCTCAGGCCACCCTGTCAGGTTGGGTGGAGCCTTGACCAGGGTCGGGTAGTGATCAGGCCACCTCGGTCATCTCGGGCAGAGCCCTGACCAAGGTTGGGCAGCGCTGTGATGCTGCTGCTGTGGCGCTCTCAACGTCGGTGGTGTTCCGGTCAGGGCTAGGTGAGAGAGAGAAAGATAATGGGTTACGATGGATGTGTATGAAGGCTTGTGAGGGTGGGATATCGGAGCCCCAATCTAGGATCATTGCTCTGATACCAAGTGAGAAAAAATGATTGATCTTATTTTTTAGGAAAAGCTCAATACCTCTTTATATAGAGAGAGGTTTGGGTAAATAATAATACATGTCTGGAATAAAATAAGAAATGATAAAGTACAATCAAAACTGGTAAAATAGCTAAGGATAAATAAGAGTCTCAACATGTAGAGTTGCTTAAAAGACAAATTTAGGATGTCTGGAATTAAAATAAAAGAGATTATGTTTGGTTGTGAATTTTAGATTGGTTAAATTTTGGAGGGGTTAGATGAAAAAGATGGTTGTTTGGTGGTGGGATAAATAGTGGGTTAGATGAGATGGATGAATTTGTTTATTATAAGTAGGGAACTATAGTTTACTTGTATTGTATTTGATGTTTGGTTTTTTTTTAGTTGGCAAGCGGTTAAATAATAGATTGGATGTACAACTTGAGTTGGTAGGTTGTACATGGGAAATTGACTGTTGTAGTTTATTTGTCTTATATCTTGTACTCAAGGCTGGTTTCTATTGGGAGTTATAATGTATTGGAATCCTTACAGTTTATCCCCCATTTTATCTCGTAAAGTTATAGCTACATATTCATTGAAGATGGGATACAGCCACTAAATGTGGGCATAGATACATGTAAAAACAGTGTTAGGGATGTCTAGACACCTATTTACTAAGAAATAACACTTATCAATACGTATACATCTTAAGTAAACCCTATGCAAATGCAATGAGGAACATAACCACATGCAAATGGCACACTCGCGCACGCGACAATATGCTTGGTAATAATATAACAAGATAGATGGTTTGTCCTTTTTTTTTTTTTGAAAGAAGAAAGATGAAGCTGCCTAATGGCTTGATTTTCTTAGATATCTTCATAGAAATTGATAAAATTGTTGTATTAAAAGGGATGAATTTGTAAATATTTTTGTGTGTATGGGTGTATATCATAATTTGCTTGTCAATTGTGTTGTAAGAAACCTTGGTATTATAAATAAATTCCTAGGACCTCATCTAGAAATCATTAGAGTGAGGGAGACCCTAAGTGCAATTGTAGGGTGGTCCTCTGCCATCTTGAACAGCGCTAACAACTTCGATGTGCTTCATTGTTTGTTCTAGCTTTTATAGAAATTGCTTACCAATCTTCACTTCCAAGGTGAAATTGAGTTTATAAGACTTTATCTCGATGTTTACAGCACATCTAACTATTTAGTACGTGGTTGGTGCTCTACGCATCTTGAATGGTAAGGGTAAGCAAGGTATTGATGGTTAAGGTGCTCACTTGGAATGTGTGGGGGCTCCAAAATTATGATTGGAGGGGAGGTATTAAGGAGGCACATGACGAAGTGGGGAGCATATATTGTTATGCTTCAAGAGATGAGACTTGAATCCTTGGATGAGATTGCAAAAAGGGAGATTGAAGGGGGTGTTTTTTTATTTCTTTTTGGAGGTGAATTTGATATGGAGGTTTGGAGGGATACTGTTGGCTTGGAAGGGTGCTTGTTTTGATATGGTTAATCGGTTGTTGGAAAGGTCGACGGTTTCTAGGTGCTTGAAGAGAAGTGTTGATGTCATCTTTGTGGTTTTCACGTGTCTCTGGCTCTTGTGAGGATAGTATTAAGGCTGAATTTTTGGATGAGTTGTGACAGGTGTCAACATTTGTGGATGGGAGATCGTGGCTGGGGGAGATTTGAATGCCACGTTGTCTGTAGATGATAGACTTGATGGGTGTTGTGACAAAGCCACTGAGTTTTTGGTGGAGCTAGTTGTTGATTTGGAGTTGATGAATCTATCAATGTCTGTGCTAGTATTATTATTATGTGATTATAAGGGAGTATGTGTTATTTTCTGATTGTATGAGTGCTGCTTATGTAATTTACTCTAGGGCTCTCTCTATATAAAGAGACCTAGCGTTTCTAAGAATAATAGATTCCGATTTTCTCTTCTCCCTCAACATGGTATCAAAGTAGGGTGGATCCTAGATTCTTCATGCTTTGGTGCTCTTCCCACCAAATAGATCTCTTCCTTCTCTTTGACATCTAGCACACTAGTAGCGCCCTCAGGAACTAATGCTGCGAGTAACCTAATAGTACCACTGTGTAACAGGCAAGCTAACCACTAGGTCCATGGTAATACTCTCCCACTTCACTTTGGTACAAGGGGTGGCTGTAAAGGCCTTATAGGCCTTTGGTGCTTAGCCTTCAGCTGCTGGCATACCAAATACTGCTGGACGAACTCTTCAACATCGTTCATTCCCCTCTACCAGAAATCATGCCGTAAATCATGGTACATCTTGGTGTTCCGAGGGTGTATAGTAAACTTGGACCCGTGCGCCTCTGTCAGAAGATCTACCAACAGCTCCTCGTCTCTGGTGGCCCTGAGAGTGGTCAAGCTGGTAGGACCTCTTCTGACCCCCTTCATCGATGTCTTGCATTGTCGAATTGGTCTCCTTATAAGTCATTGCCACCTCGACCATGCGAGAGAAAGTGGATATAGCTTCAAGGGCTTCACATACCTTTGTATGGTAGGTCAGAGGCCCTTAATGAACCTTCACAGATGGTCCTCCTTAGTGGCCATTGCAGATGGGGTAAACGTGACGGCTCTAGGAAACACGTGTGGTATGCGTTAATCGTCATCGCCCCTTGGGAAAGAGTATGGAACTCCTACCTCCTTTGGTCTTGCCACGTTTGTGAGAAGTACTGTTCACAAAAGAGGGTCACGAATCGGTCCCAAAATGGCTCCTCTCCCTCTTGGCCTTGTATCGCTTGCCACCACCTGTGGGTGACGCTTTTCAGCTGATAGGTCGCAAAGGGCACGCGATACTCCTTAGGAGGACAAAGTGTGTCAAAGATCTCCATTTGCTCTAGCCAGTCCTCTGCCTTAGATGGGCTCTCCTCCCCCTTGAAAGAAGGGGGCTTTAGCTTCCTGAACCGGGTGAAGAGGTCGTGGTGAAGCTATAACGAGGCTACGGGTCCACCCATAGGTAGGGAGGACTCCTACTCTGAATTGTTCCCAGGTGGTAGGGGTGGTGGAGGGTCCCCAACCTCCAGCTCACCTGGCGCTGTGATGACTCCCTTGTGCCACAATAGAATCGCCCTCAACATCCTCTGATGAGCTCGGTGAAGGCGGCAGAGGCGAGAGGTGCTGCTACACAAACTCTAAGAACAATTAGGCAAGCTCCTGGGCTTGGGGACCCTAAAGAATGGGTGGGACGGCCCCTGCCTTAGGTCCAACATGACTGCACCCATGGCCAAGTCCCTAGCCTACCTCGCGAGCTGCATGACGAAGCATCTCTCGTAAAGGAGATGAGAAAATAAAAGGTTAGTAGTAGCTTAATACTGACACGAGACTCGAATTTGAGATCAAGAAAGAGATTGTGATGGCTATGCTTGCTGTGATTGCACGTGTGGTCTTTTCAGGTTTGTCTTAGTTTATTACTCGGGACGATCTTGCTCTGATACCATCTCTTACGACCCGACTTGGATCAAAGTGGAGACCAGGCCGAATCGTGTCTTATCCTAAGGTCTGGTCATCCATCAAGCAATAAACTAAAATATAATGACATTTCCACACATGCATCATAGTAGAAAACAATGACAAAGAAGTAAAAGACAATTAAATTACCCACAGTGCTTAATAGAAAGCAAAGTTCTCATTATAATCATCACACAAGTAGTCAATAGTACGATGAAAGAAGAATCTAACATAGTTCCAAAGCAAGAACATGCCAAGATAGGAAAAGAAAATCTCAGCTACGGGTAAGGCTGGGTACGGCTGGGCTTAACTCCCTCTCTTCTTGCAGTTGGTGGGTTGGCTGCTCACTCTCTTGACCTGATTACAAGTAGAGTAGGTGTCAGCAAAGCTGAGTAGAGTAGCAAAACAAAAAGTAAGCATGTAAGTAACGAGCAGTAGAAAGGCTGTTTCGTGTAGACAATTAATATATTTAAGAAAACATAACGTGTGTCATGTCCATTTCTTTATTAGCTTTGCTAATCACCTATTTTCTCATTTGGTGTTTTCCCTCACAATTCACACTATGACCAAATCATCATTCCTTTTTATTCATCTGTCCCCTGTGGGGACAATCTTGTCACGTATTCTTGAAATGTAAGGTGTACATGTGGCGCTCTCTTGGCTGAGAGAACACTCTGTGCCCATCGTACACTTGGTGTACCACCTCGGGATTATTGTCACAACGTAATAGTGACTACAACGTATGTAATAAATGCACGGGGGGCTATCTTACACTGACACACAGTCAGTCATTTCCGCTAACGAGTATACACAAAATAGAATAGAACAGTTCATGGGTCGCACCCCTCAACCACCCTGCGTATCCTCGCCTGACTACCTTGGATGACCCTATTTAGGCCCAACAGGAGTCGATGCAGGAAGGTCGTTCTTACCTCAAGTCCCTACCCAAGGAGGTCAGCTCTCTCCCTGCACAACGAGATTGTCAGCTCTCCTTGACATGCTTATACTCGAGGACCAACTCATCCCTACATCAGAACTCGACATGGCCGGTTGTGGCCGCACATCCATTCCACCATCTCATTTCCGCTCCATGAATCTTGTATGCGGCAACATGCCATCTTCAGTTCACCTTAGGGTTCAAGTAGATTCCCTAACATAGTTGCTCATGAGTTCATGCATCGAAATTTCCACGGTTTCGTATGTTACAAGCGAGTTTCTAGTTTTTCCCTAGGATTCGTGTTTGCTCCAAAGTGGTTGCTAATAAACACATGCCAAATAATATTATCGCATTCATCGATAGGGCTAAACATGGTGTGTGACAATATTCGACCTAGTCATGACTAAGTGTCACCTTATTCGTGAGGGTGCTTGTGGATTGTAATAATATACTAGAGGGGAGGGGTGAATAGTATAGCTTAAAAATTCAAATTAAATGTACACAGATCAATCCACAAAAGAATCAAGCACAGATAACACCTGGATTTATAGTAAAAACCTAAATCGGATGAAAATCACTACCTAAGCCGAGATTTTCCCGACTAGGAAAAGCTAATAAATCCACTAATGTATCACTTGAACGAGGGTAGCACAGCCTCTTTACAATGATCCCTTCTCTTATTAACCTGAAGAGAAGCAAATAACGGATTTCTCCCAACAACTTGGTATCCATTAATCCAAAGCAACAATATATAAGAACAAATAAGAACCTATGGAATCTCAATAAAAGTCAAACCAAAATTTCAACGGAGGTTTGAATCGTCGTGCTTTGAAAGGCGTGAAAACAGGAGCGCAGAAGCACTTGGAAAAGCATGAGAAGCTCCTTGCTTTTGAGTAGTTTTTCCACTAGAGTGTTGAAAAAAAGTGTGTATGATCTCTATTTATACTAGCAAATCGACCTAAATAGGAAATCAAATTGGTCGATCAAAATGAGGTTTGGTCGATCCATCTAGTTATTTGATCGATCAATCATTGGTCGATTAATTAACCTAAATGGTCGATCAAAAGTGTATTTATCTTCTTAAAATGGGTTGGTTTGTTTGATTAATTAAGTTGGTTGGTCGATCAATTACTTTAGTTGGTCGATCAATAACTCTAAAAACTTATTTTTAATGAGTGCGAAAATCCATTTGAAACTTATTTTGAGGTTCTTTACAAAATATTCTAGACTCAATAAATAAAAAGCGACTGAGATATGGATCAACATCCTTCTAACTTTGATCCATAAGAGAAGCTTTGATTCGTAAGAAAGAATCCTGAAATATTAGTTACGTAAATAGCATAATTTTGGTGCATCAAAACAGAGGTACTTACATTCTCCTCCTTTTTGATGACAACAAAATTATAATTATGTATAGACATATGAATACAGATAGTTATGCATAATATCTCCCCTTTTTTGTTTCAGTAGAAAGTAAAACATGCAGTTATCAAATTTAATTATCTTCCCCTTAAACATGCAATAGAAGCAATAACAATTATAATATGCAGTTTAAAGAGAGAAATATTCATCTGAGAGAGATATAATCATGTATATAAGTAATTAAGTGCAGATAATGTAGCAGGATAAAATGGTCCACATGAAATATAGAGTTATACAAACTATAAAGTTGATAAAGTAGAAAATAAAACTAAGATGAAACTACTCTAATGATGCTATAAATGCATCCATTGTGGACTAGAGGTCGGTGTCTAACTTGAGATCCATCGAGTCAAATTACTTTGAAGAAATAGGCTGGCTAAGACATAGGCATCTCGGAGCTGACGATTTGGGGGTCGGCTGCCTAGATGTTCGGCAAGGTGTCACCTGTTGGTCTGCTGCTGAAGGAGGAGGAAGAGGAGGTGCTACTGATGATGGAGGCACGGTAGTAGATTGGCGAGGATGAGGAGGCCTGCGAAGCTACTGCTGAATCCCATGAATAACTCCCTAAGTCTATCCAAAAACTGGCTTTGAGGATTCAGGTATTCAGATACTTGATGCTCATGTCTCATCATCACCATATCAGTCTCTCTCTGTCTGTGCATCATCAATGAAATACCATCAGTCACATCCTGAATGCTGACATAATGCCTACTTGTAAGCAGTCTGTCAAGAAGACCCCACTCTTGATCGTAGGATGGAGCAAGTCGTACTGGAAGAGGATAGATCGCTGTAAAATGCTCGTATGGCGGGAAAGGAGGAGGTACGACAGAGGACTCCTAAGGCTGTTGCTGTTGCGGTTGGTTTGCATCCTCACCACGGGCTCCCTGAGCTTGCTCCATCTTTGTATAAGTGAGCTTATCAAATATGGAGACTCTCATAATGAATTATTTATGATTGATATCCATTGGAATACTAAAATGTAGGAAGATATGAGAAATAAGTATCCCAAACTGAAAGGAGCTGGTGAGTTGTTTGCTCATCAAATAGAGAATCAAGTGATTTCAATTGAACCACTTGTTTTTAAGAGAGGCGTAGAGTGTAATGAGCATGATACCAGGCCAGTTCTCAAAAAAGGTCAACTTAGACATGAAATTCCAAAGAAAGACACGATTACGAAAACGTGGAAGACGACAGAAATAGGGAGACTTGGTAAGACGACCCAAGTCATAGTGTGAGGGAGTGAACAGGGTATCCCTAATAGAATCCGTCTGTGTCTGCTGGTGAAGATCCAGAAAAGTAGGACCAACAGATGGACATCCTAAAATCTCAGAAATGACATCCGCATTAACCAGAACCTCTATGTCAGACATTCGAGGTCAACTCGATATTGAAGCCCTCACCTATATTCTTGAGATTAGCATAAAATAGGTGGCAGACCGTGGGATCAACACCGGGTATGCAGCTGTTCTTGGAACCCGCATAAAAGTTCTGCTAAAAAAGATGTAAAATCTAGTGGTATGCAAATTTTTTGCGGATCCTTGGAAAGATAGACTTAAAATAGGCAAAGTCTACCGGACGACCGACATGCGAGGAAAGTTTGGCTAAGATGGAAAAATGCTCACGAGTGGCCTTAGTGATAAAAAAGCGATCAAATGTGTCATCACGATGAGCAGAAGAGGAGGCACGTGCGTGTTTGGGAGCCATAACAGTACAGCAAAAACACGATCGATCAATTAAGAATTTTTGGTCGATCAAAAAGGAACCGAGTAGACTTCTGAAAAATCAACTTTTGGTTGATCAACTAAGAATTTTGGTCAGCAAAAAGCAAACAGACTTGGAAAAAAAAGGTGTTTCCACGAGTGATAAGCTCACAAATACTTCAAGATTTAAAAGCAATCACAAGATTAAGTAAGAATATCATCAGATCTACTCATAACACATCTTGTACTCGAAAGAAATCCAAAAGAAATGGATTTAATCTAAGTTTAGAGTGTACCATGATCAATCAAAGATTGGTCGATCAAGGGGAGACGATGTGGTCAGCGGCGTGAATCACGACCGGCGAGGGAGGAGTGCACATGGGGAGGGTACGCGAGAAGGTCCTTCGTAGTGAGGAGGATGGCGTGACGTTCTGTTGTGTCGAGGGTGGTGTAGCGTCGCGAGGAGGTGCGGTGTGCGCGAGGATCCTCAGCGTTGAGTTGCGGTGGTGGTCGGTGGCGTTGATCGACCACGGTGGAGGAGAGGTGGGGTGAGTTTGAATGTGGGATCAAAGTTGTAGGGTAGGATGTAGTTAAAAAAAATGGTTTTGAGGTAAAAACGTTGGTATTTTATACAAACTTAGGTTAGCAAAATAAGTAAAAACACTTAAGGTAGGTAGTCAAGTAGATTAAATTCGGTTGAGGAGATTAGGGGCAAGATTAAACGTAATTTGGATTGAATATCAAAAAGTGAATTTGCCCAGTTTTGGTCGATTAAAACTGAAAATGATCGATCAATGAAGCTAATTGGTCGAATAGGGTTCAAACGATTGAAGGGAAAATTCTCATCCAACCGAATTGGTTGATAAAACTAAGTTGATCGATCAAAACTCAAATTTTTTGAGGGAAATTTCCTGCCAAAGAATTTGATCGATCAATCAAGATAAATTGATCAATTAAAGAGTTTGGTCGATCAATTTTGAAAAATTGAATGATCAAAGGCTGAAAACATAGCAATAAAAAATTATCAATTAAGCTCTTTTAACCTAGATAAACCTAGTGAATGGCTAATTAGGTTAAATCTTTTCTTTGGCAAAGGTTTTGTAAAGATATCAACAAATTGATTTTTTGCTTTAACAAATTCTAAGTTGACTTCACCTTTTGGAACATAATCTCTTAGAAAATGATACCTAACATCAATATGTTAGTCCTAGAGTGTTGAACTGGATTTTTAGATAGATTTATGGCACTAGTGTTGTCACAATGTATTTTGTTATTCTTGTAGGATAGGCCAAAATCTTCTAGAGTTTGTTTCATCCATAATAGTTGTGAACAAGCTAAAGATGCAGCTACATATTCAGCTTCTGTTGTTGAAAGTGAAACAGTGTTGTTTTCTAGAGAATCAAGAGATTAGGGAATTTCCGAGAAATTGACACATTCTACTAATACTCTTTCGGTCTGTAAAGCTACCTGCATAATCAACATCACAAAAGAAATAAAGTTCTAATGTGTCTGACTTCGGATAAGAAAGTCTTAGGTCTGGTGTGTGGTTTAAGTATCTAAGTATTCTTTTAACAACATTTAGGTGTACTTCTTTAGGGTTTACTCGAAAGTGAGCACACAAGCAAGTGCTAAAGAAAATATCAGGTCTACTAGCAGTTAAATATAATAAAGATCCTATCATGCTTCTATATAATTTCTGATCTATAGATTTACCTCTCATCAGATTTTAGTTGTATAGAAGCTGCCATAGGTGTTTCTTTTCCTTTGACTTTATCTATGTAGAATTTCTTCAAGATCTCTGTGGTGTACTTGGTTTAAGATATGAAAATTCCGGAGGATAGTTGGTTAATTTGAAGTTCGAGAAAAAATCGAAGTTCTCCTATCATACTCATCTCAAACTAATCCTGCATTACCTTTGCGAATTCTTGGCATAAAAGATCGTTAGTAGCACCGAAAATGATGTCGTCTACATAAATTTGTATTATTAACAAATCATTTTCTTTTCTTTTTGTGAATAAGGTTGGATCTACTTTGCCAATTTTCAAATTATTTTTAATTAGATAAGTTTTTAATCTATCATACCAAGCTCGTGGAGCTTATTTTAGACCATATAATGCTTTGTTTAATTTGTATACGTATTCTAAATGATTAGCATCTTCAAAACCCAGAGGTTGTTTAACATAAACTTCCTCCTTGATAAATCTGTTGAGAAAGGCACTTTTGACGTCCATCTGAAAGAGTTTAAACTCCATGTGGATGGCAAAGGCTAGCAACATTCTAATGGATTCTAAGTGAGCTAAAAATGCATATGTTTCATCAAAATCTATTTCTTCTTCTTGATTATACCTTTGGGCCACAAGTCTAGCTTTGTTCCTAACCACTTCTTCTGATTCATTCAATTTATTCTTAAAGACCCATTTAGTTCTTATAGTGGTCTGAAGGTCAGGTTTTGGAATAAGTTCCCATACTTGATTTCTTTTGAAATGATTCAACTCATCTTCCATTGCAATAATCCAGCAATTGTCAGAAAAAGCTTCCCTAACATTTGTAGGTTCTAACTGAGAAACAAAGGCTGTGAAAGTTAAAGTGTTGATGGAAGATCTGGTCTAAACTCCTTTGGATAGTTCTCCTATTACCAATTCTTTTGGATGATCCTTCAAATATGATATGTCTTTGGGTAGTTCATCCGAAATATTCTCCTCTGGTATGTTTGAAGGATCGTCTATTAAGTCATCATCATCATTTACAGAAGATTGAGGGTGAACTAGTGTTTCATCAAAAGATATATGCATAGTTCCCTTAACAACAGAATTCTTCTTGTTAAATACTCTATAGGCTTTATTTCTAGTTGAGTAACCTAAGAAGATTCATTCGGGCTCTTAACATCAAATTTATCAAGATTATCCTTGGTATTTAATATAAAACATTTACAACCAAATATCTTGAAATAGGAAATTCTAAGTGTTCTTTCATGATAGAGTGTAAAAGGTGTTTTGTTTAGGATTGATCTAATCAAAGATCTATTTTGGATATAGCAAGTAGTGTTTACAGCCTTTGTCTAAGAATATCGAGACAACTTTGACTCGTACAACATTGTACGGGCACACTCTTGTTGGGTCATACTTTCTTTTCAACTATACCATTTTGAGGTGCAGCTCTAGGGAAATCAAATTCATGTTTTATCTAATATTGATCACAGAAATTAGAAAAAGATTCATTCTCAAATTCTCCTTCGTGATCACTTCTAATCCTAATCACTTCAGATCCTTTCTCATTCTGTAGTCTTCTTACAAGCTTACTAGAAACATCAATAGTTAGATCCTTACATTTTAAGATACATAGGTAAATCTTGAAAAATTATCGATTATGACTAAACAATGTTTGCACCTACTTAAGGTTTCGAATTTGGTTGGTCTGAACAAGTCTAAGTGAAGTAGCTCCAGAGGTCGGGAGGTACTAACCATCCTTTTTGGTTTAAAAGGATTTTTGGTTTGTTTACTAACTTAATAAGAATCGTAAACTTTGCTTTTCTTGAAGTTATTCTTCGATAGGCCTTTGACAAGCTCATGTTTCACAAGTTTACTGATGTTTCTCATGTGAACATGACCTAGTCGTTTGTGCCAAGGTATTGCCTCTTCGTCAGATGCGATAAGACATTCAAGGTTGTCGCATTTATCGAAATTGATAGTATAGATATCTATTTGTTTCCTTGATTTTTTTTTTAATTTTTTACTCCTATTTTAAAACTGTTTAATGTGAAAGTGATTTTATATCCTTTATCGCATATTTGACTTACACTAAGAAGATTATGTTTAGATGCACATTATCAAAGGATGTGGAGGAGTTACCAATTTGGCCAGTACCAATAATACGACCCTTGTGGTTCCCAAATGTGACCGTACCATCTTCCTGGCGGTGGAGTTGTAGGAACAGGTCTTCCTCTCCGGTCATATGCTTGGAACATCCGCTGTCCATGATCCACCTTTCTTCTCGATCCTATCATTTGTTTGCATTTGTGAGGTCTTGGATTGATGGATCTATAAAGTGGCTTCAAATTTCCATTCGTTTCTTGATATGTTCACCTTTTATAATCTACTTTACCTACAAAACAGGATTGCAAAAGTGCTTTTGGTACCTATTTTTGTTTGGGTCCACGGTGGTTAGGTGGTGCCGCTTGTTTAGGCATGCTACCTTTCTCCTTCCTTTGGCTAGAAGTAGATGCTTCATGATAGTTTTTAGGTATATAACCTAACCCAAATTTTGTGGTGCTTTGAGTTTGTGTTCCTAAAAGTTTATGCAAATTTTTACTACCTTTAGTAAACTTAGCTAGATAATTTAAGAGAACAGCAAAGTTTTCCTTTAGCTTGTCTATGTCTACTTTCAGATTATCTATTTGTGTTTTTAGTGAAGTAATTTCAGCAGATAACTCTTTGTTTTGTAAGGCAAGCACATCTTTTTGTTCTTTCTCTTCTCCTAAGGCTTTCGCTAAGCTTTTATTTTCTATCTTTAGTGATTTAGCTATGCCATGCATCTCAAAGAAAGCTTCTAATAATTCATCTTGTGAAAAGGAGGTTACCTCATCTTCTAGAGCCATAAGTCCCAGGATTGCTTCTTCTCCGGAGGTCTCTTCCTTTGAACTTGAATCTGACTCATCCCATGTTGCTGAAAAAGTCTTTTTTCTTTCCATCAATTCTGGGAAATCTCTTCTCTGATTCCTTCTTGAGAAGTGGACAATCCTTCTTGATGTGCCCCTTCTATTTGCAGTTGTAGCAGATAATGGTGTCTGCTTTAGATTCTTCTTTCGTCTTTCTCCAACTTCTCTTGTTTTTGATGAACTTTCTAAACTTTTTGGAGAGGAGGGCTATGCCTTCCTCTTCATCTTTGCTTGAGGAATCTTCCGATTAATGGTTGGCTTCGAGCGCCACAGTCTTCTTCTTAACTCCATTTTCATGCTCCTTTATGTGTTGGAGTTGGACCTCGTAAGCCATCAGACTTCGGTGAGTCGGAGAATCATCGCAAATAAATTTGAGTTTTGAAAACTCTTTGTTGTAGTATGATTTGCGAAGAAATCCGTCAAGAAATAAATTTTACCGAAGCTCGAAAAAAATTTCAGGTTGAACACAAGGAGGCTACGTCGATTTGAAATTCGCGATTATATTTTTTTTTGTAATTTTTGTTTAAAGGCGAGATACAATGAATCGATATTAAACTAGAGAGAGAAAATACTTTTATAAAATGGATAATGTTTTGCAACTAGAAAGTGGGAAATATTACAACAAGAAAGCAGTAAAATCTATTCTAGTTGTAAAAGAGAAGGTGGAGAGAAGTTATCTTCCTTGAGTCGAAACGGGTGACGCCTGGAAAATGAAGAGCGAATATGGAAGATAGAGAATGAAGAGGGAAGAACTGGGGGCGATGCAGGACGTCGTCGTCGCGGGATCCACTTCCGAAATGGGGGCGAGAAGACGACCACGGGAGCTCCACAAACGGGATGAGAAGTGGACAAAATTTTTACTTTTAACTCTAGAGGAGCACTTAGGTTTGGGACAAGTTTCTTTAGAACTTTGGAGAGCGAGGTGAAGGAAGGGATGAGAAATATGTGGGGGTCGTAGGGCTATTTATAGGTGAGGTTTGAAGGGGAATTAGGTCATTTCAAGTTAAAAATATTAATACAATGACCTTTAGTGACGGAATTAAGCGTCATTAAAGCCCTGAACGTGGGCTTATTGTGGTCTCACCTGCCGCCTCTTCCTCTCCTGTGCTCAAAACGTGTGCACGCGATTGAATAATCTCAGTCGTCCGATCTTGCAATCGACGGCTGAGAATGCATTGCGCCGTGCCTTCATAATGCCTCGCCCGCATGCGATCACATGTTTGCATGTGCGTCTGATCATGCGTCCGCGCTATGCACGACGTGGCTTGCCTCTCCGCCGTTCGCTCGAGATCGAAGGGCTCAATCGAGCCCTTGCGCGTGAGGAGGGAGCGCGGTGGGGGGGGCTTGATTGCGCGACCTACGTGCGTACGAAGTTCTTAATTGCTGCGCTATCGGTCGTTCTTTGTCATGCTTTTGATTTAACACTCAGGCGCTTGCGACCATTGGATAAACATCCAATGGTCGAGATCACTCGAGTGTTTAATCTCTTTATCTCTATGAAGCGCGGCTGAGATTGAATCTTAGTCGTTGGATATTTGATCGACAGTTGGGATTTGCTTGAGCGGGTGGAGAGGAAGTCTTGCAGGTGACCTTGGGTGGCTTGGGCGGCTGAGATGGCACCACGTGGCACCATCTTGGACGTCCATCTTCTCTGACTTGTAGATGGTGCCAAGGATGTCGGATTGGATCGATTTTCGTACCGTTGGGTTGCGATCGTCCATCTGAATCGACCCGTGTGGTCAGATTTGTCATCTGATGTACGGATTTACACCATCTTTGCCCCTTGACCTCTGATATTTCTCGGGCTGCATCTGATGCTACGAAAGTCCAATTAGGGCGATCTTAGAGTCGTTGAACTCCGATCGTCACCCTGATCAGATCTGTATAGTTGGATCTTCAATACGAGGCCCTGATAAGATACTGCCTTATTTCCTGACCACAAAAAGAGAACCAAAAATTTATAAAACCTAATCTAAATGCATGATGATGCATGTTATGCAATATTTATAATGTATGATGCAACTTTATGTCTAAGAACACGCAAAAATAGACAATTTATATGATATATACGTGTTTACATCACACCCTCATGCTTATCTTTTGCTAGTCCTTAGTAAAATTACATGTTATTTATAAGAGAATTAGAACTAGATTTCTTGGGCAAAAGTTATTTTTCAACTCTTATGAATTTCAACTAAGATTTGAACTACAGAGACAACAGCGCCTGGATGACTACCAAAATGCAGATCGCCTCAAGCTTTCTCCTTATTCAAAGAAGGATCTTTTTCTTCTTTTCTAATTTTTTTTGGATTTTTGAGTTTAAGGTTTCGGAGTAGCTTTCTACGGCCACTCAACTCACCTAAGACTCAAAGAGAACCTAAGTTCTAAGCATCTTTATGTGTGAAATATGATAGACTCACTGATCGACGATTATTACGAACTTTGAGTTTCTATGCCCCTAGGTGACATTGAAAAGAAATTCTGCTTAAATGTATATCTATTCGACTGGTAGCTTTCTTCCTACTTTTATTTTTATGGGGTCAACACAAGGGCGAATCCAGTGTATATTTCCCTGACTTATTCCACTTTTCTGCTTCTTCCTAAGTGTTTTGAAATTATACGTGCATTTCTTGAGCTAGGTTCTGGACAACCTACCAATGGACTGTTATCCACGATAATTTGCCAGCCATACTCATGCGATGAAGTGTGGCTTATTTCTTTTTTTTCGTTTCTTTTCTCCTTTTCTATTTTTTTCTTTTCTTTTTGGATATTTTTCTTTTTCTTTTCTTTCTTTAAGTAGGTGGCTTCTATGATCTAAGATTTACCTGAAGGTAGTAGGAAAAGAATAGTCATGTGGCTGGACTCTGGACAACCGACCAATGGGTTGTTACCTATGATAACTTGCCAGCCATACCACCCTAGAAGGTTCATTAGCTATCCAATTTCCGTAAAAATCGCTGAACGAGTCAGTGCAGGGTGTGTGTAGATGCTTAGACTTAAAATCCCCTCAAATCAGAGGACGGGTTGATAAGTCATGTATTTATCACCCCAACTTATTTAACCAATTTGAAATTGAACTCAAAATGGTGAGGACTCAATAAACAGGTCCACATTTTAGTGGACACCGGGGCTGATTAAGCCCGAAGACCTAAAGGGTTTAAGTGTTCAAGTCATACAATTTTATTATCTAAGATTGAAATTTTTTTAAAGCCTAAGTTCTCTTTCCTAATTCAAAATTTTTTTGAATAAAGAAAAAAACAATAGAATTTACAAGAATTTCACAGAGTTGACAAAATGATTCAGAAATGAATCCACCCTCTCATGCCTAGCTGATGCAATGTCCTCATTGAAAATAACATGCATGAGAAGTAGGGTAGAATGAAGAAAATATCACCTGTATTCCATGATGTTCGGATCAGCTCTGAGTCAGACTATACAAGTGCTGAGTTTAATGCCATCAGCTAGGCGAAGTCCAGCCAAAGAAGTGACATTAAGGTTAAAGGAACTTTATTGGAGACGAGTTTTGGAATAACACGGTCAACATAAGGTTTCTGTTGTCTGTTGACCTTAAAAGAATTACCCGTCTTTGGGTCAAAGATCTCAATGGCTCCATTGGGAAATATTCGTTCGATGATGAACAGGTCATCCCCACTTTGACCTAAGCTTACCGGGAAAGAGCTTAAGTCGAGAATTAAAGAGCCAGACCTTCTAGTTCGGCTCAAAGCTCTTGCGGAAAATCGGTTGGTCATGAAGAGCTTTGGTCTGAGCCTTATAGATCTTGGAATTCTCGTACGTATCGTTTCTAAGCTCCTTCAACTCAGATAGTTGGAGCTTCCTGGTCTTTCCGGCTAAACTTAAATCAAAGTTGCATTTCTTGATCTCTCAGAATTCCTGATGTTCAATCTCTACGGGTAAATGGCAAGCCTTTCCATACACCAGACGAAATGGTAACATGCCGATAGACGTTTTGTACGTCGTACAGTAGGCCCAAAGAGCATCCTCAAGCTTTTGAGTCTAATCTTTTCGATTAGGCCTAACCATCTTTTGTAGGATGTTCTTGATCTCCCAATTGGAGATCTCGGCCTGTTCGTTCGTCTGAGGGTGGTAAGGTGTGGAGATTCTGTGATTTATACCGTATTTTTCCAGTAAACTACGGAACTAGGCATTGGTGAAGTGAGTACCACCATCGCTAATGATGGCCCTCGGGATCCCGAACTGACTGAAGATGTTCTTTTTGACGAAATCGATGACCACTTGTGGTCATTGGTTCGGGTGGGAATAGCTTCGATCCACTTGGACACATAATGAACAGCAACTAGAATGTACTGGTGTCCAAATGAAGGGTCCCATGAAATCGATGCCCCAAACGTCGAAGATTTCGACAGGAAGGATTGGGTTTAGAGGCATCATATCTCTCTTGGTTATGCTCCCAAGTGCCTGACATCGGGAACACGACCTTGAGAATTCCTGGGCATCCTTGAATAAAGACGGCCAACAAAATCCAGATCGAAGTATTTTTGCAGCCGTCTTTTTCCCAGAGAAATGTCCACCACACGCAGATGCATGGCAGAACTTAAGTATGCTTTGAAACTCATTCTCCGGTGCGCATCGGCAAATAATTTGATCAGAGCCGATGCGATATAGTTCAAGGTCATCTCAGAAGTAATATTTGGCCTCAGATTTAAGTTTATCTCATTGTTGCTTGGTCTAATCCTGGGGGATTTGACTAACAGTCAAATAGTTACTATGCCTGCAAACCAAGGGGTTTGGACACCTGAAACTGCCAGAATAGTCTCATCTAGAAAAGTATCAGTAATCGGAATATCCAGATGAGAAGAATCACTTAGAAGCCTCGAAAGATGATTTGCCACCACATTCTATCCCTCAAATTTATCTTTGATTTCAAGATCGAATTCTTGAAGCAGAAGAATCCATCGAATGAGCCGGGGTTTAGCATCCTTTTTGGCCAAGAGATATCTCAAGGTCGAGTGGTTGGTGAAAATTATGACGTGAGACGTTAAGAGATAAGCCCTGAATTTTTCTAAAGCAAATACTACAGCTAGCAATTCTTTCTCTGTAATAGTGTAATTCCTCTAGGCGTCATCCAGAGTTTTGCTAGCGTAGTAGATGATAGAGGGCTTTCTGTCAATCTTTTTACCCAAAATAGCCCCGACTGCGTAATCAAAAGCATTGGTCATGATCTCAAATGGGGCTATCCAGACCGGTGGTTGCAATACCGGGGCACAAGTGACTGTCGTTTTAAGAAAATCGAATGCCTTGCGGCGTGATTCATTGAAATCAAACGGCGTATCTTTGGCAAGAAGGTTGCTCAGAAAGCGAGCAACCTTAGAGAAGTCCTTGATGAACCTCCGATAGAATCCCACATGACTGAGAAATAAGCGGATTTGTTTGACAGATGTGGGAGGAAGTTTAGAAATACCATCAACCTTAGCTTTGTCAAATTCAATTCCCTATTCAAAGATTACATGACCTAAGATGATACTTTCTTGTGTCATGAAATGGCTTTTTTCCTAGCTAAAGACCAATCTTGTTTTGATGCATCTTTTAAGGATCAATTCGAGATTAGCCAAGCAAGATTCAAACGTCTCCGAAAA
The DNA here is from genome assembly GCA_037157565.1 of Thalassia testudinum. NCBI lineage: Eukaryota > Viridiplantae > Streptophyta > Magnoliopsida > Alismatales > Hydrocharitaceae > Thalassia > Thalassia testudinum. The sequence continues at coordinate 9,479,612 of JAZHRO010000010.1, read as the reverse complement.
TGAAAAAATCGTCAATGAAAACTTCCATAAACTCTCCCACCATGTCAGAAAATATGGCCAGCATACACTTTTGAAAAGTTGCAGATGCATTGCAAAGCCCGAATGACATTCTACGGAAAGCAAAGGTTCCGTAGGGACAGGTGAAAGTCGCCTTTTCCTTATCCTTGGGATGGATATGAACTTAATTGTATCCCGAGTAACCGTTTAGGAAGCAGTACTTTTGCTCGGTTAATCTTTCAAGGATCTGATCGATGAAGGGCAGAGGGAAATGATCCTTTTTTGTTGCTGTGTTCAGCTTCCTGTAATCGATACAGACTCTCCAGGAGGAAGCTGAACGAGTTGTGACAGATTGTCGTTTCTCGTTAGTCATAACGGTAATCCCAACTTTCTTAGGAACAATTTGCATGGGACTTACCCATGGACTATCTGAGATCGGATAGATGATTCTTGCATCGAGCCACTTAATTATTTCTTTCTTGACCATTTCTCGCATATTAGGGTTTAATCTCCTCTGCATCTGGCGAAAAGGGTGAAATCCATCTTCCATGAAAATGCTATGATTGCAGTAAGATGGCTTAATCCCCCTTTGGTCATGGATGGTCTAACCAATTGCCTCTTTATGTTCTTTTAAGACCTTGATCATTTTTATCTCCTGCTCCGTAGTCAATTTAGAATTGATAATCATAGGGAGCGTTTTCTTAGGTCCTAAAAATTGATACTTCAAACTCTTAGGCAATGGTTTCAGTTCAAGCTGGGGTGGGTCTAAGATGAAAGGTAAGGAGGATGCTGATGAAGATTCATCAGGATGATCAAGAGGAAGAGGTTGAAAGTGAACAAAATCAACAATCTCTTCAGAATGTGACGGGTCTGCCACGGAGGGTCGTGGGTTGGGTTCATTGGTGCAGGAAGAGCTCTCAATAGGAGACGAGGTTTTAAAAAACGTGAAACGGTACCGAGGCGGTTTGCCTTCATCGAGGCGAGGTGTAAGCCTCAGGATTTGCATAAAAAATATAGAAAATGAAATGATAGGTAATTAAATAAACCTAAATGACCTAAACTTGAAAAATAAACCTAAATGAAATGACCTAAACTTATAGTCAACATACTAAGCTCAACCTCAACATACTAACCTCAACCTCGAATACGTCCTGCTGAAGAGTGGAGCACTGTTGCTGGAGCTAGAGCTGGAGTTGCGCTCGGAGTCTCAGACTTGCACAGGAGTTGGACCACTACTTGGGCCTGCGCTGCTGGACCTGCAACAGCGCTGGAGCTTGCTGCTGCGCTGCGTGGACCTGCGCTGCATTGCATTGCGCTGCGTTGAAGCCTGCGCTGCGTAGAGCGTTGCCGCTGCGTGCTCGTGCTGCGTGGAGCTGCTCGTCGGTGGAGGCTGCGATGCGGTGGAGCAAGAGCTGTCGGTCTGTTGGTGGAGGCTGCGATGAGGTGCTTGAGGCTGCTCACATACTCGAGGCGGCGCCTCTCCAACGCCTCAGCTCCTTGGCCACGCCTCGGCAAAGAGAGGCGCACGCCTCGCAGAATCGAGCTGAGGCTTAAGCCTCGAGGCTAATTTGCCACGCCTCGCCTCGAGGCACATGCCTCAAGTGCCTTGAGGTGCGTTTTTTTAAATAATGATAGCAGATACAACCATACATGTTTCAATATTTAAATTATCTTCCTCGAGTTCCTCTATAAATCCACAATCCTCAAATTTATTAATCGTCTTGAAAATATCCAATTTATGTTTTTAATCCCCAAAGGCGATTTCCATGCTACCGCTCTCACAGTTGATATTGGCCTTAGCGGTAGCCAGGAGCGGACGCCCCAGAATGATGGGCGTGTTCCTTAAATTCTCAAGTACATCCATGTCAAGAACAAGGAAATTTACAGGAAAATAGAAGTCTTTAACCTTGAAAATGACATGCTCAATAACCCCTCTCGGATTTGTGACTGAACGGTTCGTTAACTACAGCATTACTGAGGTTAGCCGAAGTTCACTTAATCTGAACTTCTCGTAAAGCGAAGCCAGAATTAGGTTAATGGATGCACCTAGATCCAAGAGTGCCCGGTCAAAAGTATAATCTCTGATAACGCATGAAATTAAAAGGGCACCTGGATCTCTCTTTTTCGGAGGAAGGTGATGCAAGATAATAGAACTAGCTTGCGTAGAGAGTATCACCTTCCTTGGAACATATTCCCTCGGCTTACGCTTCTGGGTGCATAAATCCTTTAAGAATTTAGCATAAGCCAGTATGTGTTTGATAGCATTGAGGAGGGGGATATTGATTTCAACATTTTTGAATATATTCAAAAGTTCCTCATTATTATCAACAGGCTTATTCCTAGGTTTAATCAAAGCCTCAGGAAAAGGAACGTGAGTCAGATCTTCAGAATCAGGTTTTTGAGCCTTGATTTCTTTTTCATAGTTCTTTATTTCCTTAGGCTCGCTAGGATTTTCTTGACTAAAGCAGGGTAGGTGTGGGTCTTGGGTTTGCCTTCCACTCCTCAAAGTAATGGAGTTGACATATGCATATGGGTTTGGGTCTTGGGGAGGGTTAGGAAAGATTGGAGGGGCCTGATTAGTCAAAAACCCTGGATTTGATGAAGCAGAAGAGGAAGGACCCTGCTCAACCACCTGAGCATGTGCGTATGGGTCCCTCTGATTTCTGTACCCTTGGGCTTGATTGCTCGGATTTTGTATGTTGTGCAGGTTGGGTACTGGTTGAGATGGCAAAGATCTGAGCTGACGGGTAGTAGCTATAAGCTCGGTTTGTAAGTTGTCCAGCGAGGTTTTCATTTGTTGCATGAGCTGGAGCATAGATCTTTGCATCTCTACCATCTGACGGTTCAAATCAGCCTGCCTTACGGATTGACGAGCATTCCAAATTGGCTGATTGACTTGATTCGGGGGTGGCTGAGTATAAACATGACCCTGACCCATTAGTCTTTGCAGAGCATAGTTGCTGGGTCGGAATTGGGTCTGTTGCCTCAGATTTTTCCAGGAGAAGTTAGGGTGGTTCCTCCAACCCGGATTATAAGCATTGGAATATGGTTGGGCCTAACGTTCTCCTGTATAGTATAGACATCCTCATAGGGCGAGGATGGAGAGAGAAAGGGAGGGATAAGAGAAACTGGGATCAAAGGTCCCAGTTTGGAACCTGTGAGGTTTTGAACAATGCTAGCTCATAAGTTGAGCCGCATCCAGTTGATTCACAAACTCCTGTTCAGAAGGAGCTCGTGCAGCCATCCATTCCATCTGTTTGGTAACCAGGTCTACCTTATCTAGTTTATTACAAATCAGCTCCATATCGAATGAATGAGAGTCATGGACCTCATTAACATTTGATCTGGGTTGTTGGGATCGGTTAAATGTATTTATAAAGGCATGATTGATTTAATTTTTACTTATTTCCTTAAACAAATCATGCGCACCATCTGCATCTTTGTTGAGGAAATTGCCTCCGTAAGAAGCGTCCACGTGATTTCTGAGTTGCTTAGTCAACTCAAGGTAAAAGATCTGCATGAGTTGCCATTTCGGCACCTTGTGGTATGGACACTTCCACAATAAGTCCTAAAATCGCTTCCAGGCAACATGAAACTGCTTCCCTGGCCGCTGGGCGAAAGTAGTAATCACTCGCCTCAGTTCATTGGTATGCCCGACTGGAAAGAATTTCTTTAAGAAAGTCGATTTAAGATCATTCTAGGTTGCTATCGGCCTTCCTATGATCCTGTACCAATGAGCAGCCTTATCCCTAAGTGAGTGGGGAAAGAGTCTTATGATCATTAGCTCTTTATTCACGTTTCGTACTTTGGTGGTTTGGACCAAAGTGGTCAAGTCCTCCAAATACTGAAACGGGTCTTCGAAGCTAAGCCAATGAAAATGTTTGATCAGGCTTAACACCTGGGGCTTGATTTCTACGTCTCCAGCAAGAATATGGACACTAGGACGTTCCTTATAATTTGAAGGATCATAAAAATCCTTCAAGGGTTGAGTGCCCTATATTCTCTGGAACCATTCTTGCATTCTCTCCATTTGTTCTAGCTGCCTTTGAAACATCTCTTATTAATTCTGAGGCAGAGGAGGTTGTTGATCGGTCATGGGATCAATTTGGCCAAAATTCAATTTGCGCCTCCTAGAATGATCTAATGGTCCTTCCAATCAGGGATTCAATGACCTACTTTTGAGCATAAATTAGGAAGAGGTCGGAAGGACTGAGGATAAAAACCCTGCAACACAACAAAACAAGTCTGTCCTTCAGTTGGGTAACCTAAGGATCTACAGACTTTCAGAATCTGTCTTAAGATTATAGACGATTTACTCTACTTGTATCCAGTCAATCCAACTAGTTAGGAGGGGTTGGGGAGAAGATTCTTCCTTCGACTTGCGCCTCCGGTTCCTAGTGTACCCCCAATCGCGGTCGTTTGATGCTACTCTCCTAACTAGACATCAGATTGACTAGTACAAGCAGGTTAATTGTGAATAATCTCAATCTGGGCCCCGGAGAGCGAATCAGTCCTTAAGGCCAACGTTTAATCAATTCTAACTTAGGCTTAGGATTGTAGTGCTTATGAAATGTGATGGGTCCTTAAAATGGGTTGTGCCCTTAATGATTGATTGAATATGTGTGAGTGCGTGCACAACCAGGGTTTTCAAGCAAGATTATTTGGATGAGTGGATTTTAAGGTTCAAATCTTGCTTAAGTAGCTTTTAGAGTTTAGAATTAGGTAAATTCAATCGAGCTCAAGAGGCAAACTAGATTTTCAGAAACACAGGTAAAGATCTTTTTCTTTTGAAATCAAAAGTGGAGTGCCTGGTATTGACCTAAATTGTAAGCCCTAAGGGGGAGCTGCTTGATGAGTTGATTTTAGATGAAGTGGTGCGGCCAAACAACTCAAACAATTGGCCTTAATGTACCACTGAGTTAGGCACACAAGTGGTTACCTAATCTGATTTCTACTCGATTAAATATTTGGGTATGTGTACCGGTTCTAAAGATCGGTTGACAGGTTAGTTTAAAAATTACAAGAGGTTGTGTACCTCTGTGTTTTTTTAGATTTTTTTTCTTTTTATAAGCGGAGGGTGGGATGAGTAGAGGTGGAAATAAAACAATCAAAACTAATCCTAAGGTTTATGAAAATACATAGGTTAATTAGAGTTTGAATTAGGGCTATGTAATAAATTTTGTGGAGGGGGAAGGATGGGGAGCACTTACAGTTGTCTTCAACTGCTCTTTATTCCTTTCTACCGCTTGAAGATTTCCTGTTGAGGTACGTGCAAAATAATAGAAAAGAAATAAAAGCAAGTTAGAAAACAGATAAGTGTGCGGAAATGAAGAAACGAAATCGAGATTCGTTGCTCCCCGGCAACGATGCCAAAATGTTGAGTCGGAGAATCATCGCAAATAAATTTGAGTTTTGAAAACTCATCGTTGTAGTATGATTTGTGAAGAAATCTGTCAAGAAATAAATTTTACCGAAACTCAAAAAAAATTCCAGGTTGAACACAAGGAGGCTACGTCGATTTGAAATCGGTAATTATATTTTTTTTGTAATTTTTGTTTAAAGGCAAAATACTCACAATGAATCGATATAAACTAGAGAGAGAGAACAAAATACTTTTATAAAATGGATAATGTTTTACAACTAAAAAGCGGGAAATATTACAACTAGAAAGCAGTAAAATCTATTCTAGAAAGGAGTAAAAGAGAAGGTGGAGAGAAGTTATCCTCCTTGTCGGCTGCTTAGAGGACGAGCCGAAACAGGTGATGCCTAGAAGATGGAGAGCGGATACGGAAGATGGAGAATGAAGCAGGAAGAACTGGGGGCGATGCAGGATGTCGTCGTCGCAGGATCCACTTCCGGAATAGGGGTGAGAAGACCACAGGAGCTCCATGAACGGGATGAGAAGTGGACAAAATTTTTGCTTTTAACTCTAGAGGGGCATCTCAGGTTTGGGACAAGTTTCTTTAGAGCTTTGGAGAGGGAGGTGAAGGGATGAGAAATATGTGGGGGTCGTAGGGTTATTTATAGGTGAGGTTTGAAGGGGCAATTAGGTCATTTCAAGTTAAAAACATTAATACAAGGACCTTTAGTGACGGATTTAAGTGTCACTAAAGCCCTGAACGTGGGCTTATTGTTCTCGCACCTGCCGCCTCTTCCTCTCTTGTGCTTAAAATGCGCGCACGCGATTGAATAATCTCAATCGTCCAATCATGCAATCAACGGCTAAGAATGCATCGCGTCGTGCCTTCATAATGCCTCGCCTGCGTGCGATCACGCGTTTGCATGCGCGTCTGATCATGCGTTTGTGCTATGCACGACGTGGCTTGCCTCTCTGTCGTTCACTCGAGATCGAACGGCTCAATCGAGCCCTTGCGCGTGAGGAGGGAGCGCGGTGGGGGGGGCTTGATCGCGCGACCTGCGTGCGTACGAAGTTCTTAACTGTTGCGCTATTAGCCATTCTTTGTCGTTCTTTTGATTTAAGACTCAGGCGCTCACGATCGTTGGATAAACATCCAATGGTCGAGATCACTCGAGCATTTAATCTCTTTATCTCTATGAAGCACAATTGAGATTGAATCTCAGCCGTTGGATCTTCGATCAACGGTTGGGATTTGCTTGAGCGGGTGGAGAGGAAGTCTTACGGGTGACCTTGGGCGGCACGTGGCACCATCTTGGTCGTCCATCTTTTCTAACTTGTAGATTGTGCCACAGATGTCAGATTGGACCGATTTTTACGCCGTTGGGATGTGATCGTCGATTCGAATTGACCCATGTGGTCAGATTTGTCATATGATGTACGGATTTACACCATCTTTGCCCATTGACATCTGATCTTTCTCAGACTGCATCTGATGCTACGGAAGTCCGATTAGGGCGATCTTGGAGTCGTTGAATTCCGATCGTTGCCCTGATTAGATCCGTACGGTTGGATCTTCAATCTGAGGCCCCGAAAAGATATTACCCTATTTCCTGCCCACAAAAAGAGAAAATTAACTTAAAATTTATACAACATAATCTAAATGTATGTTGATGCATTTTATGCAATATTTATAATGTATGATGCAACTTTATGTCTAAGAACATGTAAAAATAGACGGTTTATGTGATATAAACGTGTTTACATCAGACTTCCAATAAGATCGTCTAGTTTTAGAGTGGACAGATCTTTTGATTCTTGTATGGCTGTTGTCTTTATCTCCCAATCGTTGGTGAGAGATCGGAGGATCTTCCTTATCAGAGCTTCATTCTTGATATCTTGGTCTAGATTCCGTAGGGAGTTTATAATGTTCATGAATCTTGTGAACATCTCTTTGATTGACTCTTCCTTCTTCATCCTAAAAAGCTCATAATTTTGTGTTAGTAAATTACCTCTAGTTTCCTTTACCTTTGATATCCCCTCGTGAGTAACTTCGAGGATGCTCCAGATCTCGTGGGTTGTCTTGTAGGCTAAGACTCGATTGAACTCCGCTTTGGAAAGTTCGCAGAAGATTGCATTCATGGCCTTCGCGTTTTGCATTGCCATTTTCTTTTGATCCGGAGTTGTTGCCACTCCCTCCTTAATCTCAGGGCATGTGTATTTTAAGGCAATGCCATCCCACACCTCAAAATCCATTGATTCCAAGAAGATCTGCATCCTACTCTTCTAGTATCCGTAGTTCGTTCCATTAAATAATGGAGGTCGAACTGCTGACTGTCCTTTTGCATACGTGTCAACAGACGATTTTGACATCTTCTGGACAAAGAAGCTCTGATATCAAATGAGGGTACCTGCGGATCGTAATGGTATACTAGAGGGGAGGGGTGAATAGTATCGCTTAAAAATTCAAATTAAATGTACATAGATCAATACACAAAAGAATCAAGCATAGATAACACTTGAATTTATAGTGGAAACCCAACTGGGTAAAAGCCACTACCTAAGTCTCTCAGCTTAGGATTTTTCCAACTAGGCGAAGCTAGTTAATCCACTAACGTACTACTTGAATGAAGGTGGCACCTCTTTACAATGATCCCTTCTCTTACTAACTTGAAGAAAAGCAAATAACGGATTTCTCTCAATAACTTGGGATCAATTAATCAAAAACAACAATATATAAGAATAATAAGAACCTATGGAACATCAATAAAAGTCAAACCAGAATTTCAACGGAAGTTTGAATCGTCGTACTTTGAAAGGCGTGAAAACAGGAGCGTAGAAGCACTTGGAGAAGCATGAGAAGCTCTTTGCTTTTGAGTAGTTTTTCTACTTGAGAGTATGTTGAAAAAGAGTGCGTACGACCTCTATTTATACTAGCAAATCAACTTGAATAGGAAATCAAATTGGTCGATCAATTAAGGTATATTAGTCGATCAAAATGAGGTTTGGTCGATCAATCTAGTTATTTGATCGATCAATCATTGGTCGATTAATTAACCTAAATGGTCAATCAAAAATGTATTTATCAACTTCCTAAATAGCCTGGTTTGATCGATTAATTAAGTTAGTTGGTCGATCAATGAATTTTGTTGATCAATTACTTTAGTTGGTCGATCAATGAATTTAGTCGATCAATTACTTTAGTTGGTCGATCAATAACCCTAAAACTTATTTTTAATGAGTGCCAAAATTCATTTGAAACTTATTTTGAGGTTCCTTATAAAATATTCTAGACTTAATTAATAAAAAGAGACTGAGATACGGATCAACATTCTTCTAGCTTTGATCCATGAGAGAAGCTTTGATCTGTGAGAGAGTCCTGCAATATTAGCCTCACAAATAGCATAATTTTGATGCATTAAAATAAAGGTACTTACAATTTGCGCCAACCCATATATATATACATCATTCCATCTAGATTATAGTAGGTGATAACTGTACTCAAAGGATATGCAAACATATATTCATGGGCTCACTTCATAACAAATGGGAAACCCTGCTCTGGGGACCCGATCTCGCATGGGACATAAATGTAGTTTAGGGCAATTAATACCAACATAAAGGAGGTAGGGGAAACCATTCTACCTCAACCCTCCAAAAGGAAAATGAAGGTGCAATGTCCTGCTCGTATGTTCCACAGGTGCAGTGTGCCCCTTCCCGCGAGTCATGCTACTCTCAGGTGCATCGCTTAAGTCACTAAAGGGGCCAACGGTATCATTAGGAGCCTTAAATGATTTTTCAGTAAGCTAAACATGTGCTAACAGGGTCAAAAGTGGTATTAAAACGTAGGAAAATTTGTTAGTTTCCCAACGATACCTTATATGCGAGAATCCAACTTCGTTTCGACCTTGAACCGATCAAAAAATGGGTTTTGGTTCATGTGAATCGGCTTGAGCCGATCTAGCCTAGCCAGTTCGTGTGAACCAGTCGAGCACCTCCCCTCCTTGCCAAGTGGGCCACGCCTACTCATGCGCGTGACTAACTGTGGAGTGCCAGCTATGGGCGCACGCGATCGTTGGATGGCCACACCCCTCCTTGCATGCAGTCCGTTCAATGCACCCCTTCTTCCTCCAGGTGTGCGGGTGTGTGCCTAAGCTGCTTCCTCACAACGCATGCATGCGCTTGTGCTCTTCGTAACGTGTGCGCGGTTGCACACCTCACGGCACGTGCACGACTGCACACCTCAGCCTTTCTCCCTTTCGCATCCTTAGGGCGTGCATGCGGCTGTCTCGAGATCTCCCCCCTCTCTTGTGGATGGAAAGGTGGTGCGCCGCTCAAGGTGCAGTAGGAAGATGGGTGCGGGTCCAACCCTCAAGGTGGCTGGGGATGGGTTTGATAGGGTGTTAATTAGGGTTAAATGGGGTCTGGAAAACTATAGAGTTGGCCCTGGAGTTTGGTTTCTTTCGCACGAGGCCCAACTTTTAAATGTAGGTGTGATCCTTTTACATCAAACTCCCCAAAAAGATTGAAAAAATTACGCGAGGCCCTTCACTAGTCTCTAAAGTGCAAAAAAATGCAGAAAGCCCCAAGTTCTCGGAAAAACTCGTATGGGACCCTTTGTAGGTTTTTCTAGTTCGCAGAAAATTACAGAAACCCCTTAAAGTTTAGAAACTCCTTGGGACTATCAAATAATATGAATGGCACTTAGAAATTGTGACAAAACCCCTGGAGTTTGGAAATTTACAAAATGACCCTCAGTGCTCATTTTGACGCATCAAAAAATGCATGGACCACCTCAAAGTCTTGGGAATCTCGTGACGACCACCAGGGTCAATTTAAAAGTCCGACGAAGGGTCATTTCAGTTGAAGCCAAGCCGATGACTACCTCGGCTTCGCTGATGATCCAAGGGACTATTATTAAAGTTGATGGATCTCAGAACTGTTTGTTATGGGCATAGGCATTCAAGATATTTGTGGGCGGCTGCAAAAAGGTTCCAATTCTTACTATCCTCCTAAGTCAACTCATAAGGATTTGGAGAAATGGGAGCATGATAATTATTTGGTGATGAACTGGATAATGAATAATGTGGAGTATTAAATAGCATCACATCTGTTATATAAGAAGACGGCGAAGGATGTGTGAGAGAGCCTATGCAAGAAATATTCTTGGAAATCCAATCGTTCTCACCTCGTAGATATATATTGCCATATATGGTCCATGTCTCAAGGAGAAAAGATGCTAATTGATTATTATACCGAGATGGAAGGGCTCTTTAAAGTGTTAAATGTGTTTCAGGCTTTTTGTTGTGATACTTAGACCAGCTAGAGACAGACATGGTAAGTCTATAGATTCTTAGATGGGTTGAACCCTAAGTTCTCATTTGCCCATGAGAACATTCTGGCCTTGGAGCTTATGCCTGATACGGAGACTGTATATGGTCATCTGCAGAAGATATCTTTGATGCTAGTCATCTTCCAATTGTCTCTACGACACCAAACACTGAGGCATCCAGTTTGGCTGTATCTGGAGGTAAAGGTAGATTTCGAGGGGGTCATGGCTATGGAGGTGGTCGTGGTCATTGACGTGGACAGGTCACGTTTATGAACCTTGTATCCATTGTCAAAACACTAATCACCCCTCAGAGAAGTGTTGCACGAAATTCGATTATCCAAGGAATCACTCCGTTACTACTGCAGTGGTTTAGGGGGAATTGCCTCCCTCCATTGACTCTACTTCTCCTATGTCATCTCCTGCTCCTACTCTGGCAATGGATGACTATACTCGTCTTATGGCCCTTCTGCTTCAGCCTATTGCCTCAGACACTACTGCTTCTCTGGCTGCCACTAGTAGTTCTACGAACCTTGCTACGTCTTCATCATGGATTATTGACTCAGGTGCTTCGAGTCATCTTATTGGTAAGGAAGATACTATTGTTTTTATGTGTAGGGCACATGATATTACTTTTGTTTGCTTGGCTAATGGCACATTCTCCTGCATTGGAGTTGAAGAGGTTCATTTTTCAAACAAGCTGAGGCTGTTTATTGTTTACTGTGCTCCAGAATTTCTGTTGAGCTTATTATCTATTTACAGATTGTGTAAGAAGTTTAAATGTCGTGTTATATTTGATGAGCATTTTGTCTATTTTCAAGACATCCGAACAGAGACGATAATTAATGGGGGGATTGAATGTGATGGACTATTATATTGATGCTTCCACTTTCTTTAATGGTGCTGCTTCTATTTCTATGGATTCAGTTTTTTAGCATCGTCGACTAGGACATCCTTCTGTTTCACGTCTGTGGAAAATATTTCCAGCGTCTGATATACCAAATAATTTAGAGTGTGAAGCTTGTCATCTTGGCAAGCATCACCATATTTTTTTTTCCTCTAGATAGAATAAATGATGCTCAGTACCCTTTGAGTTGGTTCATTGTGATGTTTGGGGTTCATGTCTAGTAACTTACCGGAATGTTTATCGGTATTTTGTGGTTTTTTGTTGATGACTTCAGTCATCTTTCTTGGACCTTTTTGATGTGTGATAAATATGAAATTCTCTATTATTCCAAATGTTTTCAATGAAGTTTAGAATTTTTATTCGACGCACATCAAAATTTTTCGTAGTGACAATGCATTGGAATTTATGTAAAAAGATGTGGCTGATTTTCTTTCTAGTAATGGTACCCTTCATTAAACTTCCTACGCACACACTTCACCGCAAAACAGAGTTGTAGAACGAAAATTACATCATCTACTTGATATTGCCAGTGGAGGTCTTGCGGATCTTACTTTGCCACAAACATAGGATCAGGCGTGATATCGATTGAAAGAAAATATGGCACAATAAAAACAATCCCACAATATATACAAAGATTTATAGTGGAAACCCCTGTGGGTAAAAACCACTACCTAAGCCTCCCAGCTTAGGATTTTTCCGACTAGGCAATGGTATTCAATCCACTAACGTATCACTTAAACGAGGGTGGCACAACCTCTTACAAACCACTTCTCTTTTACCAACAAAGGGAAGTCACCAACAATGTTGGAAATTCCAACACAAAGGGTCCCAACAATTGAAACGAAAGAAATAAATACAAAAATTAAACCTATGAAACCTTAAGGAATTAAAATATACAAATTGAGTTTTCTTTACAGAAGCGCAAACCGACATGCTTCTGAAGAGTATAGAAAAATGAGCATGAAAGCACGAGGAAGAATTGAAGTAGATGTGCCTTTTCTCTCTAAAATCTTTTTCAATGTGTTTGTTTAAATGAGGAGAGTGGAGCCCTATTTATATGTGAAAATGGGGCATTTTTAGAATGTTAGAAAAAATTATTCGAACCAAATTGGTCGATCAATTCTCATTTTGATCGATCAATTAATTTAATTGGTCGATCAAATATTTAATTGGTCGATCAATTTAACCATTAGGTTAATTTGGTCGATTAATCTTCCTATTTTAATTGATCAATTAATTTAGACGATCAATTCTAATATGTTAGTCGATCAATACTGTCTAAATATTTATTTTTTTACTTTGAAAAGTTTGTCTTTAATCGTGAGATTCTTTACAGTAATTTTAGACTCAAGAAATATAAAGAAATTACATTGATTAAAGATAATCTTCACTTTGATCCTCACAGAGGATAATTGACTTGATTTGTGTGAGCATGATCATGAAAGATTAGGTCACAATAAAATGTAATTTTGTTTCATCAAAACAGAGATCTCAACAGCCAGAAGCATAATGCTTGCCACAAATGTACCTAAGAGTTTTCGGGGGGTGCTATCCCAGCTTCCATTTATTTGATAAATAGATTACCTTCCCTTGTGCTTGACAGAGCTACACCATTACTATTGTTACAGCCAAATAATACATCTTTTGCATTGTCACTACGGATTTTTGGATACACATGCTTTGTTCATCTCTTGGCGACCTGTGACAAATTATCTCCTTGGTCCATTAAATGTGTTTTCTTGGGTTATTCTAGAACCCAAAATGGGTATCAGTGTTTTGATCCTACTGGAAGATGATACTATGTGAGATGTCTTCTTTATTGAGAAGACTCCCTACTTCTCTCATGAAGGGTCTAGTTTTGGGTGATTTTTGCAGGCTCATGGATGTCGTCATAGTTCTTCCATTCTTGTTCATGTACCTATCATGTAGGTGGAAGATAAAAAGGAGCCTCATTTCCCCTCACTATCATCAAATCTAGATGATCCACCACTGCAACCAAATGAGCTTTCTATTACTCTAAGAAAGTCAGTGAGATCTTGTACTTTACATCCTATGACCCATTATACTGCTACTGATCACCTTAGTCTAGACTTGCAGAGGTTTACTATAGCTCTTGTATCCATGGTGGTGGTCCCTAAACACCATGATGAGGCCCTCTGAGATCCTGGTTGGAGACAGGCAATGCAGGATGAGATAGATGTACTTATGTCTCGAAGTACATGGGACTTGACACATCTTCCTCCTGGAACCACGGTTGTAGATTGCAGATGGGTTTTTACTGTAAAGTGTAAAGTATCACTCGAATGGCACTATTGGGAGGCTAAAAGTCAGACTTGTGGCAAAGGGTTATACCCAAACTTATGAGGTTGACTACTTTGATACGTTCTCCCCAATGACATGTATAAACTCTATCTGGGTCATTCTCTCCATTTAGGTAAATAAAAATTGGTAAGTGTATCAACTGGATGTGAAATATGCTTTCTTATATGGTGATCTGCAAGAGGAAGTTTATATGTCCCAACCACTAGGCTTTTGTAGATGATTTTTGAGATCTCGTTCGTGAATCTTAGATGGCAATGTCCAAGGAATCTAATGCTACTAGGACAATAACTATGAAGCTGAAGAAAATGAGGTCGATGTTGATGTCATATAAAAAGGAGCTAAGGGTTTGGCGTAATAAAGCCAGGGAGGATGCGCTAGTAGGACTTAGTAGACTTAACAGATTGGAGGATGACAGAGTCCTAGATCAGCAGGAGGTGGAATCTAGGAAGGTCTTTCATTGGGTGGTCTACGGCAAGGATTAGAAACGGGAGGTAGAATGGAGGCAAAGGTCTGGTTATTTGTGGTTGAGAAAGGGTGATACAAATACAAGATTCTTCCACTTGGCATCCAATATTAGGAGGACCAATCTTATATCCTCTATGAGACTTCAAGTCGATGTGGTCTCTGAGAGGGATAAAGTTTGTGGTGCTTTTGATAGCCATTTCTATGATTTCACTAGGTGAGGTTCCTTAAGCAGGTGGTAGTGGGCAGATTTTGAAGTTCTTATGCTAAATGAGGATCAACTAATTATGGAGAATGAGGTCTTAGCAGCAATGAATGGTTTGAAGGCCAAGGCTTGCCCAATTCGGATGGCTTTCTAGTTCTCTTTTTTAGAGAATTTTGGTAGGTTGTTAAATACAATTTGATGGCTATGTTATAGAAGTTCTTGGATGGGAATCGTGGGTTTAAGAGGTTGAATAGGTCGTTCATTTTTCTTTTGTTGAAGAAGGCTAGGGCTCAAGGTTTTCAATATTGATATTGATATTGTATTGACAAGTGAAAAATGGGATATATCGTTGATATTGGGAAATTTTTTGGGAAATCTCTCCAAATGGCTTAAAATGTCTTAAAATATCAATTTGATGAAATTAACATTTAATAACCACTACATTCATGAAGAATTGCTTAAAAGTCTAAAATCATAAATTTTAAATGAAAACATAACATAAATATGCTACTTGTGTATTAATAATCATCGTAAGTCAAAACAATGAAAAGAAAAAGCACATAATATGATAATAACTTAACATGCTCATAATAATACTTACCAGAGTTGAAATATAATAATATTAATACCACCACCAAATAATGATTCACGAATCATGATTTCTTCAATAAAGCTTCGACAAAGCTGAATACCTCTCATTTGATTTCCTTCTAGTATTTGTGATACTCTGGCAAAGACACAATAGTTGTCCCACATCATGAAGTTGTATCGAGTATTATATTTATGAATGTATCATTGGTAGTCTGCCACTACAGTATACAAGTACTCCAAGATGTGGATTTGACTCCTGGTGGAGTTACTCCTAGTTAGACTCTAAGTTCTTGAATCTCTGGACCTAGTAGAATTACCTCGTCTTAATGTAGAACCCTAAGTTTCAGGAGGATTACGCTATCAAGTCCCACAACTTCCTGCACCAACAGCACAAGGTTGTCGACCACCTGGCTGCCTTCCTTGATTTGCATGCACATAGTCTACGTGGGATTATTCTCTCCCACGCCAAGGAGCCTCCACGCTCCTACTTGCGCAAATCCTGACATGGTATCAGAGCCTTCGGTCTAGGCCCCTGTGCATGTGGAGATTTCACTACACGATGATATCCACATCCAGAAAGTCCTCAACAGATCCAACACCTTACACGGAGAAGGAAGGCTAGAGTAGATGACGAAGTCAACCACGACAGTCAGAGATGCCACTCTTGGTCCAGGAGAAAGCAAGGTGGTTGTCTCTAGGGCAACCATCAAACTTAGTGGCACGTCCAATTATGTCTTGTGGGCTTGCGCCTTCAAGATATTTGTTGGAGGCCAGGAGAAGCTTGGTGTGCTCCTTGAGGAGCCACCAGAGTTGAAGGATGACAGGAAGAAAAGAAGCTTGAGGAGATTTATCAGAAGATATTTTAGGTCATATGGTACCTTTGTATTCGATTTTTTACTCTTCAAAAGAATTGGTTTTTTTTGAAAGAAAGGATACCAAATAGATCAAATGAGCAGAGAATGAGCACCATGACGATTGCTTCGACTCCGACTTAGGAGGAGGCACAGTGTAGCCTCTAGAATAGCACCAAGACTGTATCGACTTCTCCACTTTCTCTTGGTAACCTTGGCTCTAAGAAAAGCCGAAGGTCTTTTCTGGCTCACGAGCAAGGCATCATACTTTTCAAGGAGGCACGTGAAACCCTCTAACGTATCAGGGAATGTCGAGATGAAGGGTTCAACTCCCAAGCATAGAAGAAGACGCATGAAGAACATCCTCAACTTTTCAAGAGGAGCGATGTAGCAATATCAAGTTTGGCAAGTCGTTGTCCTCTCGGCCTTAACTTGAGGGGGAGAGTTGGGAATAAAGATGGACCACGTGGCACCGAAGATCATCCTCAACTCTTCAAGAGAAGAACGATGTAGTAATATCAAGTTCGGCAAGCCGTTGTCCTCCCCGCCTCGACTTGAGGGGGAGTGTTGGTAATGAAGATGGGCCACGTGGTAGCCATCCAAGCCACATGGTAGACAGTAGAGGGCCTACAGGGCCAGCGTTTGGTGGTCCAAGGGACCAAGTTGAGTCATTTGCTTAATTGT
This sequence comes from Thalassia testudinum, assembly GCA_037157565.1. Lineage (NCBI taxonomy): Eukaryota > Viridiplantae > Streptophyta > Magnoliopsida > Alismatales > Hydrocharitaceae > Thalassia > Thalassia testudinum. The sequence continues at coordinate 9,462,908 of JAZHRO010000010.1, read as the reverse complement.
TAAGTTTGCTATTTTTAGTAAATGGGTTTTAGAAAATATGTTTGGGATTTATTTAGTGATAAGATCTTTCCTAAAGTGATAAGATATTTTGTTTCCAAATGTTGGGATATATTCTCTCTATAAAAAGAGTCTTTCTTTGTATTTCCCTTTGGGTCATTAATAATATTTCCTATTCTATTACTCCATTCCCTCTCTCTTCTTCCAACAACATTACCACCGGTCACCATCAAGGCCCACGGCCTCCTACGCCAACAACATAAGGCCGTCGACCACTTGGCTGCCTTCCTTGATTTGTGTGCCACATAGTCCATGTGGGACTGTTGTCTCCCACACCAAGGAGCCTCCATACACCTACTTGCGTAAATCCTGACATTATTATTGAAAGGAGAGGCCCTAGCCTCTTTATATAGAGAGATGCAAGGGCATACATGGAAACCCAACCAAGATCTAAAAATAGTATTTGTATACTATTGAAGATTCCTTGCTTCAAGTAAACATTAAATAATGCCATCCCTTCAAGGTTAAGAGAAATGAGATAGGCAAAGATCTCTATCTTCAAACGTGAAGCCTGTCCTATATTTCCAAGAAAATAGGCTTTTTCCATGCCAAGACCTAAGAGAGTGAATTAGCCACTCCTATCTGGAAAGTTGGGAAGTGGACCTCTTATGTGGGTACTTGAAAAACTAAGCCTTTCCCACATGTAGACCTCAAGAAGAAATATGGGGATTTCTTTGTATAGGGACTCAAAGTACAATTGCCTAGAGAGTACCAAGAGCCAAGTAGAGAAAAACATCTTAACAAGTTAGAGAATTTAGGAAAGAGTAATTTAGCATTAGTTAAAAGTTATGTTTCATCTCTTTCTATTTTTAGAGATTTGATTTGATATGAATTTATTTCTATATTTTGCAAGATTAGCATTAGGATTGGAATTACTTATAATCCCTTCTCTATATAAGGAGGGGTTAGGGTCTTATCTTTTCAGAAATTCTCATTCTAATAAAATTCTACTTCCAAAATTCTTCATGTGGGAACAATCCTAGGGTATCCTCTACAATCGGTCCCCTCTCCTACGTGCGGAACCTTCTTTGCGTGCTTTTAGTTCTTGCACGCACATAGCACATGCACTACTTCGTCCTGCACACATTGTGCGTTTCTTCTTCTTTCTCACAATGCATTTACAAGCGAGCCTACCTACTTGTCACACCTCTACAAGTGGGTTGTCTCTTCATGCACAAGTAGCGTGCATCACTGCATCGACTCCACACAAACTCATGCATGATTTGCACTGACCATGCGCACACCAACATGCATTCAGTCTTCTCTGGTCCTGTGCGCATTAACGTGTGTGCTACCTTGTTCTTACGCACACTTGCGCACATCTATTGTGACCTTTGTGTGCATCTAATCGCAAAAATACATGGTTTGTTAATTAAACAATTTAGTGTTGTTGTAATGCATAAATCCGCTTTCGCTTTTAAATTTATAAACTTAGATAGTGGGGTATCTAGGGTCGTCCAAAGAGGCAATTTATTTGCAAAATTATGTCTCTTGAAGTTGGAAATCAACTTTCTTTTTGGTGTTTTTCAATATATAATTTTTAGGGTTTTTTTTTAATAACAAGGCGATGTGATTTTGATGGAGGAAAAGACTTAACACTTGATAGCTAAAATCTAAGTGGGAAAAATTGATTTCTTTCTAAGCTCACCCTAGGCATGTGGAGGCCTAGGGTAATTAGAAAGAAAGAAGGTAAATGAACTAAAGAAAAAGTAAACAGAATTGCAACAAAGATTAATTGAGAAAAATGCAACTTAAATTGATGGAGAAAGTGTTTTACACAAAAACCTAGTAGAGGAATGCTTCTACTACTAGTAAATAAAAATAAAGAAATTGCAAAACACTAATCCTCTGAATGGTGAAGAGAGGCTCTTGCCCCAACTGCGGCTGCTCCCGCAGTCAAAAAGTGCTCCTTCTCCTTGCAAACTCCTTCAAAGTGAAGTCCTCCTAGCAAGCCCTAGATGGGGCGTGCCTTAGCTCCTCCATAGGTGGATGGTTTCCACCTCAAAAGCTCCTCCAAGGGTGGGTGTGTACCACCCTCAAGATCTCCTCCAAAGGTCTTCCTTGCCTGGCTTCTCTTCTGGCTGGCTTGGGCACAAGAGAGAAGAGAAGAGGGGAAGGTACCAAGGGGACAGAGTGTCCCCTTAATCTTCTTCTTCTTCTTCTTCTTCTCTTGGCTGTGGGCTATAGGGTAGAATATAGGTAGAAAATATGTAGCCAAAGGTGCTTTAATGGTGGTGGTTGGTGGTCTTTTTATAGGAGTGGAAGGGGGTTAAGGATAGTTAGTGAATGGAGGGTTAGGATGGCTTGTAAAGGGTGGTTAGGAGATCTTAGGGTGGATAATGGGTGGCACCAAATGAGGGGATGTATGGCAATTTGGCGCCAACCCTAGGTGGGGACTAGGGTTAAGGGTTGATGGTGGTAGGGTTAGGTGGCGTGTAGGACATGTGTAGGGTTAGGATGGAGTTGTAGGGTGGTGGTTGGTGTATGGGTGGTAGGTATAAGGTGGCGCCAAGTGAAGGTTTGTATGAGGTGGTGGTTGGTGTGGGTTTAAGTAGAGTTGGCGCCACTTTATGTTGGTTAAGGGAAAGGGTTAGGTGGTGCCACTAGATGAAGGGTTAGGATAGGTTGTAGTGTTGGAGTGGTGGAGATTTGAGGTGATGTTGGCGCCAACATGAAGGGGTGTGGGTAGGAGTTTTTGGTGCCAACTAGAGGTGGTTTAGCGTTGGTTAGAGGTGGTTAAGGTAGGCGCCACCTAAGGCTTCTAGAAGGGGTTTATGTGTAGGGTGGAGATAGCCTTAGGTGGTGATGTGTAGGGTAGAGATTAAGGGGTAGTTGGCACCATTTTGAAGGGGTGTATGTGGATGGTTTTGGTGCCAACATGAAGAGGTGTGATGGGGTGGTGGTTGAGGAGGGTTGGCGCCAAAAGTAGGTGGGTTAGGTTAGGGTTTAGTTAGGGTTAAGGGGAAAGGGTGGATGGCCATGGAGGTGGAGCTAGTTGGGAGCTTAGCTAGTAGAGTAGAGGTGGTGGAGCTAGGGTTTTATGAAGGGAGCTGGAGAAAATAAACGTAGAGTTGGTTGTTGCTGCATCTGGAGCTGGATCTGATGAGGTAGCTTCATAGGGAGCTCAACTACTTAGCTAAGCTACCTAGTTCTTATGCTAGTAGCTAGGCTTGGGTAGTTGAGCTAAGTTGAGCTGTGGCCTCAACTTAGCTGGAGCTAGGTTGAGCTGAGATGGACTCCTGTCAACTTAGTTGAGCTAGCTAGAGCTCCCAGTGAACTGATGGGAGCTGAGATGAGCTAGACTCAACTAAGTTGAGCTGGATCTGAGCTAGCTTAAGTCGGGTTGAGCTGAGATGGGCTGCCTTAAGCTACCATTCAGCTAAGGTGAGCTGAATGGAGTTAACCCTAATCCAAGGGAGCTAGTATCCAGCCATCATGAGCTGGAATTAATTGAGTTCTAGCCTGATTGAGCTTCCTCTTCACCAGTTGCCTTCAAGAGTGCTAGGTTTTTAGGGATCTGTTAATCTGTTTATCCTTAACACTCCAAGAAACACATTAAAAATACAATAAAAAAATGCAATGCATGCCTAACCTAATTTATGCCTAAATGCAACCCAAAAACTCGTTTGCGAAGTAAAATCCTAAAAGCTAGGTTTATTTTAATGCATAAGAATGATGATAAACTGACATTTATCAGCATCGCACACTGATCTACTATGCTACACACCATTGGATTGGCCCTAAACACAATCTGTATCGAATTCCTTGTCCCTACCATCAATTCTCGTGGGGTCTTTGGCATTCGATGCTTTGAGATAGCATCACCCGTGGTAACCCCCAGAATCCTGGCTTTCGACACTTCGGGATAGTGTCGCCCATGGCATTCTGTAGTTAAATTGAGACCCTGGCAATCGACATTTCGGGATAATGCCACCAGTGACACTTGAACTAGCATAAGGTACTTTCGTGCCCCTTGTAGGATATTTAGATACCCTATGAGACAAGAACTGAGGAGACGGTATGTTATAACGCATCTTCGAGGGGAGTATTTTTTATTCCTCCGCTCCACCCCGTGAACTCGTCCAATCAACCGCTGCCTTCGAACAGCTCCTAAGTCAAATTTTCCGAAAATATTTTTAGAATAGACGCTTTTTGGCATTATTCTTCATTATACACACTGAACCAGATCGGTGTGTGATTTTTGGGTTCCTAGGTTACCAACTCTCGTAAACCAAAGGATAGGCAACGGGGCCGAATACTCCCTAAACTTTAGACTTAATACATTAGCCTTGTAATTCCCTTAACCTCTTGAGAAATAGTCCAGATCTTAACAAATACGTGAGTGTTTAAGCCTAAAACAGACCCAGGAGGTCTAAAGTCGGTATCCCTCACTTATCTCCTCTCTAACACTTTAGGACTTAATTGATCATTTATTCTAGCCCAAAACTTAGGTAAACTCTTCCATAATCAAACATGGGACCAGCACAATTTTGCACATTTTCCTCTCTGTGTCTCTCTTCTCTCCCTTTCTCTCAATATATTTGCAATTTAATTCACAAAGATTTCAACTCTTTTTTTTTTTTTTTTTCCGTAAGATGGATGCCCTAACTACATGCAGAAAATGTATACATGATATGAACAACCTCAGGTTATATCCCCCCATGCCTAAATTTGACAATGTCCTCATTGGAAAGTAAAAGCATGGAAAGATATTACCTGAGGTGGAGTTGGGATGTCTCTCAAATTGGGCTCTAGAAGGAAGGTAGGAGACCCAAAAAAAAAAACGTAACAAACCTGGCCTAGCGAATAAGTAATCCAAGATGTTGGCAAACTGGTGATTGAGAGTGATGCCAAATGCTTGCCACATACAGGTGAAAATCGAGTACTCCTATGTTATTGTTGGAGGTTTCACATAATACACATGAGTAGTGACCTTGGGAGTGCGTGGCAAGGAGGCAAAGGCTCCTCAAGTAGATATGTGTGGGAAAAAAGGGGGCGAAGGACACCCTAAGGATGATGGGTTTGTTGATGCAAAGGAAACATAATCGTTTATTTTGATGATAACAAAATGCTTGTTATCTTACATTTGCTTTTCAGTCCTAGATTTTAGGTCGATTGCAAATGTTACAAGTGTAAAAATGGAGTTCGAGCTCGTATCTATGGTGGATTGGAGGAGCTTGACGGAAGAGGAGCTTCGCGAGGAGCGAAAGCTTGAAGGAGATGAAGAATATGATAGATTTCCTTTCTTGTTCGTTGTACTTTATTTTTGTTTCTTTTGTTACTCTTTATTTCTGTCTTAGAATATTTGTTAAAGAGCCTTAAAGTTTCCTAACAGTAATCTTAGAAACACTTGTACAACCTTAGGATATTTAGACATTTTCGTAGAGAACTTAGAAAACTAAGATAGGCTTTAGACAACCTTTTTAGATGTCTAACACAAGAATCAGACGTTTGATAGTGAACTTGAAGACGTCTGAATGTTGGATCAGATGTCCAATCACTTAGGCTGGACTTAGTAGGTTCTATCTATTGAAATCAGACGACCAACCCGTAGTCCAGATGTCTTAGAAGACGTTTGATGACTTTGTTAGACATTCAACTAGATGACCGTTGGCCTTAGAAGTTAGCCTTAGAGGTTTAACCTTAATCTGACCTATTATTGACTTTCAAACGTCCGACATGCTTCCAAGACGTTTGATAAATAGACGTTAAGCCTTGATTAACCCCAAATCACTTCTCTTAAGTAATATAGTCGTTATGTGTCTCAGGAAATCCATTCCTGCAGTAATCTAGGTTTCCAGACGTCCAGATAGTGCCAGACGTCCAACCTATCATCTGACCTACTTTCACAAGAACCCTGTTTAGGTCTAACGTAAGGTAGGAAGGAAACTCGTCTAGAATTAGACATCAGATTTAGTTTCCAGACGTCTTAATAGTGTCCTCCAGACGTCTGACACTTGGCCCAGACGTTTGATGACCCTGTCAGAATCATTAATGATTTTGATTGCGACTTGATTTGCCTTGGGATGATCCCCAACGGCTACCTAAGGCTTCCAAAGCCTTCCTAGGCTTTCCTAGGCTCTCTATAAATAGAGTACCATTGCCTTGCAAAGACACACCAAGCAACACCATTTCTACATCAATTTCTGTCAACTTGATCATTAAAAGAGATCTAGCTCTCACAAGCTTCTGTTCTACATCTTGAGAGCTTTCCTCTCGCAAGCACTTGCTCTCCTGTCGTCGTTACGAGAGCACCATCGTGCCATTGCGTGGTTCATGCACCCGCATCATAAAGTCGACACATTTCCACCAAAGGGAAGTTTCCTAACTGCTATAGTAGCTAGGTTTTAATCTTTATGGCTCTATAGGATTGTTGTTTTTACTGTCTTTGGTTGGGTATTCGCTTTGCGAATTTCCGTTTCCATCGAGAAACTAAATACTCCTCGTGAAGAGGAGAGGTTTGAGGCACACTGCCCTTGTATAAAGTAGTGTTATATTGATGTTTAGTCAACCCTCGTTTAAGTGACTAGGTTAGTGGATTTGATTAACTTGGTCGATCGGAAAATCCTAACTCGAGATGGTTAGGTGGTGGTTTTTACCTGGTTTGGATTTCCACCTAAAAATACTTGTGCAAATTGTGTGATTGTCATTTTTGTGAGATTGTTTATTTGCTTCCGCACTTTATATTACTTTCCGCAAATCTCATCCCCTTCCGTAGGAATCAACAGGGTTGACATGGACAAGCATCGATCCATACTTGCCACCCTACCAAAAGATGTATTGGTCTGGCTATCCCCCCGTCAATCAGGAATGTGAGCAGAGATTTTAGGAAGCTATTTCTGTAGGAGTGTCTCTCAGGTACGGGGTAGGGAAAAAGGTCAAAGAGGGCTTGAGAGGTTCAGCATTCTTCCTCGACAACCATTCCAGTTCATCAGAAGTAGCCTTAGTTACTGATTGACTTCCATGCTGCCTATCATTGGTGTGCTTGTTTTGGAATGGGCCCAAATTTTCATCTTCCAAATCAAACCAACCAAGAGTGTCGCCCATTTCCTTATCATGTAAAGGTGGATTGAAAGTAATAAGAGTGTGAATGTCCTCAACGACATCCCCAGGTTCTTGTCCAATGCTAAGATCCTTCCCCTTGGGTGTATAGATTCCTTCACTAATTACTTCCATTTCTTCCCAATGTTTGAAAGGATGATCTTTGTCGTCAAAAGAAGGTAGGAATCCGGATTTGGCTAAATCAGTAAGCTCCTCAGGTGGTAAGTCCTTGAACAAAACATATTTCCCCCTGGAGGCACTCCATACTCTGAGTCCAGTCCCCTCAAAGTCATTATCATCCTCTTCTATGTTTCTTCCTTGGGATTTAGAAAAATCTTCAAGGCTATGATAAAATCAAATTTTCATGTCCTTGAGACTAATATTGATCCAAGTCTTCCCATTCAGTATCAATTCCCTCAGGGTCACCTGTGTTGGGTACTTGTAAATCCTCAGCATGTTCAGTGATAGGTGGAGAAGATCGTGGTTATTATCACTTTCTTCTAATATGATTTCGTCCAACATCCAAGACTCCTGAAATTTGTTAACTTCATAATCACAATCCTTAAGGTGATCTAACTGAGGTGCAAGGTCCTCATAAGTGTAAGGTAAATGTTCGACATCCTTAGGATGGGGTACAGATTCCACCTCAAAATTCAGAATAAGTGTTGGGTTGACTATTTGACTGCGACCCATTTCATCAAATGTAACAAAGACACCATTGTTCGAGTCAAGTTCTAATGGGACCATTTTTCCCTTCCAATTAAGATCAGGTGGATAATCACCAGGATTGCCTTTTGGTATGAGTCGGAGAAAATGAGTTATCTTATTCTCAAATGAAACCTTACACCTCTTTATATAGAGAGAGGTGTTGGGAAAAATACATTGTAAGTCCAACAGGACAAGAAACATGACATGACTCTAATAACTCTACCAACACTCCCCCTTAAGTTGGAGCATATATATCAATGATGCTGAACTTGGAACAACACTTATCAAAAGCAGATCTAGCAAGTGGCTTCGTGAATATGTCTGCAATCTGATCTTCAGATGACACAGGTGAAGTGTAGATAATTTCATGCTGTATCAAGTCTTTAGTGTAGTGGCAATCAACCTTAACATGTTTTGTCTGCTCATGAAACATTGGGTTGTTGGCAATATAAGTAGTAGCACGATTATCACATCTCATCTCCATTGGTCCCTCTTCTTGAATATGGAGATCATGTAGAACAGATCTGACCCAAAGCATCTCTGCAGCTATCTTAGCCATAGCCCTGTACTCTGATTCTGCGCTGAACCTAGATACCACCTACTGCTTCTTGCTTCTTTTCGTCACTAAGTTGCCTACCACATAAGTACAAAATTCAGTTGTTGACTTTCTATCTATCATGCAACCTGCATAGTCAGCATCAAAGTAGCCAACAACACTCATAGATGTGTCCCTCTAAAATAAAACACATCTGCTAGGTGCTTTCTTCACGTACCTGTATAGCAGCATCCTAGTGTTGCCTGGTCGGTTTGTCCATGAATTGGCTGAGCTTTCCTACTACAAGGGAAAGATCCAGACGTGTAATAGTAAGATACAACTACCGACCAACTGCCTATATGATTTGCTATCTATAGGCGGAGACTTAGTATCATAGAGATGCCCTTTGAGATCCATAGGTATATTGGCAGGTTTGGACCCCATCATTCCTGTTTCCTGCAAGATATCAAGGGCATACTTCCGCTGACTAAGAACAATGCCCTTTTTGCTGCGTGCCACTTCGATCCCAAGAAAATATCTAAGCTCACCTAGATCCTTCATCATGAAGGTATCAACCAACTTCCTTTTTACCTCAGCTATCCCAGCAACATCATCTTCAAAGAGGATCAGGTCATCCACATAAACAAGAAGCACAACCACTCCCCTTTTACTCTTCTTGACAAACAAGGAGTGATCAGCGGAGGACCTTACAAGTCCCATTACATGTACCTCCTTCGAGAGTTTCTGGAATCATGCTCTTGGATTTTGCTTCAAGCCATAGATTGCTTTCTTCAATCTACAGACACTCCCCTTGAGCCCCAAACCAAAGGTGGCTGTTGCATATAGGCCTCTTTCTGAAGATCTCCATACAAGAATGCGTTCTTGACATCCAACTGATGAAGAGGCCAGTCACAGTGAGCTGCTACAGACATCAAAATCCGAACAGTAGATAGTTGAGTAACCAGAGAAGGTATTAAAGAAATCTACCCCATATGTTTGGGTAAATCCCTTTGCCTCCAATCTTGCCTTGTAGCGAGAGATCGTGTCGTCTGGGTTGTATTTAACAACAAAGACCCAACGACACCGATTGTTCTAGCATGAGGCAAGGTAGTCAAGTCCCACGTCCCTTTAGACTGTAAAGCAGCCATCTCATCCTCCATGGCCTGACGCCAGTTTGGATCCAGCATGACCTACTGATGGGAGGTAGGAGCATACGTTGCAGATAGTGCTGCTGTGAATGCAGCAAAGGAACTATCGAGGTTGGCAGTAGAGACTGTCTGTACATTATGATACTGGGCACAGCTGCGTGGAGCCTTCCGAATAACAACTAGGAGTTCAAGATCCTCCTCACTTTGCTCAGTAGTACTAGGAGTATGAGACCAGAGGAACCTGCACAGGTACCACAGGACAACTGATGTCAGTATCAACACATACCTGACTAGGGAATGAGACAGGTGACTGAGGTGTAGGGGTGTGTTTTTATCGCCATGTATGTTGTCTGTATATCACAGGTAGCCTATATACCTGAGGATTTTCTGCTCTCTGCCTCATAGAAATCTCCGTGGTAGGTATATCCTCATGATGTGTAATAGGCATTTGCTCCAAGGGAACTGGTGGAACAGGCATAAGAGCCAAATTCCTCTTAAATGTCACCTGATGGCCATCTATAGAGAAATAAGGAATAGGCTCATGAAAAGTGACATTTACAATCACATAATGTTTCTTACCACGTGGGTCATAGCATCTATGTCTTTTGTGGGTGCTACTGTATTCGAAAAACACACTTTACTGCGCTTGGAGCCAATTTGTCTCTGCTAGGTCCAAGAATGTGAACAAAGGCAACACAGCCAAACATGCAAGGTGGAACAGTGAATAGATCCTTCTCAGGATGAAGAACCAGCCACGGAACTTGTTCTTGTATAGCTGAGTTGGGCAATCTATTAATCAAATAACATGCAGTCAACACTGCATCTCCCAAATATATCTGTGGTACATTATGCTGGATCAATAATGTTCTAGCCACATCAAGAACATAATGGTGCTTTCTTTTTACTACACCATTTTGTTGTGACGTATGTGGACAAGATGTCTGATGAATAATCCCAAGAGATCTATAAAAGCCTGCCAACTTAGATGTACAGAACTCTAAAGCATTTTCAGACCGCACAATCTTCACAATAGTAGAAAACTGAGTCTTGTAAGATAAATGTTTCAATCACTGATCCAACATCAGATTTATTTTTCAAAAGAAATAACCATGACATCCAGGGAAAATCATCGACAATAAGTAGATAAAATCTATGGCCCAGTCTGTCCAGGATACGACTTGGCCCCCATACATCCATATGCAGTAAATCAGAGATAACATTAGAACTATAAGATGAAGTAGAAGGAAAATTGGTCCTGTGATGCTTTCCCAGCTGGCATGCATCACATAATTTCTATAGTTGGTGAAATATAAGGAATGACACGTCGAAGCCTGTCCAGTGGTGGGTGTCCAAGATGTCGGTGCCACTGAAGAGCTGTACCAGCACTAAATGCAACCTCGCCTTGACATGTAGCGGCAACTGAATTCTGGACCAGGTGATACACACCCTTTTCCTCATGTCCGCCACCAATTGTCCTCCCTGTGAGTTTGTCCTGAAAAATACAGCCTAGCTCATCAAATATTACACGACAGTGTCAGTCTTTTGTAATTCTATTGACAGACAAAAGACTAATAGGAAATTCTGGAACATAAAGAACATTAGGCAATGTCAGTGTAGGAGTCAATATAACATCTCCTCTGCCATGAATCATACACTACCTACCATCTGCTACCTGCATAGATCTCCTTGAGGGGACATTATGAACTTGTCCAAAACACGTCTCATCCCCACTGAGATGTTGAGATGTGCCAGAATCCACCAACCACAATGTACTGTCATTGTTACCAGACTTGTAAGCGGAAGTCATACCTGAAGTGGCTAAGGTAGCGGTATTTGCGGTAGTAGCAGTAGTCTCCTGGGTCGGCTGGGAGAGACGCTGGATCATAGCATCATAGTCTGCACGGGACACCATGTCGCTTCCCTCCAAAGCGACAGCCTGGTTGGCCATGGGAGGTCGACCATGCTTTGTCCAGCAAGAGGCCTCTGTATGGCCTATCTTTCCACAATGTGAGCAATGGTGCAAGATCTGCCACTCGTACCTCGACCACCACGCCTTCTCCCCCTGGTGGATGGAGCACCACGTCCTTCTTGAGCAGCAGGAACAAGTATAGGGGTTTGTCCACTTTCTGACACGGGTTGCCTAACAACCACTCTGCTCATGCGGCTATAAGCCTTCTCCATATATGGTAGCTCAGCAAGAGTAAGGATCTGGGACCTAGCAGCCTCATAGTCAGGCACAAGTCCGTCAAGAAACTACAGGACAACATACTCCTTCCTATGTGCCCTCTACGTGGCACATGTGCAAACAAGTCGGCAGGCATTATATTTCTCAAGAAGCCCCTTTAGGGTGGCATAGTACTGCGACAAAGACTGACCCTCCTGTTTGAGACGACCAAGGACATGATGAATCTCAAATACTTTGCTGGAATTCTTTTCATGAGAATATGTATCGCGTCGAGAATTTCACATCTCCTTGGCTGTCTTGTAGTACATGATCCTATCACCAATTTGAGGTTCAATGGAATTCATGATCCATGCATGGACCATGGAATTATCTTTCTTCCACGTGGCATTTTTCTCTATTTTATCTTGTGGCTCCATCTCCAACAGTAGATGTTCCATGTCATGTCCCTCAACAGTCATGAGGAACGTCTGAGATCATCTAGCATAATTGGCCTTGTTTAACTTGGCAATAAGATCAAAGAAAGGAGATTTATAACCTCTGTTATCCATAGTAGTAACTGATGATACTTCCAAAGATTCTGAGGCCATTGTGCCTTAGGATTGTCACAAGATACCACAAGAGTGATATGAAATCAATACTCAGAACTGAAGACTTCACAACCAGAGAAAAAATGATTTCTTAAACATGAGATCTAAGGCAAAGAAACCCTAGAAAACATCTCAAGAATCATAGAAATCCTGTAGATTAGGTTTTAGCGCATATTAGGACATTAGGATGTGTCCTAACAGCTCTTGGGCAGGCTCAACCGACCCCAAGAACCACCACCATGACCTACAGGTGATGGGCGACGGAGGTGGCAACGCTATTGTGGTATGAGGCGGAGCTCCGGCGATGGGAGGTGCTGCCCCGAGGTCAGGGTAGGCGTCAAGGTGGTGCTCCGAGGTGCTGGACCAACTGTTGGGTAGTGCTACACCCTCAGGGCAATGCCGCGACCTCCAGATCGGCCCTTAACGCGAGGATAGGTGGCGCTGCAGAGCCCTTGAAGAGGCCCTAAGCGCTAGGAGGGGTGGCGCTGTAAAGCCCTTGAAGAAGCGGTGGTGCCTTCTAGGGCTCGAGGAGAGGTCCGCTAGGGCTCAAGGGAGAGGAGCAACTGGAGTCGCGATGGGCACCAGTAGCCGCTGCAACCGTTGCAGTAGCCTCCTAGGGCCGACGGCGGCTGGTGGTTGGCTGGCGATGGCTCTCGCAGGTGTAAAACGGGAAACTAGGGTTTTGGTAGAGGGGCATGGAGGCTCATGAGGGTTGAGATACCAGACCGCCAATCTAGGATTGCTGCTCTGATATCAAGTTGGAGAAAATGACTTATCTTATTCTCAAATGAAACCCAACACCTCTTTATATAGGGAGAGGTGTTGAGAAAAATACATCATAAGTCTAATAGGACAAGAAACATGACATATGACTCTAATAACTCTACTGGCAGTATGCATATCTCATGGGGGACGTCTAAGTGATAGCTACTCAAAACAAAATCCTGTTGTCATTGTTTTCCTCTAAATTGTCTTGGTAATCAGGGGCATAGAGGTAGGGATCAGAATTGACTATAGGAGGGTTACTAAGCTGGCTGATCTCTTCAGTTAATCTTTAACTATTCCTCAAAATCTCTCCCATAGAATCCATCATTTCTTTATGTTTTTGCATTTCTATCATAAAAGAGAAGACTATTATTAGATTGCGGAGGATAGTCAATCTCAGGTTCATGCTGGGGCCATCGACGCTGGGGCGGAGCCAGAGGTTTCAAGCCGATGTTGATGCTCATCGAGGAATGATCTCCAGCGAGGATCGTAGGTGAAGATCGCGTTAGCAGTGAAGTTCACGGCGATGCGCATATGGTGGATCTTGTGGGAAGATGGTGAGAACTGCGGTGTGGATCTTAGCGGCATGGACCTTGGCAATGTTGGCAGCGACCAACAGAGATGAGGATGCAGTGTCGATCTGGCGAGGAGGAGACGCATGCGATGCCCGAGGCTCGCGGCACTGGCGACGAGGAGCAGATGTGGCCACTGGTGGCTTCCGAGGAGGCGCTGATGGCGGCGGTGATTTGGGCGATGCTCATAGAAGATCAGTGTTGAGCGTGTGAAGATCTTTAGGTCTTTTTATTTTGAGGAGAAAAGAAGAGGGCAGGAGGATGTTGAAGAAAAAAAAAAGGAAGAGAAGAAAATCAAAAAATGATGAAGGGAAAAAAAAGGAAAGGAAAAAAAAATAAAAAATAAAAAAATGAGAATGAAAAAAAAAAGAGAACAAAAAAAAGGAAGAAAAGAAAAGAGAAAATAGAAGAAAAAGAAATGTAAAATAATGATGAGGTTTATAGTTGAGAGAAGATGTGAAGTCTTCTCTAGTTATTTAATGTTTTATTTTCTTCTCGTCGTTATTATTTTTCCTCCCATACGAATATGGGAGAAAGGGGGAGTGTGGAAGCCACTATAGTCACCCTCGTTTGGTAGTCCCTTTGTTGCAATCCCAAGACACGATAACATCCTTCAGCAGTTGAGGTGACATCGGATACCGCTACGAACTTGTTTAGTAGCTGATCTACACATGAGAAACCAAACTCTGGGAGGTCCAGAGTTTCGAGGTTTCCAAAGAAAGGGAGATCCATTTTCGAGGTCCTCAAAGGAAGGGCCTAGTCGGTTTCTATGTGGGAGATGCAGCTTCAAGGTCTTCAGAGGAAGACCCTTTTCAGGGATACTGAATGGGGAGCCATTAGTACCAGATCTTCAGAGACAGTCACAATTCTTTCAGCAGCTCCAGCCTTTGTTCCTGCCTGTGTAGAGTGGGTTTCTTTGTGTTACAAGCTTAGCATTCCATGCTTTAGCTTGAGGGGGAGTGTTGAGAGAATTGAGTGGTTATTTAGTGTCGCATTGGAAAGTGTGCACTTTGTGTGTGTGATGGCTTATAAATAGGCATATACTCCTCCCATTTTACTTTCAGAAGAAATATAGAGAAATCATGCCAATAGGGTGCTTCTCCCATGGTTTTCTCCCCGCTCCTCGTGAGTGGGGTTTCCACGTAAACCCAAGAGTTCCCATGATTGTTTATTGCTTTGATTTATGCTTCCACATTATTTAAACATTTTAACTAAAGCATATACATCTTTTAGATGTAGCCCGTACCTTGTTAATCCACTACAGTGTACCTCCGTTATATTGGGGAGATGCAGTCCTTACAGCTTACTATTTGATCAACAGGATGCCCAATTCAATACTTCATGAGTAGATACCATGGCATATTTTGCATCCCGAGTAGGAGCTTTTTCATGTACAGCCTCGTGTGTTTGATTGTGTTGCATTTGTTCACCTTCTTTCTCTAGGATGAGACAAATTGGCACCACGGGTAGAAATGTGTTCTTGCGATATTCATGAACTCAGAAAGGATATAGGTGCTTTGATCCTCGTACTGGTTGGCACTACATAAGTGCTAATTTTACCTTTCATGAGTCTATTCCATATTTTTCAATTATTGCTCGAAGTCTATCACCTGAGGTTACAGAAGCCCCCATGGCCATACCTCCTGTTCCTTAAGAGGAGATACCTGTTTCAGCTTCCCCATCTACTATGATTGGTCCTGTAAAGATTTTTGAGCCTGTCATTACTTACCAACAACCTCATCGTATTTTCCAGATGCCATCCTCTATAGCAACCACTGAGACACCATCTGCTCCACCCTAGGTGCCCTTTGACAGATTGCATAGTGGTGGTATGGTACCTGATGATAATGTTATATGTTCAGATGGGGGTATTTCTACTTCTTAGCCATCTCAGAAGGATCAGATGGATGATCGTAACCTTCTGATTGCCATTCGGAAGGCACCACGGAGCTGTGCCAGATGTCTAGTTATAGGGAGTTTGACTAGTGAGGGACTTGGTTCTACCGTGCGTTGTCTGCTACCAGATTCTTGTCACCTACCAGCAAGCCATGCTTGATCCGAAGTGGCACCAAGCCATGGAGGATGAGATGGCTGCTCTTACTTCAAGGTGTACTTGGGAGCTCACATCGCTGCCTGAGGGGGCTATTGTAGTCGGTTGTAGATGGGTGTTCGCACTCAAATACAACCCGGACGAATCCGTTGCATGTCACAAGGCACGACTGGTTGCCAAAGGATTCACCCAGACATATGGAGTGGATTTCTTTGACACATTATCTCCAGTTGCTAGGCTCTCTACTGTGAGGATCCTCATTTCTATTACAGTTCAGCGAGATTGGCATCTTCATCAACTTGATGTAAAGAATGCCTTTCTCTATGGAGATTTATAGGAGGTCTATATGTAGTAGGTCGCTGATTACGAGGTTCAAGGGGAGTGTGTATGCAGGTTGCAGAAGGCCATCTATGGCCTCAAGCAGAGTCCGAGAGCTTGGTTTCAAAAGCTTTCTCAAGTAGTAGACTCTGTGGGGCTCCTCGGATCATCTGCAGACCATTCCTTGTTTGTCAGGAAGACAGGGAGAGGTATTGTTGCTCTTCTGGTATATGTTGATGACTTGATTATCATTGGTGATGAAATGGCAGGTGTTGCTTAGATCAAACAGATTTTGGCATATTAGTTTGTGATGAAGGATTTAGGGTTGTTGAGATATTTCCTTGGGATAGAAGTTGCTCGTAGTAGGCGTGATATTGTTTTATCCCAACGGAAATATTCCTTAGATGTGCTAAAGGAAACAGGTATGCTAGGAGCCAAGCTAGCAAATATTCCCATGGATCCTAAGACACAACTATATGACAGTGATGCCGAACCAGTTGATAGTAGACAGTATCGTCAGTTGGTAGGAAAGTTGCTTTATTTGACGATTATTAGGCCAGATATTTCCTTTGTTGTAGGGGAGTTGAGTCAGTTTATGGAGAGGTCTACCAGACAGCATTGGGATGCAACAATGATGGTGCTCAGGTACTTGAAGAGAGCACCAGAATAGGGCCTCCTTTTCACTAGAGGACCCTCTATGATAGTGGTAGGATATTCAGATGCAGATTATGCAGGTAGTCATGATGACAGGAAGTCTACCACAGGTTTTTGCGCATATGTGGCAAGGAATCTGGTCACTTGGAAAAGCAAGAAGTAGGCTGTTGTGTCCAGATCCAGTGCCAAATTAGAATATGGTGCTATGGCTCAGACATCAGCAGAACTTATATGGGTGAGATCCCTACTGGATGATTTACATATACAAATTGATGGGCTTATGGAACTATGATGTGACAACAGGATTGCTACTTACATTGCCAACAACCCCGTGTTTCATGAACGTACCAAATATGTGGAGGTGGATTGCCATTATACTTTCCAATTCGGAGGTTCCAACTGTTGATATCTTCACCAAGCCATTAGCTAGATCCTCCTTTGATACATGCGTGTCTAAGTTGAGCATGATTAATATCTATGCTCCAGCTTGAGGGAGAGTATTATGGAGACTAGTTAGTTGGTTGCTTTGTTAGGATTATGTGGTGCTGTGTATTTTTTGTTTATTATTGTGTTCATGTGGTTATATTGTAATTTGCACCTACGTCTCTCTATATAAATAGAGGTAAGGTTAGAGAATAAACTAATGCCTCCGTTTGTTCTTAAAATAATTAGATAAAGCAACAAAAAGTTCCGAATCATAATCATATGAAATCAACTTACAATCTGGAGACATTGGGTATCTCACATGTGTCAGCAAATTGTTGCCTCTGGCTTAATTTCCTTTCTCATTCACTTTTCAGAATTGCTTCTGAATATAGCATGATGCCTTGATTTATCTGCATGCTAATGTAGATGAAGGAAACATAGGTGAAGCAAAATGCACATCTACCGATGGAAAGCAAGCTGAATTTCAAACACGCACAGTAGAAAAAGTTGAATCCAAGAGAATTGTTGTGATATCACCCGTTCTTGGAACAACGACAAATGGAAAACCTCAGAGTTCAATAATACCTGGAGATCAACCTGTAACAGAAGTTGAAATTACAGTAGAAGATCACAAGGAGCATGTTGCAGAAGAAATTACAACAGATGAACTTAAGGAGCATGCTGGTAAATACTGAAACTTAGCTTTATACATATCTTATTTCAATGTCCTAATTCATCTCCATATGTCCTTAATTTTACATTAAAAAAAGGTCCTAATAGAAATTTTCTTTTATTTCCTTTGTTTGTATCCTGCAATACAATGCCATTCAAAATGACAACAAACCAAAGTACTTAGTATATACTGTGTTTGGAAGGACTTGTTACAACGAGAAATCCCGTGATGTTGCCTCTGAGAGTGCTCTTACTTTTGTCCAGAAAGTGCAGGTGTAGATCTAATGAGCCCATTGCCTTGTCCTGAAGCGAGCAATGAAGGTAAAAATCCAATAGTTGATCTGAATTTGAAGTTTTTTTGACGTATGGGAGCAGATACTCTTGGAAAGGCTAAATATGTACAAATTGTAATGATGCACCAATCTTTCAGTATTACACTCGTCATCTTAGTTTTGAAATGTTAAAAGAACTTTTGGTTCTCATGCTCAGATTTTGTTGGTTATGACAGGCAGACTATTTCTCTTGAGAGAGATTTTTTTTGGTCAAATAGGCACTGAAGCTGTGATTTTTCGTATGTTCTACTCAATCTGAACAATTAAAAAAAAATAAAACTTCTTATAATATTTCTTTTATTTGTGTCCTGCAATTGAATGCAGATCAAGTATTTAGTGTCATCTTATTAGTATTTGGAAAGACATGCTACACTGAAAAATCTAGTGATGATCCCTGTTGAGATATTCCTAATATGTTAGCCCCTATGGTCTTCCTTATTTGTTATTTCCTTTTTTATTATTTTCATGTATGATGGTTACCTTAATTATGGCTCCTTGTATGGCAATTACCTTTATTGCAGTTGCCTTAGTTGTGGTCTCTTATATGGCAATTGCCTTTATAGCAATTGCCTTATCTGCCTCCCTTGGCCTTGTGGAGCACTCTACTCCACCTCTATATATTGAGAGGTTGGACAATGGAATAAGACAACTTACTCATTTCTTTGCACTTGGTATTAGAGCGCCAATCTTAGATTGACATTGGGGTATCCCACTAAAATAGGTCTCTGATCCAATCCACCAAATCCCTCAATCCTCCTCTCCTCTCCTCGCCTCTTCATGCCATCATCGCCTTGACTTGCAACAGTAGTGTTGACAGGAGCGGGGGTGGTGGTGGTGGTGATCTGTAGTAGCAGCAGCAGCAGGGGTGCCGTCGGTCGGCAGTCGCATCGCCGGTGGGCCCGTGTTGCCCTTACGCCAGCGAGGGGAGCAACAACAGTCCTTTTGAGGGCCACTAGTGATCCCTCTTGGCCCTAGCGTGCGCCTCCTGATCCTCGAAGGGATTGTTATGTGATTCTAACTTGATTTTCAAGGAAGAGATTATTTGAATTTCATGTTAGATCATTCTTTCTTGTGAGTTATGATGATTTTGTAGATCTGAAAAATTGATTTCATATCTGAGTTTGGAGAGTTCTATTTGGTCGATTGATCCCTTGGTCTTTGCTAGACACAATATCAGTTCAAGAGCAGAGATGGCATTGGATACTGCTATTGTGACAGGGATGGTAGAGTATGCAAGCTTGATGTATCAAGAGCATGACAGAAGTCACTGTGGTGCAGATGGTTGGTTGACTTTGGTGCTTCACAACATATTTGTGGCGATCATAGTTCTTTTTGGTCACTCAGTTATGTTGCACCAGGGAGAATAATACAGGTAGCTGACGGCAGGCACACTCTTATTGTTGGTTAGGGGGAGGTATCTATAACCCTCATTTTGCGGCTGCCGAGAGCGTTACATGTGCCGGAGTTTCCCATGAGCCTATTATCGGTGAGTAGGATTATGAAGGACCTTAATTGTAGGGTTATCTTCGATGATGTTGGATGTATCATCCAAGATAAGTTCATTGGGAAGACTATTGCCAAAGGCATAGAGGAGAATGGTGTTTATCATCTAGGTTAGGAACCATTTGTAGGAGTCAGTAGGTGTGATGGTGGGAGTGCCTTACAGTGGCATGTTCGTCTAGGCCACTTTCCTCTAGATTACCTCAGAAGGATGATTCCACATATCTCTCTTGTCACCACTATTCAGTGTGATGCTTGCTAGCTAAGTAAGCATCATCATTTCTTTTCCTACTAGAACTCTTGGATCAATGGCTATTTTTGAGCTACTTCATATGGATGTTTGGGGACCAAGTAGAGTTCCAGACATGATGAGACATCGCTATTATCTTGTAGTTGATGATTTCTCTAGAATGTCTTGGGTGTTCCTTCTGAAGAACAAAGTAGATGTTGGAGGTGTCATAGAGATTCTCCTTTTGGAGATCAGGACACTATACTCTACCACCGTGAAAATTGTACGGATAGATAATGCTCTTGAGTTCTGTACTGCGAGACTTACAGAGTTCTATAAGGCTCGAGGGATCATCCACTAGACTACTTGTCCCCATACCTCACAGCAGGATAAGGTTGCAGAGCGGAAGCACATACATGTGCTAGAGGTTGCCTGTACTCTTATTCACTACAGTGTTCCACAGAGATACTAGGAGGATGCAGTCTTAACTACATGCTATCTCATTAATAGAATGTCGAGCTCAATTCTCCACGAGCAAATATCGATTCTCCTACTACATCCAGATGGTGAGCTTTTCCATGTGTCTCCTAGAACCTTTGGGTGTGTTGCTTTCATTCATGTGCCATCACTAGGTTGTGACAAGCTTGCTCCTTGCACTGTCAAGTGTGTGTTCTTGGGGTACTCCAAGAGTCAGAGGGGGTACCGATGGTACGATCTTACCCATAGCAGACACTGTTAACGCTGATGTGACATTCCATGAGACCACACCGTTCTTTTTAGTTGCTGGAGAAATGAGTTCTCATAATGGTGTGGCTCCCATGCCTATTCCTCTCGTTCATTTGGAGGAAATTCCGGTCTCCACTTCTCAACTTGCTTCTTTAAGTTCCACGACCTCCTTGGATGATTTCCAGAGATTGCATGGTCCGATGCACATGTACAGTAGATCTCATACGACATTACAGAGGCCACCTTCCCCACTAGAAGATAATGCTCCACAGGTGGTTGAGATGGTATCTAGAGACAGTGACAGTTTGGTCAGACCTGATCCTCTTGATAATGCTGATTATAGCAGTAGTGGCATTCCTTCTACAGACGTTCAGATAAAGTGTTAAACAATTTTGACCTTCCTTTTGTCATTAGGAAGGCACCTCGCACATGTAAGTCCAAATACCGTGTTGTAGGCAATTTGGCTACTGTTGTCCTTGGAGCTAAGTTTGATTCTGCCAAGCACATACAGTCTCATGCATTCCGTATACATACCGGCAAGCCATGCTTGATCCAAAGTGACGTCAAACTATGGAAGAAGAGATAGCGGCACTCTGGAGTAGATAGACTTGGGAGCTCACCTCACTTCCTACAGGCGCACGAATGGTTGGCTTCAGATGGGTCTTTACCTTGAAATATAACCATGATGGGTCTATTTCAAGGTATAAGTCTAGGTTGGTGGTGAAGGGGTTCACTCAGGCTTATGGGGTGCACTTCTTTGACACTTTCTCACCCATTGCATGGCTTGCCACTGTTCGTATACTCATCTCTATTGCAGCTCACGGAGATTGGCAGTTGCACCAGCTTGGTGTGAAGAACACCTTTCTCTATAGCGTTCTTCAGGAGGAGGTTTACATGCAGTAGCCTCTGGGTTTTGAGGTTCAAGGGGAGTGTGTATGTAGACTCAGAAAGGCCATCTATGGCCTGAAGTAGAGCCCGGGAGCATGGTTTCGGAAATTCTCAGATGTGTTGCAGAAGATGGGGATGCAGAGATCTTCCTTAGATCATTCTTTATTTGTAAGGAAAATAGAGAATGGCGTGGTGGCACTCCTAGTTCATGTGGGTGATATGATTATCATCGACGATGATGAGGCTGGGATAAGTCAGGTCAAGGAGTCTCTTACACAACAACTTGTTATGAAAGATCTAGGCTAGCTTAGATTGTTGAAAGAATTGAGTAGTTGTTTAGTGTCACATTGGAAACTATGGCACTTTGTGTGTGTGATGGCCTATAAATAGGCGTGTACTCCCTCAGTTATTATATGAGAAGAAATACAAAGAAAACACTCCCATAGGGCTCTTCTCCTGTGGTTCTCTCTGCTCCTCGTGAGTGGGGTTTCCACGTAAACCCATGCATTCTATGATTGTTTATTACTTTGATTTATATTCCCACGTTATTTAAATATTTCAACTTGGAAGCAGAGCAGTTTTTTGATCTTGGGTTCTTTTGTTATCTTGAGATTTGTTGTTTATCTCTTTACATTATCTCTGATCTTGAGAAAGGAGTCTTCGATGCGAAGCGTTTCCTTGACAGGAAAGATGATCATCCCCATCCTGAGGATGTGGGGGTTGATGTGGGCCATGAAGGCCTTGTTGGCCTGCCTGCTATTGAGGATGTTGATGGCCAGCTTCAGGCCTTGCACCATTAGGCTAGAGAAGAGGAAGCTGAACGACACCACCTCAAACACCAGCAGCATCTTTGCCACGTCATCCCTAACGTCGCACGCTGACTTGTTGGTGAGGCTGCGCTGCCCCGGTGACGTCAGGGAAAGGCCCATGAAGGCAACCTCGCTGGTGGAGAGGTCGTTGGGCCTCAGGGGCTCGCAGGTGGGGACGAGCATTCGACGGGCCTCCGCCACGAGGGACCTCTTGGCGGGGGAGGGGTCGCAAACGTCGCGCATCTGGCCCATGACGGTGAGCACCATCATAATCTCGTCGACCCTCCTTAGGTCATGGCCGTCAAGGTTGAGGCGGTGACGGCAGTGCGGAAGGAGCTCTGTGGTCGGTGGTGGCGGCTGACGTGATGAAGTCATTAGTGATGGAGGTGAAGATCTCAATGGAGATCTTGCGAGGACAGCGGCGATGAAGGTGGCATTGATCTTGAGACGTGGACCTCATGCATGTGACGACTGCTGGGTTCGGAGGATTTTAGAAAAAAAAATGTTTGGAGGATTCGTTTATCTCTTTGTCAGGCTATAAAGGGATGTCAAAAAAAAAGAGAGAAAAAAAGGAAAAAAAAAAGAAAAAAAGGAAAAAGATAGAGAGAAAAATTGAAAACAAAATTTAAAAAAATTAAAAAAAAAATGATGAAAAAAAAATGAAGTTTATGTTTAAGAAAAGAGATGGAGAAGTTTTCTCTAGCTTTTCAGGTTTTATTTTTTTTCTCGTTATTATCTTCTCCTATACGAGTATGGGAGAAAGGGGGAGTGTAGGAGCTTGTTGTAGTCACCCCCATTTGGTAGTCCCTTTGTTGTAGTCCTAAGGCACGATAGCATCCTCCAGCAGTTGAGGTAACATTGGATACCGCTACGGACTTGTTTAATAGTTGATCTTCACATGAGAAACCAAACTCTGAGAGGCCTAAAGTTTCGAGGTCTCCAGAGAAAGGAGATCCATTTTCGAGATCCTCAGAGGAAGGGCTCAGTCAGTTTCTATGTGAGAGATGCAGCTCCGAAGTCTTCAGAGGAAGACCCAATTTCCGGGATACTAAATGGAGAGTCATCAACACCAGATCTTTAGAGACAACCACAATTCCTTTAGCAGCTCCAGCCTATGCTCCCGCCTGTGTAGAGTGGGTCTCTTTGTGTTACAAGCTGAGCATTCCATGCTCCAGCTTGAGGGGGAGCATCGAGAGAATTGAGTGATTGTGTAGTGTCACATTGGAAACTATGGCACTTTGTGTATGTGTGATGGCCTATAAATAGGCGTGTACCCCCTGAGTTATTCTTTGAGAAGAAATACAGAGAAAACATGCACATAGGGTGCTTCTCCCATGGTTTTCTCCCTGCTCCTCGTGAGTGGGGTTTCCACATAAACCCAAGCGTTCCATAATTGTTTATTGCTTTGATTTATCCTTTCGCGTTATTTAAATATTTCAACTTAGATACTTCCTAGGGATCGAGGCGGCTAAGAGCAGAGATGAGATTATTCTCTCTCAACGCAAGTATGCGTTGGATATTCTTCGGGAGATGGGTATGCTGGGGTCCACGCCAACCAACATTCCTATGGATCCTAAAGCACATCTTCATGATGAGGAGGCAGAGACAGCTGATTGCAGATCATACAGGTAGTTGGCTGGCAAGCTACTTTATCTTACCATTACATGACCCGATATTGCACTTGCTATAGGCAAGCTTAGTCAGTTCATGGATAGACCAACCAAGCAGCACTAGTAGACTGCTATCCAGGTGCTTAAGTACTTAAAGAAAGCACCTTGATGTGGTATTTTCTTTCAGGCTGGGGTTCCTATGACTGTGGTGGTATACTCAGATGCAGATTATGCAGGGTGTGCTGTAGATAGGAAGTCTACTACAGTCTTCTATACTTTTGTTGCAGGTAACCTAGTTACCTAGAGGAGTAAAAAACAGGCTGAGGCCTCTTGTTCTATTGTTGAGTCAGAATACAGGACCATGGCCCAGACTGCTACTGAGATGATTTGGATTAAATCCTTGTTGCGGGATCTGCATGTTCATATTAAGGAACCTATGGAAATGAGATGTGACAATAGAATTGCCACATATATTACTAGCAATCCCATGCTCCATGAGCAAACCAAGCACGTGAAAGTTGACTGTCACTATATTAGAGATTTGATCTAGCGTGGGGTATTGTGCACAACATATGTTGCTTCAGAGGACTAGACGGCTAGTATCTTCACGAAGCCCCTGCCACGTGGAGCATTGATACATGTTCCAAGCTGAGCATAATTGATATCTATGTTCCAGTTTGAGAGGGAGTGTTGACATCTCTCTACTATGTTAGACCCTATGGTCTTCCTTATTTGTTATTTCCTTTTTTATTATTTCCCTGTATGATGGTTACCTTAGTTGTGGTTCCTTATATGACAATTTTCTTTATAGCAGTTGCCTTAGTTGTGATCTCTTGTATAGCAATTGCCTTATTAGCCTCCCTTTGCCTTTTGGAGTACTCTACTCTACCTCTATATATCGAGAGATTAGATAATGGAATAAGACAACTTGCTCATTTCTTCCCACTATCACTTTGAGAGTGCAAATACTTTGATCTAGAAACTGCAGGAGTGGATCTGAAGAGCCCATTTTCTTATGGTCCTCTGGTGAATGAAATTTAACAGACCTAAATCCTACTTCATTTTAATCAATGCAAATGGCTGTGCTTGAAAGGCCTAAATATGCACAAAACTGTATCAATGTACTATTTTTTCAGAACTATACAGTATGCTGCTTGTGCATGTCATATCTCAGTTTTGCAATAATATCATATGTGGTTACCATACATGCCTTCAATATATCATTTACTCAACATTTGGTTGGGCTAGGAGGCTTCAAGCAACCAAAAAATTGAAAAAGAACTTTTGATGCTCAAGTCCAGATCTTGTTGGTTACAATAAGCATACTATTTATCCTGAGAGACATTATTTGATTCACTGCATCCATCTGAAACAGCAGTGGCAATCACCCCATTATTGGAGCGGACACAAAAACCAGTTACGAAAGTTGCACCACTGCTAGAACCTCAAAATGACTTGGCATTACCTGTTCCCACACAGCCAAGTTCTGTGCATGTTGTTGACATGCCAGATACAAGTACTCAAGGTGGAAGAACACGTGACTGGGATGTGCTCAAGGCTATAGTCTATGGTGGTTTGGTCGAGTCAGTCACAAGCCTTGGTGTTATCTCTTCGGCTGCCGGTTCAAACACCAGCACACGTAAGTTTTTTTTATTTTGCCAAATCATCTTGGAACCTCAATACAGATCTGGGCCTGTGTCTATCAGTCCTTCATAGAAGTCAACTGCTGTCAAATGCATATGAACATCATCAATGCAAGCTGTGTACATGAGTTTGTTGTTAAGTGATTCTGGCCTTGGATTCATTAGTTAAATTGTAGATTTTCATGGACAGAGATTCTAGATGTTTGTTTTTAAGGCAGATGTAGAGAAACTAAAAAAAATCTAGGGAGTTCTTTGGATGCTATTCTCATCACATTCTATGAATAATGTAAACTATCTTTCATTTATAATCCATAATTCCTGTATGTTAGAAGTATTCAAGCTTTTCAGATTTCAAATATAAACACTTCCATGCAGTTCTTTCACTGTTGGTTTTTGTGCATTAAGAACAAGAAGTTGTTTCAGCTCAATGATCCTGGCTTTCGTTTCATATGGCTAAATTGTATGTTTCCATGAATAGCCTGCTTTATAGATGCACTAAAAACTTTAAAAGGTTCTTAGGATTTTGTTATCACCACATTTTATGCATCATGTTTGTCCTCTCTTTCTTTAATTATCCAGCAAGTCCTCTGCATTGAAGCATCCGAGTTTTTCGATGAATAAGCATTATCAGATAGTTCCTTCACTTTTATGCAATAAGTGAAAAAGGCTATTCATTTCGGCTGGTGTTAAGAAGATAAGAAAATTTAGAAGAGGCTAACATGGATGAGAGGCTTCTCAATAAATGGTTTCGAGTGGATTGGCCTAACTATTAATATTAACTACTCAACTTCTATATCTTTACATGTAGAGCTATTATCTTTACAATTGTTATCTATTATTATAATTTTTTAGTGATACCTTGTGTCTATTCATCTTCTTTACCGGATGTGAGATTGGTTTTTTCTGAGGTATTTGGTTGCAGTCTATACAATGCTTCCTTGGCATAGTGATTTGTTGCGAACTGTTGAGACTCCTATTTATCTCTAGATGTTTTATCACTTTTGCTGTATTTTGTTATTTTTATTTTGATCTAGACATACTGTTATTTACCTAAACCTCTCTCTATATATAAAGAGGTATTGGGTCATTTTCTAAGAAATAAGATCAATCATTTTCTCCTATTTGGTATCAGAGCGCGGTCCTAGGTTGGGTTTCTGAGATCCCACTAAAAAAGGACCCCCAAACCCTAACCCCCTTCTCCTTCTTCTTCACCACTGCCGTCCTCCTCCGTTAAACCAGCCCCCTTTCTCCATCGTCGCCAACCATAGTAGCGGCAACGAAGGGCTAGAGCGGTGCCATGGGAGCCCTGTTGGCCCCTATAGCAATTGTTGTAGCAGTCCTCTTGGTGGACCAAGGTTGGGTGACAGCTGTAGAGGAACCCTAGGCCTTTGCCAACCCTAGTTAGTTGTGGCCCTGCCAGCCTTCACCGCTGTGCGCGGTCCACCAAGAGGCGTAGTGTTGTTGGGTCTTGGGTGATCTCCACAGAGGGTCGCCTACCTATGTGGGGTGCGTTCAGCATCCCCTAGACAATTGCGTACCCCGCTTCCTTGCATAGGCGACATTCTCTATGCCTTGGACGCATTTCTCCAATCATAGAAGCCTTGGATCTTCGCATCTAAGGTCTGATCCACCCTGGTTGATGCTTCATATGGTCTGAAAAATTATTCGGATCCTAGTTTGGTTGTCTTTCCTATCTCGATGGCAAGTTCTAGCCTTTGGTGATCCACTTCGTCCTTACTAGGCACAATGCCAATCTCAGGAGGAGCAAAAGATGGCATTGGATACCGCTATTGCGACAGGGATGGTAGAGTCCGTGGGCTTTATGCTGCAGGAGCATGACAGGAGTCACCATGGTGCATGATGGTTAGTTGATTCTGTTACTTCACAACATCTTTGTGGGGATCAGAGCTATTTCCAGTCACTCAGTTTTGTTGCACAAGGGAAAAGGGTACAGGCTGCTAATGGCAGGCACACTCTTGTTGTTGGCAAGGGGGAAGTGTCTGTAACCCCCACATTATAGCTGCCGAGAGCACTACATGTACCGAAGTTTCCCATGAGCTTGTTGTCTGTGAGCAGGATCATGAAAGATCTTTGCAGGGTTATCTTTGATGAGGTTAGATGTATTGTCCAGGATAAGTTCACTGGGAAGGCCATTGCCAGAGGTACAGAGGAGAATGACCTTTATCGCCTTGGCTAGGAGCTTTTTGTAGGAGCCAGCAAGTATGATGGTGGGAGTGTCTTGCAGTGGCACATTCGTTTAGGTCACATGCCTCTGGATCGCCTGAAGAGGGTGATTTTACATATTTCATCTGCCACTACTATAGGTGTGATGCTTTCTAATTAGGTAAGCATCATTAGTCTTCTTTTCCTACCGGTACTCCCAGATCAGCGGTTGCTTTTAAGTTACTCCATATGGCTGTCTAGGGATCGAGTAGAGCTCTAGACAAGATGGGACATCGGTATTATCTTGTTGTTATTAATAATTTCATCAGAGTATCATGGGTGTTTCTTTTGAAAAATAAGGGAGATGTTGGAGGTGTTATAGAGACTCTTCTCTTGGAGATTAGGACTCAGTATTCTACCACAGTGAAGGTTGTACGGACAAATAATGCCCTCGAGTTCTGCACTGCTAGACTTACGAAGTTCTACAGAACTCGTGGGATTATCCACCAAACCACTTGTCCCCATATCTCACAACAGAATGGGGTTGCAAAGATGAAGCACAGACACTTGTTAGGGGTTACCTGCACTTTTCTTATCCGCTATAGTGTTCCACAGAGATACTGGGAGATGTTATTTTGACAGTGTGTTGTCTCATTAACAGGATGCCAAATTTAGTTTGTCACGAGCAGATATCGATACTTTTATTACATCCAGATGGTGAGATTTTCCATGTGTCTCCCAGGACCTTTGGGTGTGTTGCTTTTGCTCATGTACCATTACCAGGTTGTGACAAGCTTGCTTCTCGCATTGTTAAGTGTTCTTAAGGTACTTTAGGAGTCAAAAGGGGCACCGATCTTATGATCCCATCCACCTAGGCATTATGTCAGTGTTGATGTGACATTTCATGAGACAACACCATATTTCTCAGTTGCTGGACAAACAAGTGTTCATGATGGTACAACTCCCTTGCCTATTCCTCCTGTTCCACTAAAAGCAGTTCCGATCTCCATACCTCAGCTGGCTTCTTCAGGCTCTACGATCTCCTTGGATGACAATTAGAGATTCCATGGTCCACTGCACACTACAGAGGTCATTGTCCTCACTAATGATTGATGCTCCAAAGGCAGTTGAGATAATTTCTGAGGACAGTGACAGTCTAGTTCAACCTGATCCCCTTAGTAGTACATATTACAGTAGTAGTGAGGTTCCTTCTATAGATGTTTAGACAGAGGTGCCAGACAATTCTGACCTTCCTATTACCATTAGGAAGGCGTCCCACACATGTGAGTCCAGATATCGTGTTGTAGGTAGTTTGGCTACTGATGGTCTTGGTTCTTAGTTTGGCAATTTTTGTCGGGCACTTACAACCTTACATTCCATTTACGTACTAGTAGACCATGCTTGATCCAAAATGGTGTCAAGCCATGGAGGACGAGATGGCAACCCTTCAGGACTAGTTGGCTTCAGATGGATCTTTACCTTGAAGTATAGGTCCTGCGGATCTAAAGCGACATGGGGAGGGGTGAATAGTATCGCTTGAAAATTTTAAAAACTAACTATGAGATAAATAAATTCAAGTCACAGTAAATCATACACAATGACACTTGAATTTATAGTGAAAATCTTCTCGGGTAAAAATCATTACCTCCCAGCTTAGGATTTTCCCGATTAAGCAATGCTAGTCAATCCACTAACGCACCACTTGAAGTGAGGGTGGCACAACCTCTTACAAAATCGCTTCTCTTATCAATCTGAAGAGAAGGCAACAACAACGGGTCTTCCCAACAACTTGGGACCTGAATCAAAGCAGTACATAAAAATGATTATAATAAAATCCTATAGAACCTTGATTAACGAGATTTCGTTGCGAAAAATTGGATTTGGAAAAATCCGAGTCATTGTAAAATTCGCAAGAAAATCCACTACCAAATAAATTTGCTGAAACTCTAGTGAGTTCTGGGTCGAACACAGGGAGGCAAACGTTTGATTAAAAATCACGTTTAGAATTATTGTCACAAAGTAGAATAGCTGGTTGAAATTAATCTATGCTAGCTATTCTACTTAAAGAATGAATAATAGAAAAGAGATAGAATAATACAGAGAGAGAGAAAATAGAGAGAATGAACAAATATTTCATAACCATAGGAGTATGTTCATTACATCTACTTGTTACAACTACAAAGCTAAAAATCTATATAAGAAAGCGATAAAAAGATGAAGATCAGAAAATCCTTCTGGACAGCTGCTTGGAGGACGAGCCGCGTTGACGGAGCGCCCGGAAGAGGGTGGTAAGATGCTAAACGAGGGAGAAGGGAGTTGAAGGACGGACGATGAAATAGGGCAGTGTCACAGCGGGATCCGCTTCCTGAATGGCTGCGAGAGGACAACCACAGGCGCTTCACGAACGGGGGTGAGAAGTTGGAAATTTATTTTTAAGATTCTAATGGAGCATCTCGGGCATGAGACTAGCTCTTTAGAGCTCTGGAGAGGGTGAGAGGAGAAGAGAAGGGATGAAAAAATGTGTGGTAGGGGTGGTCCTTTTATAGGTGAGGTTTGAGGGCAAAAAGGATGTTTTAAGCTTTAAAAGAATTAACTTAGGGTCTTTAGTGACAGATGCAACCATTGTAGTTAAGCATCAGTGAAGATGCGCGGAGGGAGAAGGTGCGTCGGATCTTGATTGTATGGCACAGATCGCGCGTCGCTTTGGGCGTGCGTTACACGTGGCGAAGGGGCGGCTGTTCTTAGTCGTTGGATCACGAATGAACAACCAAGATCACACGCGGTTCGCCTTCAGAACGCGCCAACGGCTCCACGTACGATCACGCCTGCGATCGCACGCGTGTGTGGCACTCATCCAACTCACCTAATTGCTCCATGTGGTTGCACTACAACTGCTTGATCTTGATCGCATAGCCAAATTTCAATTGCGCGCCTCTTCACGAAATCCACCCCCTCACCATGGCTCGATCGTGCGTCACCTTTTCGCGAACATCGCGCGCAACTGCTGCGCTAAGGCTTTGACTTTGTCACATTTAGGCTTTAATGCTCACACGCTCATGACTGTTGGATGGCAATCCAATGGTCGAGATCACTCAACGCTTACCTTCAAATCTTGTGAAGCATGGCTGAGATTGAATCTTAACCATTGGACCTTTCGATCGACGGCTGGGATTGATTGGGCGGGCGAAGAGGGAGTCCTGCAAGCGGTGTGGGGCGGTTGTGATGGTGCCATCATGGTTGTCCATCTTCTTTGCTTTGTACGTGGTGCCACGGTTGTCGGATTGAACCTATTTTCACGCCATTAGGCTACGATCGTTGATCCAAATCCATCTGTGCGGTTGTATTTGTCATCTGAGGTACATATTTACACCACTTTGCCCCTTGACATCTGATCTTTCTCGGACTGCATCTGATGTTACGGAGGTCCGATTAGGGCGATCTCGGAGGCGTTGGACTTTGATTATCGCCTTAATCAGATCCGTTCAGTTGGATCTTTAATCTGAGGCCCCAGAATGATATTGCCTTGTCCCCTTGCCACAGAAGGGCAAATTAACCTATATTTTGTACAAACTAATCTAAATGCAGAATGATGCATGCTATGCAATATTTATAATGCTAAATGCAATTATACGTTAAGAACACGCATAAATAGACAGTTTATGTGAAATAAATGTGTCAGCATCACACTCTCATGCGTATCTTTTGCTAGTCCCCAGCAAAACTATATGTTATTTATAAAAGAAGTAGAATCAAATTACTTGAGTAATAATTATTTCTCAACACTAAGAAATTTCTACTAAAGACCTGAACTACAGAGACTCAACAATTCCTAGGTGTCTGCCAAAATATAGATCGCCCCTAAGCCCTTACCTTATTCAAAAATAAATACATCTTTTTCTATTTCTTCTTTTCTTTTTTTTTTGGGTTTTGTTTTTGAGTTTAGAGTTTCGGGATAGCTTTCTACGGTTACCCAACCCATCCAAAACTCAAAAAGAACTCTAAGTTCTAAGCATCTTTTTGTGTGGATGTGATAGACTCATTGATCGGCAATCAGAATGGACTTTAGTTTTCCATGCCCCTAGGTGACCTTGAAAAGAAATTTTGTCTACAGGTGTATCTATTCGACCGGTAGCTTTCTCCCTACTTTTTACTTTTTATGGGGTCAACACAAGGGCGAACCCAGTGTATATCTCTCCAACTTATTCTACTTCTTCGCTTCTTCCTAAGTGTTTGGAATTAAATGTGCATCTCATGAGCTTGGTTCTAAACAACCGATCAATGGGTTGTTACCCACGACAACTTACCAGCCATACTTGTGCGGTGAAGTGTGATTTATTTTTTCTTCTTTTCTATTTCTCATGATTTTTTATTTTTGGATATTTTTCTATTTTTTATTTTTTAAGTAGGTGACTTTCTTGATGTAAGATTTACCTAAAGGCAGCAGAAAGAGAATGGTTATGTGGTTAAGCTCTGAACAATCGGTCAATGGGTTGTTACCCACGATAACTTGCAAGGTATACCACCCTAGAAGGTTCATTATCTACCCAATTTTTGTTAAAATTGCCGAAAAGTGAGTCAGTGTAAATAGTGTGTAAATAATTACACTATAAGTCCTTAAATTAGAGGGCGGGTTGATAAGTTGTGTACTTATCACCCTAAATTATTTAACCAATTAGAAATGAATTTTTTGAATGGTGAGGACTTGAAAATCAAGCCCACATTTTAGTAGATACTGGGCTGATTAAGCTCGAAGACCTCATGGGTCAAAGTGTTTAGGTTCGATTATATCATTTCCTAAAGTTGAAAAACTCTAGTGCCTAAGTTCTCTTTTCTTAATTCAATTTTTTTTTTCAGAAAATAAAAATAAAAATAAAGAGAAAATAAAAGGAATAAACAGAGCTAATGATGTAAATACGTTTATATCACATAAACTGTCTATTTTTACATGTTCTTAGATGTATGTTGCATTATACATTATAAATATTGCATAACATACATTATCTTGCATTTAGGTTAGATTGTATAAAGTTTAGGTTAATTTTCACTTTTTGTAGTCAAGTAATAGGGTAATATCATATCGGGCCTCGGAATGAAGATCTAACCGTACGGATCTGATCAGGGTGACAATCGGAGTTCAACGACTACAAGATCTCCTTGATCGAACTTCCGTAGTATCAGATGCAGTCTGAGAAAGATCAGAGGTCAAGGGATCAAGATGGTGTAAATCCATATCTCAGATGACAAATCCAACCAAATGGATAGGTTCGGATTGACAATCGCAGCCCAACAGTGCGAAAATTAATCAAATCCAACATCCGTGGCACCATCTACAACTCAGAGAAGGTGAATGGCCAAGATGGTGCCACGTGGTGCCATTTCAGCTGCCTAAACCCGACCCATCATCTCCGCTCAGCTTCTAAAGGTGTGGACGAGGCGAGATCTCAACCGTTGGATCTTGATCCAATGACTAAGAGAGCGTAGCTGTCAAATGATCTCCACACCAATCCACGGAGACAGCACAGTGGAGAACACCTCCACACCCAACTTCGCGACGCACGTTTGAGTCCTCTACACGACTTAATTCAGTGTAAATGCAAGCACGGGTCAATTGTGGCTGTTGGATCGTGAGCGGGCGGTAGATGTGAGCACCATGTGGCGCACCTAGAAACGTGGAACGTTGAACGCACAATCGGATGCGCATTTGAATGCTCGATCGCAAGCGGGCGCGCGATGAGGTGTGATGACGTTTAATCCGTCCAATCTCTTGATCGGACTGCTGATATCGCGAGAACGTGTCCATGCATTGAGCGCGCGGGAGAGGAAGAGGCGCGGCACGTGCACGAACGTAAGCCCACATTCAGAGCTTTAGTGAGGAATAAATTCGTCACTAAAGACCCTGACGTTAATAGTTTAAGATGAAATGACCTAATTACCCGCCTACGACTTCCAGTTCTTCATCCCTTCCTTTCTTCTCTCAACCCCTCCAAAGCTCTAAGAGCTTGTCCCAAACACAAGATGCTCCAGTAGAGTTTAAAATAGATTTTTTCCACCTTCTCATCCACGTTTGTGGAGCACCTGCGGTTGTCTTTTCACCGTCGTTTGAGAAGCATATCTCGCTGTGACGTCGTCCTACCCTGTCGTCCATCATTCGTCGTTGTTCTCCTTTGTCCCGCGTCTCATCACCTTCGTCTGGGCTCTCTGTCAACACGGCTTGTCCTCCAAGCAGCCATCGAGGAGGATAACTTCTCTCCACCTCTTGTATTGCTTTATAGTGTAGATTTTCTGCTTTATAGTGTAACGAGTAGTTGTAATGAACATCATTATGTGGTTATGAAATTCATGTTTATTCTATTTCTATTTTTCTCTTTATTTGTATCATTCTTTTATCTCTCTTCTATTCATTGTTCTTTAAGTAGATAGCTAGCGTAGATTCAATTTAACTAGCTAATCTGCTTCGTTATAACAAAACAAACATGATTTTTGATCAAACATCCGCCTCCCTGTGTTCAACCCAGAATTCCTTTTGAGTTTTAGTTAAAATTATCTGTTGACGGATTTTTCTCTCAAATTACGCTACAACGATGGGTTTTCAAAACTCAATCTTTTGCAATGATTTTTCACTTCAACAGGTAACAGAATAATTCAAATAAGGATATCCACCCCCATGCCTATCTAATGCAATGTCTTCATTGTATTAAAAAGACATGATAAAGAGTGAACTAAAGAAGAAAATACCAGAATTTTGTGATTACCTGGTCAGCTCCGAGATGAAAATAGACTGTATAAGTGCTGAATTTAGTGCACTTAACTAGGCACACTATACAAACAAAGAAGAAAATAAGAATTCACAAGTGAAGATAAGATCGATTTTAGGACTCATAAGGAGATGTACATAGATGTGGACGAGATTGTGATGTAGACCCATGTCCTGCAGTCGAGTGATTCTAAGGTTCTGGATGAAAATTACCCAGAATCGGAGATCATTATGCAAGCGGGACCGGGCCTGCGATTTGTGAGGATGCAACCCAAGTCCAAAAATTCGCACAATATGAAAATTTGTATCAACAAAATAATCGTTTAATTTGTGTTTAGGTTGGACATCCTCAGAGTTGAAAATGTCATAAGGTCCTGGTAGAAGGTTTGTGGTTTCAGGTCTTTAAGAACCCTTGGACTCAAATTTTTGGTTCCCTTGGAATTAGCTTCCTAAATTTTGATTTCTTAATTCCTATCCTCCATACTTAGGATTTTCGGGACCTCGAAAGTGTTATCATCCCCGTCTAAAATATCTAAGTTCAAAATTTACGACTCAATCAGAATTGACTTGGGTTTGGTAATCTCAAGAAGGTAATCATCATTAAACTCAATAGGGTATGATTGAGGAATGAGACTATAAATTGAATCCTTTATGAAATCAGGATCTGAATCCTTCATGCTAGGCCCAGTTAGATCAAAATCCTCAATTACCGAGCTATCAAATGATTCATTATACTCCTCAAGCCCGTATGTCTCACTAAAACTATCTTCCTCAAACTTAGGTGAGACTTTACATAAAGATTCACCTTCAGAATCAAAGAATTCTGGATCTACATTTATGTCTCAAAATCATTTATCATTTCCTGATCCATTGAGACATACTTTTCCTCGTACTGTGGTTCAGGGATATCGGGTGAAGAAATCAATTCTTCCTCAATTGGTTGCTCTAGACAAACCTAGTCATCCTCGGTCTCATAAAATGTGTCCCCTTACAGGTGCCTAAGCAGGTTCTAAAATTGGCTCTCCTTAACGGGGTTCATCTTGGGAATCATCCCAGGATTGGACTAAAGCAATCACAAATCTCATCTTCAATTTTGACAATTTCCTAAGTAAAAATCGACCTGGGTCCTTATCCTTAACATCTTTGAGCCAATCCAATAAATATTTGTTAAGATCATCAATCATTTGAATCAGAGGCTCCAATTCTTCAGTGCTAGGTGTTGGTTGAGCTTCTAAAGATTGTATGATGTTTCTTGAGTTAGCCAACACCCTATCTTGGACCTCGTTCACCTGAACCAAATGGTTCGGTTCAGGGTTGGGTGGGTTTGGATTCGGTCCAGGGGAGTTGAGCAATTGAGGTTCCTAGGGGCCTCCCTGGTAATAGGTTGTTTCTGATTGTTCAAAGAGGGGTGGTGACCTATATGTAGTGTAATCCGGGGAAGGGTAGGGATTATAATCAGCATATCCTTCTTGATTGTAAATCGGATAAGGTTAATCATCAAAGGATAGAGATCTATAATCGGTGTAGATCGGAGAAGGATAAAAATCAAAATCATAGTGTCTAGGGTTAGACCTTAAATACGAAGGTTCGGAATTGTATCCCCAATTCGAATTATCCCAACTAGCAGATAGTTGATTACAGCACAGGTCAGGATAATAATCATCATATTGGGGATAAGATGTATCATGAGGGTAGGAGTGGAAATGTGTGTAGGATGTAGAACGATCCATGACAAAATAGGAGGAAAAAGAGAAAAGAAAGGTGTCCTGCAGTGTAAATAATCAAACATGTCCTTAGGTGGGGTTTCCTAATGACCTACAGACTCTCAGAACCCATCTTGAGATGAAAAAAATGATTTGGTCTACTTTCTTGTCAATCCAACCAGTTAGCGGGAAGGATTGAGGAGAAAGTTCTTCCCTTAGCTTTCGCCTCAGGTTCCTTTGATATCCTCCAACCGCGGTTGTTTGACATTGCTCCCCTAGCTAAACATCAGATGAACTAGTAGAAGTAGATTAGTCGAAAATAATCTCGATCTGGGCCCTAAGATCGAGTCAAATCCTTAAGGTGAACATTTACTTGATTTTGGTTAGGCTTAAGTTTAAATGTGCTTAGGAATGTGATGGGTCCTTTATTTGGGTTGTACCCTTAAAGATCAGTTTCAATGTGTGTGCATGTATAACCATTGGTTTTCAAATAAGGTTATTTGATGATGTGTCTTTTAATGTTCAACCTTATTTGGTAGCTTTTAGGGTTCAACTTTATGTTTATTCAATTAAGGTTCAGTTGGCATACCAGGTTTTGAAAGCACATGTAAAGATATTTTCCTTTAAAACTTAAAAGAATGGGGAGTGCCTGGTTAATTCCTAAAAGTTGAATCCCATGTGGCAAGTTACTTGATGAATCAGTTTTATATTAAGTGGTGCAGACTAGACAAATCAGACAAGTGGCTTGATGCATCACTAATTAAGGCACCCAATTAGTTTTAGCCTATTCTGATATCTAGTCACTTATTCGTATAATGCGTTGAAGTGTATTGGATCCTTAGGTTGGCTCCCTAGTTAAGTGATTGAATTAGACAAGAGTGGTGCACTTAGGTGTGTGTCGGTAACTAAGGTGTGTAGGTTTAAGTAAATCCCACAGTCAAATATATATATATATATATATATATATGCAGGGGTGAGGTGAGTGGGAGTGACAAACAAACAACCAATCTACCTTAGGGTTTATAAGAGCACCTAAGTTAATTTTCGTTTGTTTTATTATGTGGTAGAATAAAAACTAGTGGGTGGGAGGTGGGATACACTTACAAACCCTTCAACTGTACTTTACTCAAATCTATCGCTTGTGCTGCCTTAAGAGAGTGCCTACAATCACAATAAGAATGGAGACAAGTGAGGTAAACGATAAGGCGGAAAACGTAGGAAATCAAGGAACGTTGCCTCTCCGGCAACAACGCCAAAATGATTAATGAGATTTTGTTGCAAAAAATTGGATTTAGAAAAACCCGAGTCGTAAAATTCACAAGAAAATATGTTACCAAATAAATTTACCGAAACTCTGGTGAGTGCCGCGTTGAACACAGAGAGGCAAATGTTTGATTAAAAATCACGTTTAGAATTATTACCACGAAGCATAGTAGGTGGTTGAAATTAATTTACGCTAGCTATTCTACTTAAAGAATAAATAATAAAAAAGAGAGATAGAATAATACAGAGAAAGAAAATATGAAGAGAATGAACTAATATTTTATAATCATAGGAGCATGTTCATTACATCTATTGTTACGACTACAAAGCTGAAAATTTGCATTAGAAAGCGATAAAAAGATAGGGATGTGAAAATCCTCCTTGATGGCTGCTTGGAGGACAAGTCGCGTTGACGAAGCACTTGGAAGAGGATGGTGAGATGCTGAATGAGGGAGAACGGAGCTAAAAGACGGAGGACGAAATAAGGCGGCATCACAACAAAATTTGTTCTCGAATGGCGGTGAAAGGATAATCATTTGCGCTCCACGAATGAGGGTGAGAAAATGGAAAAAATACTTTTAAGACACTAGTGGAGCATCTTGGGTATAGGACTAGCTCTTTAGAGCTTTGGAGAGGATGAGAGGAAAAGAGAAGGGATGAAGAAATGTGTGGTAGGAGTGGTCCTTTTATAGGTGAGGTTTGAGGGCAAAAGGGACATTTTAAACTTTAAGAGAATTAACTCAAGGTCTTTAGTGACGGATGCAACCGTTGTTGTAGCTAAGCTTTGGTGAAGATGTGCGAAGAGAGGAGGTGCGTCGGATCTTGATCGTATGGTGCAGATCGCGTGTCGCTTCGGTCGTTCGTTATGCGCGTGAAGGGGTGGCTGCTCTCAGCTGTTGAATCACGGATGAATGGCCATGATCACGTGCGGTTCGCCTTCAAATCACGCCAACGACTCCATGTACAATCACGCGTGATCGCGTGCGTGTGCGTGGCGCTCTCATCCAGTGCACCTACTCACGCCATGTGGTCGCATCGCGACCGCTTGATCTTGATCACACGGTCTAATTTCAATTGAGCGCGCCTCTTCACGAAATCACCCCCTCGTCGGGACTCAATCGCGCGTAGCCTCTTCGCGAACGCAGTGCGCAACCACTGCGCCAAGGCTTCAACTTTGTCACGTTTAGGCTTTAATGCTCACACGCTCACGACCGTTGGATGGTGATCCAACGGTCGAGATCACTCAAGCGTTTGCCTTTAGATCTTGTGAAGCGCAGCTGAGATTGAAACTCAGCTGTTGGATCTTCGATTGACGACTGGGATTGATCGAGCGGGTGAAGTGGGAGTCCTGCAGGCGGTGTTGGGCGGCTATGATGGCGCCACATGACACCATCATGGTCATCCATCTTCTTTGCTTTATAGGTGGGCCACGGTTGTTGGATTGAATTGATTTTCACACTGTTAGGCTACGATCGTCGATCCAATCCCATCTGTGTGGTTGGATTGTCCTCTGAGGTATAGATTTACATCACCTTGCCCCTTGACCTCTGATCTTCCTCGAACTGCTTCTAATGCTACGGAGGTCCAATCCGGGCGATCTCGGAGGCGTTAGACTCTGATCGTCACCCTGATTAGATCCGTACGGTTGGATCTTCACTCCAAGGTCCTAAAATGATATCACCATATTCTCTTGCCACAAAAAAGGGCAAATTAACCTATATTTTGTTCAAATTAATCTAAATGTAGAATGATGTATGTTACGCAATATTTATAATGTTGAATACAATTATATGCCTAAGAATATACATAAATAGACAGTTTATGTGAAATAGATGTGTTTACATCAAACCTCAAAGGAAAATCGAACCGATGTTTTCGTAGAGTCCTTTTTGATTGGAGTGATTTTTGAATGTGTAGAAGCAGAAGCGCTACAGATGAAAGCAAAAGAGCTCTTTTTTAGAGGATTTTCTTTCTTGATTGTGTGTAGAAAAAGGCTACCAAGGACCTCTATTTATATTAGAAAATCGACCTCAATAGGAGGTTTTTCGAATCCATTTGGTCGATCAGTTAAGGTAGTTTAGTCGATCAAAATGGCTTTTGGTCGGTCAAACTAGTTATTTGGTCGATCACCTATTAGTCGATTAATTAAGCTAATTGGTCGATTAAAGGTATCTTAATCAACTTCCTAATTTGAATAGATTTGATCAATTAACTAAGGATTTGGTCAATCAAAGAGGTTTGATCGATCAGTTAATTATTTGGTCGATCAATTAACCTAAAACTTATTTTTAGAGAATTACGTTTAGCGCGAAAAATAATTTGAGGTTCCTTACACAATAATTTAGGCTCAAAGAATTGAAAAAGACTCAACGGAAGACTACGGTGAGCTTTTTGCTCCTTTCCATGAGTCAACGATAGAGTCCTGAAAGATTAGTCTTGACACATAACGTAATTTTGGTGCATAAAAATAAATGTACTAACATTGTCTTCCTTTTTTTATGATAACAAAATTATAATTATGTACAGAGAGAGTTAAAAATTTAAGAGTTAAAACATGCATAATATCTCCCCCTTTTTATTTCAGCAAAAAATAAGTAAAGCAAATGATTTCAATTTTTAATTTCTCCCCGTTAAACAAGTAGTTGAAATAAGAAATAACCTGAACTATATAAGTATTCCAAATATAAGCATGCACCTGAACCATATAAAGCATATGAGATAAATCAAGTCCACATAAGATGAATTCTACCGACAAGAAAATAATATAAAGTACTAGCCATAAAAGAATTGGTCGATCAATCTATCAAATAGTTTGGTCGATTAAATAAAATTTTTGATCGATCAAAAGTGCAAAATATATCAATCAAGATTTTTCAATTAGCTCTTTTAACCTTGACAATCCTAGGGCACGACATATAAGGTTAAATCTATCTTTTGGTAAGGGTTTGGTGAAGATATCAGCTAACTGATTTTCAGTTTGAACAAACTCTAAGTTTATCTCACCTTTTATTACATAATCCCTTATAAAGTGATGCCTAACATCAATGTATTTAGTTCTAGAATGTTGTACAGGATTTCTAGATAAGTTGATAGCACTAGTATTATCATAAAGTATTTTGTTGTTTTTATAAGATAGGTTAAAATCTTTTAGGGTTTGTTTCATCCATAATAGTTGTGAACAGGCTAAAGATACAGTTATATATTTGGCTTTTGTTGCAGATAAGGAATCAATATGTTATTTTCTAGAGAACCAAGAGAGTAATGAATTTCCAAGAAATTGGCATGCTCCACTAGTACTCTTTCGATCTGTGAAATTACTTGCATAATCAGCATCACAAAACAAATAAGGATCCAATGTGACTAACTTGGGATAGAATAGTCCTAGGTCTGATGTGTGGTTTAGGTACTTGAGTATTCCTTTTACAGCATTTAGGTGAGTTTCTTTAGGATCGACTTGAAAACAAGCACACAAACAAGTGCTAAACAGAATGTCAGGTCTTCTGACAGTTAAATAAAGTAGAGATCCTATCATGCTTTTATATAACTTTTGATCTACAGACTTGCCTGTTTCATCACTTTTGAGTTGAGTTGAAGCTGCCATAGGCGTTTGTTTTTCTTTCACCTTATCTATAAAGAATTTCTTTGGAATCTTCGTGGTGTATTTTGTTTGGGATATGAATATCTCATAGGATAATTGGTCTATTTCAAGATCAAGAAAAAATCGAAGTTCTCCCATCATACTCATCTCGAGCTGATCCTGCATAACATTGGCAAACTCTTAGCATAAAAGATCATTAGTAGCTCTGAAAATGATAGCATCAACATAAATTTGAATAAACGGTCATTTTCATTTTGTTTTATAAAAAGAGTTGGATCTATTTTATAGAAACAATTTTCAATGAGATGGTTTTTAGTCTGGCATGCCAAGCTTGTATAGCTTACCATATAAAGCTTTATTTAATTTATAGACATATTCTGGATGGTCAACATTTTCAAAACCTGGAGATTGTTTAACATAGACTTTTTCCTTAATAAATCCATTTAGAAATGTGCTTTTGACGTCCATCTGAAAGACTTTTAACTCTATGTGGGTTGCAAAGGCTAACAACATTCTAATGGATTCCAAGCGAGCTATAGGTGCGTATGCCTCATCAAAATCAATTCCTTCCTCTTGATTATACCCTTAGGTTACAAGTCTAGCTTTATTTCTAACTACTCCTGATTCATTTAGTTTATTCCTGAAAACCAATTTGGTTCCTATGATGGTTTAAGGGTCTGATTTTGGAATAAGTTCACATACTTGATTTCTCTCAAATTGATTCAATTTTCTTCCATTGCAATAATCCAGCATTCGGGCGGTTTCTGGGCGATATGAGAGAGAGTTCTGGCGATCGGGGCAGGGAGAGTTGGCCCGGGCTGGACGGTGGTGGGCGGGAGGCCGAGGAGAGAGGCGGTGCCGGTGAGGTGCTTCAAGTGCCTTGGGGAGGGGCACTTGGCGGCGGTGTGCAGGGACCCGGTGCGCTGCCTGCGCTGTGGCGTTCTGGGTCACCGGAGATCGGGCTGTGGGCGACGGAGGTCGGGTGAGGTGGTTTCCTCGAGGAGAGGGGAGACGCCTCCGCCCCCTCCAGTGGGTGCGCCCCTCGTGGAGGTCGAAGCGCCGTGGTCGGAGGAGTTGGGAGAACTGGAAGGAAAGCTGGCCTCGGCGCTGGTTGCGGTGGTCTTGGAGGGTTTAGTGGAGGTGGAGACCCTGAGGGAGGCAGTCGTCGCCTACTTGGGGGCTGATGGGGGTCGGGTGAGGGTGGCTTCTCTGGGAGGAGGGCGGATGGTGTTGCTGGGGCTGAGCCGAGTGGAGCTGGGGCGGCTGGTCTTCAGGGTGCTCCGTTGTGGCGAGGGTGTGGTGAGATGTCGGTGGCCGGTCAGGTCTGATGGGGCGTTGGCGGAGAGGCCGCCGTCTGGCGCGAGGAGGAGGGTCCTGATTGAGGGGGTCCCGCTTTTCCTCCGCACGGTGGAGGTGGTCGCAGCGGTGGTTGCCCCATTTGCGAGGCTGCGCAGGTGTAGCGGCACTGGCTTGAAGGAGGCGGACCTGTCGCGGATCGAGGCTTGGGTGGAGGTGAAGCTGGGGCGGCGGTTGGTGGAGAGATCGGTGCTCCGGTGGGGAAGTTTCGCCTGGCTCCTCCGAGTCTCCTTGGGTTCTGAGAACCCTAATTCCTTTGCTGAGGTGGTGGGTGGCGGAGCGGCGGCGACGTGTGGTGGCAATGGCGGCAGGCGGGCGGAGGTGGGCCGGACTATTTTTGGGAAGACCGAAGGTCGTGGCGGAGATCATGGCGGGGATCTCGGGGTGAACGCGATTCCCGTGGCACGTTCAGTGGCAGACGATGCGGTGGGAATGCAGAGGGCCGCTGCGGTTTCGGCGGAGGAGGCGGGGGAATTGAATGCGACGCTGAATTTGGGCAGCCCCGCTGGATGTGGGAGTGTCGGTGTCAACGCGCAGGCTCCTGCTCTTGAGGAGGTGGTGGGGGGCGGTCTTGGGTCGGGTGAGCGCGACCCGGTTACAGGTTTTGGGGGCTCCGATGCTGTAGCCGGGTCGGATCCCATTGCGTGCTCGTCCCCGCGTCCCTTGGTTTCTGCGGAGGAGGGGCGGAAGGCTGCTGGAGGGGTTTCAAAGCTCTCCTGGGCTGGTCAGGGCCGGGCGACAGGACTGGTGGCGATTGGCGGGGAGGGGAGCGGACGACGATGGGAGCGGAAGACGGCCGGGTCGCAGAAACTCCTCTATCGGCTGCGGTGGTCGTACCGTAGGGGGTTGGCTCGGAGGACCTCGTCTGGGGGGGTGGTTGGGGTCGACCGACGCCGTTCGCCGGAGGGGCTGGGGACGTCTGGTGGCGTTGCGTCGTCAGCGGCGGCGTCTGCTGAGGGCTGCAACGGGGACCTGTCTGCTCCGGAGTTCCCTGGGCTGGCAGAGGGGCGGCAGGCGGCGGAGGCTGGTGGTGGAGATGGGGAGCTGGGGGATGCGAAGGCGGGGAAGAGAATGACGGAGGCGGCTGGGCAGCTTGGGGGTGAGGCTGAGCTACTGGGGGCTGGTGCCGGCGAAGAGGTTTTCGTGGCTGTTGGGGATTTGGTAGCTGTGGGACGTGGAATTGAGGTATGTGATGGTGAGGGAAACTCGGAGGACCGATGTCGTTTGCTAGATGAGGAGGAGAATGTCGTGGCAGAGATGATGGGGTTTAGACGGCTGACGTCTGGAGGCGTTCCCCGAAGGACCACATGACTAAGGTCTTATCTTGGAATGTGAGGGGTCTGAATGATCCGTCGAGAAGAGCGGTTCTGCGGGGGTATATTCAGAGATGGGGGCCTGATGTGGTCTTTCTCCAAGAGATGAAGTTGGGGAGCTGTGATGGAAGGTTGTGGAGGGAGGTGGGGGGAGAGAGATGTGGGGGTTTCCTAGCCCTGGATGCGGTTGGGAGTGCGGGGGGAATTGTTGTGGGGTGGAGGGAGGAGTTCTCCTTGCTGGACTCTGTGATTGGATCCAACGTTGTCACTGTCAGACTTCAGAGACGTCGGGATGACACGTGTTTGCTCCTCTCCTCGGTTTATGGCTCGACGGAGGGTCGGAGGAGACAGGTCCTGTGGGAAGATCTGAACCAAGCTGCGGTAGCTTTCCAGGGGGTCCCTTGGCTGATTGGTGGGGATTTTAATGTTACTCTGCGGGCTGAGGACAGACCGGGCGACCGAGGGGGATTGGACCAGGGCTCTGAGGCGTTTGCGGACTTTGTGGCAGACCAGGGGCTGATTGATATGCTTCCGTTGTCATGTCTCTACACATGGAGGAATGCGGGAGGGCAACGATCCCGTATTGACAGGTTTCTGGTTTCGACGGCGATGGCAGAGTTGTTCCCGATGGCGAAGGTTAGACCTTTGGAACGTCCG
This sequence comes from Thalassia testudinum, assembly GCA_037157565.1. Lineage (NCBI taxonomy): Eukaryota > Viridiplantae > Streptophyta > Magnoliopsida > Alismatales > Hydrocharitaceae > Thalassia > Thalassia testudinum. The sequence continues at coordinate 9,418,646 of JAZHRO010000010.1, read as the reverse complement.
TTCTCGGATCACACCCCCTTGATATGGACGTCGAACGAGGTATGGAGGCATGGCACTTATTTTAAGTTCGACAAAGCGTGGCTTTTGGAGGAGGGCTTTAAGGGTTTGGTTGAGGAACGGTGGAGATCTACTCAGGTGGATGGGTCGGCGGCTGCCAGGTTAGAAGCGAAGCTGAAGGATTTGAGATTTTTCTTGAAGTCCCACATCAAGCGGGTTAGGGAGGAACGGGGGAGGAAGAAAGAGGAGGCTCTTGCTGCGATTACACGCTTGGACAGGGCAGAGGATGTTGGGCTCCTTTCAGAAGATGACAGGGTTTACAGAGCGAGACTGACTCAGGTGATTCAGGAGGAAGACAGGAAAGCGGAGGTGGAGTGGAGGGTGAGATCTAGGCAGAAGTGGCTGAAGGAGGGAGATTCCAATACCCGCTTTTTTCATATGACTGCGTCGGGCAAGAGGAGGAACTGGATTGACAGGTTGGTGGTGGATGGGGAGGAGTTTGTGGGAAAGGAAGCGGTGGGAGAGGCGGCTGTAAGGTATTTTAGAGATTTCACGGGGCGGAGGCGGGGGGGAAGGTGGAGGTGGTTGGAATCTGGGATACCACAAATCAGGGAGGCAGACGTGGATTTTTTGACGGGTTCTTTTGAGGAGGATGAGGTTCGTGAGGCAGTTTGGGGGCTGAACGCGGATGGGTCTCCAGGGCCGGATGGTTTCCCGGTTTCCTTCTACAGAGAGTTTTGGCCGGTGGTGAAGGAAGACGTTATGCAAGTGGTGCAAGAGTTTAGAACGGGCAACTCGGGATTTAACATACTGAACAAATTCTATATGTTCTTATTGCCGAAGAGGGAGGGCGCTGAGGAGATTCGGGAGTACAGACCGATAGCTCTTTCGAATGCTATCTACTTGGTGGTGGCTAAGCTTCTGGCGAACAGGTTGAGGAGGACGCTGGGTGGGATCATAGACTCAGTGCAGACAGCTTTTGTCCCTGGCAGGAATATCTTGGAAGGTTTTGTGGTAGCATCGGAAATCCTTTCATCCTGGAAGAGAGAAAAGAAGAAGGCTTTTTTATGGAAGGTAGATTTCAACAAAGCTTATGACTCGATCCAGTGGTCGTTTATTTGGGCGTCCTTGGTAAAGAGGGGGTTCCCGCCGGCGTGGATTGAGTGGATGAAGAGGTGCGTCACCACGACGTCTTTCTCGGTTCTTATCAATGGAAACCCAGCTGGGGGTTGGGTCCAGCCTAGGAGGGGGGTGAGGCAAGGTTGTCCGCTGGCCCCGATGCTCTTTGTGATTGCTGTGGATGCTCTTGCTAGGGCGGCGAGGAGGTCCTGTGAGAGAAGACTGGTTAGTGGTTTCTCCCTGAGGGATGGGACGAGTATCCCTTTGCTCCAGTATGCGGATGACACGATCTTCTTTATTGAAGGTGGAGAAGTGGAGGCCAGAAGGTTGAGGTTCCTGGTTTTCTTGCTGGGTGAGGCATCCGGATTGTAGATTAACCTGGCTAAGTCGGATTTTGTCCCATTCAACATGAATGAGACGGAGGCAAGGGGATGCAGTTTGGGTCTTGGCACAGAACAGGGTAAACTTCCGGTTAAGTATTTGGGCCTGCCATTGTCAGATGGGAGGATTCTGGTGAGAGACTGGACCCCCCTGGTGGAGAGACTGGTTGGGAGGCTGGAGGGGTGGGCGTCCAGGCTTTTGTCTAGAGGTGGGAGGCTGATCCTACTCAAGGCGGTTCTGTCGGCAATGCTGTCATATTTCATCTCTGTACTGAAGATGCCTCGACAAATGATTGCAAGGATTGAAAGAACCATGAGGGGTTTCTTCTGGTCCAATCAGGGGACATATGGACAGGGTGCCAGGTTGGTTGCTTGGAAGGAGGTCTGCAGACCGCTGAAGGACGGGGGGCTAGGCGTGAGGGATTTGGAGAGGTCTAATGACAGTCGGTTGGCGAAGTGGGTGGGGCGCCTGTTGGAAGGAAGGGGGGATCTGTTGGGCAAGGTGTTTGAGACGGCATATGGTTGTCCGATGCGTTGGGATTTTCTGGTGTCTCCGCCTAGGGGTGCTTCTCACTTCCTGAAAGGCTTGTCGACGGTGGCCCCGAGGGTGAGGAACTGTTTCGTCCCTGTGTTGGGAACATGGGAGATTTTCAGATTCTGGCAAGATGACTGGACAGGTGGTGGTGCGCTTTGTAGAAGATTTCAGAGACTGTTTGCCTTATCCCAGAACAAGGTGGCGTCCGTGGCCGAGGTGTGGGATAGTGGGTGGTACCCGCGTTTTGTTGGCAGTCTTTCAGATGCAAGAACGCATGATTTCCAGACATTACTAGCTGAGTTGGAGGGACTGCATCCGGCGGCTAGTACAGACATGTTTGGTTGGGATGAAGGTGAGTTTTCAGTTGCGGCTGCTTACAGGAGATTGTCTGCTGGTGATCCTGGGGTGGAGCTGGATTTGGTAAGGGACTACAGACAGATGTGGAAAGCCGCGTGTTCGCTGGAAGTCAAGATTTTCGCTTGGCTACTTAGGAGGAGAAGGCTGGTGACTAAGGTGTGGAGGGCAAGGTGGGCTCCTGGTGTGTGTAAAGTCTGCTCCTTATGTGGAGGTGGTGAGGAGGATGTTGACCACCTTTTTTTCGTCTGTCCTTTTGTGGTGCAAGTTTGGGATAGAATGGGCGAGAGATGGTGGGAGTGCCGGCTGTTTGAGGAATTCTGGCGCAGCTTCAGAAGCGGAGGTGGTGGTGGTGGACGATTTGTTTTCCGTTCGAAAAAGGAGCTAGCCAAGCCGTTGGCGGTCCTTTGGGGGATTTGGTTGGGCAGGGATGCGGTGATTTTCCGGGGCCAGAGACCTTACGTGGAGAATTTTGTTGAGTCTATCGACTCCTTGTTTTCTCTCTGGGTTGTTTCGGTGTGAGTGGGGGACCTTGGGGTCCGCCTGTTGTAATGTTTGTTTTTATTGATTCTATTATATAAGTTTTTGGGTAGTTATCTCTCTGGATAACTACCCTTTCCTCTTTCAAAAAAAAATAATCCAGCATTCATTAGAAAAGGCATTCTTAACATTTTTAGGGTCTAGTTGGGAGACAAAGGCTGAAAAGGCTAAGATGTTGGCTGAAGATCTGGTTTAAAATCCTTTTGATAGATCTCTTATTAGTAATTCCTTTGGCTGATCCTTCATGTATGATAGATCTTTTGGTAATTTGTTTGAGATGTTTTCTTTTGGTATGTTTGAAGGATCTCCCAAGTGTTCATCATCATCAATGTGAGAAAATTGTGGCTGAACTAGGGTTTTATCGAAGGATACATGTAGGGTTTCCTCAACAATATAATTTTTCTTGTTATAGACTCTATAGGCTTTCCTTATGGTTGAGTTACCTAAGAAGATTCCTTTGAGCTCTTAGCATCAAATTTGTCAAGATTATCTTTTGTGTTCAGTATAAAACATTTACATCCGAATACCTTAAAATAGGAAATTCTAAGTGTTCTTCCATGATAAAGTTCAAAAGGTGTTTTGTTTAGGATAGGTCTAATCAGGGATCTATTCTGGATATAACAATCTGTGTTAATAGCCTCAATACAAAAATATCGAGGCAACTTTGACTCGCACAGCATTATGCGGGCACACTCTTGCAAGGTCCTATTTTCCTTTCAAAAACTTCATTTTGAGGTACAACTTTAAGAAAAGTAAATTCTTGTTTTATCCCAAATTGATCACAGAAGTCAGAAAAAGATTGATTATCAAATTCTTTGCCATGATCACTTCTTATCTTAATGACTTCAAATCCTTTCTCATTATGTAATCTCTTTATTAGTTTACTAAAAACATCAATGGTCAGATCCTTACTTTTTAAGAAAGATACCTAAGTAAACATTGAAAAGTCATCAATTATGACAAAACAATATTGACACCCACTCAGACTTTTGGATTTAGTTGATCTGAATAAGTCCAAGTGAAGTAGTTTCAGGGGTCGAGAAGTACTAACCATCCTTTTTGACTTAAAAGAGTTTTTAGTTTGTTTACCAATTTCACAGGAATCGTAAACTTTGCTTTTCTTGAAATTGATTTTTGACTGGCCTTTGACAAGCTTATGTTTCACAAGTTAACTGATGTTTTTCATGTGAACATGACATATTCGTTTGTGTGAGACTAGGCATTCAATGTTGTCGCATTTGTCGAAGTTGACAATATAAATGTCTTTATATCTATGACCTTTAAAAAGGATTTACTTGGTTTGTTTGTCTTTTATTTTAAAACCAATTAAGGTGAAACTAATTTTATAACCTTTGTCACATATTTGACTTACACTAAGCAAGTTGTGTTTTATTTCTTTAACTAAATGCACATTATCAAAAGAGGTAAACGAGTTACAAATTTAGCCAGTACCAATAATACAACCCTTGTGGTTGTTTCCAAATGTAACTGTACCACCTTCATGGTGGTTGAGATGTAGGAATAGGCCTTCTTCTCCTACCATGTGCTTGGAGCACCTTTTGTCCGTGATCCACCTTATTTCTCTTTGATCCTGTTATTTATTTGCCTGTGAGAATTGACATCATGGGATCTATACATCGGCTTCAAGCTGTCATTTCATTCACAATAAGTCTACCTTTTATAATCTACGTGTCCTATAAAATAGGATTTCAAAAGTATTTTTGGTACCTATTTTCGTTTGGGTCCAGGATTATTAGTTGGTACTGCCCGTTTAGGCAAGCTACCTTTCTCGATCTTTTGGTTTGAACTAGATGCTTCATAATCATTTTTGGGTATGTATCCTAACCCAAATTTTGTTATCGTTTGGGTTTGTGTTCCTAGTAATTTATGCAGATTATGACTACCTTTTGTAAATTTTGCTAGATCATTTATAAGGGTAGCGGACTTTTCTTTAAGCATATCAATGTCTAGCTTTAAGTCATCTATTTGTGACCTAAATGATGTGATCTCAAGAGATAGTTCCTGATTTTGTGATGCAAGTATCTCTTTTAGTGCTCTTTCTTCTTCTAGAGTTTTTACTAATTTTCTATTTTCTGTTTGAAGAAACTTAGCTAAATCATGCATTTCATAAAAAGCTTCTAATAACTCATCGGAAGAAAAAGATGTTACCTCGTCTTCTAGAGCCATGAGTCCTAGAAGTTCTTCGTCGGAGGTCTCTTCTCCTTCTGAGTTTGAGTCAGACTCATTCCAGGTTGCCTGAAGAGCTTTCTTCTTCCCATCCTTCTTTGAGAATTTCCCCATCTTCTTTCTTTCTGTCTCCGTTTTAAGGAGTGGATAGTCCTTTTGGATGTGCCCCTTCCTCTTTCTGTTGTAGCTGATAATGGCTTCTTCCTTGGAGTCTTCTTCTTTCTCCAATTCCTCTTGTTTTTTAGAAACTCTCTAAACTTTCGCAAGATAAGAGCAATGTCGTCTTCTTCTTTACTGAAGGTTTCCTCTGCGTGATCGTTGGTTTTGAGTACTACAGCCTTCTTTGTTCCTTTCCTTTCATTCTCCTTCATATGTTGAAGTTGTACTTCATGCACCATGAGACTACCAATAAGATCATCCGGCTTTAAGGTTGACAGATCCTTTGATTCCTAGATGGCAGTGGTCTTTGTTTCCCAATCACTAGTGAGAGATCGAAGAATCTTCCTTACCAGGGCTTCTTTTTTGACCTCTTGACCCAAGTTCCTTAGAGAGTTTACAATGTCTGTGAACCTTATAAACATCTCTTTGATAGACTCCCCGTTCTTCATCCTTAGCAACTCATATTTTTGGGTTAGCAAATTTCCTCGTGTTTCTTTTACTTTGGAGGTACCTTCGTGGGTGACTTCGAAGATGCTCCAGATCCTGTGAGTAGTTTTGCAGGTTGACACTCAATTGAACTCCTCCTTCGAGAGTCCGCAGAAGATGGCATTCATTGCCTTGGCGTTGTGGGTTGCTAGCTTCTTTTGGTCTGGAGTCACTACAACTCATTCTTTGATCTCTGGATGTGTGTATTTTGACGCGATGACGTCCCATACCTCGAAGTCCTTGGATTCCAGGAAGATCTGCATCTTGGTCTTCTAGTAGCCATAATTTGTTTCGTCGAACAGTGGAGGTCGAACTGCAGATTGCCCCTCAGCATACATGTCGGCAGAGAAGTTTGATATCTTTTGGACAAATTAGGCTTTGATACTAAATGTAGGTCTTGTGGATCTAAGGCGGTATACTAGAGAGGGGGTGAATAGTATCGCTTAAAAATTTTAAAAAATAACTAAGAAATAAATAAATTCAAGTCACCGAAAATCATACAATGACACTTGAATTCATAATGGAAACCTTCTCAGGTAAAAACCACTACCTAAGCCTCCCAGCTTAGGATTTTTTCAACTGGGTAACGCTAATCAATCCACTAATGCACCACTTGAAATGAGGGTGGCACAGCCTCTTACAAAATCCCTTCTCTTATCAACCTGAAGAGAAGCACAACGGGCTTTCCCAACAACTTGCGACCCGAATCAAATAGTAGATAAAAATGATTACAAGAAAATCCTATGGAACCTCAAAGGAAAATCGAATCGATATTTTCGTAGAGGCTTTTTTGATTGGAGTGTTTTTTAAAAGTGTAGAAGTAGAAGTGCAGAAGCACTACAAATAAAAGCACGAGTGCTCTATTTCTAGAGAATTTTATTTCTTGATTGTGTGTGGAAAAATGCTACCAATGATCTCTATTTATATTAGAAAATCGACCTCAATAGGAAGTTTTTCAAATCCATTTGGTCGATCAATTAAGGTAGTTTGGTCGATCAAAATGGCTTTTGGTCGGTCAAACTAGTTATTTGTTCGATCATCTATTGGTCGATTAATTAGGCTAATTGGTCGATTAAAGGTATCTTAATTAACTTCCTAATTTGAATAGATTTAATCAATTAGCCTAAGGATTTGGTTGATCAAAGAGGTTTGGTCGATTAATTAATTATTCGGTCGATCAATTAACCTAAAAACTTGTTTTTAGAGAATTACGTTTAGCGTGAAAAATAATTTGAGGTTCCTTATAAAATAATCTAGACTTAAAGAAATGAAAACGACTCATTGGAAGATTGCAGTGAGCTTTTTGCTCCTTTACATGAGTCAACAATAGAATTCTGAAAAATTAGTTGACATATAACATAATTTTGGTGTATCAAAAATAAGGTACTAACATGAAGTACAACCTTGATGGGTCTATTTTTAGGTATACGGCTAGGTTGGTGGCAAAGGGATTCATCCAGACCTATAGGGTGGACTTTTTTTATACTTTGTCTCTCGTTACACATCTTGCCATTGTTCGTGTACTTATCTTTGTTGTAGCTCACAGAGATTGACAGTTACACCAACTTGATGTGAAGAATGTTTTTCTCTACAATGATCTTCAGGAGAAGGTTTACATGCATCTGCCCCTGGGTTTTGAGGTTTAGGGGTAGTGTGTGTGTAGACTCAGAACGGCCATCTATGACCTAAAGCAGAACCCGAGAGTGTGGTTTCAGAAGCTCTTAGATGTGTTGCAGAGGATGGGGATGCAGAGGACTTCATATCACTCTTTATTTGTAAGGAAAGCAGAAAATGACGTGGTAGCACTACTGGCTTATGTAGATGATCTAATTATCACTGACGATGATGAAGTTGGGATAAGACAGGTTAAGGAGTCTCTTGCACAATAGTTTGTTATGAAGGATTGGGCTAGCTTAGATACTTTTTGGGGATTGAGGTCACTAGGAGCAGAGATGGATTGTTCTTTCTCAATGTAAGTATGCGTTGGATGTTTTTCAGAAGACATGTATGCTGGGGTTTAAACTAACTAATATTCTTATGGATCCCAAGGCACATCTTCATGATGAGGAGGTAGAGGCAGCTGATAGCAGAGCATATAAACAGCTTGTGGGTAAGTTGTTGTACTTGACTATTACCAGACCTAATATTACCTTGGTAGTAGGCAAGCTTAGTTTATAGAGAGATGACGAAGCTGCATTGGCAGGCAACTATGCAAGTGTTGAGATTCTTGAAGAAAGCACCAAGTCGTGGTATCCTTTTCCAGAGAGGCTCTCCTATGGCAGTGGTAGGATATTCTGATGCTGATTATGCGGGATGTGTGGTTAACAGGAAATCCACTGTTAGTTTCTGTACCTTTGTGGCTGGTAATCTTGTTAGTTGGATGAGCAAGAAACAGGGAGCAGCTTCTCGCTGTAGTGCAAAGTTAGAGTATAGGGCAATGGCCTAAACTGTTGCAAAGATGGTCTAGATACGATCTCTACTGCATGATCTGCATGTCCAAATTGAGAAACCTATGGAGATGCGATGCGACAATCGGGCGGCTACATACATAGCCAACAACTCGATGTTCTATGAGCACACCAAACACGTTGAGGTTGACTACCACTACATTGGAGATCTCATACAACGTGGTTTGATGCGTACCACTTATGTTGCATCTAAGGATCAGACTGCCGATGTGTTTGCGAAGCCTTTACCTCGATCGGCGTTCGACTATTGCTATTCTAAGTTGAGTATGATTGACATCTATGCTCTAGCTTAAGAGGGAGTGTTAAGACTCCTATTTATCTCTAACTATTTTACCACTTTTGGTGTATTTTGTTATTTTTATTTTGATTTGGACATAAACTGTTATTTACCTAAACCTCTCTCTATATATAAAAAGATATTGGATCCTTTTTTAAGAAATAAGATTAATCATTTTCTCCAACGTTGGAGAATAAACAAAGAGCATACTAGAATATCATGGTAGAATCGGGCAAAAAAGGCATACCCTGAGATATATGACAAAAAATTGATTTCTTCATGATTTCATACAGTAGCTTTTCAATTCACTTGATAAGCAAAATCTGCTTAGTCCTATAATTTTGAGCAAAGGGTTGAATGTGCTATTAGTTCTCTAGAAAGGTGGAAAATTGTGGCATTTCTCTTGATTTCTTTTTTTCTTTTTTTAGAAAGTAAATGTAGTGGTGATGGGATTTGATCCCATGACCCCATAGACGTCAATGGAAGGCTCTACCACTGTACCAAACCCTTGGTGGCATTTTTCTTGATTTTTTTTTTTATTCATTTCTCTTGATTTTTTTTTGCACTTTTAGCCGAATTTTCTAATATGGAGGGGAGCATTTGGTTCTTTTTGTGATAAAAGAATTCCTTTGAAGGTTAAAGGAAAGTATTATCGTGTAACTAGAAGACCTATCATGTTGTATGTTTTTTAATGTAGGTTGTCAACAATAGGCATGTGCAAAAGATGTCTGTGGAAAAAATTAAGATATTAAGATGAATGTGTGGTTATATAAGGAAGGACTGTATTTCAAATGAGATAATCTGAGAAAAAGTTAAGGTGGCATTGATAGAGGATAAAATGAGAGAGACACGATTTGAGTAGAGGCAAAGAATCCATGTAGCCAGCCTCACTTAAGGTGGGAGAAGGCTTGATTGTTGTTATTTTAGATACATTTTCTTTAGTTTGTTTGGCATCTAACATATGCTCTTTGCTAGACAAATTATTTTCTTTTAATATATATATATATATATGCATGATTAATCATAGATGATTAATTGAAAAAAACCTTCTGTTTTTGCAGTGAATATCATTGCTTTGGGATTGGCAAATTTGATAGGTGGCTTATTCCTTCTTTTTAATAATGTAAGTGCTTTCAATCTCAACCCATCAATAATAATTATTCTTGTAGATTGAGATGCATGCACACACGAGAGATTCAAGATTATTTGGAAAACCCCCCACAAGGGAAAACCATGGGAGCTCAAGCTCTGTAATGCCCTAGTGCCTACTAACACTTGAAATTTTCTCTTCACTAGAAACACACTTGAAGAAGACGAGAGGTGTGCTACATTATTTATAGGAGGATAAGATACATGACCCATACTCAAGATCCATATACCTATTTATAAGTATTTTACACCATTCAACACTTCCCCTAAAGTTGGGTATAAATGTTGAACATGCCCAACTTACCCACATTCTTCTCGTACTAGGTCGAGGTAAGTCTCGTAGTGAAAACGTTAGGTACTTGGTCTTTTGACTTTAAGGAAGACAGATCTCCAGAGTCATCTTCTCACAAATAAAGTACCTATCTAATTCAACATGTTTGGTTCTATCATGTAAGATCGAGTTGTTAACAAGGTTGATGGTTGTCTTGTTGTCACAATAAAGTTTCATAGGTGTTGTAAGTTGCATTCCAATGTCAGCAAGTAAGATCTTGATCCACAACATTTTAGTAACACCCATGGCGATAGGCCTATATTTCGCTTTTGCATTACATCTCACACATACAATGTGCTTCTTACTTCATCATGTAATAAGGTTCCTAGCAAGGTAAAGGCAATATCCATTGGCAAATTTCCTGTAATCCATAGATCCTTCCTAATCAGCATCAGTGTATGCTTTGACATTCAGACTGGTTCCCTTAGTAAACAAGAGATGCTTTCCTAAATTCTTCTACAAATAATTGAGGATCCAGTTAACCACACCAAAATGAACATTCATCAGGGCATGCGTGAACTGACTGACCACATTGACCGTATAAGTAATTGACTGACCACATTAACCGCATAAGTAATGTCTGAATGGTTTAAGATAAGATAAATTAGTTTCCTCACAATCTTTTGGTACCTACTCTTTACTGACTCATCTAGCTACTTCCCATCCTACGAACTTAAGTGATGATATTCCTTAATAGGAGTGGCAACAGACGTACATCCAAGTTTTCTTGGATTATATGGAGACCTTACAATCTCTATTCCAAGAAAATACTTCATCCTACCGAGATTTTTGATTTGAAACTCATTAGCTAAATAGCACTTAATTTTGGCAATCTCTTTCTCATCGTTCCTAGTGGCAATCATGCCATCAACATACACAATTAGGATGGTAACTCAGAGTGTTCCACTTCACAAAGTTGTGATCACCATTCCCTTATGTATGTCCTTGATATTTCGTGGCAAGGCAAAGATGTTCAAACCATGCTCTAGGAGATTGCTTTAATCCATACAATGCCTTAAGCTTACAACACTTTCCATCTTGTTTATATCAAGGAGGCATGCTCATATAAATGGCTTCCTTCAAGTTACCGTTCAAGAAGGCATTTTACGCATTAAGTTGATAGAGCTTCCATGAATATTGAACTACGAGAGAAAGAATAACTCGAACAGAGTTCATCTTGGACATAAGAGCGAAGGCCTCAAAGTAGTCAATTTTGTACTGTGCGAATCCCTTCACCACCAACTGAGCCTTGTACATATCAATTTGCGTATCTACTTTACATTTGATCATATATACCCACTCGGAGCAAACAACATGAGCATCACCGGGAGTATCAATGACATTCCAAGTATGATTTTTTAATAGTGTGGACATCTCCTACATAGCAACAACCTACTTAGGATCAAGTTGAAGCCTCAACAACATTCCTAGGAATCATTGAGGAGGCAAGTAACGACAAGAAACATTTATAGTTGTAGCTTAACTTTGAATAGGCTATGTATCTATTTATAGGATGCTTTATACATTCTCTAGCTCCTTTCTTAAAAGCAATGGACATGTCTGCAGCATTTACAATATCTTCCACTGCACCTGGACTTTCAATCTCATTATGGCCATCAATTCCCGAGGTAGATAATGGAGTATGCAAACTTGAAGTCCAGTCATTGGAGTTAACCCTTGGATCTGGTGTGAGGATTGAAGAAGGATTAGGACTGGTTTCATGGTCAGATTTTTTACTCTATTGCCTCTTGATGTAGACCTGTCTATACCTCTAATCTGCACAATTGCCTTCTTTCTCCCCTTGTCTATCATCTGCTTTTTCTTCTTTCTTGCCTTGTCCATCAACCTTACCTACTTAGTCCATATCAAAAAAAATCGATGGAAGCAAATCCACATGTGTCCCCTTTAATATGGATATGCAAATGTTGACAAATATTGTAGATACCCTCGAGTCACTGGTAGTGCGCCTACCAATCACTTATGTGGGGCTCTCGCTGAGAAGAAAGTGGTTACTGTCTTTGGATCGAAATGGGCTAATTGAACAGGTAGCAAAAACACTGTCCTCCTAGAGTGGTAAATTGCTTTCAAGAGGCAAACGCCTTGTGCTTCTCAAGTTAGTTTTATCTTTGTACCTATTTTTTATTTTTCCATGTTCAACCCCTAAAGAAGATGCTATCGAAGTTGGAGGTTATCTGCAAAAGATTTTTTTGGACGAGTCCAGACCATGAGGAGAGGTTCCTACAACTAGTGAAATGGGGAGATTTATTTCAACCAAAGAAGAGGGGTGGATTAGGAGTATAGCTCAAAGATTTTAGCCCGGCCTTGTTATTTAGATAGGTGGTTTAGTTGCTTGAGGGTGGAGATTCAAGGTAGATCAAATTGATTCAAGACTCTTATGGTTCAAGCTTAAATCAACAGGAAAAAGCAATTTTAAGGCATGGTGACTCTGCCTTTGGAGGTCTTATGCCAACCATGAGGGAGTATGCATAGTTTTTCACACCAACTTTGGGTAGAGGGGATTGCTTTAGATTGCAGAAAGATAATTGGTCCAAAAAAGGAGAGTTGTCGAGCCTTTTTCCATGTCTTTTTCAGCTGGTCAGCAGCAAAGAGGATAGGTTGACAGTTGTTTGGGATAGTCAAATGACATGTTGGACTCCGATTCTCCCCAAGGACCGTTAGAGGCTACTTTTGCTGCTTTTCGAGGGTTTATGACTCTAATTTCAAACCTACAACCATCCATAAATGAGCCAGATCATATGAAGTGGATAGATGGTACCTTTTTGGTTGTAGTTGACAAATCTAAATAATGTGGAAGTAATAATCAAAGTAATAAATAATTGCATAATGCTTGGGTCTACGTGAAAACCCTACTTACAAAGAATGAGGAGGAAGCCACGGGAGAAGGCCCCCGATAAGGCTCTGACTTATATTATTCTTCTCAAAGGAGTAGGTGTGGGTACATGCCTATTTATAGGCCACCACGCACACAACAAAACCCACTACAATATGTGTGACTAAACCACTACACATGTTTCTCTCAACACTCCCCCTCAAACTGGAGCATGGAATGCTCACCTTGTAATACAAAGAAATCAACTCTACACAAAAGAACAAACAACACTCTGAACCGGTTCTTGCTTGTAAACGAGAACACGAGTTGGAGCTGCTGGACGAACTGTAACTGGCTTCTGATAATGGCCTCTCTTCTGGAGACTTCAACTGGTGCTGGTGGCTCCCATTCAGTATCCTTGACATGGGTCTTGCTTTGAAAACCTCAAAAATTGGATCTCTCTTTGGAGACCTCGAAACTCTGGACCTCTTAGAATTATGGTTTTTCATGTGGAGTCCAGGAATAAAGAAACTCTCAAATGAAAGATAATTATAGCAGGCTTCCACACTCTCCTTTTCTCCTATACTTATATAAGAAAAAGAAATAACAATCAGAAGAAAAAAATAATAAAAATTAAAGAAAACCTCTTCACCTCTTCTCTTCAATTCAACCCCCTTTATTTATTTATTTTTTTCTTTTTCTTTCTTTTGTTTCTTTCTTTTCTTTTCTTTTCTTTTATTTTTCTTTTGATATTTTTCCTCCTATCTCTTTTAGTTTCTTCTCTTCTCTTTTTTAACTCTTCTTTGCCCTCTCCTTCATAAGGGCTCAAGGAACCCAACAGAGCAGAGAACGGTGGCAGTACATCTGAACCCTGCAGGGAGCCCTCAGGACTCCCTGTCCGTCTCTAGCGCCTGCAGCCCCATGTACAGCTTCCATCGTCCCCCTCGTTCCCCCTCGTAGCTGATCCCCTTGACGTGCTCAGGCACTCGTCGGACATGTCGGGCCACACCCCGCGATACACCGCCGCATCGATGGTGTAAACCCTATCACTGGGGTCATCCCCACGGGGGAGTCGGGGTCGATACTGAGGGCGAGGAGGCGGAGGCGGTAGGAGCGCAGCTGGTGGAGGATGGCATCAACAACCTCGTCGCAGCAAAGGCACTCGTCCTCGAGGGAGGCGATTTGGAGGTGGTCATGGGTGATCTCCTCGGCGAACAGGCGGAACTGGCGGGCCTCCATCTGGACCTTCGCCTTCTCGCGCTTGAGGCGAAGGATCATCGATATGGCCTCGCTACGATCGCCGTCTCGCGACAGGAGCTGCAGCCTTTATCGCCTTCTTCTCCTCTGCAATGCTTGCGTGAGCCTATAGCGTCCTTCTCCCTTGCTCCGCTCAATCTCAACACCACCACGAAGATGGTGGAGATCTCGGGCTCCTTCATGGACCAGAACCTCTCTACCTTGCAATAGCCACTGCCGGCTCGTGACAGCCGTTGTGTTGGAGAATGGCAGCAACCACGATTAGGCTATCCGATGTAGGCAAATCTGATCTCTTGAACATTCATAAACTCTGATATAAAAATATAATAAAATGAATCCAAGAAAATATCAATTTGATAAATCTAATAATGTAGAAGAAATAATCAAAGTAATAACAATCACATAATATTTGGATTTACGTGAAAATTCCATTGATGGAGAGAAAATTATAGGAGAAGGTCTCGATAGGACTCTGATTTCTATTATTCTTCTCAAAGAAATATGTGGGGGATGTACGTCTATTTATAGGTAACCATGCATATAACAAAGTTTCACTACACTATGTAGGATTAAATCATTACACATATTTCTCTAAACAATTGCAGGAGTGTATCGAAAGATTACAATAGATGCAACCCAAATGACTGATTGTGCTAAATTATGGAAGTTGAAGGTATCTTTGAAGATAAAGATTTTTATGTGGCTCCTTCAGAGAGGGGGAAAAGTGGTCATCAACAGTGCGAGGAAGATGTGAAATCAGGACATTGATGCTGCTTGCCCTTTCTGTCGTGAAGAAGAGGACATATTCCATTTATTTCTTAAGTTTACCTTGTCGAGGGAGGTTTAGAGGTCAACAAATTTGCAAATGGTGGACACTTCTATTGAAAATATCTGGAGATCTTTTAGAGACAATCTACATGTCGATATGGCAGGATGGATCAAAATGACTATTTTATGGTTGCTTGGGGCTACAAAGGAATGGTGTCACCTTCCGAAATGAGCGGGCATGGGTGGAAAATGCTGTGTGGGAGGAGTATTATTTTTTTGATCTTTGGCTCAACTGCAAGTCCATTCCAGTTATATTAATGAAATTCTTTGGATGATTACTGACCTCCAATAATCATCTTTTTCTTTCTACAAAAAAAACCCAATGCTCTTCCTTAGCAATAGTACTCTTCCATTGAAGAGGATTTTCAGGGGAGAAGTAAGAAGTATCTTCGAGGAATGTGACTTCACAGGTAACATATTTATTGCTTGTAACTAGATCAAGACATTTATATCCTTTTAGGGTGGAGGAGTAGGCGTAAGGGAGAAGGGGTGAGATATGAACCTTAGCAATGAAAAAGGTGTTTTTCCACCAAGTATTCTAGAGGGCATTTTGAAAAATTATTAAGAAGACACTTGCCAAGATAGCTTCTGCCCAAAATTTCCTGGGCACACCTTTCTGAATGAACAATGCTCAAGTAGTGTCAAGCAGGTGTCTATTCTTCCTCTCAGCACTCCATTTTGTTGTGGAGTATAGCTACATGAGGTCTTATGAATGACACCTTTGTTGCTAAAGAACTCTGTTAAAGATTTTTGAAGATACTCTCAAGCATTATTAGATTGGAAAACTTTCATTGTAGTATTAAGTTGATTCTCAACCATGGCAACAAACATTTGCACAACTTTTGGCACTTCCAATTGACTCCTCATCAAGTAAATGAAACTACATCATAAAGTACTGTTATAAAGGAAATGAAATATTGATAACCATCAATTGAGGTCCACACATTGGAATGCATTAATGAAAAATCAAAATCACTTTTATCATTGGATTTAGAGAATGACAGGAGATAATGTTTAGCCAACTGACATACTTCACACTTAAGAGAGTGCACATTAGCTCCACAAAATAAGGTAGGAAATGACTTTTGCAAACCCAAAAATTTAGACGTCCTAATCTATAATGCCATGTCAAAATTCGATCCATTACTCTTGTATGCTAGCCACGATCAGTTAAAACGATGGCTAAGGCACTTGCAACTTTAGACAAAAGCTTGTATAAACTATGTTAGCATAGTAATTATTTTTTACGCACTCCTTATTCTTTTGTACTGTTTCGTTATTTTGTATTTCTACCTGGACTTATGTTATAATTTTCCTTTCACTACTATCTATATAAAAAGGGGTAGGATTTTAGAGTTGAATAAAAGTTATCATTTTCTCCAACTTGGTATCAGAGTGGTGATCCTAAATTGGTGCTTCGGTATCCAACCCGCATAAGGCCTTTGTACACTTTCCACCTTAACCCTCATCTCTCTCTCTCTCTCACTGGTTCCCCCTACCGCCCGCCAGCAGTAGCCCACCGCTGACAACAACAGCAACCATCGTCACCGCCACTGCACCTGCAAGCTATCATCGGTGGCCTGTTAGGGTTGCCTGTAGCCACCACCAGCAAGTGGTGGTGATCGCTAGGGGCTTTCCTTGCCGGCAAGGGAGAGAAGCACCCCTTAGGGATGCTTCTAGGGGTTTACCTGTGCCTTAGCATGCGTCTCGGTTGTTCCTAAGGGGCTATTGTGTCTCTTGAGATGATTTCTAGGACCTCTAGGTTTTGGATCTAATGATCAAGAGGTCAAAACTTTCTTGATCTACATATTTTCAGATCTGAAGTTGCCTTTCAAATATCCTTTGTGGCATGTTTCCCTCTTCTAAAGGCACGATGACATCTTCTAGCAGTTCTAAGGTGACATCGAATACCGCTAGGATGTAGGGAGTTACAAAATCTCATTCTTTGTTCCTATCGTGAAGTTGAATGAGACCAACTATGCTAGATGTCTCAAATATTCCTCATGATGGTTGAGGGACACAATAAGGAGCATATTCTGATGGAGACAGAACCATAGAATAAGATTGGAAAATACACCACGTGGAAGAAGGATAATGGTATGATCTGGGCATGGATCATGAACTCAGTTGAGCCTCGGATTGGTGATAGCATCATGTATTACAAGATCGCGAAGGAGATGTGGGATTCTTTACATGATACATATTCACATGAAAAGAATTCTAGTAAAGTCTTTAAGGGGCCAATCACTATCCATGAGATCGGGAGCCTAAAGTAGGAAGGCCAATCACTATCCCAGTATTATGCTACCCTGAAGGGGCTCCTGGAGAAGTGTAGTGCATGCAAGCTGGTTTGCACCTGTGCTATACATAGGACATTAGGAGAGAGTTTGCAGTTCTACAATTTCTTGATGGTCTTGGATCGGAGTATGAGGCAACCGGGTCTCAAATTCTGAACCTTTTTGAGCTTCCATTTCTTGAGGAAGCATACAGTCGAATGAGTAGAGTGGTTGTGAAGCCATCCACACTAGATGTTGGATTGACTTTTGCCTTGTTGGCTACTGAAGGACATGGTGGACGTGGTGCTCCAACTTCCAGAGGGAGAGAGCGTGGTCAGGGTCAAACTGGCAGACCTCGAACCATATGCTCTCATTATGGCAAGGTGGGCCATGTAAAGGCTACGTACTAGTCTAAGTATGGTAGACCTCCCATGGCTAACCAAGTTGTCTCTTCAGAGGAGTTGAACGACACAATATCACGTGCAGACTATGACATAGTGGTGCAACGTCTCGCCCAGCTAACACAGGAGCCTGCGACTACCACAGATATAGCTGCTTTGGCCTCAAGTATAACTTTTGCCTTGAGTTCTAGTAGTGGTATTTTTGATAACACGTGACTAGTAGATTCAAGAGCATCTCGTCATCTGAGTGGAGACCAGAATTGTTTTAGGCATATTCATCCTGTTCCTCCTAGTAGAACTGTTCAGGTGGCAGATGGCAGGCATTCTAGAGCTGATGCTAGAGGAGATGCTGTTGTTACTCCATCAATGAAATTGCTAGATGTTCTATTTGTTTCTAACTTTCCTATTAGCCTTTTGTCAATTAGTAGGATTACCAAAGATTTACATTGTCGTGCCATCTTTAATGAGTTGGGTTGTACCTCTTAGGACAAGCTCACGGGGAGGACGATTGGTGGTGGACATGAGGAGAGGGGTATTGCTTGATCCAGACATCGTTTGTTGCTACGTGTCAGGGAGAGGTTGCCTTTAGTGCTGGTACAACTCTTTTATGGCATCGTTGACTTGGAAAACCTTTGCTAGATAGGCTACGTGTCATTCCTCACATTTCGCCTAGTGTTGAGATTTACTATTATGCTTGCCAACCAAGGAAGCATTACCACACCAATTTTCTTACTAGTTCCTCCCAGAGTTCTGGTTCTTTTGATTTGCTGCACATGGATGTCAAGGGTCCAAGTAGAGTGTTTGACATATTGGGTTATCATTTTTATTTACTTATTGTGGATGATTATTCTAGAATGTCAGGGTTATTCTTGTTATGGAATAAGTTTGATGTTAGCTTACTGATTGAAACTTTTATTATGCAAATAAAGACCTAATTTTCTACCACAACGAAGATTGTTCGTTCTGATAATGCACTAGAATTTTGTACGGTAAAGTTAGCCACTTTCTATAAGTCTCGTCGTATTGTTCACCAGACATCCTGCACCCATACATCATAGCAAAATGAGATAGTTGAAAAAAAACATCTTTATGTATTGCATGTGGTCAAGACACTACTTGTTCACCACAATTTACCACATATATATTGGGGAGATGCAATACTTATTGCATGTTAATTAGATTGCCTAATTCGGCAATACAGGAGTAGGTCCCATGGCAAGTCCTTCATCTGGACAAGGAATTGTTTCATGTATCACCTAAGGTGTTTGGCTATGTGGCCTTTGCTCATTTTTTGGGACCAGGTAATGATAAACTTGCACGCAGAGCTGTGAAATGTGTCTTTCTGGGGTATGTTAGTACCCAGAAAGGATACATGTGTTATGACCCACGGGACAGGAAGCACTATGTCAGTGTTGATGTTACGTTCCATGAGTCAGTTTCATATTTCTCCATTGTAGGTCATCAGTTAGCATTTGAGGGGAATCCTACTTTTATGCTAGTGCCACCAGTTTCTTTAGAATAGATTCATGTTACTCACAGTTAGGATACTACTGCTACGGAGTATAGCAGTATACTATCACAGACTAAACCAATCCCAATTTTCTTCCCCATCACTAGATCCTACAACACAACGATCATTGTAAAATGTAAGTTTACAGTTGAATATCTTTGGAATTTTGCTCAGAAACAACAAATTAAGAGGAAGGCGAAGAACATGTAGCACATCACTTAGAGAAAAGGAGTCTAAGATGGAAATGTTTCCTTTTCCTACAACAGTAACACCAGACCCACCAGCAACACCTACCTAATCATGTCCAAAGCCAAGTTTATATTTCTAGAAAAAACTAACATTTCCAATCGTACGATCGGTTACACCATTATCAACAATTCAATCATCTTTACCAAAGCTTGAGGGGTCATTACTTGACTTTCCTTGAGCAATAAGGGCATGATCGAGGGACTTGGTATTTGAGCTATTTTCCTTTGTTGATAGGACTCTAAAGAACATCCCAGTAATTCTCGAATCTAATTTGCAAGAAGATCACAAAGGACCAACTTTGTTGCCCCTTTAGGGTACCTCCCTATGCTAGAGCTATTTGAGGCAATGGTAGCTATAGGTCTGACATTTTGAGTTTTGCCAACAGTCTTCTAGTTGAAATTTCCTCTATTCTTCTTTTTCGAATGCAAATCCTAGCAATAGTCAACAGTATGACCATTTTTGTTACAATGCGTTCACTTCCTATTAAACTTTGCACCATCAAAATTTGCCTTGCTGCTGTCTGAACCACGGCTTATAAGAGTTGAGTAGTCCACTTCTTTGTTGTCATCTCCTACACCAAGAAGTTTAGAAGTCATGACCCTACGCCTTTCTTCATCTAACTCCACTTGGAAGTAAACATCCTTAATACTAGGAATCTTGGATGAGTTAAGGATTTGACTTCTCACACCTTCAAACTCAAAATTAGGGGTAGCCAAGAAGATAAAGGTTCGATTTTTCTACTCACTCTCCTAAAAGAACTTCTAATCAGTGGCACATTTCCAAGTCTCATTAAAATAGTAATTCAAGTCTTCCCACTTGGATTTCATAAACCCATAGTAGCTAGCAACAACGATATTACCCAGGCGAAGGGAGTATATCTCCTAATAAGATGGTACACTTGGACTTCCTTTTCTACTGCCCATACATGCTTTCAAGTATCTCCCACATTTCTTTTGCCATATTCTTTCTTTGAATGAGAGCTTAAATCTCTATAGTGATAGAGTTGACAATCTAGGTCTTCACCTGGCTATCCTCAACATACCATTTTTCCCATGATTTGTCTTCCAAATCATGTTTCGCTTTGGTACCATCAATTAATGTACCCAATCCTACCTCTACCAGCAATAGCCATTTTAACCACGGTAGACCACAAGAGGTAGTTATCCTTTGTTAATTTCATTGTGGTGATCTGGATATTCATATTGTCTTGGCTTCTCATCAACCGACTATTCATTCTTTCCTTAGATGCTACCATTCGTATTCAAGATCAAGAGCTCTTAAATCAAACAAATCACAATGCAATAAAAAAAATGCAAGAAAATCGCTCAAAAACGAATCACGAACACTCTTGAGGAAGATGTTTCTTACTATTTTTTTTGTCTTCTTGGATCTATCTTCTCTATGTTCTTCTTTGAGGACATGATTATAATTGTTCCCTAGACTCTCTATCTATATAGGGGCCTAAGGTTTCTTTTGTAGGAGAATGAGAATCTTCTTTCTTATCATATGGTATCAGGGCAACAATCCTAAGCTGAAGCTCTAAACCTCCTTGATTCCTCATCCCCTTTTTTCCTTTCTCCATCGAAGAAGGATCAGAGACTCTCCTCTTGCATTGGGAACCTAAATCGATTAAGAAAGGAAACCCTTGCATCGGGATTCATGCTCATGAAAGAAGAAAACTAGGGCTCCTATAGTTGTCATCGAGGAAACTGAAGGAAGGTTACCACCACCGGCAACCACCTCTGGCTCCCTGATGAAGGTGTTGTTGGCCTCCTTTTGATCGATCAAACCCCTTTTAACTGCCATCCACCGCTAGTAGCATCACCGGTAAGGCCTTCCCTACCAGCATCGCTGTTGGGTTGAGTAGCCTCAAGGGTCTACTTAGGGCCCCCTTTCGACCCAGCTAAGGCACCATAGGGGTCACTAACGTTCGTCGGACGCGTTTGCGTAAAACCGCTCGTTATAGTGCGCTTACGACGTCAATTTTAAATAAAGAATCGGAGGTAAGTCTGAGTGTCGAACACAGGGAGGTAATAATTAGATCAAATACTCACTTTCGTGTCACATAAACATGTCGTTTGTTCGCTTGAAAATTGATTTGAGAAAAAGTGAGATAGAGAGAGAAGGGTTAGAGAACCATGCTTAAGATATTATAAGATCAATGTATCAACAACTTCTTATCAAATGTGTAATATAGATGAACTACACTATAAACTGAAATAAAAATAAGAACAAGGATGAAAAACGTGTCAAGGTAGCCACTGGGTGGAAGGGCTTTCGTTGACGGCTCGGTGGCTTCGGGACCTTGCTTGGAGCTCTAGAAGGTGGTGGTATCTCGTGGGTATATGCCTCTTGCAAATGGGAGGGGTGGACCCTTTTATAGTTGAAGGGCTCAAATTTGTAACTGGGTCAATAGCAACATTTAATTCGTCGCTAAAGACCCGCCGCATCCGTCGCCCTTGCCCCCGCCCTCGCGCCTTTAACGCTCTGTGCTGTGTTGCGTGTCCCACATGTGTCGCATGCACATGCTGGTGCACGCTGGTCTCTGCGTTGCTGCTGCCCTGTATGTGCTACTGCGTTGCCGCGCACATGCCCACGTGCGCATGCGCGTGCTGCTTGCCATGCTGTGCCCTGCGCACTATGTGCTGCTGTGCCGCGCCTCAATTGTGAAATTGGGGCGTGGTAGGAATTAAACCTGCATCGTGTGGTGGAGGGGTGAAGTCTTGACCAATATGCTAAGGTTGCGCATTGGTCTTGCCTTTGCATCTGGTGCCCACGCACCTCAGCTGTCTGATCATAGATCGGACGGCTTAGGTTGGTTGATGGAGTGCCGGAGATGGAAGGGTGCTGGCTGGTGTTAGGCGGTCGAGATGGCGTCACATGGCACCATCTAGGTCGTTCATCTTCTTTTGTTGTAAGTGATGCCACAGTGTTCGGATCACAATGATTTCCACACTACCAGACTGCGATTGTTACTCTGGATCCATTCGTATGATCGGATTTTTCATCCGATGCCTGTAAGAATGTCGCATTGCCCCCTGACCATTGATCTTTCTTGGGCTTGTGGGAGCCACGGAGGTCGGATCGAAGTGATTTCGAGTCCATTTGACTCCGTTCGTCAATCCGGATCCATTCGTACAGTCTGATCGCTCATCTGAGACCTGTTTTAAAATGATCTTGTGCACATGGTCATTAAATATTGATTCTAAGCGATTAAAATGTAAAGATCATGCAATATGCATGCAATGCTCCCAAGCCTTTTATAAAATATCATTCTCACACAAGTACCCTCGAAATTGACTCTAATTGATAAT
Organism: Thalassia testudinum; assembly: GCA_037157565.1. Classification (NCBI taxonomy): domain Eukaryota; kingdom Viridiplantae; phylum Streptophyta; class Magnoliopsida; order Alismatales; family Hydrocharitaceae; genus Thalassia; species Thalassia testudinum. The sequence continues at coordinate 9,395,999 of JAZHRO010000010.1, read as the reverse complement.
ATTAACACTAAACATTGTAGAGTGATCATACCCAAGGTTCAAAATGCCGATTTCAATGTCGTACAGATGAAATTCTAAGTGTGCATTTCGTGGGCATGTCTAGGGCACGCCGTGGAAATGTCCGTTTTTTGATGGGCATGCCGAGGACATGTCGATGCATACAGACAAAAATAACAAAAGTAAAAAAAACCAGCAGCAACCTCGGCATGGGCACCTATTTCGCCGGCAGGCTGACCATGTCGACGACATGATGACAATGCCGATGGTATGCCGACGATATCCCTGTAAATCGACGCTTTATCCATGTCGGCACAGCCCCTGCTCGAAAATGGCCTTGCATGCCCTCGGCATGCCGAGGGCATGCCAACGGCATTTAAAATGATGATCATACCCCATGCGCACCCCTTGCTAGTCCCTAGAAAGGTTTAACCTAAATGCTATTTACAAAATAAAACTAGGAATTGATTACTTAGGTAGAAGTTGCTTGTCAACAGGAGGAAATTTCTACTAAGAACCTAATTCACTAAGACTCAAAAGTGCCTAGGTTGCCTGCTAAAATGCAGACCGCTTAAGTTCTCACCTTATTTTATATGCAAGCAAAATATATATATATATACATATTTTTCTTTTGCATTTTTTCTAATTTTTTTTTAGATTTTTGGAGTTGAGGATTTCCAGATAACTTTTTACGGTTATCCAACTCATCCAAAACTTGAAAAGGACTCTTAGTACTAAGCATCTTATGTGAAAGTGATAGACTCAATCAATGGTAATTAAAACGGACATCGGGTTTCTACGCCCCTAGGTGACCCGAAAGAAAAAAAATGTTGCCTAAAAGTGTATTTATCTGGCCGGTAGATTTTTCCCTACTTTTTATTTTTGTGGGGTCAACACAAGGGCGGACCCAGTGTTTCTCCCTGGATTATGCTACTTCCTTGCTTCTTCCTTAAGTGTTTTGGAATTCTTATGCATTTTATGAGCTAGGATTCAGATAATTGGCCAATGGGTTGTTACCCACGACAACTTGCCAGCCATACTTGTGCGATGAAGTGTGGCTTATTTCTTTTTTCTTTTCTTTTCTCTTTTTTTTAAGTAGGTGGCTTTTTTGATCTAAGATTTACTTAAAGGCAGTAGTGAAAGAGAATGGTCTCGTGGATGGGCTCTGGACAACGTGCCAATGGGCTGTTACCCGTGACAACTTGCCAACCATACCACCCTAGAAGATTTATTAGCTACCCAATTTCGGTTTGAACTGCCGATGAGTGAGTCAGTGAAAAACATGTAGATGCTTAGACTAAAAATTCCCCTAAATCAGAGGGCTGGTTGAGAAGTCGTAAATTTATCACCCTACTTTATTGAATAGATTAATATAGATTAAGGTGGCAAGGACTCGAGATTAAGTCCACATTTTAGTGGACACCCGGACTGATTAAGTCCAAAGACCTGAAGGATTTAAGCGATTAAGTCCCTAACGTATCATTTCCTAAAGCCAATAAGCTTCTAATAGCTAAGTTTTCTTTTCCTAATTTTATTATTATTATTATTTTAATAAAAAGAAATAAAATTAGTTCAAGCTGACAATTTATACTCAGATCCTAAGAATTACCACCCTCCATGCCTAAGTTGGATAATGTCCTCATTGGAAAAAGAAATGTATGCAAGGGAGTAGGGAAAGAAATCACCTGAGTTGTAATCGTGAATCCGGTCAGCTTGAAACCTCTGGGTTGCCTCCCAGGAAGCGCTGAGTTTTGTGCCTCCAGCTGGGCGCAGTTCCAGTTTAACCCTCAATGAGGGTCACAACATCCTTCGGGGGGATCTGGGTAAGAAAGTGTTTTAGTCGTTGACCATTAATAGTGAAGGTTTGCCTAGTCTTAGGATTGGTAATTTCAACTGCCCCGTTGGGATAAGGTCTGACCACTTGATACGGTCCCATCCACTTAGATCTCAATTTCTCGGGAAAGAACTTAAGTCTTGCACCAAAAAGCCAGACTTGTTGATTCGACTCGAAGGTTTTTCTATTAATGTGCTTGTTGTGGATGGATTTCATCTTATCCTTATAAAGCCTATTATTCTCGTAACCCTCTCGACGGATTTCCTTGAGCTCGGAGAATTGGAGCTTCCTTTGAGCTCTGGCCATCTGGGAATTCGTATTGCACTGCTTAACGGCTTAGTATGCCCGATGCTCCAACTCGAGCGGAAGGTGGCAAGCTTTGCCAAAGACCAATCGATAAGGCAACATCCCTATCGGGCTCTTAAAAGCAGTCCTGTATGCTCAAAGGGCATCGTCCAATTGTGTGGACCAATCCTTCCAGTTAAGTCTCACAGTCTTTTGCAGAATATTTTTAACCTGCCTATTTGAGACCTCAGTTTGCCCATTCGTTTGCGGGTGATATGGGGTGACAATGTGGTGAGTGATCTCGTATTTCTTAAGGCACAAAATTGGGCATTAATGAAGTGACTCCCATCATTGCTGATCATGGCTTTAGGCATACCAAATCGGGAAAAGATATTTTTCTTAACAAAGTCCATGACAGCCTTATGGTCACATTTTTAGGTGGGTACGGCATCGATCCATTTCGAGACGTAGTCCACTGAGACTATTATATATTCGAGATCGTTTAATAGTGGGAAGGGACCCATGAAATCGATGCCATAGACATAAAAAATTTCGATGAGCAGAATGGGTTGTAGAGGCATCATATCTTTCCTGATCATAGTCCCTAAGGTCTGGCATCTAGTGTATGTTTTTTTAAAGTTATGTGCATCCTTGAAAAGTGATGGCTAGTATGCAAAACTTTTGCAGTTGTCTTCTTCCCAGAGAAGTGGCTACCACAAGCTTAGTCATGACAGGAGGATATCACACTTTGAGCTTCCTCTCCAGGAATATACCTCTTAATGATTTGGTCAGCACAAAGTCTAAATAGCATAGGATCATCCCAAATATAATGCTTGGCCTTAGCCAAGAACTTATCCTGTTGTTGTCTAGACCAGTCATGTGGAGTCTGTCCTACCACTAAATAGTTGACTAAGTCTGCTTACCAAGGTAGACTCCTTCCATGCATGGTAAGAAGTTCATCAGGGAATGTGTCGGTTAAGGGTAGTGATGAGTCGTGTTTCGCGAGGTTGAAATCGGGGTTTCAAGAACCTGTCGTCGTAGCTCGCAAAATGAGTTATCAAATACAATTTATAACCGAAACTCCAAGGGAGTCCCGGGTCGAACATAGGGAGGCGACGTTTACTTTATTTGAAATCCACATTTCATTTTGTTTCTTTTTGACGTTTTGGGGTTTTGTTATTTTTTTTCTTTTATTTTTATAGAAGAATCAAGCAAGATAAATCACAAGAGAGATGAAACAACTATGATATATCACGTAAATGTTTATTACAATAATCTATGAAAGCATAAAAGAGATAGGTGTGAGAGGAAATCTTCCGAATCGGCTGTTCGACGAGACAACGGCGCCTGGCGGAAGCTTGGATGAAGGAGGTGAGATGCAGGACGACGGAGATGAGATGCAGGAGGATGCCGGGTAGAGGAATGCTTCACCGAGGCTCTGGAATGGAGGTGAAAAGATGGAGGCGATCTACCGGAATGGAGGTGGGAGGACGGCTCCAAGGCAACCTATGAAGGTGGTGAGATGAAGGATGAATATTTTATGGGAAATAGGAATATTACACTAATAGGAGTCCTTTGGAGCTTGAGAGTAAGCTCTAATGGAGCTTTGGTAGGCTGCTAGAGCTTAGGAGTAGGTGGGAGTAGAGTAGGTAGAGATGAAGATGGAGGGGTGTAGGGGTGTTCATATAGTGGTGGAATGGAGGTGGTTTGTGCGCTTGCCAAGGTTTGAAATGCCGATTTCGATGTCGTGCCGATGAAATTGCAAGTGTGCATTTCGTGGGCATGCCGAGGGCATGCCGGAGAAATGTCCGTTTTTCGATGGCAGATTTTGATGATTTCGATGGCTCGAAAAAATGCCATTTCGGAGGCACGCCGAGGGCATGCCGATGCATGCCGACAAAAATGGTAGAAGTGGTTAAAATGATATCAGTTTCAAGAAAATCAAATGTTGATTATGTAACAATAAGAGTGTTACATCATAATATTCATATACAACATGATCATACAATGTTAAAATTCAATAACGAGATGAAATATTCTTACCATGTTAAGAATATAGAAAATTTAATAATAAAAGAATACAAAGAATTTAAGAATCAAAGAATTTAAGAATGAAAGAATCAAAGTATATAGTTTCAAAGTAAAAGTTAAAACTGTAATGTCTTGATGTATGATGTATCGGAAGTCAGGACTTGGAACTTGAAAGACATATTTCACCAGAACCAAGAGTGTCTTGCTGGATGCATATCTTTATCATGGGTACTATCATCACTTGATTGATACCATTGTTGACTATTGTGTCGATGAATACTTTGAATGTATTCACAGTAATCCTTCCAAGACATATATGAATACATTGTCTGGTAATCCATTATGTGCTGTCTGTATTCATGTTCATTCATACTAAACAAAATCCCAAGACGGGAAAATCTACTATCTGTGTATGGTCTGTCACGTTGCCTACGTGCACGATTAATTGCACGTGTTTGTGAGAATCCTGTTCTAGAATTATCTTGTGATGATTCTGATCTTGGCATTTGAGGGAGAGCTTGGGGTTGGAACTGCTGAGGAAAGTAATTTTGGATCATACCATACTCATATGGGTAAGAATATTCACTCCCAGTCCTAGTCCCAGAAGTGTCAACATTTTCAGACTCAACGTATGAATATGATGGATAATTATATGAAGGCGGTGGTGGTGCAAATGATTGCGGGTAGAATGGTTGAGCATATGAAGATCCCGTCTCACGTGTTGTGTCGTATGATCCCATGTCATATCCAGATCCAGGTGCTGAAGAACCAAAAAATTGATCACTAATGCTCATGGAACCAATTGAGGAGCTCAAATCCTCCATGTAGGCATCGTGACTTGGATATCCCTCGTAATCCATGGCTGGTGGACTTGGACTTGGAATATGTTCGCCATGGATATTGGTGTGTCGTTCGTCATATTCTGTAGCACCCTGAGTTTGCACTTGACCACCATGTCTCCCTTTGTCGGATGATCCTTCTGATCCAGATCCTTCTGATCCAGATCCTTCTACCATTACAAATGCATCTGCATTTGAGCCATCATCTGAGTCATCTTTTGAGGTTGAAGTAGACTGTGATAACTGTCGTTCTTCATCCTCTTCATCCAGTACTCTTATAAGAAATGTATGACGATCAGATCTGACCATATGTCCTTCAACATCAGCACCTATTTTCTTTGATAGCTCTGGATCTGGCCTTCCCCTAACATCCATCACAGGTTCTCCTCCAATGTCATTTATCCAACTTTCTAGCACATTATCTCCGGTTCGGAAAAAGTAGGCCAGATCAATTGGATCGGTCATTTCCTTGTTTTTAAAATCAAAGCCCTCCTGAATGTGCCTCATTCGTAACCTTGTGTTGTAGTGAATATGCACAAGGTTATTAAGCTTGTCAATTCCAAGCTTGTTTCTTCTTTTGGAATGGATAAGGTTAAATGTACTCCAATTTCTTTCACACCCACCAGCAGATGATGTTTGTGATAACACTTTAACAGCCACTTGCTGTAAATTTGGAGCTTTCGTTGCATACAAATTCCACCATTTTGCTGTAGGGAAACATATTCTAGTCAAAAATTGGATTTTATAGAGTAAATTATTATTAGTAAATATTAAAGGGATGTCGGTTATTACCAGGATGAGTGGCCTTAATAGCCTGCTGTGCCATATGACTCCCAAAAGATCCCATCCTTTCTCTAAATAATTTAATCTACAACATGTTGACATGAAGATGTCAAATATCGTCGATTAATATTTTATGGATGTTTTGTGATTACGTCCGTCGGTCGGTGACGTACTGTGCAAATATTTGATTTGATAAATTTACGATTACGTCTGTCGGTGTTGTCTACTATGCAAATTGTTGATAAATATTTTATGAATTTCTTACCCATTCTCCTCCACTACCAGATCCACCACCATCCACCACACAGTGCACACACCTTAATTCCCACCCCACCCGATTCATATTGGCCATTGCATCATGCCACCAGCCAGTGCGGGCACTGGCACCGCACGACCTCCCGTTACCTTTTGTCCCCTTTCCCCTTCCCTCTAAAGGAGTCATCATTGGAGGAAATCCTAAACGTGCGGCGGCCACGCTCTACAGGGAGACGCTCCCCCACCTTCCCAGCAGGCAACTAGTCCACCACCAAGAAGGTGAGAAGTTCCATAAGTAACGATGCAGGCTACAGCCTGAAGCAGCGGCAGAGATGACAGTGACAGTGGCATTAGCGGAGCGGAAGAGATGGCAGTGGCAGTCTACAGCAAGCACACAGCATCGCATCGGCATCGGCATTTCTTAACAAGGTGGGCTGCATCGGCATCGGCACAAGCACACGCCCTTGGTGGGAGTCCCTATATGTTAAGCATCCTACGGCATTGGTAGTGCTTGCCGACCCTATGGATATCTGCACAAGCACACAGCATCTCTTAACAAGGTGGGGCCCCCACTACACCCAAATCAAATAGCCCTCCCGCCTCCCCCGCCCTCCCTTCAACCTCTATGTCCGCAGGGCCCACCGACCCTGCGGCTCCACCACCACCACCACCACCACCTTCCTCCCCCTGTCCTCCCCCTCCATCCCTCCTCCCTACCCCCACCTTCAGCTCTTCCTCTCCTCCTCCCCCAACCCCTTCCGCTCCCTCCACCTTCTCCTTCGCCCCAAACCCCCTGCCCTCGGCTGCGCCGAGCTCCACCTCGACCTCCCCCACCGCTGTCCCCTCTGCCCCCCCTCCTCCTCCCCACCCTGCCTCTACTTCTGCCTTTCTTGCCCCCTCCACGCCCCCGACCACCTCTACCAGTCCCCCTCCTCCCCTCCCCACGCCCTTGCCCTCGACGTCCACCGCGTCGAGCTCTTCTGCTTCGCCTGCTGCGACCAGGTCACGACCTCGACTTCGACTCCGCCGTCCTCGCCTCCCAATACCGGATCGCCTCCATCCCCCTTCCCCCCACACCCCCCAAGAGGAGGCGACTGGTCGAGTTCCGCCCCTGGACCCCCACCCCCAGGGAGCAGCGCCTCCTCGACTGCTGCTCCTGCCCACTGTGGTGCCCTGACACCGCCGCCGCCGAGTCGGGCCGTGGGGTCTCCGGGGGCTCAACAACCTTGGCAGCACCTGCTTCATGAACTCCGTACTGCAGGCGCTGCTCCACACCCCGCCCCTGAGGAACTACTTCCTCAGCGACCGCCACAACCCCTACGTCTGCAGGTCGCAGCAGAGGAAGAAGGCGGGCGGCGAGGGCGACGACAGGAAGGTCGTGTGCCTTGTGTGCGATCTTGACGTGATCTACTCCGCGGTGTTCTCCGGTAGCCGCACGCCCTACAGCCTTGCCAAGTTCCTATACAGGTGAGGGGGACGAGGGAGAGTGACCATTTTGCCGGTGGCGGCACGGCGGCATGCCGCCAAAACGCCTGTTTTTCGACACTAACATCATATCAGCATGGCTGTTCTTCAAAACTGGCCTTGCCGTTGGCATTTAAATCCATGGCACTTGGGTCTTTAGCGACATTTAAAACATCGCTAGAGACCCGTCGATGGTGTTGCTGTTCATTCAAGTGCCTTGGCTGGCATGGAGAGGCGCGGTTGCAGCTGGCGTAGCGCGAGGCAATCAACCGTTGGATCGGGCATGGATGGATGAGATCGCGCGCGCTTATGGATTCAAACGAGCATGCATCGCTGGCAGCCGTTGGATGAAGCATCGCACGGTCGAGACGCCCACGGATTGTGCCTTCACTGCTTTGAATGCACGCGGATTGTGCCTTCGCGAAGATCCTACGGTCGACAGCACATCCGGACGACTTAAGTGAGCACCTTTGATTGCGTGCGTGCGATCTGGCGTGCGTCCTCGCGTCGGTGGGCGGCGTCAAATCACGCGTGAAGAATCTCGATTGCTCAATCAAGATCGAGCGGTCCTATTTCAACCGGCGCTGTAGCAATCATGGCGGATTGCGGTTCGAACCCACGCTTTGCTTTGCGAAATGGGCGCTTCATCGTTTGGCCAAAGAGATGGATTGTCGTGTGGAGGGCGATGCGGTCATGCGTCTCAACTGTTGGATGAAGATTCGACAGTTGCTATGGAGCCTTCCTTGAGATGCTTGAGGCCGGGCAATGTAGAGTGCCCCTCAACCGTTGGATTGGGATCCAATGGCTGGGTTCACTCCATGCGTGAAGTTGGGGAGGCTGTGGTTCGTGTAGGGCGGTCTGGATGGCGCCACGTGGCACCATTTGGACCGTTGATCTTCTTCTTAGAGGATGCTACGGAACTCTGACTGGGGTGATTTTCGCATTAACGGACTATGTGCATTGCTCCGAATCCATCCGTACGATCAGATTCTTCATCCGAAGCCCGTAAAGATGCCACACAGCCTCCTGGCTATGTAAGACGAAAGAATTAATGTACATACTATACAATTACCCTAAATGCAATGCAATGGATGTTTATGCAATATTTATACCATGATATGCAATGTTAAGCTTAGGAACTATCATAAATAAGTATTTTATCATGAATTCATGCGTGTTTATCAGGTAATGAGGGTCCAATGTATTCCGGGTGTAGTCTGGATAAGTGGTCGGCTACAACATTCTTGGACCCGGCTTTGTCATGTATTTCCAGGTCATTTCTGCAAGAGCAGGATTTATCTGATTAGCCTGGGTTTAGCATCCTTTTTGGCTAACAAATGCTGGATAACCGAGTGGTCAGTGTAAATAGTCATGTGGGATCCTAAAAGGTATGATATGAACTTTTTTAATCCAAAAACTACAGCGAGCAGTTCTTTTTCCTTGACAGTATAATTCCGTTGAGTCTTATCCAACGTTTTGTTTGCGTAGTAGATCACCACGGGTTTTCTCTCTTCTTTGTCCTAGGACTGCTTCGACAACAAAATCTGATGCATCACACATTATCTCAAAGTCCTGAGACCAGTCTGGGGGTTGTAAAACAGGTATAGTTGAGACTGTATCCCTAAGGGTGTTGTAGGCATTGATGCAATCAAGTGTCATGTCTAAAAGTACATTGTTGGCTAGAAGGTTAGTCAAAGGCTTGGAAAGTTTGGAAAAATCTTTAATGAACCTTCTATAGAAGCTAACATATCCTAGGAAAGATCGGATTTGCTTAACCGAGCTAGGAGGTGAAAGTTTGGAAATTAAATCAACCTTAGCTCGATCAACTTCAATGCCCCTATGCAAGACAATGTAAACCGAGGACAATCCCTTCTTGAACCATAAAATGGCTCTTTTCCCAACTTAAAACCAAGTTGACCTTGATACATCCCTTCAGGATTTTTCATAGGCTGCTAAAACAATGGTCGAATGAGTCTCCAAACACGGAGAAATCATCCATAAAGACCTGTAAATAGTCACCTAGCATCCCTGAAAAGATGGCTAACATGCAACGCTGAAAGATAGCAGGTACGTTGCATAACCCGAATGACATAAGACAGATTGCAAACGTGCCATATGGGCAAGTCAATGTGGTATTCTCTTGGTCCTCTGGTGTAATAACAACCTGGTTATATCTCGAATATCCATTTAGGAAGCAAAAATATTTCTACCCTGTCAGTCGTTCGAGAATCTGGTCAATGAATGGCAGGGGAAAGTGGTCCTTTTTAGTGGCCTCATTAAGCTTCCTATAATCAATGCATACCCGCCACGTGGTTGTGGTGCAGGTGGGGATGGATTCGCCCTAGTTATTCGTGACCATGGTGAGCCCGGCCTTCTTTGGTACCACTTGAGTAGGGCTCACCTAGGGGCTGTTGGAAATCAAGTAGATTTCCACATCAAGCCACTTGATTATTTATTTTTTAATGACCTCTCGCATATTTAGGTTCAATCGCCTTTGCATCTGGCAAGAAGGTCGAGCCCCACTTCCAAATAGATCTTGTGAGTGCAATAAGTAGGGCTAATTCCCTTTAAGTAAAAAATTGTCCACCCAATAGTTGCCCGATGTTCAGAAAGGGTAGTAGTCAACCTAAGTTTTTGGTCCCTAGTTAGGTGTGCATTGATAATCACAGGGAAAGTCTGATCAGGTCATAGGAAGACGTACTTAAGGTTGTTGGGCAAATGTTTTAATTCAGGTGCAGGTGGGAAAATGTTTGACGGGTAAGGGAAGGGCGGGAGTTGATTAACATCAATCTCCTCAAATGGAGGTTGCTGATGGTAACCAGCTTTATAGATTTCAACCTCCAAAGATTGGGATGGGTCAGGGTAGTCATCAACTGGTTGAATCAGATGATTTTCTAAAGAGCTAACTATAAGGCATTCTTCAACCAGGGTTTCCATGGGATCGTACTCCTTGACCCAACTGCAATCAAAAGACTTAGTCGCTTTGAAGATATTCAATTGCATCTTCTTATCTCCAAAGGCGATTTCCATACATCCCATGTCACTATCAATGTTTGCCTTGGCCGTAGTCGAGAAGGGTCTGCCTAGGATGATGGGTGTGTTTTGTAGTTGTTCGGGGACTTCCATGTCAAGGACTAAAAAGTCAACTGAAAAGTAGAAGTCCTTAACCCGAATAATTCATCCTCGACTACCCCTCTTGGGGTTTTCACCGATCGGTCGGCCAATTGGATAATCACAGATGTGGGCTTTAGTTCCCCAAATCCGAACTGGTGATAAAGGGTAATTAGGATTAAGTTAATTGAAGCACTTAAGTCCAAGAGCGCTCTATCAAATGTCATGTTATCAATATTGCAAGATATCAGAGTCGCTCTAAGGTCAATCCTTTTCAGAGGTAGGCTGTTAATATCACTGAACTAGCTTGTTCCAAGAATACTACCTTCCTAGGTACTTGGGTTCTCGACTTGTGCTTAGGTGTACAGACATCCTTCACAAATTTACTGTAAGTCGGGATATGCTTGATTGCTTCGAGGAGAGGTATATTAATCTGTACTTGTTTAAAAATCTCCAACAACTCCTCGTTCTCAGCCACATTTCTCTTTTTCTTTATTTTTTCCAAGGCTTCAGGGTATGGTATTTGGGTTTGAATTGGTCCAAACTCCTGATCCTTGGGTTCCTCCCACTCATCCTCAGAACCAGGCATCTTAGGTAGTGAAGTCACGGGAAGGGTTGGCCATCTGGGGTCCTAGGTTTGAGTGTCGCTTCTCAAGGTAACCACATTGGCTGAAGCATTGGAACCATGGTTAGATCCTTGAGAAGAAGAAGCATTAAACCAAGGAGGTGTCTGTGGGGCTTGTTGAATCATGTGGGCATGCCCCTGATTTGATTGGAACCCTTGAAGATTGTGGCCTATGTTCATTACATTCCTTAGGTTCGGTTGTGACTGAAAAGGAAGGGACCCCTGTTGTTTGTTATCCAATAGCTGGCTTAACTGTTCCTTCACTAATGTCGTCTCCTCCTGATGTTTCTGATTCATATCAGCCATCATTTTAATTAGAGTGTCCATTTGGTTCTGTGTAGGGGCCGCCCTATTCTGGTTATAGGGGGTCTACTAGGTGGACTTTGCTGATAGGAGGGAGGGTTTTGCCTAGGTTGGTTATGGAATTGATTTGGTTTTTTATTCGACCAGGCAATGTTTGGGTGGTTGCGCCATCCAGGATTGTAAGTATTGGAGAAAGGGTCTGGCTTAGAAAATCCCTGGATGGCCTGGGCATCTTCAAAGGTAGAAGGTATCGAAGGGGAGGGGAAAGAGTAATCAGAGTTTAAGGGATTAAAGGCCCCTCCCTGGAACATGGTCAAGGGTTGTTCCAGGTGCATTTGGTTCATAGATTGAACCAAGTCCACATTGTCAACTCCCTTCGCTAGGGAGAAGGTCTGTAACGGGGTTCAGGTTTGGTTCAACAGCCCGTCAATCTTTTTATCCACCAACTCAACCCGATCCAATTTCTTGGCTATAATGTCCATGTCAACCATTTCAAAGTTGGTTTGCACCTCATAAATCCCACCACGGGGTTGACTGGACCGATTAAATTAGGTCATGGAGGCATTGTTAAGTGAATTCTCGCTCATTGATTCAAAGAGCTCAGACGCGCTCTCCTCATCCTTATTCAAAAAGTTGCCTCCACATGAAAGCATCCACAAAATTCCTAAAGGTGTTGTCTAGACCATGGTAGAAAATCTGGGCCAATTGTCACCTTGGAACCTCATGGTGTGGGCATTTCCTTAATAATTCATTAAATCTCTCCCACGTCTCATGAAATTGCTCTCCACTTTGCAGGGTAAAAGTAGTAATGGCTCTCCTAAGGGCATTAATCTTTTATATGGGGAAAAACTTCTTAAGAAAAGGATGCCTTAATTCTGCCCAAGTGGAAATGGGTCTCCCTAAAGTCCTAAGCCAAGGAGACGCTTTGTCTCTTAGGGAGAATGGGATCTTGATTAAAACAATATCTAAACTGATGTTCCTAGGTTTTACGGTCTGGGCAATCCGCTCTAAGTCCTCTAGGTGTTGGAAAGGGTCTTCATTTGAGCTCCCATGGAAATGGCTTTGAATCAAGCTAAGGACATTAGGTTTTAGCTCAAAATCATCTCTCCCTTCGGGGACCCTAAGGTATGGCTCTACCCGGATGGCAGACGGATTGTAAAATCCACGGAGAGGCCTTGATTGGCCCTCAAGGGGTGGTGGTGGGTTAGGTGGGTTTAGTGGGGGTTATCATTGAGGGTTCTGCCCTTAATTCTACCCCTGAGGGTTTTGTAGTCGGTGTATGGCCTGCATGATGGTGTGAATTTGTTGTTGCTAAAGTTGGTGGTTGGCGATAATCTGAGCCTGAATCATGGCTATAGCATCAGGTTGAGGTTGATCCTCAACTCGCAGGTCAGCCATGTCTTCAGTCCTACCCCTAGAAAAATCAAGTTTTCTCCTAGTTTCTCTATCTAAAGCAACCAATTCAGGATGAAGTGATCACCTTCCATGCATACACCAGAGAAGAACCAGGAGAGATGTGAAGGGAAACAGATGCGAGAAGTGTGTGCACAATCAAGCAAATAAATCTAAGCCCTACAGTGTACACCTAGGCAATTTATGCCTCAAAAGTAGATTCCGACCACACGGTGAATTCAGTGTTGTCCTTACTCCCGAAAGTAGTATAGTTGGGAAGGCGAAGCAGGGGGAGCATGTCCCGAAAGTCGCTAATTATGCCAAACCCCAGCTTTTTTAAGTCGTTTGACAATCGAGCTTCCCAACTAAGCACCTTTTGAAGCAAGCAGATATTACTAATTCACTATGCGTTCAGGAAAATATGCTGAAATGAACTTAATGATTCCTAGGGCCAACATCTTAATTTTTAGGGCTAGGTTTGTACTTGTGCTTAAGAATTAAGTGAAGGGCGTTAGGGGGGTGAATGCCCTTAAAATTCCAATTGAAATAGTGTGCACAATTGGGTGCAAGGACCCAATGCCAAAATAAATGTTCCTTAGCAAGCATGATTGAGATGTGTGATTTTTAGGATTTAAATCTTGCTTTAATGGCTTTTAAAGTTTTCACTTGTTTACACCTTCAAACATGGCACAAATGTATAGGCACACGGTTGGTGAAGATTGATTTTCTTTAAGTCCTTTTTGTATGTCTAAAATAAAAAACTCCCTAGTGTGGAAGATCCTAGGGTGTGCAGCATCTATTCAATGAATCATTTTTAAGATTGTCAAGAAGGGTCCAATTAAAACAATCAATGACCCTATCTTGACCAAAATCGAGTAAGCTTTTCAAAAAAATTAATTTCAGAATTTTTTGAGGACGATAGACTACCCAAATTCACATTTTTTCAAGAGGGGGTCAATCTGTTTAGAACTTTTAGATCAGTGCGCAAGTTTAATGTGTTGATCAGAAAAAGCACTAATCAATTTCAAATGCAAGTATTCTTCAGATGAGGTGTAGAGAATTTCAAGATCTTTCTAGAAATATAAATTTCTCACAAATCCAAGCTACATGAAGTTTGCAGCAGTAAGAACACCCTACAGATCTCCAGAACTTAGGACAACCTTGCGCACTTGCAGTAGCAAATTTCTCACGGCCAAACCACAAGGAGTTTGGCTTTAAAATTTGAAGGGGAGTTCGCCTACTGGAAGTAGCACCTCTAAGATTTTTCTTAAAATTTTTAGAGTTGTTTAGGGTCCTTGAATCGTGTCTTCAACCCAAATCTAGAAAGTAATCTTGCGAAATTAACGGGTTGAAGACTTAGTGGTGGCGAAAAACAAAAGAGGGTTTTTTTTTATAACACCACCATTTTTTCTTAGTCCAAGGATGGGAAGTTACCTTTGGATTATGGAAAGACAAGATCAAGCCTTCGGGTCGATGGCAGTCTTCTTCTTGCACTTCCTTTTGATCCAACCCGGCTCGTTCTCCTCCTATTCTTATGCACAAGGCTCCTGCAACCATAAGGAGTGAGAAAAGCAAGTTCGATAACACAAGTATAACTAATGACCAAGAAAATGAATGCAAATAAGAGATCCATTGCCTCCCGGCAACGGCGCCAAAAATTGACATTCGTTGGACACGTTTGCGTAAAACCGTTTGTTATAGTGCGCTTACGACGTCAATTTTAAATAAAGAATCGGAGGTGAGTTCGTGTCAAACATAAGGAGGCAATAATTAGATCAAATACTCGCTTTCGTGTCACATAAATGTCATTTGTTCGCTTGAAAATCAATTTGAGAAAAAGAGAGAAAGTGAGAGATAAAGAGAGAAAGAGAAGGATTAGAGAACCATGCTCAAGATATCATAAGATCAATGTATCAACAACCTCTTATTAAATGTGTAATCAACGCAATGTAGATGAATGTTTAACAAAATAGATGAACTACACTATAAACTGAAATAAAAATAAGAACAAGGATGAAGAACGCGTAAAGGCAGCCACGGCGGTGGAGGAGCTCCTGTCAACAACTCGATGGCTTCGGGACCTTGCTTGGAGCTCTAGAAGGTGGTGGTATCTCATGGGTATTGCCTCTTGCAAATGGGAGGGGTAGGACCCTTTTTATAGTTGAAGAAAGAGCTCAAATTCGTAACTGGGTCAATAGCGACATTTAATTCGTTGTTAAAGACTTGTTGCATCCGTCGCCCTTGCCCCCACCCTTGCACCTTTAACGCTCTGCGCTGCGCCACCCGTTTCGCACGTTGTGTTGCGTGTGCATGCTGGCGCACGCTGGTCTCCTCGTTGCTGCTAACTCGCGTGCATTGCTCACCACGCTGTGCCCTGCGCACTATGCGCTGCACCTCAATTCCGAAATTGGGGCATGGCAGGAATTAAACCCGTGACGTGTGGTGGAGGGGTGAAGTCTTGACCAAGGTGCTGAGGCTGTGCATTGGTCTTGCCTTTGTGTCTGGTACCCGCACACCTCAGTTGTCCGATCATAGATCGGACGGCTTAGGTTGGTTGATGGAGTACCAGAGATGGAAGGGTGCTGGCCGGTGTTGGGCGACCGAGATGGTGCCACATGGCTATTCGACACGTAATTCGCATTTTAAAATATTATTTAGTTGTAGTATAGCGTGAAAACACGACAAATAAATTTATAAAAATCGGTGAGTACCGGGTCGTTTGCAAGGAGGCCATCACAATTTATGCAGAAGCTTTTCAATAGAACTTGCTCTAAACATATATTTGTATATGTATATATGTATACGAATCAGATATCATGTATTCAGAAGATCATAATTTTATTACAATTAGATAGAGTTTTCATAATAGAGAATGCTACTACAAACATATAGATAGATATAAAGAGAGAGATAGAAGGAGGCAGAGAGACGATGCCGCTTATAGGATACTTATGCGAGATGCAGTAGCACCTCAGATCCAGAGTGTCGACATGAAGGTCGGAATAGAGTTGCAGAGGGACGGAGAATCGCAGAAAAGGTGGAAGAGATGTCTGGAGTTGATAGCAGGAGTTGTCCTTCACCTGGGGGCCCTGGGCCTTCTTTTATAGCCTTGATGAGGAGCAAAGAGGGTATTTTAGCCTTTAAAATCATGCAACAACCCTTGGGTAATCAGATTCGTCGATCGGGAGATCAACGGCTCTGATTTGGCCTCAAAGTAACTTCATATGCACCCTCTACGCTCTGGGCGCACGAGGTACTGACACGTGGCACACCCATAGCCTTTGGATCGCCATCGGACGACTTCGCTTCTCTTCACGCTCGTCGCTCTCTCAATTTCAGCGCCTAATCCTTAGCTTTACGATCGGACAACTGAAAAATTGTGCGCACAGCCTTCATGTCGAAGAAAACGCGTTTGTTCTAGCATTCAGCTGCGGTGCGCTCTAGTCTCGACATGTGGTCGCGCCTGCATGCGCCGATCTCCATGCAATGGGCAATAGCGGCCGCACCTCGCCTTTTTCCTAATTTAAGCGTCGTGCGGCTCGAACCTGTGTGCTTTGCTTTCGACGCAAGCACGTGAGCCAACGTGCTACGTGTGAGTTTTGTTAGAGTTTCTTCTTTGTGTCTATTTATCCTTAGCCATTGGATGGACAGCGTGGATGCATCGTGGACCATTGGATGGCCATCCAACTGTTGAGAGCGGGCGAGGGATGGTCTTCAAAGATGGGCCGGCGGTGAGGGGTGGCTGTGATGGTGCCACGTGGCACTATCGTGGCCATCCATCTTCTTTTCCTTGTATCTGGTGATGTAGACCTCTGATCGGGTTGATTTTTACGCCGTTGGACTGCGATCGTTGATCCAGATCCATCCGTGAGGTTGGATTTTTCATCTGAGGCTCGGATCTTTGTCCTTTGGCTCCATGATCTCCGTTCTTTTATGGATTGCACACAATGCTCTAGTTGTCTGATCGAGACGATTTTAGAAGCGTTGGACTCCCATCGTCGTTCTGATCAGATCTGTCCGATCTAATCTATCATCCGCAGCTTCGAATCATCTGCGATTAAAATCATCTCTCATTGGTACATAAAATGACGATATTGTCTATGCAGCTAATCAAACTAACCATTATGTAAATTACGATGCCTATGAATGTATTATTCCTAAGTTATGCTAGAATCTAAATTAATTCTGGTTTTTTATGTTGCATGATTGCTGTGCAATCAGTGGCGCCATCTAAGCCGTCCATCTTCTTTTTGTTGTAAGAGATGCCACAGTGCTCGGATCGTAATGATTTCCGTACTGCCGGACTGTGATTGTCGCTCCAGATCCATCCGTACGGTCGAATTTTTCATTCGAGGCTCATAAGGATGTCGCATTGCCCCCTGGCCGTTGATCTTTCTCGGGCTTGTTGTGGGAGCTACAGAGGTCGGATCGAAGTGATTTCGAGTCCGTTGGACTCTGTTCGTTGATCCGGATCCATCCGTACGATCCGATCGCTCATCTGAGACTTGTTTCAAAATGGTCTTGTGTACATGGTCATTAAACATTGATTCTAAGGGATTAAAATGTAAAGATCATGCAATATGCATGCAATGCCCCCAAGCCCATTATAAAATGTCAATCTCACATAAGTACCTTCGAAATTGACTCTAATTGATAATATTAGTACTGGACATTGTAGAGTCATCAGTCACCTTGACCCCCTCTCCTTACTGCCACTGACCAATAACCATTAGGTCACTGGAGTGTCGCCATAGCCTTTTCTATGATCATTCAAACTGGCAGAGAGGGGTTTGCTGCTCATCGTGGATTCCCTTGCCTATACAAAGCTATGAATAAGGAGATTGATGGTCGGTGTGCACCTGATGTGAAGTGTTGTCATTGATTTAAAAGATTGGGTCTTTGATCGTGAGTGTTGTGCCTTCCGAAGTGTTTTGTTCTCCTACTCAAGGACATGGAAGTTATGAGGATTTCTAAAACCCCTTATCTTAGCTAGTTGAGAAGTTCAATGGGCCCATTCATGTGACACGACCGTAGTTAACCCTTACTAGTGTTGAGGGGCATCTCATGAACGCCAGATCGGAGCCCAATGGGCGCTTTAAAGGAGACAGAGGTATCTCACCATCCATACATGGATGTGGACGTAGTTGTGGTCGTGGAGGCCAGAGATACTGTAGGCCACAATGCAAGGTCAGTTGGAGGCTATATGTTGAGAATCAGTACCAAAGTTGGTGACTGAGAATGTTATGATTCCTTGGATCGACTATGATACAATGATTCAAGAAACTCAAGGAGTGTAGTACAACTGGGACTAACCTTGCATGTCTGTCTCAGATAGAGGACTCAAATTGGTTGGTTGATTCAGATGCACCCTAACACATATATGGTGACTAAAGGCAATTCTCGAGACTTAGGTCGGTCCATCAAGCAAGACGATATTGGTTGTCCATGGGTGGCATTTTCTTATCACAGGTTAGGGGGAGGTGCAAGTTATGCCCCATATACGATTGGAGAACATTCTACATGCTCATAGCTTTCCTTTAACTTTACTATCTCTCAACTGAATTGCAAAGGAATTGAACTGTAAAGCCATGTTCGATGCTATGTTCCAAGACACTAACTGGACAGATCATTGGATGTTGACGTGAAGAAGGCAACACATATCATCTCATCCAGTCACCATATGTTGGTCATACATCTTTATCATCTAGAGGGTTGTCTAGTATCTGTGACACATTCGATTTAGCCATCTCCTGTTATCAAAACTTCGACATGTGTTGCCACAGATTCCACTAATTGCTACCTTTCAATGCAAAGCTTGTCAACGTGGTAAACATCATAGGAGTTCATTCCCAAGGGCACATCGGAGTTCTCAGAAGATGTTCCAATTACTTCATTTGGATATTTGGGGACCTAGTCACAATCTTGTCATTTGGGTCATTGGTTCTACCTTGTTGCTATGGATGATTTCTTTGGCTTGACATGAGTGTTCTTACTAAAATTGAAGTCTGAAGTTGCCAATATGATCAAGACCCTTTTGGTGGAGATCAAAAATCAATTTGGAGCCAATGTGAAAGTCATTTAGTCTAACAATGCTTTAGAATTCTGTAGTTATTCTCTTCGTGCATGCTACAAACAATGTCGCATCATCGACCAAACCAGTTGCTCCTACACATCGCAACAAAATGGTGTGGCAAAGAGAAAGCATCGGCATATTTTGGATGTAGCACGGACACTTCTAATCCAAAATAGCTTGCTTATTCCATATTAAGGAGATGCAGTATTGACTGCATGCCACTTTATTAATCAGATGCCATCCACAGTACTTAATGAGAAATGGCCCTATTATGTCCTTTTCCCGAATTAAGAACTCTTTGGAGTGTCACTTAAGGCGTTTGGATGTATGGCATTTGTACATCTTCATGGTCCTAATAGAGACAAACTTACATCTCAAGCTATTAAGTGTCTTTGTTGGTTACTCCGTGACCTAAAAAGGGTGCAGATGATATAATCCTATTGGGCGACATTATTATGTGAGTGTTGATGTTACTTTCATAGAGTTCATCCCTTACTATTCCACATCTGACTCCTATGTTAGCTCTCCTATAGATGAAGATGTTGCTATCATCTCACTTCTTGTATCCTATGATGAACCACAGTGCCAATCACTTGAGGGTCCACACATAGCTACATCTAGTCCACCATCTTTTGATGCTCATCCAAATAGCATGTTCAAGAAGAGCTACTCTCGTCGCCCGATTTGGCAGGAAGAGTCAGTACAACCTACATTTGATGAGGCTCCTATACTGGTTGATATAAAGAACATTATTCCTACTTCCCAGGAAAACTCTGATATACCTCATCAGGCTGGAGGTATAGTGAATGCAGATCCTAAGCTTGAGCTCGATGAGATAGATGCCCAGTGGATGACAATTTTAATCATCCCATTGCCTTGTGGAAAGGTACTAGGTCATGTACTTTGTACCCAATGTCCAAGTACATGTCTATGATAAGTCAAGTACATGTCTATGGTAAGTCTTTCTCTTCAATACCAACAATTTGCTATCACTCTCTCTAGTGTTCAAATACCTACCACCCATTAGGAGGCACTTTGTGATCCAAAATGGTGACAAGTCATGGAGGAAGAAATGGTTGCTTTAGTCTCTCATGGAACTTGGAGTCTTGTTCAAGCACTAACTTGATGCTGCAATGGTTGGATGCAAATGGGTGTTTACTATTAAACAACACTCAGATGGATTTTTTGAGAGGTACAAAGCTTGACTAACAGTTAAGGGGTACACTCAAACATATGGCGTTGACTACTTTGATAACTTTTCTCTAGTTACTCAACTTGCCATTGCTCGTATACTCGATTTAGTTGCCATTCAACATAACTAGGCTCTTTAACAACTTGTTAAAAATGCCTTCCTTTATGAAGAACTAAAAAACGAAGTCTGCATGCGAAATCATGTGGGGTTTGAGGCTGAGTGTTTCAAGGTTTGCAACTGCCTAAGGCAATTTATGGACTCAAGCAGAGTCCAAGAGTGTGGTTTCAAAAGCTCTCAAATGTGATTAAGAGGGTTGGCTTCAAGAGATCGTCCGCTAACCATTCTCTGTTTATAAAGATGACCAACAAAGGAGCGATTGCGATGCTTATGTATGTGGATGATAGAAATGGTATTACACTTACCAAGGAATTTTTGGCTAAGCACTTTGTTACGAAGGACTTAGGCCCATTTCGATACTTCCTTGGAATTAAGGTGGCTTTGAATGCATGTGGAGTAGTTCTTTCCTAGAGAAATTATGTTGATCTACTTCGAGAGACAAGCATTATGGAAGCAAAGCCCGTGTCTATTTCTATGGATCCCAATGTTCGTATTTATGAAGATAACATAGAACAAGTTGATGCTAGGCAGTTTAGAGGCTTGCAAGGCAATTGCTTTGTGTCGCTGTCACAAGGCATGATATTACACTGGAAGTAAAGTCAATTTTTGGACAACCTAAGGAACATACATTTGGATGTTGCCATGATGATCATTAGGTACGTAAAGTTGGCTCTAGGAAAGGGCCTGCTATTTACATGGATGCAAATTATGCTGGATGTCCCAGAGACAAGAAGTCCACCACTAGTTTTTGCACATTTGTTGAAGGTAACCTAGTTACATGGCAAAGCAAGAAATAAACCATGGTAGTCAGGTTTAGTGCAGAGTCAAAGTACAAAGCTATGGCTCAAACCACATTTAAGCTCATGTTGTGGGTTAGATCTATTCTCATGGATCCCACGTTTAAGCTCATGGTTGTCTCATCCTCTTGTGAACCTGTAGTTTCGAGATTAAATAATAATTAGTTGATGTTCTTTGCCTTGTGGATCAACACCCACATCTATACGTGGTTATATTTTTAATGTTTTGATTCAATTGGTTCGCTACCGCAACGTCTCCTTGGATTTTCTTTAGTGTAATCGATTGATCAAGCATTATCATGAATGGTCACAAGAATGTCTTTCAATGCCTTAGAAGGAATGGGCATAGGAACATCATCCACCATTTCCCTATGTCTAGACCCAGTAGTAGAGAAATAGTAAATGGACTCATAGAAAGTGACATTAATGCAAACATAGTGTCAACAACAAATGGTATCATAATATGGATATCCCTTTTGATTTCTAAAATAACTTAGAAAACACTTTACGCCCAAGGAGCCAACTTGTCCCCACCCACACTTGCCACATGAACAAAGGAAACACAACTAAAGACTATTAGGAAAAATGATGGAATATCGTCAATTGAGAAATCTTAGGTACCTTTATATAGGAAGGCATTTTTCGGACAATTACATCAAATACCCCATACAATAAGAAAATAATAAGACACCCAAAATAAAAAAAATAACCCTCAATACTCCCCCTCAAGCTAGTGCATAGGTGTCAAATATGCTCAGCTTGGAACACAAGTAGTCAAGTCGCTTCATGGAGAGTGCTCAGTATAGATTTCTGGTGAAGATATCTTCCCTATCATCACTGTATTTCTGATAAAATGACAATCTACCTCAATATGCTTTGTCCTCTTGTGAAAGGCAAGACTATTATAAATAAACGTAGCAGCCTTATTATCACAAAATGTAGGAATGGGTCCTAAGACTGAGACATCAAAGTCATGTAGAATAGACTGAACCCAAAATAGCTTGCAAGTAGTATGTGCCATGGCCTTGTACTCTAACTCTACATTGGATCTAGAGATAACATTCGGCTTCTTACTTTGCCAAGTGACCAAATGTCCACCCACATATATACAGTAACCTGTGGTAGATCTCCAATCTTCATGAGCACCGGCATAGTCAACATTAAAACATCCCCACACATTAATGTGACCATGCTTCTGAAAAAATTGACCTTTCCTAGAAGAATTCTTCAAATATCTCAGCACTTGACACACTCCTACCCAGTGTGCTTCCCTAGGTTCGTGCATAAACTGTCTAAGTCACCCCACAACATAGGCTATGTTTAGTTTCATGACAGTCAGATAGAGAAGTCTGCCAACCATAGCACGGTATTTGGTTACATCTTCTACAATAGGATTGTTTGAGTCAGCTAGATGAGCGGAAGGATCCAATGGAATGCTTGCAGGCTTGCATCCTATCATCCCTGCTTCTCATAGCATATCAAGTACATACTTCCATTGAGAAAGAATAAGACCCCTATTAATATGATGCACCTCGATTCCTAAGAAGTAACTAATTACTCCAAGATCCTTGGTAACAAATTGAGATTGTAGAAAGGTCTTGGTAGTAGTGATTTAAATGTCGTCGGTAATGTATTTTTTGGGAAAAGCTTATGTCGACATGGTAAAGTTGTCGAAATGCTAGGATATCGTCGGCATGGTCGGCATACTGGTGAAATCGATGGTCATGCCGAGGTTGCTGGTTTTTTTATTACTTCTGTCATTTTTGTTTGCATGCATCGGCATACCCTTGGTATTTTCACGACGTCCCCTCAGCATATCCATGAACTGCACACTTAGAATTTCATCGGCACGTCATTGAAATTGATATTTCGAACCTTGCTTGGTAGGCTCAACACCTTCCTTATCACTCTCTGTACACAAAATGCCATTTACATAAACATTGAGAATCACTGATTCAACTGGCTTATGCAGAGCAGGAACAGAATGATCTGAGGATGATCTAGTAAAGCCAAACTCCTAAACTACTTTACTAAATCTATCAAACCATGCCTCGGGCCCTACTTCAACCCTTAAATAGCTTTATTAAATTTACATACCTTCTGACACTCCCCTTAGTAATAAATCTATGAGGCTATTGCATGTAAACTTCTTTATGAAAGTCCCTATTTAGGAAGGTATTTTAAATATCTAGCTAAAAGACAGGGCAATCCATGTTGACAGCAAGAGAGCATGCCATTGGCAAGAAAGGCTCAAAATAATCCATCCCAAAGATTTGGGTGTAACCTTTGGCCACAAGCCATGCCTTATGTCTGTCAATGGAGCCATTGGGAAGACACTTTAGGGTAAGTACAATGTACCATGAGATAGTTGTGTTGTCATCTCTTCATTGTTGCTTCCATATTGGACGTTGGAGAGCCTCGGTATGGCTGCAAGGAACCTGGTAACTGTCCATAGCAACAGTCGAGCAGGAATCTATCATAAGGCATGCGTAAGATCTAAATAATAGAATGCATACACAAATAGTAGAAGCAATATTTTGAGTTGTGCGAGACAAATTAAAAATTACACAATCAAATATAGAAAATAAACCACAAAAAATACACAATATGTATAGTAGTTCCCCATCCCAAGTACTCCATTACCTAAGCCTCTTAACTTAGGATTTTTAACCCGATTTTTTCAACTATGAGGAAATTAATTTCACTAATCTGAGGTAATTACTGGGTTACCTTAACCTAATTACAAGCGTTGGGTTTCCTTAATTACTAGGTTACCTTAACCCAATTACAAGCTTTGGGTTTCCTTAACGTAAGAAACAAGCTACAAGATTAAAACAAAAAATGGTACTATTGTAGGTCAAAAAGAAATCTTACAACAAAAAATTCTAGGTCCTTAACATTAGAATGATGTTACTAAATTGAAAGCCTATGGATGTATGCGTGCAACAAGTTGAAGATGAGATCTAGCACGATCACTAGCTCGTCTCAACAACGAGCAACCAACGAAGAAAATGCAAAGACAATGAGCCTACTTTTGTAAAGAAATGGTGGAACTTTCTTTCAAGCACGAGTAATCTCTCTTATTTTTGTTGTATCTAAATTAAGGCTTAGAATACCATTATACCTCTTAGTCTATCTATGCTTTATTTCTAGGTAAGGGTATTTTTGTACTCTTCTTTTCTTTTTTGGAGTTGTGTTGTAATTGTCCCACCTCTCTCTTGATATAAAGAGAGGTAGGGTTTAAGAATAAAGTGATTTTGCTTCTTTTTCCCAATTTAGTGTCAGAGCAGCGGTCCTAAACTGGAGCTCGTGATATCCCACCCAAGTAAGCCTCCAATCCCTTCCACCAATCTCCCAATCCTCTCTCCAGTTGGACCCACCCCGCCAACCGATGGAATCAGATTGCTGCCTCTGGTCACCGCCTGATCATGATCAGATCAGCCATCGGCTGCACCTCTTATCCGATCATGATCAGATCAGCCATTGGCTGCACCTCTGATCCGATCATGATCAGATCAACCGCCGGCTGCACCTCCGATCCGCTGCTTAATTAGGTATGCACTTCCGATCGCCGCCGGTTGCACCTCTGATCGTCGTCGGCTACATCTACTGCAGCGCTGCTGTGGGTGTGGCCAAATCAAAGGAGGCTGCTACAGGTACTTGTCACCTCCTGATTGGGATTCGATTTGATGATCTAGGCACCTTCTCTTCCAGATCTGATTGTCTATAATTAGATCAAAGGAGTCTATGATTTAGAGACTCTGATTTTGCCTTGTTTAGATCACAGATGAAGCGTTTGCAGATTGGATCTATGATGGTAGTCTAAAGATAGTTTTCTTTCATCGCATTGGTTTGATTTACTCTGATTCAATGCCTTATTGGTATGGCTCTCTTTGAAATTGGTCCACGTATAACCACATAGAGGTCAGCAGATGATATGGTGATCATTACCCGGAGTGAGTATAAGAGACTACTCTGAGGTTGTAGCCATTATGATGGGCTCCAAGGGCTACTGAGTTGGGTTCTATTGCGCACAACAGGAATTGGGGTAGTACAGAGTGACTTGTTGATTCAGGGGCTTCATGGCATCTCAGTGGAGGTTGGGATCGTTTTACCCATCTCAGATCTGTACCCGCAGGCAGGAAAGTGCAAGTTGCAAATGGCTAGCACTCCAGGATTGAAGGTCAGGGGGAGGTGCTTATGACTTCCACTTGGAGGTTACTTGGCGTTTCTTTTGTGTCAGACTTCGCTTTGAGCTTACTCTCAGTGAGTGAGATTACCAAGGAGCTTAACTGTCATGCTATCTTTGATGACGTGTGATGCATTATTCAAGATAAATTGACAAGGAAGATGATTGGTAGTGGAAATGTAGAGGGTGGAGTTTATCGTCTGATTCTGACTCTACTTGCCTTTGCATGTCAAGGAATAGCGTTTACCACTAGGAGTGCATTTTAGTGGCATCTTCGGCTTGGACATCTTCCCTTGGATAGTCTCTAGCAGGTCATTCCACATATATCTCCTGCAACTCGGATATGTTGTGATGCGTGTTAGATGGGCAAGCACCATTGTACCTCATATCTGGGGAGTACCCGTTCTGGGTCAACAGCCTTGTTTGAGCAATTACACAAGATGTGTGGGGGTTAAGTCGAATACCAGATAGGTAGGTTCACCGTTATTATTTAGTAGTTGTTGATGATTTCTCACGCTTATCATGGGTATTCTTGCTAAAGAACAAATCGGATGTTAATTCTATCATTGAGCATTTCGTGGTAGAGATTAAAGCTCAATATTCAATTATTGTTAAGATAGTCAGATCTAATAATGCACTTGAGTCATGTACCAGCAAACTCTCTGCATTTTACAGGTCACATGGGATAGTGCACCAAACTACTTGTGTTCATACCTTTCAGCAGAATGAGGTGGCTGAGAGGAGACATCGACATCTTTTCGATGTGGTCAACACTTTGTTGATTCATCACAGTGTGCCTCCGTTATATTGGGGTAATGCAGTCCTTACAGCATGTTTTCTAATCAACAGAATGCCCAGTTCAGTACTTCATGAGCAGATTCCTTGGCACATACATCTTGAGCGAGAGCTGTTTCACATGCCACTACGTATGTTTGGCTGTATTGTATTTGTTCATCTACTCTCTCCAGGCTGAGACAAGCTTGCACCTTGGGTAGTAAAGTGTGCGTTTTTGGGATACTTACGGATTCAGAAAGGATATAGATGCTTGGACCCCATCACTGGTAAGCACCATGTGAGTGCTGATGTTACCTTTCATTAGTCCATCCCATACTTTTCTATAGCTGCTCAAAGTCTATCTCCTGAGGTTATAGAGGCCCCCATGCCTATACCTCCTATTCCCTCGGAGGAGATACATGTTTCTACTCCTCTAGCCACTACTATGGGACCTATGAGGTTTTCTGAGCCTACTTTTGCCTACAAACACCCTCACACTACTTTCCAGATGCCAGCCACAAACATCACCCTTTCCAGTTCAGGTGACCACAGAGAGTGTGCATATTGATAATACAGGATCTAGCGGTGATATTACAGGTCCAGATATGAATGTTCCTACTCCAGAGTCAGTATAAAAGGATCACGCAGATGATCTTGACCTTCCTATTACCATTAGGAAGCCACCCTGCACCTGTGAGTCCAAATACCATGTATCTAGATACCGTGTTGCAGGTAGTTTGGCTACTGATGGCTTTGGGACTGCTTTTGAGAGCTTCTGTTGTGCTCTTTCTATCATATCTATCCTTGCCACCTACCAGCAGATCATGCTTAATCTAAAATGGCGCCAGGTCATGAAGGATGAGGTGGTTGTTTTTATTTTACATGGTACTTGAGAGCTTACACCTTTACCAGAGGGTGCTACAGTAGTTGGTTGTAGATGGGTGTTTGCAGTTAAGTACAATCCAAATGGGTCAGTTGCACGCTACAAGGTTCAACTTGTTGACGGAGGGTTCACCCAGACATGAGGTGGACTTGTTTGACACTTTCCACTAGTGGCTTGGCTATCTATAGTGAGGATTCTGATATCAGTGACAGTTCAGCAAGATTGGCATCTTCACCAGCTTGATGTGAAGAACACATTTCTCTATAAGGATTTACAAGAGAAGGTTTACATGCAACAGCCTCCCGGTTACGAGGTTCAGGGGGAGTGTGTATGCAGATTGCATAAGGTCATTTATGACCTCAAGTAGAGTCCTTGTACTTAGTTCCAGAAGTTATCCTAAGTGGTTGAGTCTGTTGGGTTTTAGAGATCGTCTACAGACCACTCTCTGTTTGTCAAGAAGACAAGTAGTGGTATTATTGTTCTTTTGGTCTGTGGATGACCTGATTGTCACAGGAGATGATTTTGAGGGGATAGCTGAGATCAAGAGATGCCTGGCTTAGTAGTTTGTGATGAATGATCTGGGTCCATTGAGATACTTTCTTGGGATAGAGGTGGTCCATACCAAAAGTGGCATTATTTTGTCCCAGAGGAAGTATGCTCTAGATTTATTGTAGGAGGTTGGTATGCTGGGAGCCATGTCAGCAAATATACCCATGAATCCTAAGACATCTTTATGACACTAAGGTTGAGGCAGTTGATAGCAGGTCATACAAACAGCTTGTGAGAAAGCTTTTATACCTCACCGTCACTAGACTAGTTGCAGTTGGTAGACTGAATCAATTTATGGCTAAGCCCACTAGACAACACTTGGAGATAGCAATGATGGTCCTTAGATATCTCAAGAAGGCCCCTTGGTAGGGTCTTCTATTCACTAGAGGGACATCCATGACTGTGGTGGGCTATTCAGATGCAGATTATGTATAGTGCCACCTTGATCGAAAATCCACTACAGGATTTTGCACTTATGTAGCTGGCAATCTTGTAACCTGGAAGAGCAAGAACCAAGCGGCAGCCTCTAGGCCTAATGCAAAGTTAGAGTACAGGGTGATGACCCAAACTATAGCAAAGATGATATGGATTCGGTCTCTCCTGACTGACTTACATATTGAGATAGATAGGGTCATGGAGATGAGGTGTGATAATTGAGTAGCTTCCTATATAGTCAACAATCCCATATTTCATGAGCGCATGAAACATGTGGAAGTTAACTGTCACTACACCAGAGATATTATCCAGAGAGGACTGCTCTACACAACTTCAGTATCTTCTGATGACCAAACAACAAATATATTTACCAAGTGTCTTACTAGATTTAGTTTTGATGTCTGTTGTTCCAAGCTGAGTATAATTGACATCTATGCTCCAACTTTAGAGAGAGTGTTATACCTCTTGGTCTACCTATGCTTTAATTTTATATAAGGGTATTTTTGTGCTATTCTTTTCTTTCTTAGAGTTGTGTTGTAATTGTCCCACCTCTCTCTTGATATAAAGAGAGGTAGGGTTTAAGAATAAAATGATTTTGCTTCTTCTTCCCAACTAATACCTATTTATGGACATAGAATCAAGGGAAATTGAATACTAGTCGTTTGAATTTAAATCCCAACGTTAATAATCATAAATCCAATCATTTAGGTGTCAAATCTAGCCCAACAAATAGCTAGTACCAATACCAAAGGACTAGTGCTGGTACTAGTGAGTTATAGTTGTGTATTCAGACAATAAAGTCACATATAGTACCTATGTGATATCAATACTTATCATTAGTACCGGTACTTCATACAAGTTTGATATCTAGAAAAATTTGGAAGAACCTGTAACCTATACGTGCTGGTACTAAGGGTTAGTATTGGTACTTGTTAGGCACAGGGTTTAAAGAGTTCAAACAGAACTCAAAACTATAACCACATGCTATTGGTACTTATCCTTAGTATCAGTACTTGTTGAGTATAGATTGAGTTTAATAAACCTCAAACCTGTAGTTTACATATACTAGTACTAAACATAAGTACCAATATTTATAAGTCAATTTAACAAATACTAAGATTTTAACCGTCCATTTGATTGAATTATTAAGCACTCTTATTATACGACTTTAGTTTTTAAAAGCATGTTATTTGATAAACAGAGTTTGTTTTGAAATTCCTAAGTCAACGAATTGTTTGATAAACAATTGTGATTCCTAAATTTATTTTAGATTGCTTTTACGTACAAATTGAGTAAATGTTAGAAGGCATTACAATCTAAAAAAATAAAAAATACGCTATTGTGAAAATCAACTTGATCATCTCTTTGATTCTTGCTTGCTTCTTTGTGCCTTCATTATCATCTTGGCATAGTAACCTATTGCCTACAATATGACTCGATTGGAACTATTAAATCCAAAGGGGTTTTGTTAACACCAAAAGTTAGGATTATTTGGAACAAAATTTCAACAATATGTTGTGAAATAGAATAACGGAGACAGGGGTACTAGACCTTCCAATGAGCAATAGGAAGGTCTAGATCAAACCCCTCTGTACAAGGTATTACCTTGTCCCCATCAGAATCAATAGAACCAATGGAGGAAGGAGCAATAGGTGTAGTAGATAATGGTTCCCCTCTAGGTAGCTTAGGGACTGTCCACTGGTAAGTATGAAGAGGTGGTGGTGGCACTGGTGGTGGTGGAGGAGGCTCAAAGGGCACTGGTGGAGACATGGTAGGTTAACAGGATGGCTTAAAGAGCACGGGTGGCGTCACAATGTACAGAAGGGGAATATCCTGATCTTGGGGTGGATGCAGAGTCATCTCCTTCGACTAAAGGTAGGGGACATCCTAAAAAAATGTCACATCTGCATAGACAAAATCTGTCAATGGGTCATAGCAACGATTCCCCTTTTAGGTGTGTAAGTATCCGAGAAAGATACACTCGACAGCCAAGGAGACAATTTATTCACCTTATTAATGCATACCAATATCTGATGGTTGTTTGGCTATGCTTGATTTAAGGACAATGAACTATGTAGCTTGCACTACTGACCAAATGGATTGTTAAATCATGAGTAAGAAGTGTGACTTAATTCAATGATTGAAGAATGCTATGGAAGGAAGCTAAATTGGGCGGATAGAATGCCATTGGTTAGGGGTGCCTCTTTATTTTGGAAGGACCACTATAAGGAATGCCTTTGGTTATTTGATTTGTTGCCGAACTAGGGGATAGCTTCCATCTTTACTTCTAGCAAGACAATTGGAGTTTTGTATTACACTTTGGTAGATAGATTTTCGTGGTTGTTTGGGTAGGCAAAGAATCTTTAGGTAGTGGTTGCTAACTATTGGGACCTTTTCACTAGTACTTGTGCTCCTCTTCTCATGCGAAATCTTTAAGATTAAGGGGTGGAGGATTTCCTACAACTATTGGAGGTGTTATCTACAAGATGACCATGTATGGATGTTATGGATAGTTGGTCTTGGGAAGGTGGTGATTTCCACGTAACAATGGTGTATGCATACCTTTCTCATCCTTTGTTGGATAGGGATGAAAAACTTGCCAAGAACTACAGGTTGATCTAGAAAACGAAGGTTCCTCTTAAGACAAAAATCTTTGCATGGTTGTTGTAAAGGAAAAGAATTATGACTTAAGTGTATTATTGAAGATCTCCTTTGTCAATTGCTACTTGTTCTTTTTGTGAGAGTCCTCTAAAGGATTGTGAGCACCTTTACTTCTCTTGCCACATTTCTTAAGGAGGCATGGACACATGGTAAGGAGAACATGATTAATTTATCCTCTTAGACAACTTTTTGGAGGAGTATTGTTGAAATATTTAAATAATGCGGAAGCAACGATATCGAAGCATATAAACATCACAAAATACTTGGGTTTATATGGAAACCCTACTCACGAGGAGCATGGGAAAACCACAGGAGAAGCGTCCTATGGGCATGTTTTCTCTGTATTTCTTCTCAAAGGTAAATTGGAGTACATGCCTATTTATAGGACATCACCTACACAAAGTGCACACTTTCCAATGTGGCATTAAATAACCACTCAATTCTCTCAACACTCCCCTTCAAGCTGGAGCATGGAATGCTCAGCTTGTAACACAAAGAAACCCACTCTACACAGGCAGGAACATAGGCTACAGTTGCTGAAGGAATTGTGGCTATCTCTGAAGATCTGGTGCTGATGACTCCCCGTTCAGTATCCTTGAAATTGGGTCTTCCTCTGAAGACCTCGAAGGTGGATATCCCTCTCTGGAGTCTACGAAACTGGATCTCCTACATAGAAACCTTAAATGAGTTCTTCCTCTGAAGACCTCGAAACTCTGAACCTCTCAGAGTTGGGTTTCTCATGTGGAGTCCATGAACAAAAGGGGCTCCCAAGCGGAGGTGACTACAACAAGATCCCACACTCCTTTCTCCCATACTCGTATGGGAGAAAAAATAATGACGAGAAGAAAATAAAACATTAAAAATTAGAGAAGACTTCTCCACATCTTCTCTCAACCGTAAACCTCATCATCATTTTTTTATTTTTTGTCAATTTTTCTCTGCATCTTTTTTTTAAATTATTTTTTGTTCTTTCCTTTTTTTTCTCTTCTCATTTTTTTCTTCTTTCCTTTTTTTTTTTTGACATATCTTTATAACGTAACAAAGATATGAGACCTCCCAACATTTTTCCCTAAAAACACCTCAGTCTCACTTTAAGGTTCGGAGGGAATCAACAGCCACGCAGTGCGCAGCGCTCCTTCCTCCAACAGCACCTCCGCCAAGATCCTCCACCTTGACGATCGCCACTGTGTCCTCCGCATGCCGTTACCGCGATCTCCTTTGCCTGCTCCTCCGGCAGATCCTCATGATCGCTGCTGCTCCACTGCGGCACCTTCAGATCTGCTGGAGTGGCGCCATGAAGTTCCTCATCGCCACGGTTGTCCTCCGCCTCATCCTCAAAGATCGGCATGTGTACGCCGCCGCCGCCACCAATTGCTGCTAGGTGTTGTGGTTGCGGCGGCCCCTTGTCCTCTACAGAGTGCTGCTGCTTATCCTGTTGCTGCGTGCTGCCGCACCTCGCCTTCTTCGCCTCCTTACAGCTGCCGTTTGTTGGCCCCCTGCCAAAGCCTCACCCCTGACAAAAGCAGGGCCGCAGCCTCCACCTCATCTCCTTGAAGCCAATGATGATGTTGACGGACCCGTTTGTGAGGGGTGTTGCCTTCAGCAGTACCTGGCTGGAGGGAGCACATCTCGAAGATCAGCTTCTCAGATAAGGGGGTGCGGTGCCTCGACAGCTTATCGCAGAAGATCTCGCTGACCTTGTAGCACTTGAGGCTGCTCATGCGATCCAGGATTGGGGTCACATCCAAGGGGATGCCGTAGGGCCCCAATCTTCCTGCTCCGATTTCTCAATGCCGGAGAACACATAGAGATTGGACAAAATAAATCCAACACTAAATAATAATTGGATAATCAATCCAAGAAGAAACCCGCTCTAGTACCAAGTTGAAATATTTAAATAATGCGGAAGCAATAATATCAAAGTACATAAGCATCACAAAACACTTGGGTTTATGTGGAAACCCCACTCAGAGGAGCAGGGGGAAAACCACGGGAGAAGCGCCCTATGGGCATGTTTTCTCTATATTTCTTCTCAAAGGTAAATGGGAGTACATGCTTATTTATATGCCATCACACACACACACAAAGTGCACATTATCCAATGTGACACTAAATAACCACTCAATTCTTTCAACAAGTATTGGTTATTGCACTGTCAGGTTAAAACGAGAAAGGGTTGCTATTCTTTAGGCCACTTAGTTGCAAGGAAATGCCTGAATTTTCAAAGGGGAAAGGTCTTTTGTAGAATATACATATAGGGATGTGGAGTCTCTACGGGGTTCCTATTCATCTTTGTAATAGGCCCTTTCATGTAAAATCATTGGAAAGATTAATGAAATGAATGATTACTAACATAATGTAATCATCCTTTTCTCCATAGAAAAAGTGTTATTCAGGCACCATCTTTACTAGACTTATTCTGGGCCTCAACTGATGCATAGTATGCTTGAGAGCTCAAGCTTTCGGGTGACATCAATTCCCTACTAAGAGAGCATCACCTTGGGTCACAGGTTACTTCCTGCCCAAGAAGCATGTCATCTATATCATGTTAGCTTTTGCCAAGGAAGAGTTAATTGTGCCATCTAGGCATCAACTTTATTATGCTTGACTTCTACCGAGCCTTGAGGGCTCAATCTTTTTAATGGACACCAATTTCCAACAAACAGGGACTAGCCTTGGTCGGATATTAGTTGCTAGCCAAGAAGGAAGTCATCTGTGTCATTCTCAATGGTATAATCAAACAATAATGCAATTGAGTTGCTTCGTCTCTAAGCAAGGGAAGGTACTCAAATTACCCTCCTTATTGGCAGGCTTGTGTGCTTGCTTGCTTGTAGGTTTCTTGTACTTCTGTCACACTAATCCTTGGCAAGGGGAAATTGTTTAATAGAGAAAGTTTCTTTTACCATACGGTCAACATATAGTATTTTTATGTTTTATGTTTTTTCTTGTATGTACTTATGGGTGTCTAGCTCTTGAGGGGTAGCATTGTACTTTCACCCTTTGGTCTCTCTCTATATAAGAGAGCCTAGGATTTTCTATAATGAGTTGAATCATTTCATCCAACTTGGTATCAGAGTAGCGGTCCTAGATCGTCCTAGGTACCCCACCCAAGTAGGCCTCCAACCCATCCACTAAATCCTTCTCTTGTCCTCTTCCTCACTGCTACTGGTTTTCTCTTAGTCGGCAGTAGCAGCACCAACCGTAGGAGCGTCAACCCTCGTCTGCAGCAGTGCGAGGAGGAAAGGGAGGGGCCTCGCCAGCATCGTCGGGTTGCCCGAGCCTAGCAGCGTTGCCCAGCACCGTCGGTGGGCCTCCTGCAGCCTTTAATAGCGTCGCCGCTCCTACTGGTGCATCGTCCACCGCCTAGGGTGGTGTTGTAGGCTGCACTCTGATTTGAGCAGCATCACCACACCTTGCCACACCTCACTTGTGGTACTGCAGGCTCTCGACAGGGACGAAGGGCCCTAGCGGCGCCATCCAGATCTCCCCTTTGTATGGTTCAGGGGGCCTCCACCTTCTGATCTTTGCAGCAAACTCTCCAATGGAGCACTTGTCATAGCCGCTTACAACGACTCTAGTACTCTCTTCCACCTTCACTTGCAGTCCTGCTGGGATTGGCATCCTAACTGGGTGTGAAAAACCCAAGTAGAGTACAAAGTCATTTCCAGATCTATTTCCTCAAGAGAGTCAGTTGAATCAAGAGAATAATCCATTTCCTCAGGAGAGTCATCCGCCACAATTTTTCAGATCATTGGTGTTCGTCGAATAATGGTATGACTTTCTCCAGTTTTATAGATTATTTTTTAGGTGTGTATTCCCCATATTGATGGTTGTGAGGGGGTGTATTCCCTGTGTTGTATGATCCTTGGGGTGTGTATTCCGCATTTTTCTTGGGTGTGATCTACTTGACACTTATGGTAGAATTTGTGAGTCTCGTACGTAAGGAGCATTACAAGAGCCACTATGGATCAGGGTGGCTGATCGACTCTAGTGCATCACAGCATCTGTGCGGTGATCAGACCTATTTTCATTCGCTACAATTTGTTCCCCCAGGAAGGACTGTACAGGTTGCTGACGTTAGATACACCCCAATTAGGGGTAAGGGAGAGGTGTCTGTGACCCCCAGTTTGCAGTTGTCTGGTGCATTGCACGTACTAGAATTCCCACTGAGTGTTGTCAGGGAGCAGAATCACGAAGGATCTCAACTGTAGAGTGATCTTTGATGATGTCGGATGTGTTGTTTAGGACAAGCTCACTGAGAGGATTGTTGTTAGGGGTATGGAGGAGAATGGTGTTTACCGTTTGGGACAGGAGCCATTTGCAGGGGTTACTCGATATGGTAGCGGGAGTATTTTACAGTGGCATATTCTTCTTGGCCACTTGTCTCTAGATCGCCTCAGGAGGGTGATACCACATATTTCCCCAGCTATTGCCATATAGTGCGATGCTTGCCAATTGGGTAAGCACCATCGATCCTCTTTTCCAGTTAGCATATCTCTTGGATCTTCGATATTATTTCAGTTTGCTCCATATGGATGTATGGGAATCGAGTAGAGTCCCAGACCGGATGGAATACCGATACTACCTGGTTGTCGTAGATGATTTCTCTAGAGCCACATGGGTGTTCTTGATGAAAAGCAAGGCAGAGGTTGGAGGATGCATAGAGACCCTTCTGGAGATCAACACACAGTATTCAGCCACAGTGAAGATAGTGTGGACTGCTAATGCTCTTGAGTTCTGCACTGTCAGACTTAAGGAGGTCTATAGGAGCCGTGGGATTGTCCACCGGACTACTTGTCCTCACACTTCATAGCAGAATGGGGTTACAGAGAGGAAGCACAGGCACTTGTTAGATGTTACCCGTACACTATTGATTCATCATAATGTACCGCAGAGATACTGGGGGGATGCAGTTCTAACAGCGACTTATCTCATCAACAGGATGCCCAGCTCAGTTCTTCACGAGCAGATACCGGTTCTTCTGCATCCAGACGATAAGTTATTTCATGTGCCTCTTAGGACCATTGGATGTGTTGCATTCGTCCATGTGCCGTCACTTGGTCATGACAAGCTGGTTCCTCGTGCTATCAAGTGCGTATTTTTGGGGTACTCTAGGACACAGAAGGGGTACCGTTGCTATGATCCTTTGCAGAATAGACATTATGTTAGTGTCGATATGACTTTCCATGAGGATATGCCATATTTCTCAGTCGCTGGACAGAGGAGCTCTTGTAATGATGTTGCCTTTCTTCCCTTACCTGTTCTGTGTACAGAGACTCAGGTGTCTACTTCTCAGTCTAGATCTCCAACTGATAGATGAGTTCTTTCTCCTGGGATGACTTTGAGAAATTACACGGGCCATTGCATACCTATCACAGGCATCATACTACCTTTCAGAGGCCTCCTCTCACTAGCAGCTGATGGTTCACAGGTAGTTGAGAGGGTACCTGATGCTAGTAACAGTTTGGTTAAGACCTGACTTCCTAGATAGTGCAGATTACCACAGTGGTGAGGCTCCTTCTGCAGCAACTCAGTTAGAGGTACCAGATGATTCAGATCTCCTTATTGCCTTTAGGAGGGCACCACGCACCTGTGAGTCCAGATACTGGGTCACAGGTAACTTGGCTACCAATGGTCTTGCTCCTCAGTTTAGCAGCTTCTATCAGGCCCTTACAGCGTCACACATTTCGTCTACCTACCAACAGGTCATGCTTGATCCGAAGTGGCATTAAACCATGGAGGATGAGATGGCAGCACTTCGAAGTAGACAATCTTGGGATCTCATCTCACTTCCTACTGGCGCATGACTGGTTGGCTCTCAATGGGTCTTTGCCTTGAAATACAACCTTGATGGGTCTATTTCAAAGTATAAGACCAGGCTAGTAGCAAAGGGGTTCACTCAGACATATGGGATGGACTTCTTTGATACTTTCTCCCTTATTGCGTGGCTTGCCACTGCCTGGATACTTATTTCTGTTACTGCTCATAGAGACTGGCCGTTATACTAGCTGGACGTGAAGAATGCCTTTCTCTATGGTGATCTTCAGGAGGAGGTTTACATGCAGCAGCCCTCGGGTTTCGAGGTTCATGGGGAGTATGTGTGCAGATTAAGAAAGGCAATCTATGGTTTGAAGCGAAGTCCCAGGGCATGGTTTCAGATGCTATCAAAGGTGCTTCACCAGATTGGTTTGAGTCGTTCTACTTCAGATCACTCATTTACCAGGAAGACTGACAGGGGACTGTGGCACTACTGGTATATGTTGATGATCTTATCATCACCGCAGATGATAGAGATGGGATAGATGAAGTTAAGAGGCACCTATTAGAGAAATTTGTTAAGGATCTGAGACAGTTGAGGTATTTCTTAGGCATTGAGGTTGCACGTGGCAGGGATGGAGTGGTGCTCTCACAGAGGAAGTATACTCTTGATCTTCAGGAGATCGGCATGTTAGCAGCTAAGGCTACAAATATTCCCATGGATCCAAAGGTCTATTTATACGATGAGAAATTTGAGGTGGTTGATGGTAGAGCATACAGGCAGCTGGTGGGTAAACTTCTTTATCTCACCATCACTCGTCCAAACTTGTCTTTGTCAGTTGGTAGGCTTAGCCAGTTCATGGATAAGCCAATTAGACAGCACTGGGAGGCTGCAATGCAGGTGCTCAGGTATGTAAAGAAAGCACCTGGACGAGGATTATTGTTCCGTAAGGGAACCCCCATGGGGATTGTAGTATACTCTGACGTTAATTATGCTGGCTGTGTTGGGGCAGAAAATCCACCACAGGTTTTTGCTCCTTTGTTGCAGGCAACGTGGTTACCTAGAGGAGCAAGAAGTAAGCGGTTGTTTCTAGATCCAGTGCAGAGTCAGACTACAGGGCCATGGCCTAGACAGCTACTGAGATGGTTTGGGTCAAGTCTCTTTTGTCAGATCTTCATGTTTCTCTAGATAGCTCTATGGAGATGTGATGTGACAACAGAGTAGTGACCTATATTGCCAATAACCCTATGTTTCACAAGAGGACAAAGCATGTAGAGATTAACTATCATTACACTCGAGATCTCATTCAGCGTGAGAGTTTGCATACCACAAGTGTCACTTCTGAGGAGCAGGCTGCAGATATCTTCACAAAGCCCTTGGTGAGATCTGCCTTTGAGGCGTGTTGTTCCAAGCTGAGCATGATAGATATTCATGTTCAAACTTAAGGGGGAGTGTTAACATATAATGTTTTTTTGTTTTATATTTTTTCTTGTATGGACTTATGGGTGTCTAGCTCCTAAGGGGTGGTACTATATTTTCACCCTTTGATCTCTCTCTATATAAAAAAGCCTAGAATTTTCTATAATGAGTTGAATCATTTCATCCAACTCATACATATAGATTCAGTTAAAGATTCATATATTGCACCCATAACCATGTCAAATTATACCAGTTCTATGGACATTTGTATACATATTTGTATCTATTGGGCACATATTTGCACCATCTACCCCTTGTCCATACCTGAACTGCTACTTTGTTTGGATCAATAACCTCTTTATATAAATCTAGATTTATATATGTTTGCTTTTAGTTATTTTTTTGCTTCCTCCTCACATTTACATTCTAGCATTTGGCATGCCAGAGCAGCTGCACCATTGGATAAAATTATCTATCATGTATGCAAATTATGTATAAATGTTTGGACTTAGATAAGTATGATCGTGTAGTTAGTCGTGATTAGCAACTAGGGAATATTACATGAGATCTGTTTCAAATTATGTACCCAGAACTGGTTATGCAAAAACCAACGTTTTCTATGCTTTTTATAAGAACTTAAAGAAAAAAAAAAAAACTTTTTGTAAGAAGCTGGAACTTAAAATCACTTGCAAGTTCTTGCCTTGGCTGAAATAAGTTTGATCTTGCTGAAAAATAAGCCTGTTCAGACAGTTTCCAGAATCTCTTTTCTCCTCACGGACAATTATTTTTAGTCCATTTTTGATATCTATTCTACAGCTTTCGGAACTGCCAAAGGAAGAACATGATGACACTGATTCGACGAACGAAGACGACACGTATGCCAGATCACTTGGGAAGAGAGGGTATTTTGTTCTTCATGCAACTGTTGCATTGATATCGTACATCATCTTTGGGATGTTGCCTCCTGTAGTTTATGGATTTTCATTTTGGAAGAGTGACAACAAAGAATACAAGCTCATTGCCGTTGCTGCAACTTCGCTTCTATGCATTGCTGCACTTGCATTAGCCAAGGCCTACGTGCAGAGGGAACCAAAGCCATATTTCAAGTACCTCTTTACCTATATCGCGCTCGGAGTGTCTGCTTCGGGCATTTCTTATGTGTTGGGTGTTTTAATTGAGAAATGCCTTGAGAGTCTTCCTGCATTCAATCATGGTAACTTGGTTAGGACTTCG
This sequence comes from Thalassia testudinum, assembly GCA_037157565.1. Taxonomy (NCBI): domain Eukaryota; kingdom Viridiplantae; phylum Streptophyta; class Magnoliopsida; order Alismatales; family Hydrocharitaceae; genus Thalassia; species Thalassia testudinum. Next base: position 9,357,000 of record JAZHRO010000010.1, on the reverse strand, counting down.
CCACCATCCGCGGATTTTCTTGAATTGAACACAGGCAACGTTGGATGGAGTTCTCATTGACGAGCCTCTTTAAGATCTTTAGCATGTTGAGGCCTTAGCAGGAAATTAATTTCAAGCAGCAAACTGAATATGCTCTTTTCTTGGAGGAGAGTCTCTTCAATCTTAGATGATTTATTTTGATGTCTCGTCCATTTCTATCGGTCTGACATTTTATTTTTGGATGCCAAACATTTCCACTTAGGATCCCTATACACAGATGGCCCTGAAATTTTTTTGAATTTTTTTTCATGTACGGAATTAAATTGGTCACGTTATCCAATGCAAAAAGTTTAGTGATATTGGATAGGGTGGACGTGAATTGCAGATGGATGTAGCCTTAATTGTCCTCCCAACTGGTTAAAGTGCTCCACATCCAGCAGGTTGGCTGAAATCACTTACCGCTCGTTGGCGTTATCATCACAATACGGTCCTATCGGTACAAATGGACGGTTTCACCCGATTTAATCATTTTGCTGGAGTTTGTAGGCCGCGGCAGTGGTCGTTCTTCAAGAAATATCGTTTACATCTGAAGTTATCACCTCACCTGCAGGCAAACACTCAAAAACAAAAAGGGAAAAAGAAATAAAGAGAAAAAAAAGGTTGTTTACGCATTTGTTATAATGCTACACATAGCCACTGAAGTGTAAAGGCTTTCCATTCTATTAGAGGGAGACTGCATCTGCAGTGCCTATTAGAGCGCACATGTCTCACGTTGAATCTGCAAACCCTCCAATTCTATTGGATTAGGTTGGTAGGAGTTTTAATGAGTTGGGTCGAGTTGTAAATTAAATGTTAGTTTACTTAGAGAATTAGAAAATTGATTTTAAGAAATATAAAATTAGTATTAATTTGTAATTATGTTTATTTGTAGAGTGATATTAATATTAGTTTGTATTTATTTAATTTGGTGTTAACTTGTAGTGTTTAACTTTTGTAATATTTACTTGATAGTGGTGTTAGGTATATAAAATATGAGAAGTATCAGAGATACAAGTTGTGTTTGATTTTAGTATAGGTTTGGTTAACATCAGTTGAATTTGTGTTAAAATATCTAAATCTAAGTTAGTAAATAAAAGGTTAAGTAGTTAAGTAGATAAGGTTTAATCTTCTTTTTCGAGAGGTTAATCCTTTAAAGTAAATTATGCCTAAAAATTTGGTTGGATGAGAGGAACAACCAGACATGATAGAACCTATCCCGGTTCTTTTTCAAAATATACCGTAAATATATTATATCGATGAATTATTTTTATCTCAAATTATGGCAAATCAAATAAAACAAGTAAAAGGTAAAATTTGGTGATGGATCGTCGTCGTTATCTAGTGGTGGTGGGATTTGTTATTGATGGATCGGAAATTATTTAGGAAATATGGTGCGTTCATGATATTTTCGGTAGCAGGCCATCGTGAATTGTGATGGGATAAAAAGGGAAGAAAAATTAATTGGGTTATTTGATTTATTTCTCCTTTCATCCAACTGGGTTATTTAATTTTTTTTCTCTCTTTATCCCATCACGTATTTGACTTTTCAATAAAGTGTCATTTACATTAAGTATATTTTTTTAAAAATGTTATGTGTGAATACTATTGTAATGAATTAATTGAGTTTAACCAAGACTACAATTTTAAGATATAAAGAAGATTTAGATCAATAGAAATTTTAAATGAAATAATCTTAAAGCCTAACACATTAAATTTGAAGAATATTGAAATGTAATAAATAAAGATCAAAAGAATGTAATTTAACAATTCCACCAATTTTTATTTAATACTAACTTAAAAAACTTCACAACGGCGACGATCTTGTAATTCAATGTTAATCGGATTTAGCGCTCTCAGCAACATAAAATATGACTTCTCTATATGTGTGTGCGTTGAAATCCGCCATTCTTTGGATGCCATGTGACGAGGGAAGGAAGGTCCCATCTAAGTAAAAAAAATTCTCGTAAATGCCCAAGAAAAACCTCACAAATGCCCTTGCAATAGAATAAAATGAGGCAAAAGGCTTAATCTTATGAGATCTTCCTAAACTAAAAGAAGGATTGGGTGAATATCTATTCAATTAGACAGATCTAGATTAGCAGTCTGGTTAAAGGAATATGTGGTTAGCTAGATAGTTCAAATGGACAGGGTATAGGAGACTGGCATATTTGACTAAAGAAATAGGCGAACAGATGAACTTTTCAACTGACTACAAGGCCAGACAAAAAAAAGGGTAAACCTGTTTGCCAGATGTTTGTTGAGTAACGATTATCACGTCTATTACTCCATCGTCACAATCCTTGAGGATTGTGGGTAACGTGCATTCGAATGTGGCAACATGGTATCAACTTGACTAGCCATTACGATCAGATCCCAAGGATCACATTGGTAATTAATACTCACGCATCATATAAAGGCACACATGCATAATGCAAGAGAGAGAAAAGAGGGCACTTGTACTTTCGATCTTCTTTCATATGCTTAGTGAAAATTCAAGGGCTTACACATCCTCCCTGTTAATGCGTGAAAATAGGGTTTTAAAATCACTTTGTTGCAATATAGCTGAAATAGCACACGAACAAATAGAATTTATAATTTGAATTCAAAAGAGTATCTGAGGTCGAACACAGGAAGCAAAAAATTACAATTTAATTCTTACTAATCACAATTTTAAGTAGAAATATGGGCAATTATAACAAGAAGAATAATAAAAAATGATGTATCAAAAAACTTAAGTCTGAAAGTGCAAAAAGATTAGAGTAAAATAGTAATTTAAATCACCAAATTACTTTTTAAGTTTTACGGGCACTTAATATATGAATGTAAAGCTCAACCACAATATTAATTCCCTCAGAACCAATAAATATCAGACGATAGAATAGCTGCTTAGACACCTTAACCAATAGAGGCAAAGGCCTCTACTCTTCTTCAGGCCTCTTCAAGAGCAAGGCCAAGCACAGCTCACGCTCACAAAGGCAAAGGCCTCTATTCGACTAAGTGTAGAGAGGGCACAACAGAGGGCAAAAACCCCCCTCCTCTTTCCTCCTCTCTCTCTCTTCTCAGAACCAAGCAGATCCAGGCAATCGGACCCACGCTTAGACCCGCGTGGCATGAGCGCGGGCAAGGTCATCTGCAATGGAGCGTGCGTGCGAGACCTCACCCCGGTGCTCTCGGCGACAATTAGGTAAGATCACGAAATTCCCTTATGTTGCGCACGGGCTCCGGCAACCCACGTTGTGGGACTAAACCCACGGGTTTCTTCGCACGCTGCAGGTGATCCTCTCGCTGAATTGGAGTAGCTGCAAGCATTGAAGACTTCGATTAGGTTCCTGGGAAGACACTTGGGGGTCGTCCGTGTAGCCTGGGCGTGGATTTGAGGAAGAACATAGCACGAACAGGACGTGCGAGGTTGGAGAAGGCTGGCACAGCGGCAGAGCTCCGGTGGTGTACCTGAAAACCACAACACAGCCTTGCGGCCTCCTCAAAATAGCTCAAAAGGTCCGCTGGAGCATGGCGAACGTAGTGGTGGCAGTTTTGTGGTGTTTGGTGAAGAATGGAGGCCTGACGACCTAAGGGGAGATGTGTGAACGGAGTTGTGTTCGGTGGGGCGATTGGGATGGCGAACCTCTCAATTTCTTAAGGGCTTTTGTAGGGCAAGTCGAGGCAGCACTAATGGAGGTGGCGACGACGAGTGCCGTGAGGTGGAGCGGCGGGAAGGCTTTGCCGAAGCGTCGTCAGAGCGGAGGGAGACAGAGGGCGTGAGGGTGGACGCGTGGTTGATTTGGAGTGCAAGTAAGGGGAAGTGATGTAGGGGAGTAGAGGAGAAGATAGAGGGCCTTGGAGGAGAGGAAGGAGGCCGAAAAGCTCTGGTCGCGACTAACCGGAGCCGGAGAAGGAGAAGACGACGGGAAGATGGCGATGGCAAACGGGGCAGAGGAGCGACCTCTCCTTGGCCGGAGAGGTTCGCAAGGACGAGGGGAAGAAGTTGGGCCGTCCAATTTGATGGTTGGATGGCAGGAAGAGGGTGAACGGAGGCAGTCACTGGAGCAAAATCCGAAGGTGGCCGGAGGAGGAGAGGATTTCTGAGGCCAAGATTTGCTAAGGAGGTGAGGAACATGATGTAGGTCCATTTATATGGCTTAGAACGGAGTTCCAAGCTTGGAAACAAGCTTACGAACTCCAAGCTTCATGCACAAGCTTGATACACATGGTTTCAAAATGTTCACATGAGAAATCCAGAGGGTTCTAGGATCTGTGAATGGTCTCAATTAGAAGGGAATTCCTTAAGGAATCTCTCTTTCAATTTTGGGAGCGATTGATTGAAAATCAAGCGAGAAATCCTCGCTTGAATTTCGCGATGGAGGTTCTGAGTTTCCACTAATGGCACAGGGACCGGAATGTGAAGAAGATGGAAAACCTAGCGGCCTATTTGTAAAGAATTCAAAAAGTTAAGAGCCATTGTGTGATAAAAAGAGTCTGTCTAGACTGAAATGCAAAGTAGGTCAAGGTAATCTCTGATTGGGCCCAAATTTTGGTACAAACCTAATTTAGACCTGAGGAATCTGATGGTGAAGTTGGATTTTGGTTTTGACGTAGTTTGACTAGGAAAATTATGTAGAAACCCAAATTAGGGCAACTTTCCGTCTGAGACTCTATTTTAGGTTAAAATGAGTTCTGATGGTCAAATTAAAGGTATAAAACCTTATAGAATATTTTTATATTATTTTTAGAAGGTTTAGGTGAATTTTATCTTGACCGAAACCTCAGTTATTTAAACAGATCTGTTTTTAGGATTTCAGATGTTCGTTAATTTTCGAAACGCGTGAAAAACTCGTTTCTTTCTACAAGGACCCTCTTATTAGACATTTATGACCATTTAACCTTCAATTAGCCCTTGGAATATCCTGTGGTTACTCTGTGTTATGAAATGCTGTTAAAATTGCAGAAATAACCCTGGTTTCATCTTTTCTTCTCAAAATAGAACATCAAGCATTTAGGACCCTCTGAGTTAGGGCTCATGATGGTGTTTTTATCATATCCCCATGCCTAGCTTTTGCTAGTCTCTTAGCAAAATTCTATGGATCAAACTAGTTATCTAGGTCAGATGTAACCATCAGAATGCCCTACTAAGTTGCATCTCTAGAAATCAGATCTTAATACCAACAGTAGGCTTAGAGGTTCTCAAGTACCAGCTTAGATCCAGACCTAACTAACTTTCGCCTCAGTCTGCTGTGAAGGTTTCTAAGGCCCATAAGAACTATTCTAAGGTTCGTTGGACTCAGCGGTTAAAGCACTCGTGCTTGTAATTGAAGATTCCCTGTGAAAGGGGGTAAGATTTGCGTGATGTAATATAAAATGCGGAATTAAAATGAAACAATCTCACAAATAGACAATCACACAATGCACAAGTATTTTTTGGTGGAAACCCAAACTGGGTGAAAACCACTGATCGCATTATCTCTCAACTCAGTTAATTTAGTTAATTTTGCTTAATTAAGAGTAGAAGAAAGTAACTTAGGTTAACTTGAAATTGTGTCGGTTTAATAATACAGGGTCAAGTTAACCTAACATTTTAGATTTTTAATTGGTTGAGTTCAGGTCATTTGCTGGGAGGTATACATTATTTCAAATTCACCAATTAATTCTAAACATCTTATAGGTATAGGAGGTCCAATTAAGTTAGTTTTAATAACATGAATTTTTCTAAATGATTTAAACTTAAGAAATATGCAAAATCCCATATGAAAATACATTTACTCAGATGATCTACTTTATTAACAAGTAAATATGTTAGTTTCCAATTTATTTCAAAGAAAATTAAGGCAAATAAGAGTTTTTCTAATCAAAGTATGCCTTATTACAACATTTAAAAACAAAAAAAATTTAAAATATAGCAAGAAAAATGAATTCTTTTCCTTTTATTCTTCAGCCTCTCTCTCTCTTTTCTTCTTCTTCTTTCTTTCTTTCTTTCTCTATTTTCCTTTTCTTTTATTTATCCTTTATCTTTCTCTTTCTCTTTTATTTCTCTCTTATTCTCTCTTGTTCTCGAGCTTCCTTTCTTTTTCTTCTCTTCTATTCTGCCTCTCTTCTTTCCTTAGTCTTTAGCCTTCTTTCTTAGTGCCTGTTCCTTCTCTTTCTTCCTCTTTACAAGTTCCTTCTTCATTTCCTTTCTTCTTCCTTAGCCTTTCTTCTTCCCTTAGCCTTCAGTCTTCTTTCTTTACCCTTCTTCCCTTAGTGATTTTCCTTCAGCACTTAACCTTTCCTTTGAACCATCAGCTGAACCAAGTTTTTTTTTCCTCAACCAAAAATTGATTTTTGATTTGTGGCTAGACCTTTCGGGGATATGCAGCACCCTTTACAGAGTAGGACCAGACCCTACTAGGTCCTCGCCTGGTTCGATTTAATTTCGATTTATTTCCGGTTCAATTTCTCAAGCCAAACCGGCCCAACCGCCTCCCAGGCCTCACCCTCCCAGGGCCACACACATTGCACGCCAACACAGGCGCACCCTCGCAGGCACACATGCCCACACACACACACGCATGCTCATTCAAGTGACCGTTCGTATCCGTGCGTCGAGTGCTGACGACTGAATAGCGCAATTAACAAAATACTTTTATACCAAGGCAGGCGCTCAAGGATTCTCAAGGTGAGACTAAAGTCTCCCCTTCCAGAGCTAACTTCAGGTGACAATATCTCCTAGCTCAGAGCTCCAAATCAAGCGAACAAAAGCTTGTTGGAAAGCTCTTGAGTAGCTCTATAGGATTATGCTTTCAATTTAATGTTAAGGGGAAGATTTCCTCTTCAATTTTAAGGGTAGAGTTATGGGTTTTCTACAATATTTAATGCTTGGAAATGAAGTAATGCTTACAGAGTCCATAAGTTGGACTTTACTCTCTCAATAAGGGTCTAAATAGGTTTTACAAGTAATTCCGCAGCTGCTGGAATGGGTTTTAAGCTCCCAAAGGCTTCAGGTAAGGCAAATAAGGTTGAAGCTTCTCTGAAAGCTTCAGAGGCTAAAATTAGGATTAAGGAAGATGTAACAGAGCTAAGATCATGTTTAATCAATTGGAACATCTTCTAAGTGTTGTTACAAGCTTGTTTGGGTAGAAATTACATTCAAAATTCATCCAAAAATCACTGCCAGCAGTTTGGGTTCAAAACAACCCAAATTGGTAGTTGATGAATTCCAATCGAATTACTCCATAGAGCTCAACCAAATTACTCTAAAATCGTTCAACTGAATCTCAGAAACAATTCAGGCTCATCCAATCAATAGATTGAACTTAGAATCAAGGTCTCAAGTTCAGGTTGACTATAAGGCTTCAAAATTTGACTTTTTGTTCTATACCTTTTCACAAGAAATCAAAGCCTAAAATAGCATCCTTTCATCCTCAAGAACTTGCTCAACCCCTTAGACAAATGTTTGGACCTTGGATTCTAGGGTTCCAGGCTCGTCGCCTAAACTTAAAATGTGGTTTGTTCGTCAGAATGATCAGAAGGTTGTTACACTAATTTAAGCACAAACTTTTAGTCTTCTGTCAGACTTCTCCAACTCCGGCAGAGTTGGAGAAGATGAAACCTTATGTACAACTCCAGTTGTTAAATCTTCAAATAAACAACTTCAAACTAATCAGTGATCAAAATTACTTCAAACTATAGGCTGAAGATCAGTTTTGACTCACCGGAGCTCCGGTGAGTCCAGAAAAAGATGAATTTCATGTACAAAAAGAAAATTTATGCCATTAATGACTTGGAAAGGTTCCTGAGGTCACAAGAAACCTCAAGATCGCATTAAATTCTTCTTTTATTCATTAGATGTAAGATTAAATAGTGAATTCAATTTGAATAAGATGGGTAGGTTGAGGCACAGAACTTGATCTCCCACTCAGATGAGAGGTCAAGACAAGTCAAAGAGTAATTGCGATCATAAATATTTAGTTAATTTAGGGTTTTAATTACTCTTGAGCCGCCATTGACAGCGAGTTCAGGAGCTTAAATAGAATTAGGCTTTTAAGTTGTATATAGTATTTAATAAAATTAAGATGATAATTAGGATCCTTTAATGATGAGTGAGTGATGGAGGATCCATTGGAGGTGGAATTAGGTCAACTACTGCTGCCATGGACAGCATAAGTAGTTGATGAAGGTGGATTTGGATTAGGCGAATCAGCGATCAAATTAAAGATTAAGTGTGATAGAAATGATCGTGGATGATAGAGGAAGGTGATTAGTGAGTTCAAAAGACAAAATTAAGTCTCTGGCAAGCTCAAGGAGCTTGCCGGAGTCGAGGAAGATGAAGTTTGAAATATGACATTACGACTAAACTACCTAACTAACAACTAGCTAAACTACTCTACTCCTACTCTTACTCCTATCCTGCTGTTACCTGGATGAAGGGGATAGAGGAACTCCGTCGACGGCTCATGACGGAGGAGTGAAATTAGAGGGTAGTTGGAAGATCTCTGGCGGCAATTGTGAGATGAAGCAGACGAGTTCCTTGGTCAGCGCCTGTGTCTAGAGACGCAGCTGACCTTGGCGAAGTTCCAGAGCTTGTTAAGATGGACGAAGGAAGTCGGAAGATGAGATGGGAAGTTGCTGGAGTTGTGGAGGGAATAGCCTATTGGGTTGCCTGCAGTGAAGAAGAGGGAAGGGAGCCAACTTCAAGAAAATCAAGGGGGTCAGGAAGTATTTATAGTCGACGGTGACGAAGAAGGAGGAGGAATATGGATGCATATGAGGCTAGGAGGAGGTTAACCACTGGCGTCTTCTCCGACGACGGTGAAGTTATCTCCTACCCTAAATTAGGATAAAAGTGTCATCCAGACCGATGGATGAAGATGGGATGGCAAGCACAAGCTCTAGGAGCTTGAAGGAGAGATGACGTCGGATGGGTGGTGATCGTGCAGTGGTAGCACCCTCGGTCGTCAGCCGTGTAACCGGTTGAAGAGAAGAAGTCAGGGACCTATTTGTAGTGAATCCTAAGGACCTGTATGAAAAATAAGGACTCGATTGGAATGAAATGTAAGGACCAAAATGTAAACTCAGGTTTTCAAGGTTTATTTTAATTTAGATCTTTTTCAACTTTTTATATATGATTGTAAATAAGGTAATTATTATATTTAGAACTTGAATTTACATTTTTGACCTTTTTAGATTAATTTATTTAATTAAGTAATGTTACTTAAGTTATTACATACCTATGTATACATTATGCTTAAGTTAGTTAATGTATTAATTAGATGAATGATTATTAATATCTTGAGTCCAATTATTAATTAGATTATTAATAATATTAATTGAATGATAAAATAAGATTTTTAACTTATTTTAAGGTCATTTACTATATATCCCTTATTTTATAATTAACCCAGATATTCACATATTCTTAGCTAATTAACTAGGAAGACTAGTTAATTAAGGGTAATTAAAGATCATGATGAGCTTCTCATCAACCACCACCTAACTCTCTCGAGTTAGGATTTTCCGATAGACCAAGTCGATCAAAATCCACTAACAAACTACTTTAATGGGGGTAGTTCAACTTTATACAACCATGCTACAAGTACGAGGGTAGAGTTCCTCAAACATCTCCTCTTCACGAGGAGTATTTTGTCCATCGATGGAGATGTGAATTCGCAAAGTGAATACCCAACAATAATAAAGTAAAATACAAACAAGACCTGTAAATCCACAAAGATAAACCTAGCTACTATAGGTAAAGATTACTTCCCTTTGATGAAAGTACGTCAGCGTGACCTGGATGCGTGAACCATGCATCGGCACTTCGTCGCTCTCGTAATCGCGGAGGGAGAGCGGGTGCACAACAACGATAAAGCTCTCTTGATGTGGACCTAAGCTTGGAGAGCTAGAGCTTCTACTCAAGATCAAATTGACACAAGCGATGTGGAAGTGTGTTACTTAGTGTTTCTCGGTGTATGTTTGCAAGGCAAGGGGCCTCTTCTATTTATAGATGGCTTAGGAAGGCCTGGGAAGGCTTTAGAAGCCTTAGGTAGTCGTTAGGGATTATCCTAAGGTAGTACAGGCCGTAATCAGAATCATTAATGATTTTTATAGTGTCTTCAGACATTTGGGAAAAAGATCAGACATCTGGAAACTAAATTAGACGTCTAATTTTAAACGAGTTTCCTTCTTGACTTTCATTAGACCTAAACAAGGTTCTAGGTCAAAGTGATCAAACAATAGATCGATCGTCTGGCACATGATCTGGATGTCTAGAAGCTAATAACTCTGTGGGAACTGATTCCCAAGAATGCTTAACGGCTATAACCCTTAACAGAAGTGATTTTGATGCAATCGAGGGCTAACAGTCATTTACCAAACATCTGAGTTCCTCTACGGATGTCTAATAGAAGCTTAAAGGTCATTTCACAATGATATATTCTTAAGCCAACGTTCCACTCATTGGATGTTTGGCCAATTCTGTGGACGTCTGCTAAGACGTCTGGACTAAGGGTTGATCCTCTAAAATTAGCAAACAGAAGGTTCTAAGACCAGCCCTAAATGATTGGACATTTGATTCAACATTCAGACATCTTAAAGTTCACTATCAAATGTTTGATTATCAGATTAGACGTCTGAAAAAGTTGTCTGAAGCCTATTTAGGTTTTCTAAGTTCTCTACGGAAAACCTAAGTATCCTAGGGTTGTGCAAGTGTTTCTAGGACTAGTGTAAGGGTACTTTGAGGCCTTTTAGCATGAATCTAAGAAAGAAAAATAAAGAGCAACAAAAGAAAGATACAAAGAACAAGATAAAATGAAATCTATCATATTCTTATCTTCATGCCTTCGAGCTATCGCTCCTCGCGACGCTTCGTCTCCTTCGTCAAGCTCCTCCAATCTGCCATGGATGCGAGCTTGAATTCCATCTTTACACTTGTATCAATTTGCAATTGTCCTGAAATCTTGATCTCAAAAGCAAATGTTAAATAGCAAGTATTTTTTTATCATCAAAATAAACAATCGTGGTGCCCTTGCACCAACAATCTCCCCGTTTTTGATGTTGACAAAACTATAAATAATAATGCATAACAATCTCTGCTGAACGGTTACGAACCTAAGCTAACGTGTTCGGTTTTGGAAAACCTGTCGTTGTAGTTCGAAAGCGAAGAATTCGTGTTCAACAAATAAAATTTATACCGAAATTAAAATTCCGGGTCGAACACAGGGAGGCGGACGTTTGATTTGAAAACTACGCGTTTCTTTTTATTTGTTACAGAATAATTCAATTTAGAACTATCTAATTATTACCAAATAAATAGAAGAGAGAGAGAGAGTAAGAGAGAAAGAGAATATTACACAGAGAAATCAAAATGAGATGTAGAATAAACAAGGAATTTTTGCATTGAAGAGATTGTTCATTACAACTAGAAAGCATAAAACAATTACTCTAGAAAGCGATAAATTTACTTTAGAAAGCATTAAAAGAATGGAGGGAGAAATGTCCTCCTCGACGGTCGTTTGAAGGACGAGTAGATTAATCTAGAAAGCAGCAAATCTATACTAGAAAGCGGTAAAAAGAATAGGGAGAGAGAAATCCTCCTCGACTGTTGCTTGGAGGACGAGCCGGACGGGACGACGCCTGGATGAAAGAGAATGAAGTGGGACGAAGAAGGACAAATCAGAAGAACGGGAACGAAGAAGCACGCCGTCGTCATCGCGGGATTCACTTCCGAAGGGGAACGAAAATTGGACTTTATCTTGCGAGAAGCATCCCGGGTGTGGGACAAGCTTCTCTTGAGCTTTGGAGGGGTAGAGAAGAGAAAGAAGGGATGAGAATTTCGTATGGAGGGGGTCTCCTTTTATTGTTGCAAGGAGTGGGGGCAAAATGGACATTACATCTTCAAAATAATAAATAAGGGGTCTTTAGTGACGGATAAATCCGTCACTAAAGCCCCGACGTGGCAGTCGCCGCCGCGCCCACGCGTGCCTCCTCGGCTGCTCGCTCCTCAACGCTCGCGCACGTCCAGCGCTTTTCAGCCGTCTGATCGCGAGATCGGACGGCTTAAATCGTGTCCGCGCCAGCTGCAACCCGCCCGCCTGCGCGTGCGATCGCGCGTTTCGCGGGGCATCCAATCGCGCGTCAGCGCTATCGGGCGCCCGCGACTGCACGATCTCCATCCGACGCTCCACGTGCCCCAATTACCCGCGCCTCCAATCCCCTCACCGCGGCTCGAACCCGCGCCCCGCTCTCGCGTAAGCGCGCTCGACCGCTGTGCTGCGGGGCGCGGATGGTCGAGCGCACGTTTTAAGCGCTGGGCGGCCACAGCCGTTGGATCTCCATCTGACGGCGGAGAGCGATCGGGCAGGGGCCTTCACAAAATGCCAACGGCCGTTTGGGTGGCTGAGATGGCACCACGTGGCGCCATCTTGGCCGTCCATCTTCTGGAAGTTGTAGATGGTGCCACGGATGTCTGATTGACTCGATTTTTGTGTCGTTGGGCTGCGATCGTCGATCCAAATTCATCCGTGCGGTCGGATTTGTCATCTGAAGTGCGGATTTACACCATCCTGGCCCTTGATCTTCTAGGGTTCCCCGGTCTCTATCTGATGCTACGGATGCCTGATTAGGGCGATCTTGGAGTCGTTGAACTCCAATCGTCGCCCTGATCATATCCATACGGTTGGATCTTTGATCCGAGGCCCCGACAAAATGTTTGCCCTATCCAAGCACATAAAAGGAGACAATTAACCTCCATTTTATTCAAACTACTCTAAATGCGAGATGATGCATGTTATGCAATATTTATATCATGAAATGCAATCCTATGCTTAAGAACATGCATAAATAGACATTTTAAGTAGTGTAAATGTGTTTACATCATACCCCCATGCCTATCTTTTGCTAGTCCCTAGCAAAAACTATATGCTATTTATAAAAGAATTAGGTTAGATTATTTGGACCTGAGTTATTTTCAATCATTAAGAAATTATCTACTTAGGAACTGAACTTTCAAAGACACAATAGTGCCTGGGTATCAGCCAAAATGCAGACCGCCTCAAGCCCTCGCCTTATTCAAAGAAAAATTTCTTTTTCTCTTTTTACTCTTTTCTAATTTTTTTGGATTTTCAAATTTTAGGGTTTAAGAGTGGCTTTCTACGGCCATTCAACTCACCCAAGATTTGATGAGAACCCTAAGTTTTAAGCATCTTATTGTGATTGTGATAAACTCGTTGACCGGCAATTAGAACGGACTTCGGATTTCTACGCCTCTAGGTGACCTCAAAAAGAATTCTGCCTAAAGGTGTATCTTTACAACCAGTAGCTTTCTCCATACTTTTATTTTTTAACGGGGTCAACACAAGGGTGAATCCAGTGTATATCTCCCCGGTTTATTCTACTTCTCCGCTTCTTCCTAAGTGTTTTGGGAAATTTTAGTACATTTTCTGAGCTGGGTTCTGGACGACCGGTCGATGAGCTGTTACCACCGAAAACTTGCCAGCCATACTCGTGCGACGAAGTGTGGCTTATTTCTTTTTGTTATTTTCTCCTTTTTTATTTTTTTTATTTTTAAGTAGGTGGCTTCCATGGTCTAAGATTTACCTAAAGGCAGCAAAAAGAGAAAGGTCTAGTGACTGGGCTCTGGACAACCTACCTACGGGCTGTTACCCACGATAACTTGCCAGCTATATCACCCTAGAAGGTTCATTAGCTACCCAATTTCCGTTAAAATCGCTGAACAACGAGTCAGTGCAATGAAAGTGTGTAGATGCTTAAGACTCAAAATTCCCTCACATCAGAGGACGGGTTGATAAGCCGTGTACTTATCACCCAAACTTATTTACTCCTATTAAAATAAAATTCAAGTTGGCGAGAACTCGAAAAAAAAATCCACATTTTAGTGGATACACGGGATGATTAAGTTCAAAGACCTGAAGGGTCTTTGTGTTCAGATCTTAATGTAGTATTTCTTAAGATTGAAAATTTTCTTAAACCCAAATTCTCTTTCCTAATTCTGATTGTTTTTTATATATATAAAAGAAAATAAAATAAATCTATGGAGCTGACAAATGAATTAAGAGATAAATATCCACCCCCCCCATACCTATCTAATGCAATGTCCTCATTGTATTAAAAAGACATAAAATAGAGTGGAAAAGCGTAGAAAGCACCTGAATTGCGTGAATGTCATGTCCGCTCCGAGATGAAAACGAAAAAGAACTGTATATGTGCCGAGTTTAGTGCCTTCAGCTAGGCACACTATACAAAGAAAAGAAATGAAGAATTCACAAGTGCAGGTCCGAATTAATATAAACAGAAGAATCCTCTGACCTATCAATAGCGGTCCATAGATGTGGACCAGATTGTGGTGCAGACCCATCCCCCATAATCGAGAATATCTTAGGTTCTGAATAAAAATTACCCAAATCCTAAAATCAGAATGCAAGCGGGGTCGGGCTTGCAATTTATGAGGATGCAACCCAAGGCCAAAATGTTGGGTTACAGAGAATTGAAGCTCAAAAGGATAATCGTTGAATGTGTGCTTGAGTTGAACATCCTCGAAACAAATGTCGTAAGGGTTCTGATTTGATGGTTTCAGCTTAAAAGGAACCCTTCGACTCAATCTTCCATTTCCTCCAAAATTAACTTCCCAAATCAGAATTTCCCCGCTCCTATCCTCCTCATTAAGTGTATCAAATTCCAAGACCTCTTGTATATTCATCACCTCGTCTGAAATCTCCAAGTCTAAATGATGTGGTAGAATCAAGATTGACTTGGGTCTAATTATCTCAGAATTAGAATCATCAATAAGCTCAACAGGGTGTAACTGATATTCAGGGCATTGAATTGATTCCTCCAGAAAATGCGATTCTGGATCCGTATCGTGTGCCCTAATAAGATCAGTTTCCTCAGTTATTGGGCTATCAAATGATCTATCAGATTCCTCAGGCCCAATTGTCTCACAAAAATCGTGATCTGAAAACTCGTGTGAGACTTCCCAACTTGAATCTTCACCATCAAAGAAATCAAGATCCGTATCAATGTATGTCCCAAAATCAGTTGTCACTTTGCGTTCCCAGGAGACATACGTTTTCTCGTAACCCGGCTCAGGGATCTCAGGTGGAGAAATCAGGTCATCCTTAATTGGTTGCTTTAATTCAATCTGGTCAGCCTCGTAACAAGTGTTCCCCCCAATAGGTGCCTGAGCGGGTTCTGTCATTGGCTTTCCTGAAGAGGGTTCATCCTGGGAATCATCCCAAGATTGAATCAAAGCAACCACGAATCCCATCCTCAATTTCACTAATTTCCCAAGTAGAAACTCACCCGGGTTCTTATCCTTAACGTCCTGGAGCCAATCCAACAAAAACTTGTTTAAATCATCAATCATCTGAATCAGGGGCTCCAATCTCTCAATGCAAGGTGTTGGCTGAACTTCTAAAGATTGAATGATATTTCTCAAGTTAGCCAAAACCTTATCTTGAACCTGGTTAAATTGAATCAAATGAGTTGGTTCAGGATTGGGCGGGTTTGACATCAATGCAGAGGAATTAACGAATTGAGATTCGTTATACCCATCCTGATAATAGGTCATTTCAGATTGTTCAAAAGATGGTGATGACCTAAAGGCAGTGAAATCAAAGGATGGGTACGGATCGGTGTATCCTTTTTGATTGTCGATGGTATTATGCTGTTCATGAAAGGAAGACGATCTATAATCGATGTAGCTCTGAGAAGGATAAAAATCAGAATCAAAGTATTCAGGGTTAGACCCTAAACACGGGGGTCCGGAATTGTATCCCCAATCCGAATTATCCCAACTAACTGATGGTCGATTACAATACGAGTTGGGATAATCGTCATGTTGAGGATAATTTACAACAGGAGGGAAAGAGCGGGAATGCGTGAAATATGTGGAAGGATTCATGATACACGGGAGGAAGAAAGGTGTCCTGCAATACAAACAATCAAGCCTGTCCTTAAATAGGTTAGCCTAAAGACCTACAGACTCTCAAAACCCATCTTGAGATAAAGGAACGATTTGATCTACTTCCGTCTGTTCAATCCAACCAGTTAGAAGGAGGGACTGGGGAGAAGGTTCTTCCTTCGGCTTGCGCCTCCGGTTCCTAGTGTACCCCCCAGCCGTGATCGTTTGACTCTACTCCCCTAGCTAGATATCAGATTGAACAGTAGAAACAGACTAATCGAAAATAATCTTGTTCTGGGTTCTGAAGAGCGAGTCCAATCCTTAAGGCCAATGTCTACTCTGTTTTATTTAGGGCTAGGTTTGAATGTGCTTTGGAATGTGATGGGCCCTTTAAATGGGTTGTGCCCTTAATGATTGATTGATTTGTGTGTGAGTGCACAACAAGTGGTTTTCAAGCAAGATTGTTTTTGATGTGGTGAATTTTAAGATTCAAGTCTTGCTTAGTAGCTTTTAGGATTCAACTTTAGGTGTTTTCAATCAAGTTTCGTTGGCACACCAAGTTTTACAAGCACAGGTGAAGATGTTTTCCTTTAAAGCTTAAAAAGAATGTGGAGTGCCTGGTAAATCCCTAAGAGTTGAACCTAATAGGCAGCTACTTGATGAGTTTGTTTTATTTGAAGTGGCGCGGCCCAAACAACTCAAACAATTGGCCACAAATGCACCACTAAGTTAGGCACACAAAGATGGTTAACCTAGAATGATTTCTACTCTTTTATGTGTTACTTTATGTGTACCGGACCCATAGATCAGAACCCGGTTGAGTAGAAACAAATCAATTTGGTTAAGTGCCTTTAAATGTGGGTGTACATTGTGTATTTGTTGAAAATTGCCCCACAAAATTATCTTTTTGCTTTTTTTTATATAAATGAAGGTGGAATGAATGTGAGTGAGAATCCAAACAACCAAACTATTCCTAGGATTTATGCAAACACCTAGGTTAATTGAAATTTGGATTCAATGTGGCGAATGAAATCTATGGAGGGGGAAAGAATGGGGGATAACTTACAAAACCTTCCACAGCACTTTACTCCAATCTACCGCTTTTGCTTGCCTCAAAAGAGTACTTGCAATTACAATAAGAAAGGAGAAAAGTGAGGTAAATGATTTGTAAGTTACAAAACGCGAAGAGAAATCAAAGATCGTTGCCTCCCCGGCAACGGTGCCAAAATGTTGAACGGTTACGAAGCTACGCTAACGTGTTCGGTTTTGGAAAACCTGTCGTTGTAGTTCGAAAGCGAAGAATTCATGTTCAACAAATAAAATTTATACCGAAATTAAAATTCCGGGTCGAACACAGGGAGGCGGACGTTTTATTTAAAAACTACGCATTTCTTTTTATTTGTTACAGAATAATTCAATTTAGAACTATCTAATTATTTACAATAAATAGAAGAGAGAGAGAGAGTAAGAGAGAAAGAGAATATTACACAGAGAAATCAAAATGAGATGTAGAATAAACAAGGAATTTTTACATTGAAGAGATTGTTCATTACAACTAGAAAGCATAAAACAATTACTCTAGAAAGCATTAAAAGAATGGAGGGAGAAATGTCCTCTTCGACGGTCGCTTGGAGGACGAGTAGATTAATCTAGAAAGCAATAAATATATACTAGAAAGCGGTAAAAAGAATAGGGAGAGAGAAATCCTCCTCGACGGTTGCTTGGAGGACGAACCGGATGGGACTACGCCTGGACGAAGGAGAACGAAGTGGGACGAAGGAGGACGAATCAGAAGAATGGGAACGAAGCAGCACGCCGTCGTCGTCGCGGGATCCACTTCCGAAGGGGAACGAAAATTGGACTTTATCTCGCGAGAAGCATCCCGGGTGTGGGACAAGCTTCTCTTGAGCTTTGGAGGGGTAGAGAAGAGAAAGAAGGGATGAGAATTTCGTATGGAGGGGGTCTCCTTTTATAGTTGCAAGAAGTGGGGGCAAAATGGACATTACATCTTTAAAATAATAAATAAGGGGTCTTTAGTGACGGATAAATCCGTCACTAAAGCCCCGACGTGGCCGTCGCCGCCACGCCCACGCGTGCCTCCTCGGCTGCTCGCTCCTCAACGCTCGCGCACGTCCAGCGCTTTTCAGCCGTCCGATCGCGAGATCGAACGGCTTAAATCGCGTCCGCGCCCGCTGCAACCCGCCCGCCTGCGCGTGCGATCGCGCGTTACGCGGGGCGTCCAATCGCGCGTCGGCGCTATCGGGCGCCCGCAACCGCACGATCTCCATCCGACGCTCCAGACGCCTCAATTACCCGCGCCTCCAATCTCCTCACCGCGGCTCGAACCCACGCCCCGCGCTCACGTAAGCACGCTCGACCGCTGCGCTGCGGGGCGCGGATGGTCGAGCGCACGTTTTAAGCGCCGGGCAGCCACAGCCGTTGGATCTCCATCTGACGGCGGAGAGCGATCGGGCGGGGGCCTTCACAAAATGCCAGCGGCCATTTGGGCGGCTGAGATGGTGCCACGTGGTGCCATCTTGGCCGTCCATCTTCTGGAAGTTGTAGATGGTGCCACGGATGTCGGATTGACTCGATTTTTGTGTCGTTGGGCTGTGATCGTCGATCCGAATTCATCCGTGCGGTCGGATTTGTCATCTGAAGTGCGGATTTACACCATCTTGGCCCTTGATCTTCTACGATTCCTCGGTCTCTATCTGATGCTACGGATGCCTGATTAGGGCGATCTTGGAGTCGTTGAACTCCAATCGTCCCCCTGATCATATCCATACGGTTGGATCTTTGATCCGAGGCCCCGATAAAATGTTTGCCCTATCCAAGCACATAAAAGGAGACAATTAACCTCCATTTTATTCAAACTACTCTAAATGCGAGATGATGCATGTTATGCAATATTTATATCATGAAATGCAATCCCATGCTTAAGAACATGCATAAATAGACATTTTAAGTAGTGTAAATGTGTTTACATCAATCTCCCCCTTTCTGACATTATCAAAAAGTTTTATCCAATTTTAATGCTCCTAAAACTCCCCCTTGAAACATGCTCTTCTAAACTTGGGTTACTTTCATTTAACAAGAATAATATTCTCCCCCTTTTTAAAACAAGATAGCTATATGATTTTCTCCCCCTTTCTAAAGGAAATATAGCTATGTTAACAACTCCCCCTTAAAGATAGACAATTATTTTATCAATTTTAACTCCTCCTATCTATATGCTATTAGTAAAGAAATAGGGGAAAAGGGATTACCTTACCTACCATGGCCAATAGGATAACCCAAATTGAGGTGGATGCCAAACTGGATGGGGTTCCCATCCGTAGCTTGGAGGTCTGGGCATGGATGCCGGTCTCTAATCGGGCGGTCACTGTGAGACGGCTCAGGCATTTGTTTGTTGTCTCATCGGTCTCCTCTTCTCCTTCCTTGGTCTACTCCTTAGTCCTCCCAATTCGAGTTGCAGATCCAATCTTTTAAGTTGTAATTTCCTTTAAAACCAACAAAACAAGATTCTACTTGATCTTTTGGTATCCAAGTTAACTTGGATCCGATTTTGTTAGTTGGTCTCCTTGAAGGAGATCCTTTCTCAACCTTAAGGCTATAAAAATTATCTAATTTGTTTACCAAGTTATTAGATTCTTCCCTGAGGCATGTAGGTTCATCCATTTTTGTTTTTAAACTAGAAATTTCAATTTTTAAGTTAGTAGTTTCGTCAATCAACTTACTATTTTCATTGATTAGATCTCTATTTTCTAACAACAAGTTAGTATCCTTAAGACTAGAACTAGTTTCTAGATCCTTCATTTTAATTTCTAACCTATCATTTTCATATTTTAGAAAGCTAAGTTTCTTTTTAATGTTTTTATTTTCTACTTTTAATGACTTACTAATTTCAAAAAGCTCATCAAAGGCATCTTGTAAATCTGAGTTTACCTCATTGTCGGAGTTGCTTTCGCTATCATTTGCCTGGCCATGAAACCCATGCAAGCGATTTCTTCCTCAGGATTTTCTTCTTCTTCTGAGCTCGAGTCGTCCCAAGTAGCTTGGAATGCCTTCTTCTTATACTTCTCCTTCCCCTTCTTCTTCTCCTTCTTGAGAAGAGGGCACTCGAGTCATAGATGCCCCTTTTTGTTGTAATGATAGCAACGTCTTGGGCTTCCTTACTCCTTTTCCTTCTCTTTTTTGGAATCTCTACAAAACTTAGAAAATTTTTTAAGTAAAAATTTAAAGTCTTCTTCATCGAAACGTACCTTGGTGTCTAAAGTGACTCTGAATGTGAGAGACTTCCTCAGTCTTGGTTTCTATGCATCCTTCTTCTTCTTCTTCAACTTCATCTCGTAGGCCATTAGATTGACTAGGAGATCCTCCATGTTGAGCTCCTTCACTTCGTTCGCCTCCTCAATGGCGGTGACCTTTTATTCCCACTCCAGTTCAAGGGAACGAAGAAGCTTCCCTTGAAGCTCCCCCTTGATAGAGGTCTTCCCTAATGACTTAAGATTATTCACTATAAGAGTGAACCTAGTATACATCTCACTTAAAGATTCATTAGTCTTCATAACAAAAGATTCAAATTCTTGAGAAAGAACGTTGATTTTAAAAGACTTTACCTTGGAGGTGCCCTCGTGAGTTACCTCTAATGTGTGCAAAATCTCGTATGCGGTGGCACACTGCGCGATCGGTTGAACTCCTCCAGGCTAAATGCGCAATAGAGAGCGTTCATCGTCTTGGCATTGAGAGAGAGCTCCCAAACTTGCTGCTGCAAGTAGCCCTCCCGGGTTTCTCTGGGATGTCGAACGAGGTCTCGCATCTTACCCAAATGGTGATGTCATTGGCTTGAGGCCTTGTCCTCATCCTCAGCTTTCAATAGGGGTAGTTACTCTAGTCAAAGAACGGAGGACGGGTTGTAGACAGCCCCTCAGAAATCCTTATTGTGAAGCTGCTTCCCTCCATCAAATCTTCCGCGGATGTAACTCCTAAAAAGAGGAAACTTGCTTTGATACCAAATGAAGATTCCCTACAGGAGGGGGTGAGATTTGCGTGATGTAATATAAAATGCAAAATTAAAATGAAACAATCTCACAAATAGACAATCACACAATGCACAAGTATTTTTAAGTGGAAACCCAAACCGGGTGAATACCACCACCTAACCCTCTCAAGTTAGGATTTTTCGACTAACCAAGTCGATCAAAATCCACTAATGAAATACTTTAACGAAGGTAGTTCAACCCTATACAACCACACTACAAGTACGAGGGTAGCATTCCTCAAACCCCTCCTCTTCACGAGGAGTATTTTGTCCCTTGATGGAGATGGGAATTCACAAAGTGAATACTCAACAATAACGAAGTAAAATAGAAACAGGAGCTATAGATCCACAAAGATAAACCTAGCTACTATAAGTAAATATTACTTCCCTTTACTGGAAGTGCGTCAGCTTGATGCGGATGCGTGAACCATGCGGCGGCGCTTCATTGCACTTGTAATCACGGAGGGAGAGCGGGTGCGCAACAACAATGAAAATCTCTTGATGTGGACCTAAGCTTGGAGAGCTAGAGCTCCTACTCAAGATCAAATTGACACAAATGATGTGGAAGTGTGTTACTTGGTGTTTCTTGGTGTATGTTTGCAAGGAAAGGGGCCTCTCCTATTTATAAATGGCTTAGGAAGGCTTTGGAAGCCTTAGGTAGTCGTTGGGGATTATCCCAAGGTAGAACAGGCCGTAATCAAAATCATTAATGATTCTGACAGAGTCATCAGACATTTGGGAAAAAGATCAGACATCTGGAAGTCAAGTATAAGATGTCTGGAAACTAAATCAGACGTTTAATTCTAGACGAGTTTCCTTCCTGACTTTCGTCAAACCTAAACAGAGTTCTAGATCAAAGTGATCAGACGACAAGTCGGTCGTCTGGCACATGATCTAGATGTATGGAAGTTAATAACTCTGTGGGAATTGATTCCAAGAGTGCTTAATGGCTATAACCCTTAACAGAAGTGATTTCGGCTCAATCGAGGGCTAACGATCACTTAACAGACGTTTAAGGTCCTCTACAGACATCTGATAGAAGCCTAAAGGTCATTTCACAACGATCATATTCTTAAGCCAACGTTCCACTAATTGGACGTCTGGCCAATTCATCAGACGTCTGCTAAGACGACTAGACTAAGGGTTGCCCTCTGAAATCAGCAGACAGAAGGTTCTAAGACCAGCCCTAAATGATTGGACGTTTGATTCAACATTTAGACGTCTTAAAGTTCACTATCAGATGTCTGATTATTAAATTAGACATCTGAAAAGGCTGTCTGAAGCCTATTTAGGTTTTCTAAGTTCTATACGAAAAATCTAAGTATCATAGGGTTGTGCAAGTGTTCCTAGGACTACTATACGGGTACTTTGAAGCTCTTTAACATGAATCTAAGAAAGAAAACATAAAGAGCAACAAAAGAAAGATACATAGAACAAGATAAAATGAAATCTATCATATTCTTGCCTTCATGCCTTCTTCAAGCTGTCGCTCCTCGCGAAGCTCCGTCTCCTCCGTCAAGCTCCTCCAATCCGCCATGGATGTGAGCTTGAATTCCATCTTTACACTTGTATCACTTTGCAATTATCCTGAAATCTTAGACTCAAAAGCAAATGTTAAATAAAAGATGCTTTGTTATCATCAAAATAAACGAGCGTGGTTCCCTTGTACCAACAGTAACATGGTTAACCCAGGTTCAGTTTGCTAGTGCATTTTTTGTAAGAGAGAGGAATAAAAGAAGATTTTCATTTGTGGAGAGCTCTCTCTCTTTTTCTTTTCATTATATTTTCCTTAAATCCAACCTCGGATTGGCCTTAAACATGTTCTATATCAGATTCCTTGCTCCCACCATCAATCCACGCAGGATCCCTGGCAATTGACACTTTGAGATAGCACTACCCATGGCAACCCCTAAAACCTTGCCTTTCGACACTTCGAGATAGTGCCATCCATGACGTTCTATAGCTAGATCCAGACCCTAGAAATCAACATTTCGTGATAATGCCACCCATGGCATGCTCCCGGTAGGATATGTAGATGTCCTAGGAGACAAGCACAAGGTCGGTATTCGTCACTAATTCCCTAAGTTTTAGCCTTCCAGGTCTTAATTTATCATTCAATCCAACCTAAAAGGTAGGTGAGTTCCATACTATTTTTATGGGACTCCTTTTCTTTTTCTTTTTGCTCCTTTTCTTGTCTTTTACTTTTTCTTTCCTCATTTTTCTTCATTCAGCTCAAATCACCTCCTCATTTCCTCCTCAAAAATGATGTGATATCTCAAAATTTCCTCCCCTTTTCTCCATTTTTTTTTATAATATGTATTTTTTTTATGAAACCCTTTTGTGATTTTATTTTCACAACATTTTGCACTTTAATACCCTCCATGCCTACGATTTGTAATGTCCTCATTGTAAATTAGGTGGGTTTGAGTTCAACTCAGATCGTACATTAGAACAGAGTCAAAGGGTGGGTGGACAGGTCGAGGTGACTGTTGCAGACGATTTTAAACTCTGATACAGGTACCAAAGATGGAGTCGGCTATTCTAACGGAAAAACCCTAAAGTGCAATATGAGTTCAATAAAGAAGTACGTCAAAAGGGTTTCGGGTTTTTTTTCAAAAGATGATGGGTTGCCTCCCATTAAGCGTTAAGTTTAACGCCATCAGTTGGGCGCAATAAGCTTAGGGAGAATGGAGATCAAAAGTGACCACAACCAAGCTCGGGTTAATGAGTTCAATGAATAGTTTGAGTCTCTGACTGTTCACAACAAAAGGTTTAGAATCATGGCTGAGTTCACTAATTTCAATAGGTCCATTTCCAAACACTTGTCTCACCAAGAATGGTCCAGTCGATTTAGATTTGAGTTTGCCTAGATAGAGTTTGAGTTTGGCATCAAAGAGTAGTACTTTTTGACCAGGATGAAAAGATTTTCACATAATGTGCCTGTCATGGAAGGCTTTGACCCGCTCTTTGTAGATTTACGAATTCTCGTATGCATCGTTGCGTAGTTCCTCAATCTCGCTCATTTGCAATCAGCGGTGTATTCCAGCCTGCATAAGATCCAGATTACACTTCCATACTATCCAATAGACCTTGTGCTCCATCTCTATAGGAAGGTGACATGCCTTACCATACACAAGTCAGAAGGGAGACATGCCTAATTGGATCTTGTGGGCAGTCCTATAGGTCCACAAGGCTTCCAGAAGGCGAATAGACCAATCTTTCCTATCAGGTCGAATAGTGACCTGAAGGATCTTCTTGATCTCTCGATTTAATAGTTTAGCCAGTCCATTAGTCTGGGGATGGTAAGGAATCGAGATACAATGCGTCACCCCGTACTTTTTCATTAGGGACTGGAAGTGCACATTGTTGAAATGAGACCCGCCATCACTGTTGATGGCCTTAGGAATCCCAAATCTGGAAAAGATGTTCTCTTGAATGAATTGGAGAACAACTTTGTGATCACTAGTTCTTGTGGGGACAACTTCGATCCATTTTGAGACATAATCAATAGCAAGTAAGATGTATTCAAAGCTGTTAGATCCTGGAAAGGGTCCCATGAAATCAATTCCCCATATGTCAAAGATTTTGCACATAATGACTGGGTTCAAGGCATCATATCACGTGGGCCCATGTTGCCAAGGGTCTGACAACGAGCACATGCCTTGCAATACGTTTGTGTGTCTTTGAACATCGTGGGCCAGAAGAACCCACATTGGAGGATTTTTGCTGCAGTTTTTCGCCCAAAAAATGGCCACCGCAAGCTTGGTCATGGTAGAATGAGATCACATCGTTGACCTCATCATCAGGAATGCATCTCCAGATCACTTGATCATTGTCAGTGTGGAAGAGATACGGTTCCTCCCAAATATAGTACTTGGCCTTAGAAATCAGCTTGTCCCACCTTGAAGTCACCTAATCTGGCGGAACTTTCCTTGTAACCAGGTAGTTTACCATATTAGCAAACCAGGGGAGACCGTGAATGGTCAATAGATGGTCATCTAGAAAATGCTCCATGATTGGACCAAACAGGTCAATGACTGAAAAAGGAAGGCGGGATAAGTGATCAGTACATTCTATTTTCCTGCCTTGTCACGAATCTCGAGATCGAATTCTTGCAACCGCAAGATCCAGCAGATTAGTCAAGGTTTTGCGTCCTTCTTCACGAGTAAGTGTCATTGCAGTGTGATTCGAGTAGATAATAACACGGGAACCCAGAAGGTATGATCTGAATTTTTCCAGGCCAAATACTGCAGCCAAGAACTCTTTCTCTGTAACTGTGTAGTTACACTGAGCCTCATCTAATGTCTTGCTGGCATAATATATGACTAGGGGTTTCCCGTCAATTTTCTACCCAAGAACTGCACCCACTGCATAGCCAGACGCATCGCACATGATCTCAAGGGTAGAGACCAGTCAGGGGGTTGCAGGATTGGTGCTTAGGTAACTTAGTCACACAGGCTTTCAAATGCGTGAATGCACTCATGCGTGATCTCAAAAGGGACATCTGTTGACAGAAGGTTAGTCAGGGGACGTGCGATTTTTGAAAAATCAGGAATGAATTGATGGTAAAAATTGATGTGCTCCAGAAAAGATCTGATGTCCTTGACCGAGCTAGGCATAGGTAGTTTGAAAATCAAATTTACCTTAGCCCAGTCAACCTGGATGCCTTTTTCAGAGATGAGGTGTCCCAGGACAATAACCTTAGGAACCATGAAGTGGCTCTTTTCCCAAGAAAGAACCAGATTCACGTCAATGCACCACCTGAGGATTCGGACCAGATGAAGGAGGCAATCATCAAAAGATTCCCCAAATACCGAGAAGTCGTTCATGAAGACTTCAAGGCACTCACCTACCATATCAGAAAATATGGCTAGCATGCACCGCTGAAAGGTGGCAGGTGCATTGCATAGCCCGAAAGGCATCCTGCGAAACATGTATGTCCCATAGAGGCAGGTGAAGGTGGTCTTCTCTTGATCCTCAGGATGAATTGCCACCTGATTATACCTGAAGTACCCACCCAGAAAGCAAAAGAATCGATTTCCCGCCAATTTCTCTAGTATCTAGTCAATAAAAGGCAATGGGATATGGTCCTTCTTCGTTGAGGCGTTTAATCTTCTATAATCAATGCAAACTCTCCACGAGTTTGCGATGTAGGTCAGGATGGCTTCTCCGATTTCAATCGTGATCACAATGAGCCCTACCTTCTTATGCATAACTTGAATGGGACTCACCCAACGACTATCAGAGATCGGGTAGATGATCCCAGCATCTAGCCACTTAATGATCTCTTTCTTCACGACATCCTGTAGATTTGGATTCAGACGTCTCTACATTTCACAGGATGGTCGTGAGACCTCTTCAGTGTAGATGTGGTGTGTGCAATACGAAAGGCTGATACCAGTCAAGTCATCGAGAGTCCATCCTGTAATTTACTACTCGGAGGGGGTGAGATCAGCTTGATGTAAAAAATGCGGAATTGAAATATAAACAATCTCACAAAATAGACAATCACACAAGTACACAAGTATTTTTTAGGTGGAAACCCAAACCGGGTGAAAACCACCACCTAACCCTCTCGAGTTATGATTTTCCGATCAACCAAGTTGATCAAAATCCACTAAGCGAATCACTTTAAACGAGGGTGATTCAACCTCAAATACAACCACGCTACTTAAACGAGGGTAGCGTACCTCAACCCCTTCTCTCCACGAGAAGGATTTTGTCTTGCGAAGGAGACGGGAATTCGCAAAGCGAATACCCAACCAAATAACAAAGATAAAATAACAAATAATCCTATAGAGCCAACAAAATAATTTTGAACCTAAGCTTCTATAGGAAATAGGATGCTTCCCTTTGAAAGGAGTGCGTCGACGACGCGAATGCGTGAGCCACGCGACGGTGCAACTTCGCTCTCGTGAACTACGGCGGGAGAGCGGGTGCGCGAAGGCTTGATGCTCTCAAGATGAAGAACTAGCGCTTAGAGAGTAAGAGAGACACAAAATGGTTTGAAAGTGCATTGCAAGGTGTGTCTTGGTGCTTTTTAGATGTATATTAGTGTGTCAAAGGCTCCCCTCTATTTAAAGAGGCCTTAGGAAGGCTTTGGAAGGCTTAGAAAAGCTTCCATAGCCGTTGGGTACAAAGCCCAAGTGAATCAGCACAAAATCAGGAACAATCATTGTTCTGATAGGCTTATCAGACGTCTAATTCTGGCATCAGACGTCTGGAAGTTCACTTTAAGACATCTGAAAATAAGGTCAGACGTCTGATTTTGGGCGGGTCTCTTCCTGACTTGGATCAGATCTAAATAGGGTTCTTGTGCAAGTCAATCAGATGACATATAGGACGTCTGGCACTTTGTCTGGACGTCTGGAAACCTACTTTTACTGTGGGAATGGATTTCCAAACGTTGCAACGGCTAGAAAATCTCTGAGAAGAGATTTTGGGTCAGCCGAGGCAAAACGGTCAATTATCAGACGTCTGGAAAGTCCTATGGACGTCTAATAAGGCTCTAACGGTCACATCCTTGAGTGTTTGTTAAGCCAGCTAACGGTCCACTAATTGGACGTCTGGCAAAGTCATCAGACGTCTCCCAAGACGTCTGGTTTAAGGTCTGGACGTCTAATTTCATCAGACAGAACTACTTAAGTCCAACCTAAATGTTATCAGACGTCTGAATCAACAGTCAGACGTCTTAAAACACATTATCAGACGTCTGATCTTGGAATTAGACGTCTGGAAATGCTGTTTGAATCCTATATTGGTTTTCTAAGTTCTCTACAGAAAACCTAAGTATCCTAGGGTTGTGCAGGTGTTCATAGGACTACTGTTAGGGTACTTTGAGGCTCTTTAACAGAAATCTAAGTAAATAAAATAAAGAGCAACAAAAGAAACGAAAAATACAATGAGTACAAGAGAAGGAAATCTATCATATTCTTCATCTCCTTCCTTCTTCAATATATGGCTCCTCGCGAATCTCTTCTGTTCTCCATCAGGCTCCTCCAATCCGTCCTGGATGCGAGCTCGAATTCCGTCTAAATACGTCTACATTTGCAATTGACCTGAAATCTAAGACTCCAAGTGCAAATGTTAAATAACACGTATTTTGTTATCATCAAAACAAATGATCGTGGTGCTCTAGCACCAACACATCCATGGCTCTCCGATGCTGCTGGAGGGCAGAAATCAGTTTTGTCTCTTGATCATATGTGAGTTCAGAATTGATAATCATAGGAAATGTCTAATTGGAACCCAAAAAGGCATATTTCAGATGATCAGGAAAAGGTTTCAATTCCATAACAGGATTATCAATAGTCGAAAGCAGTTCGGGATGAGCCTCAGAAGGTAAAGTGGGAGGTGTGGGTGGGTCTAGATTGGTGCTAGACTCCTTGATTTGCAGGGCATGATCTGCTTGAGATTGAGGATCAGGGGTATTCAAGTCTTTCTTGAGTAATGAGTCCTCAATAACAGCACCAATGTCGCACACTTGCTCTATTGCCCTACAGTTAATTCCTTTCTAGGCCTTGAAAATTGATATGGATTTTACGCGGTTTGTAAAATATATCGTTGTAACGCGTAAAATTGATCAACTCTTAAATTTATAAACCTATATAGTGGGGTATCTAGGGTCATCCAAGGAGGCCAAATGGTTGCAAAATTAAATCTCTTGATTGGAATATAAATCTCAACTTTTCTTTTTGGTCTCTTCAACTATATCATTTTTTTGGGTTTTGAAATAACGAGAGAAAACACGAGTTGTTGGCGAAAAGAAAGTAAATAACAACTATGATTACTAAGCTAACACCTAAGTGACAAGTAATTCTTCTTCCTAAGCTCACTCTAGGCACGTGAAGGCCTAGAGTAATTAGGGAGAGAGAGTGAAGAGTGCTAGAATCACAGCAATCAAAATGCAACTAAAAGAAATTTCAAAGAAGGCAACTAGATTGATGAGAAAGTGTTTTATAGAAAAACCTAGTAGATGAATGCTTCTACTACCAGAGAATTGCAATAAATAAAATAAAACACAAATCCTTTAGATAGATGGTGAAGAAGAGGGCTTCTTGCTCCAAGCTTGGTAGCTCCCAAGCTTGAAAAGAGTCCTCCAACTTCTTCCTTGCTATGCTCCGCCAAGGTGATGTCCTCCAAAGCAAGCCCTAAGGGGGCATGCCATAAGCTTTTCTCCAAGGGTGGACATCCACCCTAGGTTCTTCTCCTTTGCCCGGCTATCCTTATTAAAGTAGAAAAGACCTTCTCCTTGGCGTGGCCCAAGTTGAAGAGAATGGGGAGAAGAAGGCACCAAAGGGGCTGGTGATGTACCCCTTTAATCTTCTTCTCTACTCCTTCTTGGCCGTAGGTATAGGTGGATGTATGTGGAAGTAAACACTAATGGAGGATGCTCTAAAATGGTGGTAGGTGGTGGGTTTATATAGAGTAGGAAGGGGGCTAAGGTGACTCTTGAAATGGGGGGCTAATATGGGAATATGGAGGTGGTTAGGGATCCTATGGCTAAGGGCAATTGGCTCCAACCCAAGGGACACCTAGGAGGTGGTTATGGGTGGTGGCACCCCTTGAAGTTGGTGCCAACATGGATTCTAGAAGAGGGGGCATAGGTGGCGGCAAGTAGGGTTCTAGAAGGAGGGGTAGGTGGGTGGCTAGGATGGGTTGTAGGGTTAGGTGTATGGTGGATGTGGGGGTGGATGTTGGCGCCAAAAAGGGGTTAGGTTTTGGTGCCAAAATTGGTGCCTTTTGGTGGTGATGATGGGGTGAAAAGGTGGCTAAGTGGTGGCACCAACTTGGAGTAGGATAACTAGCTTAGGTGGGCATAAGTTGGTGGAGCTAGCTAGGGTTGAGTTCAAGGTGGTGGATGGCCAAGGAGCTGGTTGCTAGCTAAGCTAAGCTAGCTTAGCTAGCTATGGAGTAGAGGAGGAGGTATTGGAGCTAGGGTTTGAAGAGAGGAGCTGAGGAGGAGAAGTCTAGTGCTGGAACTGGAGTTAGCAGCTGCTGAAGAGGCTGGCATGGAGCTACTCTAGCTGGCTTAGCTTGCTAGTTCTTTGCTAGTTGCTAAGCCAAGCTAAAGTGAGCTGGCTTCTACCATAATGAGCTGAGGTGAGCTAAGTCTGGTGCTCCCGGGGAGGATCAAGCTAGTTGAGGCAGCTAAGGTAGCTTAGCTCAACTAAGTTGAGCTAAGCTGAGTCCCCGGGTGCTAGACTTGAGCTTCCTGAGCTGGAATGAAGTTATCTTCAGTTGGCTGGAGTTAAGTGGAGTTGGATGTAGGTGGATCTGAGCTGGGGTGAACTCCAGTCAACTCAGCTAAGCTAGCTAGAGCTCCCTGTGGACTAGTGGGAGCTAAAATGAGCTAGACTCAACTAGGTTGAGCTGGATATGAGCTGACTTGAGCTAGGGTGAGCTAAGATGAACTCTCTTAAGCTGCCATTCAGCTGAGATTAGCTGAATGGAGCTGGGATGATCTAACCCTAGTTCAAGTAAGCTAGATTCCAGTTGTGGTGAGTTGGATCAAGTTGAGTTCCAACTAGTATGAGCTCCTCCTTCACCATTTGCCTTCTTGAGTGCTAGGGTTTTATGGATCTGCATATTTGTTCATCCCTAACACTCATAAAAACATATTAAAAATAAAATAAAAAATGCAATGCATGCCTAACCTAATTTATGCCTAAATGCAGCCCAAAAACCCATTTACGGAGTAAAATCCTAAGAGCTGGGTTTGTTTTAATGCATAAGAATGATGATAAACTGGCATTTATCACACCACCATGCTTATCTTTTGCTAGTCTCTTAGCAAAACTTTAAATTTTTTTGGAAAACAAAATTTTTTGGGAAATCTAATTTTTTCGACTTTTGAGGAGAAAAAGATTAAGGGACCTTTGTTGATCTAAACACAGGAGGCATGGGATTTGTTAAGGATAAACATCGGAATTTGTTTTGGATCCAACCATTAGACAAAACGGGATCAATATATCCTCCAAAAAATTCACAAATTAACCCCTTGTTAATTCAGATGACTTGAAATTTTTGTTTTTAGGATTTTTCTGGCTCACGAATCTGATTCGTAACTTGCAAAATCCTTTAAAACCTTGTGTTCGTGCTTGTGAAAAGCCAACATTTATAAGGGCGTGTTAATTTATTTATTATTATTTTGTTTTTTCCTCCCCCGTGCTTATTTTTAGCTTAGTCTTGCAACAGATGTGTCGGGATCATCATTCCCGTTACCGATCCTCGAGGGGGCTCTGGGGCTAGTACTTCAGGATAGCACTGTCCATGACACCACCCAGGAGCTCACAACCCCAAAACACAATGCGGTGTAAAAGGGCGCTCTAAGCAAACTCAAGCTCTTGCTCCGACACTATAGGTGGAGCACCGTCCAAGACACTTGAGCTGCTAAAATGCGCTTTAATGTTCCGTTTAAAGATATGAAGTATAGATATGGAGCAGCACTGAGGCAGTAACATGTTGACATCGCGTCCTTAAAGGAGGCATTTTCCTCCTTCATGACGGTGGGAACACAATCCAATGATTTGCTTCAGACTTTTACTAAGTCCAAACAAGGGAGTTTTTCAAATTTTTAGTCATTTTTTAAGTGTTAGCTTGTGTGTGAAAATTGACACAAGAAGTTCCTCAAGAAATGTAAGATTTTGAATTAGAAACTAAGTCAAATACTTTTCACATTACAAAATAAGATCAAGTCACCTGAACTATCACGAGTTCAGGTGGAATTTTAGAGAAGGATATCTGATCTAATCTAAAATGGACCCTGAAATTCTAATGATCAGATCCACATCCTCATCCCTAGTTTGTTAAAGATTAAATCCCATTGTACCCAAAAGTGAATTCAACCTTAGTCCCGATTTCAAAATTTTTCCTCAAATAGTTTTTAACATTTTTATTTTTTTGGGGTATGTAAGCAGGAAATAAACTAAATAAAAATACATGTTTTTAGGTTTTGAAAATCCTAAATTGATCGTCAAATTTTAAAAACACCCTCCTAATGTCCTCATGCATTAGGAGGGAAAAGGGATCACCTTAGTGAAGAACGGTCGGGTTTAGGATGATCAGAAACCTAGAAAAAGAAGAAAAAAGGAAAGCAGGAAAAAATGATGGGTTACCTCCCATCCAGTGCTATCTTTTACGCCATTCAGTCGGGCGTGAAGGTATACACGGAAGACGGAAAATCATGTAAATAGTTGGACACTTGAATGTCTTTAATAAAAGTGTCTTCCTCAAGATCCCTAAAAAGATGAGTGGTAAAGATAAAGGGATCAAAATAAAATAGAGAAATGGAAAAAGGACCCGGGTCTGGCCATGGTTTGAATTGATGATGAAAGCCAAACTCAGGTGGATCAGGTGGTAGGTCCAATAGAAAAGGGAGGGGAAAGGAGTTAGTGAGATGCAGGATGGGTGAAGTTAGTGTGGATATTTTTGGTGAAAAAACAGGAAGATGAAAAGGGGGAAAGTCAAACCCTAGTTGATCTGGAAAGTCTTGGACCACATAATTATCCTTAGAATAAGAATCAATAAAATCTAGATCAATAGTGGTCAAAGATGAATGAGATTGGATCAACATAGACTTCTCAAATACTGCTTCCATTTTATTATCAGTGTCCTCAAAAATTTTGTGATCAATGGACCTCTTGGAAGCTTGAAATAAATCTAATGAGAAGGTCTGGTTACTGCAACTTATATTCATTTTCCCAGAATGAGAATCGATATTAGCTGCTGCCATAATCAGAAAAGGTCTTCCAAGGATGACATTAATGAGAGCCTCAGGTACCTCTATGTCAAGGACCAGAAAATTTACTGGAAATAGACAATTCTGGACCTTGATAATACTATCCTCAACAACTCCCTACGATTGAATGGTAGATCGGTCTTTCAATTGAAATTGAACCTTAGTAGGTTTTAAATCACTGAATCAAAATTCCTCAAATAAGATCGGGGGGATGAGATTATTAGAGGTACCAAAGTCGAGAGGGGTACGAAAAAAAATGGTGTCAGTTATGACAACTGAGATGAGTGATGTGCCCTGGTCCTTTTTTGTGAAAGGCAGCTTGCTCTGAAAAGCTGAGCTGGCTGTCTTAGAAAGGTCCAACCTTTTTAGATTCTGATCATGCCTTTTTGAAGTAAATTTTTTAGAGGCGTGGGGAGAATCTAGGAAGGGAATATTCCTCTCGACTTGCTCAAATAAGTCCAAAGGATTGTGGTCAGAGGGCTCTGATTTTGGATTGTTGGATTGCAATTTTTGAGAGTGGGAAATATGGGTTGAATCAGGTGTTTTTGGGATTTCTTTTTCTTCTTCCTTATTGAGGTTAGGGGAGTCAATCTGCATTGGTTGAGAATTAGTTTCGTCATTTGAATGTGATGGCCTTAAATCCATGGTGGTTTCCTCACTCCTTAAAGTCTCTGCATACGCAGCTTGGTGATCACTGGGAGGAGGTGGGGGGGCCTGATGTTGATAGAAACTGGGTTGGTGCTACGATATTGGGTTAATAGGAGGCTGACCCGTGTGGTTCTGATGTTGGTATCCACCCGGGTGTTGGTTCCTGTGATTAATAAAGTTTGGTGTGGGTTGGGATGGTGAGTGTCCTGCAGGTCTTTGAGTCGAAATATCCCCAATTTGATCATTGAGATTGTTAATAAGATGGGTTGTTTCCTTTTTTTTTCCTTGTTACTCCTGCAGGGTTTTCATCATCTGGGCATTAATGTCTTCTTGAGATCGCCCAGATTGATAAGTCTGATTTGAACCATACCCTCCAAACGGGTTCTGTTGTTGGTGTGGAACCGGATTGGTCTAGGAGTGAGCCGGATAATTCCCCCCATTAGAGGAATTTTTCAATTTTTTCTGGAAAGTAGGGACATTTTGGGTGGGGTGATGATTGGGATAAACATAATTCCCTGTTGAACCAAAGAAAGCCATAGAATAATAATTATACTCAGCACAGGATTTATGCAGATTTTCTCTCTTGTGGGTGTTAAAAGGGGTGAGATGTGGAATGTGTGGAGCTTGGGCAGGTGTGGCAGGACTCCCTTGGTTGGCTAGGTTTGTTAAATCTTTATGCAACTGTTGTTGCTTAACTTGTAGCTGAGTCATGATAGAGTAGAGATTAGGTGGAGGGGCCTGATTAAGTAGCTCCTGGGTGGAAAAATAAGGGAAAGAAAAATTAGCATGTGGGTTAGAGGACCAATTTTTATTTTCCATTTTTAAAGAAGAGGAAGAATGCAGGAAAAGTCCTTTTTTTTTTGGGAGGCAAAATCAAGTGGTCCCTCCAAATGTGGAGTTTTGGACTGCCGCCCGTGCAAAATAGAAGAAATGGTAGGGGAGGAGAAGAGATAGAGATGAGACAACTGTGCACACAAGCAATCAAATTCTAGACCTAACTTAATTATGACTCCCTAGAATTTAACCTAAGACTTGGTCTACCTAGGAAATAAGTAATCAACAGTGAATACCCATTCTGTTAACAAATCTAGCCAAGTTGCTTAAGGGGAGGTTTAGGCCCAAGCGTTTCCCAGGAAAATCCCCAGGTGCTTGTACAAACCCGCTCCTGGCCGTTTGACACGGCCCCTCAGCCTGAACACCAGATATAGATGACTGAATTGGTATTAACTGGAGAAAACTTAAGTCCTATATAGGAAGCTTAAATTGATGAAACCTTAGGGGTTAAATTGCTACAAATTTTAATTAGGGTTAGGATACTAGTGTGCACACCGAATGTGGAAGGCGTTGTTTGGGTTGTTGCCCTGTTATTTCAAATTTTTTGTGTGTGTGCAGAAATTGGAAAGTGGCTCCAATGAAAAGCAAGTTGTCATACAATTATTGTATTTTTATCTTTTAGGATTGGATTTAACTTAGTGTAATTTTAGGGTTTTCTTTTTAAGTTTTTGAACAAGTTTGAGATTCTACAAACAAGAGAAAATCAAGTTGTATGGGTAAAAATATGTTTCCTTTTGTTGTTTGTTTCTAAAAATGAAAAAAAGAAACCCTAATCTAATTGGTCCTAGGACAGAAATTTAACTACAAATGAGTTATTTTTAAGCTTTCTGTATTAAGTAGTGGTCCAAACAATTCAAAAAATACCACTACATTGAAGAGAATCAAACAAGAATTCTAGAAAATATTTTTGTAAGATTTTAGGAATTTGTTTGATAATTTTTTTATATTTTTATTTGTACTGGTGTCAAAGTCTAAAAATGATACCCGTGGATATTTTAGACTTTTCAGTATTATCACTAACCTCAGAAAATTTTGATGATTTTTGATGATGTGTAAAATTTTACAAGGATTCCAGAAAGCTAAATTTCACAAAAATTGGATAAGCATAAAAATTATAAAAATTCATGGGTAGTAGCAAAATAGGAAGATTAGAGGGTATGACCCCTTTGCAGTCCACAAATTTTTAAAAATTCAATACAAAGCCAATTGATCTGAAATTTTGAACAGATGTTCCTAACTTAATTTGGGATCATTGTATGAAATTTTATGATTTTAGAAGGTCTGTGGTGTTGGGAATTGATTTTTCAAGTCCAGACAGAAATCTGCACCCAAAAAATAGAACACCAATACTTGAAATGGAGTGGTGTTAATGAAACATGCAAGCAAACAATGAATTTTAATGAAAACCACTCCACTTAATTAAGTTGTTTGGGATCCTGAAAGTCAAGTTTAATATGTTTTTGGTAGTTTTTTAGCCTAAATGTGACAAGAAATGGGGAACCAACTTGAAATCATGGGAAGAAAAGGAACTTTGAACTTTTGCTTCTCAATTGTTGCTTTCCCGCTGTAGTTCCTGCACACACTATAGAAAAGAGAGAGAAAGGGATGAGATCCACTTCAAGCAAGAGAAAACAAAATTAAGCAAAGCCATGCCTCCCTGGCAACGACGCCAAAAAGTGATGCGGATTTTACACTGTTTGTAAAATACGTTGTTGTAACGCGCAAAACCGATGAACTCTTAATTTTATAAACCTAGATGGTGGGGTATCTAGGGTCGTCCAAGGAGGCCAAGTGTTTGCAAAATTAAATCACTTGATTGGAATATAAATCTCAACTTTTCTTTTTGGTCTTTTCAACTATATCATTTTTTTTAGGTTTTGAAATAACGAGAGAAAACACGAGTTGGCGAAAAAAAAGTAAATAACAACTATGATTACGAAGCTAACACCTAAGTGACAAGTAATTCTTCTTCCTAAGCTCACTCTAGGCGCGTGGAGGCCTAGAGTAATTAGGGAGAGAGAGTGAAGAGTGCTAGAATCACAGCAATCAAAATGCAACTAAAAGAAATTTCAAAGAAGGCAACTAGATTGATGAGAAAGTGTTTTACATAAAAACCTAGTAGATGAATGCTTCTACTACGAGAGAATTGCAATAAATAAAATAAAACACAAATCCTCTAGATAGATGGTGAAGAAAAGGGCTTCTTGCTCCAAGCTTGGTAGCTCCCAATCTTGAAAAGAGTCCTCCAACTCCTTCCTTGCTATGCTCCACCAAGGTGATGTCCTCTAAAGCAAGCCCTAAGGGGGCGTGCCATAAGCTTTTCTCCAAGGGTGGACGTCCACCCTAGGTTCTTCTCCTTTGCCTAGCCATCCTCCTTGAAGTAGAAAAGTCCTCCTGCTTGGCGTGGCCCAAGTTGAAGAGAGTGGGGAGAAGAAGGCACCAAAGGGGCTGGTGATGTACCCCTTTAATCTTCCTCTCTACTCCTTTTTCTTGGCCATAGGTATAGGTGGATGTAGGTGGAAGTAAACACTAATGGAGGATGCTCTAAAATGGTGGTAGGTGGTGGGTTTATATAGAGTAGGAAGGGGGCTAAGGTGACTCTTGAAATGGAGAGCTAAGATGGGAAGATGGAGGTGGTTAGGGATCCTATGGCTAAGGGCAATTGGCGCCAACCCAAGGGACACCTAAGGGGTGGTTATGGGTGGTGGCACCCCTTGAAGTTGGTGCCAAAATGGCTTCTAGAAGAGGGGGCTTAGGTGGTGCCAAGTAGGGTTCTAGAAGGAGGGGTAGGTGGGTGGCTAGGATGGGTTGTAGGGTTAGGTGTATGGTGGATGTGGGGGTGGATGTTGGCGCCAAAAAGGGGTTAGGTTTTGGCGCCAAAATTGGTGCCTTTTGGTGGTGATGATGGGGTGAAAAGGTGGTTAAGTGGTGTCACCAACTTGGAGTAGGATAACTAGCTTAGGTGGGCATAAGTTGGTGGAGCTAGCTAGGGTTGAGTTCAAGGTGGTGGATGGCCAAGGAGCTGGTTGCTAGCTAAGCTAAGCTAGCTTAGCTAGCTATGGAGTAGAGGAGGAGGTATTGGAGCTAGGGTTTGAAGAAAGGAGCTGAGGAGGAGAAGTCTAGAGCTGGAACTGGAGCTAGCAGCTGCTGAAGAGGCTGGCATGGAGCTACTCTAGCTGGCTTAGCTTGCTAGTTCTTTGCTAGTTGCTAAGCCAAGCTAAAGTGAGCTGGCTTCTACCATAATGAGCTGAGGTGAGCTGGGTCTGGTGCTCCCGGGGAGGATCAAGCTGGTTGAGGCAGCTATGGTAGCTTAGCTCAACTAAGTTGAGCTAAGCTGAGTCCCCGGGTGCTGGACTTGAGCTTCCTGAGCTGGAATGAAGTTATCTTCAGTTGGCTGGAGTTAAGTGGAGTTGGATGTAGGTAGATCTGAGCTGGGATGAACTCCAGTCAACTCAGTTGAGCTAGCTAGAGCTCCCTGTGGACTAGTGGGAGCTAAAATGAGCTAGACTCAACTAGGTTGAGCTAGATATGTGCTGACTTGAGCTAGGGTGAGCTAAGATGAACTCTCTTGAGCTGCCATTCAGCTGAGATTAGTTGAATGGAGATGGAATGAGCTAACCCTAGTTCAAGTGAGCTAGATTCCAGCCTTGGTGAGTTGGATCAAGCTAAGTTCCAGCTAGTCTGAGTTCCTCCTTCACCATTTGCCTTCTTGAGTGCTAGGATTTTAGGGATCTGTATATCTGTTCATCCCTAACACTCGCAAAAACATATTAAAAACACAATAAAAAATGCAATGCATGACTAACCTAATTTATGCCTAAATGCAGCCCAAAAACCCGTTTGCGGAGTAAAATCCTAAGAGCTAGGTTTGTTTTAATGCATAAGAATGATGATAAACTGGCGTTTATCAAATATATCAATTTTCAATGTTTTGTTCCCGAACTTCAACTCAATCTGGCCCTCTTCACAGTTAATGTTTACCCTAGCTATAGCTAAGAACGGTCTTTCAAGTATAATCGGTGTATTCTTAAGATTCTCAGGAGTGTCCATATCTAATACTATGAAATCCACAGGAAAATAGAAGTCACAGATCCGAACCAAAACATCTTCGAGAATTCCTTTAGGTGACTTGATCAATCGGTCAGCTAACTGTAAGGTCGCCTCAGTCAGTTTGAGCTTAGTTTCATTGAAATGGTCTAGTAGGGAGGTAGGGATCAAATTTATGGAAGCTCCTAAGTAAAAAACGGCTCTGTCAAATTCTAGATCACCGATTCTGCAAGAGATCAGAGGGATACCAGGGTCTTTTGCCTTTGGTGAGAGTTTGCTCAAAATGATGGAGCTGGCTTGCTCCGACAATGCGATTCGATTCCTACCTTTGGTTCGCGGCTTACGCTTAGGTGTACACATGTCTTTCAGAAATCTCGCGTAAGCCAGTACGTGGCGAATCGCATCCATCAATGGGATGTTTATTTGGACCTGCTCAAAGAGCTTGACTAGGTCTTCCTTGAGTGCCACGAGCTTGGGTTTCCTCTTTCCTTTGGTCAAGTCCTTCGGAAATGGAATCTTTGCAGGTTCCACTAGAATTGGTCCAGGTTCTTGATCTAGGACAGGGGTATCCTGGATGACCAACGTAGGGTTTGGGTTAGAACTACTAGGTTGAGAGTGGCTCGAATAAGGTGGGTCCTGAGTTGTTTTGCCACTACGAATGGTAACAAAATTCAGTCCTGCCTGGTTTTAGCTCGGGGTTGGCAAAAGAGGTGGCTGTTGCTGATATCTCAAGTATGATGTCTAAGCCTCCATCCCTTCAGGTGATGGAGCAGAGAGGGCCTAATAAACGTAATGAGCCTGGCCCTTAGTCGGGTTCATAATGCGCCTCTGGTTTGGCACGTTATTCAGATTAGGCAGAGGTTGTGAAGGGAGCACTAGGTTGGCGAGAATTCGCCATCTGTGCGAGCTAATTACGGACCTTTGTGATCTCGTCCTTGTGCTATTTTTGCATAGCCGCATTCATCTTTTGAATGTCAGCCTGGGTTTAAAGGATTAGAGACATTGATCTTCCTGCGTTGGCCCGAATTGGTAATTCAGATTGGGCCTAGGTTGAGGCGGTTGAGATAGGCGAGAAACTTGTGGTCAAAGCTGATATTGAGGTCTCTGATTTTGATTGTTCCCTGACCACGTGAAGTTAGGATGATTACGCCATCCAGGGTTATAAGTGTTTGAGAAAGGATCATTCTGGACAACGTTGAGGTCCTCGTAGGTCTGAGGAACCTCGGAGAAATCAGAATACGAGGGTTCAGAGTTCCCTCAACTAGAGTAAGCGAGTCCGGAGTTTCCTTCGAACCCTGGATCAGACGGGGGTGAATATGGATCCATCCCCTGAGAAGATCAGTGGTAGATGTTATGCACAGCCTCCCTACTAGAGGGTGGTTGTGCAAATGGGTTTTGTGCGAAAGTGGCTTGCTGCAGATATCGAGTCAATTCATTCACCTTCTTCTCGATGATCGAGACCTTATCCAGGCGATTGGCCATCAATTCCAGATCGACGGATGAGGACAGGCCCTGAGTCTCATGTGCTCTTCGCGTATTCATTAATGCACAGGTAGTCTTGTCGAACATGCCCATGGATTCATTATTGATGGAGTTCTCACACATATTCTCAAGAATCTCCCGCATAGTGTCCTCGTGTTGACCCGTGATATTACCTCCACAAGTTGCATTGACGAATAGTCTGATATCCTCACGAAGTCCCTGGTAAAAAGACTAGACTTGTTCCCAATTAGGAACTCCGTGATGGGGGCACTTCCGCATGAGATCCAGAAAGCGATTCCATGCCTCATGAAGTGGTTCTCCTGCATTCTGCGTGAAATGCATGATCTAGTGCCTTAAAACATTTGTTCAACCAATGGGAAAGAACTTTTTCAGAAACTCAGATTGAAGTTTGGCCCATGTGTTGATCAGACGAGTTTGGGTTTGGTACTAGTGGGTAGCCTTGTCCATGGGAGAGAAGGAGAACATTTTCATGAGTAAGATATCCCAATTTTGAGCTTCTGACCCGAAGGTCTGGGCCAGATGCTTGAGTTGTTTGATATGCTAGAAGGGATCCTTGGAATTAAGCCCATGGAATTTAGGGATATCATGAATCATGTTGGGCTTGAGTTCAGTGTCGGGCCCTCTAGTCGGGATTTGAACTCTAGGCTTGATCACCACTGCAACATGATTGTAATGATCTTGCATCTAAGGACACTGCGGTGGGTTCATGAAGGCTTGGAAAAGATCGTTGAGGCACTGAAGTTGATTTTGAAGGTTTGGCTCTTCTTCGTTCTGGTGATCCATGGTTGATGAGGGAGATGTAGGCTCAGAATCAGAGGAGATGTCAATCTGATCAGGAAGTTGCACAAACAAAGAAGTCGAGGCTTGGCCTCGACGAGAGTGGAAAGCTAGTGGAGGCTTCAAAGGTGGTCTTAAGGACCTCCTTCGAACATACACCAATGGAGCAGATGAGGGACAGAAAGTGTGATGGACCCAATCAAGACACCCAAATATTTTTGGATGACTATAGAGATTCGAGACGGATGATACCTCTAAATCAAAAAGTCATCCACCTGAGAAATACCTAGGCAACCAGGAAGGGAGAGTCCCACGAAGACCCCTACACAGTAGAGCATCCCCACGGGTTACAGGGTTTCCCCCACCTGACCTTCCTTGTCACCACGGATCCAGGTAGACCAAAATGGATAACTTAACCTCTTAAGTCTACCAATTTTAAGTTTAGATGAGGTGCTTAGGATTCCACTTGAACTTTAAGATGTATTTGTGAGGGGTGACCTAATTTGGAGGTTGGTTAACCCCATAATGTGGGTCAACTTCACCTGTGTTGTCCTTGAGATTATTAGGTCCCGATTTTAGGATTCAAGTGGATGTTTAGAGCTTGATTTTAGGGTTTGCTTGATTAGCTGAATTCAACCAAGGCTTAGGAAACACATAATTTTGGAAAGTTGATTCTTCTTTAAGCAAGTGTGATCTTCAACCCTAGAATAGAAACCTTAATTTGGCTTTAATTGGTCCAATCAATTTCATCCAAATTTAGCACCTAGGGCTCAATTAAGAAGGTGAGTAGCCCTAGGTGTCTTAAGTCCCTAATAGATGCAGAAATCAGGTTCAAGATTTTTCTAAAAATGAATCAAATCAGGCAACTTGAGATGATTAATTCTAAGTATGAAATACAAGTTGCTCCTAATTGATTTCTTCTTTTAGCTCTTCTTGGAATCAGGGGCTTAAGAAAAAGGAGATGAATTTACCTGCCCCTGGAGTGTTTGATGTGCGGCCAATCTCCTTGAATGAATCCTTGCACAGACCATAGCAAAAGAGATAGGTCAAGTTAGTACTAGATCAGAAATTGTAATCAGAGAAATCAAATTGCACGTTTTTCCCCAACAACGGTGCCAAAATGTTAACGCACGAAAACATGGTTTTAAAATCACTTCGTTGCAATATAGTCGAAATAGCATGCGAACAAATACAATTTATAACTCGAATTCAAAAGAGTATCTGAGGTCGAACACATGGAGCAAACAATTGCAATTTAATTCTCACTAATCCCAATTTTAAGCAGAAATATTGGCAATTATAACAAGAAGAATAATAAAAAATGATATATCATAAAACTCAAGTCTAAAAGTGCAAAAAGATTAGAGTAAAATGGCGATTTGAATCACCAAATTACTCTTTAAGTTTTATAAGCACTTAATATATGAATGTAAAGCTCAACCACAGTATCAATACCCTCAGAACCAATGAATATCAGACGGCAGAATAGGCGCTCAGACGCCTTAACCAACAAAGGCAAAGGCCTCTGCTCTTCTTCTTTAGGCCTCTTCAAGAGCAAGGCCAAGCATATCACAGCTCACGCTCACAAAGGCAAAGGCCTCTATTCGGCTAAGTGTAGAGAGGGCACAACAGAGGGCAAAAACCCCCTTCTCTTTCTCTCTCTCTCTTCTCAGAACCAAGCGGATCCAGGCAATCGGACCCACGCCTAGACCCACGTGGCCGAGTGCGGGCGAGGGCACGTGCAATAGAGTGTGCATGCAAGACTTGACCTCGATGCTCTCCGAGGCAACCGGGTAAGATCATGAAATTCCCTTATGTTGCACGCAGGCTTCAGCAACCCACGATGTGAGACTAAACCCACGGGTTTCTTCGCACGAAGCTGTAGGTGATCCTCTCACTGAATTGGAGCAATTAAAAGCACTGAAGACTTCGATTGGGTGCCTGGGAAGACACCTAGGGATCATCCGCGTAGCCTAGGGGTGGATTTGAGGAAGAACACGGCACGAACAAGACGGTCGAGGTCAGAGAAGGAGGGCACAGCGGCAGAGCTCCGGTGGTGTACCTGAAAACCACAACACGACCTCGCAGCCTCGTCAAAATAGCTCAAAAGGTTGGCCGGAGCACGGCGAACGTAGTGGTGGCGGTTTCGTGGTGTTTGGTGAAGAGTGGAGGCCTGACGACCTAAGGGGAGACGTGCGAACAGAGTTGTGTTTGGTAGGGTGATTGGGATGGAAAACCCTCAATTTCTTGAGAGCTTTTGTAGGGCAAGTCACGGCGGAGCTAATGGAGGTGGCGGTGGCGAGTGTCGTGCGGTGAAGTGGAGGGAAGGCTTTGCCAGAGTGTCATTGGAGAGGAGGGAGACAGAGGGCATGAAGGTGGACGCATGGTCGATTTGGAGTGCAGATGAGGGGGAACTGATGTAAGGGAGTTGAGGAGAAGATAGAGGGCCTTGGAGGAGAGGAAGGAGGCCGGAAAGCTCTGGCTGTGACTGACCAGAGCCAGAGAAGGAGAAGACGACGAGAAGATGGTGACGGCGAACGGGGCAGAGGAGCGACCTCTCTTTGGCCGGAGAGGTTCTTGAGGGCGAGGGGAAGAAGTTGGACCATCCAATTTAATGGTTGGACGGCTGGAAGAGGGTGAATGGAGGCGGTCGTCGGAGCAAAATCCGAAGGTGGTCGGAGAAGGAGAGGATTTCTGATGCCAAGATTTGCTAAGGAGGTGAGGAACGCGATGTAGGTCCATTTATAGGGCTTAGAATGGAGTTCCAAGCTTGGAAACAAGCTTGCGAACTCTGAGCTTCACGCGCAAGCTTGATGCATGTGGTTTCAAAATGATTACATGAGGAATCCAGGGTGTTCTAAGATCTGTGAATGGTCTCAATTAGAAGGGAATTCCTCAAGGAATCTCCTTTTCAATTTTAGGAGTGATTGATTGAGAATCGAGCAAGAAATCCTCGCTCGAATCTCACGGTGGAGGTTTTGAGTTTCCATTAATGGTGCAAGGACTGGAATGTGAAGAAGATGGAAAACATAGGGGCCTATTTGTAAAGAATTCAAAAAGTTAAGGGCCATTATGTGATAAAAAGAGTGTCTAGACTGAAATGCAAACTAGGTCATGGTGATCTCTAATTGAGCCTAAATTTTGGTTCAAACCTAATTTGGACCTGAGGAACCTAATGGTGAAGTCGGATTTTGGTTTTGACCTAGTTTGTCTAGGAAAATTATGCAGAAACCTAAATTAGGGTAACTTTCCTTCTGAGACTCTGTTTTAGGTCAAAACGGGTTCTGATGGTCAAATCAAAGGTACCAAACCTTATAGAATATTTTTCTATTATTTTTAGAAGGTTTAGGTGAATTTTATCCTGATAGAAACCTCAATTATTTAAGCAGGTCTATTTTTAGGGTTTCAGATGTCCGTTAATTCTCGAAACACGTGAAAAACCCGTTTCTTTCTACAAAGATCCTCTTATTAGACATTTATGACCATTTGACCTTCAATTAGCCCTTGGAATACCTCGTGGTTACTCTGTAGTTCTGAAATGCTGTTAAAATTGTAGAAATAACCCTGGTTTCATCTTTTCTTCTCAAAACAGAACATCAAGCATTTAGGACCCTTTGATGGTTATGTAAGAGCTTTTATTATCTTTTTAAGACCAAAATAGGCTAGTTAGGACTCATAATGGTGTTCCCATCACTCCCCAGACATATCCCTTTACAAGGTGGAACTAGGCTACCAAGCCCTGCTTGTTTTTTTGTGTAATTGATTGCTCTCTTCTAATTTGAGTAGAACCTTTCCCTATCCACAAACCCGATAGGGCTCTAAGAAAGAGGGCTTCGATCATTGGCTTCATTTGTGACAGAAATTCCCTACTATTTTTTATTTCCACTTTCTCATACCTTTTTCTCTTTAACCAATGACTCCTACTATTTGTCA
This sequence comes from Thalassia testudinum, assembly GCA_037157565.1. NCBI lineage: Eukaryota > Viridiplantae > Streptophyta > Magnoliopsida > Alismatales > Hydrocharitaceae > Thalassia > Thalassia testudinum. Next base: position 9,312,570 of record JAZHRO010000010.1, on the reverse strand, counting down.
TTCCTCTAAAGCTAATCTTAAGAAAGTAGGACCTAAAGAGTCTAGCATCATTTAGTCCCATCACCGACAACAGGCAAAGAAGGGCAACAATCAGAAGGACAAGGATGCTACTCCTAGAGATGTAGAACCCCTTGTGGATCCCTTGTAGAAGGTCCAGGATGAAGTGCAGGAGTATCTAGCTTGCCTTGCCAACCTTCAAGTGGAACAGGAGGTGGTCATGGGCCAACCCTGCGATGTACGTAAGAGCAAAAAGAAGGCCCAGTCTCAAAATTCGCCTCTACCCTCTAGTAAGGCAGACAAGTAAGTGTATTAGCATTGGGCAGAGAATGCTAAACTCCATAAGCAACTAGAGTAGCTCAAGTGGCAAATTAGGAGTTGTGAAGGGAAAACCCCGCAAGCTCCTCCACTCTTGCATGATTCTAAGAAGCAATCAAGAACATGGGCATTACAGCCTAGCGAAAGTGGTTCCCTCCTAGAGATAGTTCGCTAGGTCACACAGGCGATGAGGGGTATTTGCCGCCAGGCATACGTAACCATGTATCCCTTCACTAAGGAAGTAATGAATGCACCACTTCCCAAGAAATTCAAGAACCCTACTCTCCCTCAATATGACGACACCACTAACTCGAATAGTTTTTTTGACAGCTACCAATAGATATGCTAGTTCACAAGTGTCAGAATGAGGTGAGTTGCGAGGTGCTCCCGTCTTATCTCATTGACATGGCTCATGAATGGTTCAATTAACTATCAGCAAGTCAAATCTCCTATTTTCAAGAGTTGTCCAAAAAATTTTACTAGTATTTCGCTGGCCAACAGAGAGTTAGTGATAACCCTAAAAGATTATCCAAGGTCAGGCAGTAGAAAGGCAAATCCTTCTGATCCTACCTTGACTGCTTCAAGGCATAACACTTTAAGTGCAAGAGGCCTCATGATGAAATCGCCATCCAATATTTCAAGTTTGATCTATGGACCCATAGGCTCTAGTATGACTTTGATGACTTTTCACCTAGAGACATGACAAAATTATGGGATAGATTCATGAGGTTCATAGAGCAAGGCAACTCTTTCTGTTCCCAGGGTTGGCTAGTGGTATGAGAAAATGTGCGATTTGTAAAAGTGGGTTTTAAGTGTCACTATAATATGCAATTTCGCACACTTTTTAAATTTGTAAAATCGAGTACTTGGATGAGTATTTAGGTCATCCAAGAAGGTAGGTAGTTATCACATATATCAAACTCTCTGTCACTCTCTTGAAATCTTCTCTTTTTTTGGCTTTTTTAGGTTTTGTGATTTTTAGGGTTTCAAAAATACATGGCAATAAGGAATTAGGGTTTTTGAAAAATGCACAAATGAAATGCGAAAATAAAACCCAACCTTCCTAATCTCATCCTAAGCAAGTGTGTCCTAGAGTAATTAGGAAGGTAGCGTAAACAACAACGAAACTAGAGAAACAAGAAATTATAAAAACTTGAATAGAAAGGCAATTGAATTTATATATATATATATATAAGGAAGAATTCGCACAATAATGCACTTGAGAAGCTCACATGTGTGGAAGGGTTCCACATAAGTAATTCTCAAGTGTAGAGGAAAGCTTAACTAGTACAAAAAATAGAAATTCCAAAGTGAAAAGAAAGTAGTAGTAGTAGGCTCCAAAATGATGCTTGGGGTGATCTTCGCTCCAAACTCGAAAGCTCCCGGGCTTGAAGAAGAGCTCCTCCTTGCTCCTGGTGATGATGATGTTCTCTTTATCTAGCAATCAAGGGTGGATGCTCACCCTCCTTCCTCTCTTAGCCGTCCACCTTAGTATGCACCTTGGCATGGATCCATGGAAGAGAGAATGGAGTGTTGTAGACTAGAGGGGGGTGGTAGTCTTCCCTCTAATCCAACGTGTAACCTCCTTCCAATGGTGATTGTAGGTGGAATTAAGGTAGAAAATAGAGTAGCCAATGATCGGATTTAGGTAGTGGTTATAGGGGTATTTTGTATGCACATAGGGGGGTTGGTTACGGTGGTGAAGGGTTGGTTTAAGGTGGCGCCAACCATGGAAGGATGCCACCTTAAGTTGGCGCCAATCATGACTTCTAGAAGAGTAGTGGTTGTGGGATTTTTGGTGCCAAAATCAACGACTAGGAGGGTGGTGGTTGTAGGGTGAAGGGTGAATGTGGTTAGTGTGGGATGGTAGTTGTAGGAGGAGAGTCGGTGCCACTTTAGTGGTGGTTAAGGGTGGTGTTTTGGTGCCAACTTGAGAGGGTATGAAGGTAGTGGTGGTTACTTGGTTTTGGTGCCAAGTGAAGAGGTGCCAAGGAGGAGGGTTTTGGTGCCATTTCTATGGTGGCTATAGGCGGTTATTGGTGCCACTTTTAGGTGGAGGTAGGGTGAAGTTATGAGCTTAGGTAGTGGAGTAGGAGGGTAGCTAAGTAGCTAGCTAAAAGCTAGTAGCTAAGTTGAGTTGAGCTGAGATGAGTTGCATTGGAGTTGAATGAGTTGGGAATGGAGCTGAGGGAGCTTCTGTCTTCTTCTTCTTTTTAGGGTTTCTGCCTTTCCTCTGGTCAATCAGGATTTATGTGATGAATTTGGATCCTGCAAACCTTGATAAACTTAAAAACATATGAAGTCAAACAAAACAATACAAATACCTAATTGTTCATGCAATGATCCTAAAAATGCAAAAATGACTAATGCTACTGTAGTGCAAGTGCAAAATACCTAGGAACTAGCTGTAAAATGTGTATAAGAATGTTGATAAACATGAGTTTATTAGCTGACCAATAACATGGGGGAAGAGCACCACACTCCCCTCAATAACAAGTGAACCACTGCTAAGGCAAATCAAAGCGGAGGAAGGGGATTATGCTTCAACAAGGGGCAGGAGTGCTTCACCAATCAAAGGGGTGATCGCTAAGCCCGCAATCAATATGGCGAGCCCCGATTGGCCTAGAGGGAAGGGTACCATGAGTATACCCCTTGATGTATGCATATCTAATTACCCTAAAATGTCTATTTATGCATGTTCCTAGTGTCATAGAAGCATTATGCATTATAAATATTGCATAACATGCATTATCATGCACTTAGATTAGTTTGTACAAATTATAGGTTAATTGGCCCTTTTTATGGTCAGAGGACAGGTTGTTTGTGTGCTGAATTGAGGTTTTAAAATCACTTCGTTGTAATATAGCCGAAAATAGTGCGTGAACAAATACAATTTATAACTCGAATATAAATCTGAGGTCGAACACAGGGAGAAAGTGTTGCAATTAATCATAAGATCACAATTTTAAGCACAATATAGTAATATAATGGAAATCTCAAGCACAAATAATATAAATATAGAAGCAAGAGTCAATGTAGCCAAAAAAGATTAAGGTAAAATAATGATTTGAGTCACCAATTACCCGAATTACAATAATAGCAAATATCTCAACAGTATCAACCAAATTTAATCCACGCAAGCCAAGTGCACAGTGCACTATGTCAGACAGATCAGACGATAGAGCTTTCAATCAGACGACTTTACCGTCCAGATGCTACAGTGCCAAGAGGGCACTCTTCTTCTTCCTTTCCTTTCTCTCCTCAGGCTCAAGGGAAGGCATAGCACAGAGGCACGATTGCCTCGTAGAGACTAAGTGTTGAGAGGGGTTCACTGAAGCAAAATCCCCCACCTCCTCTATTTCTCTTTCTTTCTTCTCTTCTCTCTCAGATCGGGCAAACCAAACCAGACCCGGGTAACCAAGTAAATGGACCGAGGCCTAAACCAGCGTGGCGTGAACCCCGAGAGAGGGCATGCGTATGCACGTGAGTGGGTAGGGACCTCACCCGCTGTGCGTGCTAAGGCGAACAGCCGATATGAGAAAATCAATTTAAGTGCGGTCGGGGCTTCTTTGCTCTACTATATAGCAGCAGTTGAAGACTCGTGTAAGTGGGGTCGAGGATGAGGTTGTGGAGTCCAATTGATCTCCTGGAGCACTTCTCGAGAGTCTGCCGCAACACCTGGAGGTGGAATCTGGAAGGGTTGTGGCCGGAGGACTGCAGCTAATGTTGGAGAACTCGGGGGCGGCAGTGGAGATCCGGCAGTCACTTGAAAAGCAGAAAATGGCCTCACGACCACATCAAATATGCTCAGGAGGATCGTCTGAGGATGGAGAACATGACGGTGGTCTTGGTGGTGCGCGGGAGAGAGTGAAGAGGTCGGATGACCTCGAGACGACAGTGCAGTAAGCGTGGAGTTCAGCAGAGGGTAGGAGTGATCAATCCCCTCAATTTATTAAGGGGTTTTGTTCATGTGGATGAGGCGAAGGTCGTAGGCTTGTCGGTGAAGTGTTTGGAGCAGTGGAGTGAGCGAAGAGCTTTGCTGGAGGAGTGGTCGGAGCAGAGGAAGATCAAGTCGCGGAGGGCAGAGTAGTGGTCGAGTTGGAGCGTAGAGACACAGTGACGATGTGTAGACGCTAGGGAGTTGATGAAGCTAGCTAACGGATGAAGAGGAGCGAAGATGGTGCCGGTTGTCGTATGGCTGGTGCCGGAGGAGATGGAAACTCTGATGAGGTAGACGACAATGAAGACGGGGTTAGGAAGCGTCGCACGGGTATGTTGAGACGCGGAAGCCGATGGGCAAGAAGAATCGACTGCCTATGGTATGTGGCAGCCGGCGAAGGAACTGGGGATAGGAGTTTGCCGGAGCAAGCTCGGAGCAGGCCGGAGGTAGAGGAAGGAAGATGATTTCTAGCTTAAAAACTTGCTAAAGAAGAGGGGAATGTCAAGGAGGTCTTTTATAAGCCAAAGGGAGAGCTTCAAAGTTTGGAAACCAAGCTTTGAAAGCTCGAAATTCACGGAATAGGTTTAGGATTTCCAAGAGTTCACATGAACTCTTAGACAAGATTTGGAAGGCAAGATCTGTCTCAGATTGAAGAGCAACTCCTCAAGAATCCTCCTTTCAAATTTGGAAGGATTTCGTCATGAAATCAGGGAGAATCTCTAGATTGAAGGTCGACAGTTCTTAGGTTCACACAGTAATGGTGGTAGTGGCATTTCTGTGAAGAAGACAAAGAAGTTAGGGGGGTTTTTGTAATAAATTCAAAAGCTAAGGGGTTATTTGAGAGAATAAGAGTCAAACTTGGACTAAAATGCAAACTAGGTCGAAATAATCTCATATTGGGCTCAAATTTTGATACAAACCTAATTTGAACCTAAGGAATCTAATGGTGAAGTTATATTTTGGTTTTGACCTAGTTTGACTTGGTAATTTATGCAAAAATCTAAATTAGGGCAATAGCCTATCTGTGACTCTATTTTAGGTCAAAATGAGTTCTGATGGTTAATACAAAGATGCTAAACCCTAGAGAAATTTTTATATGAATTTTAGAGGGTTTATGTGAATTTTAACTTGACCAGAACCTTAGTTAATAAAGCGGGTCTACTTTTAGGGTTTCATATGTCCATTAATTCTTGAAATGCGTGAAAATCTCATTTTTGTCTGCATAGACCCATTTATTAGGCATTAGTGACTAAATGGCCTTTAATAAACACTTGGCATACCCCGTGGTTTTTCTGTATTTGTGATAAGATGGTAAAATTACATAAATAACCCTATTTTCATCTTTTCTTCTCAAAACAATTCATCCTGCTCAAGAGACCTTCTGACTGATATGTAGGAGCTTTTATTGACTTTATAAGACCAAATTGAGCTAGTTATGACTCATGATGGTGTTCCCATCATAAGGAGACATTTATCTAGGCCTCGAATTGAATATTCAACCATACAGATCTGATCAGGGCAACGCTCGGAGCCCAACGCTTTCGAGATCACCCCGATCGGACCACCGTAGCATCATATGTAGTCCGAGGAAGATCATAGGTCAAAGAGAAAGGTAGTGTAAATCCATACCTTAGATGGCAAATTCAACTGCACGAATGGGTTTGAATCGACGATCGCAACCCAACGATGTAAAAATCGACCTAATCCGACTTCTGTGGCACCATCTACAAGCATTGGAAAATGGATGGCCCAAATGGTGCGACATGGGGCCATCCAAGTCGCCCATAGCCACTGCCACTCTCCATCTATACCATCAGATATCGACCGTTGGATCGAGATCCAACAGTCGAGAGCACGCGAGCGTTAATTTCAAAAACATGACAAAGTGTGAGAAGTAGCGCAGCGGTCGAGTGTCTTACACGGAGAGCGCGACATGCATTCGATCCCTGATTCACATATTAAATTTGCTAAAGCAAGGCGCGGTGCAATTGAGTCGTCGGATGCGATTTGAATGATGATGGATGAGGCAACGTGATGCGATCTTCGTGCTGGATGCGAGTGCTCGGCGAACGCGCTCGATCACGCAAGCATCCATGCTCTTTCTGATGCGTGGCAGGTTGAGATGGATTTTAAGCTGTCCTATCCATCGAACGGACGTCTGAAGGCATGATCAGTGTGCGATGATGGTCATCCTATCTCCATCGAATAGCCAAGGATGCGCGGCACTTGGTTGTATGCGCGTTATCAACTAAAGACAAGAAGGTGGCGACGTAGTGTGAGATGGGATGTCAGATTAGTGGCGAGCGACTCAAATCGAAGGCATGACTTCATCAACGTTAGCTACAACGATGTGTGCATATGTTACTAAAGGCGTTACATTTAATTTTAAAGCTTTTAAAAGGGCATTTTTGCCCTTGAACCTCATCTATATAAAGGCCCTACATCCCCTCCTCATTCTTCATCCCTTCTCTTCTCTCATCCTCTCCAAAGCTCTAAGGAATTAGTCCCAAACCTGGGATACTCCTCTAGGGTAAAAAAATAAAATTTTGTCCATCTTCTCAACCCTAGCATGGAGCATCCCATGGTTGTCTTCTCACTATCATTCGGGAAGTGGATCCCGCTGTGACACCACCCAGCTTCGTCCTCCGTCCTCTAGCCCCATTCTCCCTCATCCAGCATCTCACCACCCTCTTCTGAGTTCGCTGTCAATGCGACTCATCCTCCAAGCGGCCATCAAGAAGGATTTTCTCATCCCTATCTTTTTACTGCTTTCTAGTGTAGTTTTCATTTTTGCAAGTACTTATATTGAACATATGGTTATGAAATATTTGTTCACTCTCTCCCTTTCTCCCTTTTCCCTATATTATTCTCTCTTTTTTCTATTATTTATTCTTAAGTAGTTTAGCTTACGTAGATTAAATTCAACCAACTAATCTACCTTATGAAAATAATTCCAAACGCAGTTTTTAATCAAACGTTCACCTCCCCATGTTCAACCCGGGACTCACCAGAGTTTTGGTTATAAATTTTATTTGGTAGTGGATTTTTTTACGAATTTTACAACGACTCGGGTTTTCTCCAAACTCGACACTTTGCAACGAAAATCTCGTTAATCATTTTGGCACCATTACTAGGGAGGCAACGCTCTTTGATTTCCTACATTTTCCACCTCACTTGTCTCCATTCTTATTGTGATTGCAGGTACTCTCTCGAGGGGAGGAAAAGTGGTAGATTGGAGCAAAGTGTAGTTGAAGGGTTTGTAAGTGTACCCCACCTCCCACCCACTAGCTTTCATTCTACCATGTAATAACACAAACGTAAATCAACCTAGGCACTCTTATAAACCCTAAGGTAGATTGTATTGTTTTTTTGCCACCTCCACCCACCTTACCCTCGCACGCACGCACACATACATATATATAAATTGAATGTGGGATTAACTGAAATTTACAGACCTTATACACCCACACACACCTAGTGCACCACTTTTGTTTGATTCAATCACTTAACCGGGAATCCAACCAAAGGACTCGGTACACCTCAACGCACTATATGAATAAGTGATTAGACATCAGATTGGGCTAAAATTGTTTGGGTGCCTTAATCAAGTGGTGCAAGAGGCCAATTGATTGAGCTATTTGAGCCGCACCACTTAAGATAAAAGTGATCCATTAATAGCTTACCTCATAGGATTCAATTTTTAGGACTGAACCAGGCACACCACCTTATTTTTTATTTGTAAAGGAATATATCTTCATCTATGATTGTAAAATCTAGTGTGCCTCACAAGGTTATAGAACTTTGTTTGAATATGCCAAAAATTTGAATCGTAAAAGTTACTAAGCAAGATTCAAACCCTAAATACACTGCAACCAAAAATAATCTTGCTTGAAAACTTTAGTTGTGCATGCACACACATATAAATCAATCTTTAAGGGTACAACCCAGATAAAGGACCCATTACATTCTAGAGTACAATCAAACCCAAGCCTAACTAAAACTGAGTAGACATTGGCCTTAAGGATTTGACTCGCCCTTTGGGGCCTAGATCAAGATTATTTTTTATTAATCTACTTCTACTAGTCCATCTAATGTCTAGCTAGGGGAGTAGTGTCAAACAACCGTGGATGGGGGGTATCAAAGGAACCTTAGGCAAAATCCAAGGGGAGAACATTCTCCCCAATACCTCCCACAACTGGTTGGATTGACCGGATGGAAGTAGACCAAATCGTTTCTTTCATCTCAAGACGAGTTCTAAGAGTCTATAGGTCTTTTAGCTACCTACCTAAGGATAGGTTTGGTTTGATTGTACTACAGGGCACCTTTCTCTCCTCTATTTTTCCTCTTGTTGCACCATGTATTCTTCCACACCACACCCACATTTCCATTCCTCTCCTCTTGCTACCACTTATCCCCAAGATGATTATTATCTCAACCTGACCACCAACCACCCATGTACTAGTTGGGATAACTTTGATTGGAAATACAATTCCGGACCTCAATGTTCAGGGTCCAACCCTGGACATCATGATTTTGATTTTTATCCTTCTCCTAGCTACACTGATTATAGATCTCCACCCTTTAATGATCAACCTAACTTGATTTATAATCAAGAAGGATATGCTGATTATAATCCCTACCCTCCCCAGGATTACACTGCATATGGGTCACCACCCCTTTATGAATAATCAGAAACGACCTATTACTAGGGAGGGCCCCAGGAACCTCAATTTCTTGACTCTCTAAACTGAACCCAAACCCACCTAACCCTGAATCAAACCGTTTGGTTCAGATGAACCAAGTCCAAGATAAGGTGTTGGCTAATTTGAGGAATACCATACAATCTTTAGAAGTTCAACCAACACCTTGCACTGAAGAATTGTAGCCTTTGATTCAAATGATTGATGATCTTAACAAGTATTTATTGGATTGACTCCAAAATGTTATGGATAAGGACCCTGGTGAGTTTTTACTTAGGAAATTATCAAAATTGAGGATGAGATTTGTAATTATTCTAGTCTAATCTTGGGATGATTCCTAGGATGCACCCCCTTCAGGAGAGCGAATGTTAGAACCTGCTCAGACACCTGTAGGGGGAAACACATTTTATGAGACTAGGGATGACCAGGTTGTTCTAGAGCAACCAATTGATGATGAATTGATTTCTTTACCTGAGATCCCTGAACCAGGGTATGAGGAAAAATGTCTCTATGGATCAAGGAAAAACATACGATTTTGAGACATATTAATGCGGATCTAGAGTTATTTGATTCTGAAGGTGAAGAATCTTTATGTAAAGTCTCACTGAGAAAGATAATTTTAGTGAGACAAACGGGCTTGCGAAGTATGATAAATCATTTGATGGTCCTATAACTGAACATTGTGATCCTACTGGAGTTGACATGGAGGATTCAGATTCTGAGTTAATGGATGATTTAATCAATAACCCCAATCCTCACACATACCTTGTTGAGCATAATGATGATTCTATTTTTGAGATCACTGACCCAAGTCAATTCTAATTTAGCCACAAATTTTGGACTTGGATATTTTATACGGGGATGATGACACTTTAGAGGTCCCGGAAACATTGATTTTGGAGGATAGGAATCAGGAGATGACAATTTGGGAAGCTAATTCTGGGAGAGATAGACATTTGGATCTAGGGGCTCCTTTATGTTTGAAACCACCAACCTTTTACCAGGACCCTTGAGATATTTTTCACTCTAATGATGTGCAACCCACGTATAGAATCGTTGATTATATTTTTAAGCCAAATTCTACATGGACAAACAAGCCTATTAATTTAGACTTACCTATTGCTTGACATTTTAGACTTGGGTTGCATACCACTAAATCGTGGGCCCAGCCATGCTTGCATAATTATCTCCAATTCTGGGTAATTTTCATCCAAAACCTTAGAAGCACTTGAGCACGGGGCATGGGTTTGTATCACAATCTCGTGCACATCTGTGGACATCTTCTCCTTGCAGGTCATAAAATCTATCTTCTTTTTTTAATCTTGACTCGCACCTGTGAATTCTTGATTTCTTCTTTATTTGTATAGTGTGCCTAACTAAAGGCAATAAACTTAGCACATATACAGTCTATTTTCATCTCAGAGCTAATATGTTAATCAAAAAATTCAGCTACTTTCTTCTCTACTCCATTCTTTTTTATATCTTTTTAATACAATGAGGACATTGCATTAGATAGGCATGGGGGGTGGATATCCTTATCTGAATTATTTTGTTAGCTCCGTAAATTCTTTTTATTTTCTCTTTATTTACAAAAAAAAAAGAATTAGGAAAAGGAAACTTGGGCATTAGAAATTTGTCAACTTTAGGAAATGATATAATAGGACCCGAACACTTAAATTCTTTAGGTCTTCAAGCTTAACCAGCTTGGGTGCCCACTAAAATGTGGACTTGTTTCTCAAGTCCTCACCATCTTTAATTTATTTCTAATTGGTTAAATAAATTAGGGTGATAAGTACACGACTTATCAACCCGTCTGATTTGAGGGGACTTTAAGTTTAAAGCATCTATACACTATTTGTACTGACTCATTTTTCGACAATTTTAAAGGAAATTGGGTAGCCAATGAACTTCCTAGGGTAGGATGGTTGGCAAGTTGTCATGAGTAATAGCCTATTAGCTAGTTGTCCAGAGCCCAACTACAAAACCTTTCTCAATCTATTGCCTTAAGGTAAATCTTAGATCAAGGAAGTCACCTACTCAGAAAAAAAAGAAAAATAGAGAAATATCCAAAAGAAAAAATTGATGAGAAATAGAAAAGAAAAAAATAAATAAGCCACACTTCACCGCATGAGTATTGCTGGCAAGTTGCCGTGGGTTTGATGCCCCATTGACCTGTTATCCAGAACCCAGCTCACGAAATGCACGTTTAATTCCAAACCCTTAGGAAGAAGCAGGGAAGTAGAATAAGTAGGTGAGATATACATTTGGTTCACCCTTGTGCTGACCCTATAAAAATAAAAAGTCGGGAGAAAGCTACCAATCGAATAGATACACCTTTAAGCATAAATTCTTCATTAGGGTCACCTAGGGTTCGTAGAAACCTAAAGTCCGTCCTAGTTGCCGATCAGTGAATCTATTACAGTCACAAATAGAAGCTTGGAACTTAGAGTTCTTTTCGAGTCTTGGGTGGGTTGGGTACCCGTGGAACGCTGCTCCAAAACTCTAAACTCAAATATCAAAAAAAAAGAAAAGAAGAAAAAGAATATATATATTAGCTTTGGAATAAGACGAGGGCTTGGGGCAGTTTGCATTTTGGTAGACACCCGAGCATTGTTGAGTCTCTGTAGTTTAGGTCTTTAGTAGAAATTTTTTAGTATTAAGAAATAACTATTGCCCAAGTAATTTGATCCTAATTCGATTTATAAATAGCATATAGTTTTGCTAGGGACTAGCAAAAGATAGGCAAGGGGGTGTGATGTGTACACATCTAATTGGCCTAAAATGTCTATTTATGCATGTTCCTAGTGTCATAAAAGCATTATGTATTATAAATATTGCATAACATGCGTCATCATGCATTTAGATTAGTGTGTACAAGGTTAATTTACCCTTTTTGTGGTCAGGGTGTAGGGCGATATTTATCTGGGCCTCAGATTGAAGATCCAACTGCACAAATCTGATCGGGGCGATGCTTAGAGTCCAACGCTTCCGAGATCGCCTCGATTGGACCTTCGTAACATCATATGTAGCCCGAGAAAGATCAGAGGTCAAGGGACAAGGTGGTGTAAATTCATACCTTAGATGACAAATCCAACCGCATGGATAGGTTCGGATCGATGATCGTAGCCTAACGGTGTGAAAATCTACCCAATCCGACATATGTGGCACCATCTACAAGAATTGGAAAATTGTTACGACCCGGTTCCCGAATCCCTACAGGACCCGAGACTGGCTCGACTTGACTAATTCCAAGACCCAGTCATCCAACAAGAAATAACCAAAAAGTAGGAAAGTAAACCACATTCACTATGCTAAGTAACTAACAGTAAAAGAGTACAGACAGTAAAAGGAGTAAAAGCTGCTAATAGTACATATCACCACCACAACAGTAAAATGAAAACAAAGTACAGAACGTAAACGATAACAAGAGTCTGAACTCACTAACAAAAGAAAGTACTACAACAGAAAGACTACTGCTGGGCTTGACTGGGCCCAGCACCCTCTGCAGCTGGTGACTCGTGCTCCTCAACACCTGGGCCTGAAAAGGGTTATGAGTAACGAAGTCAGCGAACGCTGAGTAGAGTGGTAATCCAACTAACAAGAGCAGTAAAAGCTAACAGGTAAACTATCTATTCCATTTACTTTATTTCACACGTTATTCCTTTTCACCCATTGGTTTATTTTTTCGATCTCTTTCTTGATCTCGAATGTTCCTCGTGGGAACGATCTTGATTGTAATCTTTTTCGAAGAGTAGAAGGCACACGTAGTACTCTCCTGGCCGGGAGAGTCCCCCGTGATCATCCTACACCCAGTCAACCACCCCGAGGTCACTATCTAGACGTAGAGATGACTACGGCAACGCGATAAACGCACGGGTAGCTACCTCACACTGGCACGCGGTCAGTCATTTCCATTAGCGGGCACGTCCAAAATACAGCACGTAACAGTATAGGGCCTAGCCCTCTTAGTAACAGGGGTCTGGCCCCTCAAAACCAAACAAGGGCATTGCCCCTCTACAGTCCGCGCACCCTCGTCTTACTACCCCGGTTTGCCCAGAGGGCCAAAGAAAAAGTCGGCGTAGGTTAGCTAGCTTAACCCTAGGTCTCATGGGGTGGCTAGCTCCCTCCCTACACTAATAGCTCTCCCAGGTACTATGTACGCGAGGGCCAACAGGAGTCGATGTAGAGTGGCCATTGTTAACCCCGGGTCCCAACCCAAGGGCAGCTAGCTCCGCTCTACACTAAAAAAGGGGACAGTCGCTCTTCCTTGGTACCACGTACTCAAGGGCCAGCACACTTCCCATTCACATTTCTAGACCTTTCCATTCATCCACAGGAGCTCTACTCCTAATTCCCCGTAGGGTTCATTCTCATATTCACATACTATTCCATACCAAATTTCATCATTCACAAATTCATTCTTGTATTATACACATGCAGCTCGTATTTCCACAATTTAACAGATACAACAAGTAATGTCACAGGTAACAGGTTAACTAGCACAGGCATTTCATATTCCACAGGCAGCTCGTATTTCCACAATTTAACCTATAAAACAAGTAACAACACAGATATCTGTCTAACTAGCACAGGCATTTCATATTTCGTAGGCAGCTCTTATTTATTAACATGCATATATTCACATTTCTATTCATTCGTTTAAGATTGCAATCTCAAACATGCATACAACAGTGCAAGTACTTCTCGTCCTAGGATTCATGCCACATCCTAGGTTTCTAGTTATCCAATTTCACATAATCATTCATGTTTAATAATTAAATAAAGGGGAAACCACTCTACCAGACAACCCGAGAGTATTGGGGGCTCGAACGGTAGGCTCACGTGCCTCAGCAAGCTTCAAACCCGCAACTGATCGAAGTCCTATACCAAGGAACATACCGCAATGGAACATTCAGAATAGTATAAAAGGCCTTCTAACAAGTAGAGGAACTCACAAGGAAAAAATCGATATCTTGTTTGCGTAAAACGAACCCTGAAAGGGCCAAAAACAAGACGTAGACCTAAATCAGACGTCTGGCACAAGGTCCAGATGTCTTAAAAGTAACCAGAACTCACCCCAGGTTCTACGTCAACCTCAGACATCTAGAACCTCTTCTTGACCGTCTGGACCCAGATCCAGACGTCCGACCTCTCCTCCAGACGTCTGGGAGTGCTTCCGGTCGTCTGGTAACCTGTCCAGACGTCCGAATTGCGTGGAAGGGCATGCCTCGCGCCTTCCCGAAGCTTTCTCTGCATGCGATAGGCAAATCAACCGCTTTTAGCCATGCAGATTGAGGCTACAGTGCGGCCTGCATGGCCATATCCACAAAAGGAATGTACCTTCACGGAATACTGCTTTTAGACGTCCGGTGTTGTCACCAAACATCCACTCCGTCGTCTGGACGTCACGCCAGACGTCTGATTCTGGGAACAACCTAGAAACAGAACCACCTGCTGCTCTCCCTCGCTACACACAGCAGCGTCCTCGCCTCCTCGCCTGCAGCTCTGGCTGTAGCAAGTGTCGGGGACGTCTCCCCCAACGCACTCCTCCTCCTGCACATGCTGCTCCGGCCGTGCGTCCTCAGGCGAGCTCCCACAAGCTCGCGAGCTCAAGCTCTTCCTCCTCTCCTCACACTGCCTCTCCTCCTCGTCGCCCGCTCTCGCGCTCGCCCCTCTCGCTGCAGTGGAGGGTGGCTGTGGTGAAGTAGGGAAGAAAGGAAGAGGGGGAGAGGGGTTTTATAAGGGTGCGTTAGGGTTCGGATGGGGGGAAGAGAAGAGGGAAGAAAGAGAAGTGCGGTACTGTTTGTGTGCAACCCGCATGCAGACACGAAGTCACGTACCAAATTTTCAATTTCCAAACATTTGGGAATGTGTCTAGACGTCTGACCGACCATCCAGACGTCTTAAAGGGCTCAGAACAGAATGGGTCTTTACAAAAATGGGTGTCTTAGATGGCACCACGTGGCACCATCCAAACCACCTACAGCCACTGCTGCTCTCCTTCATCCGTGCCATTAGATCTAAACCGTTGAATCGAGATCGAATGGGCGAGAGCGCGTGGGCGTTAATTGCAAAAATGTGACAAATTGTGAGGCATAACACAGCGGTTGAGTGTCTTACGCAGAGAGCGCAGCACGCATTCAATTCACGATTCACGGATTAAATCCTCTAAAGCAAGGCATGGCGCAATTGAACCGTTGGATGTGATTTGAATAGCGATGGACAAGGCAACATGGCGTGATCTCGTGAACCGGATGCAAGCCCTCGGTGGACATGCTTGATCATGCTGGCATCCATGCGCGATCTAGCATGCAGTGGGTTGAGATGGCTTTTAAACAGTCCAATTCATCAAACGGACATTTGAGGGCGCGATCAGTGTGCGATGATGGTCCTTCGATCTCCATCGAACGGTTGAGGTGTGCAGTGCTTGGTTGTGCATGTGTTATCAATTGAAGACAAGAAGGCGATGATGTGGCGCGACGTGGGACATCGGATCAACGGTGAGTGACTAAGATCGAAGGCTTGGCTTCATCGATGTTTAACTACAGCGACGTCCGCATGTGTCACTAAAGGCCCTACATTTAATTTTAATGCTTTTAAAAGGACCCTTTTGCCCTTGAACCTCAACTATATAAAGGCCCTACATGCCCTTATTCTTCATCCTTTTCTTCTTCTCTCATCCTCTCCAAAGCTCTAAGGAGCTAGTCCCAAACCCGGGATGCTTCTCTAGAGCAAAAAAATAAAATTTTATCCATCTTCTCAACCCCTTCATGGAGCATCCTGTGGTTGTCTTCTTGCCACCATTCGGGAAGCAGATCCCACTATGACGTCGCCCTACTTCATCCTCTGTCCTCTAGCCCTGTTCTCCCTCGTTCAGCATCTTACCACCCTCTTCCGAGCGCTTCGTCAACGTGGCTCATCTTCTAAGCGGCTATCGATAAGGATTTTCTCATCCCTATCTTTTTACTACTTTCTAAAGAAATTTTCATTTTTGCAAGTAGTTGTAATGAACATATGGTTATGAAATATTTGTTCTCTCTCTCTCTTTTCTCTATATTATTTTCTGTCTCTCTTTTCTATTATTTATTCTTTAAGTAGTTTAGCTCGCGTAAATTAAATTCAACCAGTTAATCTGCTTTATGAAAATAATTCCAAATGAGATTTTTAATCAAATGTTCGCCTCCCCGTGTTTAACTCGGGACTCACCAGAGTTTCGGTTATAAATTTTATTTTGTAGCAGATTTTCTTGCGAATTTTACGACTCGAGTTTTTTCCAAACTCAACCTTTCATAACAAAAATCTCGTTAATCACCCCTCTTCCCATCAATCAGATAGAGGTGCTGACTAAGGTCTAGGCAACTAATAATGACGTCCTACCTCTGCCTCCTCCCTTAAAGAGGCAAAATGACAATGGGCTTTATTGTATGTACCATAAAGCTCAAGGGCATGGCACAAAGAGTTGTGATCTCAAGGATCAGATGGAATATCAAATTCAACACAATAATTTGGCCTAATTTGTAAGTGCAATGAGGGACAAGATAAGTGAAAACAACCCCTTGAAGACCCCAAGGAATACCATAGGTAAAAGCCCCAGCAATTAAGAGTAAACATGATCCTTGTAGAAGAAGTGTTAGAGATAGATGCCATAATTGACCTCAAAGGGCGAGGTCTAGATAGAGACCTTTCGCCCAAGGATTATGATCAGAGGACTTGATACTCTTGGCTGAGAGGAGAGTTGTTTGGCAAGGCAACACCCCCCGCCAAGAGTTTATCATGGCTACTCCAACTCAAATAGAAGAGGTTGAGGTGATATTTAGCGTTAATGCCACACCTCAAAGTCATCCTGGTTAGTTGGTGTTCCGAAAGTGTTTGTCACAATATGGTTTATGCGATGGTTTTTGGTTAAAACTATCGCATTTATCTATGAATAGACATCGATTTTGACAACTGTCGCATATATTATGTAAACGGTGGTTTTATTATAAACTGTCGTGTGAGAGTATAGACATCAGTTAGAATAGCCATCGTCTATGATGTTAAGTGGACATTAGAGGAGGCGGTTTCAGTATAGGCGATGGTTTTAATTGAAAACCGACACGAATTATTTTTTTAAAAATGATATCTATATAGGCACCATAGATATGTTTATCTATAATACTTATATATGTTCACCCAAACTATTTGACACCTCTCAATAGTTTACAACATAAAATCAAGTGTTATTAATCATAAAAGTTATGTCATAATGTTAGAATGTACATGTAATTGATAATAAAGTAAAGAAATCTAAATCTAAAGAAAATACAAAAATGTAAGTAATGACAAACAAAATAAGAAACTATGCCTCTACACCTATCCCATAAATCACTACACCACCACCAAAGTTGTCGTCGTCTCTAGAGGTGGGAAAAGATAGGAAGTGTGATCTCACCCGTTGTCTCATAGAAATGCCATCAACTCTTGCAACTCAACTCTTTGATAGAGGGTTAGCATTCCTATTGTTTTTCTTCATGTGCTTCTACATTTGTGTAAAGTGTGTGCATTTATAAATTCATTAAAAGAATATAATTTGTAGTAAAAATTAACAAATTATAAATACAAAATAAATAGTCTCAATTTTTTTAAGCAATCCTTGCTCCCTTTCTCTCCTCTCCCTTCCCACCTATACCCTACCTCCCCTTGTCTCCACTTTTTTTCTCCTCTCTTTCCCTCTTCTCCTTTCTTCCCTTCATATTTTCCTTTATGTATCTCTTTCCTCTTCCTCTCTTGTCTACTTATTTCTCCTCTCCCGTTCCCCCTCTTTCCTTTTTTCATCCTCCTAACTTTTTAAATTATATATTAAAAATTTCAACAAAATTTTTCTTACAATATAAGCTTCTACCTATAATAACACATAGAAATTAATCAATTAAAATTTCACAAGTGGATACACCCCACAATCATTCAAACAAATTCATTCAACTAAATCAAGTAGGTACATCTCACAATCATTCAAACAAATTCCTTCAACTAAATCATGTTGTATACCCCACATTCTAAACCTAATTAAGTGGGTACACCACACATCTATTCACAAAAACAACATAACTATACAAAATTAAGTGCGTACACTTGACATTCATTCACAAATTAAAATAACATAATTTTACATAATTAAGTGGGTACCCCCACATTCATTCACAAAAACAACATAATTTGACATAATTAAGTGGGTACACCTCACAATCATTCACATATATGCAAAAATAAAGTTACATACACACATTCATACCTCAACAAATTGCATGAATCAAAGAAAAGGTATCTGACGATGCGAGATACCTAACTGAAATTACAAAAATTTACAAGAAAAAATTTGGGTCAAAAATTACAAAAATATAATCAAAATTCAAATACAATCAAAAACCAAAATTTTTGGTAGGGGAGGAGGGGTTGGATTGGGAAGGGGGCGATAGTGGGAGGAAGAGGGACTAAATGGGAAGGAGGAGGAGGGGTCGGTAGGGGAAGGAGTAGGGCGAATGGGGTAGAGAGGGGATGTTGGAGGGCAAATAGAGGTGTAGGAGGAGGTGGGGGCAAATGGGGAGGAGGTAGTGATGGGCGTTATTGAGGACAACCTAAGGATGGCATGACCGACAACGGGGGGAGGATTGCCCAAGGAAGGGAAGAGGAGATGGACGAGAGGGAGACTAAGGGGAGGGGAAGATTGATTGGCGCACTGCAATTCTAATGCTAGGTTTTCAATAAAACTGTCACGTATTGTACGAGATAGCGCGAAAAAAATGCGTCTGGGGAAAATTTTGTGCATCGAATACACGACGGTTCTTATTAAAATCGTCGTACATTTCAATTTGTGACATTTACTAAACCGTCGCATATGACCCCTATCGAGCCCCCATTAAAAAGGTAAAGACCACCTTTCACATTTACTTATTACGAAATTGTCTTGATTTGTTAAAGACGACGATTGTAAAATTATCGCGTATTTCATTGACATAGTTGCCTTTGTGAAACATCACTCCTTGAGTTTGGGTCAAGGGCCATGGATGATTTTAAGAAAAATCATCACGTACAAAGTGTCACAAATATCGACTTTTCTGGTAACATATTCGATTTATTTTCCATATATGCAATTTAATAAGTAAAATATAAAATAATAAAGCAAGAGTTATATTGGAAAGAGGTAAAGGTTGCAATAGATGTCTTTGTAAATGACACATTATGATTATAATTTCTATAAGATTACATAAGCACACTTGTAATTCAAGAAAAAAAATAGAGATGTAAGAAGAAAAGGATCCCTGAAGGGATATCTATTCAAATAAAACCAACTAAAAATGTTAAGTTATGATCATTAGGACACCTTTCATTTCCTTATTTGAATTATCTATCTCTACAATTATTTTCTACCTCTCTCCAAGGAACTTTTTTATGTGCATTTTCTCACCATTCATGATATTTATATTAATATGCTTTAAGTGGTTGGATTTCCTTTTTTTCTAATTTTCATAAAGATTTCCAAAATTTATATCTCTTCGAATTAATGCACACACTCTTTCTCATTTAGTGATTTGTTTGATTGCCTAATGTTGGAGCAGAAAACGTATGCAAACGGGATTGAGTTTTGAAAACTTGTCGATGTAGTATGATTTGCGAAGAAATCCATCAACAGATAAATTTATCGAAACTCGAAAGAATTCCAAGTCGAACATAGGGAGGCAAACGTCGATCTAAAATCCACGATTATATTCTTTTGGTATTTTTGTTTTATTGTCACAAAGCAGATTAGCTGGTCAAATAGAATCTAAACTAGCTATCTACTAAAAGAATAAAGAATAGAAGAAAGGGAGAGAATATTACAAATAAAGAGAAAACAGAGATAAAATAAACATGGATTTCATTACCATAAATTGATGTTCATTACAATTACAACTACTCATTACACTAGAAAGCAGTAAAAGAGAAGGTAGAGAGAAGTTATCCTCCTCGATAGCTACATGGAGGACGAGCCGCAACGACGGAGCTCCCGGACGAAGGTGGTGAGATGTGAGACGAAGGAGAACGAAGAGGACGTCGGAGAACGGGGCAAGACGACGTCGCAGTGGGATCTGCTTCTTGAATGGCGGTGAGAGGACCACGGCAGGATGCTCCACGAAGGTGAGAAGGTGAAAAAATTGTATTTTTTTTAACTCTAATGGAGCATCCTGGGTTTGGGACAAGCTCTTAGAGCTTTGGAGGGGGTGAGAGAAGAGAGGAAGGGATAAATTCGTGTGGTATGGGTCTCCTTTTATGGTTGTAGGGATTGAGGGAAAAATTGACATTTCAAGCTTAAAACATTAAATGTGGGAGTCTCTAGTGATGGATTTAAGTGTCACTAAAGACCCCACGTCGCTGAAGCTCTGCACGCACTCCTGCCTCCTCGTCTTTTGCATGCTCAACGCTTCCCCACGTCCTTGCGATATCAACCGTCTGATCGCGAGATTGGACGACTTATAAGCTGTTGCGCCTCATCACGCGCCCACGTCAAATCACGCGTGCACAATCCACGCACTTCAGGTGCACCACGTGTCGCTCCATCCAGCCATTCGCCATGCATCCAACGGATGAAATCAACTGCGCCCGCATTCATGCTGAATTGAGGCGCTCGAAGAGGCTCGAGCTCGCGACCTCTATCTTGCCTGCAGATGCATGACCATTTCGCCAAGGTCAAGAGTTGGTCACATTTTCCATCCAAAGCACGCATGCATGTGGCCGTTGGATCAAGATCCAATGGCCCAAACTTGGCGATCATTTGAGGAGAAAGAGAGCAGTGGGCGTTCATGGCCAGTATTACGCGGTTGGGATGGCTCCACGTGGTGCCATCCTGGCTGTCCATCTTCTGTGACTTATAGATGGTGCCATGGATGTCGAATTGGACTGATTTTCGCATCATTGGTCTACGATCGTCGATCCGAACCCATCCATGCGGTCGGATTTGTCATCTGAAGTACGGATTTACATTATCTTATCCTTTGACCTATGATTTTCCTCAGACAATATTTAATACTATGGAAGTCTGATCAGGGTAATCTTGGAGTCGCTAAACTCCTATTGTCACCCTGATCAGATCCATACGGTTGGATCTTCCATCCGAGACCCCGATAAAATGTCACCCTGTTACCTGAACATAAAAGGAGACAATTAACCTAAATTTTATACAATCTAACCTAAATGCAAGATGATGCATGTTATGCAATATTTATAATGTATAATGCAACTCTATGCCTAAGAACGTGCAAAAATAGACGGTTTATGCGATATAAACGTATTTACATCACACCCCATGCCTATCTTTTGTTAGTCCCTAGTAAAACTACATGCTATTTATAAGAGAATTAGGTCGGATTTCTTGGGCAAAAGTTATTTTTCAATACTTATGAATTTCAACTTTGACCTGAACTACAGAGACATAATAGTGCCCAGGTGTCTACCAAAATGCAGACCGCCTCAAGCCCTCGCCTTATTCAAAGAAGGATCTTTTTCTTCTTTTCTATTTTAATTTTTTTGGATTTTTGAGTTTAGGGTTTCGGAGCAGCTTTCTACGGCCACTCAACCCACCCAAGACTTGAAGAGAATCCTAAGTTCTAAGCATCTTTGTGTGAAATGTGATAGACTAACTGATCGGCGATTAGAATGGACTTTGGGTTTTACACCCCTAGGTGACCTTGAAAAGAATTCTACCTAAAGGTGTATCTATTCGACCGGTAGCTTTCTCCCTACTTTTATTTTTATGTGGTCAACACAAGGGCGAACCTGATGAGTCCATTTTAATGGACTATTGTTACGCCTAAGTTAACTCTATTCTTACATTTTATGTTTGTTAATAACCACATTAGGTCATAAAATTATTGCATGCATCATTACTTAAGTTTACATTTATTCTATTGCATTCTATAACTTATTATGTAATTATTTTATATTTCAAGCAGGTCTTGCACACAGCGCACCCTATGCATCTCCTCCACTTAATCCACTCCATCAGGCTAATTTAAGAGTTAACAAATAATCGGGAAAGTGAGAGGGGAGGAGGATCAATTTTGCAAAAGACCAGGGGGTGAAATGAATTTCCCCCAATAGACAACCAGCCTCAACAAAGCCTCCCTCAACATCCAGCTAGCCTCAACAGACCCAAAATAGCCCCGGCCAATTTTAGTAAGGGATTCCCTTGACTTGCGCTGCGGAGGAGATAAAAGAGAAGATCTGAGGGGCCCGGCAGGGGAGGAAAACGACTAGAAAAGATCCTGCATGCACCGTGAAGAAGGCGTGCACTGTGGACCCTTTCGTCTTCTCCCACCATGCGCCTTGCGAGCACGCCTCCAGCCTGCCTCACCGTGCCCTTGCAAGCACAAAGAGCAGTCACCGCGCGCCTCCACCACCCTCTCCACGCAGCCGCGGCCCTTCCATCCTCTCCCATCACACGCCTGCAGCCTGCCCCATTGCACGCCTGCAGCCCTGCAAGCACATTGCCACAACCTCCACCGCGTGCCTGCAGCCAAGCCCTTGCAAGCACGCCACCACCATAGCCTCCGCGCCCTGCAAGCACATGCAACACCCTCGCACGCGCGCAGCGCCTTCACTGTGCGTGCGCCCTCACGCACTGCAAACCGTGCACATCTCCTCCTCTTCGTCATCTTCTTCCTCTCCAGCGGTAGGAAGAACCCAAAGCAACCACCGCAGCCATAGCAGTGCAGCACCCCCATCGCGTGTAGCACCACAGCCATAGCGCACGCGTGTAGCGTCCTCACCGTGCAGCCACGCGCGGCCCGTGCACGCAGCCATAGCAGCCGCGAACGCCACCCGCCGTTGTCAGGCCGACGTTCTCCTCCACCGTCCGGCCACGTCCGACCACCTTCAGCTGCCGTGTCGCCACCATCACGTAGCCCTCATCGAGACGTGCCTTCCCGCAGAGTAGCTCCTCCCATGAAGCCTCCTCTCACGCGCAAAGAAGAGAGGAAGTTTCCTCTGTTTTTGCTCACATTAAAAATTATATTGCATGCCATTGTGACTTTAATATTATTATTTTATTCAGGCCACATTGCATAGGTGAACTTGTAATTTACTTGTGTTATGTGCATCATTCAACATTGAAATTCAATTCAGATGTGCATACAATTCAAACTTACATGATATGCCACTGCACATGCATCATATACATACTTTTGGGAGCTTGATTCCTGATGTGCAAATTGCATAAATAGCCTTGAATTTTTAATGAAATTGCAAGCTCCATTTAGAGTAGCATATTCATCGAATTGAAGTCGCGTAGATGTCTGCAAACATTATAATCCTCTACTCATGAATTTATTGGTTCTATTCCTCTCTATGGATACGACATCCTTTACGTGGTTTAAATTGATATTTATTTTAATATTTGATTGAGAGATTTTCACCACATAAATTACAACGACACATCATTCTATTGCTATTTTAATTAAGCAAAACTCTTTCTATCAGAACCCAGTGTATATCTCCCCGACTTATTCTACTTCTCCACTTCTCCCTAAGTGTTTTGGAATTATACATGCATTTCTTGAGCTAGGTTCTAGTCAACTTACCAATGGGTTGTTACCCATGATAACTTGTTAGCCATACTCGTGCGATGAAGTGTGGCTTTTTCTTTTTTTCTTTGCTTTTCTCCTTTTCTATTTTTTTCTTTTCTTTTATTTTTGGATATTTTTCTTTTCTCTTTTCTTTCCTTAAGTAGGTGGTTTCCCTAATCTAAGATTTACCTAAAGGCAGCAGGAAAAGAATGGTCATGTGTTGAAGCTGCGAGTTACTGCGCTATCGTGTATGGTTTTGAAAAACCTATCATTGTAGTTTGAAAGCGAAGAACTCGTGTTCAACAAATAAAATTTATACCAGAATAGAAATCCCAGGTCAAACTCATGGAGTCAGACGTTTGATTTAAAAATACACGTTTAATTTATTTATCATGAAGTAGATTAATTGATTAGAAACTATCTATCTATTTACACTAAATAGAAGAGAGAGAGAGAATGAGAGAGGGAGAGAATATTACAAACAAAAATCAAAAAGAGATGTATAATGAACATGGAATTCATTATCAAAGAGATTGTTCGTTACACTAAACATTATGACTAGAAAGCAGAAAACGATTACACTAGAAAGCAGTAAATCTACTCTAGAAAGCATTAAAAAGAACGGAGAGAGAATTATCCTCCTCGACCGTCGCTTGGAGGATGAGTCGGACGGAACGATGCTTAGAAGACGAGGAACGGAGCAGGACGAAGGAGGATAAAGCGGGAAGAACGGGAATGTGGTAGCACATCGTCGTCGCAGGATCCACTTCCGAAAGGGGGATGAAAATTTGACTTTATCTCTTGAGAAGCATTTCAGGTGTGAGACAAGATTCTCTTGAGCTTTGGAGAGGGAGAGAAGAGAAAGAAGAGATGAGAATTTCGTATGGAGGGGGTCTCCTTTTATAGTTGCAAGGAGTGAGGGCAATTTGGACTTTTTAATTTGAAAAACATTAATTCTGGACCTTTAGTTACGGATAAAACCGTTACTAAAGGTCCGAACGTGGGCGTAGTGGGGCAGCACGCACACGCCTGCTCGCCTCCTCTCTTTAAACGCCTGCCATGATCTTCAAATCTCGGCCGTTCGATCGTGAGATTGAATGGCTGAGAGCACTCCTCACCGTGCTTTCTCTGCGCGCGCTCTCCGTGTCTGATGGCGCGTCACGTGCAAGCGTGTGATAGCGCATGGACTTGATTAGGCGCGCACGGCTGCTAGATCCTCATTGGGCGATCGATTGCGCCCGCACCCCTTCACCCAACCACAACTCGCGAGGATTCGAACACTCGCCCGCGCTGCACTTAAGTGCTCTCTCCCACTACACTACACGCGTGGATGGATGGGCGGAGTGATTCTTGATCACGCGATCTGGACCATTGGATTGAGATCTAACGGTCATGGATGCGCCTTCCAGCGGTCCTTCAGAATCTTCAAGTGCCGGTTGAGCTCCTCTCTCAGCCGTTGGATCTTGATCCAACGGCTGATATTCGTGGGCGCTAGAAGCTTCAGCGGTTGAGGGTGGCCGAGATGGCACCACGTGGCACCATCCTATCCTTCCATCTTCTGGATGATGTAGATGGTGCCACAGGTGTCAGATTAAGTCGATTTTCACGCCGTTAGGTTGCAATCATCGATTCGAATCCATCCGTGAGGTTGGATTTGTTCTTTGAAGTGCGAATTCACACCATCTTGGCCCTTGATCTTCTAGGGTTTCTCGATCTCTATCTGATGCTACAGATGTCTGATTAGAGCGATCTTGGAGTTGTTGAACTCCAATTGTCGCCTCGATCACATTTGTTCGATTGGATCTTTGATCCGAGGCCCCGATAAAAATTTTACCCTGTCCCTGAACATAAAAGGACACAATTAACCTCCATTTTATTCAAACTAATCTAAATGCAAGATGATGCATGCTATGCAATATTTATAGCATGCAATGCAATTCTATGCTTAAGAACATGCATAAATAGACATCTTATGTAGTGTAAACATGTTTACATCACACTCCCATGCCTATCTTTTGCTAGTCCTAGCAAAAACTATATGCTATTTATAAAAGAATTAGGTTGGATTATTTGGGCATGAGTTATTTTCAATCATTAAGAAAATGTTTACTTAGGATCTGAACTTTCAAAGACACAACAGTGCCTGGGTATTTGCCAAAATGCAGATCGCCTCAAGCCCTCATCTTATTCAAAGAAAATTTTCTTTTTCTCTTTTTCTTCTTTTCTAATTTTTTTTTATTTTTGAGTTTAGGGTTTAAGAGTGGCTTTCTACGGCCATTCAACTCACCCAAGATTTGATGAGAATCCTAAGTTCTAAGCATCTTATTGTGAATGTGATAGACTCATTGATCGGCAGTTAAAACAGATTTCGGATTTCTACGTCTCTAAGTGACCTTAAAAAGAGAATTCTGCCTAAAGGTGTATCTTTACAACCGGCAGCTTTTTCCGTACTTTTATTTTTATGGGGTCAACACAAGGGTGAATCCAGTGTATATCTCCCCGGTTTATTCTACTTCTCCGCTTCTTCCTAAGTGTTTTGGAAATTTTTAGTGCATTTATTGAGCTAGGTTATGGACAACCGGTCGATGAGCTATTACCACTGACAACTTACCAGCCATACTCGTGCGACGAAGTGTGGCTTATTTCTTTTGTTTTCTTTTCTTTTGTCCTTTTCTTTTTCTTTTCTTTTTGACTTTCTTTTTCTCTTTTTTTTTCTAAGTAGGTGGCTTCCCTGGTCTAATATTTACCTAAAGGCAGCAAAAAGAGAATGGTCCAGTGATTGGGCTCTGTACAACCAACCTATGAGCTGTTACCCACGATAACTTCCTAGTCATATCACCCCAGAAGGTTCATTAGCTACCCAATTTTCATTAAAATCGTCGAACAACGAGTTAGTGCAAAGAAAATGTGTAGATGCTTAAAACTCAAAGTTTCCTCAAATTAGAGGGCGGGTTGATAAGTCATGTACTTATCACCCAAACTTATTTACTCCAATTACAATAGAATTAAGATTGGCAAGGACTCAAAAAATAAATCCACATTTTAATGGATACACAGGCTAATTAAGTCTAAAGACCTAAAGGGTCTTTGCGTTCAGATCATGCTGTAATATTTCCTAAGATTGAAAATTTTTTTAAACCCAAGTTTTCCTTCCTAATTCCACAAATTTTTTTTAATATAAATAAAAGAAAAATAAAACAAATCTACGGAGCTGACAAATAAATTCAGAGATGAATATCCACCCCCCATGCATATCATTGTAATGTCCTCATTGTATTAAAAAGACATAATTCAGAGTGGAATAGAGGAGAAAGCACCTGAATTGCGTGAATGTCGGGTTCGCTCCGAGATAAACAAAAAATTGTATATGTGTTGAATTTAGTACCTTTAGCTAGGCACACTATACAAAGAAGAGAAATAAAGAATTCACAGGTGTAGATCAGAATCAAAATAAAAAGAAGAAACCTCTGACCTGCTAGCAGATGTCCACAAATGTGGACCAGATTGTGGTGCAGACCCATACCCCATAATGGAGAATATCTATGATTTTGGATAAAAATTACCCAAAACCTAAAATCAGTATGCACGCGGGGTTGGGCCTACGATTTATGTGGATGCAACCCAAGAACAAAGAGTCGGGTTACAGAGATATCAAAAGGATAATCAATGAATGTATGCTTAGGTTGAACATCCACAGAACAAATGTCATAAGGGTTTTTGTTTTATGGTTTTAGATGAAATGGAACCCTTAGACTCGGTCTTCTATTTCCTCCGGAATTTACTTACCAAATCAAAATTTCCCAACTCCTATCCTCCTCATTCAGAATGTCAAATTTCAGAACCTCAAGCATATTAATCACCCCGTTTGAAATTTCCAAGTCTAAAAGATGTGGTTGAATCAGAATTGACTTGGGTCTAGTTATCTCAAAAATAGAATCATCGATAAGCTCAGTGGGGTGTAACTGACAATCAGGGCATTGGATTGAATCCTCCAAAAAATGTGATTCTGGATTCGTAATGTGAGCCCCAATAAGATCAGTTTCCTCAGTTATTAGGCTATCAAATGATCTATCAGATTCCTCAGGCCCAATCATCTCACAGAAATCATGTTCTGTAAACTTGCGTGAGACTTTGCAACTTGAATCTCCACCATCAGTATCAAAGAAATCAAAATCTGTATTAATGTATGTCTCAAAATCATCCATCACTTTCTGGACCATGGAGACATACGTTTCCTTGTACCCTGGCTTAGGGATTTCAGGTGAAGAAATCAAATCATCCTTAATTGGTTGCTCTAATTCAACCTAGTCAGCCTCGTAACACGTGTTCCCCCCGATAGGTGCCTGAGCGGGTTCTAACCTTGGCTCTCTTGAAGGGGGTTTATCCTGGGAATCATCCCACGATTGAACTAAAGCAACCACAAATCTCATCCTCAATTTCGCTAACTTCCCAAGTAGAAACTCACTCAGGTTCTTATCCTTAACATCCTTGAGATAATCTAATAAATACTTGTTCAAATCATCAATCATTTCAATTAGGGGCTCCAATCTTTCAATGCAAGGTATTGGCTGAACTTCTAAATATTGTATGATATCCCTCAAGTTGGTCAGAACCTTATCTTGAACCTGGTTACCCTGAACCAAATGAGTTAGTTCAGGGTTGGGTAGGTTTAGGATCAGTGTAGAGGAGTTAATGAATTGAGATTCGTTATACCCTTCCTGATAATAGGTCATTTCGGATTGTTCAAAAGGTGGTGATGACCTAAAGGCAGTGTAATCAGAGGATGGGTAAGGATCAGTGTATCCTTCTTGATTGTAGATTGCATTAGGTTGTCCATGAAAGGTTGACGATTTATAATTGATGTAGCTCTGAGAATGATAGAAATCACAATCATAGTGTTCAGGGTTAGACCCTAAACACGGAGGTCCAGAACTGTATCCCCAATCCGAGTTATCCCAACTAACTTTTGGTTGATTACAGTACGAGTCAAGATAATCGTCATGTTGAGGATAATTCAAAACAAGAGGGAAAGAGAGAGGATGCGTGTAATATGTGGAAGGATTCATGAGAGACAGGAAGAAGAAAGGCACCCTACAATACAAGCAATCAAACATGTCCTTAAGTGGGATAGCCTAAAGACCTACAGACTCCCAGAACCCATCTTGAGATAGAGAAATGATTTGATCTGCTTCTGTCTATTCAATCCAACCAGTTAGAAGGAGGGACTGGGGAGAAGGTTCTTCCTTCGGCTTGCACCTTCGATTCCTAGTGTACCCCCCAGCCGCGATCGATTGATTCTGCTCCCCTAGCTAGACATCAGATTGAACAGTAGAAACAGACTAATCAAAAATAATCTCGTTCTGGGTTCCGAAGAGGGAGTTGAATCCTTATGGCCAATTTCTACTCTGTTTTATTTAGGACTAGGTTTGAATGTGCTTTGGAATGTGATGGGCCCTTTATCTAGGTTGTGCCCGTAATGATTGATTGATGTGTGTGTGCGTGCACAACCAGTGGTTTTCAAGCAAGATTATTTTTGATGCGGTGAATTTTAGGGTTCAAATCTTGCTTAGTAGCTTTTAGGATTCAACTTTAAGTATTTTCAAACAAGTTTTGTTGGCACACCAGGTTTTGAAAGCACAGGTGAAGATGTTTTCCTTTAAAACTTAAAAGAGTGTGGAGTGCCTGGTAAATCCCTAAGAGTTGAACCTATGTAATAGCTACTTGATGAGTTGATTTTAATTGAAGTGGTGCGGCTCAATCAACTCAAACAATTGGCCTGTTACACTACTTATTTAAGTACACAGATGATTACCTAATCTGATTTCTACTCAATTATGTGTTTGGATGTGTGTACTGGTTCCAAAGATCGGTTTACCGGTTGAGTTTGAAAATCATATGAGGTTGTGTACCTTCGTGAGATTTTTTTATTTTTTTCTTTTTAAATGTGAAGGTTGAGGCAGGTGTGAGTGTCAAACAAACAAACAAAACTAACCTTAGAGTTTATAAGAATACCTAGGTTGATTGATGTTTGTGTTATTATCTGGTGAAATGAAAACTAATGGGTGGGATGTGGGGGATAACTTACAGAACCTTCAACAGCACTTTGCTCTAATCTACCACTTTTGCTCATCTCAAAAGAGTACCTATAATCACAATAAGAAAGGAGAAAAGTGAAGTAAATGATTTGTAATTTATAAAATGCGAAAAAAATCAAAGAACGTCACCTCCCTGGCAACGGCGCCAAAATGTTGAAGCTGCGAGTTCCTGCGCTATCGTATTTGGTTTTGAAAACCTGTCGTTGTAGTTTGAAAGCGAAGAACTCATGTTCAACAAATAAAATTTATACTGGAATAGAAATCCCAGGTCGAACTCAGGGGGCGGACGTTTGATTTAAAAATACGCACTTAATTTATTTGTCATGAAGCAGATTAATTGATTAGAAACTATCTATCTATTTACACTAAATAGAAGAGAGAGAGAATGAGAGAAGGAGAGAATATTACAAACAGAAATCAAAAAGAGATGTAGAATGAACATGGAATTCATTATCAAAGAGAT
Organism: Thalassia testudinum; assembly: GCA_037157565.1. Classification (NCBI taxonomy): domain Eukaryota; kingdom Viridiplantae; phylum Streptophyta; class Magnoliopsida; order Alismatales; family Hydrocharitaceae; genus Thalassia; species Thalassia testudinum. The sequence continues at coordinate 9,282,481 of JAZHRO010000010.1, read as the reverse complement.
TGTTTGTTACATTAAATATTACGACTAGAAAGCAATAAATCTACTCTAGAAAGCATTAAAAAGAACGAAGAGAGAATTATCATCCTCGATGGTTGCTTGGAGGATGATCCAGACGGAACGATGCTTGGAAGACGAGGAACGGAGCAGGACGAAGGAGGACGAAGCGGGAAGAACGGGAATGGGGTAGCATGTCGTCATCGCAGGATCCACTTCCGAATGGGGGATGAAAATTTGACTTTATCTCTTGAGAAGTATTTCGGGTGTGAGACAAGCTTCCCTTGAGCTTTGGAGAGGGAGAGAAGAGAAAGAAGGGATGAGAATTTCGTATGGAGGGGGTCTCCCTTTATAGTTGCAAGGAGTGAGGGCAATTTGGTCTTTTTAATTTGAAAAACAATAATTCTGGACCTTTAGTGACGGATAAAACCATCACTAAAGGTCCGAACGTGGGTGTAGTGGGGTGGCACGCGCTGGCCCGCTCGCCTCCTCTCTTTAAACGCCTGCCCACGATCTTCAAATTTCGGCCGTTCGATCGTGAGATCGAACAGCTAAGAGCGCTCCTCATTGCGCTTCCTTTGCGTGCACTCATCGCGTCTGATGGCGCATCACACATAGGTGTATGATAGCACGTGGACTTGATTGGGCATGCACGGTCACTAGATCCTCATCGGGCGGTCGATCGCGCCTGCGCACCTTCGCCCAACCGCAGCTCGCGAGGATTCGAACGCTCGCCCACTCTGCACTTAAGCGCTCTCGCCCACTGCGCTACGCGAGTGGATGGGCGGGCGTAGTGATTCTTGATTGCACGATCTGGATTGTTGGATTGAGATCCAACGGTGATGGTTGCATCTTCCAGGGGTCCTTCAGAACTTCAAGCGCCGGTTGAGCTCCTCTCTCAGCCGTTGGATCTTGATCCAACAGCTGAGATGCGTGGGCACTAGAAGCTTCAGCGATTGAGGGTGATCAGTTGGGCAGCCGAGATGGCACCATGTGGCGCCATCCTGGTCATCCATCTTCTGGATGATGTGGATTGTGCCACGGGTGTCGGATTAAGTAGATTTTTGCACCGTTAGGCTGCGATCATCGATCCGAATCCATCTGTGCAGTCAGATTTATTGTTTGAAGTGCGGATTCACACCATCTTGGCCCTTGATCTTCTAGGGTTCCTCGATCTCTATCCGATGCTACAGATGTCTTATTGGAGGGATCTTGGAGTCGTTGAACTCCAATCGTCACCCTGATCACATCTATTCGGTTGGATCTTCAATTCGAGGGGCCGATAAAAATTTTTCCCTGTCCCTGAACATAAAAGGACATAATTAACCTCCATTTTATTCAAACTAATCTAAATGCAAGATGATGCATGCTATGCAATATTTATCATATGCACTGCAATTCTATGCTTAAGAACATGCATAAATAGACATCTTATGTAGTGTAAACATGTTTACATCATCATGCGACTGGGCTCTGGACAACCTACCAATGAGTTGTTACCCATGATAACTTGCCGGTCATACCACCCTAGAAGGTTCATTAGCTACTCAATTTCCTTAAAAATCGTTGAAAAGCGAGTCAGTACAAATAGTGTGTAAATGCTTAGACTTAAAATCCCCTCAAATCAAAGAGCAGATTGATAAATCGTGTACTTATCACCCCAATTTATTTAACTAATTAAAATATGAATTTAGAATGGCGAGGACTCAAGAAACAAATCCACATTTTAGTGGATACCCGGGCTAATTAAGCCTGAAGACCTGAAGGGTCTAAGTGTTCAAATCATACAGTTCTATTTCCTAAGATTGAAAATTTTCTAAAGCCCAATTTCTCTTTTCTAATTCAATTTTTTTTAATACAAAGAAAAGTCTACGGAGCTGACGAAATAATTCAATGATGAATATCCACCCTCCCATACCTATCTAATGCAATGTCCTCATTGTATTAAAAAGACATGAAACAGAGTGGAGTAGAGTAGAAAGCACTTGAATTGTGTGAATAACAGGTCCGCTCCAAGATGAAAAGAAACTGTATATGTGCTGAATTTAGTGCCTTCAGCTAGGCACACTATACAAAGAAGAAATAAAGAATTCACAGGTGTAGGTCATAATCAGAATAAAAAGATTCACCTCAGAACCTACCAGCAAAGGTCCATAGATGTGGACCAGATTGTGATGCAGACCCATACCCCATGGTCGAGTATATCTAAGGTTTTGGATAAAAATTATCCAAAACCTGAAATCAGTATGCAAGCAGGGTCGGGCCTGCGATTTGTGAGGATGCAACCCAAGTCCAAAAAGTCGGATAACAAAGAGATCAAGCTCAAAAGGATAATCAATGAATTTGTTCTTGATACGAGATTTAGCATGATTTGTAATTAGGGTTTTTTAGGGTCGTTGTAACACGCGAAATCGAATACACTTTTAAAATTTGTAACCAAGATAGGGGAGTATCTAGGGTCATCCAAGGAATCCAAATGTTTGCAAAAATACGTCTCTTACTTGGAAATAGAACTCAAATTTCTTTTTAGTGTTTTATATATATGATTTTTATAAGTTTTGAAATAACGGGAACAATGCAGGTTTGTTGATAGCAAGAAAATTCTCTATACTAATCCACTACACTAATATTATAGTGACAAGTAGAGCCTCTCACTAAGCTCACTCTAGGCCCGTGGAGGCCTAGAGTAATTAGGGAGAGGGAGTGAAAAAAGTTAAACAAGATTTCTACAAGACTATGCAACAAAAAGATTAAAGAAGGCAACTTTGATTGAAAGAGAGAGTGTTTTACAAAACCCCTAGTAGATGAATGCTTCTACTACTAGATAATTGCAACAAATAAAATAAAACACAAATCCTCCTAAATTGTTGGTGAAGAGGGGAAGCTCCTTGCTCCAAGCTTAGTAGCTCCTAGGCTTGAAAAGGACTCCTCCTTCTCCTTCCTTGCTATGCTCCTCCAAGATGGCGTCCTCCAAGGTGGAAGCTACCACCTTCAATGATCTCCTTCAAGGGTGGGCATGCAGCACCCTTGCTCCTCCTTGCCTAGCCGTCCTCCTAGTGTGGGAATGCTCCTCCTTGGCGTGGAACAAGGGAGAAGAAAGAAGGGGAAGAAGGCACCAAGGGGGCGGGTAGGATGCTCCCTTAATCTTCTTTTCTTCTTCTTCCTTGGCCTTGAATTATGGTGGGTATATGGTAGACTAAACTAAAATGGAGGATGATGAAAATGGTGGTAGGTGATGGGTTTTTATAGAGTGGGATAGGGGTAGGGATGGCGTGAATAGGTGGAGGGCTAGGATGGAGTTTGGTGGTGGTTATGGGTGGTTAAGTTAATCCTAGGGCTAGGGTTAAGTGGCACCACCTAAGGGGTGCTAAGGGGGGTAGATAGGGTTGGCCGAGGGGCATCTAAAAGTGGCGCCAACCATGGAAGGGTGTGACGTGAGCCGGACGCGTTTGTCTAAATAAGTCGTTGTAGCTCACGTTTGCAACGTCAATTTTTGGCGCTGTTGTCGGAGAGGCAACGGATTTATTTTGTTGCTTTCATTTTGCATCCATACTCGCATCGTCTAACTCATTTTCTCCCTCTACTTGATTGGTTGGAGGAACTCGACGCCTGGGCAATGAAGGAGCACGACTCGTGACGGTGGAGGTGGAGTGAATGCAGTAAAGACCAGTTTTGAGTATCTCTCTACCCGTGGTTGTTCGCTTGCCTAAAAAAATCTAAAAAAATTAAAATCAGAGAAAATCGGCATGGTGAATGATTGCTTGATCCACATCCTAAACTCATCACCCAACAAAAAAAAATACACTCTAACATTCTTAAAGACATAATCTCTTTGGAGTGTTCTTTCTCTTTTTGAGTGATGTTTGCGCAGCCACCATGACTTGACTTGGGCTGCATCACTCACCTTAAAATTGACTCACTTGGTAGATTGCATGAATTGTAGGGTGAGAACATTAGGGTTGTTTTCTAGGGCCTTCTCACTCTAAAGGAAATTCACTCTCACCCGTTGTGTGTAAAACTTAGAGTGCCCACTTGAAACTTGTTTGAAAACATTAAGGCACTTCAACCCTAAAAGACATTAAAGTAAGGACAAATGTCAAAAGACACTACATCTTAAATCCTTGCTTGAAAATCATATCTTGTTAGGTGCACACACATTTGAATCGGATAACTAAGAGGCATCACCCCAATCAACGCCTCATCGCATGTCTTGAGCACAAGCATTGATCTAAGCCCTCATTAAAACAGAGTAGACATGCCCTAGGAAGGACTGGTTTAAGTCTCGAAAGGCGTGATTTCGGTTGCTAGGAACTTGGCCTTCATTCACTTCGTAAAATCTGGTGACTAGGCTACAGGGAAGTGTCAAACGATCGTAGTTGTGGGGTCTATGGAGCCGGCGGCGCAAGCCAAAGGAAGAACCTTCCCCACAATCCCCTCGTAATCAACCTGGCCAGATTAGCCTTGGGAAGGGCAGTTACGTTCCTACAGACTTGATCATTCCATTTGAGATTTCTAGGTCCCCTAAGGAATACACTGTAAGGACTAGTCTTGTTTGCTTGTTTGAGCACACATGCTTCTCGCATCTATTTCTTTTCGCATCCTTCCCCGTTCTTCTCTAGTGTATGCACGGGAGACGATCACTTCATCCCGAGCTGTTTGTTTTGGGACTGGAAACCTGGGGGAGACTTGATTTTGCTAGAGATATGGCCGAACCTAAAGTAGATGAGGTTGAGGACCAACCTCCACCAGATACGATGGCCATCATCCAGGCCCAGATTAATGCAAACCACCAGCTTCAGAAGCAGCAGATCCATGCTCTCATGCAAGCCATACACCGGTTGTAGAACCCGCAGGGGCAACCACCACCTGATCCACCATAATTCCAGAACCAACCTAGGCCCCTCTGTGACTTTTATGATCCATCTGCTATTCGGATCAAACCACATCTTAGGGTCCCCAAAGGGGGAGATGATTTTGAGCTAAAACCTAATGTCTTGAGCCTGATTCAAAGCCACTTCCATGGGAGCTCAAATGAGGACCCCTTCCAACACCTAGAGGACCTTGACCAGATTGCCCGGACTGTCAAGCCCAGGAACATCATCTTAGACATTATTTTGATTAAGATGTTCCCCTTCTCACTAAGAGACAAAGCATCTCACTGGCTTAGAACTTTAGGAAGACCTATCTCCACCTGGGAAGAACTGAGGCATGCATTCTTAAAGAAATTCTTCCCCATAGGAAAGGCCAATGCCCTCAGAAGAGCCATTACCACCTTTACACTCCAGGGCGAGGAACAATTCCATGAGGCGTGGGAGAGATTTAACGAATTGTTGAGGAAATGCCCACACCATGAGGTTCTAAGGTGGCAATTGGCCCAGATCTTCTACCATGGTCTAGACATCAACCTTCGGAACTTTGTCGATGCCTCATGCGGAGGAAACTTTCTGAACAAAGATGAGGAAAGCACGTTTGAGCTTTTCGAGTCTATGAGCGAAAATTCGCTCAACAATGCCTCCATGACCCAGTTTAGTTGATCTAGTCAACCTCGTGGTGGAATCTATGAGGTACAAGCAAATTCTGGAATGGCTAACATGGATATTATTACCAAGAAGTTAGATCGAGTGGAATTGGTGGATAAGAAGATAGATGAACTATTGAACCAGACCAGAAACCTGCTACAGACTCTCTCCTTAGAAAAGGGAGCTCACAATGTCAACCTAGTTCAGCCACTAAGCCAGATGCACCTAGAACTACCCCTGACCATGTTCCAGGGAGGGACCTTTTCTCCCTCAACCTCTGATTATTCTCTTCCCTCCCCCTTGGCACCTTCTATCTTTGAAGATGCCAGGCTATCCAAGGTTATTCCAAACCTAACCCCTTCTCCAACACCTACAATGCCAGATGGCGTAATTACCCAAACTTCGCTTGGACAAACCAGAAATCGAATCAATTTCAGAACTAGCCCAAGCTAAACCATCCGGCAAACCTGACCTCCTATCAACAAGGTCCACTGGTTAGACCCCCCTATAATCCAAATAGGACGGCCCCTCCCCTACAAAACCAAATGGACACCTTGATGAAAATGATGGCTGACATGAACCAGAAACACCAGGAGGAAATGGCATTAGTGAAGGTACAGTTGAGCCAATTGTTGGATTTTAAACAATAGGGATCCCTTCCTTCTCAGCCACAGCTGAACCTGCGAAACGTGATTAACAGAGGCTCCAATTCGCAAGGGTTCCAAGGCAATCCTGGGCAAGCCCACATGGTCCAGCTTGCCCCACAAACACCCCCTGGGTTTGGTGCTTCTTCTTCCTCTTCTTCTTAAGGATCAACCCATGGTCCTAATGCCTCTGCAAATGCGGTGATCTTGAGAAGCGGCACTAAAACCCGGGATCCCAAGTGGCCGACCCCTCCTGTGACCTTACTCCCTAAGATACCCCACTCTGAAGACAAGCAAGAAACACCCAAGGTCCTGGAGACTGACCCAATTCAAATCCAGACACTGTACTTCGAGGCCTTGGAGAAGACGAAGAGAAAGAAAGCGGTTGTGGAAAATGAGGAGCTTTTGGAAATTTTCAAGTAGGTTTAGATTAATATCACGCTTCTTGAGGCAGTCAAGCACATTCCGGCTTATGCTAAGTTCCTAAAGGATGCCTATATGCCGAAGTGTAAACCACGACCCCAAGCACCTAGGAAGGTTGTGCTCTCAGAGCAAGCGAGTTCTGTGATATCGAGCAACCTTCCACTCAAACGAACAGACCCAGGAGCACCCCTGATATCTTGTAATATCGAGGACATGACATTTGATAGAGCGCTCCTGGACTTAGGTGCTTCAATCAAACTGATCCCAACAACCCTATATCACCAATTCAGATTCGGAGAATTGACACCCACACCTGTGACCATCCAATTGGTTGATCGATCTGTGAAGACCCCGAATGAGGTTGTCGAGGACATAATTGTTCGAGTCAAGGACTTCTACTTCCCAGTCGACTTCTTGGTGCTCGACATGGAAGTCCTCGAACAGCTACAAAACACACCCATCATCCTGGGCAGACCTTTCTTAGCTACGGCTATGGCGAACATCAATTGTGACATAGGATGCATGGAAAATGCCTTCGGAGACAGGAAGATGCAGTTGGATATCTTCAGGGCGACTAAGTCTTTTGATTACAACTGGGTTGAGGAGCACGGTCCTATGGAGCCTCTGGTTGAGAAATGCCTCACCCTTAGTTCTGTATCTGACCATCAGACCCAACCCTGTGACGACTATTCTGGCCCATCCCCATCTGTGCATGCTAACCTCTATAAAGCTGAGTACCATCAGCAACCACCATTCGAGGACATTGATGCTGATCAACTCCCGCCTTTCCCCTACCCATCGAGTGTTCCACCCACACCCGAGCTGAAGCCGCTACCCGAAAATCTAAAGTATGTCTTCCTTGGACCTGACTAGACCTTCCCGGTGATTATTGTTGACAAGGCGAATCCGGGGTTTTAAGAGATGTCGCGTTGTAGTATAGATGAAATCTCCTCGAAAACAAATAAGAATTTATTACTCGAAAACCTAAGTATCTGAGGTCGAACACAGAGAGCAAATGAAATTTATTCACTAATCTCAATAATGTAATTGAACACTTAGAGTTACTCAAAACCTAATTTAGAGTATAAATGCAAGAGTTTAGGGATTGAAATTGTAGCAAAAATAAAAGAATTGGACGTCTGATTCTATAATCAGATGTCTTAAAAAGATATCTCTTTTAGCTCTTATTTCCTTTCTTCTTCTGCAGTCTTCACTTTTTTGCTTTCTCACTTTCTTTCTTCTTCTCTTTGCCTTCTACCTTTTCTTCCTTGTCTCTTCTTTATGGCTCCTTTCTTGCCTTTCTTCTTTCTCTTTCTTTTCTTGCACAGTGCCTTTCCCCTTCTTCTTCCTCTGCGATCTTCTTCTTCTGCCTTGTTCTTTGGCCTTCTTTTACTTCTCTTCTTCTTTGATTCTTCTATCTATCTTCTTCCTTCATTGACTTGCCTCTCCTTCTGCCTTATCTTTCTTTCTTCTCTTCTGACTTCTCTTATTTGCCGCACCCTCCTTGCTTTCTCTTTCTTCTGCTTCTTTCCTTCTTCCTTCCTTCTTCCTTTCTGCAGCTAATTCCTTCCTTCCCTGCTTAGCTTCACCATGCCTTGGCTTCAGCTACGCCTTCCTCTTCCTTCTTCTCTTCTTCTTCCCTGCACACACTGAAGAACAAAACCTATCCCCTACCCTCCCCCGCATCTCTCTCTCTATTTCTCTCTTAGGTACGCTCTCCCAGAGTAGGGTAATCGGGTCGAGTATTGCGCACCCGGGTCCTGGCGCACCGGCGTGGGTGTGATGCGCGAGGAGTGCGAGGGGTAATCGAGTCAGTCATGCCAGATCCGTGGGGCAAAGGTCGCGGACGAGACGGGTGAGTGTGAGGGCGAGGGACCTCACCCCATGTGCTAGAGGTGAAGAGATGAAAACAGAAAATCAATTTAAGTGTTGCCACTCACCCCTGAGTTTACGAGGTGGGATTAAATGTCCCACCCGTTTCTTCGCTCACTCCTGTGGGAAGCTCTCGCCTAATTGGGGCAGCAAGGCTCCTTATAGAGCCACTCACTTGGCTGGAGATGTGCACGCCCACATCGCGCATCACCTTGGCTGGTTTTCCTGGAGCGCAGCAACCTGGGGTGAAGCTCGTAAGCAAGCTTGCTTCATGCCTCAATGGTGGAATGGGAGCCTAACCTGAAACACACAAGTACGACCTTGCGGCCCCATTAAAACACCTAAGGAGCTTCGCCATGTCAAGGCGAAGGTGAGACGGTGGTTGGCTGGCTGCGGGGGGGCCTAGGCATGCGTGCCTAGGTCACTCTGTGGCCGTGCTTATGGGTTAGGTTGGGGGGCTTTTAGGGAGGTGTTGGCAGTCAATGGATGGGTGGAAGGTGATCAGTGGGTGATGGTGGAGGTGATGAGGTGTTTGGCGAGGCATGTGGAGGTGCGGAGCGGTGGATGCGCCTTGCCGGTGGTCCACCGGAGATGGGGAAGGTGGAGGTGGTTTGCGGCGTCGAGGGGTCGAAAGTGGAAATAGAAAGAGGGGAATTGAAGAGGGGATAGAGAGGAGTAATTCTAACCTAGCTAAGTGGATGAGGGGGGAGAGGAGGCGGCTGGCTGTACCTGCTGCCACCGGAGAAGACGATGTCCAAGGGAGGGGTGATGGCGACGATGACGGGGCTAGAGGAGTGCGCGCGGGTGTTGCACGACTTGGAGAAAGGTAGTGAAGGCGGCTCTGCCACTGGTATTGTGGCAGAGCAACGAGAAAGAGGAGGAGGGCTCACCGGAGCTCGCTGGACCCCTGACCGGAGGAGAAGAAGATGAAATTGGGGTAGTTCTCTGGCCAAGTCAAGCTAAAGAGATGCAGCCAGAGGTGGTAGACCTTATATAGGCACTGGCAGGGGCTCTTATGCTTGGAAGACAAACTTCCAAGCACAAGAGACCTCGCTGGAGATGGAAACAGTTGGAGACCCAAATCTCTCGTGCGTTCGCACGAGAGATTGGGTACGAATCAAATATTGGGACAATGCTCAGATGGAAGGGAATTCCTCAGAGAATCTCCCTTCCAAATCTAGGAGGAGATCTCTGAGGAATCAGGGAGTAATCCCCCTCCATTCCTCACCAGAGTAGGATTCCTCCCCATTAATGGTGAAGGGACCTGATTGTAAGAGTGGCAAGGAAGTTAGGGGGGTTGCGCAAGAGTTTTCAAAGGTTAGGGCCCAAAATGTAATTGGGTGGACTATTTTGCAAAGTAGGTCAAGATGGCCTCCCCTTAGGTTCAAATTTTGGTATAAACCTTAGTTGGACCTAAGGAATCCAATGGTGAAGTTGGATTTAGGTTTGAACATGTTTGACTGGACATTTTACATAAAAACCCAAATTAGGTCAAACAATGAGCTAGGACCCCAATCTAGGTCAAAATAGGTTCCAAAAGTCAAATTAAAGGTTCTAAACCCTAGGGGATATTTTTCCATAAATTTTAGAGGGTTTAGTTGATTTTTATCCTAACCAGAACCTTGTTGAATTAAGCGAGTCTGTGTTAGGGTTACAGAATGTCATTCAATTCTTGGATTGCATAATAACCCATTTCTGACTAAACCAACCCACTTTTTATCTTATTCAGACCATTTGACCTATGTTTTTCCTCTGAGAAATCCCATTTATGTACTACAATGGTAAAATTTCAGTTTTAACCTTTGTTTCATGTTTTCTTCTCAGAACATTAATTCCTTGACTTAGGCCCTTCTCTAGGTTATGTAGGAGCTCTTATTCTCTTTCTTAGGTCAAAATGAGCTAGTTAGGGCTCATGATGAGGCTCTCATCCATTATCAACGCCCATTTAACCAAGGATCAGGAACTCAGGTTAACCGCGACCCTATCAGAACATTGGGCAGCCATTGGATGGACCATCTCGAATTTGCGAGGAATTAGCCCCACCTATTGCACCCACAAGATCTATCTGGAAGATGGGGCTCAACCTTCCCGTTAGATGTAGAGATGATTAAACTCGAATATGCGGGAGGTCGTTAAAAAGGAAATCATCAAGTGGCTTGACGCTGACAACATCTACCCAATCTCCGATAGCCCCTGGGTGAGCCCCACTCAAGTGGTCCCCAAGAAAGCCAGGCTCACTGTTGTCACCAATGAGCGTGGCGAATCCATCTCCACATGCACCACCACTGCATGGCGGGTGTGCATTGATTATAGGAAGCTCAATGAGGTGACCAAGAAAGATCATTTCCGTTTACCATTCATTGACCAGATTCTTGAATGATTGGCTGGGTAGAACTATTTTTGCTTCTTGGATGGATACTCAGGATACAACCAAGTCGCGATTGCTCCCGAAGATTAAGAGAAGACCACATTCACTTGCCCGTATGGCACATTCACGTTCCGTCGTATGCCATTCGGGTTATGCAACGCACCCGCTACCTTTCAGCGTTGCATGCTAGCCATCTTTTCAAAGATGGTGGGTGAATACCTGGAGGTCTTTATGGATGATTTCTTAGTGTTTGGGAACTCATTCGGCCATTGTCTGAGCAACTTGGAGAAAATCCTGAAGCAATGTATCGAGTTTAACTTGGTTTTGAGCTGGGAAAAAAGCTATTTCATGGTTCAAGAAAGGATTGTCCTCGGGCACATCGTATCGCATAGGGGCATTGAGGTGGATCGAGATAAGGTTGATTTGATTTCCAAACTTTCGCCACCTAGCTCAATCCAGCAAATCCGATATTTCCTAGGACATGTTGGTTTCTAACAAAGGTTCATTAAAGACTTCTCCAAACTCTCTAAACCCTTGACTGACCTTCTGGCCAATGACGCCCTGTTTCACATGACACCTAATTGCATCCAGGCTTACACCACCCTCAAGGAATCAGTCTCCACTGCCCCTGTGTTACAGCCCCCAGACTAGTCCCAGGATTTTAAAATTATGTGTGATGCATCAGACTTTGCCATTGCCGCAGTCCTAGGATAGATACAAGAAAAGAAACCCGTGGTGATCTACTATGCGAGCAAGATGTTGGATGAGGCCCAACGAAACTGTACAGTCATAGAGAAAGAGCTGCTCGTCGTAGTTTTTGGACTCGAAAAGTTTCAATCTTACCTCCTAGGATCCCACGTGACCATTTATACTGACCACTCGGCCATCCGACATTTGTTGGCCAAAAAGGGCACTAAACCTAGGCTCATCAGATGGATCTTGCTCTTACAGGAATTTGACATGGAAATTTGTGACAAAGCTGGGTCCAAGAATGTCGTGGCCAATCACCTGTCTAGACTCCACCCGGACCACATTGGACCCTCCTTTCCCTTGACTGATACCTTTCCTGATGAACAACTTTTGGCTGTGCACAAAAGGAAACTACCCTGGTATGCCGACTTTGTCAACTATCTGGTAGTAGGACAAACCCCACACAGCTGGTCCAGACAACAACAGGATAAGTTCTTGGCCGAAGCCAAACATTATTTCTGGGATGATCCCATGCAGTTTCACCTCTGTGCCGACCAAATTATCAAGAGGTGTATTTAGGAGGAAGAAGTTCAAAGTGTGCTATCCTTTTGTCATGACCAAGCATGTGGTGGCCACTTTTCAGGGAAGAAGACGGCTGCAAAGGTTTTGCAGTTCGGATTTTACTGGCCTTCCTTATTCAAGGACACACACAGCTTTACGAAGACTTGCTCTCGTTGCCAAACTTTAGGGACCATGACCAGAAAAGACATGATGCCCCTCCAGCCCATTTTGATTGTCGAGATTTTCGACATTTGGGGCATCGATTTCATGGGCCCCTTCCCACCATCCAATGGCTTTGAGTACATCTTAGTCTCAGTAGACTATGTCTAAAAATGGATTGAAGCCATTGCCACTCGTATATGTGACCATAAGGCTGTCATGGATTTTGTTAAGCAAAACATCTTTTCTCGGTTTAGAATACCGAAGGCCATGATCAGTGATGGTGAAAGTCACTTTATCCACGACCAGTTTCGTGCCCTACTCAGAAAATATGAGGTTACTCAGTGCATTGCCACCCCGTATCATCCGCAAACCAATGGGTAGATTGAGGTCTCCAATAGGCAGATTAAGAACATTCTGCAAAAGACTGTGAGGCCTGACAGGAAGGATTGGTCCACACTACTGGATGATGCCCTGTGGGCATACAGGACCGCTTTTAAGACCTTGATAGGCATGTTGCCGTATCACCTGATATTTGGCAAAGCTTGCCACCTTCCGGTCGAATTAGAACACCGGGCTTACTGAGTTGTTAAGCAGTGTAACATGGACTCTCAGTTAGCCAGTGCACAGAGGATGCTCCAACTCTCCGAGCTCGAGGAAATTCGTTAGGACGCATTTGAGAACTGTCGACTTTACAAGGAAAAGATGAAAGCCGTCCATGATCGATTCATCCATAGAAAGACCTTCGAGCCTAACCAGCAAGTCTAGCTTTTTGATGCCCGACTTAAACTTTTTCCCGGGAAGCTCAGATCCAAGTGGACAGGACCATATTGGGTGGTCAAACCTTTTTCCAATGGGGTGATTGAAATTGCAGATCCGAACACTGGGCACACCTTTATGGTAAACGGTCAGATAGTAAAGCATTTCCCTGCCCAGGTTCCCCCAAAGGAGGTTGTCACCCTCATTGAGGGTTGACACGAAGCATCGCCCAGTTGGAGGCATTAATCTCAACGCTTCCTAGGAGGCAAGCCAGAAGATTCAGATTAATCAGGTACACGACATCACTCAGGTGACTTCTTTCTGAACCCCCTTTGCTTCCATTTATTTGTCAACGAGGACATTGTCCAACTTAAACATGGGGGGTGGTAATTTGTAAGTTCTGAGTTCATTTTATTAGCCTAAATAGAAAAAAAAATGATGAATTTAGGAAGCAAAACATAGGCATTAGGAACTTGTCTACAGTGGGAAATAATAAGAAAAGAACCTGAACACTTAGGCGTTTCAGGCCTTCAGGCTCAATCAACCCTGGTGTCCATTAAAATATGGATTTAACCTCGAATCCTCGCAACCTTAATTTACTGTAATTTGCTAATAAAGTAGGGTGATAAGTATACAACTTATCAACCTACCCTTTGACTCGGAGGGACTTTTAGTCTAAGCATTTGCACACATTTTCGCACTGACTCACTTATCAGAGATTCTAACAGAAATTAGGTAGCTAATGAACCTTCTAGGGTAGTATGGCTGGCAAGTTGTCGTGGACAACAGCCCGTTGGCCGATTGTCTAGAGCCCAGCCACAAGACCACTTTCTTTTTATTGCCTCCATGTAAATCTGAGATCAGGGAAGCCACCTACTAAACAACAAAAGAAAAAGAAAAGAGAAAAAGAAAAAAAAGGGAGAAATAGAAAAAAATGGAAAAAGAAGAAAAAGAAAAAAAAATGCACACTTCACCGCATGAGTATGGTTGGTAAGTGGTCGTGGGCAACAGCCCATTGATTGGTTGTCCAGAACCCAGCTGACTAAATGCACAAAAAGTCCAAAACACCTAAGAAAGAAGCGGGGAAGTAGAGTAATCCAGGGAGATATACACTGGAAACACCCTTATGTTGACCCCAAATAAAATAAAAGTAGGGAGAAAGCTACCAATCGGACAGATACACCTTAAGGCACGCACTTCCTTTTCTGATCACCTAGGGGTGTAGAAACTTGAAGTCTGTTCTAATCACCATTGAGTGAGTCTATCACAATATTCACACCAAGATGCTTAGCACTAAGAGTCTTTTTCGAGTTTTAGGTGGGTTGGGTAGCCATAAAAAGCCACTAACACACTCTCAACTCCAAAAATCCAAAAAAAAAAAAGAGATAATATATATATATGTATGCCTTAAAGCAAGGATTCAGGTGATTCATATTTTGGTAGACACCCGGGCGTTGTTTAGTCTCTGTAGATCAGGCTCTTAGTATATTTTTTCCTATTGACAAGTAACAAAATGTCTAAGTAATCAATTCCTGAATTCTGACTGAGAATAATGGTTGGGATGAACCTTGTTAGGGATTAGCAAGGAATGAAATTGACGTGAGCTGGACGCGTTTGTGTAAATAAGTCGTTGTATCTTGCGTTCACAACATCAGATTTAAATGTAGAAATGGATGTAGGTCCGAGTGTCGGACACAGGGTGACGTGAAATCGGCTTTTTCTGTCACTTAGTTGTCACGGAAATGATAGGTTTTGCTTGTGCACGAGAAAAAGCGGGAGAGAAAAGAGAGTAAGAGAGAGAGAGGGTAGGGTTAGAGTCTTTTAATCACAGCATTCGTGCAAATTAAGATAAGAAAAACCCGATAAAAAGAGAGAGGCAATAGCTATATAAGAAACAACATCATTTAACATGCAACTTGAGTTTTACAAATACAACAATAGCTAAATGCTTAACAAAAGTAAAGTAAAGCTAGAGTAAAGGGAGAAGGAGAGAGAGGGGGGGAGAAGGCGAGGTGGCCATGGCGGTGGAGGAGGGCTCCGTCGATGGCTCGTCAACTCTGGCCAGTACAAAGTGTGCTAAGGGAAGCTAGGAGTGGGGTAGAAGAGTTGCAAGTGTATTCAATGCCTTTACATGGGTAGTTGAAGGGGGTTTATATAGGAAGAAAGGGTTTCTAAATTAAGTAGGGGCTTTAGCGATGTCGAGGACATCGCTAAACCCATGCCAGAAACGTCGGTGAAGCCCCTCCTCCCGCTGGTCCGTCATAGGCGCACATGCTTCTTCTCCCAGAATCCGCGTGATCATGCTGTGAGTTGTCCGATCGAAGATGGGACGGTTGAGAGTTGCATGGGCGAGCGCACTGAGGATCATGCATCATCTCACTCGGGCGCATCCGTTACGCTGCGTGGCCTCCATCTGCATCGTTCGCTGCTAATCAGGTGGCTTGATTTAGCGCTAACGCGCGTAGGGTCGAAGGATGAGGTGTGGCGCGATTCGAACCCTCGCCTCTCAGTAAGAGGGCGAGGCATGGACCGCTGCGCTACGCGCCTCGGTTTGTCACAGCGAGGAGGTCGAGAGCGGGGTGTGTCGACCGTTGGATGAAAATCCAACGGTCAAGATCTGATTAAAGGCGCGCGGTGAGGAATGCGTACGGGGAGCTGGTGGCTTCTTAGTCATCCGATCGTCAAATCTGATGGCTTAAAATGCTTCACGCGATGAGGCAAGGGCGCGTTGCATGGGAGAGGGTGACGTGGCTGCTTGTGAGCCATTGATCTGATGATCGACGGCCAAAACTTCTTGGGCCAATCGAGGGAGCTCCAAATGTCGGATTTGAGTGATTTCGAGTCCGTTTGACTTAATTCGTTGATCTGAGTCCATCCGTGTAGTCTGATTGCTCATCTGAGCCCTGTTTTGACATGAACTTGTACAAATGGCCATTAACATTGATTTATAAGCAATCTCAGTGTGCAATGCATGTAATGCTCCCATGCCCATTTATGATGTGTTATTTGTACATGTTACCCTTAAGATAAACCTCGATTGACATAATTATCACCATAAAATGTTGAGTTATCAGGGTGGCTAGGGTTGACGCCATAATTATCACCATAAAAGGTGGCTAGGGTTGACGCCAACTTAGGGGTGGACTAGGTTAGCTAGGTGGACTTAGGGTTAGGGTTAATTGGTGGAGCTAGTTAGGTGGGGTTTTAAGGTGGTAAATGCCAAGGGAGCTAGAGCATAGCTAAGCTAAGCTAAGCAAAGCTAGCTTAGCTAATAATGGAGTTGAGGAGTAGGCAGTGGGAGCTAGGGTTTGAGGAGAGGAGCTAGATAGAAGAAGTCTGGAGCTGAAATGGAGCTGGCAGCTGCTAAGAGGGTGGCATGGAGCTACTCTAGCTGGCTTAGCTTGCTAGTTCTTTGCTAGCTGCTATGCTAAGCTAAAGTAAGCTGGCTTCTACCATAAGGAGCTGAGGTGAGCTAGGTCTGCTGCTCCCGGGGAGGATCAAGCTGGTTGAGGCAGCTAAGGTAGCTTAGCTCAACTGAGTTGAGCTAAGCTGAGTCCCCAGGAGCTGGACTTGAGCTTCCTGAGCTTAAATGAAGTCATCTTCAATTGGATGGAGTTGAGTGGAGTTGGATCAAGCTGGTCCTGAGCTGAGGTGAACTCCATTCAACTTAGCTGAGCTAGCTAGAGCTCCCTATGAACTAATGGGAGCTGAGATGAGCTAAACTCAGCTAAGTTGAGTTAGATTTGAGCTGACTTGAGCTGGGGTGAGCTAAGATAAGCTCTCTTGAGGTGCCATTCAGCTGATATGAGCTGAATGGAGCTAGGATGAGCTAACTGTTTACGCGGCTAGATCGTGTTTTAATAATTAATACGTTGTAATATAGATGAACTTTCCGTGAAAACAAATAAAGATTTTATAACTCGAAGATCGAAGCATCCGAGGTCGAACACAGGGAGCAATCGAAGTACTTTCAAAGCTTGAGAACACAACCTTTTAAATGAAAATAAGTGTATCCGAGTTCAATCAGAGTTATAAAAAGAAATTGCTCAGGGAAGACAAAAATTGGACGTATGATACAAATATCAGACGTCTTAAAATGAAGCCTCTTTTCTTCCTTGATGCTTCTGTTTCTCTCCCTCTATTTCTTTTCTTCTTGCGACCAAGGTCTGACGTTCTTCTTTATTTTCCTTTGCCTTCTTGTCTTCTTCTTCTTCAGTCTTCCTTGGTTCTGTTCTTCTCTGCCTTGCCACTCTCCTTCGTTCTTTCTTCTATTTGCCTTTGGCGTTTCTTCTTCTCTGCCTTGCCTCTTGTCCTTGGCTGCAGAGCTTCCTTCCTTCTTTCTTGCAGCGGCTAAGAACCTGTGTCCTGCACACACTAGGCACAGCAAAACCTACCCTTCTACATGCGCATCTCTCTTTCTCTCTATGTATAACAATCTCAGCATGCTCTCCCAGAGCTGGTTAAACGGGTCGGATCGTGCGCCCGTGACCAGGTGCACCGGCGTGAGGGTGGTGCGCGAGGTGTGCTCGGGACAAGGTTGGGTCGGGTCACGCCTGATCCGTGAGGTTAAACCACGTTCCAGGCGCAGTGTGATGGTGAGAGACCTCACCCCAAGTGTAACTGGAGGCGAAGAGGCTATTTCACAAAAACAATTTAAAGGGTGTGCGTGCGTCGTGGCTTACCGATGTGGGACTAAAGCCCACTGCTGTTCTTCGCGCACCCGCAGCCGATCGCGCCTTCAATTCCTCAACTGCAGGCTCTGTTGGCTTCACCTGCTGGGTCAGCTCCCTTCGCACGACCTCCCCAAATTCGCAGCACCTGTAGCCTTGCGGTCCTGAAGCCTGGAGCGAGCTTGGAGCTTCGTCGAGTCGTCGTCAATGGCGGCCGGAGCGTGGAATCTGTCAGACACGAAAATGGCCTCGCGGCCTAAATAGATCACCAGGGGACCTTCGCCGTGTCACGGCGAAGGTGATCAGCTATGTGGCAGGCAGCGAGGCGGCCTAGGCATGAGTGCCTAGGTCGCTCTATGGTCGGACGGGTGGGTGTGTTCGAGGGGTTGCTGTGGTGGTGTGGCGAGGCTGTGGATGAGTGGAGGGTGCTCAGTGAGATGAGGCGGAGGTTATGTGATGGTCGGCGAGACATGTGGGGCTGCGGTGCGATGGGAGCGTCTCACCGGAGGGTGGCTGGAGATGAGGAAGGTGGAGGTGAACAAGAATGGTCGAGGGTCGATTGAGTGAAATAAAGTGGAAAAAGAAAGAGGGGAAAATGGGGAGTAGTTCTAACTTACTTGCAGGGATGAAGGGGGCCGGAGAGGCGGGCAGTCGTATTGACTGCCACCGAAGAAGAAGCACCCAGAGGGAGAGAGCGGCGACGAGCAAGTGAGCAGGGAAGCGTGCGCTTGGTGCGGCGCGACGCAGGAAGACTAGACGAAGCAAACTCTGCTGCTGGTGTGGCAGTAGAGCGACGAGAAGGAGGAGGAGTGGCCGCCGGAGCTTGCGGGTTTCCTGTCGGAGAAGGAAGAGAGGAAATTTTGAGAGATTCTCCGCCAAGACAAGCTTGAGATCTCGCAGAGGGTTGGAGGTCTTTTATAGGGGTTGGCCGAACTTTCTGGTGCGTGGAGGGTAGGCCTTTGGCCACTGCTGTCTTGCCAGAGAAGGAAGGTGGTCGAGACCCAAAATTCTCGTGCGTTCGCACGAGAGTTTGGAAAGAAATCAGAGATCAAGATCGGGCTTAGATGGAAGGGGATTCCTCAGAGAATCTCCCTTCCAATTCTGGGAGGCGATCTCTGAGGAATTTGAGCGTATCCCCCCTGTCAACCTCACCGGAGAAGAATCTTCCCCAATAATGGTGTAAGGACCTTATTGTAAGATCGGCGAAAAATATAGGGGGGTTATTGTGATAGTTTTCAAAAGATAGGGACCAAAATGTGATTGGGTGTACTAAATTGCAAAGTAGGTCAAGATGACCTCCCCTTAGGTCCAAATTTTGGTACAAACCTAATTTGGACCTAAGGAATCTAATGGGGAAGTTGGATTTTAGGTTTGACCACGTTTGACTGGATATTTTGCATAAAAACCCAATTTAGGTCAATTGATGAGCTAGGACCCTACTCTAGGTCAAACTAGGTTCCAGAGGCCAATTTGAATGTTCTAAACCCTAGGGGATATTTTTCCATGATTTTTAGAGGGTTTACTTGATTTTTATTCTGACCGAAACCTTATTGAATTAAGCGGGTTTGTTTTAGGGTTACTAAATGTCATTTAATTCCTAGATTACACATAAACCCATTTCTGATTGATTCAACCCACTTTTTATCTCATTTAGACCATTTGACCTTTGCTTTGTCCCTGAGAAATCCCGTTTATGTACTGCAATGGTAAAATTGCAGTTTTAACCTTTATTTCATGTTTTCTTCTCAGAACACTTATTCCTCCAATTAAACCCTCTTCTAAGTCATGTAGGAGCTTTTATTCTCTTTATTAGGTCAAAATGAGCTAGTTATGGCTCATGATGAGAGATGAGCTAAACTCAGCTAAGTTGAGTTAGATTTGAGCTGACATGAGCTAGGGTGAGCTAAGATAAGCTCTCTTGAGGTGCCATTCAGCTGAGATGAGCTGAATGGAGCTAGGATGAGCTAACCCTAGTTTAGGTGAGCTGGATCTGGCTGAGTTCCAGCTGGTTTGGGCTTCACCTTCACCAATTGCCTTCCTGAGTGCTAGGGTTCTAGAGATTTGGCAATCTGCTTACACCTAACACTCACAAAAACATATCAAAAAGACAACAAAAAGGTAAAATGCACGCCTAACCTAATTGATGCCTAAATGCAACCCAAAAAACCCATTTGCGGAGCAAAATCCTAAGAGCTAGGTTTGTTTTAATGCATAAGAATGATGATAAACTAGCGTTTATCAGTGCTTAGGTTGGACATCCTCTAAGTCAAAGATGTCATAAGGGTCTTGGTAGAAGGTTGGGAGTTTTAGACAAATTGGAACCCTTAGACTCGGTCTTTTGCTTCCTCCGAAATTGACTTCCCATATCAATATTTCCTAACTCCTATCCTCCTCATTCAAACCTTCAAATTCCAGGACCTCCTGTATATTAATCACCTCGTCTGAATTTTCCAAGTCTAAAAGATGTAACTGAATCAAAATGGACTTGGGTTTATCAAAATCAAAATCTTCAGTAAGCTCAAAGGGGTGTAATTGAGGAATGGGGCTTTGAATTGAATCCTTCATGAAATCAGGATCTGAATCTGCCATGCGAGCCCCAACAGGATCCAGTTCCTCAATTTCAAGGCCATCAAATGATTTATCGAATTCCTCAGGCCCAATTGTCTCACTAAAAACGTGTTCTGTAAACTCACGTGAGACTTCGCATAATGATTCTTCACCTTCAGAATGAAAGAAATCTAAATTTACATTAATGTATGTCTCAAAATCATCAATCACTTTCTGATCCATGGAGACATACGTTTCCTTGTACCCCAGCTCAAGGATCTCAGGTGAAAAGATCAGTTCATCTTTAATTAGTTTCTCTAGACCAATCTGGTCAATCCCAATCTCGTAACACGTGTCCCCTCCAACAGGTTTTTTAGCGGGTTTTGACATTGGCTCTCCTGAAGGGGGTTCATCCTTGGAATCATCCCAAGATTGAACTAAAGCAATTACAAATCTCATCCTCAATTTAGATAAATTCCCAAGTAAAAGCTCACCCGGGCCCTTATCCTTAACATTCTGGAACCAATCCAACAAATACTTGTTAAGATCGTCAATCATTTCAATCAGGGGCTCCAATTCTTCACCTCAAGGTGTTCGCTAAGCTTTAAAGGATTGTATAGTATTCCTCAAGTTAGCCAACACCTTCTCTTGGACCTAGTTAACCTGAACCAAATGGTTTGGTTCAAGGTTGGGCGAGTTTGGGTTCAGTGTAGGGTAATCAACGAATTGAGGATCTTGATATCCTTCCTGATAATAGGTCATTTCAAGTTGTTCATAAGGTGGTGATGACCTAAAGGCAGTGTATTCTGGGGAGGGGTAAGGATCGGTGTATCCTTCTTGATTGTAGATCATATTTGGTTGTCCAAATGAGGGCGGTGATCTATAATCGATGTAACTCAGAGAAGGATAAGAATCAAGATCATGGTGTCCAGGGTTAGACCCTGAACACGGAGGTCTGGAACTGTATCCCTAATCAGGATTATCCCAACTAGAAGATGGATGGGAATAAGTCTAGTTGAAATAATAATAATTTTTGGAATAAGTAGTGGTAGGAGGGTAGGAGTGGAAGTGCGAATAAGATGTGGAAGGATCCATGACAGAACGAGAGGAAGAAAGGTGCCCTGCAATACAAACAAACAAACCTGTCCTTAAGTGGACTAGCCTAAAGACCTACAGACTCCCAGAACCAGTCTTGAGATTAATAAACGATTTGATCTACTTCTTTCCGATCAATCCAATCAGTTAGAGGGAGGGACTGGGGAGAAGGTTCTTCCTTTAGCTTGCACCTCAGGTTCCTAGTGTACCCCCCAGCCGCGATCGTTTGATTCTACTCCCCTCGCTGGACATCAGATTGAATGGTAGAAACAGACTATTCAAAAATAATCTCGGTTTGGGCTCCGAAGAGCAAGTCCAATCCTTAGAGCCAACGTGATTACACAGCAATCATGCAACCTAAAACACCTAAATTGAGCTAGATTCTAGCATAACTTCAAGTCAATGCATGCATAAGCATCGTAATTCGCATACTAGTTAATTTATTAGTCATATAGATAATATCATCATTTTATGGCCTAAAAGAGATGATTTTAATCGCAGATGATTCAAAGCCACAGATGTCAGATCAGACTAGACAGATCTGATCAGAACAACAACGGAGTCCAACGGTTCCGAAATCGTCCCGATCAGACAACTAGAGCATCGTGTATAGTCCATAGAAGAACAGAGATCATGGAGCCAAAGGGAAAAGATCCGGACCTCAGATGACAAATCCAATTGCACGGATGGATCCGGATTGACGTTCGTAGTCCAATGGTGCAGAAATCAACTTAATTGGAGGCCTATGTCATCAGATATAAAGAGAAGAAGAACGAACAGCCACGATGGTGCCACATGGCACCATCGCAGCCGCCCCTCGCCATGCCCCCAACTCTTGAAGGCACCTCTCCTCGCAGTAAAGGTCGTTGGATCTTCATCCAACGGCCATCAGTGCGCCACGTCGCCACCCAAATTTTATTAGTATAAATATAAACAAACAAGTACATATGATAAAGAGTTTGCGCAACGCATTGGCTCACGCGCGCGTGCACGTAAGTGTGGGACGCGGGTTCAAGTATTGTGCTGCGCAAATTGATGCGGCATCGACGGACGGGTGCGTGTAGGTGCAATTGCGCGATCTGACAGCGCACAGTGCTCCATGTGGCATGATTAGAGCGCATCATGGGCGGACGCATGATTGCGTGTGTTGTTGCGAGATCAGGAAGGTGTGAGAAGCGCACGTAGGATTTGAAAGGCGTGATGAGCGCGCAATTTGAAGGCATGCAGGGCAAGGTGAAAATGCGAAGGCGTAGGTGAGCGGGAGCCGTGCGATGAGGATCTGAGGGCGCACAGCATGCCACGTGTCGCCACCAGAACGAATCCGAGCATGGAAGGCCTTTTGAAGGTTATTTTTAGGCAAAATCAAAGTCGTTGATCTCCCGATCAACGGATCTGGTTAGCCAAGGGGTTGTTGCACAAGATTAAGGGCTGAAATATCCTTTTTGCCCTTTACAAAAGCTATAAAAGAAGGCCCAGGGCCCCCAGTTGAAGCATCCACTTAGCATCTCTCTTTCATCAACTCCAGACATCCTGTCTTCTCTGCAATTCTCCGTCTCCTCTATAACTCCACTTTGACTTCATCCCGGCACTCTGGATCTGAGGTGCTGCCTCATCTCGCACAAGCATCTCGCAAGCGGCGTCGTTTCTTTGCCACTTTCTTCTATCCCTCTCTCTCTCTCTCTTTCTCTCTATCTATCTTTACTTTTTGCATAGCAATTTCTATTATGAAAAACTCTTTATCAATGCAATGAAATCTGATCATATGAATATTTGATGCATCTCTATACATATATACATATATAAATATCTTGTTAGAACTAGTTTCATTGAAAATCTTCCTTTAAAAATCGAGATTGCATCCCTGCGAACGACCCGGTACTCATCGGTTTTATAAATATTATTTGTCGTCGTGTTTTCGCACTATACTACAACTAAACAACATTTAAAATACGAATCACTTGCTGAACAAGTTGGCACCATTTCTGGAGAGGCAACGGAAATGTTTGAAGCTTTTCAGTATGGATCTGAGATTTCTAACTCGCTACATTTTTTTGTTGATTTCATGTGTGCAGGAAATGGAGAAATCTGAACTAAACACGACAGCGGAGAAAGTGCGAGTTCGAATTTTGGGTAAGTGCCCATAGGTTAGATTAGTTAGATTTAGAAAGTTTAGGATTTGCTTGAACCCTCAGATTAGTTAGAATTTGCTTGTGTGAAAAAAAAATTCTCTCTTGATTTTCAGGCTGAAATAAATTTTCATTTTAAAAATTCAATTCCCAAATATCCGCATGTCAAAAAACTATAAAATTTTTACTAGACGTGGATTTCAAAGTTAGGAACAACATATCCAAAATTCGTACAAATTGGAGTTATATAAAAGTTTTAAAATTTCGTACACTGATATATTATCAATACAGATTTTGTTCTTAATTTTTCAGAGTTCAAAATATCATAGGAATTTTTATGCAACTAATTGAAGTCAAGAATTTTAGAAAAATTTGAGAAAAATATTTCTTGCACACTTGATTGCAAGGATTATCTAATCACCAACTGAGGGTCAAAACAGATTGCAAAACCCCCAATACACATTAAATCTAAAAAAAATAGAAAACGTACATTAAAATTCTTGAAAAAATATTTTATGAGTGCCTAGTTAGTGGTGCAAGAAGTCGAATTGATTTCATTTCTTGGGTCACATCACTCATCATTTTGGACTTAAAAGAATCATTTAGAAATATCTGTGCATAGGGTTTCACTCTAAGGATAAAGCACACCTACATTTCCATACTTAAAGGAAATCTATCAAACAAATTGGGATTTGCAAAAATTTTGTGTGCCTCATCAGAACCTTGATTGAAATTATCTAATCAAGTGAATCCTAAAATTCATTAACACAAGCATTTGAATCTTAAAAGATACTTCATCATAAGAAATTGCTTGTGAACCTTGTTTGCTTGAGCACTTCACATCTCTGAAATCAATCTTAAGGGCAAACACCCCCTAACGCCCATCATATTCCAAAAGCACATCGAACCCAAATCTAAAATTGAGTAGACATGCCCAAGGTAGGATTAATAGACTTGGGGACTTGAAACTAGATTTGGCTAAGGTCAAGGCCTTATCTACTTGGACCCACTGGTGACAAGAAAGGTCGGTGCGGTAACCACATTAACCTTTAGTGGTGTCCCGCTGTGCGGGGTATCCTAAGGGGTCCCACCCTTTTGGCCAGCCAAGTAATTCAAGGGTTGATCTAACCCAGTCGTGTTTTGGGGAGCCAAGATCAGGTCTAATTAGGGTTGATACTCTAAGGACCAGTTTGATTGCTTGCATTGAGTGGGTGGGGTTTTCACTCATCTGGCTTCTCTCTCATCTATCGACATTCTTCTGGTACATGCAAGGTAGAAGATCTCAAAATCCTGATTTGCTACCACCATTAGAAAGAAATCCTAGGAGAAGACATATTTATCCAGGATCTGAATCTAAACCCTCTGCAATGGCTAGTCACCACGAGGAAGAAGAGATTGATGAAAAAAATCTGGATCCCCTGACTCTCTTACAAAGGCAAATCACTAAGCAGGGCCAGCATCATGACCAACAGACTGAAGTCATAGTGCAGGCCATCACTCGACTCCAAAATGGAAGGCCAGACCGGCCCCTCTGTGACTTCTATAACAATGTCTACTCTGTTTTAATTAGGGTTAGGTTTGAATGTGCTTTAGAATGTGATGAATCCTTCAATGATTAGATGTATTCAATGATTAGATAAACACCTTTATCTGGGTTGTGCCCTTAATGATTGATTGATATGTGTGTGTGTGTGCACAACCAATGGTTTTCAAGCAAATTTTTTTTTTGATGCGGTGAATTTTAGGGTTTCAATCTTGCTTGGTAGCTTTTAGGATTCAACTTTAAATGTATTCAATCAAGTTTAGTTGGCACACCAGATTTTGAAAGCATAAGTGAAGATGTTTTCCTTTAAAGCTTAAAAGAATGTCGAGTGCCTAGTAAATTCCTAGAAGTTGAACCTATTTGGCAGCTACTTGATGAGTTGATTTTAATTGAAGTAGTGCGGCACAAACAACTCAGACAATTAGCCAGATGCACCACTTAGTTAGGCACACAAGTAGTTACATAATCTGATTTCTACTCAGTTATGTGTTGGTGTGTATATCGATTCCAAAGATCGGGTTATCGGTTGAGTTTGAAAATCAAAAGAGGTTGTGTACCTCTATGAGATTTTTTTTTTTATTTTTCTTTTATATGTGGAGGGTGAGGCGGGTGGAGGTGACAAACAAACAATAAAAAACTAACCTTAGAGTTTATGCAAGCTCCTAGGTTAATTAGGGTTTGTGTTATTAGGTAATGGAATGAAATCTAGTGGGTAGGGAGGTGGAGGTAAATCTACAAACCCTTCAACAACACTTTACTCCAATCTGCTGCTTTTGCTTGCCTTGTAAGATTACCAACAATCTCAATAAGAAAGGAGAGAAGTGTGGTAAAAGATAAGTAAGGTGGAAAAATGCGAAAAATCAAAGAGCGTCGCCTCCCTAGCAATGGCACCAAAATGTTGGAGCGGAAAACGTACGCAAACAGGATTGAGTTTTGAAAACTCTTCAATGTAGTATGATTTGCGAAAAAATTCGTCAACAGGTAAATTTACCGAAACTCGAAAGAATTCCAGGTCGAACGTAGGGAGGTGGACGTCGATCTAAAATCCGTGATTATATTTTTTTTGGCATTTTGGTTTTATTATCACGAAGCAGATCAGCTGGTCGAATAGAATCTAAACTAGCTATCTACTTAAATAATAAAGAATAGAAGAAAAGGATAGAATATTACAAATAAAGAGAAAACAGAGATAGAATAAACACGGATTTCATTACCACAAACTGATGTTCATTACAATTACAACTACTCAGTACACTAGAAAACAGGAAATCTACACTAGAAAGCGATAAAAGAGAAGGTAACGAGAAGTTATCCTCCTCGACGGTTGCTTGGAGGACGAGCCGCAATGATCGAGCACCCAGACGAAGGTGGTGAGATGCGGGACGAAGGAGAACAAAGAGGAAGACGAAGAACGAGGCAGGAGACGTTGCAACGAGATCCGCTTCTTGAATGATGGTGAGAGGACCACCGCGAGATGCTCCATGAAGGAGGTGAGAAGGTGGAAAATTTGTATTTTTTTAACTCTAATGGAGCATCCCGAGTTTGGGACAAGCTCCTAGAGCTTTGGAGGGGTGAGAGAAGAGAGGAACGGATGAAGAATTCGTGTGGTATGGGTCTCCTTTTATGGTAGTAGGGATTGAGGGCAAAATTGACATTTCAAGCTTGAAACATTAAATGAGGGGGTCTTTGGTGACAGATTTAAGTGTCACTAAAGATCCCATGTCACTGAAGCTCCGCATGCACGCCCGCCTCCTCGTCTTTTGCGCACTCAACGCTTGCCCACGTCCTCACGATATCAACCGTCCGATCACGAGATTGAACAGCTTATAAGCTACTACGCCTCATCATGCGCCCACGCCAAATCGTGCATGCGCGATCGGCGCGCTCCAGGTGCACCACATGTCGCTCCATCCAGCCATTCGCCGTGCATCCAACGAATGAAATCAACTGTGCCTGCACTCATGCTGAATTGAGGCGCGCGAAGAGGCTCGAACCCGCGACCTCTATCTCGCCCGCAGGTGCATGACCGTTGCGCCAAGGCCGAGAGTTGGTCATGTTTTCCATCCAAAGCACGCATGCTTGTGGTCGTTGGATCAAGATCCAACAACCCAGATTTAGCGATCGTTTGAGGAGAAAGAGAGCAGTGGGCATTCATGGCCAGTATTGGGCGACTAAGACGGCGACATGTGGTGCCATCCTGGTCGTCCATCTTCTGTGACTTGTAGATGGTGCAACGGATGCCGGATTGGATCGATTTTTGCGTCGTTGGGCTACGATCGTCGATCCGAACCCATCCATGCAGTCAGATTTGTCATCTGAAGTATGAAGGTTTTACACCATCTTGGTCTTTGACTTATGATTTTCCTCGGACAATATCTGATACTACGGAAGTCCGATCGAGGCAATCTTGGAGTCGTTGAACTCCGATTGTCGCCCTGATCAGATCTATACGGATGGATCTTCCATTCGAGGCCCCGATAAAATGTCTCCCTATTACCTGACCATAAAAGGATACAATTAACCTAAATTTTATACAATCTAACCTAAATGCAAGATGATGCATGTTATGCAATATTTATAATGTATGATGCAACTCTACCCCTAAGAACGTGCAAAAATAGATGATTTATGTGATATAAACGTGTTTACATCACCTAATAATTTACTTATCAAAAATGCATGAATTATTCATCTTATAAATTTTAATGAACATCAAGTGAGACCATTTTTGGTGGTTATGAGGGGCAAAAAGTGCCCTTGGACTTAAAACTCTACACGAACCCTAAAAAAGGATCCAGCTACCCAGATATTAAGCAAACAGGCAGATCCGGCTTTGCCCGACCAGCCTATGCTCAGATGGATCCGAACTCGCCTTTATCCAGGCATATCCGGATAGGACCGACCAGCCGAAAGACCCAGGTTGACTGAAGTCAGAGAGGCAGCGATAACATCACTACGCCCACGTCAACAGCAACAAGGGCATTATCGGCACTATTAATAGCCAAGTAATGGACATGTCAGAGAATCCATGAGGACCATTGTGGAAGATCTTACGCTGTTAGGATATTTCCTATGCTATAAATAAGGAAAAGGGACCCTCAAAGGCCCTCTTCATTCAATCTAAGAAAGAGAAAAATAGAGAATTTGTATTACCTCTAATTCTAGTGGAGATTTGGGAGCATTGCCTTCCCCCAGACGTACACCCCTTGCAGTGGAATTGGGTCACCAATTCTGTTATCTCTTTTTTGTGATTGTCTATGTGTGATTGTTGAGTCAAATCATCCATTCACGAAGGAGCCCGATTAATTTACGCCATCTGTGGGAAACGATTATCATTCAATTTCGTTTCTATACTTCAAATCTTAGCTTTGGACCTGCTAACGCGCTTTCGTCAAAGATTAATAATGCATCATAGTATAACAATGAAAATGAATCACCACTTAAATTTATATGCTCGAAATTTGAGTTCCGAGGTCATCTCAGGGAGCAAAATAATCACAATGTACCACTAACCAATGAACATAATGAAGCATAGGAAGCTTTGATATAAAAAGAAATATATGCTCAATTTATTGCAATATCAAACTCCCAAAAACAAATACAAGTGTTTAAGTGACAAAATTATGATTCAAATAACTCAATAATTCATTGAATACTTTTATTAATGTCAGGCGACTTAAACTTCAAATTTGGACGTCTGAAATAAAGTTTGATAGAGCAAAAACCCCCTACACTACTCTCAGGCAAACCCTTTCCATTTCTCTTCAAACCAAACTTGATTCAGTCCCAGATGGAACACAATGAATCGGCCCAGGTTCTCGCCCAGGCACGCACCTGCATGTGTATGATCATTTGAAGGATGGGGGACCCGACCACCAGCATCTAGGGCAAGCAGCTAACACACGCAAATCATTATATATGCATTTCCAAATTAAAATTCTCTTATGTGGCACTATGCATGCTGCTTCTCCTTTGTTGCTCCTGCGTGGGGTTGCTCTGATCAATTGGAGCTAGAGCTGGCATTGGTTCGTCAAATCAAGGGTCCAAATGAGTCCCCCGTGCTGGTCTGTGGCTATTGGAGGTGGTGGCGAGGCGATTGGTCTTTGGACGACATCGGTCGGTGATGAAGATGACGACAGCGATGATGAGAGACTTGCGAGAAGAATACGAACCTAGGGTTCCCGTTAGATACTTAGGAAACTCCGCCGTGGTGAGGCAGCGCGAGTGGTGGTGGCGAGGTAGTTGGTTGGGGTTCGAATGTGGCTAGACAGTGAAGCCCGATGTAACTCCAATGATCGGAGTCAAGGATGGAGTTAAAGGAGATGTGAGGGGCAATTAAACACGGCAAAAGGGTTCTAAGGGTGAGGGTGAACTTCTGTCATGCTTAATTAAGGCAGAGGAAGATGGAGGATGTTCGACGATGAAGGTGGTTGTGGAGGTGGTAGATGGAGTCGGAGGAGGGGAAGAACGGGGACGAGACTTTACCTAATCATAATTCAGATTTATATATATATATATGTATAAAAACCCTAACCAAATTTATCTATTGGATGAACAGAGAGAGGTTGCCGATTTAACCATCGGCGAGGAGGAAGAGGGGGAAATTAAAGCCGACGAAGGAGGAGCCAAGCTTCGCGTGAAGCTTCGTAGACATCTGAAGGAGGGAAGCCCTCTACCTATTATACGTGGTAGAGGGTGAGAAAGTACGTCGAGGGAGCTCTGAGGTGCTTCGGATTACCACCGAAGAAGAAGAGGAAGAGGGGATTTGACAGTCAATCGAGCACGAGGTTGACCCGAAGAGGTTAAGGCCTCTTTATAGAAGACACTCCGCACTTGAGCAAGCCAAGAATAACAAGTTTTGACTTGCTATTTGGTTGATTTTGAGGTCGTGGATCTCAAGTTTGCCGACGTTGATTCCAGCAATGATTGGTCTTGATGAGATGCTCAAACGATTGGTTGTGAACTGTAGGTCAATCTAGCCAAATTTGGCGAGATTTAGTCTTGATTTGATCCTCCAAATTGAGGATCAAATCTATACAGTTTGGATTTAGGAGTCTGCCCTTTCGTCTTTGAGTCGGGGAAGAAGCTAATGGCGGTAGGGGATGGAATGAGAGAATCATCAAAAGTTAGGGGCTTGGTTGTGATACAAATTGAAACTTAGGGGTGTTTGTGTAAGAGATAGAAACTTATGGGTTAAAATGCAAACTAGGTCAAGATGGACTTTGATTGGGTTCAACTTTTAGAATCAACCTAATTTGAACCCAAGGAATCTAATGATGACCTCAAATTTAGGTTTTGACCATGTTTGGCTAGGTAATTTACATAGAAGCCTAAAGCAAGGTAAATTCCCACCTAAGTCTCTATTTTTTTATCAAAAAGGGTTTCTCCGATCAAAGTGAAGGTTCCAAACATCTTATAATATTTTTTAATGATTTTTAGGAGGTTTAGATTATATCTGTTTCCATTAGAACCCATTTAATTGAAGTAAGGTTGTAATTAGGGTTTTTATTAATAAAATAATCCTTAAAACGTAGAAACCCTATTTCAGTCAGTTCAAGCCCACTTCTTGGGAAATTAATCTCGTTTGACCTTAAATTAAGCCCTAATTAACCACTTAGCTAATCTGCATTTGTGATTAGGTGTTAAAATAACAGAATTAGCTTCTTTTCTTGTCTTCTTAGATTAAATTCAGAATGGAGTTTTGACCCTTACATGAACATTAAGAAGCATTTATTACTTGATTTTGGATAATTTAAGCTAGTTATGACAGATGATGGTGTTACCATCAAATCCCTACAACTCACAATTCCTCTCGCGATGATCTTGAGAAGGCACCGGCGTAAGCGGAATCAAGCATCTCAGTGTCCAAGAGACGTCCCCAGCCTGCCGAGCCCAACAAGGAGAAGCCAGCTCAACCTAGCCAGTTATTTGAGGTTCCTGGGTGAGATCTCCTCCCCGAGATGCAAGTGAGGGAAAAATAGTACGAGGCCAGATTAGTGGCTCTGCAGGCTGAATAGCAATCAGTCTCCAACAAACTCCTTGAGATCAAGCAGATCAAGGAGTTAGGCAAAATCTAGCCGATGGAGCCCCAAAGTTCGAGCCCTAAAGACGAATAATAAAAGTGCCGTCATATGGTGGAAAAGGAGAATGCCCGCCTGTGTGAACAGCTTGACAAGCTAAAACATAAGCTTAGTAGCCAGAAAAGGGAAGTTCCTCTCAGCTCACCAATAGCTCCCCGCCCGCCATCATCGAGGGAGCAGTCCGGGGCTCAACCCATGGGGACCAACGGTGGAGGCTCAATACCTGAGATTGTTCGCCAAGTCACCCTAGCAATGAGGGGTATACACCCACGTGCTTACGTCACCACCTACCCTTTCACTGAGTAGGTAATGACGGCCCCCTTGTCAGAGAAGTTCAAGCAACCCATGATGGCTCAGTATGACAAGACGATAGACCTCAACAACTTCGTTGGGAGTTACCGCCAAATGATGCTGCTGCACGGTTGTCCTAATGGAGTACTCTGTCGAGTATTTTCATCTTATCTGTTCGACATGGCCCATGAGTGGTTCAATGAGCTGCCGGCGGGGCAGATCACCTACTTCCAAGAACTGGCAGATAAATTTTGCTAGTACTTTGCAAGGCAACAAAAGGTTAAAGACAACTTAGAGAGGTGGTTGGAAATCCAACAACAAAAGAATGAATCTTTTCGATCCAACCTGGACCGATTCAAGGGTTAGTACTTCAAGTGCAAGAGGCCTTACGATGACATAGCCATCCAATACTTCAAGTCAGGCCTCCTAACCCAAAGGTTTTGGTATGACATCGACGACTTCCTGCCTAGAGATATGGCAGAGTTGTGGGATAAAGCTATGAGATTCGCAGAACAGAATGACTCTTTCCGCTCCCGTAACTGGTTGGCTAAAGGATATGGAGATGATCTCAGTCCCGTTGAAAAGAAGAGGGCCTCGAGAGACCCGACTCTTGTATCCATCAGTGGAGGTAGTTGTTGGTGCTAGAGCACCGCGATCGTTTATTTTGATGATAACAAAACACATGTCATTTAACATTTGCACTTGAAGTCTTAGATTTCAAGTCAATTACAAATGGAGACGTGATTAGATGGAGTTCGAGCTTGCATCCAGGATGGATGGGAGGAGCTTGATGGAGAACAGAGGAGATTCGCGTGGAGCGATAGCTTGAAGATGGAAGGACAAGAAGAATAGGATATAATTCTGTTTATCGCTTTACATGTACTTTTGTCTTTATTTCCTTGCTCTTTATTTTATTACTTAGATTCATGTTAAAGAGCCTCAAATAACCCTAACAGTAGTCCTAGGAACACCTGCACAACCCTAGGATACTTAGGTTTTCTGTAGAGAACTTAGAAAACCAATATAGGGTTCAAACAGCCTTTACAGACATCTAATCTGAAAATCAGACGTCTGATAAATACTTTTAAGACATCTGACTACTGTCTCAGACGTCCAATTATGTTTAGGCTGGACTGAGTTAGTTCTATCTGATGAAATCAAACGTCCAGACCTTAGTCCAGACGTCTTAGAAGACGTCTGATGGTTTTGCTAGATGTCCAATTAGTGGACCGTTGGCTGCCTTATAAAGTCTGAAGGAGATGACCGTTAGGGCCTTATCAGACATCCGTAAGTGTTCCCAGACGTTTGATACATGATCGTTTTGCCTCGGCTAACCCAAAATCTCTTCTCAGAGATTTTCTAGCTGTTGCACTCTCTTGGAAATCCATTCCCGCAAAAAAGTAGGTTTCCAGATGTCCAGACATAGTTCCAGACATCCTGTATGTCGTTTGATGACAATTCACTAGAACCCTGTTTAGATCTGATTCAAGTCAGGAAAGAAACCCGCCTAAAATCAGATGTCTAACTTTGTTCCCAGACGTCTTAAACTGGTTTTCCAGACGTCCGATGCCAGGATCAGATGTCTGATAACCCTGTCAGTGTAATGATTAACCTTGATTTTGGCTTGATTTTCTTAGAGCTTGCACCCAACGGCTATGGAAGCCTTCCAAGGCCTTCCAAAGCCATCTTAAGGCCTCTATAAATAGAGGGAAACCTTTGCCACTCAAACACACATCTAGAAACACCAAGACACACATAGCAACATACTTTCCACTCTTTTGTGTCTAAGAAAAGCTCAAGTTCTACATCTAGAGAGCATCAATCATTTGCGCACCCGTTCTCCCACCATAGTTTACAAGAGAAACGAAGTGCTACCACGTGGTTCACGCATCCGCGTCGTTGACGCACTTCCACCAAACGGAAGCATCCTTACTCCTATAGAAGCCTAGGTTAAGATTATCTTTGTTGGCTCTATAGGACTATTTGTAATTTACTTTGTTATTTGGTTGGGTATTCGCTTTGCGAATTCACGTCACCTTCGTGAGACAAAATCCTTCTCGTGAAGAGAAGGTGTTTGAGGTACGCTACCCTCGTATAAAGTAGCGTGGTTGTAATTGAGGTTGTACTACCCTCGTTTAAGTAGTACGTTAGTTGATTTGATCAACTTGGTTGATCGAAAAATCCTAACTCGAGAAGGTTAGATGGTGGTTCTCACCCGGTTTGGGTTCCCACCTAAAAATAATTGTGTACATTGTGTGATTGCTATTTCTGTGAGATTGTTATATTTATAATTCTGCATTATTTTTACGTCACGTTGATCTGACCCCCTCCAAGTAGGGATTTACAATTAGTATCAGAGTAGGTTCTTGTTGTTTCGGCGTAACAACCAAGCAAGAAGATCCGATGGAGGGAAGCGTCACCACCACCAGAATTGTCGAGGGGCAGTCCATCGTCCGACCGCCTTTCTTCGACGGAAACAGCTACGGCTACTGGAAATTACGGATGAAGATGTGGCTTCAAGCCACCGACTTCGCATTATGGGAACGTTGTGAGACCCCATACGAAGTCCCGGAGAAACCAGAGAGAGGCTATTTGCAGCAGCAAACCCGCGAGCTTTCCCTCAATGCGAAAGCTATGAATGCGTTATACTGCGCCCTTAGCCCGGAGGAATTCAACCGTATATCTCAGTGCGCCACTGCATACGAGGTATGGCATACTTTAGAAGTTACACACGAAAGTACGACTAAGGTAAAGTCTTCTAAAATTAATTTACTTTCACAAGAATTTGAATCATTTTCTATGAAGACTGACGAATCTTTAAGTGAGATGAACACTTGATTCACTCTCATAGTAAATAATTTGAAAGCTTTAGGGAAGACCTTCATCAAGGGGGAGCTTCAAGGAAAGCCACTTCATTCCCTTGGACCAGAATGGGAGTAGAAGGCCACTGCGATTGAGGAGGCAAACGAGGTGGAGGAGCTTAACATGGAAGATCTCCTAGGCAATCTAATGGCCTACGAGACAAAGTTGAAGCAGAAGAAGAAGGATACACCGAAGCCAAAATCGAAGAAGACTCTCTCCTTCAAAGCTACATCGGATAGCGAGGTAAGTTCCGACGATAAAGACTTTAAAATTTTACTTAAAAAGTTTTTCAAGTTGTGTAGGGAATCAAAGAAGAAGGAGGAGAGCCCGAGACATTGCTACCACTGCAACGAGAAAGGGCATCTACGACCAGAGTGCCCTCTTCTCAAGAAGGAGAAGAAGAAGGAAAAGGAGAAGAAGTCTAAGAAGAAAGCATTCCAAGCCACTTGGGACGATTCAAGCTCAAAGGAAGCTGAGGAAGATCCCGAGGAGAAGGAGCCCGAGTGCTTTGGTTTCATGGTTATAGGAGAAAGCGACAGCAAAAGCGGAAGCGAATCTGAGGACGAGGTAAGTTACGATTTACAAAATGCTTTTAATGAGCTATTTGAAATTAGTAAATCACTTAAAATAGAAAATAAAAATATTAAAAAGAACCTTAGCTTTCTTAAAAATGAAAATGAAAGGTTAGAAAAATAACTTAAGGATCTAGAAGCTAGTCCTAAGGATAATAACTTGTTATTAGAAAATAAAAATTTAATCAATGAAAATACTAAATTTATTGAGGAAAATGTTAGTCTAAAATTAGAAATTTCTGATTTAAAAACTAAGATGAATATTATAGAAAATGAACTTGCATGTCTTAGGGAGAGATCAAATAATTTGATAAATAAGGTAGATAACTTATATAGCCCTAAGGTTGAGAAAGGATCTTTGTCAAGGAGACCCGCTCGTAGATCCGGATCCAAGCTCACTTGGATACCGAAGAAAGACTTAGAATCTTGTTTTGTAGGTTTCAAGGGTGACTATAATACAAGAGAATGGGCCTATAAGCTCAAGGCTGGTCAACTCGTGTTGGGAGAACCAAGGAGTAGACCAAGGAGGAGAATGAGAAGACCGACGAGACGGCGAACAAACGATGGACCCGCCGAACGTCGACTGCCAGACTAGAGATCAACGTTGATGCCCGGCCTCCAAGCTACAAATGGGAGCCCCATCCGATGTGGCATCCACCACCACCATTTGGGCCATTTTATTGGCCATGGTCGGTGAGGTAAAACCCCTTTTACCCTATCTTTGTTTATCATTAGCATATAGATAGGGGGAGTTAAAAACTATGAGCTAATTGTCAATTGTTAAGGAGGAGATGTAAGTTAGCTAAATTTCCTTTAGTAAGGGGGAGAAGAATAATAGCTATCTTGTTGTTACAAAAAGGCGGAGGACATTACTCTTTGTTAAAAGAAATTCAACTCATTCATAGAAGAGCATGTTTTAAGGGGGTGTTATAGGAAATTTAAAATCAATTAAACCTTTTTGATAATGTCAAAAAGGGGGAGGATTTTTTGCATTATTGTTTATGGTTTTGTCATTATCAAAAAGGGGGAGATTGTTGGTGCTAGAGCACCGCGATCGTTTATTTTGATGATAACAAAACACGTGTCATTTAACATTTGCACTTGAAGTCTTAGATTTCAGGTCAATTGCAAATGGAGACGTGATTAGATGGAGTTCGAGCTCGCATCCAGGATGGATGGGAGGAGCTTGATGGAGAACAGAGGAGATTCGCGTGGAGTGATAGCTTGAAGATGGAAGGACAAGAAGAATAGGATACAATTCTGTTTAACTCTTTACATGTACTTTTGTCTTTATTTCCTTGCTCTTTATTTTATTACTTAGATTCATGTTAATGAGCCTCAAAGAATCCTAACAGTAGTCCTAGGAACACCTGCACAACCCTAGGATACTTAGGTTTTCTGTAGAGAACTTAGAAAACCAATATAGGGTTCAAACAGCTTTTACAGACATCTAACCTGAAAATCAGACGTCTGATAAATACTTTTAAGACATCTGACTGCTGACTCAGATGTCCGATTATGTTTAAGTTGGACTGAGTTAGTTCTGTCTGATGAAATCAGACGTCCAAACCTTAGTCCAGATGTCTTAGAAGACATCTAATGATTTTGCTAGATGTCCAATTAGTGGACCGTTGGCTGCCTTATAACGTACTAAAGGAGATGACCGTTAGAGCCTTATCAGACATCCATAAGTGTTCCCAGACATCTGATACATGATCTTTTGCCTCAGCTGACCCAAAATCTCTTCTCAAAGATTTTCTAGCCATTGCACTCTCTTGGAAATCCATTCTTGCAAAAAAGTAGGTTTCCAGACGTCCAGACATAGTTCCAGACGTCCTGTATGTCGTCTGATGATAATTCACTAGAACCCTGTTTAGATCTGATTCAAGTCAGGAAAGAAATCCGCCTAAAATCAGACGTCTAACTTTGTTCCCAGACGTCTTAAACTGGTTTTTCAGACGTCAGATAACCCTATCAGTGTAATGATTAACCCTAATTTTGGCCTGATTTTCTTGGAGCTTTCACCCAACAGCTATGGAAGCCTTCCAAGGCCTTCCAAAGACTTCTTAAGGCCTCTATAAATAGAGGGGAACCTTGGCCACTCAAACACACACCTAGAAACACCAAGACACACATAGCAACATACTTTCCACTCTTTTGTGTCCAAGAAAAGCTCTTGCTCTCCAAGCTCAAGTTCTACATCTAGAGAGTATCAATCATTTGCACACCCTCTCTCCAGCCGTAGTTTACGAGAGCGACGAAGCGCTACCGCGTGGTTCACGCATCCGCGTTGTCGACGCACTTCCACCAAACGGAAGCATCCTTACTCCTATAGAAGCTTAGGTTAAGATTATCTTTGTTGGCTCTGTAGGACTATTTGTAATTTACTTTGTTATTTGGTTGGGTATTCGCTTTGCGAATTCCCGTCTCCTTCATGAGACAAAATCCTTCTCGTGAAGAGAAGGGGTTTGAGGTACGCTACCCTCATATAAAGTAGCGTGGTTGTAATTGAGGTTATACTACCTTCGTTTAAGTTGTTCGTTAGTGGATTTAATCAACTTGGTTGATCAAAAAATCCTAACTCGAGAGGGTTAGGTGGTGGTTTTCACCCGGTTTGGGTTTCCATCTAAAAATAATTGTGTACATTGTGCGATTGCTATTTCTGTGAGATTGTTATATTTATAATTCCTCATTATTTTTACGTCACGTTGATGTCACCCCCTCCAAGTTGGGATTTACAGTAGTCACTTCAACAAGTGGAAGGCTAACTTCCATGATCAGAGAAGCGACCGGTCCGTTAAGTGCCAAAACAATGGACCTCGCCAAACCAGGCTGAAGTTTTTTGAAAAGTACACTCCCTGGCCCTGAACCTGGCAGACGTGTTGCGGAGGTCTGGTCCACGAACAAAGACCTACTGTCCCCACCAAAGCCTCTTAAGAAGAGGGCTGAGTCCAGGCCCTACTGCAACTACCACAGGGCTTAGGGACATGCTACCGAAGACTACCGAGATCTACGTGGCCAGATCTAGTCCCAGATCTAGCACGAAAACTTAGCCCATTTCGTTAAGCGAAATGAGAGCCAAGATAAGGGAAAGAGACCATTGGAGTGTCCAAAAGATTACCACAAGGAGAAGCTCCAGCAGCTCTTCATGGAGTCAGCATGGTCCTTGCCTTGGACCAAGAGCCAGACGAGTTAACGGCCCGCCAGATTAAGTAGGAGGTATCTCCTTCGCTTCCCCCGACAGAATACCACCGTCAGGTCCTGGGGGCAATAGCCACGTTACCCCAGAATGCTCATCTCTCGCCGTTTGAACCCAAGGGTGCGGAGGTCGAGGTCATTTTCATGGTTAACATCGCCCCAAGTCAGCAAGCCACCCCCTCTGGATCGGCTCCTCACAGTGCGTTCCCTACTCTTTAGTGGGGTGAGAGAGGTTCCATCAAGCAGGCAGTCTCCAGGCTCTTTGCCTCTCTGCCTAACCCGATAGAGCATAATGACCCACACTTGGTAACTCTCTTAATGGTAGGCCAGCTACAGCTCAGGCTCTTGGTGGACGAATGCAGTGCCGTCGATGTCCTCTTTTCGAAGATGCTACTTAAGTTCGACTTTAAATAATAGCACCATTCCCCATCAACTCACCCAATTGTGCGATTCGGCAATCACAGGGTGATGCCAAAAGGGAAAATCAGCCTTCCCTTGTCCGTCTATGACGGAGATAGGCATCTCAACAACACGACCACATTCATAGTGGCTGGGTTGACGGCGGCATTTGACGGCATCGTTGGTCGTCCAACAACCCATGCATTCTACCTTATCCCCTCATCATATTTCCAATTTATGCTATTCCAAACTCCTCGAAGTGTAGGAATAGTACATGGGGATTAAACGGCCGGACAAGAACTCCTAAGGTTTGAGCTGGATCGGTCCATGGAGCCAAGACCCTCCAATCCTTAGAAATAGAGGAAGAAGAGAAGCCAAGTCCAGACGATCCAGCAGGAAACAACTCCGACTAATCCGCCAGCGAGTTCGGAGCTCCAATCAGGCTCTTCAGCCATGTCTATCTAGCTGTATCCTGACGACGCTACCAAGCTTAACAAGGTCAGAGCGTACCTTGATCCCTTCGAGGTTTAAGAGTTATTACTCCTGCTCAGGACCAATGCAAATGTCTTCGCTTGGTTCGCCAATGACTTGTCGGGTGTGGACCCATCCCCAATTCAGCACCACGTCAATATTTAGGCAAGCGCCCGAGTAGTCAAATAGGTGCGTAGACACAAGTCAGCTGAACAGTGGCAAATGGCTGAGGCTGAAGTCCAGAAGCTCATTGAAGCCAGCTTCATCGAGGAGTCCTTATACCCGGCATGGCTCTCAAATGAGATCATGGTGAAGAAAGACAACGAAAAATGGCGAATGTGCATAGACTTCACCAACCTGGGTGAAGCTTTCCCAAAGGACGAATTCCCCTTGCCAAGGGTGGATGCTTTGGTAGACTCCTGTAGTGGTCAAGCCCACATGTCCTTTCTGGACGCCTACAGCAGGTACCACCAGATCAGCCTTACTCTGGTAGACAGACCTCATACCTCGTTCATAATGGATAGGGGTCTATTTCAGTATAGAGTCATGTCGTTTGGCTTAAGAAATGCTGGAGCAGCTTACCAGCACCTTGTAAATATGATTTTTTTTCATCTAATAGGAAAATCATTTGAGTGTACATAAATGATTTGTTGGTGAAGGGATCGAACTTCCCTTAACACTTAGAATTTTTGACAGAAGTGTTCCATGTCTTATGGAACACTCGCCTTCGCCTGAACCTTGAGACGTGTGTATTTGGGGTTTCAATCGAGAAATTCTTGGGGTTCTTGGTTTCCAGCAGAGGAATCAAAGCCAACCCCAATAAGATTCAAGCGATCATAGCCCTAGAACCGCCAAGTACTCTAAAAGGGATGCCGTCATTAGTTGACAAAATTGCCTCTTTAGGTCGATTCTTGTCTCGATCTTTTGACAAATGCCTTCCCTTCTTTGAGTGCATAAGAAAGGACTAAGGCTATACTCCCTCCCATTGGTCTCCTTTCTAGAAGGCTTTAGAGGAAGTAAAGGAAGCACTTGGAAGTCTCTCCATCCTGATGGCTCCTAAGCCTAAGGAATCTCTTTATTTATACCTAGCGGCATCCATGTTCGCCGTCAGCGCCATCTTAGTTAGCAAACGGGAAGCGGGGTAACGACCAGTATACTTCATCAGCAAGACCTATCAAGGCGCGGAAGCTAAGTGTACAATTGTTGAGAAACTCGAGCTAGCTTTAGTGACTACCGCCAGAAAGCTACGTCCATACTTCTAAGCCCATACAATAGTGGTCCCGTCTGACTGCCCCCTGAGGCAAATGTTACATAAGCCCATGGGGTCAGCTCGATAGATAAAGTGGGCTATAGAGTTGGCGGAGTTTGACGTCCAGTACTAGCTGAGAAGATCAATTAAAGCACAAGTCTTGGCAAACTTTATGGCGGAATTCATAGACCCGGATGCCTCCCTTACTCTGCCCTAGAAGATATATGTACGGTTCATCCATGACAGCCGGGTCTAAGGCCGGCATAGCCTTGATCGTGCCAAACAACGTTACTCATAAGTACGCCATTAAACTTGTCTTCTCAGCATCCAACAATCAGGCGGAATATGAGGCCATGTTAGCTGGCATCTAGGTGGCAAAATCAAGAGGCGTCTCTTTGCTAGAAGTATTCACAGATTCCTAGTTGGTCACCAATCAAATCAATGCTGACAAGGTCAAATAGGAGTTGTTGGACTTCAGGACCATCTTGATTAGGCGGATACCTTGATCCAACAACCCCGTGGTGGACTCATTGGCCCACCTAGCCTTAGCGATCCCGCTCAAGAATGAAGAGGATATCTGTCTCCAAACTCTTAAAGAGCCAACAATGCTTTTCTCCCAAGATGTTCACGATAGAGAAATACACATCATAGATGACGCCTACCATCACCTACCTAAACACTAGTGAGTTGCCCCCAAGGAAACCACGGCTCAAGGCATTCCGCCTGAAGGCCTCTAGGTACACCTTAATAGAGGGGCAATTGCACAAGCTGGCATATTCCACCCCCTTGTTGAACTACCTTACAAAAGAGGAGGCATCTAAGGCTCTCCAAGAAGCCCATGGAGGTCTATGCGGGAATAATGAAGGGTACAGGGCACTATTGGCCCGATTGTTCCAGGCGAGGAATTTCTGACCCCAGATGAAGCAACAATACAAGGAATTCATGCACAAGTGTGACAAGTGACAGCGGTTTGCTACCTTGCACAACTTGTCACCTGGACAGTTAGTGCCTATTATGTCACCCATCCCCTTTGCCAAATGGGGCATCAACTTCATAGGCCCGTTCCCACCGGCCTCGGCTCAAAAGCGGCTCATACTGGTGGCGATGCACTATTTCTCCAAGTAGGTCGAGGCTAAGGCCATGGCCAACCCAACAGCCGACAGGGTTGACTCGTTCGTTCGAAAAAACGTCATAGCTCAGTATGGGATACCTCAATGCATTGTCACAGACAATGGTACCAAGTTCACTTGCAACAAGTTCGAAGAATTTCAAACTAGTTGGGATATCTATTTATGGTTCACTTCCATCGGTCACCCCCAAGTGAATGAATAGGCAAAGGTAACCAACCGTACCATTACCTCAATGCTGAAACGTCGATTGGATTTAGCCAAAGGGAGGTGGGCGGATGAGCTGCTGGATGTACTGAGGGCTATAGGACCTACCAAACGACTTCCACAAGCCACACTACATTCAATCTTGTGTACAGCATAGAAGCCTAGGTACCAATAGAGGCGATCCTCCCCACCTACCGGACACAACTATATGACCCTACCACTAATGATGATGAAGTCTGCCTGGTGTTGGAACTCATGGACGAGTTAAGGGAGAGTGTTGAAAGCGATGCTTAAATACAAGGAAGCCATAGCAGTCACCTACAATAGGCGGGTGTGCAAGCGGAAGTTCTCAGAAGGAGACTTAGGCTTGCGCAAAAGTGAAGTCTTCATGCCAAGTCACTCGAGTAGGAAGTTAGACGTCCCATGGGAGGGACCATACAAAATTTGTAAAGATAGTCCAGGTGACTTATACAAATTATAGACCTTAGGCAGAAAAGCAATCCCTCATACTTGGTATGCGAGTAATCTACGTTTGTATCATTAATGTCAAAAATACGTGTTTTGGAGTCGTTGTAATGCGTATCTTTGCAATCAACTTTTACAATTTATATTCCTAGATAGTAGAGTATCTAAGGTCTTCCAAGGATGCCAATTTGTTAATCACAAAAATGATTCTCTCTCTCGCCTCTCAAATCAACACATGTATTTTTGTATTTTTTCGTTTTGTTGATTTAGGGTTTTCATAAACAATCGGGTTTTTGATGCAAAGATTAACTATGCTAAAGCTACACCTAGGTGACAATAATGAAACCCTCTCTTCTAAGCTTACCCTAGGCAAGTGCGCCTAGGGTAATTAGAAGAGGAGAGTGTGGTGTGCACTACACTAGAATAACATGAGAAACACACTAAGATAAAGACATGAACTTCGAAGGCAATTTGCAACTTGTATTACTAGCAACTAGACGGAATGTAGCGGAATGCTTGTTACATGAAAATAAAAACACACTAGATAATACAAGAAACATATAAAGATAAAGAAGAGAAGGGATCCTCTGGCAGAGCTTTAGATAGCCTTGCTCTGCCAAGCTAAGATGATCTAGCTTCTGCTGATGTGAGTTGAGGTAAGGTAGGTCTGATCTTCCCAGAGATTACTGAGCTAGCTAGATTAGTTAGCTTAAGTCAAGTAGCTTAGCTCAACTAAGTTGAGCTGAGTTGAGCCTTCGGGAGCTGGACTTGAGCTGGCTTGAGCTGGTTAAGGCCATCTTCAGCTGACCAGGTCTAGCTAGTAGCTAGTCCTAGTCGAGTTGAACTTCCAGTGAACTCTTCTGAGTTGGAGCAGTTGGAATGTAGCTGGGATCAACTAACTTGACCTAGTTTGAGCTACCATTCAGCTAAGGTAAGCTGAATGAAGCTAAGGTGAACTAGCTAGAGCTACCATTTAGCTAAGATGAGCTGAATGGAGCTAGGGATGAGTTGATCCAGCTAGAATGAGTTGGGATCCAACTGGGGTGAGATGGATCTAGATGGAATCCAGTTGAAAGGAGCTTCTTCTTCATCTTCTACCTTCTTCAGTGCTAGGGTTTTAGGGATCTGACTATCTATCTATCCCTAACACTCAAATAAATGTGTCAAAAACACAACAAAATATGTAAAGCATGCCTAATCTAATTGATGCCTAAATGCAGCCCAAAAATCCATTTGTGGAGTTAAAATACTAAGAGCTAGGTTTGTTTTAGGGAATAAGACTAATGATAAACTGGCGTTTATCAATCATTTATAGAAAGAAAGAGAAAAGACAATAAAGATAAAAACTTTTCCTTTCGTTTCATTATAAGTGTCGTCTATTACATTTCCCAAGCAAATGGCCCACAAAAAAAAAGAGAAAGCAGTTAACAAGGGAAATAGAAACAACAACACTACTGCACAAGCAGGAAAGTCCATTCCAAGTCTTTAAAAATATCAGCTCCAAGAGTTGAAGGGGTGAAGAAATTGCGTGAGAAGGGTAGACCAGGAGAGCAGGCGGCTTTACAGCTCTGGGCTGACCCAGCTATTCAGGGAGTAGATTGCATAAAAGATAAATACGTCG
This sequence comes from Thalassia testudinum, assembly GCA_037157565.1. Taxonomy (NCBI): domain Eukaryota; kingdom Viridiplantae; phylum Streptophyta; class Magnoliopsida; order Alismatales; family Hydrocharitaceae; genus Thalassia; species Thalassia testudinum. Next base: position 9,238,969 of record JAZHRO010000010.1, on the reverse strand, counting down.
TAGTATAGTACGAAATACGTCTCGACAAATAAAATTAATGGAACTGGGAGTCCTGATCAATCATAGGGAGGCAGAAAAATGCTTTTGATTTCATGCACTTATTCTAAATCTAGTTACTAAGTAATAGACACAATGAATCACGATATATATATCACATAGAGCGATTGAACATGAATTTCATACATGAAACTAAACTAAATGATAACATGAATGTAAACTACTTATGGAATAGAATAAGGGCACCACGGGTAGATCGTGATGGCCTTTTGGAGAGGTTCAGAGAAGCAGCAGCGATCCGAAAGGGTGGCCCAACGGATTCTTTAGACGGAGGCAGAGAATATGGGAAGAAGAAGAAGAGAGAGAGGTAGAAGAAGAAGAAGAAGAGAGAGTTGTCTTCCAAGGGGGGGCCCCTTATGTCCTTTTATAAGCTTTTTTGCTCGTGCAAATCCTTCCCTAAATCCTTCTTCTTGGTTGGTTTATTCTGGTGCTGCCATGTGGCGCATTCTACGCCCTCAGATACGCATCGCACGACTCCCACGATCCCGCACCGCTTCTTCGCATTTTCGTCTTCAAATCCTGCGTCATCATCTCAGTCGTCCGATCTTGCAATCTAATGGCTTAAATGCGCGCACATCGCGCCATTCAAATACTACGGGCAGTTCTCACACCAACCCGCGCGATCGCACCACGTGGACGCCTCTAGGCCCTCAAATCGGTCATGCCCACCTGCCCACACCTGCCCACGACTCGCACCAATTTTGCGCAGCGCCGGGCTCGATCCCACGCCCCGCGCATACGTGGGTGCACACGCTGTGCAAAGCCTGTCATATATACTTAATTATATTTATATTAATATGTTCTGGGTAGCGATGTGGCACGTTCGTGGCTGTTGGATGAAGATCCAACGGCCCACGCTACAAGGCAAGGCACCATCAGGGGTTGGGGGCACGGCAAGGGGCGGCTGTGATGGTGCCACATGGTGCCATTGTGGCCATCCATTCTTCTTCTCTTTATATCTGATGATGTAGGCCTCCGATTAAGTTGATTTCTATGCCGTTGGACTACGAACGTCGATCCAGATCCATCCGTGCAGTTGGATTTGTCATCTGAGGTCTGGATCTTCTTCAATTCGCCCCTTGGCTCTTTCTCTTCTGCAAAATCCTTAGGATGCTACAGGAATTTGATTGATGCGATCTTGGATGCGTTGGACTCCCATCGTTATTCCGAACAGATCATAATGTTGGATCGGTCATCTGTAGCCCTGGATTACCTGTAATCATTAATACCTCTCAAATAACATAGTTTAATACATAAAATGCATCTATCAACTACGATGCAGAATACGATGCGTATGCATGGAGAATATTCATGTTAAGCTAAGTTCTAGCTTAATTCAGGAGAGTTAGGGCCTATGATTACTGCGCAATCACCAACTGGTCCGTCTCCTTCTTAGGAGCCAGCTGGTCCTCAGACGGTTCTATAGGAGCCTTGTCCACGATCAGACTATCAGCCTTTTGACAGTCTAACTCTGAGAGAAACTAGTCCATAGACCAAGTGCACAGCTCTTCCACAAATGTTCTCTTACCCTCCAACAACAACTGCATGACCACCAGGGTATATTTGCCGATCTCCATTGAGATCGTGTCTCGGATCTCCTCCATTGATGGGTCAGAGGCAAGGAATGCCATCATCATCTAAGGGTCAAGCTCCGGCTGTGCAATACGTTCCAGCTCTAGCACCTTCTTGCCCCTGTCCTCCGCAAGCTGTTGGGCCTTAGTGAGGCTGACGCTTAGGCTTTCCACAGCTGCCTTTGCCTTTTCATGGCTTGCCTTTAGGCTAACAAGCTCATTGATCGTTATGCTCAGGCGAAGGCACTCTTCTTTAAGAGTCGCCTTATACCCCTCCATGGCAGTGGAGTGTTCAATCTTGAGCACCTGCACTTCCTTCTTTAGTGAAAGCATGTTGGTGCAGGAGGTTTGCAGGCGGTCAAACAAGTCTCATAGTGCCACAAGATCCCTCTTGTGGGTCGTGATGGGACCCTCCTCTAGCTTATGCCCTGTATACCCTACTCTTTGCAGGTCTTGGCGAGCTTTCTTTAGCTCTTCTTATAGTCAAGTCACTTGGCTGCCTGCCTATTGCTGTGAGCAAAGCTTTCTCATAGCCTCCTCAACAGCTTTCTCTGCCCTCCCTCGGGCGATAGTAGCATCCAAGGGCAGACAGACAAAATTCCTCTACTCTACCCTTGCAGTCATGGCCCATTTGGCGGCCATTTCAACTTCTTCAGAGGGGGTGCCTGGATCGGCGATGTCAGCTGGCAAATCTTCTCTCAGGACAAAGAAGGTCCCAAGAGCTTCAATCTATCAAGGAGCACAGATGAGGGTATAAGACTCATTGTCATATAAAAAGCAAGAATCAAAATTACAATAGAAGAACACTCACCACGCGTGAACAGTAGAAAAACACATGGTTGAAGTTCATCCCTCCCAAACGAGAGGTCACCCAAAATAGGGCATCGTTTAGGTGCTGGAGCACCTGCCTCTCCATGTGTGGGGTGCTGCTCGAAGCTCCCATCGAAGTTGGCACTTCCTAGCTAGGTGTGGGGCCTTTAGGGGCCACCTTCAGTATGGATCCTTTGACAAACCCGACTATTTAGCCCATTATCTCATGGCCTTGCCTGCCAGTGGGATCTACCAGTACCCTCGTCCCCATTGAGCTCTACTTGGGGTAAGGCTTCATGAAGATGCTGCCACTCATAAAACCTCCGGTAGCAGCCACCTCCTACATCAATAGCGCAAAGGTGCTAGTAAAGCCAGTGAACGGGATGGATTGGTTTTTGGACCCCATCTGAGCCACCTCTGTAGATGTCTCGGGCGAGGAGTTGCTTAACACGATTGCCCAAGCTGGGTTTGATGGGCAAGATGAGTCCACTGGGACGTCCCCCACCTCAACCCCACCTAGGCTCAAAGAAGTGGGCACTCCCGGTTCCCCCTTCAGAAGCTTCACAGCGGGCCCCCTTCTCGGGCCCTTTAGGGGGACCTTTACCTCCTCTTCGCCTGCCACCCCTTTCCTATTCGCCTTTGTGGAGCGCAAAGACTCACTTCCCTCGGCCTACTCTGATGACCTGTCTTCCCCATGCCAAGACTCACGGTGCGTGGAGCTATTACCTCGGCACTTGGGGGTATCCAGATAGGCGAACCACCCAAAAGCTGCATTGAAGAACAAAGCAGAGTTAAGTAAAGGGCGTAGGACATATATTTTCTAAAGCTATTGCCCCCCCCCCAACTTACTCGAAGTGGGATAGGCATCTGCAACCCACGCTAATGCTTCCAAAACATCGTCCCACTTGAGTTTCGAGTGAGCAATTGGCCCGAACCTCATCACCTTGCCTACATCCACTTGCGCAAACGGGTCAAGTTCCTCTACTCTAGGCGGCAAGTCCCTCTTAGGCGGGCCTGGCCATGTGTAAGGAACAGGTAGGTCCTCAATGTTGAAGAGATAAAAGAAACGGTGATCTTGCCCCTTCAGACTGTCAGAAAGATCAACGATCTGGTATTTAGTATGCTTGTTGTACAAGGTATAGGTGCCAGAAGGTGTCTTACCCTTTTTCACCTTAAGGGGCATGAGCCCAAAAATTAGGTGGAATATTCCTAGGTGGGGAGCAATTCCAGATGAAGACAAATGACAGTAAAGGCATTAAGGATCGCCCAATAGTTGAGGCTTAGTTGCGAGGGGGCAAGCGTATAGTAAGAAAGGAAGGAAACCAAAAACAGATTTAAAGGTACCCATAGACCATGTTTTATGACATATCTACAAATTATGAGCATCTCCTTCGTCCCGTTTGAACATAGACGGGTCTGGGACCCACAAGCCTGGTACGGAACCCCCCCCCTCGAGCCCATAAATATCCAAGAATGACTTAATGATGCTCCGGCTACGAAAGTTAGAAGGAAAATTATACAACTCCATCTCAGGAAAGATGCCAGACGACGAAGAGGCGGACTTACCCTTGCTCGCAAGCCTAGACCTGGTTAGTCCTTGCTACTCCTCTAGACATGGCATTCCAATGTATAGATCCTCTCACAGCTCGCTGCAGAAGTAGCAGAGGATGGCACACAAGGTTTTCTACCGTAGAGAAGAAGGTAGGTGGGGCATTAAGTGTGCCCCACCCTCTTATTTATAACCCCCCCAGAGGGCGGTTCCCCCCTTTAGGGGTGCAAGCTTCAAAAAAATGAAATCCCATAGATTGTAGTGTGGATTTCAAAATATCCTGCCTAAACTGATATGGCCTTTGGTCATCATTTATGGCATTAAATGCCTTGCAGGCGTATCATTACGCCATAGTAACAGCAGTCACGTTGCTGACAAGTATGACATTTGAGGTCATTATGCCTTATCATGATGGCAATTAATGCCAGTCTTGTCACAGAATACGATAAAACTCAATTCCCATAGTGATTGGCCACCACTCGTGGAATGTGATGCATACATCACATTCCTACTCAGGATGCTAGCCTCTTAAGGCCAACAGGGATTCAAGTGGCAATATGCCTATTTTCCCTTCATTAAATGCTAACCTCTTAAGGCTGGTAGAAATATAGGCAGAACATGCATACGTTCACCATAATTACCAAATGCTGACCTCGTAATGCCGACAGAAAGTTAGGCGAAACATGGATATGTTCCCCTTAATTATTCTATGTTGACCTCTTAAGGCCAATAGGAACCTAAGCGGGATACGCCCACATTCCATATATATTTCTATGATCATCTATCACGTGACTAAAGGCGCCTTGCTTGCTTCAAGTTAAAACTTCCCCTTCATGACAAATGCTTACCTCGCTTGAGAGACAACCGGAAAATTATTTGGGGGCATTGTGTACAATGAAGTTTTAAGTACCTTGGCTACTCTCTCAGCAGCATCTACTAGTTAGAGAGTGGGGGCATATGATGAGGGGCAAAAAGTGTCCTCGAACTCAAAACTCCGCATGAAGCCCAAAAAAGGATCCGGCTACCCGAAACTAAGCAAATAGGCAGATCCGACTCCGCTCGACCTGCCTATACTCAGACAGATCTTGACCCGCCTTTATCTAAGCAGATCCAGATTGGATCGACCCACCGAAAGACCCAGGTTGATTGGAGTCAAAGAGGCAACGATAACACCCACTACGCCCACGTCAGCAGTAACGAGCCGTTACCAGCGCTCTTAATAGCCAAGTAATGGACATGTTGGAGAATCCGCGAGGACTGCTGTGGAAAATCTTATGCAATTAGGATATTTCCTATGCTATAAATATGGAAGAGGGACCCTCGAAGGTACTCTTCATGCAATCTGGGAGAGAGAAAAATAGAGAATTTGTATTACCGCTAATTCTAGTGGAAATGTGGGACCATTACCCTCCTCCAATACATACAACCCTTGCAGTGGAACTAGGCAGCCAATTCCCTTGTCTCTTTTCTGTGATTGCCTATGTGTGATTATTGAGTAGAATCCTCCATTTACGAAGGAGCCCGTTCAGTGGTGATTATCTATTTCACCCATCACACATCATTCTTTCCAAATTATACTTTATTCCAACATTGGCATGCACCTTTTTTTTCATACTTATCATATTATATGTATACCACATAACCATTTACACACCCCTCATAAACATATATAGCCTTCACCTTGCACATATAAGAAAGCCACATCCTTCTCGGATGATTTTCCTAGGCTTTCTCCCCTTCATGATTCTTAGAACTCAATAAGCTATGTTGCCTGATGTGCATACATCTAAATAGTAAAAAATGTCTATTAATGCATGTTCTTAGTGTCATATTAGCATCATGCATTGTAAATATTGCATAACATGCATAATCATTCATTTAGGTCAAATTGTATAGTAATTGTCTTCTTTTATGGTCAGGGACAGGGTGATTTTTAATCAAGGCTTCGGATGGAAGATCCTGTGCGAACCTGATCAGGGCGATGACGGGAGTTCAACGACTCCAAGATCGCCCTGATCGGACATCTGTAGCATCAGATATAGCCTGAGGAAGCTCAGAGATCAAGGGCCAAGATGGTGTCAATCCGCACTTCAAATGACAAATTCGACCACATGGATGGATTCGGATCGATGATCGCAGCCTAACAGCGTGTAAATCGACTCATAAAATCTTTAGTGATGGATAAATGTGTCACTAAAGACCTGATTTTAATGCTTTTGAATATGTAATGACTAAATTGCCCCCTATCCTTACAATTATAAAACGAGACCCCTACCCTACGAAATTCTCATCCCTTCACCTCTCTCTCTCCAAAACTCGAGAAGCTTGGCCCACACCTGGGATGCTATTTTAGAGCCAAATTCAATTTTCCCGCCCCCGTTCCGGAAGTGGATCTCGCGATGACAACGACGTGCTACCTCGTTCCTGCTTCTTCCTGCTTTGTCCTCCTTCCCACTTTGTCCTCCATCTTCTAGGTGTCGCTCTGTCCGGCTTATCCTCCAAGCATTCGTCGAGGAGGATAACATCTCTCCCCCTTCTTTTTAATCGCTTTCTAGAAAAGAATTTCCTACTTTCTAGATGTAATTATGTCCCACTTTCTGTTGTAAAAATTGTATTATTTTATCAAGTGATCGTTCTCTCTCTCTCTCTATCTCTCTCTCGCTCTTATTATTTATATCAAGTTCATTGTAATTATCTTGCTTTCAAACAAAAAAAAACCAAAAAAATATAATTACGGATTTAAGATCGACGTAGCCTCTCTGTGTTCGACCTAGAATTTCTTTACAAATTTTGGTAAAATTTATCTGTTAACGGATTTCTTCGCAAATCAAACTATAACAATAAGTTTTTCAAATCCAACTTTGATCGCCTAGTTTTCCGCTCTTCAACATTATGGTGCCGTTGTCGAGGAGGCAACGATTTTCAATTTTGTTTCCGCATTTCATGCACTTTATTATTTTCTAACTTGCTTTATTTCTCGTCTATTATTTTGCAGGTACCATAACAGGGAATCTTCAAGTAGTAGACCAGAGTAAAGTGCAGTTAAAGACAACTGTAAGTACTCCCCATTCTTTCCCCTCCATAGGTTTCATTCACAACATTAATTCAAACCCCAATTAACCTAGATGTTTGCATAAATCTTAGGGTTAGTTTGGTTTCTTGGATTTCCACTCACATTCATCTCACCCTCATATAAAAAAATTAACAAAAAGATATTTCTTGTGGGGTAAATCAATGTACACACTACATACACCCACATTCAAGGCACATAACCTAATTAATTTTTATCTACTCAACCGGATTCTGATCTGTGGAACCAGTACACAGAAATCAACATATAAAAGAGTAGAAATCAGTCTAGGTCAATCATTTTGTGTGCTTAACTTAGTGGTGCAATTTTGGTCAATTGTTTGAGTTGTTTGGGCTGCACCACTTAATCTAAAATCAACTCACCAAGTAGCTTCCCTTTAGGATTTTCAATTTAGGTCAATACCAGGCACTCCACTTTACTTTTGATTTAAAAAGGAAAAAGATCTTCACTCGTGCTTGAAAATCTGATTTGCCTTGAAACTTGATTGAATTAACCTAATTCCAAACCCTAAAAGCTACTTAAGCAAGATTTGAACCTTAAAATCTATTCATCAAAAAATAATCTTGCTTAAAAACCCTAGTTGTGCACGCACTCACACATACTCAATTGATCATTAAGGACGCAACCCATCTTAAGGGCCCACCACATTCCATAAGTACTACAATCCCAGGCCTAAATAAAATCAAGCAGACGTTGGCCTTAAGGACTGATTCGCTCTTCGGGGCCCAGTTTAAGATTGTTTACAAATAACCTGCTTGTACTAATCAATCTGATGTCTAGCTAGGGGAGTAGCGTCAAATGACTGTGGCTGGGGGGTACACTAGGAACCGGAAGCGCAAGCCGAAGGAAGAACCTTCTCCCCAGTCCCTCCTTCTAACTGGTTGGATTGATTGGACGCAAGTAGAGTAAATCATTTATAATCTTAAGACAGATTCTGAGAGTTTGTAGATCCTTAGGCTACCCCACTTAAGGACAGCCTTATTATGTTGTGCTGCAAGGTTCTTATCCCCAGTCCTTTCGACCTCTTCCAAGTTTATGCTGAGAAGGAGGTCATTGAATCCCCGATTGGAAGGACCACTAGAGTATTCTAGAAGGCGTAGAATGGATTTTGGTCAAATTGATCCCATGGCAGATCAACAACCTCCTCTGCCTCAAAATCCACATGAGGTATTTCAAAGGCAACTGGAACAAATGCAGAGAATGCAAGAATTGTTCCAGAGAATGTAGGGCGCTCAGCCCTTGAAGGATTTTTATGATCCTTCAAATTACGGGGAACGTCTCGATGTCCAGATTCCTGCTGGAGACGTAGAAATCAAGCCCCAGGTATTAAGCCTGATCAAACACTTTCATGAGCTTGGCTCTGAAAACCCGTTTCAGCATGTGGAGGACTTGACCACTTTGGTGTAGACCACCAAGGCGTAAAATGTGAGTGAAGAGCAGATGATCATGAGGCTCTTTCCCCACTCTCTTAGGGATAAAGCCGCTCATTGGTACAGGACCATAGGAAGGCCGATTGTAACATGGAATGATATGAAATAGACTTTCCTGAAGAAATTCTTCACTGTCGGACGTACCAATGCTCTGAGACGGGTGATTACTACCTTCACCTAGCGGCCGGGGGAGCAGTTTCATGTTGCATGGGAGCGATTCCAAGACTTATTGCGAAGGTGTCCACACCACGAGGTGCCGAAATGGCAACTCGTGTAGATCTTCTACCATAGGTTGACTGAGCAACTCAGAAATCATGTGGATGCTTCTTGCGGAGGCAATTTCCTCAACAAAGACGCAGCTAGCGCACACGATTTGTTTGAGGAGATGAGTGAAGATTCAATCAATCACGCCTCCATGGATACTTTTAATCGGTCCCAACAACCTAGATCGAATGTTAATGAAGTCCACGACTCTCATTCATTAGATATGGAATTGATTTGTAATAAACTAAATAAGGTGGACTTGGTTACTAAAAGGATGGAGGAGTGGATAGTTGGAAACTCAATGAACAATTCTTGATCCACTCGATCCCAGAATTTGGGATTCCATTCGTCGCGAGCTCTTTCTGGATGGGAGTTCGTGAATCAACTTGATGCGGCTCAACCTGTGAGCCATCATTATTCAAAACCCCACATTTTTCAAACTGGGGCCTTTGATTCCAGTTTCTCAGATCCCTACCTTTCTTTCTCTCCATCCTCACCCTATGAGGATGTCTATGCTGTATAGGAGAACGTTAGGTCCAACCCTTACTCCAACGCTTATAATTCAGGTTGGAGAAATCATCCTAACTTCTCCTGGAGAAACCCGGAGCAGCAGACCCAATTCCGACTCAGCAACTATGTTCCGCAAAGTCCAATGGATCAGGGTCATGTTTACACTCAGCTGCCCTCGAATCAGGTCAATCAGCTAGCTTGGAATGCCCGTCAACCCGTAAGGCAGGCTGATTTGAACCGATAGATGGTAGAAATGCAAGGATCTATGCTTCAACTTATCCAGCAAATGAAAACTTCACTGGACAACTTGCCAACTGGGTTCATTGCTAATTCTCATCAACCCGGATCTTTGCCATCTCAACCCATACCCAACCCGCATAATATCCAAAATCCGAGCAATCAAGCCCAAGGGTACAGGAATTAGAGGGACACACATGCTTAGGTGGTTGAGCAAGGTCCTTCCTCTTCTGCTTCTTCTTCAAATCAAAGGTTTATAGCTAATGAAGCCCCTCCAATCTTTCCTAACCCTCCCCAAGACCCAAACCCATATGCATCTACCAATTCTGTTACCTTGAGTGGAAAACAAACTCAGGATCTACAACCACACTGTTCTGATCTACCAAATCCTAGAGAGCCTGAGGAGAGAAAGGAGAACCCTGAAGAAGAAATCAAGGCTCAGGAACTTGATTCCAAAGATCTAACTCTTGTTCTTTTTCCTGAGGCCTTGATTAAACCTAAGAAGAAGAAGCCTGCTGATAGTAACGAGGAGCTCTTAAATATATTCAAGAATGTCAAGATCAATATCCCGCTCCTTGATGCTATGAAACACATATCGGCTTACGCTAAATTTTTAAAGGATTTATGCACACAGAAGCGTAAGTCGAGGGAATCTGTTCTGAGGAAGGTGGTACTCTCCGGGCAGGCTAGTTCTATTATCCTGCATCACCTTCCTCAAAAAAAGAGAGATCCAGGTGATCCTTTGATTTCTTGTGTCATCGAAGATTACACTTTTAATAGAGCACTTCTGGATCTAGGTGCATCTATTAACTTAATTCCAACTTCTCTTTACGAGAAATTCGGATTAGGTGAACTTCGATCGACTTCAGTAATGCTGCAGTTAACGGACCGTTCAGTACAAATCCGTGAGGCGTTATTGAAGATGTTATTGTCAAGGTTAAGGATTTTTATTTTCCTATAGATTTCCTTGTCCTTGACATGAATGTACCTAAAAATCTAAGAAACACGCCCATCATTCTGGGGCATCCGTTCCTGGCTACCACTAAGGCCAATATCAACTGTGAGAGCAGTAGCATGGAAATCACCTTTGGGGATCAAAAATTGAAATTGGATATTTTTAAGGTGATTAACAAATTCGAGGATTGTGGATTTATAGAGAAACTTGAGGAAGATAATTTGAACTTTGAAACATGTATGGTGGTTTCTACAATCGAAAGTTCCTCCTATTGTGATGGATTTTACCGACAATCCTCTGTGGCAAACCTGCCACATTCTGAAGAGGTTATTGATTTTATTCACTTTCAACCTCTTCCTCTTGATGAATCTTCTTCAGCATCATCTTCACCCACAATCCAAAACCTGCCCCAGCTCGAACTGAAACCATTGCTTGAGAATTTGAAATATCAATTTTTGGGACCTCAAAAGATGTTCCCTGTGATTATCAGTGCCAGATTAACTTAGGAGCAGGAGATTAAACTGATTAAGGTCCTAAAGGAACACAAGGAGGCAATTGGTTGGACCATTCATTACCTTAGGGGGATCGAGCCATCTTACTGCAATCATAGAATATTCTTGGAAGATGGATCCCTCCCTTCTCGCCAAACACAGAGGAGATTAAACCCTAATATGCGAGAGGTGGTCAAGAAGGAAATTGTCAAGTAGCTCGATGCATGAAACATTTATCCGATCTCTGATAGTCCTTGGGTAAGTCCCATGCAAATTATTCCCAAGAAAGCTGGGATTACCATTGTGACTATCGAGAAAGGAGAATCTGTCACAACTCGTTCAACTTTCTCTTGGAGGGTTTGTATTGATTATAGGAAGCTAAACACAACGACGAAAAAGGATCATTTCCCTTTGCCCTTTATCGATCAAATCCTGGAAAGACTAGCCGGACAGAAGTACTTTGGTTTCCTAAACGATTACTCGGGATACAATCAAGTCCCTATCCATCTCGAGGATCAGGAATAAATGACTTTCACCTGTCCCTACGGAACCTTTGCTTTCCGTAGGATGCCATTCGGCTTATGCAATGCACCCACGACTTTTCAAAGGTGTATGCTAGCCATATTCTCTGACATGGTGGGAGAGTTTATGGAAGTCTTCATGGACAATTTCTCCATTTTCGAAGAATCGTTTGATTCTTTCCTGGCTAATCTTGAAACGATCCTTAAAAGATGCATCAAAATAAGACTGGTCCTTAGCTGGGAAAAGAGTCATTTCATGACACAAAAAGGCATCGTCTTGGGTCATGTAATCTCTGAATGGGGAATTGAAGTTGACAAAGCTAAGGTTGGTGCTATCTCTAAACTTCCTCCTCCCTGTAAAGACCCGTTCTGTCTTAAGCCTTTTAAGACATATAGACTGTCAGCTAGACGTCTTATTAAATGTTTGGACCCCTTCCCAGATGTCTGGAAATTGAAATTTTTGGTACGAGCTTCACGTCTGCGTGTGGGCAGCACGCAGACAGTACCCTCCTTCTCTCTCTTTCCCTCTTCCCTCCTCCACCAAACCCTAATGCGCCTCTATAAAACCCTCTCCCCCTCTTCTTTCTTCCTCACTTCACCCAGCCAGCCACCTTCTTCTCTTCCTCTCCACCCCAACGAGAGGAGCTAGCGCGCGAGAGAGAGAGAGAGCGGAGACGAGGAGGAGAGGCGGAGTGAGGAGAGGAGGAAGAGCTGAGCTCATGGGAGCTCACCGGAGGGCGCACAGCCGGAGCAGCGCACGTGGGGGGAGGAGGAGTACATCGAGGGAGTCATCCCTGACACTGCTGCAGCCGGAGCTGCAGGCGAGGAGGTGAGGCCACGGCTGCACACAACGAGGGAGAGCAGGAAGAGGTTCTGGTTCTGGGATTTTCCTAGAATCAAACATCTGGCACGACGTCTAGATGTCGGGGTGGCAATCTGGTAACTATACCGGACGTCTGAAGGCAGATCTTCGCGAAGGTACGTTTCCTTTTACGGATACGGCCATGCAGGCCGCTCTGCAACTATGTTTTGCACGGCTTATTATGGGAGATTTGCTGTCGCATGCAGGGATTCCTTCGGGAAGGCACGGGACACGCCCTCCCACGCGTTCCGGACATCCGGACAGCTTACTAGACGACCGGAAGCACTCCCAGACGTCCGGAGAGGAGGTCAGACGTCTGAAGCTAGATCCAGACGGTCTAGAAGGGTTTCTGAATGTCTGGGGTTGACGCAGAGCCTGAGGTGAGTTTCTATCTACTTTTAAGATGTCTGGACCTTGTGTCAGATGTCTAATTTGGGTCTGTAACCTTGTTTTTGACCCGTTTAGGGTCTGTTTTACGCAAACGAAATATCGGTATTTTCCTTGTGAGTTCCTCTACTTGATAGAAGGCTTTCTATACTGTTTTGAATGTTCCATTGTGATTGGTCCTTGTTATAGGACTTCGTTCTGTTGCAGGTTCGGGGCTTGCTGAGGCACGCTTGCCTGCCGTTCGAGCCCCCAATACTCCTGGGTTGTCTGGAGAGTGGCTTTCCTTAATTTAATTATGAACCTGAATGCATGTGTGGATTGAATAACTAGAACCTAGGATATGGCATGAATCCTAGGACGAGAAGAACTTGAAATGTCTGTACACGTGTTGAATTCCAGTCTTGAATGAGTAAATAGAAATGTTAACCACTGCCTGTAAATGAACAAGAGCTGCCTGTGAAATATGAATTACCTGTGCTAGTTAAACAGTTACATGTGACTTTACCTGTTGTATACGTTAAATGCTAGAAATACGAGCTACATGAGTATAATTTGAGAATGAAAATGTGAATGATAGAAATATGAGCTGCATGTGTATAACCTGAGAATGGAAATGTGAATGATGAAACCTGGTATGGAATGGCATGAGAAAATGAGCATGAACCCTACGGGGAATTAGGAGTAGAGCTCCTGGAAATAAATGGAATGGATCTAGAAATGTGAGTGGGGAAGTGTGCTGGCCCTTGAGTACGTGGTACCAAGGAGAGTGACTATCCCCTGTTTGGTGTAGAGCGGAGCTAGCCGCCCTTGGGTTGGGACTCAGGATTAGGATTGGCCACTTTGCACCGATTTCTTGGCTCTCGCGTACATTGTACCGGGGAGAGCTACTAGTGTAGGGAGAGAGCTAGCCACCCCACAGGGCTCGGGGTTCAGCTAGCCACCCTACACCGACTTGTTAGGCCCACTGGGCAAACCAGGGTAATCAAACAAGGGTGCACAGACTATGGAGGGGCGAGACCCCAGTTTGGTTCTGAGGGGCTAAACCCCTATTACTGAGAGGGCTAGGCCCTATACTGTTCTGTGCTGTACTTTGAGCATACCCATTAGCGGAAATGACTGACCGCGTGCCAGTGCGGGGTAGCTACCCATGCGCTTATTGCGCCACGTGTGCCTTCTACTCTTCGGAAAAGACTGCAATCAAGATCATTCCCATGAGGAACATTCAAGATCAAGAAAAAGATCTGAAAATATAAACCAATCGATGAAAGGGAACTTGTGAAATAAAGCAATTGGAAAAAATAAATTACCTGTTAGCTTTTACTGCTTTAGTTAGTTGGTTGCCACTCTACTCAGCGTTCGCTGACTTTGTTACTCATAACCCCTTTTCAGGTCCAGGTGTTAAGCAGCTCGAGTTACTGGCTGTAGAGGGCGTTGGTCCCAGTAGAGCCTAGTAGCAGTAGTCTTTTTGTTGTTGTACTTTCTTTGTTAGTGAGTTTCAAACTCTTGTACCTTTACATTTCTGTACATTGTTAGTGTTTTATTGTTATGGTGGTGATATGTACTGTAGCAACTTTTACTTCTACTGCTTGTACTTTTACTATTAGTTACTTAGTATAGTGAATGTGGTTTACTTTCCTGCTTTTTGGTTACCTCTTGTTGGACGACTGGGTCTTGAGATCAGTCGAGTCGGGCCAGTCTCGTGTCCTGTAGGGATTCGGGAACTGGGTCGTAACACTCCCACATCTGTCAAACAAATTCGATCATTTCTTGGTCATGTGGGGTTCTATAGGAGGTTCATTAAAGACTTCTCTAAGGTTGCTCGCCCTCTGAGCAATCTTCTCGCCAAAGATACACCGTTTGATTTCAACGAATCATGCCATAGGGCATTTGATTTTCTTAAAATAGCAGTCACTTATGCTCTGGTGTTGCAACCACCGGTTTGGACAGCCCCATTTGAGATCATGACCGACACTTCTGATTATGTGGTCGGGGCTATTTTGGGTCAGAAGATTGACAAGAAGCCCTCTGTCATTTACTATACTAACAAAACTCTGGACGAGGCCCAGAGGAATTACATTGTTATTGAGAAGGAATTGCTAGCTGTAGTATTTGCTTTGGAGAAATTCAGGGCTTATCTTTTAGGGTCTCATGTTATAATATATACCGACCACTCGGCCTTGAGACATCTTTTGGCCAAAAAGGATGCCAAACCCCGGCTTATTCGGTGGATTCTTCTGCTTCAAGAATTTGATCTTGAAATCAAAGATAAATCCGGGGCACAGAATGTAGTGGTGGATCATCTTTCGAGACTTCTGAGTGATTCTTCTCGTCTGGATATTTCGATTGCTAGTACTTTTCTGGAAGAGACTATCCTTGCAGTTTCAGGTGTCCAAATCCCGTGGTTTGCAGGCATTGTAAATTATTTGGCTGTTGATCAAATCCCTCAGGATTAGACCAAGCAACAACGAGATAGACTCAAATCTGAAGCTAAATATTACTTCTGGGAGGACCCTGAACTGTACCGCATCGGCTATGATCATATTATTCGCCGATGTGTTCCGGAGAATGAATTCAAAAGTATACTCGAGTTCTACCATGCATCTGCGTGTGGTGGACATTTCTTTGGGAAAAAGACGGCTGCAAAGATTTTGCAATATGGATTCTTTTGACTGTCCTTATTCAAGGATGCCCAAGAATTCTAGAGGTCATGTTCCCAATGCCAGGCACTTGGGAGCATAACCAAGAGAGACACGATGCCCCTAGACTCAATTCTTCCCGTCGAAATCTTCGACATTTGGGGCATCGATTTCATGGGACCCTTCCTCCCTTCATTTGGACACCAGTACATTCTCGTCGCTATTGATTACATGTCCAAGTGGATCGAGGCTATTCCCACCCGAACCAATGACCACAAGGTGGTCATCGATTTCGTCAAGAAGAACATCTTCAGTCGGTTCGGGATTCCGAGAGCCATCGTCAGCCATGGTGGTACTCACTTCACTAGTGCCCACTTCTATAATTTACTGGCAAAATATGGGGTAAATCACTGAATCTCCACACCTTACCATCCCCAGACGAATGGACAGGCCGAGATCTCCAATTGGGAGATCAAGAATATTCTTCAGAAGACCGTTAGGCCTGATGGTAACGACTGGACTCAAAAGCCTGAGGACGCTCTTTAGGACTACCGTACAATGTACAAAATGCCTATCGGCATGTCACCATTTCGTCTGGTGTATGGAAAGGTGTGCCATTTACCCATAGAAATTGAACATAGGGCATTCTAAGTAATCAACCAGTGTAATCTGGATTTGAGTTTATCCGGAAAGACCAGGAAACTCCAACTATCTGAGTTGGAGGAGCTTAGAAGTGACGCGTACAAGAATGCCAAGATCTACAAGGCTCGAACCAAAGCTCTTCATGACCAATTGATATCCCGCAAGAGCTTTGAGCCAAACCAGAAGGTCTGGCTCTTTGATTCTTGACTAAAGCTCTTTCCCGGCAAACTTAGGTCAAAATGGAATGGCCCGTTCATCATCGATCAGATATTTCCAAATGGGGCCATTCAGATTTTTGACCCAAAGATGGGTAATTCATTTAAAGTCAACGGTCAACATCTGAAGCCTTTTATTGACCGTATTGTTCCAAAACTCATCTCAGACTCGATTACTCTAATCACATTGTGATTACTTTGGCTAGACTTCGCCTAGCTGATGCATTAAACTCAGCAGTTGTACAGTCTGACTCAGAGCTGACTTGAGCATCATATTCAGGTGATATCTTCTACATTCTACCCTTCCTTTCATGTCTTTTATTCTCAATGCGGACATTGCATTACCTAGGAATGGGGGGGTGGATTCATTTCTGAATCATTTTGTTCGCTCTGTGAAATTCTTGTAAATTCTACTTGTTTGCTTATATATATATATAATTTGAATTAGGAAGGAATACTTAGGCATTAGGACTTTTCAATCTTAGGAAATATTACAATAGGATCCGAACACTAAGACCCTTCAGATCTTTGGGCTTAATCAGCCTGGGTATCCACTAAAATGTAAATTTTTTTATCGAGTACTTGCCATGTTGAATTCCATTTCAATTTTATTAAATAAGTTTGGGTGATAAGTACATGACTTATCAATCCGCCCTCTGATTTTAAGGAACTTTAAGTCTAAGCATTTACACACTATTTGCACTGACTCGTTGTTCGACGGTTTTAACGGAAATTGGGTAGCTAATGAACCTTCTAAGGTGGTATGGCTGGTAAGTTATCGTGAGTAACAGCCCATAGGTAGGTTGTCCAGAGCCCATCCACTGGACCATTCTTTTCCTGTTGCCTTTAGGTAAATCTTAGACTAGAAAAGCCATCTACTTAAAAAAAAAAAGAAGAAAAAGAAAAAGAAAGTCCAAAAAGAAAAAAAAAAGAGAAAAGAAAAGAAAAAGGAATAAGCCACGCTTCACCGCACAGTATGGCTGACAACTTATCATGGGTAATAGCCCATTGGTAGGTTGTTCAGATCCCAGCTTAAGAAATGCACATTTAATTCCTAAAACACTTAGGAAGAAGTGGAGAAGTAGAATAAGCCGGGGAGATATACACTGGATTCATCCTTGTGTTGACCCCATAAAAATAAAAATAGAGAGAAAGCTACCGGTCGTATAGATACACCTTTAGGCAGAATTCTTTTAAGGTCACCTAGGGACAAAGAAACCCGAAGTCTGTTCTGATTGCCGATCAACGAGTCTATCATATTCACAAAAAGATGCTTAGAACTTAGGATTCTCATCAAGTCTTGGGTAGGTTGAGTGGCTGTAGAAAGCTGCTCTGTAACCCTAAACTAAAAAATCCAAAAAAATTAGAAAAGAAGAAAAAGGAGAAAAAGAGATCCTCCTTCGAATAAGGCGAGGGCCTGAGGCGATTTGCATTTTGGAAGATACCTGGGCGCTGTTATGTGTTTGAGAGTTTAGGTCCTAAGTAAAAAATTTCTTAATATTGAAAATGACTTTTGCCCAAGTAATCCAATCCTAATTCTTTTATAAATAGCATGTAATTTTTGCTAAGGACTAGCAAAAGATAGGCATGGGGGTTTGATGTGCATACATCTAAAGAGTCAAAAATGTCTATTAATGCATGTTCTTAGTGTCATATTAGCATCATGCATTGTAAATATTGCATAACATGCATAATCATGCATTTAAGTCAAGTTGTATAAATGTATAGTAATTATCTTCTTTTATGATCAAGGACAGGGTGTTTTTTAATCAAGGCTTCAGACGGAAGATCCAACTGTACGGATCTGATCAGGGCGACGACGGGAGTTCAACGACTCCAAGATCGCCCTGATCGGACATCTGTAGCATCAGATATAGTCTGAGGAAGCTCAGAGATCAAGGGCCAAGATGGTGTCAATCCGTACTTCAGATGACAAATCCGACTGCACGGATGGGTTTGGATTGATGATCGCAGCCTAACGATAAAAAATCGGCTCAATCCGACATCCGTAGCACCTTCTACATGTCACAGAAGATAGACGGCCAAGATGGCGCCACGTGGTACCATCCCAGCCGCCCAATCAGCCCAAGGAACCACCATTGCCTTTCTCTCCTTGACAAATCGATCAATCTCAGTCATTGGATCTTGATCCAACGGCTGAGATCAACGCCCGCTGCTCAACCATCGCGCGCCCTTTCTTTCTCTCCATTGCACGCATGATCAGTCTGGGTCGTTGGATCTTGATCCAACAGCCGTGAGTGCGTGCGCTTAAAATGTAAGCACGACAAAGAGGAGGAGGCAGCGCAGCGGTCGAGCAGCTTTGCGTGAGCGTGAGGCACGGGTTCAACTCGCGATCAGATGGGCATGCGCGATCAAACGCACCGCCTCACGCTCAATCGCACGCATAGGCATGCGCAATTGAAGTGGGCGAGAAGCAATCTGAGCCGTCCGATCTCGCGATCGGATGGCTGAGATCCATTAAATGTGTGCTTGGCATTAAGGTGTGGGAGAGGAGGTGCGCGCGGCGCGCACATGTCACCCACGATCAAACCTTTAGTGATGGATAAATCCGTCACTAAAGACCTGGTTTTAATGCTTTTGAATATGTAATGACTAAGTTGCCCCCTATCCTTGCCACTATAAAAGGAGACCCCTACCCTACGAAATTCTCATCCCTTCCTTCATCTCTCTCCCTCTCCAAAGCTCAAGAGAAGCTTGTCCCACACTTGGGATGCTATTCTAGAGCCAAATCCAATTTTCTCGCCCCCATTCCGGAAGTGGATCCCACGACGACGATGACGTGTCGCCTCGTTCCCGCTTCTTCTTACTTCGTCCTCCTTCCCGCTCTGTCCTCCGTCTTCCAGGCATCGCTTCGTCCGGCTCATCCTCTAAGCATTTGTCGAGAAGGATAACATCTCTCTCCCTTCTTTTTAATCACTTTCTAGAATAGAATTTCCCGCTTTCTAAATGTAATCATTTCCTGCTTTCTAGTTGTAAAAGCAGTATTATTTTATTAAGAGATTGTTCTCTCTCTCTTATTGTTTATATCAAGTTCACTGTAATTATCTCGTTTTCAAAAAAAAAAAAATTAATCACGAATTTAAGATCGACGTAGCATCCCTGTGTTCGACCCGGAATTTCTTTACGAATTTCAATAAAATTTATCTATTGACGGATTTATTCGCAAATCAAACTACAACGACGGATTTTTCAAATCCAACTTCGATCGCGTAGTTTTCTGCTCTTCAACATTGCCACTCCACAATACCCAAGTACTATCCCCAAAGTTTAGGATTTTTTAATTTTCTTGCAACATTTAATGACATCTTGGTTACCTTCTTGAACCTGCATACGTTGTTGGTTCTTAATGTGTACTCCTATGCCATAATAGCATCGCCTTTCTACAAGCACCACTGATGCCCTTACCAAAATCATCTTTTCACATTCCTATCAACTTCAATATTCTACTTGCTCTTGAAACCATCACCAAAGGTATTGGAGATCAAGTTTGAATCATTTAAAGTTACTACTGAATTTTGTTGCATGTTAAGCAAGTTAGATTATAGAAGTTTAGGAACCTTAAAATCAGTGTTGCTTTCTTTTCGAGCATTTGATCATATAATTATAAATTCTAATTGATCAAATAAAATTCTATGTCAAGATGTGGATTGGTAGCCTAGATAACTTAATTTTGCACTTGTTTATTTATGATGAATTGTGTAGAAGCATCCAAAATGTATTAAACATGAATATAGATTCATTGAATGGTTTGATATATATATATATCCCGGCAAAGATGTATGGATAGCATAATTTTTTTAATGTATAGATTACATGTGATAAAGTTACATAATTTACCTTCTATAGTTTTCTTACAAATTATAAAGGATTTGTTACTTTAAGTCTAAATCAATGAATTTTATATTTTGCTCTATTCTTAGTGACATGCACGACTTCATTGCTACTGGATAAAAAAAAAAGTCCGATAGTAGAGTATATCATATATCCTAAACGTTTACAAATAAGATGGTAAATCACATAATTACACCATTGGTTATGTACATGGGTATCATTGTTTTAAGAACATTGATAATCAACTTTTTCTCTTTTTATGTATACGAGATGATAGTTTAATTGTATAAATAGAATGGACTGGACATATGTCACCATGCTTGCTATTAATGCAATTAATGTTTATTTGAAAACATCCTTTTTAGATTAATTGCTAGTGTGACCTTGTCTTTATAATGCCAATGGTAAAGGCTATAAGTATTGCAATAGAACAAGTGATAACTAAATGGGCCAAAGTATAAATATTACACTGGTATGTAAATTAGATCAAGGTATGGTGCTAATTTATTTTATTATTAAAAGAAAACCTTATGAGTCATTAGTAGTGAATGCTGGCTTATGTATCACTTTGACTAATTATGATTGCATCTCTTAAAAATGTATATGGATGTTAAGATCCTTATTTATGTAAGATAGTTTTGTTATCTATTTGTATTGAAGTACAATTCAAGCATATAATTGATGAAGCTATCTTAATATTATTATGAAATGTGTTAAGATCAAGGATTAAGATAAACAGTATACTCTTATTCAATATTGAATGTATATAAACTCAAGATTGGTGAATATGTTAAGACACTAACCCAAAGGAATCTCATGGGCCCTAAGAGGGGTAATGCCTTACAGGGGCGTATGGTTCTATGAACCACAGTGGCAAAAGATAAGCCTACTTTACTTATAGTTACACTGACATGTCATCGTTATCATTTCATGGATCGCTTGTGCCGGCAGTTAAGTCATCAAAGCCACCTAATGATATGTGAACTAAGACAAACACCTTTATGCAAGAAATGATTTAATAAAGTAAACCATTGCCATTAAATTGTTATGAAATGCAATATGTGCATTAAAACAAACGTATCTATGTAAAATGATATAATAAAGTAAACCATTGTCATGAAATTGTTATGGAATGCCATGCAATAAATCATTGGAAACGAATATTGACATAGAAAAGCCCACGACATGTCTTATGTGATGATTTGTCTATGGATATGGTTGTGAAATCATTAATAGGGTTATGGAACATGTTTATGCATGTAACATGATCAATGGAGCATTGTTTTGTAAAAAGAATTATTGAAATTTTTATGAGAAGTTATAGATTTCTTATATTTAAGTTAACTTTTGAAGAGGATAAGTTTATAATGTTAAAGAATTGAACAACTACAAGAATTAGGCAATAATTGTGACTTATTATTTGTGTTATCATGAAAGAATTATTTTTGAAATGATGTCCTTCATGTGAAATGTGTTATCTTTTGCTTCATGGAAGTTTAAGACAACAATCTAATATAGTAGCAAGGGAAATGTAATTAGTGTAAAGCACCATTACAACTCGTGACTTTTATGTAATGGAAATTAAGTTTTGACACTATTAGAAAAATGAGATGTACCGTCAGTTATGTGCCGTCGATTTTAGAAAGCGACGGCAAAAATATTTTTATCATCACTTATTTAAATAAGAGATAGTGAATGCATGTACTCCCCTTGACATCAATTGAAAAAAAGCGATGGGCACACGGTGGTCATTAATATTTATTGTCGGTTAATTAAGTGACGGAAAATATATTTTCATCGTCAGTTAGCGTAAGAAGCGACGATGAAAAGACGGTTAAAATTAGCGACTAAACTTTTGGTGGGTTGAGGGTTTTAATTTAGAATTCTACCGTCGGTTACTATAATAAGCGACAATGAAAAGTAGGTTAAAATTGGTGACCAAAATTTAGGCACGGAGGGTTTTAATTTATCCTTTTACCGTCAATTTATGATAGAACGGACGGCAAATGTCTGTTCATCATCCTCACGCGCAGAGTCCTCTCCTCCTTGCACACCTTACAAAAACCCTTGCCGCCTCGCCACTCCTTTTCTCCTGATCCTCCTCATCGATCACCCTCCGTCGTTTGTGCACCACTTATCATCCTCCGTCAGTCGCCGGCAGTCCTCCTCCTCAGGTATCTCCTCGCCACCCCCACCTCGTCCTCCTCCTCGTCCCCACCCTTCTGCTCCTCCTCTCCCTCCTCCACCTCTCCTCCTCCCTCTCTTGCCGACAACCTCCTCCTCTTCCTCCCCTTCTTGCCACCCTCCTCCTCCTCCCCGGCCCTTACTGCTGCCCCCCTCCTCCTCCTCCCTAACCCCTCCTGCCACCCCCACCTCCTCTCCTCCTCCTCCTGCCAAGACCCTCCTCCTCCCCCTCCTGCTGACCTCCTCCTTCTCCCCAACCCCCTCCTGCCACCCTCCTCCCCAACCCCCTCCCCTCCTGGTCGTCCACCCCTCCTCTGCCTTCGCCTTGTGTCCCCTGCCCTCCTCCTCCTCAATTGGTGAGGATGACGCCTTAATTTGCTTGTTAGGTTAGATCAATGGTTGTGCTTTTACCAAGTTGATGTGCAATGATTTCTGGCTAGCTGTGTATGTGTGTGTGTACATATATATCTATGTGTGTATTGTATATGAGAAGTCTATGGACTATTTGAGATCAATAACGGCATGAAGGAGCTTTGCATTTGAGGAAAGATACTCTGATTTCGCAAATCGATCTGCCCGTGCACAAATTTAATTATTTGTTTAGGAATCCAACTTGAGATCATGAAATTACGTATATTGCTTGGCATGCTTGCCGTTTAAGGCTTATGCATGGCGGTTGTCCCAATGCAGTTGCTGATTTCCTCAACAATAAATTAACGTTTTCCTACCTGAAGAGATGCTTCCCCAAAATGAACAGTCCAAGCCTATCTCTAAAAATTAAATGCAAAGGGCTTGTATTGCTTGAGTCAACCGAAAGGGTTAATTTACAGTTAAGGATAGCTAACCGTAAAGAGGATAACCTTTATTTCTAACAAGGGCTAATTTACAACTGTGGATAGCCTAGTTTCTTTAGAGGGATTGACCCCATAACAGAGGTTAGCAACTCTTAAGAACCGCATTCTAGAGGAAAAACAAAAATTTTGTGAAATCTAAGTTTCTACTAGTCTTAGGTAAAAGAAGCTATTAATCCTCCTCCCCCTTTTACCGTTCTCCCTTTAATACTAGCATACTAGTCATAGGAGGGTCTCATTGCTTCCAATTTTGAAATCTATTCTTAATTACATCTAATCACTTCCAAGGATGAATGATTAAAAGCATTGTCCAACCAACATAGTGGGAAGTCCTCATCACTTGACGCTTCACTAATACCTCTCATTAGTTTGCACACCACTAGTGTCATGCACTAAGTTAAAACAATATAGGTGGAATGCATAGCAAGAAGCCCCTTAACTCTTTATTCATATTCTATGCTAGACTAGGAATGAGTATCTTCCATGACTTCCAAACCTTCACCGTAAGGCTATAGTGATTAATCTTAAATCGTGACACTGACTTCACAGGAGAGAGAATTTTCTATAAACCATTGATGCATGTTTGCCCTATGGGCATAATGGTTCAACCTTAAAGACCAATTAGATTATATGGTTCAACCATTGATGCATAGCATCCTCAGCATTGTTTTCTCTCCTCCTACCCTCCTCCTCCTATCCTCCTGCCCTCCTCCTAACTTCACGAAGAAGAACGAGAAGACTCCCTCCTCGTCCTCATCATCATCGTCCTCCTCGTTAATATATATCTTATGTTAATATATTTGTTATTAACATTTAAGATTATAATCTATTTTGAATTAATTTTGCTTTTGAAATTGCAGGTTATCAGTGTCGGGTACACTCGGAGGCTTGAGTAGTTGGAGATATATATACATTCAATCTTTTTAATTTAATAGAATGATATTTTAGTTTTTTGTTGAATTTCTTTAATGTTCAAATTAGTTATTGTTTAGATACACACACTTGCTAAAAAAGATATACGCACGGAGGCCAAACATTAGGTATTCTAATTCCTAAGGTAAAAGTCCTCTAAGTCAAATTTTGTCCAAATTATTCACCCGTCGAGATTTATGATCATGTTATATGAACAATGCATGAAGTGTATGTATACCTCGCTTACATGCATGATGTGTTGTCTTTGTAACATGCTATAAGACTCGATCAACTTTAGTTCAGTGAAGTACCAAACTAAAGAAGGTCCTTAAAGATTTGATCACAACTTAGTTTTGCTCATTACATGTAACCTTGTGCGGTGAAATTTCAGTTGATTTTTCCTACTCTTCTCCGGTATACCAACTAATCTTTTCTAGTTTCCTGCGGTACCCTTAATTGGGCGTTAAAGGAAATCTAGCTAAGGTTACTATTGGGGGGTATATTGGAGAAGTGCAGGAGATGCTGTTGAAATTTCACTATACTAAGGCTACATTTAATGAGCAAACCTAAGTTGTGATCAAATCTTTGAGGATGGGCAATAAAGTGAAAATCTTAATTAAGATACACATCATTCAGTCCTTTCCCTTTCTAATAAGTATTTCTTTACATTAACTTTTAGGTTATAATGGATAAATCTTAGATTGGATTGCGGGGTTCAGATTACACCAGATATAAGGATGGAGTAATTTCATTCCTAGATTGGGCCTTTGATGACGATAGGAAGATATTTAGGCGAGGAGATCAAATTGACATTATCTTTTGCCCATGCAGAAGATGTTTGAATGGTTCCTTATGTGATTGTAATACTGTGCTCGAGCACTTGATTTGTAATGGGTGGTGGTAGCATTCACTACTTGGGTAGCTCATGGAGAGGAGTTGACTAGGAAAGTCATAAACAATGAGAACATTGTTGATGAAGAGATCGGCAAGGAAATTGCTAATAGTGGAGGTAAAGAAATGCAAGAAATGTTGAACGAGATGAGAGTGTGAGAGGATATAAACACACATGAGGAAGATCCATTCAGTTGTGATCCGTTCTATGATGATGTTAAGGAGACTAAGGATCCTATTGCTCTCGGTGTTACGAAAATGTCAAAGTTGTCATTTTTATTGAAGATGTTTTAACTGAAGGTTATGAATAGAGCTAGTGCTAAATTCATGCTAGAAATACTTCAGTTTATTGCTAAACTGTTAAATAACCCTAATGGTTTTCTGGCTTCATGGATGACATAGCACCAGGATTGTAAATCTCAAGATGGAAGAATATGTCATCCTACTGATTCAAAGGAGTGGAAGAGATTTGACAAAAGAAATAATTCGTTCGCTTTAGAAGCAAAGAGCGTGCGGTTGGGTCTTGTAAGCGATGTATTCAATCCATTTAAGAGTATGTGCCAAAAGTACTCTATATGGCCAGTGGTAATGGTTACTTATAACTTACCTCCCTGGTTGTGTATGAGATCGTCATTCATGATGCTAACCCTATTAATCCCTTGTCCAAAATAACTAGGAAATGCAGTAGATGTTTATCTCAAGTCTTTAATTGATGAACTAAAACAGTTGTGGTACACCAGTGTGAAGACGTATGATGTAGAAAAGAAAAAATTTTACAATATGCATGCAGCATTGTTGTGGACCATAAACGATTTCCTAACATATGCAAATTTGTCAGGTTGGAGCACTTAAGGAAAGCTTACTTACCCAATCTGTATGGAAGACAATCATCACCTACGACTGCCGGAAAGTAAGAAATTTTGTTACTTAGGACATCGCAGATTTCTACTTATTGAACATAGATGGCGAACGCCATAATTCAGGAGTAAATTTGATGGCAAAATGTGTTGATATTCAATGAAAAATTCAAGGAATAAACTTAGTACAGATTCTATCAGGTTGCCTAGTCAGGTTATAATAGAGAGATTACAAGAAATGGATGAGATACTGTTCGGTCAACCATTCAAACAAGACCAGATGGCTTTGAGAAATTCTGGCTTTCGAAAGAAAAACATTTTCTTTATAAAACTGCCATACTGGGAAAATCTTACAATACGTCACAATTTAGATGTTATGCACATCGAAAAGAATGTGATGGATAACATTTTAGACATATTAAGTTTGACTGATGATCCAAAGGACATGGTGAAAACAAGAAATGACATGAAGAGTTTGGGGATACGTCCAGAGCTGCATATTCATGAAGATGATGGCTACTTCCTACCTGCTATTTATAGCTTAAATTAGGACTAAAAGAGTAGACTATTCTCCTTCATAAAGAAAATTCGGGTATTAGATGGGTTTTTATCGCAGCTTTCTTGTTATGTGAATAAAGCGCAGAAAAAGATATCTGGCCTAAAAAGTCATGACCCCCACATTTATATACAAGTATTGTTTCCATTGGCGATACGGGGGATACTGCCTGAGTCAGTTGTTGATTAATTTATAGAGATGAGCAAATTTTTCAAAGCTATTTGTTCGAAGACGCTACAAAAGGATACGCTGGGTCACTGGGATAAACAGATAGTTATTACTCTATGTAAGATGGAACATATTCTTCCCCTAGCTTTCTTCGATGTAATAGTTCATCTCACATTGCATCTTGCAAATGAAGCGAGAATCTGTGGACCTATACAATTTAAATAGATGTATCTTGTGGAGTAGTTTTGAAAAAACTTAAAGATTATGTTTTGAATAAGGCAAAGCCGGAAGGTTTAATTGTAGAAGGTTATCTCATGGAGGGGTGTATAAATTTTACCTCCATGTACATGAGTGGAACAGACAATTGCTTTAATAAACTTCGAAGGAACTATGAGGGAGAATATAATGATAATAATGAAGAATGTTTATCAATTTTTGATATTAGAGGAAGGTTGATTCTTCATTCAGAGTACAGGACAACTTCAGAAAATGACAAATGTTTGACACATTTATATATTTTAAAACAAATGCTTGAAATCGATCCATTCTGAGGAATTCGAATGATTACCACATTCAATGACATCTGAATTTGGCTTCTTAGATTGGTTTAAAGATTGAGTTAATCAATTGAAAGAGGATAAGGACTCACGATGGATACCAGATTTTGATGTAATTACCGATACACCATTACATTATACACATTATCACTATGGGCATATAATAATTGGGTTAAGATTCAGAATAAAGAAAATTGATGATATAAAGGTTACACAACTAGCATGAATTGTTGATTTAGATTTTTTCACCGGTCTAGATGGATACTATGGTGAAATCGAAAAAATTATGAAGATCGACTTCAGATATGATCGTAAAGTTGTCCTATTTAAATGTTATTGGTTTGATGTTTTTAAAGAGGGCACTGGTTTCAAAATTGACAAGAAACATAATTTCCTAAGGCCCCTTTTAGTAAGGAGAATAAGTTTGTGGAATAAGTTGAAAGAGTGGAATAAATGGTGGAATAAGTAAGTTAACCCATTTAGAAGTTTTGGTAGGTTAAAGTTATTCCACAAAGAGGGTGGAATAACTTTACCTTGGGTTAAGTCCACTTAACCCGGCGTAAATAAAAGGCAGGTTAAGTGGTGGGTTAAATACTTAACCCGCCAACCAAACACTGCCTAAGTGTAAATAGTAACCATCAAATTCTTCAGTCTAATGAACAATTTATAATGTCATGTCAAGTGGCACAAGTTTTCTATATCCCAATAATTGCCAAAGGGGATGGGTTATGCCAATAATAACAGTACTGCGCAAGTATTTTGACACACAGTCTAAAACATACCAAGAATTAATAGAAGTAGATCATATAAATTCAAATGCAGTAGATATGAACATCTATGGTTAATAACAATTTCTTTGTTTTGTTTCATTTTTATTTAAATCAAATTCATATTTAAATTGAACAAACCTATAAACTTCTACTAGTATTTTCTATACACTAGAAATACCAAAACTTAAACCTAATCACACATACATGTTTAAAATATGTTACTCTTACTCATTACACTTTTTATTTATTTATTCTATACACTGGCATTTATAATGTTTTATTTAATTACTTTTATTTTTAAAATTACAGGTTATCGATGACGGACATACTTGGAGGCTGTTGTACTTAGAGGTATAATTTTAATGTCTTAAATTTAATATAGGTTTTCGCTAGATGTCGGGTGTGCCTACATATTATTTTTTATTTCATTGGATAGATGTGGGGTGTACCTACTTGTGTTGCATGTTTAGCTATTTTATTTGGATAGATGTGGGTGTACCCACTTGTTTGTTTTATATTTCGTTAATTTGAATGAATGTGGGGTGTACCCACTTATGTGTTATGCAAGTTTATAAAAAACTTCAAATTTTAAAGGGAAACTCTACCAAAATTTTTTAAATGACATTGTCACATTACCTAGCCATGCACGTAATCACCTCACTCTCACACTCCTAGACAAACCCCCTTTAGGAAACCACCACTCTAGCCTATCCATTTAGGAACCCAACCTAAGGTTAAGGTGGAGAAGAAGATGGTAGAAAGGGAGACTAACCTGAGGAGGAGGAGGAGGAGGAAGAAGTCGACTTAAAACTAGTTTGTCTCATTTATAAAAGATCATATACTCATCGCTAACTACTTAAGTAGCAGAGGCACCCTCTCTTTGACGAACAAATTTTGGAGGAGGAATGGTAGAACCATCAAAAGACCCAAGTAATAAATCATAAGCCTTTAGCAAAGGAAAGAACAAAAAAATTGGTAGAAGTTTATAAGAGATACCATGTCGAATGGTTTGAGGTAGTTGAGGAATAGTAGGCAAAGAGGAAGAACTAGATTGTGATCCTCTAGATCCAAAACTCTATGAGGCCATGATCAACCAATTGAAAACAAATCATACAGTAAAAGAAACGCAATACTTCCCAATCAATCTCTTGTAAAATCATCTTTGAATAACTTAGATTTGCTAAACAATGAATTAAATTGTTAACTTAGAACTTAGATTTGCTGAAAATCAGATAGAAATTGTCTTAGGTTTGCTAAACAATGGTTAAATTGTTAACGTAGAACTTATATTTAGAATCATCTTTGAATAACTTGCATTTACTTTGAATTGTAGATATATAAGTCCTTGTGCTTTGAGTTGCAATTTTTGTTTAACGTGGGGTGTGTCCACTTTCATTTTAATATGCACATTTATAGAGAAACCTCCAAATTTAAGGGAAAACTCTATTGAAATTTTTAAATATTTTTTTAGTGTTTTCCAAACTTTTTCATTAATGATTTATATATTAATAATTTTCAACTTATTAATTATTGCATTTTTTCCTTGTTACATATGAAGTTGTTTAAGAAAAAACCTGAAAGAAAGGGTCCCCTTAAACACAGCCATCCACCCAACATAATTTGTCTCCTCAAGTTCAGCCACCCTCCGACACCAGGCTCCCCCCCCCCCAATCACATTTCGTACGATTCAGGGAAATGACATGTTTACTACATGCAAGAGGGCGGGAAAGAGGAAAGAGATTACTCATACTTTGCTAGAGTGAGTAAAGGATAATCCAGATTATGTAGCATCAAATGAGGAGGAGGGGGAGGAGGGAGAGGAGGAGGGGAGGAGGCGGAGGATGAGATGGTGGGGAGTACGTCCCCAATTCATGTGGACCCCTTAGTGGCGGGCATAAGTTTTGGTAAGAACTCCTATACTTTTAAGAATTAAATTACTTATATATTTTAAAGTTTATTATAAATTCAGAAATATATAATGAATATGATTAATATTTATGCAAATAAACTAAGAAGAGGATGGGGGAAGATAAAGAATCTAAACCTCCAGCGTGTCCCCGAGGGCCTGAGAATAACAATCAGGCTTAGAACCACGAGGGAGGCAGAGAATTACCTAGGCTTCATCAGTTGAGTGGCTACAATAGTTAAGTTCATTATGCCCATTTGCTACTTCGATTAGAGGAAAGTGCCCGCAGAGCTAAAGAGGCAGCTCTTCCGATAGTTGGAGGTTATTTCATTTATCAAAGTTATTTCTTTTATATTTTATCTTAAAATTATTATCAAGTAAGATTGACAGTTTTTTTAAAAACTAAATGTAGAGAAATTATGATTGGGGTGACGACCCCAATGCTCTTAATATATCCTTAAGAAAAATCTACAGAGATTGGAGGACAAAGACAAAGAGAAATGTAATAATTTTAAAACATTTACATTTTTATTATATACATAATTTCATATATTATCTCTAACAATTTATATTTGGTTTTTCTCGAATTGCAGTTCACTCGAGGAGGCAATGGAGAATTATCCTCCTGATGTCATGCCTTAAGATTGGAAGAAGGTATGTGAACATTGGATGGATCCCAAGATGGAGGTTAGTAAACGATTAAAAATGATTCTATTAATTTTATATATCTTAAATTCATAAAAAATATTATTATGTATATTTACAAGAGCAAGCAAGAAAAAATAAAGCTAATAGGGCCAAAGCTCCACCATTGGCCCATTGTTTGGGTCGAAGGAGCATCGAGATGTCATGAGCCATTATGTAAGTATTGGAACTGCTTCGCAGTAGAATATTACTTAATTTTAAAGTTATCCTAATACACTTATATCATTTTTATATTTTCAGTCCGCTACATATGATGGGATGGAAATGAGTAGGATGAATATCTACGAGGTCACCCACAATAAGGCTGCAGCTGAAGGTGCTTATAAGTGGATTCATGAATCATATCTGGAGAGACACGTAAGTTTTCTAAATTCAAAAAATTTATAACTTTGTATATATATTATAATAATATTTTTAATACATTTAGGAGCAAATGGTACACTTAGTACATTCCTGTAACGACCCGGTTCCAAAGTCCCTACGAGACACGAGAACCGGACCGACTCGACTAATCCCAAGACCCAGTCGTCCAACGAGGAAGTAACCAAAAGACAGTAAAATAAACCACATTCAGCATGAATATAACTAACAGTAAGAAAGTACAGCAGTAAGGAAAGAAACTACTACAGTAGGTACCACCACAACAGTAAAGCAACATTTATCATATAACAAAAACTGCAGGTAAAGAAGGTACAGTGGAAACAAAACTACTCACTAGAACAAAAACAAAAGAAGGTACAAAGCTGTGGTAACTCTACTGGACCCTACTCGGCCCAGCGTCCTCTGCAGCCGCCGACCCTGGCTGCTCAACACCTGGTCCTGAAAAAGGTAACGAGTGTAACACGTCAGCAAAACGCTGAGTAGAGTGGCAAACTAACTAAAGGCAATAGTAGAGTGTACAGTAGCTATTATGTTCTATTACTTCCTTTATTTACATCTTTCAATTTTTCTCACTATTTCATTTATTTCTCAGATCCTTTACTTGATCTCGAATGTCCTCGTGGGACGATCTTGATTGCAGTCTTTTCCAAAAGTAGAAGTAGCACGTGGTGCTCTCCTGGCCGGGAGAGTCCCCCGTGGTGATCCTACCCTCAGTCAACCACCCCAAGGTCACTGACAGACGTAACGGTGACTACGGCACGCGCGATAAATGCACAGGTAGCTAGCCCGCACTGGCACGCGGTCAGTCGTTTCCGTTAACGGGTGCGCCCAAAGCACAGCACGGAACCAGGGCAGAGCCCTCTCAGTAACAGGGGTCCAACCCCTCCACAGTAACCAAACCGGGGCCTTGCCCCTCCACAGTCCGCGCACCCTCGCCTGACTACCCTGGTTTGCCCTAGTGGGCCTAACAGTCGGTGAAGGAGGCTAGCAGAACCCCGGGGCCCGTGGGGTAGCTAGTACTCTCCTAACACTACTAGCTCTCCTCGGTACTACGTACACGAGGGCCAACAAGTCGGTACAGAGCGGCCAAGCCTAACCCCGGGTCCCTGGGGCGGCTGGCCCCACTCTGGACTAAACAGGTACAGGTACTTCCCTTGGTACTGCGTACCCAAGAGACAGTACAACTACATCTCAGTTCCATTCCCTTTTCCTTTCCAGGAGTTCCACTCCTAATTCCCCGTAGGGTTCCGGCTCTTTATCTCAGAACATCATATGTTTCACTTTCCAGATTCACGTTCTCAAAATCCATGATCTCAAACATGTTTCTTTATTCATAACAGGCAGCTTTATATATTCCTTTCCATTTTTCCAAGACTGCAGTAATATACATTCCACTAGTTTTTCCATCCTAGGATTCATGCCATATCCTAGGATCTATCATACAATCTAGTTTTCCGGCCCTAGGATTCATGCAACACCTAGGAGCTATCATTCCATATATTTCTCATTCCTAGGATTCATGCAAGCCCTAGGTTCTAGTTATGGTTCCATACTTTAACAGATTTTATTAATACTTAAAACCACTCTACCAGGTACAACGGGAGTAATGGGGGCGTGATCGGGAATCCCGCGCGCCTCCGCGACTCTCAAGACTGCAACCGAGCGAGGTCCTATCACAAGGATCAACACAAGGAGTGTCTCAAAACAGTGTATAGCTACTGTAGGCGGGTAGAGGAATTAATTCTGAAACGAACGCAACTCGAATCGCGGAAAACGGAGCCCAAACGGGCCCTAAACGGGTCGAGAAAGACGATACTGTGCAAAATCAGATGTCTGGAACTCCCTCCAGACGTCTTAAACGGTGGATCAGAGAATTACCTGCTCAGCGTGGTTTCCCAGACGTCCAGAAGTCTGCAGGGACGTCTTTCCTAGATCCCAGACGTCCGATGGTCACTTCGGACGTCTGGAGGTCACTCCCGCCGTCTGGTACAACTTCCAGACGTCTGATTCGCAAGGATGACGAATCAGAGGACCTGCGCACAGCCAACCCCCCCTCAGTACGGTCAGTCGACAAAAAGGAAGAAGAAAGCGGAACTCACCTTTCAGACGTTTGTATGATCTCACAGACGTCGACCTTGCCGTCTGGATATCAATCCAGACGTCTGATTCTGGAAATTTTTCCAGAATCAGAGCCCTGCTCGGCCCCCGCTCGCGACGCCGCCCGCGTCGCACCTCGCGCGTACGCTGCTCCGCCCGCAGCAGGTCCCTCTCCGCGACGCTCTGCGCCCCCCTGCGCCCTCCGCCGGCCGGCCAAGCCGCTCCTGGCGAGCTCGCCCTCACGGCAGAGCCCCGCCCTCGCACGCCGCAGCTCCTCCGCGCTCACTGCGGCTGCCGTTGCCGCTGCGCCCTCGCGTCCGCTCGCTCTCGCGCACAGGCAGGAGAAGAAGGAGGAAGATGGTGGAGACGGGAGGGGAGGCGCGCCCCCCTCCCCCCTTTTAACGCCGCGCGGGGAGGAGAGAGAAGGCAGTCGCAGCCGCCTGCAGCCGCAGAGAAAGAGGGCAGAACGCAGGTCTGCGCGCACAGGCGCGCAGACGAATATCCCGTGCGAGCATAACTGCTCGCCAGACGTCTGTAAACTATCCCGGACGTCTGGTCAGACGTCTGGATGTGATCCCAGACGTCTCGACAGACGTCTGGGCCACCTCCCAGACGTCTTAAAAGGCGTCTGGGGCACGCGCTCGTTACAATATAACAAACTCAAAGGAAGTTTCGTCCCCGAAACTTGCGCCAACTAGGGTGCGGGAAAAAGATGTCCAAATAACCATAACAAACTCAAAGAGGACCGAAGCCGGTCCGAAAGGACGTACCCGCGAAAAGCTCCGGGTACCGCTCCCGCATTGCTGCCTCAGGCTCCCAGGTAGCCTCCTCGTACCGCTGGCTCCTCCACAAAACCTTTACCAGGGGTACTTGCTTTCGTCTCAACCTGCGGACGGCTTGGTCTAGGATCTGCACTGGCCGCTCGGGGTAGGTCAGGTCGTCGCTCACCTCGACGCTCTCGTGACTCAGTACGTGGCTGGGATCGGCTACGTACTTCCTGAGGTTGGACACGTGGAACACGTCGTGCACACCAGAAAGCTGCGGGGGAAGGGCAAGTCTGTAAGCAACGGGTCCAACCCGTTCCAGGACCTCGAAGGGCCCCACGAACCTCGGCGCGAGCTTCCCTCTCACCCCAAACCGCTGTAAGCCCTTCATGGGCGAAACACGAAGAAAGACGTGGTCCCCGACCTCGAACTGCACCTCTCTGCGTCTGCGATCTGCGTAGCTCTTCTGTCTGCTCCTGACAGTGCGGAGTCGTCTGTGGATCTGCTCAACTACCTCCTGACTCTGCCGGATCAACCTGGGGCCAACCTCCCACTTGGTCCCCACCTCAACCCAACTCAAGGGTGCCGTGCATTTCCGTCCGTACAGAGCCTCGTAGGGAGCCATGCCGATGCTCGAGTGATAACTGTTGTTGTATGCAAACTCTGCCAGGGGCAGGTGCTCCTCCCAAGAGCCCCTCCAGTCTAGTACACAGGCACGCAAAAGATCCTCAAGTGTCTGTATCGTGCGTTCCGACTGTCCGTCAGTCTGGGGGTGGTAAGCCGTGCTAAACCTCAACCTCGTCCCCAAAGCCTGCTGAAACTCAGCCCAAAACTGGGACGTAAAGCGGGTATCCCGGTCGGATACGATCTCCCGCGGAACTCCGTGTAGTCGCACCACATCACGGATATACCTCTCTGCCAACTGTGCTGGTCCCAAAGTGACTCGGATCGGCAAGAATCGTGCCGTCTTCGTCAATCTATCCACTATTACCCAGACTGCGTCGTGCCCTCGCTGGGTAACAGGTAAGCCCACCACCAAGTCCATGGTGATGCTCTCCCACTTCCACTCTGGCACTGGAAGCGGCTGAGCGGCCCTGCAGGCCTCTGATGCTCGGCTTTCACCTGCTGGCACACTAAGCACTGCTGCACGAACTCACCCACATCCCGCTTCATCCCTCTCCACCAGAACTCGCGTCTCAAGTCATGGTACATTTTCGTGTTTCCGGGATGTATGGTGAATCTGGAACCGTGTGCCTCAGTCAGGAGCTCTCTCAACAGCTCCTCGTCTCTGGGGACGCACAACCGTCCCCCCAAGCGTAACACCTGGTCCGTGAAAGAGAAGTCCCCTGGGTCCCCTGATAGTACTCTGTCGCGCAAGGACTGCAAGTACGGATCGGCCATCTGTCCCGTGATGATGCGGTCTATCAACTCTGGTATGGTCTGCCGTGTCACCGTCACTGCCCCACAGTACCCTCGTAACTCTAGAGGTCGCCAACTGCCCACCTCCTCCAAAAGGCTCTAACTCTGTAACTGTAGACTGGCCAAGCGTGCGGGCGCCTTACGGCTCAAGGCGTCAGCCACCACATTGGCCTTTCCCGGGTGGTAGGAGATGCTGCAGTCGTAGTCCTTCAGGAGCTCCAACCAACGTCTCTGTCTCATGTTGAGCTCCTTCTGGTCAAAAAGATATCTGAGGCTCTTGTGATCTGTAAAAATCTCGAAGGTCTCACCGTACAAGTAGTGCCTCCATGTCTTCAGCACGAAGACAACAGCTGCCCACTCTAGATCGTGGGTAGGGTAGGTATGCTCATGGGGCTTCAGTTGCCGCGAAGCGTAAGCGACCACGTGACCCCTCTGCATGAGCACACCTCCTAACCCCTGCAAGGAAGCGTCCGTGTACACAACGAACCCGCCACTACTGTCAGGGATGGTGAGCACGGGAGCCGAGGTCAACCTCTCCTTCAGCTCCAGAAAACACGCCTCACAGGCGTCTGTCCAAGCGAAAGGCACATCCTTCCGAGTCAACTGTGTCATAGGACGTGCAATCTGCGAAAACCCTCTGATGAACCGTCTGTAGTAACCTGCCAGTCCCAGGAAACTGCGAATCTCAGTGACTGAACGCGGTCTCTCCCACCTGAGCACTGCCTCGACCTTGGCGGGATCCACCGCCAGGCCGTCTCCAGAGATCACATGACCCAAAAAGGTCACCTCCCTCAACCAGAACTCGCACTTGCTGTATTTGGCGTACAGCCTGCGTCGTCTCAGAGTGTCCAGAACCATCCGCAAGTGCTGTCCGTGTTGCGTCCGATCTCTAGAATAGATGAGTACATCATCTATGAAAACCACCACAAACTGGTCCAAGTACGGTCTGAACACCCGGTTCATCAGGTCCATGAAAGCAGCGGGGGCATTGGTCAGCCCAAACGGCATGACCAAAAACTCGTAGTGTCCGTAGCGGGTGCGGAAAGCTGTCTTGGAGACGTCGGTCTCCCTGATCCTCAACTGGTGGTATCCAGACCTCAAGTCGATCTTGGAAAACACCGTGGCACCCCGCAACTGGTCAAACAAATCGTCAATCCTCGGCAGCGGATATCTGTTCTTGATGGTGACCCTATTCAGCTGTCGGTAGTCCACACAAAGGCGTAGGGTCCCATCCTTCTTCTTCACAAACAGTACCGGGGCTCCCCAGGGAGACGCACTGGGCCTCACAAAACCTTTCTCCAAAAGGTCCTGCAACTGAGACTTGAGCTCTCGCAGCTCAAGCGGTGCCATCCTGTATGGCGCGGTGGAGATGGGGCTGGTCCCTGGTACTAGTGAGATCTCAAACTCGATCTCACGCTCGGGCGGTAGTCCTGGTAACTCGTCTGGAAACACGTCGGGGTACTCTCTGACCACCGGGATGCTCTGGAAGTTTGCCACGGGGCTGTGCTCTGCCACCACACAAGCTAAGAAGCCCTCACACCCCTGGCTCAAAAGTCTCTCCGCCCGAAGTGCCGAAATGCACCTGAAGCCTCCATCCACTGGCTGCCCGTGAAACTCGAAGGAAGGCAACTCCGGAATGGAGAAGACAATCTTCCTCTCGAAGCAGTCTACCAAGGCGTGGTAAGCGGACAGCCAATCCATCCCCAGGATCACCCCAAAGTCCTCTATCTGTATCATAATCAGAGGTCCGAGTGGTCAGCTGTTTGTAGCTGAGGAGGTGTACACGGGTTGCGGGGTCATCTTGTAACGACCCGGTTCCCGAGTCCCTACGAGACACGAGAACCGGACCGACTCGACTAATCCCAAGACCCAGTCGTCCAACGAGGAAGTAACCAAAAGACAGTAAAATAAACTACATTCAGCATGAATATAACTAACAGTAAGAAAGTACAGCAGTAAGGAAAGAAACTACTATAGTAGGTACCACCACAACAGTAAAGCAACATTTATCATATAACAAAAACTGCAGGTAAAGAAGGTACAGTGGAAACAAAACTACTCACTAGAACAGAAACAAAAGAAGGTACAAAGCTGTGGTAACTCTACTGGACCCTACTCGGACCTCTGATTACGAACGGGTTCTCTAACAATGTATAATCCTGGTCCAAACTAACTGCGAAACTGTCTGCGACAAACGAGTGCGTAGCACCGGAATCGAAAAGCGTGTAAACGAGTCTGCCAGAAACTGAAACCATACCTGCTACCACGGATCCCGAAGCTCTGGCGTCCCTGTGTGTTAGGGCGTTGATACGCCCTTCAGCTCTAGGTGCGGACGAAGCAGCCACACTCTGCGTCGGACGGGTAGGTGCTGGCCGGTACCCTCCTCGCGCCTGGAAACCGCGGCCTCCTGCGCGCCCTCCAGTGCTCTGCGCGGGAAGTATCTGCTGACCTCCTGCCCTAGATGGGCAGTCCCTCCTGACGTGGCCCGGCTGGCCACACTGGTAGCAGAGGGGAACCCGACTCCCGCCCTCAGTGAGTCCTTGCTGTCGGCTCGGCGGGGGTCCGGTGCTGGCGACTGGCCCCTGTCGAGGGCCCCCAAAGGCCACTGATGGCCCTGCACAACGTGACGGCTCTCCTGCGGATGCCACGTGTCTCCGCTCTCGCCGGCCCTGTGAGAAGTCTGGCTGAAAGGGCCTCTTCCGCCCGCCGTCGGTCTCTCACGCGGACGAGTTGGTCTCCTCGTAAGTCATGGCTGCCTCTACCACCCTCGAAAACGTCGGCAGCTTCAGGGGTTTGACATACCCCCGGATCGCAGGCCGGAGCCCCTCGGTGAACCTCCAAAGGCGCTCCTCCTCAGTGGCTACCGCTGTCGCTGCAAAGCGGGACAGCTCCAAGAAACGCGTGCGGTACGCGCTCACGGTCATCGTCCCTTGGCGGAGAGTGTGGAACTCCCGCCTCCTCTGGTCCTGCCACGTCTGGGGAAAGTACTGCTCGCAGAAGAGGGTGACGAACTGGTCCCACGTCGGCTCGTCCCTCTCCTGTCCCCGGACCGCCCTCCACCACCGGTGTGCCGCACTCTCCAGCTGGTACGTGGCAAAGGCCACGCGGCACTCCACCGGGGGGCGAAGGGTGTCGAAGATCTTCTCCAGCTGCTCAAGCCAGTCCTCTGCCTCGGTCGGGTCCTCATCCCCCTTGAAGGAGGGGGGCTTCAGCTTCCGGAACTGTCCGAAAAGCTCGAAGTGGTGCTGTAGGGGAGGTGCTGGCGCACCTCCAGGCGAAGGTGCCTCGTGTACAGAAGTGTCGGAGGAAGGTGGGGGCGGCAGGGGCCCATCCCCTCCCTCGTGTCCAGCGCTGCGTCCGTCGCGTGGTCCCACAGAGGACTCCCCCTCTGCAACCCCAGGAGGAGGTGCTCGGGGCGGTGGGTGGAGCTCCTCTCGTACAATATCCCGTATCAGTCGGGCGAGGTCCTGGGCCTGGATGCCAGGGAGTGGTGGCTGGTCCACCGAGACGTCAACGACAGCACGTCCACCTCGCCGACCTCGCCCTCGGCCGCGCCCACGGCCAGTCTCGCCAGTCCCACGACGAGGCATCTCCTGCAAGGAGACACGAAACAAAACGGAAACGTCAAAACAGACGGTACCTAACAACACTTCTAAGAGCTCATATCAAGAGATATGTTGTGGTGGCTACTCTAGCTATAAACATGTGAATTGGTTATTTTCCAGTCAGTTGATTCACTTCTCGGGACGACCTTGCTCTGATACCATCTTGTAACGACCCGGTTCCCGAGTCCCTACGAGACACGAGAACCGGACCGACTCGACTAATCCCAAGACCCAGTCGTCCAACGAGGAAGTAACCAAAAGACAGTAAAATAAACCACATTCAGCATGAATATAACTAACAGTAAGAAAGTACAGCAGTAAGGAAAGAAACTACTACAGTAGGTACCACCACAACAGTAAAGCAACATTTATCATATAACAAAAACTGCAGGTAAAGAAGGTACAGTGGAAACAAAACTACTCACTAGAACAGAAACAAAAGAAGGTACAAAGCTGTGGTAACTCTACTGGACCCTACTCGGCCCAGCGTCCTCTGCAGCCGCCGACCCTGGCTGCTCAACACCTGGTCCTGAAAAAGGTAACGAGTGTAACACGTCAGCAAAACGCTGAGTAGAGTGGCAAACTAACTAAAGGCAACAGTAGAGTGTACAGTAGCTATTATGTTCTATTACTTCCTTTATTTACATCTTTCAATTTTTCTCACTATTTCATTTATTTCTCAGATCCTTTACTTGATCTCGAATGTCCTCGTGGGACGATCTTGATTGCAGTCTTTTCCAAAAGTAGAAGTAGCACGTGGTGCTCTCCTGGCCGGGAGAGTCCCCCATGGTGATCCTACCCTCAGTCAACCACCCCAAGGTCACTGACAGACGTAACGGTGACTACGGCACGCGCGATAAACGCACAGGTAGCTAGCCCGCACTGGCACGCGGTCAGTCGTTTCCGTTAACGGGTGCGCCCAAAGCACAGCACGGAACCAGGGCAGAGCCCTCTCAGTAACAGGGGTCCAACCCCTCCACAGTAACCAAACCGGGGCCTTGCCCCTCCACAGTCCGCGCACCCTCGCCTGACTACCCTGGTTTGCCCTAGTGGGCCTAACAGTCGGTGAAGGAGGCTAGCAGAACCCCGGGGCCCGTGGGGTAGCTAGTACTCTCCTAACACTACTAGCTCTCCTCGGTACTACGTACACGAGGGCCAACAAGTCGGTACAGAGCGGCCAAGCCTAACCCCGGGTCCCTGGGGCGGCTGGCCCCACTCTGGACTAAACAGGTACAGGTACTTCCCTTGGTACTGCGTACCCAAGAGACAGTACAACTACATCTCAGTTCCATTCCCTTTTCCTTTCCAGGAGTTCCACTCCTAATTCCCCGTAGGGTTCCGGCTCTTTATCTCAGAACATCATATGTTTCACTTTCCAGATTCACGTTCTCAAAATCCATGATCTCAAACATGTTTCTTTATTCATAACAGGCAGCTTTATATATTCCTTTCCATTTTTCCAAGACTGCAGTAATATACATTCCACTAGTTTTTCCATCCTAGGATTCATGCCATATCCTAGGATCTATCATACAATCTAGTTTTCCGGCCCTAGGATTCATGCAACACCTAGGAGCTATCATTCCATATATTTCTCATTCCTAGGATTCATGCAAGCCCTAGGTTCTAGTTATGGTTCCATACTTTAACAGATTTTATTAATACTTAAAACCACTCTACCAGGTACAACGGGAGTAATGGGGGCGTGATCGGGAATCCCGCGCGCCTCCGCGACTCTCAAGACTGCAACCGAGCGAGGTCCTATCACAAGGATCAACACAAGGAGTGTCTCAAAACAGTGTATAGCTACTGTAGGCGGGTAGAGGAATTAATTCTGAAACGAACGCAACTCGAATCGCGGAAAACGGAGCCCAAACGGGCCCTAAACGGGTCGAGAAAGACGATACTGTGCAAAATCAGATGTCTGGAACTCCCTCCATACGTCTTAAACGGTGGATCAGAGAATTACCTGCTCAGCGTGGTTTCCCAGACGTCCAGAAGTCTGCAGGGACGTCTTTCCTAGATCCCAGACGTCCGATGGTCACTTCGGACGTCTGGAGGTCACTCCCGCCGTCTGGTACAACTTCCAGACATCTGATTCGCAAGGATGACGAATCAGAGGACCTGCGCACAGCCAACCCCCCCTCAGTACGGTCAGTCGACAAAAAGGAAGAAGAAAGCGGAACTCACCTTTCAGACGTTTGTATGATCTCACAGACGTCGACCTTGCCGTCTGGATATCAATCCAGACGTCTGATTCTGGAAATTTTTCCAGAATCAGAGCCCTGCTCGGCCTCCGCTCGCGACGCCGCCCGCGTCGCACCTCGCGCGTACGCTGCTCCGCCCGCAGCAGGTCCCTCTCCGTGACGCTCTGCGCCCCCCTGCGCCCTCCGCCGGCCGGCCAAGCCGCTCCTGGCGAGCTCGCCCTCACGGCAGAGCCCCGCCCTCGCACGCCGCAGCTCCTCCGCGCTCACTGCGGCTGCCGTTGCCGCTGCGCCCTCGCGTCCGCTCGCTCTCGCGCACAGGCAGGAGAAGAAGGAGGAAGATGGTGGAGACGGGAGGGGAGGCGCGCCCCCCTCCCCCCTTTTAACGCCGCGCGGGGAGGAGAGAGAAGGCGGTCGCAGCCGCCTGCAGCCGCAGAGAAAGAGGGCAGAACGCAGGTCTGCGCGCACAGGCGCGCAGACGAATATCCCGTGCGAGCATAACTGCTCGCCAGACGTCTGTAAACTATCCCGGACGTCTGGTCAGATGTCTGGA
Source organism: Thalassia testudinum (assembly GCA_037157565.1). NCBI lineage: Eukaryota > Viridiplantae > Streptophyta > Magnoliopsida > Alismatales > Hydrocharitaceae > Thalassia > Thalassia testudinum. The sequence goes on along the minus strand of JAZHRO010000010.1, from coordinate 9,197,509 downwards.
TGTGATCCCAGACGTCTCGACAGACGTCTGGGCCACCTCCCAGACGTCTTAAAAGGCGTCTGTGGCACGCGCTCGTTACAATTCCCGACTGACATGACCTCCGATAGTGTCCAACAGCCTCTGGATTCAGAGGAGGCATTTAGGAGAGTGATGCCACCAAACCACAGTGGTTTTGTTCATAGTGAAGGGAGGGCATACACGTTATCTTGCTGGTATGGGAGGAAATGTGTCGTCTCATCTAATGTCGTCGATTAGCTGCATCAAAAGATCGACAACTACAAAGACGAGAGGAGAGGCAGAGAGGGATAAAAAGATGAATGCCATGATGAGAAGCTTCAGACTCTTCTATCTATTCTTATCAAGAAGGGACAGTCAAAGCATTCGTCTTCATTAGATCCCAACATCTACAGATGAGACGATGACAACATGGACAGTGTAGGTGGATCTAGCTGGTGGCATTGAGGCAGCAGCATTTTGATTTTTATTTATTTTCTTTTGTTATTTTTTCATTTTACCCTTTTTATATAAATATTTCATTTTCAAGCTTTTTATGTACTAGACTTTATATTTATGAAATATAAACTTCTCTTTATTTTCATTAGTTATTTTTATATAAAAGTAAGTCTTTTAAGTAGGTTTAGTAGGTAATTCCCATCATTTTGAATTTTCTTTTTTTAAAAAAACCCATACATTTGACGTCGCTTATTTGAATAAGCGACGGTATAGATGTTACGGTAAAAATATTTTTGTCGTTACTTCTCGTAATAAGCGACGACATATAAGGTTCTAGAGAACCATACCTCCTCTTTTATGCTGTCGCTTATTAGGATAAGTGACTATAAAAATATTTTTACTGTCGCCTCTATACCATCGCTTATAAAGAAAAGTGACGGCAAAACTTTTTTTTCGTCGCTTATATATCGTCACTTATTCAAATAAGCGATGACAAAAAAGAGGAAGGCTTCTCTAGAGCCTTATATGCCATTGCTTATAAGGACAAGGAACGACAAAAATATTTTTAACCGTTGCTTATATAAGCGATGACAAAACTTAAGAAAAGACACGTAAATGAGGGAAAAAGTGACATATAAGTGCCATCGATTATTTTATAACTGACGACAAATACAATTTCCGTTGATTTTAAAACAACATTGCAATATTCAATTCATCTGGTGGTCGAATAATATTTTGACGTTGAATGTGCCTCTAACCGACGGGAAAACGAAATAGTGACACTAATAACAGCGTCGCTTAATGGCATCGGTTATATGGGCTTTGCGTCGGTTTACAACTGACATCGAAGGTAGAGTATGTTGTAGTGTGATGAGATATGGTTATTATGTTTGATAATGTACAATTAAATATAGTAAGATATTTATTGGAATTATAAAATCATGTTATTTAATCATGTTAAAGGTTTTGAATTATTAATTGTGTCTCTTAAATTTTGTTTCTATGACATAGGTTTTTTTTGAAATCCTACGGAATTAAGCACCGTAGGTTCCTTACAGGAAATATAATTGTTCTAAAGTATACCAGATCAATTATATGAATAGAAATATATAGTTTTTGTCTAAATTTATACTCACTGGAACTTTACCTTTAACTATTGCTAAATCATTGTATATGACATTTCACATCGCATGACTTAATAAATATAGATGCTTATAAGAAAAAATCTATGTAAACGTAGGACGTTACATTTCTAGTAATGAATTCTACGTATATTTTTGAATTGTGCATTATGTCATAGCATGTATGTTGGTGGCATCCATTTCTAAAGTTTTTATTATTTACTTATTTGCCCTTATCGCGTTGGAGAAAATCCCCATCATATTTCTATTACTACACCAATCAAACAACTAAGTTTTTGGAAAGTAGAAGGGCACATGCACGAAAAAAGGCATTAGTTATCAATTTAGATTCAAAATTTGCTAGACTTCCATGATACATAGAATGCTAGCGAAAGTTTTGCAACAAAGCTCTTCAGTGCACTTTTTATTAATTTGGGAACCTAAACTAGGGGATGTCCATCTGTCTCTATCCAATAAGAACCTAGTCTAATATATTTTGCTTATTTTTAAAATAGGTACGGGTTGAAATTTAAAATAGGTATGGGTTGTAACCTACAATTACGATTGCAATTTTTGTTTTAGTAAACTTAGATTGACCAAACTCAAATTTCACCGCAATGTTTGTATGGTAAATCTGATAAGTGCATGTATAAGGTATATTTATATCAAATGTCTCTTTAAGTTCTTGGAATCAATAACTTCCTATAAACCCCTTCATAAAACCTTCTTATAAGATGTCTCATGCATCATGCTGCAAATATCTTATTCTGATTTGATTGGATTATTATTTACATTCATTAAAATTTTGTATGCCCAACTGCAGTGAAGTAACAACAACTAGCTAGTAAAGATAGATGACAGGGAATAGCCACCCTTCAATAAATGTGACATGGGAACGCAAGATTATACTTTAACAAATCAGTATATATGATCCATGAATATGATATTAAGAGAGAAGGAATTAGAAATCTGTGGAGGAATGATGCAAGTTAAATAAGGGAGTGAGCAGGAATGTTCATCATAAGTTTAATATTTTCCATATCACATTGAATAACATAAAATAAAAGAATCCGTCAATTCTACCGGTCAAAAACTTAATATAACCTAGCACATTTTTACACATCAGGTCAAATTAGATAGGATCATAAGATATGCTGTCAAAGTCTTAACTTATTGACGTTAGGTTTGGTTACAACATGGAAAAGGTACTTCAAATGAACAACTCCTTCAAGCCCATTGAGGCATTAACTTGGTTGAATGTTTCCTATAATGTACTTTGAGAGTTGCTTATTGCTAACAAGTCTCATCCAAATGGATAGAGTATTCATGCTTTGATAGTCAAGAAAATCATGAGGATGGTAAACTAGGTGAGAGCCGAGCTTATTTACTAGCACTATAGACAGTGTAGAACTATCTGAACTGGTATAATAAACCCCTTTTTCTTTAAGGCTCCCTTCGTAAGTTTGACAGGTACCATCATACTCAAGGCACTCCTATACTTATGTCAAGCTACTTCTCTAAAGGCCCTCTTGCAAAATTACAAAGTATAATCATATTAAAGACTTTTCACTTCTTAAAGTACCATCTCATCAATTGAAATGTACATGTTAATGGACGCACATTGCTAATTATTCTAAGCTTTCCGCGTGAAAATGAGTTACTCTTGAGTCAGCGAAAATAAGCGAAAATGTCCTTCTAGCAATTTTTTAACGGTGTTTTTTTTTTTTTTTTTTATATATTTTTTTGTTCCCTTGTCTACCATATGGAAAGTTTTATCCATCTACGGACGGAAGCTCATTGTCCGTTATACTGAGAAGGGCCTCCGGAGGTTCCAAACTCCCGTAGGGCGGCGGACAAATGGACGCCATCGTCCTCCTCCCCATCGCCACCGCTTCTCCTTCTCCCTTCGTTTCCACCTCCTCCTCCACTCGCCTTCGCCGCATCATCCCACCAGCAGCAGCAGCAATCGCCACTGCCTTCCCACCTGCGAGGAGGAGGAGGAGGCGTCTATCGGTCGAATGCAGGGCGAGCTCCGGGATCAGAGGGAGGACGCTGTCGCAGGCGTGGGACCTTCCGGCGGCTCCGGTGGCTGCCACGTGGATGCCGAGAATGGAGGATCTCGATGCCACCAACATGCTTCTCAAGCAGAGGATCGTCTTCCTCGGCTCTCCAGTTTCGTTTCGCCTCTCTCTAGGGATTGTAGCGTAAAGAATTGTTTCTTCTAGGGTTTTGGTTTTCCTTAGTGGTAGAAGAAGCGTTTTTGATTGGAGTGTCTGCCATGTCACCTTGGAGTTTCAATTGCGATGAGTGAGTGAGTGAGTGGCACGACAGCTAGTTGTTAGATATCCCATCTCATCTCAGGCAGGATCTGAGGAATTCTTAGGTTTTCAATTGGAAATTAATTTTACCAGGCTTCGATACGTTTGCACTCCAATCTATTATTAGCAAAGCAAATATGCTGGCTTTCTATTATCCTACAGAGAGTGACGCGCCTCGTTTGAGTGAAATCGTTGCTTACCCTTTATCCCACCTCTGCCATGCTTTTCGAACATGGAGTCCATAATAGCCAAATAGAAAAAAGAAAAAAAACTCTCAACAAATTGGAAAAAAAAAGATTAACAGGTCAATGTTCTCCCCACTTAATTTTGATCAATTTTTTGTTTTTTCTTTCTTTTTTTTTTTTTTCACTTGTTTTTGGCTATTGAGTACTTATGACTTGCTAAGACAAAAAAAGGCTTTGTGCTTATTGCAGATGTTTTTTCCTATTACAATCTACAGATGTTGTTAAATGATTCTATTTCCTTTAAGCTATTGTCATCATTGGTTAATAGGTAGAAACAACTACTGCAGACTTTATTATTAGCCAGCTCTTGCTTCTTGACACAGAAGACAAAGAAAAAGACATCAAATTGTTCATAAATTCTCCAGGTGGATCTATAACAGCAGGTATCACATAACTACTCTATTATTTCGAGTATTTTTAGAATAAACTCTTCACCAAATATACAATACAATGAGATTTGTGTCTTTTTCCTTGTTCTTTTTTTTATATGTATCAGATTGATAATTTCTTCTTTTGTCATTTTGTCATTTTCTTCTTTCTTATTTTTAAAGGTTAGAAATGATAATTTTCAGTCCACTCCTCACTTCTATGTCGAGTCAGAGTTGGTTTATAGCAAATGACCACCCTCTACCTCCTCCTCTTCTAGTGTAGGAATAGGTGTGGGTTGTCAAGCATGTAGTGCCTTTGTCACACCACCTCTCAACTCCTTGTAGTTGGCTGAGGAGATAGAGAAGTCCACAATCATCGAGTTTGTGGGCATTCATGCTGTTAAGTGATGCATTGCTCATGATTTGCCACGCAGGGGTGGGGCCGGATGAAGCGTTGCGTATCTATATTGATGAAGATACTATCCTGGAATGTGCGAGGTCTTAGAGACTAGGATAGGAGGGGGATTCTTGGGAGATACCCTATAGAGTAGAGGACATATATTGCATTACTTCATGAGACCAAAATGGAGTAGTGCGACCTCGTATTTAGGCCAGGATAGGGGGAGGCCGACTTGATGAGTATGCCACGCTTGACGCTAATGATAGATATGGAGGGTTGTTGGTTGGTTGGAGTAGGGATGCCTTTGCTCTATTAGGGGTTTTGAGATAGTCTTGCTTCTTGGTCGTTGACTTATAGAGGAGTGATGGATTTGCTTAGGGTTGGTAATGTCTATGGCCCCTATGCATTGGAGGACAAGCCTGCTTTTTGGAAGGAGCTTTTGTAGTTGGTGATGGGAGATGCGTGGCTCTGTGCAGGTGACTTCAATGCCACCTGCTTGTTGGACGATAGACCTAAGACTGTCAGAGGCAGAGATAAAGGAGTAAATGGCTTTGTGGATTGGTTGTTTGCAATTAGGGTGGTGGAGGTTCTTAACTGCAAATACTCATGGAGAAGCTTAGATGAAGTGCGCTACAGATCTAGGCTAGACATATTCTTTGGTCCATCAGCTTCTGTGAGAGGTTTCCACTTAGTTTGGTCTGGGCTTTATTGAGACCTTTCTTCGACTACACCCCCTTGGAGTGGGACTTTGGAGAGGACATTGGATATGGGACTTACTTCAAGTTTGAGAGATCTTGGTTGATCAAGGACGAGTTTCGTGGTAAGGTGGAGGGCTGGTCGTGTGAGTGCTAGGTAGAGGGGTTGCCTTCTTTTGTCTTCCATAAGAAGATTCTATTCCTCAGGGAGAAGCTGTGGGAGTTTAGGAGGGAGCTCAAGGAGCTTAGACATAGGGTGAGATAGGAGACACTAGCTGGCATCTCCAGTCTTGATAGGCTAGAGGACTTTTAGGACCTCTTCTTGTAGGAGATCGTGGAGAGGAAGGAGCTTCGGGTCTGTATTCAGACAAAGGACATGGAGGATGAGATAGCGTGGAGGTAGAGATCTTGACAATTATGGTTGAAGGAGGGAGATTTGAACACCAGGTTCTTCCACTCCTTTGTGAATGGGAAGAGGAGGAACAAGATTGAGTCAGTTTCTAATTAGCATGGCTAGCATACTGGGAGACAGTAGGTGGGTAGAGCATTTGTAGACTTCTACTGTGATCTCTTTTGTCAGAGGCATGAGAGGATATGGCACCTTGGAGGCTATAAACCTAGGAGATTGGATTAAGTTGAGGTAGGATCTCTTTCTTGTCCTTTCTCTGAGGACGAGGTATGGTAGGCTCTCTACTCCTTGAAGGAGGGTTCTCCTGCTTTGGATCGTTTTTTGGTTTCCTTCCTTAAGGAGTTTTGGCAGCTCCTGAAGGAAGACATCATGGTGATCTTTGATCATCTCATAGTTGGAGGAGACCTAACCAAGATTAACTGCTTCTTCCTTTTCTCCTTCTAAAGGAGGATGTGGTGGCGAGCGTGGGAGACTACAGGCCGATTGCCCTCTCCAACTCTGTCTATCTGTTGGTCGCAGACCTTGGCATGCCACTTGGGGGCGGTACTTGATTCGCTTATTAGGCTAGTCTAGTCAGCCTTTATTCGAGGAAGGTTGATTGTGGAAAATTATATTGTGGCCTTGGAGATCCTTTCAAGTTGGAAGCGAGATGAGACATAAGCTTTCTACTAGAAGATCGATTTCTCCATGGCTTATGATAGCCTAGACTAGAGTTTCTTGTGGTTCTCACTCCAGTTACATGGCCTTCCACAGGTCTAGATTAGATGAATGAAGGCTTGTGTCACCTTGGAATGGCAATCCTGAGAGGGTTTGGATGAACCCATAGAGGGGGTGAGGTAGGGTTGTCTGTTAGCTCCTATGCTCTTCATTCTTGCAATGGACTTCTTAATTGATGCATGCTATGCCCTATGTAAGGCTGGACATTTGAAGGGTTTTGACTCTAGTAGGGGGGATATAATGGTCCTACTTCTTTAGTATGTAGATGACACCATCTTCTTCATAAAAGGTTCGATGTTTGAGGCTAGTGTAGCAAGACCTTTGCTTGAGGCATTTGGAGAGGCATCCGGGTTGAGGGTGAACCTGTAAAATTTGGCTTTTTGCCTTTTGGGATGTTTGTTGAGATTATTATGCAGTGTGGAGATATTTTGGGGTTTAAGCGGCTTCAGGCTTTGATCAAGTACTTGGGGTTCCCCCTTACACCAATGCATCACTACTAGGGATTGGACTTTGATTATTCATTATTGAGAGGTTGGAGAAGCGTTGGCAAGGATGGCCTGCGAGGCTTTTGTCTAAGGGAGGTGGACTGGTTCTCTTCTCCTAGGTCCTCTCTGTGCTGCCTCTATACTACCTTTTATTGTTATGGGTGTTAGCTGCTGTCTTGAAGAGGATTGACATGATACAAAGGAGGTTCCTTTGGTCATCCTCTTCGGGTGATATAGATACATTCATCTGGTGGCCTGGAAGAAGGTGTGCATGACAAGGGAGATGGGTGGTTTGGGGGTTTTGGACCTTTGATTGATGAACGATGCTTTGCTCACTAAGTGGATTCTACAACTTATGGTGTCTTATTAGCCTTTTTGGAAGTAGATCCTTTACGAGTTCTATGGGGACACCATTGATTGGATGAGAGAAGATCAAGTAGAGGAGCATCCTTTTTTTCGCAGGGCCGATAGAAAATCCTGAGAAGGGTGCAATCTTACTGTAGGGCGGTCTTAGGTGATGGCTCTTGTTTCAGATTTTGGAGCAATGCTTGGCCACTTGGGGGGATTGTTTTCGAGGCCATTCCCATACTTGTAGCACTCTCCTCCTCTCCCTTGGCCTATGTGGCAGACTGTTGCTTAGAAAGCTCATGGTCACCTCCGTTGCCAGATTCACTCTCTGAGGCACATCTCGAGGATCTTACTATGCTTCTCCCGACACTTCATGATTTGAGGCTAGGTGTAGGCTGTGATGTTGGTTGTGGAGATACGGACCTTTCTCAGTTAGCAAGGCCTACTTGCACTTCTTGGAGGAGATTTCTAATCATGATTCGGACCTTGCTTCTGATTCTAAGAAGATTTGGAGAATACGCCTACCTTTGAAGGTGAAAATCTTTATGTGGCTTTTGAGGAGGAGACGTTTGGTTACCTAATCCTACAAGCATCACTGAGCATTGGATTCCAATGATTTGTGTGTTTTTTGTGGTGAAGGACCAAAGGTTATCGAGCATCTCTTCTTTGATTGCCCCTTTGCGAAGGGGTGCTGGTCCACCACGAGCTTTACACCCATTAGACATGGTATAGAGACTCCTTTTGGGCGAGCTTGCACTCCCCTCTTGTTGATGAGTGGCCTATTAGGAGGGCTATTATTTTACTCTGGTGCATTTGTATGGAGCACAACAGTCCCATCTTTTGAAGGTGTTAGCCATTGTACTCCTATCTTTGTAATTTTTGGAGCTTTTAGTCTCCTCTTTAATAAATTCATGGGGGTTAACATCCCTTCTTAACCTCGTCTTTACTTTTTTTTAAAAAAGATAATTCATCATGTCTACCATTTACTTGATTATCTTTAGGGATACAATCTGATTATGGCTGCAAAACTGGTTTGCAAATGAAGTGACTCAAACATTAAATCAAATTTGCCCTTAGTGGCTTTACTGTAAACTTGCCAACATTGTTTTTGGTGATTACATCAGACACTATATTCCTGTGGCATACACAAGGCTTTAAAATGACTACAACATCCGTCAACAAGAGACAGGTATACACTTTCAGTCTTATTTTTAACACCCACGGAAATACTACCACATTTGTTACATGGGAAATTGGGTAGTGGATTATAAAAGGTGAGGATTACGGCTTAATAATTTAGGATTAAGCATTTTGGTGATTGATTTGGGCCTCTCAATCACTTTTGGAATAAGTTATTGTTGAATAAAAAATGATGCATTAACAACGTCTCTCATAAAAAATAACACAACATCCAAGATTTCTGTAAATTCTACTCACAGTTAGAAGATTCATGGGAAACTTAAGAGCATAATATACCTGCTCTATCCTCATCCTGGATGTAGCATCTACACACCCAACTGTTGTAACAGGAGTGGTTGCTCCATTAGCCACTTGCACATCGCAAATTCCCTGTGGAGTCACAGATTCTTAAGATGATCTCTGTCTTCGGTGAGATGGACAGAGGCTCAAGAGTCATAATCACCCATGCACTCCTGGACCTCCTTTTCTTCATCTCATCTTCTTGGGCTTCACACGTGACCCCAGTGGAAACTGAAGTTGATCTTCTCGGATCAACTTTCTTCAACATGGGAGAGAGAGGACTCATTGCCATCGACAGTAGGCGTGAGAGAAGGTTCATCACGCAAAGGAGATCACGAACAAGGCAAACTAGGTAGCCACCAACAGCAACAACCCCTATTGCTAGCGACCACAGGCCCCAGCCAGTGACGCTATCGGTGGCAGGCAACCCAATGGCGGCACTGCCAGCATCGGCTGGTCGTCAGGCGATGGCATGGTTGTCGCTACTGCTTCCTTGGTTGGCACAGCCACCGTTGGTGGCAGCGATGACGGCGTGGATGTCGTCCTCCATCGAATCACCACCACGTTGGTGATCTAATCATGTTGTGGTGGATTCTTTTTCGGTGGGATATCGGAGCACCAGTCTAGGATCGTTGCTCTAATATCATGTTGAATCAAAAAGGATGTATTAACCTTCAAATGAAACCTTAGTCCTCTTTTTATACAAAAGAGAATTGGGTAAATTACAGAAGTATCTCCTAAGGATAAAAGAAATAACAAATATCCTCTTACAACTCAACAGTTATCAAGGCCAATGTTTTCAACTAGATTTAGTCTTAGGCTTGAGTGTCATAAAATGTTATTGGAGCTATCTATTAGAACGGAAGAGTTACAGGTGACTTAGGAGCTGAAGTCACTAATAAAATATGACTAGCAGGAAAAGACTATGTAAGGGTTGGAGCTACTACTACTACTGTTGGTAGTAAAATGACTAGAGTGACTAGGGAATATTTTGTCACAGAAGGACATTGCAGATTTAGGTTGGGGAGATTGTAACACCTCCATAAATAATTCTACATTGGAAACTTAACAAAGATAATAAGGGGTAATGATTGCTTAAACTTAAGGTTAAATATTTTGGGTTGTTGATGTGAGTCTACCGGGCCCATATTTAATACGCCCATTGGTGTTAGTTTTCTCTGAATTAGAATCAGATGTGTAACTAGGTCATCATAGATTTGGCATCAATTTTAGATTTAAGATTTAAATAGTTAATATGAGGTATAAATGAGGGTACTAAAAAACAAGTTGACAGAAACAACAATTTTAGTGATCCTGTTTCTAATTTGGGAATGCAACTCAACATAATTTGGGATTTTTGATGCATCTGACATGTATAGAAATGGTTATTCGAATGCAATTTGGGTGAGAAATGATAGCTTGTTATTTAGGACAAAAAAGACATTTGTATGTTAGGAAGCATGTAAAGGTGATATAAGAGTTTTCTCTATACACAACCTGGCCATAGAATATTTTCACTCATCATTTAGATTATATCTGTGTATCATTAGAAATTGATGAATCCCATTTTGCAATAAAACTACCATTTGATATAAAAACTAATGGATTTTTTTGAAAGGGAAAATTAGCACATCAGTCAATTCGGAAAGGGGTCAAGGGCGGTTGCTGTCCTGTTGTGGAGGTTGAGAGATGGGGTTAGTTCTTTATCACTGTTGTGTATGGACCAGTCGCAAATAAGGAGAGCCATTAGTTCTGGGGCAAGCTTAGGAGTGTCATAGCGGCATTCTTAGAAGCTCCTTGGCTAGTAGGGTGAGTCTTTAATATCACCTTGAAGATAGAGGACAGTTTGGATGACGGGTAGGCTGCATTGTAGACCAACTTATTTTTGGAAATTTATCATAGATCTTGGATTGCAATACTTGGTGGTGTCTAGTTGCTTGTTTATATGGAGGAGTGTCACATCTGGGAAATAGAAATCAAAGTTGGACAAGTTCCTTTGCTCGATGGAGTAGATTTGAGTTGTTTCCTTTTGTAGGTGTAAAAGCATTGAACAAACTTTTTCAGATCATTCTCCTTTGCTCTGGAACTCGAATGAGTTGGAATTGAGAAAATATATGAGCTTGAAAAAGCTTGGCTGTTGGAAGAGGGCTTTGGGCAGAAGGTTCAAAAATGGTGGCAGGTAGTGACATTTTATGGTACAACAATGGCTATATTGGAAAAGTGGTTACAGGGCCTAAGACGTTACCTTGTGGAGTATAGGAAGACTATACAGGAAGAAAGGAAAAATATGAGAGAGGACACTTTAAGCGAGACTAGTGGACTAAATTGGCTAAAAGGCTTCAGGGTTCTAGTAACAGATAAAGTGGTGGATAGGAAAAAGCACCAATCAATTGTTTGTGTGGAGGATTTCAAGGAAGAAGTTGAATAGATATAGAGATCCAGATATACTTGGTTGAAGGAGTAGGATTGGAACACTTGGTTTCTTCATATGGTGCTGAATGGGTGATAAAGGGTGAATTGTGTCGATAGGCTTCAGGTTAAGGACACTATTGTCCAAGGTAGACATGCAGTTGGTGAGGCTTTGGCAATCCACTTCTGTTCTTTTATGAGGTGCCCTGCATCAGGATGGAGATGGATTGTGAGAGAAGTGACCAGATTGATGTAGGAGCATGCTAATGCTTTGGTCAGATTATTGTCTTAGGAGGAGGCTTTGCATGCATTGAGGGGCCCGACGGCAGAGGGGCCCGACGGCAGAGGGGCCCTTGGACCTAACAACTTTCATATGTTCTGTCGGGAGTTCTAATTAGTTGTTGCAAGTAATGCAATGAACATTCTAGAGAAGTTTGCGATTGATAATAGTGGTTTCGAGAGGTTCAATAAGTCACCTTGGTTTTTAATGCCCTAGAAGGAATCAATGGAGAAAGGGGGGCTTGGTGTTCTAGACCTTGGAAAGTTGAATGATGCGCTAGTCTTCAAGTGGATCCTACAACTTTTGGGACCTTGGTTGCTTTTTCGGAAAATGGTCTTCTTTGAATCCCATGGGGACCGAATCGACTTTGACGAGCGAAGAGTTGATATTGGAGGCACCTCCACCTTATGCAAACTTCTTAGGAAGATCTAGTTGCATTGTAAAGCTGCTCCTAGAGATGAGTCAAGATTCCAATTTTGGATGCACCCTTGGTCCTATTTTGGTGTTCATTGCAAAGGTTTACCCTTAACTAGTCCATTGATCCCTCAGTTGTTGTTGTTGATTATTACAATGAAGGGTTGTGGTTGCCTAATGTTCCTCAATCGTTGTTTTATGCCAAGGTGGAGTTACCTTTACCTGATAGGTTCTCAATGGCATCACATTGGGTAATGGAAGAGATGGATGTGTATGGAAGTACAATCGCTTTATTGTTAGAAAGGCTTACCAAAAATTCATTTTTCTTTTTTTGAGAGAACCGTACCTAAAATTCGTGGAAGCGCTTGCGTCTGCTGATGCCGTTTTATCAAAGGACTATAGAGACATCTGGTAATCTAGGTTGCCTTTAAAAGCACACTTTAGAAAAATTGAGAGATGGAGAGAGTTGGCGAGAGAAGAAGATTGCTAAGTTAGAGAGAATGTGGGGGATGGAAGGAGGGTGGTGGACAAGAGAAGGCGTGGTAGAGGAGGTTGATGGAGAAGGTTGGATTGTGATTTTTTTTTTTGAAAAGGGAAAGGGCAGTTGCCCATGTGATAACCACCCAAAATTATATTAAATAAAAAATGCCCATGGTCAAGTTACAAATTAGAGTTCCAAAAAGCAATCAACGAAGAAATTGACTCAACAGAGTTCTTCACATAGGGCCGCTGCCCCCTGAAGATGACTGCGTTCCTCCCTAACCAGATGCTGCAGAACATCGCCAACGGCGTCGCAACTTCCCTCTTCGACCTAAAGACATTCTGACCTCCGTCCCTCCTCCCACACCTATATGCCCTCCAGAAGTCATGAAAGGTGGACTACGACCACCATCTAGCCTTAAAACGTGTCCAAATTTGACTGACAAAAGGATAGCAGACAAAGAGATGATCCACATCCTCCTCTCTAAGACAAAGGAGGCATTGAACCTCAGCATCGGGAACCTATCTAGCCCTCCACTTCCTCGTCATGAGCCTGCTCCTCAACAATCAGGAGAAAATCTTGACCTTCAAGGGGCAGGCCGCCGATCAGATGTGATTGTAGTCTTGAATGAGATTAATGTCAATGAAAGCATAAGCACATCCCAATCTTTTATATGCGCTTCGAAACCAGAAGTCCCCCTTCTCCCAACAAAAGGCATCCTCTCTACCCTCTAGTTGGTATCCCTTCAACTCCTGCAACAACCTTTGGAGCTCCCCAATCCTCTGGTCTGACAAAACACCCATGAATGAGGGGCACTAACAGTCCTCCCAAACATCTGCCATCCTAACTCTCCTATCCACAACTAGCGTAGAGAGCCTGGGGAAGCGGTCACACAACCTTCCCTACCCAGTCCAATCATCCAACCAAAACCTAAACAACCTCCCAGAGCCAAGAACTAGGGAGAAAAGGCTCTTGACTTTAGGCGCCACCGTCGTGAGGCCTCTAGGGAAGTGAGAAGCGCCACGCGGTGGGGACAGCAACAAGTCCTAGGTCAAGGGGCCACTGTAATAGGCCTTAAAGACCCTCCCTACCAGACTCCCGTCATTCCCAAGCAGCCTAGGAATCCACTTGGTTAAGAAACTCTCATTCATCCTGCTTACCTCCGTAACCCCCAGCCTGCCCTCTATAACCGGCTTGCACACATCCTCCCAGGCTACCATCCTTGCTCCTTTCCCACCATCACCATGGTTCGTCCAAAAGAAGTCCCTCATTAGGCATAAACACCTCTTCTCCACCTGCTTCAGCATCTTCAGCATCGAAAGAAAATAGGATGGTAAAGCTAAGAGCACCGCTTTGAGCATCACTAGTCTTTCCCCCTGGATAAAATCCTGGAGACCCACCCTGCCAGCCTCCCTTCCATTCTCTCCACCAAGGAAGACCACTCCTGCGCAGTAATCTTTTTGTTAGCCAAGGGGAGACCCAAATACGACAGGAGAAGAGCTCCTATCTGGGTACCCAGAACCATGCCATATCCAGCAGCCTCCTCGGTTGGCAAATTGAAGGGAACAAAATTCGACTTGGAAAAATTAATTTGTATCCCGAACACCTCCCCAAACAACTCCAGCAGAATGCGCATCTTCCTCTCCTCTGTTTCACTAGCTTCTACAAAGAAAAACGTGTCATCTGCATACTGGAGAACCGGGACCACAGCCTCATCATCTAAAGTGAATCCTCTGATCAGGTTTCTATCACAAGCCCTCATGGGCCCCCTCGCCAAAGCATCAGTTGCTAGAACAAAAAGCATCGACGCCAGCGGGCACCCCTGCCTGATGCCTCTCCTCAGTTGAATCCATCCCCCTGTTGGATTGCCATTAATAAGGACCAAGAAGGAGGTAGTCGCGATGCACTGTTTCATCCACTGGATCCACATCTGTGGGAACCCCCTTTTGATTAAGGACATCTAAAGGAAAGACCACTGAATAGAGTCGTAGGCTTTCCTGAAGTCAACCTTAAAAAAAAAAGCTATCTTCTTCTCCCGCTTCCAGTGAGCAAGAATCTCTAACGTGGCGACATGGCCATCCAATATGTTCCTACCAGGAACAAAGGCTGTTTGCACCTAGGCCACCAACCCCGCCAACACCCCCCTCAACCTGTTGGCTGAAACCTTCGCCATAATCAAAGAGACCGCATTGGAAAGAGCAATGGGACTAAAGTTGTCAATAGCCTTCACCCCATCCTTCTTTGGCAAGAGGAACATGAAGAACTTATTGAGCCTGTTGAAGTTGTGGTTGCCATCCCTAAATTCTGCTATCACCTGTATGACATCCTCCTTAAGCAGTGTCCATAACTCCTTGTACAAGAACATAGGAAAGCAATTAGGCCTCGGGCAACCATCTGCATTTAGACCCTAAACGGCCTCTTGCACCTCGTCCTCAGAGAAAGGCCTCGTAATCTCCCTAGCTTGATCGTCAGTGATGGCTGTTATATCGGACCCCCGCCATTTCCAACTCCTTGCTTGTCTCCTATCGGTAAAGTCCTTGAAGAAGTCAGCTGTAGCTCTACTAATCGCCTCCCTTCTAGTAACCTCTGTACCACCCACCAAGAGCCTATCAATCTAGTTCCTTCGTCGCCTCCCTTAAGCTGCCATGTTGAAGAATCTCATGTTGGAGTCCCCTTCTTTTATCCATTTTTGGCTGGATCTCATCTTCTACTCCACTTCGGCCTTTCGATCTTCCATCTGAACAACCTGCAAATGTTCAACCCTTACGACCTAGCCCTCCTTAGACAACAGTTCGAGATCCTCCACCTTGTCCAACCTTGCAATCTCTCCCAGTGCCTCATTCTTATGTATGTGCTGTCTTCCTTAAGCTATCTCCCATAGTCCTTGAGGAAGGTCTTAAGCTCCCGGAGTTTTGCCTCCAATCTCGCTGCTGCTGACCCATCTACCTGGAGGGATCTCCATTTATCCTCAACTTTTCCTTTAAATTCATCTTCCATGAGCCACGCCCTATCAAACTTGAAGTAGGTTCTAAAGCATCTTCCTTCATTAGAGTCCCACAACAATGGCGTATGATCAGAGAACGACCTCTCCATAGGTCTGACCTTTGCCAACGAGAAAGCCTCAGCCAACTTAATGGACAAGAAGAATCTAACCAACCTCGACCTTTGTCCCCCGAGCTCCTCCAAGTGAACGCATAGGAGCTCAGAGGCAAATCTAGCAAGCCATGCGTGGCAGCAAACTCCGTAAACTCCTCAGAGCCACAGTCTCTTCCATTCATCCCTCCTGGGCTGTTGTCAACCACCAGGGTGACGTTGAAGTCTCCTCTAATCATCCAAGGACACCCCTGGAATCTCAGCGCCGTCTGGCTCAGCTCAGCCCACAACATGTGCTTGGCACCATCATCGTTCGATCCATACATCGCTGACACAACACAGTAAAAGTTGTCCCACTCTCTTTAGCCTCATGGTTGCCACAAAGGATCCCATCGAGGAGTCAACCGTGGAGAACACATCCTCCCATCCAACAATCACACCACTTGACCGTTCCGCAGCATTCAAGGCCACAAAGTCACCTGGGTTTCCACCTTACATCTTCCTCCAAATATGCTACTCACAACTCTCCAACTTCGTCTCTTGGAGCATGATCACGTTAGGCCCCCAACGTTGCATGTACCCCTTCATCGCCGCCTGCCTCGAGGGGTCATTCATGCCCCTAACATTTTAGGTGAGGACCTTGGTCATGGATGAGCACTAGAACTCCCCCTCGCCGTACGCCTAAAATTGGTTGCCTTGGTAACAAGGTCCACCTCCCCAGCCTTCAACCCCAGCACCGACCCCTCCCTAGGTGCCACAGCACCCTTGTCAGCCTCCGTATCAGTAGCATCATCCCCACCCTCCCTCAAGCCCACCTCCAGCGCCCGGCCACCGACCTCATTTCCTCCCACTGCCCCCTTTGGGATGGCCATAGCCTCCATCTCCAACCGACACTCCCCGCCACTGCGCCCTCCTACAACATCACCACCAGCCATCCCCTCCATCGCAATAGAGCTAGCCGATGTTGCCCCCGCCGCTGCCCTAGAGGCTCCTTCTGTCGCCGCCCCTCCAGCACGCTCCCCCTCCCTCGTTGCCATTGAGTTGTGCCCGGCAACACCACCCTCCGTTGCCTCCAAGCTCCTCTACGCACACAGGCGATACCTCCATCGCTAACGGTAGTGCAACTTTGGTTCTTAAGCAAGGAAAGGTTTCCATCAAGCCAATCTCATGGAGCCACCAATAGGGCAAGGTTCGCGAGAGCCACCGCAGGGCCTCTCATCAGATTTGAGGTCCCCCCGAACATGGACTTGCGGTCCGTCCAAGCTTGGTTCCTTGCGTCCTGATGCTCCCAATAGTCCATCACTCCTCTGTGGAGGGGGGCAGGGAGGGACCCGGATCCGACCATGCTAGATCGGGCACCTACACTGATCTGGATTTGAAAACGCCACTTAAATGCGCCTCCCTTTCCACCACGCACCCGCTCCCCACAACCACATGCCCCTTTGATTTTCCCCTTCAGAAATTGCCCTGCAAACTCCCCTTGTCAGCCACGCCAATCTCAAGGAGCGAAACTGATGCCATCGAATCCACCTCTCCTATAGATCTCGGTTTGCCATTTTGCCTTCCAAAAATGCTCCTTGACCTCCGAGGCGGTGCCACCCCCACGAACCTCGGCGACTCGCATGCTTTGACTTCCCCAACATGCAGACCTCCTCCTCTTGCAGAGCCCCTCCCCCCACCATCAAGTAAGGCCTGCTTGACGGACAGGGGTTCGTCATCGAGCACCACTGCGTGCACTACCTAAGCCGCCTTGCCAAGTCGCAACACTACTTTGGTCGGCGCTTTCAACCTTGGCCTGAGCTCCACCATTACCCTCATCACCAACATGTTTCCGTCCACCAAGCTAAGCTTTGATCATCGCTTGAGCACTGTGAACGGCTTGAGAACCACCTCGAGAGTCTCCCTCGTGCGAAGCTAGAGAGGAATGCCCGCGACCTCCATGGCCACCTCTACCCTCCTTGAGGGTCTTTCCACCAGTGCTCCATCATGTCTCGTCGACCACCTCCACCGCACTATAGCCTGGCTGATGACGGACATTCCATGGACCAACTTCTGCACCACCTCTGACCGTAGCCCAAAGACCAAAAACCTTGAGGGTGAAAATTCAGCCACCTTCCCAACCACACCTCCACTCCCGTTGCCGACCACAGACGCCAAGCCTCTCTTGAACTCCACCCTCTCTAGGCCTCCTTCGACCACCACCCCCACCAGTGCACCCTTGAGCCCTTCCTCAATGAGCTGCACCTCCGTGGACCAAGGCCCTCGAACCTCCACGAGTGAGGCCCTCGTCGGTGGAGGCAACACCATCAGTCTTGCCTCCTTCCGAACAACCCGACCTTCCACGCATCGAGCCCTGTGATGGCCGAAACCCCCACAACGTTGGCATTTGATCGGTTCGTGATATGCAGTAGCAAAGTGCCCACGGCCCAGGCACTTGAAATAATGGATGTCTTCACCCACCTTCTCCC
Organism: Thalassia testudinum; assembly: GCA_037157565.1. NCBI lineage: Eukaryota > Viridiplantae > Streptophyta > Magnoliopsida > Alismatales > Hydrocharitaceae > Thalassia > Thalassia testudinum. Next base: position 9,179,326 of record JAZHRO010000010.1, on the reverse strand, counting down.
CAACATGTCGGCGGCAGTAGCGAACCTCTACCCAACCATCGCCTACCCTGGTCGCCCTCTCCTTACTCTCTATCGTCATTTCGAGTTTGTGCCATCAGTAACGTTTGTGTTACCATTGGATTGTGATTTTGGGTTGGCATAAAGGAGGCTTGAGGAAGTAGGGAGGTCAGTGGTGGTTGATTGTAGGAGGAGGCTGGTGTGTTATAGGTGTAGTGAATGAGGACATATGGTGGTGAATTGTAGGGAACCTATGGTGCGTCCTGTGTTGAGGTGTGGGTCACATGATTCATTCATTCTCGATGAAGTCCCACTCATGAGGTTATGCATTAGGAGCAAAGCCTATTTCTTACAGTAGTAGACTTGAGTCAAAGCACAAGTGTGACCAATCGATTCCAATCATCAAAGCACCTTGGTTAAAGTCCCAATAGATGTTGGAGCACTTCCTCAAGGGTGTTCTTATTGGTGACATCCTTGAAGGCAGGCCATCCTCAGGTATGGTCCACGTAGAGGTTTGAAGGCCTTGACAAGTCCTTCGGGTTTGAAGGTCGCCGCAATTGATGACAGCAAAGTCCTTTTGTATGGGTGCACTAGAGAGGACCTTGAGTGCCTAATGTTTACTACAACTCAAATTCTTGAGGGTAGGAGGATTCGGTGGAGGATGTTGCATTGACTGATGGTGCTATAGATGAATGCTCACCTCCATTAAAGGTTGTGTGCCTTTGATTCGTGGCAATTCCCCTTCACCTTTTAGTCGTTGGAGGTGGTTGATGCAATGGTATTAGGTGTCATGAATGATGACATATGGTGGTGAATTGTAGGAACCCAGTGGTATGCATCCTGTGTTGAGGTGTAGGCCACAAGATTCATTCATGCTTGATGAAGTCCTACTTACGAGGTTATGCATTGGAAGTGAAGCCTATGTCTTATAGTAGTGCACTGGAGTCGAAGCATGAGTGTGATCGATCGATTTCAATCGTCGAAGCACCCTGGTCAAAGTCCCAACAGATGTTGAAGGACTTTCTCAAGGGTGCTCTTGTTGGTGACATCCTTGAAGGCAGGCCATCCTCGAGTATGGTCCATGTAGGGGTCTTAAAAGCCTTAATGAGTCGTTCGGGTTTGAAGGTCGTTGCAATTGATGATAGAAAAGTTCTTTTCTATGGGTGCATTGGAGAGGACCTTGATTGCCTTATGTTTACTGAAACTCAAATTCCGGAGGGTGGGAGATTCTGTGAAGGATGTTGCGTTGGCTGATGGTGTTATAGATGAGCGATCACCTCCATGAAAGGCTATGTGCCTTTGACTCATGGGAATCCCCTTCACCTCTAGTTGTTAGAGGTGGTTGATGTAGTGGAATTAAGCTTTGCTTGATTGAAGATTTATCAACACAATAGTTGTGATGAAGGTGAACTTTGATGGGTGGAGTTGGATGTTGAGGTCGATATGTTTGAGTCCATTCCTTTGAAGATGATTCTACGATCTGGAGGCTTGGTGTGGTTGATTGACATTAAGGTGCTTCGCATCAACATGGAGTCGAAGTTGAGCTTCAAGAAGGTCGTCATGTTATCTTCAGCAATAGCAACCACTCAAGCATTGGTGAGGGTTGGCAAGTTGGCAGTGGGTTTGGATTTAGAAGACGAAATGACATGGGAATGGAGGGAGTCAAGGTTGTTTCGGAAAACTCCCTAAAGGTAGTGCCACATCGTGAGCATACTTTATGAGGATGACCAATTTGCACGATTTCTAGTTATGGAAAATGAAGATTTTGGATAGGAAAAGGCGTACGGAGTTCTCTTCAATGACATGTGCATGGAAAGCATTCCTACATTTAATGTGGCATCATGGGAAAACTTTGTATCCAAGTCTGTTTATGAATTCAATTGGGATACATCATCTTTTTGACTCATTTACTTTTGGGGTTGAATCGGTGTTCTAAAAGTCGGTAGTCGATATTCAATCGGTCAGGTCATTAAGGAGTATACGATATGCAGAGTAGTCGGAGAGTACTCGATTGGATATACATACATACATACACACACACACACATACATATATGTTGAGAGAATTGTGTTGAGATACTCCTATTTATATCTGTTTTGTGTCCTATTTTATTATTTTCTATTTTATGTTGGACATGCACTATTATTTACCCAATACCTCTCTTCTATATAAAGAGGTGTTGGGTCCTTTGATAGTTAGATTTGATCATTTCCTCCTACTTGGTATCAGAGCACGGTCCTAATCCAAGTTTTGATATCCTACTGAAAAATCCCTTGAAACCTTAACAAGGAGAGAGAAGCAGCGGTGAGGAGATGGTGGCGGCAATGAAGAGAGAGAGAGGCACGGTCCTAATCCAGGTTCTGATATCCTACTGAAAAATCCCCCGAAACCTTAACACCCAAAAGCCTCTCTCTCTCTTCATTGCCGCCACCATCTCCTCACCGCTGCTTCTCTCTCCTTGTTGCCGGCAGTAGGAGGTAGCAACGGCATTGGGGGGGGGGGGCTACAAGTCCCTCAACGATGCCTAGCAGCGACAATGTTGCTGGGCTATTGCTACCCACCGGCGATGGCCTAAGGAAGAGCTCCTACACGTAGGTGCGCTGGGTATCCCCTAGGCCCTTGTGCACCATGTAGCATTGTGTAGGGGCTTTTCCTTGCCTTGAGTGTGGATTTCGAATTGCTAGAACTTTGGACCTCCATGCTTAAGGCTTGATCTATCACTCTTGATGTGCTGTATGATATGAAAATTTTTCGAATCTAGTGTTTGGCGTATTTTTCTTGTCTACAAGGTGAGTTATGGCGAGTTCCAGTTCTTTTGAAGTAACGACGGGCACTATTCTCAAGTTTGGGGCCTATAAGAGCCCATTCTTTGGTCCAATCATCATGTTGGACGAGACTAATTATCTCAGATGGTCTCAGATGTTCCTGATGACAGTCATGACAAGGAACATATTTTGTTGGAGCCAAAGCTTACAGGCAAGATAGGAAAGTACGCCATACAGAAGAAGGATAACACAATGGTTAAAGCGTGGCTGATGGATTGCGTTATTCCATGGGTTGGAGATGAGATTATGTATTATTCGACAGCCAAAGCCATGTGAGACAGTCTTCATGACACCTATTCACATGAGAAAAACTCATCTCGGATTTTTTAGATCAGTCATGAATTGTCCCAGTTGAAGCAGGAAGATCTCTATCCTAGTATTATTCAACTCTTCAAGGGCTTTAGGGGAAGTATAATGCATGCAGGCCTGTGTGCACATGTGCCACATAGAGAGAGTACTGCAGAGAGGTAGCTGTGCATCAGTTCTTATCTGGTCTTAGTTCAGAATACACTGTTGCTCGATATTAGATTCTTACCCTATCAAAGCATCTTATCGTAGAGGAAGTCTATAGCCGCTTGAGTCGTATTGGTGTTGCAGCATCGTAGGCAGAGAGACTAGTCAGGCATCTGCCCTTGCTGCTGTTGCTGGACGAGGTGGTAGGGTAGCACCTTCCACCGGTAGACGTAGGAGAGGACGTGGTGTCCCTTGGAGATCTTACACTACTTGCACCCACTATGGCAAAGTTGGTCATGTGGAGGCTTCTTGTTGGGCCAAACATGGAAGATCTCCAATGGCTTACCAAACCTCTGTGACTACTGAGGACACTGCTGATGTTGTGCCTATTATGAGGGCAAACTATGATGCCTTGCTACAACATCTTTCCCAACTAACCCATGAGTTAGCCACATCTTTCACTGAGATCGCCGTCTTTGCCTCCTCATCAGGTATAAATGTGTGCATAGGCTTCCGTGAGTATGACATGGTTGGTGGATTCAGGTACTTCACACCATCTGTCAGGAGATCATGGGTGTTTTGGTAGATTACAATCTGTACCCCATGGTAGGATTGTGCAAGTTGCAGATGGCATGACAGACATGCGTAGATTAGGGTCAGGGGGAGGTGGCATTGATTCCCACTATGAGATTGATGCTTTTTATGTCCCTGATTGTTCATTGAATTTGTTATATGTTAGTAAGATTACAAAGTAGCTTCATTGGCGTGCTATATTTGATGAACTTGGATGCATATTTCAGGACAAATTGACGTGGAGGATGATTGGTGGACATGAAGAGCGGGTGTGTATTTCCTAGTCCAGACACCACTTGCTGTTGCTTGCCTGGGTGATTTGAGTTCTGCTGCTGGGAATGCCTTGCAGTGGCACCATCGTCTTGGTCACCCTTCTCTGAACAGGCTTAGACGCATCATCCTGCACATTTCTACCACCACTGAGATTCATTGTGACACGTGTCCATTGGGAAAGTGCCACAAATCATCATTTCCTTTGAGTACTGCACTAGGGACTACTATTAATTTTTCAGCTACTTCATATGGATGTCTGGGGCTCTAGTTGGATTCTTGGTTGATAGGGACATATATATTATCTGATTATTATAGATGATTTTTCTCTCCTGTCATGGCTATTTTTGTTAAAGAATAAGTCTAATGTTGGACATGTGATTGAGACTTTTTTATTATAAATAAAGAATCAATTTTCAGTTATTGCAAAGATTGTGTAATCTAATAATGCTTTAGAGTTTTGTACACCAGATTGGTTAATTTTTACATGTCTCACGGTATTGTACATTAGATGTCCTATCCTCAAACCTCATAGTAGAATGGTGTGGCGGAAAGGAAACACAGACACTTATTGGATGTGGCTCGTACTCTGCTGATTCACCATTGTGTACCACATTTGTATTGTGATGACGCTATTCTTACAACTTGTTATCTTATTAATAATATGCCATCTTCTATGTTACATTAGTGGTCCTCGTGCCATGTTTTGCATTGTGACAGACTTATTTCAGTTACTTCCTCGGATATTTGGATGAGTTGCCTTTGTGCATTTATTAGGACCAGGAATGGACAAGTTAGCACCTAGAGCTGTTAAGTATGTCTTCCTTGCTTATTCACAGACACAGAAGGGGTACTAGTGCTTTGATCCAGTTGCTGGAAAGCACTATGTGAGTGCTGATGTTATCTTTCATGAATCAGTGCCTTATTTCTCACTTGCAGCACGACAGTTGGTTACCAAGGCTGAGTTTGCCCTTATGTCGGTTCCATTTGTGCCTATGGATGAGTTTCCTATATTTGAGGTTGGCCCTGCTCTTGACAGTGGCAGTCAGGCACTTGTGAGTAGTTTGACACTTGACAGTGGTACTAATGATTAGAGATTTAGAGATCCACATATTACTTTTCAATTGCCAGTCACCTACAGGCAATACACCCCCTACTTCAGATCCACCATCCTTTCTGAGTTAGGTATGTGTTGAGGTATTTGACGATGTTGTTTCTAGTGGTGACTGTATAGGACCAGGTGATAGTATCTCGAATGATGACCTTCCTATTGCTATTAGGAAGGCTCCATGTTCTTGTGCTTATTATCATGTTGCTAGAGCAACGACTACAACTAATTTGGGAAAGACATTTGGGTTGTTTATCACAAGTCTTGTTACTACAGAGATTCCTTCCATATTTCAGTAGGCCTTGCTTGATCCAAAGTGGCATACAACTATGGAGGATGAAATGGCTGCACTTCGCAGCAGATAGACTTGGGAGCTGACTTCCCTTCCTACTGGTGCTTGCTTGGTGGGATGCACTTGGGTCTTTGCCTTGAAATACAACCATGATGGGTCTATTTCAAAGTATAAGGTTCGGTTGGTGGCAAAGGGGTTCACTCAGATGTACGAGGTGGACTTCTTTGATACACTCTCCAGTTGCTTGCCTATTCACAGTCAAGATACTTGTTTCTGTTGTTGTTTACAAAGATTGGATGCTTCACTAGCTCGATGTGAAGAATGCCTTCCTTTATGACTATCTTTAGGAGGTGTATGTGCAAGAATCCCCTGGGTTCGAGGTTCACGGGGAGTGTGTGTGCAGGTTGAAGAAGGCCATCTATGGCCTTAAGTAGAGTTTGAGAGCTTAGTTCCAGAAGCTCTCTGAGGTGATTGAGAAGATGGGGTTGCAGAGATCCTCTTTAGGTCACTCTCGTTTCGTCAGGAAGACTGAGAAGGGAATAGTGGCATTGCTTGTCTATGTTGATGATCTCATCATTATCGGTGATGACAGAGCCGAAATAGTTGAGGTCGAGAGGTCTTTGGCTGAGCAGTTTGTTATAAAGGACTTGGGTTAACTTTGATATTTTCCAGGCATAGAGGTGGTTCGAAGCAAGTAGGTTATTATACTTTCTCAGCGTAAATAACTCTTAGATATGCTATGAGAGACAGGCATGTTGGGGTCCAAAGCAGCTAACATTCCTATGGACTCTAAGGTGCATCTCTATGATGAGCAGGTGGAGTATGTTGATAGTAGATCCTACAGCTAAGGTGCATCTCTAAGGTTGGGAAGCTTTTGTACTTGACAATTATCATATCATATATTGCTTTGGTTGTAGGAAAGCTTAGTCAATTTATGGAGAAGCTGACTAAGCTACATTAGCAAGTGGCTATGCAGGTGCTTGATCTAGAAGAAGGCACCTGGATGTGGGATCCTATTTCACAAAAGGTCTCTGTGACAGTAGTTGGATATTCTGTTGTTGACTAAGCATGGTGTGTTGCTGACAGAAAATCCACTACTAGGTTTTGTATGTTTGTGGCAGAAAATCTGGTTACATGGAGGAGCAAGAAACATGGAGTGGTTTCTCGTTTCAGTGCCAAGTCAGAGTATAGGGCCATAGCCCAGACAGCTGCAGAGATGATCTGGGTGAGGTCTCTACTGCATGATTTGCATATCCAGATAGAAGAGCTTATGGAGATAGCCAACAATCTCATGTTCCACGAATGCATGAAGCATGCTGAGGTGGATTGCCACTACACTAGAGACCTGATTCAACGTGGGATGTTGCGCACTACATTTGTCACATCTGACGACCAGACAACTTACATGTTCACGAAGCCTCTTCCTCATGTTGCCTTTGATGACTGCTTTTCCAAGCTGAGCATGATTGATATCTATGCTCTAGTTTGAAGGTAGTGCTGAGATACTCCTATTTATATCTGTTTTGTATTTTTTTTATTATTTTCTATTTTATGTTGGACATGCATTGTTATTTACCTAATACCTCTCCTTTATATAAAGAGGTGTTGGGTGCTTTGATAATTAGATTTGATCATTTCCTCCTACTGTGTGTAGTGGTCATTTAGTCTCATATCGTGTAATGTGGAGTGTTGTGTGATGGCTTATAAATATGCATGCACCCCCCACTTATTTCTTTGAGAAGAGTAATATAGAAACTCACCCTATCGGGGCCTTCTCTCGTGGTTTTCTCCTCGCTCTTCATGAGTGGGGTTTCTACGTAAACTTAAGAGTTCCACATTCTTATGCTTTGGATATCTTGTTATAATTGAAGAAAATAAGGTTTCTTATTTTACTAAGTTGGTCCTATACCTCTTTATATAGAGAGGTGAGAACAAAATATAACAAGAGTCCAATGAAATAAAAATATAACAGAAAGACCCTCAAGACATAACATAACACTCCCCCTCAAGTTAGAGTATATATATCCACCATACTCAGCTTGTCTCTACACTTCTCAAACATAGGGCGAGATAATCGCTTAGTAAACATATCTGCAGTCTGATCTGAAGAAGCAAGGCAAGTGGTATGCGGTAACCCCTGCTGGATAAGACTCCTTGTAAAATGACAATCCATTTCCACATGCTTAGTTCTCTCATGGAACATGGGATTGTTCGCTATATATGTTGCAGCCTTGTTATCACAATACATTTCCATAGGCTCATCAACTGTAACATGCAGGTCACACAAAAATGACCGTATCTAGATCATCTTCACTGCTGTGTCATAGTGCGGTATTTTGATTCAGTGCTCGAACGGGACACCACATTTTATTTTTTACTCCAGGTCACAAGGTTTCCTGCTACAGATGTACAGAAACTTGTAGTAGATTTTCTATCCCCAATATCACCAGCATAGTTTGCTCAGAATAAGTAAAAACACTCATAGGAGCTTTCTTCTGGAACAAAAGACCATGACTTGGACACTCTTTGATATATCTCAACACCTGCATCACTGCCTGCCAATGATCAGTAGTAGGTTTATCCAAGAACTGACTTAGCTTACCTACTGCAAGACTAATATTTAGCCTCCTAATGGTCAAATATAACAACTTTCTCACTAGTTGTTTATAAGCCTTTTTATCCATCAATTTTGCTGTGCCATCAAATAAATGTGCCTTTGGATCCATAGGGATATTGGCACCCTTGGACCCAAGCATGCCTTCCTCCTGGAGAATGTCTAAAGCATATTTTCTTTGGGACATAACAATATCGTTTTTGCTTGTAGCAATCTCAATGCCAAGAAAATATTTGAGCCTCCCAAGATCTTTTATGACAAACTAGTGAGCTAAGTACTCCACCTGAGAAATACTAGCTGCATCATCACCTGTTAGTATCAAGTCATTCACATAAACAAGTAAAACCATAATACCACTACTAGTCTTCGTCACAAACAGAGAATGGTCAGAAGTCGACTTCTGCAACCCAACGACATCTAAGGCCTCTGACAAGCGCTGGAATCAGGCTTGAGGACTTTGCTTGAGGCAATAAATGGCCTTTCTAAGCCTGCAAACACTCCTCCTGAACCTCAAAACCCGGAGGCTACTGTATGTATATCTCCTCTTGAAGATCCCTATATAAGAATGCATTATTGACATCTAGTTGGTGCAACGCTCATCCGTAGGGTGTTGCTACAGAAACAAGTATACGGACCGTGGAGAGGTGAATAACCAGCGAGAACGCATCAAATAAATCCATCCTATAGGTTTGGGTGAATCCTTTGGCCACAGGGCAAGCCTTATACCAAGAAATAGACTCATCTGGGTTGTATTTCAAGGTAAAGACCTATCTAGCCCCAACATGATACACACCAGAAATTAACGGAGTGAGCTTCAAGTGCCCTGTCACAGAGAGCAGACATCTCCATAGTTGACTTCCATTGAGGATCAAGTAAAGCCTGCTGATATGAAGTAGGGAGCGTCGAGCTAAAAACTGCAGCAGTAAATGCATGAAAGTCAGTACTCAGAGTATTAGTGAAGACTGCATGCCCTGCAACACGATACTGAGTATAGGAACGGGGAGCTTTTCAAATGGTAATAGCCATATTATCATCAATATCCACAAACACCTGGCCTGAGGAAACATTAACAGAAGCATTATCAGATTACTCAACATATACTTGAACGAGGGAGGATGATGGTGGTTCAGTGGTCACCGGGAGGGGGGGGGATGTGTGTGTATGCTTCTCTCTATTACTAACAGGTATCTGATATGTAGTGCCTTTGAATGTCTTCTCATATGGTGGTACTAGTTTGAATGTGCTCATAGGCTACTCTGAGGAGGTAACATCTCTGCTACCACTAGCAAAGTCATCCATGGATATCGGAGGCACAAGCATAGGCACAACAGTCTCCACATCCCGTAACTGATATCCCGATGTGGAGAAAGAGACTAGACTTATGAAATGTGACGCCGCACTGATATAGTGTTTTAGAGAGATGGGATCAAAACATCTATATCATTTCTGAATGCGACAATAGCCAAGAAACACACACTTGGCTGCTCTAGGGGCAAGCTTATCCTGACTAGGTCAAAGCAAGTGGACAAAAGCTACACAACCAAATATCTTAGGAGGTACAGGAAATAATTTCGCATCTGGGTACAACATTGTCCATGGCACTTGCTCGTGGATAACAGATGAAGGAAGCTTGTTAATAAGGTAATTGGCTATAAGTACTGCTTCGCTCCAGTAGGTATGTGGTACACTATTTTGAATGAGTAATGCTCGAGCTGTATCCAGAATGTATCTTGTTCTGCAACCCCATTCTGCTGTTATGTGTAGGGGCAGGAGGTCTGATGTATAATGCCTAGAGAGTTGTAAAATTCGGCCAACTGCTTGGTGCAAAACTCTAAGGCATTGTCATTTCTAATAGTTTTAATGTAAACCCCAAACTGGTTCTTCACAAAAGCCACAAAATGCTGAAGAATGGTACCAACATCAGATTTATTATGCATAAAATATAGCTATGAAAGGTGAGAAAAATCATCCACTAGAATCAAATAATAACGATGGCTTTGTCTATCTACCATACGACTAGGGTCCCAAACATTACAATGTATCAAGTCAAAACAAGCAGAACTATTAAGATGCGTAGAAATTGGAAAATTGGATCTGTGGTGCTTCTCCAACTGGCAGACATCACACTGAATCTTCGTAGCTGATGACATATGTGGAAAGAGTTGGTGTAGCTTGTCCAGAGATGGATGGTGTAGTTGTCTGTGCCATTGCAAGACACTCCTAGTAGGTCTCGTTTGATAGGCTACTGCAACTGAACTCTGCACTAGCTGGTACACACCCCCCTCCTTATGTCCACCACCGATTGTCCTTCCCGTCATATGGTCTTGAAAAATACACCCAACAAAAAATGACCCGGCAATTCAATTGCTTTGTAATAGTGTTAATAAAGAGCAACTGCATAGCCATATCAAGAACATAATGCACATCTTGACAGATGTAGAGTGGGAGAAATTGACACCCTCCTTTCCCAGAAATGAGGGCATGCCTACCATCTGCAAGCTGGACTGAGCGTCCTGGTGGAACCTCCTGTATACCTCCAAAGCATTGGGGATTCCCAGACAAGTGATTTGAAGCACCTGAATCCTGAAGCTGATGCATAAGCCGTTGTGCCTAAAGACTGTTGCTAATCATGAGTCAACTATGCCAAACGCTGTACCACTGCATTATAATCAGCATCTGCAAGAGTGAGGGGCTCGGTAGAAGTCACAGGAGCAGGTGTCACAGTAGCTTGGTTGGCCATAGTAGGCCTTTCAAGCTTGTTCCAACACTTGGCCTCAACATGGCCAATCCTCCCACAATAGGTGCATGTCGGCTTGCCACGTGTCACATTGCCACGTCCTCTGCCTTTACCATGGAAGAAGTCACCCCGACCAGCATATGTGCTGACAGTTGCATGGGCAGAAGATGTTTTGGTGGCAACTATATCATGAGTAGACTGAACCTGCAACCTACTCAACCTCTTATAAATTTCCTCAATAAGAAAGATCTGATAATGTGCTGCGGAATTATCACTTAACCCTGCAAGGAACATATGTGCTACAAATTCCTTCCTGTGATCCCTGCATGTAGTAGATGTACACATCGGCCTGCAGGCATTATATGTTTCCAATAATCCCTTCATAGTAGAGTAATACTGTGGCACTCATTGACTCCTGCTTGAGATGGCATAAATCATAGTGTATCTAGAATACTTGAGTTGAATTCAACTCATGTGAATGAGCACCCTTCAGGCCATCCCACATCTCTTTGGCTGAAGTGTAATACATAATTTCATCTTCAATGTAGGGAATAACACCGTTCAAGATCTAAGCTCTCACCATAGCATCATCTCTATTCCAGGTTGCATACTTTCCTATTTTCTGCTTCGGTGATTCTTCTATAAGCACATGTTTCTTCTCATGATCTTTCACAGTAACAAGGAAGGTTTGAGACTAATGGGGGTAATTGGTCTTGTCTAGTTTCGCAATCGGAGCGAAGAACGAGCTTTTGAACACTCCACCTTTTGCACCCTGTCCTGAAGACACCTCAGATTCTGTTGGTGAAGCCATGTTAACTTCAAATACACAAAAAAAATCTCCAACTGCAGATCTGAATTTATGTATCAAACACCAATATCTGGAGAATATACATCCCGTAATCTACACATAATATTGTCAATGCTTTACAGGGGAATATACACCCCAAGAATCATCCAACAAGGGGAATATACACCCCAAAAATCATCGATAAGGGGAATACATACTCCACAATCAACTACAAATATGGCAAAAGTCATACCATAGTTCGGTGTGGCACCAATGCATCGATAGGAAGTTCTTGATCTAGAATTCCATCACCAAGGCACCAATAACCTTCCTAGAAACTGCTGAAGAAGACGGTGGTGACGAGAGGTCGGAGTCTCCCCTTGCCTTGTGTGCCCTATTGCTGCAACACTAGGCGGTGCAACACCTGCTGTAGTGGAGTTGAGCGATGGCAGTGCCAATTGCAGCGCTAGGCGGTGCGTCGGGTGGTGCAGTGCCTCCTATTAGTGCAGCACTGGGTGTTGGGCGACGCACTAGGTTATGCAATGCTGTTGCAACAGCGGACGGCATAGTCGTCGGTGGTGGCAGTGATGACGGTGGAGAGGTTTGAGGTAGGGTTAGGGTTTTTCTTGATGGAATCGCCAACTTGACTCTGATACTAAATTGAAGAAAATAAGTTTTCTTTTTTACTAAGCCGATTCTACACTTCTTTATATAGAGAGAGGTGATGACAAAATATAACAAGAGTTCAATGAAATAAAAATATAACAAAAAGACTCAAGACATAACATAACAGTAATGTTTCCGCTTATTTATGCTATTCAACTTGGTATTAGAGTAAGTCCATCTTGAGTTATTATTTTGTTTAGAACATATATTATTTCATTTTTAATTCTTCTTGAAGTTTTTTGTTGATCGCGACATCAAGGAAGATCTCGACCAGGGTCGGTGTCGAGAACAACCACAATGAAAAGGAGATAGCACTCGTAGAGGAGAAGAAATCGGAGGAGGCAACATGCATGAAGTCACACAACAACGTGCAAGGAGGCGTGCTCGTTGTTGACGTTGATGTAGGCGGAGGAGCGGTGGAAGAAGTAGCCATATACGGGGCTAAGGTGAGGTCTTTGAGGCCCTAGGAGAGTGGTGGCGGCGGTCGAGGAGTTGCGTGAGGGCCGCAGCAGCTTGATCTTGATCGGGTCGAAGCCCTTCCTGTTGTGGCAAGAGTTCACGCAGCAATTTGATTTATATCTCAATGAGAGATTGTGCAAGAGATCTCTAGCGGTGTGCACGGTCGCGAGGAAGAAGACGATAGAGGCGGTGGAGATCACAGTGAGGTGGCAAGGATCTCGGCACGATCTCCATGAGATTGGAGGAAGAGCGATCGACTGTAGTAAGAATCGGCAGCGATTTAGGTGAGGATCGCAGGGTCGATTGACAACAACGTGGAGGAGATTTGAAGGTGTTTTTGTAGGTTTGTTATTTACTTCCCCCCATCTCTTTTATATCCTTTTTATTGTAAAGGAGGAGGTAGAGAAAAAAAAGAAAGAGAAAGGAAATAAGGTTAAGTAGAAAAAGGGGAGAGAAGAAAAATAAAAAAAGAAAGGAAAAAATAGTGAGAGGAGGAAATTATAAAAAAAGGTAAAAAAAGGAAGAAAAAAATGATATGTCGAATTTTAAGGGAAGAGGGGGAGAAGCTCTTTTCTAGTCTTTTTTTCTTCTCTATGTTTATTTCTTTTCTCATTAAGTATGGGAGAAAGGGGGAGTGTGAATCCTATTATAGTTTTCCCCCATTAGAGAGTTCCTTTGTTTGAGATCACCACATGAGAAGTCACAACTCTGGAAGGTTTAGAGTTTTGAGGTCTCTAGAGGAGAGGTCCTCAGAGGAAGGGCCCCATGTCAGGGTACTATGTGGGAGATCTGGTTTTGTGGACTCCAGAGGGGAGATCCAGTTTCAAGGTCTTCAGAGGAAGATCCATGTTAGGGATACTGAATGGGAAGCCATCAGCATTAGTTGAGGTCTTCAGAGGAAAGGCTCTTGTCAGAGCCAGCTACAACAATTCGTCTAGCAGCTCTGGTCTTATTGATGTGTTGTCATCAGGATATCTATCTACAGGCATGAACAAGAGTGCAACCGTTGTCTGTAGAGGAGAGGTAGTTTTACTAGCTGAGAGTTCTTTTTGTTTAGCTGTGTAGAGGGGTTGGTTTGTGTTACAAGCTGAGTATTTTATGCTCCAACTTGAGGGGGAGTGTTGAGAGAATTGTGTGTAGTGATCATTTAGTCCCACATCGTGTAATGTGAAGTGTTGGTGTGTGTGGTGGCCTGGCCTATAAATAGGCATGTATCCCTCACTTGTTTCTTTGAGAAAAGTAACATAGAAACTCGTCCTATCGGGGCCTTTTCCCGTGGTTTTTTTCTTGCTCTTCATGAGTGGGGTTTTCACGTAAACCCAAGCGTTCCACATTCTTATTGTTTTAATATCTTATTATGTTTCCGCTTATTCATATTATTCAACTATATATATATATATATATATATATATATATATATATATATATATATATATAAAGAAATAAAATATACCATTGCATAAAAGTAAACCATTATAACTAGTAAGCTAAAACCTATCAAGCATCAACTATATTACAAATTTAAGAATTAACTATAAAGAATTATGGAAATTTTAACTTGTTATTTAAGTATGAGATAAAACTAAAAGGAATTTAATTACAACAACCATAAATGTAGCAGCAGTAGCAACATGAAACAAAACTTTAACTTGTTAGATACCTAGATGTAGGAAACCTTAAACCAAGGAACCAAGGAGAGAGAGAGGGGCAACAATAGTTGCAGTACATAGGTTGAAGGCAAGAGGGTGATGATTGTGCCCTATCAGCAGCAACAGTAGGGCTCCTTTCAGCAGCAGAAAGGGTATCGTGGGGAGGAAGGGTAGGGTTTTCGATTTCGTGGGAATGGTTAGGCTCATGAAAGGCTGTCGTGGGGAGGGAGGGGCGAGTGGGGATTTTATTTGACCTAAGAAAATAATACCCGATTATATCCATTAGAAATGGGTCGAGTACTCGGTCGACTACATTGACTACTCGATCAAGTAGTTGGTGTTGCTGACTATATGATCGATTATCGTCTATTCACACGGGTGGGGGGGTGACTAGGACTACTTGGCTGATACATCGGCCGAGTAAGCCGATTTTTACATCATTGGGTTGAATACTGCAGGAACCTTGTTTGTGGTCATGCTTTCTCTTCTGCAACTAACAAGCTGTTGGTGGTCAACCTTTTGCAAGGGGACCCCTTGCTCACTCGAGGCTTTACTTCTAGAGAGGTCTGCCGACGGGAACTTGAGAGACCTCACCGGTGACCTTGGAGGCAACCAACACTATGGCAGTGACTGTGGCCCTATGGAAACTAAACAGAGTACCTTGGTAGCAATCTTATAGATATTTGATGCTCTAGCAATAGGTTTGGGTGCTAGAACCTTAAGAGTGGCAGCCTCAAGGATTAGTGTGGCATCGAAGACTAGTGCTTCTGCCTCCCAGGAGCTTGATGGCAGTGAAAGCAATGGTATTAGAGGGGTCATGGCTGCCACAAGCAATAGAGATGGCTCTACACTGGCTGATGTTGTTGTCTTTGCCAAGGAGATTTCAGATGAGAGGATCAATGAAGGAATTTGGAAAGGAGCTTGATAGCCTAGTTGAGCAACTTGCTCTTGTGTAATGAAGGAATTTGGAAAGGAGCTCGATAGCCTAGTTGAGCAACTTGTAATGAGGCTGGCTTTATTTCAAATGTTTGGGGTCAAGACATTAAAGGGGGTAGAGCTTTATTTGGAGCCTATTGCAAACCTCTGTGCTTGGCGGAGCACCTTTCCAAGCGGAGTCCTATGCAGAGCCCCAGACAGAGTCCTTTTTTTGGCAACGGGACAACTGGAAGAGTGGAGTTGCCTTGATTATGGTCCAAGGGGCATCGCTTTTGCAAAATGGCACCAAATCTGTTCACGGATTCAATGTGGGTATGCTTCTTTGCATAGATTCCTCTTCATTGTCATCTTTTGTTTCGTTTCGTTTCGTTTCGTTTTGTTTTGTTTTGTTTTGTTTTGTTTTTTTTTGAGAGAAAATAGGAAGACTACCATCAGACAGTGGGCAACCAGTTCCATTAATAAAAGATAATTACATTAGGCATGGGACATGAAATTGCAACTGATGAAGATACACCACATTGATTTCAAACCCCCTTTTGTTGCTGGGGCCTATTCATTTGCAGGAAGGAATTGAAAACAAACGAAATGGGGAACCACCTTTGGATGCAAGGGTGGACGGCGATGCTTTGTGCAACATGGCTGTGATCGCCTCTTTACATGGTGATGTGGCTGTAAGACTTGAGGTGGGTGCATTCTGCGGCTAATGAAGGGAAAGTTGCTTACACCTCTGAAAATGTGCATGTCATTGCTAGAGTGCCCAGAGAGGGAATCGCCGTTCTAAATTAAGATTCTGACTTGGAATGATCAGGGTCTTTGGGATCTGTCCCGTCGAAGTGCTCTTAGAAGGTGTTTGGTAGATTGGGGTCTTGACATTCTATTTCTTCAAGAACAAATCTTGAAACCTGCGACCAACTTGTTTAGTAGCAAGTAGGAGGAACGAGGTTTAATCAATTTTGTGTGGTTAATGCACAAGGCTGATTGGTTGGACTTATTATATCTTGGGGCAGTGCTAGATTTGATTTGGAACAAGAACGGTATGGTCAATGTGTTCTTGCATTCGTGTTAAGGAGATGAGAAGATGGTTTCTCTTTTGGCTTAGCATGTGTATATGGGCCATGTGATGTAACTCTCAGGGACACTTTATAGGATGATTTGCATACAGCCATTCAGTTTTTTGGTGGAATACATTTTATGGTTGGAGGAGATTTCAACGTGATATTGAATGTGGAGGATTGGCTTAATGATGGTGGTGGAGTGGATGCAGGTTCATCAAACTTTTAGGAGTTGGTAGCAGAATTTGGCCTCCATGACTTGACGTCTTCCAATTGTACATGATATGTATACTTGGAGAAAGCACCACCTTGAAGTCTCCTATTGATAGATTTTTGGGGTCTATGCAGTTTATGAAGGTTTTGCCGTTGTCAGTTGTGGAGGTGGACCATAGTCCATTTTCACATTACACCCCCTATTCTGGAAGTCGAATGAGAATTATAAACCATTTTCAAATCACACCCCTTTCAGTTTGAGTAGTCTTGGTTACTCGAGCCAGATTTTAGAGATCTGATTCAGACCTAGTAGTAGCCTGCCAGGAATTCCTCTCATGTGGCTTGGCTACCGTTGCTAAAACTAGGAAATTTTAGTATTGTGTACTAAATTGATTGATTATAAGAAAAGAGACATGGAGGAGAGCAAATAGAAAGAAGTTGCTGCATTGACAAGGTATCTAAGTTGGATAGATTGGAAGAATCTAGGCCCCTTACTTTGGAGGAGGCTTAGGAAAGGAAATTGAACCAGCATTTGTTGCTTCTAAGAAGATAAAAAGGAAGAGGCAGAGTAAAGGTAAAGGTAATGCTAGTTGTGATTGAAGGAAGGGAATGCAAACATCAAAATTTTCCATATAGTGGCAAATGGTTGGAGTAGTAATTTCATTGGAAAAATCAAAGTGGGAGATATGGAACATTGTTTTGAAGAGGAGGTAGGAAGGGTTGTGGCTATCATTTTGGAGCTTTTTCTAGAAGAGATTAGAGGGTTAGTTGGAGTTGGACAGTAGGGGAGCATCCATGATCATTGGGGAGTAGGCTTAGGATCTTATTTAGTTGTGCATGGAGACTAAGGTGAGAGGGGTTATTTTGCCTTTGATATGTAATGTGCTCTTGGACTAGGATGGTTTTCCAGTCTCGTTCTTTAGAGAGTTTGGGCAAGTGGTGGGATGGGACCTTCTAAATGTATCAAAGGAGTTTCAATGTGGTAACTCTGGGTTTGTAAGATTGAATAAGTCCTTGATTTGTTTGCTATCCAAGGAGGCTGCTGAGAGGATTAAAGACTATCGCCCTATCTCTTTTTCTAATTTGTATATCTAATAATCTCCAAGGTTTTGGCAAATAGATTGTGAGAGGTTGCTTAGCCAACTTTCATTAAAGGGAAACATTACATATTGTGACTATTGCTTATGAGATCCCAACGGATTGGAAGGGAACTAAAATGAAGGGATTTTTGTGGATGGTTGATTTTGCTATTGCCTATGATCCCTTAGATTAGGCATTTTGATGGACCTTTTTGCATAGAAGGGGATTCTCAGATATCTAGATTACATGGATGAGAAGGTGTATCATAAGAATTCATTTGTGGTGTTGGTTAATGGGAGGCTTGAAGGGGATTGAATGCAATCTTAGTGGGGTGTAATAGGGTTGCCCATTGATGCGTTTACTTTTTATGCTTGTTGTGGATTCACTAGCCATGTGTAGTTTTTTTCATTTACAATGAAGGTCTATTGAAGGGATTCAGCCTTGGAATTCTCTAGAAGAATTCTTCATCAAGGGATAGGAAGAGGAAGTACGGAATGTTTCTGTTCTCCTAGATTTTTTTGGTGGTCTTTCCCGTCTACTAGTTAATAGAGACAAATTGTCATTAATTGCTTTTGGAATGATTTAAATGTCGATGGCATGTCGAAAAAATTGTCGAAATGGCCTATTTTGGAGTCTACCCCATGTTGACATGAAATGATGTCGAAATTCTCGAATGTCGTTGGCATGCCAATGACATTTCAACAATTTCGACGATTTCAATGCTCATGTCGACTATTTCGATAATTTCAACGCTATGTTGAGCATTGAGCCAAAATTTTCATCTTTTAAATGAGAAATGACATGTTGGATGTATGATTTCTTAACCCATAACTCCCTCAAAAAAGCCATCTTGCTTATTGTCTCCACAAAAATGATAAATTGTTGCTTCAAAAACCATTACCTCAACAAAGTGACAACTATTATAGTAATTGAGTTTGGTCATGCAACATGTTGGATCTAAACTTTAAATTTGAACATGTTGTATTGCATATTGCATTTATAAGTTATATGTTGTACTTGAATTTGGGTATGTAACGTTCTCTTGCTGCATAACCTTTTAAGCTTTCTACATTAATAAGTATTTAGAAACTTGTTCTTGAACTTGAACATGGTAGACTTACATGTTGCATATGAATATTGGCATATGACATTCTTATTCTTAGATAAACATGCTTAAACTTGCGATTTTCTTGAAATTCTAATCATTTTGACTACTATCATTTTTGTCGACGTGCCTTCGAAATGGGCTATTTTTGGGGCATCAAAGTCTTCGAAGTCTGACATTGAAATACGAGTGTTTCAACGGCGTACCTCTAAAATGCACACAAATTTACCAAAATAATATTGAAATTGACATTTAAAACCTTGGAAGAGGTGATGCATTATTAAGAACTTGTAGAGATGTTTTACCTAGGAAGTGTTTGGATATTCCCTTATTAGAGCAACTTTTGAAGTCTATGGACTGGAATAGTTTGATCTTAAGGCTTGAAGGCAATTTAGTAGGTTGGAAATGAAGATGCTCTTTAGGGGTGGAAGACTCGTGCTATTGAAGTCAATACTTTTTAACTCTCTATTTTCTTTTTATCCATGCTCTCTGCACCTTTGAAGCCGTTGAAAAAGATTGTTTCTCTAAGGTGGCACATTTTCTGAAAAGTGTTTTTTGGATAATAGAGGCATATCTTTAGTTGTATGGGAAGATGTTTGCAAATTTATTTTTTAAGGTGGTTTGGGAGTCCTTGATTTGAGGGTTATGAACCAATCCCTCCTTATCAAGTGGATTAGTTTCATCATGGGTTGGGAGAGGAGCCTCTTTTGATGCTTTATAGTGTGTCATGATAGAAAGCTTAGGTGGTCAGATAAAATGCTCCTAAGAAGGGGAGACTTTGTGAAAATCAATTCCGCACTGTTGCTGAGTCATTAGACTTATCCACCAATGAGATTTTTGGAATTTTTGTTTGTGGATTGTGTTAGGGGAATCTACCCAATCCTGACTGACAAACTCCTTTCTCGCTCCTAAGAGAGAGCAAGAAACTAAATCAAATGATTGTTTTTTCACTGATGCCCTTTTTTCTAGTAACTAAGAGTCCTCTCACTATCAACTAGAAAACATCATTTGCCTGGGCCTTGCTAGTATCAACAATGAGAAAAAAGCCCAATGAAAATAGCAACTAAGCAATTAACTATGGCTCTTGGCCTAGACAACATCTTAGGTGAAGGGGAGATCATAGCAAAAGGGAAGGCCTAGACGATGACGTCCATCTTGGGCTGCAAAGGGAGAAACTTGCTACACAAAATGCTAACTATCATTACTTTTTCTTTGTTGACTTGGGGAACGAGAGAGATTTCTCCTAGTTGGATGATTGGACTATGGCCCTTTGGTTGATGCCTATACATGTCTTTATGCCTTAACCTCAAATCTTGTGGCATCAGTGGCAGAATGCTGGGATGGATACTCTTGGTCTTTGATGTTCCATGTTAACCTTTAGGATTAAGGAGTATTCACATATTTAGGAGGCATTGGTAGATTTTGCACTTAGAGGTGGGTTCCTAGATGCTTGGACTTAGGAAGATGAATCATTTTTGGTGCAATCAACTAATAGAAGACTTCTTCCTCCTAGAGACAATATAAATTGGAACTTGCGCAAAAGGCTATAGATTTGTTTAGAAAATTGCAATATCGTTGAAAGTGAAGATTTTTGCCTAGCTCTTAAGGAGAAAAAGATTGATGACAAAGCCTTTAGGCTGAAGATTGAGACTCCCTCATCTTCTGAAATAATTGACATTGCCTCCTCAGGTATAGATTGTGCTTATAGTGTTTCTAACAGGGTTCCTGACACTACTACTTAGCTTGTTGATTCTGGTGCGTCATGCCATTTGAGTGGTGATTACAGTTGTTTTCAGCAGCTTCAGTTAGTGCCTCCTGGTAGGACAGTTCAAGTCGTAGATGGGTGACATTCCAGGGTGGATGGTTAGGGGGAGGTGTCGGTTACCCTCAGTTTGAGATTGCTTAATGTTTTATTTGTTCTAGATTTCCTATGAGCTTCTTGTCTGTTAGCAAAATCACAAAAGATCTTAATTGTAGGGCAATCTTTAATGATGTTGGCTGTGTATTTTAGGACAAGCTCACGGGGAGAAGATTGGTGGTGGACATGAAGAGGGGGATGTGTATCACCTATCTCAGATGCTAGTTGTAGCTTCTTACTAGGGCGAGGTGTGTTCTGCTATAGGGAGTGCTCTGCACTAGCACAGTCGTCTTGGTCATTTATCTCTGGATAGGCTTCATTGTATCATCCCTCATCTTTCGCCAGCTACTGAGATACATTTTAATGCATGCCAGATGAGGAAACATCACAGAGCCACCTAGATTTATTGCATTTAGATGTGGTGGACCGCATCGTGTACCACATCGACTGGGCCACCGATATTATTTGGTGATAGTTGATGATTGTTCTAGAATGTCAGGTATTTTTATTAAAGAATAAGTATGATGTTGGGTCTGTTATTGAGACATTTATTATTGAAATAAAGAATTAGTTTGCTTCTATTGTCAAAGTTGTTCGTACGGTAATGCTCTTGAGTTTTGTATTGCTCGAATAACTGCATTTTATAGATGTCATGGTTCCATTTATCAGACTAACTGCCCCCATATGTCATAACAGAAGGGAATGGCAGAGTAGAAACATAGGCATTTTTTGGATGTGGCCAAGACTTTATTAATCCATCATAATGTTTCCTCAGGATATTGGAGAGATGCAGTGCTTATTGCATGTTATTTGATTAATAAGATGCCCAGTTATGTACTGAGTATGTACCATGGCAAATATTGTATCTAGATCGGGAGTTATTTCAGTTGCCACCTCGGATTTTTGGCTATGTAGCCTTTGTTCATATTATTGGGCCTAGCAGAGATGAATTGACCCCAAGGGTAGTTAAATGCATTTTTCTGGGGTGTGGTCATACCTAGAAAGGTTGCAAATGTTATGATCCTTTGCACTGTTAGTGTATATGTCACATTATATGAGGCTGCACCATACTTTTTAGTGATGGGGCGTCAGTTGCTGCTTGAGGCAGAGGGGCACCAATGCCTATTCCTTTAGTTCAGTTAAGGGGTTTTCCAATCTCTCAGTCTACATCACTAGTCACTACAGACAATGTTAGTACACGGTTCATAGATCCTCCTGTTTCATATAGATTGCCTGTGACATATTGGTAGCACACCCCCTCTACTTCAGCACCATCATCCTCCCCACAGTAGGTATGTGTTGATGCTACTGATTGCCATATGTCTGTTGGTGATCTTGCAGGTGATGATACTTGTTCTGGTGATGTACTAGCTTTTGAGCCTCATGTTGGTGATGCTAAGCTTCTACTTGATGATCTTGATCTTCCGATAGCTATTTGGAAGGCACCCTAGAGCTGTGCACAGTATCAGGTTGCTGGGGTTGTATTTACTAGCTACCTTAGTCATTCTTTTGCCCTATTCATGGAGGCTTTGTCTTCTACTCAGATACCAGTTATATACCAGCAGGCCATTCTTAATCCAAAGTGGCGATAAGGCATGGAGGATGAGATGGCCGCACTTTAGTCCCAGGAGACATGGGAGCTTACTCCGCTTCTCTCTGGTGCTATCGTTGGATTTTTTGCTTGAAATATAATCTTGATGAATTTATTTCTTAGCATAAAGCTCATCTTGTGGCAAAGGGATTCACTTAGACATATGAGGTAGATTTCTTTAACATCTTCTCTCCTGTTGCCAGGCTTCCTATAATATGAATTCACATAGCTGTTGCAGCTCATTTAGATTGGTCACCACATCAGTTGGATGTGAAGAACGCTTTCTTATATGGTGACCTTAATTAGGAGGTATATATGCATCAGCCCCCGGGTTTTGAAGTTCAGGGGGAGTGTGATGCAAGCTCAAAAAGGTAATTTATGGACTCAAGTAGAGTCCAGGGGTTTGGTTCCAGAAGTTGTTGAAGACTTGGGGCTAAGCAGGTCATTATCATATCATTCCTTATTTGTGCAGATGATAGAAAAGGGGACTATTGCACTTCTTGTCTATGTACATGATTTCATTATCACCGGTGATGATGTGACTGGGATAGCTGAGGTTAAGTAAAGTTTTTGGTTTGAGAGATTTGCCATGAAGGATCTGAGTCCTTTTAGATATTTTATGGGCATTGAGTTGGGAAAAGGCAATTGGATGAAATGAGTTAATCTCTTATTAAAAATTCTAGGCTCTCTTATATAGATAGAGACAAAAAATGGTTAAAGTACAAGAGTACCCCTGAGAAGCTAAAAGCCCAAAAATCCATACAAATAACAAATAATAATTTGTGCTAACACTCCCCCTTAAGCTGAAGCATAGATATCTATCATGCTTAGCTTGGATACAAATTAATCCAATAAGGATTTGGTCAAGGGCTTGGTAAAAATATCTGCAATTTGCTCGTCAGATGTGACTGGTGTTGTATATAGCAACCCCTTCTGAATGATATCCTTGGTATAATGGCAATCAACCTCAATATGCTTCGTTCTCTCCTAAAATGCTGGGTTGTTGGCAATGAAGGTGGTTGCTCGTTATCACATTGCATCTCCATTGGGCTAGAGAACTATATTTGCAAGTTAATGAGTAGGGACTTGATCCTCATCATCTCTGCAGTCATTTGAGCCATGGATCTGTACTTAGACTCGGCACTCGACCTAGCAACTGTGCCTTGTTTCTTGCTCCTCCACATTATCAGACTCCCTACCAAAAAGGTGCAGAACCTAGCAGTGGATTTGCGGTCTACATGACATTTGGTGTAGTTTGCATCAGAATAGCCAACTAAGGTCATAGAAGACCCCTTGGAGAAGAGGAGACCCTTCCCAGGAGCCTTCTTGATGTACTTGAGCACCATCAATGCTGCATCCTAGTGTTGACATATTGGCTTGGGCATGAACTGACTCAATCTCCTCATCGCAAAGGAGATATTGGGTCTCGTGATAGTGAGATATAGTAGCTTGCCCACAAGCTGCCTGTACTGCTTGCTGTCCACCAACTGTGCATCCTCATCATAAAGTGGTATCTTGGGGTCTATAGGAATATTGGCATCCTTGGCCCCAAGCATACCCATCTCCTGCAAGATGTCCAATGTATACTTCCTCTGGGACATGACTACGTCCTTTTTGCTGTGAGCAACCTCAATACCAAAAAAATATCGTAAAGCCTTCAAATCTTTCATGACAAACTGCTTTGCTAGAATACGCTTAATCTCAGCAACACCTTGCTCATCTTATGTGACAATTAAGTCATCAACATATACAAGAAGTATCACAGTGCCTTGTTTAGTTCTCCTGACAAAGAGAGAAATCAGTTGTCGATCTTCTGAATCCAGTTGCCTCTACAACCTGAGACAACTTCTGAAACCATGCTCTGGGGACTCTGCTTAAGGCTGTAGATGGCTTTCTATAGTCGGTATATACACTCCCCCTAAGCCTTAAACCCAGCTGGCTGTTGCATGTAGACTTCATCTTGGAGATCATCATAGAGGAAGGCATTCTTCACGTCCAGCTGATGCAAAGGCCAATCTAGCTGAACTGCCCTTGCGACCGACGCCTGTACCATAGGAATTCTGGCTACTGGTGAAAAGGTGTCAAAGAAGTTTACTGCATAGGTTTGGGTGAACTCCTTTGCCACGAGGCGTACTTTATATCTGGCAATGCCTCCATCTGGGTTGAACTTCACAGTGAATACCCATCGACAACTCTGATATCAAATTAGATGAAATGAGTTAATCTCTTATTGAAAATCCTAGGCTCTCTTATATAGAGAGACAAAAAAGGGTAAAAGTACAAGAGTGCCCCTGAGGAGCTAAAAGCCTAAAAATCCATACAAATAACAAATAATAATATGTGCTAACAAAGGTAAAGAAGGTATTGTTCTTAGTCGGAGAAAATATGCTCTTGATGTGTTACAAGAGACTGGGATGTTGGGAGCAAAGCTAGCCAACATACCCATGGATCCTAAGATTCACTTATATGATGCAGAGTTAGAGGCTATAGAGAGCAGAGGATATAAACAATTGATTGGGAAACTTTTTTATCTTACTATTACACGTCTAAATATTTTTCTTGTTGTAGGTAAGATCAGCTAGTATATGGATAAGCCAACCAAGTAGCATTGGGATGTTGTAATGCAGGTGCTCAGGTACTTGAAGTAAGGACTAGGACGTGGATTGTTATTGAGGAGAGGTGAGTCTAACTATTTTGGGATACTTTGATGCAGACTCTGCAGGATGTCTTTTAGATAGAAAGTCTACCATTGGCTTCTGCACCTATGTAGTTGGTAACCTGGTGACATGGAGAAGTAAAAAGCAGAGTGTTGTATCTCGATCCAATGCTAAGTCAGAATATGTAGCCATGGCACAGACAGTAGTTGAGTTAGTGTGGGTGAGATTTCTCCTACTTGATTTGAATGTTGAGATTGAGGAGGCTATGGAGATGAGATGCGATAATCGTGTGGCTACTTATAACTAATAATCTTATGTTCCATGAGCATACGAAGCATGTGGAGATTAGTTGCCATTATACTAGAGATTTGATTTAGAGAGGGCTTCTCTACACCACACCGGTCGCTTTAAAGAATCATATTGCAGATATGCTTATCAAGTCTCTTATTAAGTTTGCTTTTGATGTATGTTGTGACAAGCTGAGAATAATTGACATTTATGCTCCAATTTGAGGAATATTGTGAGAACACTATTATCTTTAGTTAGTCTTTTTGGATTGCTTATTTATTTCTTATTTTTTCAATATTTCTCTCTATATAAAGAGGTGTAGAGTTTCTTTTGAGGATAAGATCATTCGTTTCCTTTGACTGTTTTGACAGAAGACAATGGTCAGATGTAATGGTTGGATGAAATTGATGACGTGCGGGATTTGACATCCTTGGAAATAGATGGGAAAAAAATTCCAAAATATTGTTAGCCAGGAGGATTTTAAAAAACAAATGGGTTGGTGCCAGAGATCCCATCAACTGTGGTTGAAAGAAAGAGAATCAGACACCCGTTTCTTTCATTTAACGGCTAGTGCAGGTTGAAGAACCAATCTCATTGATTCGATCAAGGTTGGAAGGAGACAGTCTCAGGTAGATACGGGTTTCACAGCTTGTAGATTTCTATTTCCATGACTTAACCAGACAATGTATTTCGGGCAGCTGGGAATGGTTTAACGTAGACATCCCTATAATGAGGGATGATGACTCTGCGAATCTGACTAGGCCAGTAGTTGAGTATAAGGTGCAAGCTACGGTTCATGAGTTAAAGGTGGAAGGTTCACCTGAACCTGTTGGATTTCCAATGATATTCTTAGGAGTTTTGGGACTTGTCGAGGAATGATCTCCCGGCAATGATTAAGGAGTTTTTGTGTGGAAATTTTGGTTTTGAGAAGATAAATAGATTCTATATCTCTTATCTAAGAAGCTAGGTGTAGAGAAAATTGAAGATCGTAGGCCCATTGCCTTGTTAAATTCCATCTATCTTCTTTTGAAAGAGATAAATTCCATCTATCTTATTGTGGCCAAATTATTGGCGAATAGAAAGACTATCCTTTGGAAAGTCAACTTCTCAAAGGCTTACGAGTGCATCTCATGGTCATATCTGTGGCACGTGCTCAGATGAAGATGTTTTCCTCATCAATGGTTGGCATGGGTGAAAAGGTGTGTTACCACAGCCCACTTTTTGGTCTTGGTGAATGGTTGACCGATGGGTAGATGGACTCAGCTACAAAGGGGGATTTGGCAAGGTTGCCTATTGGCTCCTCCCCTTCTCAATATTGCAGCGGTTATACTTGCTCTGATGGCTTTCAAGGCCTGCTCAGGTGGTCTTTTGAAGGGATACACAACAATTGCTTAATGACCCCGGTCTTGCAATATACTTATCACACCATTTTTTTCATTGAAGGGGATGAAATGGAAGCAGAACATCTTCAATTATTGGTGCACATATTTGGGAAGATCTTAGGCCTTTCTGTTAACCACTAAAAGTCAATCTTTGTACCCCTTAATATGGTAGATGATGAGATTCAGAGATGCTCGTCATGCCTACAAACACAAGCCTTGAGCCTTCCATTGGACTACCTTGGATTACCGTTGAAGGGGAAACAATCAACTGTTGGTGACTGGTTTCATTCAATCGACAAACTAGAGAAGAGGTTTGCAGGTTGGAGAGGACGGATACTCTTGAGAGGGTGCTGGTTGGTGCTCTTAAATTCTACCTTAGCCGCATTCCCGGTTTTCCAGCTCTCAGTTTTAAAACCGTCAAAGAAAACCTTTAAAAGAATTGATGAAATCAGACAGGCTTGTTACATTTGGTGGGTTGGGAGGATATATGTAGGCCGGTCCGTCAATGAGGTTTGTGAATGTTGCACTTGATTTTGGTGATTCCATCCTAGCTAAAAGGGTAGTACCATTACTAGGAAATGAAGATACTTTGTGGCATACGGTACTGCAGGATTTTTATGGCTTAACTCTTAATTTTAAAGAAAGAAAAGTGGTTCCACGCAGAGCCCCTGCTTTTTGGCGGAGTCTCTCTTTAGTTATGGGTTGGTTTGCTTCCTCTTTTGAGCTGGTGTTGGGAGATGAGAAAACTTTTTGCTTCTGGCAGGATGATTGGACTGGGATGGGAAGTCTTGCCTCTAGGATCCCTAGATTGCATGCTCTAGCTGTGCACAAATTTTGTAATGTAAATCAGTTTTGGGATAGTCTGATGGTCAGGGGTGTTGGATCTTGGTTACCCTTGTTTGTTGGTGCTTTATCGGAGGCCAAAATGTCGGATTTGCAGGACCTGTTGTCCTTCGAGGCTTTTTGGCCGGTTCATGATAGGCCACAACAATTGGCTTGGGCAAATGGAAATTTTTCTACCAAAAAGGCTTATAAACTTTTGAGAAGGCACTGCAGATGATGCTTACCTTGGTCTAGATTGTAGTGTTATTTGGAAGATAGAGGTGCCCTTCAAAGTTAAAATCTCTTGTTAAGGAGATGTAGATTGGCCCTTTTCAAGAAAACGAGAGGTAGATTGGTCACTGAAACCTGGGTGTGGCATTT
The DNA here is from genome assembly GCA_037157565.1 of Thalassia testudinum. Taxonomy (NCBI): domain Eukaryota; kingdom Viridiplantae; phylum Streptophyta; class Magnoliopsida; order Alismatales; family Hydrocharitaceae; genus Thalassia; species Thalassia testudinum. The sequence goes on along the minus strand of JAZHRO010000010.1, from coordinate 9,151,531 downwards.
GCTTCCAGACACCAATGTATCTTGCTCTCTGCGTGGCGATGGGGGTGAGGATGTGCCATATCTACCACTAGTGATTTTGTGAAAGGTCTACTTGCAAGCTTGGCCATTTCTTTCCCCATTGAATTCTCATTGGATGAATTCTAGCTTTCCTTCCGCAATGGACCAACAGCTGATCCTATGATTCGGATAAAGGTGGCTGCTGCTCTTTGGTCAGTTTGGTTGCAGCAAAATCAGACGGTTTTTAAAGGTGACAGGATGTGGCTGGAAAATGTTGCGAGGGAAGCACTTCATTTCTTTATTTTTTGGTCTCAATTTTTTGTAATTTTCCCCCTGTATTGCTTTTCAAAACTCATATAGCGGATGGTTACCAACCACCTGTAATCATCCTTTACCTTTTTGGAAAAAAAAGGGAAGATTATTAGAGTGTAAATCCTGAATTGAAAAAGAAAAATGTCATAAAAAATCATCATTTTGAATGTCCTGAGAAATGGCTGGTGTTTTTCTGAACTGAGTTGTGATTTCTTGTCTGATTATAATCACAGGCACTCAATCTCATGGTTTCAAATACTTTTAAATGTGTTTTCTTTCATTTCAATGGAGTATATTAAAACACCTCCTTGAACAATGCTTCGGCCGCATGTACTTTTTACTTTGCAATGTAATCTTGGTTTCTAATATCAAAGCTTTTTATCAACCCCATCTTCTCTACTAAAAAAAATTCACTTTCTCCAAAGTTCTATGCTCTCCTCGATTGATATGTTGATTGAAGTTTTATAATCTTGGGGGACATGTCAATATCATTCATCAATAACATTTTCCCATCACAAATGGCTGTCTGCAGGGATGGGCATATATGATGCCATGAAGCACTGCAAGGCAGACGTCTCTACAGTCTGTTTTGGCCTTGCAGCATCCATGGGCGCTTTTCTACTGGCTGCTGGAACAAAAGGGAAACGATTTTGCATGGCCAATGCAAGAGTTATGATCCATTCGGCTCATGGAGGTGTTCAAGGCAGTGTAATTAGCTGTTAACCCTTCTCCCTTTTATAGTAATTAAACCACAGTTTTAGAGTTCCGGGGCTCTTGGATACATTAGCTACATCACAATTGATTTGGGCATTTGGTGAGTATCCCAAATCATTCATTAAGGAGGTATAAGAAGTTGGATTAGGATGAGTCTTGCATGGGACCTTGGAAATAATCCAAGGGCATTAAAATAAACCATTACTATTCTCCTTCCAAAAAAAAGTAAGCCATTGTTGTTATCCTTTGAAGTTTAAAGCAGGTATAACCCAAGGCAAATTAGAGCGGCAACAAAAAGTCCATTTATTGATTCCATTAGAGAATCAAGGATACATGCGCCACATGAAGGATTCAGATTTGTGTGGTTTGTCTCTATGGACCTATTCCACTAGAGAATCGAGTCCATCTTTCTTCTGGTTTGGTGTTTCTTTCCTTTTGTAAGGGGTTAGGTACTGCAACTTTTGTCTGAGACAATGTGGATTTATAACTCAAACCCTACCTCAGATTTAATGGTATTATAGTGGTAAGTCAGGTCTTATATCAATCTTAATATGCAATGTATTCAGGTTAGTTGCATTATAGTTTTTATTGCATGGTAGGAGGAAGGGAAGTCTTAGAGCAATCTTCATATGCAATGATCCTTTCTTACTAAACATCTCCCATGGTAAATTTTGAAATAACAGTGTTTGTACTTAATGTATTATGGTAAAGTTGAGGTTGTTATACTTTCCAAGCCGACTGGTCAGCTAAGCTTTTATAGATGACAGATGGAATATCCATAAAAGTATAGTCTCTTTTATTTTTTTTGGTAATTTTTCACAATCATTGACGGAAGCAAGAGGCCTTTGCCCTCCTAATATGCATATCTTACTATGTTTTAATTGCCACCTTTCATTATCCTTTTCTCGACAGGGTTGTGTGCTTGGTCTTGCAGCTCTTGTTCCGTTGAATTTTGATCCAATTGGTTACACATTTCTATTCTCCTGACATGTAATTTGATACAGGTAACAGAGGCGGGCTTACAGGCCAAGGAGCTGTTGTATCACCAGTTAAAGATGGTTAAAACATTTTCCAGAATAACTGGAACGCCGGAGCATCAGGTACTTATTACTGAACCATATAAACTCAGTTGTAAATTCTCCATCCCTTTTTTGTTTTTGCAATTGTTGCAGATTGAAAACGACCTAGAATTTGACAACTTCATGAGTGCTTGGGAAGCTAAGGAGTATGGCCTTGTAGATGCTGTCATAGACGATGGAAAGCCGGGCTTGATTGCTCCTGTCGTTGATTTGGTGCCACCCCCGAAAACTAGGGTATGGCACATGTGGAGGTTCGAAAAGGACAAAAGGGCCAGGGAGAATCTGCCTTCAGAGCATAAATTTCTGCAAAATGGATCAATAGGCAGTAATGGCAATGATGAGAACGGTAAGGAGCAAGTGAAAGAGGAATCTTCTCCAGTTTGAGGCTTCCGAATATCATTTAAGAAGGCTGAGTTTAGAGTTTAAATTTGATTCATAGAGGCTGCCTTTGGTGATTTAGCATCCTATGGTCAGATGGAGGCAGATGGGCATTGTATGTATAAAAAATGTGATCGATGATTTCACATTGGTTCAACATAAAACAAGCTTGAAATCCTCCAATGCTGTGCATCATGTTCATCACTGCGAAGTTAGACTTTTCCCTCACCCGATATCTGTATTTGGATTTTGCTTGTAATGGTTCATAGAAAGGGAACCAGTCTGTGGCCTCTCTGCTAAGGTGCCTGCTTGTTTCTTTTACTTAATGGCAACGAAAGAAAGAAATCTTTTTTGATCATAAAAGATGCTTCTTCTCTCTCTCTCTCTCTCTCTCTCTCTCTTTCGGTAATTGAGCGTCTATGTGTCGTCATTGCCGTCAATTTGGCGTTAGGGATCTAAATCCAGAATTTGGTGTGAAGATACGAGTCACTCGTGCTATCCTTTTGGTGCTACTTCCATGCCTGCTCGCGTGCAGTATTATCCTTAGTGAAAATTGAGTAGGATACTAAGGTGCAATGAGTACCCATGGATGGTAAAACAAAATATTTCTTTGAATATTACCTGTGTAGTATTAAAGTCGTCTTTGCTGAAGGTGATGTTGCTTTTTATCTTTTTATTTTTTCACTATAAAGGTTCCTTTATTTTGTTTTAGGAAACTTTAATGAGAGGTCCGCTTAAAGACATTTAGCCTATTGTTTAAGCAACCACTCCTGGAACGTACGTACTTGTTAACTTGATCTTCTAGGATTAGATTAATTATTGGTCCACCAAACTAAGTTAACGTTTCCCCTACCAATGTTGCCCCTAAATGTTATCTTCTACCCGTCTTAATTCGAAATCCATTTTAACGAAGTTATCAATGATCTTCAAGGATTGTCCTTGATATATAGCAATAATAAAGGAATAGTCTTATAAATGATAAAGAATTTACCTTAGAAAATGTTTGTTGACAAATATTTGTCTAAGGATTGTAAATTATTATTTTAAGGGATATCTTTGATTTATACTATAAGTTGGGTTATTTTTTACAAGAAATATAAGCTAAGGATAACTCTTGACAAAAGACGTTAAAGAAAAAGATAAAGGCTTAAGGCATTTCTTTTTGTAGAAGATTTGATTATGTCTAATAAATTAAGGGTTTTTTTTTTCCTAAAGGATAAAGGCCTTTTTTTTTTTTTTCCTAGTGTTTTGCCTTGCCTTAGGATAATGTCTTGACTCATGAGGCTTGTAGCAGTGTTAGATATCTAAAATATTCTAGGATGTGCAAAATTAGAAGTCATGATCATTAAGAAAACTTACGTGTAGTCCCCAAGGAAATGGGAATAAAAGCCTCATAACCGATACTTACATGCTAAGAATTATCATATGTTGGAATCCTAAATTTTGGACCGTTGGTTCGAGCTAATTAATTGGAGAAATGAAAAGGCTCGAATCAATGGCTAGTTGGCATTAACTTGCTCAGTACAAGAGGTGACATGCACCCTCAGGAAGTGTTTGTTTGAAGAGATTGAACTATTTGTGATGCTTTTGAGTCTTTTAATTTTGAATTATAATAATTTAGGATAAAGCCCTCAACCTTAAGATTATCTAATTCAAGGGGAGAGGGTGGGATGAACCTATTTTGGGATTGAGTAAGAGAATATCTACACCTATCCCCCTAAATAGCTTATAATTTGACCCATATTCCTTCCAAACACAAAAATATCACAAGATCAGATTTATCTCACAATTATGTCACTTATAAAATTAATCCTTCAAAATTAGTCCCTCAAAATAAATCAAATGATACCTTATGAAAGGAATGGAGAGCTGATAGCTACACGATGGCAACATAAAGGATTATAGTTTCCTTTGTACGGGGAGGAGAAACAATTTAAATTTGTTAGAAACTTACCTCCAATTGATAAAAGTTAAAATATACAAAAATGCATCATGCGACGCATTTTGCAGCGTGCTATTGTGGCACATCGGTTTGCACCGGTGTAAAATGATTTTGGGTAATTTTGCACCTATGCAAAATGGTCATGGAGTGATTTTGCACCAGTGCAAAATGGACATGGAGTGATTTGCACTGGTGCAAAGTGAGTCAAGGTGATTTTGCATCGATGTAAAGTGATTCATGGTGATTTTGCACTGATGCAAAATGGTGATGGAGTGATTTTACACTAGTGCAAAGTGATTTTGGATGATTTTGCACCAGTGCAAAATGATTAATGGTGATTGTTGATACAGCAACGGCCAGAGGAACAAATTGATTAATGGTGATGGTTTCGTGGTGAATGGTGCGAGGGCCAAGAATTGCATCAACATGAGTGAAATCAGTTAGCAAAAGCAACCCCCAATCTAATCTACTGGGAGCAAACCCCACCATCCCAAGAAAGAACATCATCAACAACAATAGAAAGAGGGGTGTGGTGGTGCTTGGGTTGAGGGGGAGGAGGAAGGGAGGATGATAGGCAGCTGAGAGGGAGGATAGGCAGCGGAGGGTGAGGAAGGTCGGTGGAAGAGGAGGAGTAGAGGATTTAACTAACCTCAATGACTAGTGTTGTGGAGTCATTTTGGTCAGGAGAGGAGTGGTAATCGGTGGTCATCAGCAGCATTTTGGAGAGAGATGGTGGCAAGGGAGAGGTCTACACGAGGAGAATGCATGGATTCGACAGTCACCGACGTGGGAGTGCGTGGTTGTTGGCAGGCTGGAGAGGGCCTAGGAATATTGGGTTAGTCGCAGGAAGAAGGAAGAAGAGAAAGATAGGGAAAGGAGGAGAAGGGGAGGGGAAGAGAGAGATGTTGGAGTTATGTGTGGTGGGATGGGTGTGGGTGTGTGTGTGTGTGAGTGAGAGAGAGAGAGACAGAGGACCGAGGCAACGCAGAGGCACGGAGGCAAAGGTGCTCGAGGAGGAGGGAGAGGAGGTGAGCATTGGGGGCAAGGGTTGGGGAGGGGAGGGGAGGGAACGGGGGACGATGGTGAGGGAGGAAACGAAGGTGAGGGAGGGGGCGAGGGAGAGGAGAGGTAGGTGAGGGGGAGGCAAACAGTGATGAAGGCACAGGTGGGGTTTGGCGAGAGGAGCGATGACATTGAGGAGAGAGAGAGGGCAGAGGTGGAAAGATTGGTGAATCGGTGCAATGAACAAGGATGAGAATCGAAAGAGACCAGAGAAGGAAAAGAGGTGCAGTTTTTGTGATTATTACATGCAATGGCATTACAACAAGTGCTACAGTGGAATTAATAGTGCACACATTACGTGCCGCTCCACGCGGCTTCAATATATATATAGATATAGATTTCTTAACAAAATATGCAATTTAAAAGTTGCATCTCATTATAAACCTTCAATATTTAATCGCTAATGCAACTTCATAGTTACAAGGATATATACCAATGCAAACTCAATTCTTTGATGAATGATAAGTTATTTTTAATAAAAACATTAAGAATGACCATTTTTCCCCCTATGTTTAATTCTCAACCAAGACTATTACTTCTCTTCCTCTTTTATCAAGGATAAATCTCTTAAAGATAAATCACGATAAATTCTCGATGAGGATGAAACCGAAAAGAATCTTCGCCAAGGATAAATCACATGAAGGAGACCTCCTTAGATAGAAGTTTTGAAACAACGTTATCTCAGTTGCTCCTTTCTGTTATAAGTTTTGTTTATCATTCCATAATTATGATTTTGTAATGAATTAAATGTCTTCTTATCTAAATTGATCATAAATGAGAACAATGGCATCATCTATCCAAACCTTCTCGACCTAACTGACCCTCTTATGCACCCTTGATTGGGGTAGATCTAACTAAATTTGAAAAGGTCCATTTTATTTTTTTGGGTCTTGGGTTGAGTCCAAGATCTGAAATTTCTATCAAATCAAGGCTTGGATTCGGCCTAAGGCTCATGCTTATAGGTCCAAGGTCAGGGTGGGTTGGGTCCAATTTCAGTGTTTGCATTGGGGTTTTGGGTTGGGCCCAGAAGCCCATTAAGGCTTGTAAAATCTATAGGGGCTATTTTAGTGGATTTTCAAATAAGATCCACCAATGTTTACTAAGGCCTATTTTTTTTTATTGTTATCTAAGTAAGGTTCAAAATAATTTAATGTTGGAATTGGATGGTTATAATTATAATGATTCTTTTAATTGGTCAAAATATACTAATACTTCTATAATAATCTTACAACTTGATAGATATTACTATGAATGGATTCAGGTCCAATGGGCTGCTTTAATTTTATTGGGCTTGAGACAGATCGATTCCAAACCCAAATTTTCCTAAAAATCAAGGCCTAAGTTTGACCCATATAAAATTTGAACTCAGATTGGATTAAATTTTTTCGAATTGGGTTTGGGTTGGCCTAACCAAGTTCTTTGTCCTAAGCTCGACTTCACCCACCTACCAAATCGATTCATGCCACATCTCCCCTATCGCCACCTCTCATCCTAGCAAAATACTACCATCACCCATCCATCCCATGCCATCCACTTATTTTTTTTATTAGAATTTTGAACTTATTTACAGAGCCCCACCCAACCCATCAACCATTGGATTCCCCCACCTCCAAGACCAATATCACAGAATAACAACCTCTATAACCGATTATATCACTATATTGCAATCCTCACCACCATCTACAATTTGCCACATAGTCTCTCGCAATTGTGTATTGAATATACACAATCTCGCAATTGTGTATTGAATAAACACCTCGGATAATTTTCTAGACCAGAATCTTCAAATCACCAAGTTGTTTAATGCCTTCATCTAGATGTTTGCTACTTGCTCAACGTGCTCTACCTTTCATGGTTAGCTACTTCCTACACTGACCTTTTTATTTTCCTTGCTCTTTGTCATTGCTTGGTGTTCAATACTTACCAGGGAATGGTTTGTTGTGACCTTCTAGGAAGAGACATGTTGGATAGCTTGGTGAGGAATCCATTAAATCTTCTTATAATGGCCACGCCAAGTTCCTTGCCATCTCGACTATTTATCACTTCCTCTCTTTGAAGCTCACGTTAAAAAACTACCTTCGATGGAAAACTCAATTGATGCCTCTACTTTGATCTCATATTATGTTAGCTTAATTGCTTGATGGAATAGATGTTTGCCTGACCATTGTTGGTTTCTACTATGAATCCTACTTCCGTGATTTCTACTAATTCGTTGAGTCATCATCTTCATTTGACTTTTTTTAAAAACAAAGGATTGGTTCTATTGATCACAAGAGGACAGGGGGGCATGAACTTGACTCGTCAAGTACAAAGTGTAAATTCTATAGGACGTTTAAGACAAAACATCCAAAAACCTATCCTTGACAGAGGACCATAGACAAAACAAGCATAAAGTGTAAATTCTATAAGACGTTTAAGACAAAACAACCAAAAACCTATTCTAGATAGAGGACCATAGACAAAATTAGGACAAAATATAATGCATTTGGAAGCCATCTAGCACTAAAAGCCCTTAAAGCTGACTCAGAAGATGAGTAGGAGTTGGGAAGATCTCCCAAGTATTAATAGGTAAGGAGGAAGCTAGATTAGCTAGGCCATATGGCAATGTATTCACCAACCTATGTACAAGTTTTCGATGATTTCTACTATTGATCCCTCGAATTACCTAGGTGACAAAAGATCTAACTTTTCTCACTTGGTAACATATTCTTGATTACAGTGATTAGTGAATTAATTTGCTATAATTGCTCCCTGCGAACAACCTTGGACTCATGTTTGATTTTTCGAGCTTATAAATTTAAATGTTGCATTAATTTTCGTCGCTATACTACAATGCGATCTTCTTATGATGATTTTCGACGCAACATTTTCCGGCCTGGCAAACCTCCCAAAGATTGCAGCTACAGTAAAAAGCATAATTATTTCATTATTCATGTCAAACAGAATATCTATAGCCATTACCCCCTAACTTACTTGGAGTGAGGTAAGAATCCACCACCCATGTCAGCACTACCTAGACGTTTGACTGCCTTAATTCTAAATGGGCTATAAGCCTGAAGTTCATTATTCTTTCGGTATTCGCATGTGCCTCTGGGTCAATTTTGTGAGTAATAGAAGGTAAGTCTTTTTCAGGTGAGCCCTGCCATGCGCTCGGAACCTCTAATTTCTCCACATTATGGAGAAAAAAAAAGTGGTGATCTTGCCCTTTCAAGCTATCCCACAGGTCCGTAATCCTATATTTAGTGTGTCAGCTATAAAGGTGTATGTCCCAGACGGGCTTCTCCTTTTCACTTTAAAGGCCTATTTATTAGAAGCTTTCATCGAGTTTAAGGAAAATGCATTGTAATACAGTCGACAAATAGATCAAAAATAGATAAAATTTATAACTCAGAATCTACAGTGGAGTCCGAGGTCGAACACAAGGAGAAAATGTGGAACTCACAACATTAATCGCACTCAGAATCAATGAGCATAATTAATTGAGCATTCAGATAGATATTCAATGAATAATAACCTGTCACATTAGTTATTCAATGAAATCTAATGTATCTAGAGACAAAAAGAATGGAGAGAATCTAAAAAGTGGTGATTTGAATCACCAATTAGATCTCTAATTAATCATGCATCTCATAATCAATTTAACCATAGTACTTAAATAATGCAACAGTATCTCAAATAATGCTCAATTAAACGACAGGTTGGTCAATCAGACAACTTAAAGTGCACAAGGCTCTCAAAGCTAAGCCTTTATTTCTCCTCTTCTTTCTTCAGCTTCCTTCCTTCTTTTCTTCACGAGCCTTCTCTTTTCCTTAAGGCTTTCTCTAAGCCTTCTTTCCTTCCTCAGCTTCCTTTCTTCAGAGTTTTCTCCTTCACAACACAGGGGAGCCAAGGCCTTCAGCGACTAAGTGTTGCATAGAGCACAAGAGAGCAAAACCCTCTCTCGCTCTCACAAATTCCTCCTCTTCTTCTCTCTTAAACCTAGTGTAATTGGATCCATTTTTGGGTAAATGGGTCTCGAATAGTGTCCAGGGTCACTGGCGTGTGCGGTGATCGAGGAGTGAGATAGGCAGGTTATCGGGTGAGTGGGGTAGTGAGGGACCCAACCACTCGTGTTATTGAGTGGGAAGTTAACTTCACAAAATCAATTTATGTGCACTTGTGCTCTCCTCATCCACCGATGTGAGACTATCCCCATTGCATCTTCTCTTGCATGCAACTGCTGTGGATGCTTCGTTCAATTGGCGCTACGCTACTCTTCCCTTGCTCAATCAAGTGCCTGGGCTGCTTTGTGATCTCCTTCCACAGCACCTGGGAGTGTATATGATGAAGAATGTGGCTAGAGCTTGGAGAACAAGGTCGGAGATGATGGTGCTAGCGGCGGAGTGTGGTGAAACCTGAAATTCACAAATATGGCCTCTCGACCCAATTAAAGACGCTTAGGAGCATCGCCGGAGGGCGTGAAGTGCGGTGGTAGAGTTTGCGAGGCGTGAGAGGGCGTGTGGTGGTCAGGCGAGGTCGGAGGAGTTCGTGTGACAGTGGGTTGGTCGGGGGAGCGTTTGAGTGGATGGAAGATGGAATTAGGAGAGGGCTTTGGTTTGCAGTGGTGTGGAGAAGCATATGAATGTGTTGGCGAGGCATTTGGTGGATTGTGGGGGTGTGGAGGCCTCGCCGGAGGTGTGGCCGGAGAGGAGGAAGATGATGGCATGCGGTGGTGTCGGTGATCGGATTGAGTGATAAAAGAGATAGAAAGGAAGTAGAGGAAGAAAGGGACCTAACTAACCTAAGCTAATAGAGGAAAGGGGGGAAATGTCCTTGCTGGGGGTATGCTGGACTCGGAGAAGACGAAGCCTTCGGTGGGGGAGAAGCGGCGAGGAAGATGAGGAAAGTGACGCCTGCTAGTATTGCAAGGCACGGAAGAACTTAGGGAAGAAGAACCGGCCAACTATGGTTTGTGGCGGTCGACGAAGAGGGATGACAGAGAAGCTCACCAGAGCTGGTGGAGGAGGTCGGAGGGAGAAGGTGTTTGATGGAGAAATGCGGCCAAAACCAAGCTAAGGAGGTGAGGTCTGCATCAGGGGATCTTTTGTAGGGCATAGAGGGGCAATCCAAGCTTGGAAACCCAGCTTGAAAGCTCGAGACCTTCGCGAAATAGGAAACCCTTGATTTCAAATGGTTCGCATTAGGTTTTGGGCAAGAATTAGAGCCCAAGTTGTAGCTCAAATTGAAGAGAATCTTCTCAAGAGTCTTCCTTCCAATTTTGGAAGAGATTAGGTGTGAAATCAGGGAGAACTCCTTGATTGAAAGTCGGTGGCAAGCTGTGTTCACATGGCCATGGCAGAAGGGACCTAAATGCAAAGAAGATGAAAAAGTTAGGGGGCTGTTTGCAAGGATTTTAAAAGCTAGGGGTTTATGTGAGAGAGAAAGAGTCTGATTGAACTGAAATATAAACTAGGTCAAGATGATCATTGATTGGGCTTAAATTTTGGTACAAACCTAATTTGGACCCAAGGAATCAGATGGTGAAGTTGGATTTTGGTTTTGACCAAGTTTGGTTGTGCAATTTACGTAGAAACTCAAATTAAGGTAACTTTCCGTCTGAGACTCTGGTTTAGGTCAAAATAGGTTCAGATGGTCAAATTAAAGATACCAAACCTTATGGAATATTTTTATATGATTTTTAGAAGGTTTAGATGGAATTTATCCTGACCAGAACCTCAGTTATTTAAGTAGGTCTGAAATTAGGGTTTCAGGTGTCCGTTAATTCTCATAATGCGTGAAAACCCGTTTCTATCTGCATGAGTCCTCTTGTTAGTCATTAATGCTCGTTTGACCTTCAATTAACCCTTGGAAAATCCCATGATTATTCTGCATTTATGATCTTCTGTTAAAACTGCAGATTTAACCCTATTTTAATGCACTTAAAAAGGATTTGCAATGAATTATGACTCTCTGGTGATTATGTAGGAGCAGTTGTTAATTGATTCTGACTAATTAAAGCTAGTTATGGCTGATGATGATGTATCATCAGGGGCATTAATCCAAAAATGAGGCAGAATAGTCTCACCTACAGAAGAATCCCCAAATGAAAAAAAAATGATTGTGCCCCCTACATGGCCTTGGGATAAGTTTGGATATTTGGAAGGCCTTAGAAAAGGCTTATGGTGATCCCTATGTCGTCAACTCAATAACTTCGGTTATGAATGCAACTGAAATTGAAGAAGGGCTCTAATTTTGTGGCTACTTTCCTCTCCAAGTTGAAATACCTATTTGACAAGCTTGTAATAGTCGGATCCCCATTCTCAATAGAAGAATTTAATGTTATTACTTGTAACGACCTCGGATTGACTTCACTAATATTGCTTTTGCTTCCTTTGTTCAACCATAGCCCCTAGGATTTTATGTTCTACAAGGCATCTTGATGGTACATGAAATTCAAATTCAAAGTAATATTCAATCTCCTTCTATAGCTGCTATTAATTCTTCTTATGTTGTCGGTCGTGATCTTGGATGAGGCTCACAATCAATCAGAGAATGTAGGTGTGGTTGTTTTAGAGGCTGTGATAGCTCATCCTTACCTAATGTGTAGATAATTGAGCCACTACTGTTACAAGTGTTGCTATTAAGACTAATATGTACAAGGCTTTCAACAACAGAATAAAATGCCTGGTGCCCAAGAAAATATTATAGTGCCTTGACAACTTCCTTAGCAATTTGTAGTTGGCATGCAAGTACAGGTGTATCCCATCATGTCATTGAAGATATGCAAACCTTTTCATTGTAGAAGAATACTAAGGGGATGCTCAATTTTCATTGATAACCTATAGACAATGCTTATAACCCATCGGTGAAAGCACCTCGTACAACACCGGAGCACCAGTTGCTCCTTTACAATTTGTAGCATCTTATTTTCACCAAATGCCAATAAATCATTTTATCTCTTTAGTGTTATGCAAAGATAATATTATCTTATTGAATTTGATGAATTCTTCTTCTTTGTAAAGGACAACCAAACCAACAGATCATCCTCTATGGGTGTAATGATAATGGGCTTTATTGTCTTCCTATGTTAAGGTCTAGTTTTTTAGGCTCTCCTCAATCATTTATTTTGGCTCATCAATCTTCCATAAAGTTGCCTGTCAAGCATTTCATCATTTAGGTCTTCTAATTTCTATTACAAGTGTACTTCATGCACTGTTAATGTGCTTTTTTTGGGTTAGAAATATGCATCGTAGTATAGCAAAAAAAGTGAATTAACACTTAAATTTATAAGCTTGAATGTGAGTTTGAGGTCGTTTTAGGGAGAAAATAATAGCAAATTCAAACCACTAATCAATTGAATATAATGAAGCATAAAAGATGGATGCAAAAAGAAATATATTAGGCGAATAATCACACTATCAAGCTCCAAAAATAAATGATCAATGTAAGGGAAAAAAATGATTTCTCCAACTAAGGTAGAACCCTCAACACTTAGAGAATTTTCAACTCAGAGTCGTTCACAAGCCTAACCACAAAATTCGGCCCAAAGCCCAGACAAGCCTCAGATAATCGGATCCATAGTTGGACCCAAGACTTGGCCAAAATCAGCCCACACTTGTGCATGCGTGGGCAGGTGTGTACATGCATGTGAAGATGGGGACCCGACCCCCTGATACTGAGCGAGTGTTATGGGGCCAGGTTTCCCTTTATACCGAAATTTGGTTCTTTCCATAATGTGGGACTAAAAAGTCCCTTCATCGTGCTTTGACGTCTTCAAGCTGTGAGGAGTGGTTGCTTTGATTGAGGGACGATTGGCCTTGGATTGCCAGTCCAATGACCCAGGTTTGTTCCTTCAAGGATTCCACGTGAGGTAGGAGTTAAGCCTACTTTGATTGAGGTCGAATGAGGTTGAATGGCGTCAGAGGAGGAATCGCCGGTGGGTGACCTGAAACAAATGCACGGGCTTTTGGCCCTAATTAATCACCTAAAAACCTTCGTTGCAGCATGATGAAAGTGGTGGTGGTGGTGATTTGGTGTTTGGTGGAGTGGAGTGGCCAGATGGTCATGAGGAGGGTGGTGGCGAGATGGGTTGTCCGACTGAGGTATTTGTAGGTCAAAACCCTCAATTTCTTGAGGGATTTTGATGTACAAGTCCTTGTGGAGCTTTTGCTGTAGGTGGTTTGGTGGGAGGAGGTGTGGCATCATGGTTCGAACTCGCTGGAGTTCTCATCGAACGTGAAAAAGATGAAGAGGAATGACGAGAATATAAGGTTGAATCCTAAATTTAAATGGCCTAGACTAGACTATGGGAGGAGGAGGAGAAGAAGAGCTACCTAAATTGGATAAACGGGGAAGGATTGCATCTGACGTTGGAAGGCCGGATGCGAAGAAGACGATGAGGTCCGGTGATGGCAACGGTGATGAAGATGGGGTCGAAACGACCTAGCTTTGGTCGGCTAAGGTTGGAGGAAGGAGAGGAAGAAGATGGTTGTGCTAATTTGGTGGTAGCACACGTGGAAGAGGGTGGACGGAGAGTTCGTCGGAGTCCAAGAATGTGTGGCCGTGATGACGAATAGGAGGGTGAATCAAGGCCAATTCTCGACTGAATTGTGCAACTTGCAAGAGCTTATATAGATGTGGATTTGGCCTTGAATTGCTTGGAATTCTCGAGAATTCCTTATGATTTTAGCAACTTAAGTCAAGGGAATTTTCATCTCGCCAACAGCTAAATGCTTTGAATTGGATCTTGAGATCTTGTTCAATTAATAGAGGATGATCTAATGAGCAATCCCTTCAAATTTGGAGGGATTTGGAGGTGAATTAAGGGTTCAATCTCTCAATAAAAAATTCAGTCGTAAGTTTCCTTTTCTCTGTTGCTGCTGCGTTTGATTGAAGAAGACAAAGGAGGTAGGGTCCTAAATGCAAAGGAAATCGAAACTTAGGGGTAATTTTGTAATAAATAAAGGCAAATGGGCTAAATTGTAAATTAGGTCAAGATGAACTCTGATTGGGTTCAAAATTTAGGGGTAACTTAATTTGGATCCAAGAAATCTAGTGGTAACCTCAAATTTGGGTTTTTACATAGTTTGTCTAGGTAATTTACACTGAACCCCAAAACAAAGTAATTTCTCACCTAAGTCTTTGTTTTTGGTCAAAATGGGTTCATTTGATCAAAGTGAAAGTTCCAAACCTCATAGAATATTTTTCAATGATTTTTAATAGGTTTAGATTATATTTATTTCCACCAGAACCTGTTTAATTGAAGTAAGGCTGCAATTAGGGTTTCCATTAATAAAATAATCCTTAAATATTAGAAAACCCTAATTTGATCAGTTTGAGCCTACTTATTAGAAATTTAAGTTCATTTGACCTTAAATTAAGTACTGATTAACTCCTTAATTAATCTGTATTCGTGATTATTCGTTAAAACAACAGAATTAATGAGATTTCTCGCCTTCTCGCATTTAGCTTATAACAGAATTACGACCTTCTGATGACTATTAAGGAGCATTTATCATTGGATTTTGACTAATTTATGCTAGTTATGACAGATAATGGTATTACCATCTTGCATGATGAGCAAGGCTTCAAGGCTTCACCTCCCTACCATTCAAGCTCGTAGTATACATCCTTTAGAACTTATCTTTGGTGACGTATGGGGACTATTACATGTTTTATCAAATAATGCTTATCATTATTTTGTTCTCTTTTTGGATAATTATTCAAAATAACAAAGTTTACCATTACACATGAAGTTTGATGTGTACTCTCATCTTTTCAAAATTTCAACATCATATTGAAACATAATTTTCTACAAGAATGAAATAATTCCAATCCAATAATGGGGGAGAATTTCTTATGAGCACTTTTCCAATAAGAGGTCGTTCATCATTGATTATCTTGTCTCCACATCTATAGACAAAATGATGCCAGAGAAAGAAAAATACGTCAAGTAGTTCATTAACCGACTACATTAACCAACTACAAGTCTGCTGTTCATCATCTACGGAAAAATTAAATGATGTCCTCTTTCAATTTCTATCCTCTTTCTCTCTCTTTTTTGAAGAATGTAATCGTACAAAGCGTTGTGATAGAGGAACACCTTTTATAGGTTTTAGAGTCGAGTTAGATGTAATAAAACCTAAATTTGACGAAAATAACATCGATTTTGGTTTGCATGTACCCCAGTCCTGTTAAACATGTTTCTTGCATTACCTTGGCTATAAAACTTAGATTTTTATAAAATCAGACCTGTTGAAAAGCTTGCGATGAGAAAAATCTAATGGTACCAAATATGTTCTATTCCAAGAAGGTTTTACCTAATGGTTGACTAAGGTTGATTGAAACACATTTTTTCATTTTTCATGTTATGCTGACCCGATTCACATTTGATAAGTGTCAATGAGTTCATTTTGACGTGCTTAATTCCAAAATAAGTTCAAAATTAAATTTTGGGTCATTACACATATTACCTTGTAAGTGTAAGCAAAGGTTATCTTCTATTTAGCATTTGCTAACCAACGAAGTAGACTTAAGGTTAGGATTTAAATGGTCCAATGGTTATCAAATTGTGAGTTTTCTTTGCATGGTAAAAGTTCATTTGTGTTCATGATATTTTTGTAGGTAATTATTGACTTTTGAAGGTAAATGGTTGCTTTTGTTCCTTTTAACGGCAGTTGTTCCCAAAATGACACCAAACATGATGCAATGGCTTGAACAAAGTCATAGAAAGAGGGAACCAACCTTACATCAAAATTAAGCTTGGGATTAATCGTAACAAACAAACGAAACTCACGTTGCATCAATTCTTTATTAGTAGTGTTGCTTTAAAAAGGTACACACTATATGGATGAAATATTGTTACTAATACAAGTGCTCCATGATGAAGATCTCCATGCTTTTGTATCATCTTGGCAACTAAGTTTTTTTGTAGTAAGAGCACATCATTGTGAGTCCAACGCACTTGTCAATAGAACATTATTTGAGTTTTGTTAATTTTTTTTATCTTTCATATAAATGAATATAATACTTATTTTGACTACCTACTAGGTGAATGCTATCTAGTATGCAAGCATAACATATCTACTAAAAGTAATTACAAGCATAACGGTATCTTTGAATCACGATCTAGTAAAATATGAGCAAGGGTTAATTTTTCTTGATAACCTAGAATCTCTCGTAGGAAAAGACATGTCCCTAACATCACATGCCTCCTGAGTAATTATAAAGTTGGGTTCAAACAGATGCCCCCTCCTACTGAAGTTAGGAGATGTAGACTTATCACCACCTGACCATGGCGGGCTTAGCAAGAGTTGATTTGATTCAGCTGAACGAGAGGAATTTAAAACAGGGTAAAAAGAATCAGTGAAGATATTCCAAGCCATG
Organism: Thalassia testudinum; assembly: GCA_037157565.1. Classification (NCBI taxonomy): domain Eukaryota; kingdom Viridiplantae; phylum Streptophyta; class Magnoliopsida; order Alismatales; family Hydrocharitaceae; genus Thalassia; species Thalassia testudinum. The sequence continues at coordinate 9,134,683 of JAZHRO010000010.1, read as the reverse complement.
CATGATGAAGTTCAGAAATGTAAGTGAAACTTATTTGAGAAATCATAAATAATCATTTGTATAGTTTTAGACAATTAAGATACTGATAATTAAGAGATAAAATTAAGAAATTGAACCTATTGGGATGCAAATGCGATAAACTCAATGGTCCCCAGCTGCATGTACAATTTGAGATCAACCACGATAGTAATTAATGGATAGAAAAAAAATCAACCTAATCTCATGCATTAAAATTCAAGCAAATTAAAGAGAAACAACACAGATAAGCACTATATATATATCCGAATACAAGTATCACTCACTTAATAAGACCTTTCTATATATGGTATATATATCTTCATGGAATTAATGAAATGCATATAACTAATCCAACAATTAATTATGATCAGGTACACACACACATATATCATAACAACAGTCTGCACCTACATCGATGGTTAATGACCATCGGTATAGGTCAAAATTACTGTTGCTGTAGGTCCAAAAAGCTATTCTGATTGTCATTTGAGTTGTTCTCTTAGGAGGCGCCGCTATAAGATATATTGACGATCTAAACCGTCGGTATTATACATGAAGCTATAGCAACAGTCGTGTTTCCAAGAGCCTTTGATCATGCCAACAGTGACACTTATGATTGTTGGTATAGACCTATAGTACTAACGAAAGACTTTGCAAATGTAATGCAGAAGTCTTTACTAATGAAAAAATCATTGGTAAAACTATCACTATAGATAAACAAGTTATCTATAGTACATCATACATAAATGCTTATATCCATTAATGCTACTGTCAATGTAAGTCTTTGATGAATATAAAAAAGAATATATCTCTAATACATCATCATTGAGATGTCCCTGAATTTAATATTTAAATTTTTATTATATATCATGTATAAATGAACTTCCTCCTCTTATGAGATCAACTAAGTATGCAAACAAATAATTAAAGTTACTAATCATTAAATCCAAATAAGACATTTTAGAAATATCAAGCATTAATAACAAAGAAAAAAATTTGAATCATCAACAAATATTTCCTTTAACTTAAAGTACATAAGTTTCATGAGTACTATCTATATAAATTTTTTTTAAATACAAACTATTGTTTAGAATGATATATACAACAAATTATGAAAAAATAATTCTTCACTTGAAGCAATCCTCAAATCCCCAACTTCCATGAATGTCACTAATCCTCGTATGTCTTAAGAAAAAAATCAAAATTATCATTATTAAAAGTACTCAAAAAAAGGATAAAGAAAAAGATAATTATCAAATGAAATATAAGTTAAGAAACAAACATTGGTATATACATAGACCAAAATTATAGACCATCTAGATTTATATTCATAAACCAAATTTATGTCATTAGTATGCACATAATGTATATCAATAGACCAAATTTATAGGTATACGCAAAATCATTAATTGTTATATATATAAACCAAATTTATCGACTCGTCTATATTTATACTTCTATACTGAAAGAGTTCTTTCTACCACATCATTTTCGAAGTATTTGCATGCTCAATAATCATCTAGAAAAACATAAAATCGAATTTACTAGTATCATTGCAATTGAAGCTAATGCTAACTTCATAGAAAAATTCATATTAGAAAATCACATGACCAATTACTTGTTGTAGTTCATTAAAAGAAAGTATAACCAACAAGATGATTTGGAAAACCTTTACCAAAAAGGAAGCAACTAATGTATTACACTCTTGTTGAAATTTAGTATAGAAACACTTGATCCTAAAAGTCACAATCGAAATTAAGTATGCCTCAACATTTTGAACATAATACTCCATTGGAAGTGTCACGCCCATTCTAACCCTCCAACGGTTTAGGAGTAGATTAGCGGGTGCGACGTCATAAGGGTCCCAGTTTCTAGGTTAGGATTATAATAATCCATTATAAAGGTACAAGTAGGGACTACTTATTTAATTAGGAGGTTAAAATCTGCTAAAAATTTGACATAATTTCCCTTGTTTTATTGTATTTTTCTCGAAGTTCCGTACCTGAAAAGGAACCTGTGCATACATACCAAGAAGTAATATGGCGGATACATCCCACAATCAACTACAACTGACACAAGAAGATAAGTAATCATTATTATTTTGACTTGATTACTGGTTCTCAATTAAGCACTATCTAGTCAAGAAGCTTGAAAAGCTAACTTTATGTGAGAGCACCTGCAAAGTATTATAAAGAAAATTACTTTATGATTATCTTCTAGAACTACATCATTTGTGTCAGAAATATCACTTAAAGTTTATAAAAAAAATTACTTTATATCATCTTCCAGAACTACCTACTTTACATTAGAATTATCACCTCCATACCCTAAGGTAAACATTATCATATTTCCTGATCTTTACATGTACCAAGAATCCATCTTCTTAGTAATTAATATATGACATGGTTGAGCATTTGCAAGTTTCTGGACTTAGGCCACTTAACCATAAAAAATAATTATAATATAAAAAGTAGCACTATAACAAATACACCCCAAAAGCCTATAATCCATATACATAGGGAAAAAAAGTCAATTCCAAAGAACAAGAATATGAAAACAAAAGTAACACCTTATGAAGCTAACTTATATCTTCAACTTCAATTATGATACTCGCAAGGACTGTATATGCAAAGGGCAATCCGTGTATGCAGGTATAGAACGTCTCAGTGAATTGCTTGAGAAATCTTTGCATGTTCCATTTGGATATATGCACATTATAATTATGAGGGAAAGAATGAACATTCAAATCATTTGGATTATGACTTGTGATTATTTTCCAGCATTGTGAATTGTGAGGTCCAGAGTACCAAAATCCTCCAACTCTTCAGCCATGGGCCGAATGCACTTGCCACCCATGCAGTTATCACACATATACTAGCTATGCTATATACATAATAGATGCCATCATCTATCTATTTTCCATAATCACCGAGTTGTACACTAATCATTTATTCATAGGGAAGCAGAGATATCTTAGTTGGATGCACCTAAGTAGGTGCATTACCAAGAAAACTATCCATAGAGAATATATTACAGCAAAACATTTCAAGAACTTATTTGGTAGGAAGGTAATTGTTCCAGCCATACACTGCTGTGAATAAGATTATTAAATATGAATTACTTAGTTCTCACTTACATGTTGTACACGAATAAGTAGTGATATGCCCTTACAAAAACAATCTGGACTTTTACCTTGTTCTTTGGATCCTGTTTAGAAAATGATCATTCAAAAATACCTGATATTTTCATGTATATTACATTACGTTAAAGAAAGAGAGAGAATTCTAATATAGTCCGTAATACTAAAGGTACTTTCATTCTTTTAATACCTACAAATCTAAAAGAATCCAACACCGAAACCAAAATAAAATTCTTTCCCAACATTCTAGTGGGGCCAGATACAAGGACATTTTACTTCTATTCATATGTGTGATACAAGGACTTAGAGCTAAACAAAGAAGAACAATCACGATCTTCTCCATGGCCAATACTCTCTTTTAAACTAAACCCTGTGATTAACTAAATTAAAAATGGACGTTTGAGTTTCATATAAGATATCCTGAACAAACTACCCACATCTAAACACATTTTTGTTTGATAAAAGGTTGATTAGCCACTCCAAAGATCTTGCATTCATTTAGGGAAAGTAATTAATTTAAAAGGTTGAAACAACTTCAAAATTAAAAGATAGTCAAATCATTTTTTTTTAATTCATAAGAAAAAAGTTTTGCCTTGAATCCCACGAATACCCATGCATTCCATAAATTATGATAGTGATTCACAAAGGTAAGAAAATTAAATTTCATAATGGTAAATTAGTAATACTTAGAAAAAGGAATTTTATTTTCTCAACTGAATATCCACAAAGCTTTTTAGTCCCTAAATTTGTGTTTATTGTGATACAATAAGGAAAAATGTCATAAATTCTACCAATGTACAACACATGTTGGTGTTTGGTACTAAGAGGAGAAATTCACTACAAGAGAGGTAGAAATAAATCAAGGTGTACTTACCTTTATGTTAGACTCCAACTTCTTGATGTACCCTTGGATCCATGGAATACCTCTAATGTTCTTCCTTTGTGAGTGTAAATTGATCACAAAGGAAACTCTTTAATTATACTTTTTCACTCATGATCCATTTAACAAAAATGAGAGCCTCGGAAACTCTTGGCAAATAAGGTCCCTTTGTGCCAAGTACCCTTTGTATATATTTATATCTGTTAGGACCTGTATGTCATAAGTAATTACTTTTTGCATAGATATTTTAACTGTTATACAAACAAGTGAGAACCCATTATGCCTAGGTTAAGTATTCTTTATATAGATTTTTATCTGTTAGACAGGCTTACCCATATTTGTTTGATTTATAATCCATTAATTTGTCTATCTAACGTAGCCTAACAAAGGTAAGATTTAATGGAAAGAAAGAAGCTCAAGAAGTTTTTAAAGACTCCAAAGAGAAGACCTCAAGATATGCAATTGGAGATCTTCGTCTTTCTCAGTGATCCATGCCCTAGATGCATCCAAACTACTTCAAGCTTTGCCAAATCTGCAACATTCCTCCTTCACCAAGCATTTCTCTTAATCTCTCTAAGGGAAAGGTTAACAGAAGATAGGGATTTAAGAACCCAAATCCAATCTTCTAACCAGTCATCTCCTTATGCTATTCTCTTATTTCTTTGGCCTGATTAGCCTTTGGTTTGGAATATTTAAACTTTCTCGGGCACGATGTGAGGGCTTTTTTGGTTTCTCTGGTGTTGTACCCATGTGAACTGCTCTTTTTATGAAGGACCTTTGGCCTCATATATTGAGATACATTAATGTACTTTTGACTTTGCTTGAAAGGGGGAAAAAAAAGAAAGAGCCTCCTTTTTTGTTCCATTTTTTTGAGGTATTTTAGAAAGATGTAAAAAAAAGGAAGAAAACTTCCTTCCGGGATGGGTTTTATAGCCTTCTCTGTTTCATGTTCCAAATGTTCCTATGACTTCTAATTTAGAATGCATTAGGGATCTGCTCATTTGCAAATGAGGATCTCCAATGGATTGATTTATTCAGGAAAAGCCTTGCGAAGATCAATTAAGGGTGGATGCTGCATGCTACAATGAATCCACGCCATTCTCTTGAGTGGCTGATGGGAACATCATCATGAGTTATAACTAGCTCAGTTTGATATGATTAAGCCAATAAAAGCTCCTACATATCTTTCAGAAGGTCTTAAGGGCACAAAACATTGATTTAAGAAGGTGGAGGTGGGCTTTAGGTGCACGATGCAAGGTGGAGTCTCCCAAACTTCTCCATGACTAGGGTCCTCTCGTGGAATGTGAGAGGGTTGAATGACCCCTCCAGACGGGCAGCGTTATGTGGTAATATTCAGAGGTGGGGACCTGAGGTGGTGTTTCTCCAGGAGACTAAGTAGGGGAGCTGTGACTAGAGATTGTGGAGGGAGGTGGGGGGGAGTGGCATTGGGAAGTTCTTGGCCCTGGATGCGGTTGGAAGAGCTGGTGGGATTGTTGTTGGGTGGAAGGGAGATGCCTTCTCCTTGCTGGACTCAATGGTCGATTCCCATGTTGTTACGGTCAAGTTACAGAGGTGTTGGGACAACCTCTGCATGCTCTTCTCCTCGGTCTATGGTCCGACTGATAGTATGCGGAGGCAAGCTTTGTGGGAGGAATTAGATCAAGTCGCGGTGGCACATCAGGGGACCCCGTGGTTGATTGGAGGTGATTTTAATGTCACTTTGCTAGTGGAGGATAGACCGGATGGCCGTGGGAGGGTGGACTAGGGTTCTGAGGCCTTTGCGGGTTTTGTTGCTGCACAAGGGCTGGTTGACATGCCGCCCTCTTCCTGCCACTTCACCTGGAGGAGCTCTGGTGGGCAGCGGTCTCGGATTGATCGATTCTTCGTCTCGACGGCGATGGCAAAGCTTTCCTCATGGCGGAGGTCAGACCTCTGGAGCGGCCATTCTCGGACAACACCCCCTTACTTTGGGTGACGAATGAGGGCTGGAGGCATAGAACGTATTTTAAGTTTGACAGAGCTTGGCTCCTTGAAGAGGGATTCAGGGGGCTGGTAGAAGAGAGATGGAGATCTACTCATGTGGATGGCTCGACAGCTGCTAGATTGGAAGCTAAACTGCGAGAGTTGAGGTCCTTCCTCAAGGTCTATAAGAAGCAAATTAAAGAGGAGCGTGGGAAGAGGAGAGGTGAAGCTCTCAATGAAATTGCAAGGCTAGACTTGGTTGGGAATGTTGACCTCCTATCCAAAATGGACAAGGTGAACAGAGCAAAGTCCTTGCAGGTGGAGCAAGAGGAAGATCGGAAGATGGAAGTGGAGTGGAAGGTGAGATCCAGGTAGAGGTGGCTTAGGGAGGGCGATTCTAACACTGGATATTTTCATATGGCAGCATCTGGGAGGAGGAATTGGATTGATAAACTGATGGTGTAAGGGGAGGAGTTTGTGGGTAGGGAGGCGGTGGGAGGGGTGGCTGCGAGGTACTTCAGAGAGTTCACTGGGAGGAGGCAGGGGGGAAGATGGAGATGGTTGGGATCCGAGGTGCCACGGATCAAGGATGTGGAAGCGGAGCACTTGACTGGGCTGTTTGAGGAAGATGAGATTCATAAGGCGATCTAGGAGCTGTATACTGATGGTTGTCCAGGTCCGGATGGTTTTCAGTCTCCTTTTATAAGGAGTTTTGGCCGGTGGTGAAGGATGATGTGGTGCAGGTACTACAGGAGTTCAGAGAAGGAAATTCAGGCTTCAACAGATTGAACAAATTTTACTTGTTCTTATTGCCGAAGAGGGAGGGAGCGGAGAAGATCCAGGAATACAGGCCGATAGCTCTTTCGAATGCTATTTACCTAATTGTGGCTAAGATCTTGGCAAATAGGTCAAGGAAGACCTTGGCGAGGATTGTAGATCTGGTACAGACGGCTTTTGTCCCGGGCAGGAACATTTTGGAGGGGTATGTGGTGGCTTTGGAGATCCTGTCTTTTTGGAAGAGGAGTAGGAGGAAGGCTTTCATGTGGAAGGTTGATTTCAGCAAGGCGTATGACTCAGTGTAATGGTCTTTCCTTTGGGCCTCTTTGGTGAAGAGGGGATTTTCACCCGTGTGGATCGAGTGGATGAAAAGATGTGTCACCACGACGTCTTTCTCGGTTCTTATCAATGGAAACCCGGCAGGGGGTTGGATCCAGCCGAGAAGAGGGGTGAGACAAGGGTGACTGTTGGCTCCGATGCTTTTTGTTATAGCGGCAGACGCACTTACGAGGGCGGTGAAGAAATCTTGTGAGAGGAACTTGGTGAGAGGTTTCTCCTTGGGAGATGAGACAAGCATCCCGTTGCTGCAGTACGCGGATGATACGATTTTCTTTATTGAAGGTAGGGAGGTGAAAGCTAGGAGGATGCAGATTTTGCTTCTTTTGTTTGGTGAGGCTTCAAGTCTGCAGATTAACCTGTTCAAATCAGGTTTTGTCCCTTTTAATTTGATAGAAGCAGAGGCGAGGGAGTGCAGCACGAGTCTTGGCATAAAGCAGGTGAAGCTACCGATCAGGTACTTAGGTCTACCGCCGACAGATGGTAGGATCTTGGTGCATGATTGGGCTCCCTTGCTGGGGAGGCTGGAGGGGAGGTTGGCAGGATGGGCGTCCAGGCTTCTGTCGAGGGATGGAAGACTGGTTTTTCTCAAGGCGATTCTGGTGGCGATGCTGTCATATTTCACCTCTGTCCTGAAGTTGCTCCAGTAGGTCGTCATGAGAATGTTGGGGCTTATGAGGAATTTCTTCTGGTCCAATCAGGGGTCAAATGGGCTTGGTGTCAGGTTGGTGGCGTGGGAGGAGGTTTGCAAGTCGGTGGAGGAGGGGGGCTTGAGGTGAGGGACTTGGGGAGGTTTAATGATAGCCTGCTGGTGAAATGGGTTGGGGGCCACTTGGAGAACAGGGGGGATTTGATTGGGAAGGTTTTCAGGACAGCTTATCACTTCTTGAAAGGTTTGTCGACGGTGGCTCCTAAGGTGCAGAACTGTTTTGTACCGGTGGTGGGGACGGGGGAGATTTTCAGGTTCTGACAGGATGATTGGATAGGGCAAGGTACACTCTCTAGAAGATTTTCGAGACTTTTCGCTTTGTCCTCGAGCAGAGAGGCGTCTATGGCTGAAGATTAGGGAGGTGGATGGTGTCCGTCTTTTGTAGGGAATCTTTCAGATGCGAGAATTCACGACTTCCAGAAGTTGCTTAAAGAGTTGGAAGGCTTGCATCTGGCATCCGGAAATGATATGTTTGGTTGGGATGGAGATTTCTCAATGGGGGCTGCGTACAAGAGATTGTCCGACGGGGGTCCCACTGGTGATTTGGATTTGGAGAGAGATTGCAGATAGGTTTGGAAGGCGGCTTGTCCTTTGAAGGTCAAGATTTTTGTTTGGCTGCTTAGGAGGAGAAGGCTCATGACTAGGGTGTAGAGGGCAAGATGGGCTCGTGGGGAGAGTAAGGTCTGCCCTTTGTGTGGAGGTGAAGATGAGGATGTCGACCACTTTTTCTTCTCTTGCCTGTTTGTCGTGCAGATTTGGAGCCGTGTAGGAGCGGGGTGGTGGAGCTATCGATCTTTTAATGATTTTTGGAACGATTATAGAGGTAGAGGGAGCAATGCTGGGCAGAATGTCTTCCGTACGAAGAAGGAGAGGGCTAGATCGCTGGCGGTCCTCTGGGGTGTTTGGTTAGGAAGGAATGATGTCGTCTTCAGAGGGCAGAGGCCTTATGTGGAGAATTTTGTGGAGTCTATTTTTGCTCTGATTAAGCTTTGGAGTGAGTCCTTGTGAGTGAGGGGTCTTTGTAATTGCCCCTTGGTATGGTGTTGGCTGGATAGCTTTCTCTTTTAATATATTTGGGTAGTTATCATTTTGGATAACTACCCTTTCCTTTTTCAAAAAAAAAAAACATTGATTTAAGAAGAAGACAATAAACTAAGGTTAAAACTGTAATTTTACCATCATATCATGAATGCAGAACAATCACGGATTTTATCAATAGTTAATTAAGGGTCAAATGATCTTAAGAGTCTAGCAAATGAGTTAGTATAGACAGAAAATGATTTTCGCATGTGTTGAGAATTAAATGACTTCTAAAATCCTAAAAATAGACCTACTTGATTTACTGAGGTTTCGATCAAGATAAAATTCACCTAAAACCTCTAAAAATCATAGAAAAATATCCTCTAGGGTTTGGTATCTTCAATTTGACCATTGGAATCCGTCTTGACCTAAAACAGAGTTTCAGACAAACTTATGCCTTAATTTGGGCACTTGTGCAAATTACCCAGTCAAACTAGGTCAAAACCAAAATCCAACTTCACCATTGGATTCCTTAGATCCAAATTAGGTTTGTACCAAAATTTGGGCTTAATCTGAGATCATCTTGACTTAGTTTGCAATTTGATTTTATTTGATTCTTTTATCTCACACACATGCCCTTAACTTTTGAATCCTTTACAAATAGGACCCTAACTTTATCGCCTCCTTCAAATAGGTCCCTGTCACCGTGAAATCCTAATCCTACAACTTCGGCGAGCTTGATTTGGCATTTTTTCTTTGATTCCTTGACGAATCCCTATCAGATTTGAAAGGGAAGTTCATCAAGGAATTCCTTTCCTTTTAAGCCAGATTCAAAGCTTTAAAATTGGCCCAAATCCTAGTGCGAACCTTTGAAAGATTCGGGTCCCCATCCCCGGCGAACCTACCAAACCCTTTTCACCCTCTAGACCCCTATAAAAGAACCCCCAGACATCGCCGAGTTCCCCAATCTCGATTTCAGTAAGAAATTCCCCACATTCCTCCTTCCTTTCCGGTTGAAAGGCTCCTCGAGTTTCCAGCGATCCTCTTTGACTTCTCTCGTCATCTGACTGCAATACTGGTGGTAGATATTCCTTCCTCGTCTTCCTCCACGTCGAACAGTACCAGCCGACGCCTCTATCTCCTTCGTCCTCGCCGTCCAACCCCCACCGTAGCTACCTTCTTCCCTGGCGTCGACCATACCGCAACCAGTGTCGCCTCTGCTCCCCATTGTCTGCCAACTACCTAGATAAGTCCCCTAGCTCCTCTACTTCATTTTTCATCCCAACCATACTCAGTTTCAACTACGCTACCGCCCGTTCACTGTCATCCCTTCCGTGTCCGGCCACTCCTCCGGCGAGGCACATCTCACTCTACACACTACTAAACTTCTTGTCATTCATCCCTACATCTCTGCCTCAACCTGAGAGGCAAAAGCCCTCTGTTTATTTCACCGATTCACCACCCAAACATGCCCTCGAACAACCCACATTCGCATGACCATCTCCGTCACCGTTCGACCACCTCATGCACTCTGACGCCACGCTGCATCCACCACCATGTTCGTCGTCCCACGGTGATCTTGCCGAACCATCTGATGAGGTTGCAAGGTTGTATTCTTGTTTGTAAATGTCCTCGCTTGAGCTCCGCCACTCCCGCCATCGCTGCCCTTGCTCTTCGAGCACTAACTGCCGCGAACCCCAGGCAACATATCCAGGTGACACGGAACACTCCCAGGACTTCAATTTGGCAAGAGAACCACTGCTGCTACTTCAATCGAAGGTGCCTTCACCTGCAGCTGACACATGCAGAAGAGCCTAGTGGGGATAGTCCCACATCGTTCCCAACAAAGTAGACGCAACGCAATAAGATGAAAAAGTAATTAGGGCTTATCGCCTCAAGTCACTTGGGGGGTGAGGTCCCCCGACCCTCACACTCGCCTCGCACATGACACTGTGCACGTAGGCCTAGTTCGACTCGTATACCCACCTAACTCGTGCACACCTCATGGTACGACCTGGTTCCCGGATCCCTACAAGACCCGAGACCAGCTCACCTCAACTAATTCCAAGACCTAGTCATCTCATGAAAAATAACCAAAAGCAGGAAAATAAAACACATTCATATGCAATATAACTAAGCAGAAGGAAAGAACAAAGCAGTAAACAAAAGTAGAACAACTGTCTCAAAATAGTACATACCACCACAACAACAGAAAACAGGAAATACGAGAACAGTAATTTAAAATCTAGTACTCACAACTACAACAGAAACAAGAACTGGAAAAGAAACCACTACGGCTGGGCTCGGTTGGGCCTAACTCCCTCTGCAGCCGAAAACTCAGGCTGCTCAACTCCTGATCCTGAACAGTGTTACGAAAAGACGGGGTCAGCAAACGCTGAGTAGAGTGATGTTTATATTATTTGTGTGCAAGTAAAGTAAAAACAGCAAGCATGTTTTATTCTCATTTCTATTTATCTCATTTATGTGTTTGCGGTTCATTTATTTCTCAAAGTATCTAGGTATTTCTTGATCTTTCTTGTTCCTCGTTGGAATAAACTTGATTGCAGTCTTTTCCGTGGAGTAGAAGGTGCATGTGGTGCTCTCCTGGCTGGAAGAGTCTCCCGTGGTAGTCCTACACCTAGTCAACCACCTCGAGGTCACTGTCGAGACGTAGCGGTGACTACAGTACGCGTGATAAGCGCACGGGTAGCTACCTCATACTGACACGTGATCAGTCGTTTCCGCTAGCGGATACGCCTAAAGTACAGCACGGAACAGTATAGGACCTTACCCTCTCAGAACAGGAGTCTTGCCCCTCAGAACCAAACAAGGGTTTCGCCCCTCCACAGTCTGCATACCTTCATCCGACTACCCCGATTTGCCCAAAGGGCCTAACAAAGTCAGTGTAAGGTGGCTAGCTGAACCTCGAGTCCCGTGGGGTAGCTAGCTCCCTCCCTACACTAGTAGCACACCTCGATACCACGTACGTGAGGGCTAACAGGAGTCGGTGTAGAGTGACCAATCCTAACCCCGAGTCTCAACCCAAAGGAGACTAGCTCCGCTCTACACTAAAAATGGACAGTTGTTCTCCTTGGTACCACGTACACAAGGGCAAGCACACTTTCCGACTACATTCCAGATTCCTTTCATACATAGGAATTCTACTCCTAATTTTTCGTAGGGTTCATGCTTATATTCACCTAATTTATCCATATTCAGATCTCATGTTTCACAACTCGTTCCTCATCTATATACACGCAGCTCGTGCTTTCATAATTCAATTCTCAATCATAAATGTGCAACTTATAGTTTCACAGTTCGATTTCTTATTTATATATAAGCAGCTTATATTTTAACATGCATCTCAAATAAATCAGAATAGTTCCATATCATGCTCATTTATTTCTATCCTAGGATTCATTCTACATCATAGTGTTTCAATCAATTTAATCTAAGCAAATATATTCTTATTCAAATCTTAATAATTGCAATAAACCACTCTACCGTGTATCACGTGAGGAATGGAAGCCTGTGCCGCAGATCTCGTCATCTCCGCAGGCTCCGAACAAGCCACTGGCTGGTAACTTATATCAGCGACTAATTCACATTAGACGAGATCAAAACAGTAGATACTCCCACAAACACGTGGAGGAACTCGAGTGAGAAATAGCGATACTTCGTTTGCGGAAATCCAATTTCGTTTGGACCCTAAATGGGCCAAAAACGTGATTACTGACCAAAATCAGATGTTTGGGACTAGTCCTAGACGTCTTAAAAGACGTCAGATCTCACATTGTATTTCCTACGGTATTCTCAGACGTATGGATCCCTCTGCGACCGTCTGGGGGCAGCTCCAGTCGTCTCACCCTCCTTCCAGTCGTCTAGAAGGACCATCGGACGTCTGGCAATGCGGTCAGACATCTAAAATCACCTTAAAGTGCGTACCTCGCTCCTTCCCAATGCTCTGTGCCAGCGTGCAGAGTACAGGCCTATTTTTAACCCAACACTTCCTATGCTGAAATCTTCTGCATGGTGGAAAGCAACACAAGAAGGTACACACCTCGTGATATTATGCTTTCAGACGTCCGGTCTCAACTCCGGACGTCCTGGTGCCTCGTCAGTCATTTAGACGATACTTCAGACGTCTAATACTAAAAAACTTCCAATACCAGGGCCTCCTCCGCGCAGCCCTTCTCCTCGCAATGCTGCCCACAGCGCGACGCAGCAACTTCAGTAGCTGCAAAGGGCAGGGAGGCCGCCTCCCCAAGTCCTTCCTCCTTGCGCACGCTCCCGCCGCTGGCCGTGAGAGCTCCGCCGAGCTCCCGAAGGCCCTCTGACCTTCATGCTCTCTTCCTTCCTCTCTCCCTCCCGTCCTCTCTTGCTCGCCCTCCCTCGCCACTGCCGCACAGTGAGGAAGAGTTGGAGGTGGTGGTGGCTGGTGGTGAGGGGTTGAGGGTGATGAGGAGGAAGGGTTTAAATAGGATAGGTTTAGGGTTTAAGGGGGCGAGGGTGTGGGGAGAGAGAGGCCTTTGCGTGCCGCCTGCGCACAGAGTGAAAAAGGGACGTACGCAAATCTCACTTTCAGATGTTTGGACATGTGTCCAAACGTCTGGATAGACGTCTGACTGAAACTCCAGATGTCTTATTCGACTAAAAAGGCAACGGATTGTTTCACCTCGACTGTGACCCACGCTTGCAACCTTGGTCTTGGGTGCATTTAGATCTGAATTCGATTACCTGTGACTGTGGAAGGCTCTGGGAGAGCGAAACCGAGAGAGAGAAAGAGAGAGAGAGTGCGCAAGTCAAGGGAGGGTTTTGCTCTGAGGAGATTTCGACACTTAACCAAAAGCAAAGCCCCTCTGTGCGTAAAGCCAAGGCAAAGAAGAAGAGAAGAAGAAAAAGATAGAGAAGAACAGTGCTTCCCTAACACTGTAGCACCTGTTGTTTAAGTTGACTGATCGGCCTGACCGTCGACTGATACTACTATTGCATTATTTGAGGTACTTGAGCTTGTTTGTGCTTAGAGGTAATTGGTGATTCAAATCACCATTTTACCCTAATCTTTTTGCTTCATTGACATCGACTTTATCATATATATCATTCTTGCTTGGATTTATTGTTATACATTGATAGAATTGTAATCTTGAGAGTTAATTGTTACTTGCTCCCTAAGTTCAATTTCAGATTTTTTTCGAACATAAATTTTATCTGTTTTCAAGCGATTTCGACTTATACTACGATGTAACATTTATAGCATCGATTTCACTCGCAAACAGTGGCTTTAATCACTATACATTCTATAACTCTACATTTTGAATTGGTAGGCAAGCTTCCTCGTGTGATTGCTCACACACATGAAGAAAGGAAGTCTCTCATGGGTTTCCCCTCTTTGATGATTGCATCCATCCCTATCTAGATGTCCTTGACTGTGAGGCAATATTGTCCCACATTTGAATTGAATTTCTCACTGGTGTTGATGTTACTACTATGAAATACAACTAGATGGCACTATCTTGAAGATTGTTGGATGACACCAATCCAAGCTTGTTGGATGCACACAGATGGGCCTTTAGCATGAATAGGTGTGCTATTGGCTATTACCAATAAAATAGTTGATTGGGACAATTAATTCCAAGATTTTACATTTATGGAGGAAAAGGTGATGGAAATGCATAAAGGTAGAGTCTGGTATTGAATACCAATGGGCGGTGCTTGCACCTGTTTGTCTATTAGTAATGTCCATTTCCCACAGCTTGACGGGAACTCAATCCGACCACCCCATTTATTTTCAAAATAGGTATGAGTTGGAATTTTGAAACTTGGTTGGTTTTGGGTCATGTTTGGTTTGAAGGATCTATTAACCTGTTTATTCAATATATTATATATGTATAGTATACTTAATACATGCATATAAATAATTTTATCTAAAATACCCAACAATGGAGACAGCAACAGGATAATAGTATCTTCAAAGGTGGTTTTTCATGGAATGTGTTTCCCTAATTCAACCTTAGCACTTGAAACTTCAAAGGTCAAAACCACTATAGGCCAATTTATTTTAGCATTTGAGTTGCAGTACTTACCAGTTTGGCTAAAAAGTCATTCTTAAATTTCTCTTCAATCTTTATCTCCAATGCTACTTGACAAACAAATTAACAATAATAAGATCATACAAACGAAGCAAACCTAGGATAATGTCAACAAGCTGGACTTCTCAATGGAAAAACAAAACAACTTTATTGATAGAACTCACCTTCCACACTAGCATTTTTTAGGAGTAAAAGGATGATTAACCAAGCACAGTGATCATCCAAAATAATTAATCAATCAACCAGGCTTAAAAACCAGAGATAAAACCTCTAAGAGTTAGACACCAAGTCCCCATAAGAAAAAGAGCTCCCAGTACACATTTTTTGTAGATGTTTATTCCCGTCTAAAGAGAACCCCACTTTTGTGCAGCCACATCGGCTAAGTGCCATTGCTATTCATTTTTTTTCAGGATTCACCTTAGCAAGATTTATGTAAACAACAATCTGAGCAAGGTCAGGCCTGTCCAAATCTAATAAACGAACAAAACTAACACCATGTATATGCATGCCAACTTTACAATGCTAAGGAAAAAGAAAATGATTGTTGTTCTAATGCAACTCACTACCAATTGGCATATCAATTTAATGCAAACCAATAAAACTATAAGGAAAACAAGTTGGAGCTCGAATCTCAGGAAATGGGAAAGGTAGGAAATATCAGGCCAGTCAGCAAAACCAAGGTGAAGATATCTCAGTACCTCTATAGCTCGGCACCTACATCAGAATTTGGACTACGTCGCAGATACAAACCTTATTTTGTTCATGGAGCAAGCTAGGAGTATTTGCTATTGGGGAAAAGCCAAAAGCTGGTAATCCTATGTCGCGGAAGTAACAAGCATTTGTTGAGGCTGGAAATATCTCTAGCATTTGTTGAGCATTCAGGTCCATGTCTGGAATCTGAAAGGGCCCCCATCTGTGGAGATTCAAGTTCTTGTTGGCGGAGGAGAACGAGAAGCTCGTGCCCAATTCCAAGCCAACTGAGCCATCTTCTTTCCTTCTCCTGGTGGTACCTAGTGCCAGTGTCAGTTCAACATCCCAATGTTCTCTGAATGTTTCTTCATGTTTTAGCATTGCAGTCTTCATGTACTCCTTGCTGTATTGTTGTAGGAAACTCTCCATTGTATTTTTTAAGTGACTTAAAGCCCTATTATATGCTTCAAAAGAAGCCCCCGGATATCTTGTTACCGAATTTCCGCAATTTAAATGTTGTGTTTAGGTCTGGCAGTCTGAAACAATGAAAAGAAAGACTCAATCTCAATATCTTAACCCTGACACAACAAAAAAATTTTGAGATTTTTTCAAACAGAGTAGCATTTCTGTCAGGACTCAAACAAAACTTACTCAGAATCCCACACCTAATTGTTAAGGAAGCACTTGGCATATAAAGATTTTTTATTTGGCTATCTATTGGCCACTAACAGCAAGCTTGCAACAGATGTTTCAACTTGACGTTAACATGGGATCGAGGGCTTTTTACTGGTGAGCATGCATGCACTAGTTGTTTTAACTTGAAGTTAGAGGCCTACTATTCTGAAGGCAGATAGGTTTTGATCACTAAAATGAGAGCTGCTGAAGATGTACGGGATCAGATTGCGAAGAGGAAACTGGAAAATAAGAGAAAATGAGAAAAATGGAACTCTCAAAAAGACCACAGTGAAGCAGTATTAATGTTTGTATAATCTACATATTAAGTAGGACCTATAACTATAGCTTCTAACATAAAAACGATGTAGAAGCTCAAATCTAGCTCCTTGCCTAACTTTACTCATCAGGAATAGATGCATGACTATAGTAAAATGTTTAAGCCAAAACTCTAGGTGGATATGCTCAAAGTTATTTGAATTGTAGGATGCCTCAATTAGTGGTGAGGGACTAAACTAAGTTGTTATCATGTAAAAAGGCTTTCAGGGGGCTAGAATCCAAACCCACATGTACTGCTAGATACTACTTTTCTCCTCTTTGCTGGAAAGATCTTCAATAGACTATAAGCAATAAGGGTCAAAGCCATTTTTACAGTATAAACTACAGAATCTACACGCAATCAAACTGGACCCCACTAAAATGTATCAACCAAATTACTGGCAAATATAGAGGCAAAGGAGGATATGACTAGTTACTCCCTTGCTTATTCACCCAATTACAAAATTGATTTTGTAAAATGAAGGGATTAAAGTGTCCTCATATTTTCCTCTTCAAAAAAGAGTCCTCATATTTAATTCCCCAAAAGTAAGGAATGGAGCATTATTCCATTTGTGCAAAGATAAGAGCCCCTGAGCCAATGGATATAGATTTAGTTTCTAAGGTATCTGTGCATGCAAATCCAAGCTTCACAAATTCTTGAAATGATAACTACAACATCTAACATTAGAACTTCTGCAAAAATAAAAGATATGACAGGATGACTGGCAGCAGCTGCACATAAATAAGAATGAGGTCTATTACAAGCAACCAAAAAGGACTCCCACCTAAATAGTTTAGAGTTGTGGCCAGCCCTTGAAGTTTTTGTAAGCTTGAATTCTACCCATTTCTCTGGATTGAGTGCTAGGACAAAACAACCAGAAAGAGGCCCTCGTGGTTAGTGAATTTCAAAATGCTTAAATGGAAATCTTAAATCCAAACATCAAGAGTCACATGGCAGAAATGAAAGATCTGATCGGCCATACACCTGATCGAAGGAACAGTGAGAGAAATCGAGTCGAGTGGGAGAGATTTGATCGAGTTGAATCTGATCGATGGAACAGTGAGAGATCAGAAACCTGGGTCTATTTGAGAGATCGATGAAGTTGGAGAGATCAATGGAACGGTCACGAAAGAGAAGGATCAATTTGAGTGCCGATTTCAAAAACCTTAAAATGGAAACTCTACATAAGAGATCAGATCTGAGTGCAAGGTCGATCCAAAACACCAAAATAGATCTCTCCACCTCCGATCATCATCGACGAGAGCAAGAATAGAGAAAGAGACAGATTTAATTGACCTAAGTAGATGAGAATGCGGCGCTCGATCAAGGGCGGCGACTCTGAGGCAGAGATTGTTAAGGCGTCGATCAGAATGAGTCGACTCGATCAAGGGCGAAGTTGATGCATTATTCTGTTGGAGTAGGAGATAGGGGGCATCGATGTATGCTCAAGCGAAGTCGAAGTCGACTTCTCCGAAGTCGAGGAGGAGTGGCGATGAAAGAGGTCGGGGAGGAAAGAGATCGATCAGTAGGGCTGGTCAATGTGTGTGTGTGTGTTTGGTTGGGGAGAGGGTGGGGGTTGATGTGCGCCAGAGGTCCTCATGTGTTGGGTGTGTCGGGTGGCGGTGTGGGGTTGGAGAGGAGGGATGGTATATAGGTTTTAGGTTTAGGAGGCAAATGAAAACTCAATAGTGGAAGGAGGAGGGGACAAAAAAAAAAAAGGAAAAAGGAAAACGCAAAAAAGAAAGTAAATTCGTGACGTTTCATTGTATATCAACAACGATATATTTAAGATGTTATTGTTACAAAGGGGGGGCCCTCCCTTTGTAATCATCCTTTAATTTAACTTGTTCATCCTTCGCGTGCACCCTCATGTGACCATGTACGGCCTTCACGGACCTGAACTCTCTTCCACAACATGCACGATTAATAATATTATTAATATTTCCTTGGGAGGAGTAGTAGTCTAATTGGGATTCCTTTCGTATACATGGGTTTCGCTGATCCGTTTGGGCTCTCGTGCCTTCTAAGACTTCCACGCAGGCCGCTTCGATATTCATCTTCTTGCCTCCACAATATTAGCTATTGTCATTGTTGGTCATCGCTATATATGGCCACACCTATATATAATTAAGATCGATCGATCATCACAAAAAGAATCAAATTACTTAGGCCTTTTTGTTATTTAAATTATATTTTTGTGAGATCACCAAACACAAACTGGTTACTATATATATATATATGTATATATATGCATTCGACCGCAGTTAATTTCTTGGTAGAATAGAAGGAGAACGGAAGGAAATGTTGAAGCATGAACATAGACGAATCAATCTGCATGCGCACCCCCAATGATATATATATATATATATATATATATATATATATATATCGTACTTATGCTTATTTTCAAGAACTAATTTCGTGTTGTAATGCATACATTCCCATGCATCTTCGAATGTGGAGATATATATATCTATAAAAGCAGCATGCAGGATCCAAAAGCCAAGTGATCGTAACATGCATGAATGAAAACCTAACGATCGATGCTCCGTCAGAAAGTGACCTGCAATTAATTGTAGGGTGCGGATAGAAGACATTGGAAACAACGTAGCTCATGCTCATGGGTAATGTTGCACGATCGAGAACAAACTCACCGGATAGATTTTCGAGCAAAAGGACAAACTATACAACTCGATCGATCAAGCAAATGTTAATTTCTTTAGGTTTCGAAAATAGGCAACAAATTTATTAAATTACCTGAATTAATGGTTGGCGGTGGCCTGCCTCTTCGAACGATTGGGTTCGTCTGTTATTCTTCAATTAATTTCTTGGAGCTTAATTATATATGTTAGAGAAGGGTGTGGGATAGATGATATATTTGGTTCAGGTACAACTTTCAATCGAATTTATAAGCACAGTTGTATGAGAGAGATTAATCCGTCCGGTCATGTGTCGTCACTCGGAGACTATTACATTTAATTATAACTTAAAAATTAACTCTCATGTCAAAATGGGTTTTGCGGTTGCCATGGACAAGATATGTTGGTTTTTCTGTGTAAAGTTAAATAATACAGACTATGTACATATATAAATATATAATTAATTATTATTATTATGGATAAATCTAGGAGATAATTCTAAACAATTAATTGTAAATATCAATATAAATGATTGCATTGACTGTGAACATTTGCTAAGCATCTTTTGTGCTCGCAAATCAAAATGATAGTAGATTGACAGGGGTATGTATGTAGGAGTTTGACCACCTCAATCTTAAATTGTTTCTCACTCAATTTTCCCTAAATTACAATGATATCGAAATATAATCATGCTCTATATTAATTGTTATAGTGGGAATAGGGGTGTAGGTGAATTGGATATGTCTACGATTTGATCTAAATTAGCTTGGGTCAGATTGGATTTTTCATTTGGACTGATTGGAATGAAAAATTTTAAATCGACAGAGAAATGAACTTGATAGAATTAGGATTTTAATTTAATCTAATTCAATGATAATATGCATGTGTGCACATATATATAACTAATATATGCATAAAATATTATAAATACATGTAATATTTACTGCTAATTTAGCATTCCATCCAATTCAATGGCTTTAAATCTCTCATTCTCTTCCCTGGTTCCATTCTCTTTCCCCTCCTATACTACCATCATTGCTATACCTTGCTATGTAGGTCCTACTAGAAGAGCACAACTTTATTCATTCTCAGTCTTGCTGGTCAACCCTCTCCTTTCTTAAAAGCAAACAATGAACTTAGAAATTCAAGTTTATGATATCTTGATTTTCGAAACTTTGCGATAGCCATTAGAAAAAACTATGCACAAATCATGCACTATTTCAAAACTATGAGAATACAAGATCCGTTCCAGGAGTTCAAGGAATGGATTAGAACATATTAGACTTTGAATTGGGTTATTAGAAAGTTCCAACTTGATAAGGGAGGATTAGATTGTAAATTTAAAAAAGTTTGACAACAACAAAATATCTAGCAATAAGAAGGCAAGCCAGAAGGTGATGTGTGGGATTGAAAAATTTTTGTATGGGCTAGAATTGATCTAGCAAACCTCAAACAAAGATCACTTTAATATGTTAGAAGCTTCTAGCTACTTGGAGTAGGCCAAAGAACTACTGTGACTGCCATCGTTGTGAAGTGCACTTTGCAATGGGGGAAAAGATTTTTATCTAGGTATCTTTGATCAAGGGAATCAATTAGAGAATTAAAATCTTGATTTGTTAGATGTTTCAAGATATTGGAGCAAAGTGAGGCCCATGGCTTATAGGCTAGCGTTACCATCACACTTATCATAGGTGCATAATGTATTCCATGTACCCAATCATAGGCAATAGGTTCTAAATGAAAGCCACTTGGTGCAACATAAGGAATTATAGCTAGAACCAAGTCTCACATTTGAAGAATAGCCGGTGTTGATCCTAGATTGAATTGAGAAAAAGCTACGAAAAGAGATACTGCTTGCGGGAAAGCTCTTGTGGAGAAATTAGAAGTTTGAGGTGATGACCTAAGAGGTCAAGGAAGACATGAGGAGGAAGTACCCCTTTCTGTTTGAGCCCTGACGTACACCGAATTTCTAGGATGAAATTCCTTAGAGGGGCGAGAATGTTAAAGCGAAAAAGAAAAGGAGAGAATGAGGGGTTGAGCACAAAAGAAAAAAAGGAAAGAAAAGGAAGAGGGTAGGTTTGCAAAAGCCCCAAAAGGAGCCAATTGGGATTAGGCAGGGGCACATCCCCTCATTAAGGTTGACTCCCTACTTGAAAACCCTTGATGGTGCTCCTTCCTCCCATCCCATTCACTAGAACACCACACATTCTCCCATCGCTTGCATTGCTGACCGCTGCCACCAAACATTGGTTGATAAGGCTGTCTCCCACTTGTAATGTCCTAAATTCCAAGTTTTAAGTTGTTTTAGAGTGGCTCGGGTCACTTTGAACTTGTAGACATGCTTTTGGTTCAGTGTGAGTACAAGCACCTGGTAAAACGTGCAAAATGCATATTTTGGCTAGTGATTGAGATGATATCACAGAAGGCACAAATGCAATAAAACTACAAATATGTATCATTCTCGATCATAAATCTGAGATCCGTATCACAATCTAGTGCAAAATGAGGTGATAAGAAGAAGCTACATAATAATTCAAGAGTGCAAGAGTCATGCAAATAATTCCACCTCAATAAAATAACCAAAAATCAAATCCAAATACCCATAATGACATGAAATGAAATAACTAATTGAACCCAAAATGGTAGATTCTTTCCTCTCTATCATGCATGCTCATGGGGCCGTGGCGGCCGACGGGGAGCTTGAGGAAGGTCGACATCGCCGAGAGTTACGCATTGGTGGTGACGATGGGATCAACGACGTCCTGTGGTGGTCGATCGGAGAAGAAGACGGCCAGTGTGGAGGTCGTCGTCCGGGACGTCAAGGAGGTTGCAGGCTATTCTATTTGCATGATGCTACTGTTGCGTGCGAGGGAGGAGGGCACATGGTCGTGGTGGATGGAGTGGAGGTCACTGACGCGTGGAGAAGGTGGCCGATGGAGGTTTTGTTGGGTGTAGTTGCAGAGGAGGAAGAAGAACGAAGAAGATGACGGTCGTGTGCAGTCAGAGGTTGAGGAAGTCGAGGGTGATCATAGTCTGTGGATGGCTTGAGGTCGTCGGGCGTCAAGGAGGATGACACGGTGGTCGCTGCTAATGGGCATTGAAGGTAGAGAGAGGCCAGGGCGTTCATGGTCTTATGAGAGGGAGAGGAGCGTGGTGTTGATCTCAATAGGCATTCCCAGTGTGGTTGCGATCGACAAGGAGCGTAATGCGTGGTGGATGCACGATGGTGGTGTTGATGGAGTGGTGCAAGGAGGTTGAAAGTCGCCATCATGGATGTGGCCCTCGGTGGTTGTGGTGGCTGAGAGGGTGCACGGCATTGTGGACGTCGGGGCTATCACCTCCGACCATGATGGTGGCTGTCGATGGTTGGTCGATGTCAGGAATGGCTCGTGGTGGCGTGAAGGTCGCGATCGAGGAGGCACAGTGGTGGTGTTTATGTAGGTGTGGCTGGGAGGATGATGATGATGAAGGGCCCTGTGGGTGTGTGGGCATGAGAGGGAAGAAGGTGGGAGGGACACAACAACATTTTTCACCTACAACGACGGTTGGTACTCATCGGTATAGGTCAAAATGACCGTTACTGTAGACCAAAAGAGCTATTTCGACAGTCATTTTAGCTGTTCTATTAGGAGGCGTCGCTATAGGGTATATCGATGGTAAAAATTGTCGGTGTTGTATCTGAAGCTACAGCAACGGTCATGTTTTCAAGAGCCTTTGATCATGCCAACAGTGACGTCTATGACCGTCGGTATAGATCTATAATGCTTATGACCGTCTTTTCCAACCAAAAAATCGTTGGTAAAACTATCACTATAGATAAACAACTTATTACTCTCCTACTACTTGCATTAAAGCTATTTCCATAATGCTACGTAGTGTAACTCTTTAATGAATATAAAAAAATATATTCTTAGTGTATCACCATTGAGATATCATTATTAAAATTATTTGGAAAAGGGATAAAAAGAGAAAGATAATTACCAAATAAAATAGAAACCAAGTAAGAAACAAACACTAATATATACATAAACCAAAATCATAGACCACCTAGATTTACATTCATAAACCAAATTTATATCACTGGTATGCACATAATGTATATCAATAGACCAAATTTATAGGTATATGTAAAATCATTGGTTGTTATATACATAACCAAATTTATAGGGGAGAAAGTGGGTGTCACATAGAAGTTTCTAATTGTTTATTGCTCATGTAAAGGTAGTTAATTATAGATAAAAAAATAGGAACCAAAAGCATCATGAAAAGAACCACACCTTGTTACAGAACTTTCTCAAAAACACCAAAGGGTAGAGCAATAGATGTCAGAACTCTTCTCCAAGAAGGAACTTTTCCTTCTAGATATGAAATGTTTCCTGAGTTGGCCCCAACCTAACAAGATATGACCTTTGTATAAGTAGATGATTTTGCATTGGACAAGTATGAGTAGTAAAGTATTGAAATGCCTGGTACATTGTGAATAGTTCTCTTTGCTTAATTCTTTGAAGAGGTAACAGGAAACATCATTTAAGTTTATCCACTTTATTGAATATTTCTGTGGTAGATAGAAAAAAAAAAACATATTATGTAGTTTAGGTTCTTATGTAATATAATGATATAAGTTACTCAGATAACAAACAATATGTAAATAAGAGTGACCAGATAATTATTGAATTCTTGAATCGATACAGCGTATCTACCCATGAAATAATTCTTAACCAAAGTTAAAGAGAGAGTTGATTGATCTTTTAGATTTCCGTTGCCTTCACGTACTGGCGTTCCTTGATTTCACTGAATGGAAAAAATGAATTTATCATCATTAATTCTGTTGCCTACATAAATACAAGTTGCATGACTGTTATGAAACATACATGAAATTAACATCGTGTAATTATTTATAATTCTATTGCACTTCATGATTACATCAACCTCCCATTTTTGTGTTTGCAATAAAAAAATTCATTAACATAAAGATTAACAAAATGGATGCTTGAACTTGGAACTAAAGAAAAGATGCACCAACTGGGAATCGAACCCAGGTCTATACCGTAGAAGGGTACTATTCTACCACTAAACCATTAGTACTTGATAAGTCTATTTTTGTGAATCATTATTTAGCCTAAATATTATTTAATTATTTACTCTTAGTTGTTAATTGACTAGGAGATATATGGTAATTTACCTTGGCCTGCATTTAATTTTATGTTCTAATTTTATATTTAATAACATATGATATGATAGTATAATTTATTTGATGAATGCAGGCTAGGTGAAAGAGTCCATAAGACATCTGGAGATTAGTATGGACGTCTGGGAAATTGTCATCACAAGTTCCTATTTCTACATATTTTAAGATGTTCGGAGTTAACGTTAGACGTCTGATGGAAACCGTGCAGCACTTATCCTTCTGTTCCAACCACTCGCGATCCTTGTCGAGTGGTTGGAGAAACTTCGGGTTGAAGAAAATAGAGGAGTTATTTTTTTTTTTAAGGGAGGATCGGCCATCATCCAGAGAAGGCATCATCTGTTCCCCTTGCGGGGGATCTTCTCCTCCATCCTCTCCACCATGAAGGAAGCGCGCACCCTATGGCTGGAGTGTACACCGTGAACTTCAAGCGTGCATTGTGGCCCCAGCTTCCCCAACATTGCCCTCGCTACCGTTGCACATACGATGACAGTGTGTGTGTGTATCACCAACCCACATCGTCAGCCGCCTAGCCTTCCCTTTCCTTTTCTTAAACCTCTTGCATTCTAGCGTACCTTCACCCTTCTCTCCTATTACAACCAACGACACCTCCACCATCCTCACACCAACCGTAGGCCTTCCCCCTCGCCGTAAACACCTTCAATCGCAACAACATCACCACCAACACCTTCAGTCGTAGACCAAACCCCTACCCCTTCCTCTTCTTCTTCTTCTTCTTCGTCTTCTTCTTCCTTCCACTGCCACCTGCAACTCCACCAAACGAACCCAACAGCGCCGCTGCCTTCCAATGTCGTCCATGCTCCGCCGACCTCCAATCTCGACGCCAAACTCACCGTCGACCCTCCTCTGAGCTCATAGTCACGTGCGGCTCACGTGAGACTACTCCCGCAACTTACGCAACCACTGCCGTCGGCGACCAAGCTCCTCCGACCGGTCGCCTCCGACAACCATTAACCGCCCCACGACCACCAACGTGAAGCCTGCATCCCAGTCGATCTCCTTCTAGCATCGCACATCTACCCGTGGTCCTTCCTGTGCGCACGATAGAGAGAGGAGAAATCCTCTGTTTCGCTTCCCATTAATAATTACAATAAATGCCATTGCAGCTTCTACTATTCACTTATTTTCTGATTTAATATATTACAGTAAATTTGCATGGACATCCCTCTCTTTAATCTAAATTACATATAGTTGCATTCATCACATAAATGATAGCGTATGGAATATTGGTTATAGGGAACGGGTTCAGTTTTGATTTGTATTGACAATATTTGTCAGTACTAAGATTATGATTCACGTATCCCATAGTGGTGATTTTGTATGTAACCTCCCTATTTCTTGAGTAACTACATAAATGTTAATTTATGTTGAAATTGAATTGCAATAACTAGTATGCACGCTCATTGAGATTCCCGAATAAACAAAGCACTACTTACTAGTCCAATAGGTTATTTCCTCCATGTGGACACGACCTAACTCTTCGTGGTTAGTTTTGAATTATTAAATATTTTTGAAAAGCAATTTTCTACCATGCAACGAACTATAACGACACGTCATTTTATATTAAAATTGTTATCGAAAACGAAGATCGCTCTTTCAATGCTATTCATGTCTCATGAACCTAAATTAATACAAACTATGAGTGGTCATAAAATGAGTAACATTAAAGTCCTTCCTAATAATTTTAAAAATAATAATGATTTAAAGTTTCAATATTTCAATAGAATTTGGACAAGAAATTGGGATTGAGAGGAATGGACAGAAATATAGAAAACAAGAAGTTGTAGTTGTGCACTTGCTCTAAAATCAGTAAGAAATGAGTTCTTTGTGCTCCACTTGGGAAAATAACATCCATGTAAGCTAAAATCCATGAGAGCAACAACTACACCAATATTGTTTTTACCTTGAAAAACTAAAAATGTTAGTAAAGAAAAGATAGCCTACACTATGAACAAGTAGATGGATAAGACCAAAGGTAATTACCATTGCATAGAAAAAACTTCCTCTAATTCACCATGTTTGTTTAGCAACATCACTGGAGTTATAGAGGGTGTAGTAATTAAAGTGGATCAACTATCTATGTTCTACTAAACATGCCAACAATTAGGAGTTTCTATTCATGCATGATTGTTAGAAAAGAAGATGGGAGGTTATGTTTCATTCTTATGGGTAAACAATATACAACACATTTACATTTAGAAAGAATGAGATGAATCATATTTGCATCACCTTTGTGTTACATACAAGACACGATATCTGTTAAGTGAAATATTTACGTGGTGACAATTACAAATCTAAACTAGCTACCATTCAAGTAGAAGTGGCAGTTGAGTGACACTGTCACCTGCATCGTCACTGCTATCGTAAGCACTGCAGCCTAGCTACTAATTAGATGTCACATTCCTTCTAGAAGGCATCCTCTTGTTTAACTTATGAGGAAGGACCTACAATCTGGAGTTTGATTCTGTATACAACAAACAAGATCATTGTATACAAACTCAACACATGTGAAACATCAATCAATCACATAAAGATTACATTAACTATTCATATACTCAAGGCACCGATGAAAATCAAAGAAACATACAAAACATGACTACTAACCATAAAGTATGTATCGCATAAAGAAACCAACATTTCCCTATTAAGAGTGAAGTGGCTTGATGCCTTCCAAATTGATTCAGACAAATCAATTTTTTGCACCAAGTCAAGAACCACTGTCACGACCTACTCCTGACTCCCTACAAGACCCAAGAATGGCTCACCTCGACGAATCCCAAGACCTAATCATCCAATGAAAAACAACCAAAGACATATTCATTCCACAACCACACCAGTAATGTAAGCAGAAAATATTTATAACTGATAATAAAGGAAAGAGAACATCAAACCACTAGATTTGACAGGATACAGTGGAAAAGTATTGATACAAGTATAGCCATCACAACATAGAACTGGTAGAAATATAACAGAAAATACGCTGCAGGTACTCACCACAACTAAAACTCTCTACAGTGGAACAAAAGGAAGGAACTATGGCTAGGCTCGACTGGGCCAAGTGCCCTCAGTAGCCGGTGGCTCTGGTTGCTCGAATCCCTGACCTGAACATGGTTACAAAATCCAGAGTCAGCTAGCGTTGAGTAGAGTGGTGGTTAAGTTATTTTCATGCAACATAATTTAAAACAGTCATCAGCTAAACATTCAATCGTTGGTTATTTATCCGTTTCCAATTCTTTCGTTTATGTGTTTCCGCTGATCAGGTTCCATGATATTGCTTAAACTTCTTG
Organism: Thalassia testudinum; assembly: GCA_037157565.1. Classification (NCBI taxonomy): domain Eukaryota; kingdom Viridiplantae; phylum Streptophyta; class Magnoliopsida; order Alismatales; family Hydrocharitaceae; genus Thalassia; species Thalassia testudinum. The sequence goes on along the minus strand of JAZHRO010000010.1, from coordinate 9,106,940 downwards.
TTCCCTGTAACGACCCGATTCCCGAGTCCCTACGAGACAGGAGAACCGGACCGACTCGACTAATCCCAAGACCTAGTCGTCCAACAAGGAAGTAACCAAAAGAGCAGTAAAATAAACCACATTCAGCATGAATATAACTAACAGTAAGAAAATACAGCAGTAAGGAAAGAAACCACTACAGTATATACCACTACAACAGTAGAACAACATTCATAACATAATATGAACTGCAGGTAAGAAAAGTACAGCGAAACAAGAACTACTCACTACAGTGGAACCAAAAAGAGGTACAAGAGAACAATGGTAACTCTACTGGACCCTACTCGGCCCAGCGTCCTCTGCAGCCGCTGACCCTAGCTGCTCAACACCTGGTCCTGAAAGGTAACGAGTGTAACACGTTAGCCAAACGCTGAGTAGAGTGGCAGCTAAACTAAAGGAACAGTAAAGTGTACAGTAGCTGTTTTAATTTTCTTTCTTCCTTTATTTACGTCTTTCTATTGTTTCAAAATTTATCTATTTCTCAGATCCTTCACTTGATCTCGAATGTTCCTCGTGGGAACGATCTTGATTGCAGTCTTTTCCGAACAGTAGAAGTAGCACGTGGTGCTCTCCTGGCTGGGAGAGTCCCCCGTGGTGATCCTACTCTCAGTCAACCACCCCAAGGTCACGGACAGGCATAACGGTGACTACGGCACGTGCGATAAACGCACAGGTAGCTAACCTGCACTGGCACGCGGTCAGTCGTTTCCGTTAATGGGTGCGCCCAAAGCACAGCACGGAACCAGTACAGGGCAGAGCCCTCTCAGTAACAGGGGTCCAACCCCTCCACAGTAACCAAACAGGGGCCTTGCCCCTCCACAGTCCGCGCACCCTCGCCTGACTACCCTGGTTTGCCCAGTGGGCCTAACAAGTCGGTGTAGGAGGCTAGCAGAACCTCGGGGCCCGTGGGGTAGCTAGTGCCTCCCTACAGTAGTAGCTCTCCTCGGTACTACGTACACGAGGGCCAGCAAGTCGATACAGAGTGGCCAGTCCTAACCCCGGGTCCCTGGGGTAGCTGGCTCCGCTCTGCACTAAATGGGGGGACAGTCGCTCTCCTTGGTACTCCGTACTCAAGGGCCAGCTCACTTCCCCAATTCTATTCCATTCACTTTCCAGGAGTTCTACTCCTAATTCCCCGTAGGGTTCCAGCTCTTTTAACTCAGCGCATTCCGGTTTCACCTTTCCAGTTTCACGTTCATACATCCCATATTCTTAATCATGTTCATTTATTCATAACAGATAGCTGTTTAAACAAATTTACAGGCAGCTATTATTTCTTTTCCACATTTTCAAGACTGCAGTGTTCACATATTCTACTAGTTTTCCCATCCTAGGATTCATGTCATACCCTAGGATCTATCATACAATCTAGTTTTCCAGCCCTAGGATTTATGCAACACCCTAGGATATATCATTCAATCTAGTTTCTCATTCCTAGGATTCGTGCAATGTCCTAAGTTCTATTTATGGTTCCATAATTTAACAGATTATGCTAATAAGCTTAAATGCCACTCTACCGGTTACAACAGGCGTACTGGGGGCGTGGTCGGGAATCTCGCGTACCTCCGCAACCCCCGAGACTGCAATGGAATCTGGTCCTATCACAAGGATCAAACACAAGAAGTTTCTCAAAACAGTATACAACTACTGTAGATGGGTAGAGGATTAAATTCCGAAAAGCACGCAACTCGAAACGCGGAAAACAAACTCCGAACGGGCCTTAAACAGGTCGAAAATGACGAAACAGTGCAAAATCTGACATCTGGAAGTTATTCCAGACGTCTTAAAAAGTGGATCAGGGGTTACCTTGCTCTGTGTGGTCTCTCAGACGTCCAGAAGCCTGTGGGGGCGTCTGACCTAGTTCCCAGACATCCGATGGTCACCCCGGATGTCTGGAAGTTGTTCCCATCGTCTGGCACTGCAACCAGACGTCTGATTCGCGTTGGATGCGAATCCCCGAACCTGCGCATACCCATTTCTCTCTCAGTATGGACGGTCGTAGGAAAGGAAGAAGGTACGAAAATAACTCACCTTTCAGACGTCTGGACAGTCCTCCAGACGTCTTCCCCGTCATTTGGTTGGAATCCCAGACGTATGATTCTGGAAAAATTTCCAGAGTCAGGGCGCCACTCGCCCTCCGCTCGCGACGCACGGCCGTGCCGCGAGTGCTCCGCCTGCTGCTCGAGATGCAGCAGGCCTCCCGCGCCACCCCGCGTCTGCTGCTTCCCCCGTCGGTCGGCCCTAGCAGCCCCGGCAAGCTCGCCCTCACGGCCGAGCGCCTCCTCTTCTCGCGCAGCACCTCCTCCCACACTCACCGCGGCTGTCGCTGCCCCGCTCGCTCGCGCTCGCACTCGCACTCGCTGGAAGAAGAGGAAGGAGGAGCGGAGGTGATGAGAGTGAGGGAGAGGGCGTGGCTTTTTAAGGCCGCGCGGGGAGAGAGAGCGAGAGAGAGGGGCGCAGTCTGCTCCCGCTGGAGGAGAGGGAAAAAGAAGAGGCGGAGCAGGTCTGCGCGCGTAGGCTCGCAGACGCAAGGGTGCGTGCCGCAGAAAATGAATCCCAGACGTCTGGAAGTGATACCAGACGTCTGGTACGACATCTGGGCCACCTCCCAGACATCTTAAAAGACATCTGAAAGCACTGTTCGTAACATTCCCTAAAGGAACTATCTTGCTTGTAGTTTTCCCGTGATGCAGGACGTACATGTGGCACTCTCCTGGTCGAGAGAGTCCCTCGCGGTACTCCTACACCCGGTCTACTACCCCGAGGTTACGATTGCGACATAGCGGTGACTACGGCACGTGCGATAAACACACGAGTAGCTAACTCGCACTGGCATGCGATCAGTCATTTCAACTAGTGGTACGCCCAAACGTACATCACAGAATAGTATAGGGCATTGCCCTCTCAGAATAGGGGTCTCACCCCTCCACAGTCCGCGTACTCTCGTCTGACTATCCTAGTTTGCCCAGCAGGCCTAACAAGAGTCAGTGTAGGATGGCCAAACTTAACCCCGGGCCCCATGGGGCAGCAAGCTCCCCCCTATACTAAGTAGCTCACCTCGGTACCATGTATGCAAGGGCTAAACAAGAGTCGACGTAGAGTGGCCAAACCCACCCAGGGTCTCAACTTAAGAGGTGGCAAGCTCCCCTCTACTCTAAAAGGATAGTTGCTCTCCTCGGTACCACGTATACAAGGGTCGGCTCACTTCCCTTGATCAAGTCTGAATAGCTGCCTGTAGGCAATGTGTTCCAAAACCATCAGGTTTTCCGTACTACAGTATTCTTGGTTTCTTCCTAAATTCCCTGTAGGATTCGTACATAGGCTTTCTCATTGCCATATCTGATTAATTAAATGCATAACAGGAAGCTCAATATTTCACAATCATCTATTCAGTATAGGTATGTATCACAGGTTGTACAAGTAGCTCATAATTTATCACGGTAACTCATTCATTCATTAGCTACACATGTATTTCCTCCAGCCCTGGTGTTCCTTTCACAACCAAGGGTTTAATCGAATATATCTAAAGTAGCATGCATTCATCTCTTTTGGCCCTAGGGTTCATCTCATCGCCTAAGGTTCAATCGAATAATTCTAAAGCATGCAATTCAAATGTTAATTTTGGGATTAGAGAAAACCACTCTACCGGTTAACCGGGTGGAATGGGGGCTTGTATAGTGGCTCCCGACATCTCAGCAGGTCCTATATATTCTACGGACTGGAGACCTACAACATGGATTGATAGGTCAAACAGGCTGAAAACTGTATACACACTATATAATTACGTAGAGAAACTTGAACGAATTCCAACGACGTTTTGTTTGTGGAGATCCAACTCCGTTTGGGCCTTGGGCGGGCCCAAAAATACCACACTGACCAAAATAAGATGTTTGGAAAGAGTCCCAGACGTCTTAAACGCACACAGGGGCTCACCTTGCTTGGGGCACCTTCTTTTGGACATCTAGAACTTTGTGCAGATGTCTGAGAGTGTCTTCAGACGTCTGGAGGTGCTCCTGGACATTTGAAATCGCCTCGATCTTTGCACTGATGTGCCTCCCCAACCTCTGACACATGAACGTGAAGTCAGAATTTAGCAGGGAGAAAAATAATCGAAAGAAAATACATTATCAGATGTTTGGTATTACCTCTGGACGTATGGACAGACGGACAGACGTTTGATAGTCTCTCCAGACATGTGATTCTGTGGAAAAATAACTCTGCAGAACCGTTCGTGAGCTCTCTCTCGCAAAAACTGCAACAACTACAACACCTTCCCGTCTCCCTTTGCTCTCAAGCCTCCGGCCTCCTCTACTCTCTACCTTCTCCTCCTCTTGCTCCCTGCTCTCCCTCTCCTTAGTGGTGTGGGAATGAATGGAGGAGGAGGGGGGCTTATATGGAGTTCGAGGCGAGGGGGATGGAATGGCGTGGAATGGGAAGCAGTGGGGAGGAATGGGGGAGATGGTGTGAGGTATGGTGGAGGGGTGAGGTGTCGTCAGTGGGGGGATGGTGTACGATGGGTTAGGAGGATGGTGTGGGAGAATTGTGAGGGCAACCCCGTAAGTTCTCCTTCTCTCATATTTGTAGATTCCCTTACTCGGAGGGGGTGAGATCAGCGTGATGTAAAAATAATATGCGGAAATAAAATATAGAATAATCTCACACAATGAACACAATTATTTTTAGGTGGAAACCCAAACCGGGTGAAAACCACCACCTAACCCTCTCGAGTTAGGATTTTATGATCAACCAAGTTGATCAAATCTACTAACGTACTACTTAAATGGGGGTAGTACAACCTCAATTACAACCACTTTACTTTATACGAGGGTAGCGTACCTCAAACCCCTTTTCTTCATGAGAAGGATTTTGTCTCATGAAGGAGACGGGAATTCGCAAAGTGAATACCCAACCAAATAACAAAGTAAATTACAAATAGTCCTATAGAGCCAACAAAGATAATCTTAACCTAAGGTTCTATAGGAATTAGGATGCTTCCCTTTGCAGAAGTGCGTTGAAGGTGCAGATGCGTGAACTATGCGACGGCGCAATGGTGCTCTCGTTAACTACGGCGAGAGAACGGGTGCGCAAAAGATTGATACTCTCTAGATGTAGAACTTGAGCTTGGAGAGCAAGAGCTTTTCTTGGATACAAAAGAGTGGAAAGTGTGTTGCTATGTGTGTCTTAGTGTTTCTAGGTGTGTGTTTGAGTGGCAAAGGTTCTCATCTATTTATAGAGGCCTTAAGAAGGCTTTGGAAGGCCTTGGAAGGCTTCCATAGCCGTTGGGTGCAAGCTCCAAGAAAATCAGGCCGAAATCAGGGTTAATCATTACACGGACAGGGTTATCAGACGTCTGATCCTAGCATCGGACGTCTGGAAAACAAGTTTAAGACGTCTGGGAACAAAGTCAGACGTCTGATTTTAGGCGGGTTTCTTTCCTGATTTGAATCAGATCTAAACAGGATTCTAGTGAATTGTTATCAGACGACATACAGGATGTCTGGAAACTTAATTTTCTGCAGGAATGGATTTCCAAGAGAGTGCAACGGCTAGAAAATCTCTAAGAAGAGATTTTGGGTCAGTCGAGGAAAAACGGTCATGTATCAGACGTCTGGAGTCCTCTACCGACGTTTGATACGAGGCAACGGTCATATTTTTCAGTGTTTGCTAAGGCAGCCAATGGTCCACTAATTGGACGTCTGTCAAAGTCATCAGACGTCTTCTAAGATGTCTGGACTAAGGTCTGGACGTCTGATTTTATCAGACAGAACTAATTACGTCCAGCTTAAATTTTATCGAACGTTTGAGTCAACATTCAGACATCTTAAAATTATTTATCAGACGTTTGAAAAGGCTGTTTGAACCCTATTTTGGTTTTCTAAGTTCTCTACAGAAAACCTAAGTATCCTAGGACAGTGCAGGTGTTCCTAGGACTACTGTTAGGGTACTTTGAGGCTCTTTAATATGATATTCTAAGTAACAAAATAAAGAGCAAAAAAAGAAACAAAAATACATAGAGTGCAAGCATGAAAGGAAATCTATCTTATTCTTCATCTCCTTCCTTCTTCAAGCCATCGCTCCTCGCGATGCTCCTCTGTTCTCCGTCAAGCTCCTCCAATTTGCCATGGATGTGAGCTCAAACTCTGTCTAACCACGTCTCCATTTGCAATTGACCTGAAATCTAAGACTTCAAGTGCAAATGTTAAATGACACGTGTTTTGTTATCATCAAAATAAACGATCGTGGTGCTCTAGCACCAACAATATCTCCATAATAAAAACCTAGGGGGTTAAAATTACACAAAAACCCCTAAATATTTCGTAAAACACCAAACGACCCTTGGGAAGGGTCATTTCAACGTAACAAATTTAAAGGATGTTTCGTCTCTGAAACTTGAGCTAACTACGGCACGGAAAAATAAACGTAAATGTGCATAACAAACTTAAAGAGGATCAAAGTAGGTCAGAAACGATGCACCCTCGAAAAGCTTCAGGTACTGTTCTTGCATCGCCACCTCAGGCTCCCAAGTGGCCTCCTCATACTGCTGGCTTCTCCATAAGACCTTCACCAGGGGTACTTTTTTCCATCTCAGACTCCAGACAGCTCTGTCTAGTATCTAAACTGGCCTCTCAGGGTAGGTCAAGTCATTCCCCACCTTAATGTTCTCGTGTCTTAGAACATGGCTAGGGTCGACGATGCATTTCTTGAGGTTGGACACGTGAAACACGTTGTGCACTCCAGAGAGCTGGGGAGGAAGGGCAATTCGGTAAGCAACAGATCTTACTCGCTCTAAGACCTTAAAAGGCCCTACAAAGCTCGATGCGAGCTTCCCTCTCACCCAAACCACTGCAAGCCCTTCATGGGTGAGACACGAAGGAAGACGTGATCTCCAACCTCAAACTGTACCACCCTACGCTTCAGGTCAACGTAGCTCTTCTGCTTTCTCTTGACAGTACGAAGTCATCTATGGATCTGTTCGATCACCTTCTGACTTTAGCATATCAGCCTGGGACCAACTTCCTAATTGGTCCCCACCTCAACCCAACTCAAAGGAGCAGTACACCTCCTCTCGTATAGAGCCTCATACTGTGCCATGTTGATGCTCGAGTGGTAGCTGTTGTATGCAAACTCTGCTAGGGGAAAATGCTCCTCCCAAGAGCCTCTCCAGTCCAGCATGCAAGCGCGTAGGAGACCCTCAAGGGTCTGAATGGTGGGCTTCGACTGTCCGTTGGTTTGAGGGTGATAAGCTATATTGAACTTCAGACGAGTCCCCAAAGCCCGCTGAAACTCCGCCTAGAACTAGGAAGTGAAACGAGTGTCTCTGTTTGAAATAATCTCGCAAGGGACTCCGTGAAGGCATACCACATCTCGGATGTAGCGCTCTACCAACTGTGCTGGTCCAAAAGTGATTCGGATCGGCAGAAACTGTGCCATCTTCGTCAATCTGTCCACTATCACCCAGACTTCATCGTGTCCTCGCTGTGTCACTGGTAACCCTACTACCAAATTCAAAGTGACACTCTCCCACTTCCACTCTGGCATGGGAAGTAGCTGCAGCAGCCCTGCAGGCCTCTAGTGCTCGGCTTTCACCTGTTGGCATACCAGGCACTGGTGAACAAAACTACCAACATCTCGCTTCATCCCCCTCTACCAGAAATCATATCGTAGGACGTGGTACATCTTTGTGTTCCCAGGATGTATGGTGAATCTAGACCCGTGTGCCTCAGTCAGGAGCTCTCTCAATAGCTCCTTGTCTCTAGGAACACACAAGCTTCCCCTCATGCGTAGGACTCCGTAAGTGAAAGAGAATTGTCCTGGGTTTCCTGTCAATACTCAGCCTCGCAATGTCTGCAGGTATGGATCCGTCATTTGTCTAGCAATGATATAATCTATCAGCTCTGGTCGTGCCTGCCTGGCCACTATCACAGCCCTGCAGTACCCCCGTGACTCCTGGGGTCACCAACTGCTTACTTCCTCCACGAGTCCCCAACTTTGTGCCTGTAGACTAGCCAAGTGGGTGGGTGCCTTCTGGCTCAAAGCGTTTACCACCACATTGGCCTTCCCTGGATGGTAGGAGATGCTGCAGTCGCAGTCCTTCAGGAGCTCTAACCAGCATCTCTGTCTCATGTTGAGCTCCTTCTGATCAAATAGGTATCTGAGGCTCTTATGATCAATAAAAATCTCAAACGTTTCCCCGTACAAGTAGTGCCTCCATGTCTTCAATGTGAAGACAACAACTGCCAGCTTCAAGTCATAGGTAGAGTAGTTGCGCTCATGGGGCTTTAGTTATTGTGAAGTGTAAGCGACAACGTGGTCCCGCTGTATGAGCACATCACCCAATCCCTGCAACGAGGCGTCGGTGTAGACCACGAACCTGCCACTGCTGTCTGGGATGGTAAGCATAGGAGCTAAAGTCAACCTCTCCATCAACTCCTGAAAGCATGACTTACACTCTTCTGTCTAGGCGAAGAGCATGTCTTTCCGGGTCAACTAAGTCATGGGACGTGCGATCTGCGAGAAGCCTCGGATAAACCTTCGGTAGTAGCCTGCCAGCCTCAGGAAACTGTGTATCTCTATCACTGTACGAGGCCTCTCCCACCTGAGGACGGCCTCAACCTTGGCTAGATCCATTGCCAACCCGTCTCCAGAGATCACATGGCCCAAGAAGGTAACCTACCTCAACCAGAACTTGCACTTGCTGTACTTGGCGTATAGCCTGTGCTGTCTCAAAGTGTCCAGGACTATGCGGAGATGTTGTCCATGATGTACCTGATCTCGAGAGTAAACAAGCACATTGTCAATGAATACTACCATGAACTGATCCAGGTATTGCCGGAAGACGCGGTTCATCAGATCCATGAATGCAGCGGGGGCGTTGGTCAGCCCAAACGGCATGACCAAGAACTCGTAGTGACCATACTGTGTGCTGAAGGTTGTCTTGGAGACATCGGTCTCCCTGATCCTCAACTGATGATAACCTGACCTCAGATCTATCTTGGAGAATACCATGGCGTCTCTTAGCTGGTCGAAAAGGTCATCAATACGAGGCAGTGGGTACTTGCTCTTGACAGTCACCCGGTTCAGCTATCTGTAATCGACGCACAGCCAAAGGGTACAATCCTTCTTTACAAACAAGATAGGGTCTCCCCATGGAGATGCACTGGGCCTCACAAAACCCTTCTCCAATAGATCCTGTAACTGAGACTTGAGCTCTTGCAACTCAAGTGGGGCCATCCTGTATGGTGCAGTAGAGATGGGGCCGGTCCCTGGCATCAGTGAGATCTCAAACTCGATCTCACTCTCAGGTGGTAGTCCTGGCAGCTCCTCTGGAAAGACATCGGGGTATTCATGGACCACCGGGATACTTTGCAAGTCGACCACGGGTCTAGGATCTGCTACAACACAAGCTAGGAAGCCCTCACACCCTCGGCTTAGTAGCTTCGCTGCCCGAAGCATGGAGAAGCAGCTGAATCCTCTGTTTACTGGTTGGTCGTGGAACTTGAAAGGAGGTAACTCTAGTATGGAGAAGATGATTTTCCTCCCAAAGCAATTTACTAGGGCATTATAAGCAACCAGCAAGTTCATCCCTGGGATCACGCTGAAATCCTCCATCGGGATCATGATCAAGTCAATCGAAAGACTGTGTTCCCCTATAGCGACCTCATAATCAGGGAAGACCTCCTTGGCGACAAATACTTATCCACCTGGGCCTCTAATCAGGAATGGCTCCTCTAATAATACACTGCCCGATCCCAAGCTGACGGCAAAACTCATGGAGACGAACGAATGCGTGGCACCAGAATCGAAAAGCACGTAAATGAGCTTGCCGGAAACTATAACCATACCTGCCACTACGGAGCCTAAAGCTCTAGCATCTCCGTGAGTCAAAGCATTGAAACGCCCCTCAGTCCTTGGTGCAGAAGAAGCAGCCATGCTCTGGGCTGGGCGTGAAGTAGCTTGCCGGTACCCTCCTCGTGATTGCTGTCCTCCTCGGGCCTGGTAATAGCGACCGCCAGATTGGCCTCTATTGCTCAGTGCTGGGAGCGTCTGCTGCGCTCTTGCCCTAGATGGGCTGTCCCTCCGTATGTGACTCGGTTGGCCATACTGGTAGCAAAGAGGAATGCAACCTCCTCCCTCTATCTGCTGTCCCTACTGGCAGCTAGGTGGGGGTCTATTGCAATCGGCTGGTCCCGGTTTGGGGGCCCCAAAGGTCCCTGGTGGACCCACAGGGTGGGATGACTCCTTCGCAGGTGCTGTGTGCCTCCTCTCTTGATGGCCCTGTGAGAGCTCTTACTGGTAGTGCCTCTTTCATCCTCCCCCGTCGACGTCTCGCATGCCTAGGTTAGTCTCCTCGAAGTGCATGGCCGCCTTGACTACGAAGGAGAAAGTAGGAAACTTCAGGGGCTTCACATACCCCCGAATGGCAGGTCGGAGGCCCTCAGTGAACCTCCACAAGCATTCCTCCTCGGTAGACGTAGCTGTCGGGGCGAAGCGTGACAGCTCCAGGAAATGCGTACGGTACGTGCTAACTGTCATCGCCCCTTAGTGGAGAGTGTGGAACTCTTGCCTCCTCTGATCTTGCCAAGTTTGTGGGAAGTACTACTCACAGAAGAGCACCACAAACCGGTCCCACGTTGGCTCTCCCTTTTCCTATCCTTTAACCACCCTCCACCACCTGTGGGCTGCACTCTCCAGCTGGTACGTGGCGAAGGCCAAGCAACACTCTGCAGGAGGATGGAGTGTATCAAAGATCTTCTCCATCTGCTCCATCCAATCCTCTGCCTTAGACGTGCTCTCCTCCCCCTTGAAGGCGGGGGATTTTAGTTTCCTGAACTGGCCAAAGATCTCGTGGTGGAGCCGCAACGGGGGAACAGGTGCGCCTCCCGGCAAGGAGGGCTCGTGCCCCGAAGTGTCTGAGGGAGGTGGGGGTGGTGGAGGATCACCCCTCCCCCCTCCAGCCCGTCCAACGTGGTGGTGGCTCACCTGCCTCATAGAGGACTCTCCCTTTGTATCCCCAGGGATAGGTGGCTGAGGAGGCTGCTAGAGCTCCTTCCGTATGATATCCCAGATTAGCTGGGCGAGGTTCGAGACCTGAATGCCCAAAAGGAGAGGTGGAGTTGCCCCATCCTCGACCATCGCCCGTCCTCCCCTGTGACCATGGCCACGACCATGACCACGTCCATGACCCTCCTCAAGAGCTCCTTGACGAGGCATCTCCTACACGGAGATCGAAAGAAAATGACCAAACTATCAGGGACACTTGATTATAGAGAGAAATATGACTCAGAAGTGACAATCAAGATAATATGTTGTGATGGCTATCCTAGTTACATATACAAGTATGGTTACTTCCAGATCATTTAGTTCATTTCTCGGGATAACCTTGCTCTGATACCATCTTGTCACAACCCGCTCTTGGCTCCCTACAGGACCCAAGAATGGCTCGCCTCGACAAACCCCAAGACCCAGTCATCCAACGAGAAATAATCAAATACATATTCATTCCACTATCACACCAGTAATGTAACTAAGCAGAAAATATATATAACTGATAATAAAGGAAAGAGAATATTAAACCACTGGATTTTACAGGATACAGCGGAAAAGTACTGATATAAGTATAGCTATCACAACAGAGAATTGGTAGAAATATAATAGAAAATACGCTACAGGTACTCACTAAAACTAAAACTCTCTGTAGTGGAACAAAAGGAAGGAACTATGGCTGGGTTCGACTGGGCCCAGCACCTTCAGCAGCCAGTGGCTCTAGTTGCTCGAATCCCTGATCTGAACATGGTTACAAAATCCGAAGTCAGCTAACGCTGAGTAGAGTAATTGTTAAGTTATTTTCATGAAACATAATTTAAAACAGTAATCAGCTAAACATTCAATTGTTGGTTATTTATCGGTTTCCAATTCTCTGGTTTATGTGTTTCTGCTAATCAGGTTCCATGATATTTCTTAATCTTCTTGTTCCCTAAGGGAACAATCTTGCTTGCAGTTTTCCCGCGATGCAGGACATACACGTAGCACTCTCCTGGCCGAGAGAGTCCCCCGCGATAGTCTTACACCCGATCTACTACTTCGAGGTCACGGTTGCGACGTAGCAGTGACTACGGCACGCGTGATAAATGCATGGGTAGCTACCCCACACTGGCACGCGGTCAGTCATTTCCGCTAGCGGGTACGCCCAAATGTATAGCATAAAATAGTACAGGGCCTTGCCCTCTTAGAACAGGGGTCTCGCCCCTCCACATTCCACGTACCCTAGTCTGACTATCCCGGTTTGCCCAGCGGACCTAACAAGAGTCGGTGTAGGGTGGCCAAACTTAACCCTGGGCCCCATGGGGTGGCAAGCTCCCCCCTACACTAAGTAGCTCACCCCGGTACCACGTATGCGAGGGCCAAACAGTAGTCAACGTAGAGTCGCCAAACCCACCCCGAGTCTCAACCCAAGAGGTGGCAAGCTCCCCTCTACTCTAAAAGGATAGTTGCTCTCCTTGGTACCACTTACACATGGGCCAGCTCACTTCCCTTAACCAAGTCCGAACAGCTACCTGTAGGCAATGTGTTCCAAAACCATCAGGTTTTCCGTACTATAGTATTCTTGGTTTCTTCCTAAATTTCCTGTAGGGTTCGTACATAGGCTTTCTCATTTCCATATCTGATTAATTAAATGCATAACGGGAAGCTCAAGATTTCACAATCGACTATTCAGTACAAATATGCATTACAGGTTATACAGGTAGCTCATGATTTATCACAGTAACTCATTCATTCATTAGCTACACATGCATTTCCTCCAGCCCTAGTGTTCATCTCACAACCTAGGATTCAATCGAATAATTCTAAAGCATGTAATTCAAATGTTAATTCTGGGATTAGAGAAAACCACTCTATCGGTTAACCAGGTGGAATGGGGGCTTGTATGATGGCTCTCGACGTCTCTGCGGGTCTCGCATATTCCATAGACTGGAGACCTACAACATGGACTGACAGGTCAAATGGGCTCATAACTGTATAAACACTATATCATTACGTAGAGAAACTCGAACGGAATCCAATGACGTTTCGTTTGTGGAGATCTGACTCCGACCACAATCAGACGTCTGGGAAAAGTCCCAGATGTCTTAAACACACTCAGGGGCTTACCTTGCTCAGGGTGCCTTCTTTCGGATGTCTGGAACTTCATGTAGACGTCTGAGAGTGTCTTCAGATGCCTAGAGGTGCTCCTGGACATCTGAAACCGCCTCGATCTTCGCACCGACGCACCTCCCCAACCTTTGACACATGCACGTGAAGTCAGAATTTGGCAGGTTGAAAAAATAAATGAAAGAAAATGCACTATTAGACATCTGGTATTACCTCTGGATGTCTGGACAAACGTCTGATGGTCTTTATAGACGTCTGATTCTACGAAAAAATAACTCTGCAGAACCGTTCGCAAGCTCTCTCTCTCCCAGAAACTGCAACACCTCCCCGTCTCCCTTTGCTCTCAGGCCTCCTGCCTCCTCTACTCTCCGCCTTCTCCTCCTCTTGCTCTCTGCTCTCCCTCTCCTAAGTGGTGTGGGAATGGATGGAGGAGAGGGGGCTTATATGGAGTTCGGGGCAAGGGGAAGGGAATGGCGTGGAATGGGGAGGAATGGGGGAGATGGTGTGAGGTATGGTGGAGGGGTGAGGTGTCGTCAGTGAGGGGGTGGTGTATGGTGGGTTAGGGGGATGGTGTGGGACAATTGCAGGGGCACCTCTGCAAGTTTCCTTTTCCCTCATATCTCCACAATAAAAACCTAGGGGGATTAAAATTGCATAAAAACCCCTAAATATTATGTAAAATGCCAAACAACCCTTGGAAAGGGTCATTTCAACCACTACCCATATGCAGCTACGGCACATGGCGTACCATTGCAATTAGCCACTAATCCAAATTCATGAAAGAAAGATACCTGTATAGCAAAGTGCCAGCCCACGGATAAGGAGCTTGTGCATCTAAATGTTTCCCACCTAACCTTTTGTGTAATTGCAGAAGACAGATTTGCTTAAATGATGGAGCCCAACCTCTTTCACTTTTTAGTGGCACCACATTGTCCATCAGTCCAAGCCTCATCTTGATCCTACGAAACAAAAACTCCTGGGAAGGTATCTAACAAGGACTAATTACCCAATTAAAAATCAAAGTCAGATTTATTGCCAGTCTGAGGTGTAAAAAACTTGTGAGACATGGCAAGACCTTCAACTCCCTCTAGAAGCTAGAAGCACCAGCTAGAGTCAAGCAACACATCTCCCGATTCAAATTTTGCCATGGAGGGAGAGGGGCACACATACACAAGGTGCTACTACATCTGACCATAGTTGCAGCTTGCTTAGCGAAAAATGCTTCATTCTTTGTTCTCGAGTGCTTCACATCTGGGCCACCATTTGAAAAAGGCCAACACGTCTAAGTCATTAAATAACCTTTAGAAGAGCCATTAGCACCCTTCCATAGAAAATGTTTGCTAATAAAGTCAGTGCTCTCTATCACTTCAATTGGAAGCCAAAACATTTGGGATAGCTAAAGTGACTTAAGAGGCATTGTTTCCTCGTTAGAGCATCTTTGACACCAGATTGAAAAACATAATAGAATACAAGTATTTATCATAATGGACAAGGTGCAAGATTTATGTCCTACATCAGAGAACAAAATTTACTCTGGAGTGGGACTTGACATGGCACTTACAAGTATGTTGATGCACAAATCCTAGGTAAGATCCACCATCCAAAAGGAAATTGACTTTAGCGGCTTATTATCATATTAAGGTGCAGACATACAGTTGGCTCACAAATTTATGCAGGCTGCACACAGGCAAGAAAAACATATAAATCATGCAAAAATGCTCGAAGTTGCTAAGCCCTTGCAGGAAAATCTCAAGAGACGGTGATCAAACCTAAATGTTATGAACAAAATAATGTTTTAAACTGATTTAATATTTATGAAAATATGCCCTAATGATGAATTGTCAATAATTGGCATGCGATGCAAGTCACAGGCATAGTGTATTTCAATCATGCAGAGAGCACAGAAAACTCAGTATATGTGTAGAAATATTGAGTGTCTGACTGGTTCTTGTTATGTAGGTGCCAGAATCATGTGCAGCTCTTATGTCTCAATCACAGATCATAAATCGCGCTGCAATCTCTGGAAAATAGAATAGTAGACAAACCCTTGTATGCAAAGGAAGTTATTTACCTTGTCTTGACTTGCCAGCTTCAATGTGACATGGGCGTTGCAAGGTTCACGAAAATAGCATGGGCTGAGAATATAAAATTTGATGTGGGCCATGAGCAGTCTTTGAGATGGAATACTCGATTTGTTCTTCCTAGGCTGTACAATTGAGGAAATTATTTCTGAAGTAGAGTAGTTATTGGAGGCCCATCAGAGATAGCTCTAGCATGAACTATTTGTCATAGGACTACCCTGAGAGTGCGGACGAGAGATCACAAAGTCCAAGTACAAGCACATAATGCTTTTTCCCTGTTCCAGAGTTTTGAGAATTGCACCTAGGACTGTGTTTTCTCCTAAAGCGATTTCAGGCAACTATCTTGACCCACAACATTCAAACTGTGCCAGAAAACAAGTCCTTGGAACTTCCTATTATTTTGCTTTCTTTTTTCCTCTATTTAAATAGGACTATAGACTACAAATGTAGTTTCATCCTGGTGCATGCTAAACCATGTGGGACTAAGCACTACACTACTGATAAGTGGTATTAAGGATCATGTGTGAAGTTCCATTTATGCTGTCATAAAAAACAACCAACTCAAATAAATAACACGAGCATTCACTGATTAGTCATTTGTCTGTGCACCAGAGATGATCCCAAAAGATGGATCTTTAGGAAATTTTGCCTTTTTTTTCTCCGTCCTGAAAGGTAGGAAAATTTTACTTTACAATCGACAATAGTTCGCATCTCCTGGACATAGATTGGGAAACTACAAAGTCACTGAGCTCGGAGTAGTGTAAATAAGTAAGTTTGGGTAAAATTATATTGCTGTAATATCTCTTTTTAAGCTTATTTCTCTGTGATATATGCTAAAACATACATGGCCAGTAGATCTTCAGCAAAATCCGAAGTTAAATTGTTGGTCATAACAGGTTTTACCAATTGCAAATTGATAACTGAAAACTACATTCACTTTTTCATCCAAATATAAGAACATCCATTAGTAGTTCAGCTGATTTTATACAAGTGTATATCATTATTGCTTGTTGGGTAATGATAGTTTTCATTTTGCTTGTTTCAATCTTTTGAGATGAAGCGCCCATTTTCCCTATCTCAGCCACATGATATTGTTCTAAAGTTCATTGTACCAACATATAGAATCCTAGAGAACTACTTCATTTTCTCCTGTATTCCTATGATGACATGCAGAAGAAAATCTTCAAATTCTGAGACAAGAACTAAAAAGTCAAAGAAACCATGTGAAGAGCCTGGAGAAAAGATCACTTTGGTATAGACACTACCCTTGCCAAGACTCTTCTTTGAATTGTCTAGTATTTGATACATTGCCTTGCAGTGAACATCAGTAGACGCATGCAAGAATTGGGTTAAGATAATTCATTGCATATGCACATACCACATGAATAGTATGCAGCTGCATTCATGAAGAATCCCTTTGGACTTGAAACAACACAATGCTCCTAAATACTTTTGAGAATTGTCAGAGTGGAAGACTTCTACCATGGTTTGAACTCTGATTGCTACATAACTTTGATTCACTCAGTGGCATTTCATCAAACACAGAGCGTGCGCAACCCCACCTCTCCAAATGTAGCTCCACAACGGCCACCACCACTAGCCAATGCTCATTTCAATAGCCAATTAAACTTGTGTGTTTCATTACATGTCTTTCTTAATGGATATCTGGAACTATCTTACACAAATGTGAAATTAGACCTTACAACCTATGTTATGAAAATCCAAAATGTATATTCTAAAAATATAACGTATATATATTCTGAAACTACTGCATGAACCTCAATGCTAAAGAAATATAACAATCAATAGAAAAGAATGTAGAGGATTTGCAGTTGGTACCTTAATCCTGCTCAAGATTAAAAGTGTCCCCATGTGGGATCCAACTCCACTCACAAGCCCTTGCATATAGAACATAAATCACATAAAGAAAGGATTAATCATATAGCCTTATCCCAAATCAAATACCAGCACCTAACCCTGACCTAAATCACTCTAAACAAAAGGATTAACCCTGAGAAACAGATTGTTAATAGAGATCGGCGGAGGCTCTAATGTCGAGGTGAGTAAGAGATTGGCAGAGGCCTTGATGTCAAGGTGTGTGAACAGCGATCGAGAGGGGACGAAATGAGTGATTGGCGATCGGAGGCCCAGATGTCGAGAGGTGTTGTGAGGTGACTGAGCGGTGATCAGAGGCCTTGATGTTGGGGTGAGAGGTGTGGAGTGCATGTGTTAGGTTCCGGTGGGGGGCGTGGGGGGGTGGGGGATGGGTGGGCTGATTGGGGGCTCTATATCAGTTTAGGGTTTATGACAAAGAAGAAAAGCAAGGAGAGGGAGGAGCAGGGAGAAAAAAATGAAAAGGAAAAAAAAAGAGGAAATCAGTAACATTTAAGGGAATCAATAGTAACACATTTTAAACGTTGTTGTAGTCCACTCGTTAGCATACATTTCTTTTCTTGTAGTGGGAGTACGAAGAGGGGAGGGGCGCGTGTGTGTGTTTTTTCTTGCGAAGCGTGAGGGAGATATTTTTAGAGGAGAGGGGCTGCGGTTAAGGGAATTGAGAGAGTGGTGAGAGAAAGCGCGAGAAGGCGATCCCTGATCTCTAATTGAGAGAAATTGAAGGGAAAAGAGAAATGATCATAGGAGGTAATCAAAGGTTCTAAAAATAGAGATTTGAGAATCTCTCTTGCTTTCTTTTTCTGATAAAAATCCAAGATGTCAAAATTGATATGCCCAATTTATTCCTACAAAAATATATATACGTAAATGTATTAGTTCGGGTTGGGCCTAGAATGAGCAGGCTGATATGGTTACGAATTTTGTGGTTGGGGTTGGAATTGAGGTCTAGAGTTCTGGTTATTTCCCAACTAAGCGAAATGTGGATGATTACGTCATCCGGGGTTGTAAGAGTTGGAGAATGGATCATTCTCGACGGCATGGAGCTCCTTGCAGGGTTGAGTAGCTCCCAAGTTATCAAGGTACGAGGGTTCAAAGATCCTCCAACTAAAGCAAGATGGTTTGGAGTTTCCTTCGAAACCAGGATCAGATGGGTGTGTATATGCATCCATCCCTTGATATGAGTGGTGGTGAATATTATGCATGGCCTCCTTCCCTGTGGGTAGATGAGCATACATGCTCTACTGAGAAAAAGTGGCCCTTTAGAGTTGGTGAGTCAAATTGTCCAACTTCTTGTCAATAATGGAGACCTTATCCAATCGACTGACCACTAACTCTAGATCGATGGATGTGGATAGGTCTCAAGTCTCGTGTGTCCCTCTGGTGTTTGTCAATGCATAGGTAGTCGTATGGTTGAACATACCTATAGATTCATTGTTTATGGAGTTCTCGCACATGTTCTCGAGAATCTCCCAAATAGTGTCTTCATCTTTACCCATGAAGTTGCCTCCACAGGTTGCTTTGATGAACAAACATATATCTTCACAGAGTCCGTAGTAAAAAGACTATACATGTTCCCATTTAGGAACTCCGTGATGAGGGCATTTCTGCATGAGATCCAGAAAGTGATCCCCTGCCTTAAGAAGTAGTTCCCCCGCATTCTGTGTGAAATGCGTGATTTGGTGCCTCAGGGCATTAGTGCATCCAACTAGGAAGAACTTCTTGAGGAATTCAGCTTGTAAACCTTCCCAGGTGTTGATTGGTTGAGTCAGAGATCGATACCAATGGGCAGCCTTCTCCTTTAAAAAGAAGGGGAACATCTTCATGAGCAAGGTGTTCCAGTTTTGAACATTTGGCCCGAGAGTCTGGGTTAGATGTTTCAACTCTTGGATGTGTTGGAAAAGGTCTTCAAAACCCAACACATGAAAGTGGGTGTCCCTTAGTCGGAATTTGCACCTTGGGTTCGATTGCTACAATTACAGGATTGTAGTGATCTCTCATTTGCGGATGTGCTCAGGGGTTGGCCAGTGTGTGAATCGGATCGGTAAGAGTTTGCGACTGGTTCTACAGGTTTTGAATCTCACCCCCTTCTTACTCTGGGTTCTCCATGGAAGTAGAGGATGGAGAACTGGGATCAGATAAGTCAAATGGATCAGAAGAGGTCTCATATGGTTTAGAAGGAAACCCAAACAAGTGAGTCGAGGTTTGACCTCGATGGGTGTGCTTAACTAGTGGAGGTCTCAAGATGGGTCTAAATGACATCCTCCCATACATGCACTAGAGAAATAGATGAGGGATCGGAAATGTTTTGGACCCAATCAAGGAACCAAAAAAGATTGATGACTAAGGTTGTTCGAGGCAGATGGACCTCTGGATCAAAAATCCACACAACTGAGAATTACCATAGGCAGCCAGGAAGGGAGAGTCCCACAAAGACCCCTACACGGTAGAGTATCCTCATAGGTTACAAGGTTTCCCCCGCTCGACCTTCCTTGTCACCACGACTCTAAGTAGATTGGAATGTGTGAATTGAGACCTGAGTCTACCAATTTTAAACCTGATTGTGCCTTGGATTTTCACTTGATTTTCGAAGTTGATTCAAATTGTGATGTAATTTGAGGTTGCTTGATTAACAAGGTGAACCAACTTCACCTGACCTACCCTAAAATTGAGGATGAAGTTCAGGTTCAGTCACTGGAATCACTCTGTCTTATTCTCAAATAGGTTATTGGGTCCCAACTTTTAATAATTCAAGTGAATATGGAGCATTGATTTTAGGGTTTAGTAATAAGATCAATTCAACCAAGGGCTTGGGTGGACATAGATGCGGAAAGATTTGTTTCCCTTTTAATAGGAAAATGTGTACTAGAACTTGAAACTCTAACGTAGAAACCCTAATTGGCTCTATTTCCAAGTCCAATTAATTCCAAAGATGGCACCTTGGACTCAATCAAGAAAGTGAATAGTCTAAGGTGCTTTATGTCCCTAACAAGTATCAAGATTAGGTGTCTCTAATCAAATCATAATCAATCAAATCTGATCTCAATCAAATCAAGATAAATAAGGAAAAACTCTTGCCTTGAATGATGATTACTAGAAAAGTAAGGCATAACTAACTCTTAATTTTTGTTGTTTCCTTTTCTTATCTTTCCAAGAGAGGAGGGGATTATGGAAGAGAGTAAGATGATTACCTTCCCTTGGTGTGGCTAATTCAAGCTTGATGATTCACCTCGAAACAAACAAACAAAGCAAGTTAGAAATCAAATCAAAATGAATATGACTAGTGGTGAATTACGCGTTGCCCTCTGGTAATGGCATCAAAATGTTAACGCACTTTCGTTGAGTTTAAAATATGCATTGTAGTATAGTCAGTAAAAAAGAATCGACATTTAAATTTGTAATCTCGAATGTGAGTCTGAGGTCGTATCAGGGAGCAAAAATGATTGCAATTAACCACTAATCAGAAGAATATAATTTGAAGCTTAAGAACTTGATGCAAAAGGAAATAGATTAATCAAATAATATCAAGCTCAAAAAGAATGTATAAGTGTTGGAACAAAAAATGTGTTTATCAACTAAGCTTTATAGCCTCAACACTTAGAGAGTTTTTATGGCCATCAGATATCTATACTTAGCCATCAAACGGCTTAAAGTTAGCACCAAACTCGGCCAAAGCCCACATAAAGCATGCCCAAGGCTCGTGCATGCACTTCGAGGCAAAATCGATCCTTTTCCTTTGAGCCCATCAATTCCTCTGCTTCCTTTTCTTTTCTTTCTCTATTTGGATCTGGACCAGGCCCAGACCTGCCCCGGGAATGCGTGGGGCGTGAGGTGGCTGGGGTTGAAGAATGGGGCTCTAAAGCCCCCTAAATCTAATTGGAGGTGAGGAGAGGCAAAGCCCTAAGCTAATTCGGGGAAAGGGGAATGGCTCATCGGAGGTTCGCCGGAGATGAAGAAGAAGGGGACTCGGTCGGAGTGGAAGAAGGCGAGGCAGAGGCTGAAGTCTATCGTACACGGCAGAGGATGAAGACGAGGGTTAGAGGAGCTCCGGTGATGTGTCGGAATTGGGCTGGAGAGGAGGAAGAAAGGGGAGAATTCCAGCAATTCGAACACAAATTTGACCTGCAGATGCGCGACCCTTTATATAAATGTGAATCACAACTCAATTAAGCCAAGTTAGGCTTATTTGGCAAGTGTTTCGCCGCCTCTTTGACTTGGA
Source organism: Thalassia testudinum (assembly GCA_037157565.1). Lineage (NCBI taxonomy): Eukaryota > Viridiplantae > Streptophyta > Magnoliopsida > Alismatales > Hydrocharitaceae > Thalassia > Thalassia testudinum. Next base: position 9,085,559 of record JAZHRO010000010.1, on the reverse strand, counting down.
TTTCTCAAGGTCACCAGTGACGATTCCAGCCATATGAAGTCTCGTGGAAAGGTCAAACGATCGAGATTGATCTCAAGATCAACCTCACCAATTTTGGTGAGATTTGATTGAGGCTTGATACCCCATATCATCAATCCAAACTCTCCAGTTTAGGTTGTTGCTTCTGTTGTTACCATATAGGGTAAAGAAAGAAGAAGATGGTGACAGGGGCCTTTTTGCAAGAGATACCAAAAGATAGAGACCTTTATGTAATAAATATTCAAAACCTAGGGGTAAGTTTGTAGTGAATAGAAACCTATGGGCTAAAATGTAAACTTGGTCAAAATGAACTCTGATTGGGCTTAAATTTTGGGGTTAATCTAATTTGGACCCAAGGAATTTAATGGTCATCTTAGATTTGAGTTTTGACCAAATTTAACTGGGTAATTGATGAGAACCTCATCATGAGCCATAACTAGCTCATTTTGACCTAATACAGAGGATAAAAGCTCCTACATAACTCAAGGAAAGGCTTAACTCAGAGAATTCTGAGTTTAACAAGAAAATAAGTCATAAGGGGTAAAAATGCAATTTTACCAGCACAATCTGCAAACAGGGTAACTCAGGGTCCAAACATAGGTCAAACTAACCTAATAAGAAGGAAAGTGGGATGATCTAATCTGATAAGGGCTACAGCAACTCTAAGGAATTAAATGACAATCTGTAACCCTAAAACAAACCTACTTCAATTCACGAGGTTCGAGGCAAAGCAAAAATCTACTAAACCCTCTAAAATTCATAGAAAACTAATCTCTAGGGTTTAGAACCTTCAATTTGGCCTTAGGAATCCATTTTGACCTACATTGAGAACCATGCCCAATTAATGATTTAATTTAGGTTTTTATGTAAATTGGCCGGTCAAACAAGGTCTGACCTAGAAATAAAATTCGCCATTAGAATCCTTAGGCCCCATTTAGTCACGCATAAAAGCTTGAGCCTAAGAAGAGACCTTCTTGATCGACTTTTCATTTTGGTCCTCATCCATTACTTTTTGACCCTCAACTTTCGAAACCCTCGCATTTTGGCCCCTAAGTATTCATCATTTTTGCATTTGGGTCCTCCCTGCAAAACCCTGAGCAGCGCCATGCTCCGGTGAGGCATGGCGCCGCGCAGGGTGAGGGCGACCCCCTGCCAAGACAACGGGGTGTTCCCTACGACGTTTGCTGTCGTAGGGACACCTCCACAATCTTTGCCTTCACCCACACCTTCCGTGCGAATGCACGGAAGGTATGGGTTGCAATCCGACCATCCTCCGGCGAGGGAGGCACGTTGCCTCCCTCCGCCCTCCTCTCTGATTCCACCTCTATAAAAGCCGCCCCGTCCACCGAACTCAGTAGCTCGGTTCTGACGGAGAAACTCCCCCCTTTTTCCTCTCTTCCCACTCCGGCAGAGGCCCTCCAACTCCGGCGGTTCTTCCTCCTCCTCCTCGTCGCTCTGCCGCAATACCAGCAGCAAAGCCGCCTTCGCCCGCTCTTCCCGCGTCACGCCGTACCCAGCATGCGCTCTCCCGCTCTCTCCTCGCCACCGCCCCTTCTCTCTAGGCACCTTCTTCTTCGGCGACAGTCGATACGATTGTCGCCCTACTCCGGCTCCCTTCGACTCTACAACTAGGTCAGAACTTCTCCCCACTTCCCCCTCTTTCTTTTTCTCACTATTTTACATTTGATTAAACCCTCGATCGACCTGACCGCCCTCACCTTCTCCATCTCCGGCCACTCTCCGGCGAGTTGCCCCCGTCAATCCACCACTCCACACAACTCGCCACCTACCCCAAAAGCTCCACCTCACCTCACCCGACACCCCCCGCCCCTCCACTACCACTCCACATCCCCACAACACTCCCCCGAACAAACCCACTTTTTCGGTCGCAGTCCGACCTAGGGCCACCGCCAAACAACGCCCCACGACTTGCCAGACCCTGCACCATCTTCGCCGTGTCACGGCGAAGGTCCCCCACTTGTCTGATTAGGTCGAGAGGCCGTTTTACTGTGAACAGGTCACCTGCCCTCCGCCGCCATTGCTGAGCAGGTGGAGCTCCTTCCGCCTGCAGCTGCAGCCTTGCCCTGCCCAGCCTCGACTCTCCAGGCTGCGCACTTCGCCTTCCCGCATTCGCCCAGGCCGGTAGCTGGGGCGAGAGCCTTGCGCACAACGGCAATTGCCTGCAGCTCTCTCAGCTGCAGGTGCCCAATTGAGGTGGGACATTTAGTCCCACCTCGGAAGATTCTGCAGCCGTGCACCCATATAAAGGTAAAAAGTGCTATAAGCTTATCGCCTCAGCACACGGGGTGAGGTCCCTCTCACCCGCTCACTCGGCCTCGTCTGCGACCACCCCCCGCGGACCTGGCCCGATCCGTTTACTTGACCTGCACTCCTCGCCCACCACTGCACGCCGGTGGGCCTGGACCCGGGCGCGGCCCGTACTCTAATACCCGGCAGCTCTGGGAGAGCTATCCTAGGAGCGAAATCTGAGAGAGAGAGACGCGGGGGAGGGTAGAGTAGGTTTTTGCCCTGACCAATCTGTGAGTGTGCAGGCACAGAGGAAGAAGAAGAGAAGGCAGACCGCAGAGGAAGAAGGAGAAGAGAAAGAAGAAAGGAGCAGCCAGAGCTGTGGCTGCTTAAAGAAAAGCGTGGCAGAGAAGAAGAAGGCCGACGAAGAAAGACTGAAGGAAGGAGGAGCACCAAGCAGCACTGTAGCAGCGGCGACTTAAGTCGTCTGATTGGAAAATCAGACGACGCTCTGCAGAGGAAGAAAGGAAGGAAAGAAGAGCAGGCACCGCAAAGAAAAAAAGAAAGAAAGAAGAAGAAGGAGCTCTACAGCTGAGGCAGAAAGAAGAAGAAAGAAAATAGAAGCTAAAGGAGAAGATGAGAAGCGCAAGGAAGACAGAGCTGAAAGAAGAGACGAAATAAAAGAAGCAGAAGAAGAAGAGGAACTGAAGGCAGAAGATCCGACAAACAAGAAGAAGAAAGAAGACAAAGATGAGAGAAAGAAGAGAAGAAAAAGCCAAGAGACCAACCTCTCTCTCTCTCTCTTATTTTTGTAATAGAAATATTGTACTTCTAGAATACAACTTGCTCCCTGAGTTCGACCTCGGGAACTCTTTTATTTCCGAGTAACAAATTGTATTAAACTAGTAACCACTTCTCTATGCTATACTACGACGAAATAATAGAACTATAGAGGAGAACCGACCACCAGTAATTTACACAGAAGCCTAAACTACAGAAATTTCTCGCTTAAGTCTATTTTTGGTCAAAATGGATTCCTTTGGTCAAAGTGAAGGTTCCAAACCTCTTATAATATTTTTCAATAACTTTTAGGAGGCTTAGATTACAATTATTTCTATTAGAACCTATTTAATTGAAGTGAGGCTGAAGTTAGGGTCTTTATTAATAAAATAATCCTTAAATCTCATGCATGAAATCCTGATTCAGTCAGCTCAGGCTTACTTCTTGGGAAATTAAGCTCATTTAACATTAGATTAAGCCCTGATTATCCCCTTAGTTAATCTACAATTGTGATTAGGTGTTAAAACAACAGAATTAACTTGTTTTCATTTTTTCTGAAACTTAACTTAGGATAGAATTATAATCTTCTGATGAATATTAAAGAGCATTTATCAATGCAATTACGCTAAATTAGGCTAGTTATCACCAAGGATGGTGCTACCATCAGGGTGTTCATGATCTTGTGAGAGGGAGAGGAGAGCGGTGTTGATCACGATTGTCATGCACAGTGTGGTTGTCGTTGATGAGGAGCGCAGTGTGTGGTGGCTGCACGGTGGTGGTGTGGATGGCACGGTGCAAGGAGGATGAAAGTTGCTGTCGTGGACATAGCCCACGGTGATTGTGGTGGCCAAGAGGGTGGACGCGGTCGTGGACATCGGAGTTGTCACCTCCGACCACGGTAGTGGTTGTCGGTGGTTGGTCGATGTTGTAGACGACTCGCGGTGGCGTGAAGGTCTCTGTTGAGGAGGCACGGTGGTGGTGTTTCTGTGGGTGTAGCTGGGAGGAAGATGATGATGAAGGGCCCTGTGGGTGCATGGGCATGAGAGGGAAAAAGGCGGGAGGGAGTATGTAGAGGGGAGAGGGCGCGTGTGTGTTTTTTTTGCAGAGAGTGTGCGGGAGATATTTTTAGAGGAGAGGGGCCACGGTTAAGGGAATTGAGAGCATGGTGAGGGAAATCGCGGGAAGGAGATCCCTAATCTCTGATTGAGAGAAATTGAAGGGAAAGAGAAATGCTCATAGGAGGTAATCAAAGGTCCCAAAAATGGAGATTTGAGAATCTCTCTTTTGCTTTCTTTTTTTGATAAAAACCCAAGATGCCAAAATTGATATGCCCAATTTATTCCTGCAAAAATAGATATACATAAATGTATTAGTACATGAATATAATGGGAGTACTCCATTAAATAAAAATGTAAATATGATAATTTGCGAGCTTAAGTAATTTTATCAATGTAGTGCATGCTGTAAATTAAATTTCCATCAAAATAATAATGTACTTAGGCTTAATTATAGCCCACTAAAGTGGATCTATTAGTTAGCATTACCCTCTCACTTATCACAGGTGCACAATATATTTCGTGTACCCAATCTAAGGCGATAGGTTCTAGACGAAAGCTACATGGTGCAATATAAGTAATTATAGCTAGAACCTTATCTCACATTCGAAGAACAACCAATGCTAATCCTAGATTGAATTGAAAAAAACTTGTGGAACAACATAGTGCCTGTGGTAATAAAGGTGCTGTAGAGAAATCAGAAGTTTGAGATGATGACCTAAGAGGTCCTGGAAGACAAGAGGAGGAAGTGCCCCTTTTTGTTTGAGTCCTAAGGGACATCAAATTTCCAAGATTAAATTCCTTAGAGGGGGGACAATGTTAAAGCCAAAAAGAAAAGGGGACAATGAGGAGTTAAGCATAAAAGAAAAAAAGGAAGAGGGTTGGTTTGCAAAAGCCCCAAGAGGAGCTAATTAGGATTAAGAAGGGGGCGCCTCTCCTCGTTGAGGTCAACTCTGCATTGAAAAACCCTTGATGAGGCTCCTTCCTCCTCCCCCATGCACCAGACCACTTTCTTCTCCCCTCCCTGGTACCATTGCCCATTGCCACTAGACATTGGTTATTGGTATCGCCTCCCATGCATGAGCAACCACCACCATCCTCTCCTCCTCCTTGCATCCTCCCGCAACAGCAATGGTCATCTCTCCCTCCGTTTGTCCTCCTCCCTTGTTGCCAACCTCTTCTACTACCCCTTACCATGCGCATCATCAGCTGGGAGCACCATCGGTGTTTCGTTGTAGTCATTAGCACCGAGAGCATTGGCTAGAACACCCCACAAGGTGACCCACAATTAAGGATGCAAACGTATTAGATACAGGTTGAGTTTGACTAAATCCATACCCTACCCATTTACCCATCAGGTACAAAAAATCTAAACCCATACATATACCCTACCCCTTTACCTATCGGGTACAAAAATCTAATCTCATACCCATTGTGTACGCATTTATCCATTGGATATCCATTTCTAAATTAATCTTACAATCAAATCTTGTGAAATTAGAGTCAAAGAAGAAGAAAAATTTATAACATAATTCATTAATTAGAGTCAGAAGGTATCATGTGCCCATTCTGTGAATAAGATTTCGAAGATTTGCATCACCTATTCATTGAATGTGCTTTCTCCAGAGATGTATGGGATCAATTTCCTCTCCAAACTGTTGTAAAATCAGATTTTGATCTTTTCTAGGCAACCTTCAGAGATTATATTGATCTTGATATGGCAAGCTGGTGTCAAGCTAATACCGTATTATGAAGCATATGACTACAGAGGAATGACAGGGTTTTCAAGAATCACTACAAGAAATTAGGGTTTTGGTCATGGTTAAAAATCGTGACAAAATGACTTATAACCGTTACCAATAAGTGACGGCCAAAGTTGCATTGCGGAAGGGTCTTTGGTGACAGTTCCACACAAAACTGTTACCAAAGGCTTTGGTGATGGTTACACCTAAAGCCATCACCGAAGCCGTAGGGTTTTGGTGACGGTTTTAGGTGGAACCATCACCAAAGCTTAGGGGCTTGGTGACGGTTCCACCCAAAATCGTCACCGAAGCTTGCCGTTAGCTAGGTTCTACAGCTTTGGTCATGGGGCTTTGGTGACAGTTTTAGGTGGAACCGTCATCGAAGCATAGGGGTTTGGTGACGGTTCCACCCAAAATCGTCACCAAAGTCCACTGTTAGCTATGTTCTATAGCTTTGGTCATGGTTATAAACTGTTACCAAAGACTTTTAGTCACAGATGTAGAACTGTGACCCAAGAGAGAGCTTTGGTCATGGTTAATAACCATGAGCAGAGGTTGGCGTGGAAGAAAGAGGGTTCCTTTGGTCACGGTTCCCTATCTGTCACCAAAGGGTCAGCATGACCAAAGGTTACCTTTGGTGATGGCTAACCAACCGTTAGCAAAGGTTCTCTTTGGTTACGGATTATAAACCACGACCAAAGGTCTCTTAAAACAAAAATATTGATGTGCACAAATCTGTTCTAAATCTATGTGATATTCCCAAATCTCTTTGCTTATGGATTATCAAAGAAGCTCTATGCGAAGCTAGATAATTTGATAAGAAACTGTTGGTGGGGTAAAAGGAACATGGCCCAAAATCATGGAGACTATCGTCAAGCAGTTGCTAAGGAGTTGGATTTGATAGCAATCGAAGGTAGTGGCGAGCAACAAGCCTTTCTCAATGGTAAGGCATTTCGCCTGGGCAACGTCATCGGCTAGAGACGAAGATGATCTGGCTGCAAACAAGTGCTCGTCAGGAAGGGTGGCCTTAGCTACAAGAACAACCACTCCATCTTTGAAGGCCTTGTCAACTTGAATAATAATTTCAGGTTCTTGTGAATTGCTATCCTTTGGTAGGACATTGGGAGAATTGCAGCCCATCATCTGGCTGATCAAAGGGGGAGTAGGAGAAGCAAGAAACTTGGCTCGGTTCAATGTCCAAACCGAATTTTGTGGAGTTTCCCCAAATTTAGCATCACATCTAGCTCTCCATATTTGATAGACGATGCAGCAACCCAAGCAGTTGGAGATATTGAAGAGAATGTCATGTTTCAGTATGCTCTTAATCATTTGATCAAGCTGCAAATTGATTTCAGTGACATAGATACCTATACCAAACCAAATAGCTCTAGCGAAAGGGCAATGAAGGAATAGGTGGTCTAAGGATTCTTTAGAGACTAGACATAGGGGACAAGAGCCATCACCACCCATCCTACTTGCTATGAGTTGCCCCATAGGAAGATCACACTTGAGAATTCACCAGATGAACAAAAGAACTCGTGGTGCCAGCATTATCCTCTTCCACAGTGCACTGAAGTGGAAGTCATCAGTCTGCACACATCTGTCTATACAAATCTGTAGATAGGCAAATTTAACTATGAATTTGCCCTTTGAGTGGGGCATCCAAACCAACATGTCAGGGAGATCAATATTGGGTCTAAGGTTGGCAATTTGAGCTGCATCATGTGGGGAGAACCAATCACGCAGTGCCTCTTGATTCCATTTGCCATCATGGTTTATCAATTCATGTACATAGACAGTAGTGGAGAAGGAACCATGTGGAGGCTGCAGTAGTTGGTTACCTATCCAATGGTCTTCCCAGATCATCATGTCCTAACCATATCCTACTGCCATACTCACATAAGCTTCCATGTGTTCTTTACATGACGTGATGGCTTTCCCCTTATGGATACATAGATGCAAAGTTGTGAGAGAAGGGGAGAAACCCAACCAATGGATGGTCATAGAAATGGCAAAAAATATGGAAAGATTTTATAACTGGAAGGAAGATCAAAAGTTAACTCTTAACAATCGTATGTAGCTATATGATGCTGGATAGCAATTCCAATTAAATCAATGGGAGAGTTGCATGTAAGTAGATGCTGCAAAGGGATCTTCTACCTATTTTATTGCTGCAATCTACTATGACAAAGATGGAAGAATAGGTGCCGCGTCATCCTATGAGATCAGAGCCTCTGATAGTGTAGATGCAGAATCTTGGGCAGTATACTATGGCTTCAAACTAGCCAATCATTTGAGATTACTGGATGTAGCAATGTTATTTGATGTTGCTATCCTAGTTAATCAGATTAAAGCCCAAATGTAGCCTTTATGGAAATCAAGGTACTTCATTCAAAGATGCGAGTCGATGCTAAATTTAATTCAAGGATTTTCCTTATTTAAAGTTCCTAGACTGATGGTGATTAAAGCTTGCTCCTTTGCAAAGTTCTCTACAATGAGTAATGCATGTGGTCTCTGGGAGTCTTCTAACATTCCATGTAATTTGCAAGGCTGCTAATGACATAAGATCTTCTGCTAAAAAAAAGTCTTTTGTTTTTTCTTTTTATTAATATCCAACCTCTCCTGACTAAAAATATGTCACCATGGTGTTCCTGTCCAAATGTGACATGACATGGACAAGCATTCAGATTAGAATAGACATGTAAGCAAGCAATTATTGCACATTAACACCCCATTAGGGTTTTTTTATAGGACGCCATTAGGCATAATTGTTAGTTAGTTACTGTACGAATGCAATTGTTGAAAGTAGAACCCTTCTTTTACGAAGAAGAAGAAGCAGCAGCTATATTAAAGATAAAGTGAGTTTTTATAATAGCAACCTGCAATATTTTTAGGTTGTAAAGATTAAGTGCTCCTTTTTCAGGTTGACCATGGGATTAAGCAGATTAAGTACACGGACCACCTCTGGGATTAGAGGAAGTATCTACTTTAATCAGGTAAGTAGTTAGATGATAAAAATATGCTCCAATGGCATTCGAAAAATGCATAAAAGTACATTAAAGTGTAGGTCACCAGACAGCGGGTACCTGCGGATTGGATGTCAACACTAAATTACAAATGCAACTGTAAACAGCCATCGACTCCTCAAAATCTTCTTTCAGCAGCAAGACCTTCAGGAAGACGAGTAGCACCTATGGACAAGAAATCAAAATTATGTACACAAATATTATCCCAGGTGAGAACTTATAGATAGACAAAATACATCCTATTATTCCACCTGATTTAGAGGAATAGACTCAGGATGCACCATGATCATCCTTGCAACAGCACTAGCAGCATTATCTCTTATAGCATTGTTAGGTTCAGAATCTCCAAACAGTGGATAAAGCCCATGTAATACATCACCATAGTATCTAAAAATAAAAATGATGTGACAGGTCAAAAAAACAAAAATCTTATGGTAGCACCTGTTATTTAGAGAAAGGACTGTTATATAATCAGCTGTGACATATAACAGGCTTGCTTTTTGGTAGCACCTGTTATTCAGAGAAAGGACTGCAACAAGGCATCTATAGGGCCAAAGTGGATTGGATGTATTTGCAAAATTGGCTTCTTTTTTAGTAACTCGGTTGCATCTTCTGCATCGCTTATCTGATTCTCATCATGTACTATTTCGTAGTATCTTCTAGGCTTCTAGTTACTTCGTTTGTAATGATCCAACTAATTGTACCAACCTATTTTAAGTCAAGTTCATCCTATGGCCTATCTCCTTTGGCTCCTTCATATTTATCTCCTTTAGCATTGTTCGCACGCTAAATTGGTGTTTTAAAATTGTCGCATTGTAGTATAGCCAAAATAGCACTCAAACAAATAAATTTTATTACTCGAAAAAGTTTCGAGGTCGAACACAGGGAGCAAATAGGAATTCACACACTAATCTCAATAATGCAAATGAGCACAAGAATTTAAACCAAATAAACTACTCGAAAATGATAATCAGTGTAGAACATGAGTATAACAAGAATTCAACATGATAAAAAGAAATCTATAACAAAATAATGGTGATTTAGATCATCAATTATTAAGTATAGTTATATGTAAACTAGAGTAATAATGCCACAGTAATCAGGACCAAATATTGGCACAGTAGCTTAAATGCTACAGTAGTAATCAGACGTCTCCCTTGGAGATCATATGCCTTAAATGGCCCTCTCCTTTGTTTCTCCTTTTTCTTCTTCCTTCTCCTCCTTATGCTTCTACTTTCTTCTTCTCTGATTCTTATTTTACTCCTCCTCTTCTTCTTCTCTGTTTCTTCTTTTTTTTGCTTTGTTCCTCTTTCTTTCTTCCTCTGCTGCTCAAGCCTTCTTCTTCTTTCTCTGTTCAACTACTTCGCATAGAGGGGGAAACTTCTTGAATTGGCTAAGTGTCAGCCAATTCTCTCTGCAGCAAAACCCTACCCCTACCCACGCGATCTCTCTTTCTCTTTCTCTCTTAGGCTTCACCCTCCCAGGGCCTTTCAGTGGGTAGTTGGGTAATCGGGTAGGCGCAAACCTGAGTCCGGGGTTGCAGGCGTGGTCACAGCTGAGGAGTGAAGGGCTTAGGTGGGTCGGGTGCACCAGGTTCGCGGATCAGGTGTCACAGACAAGGTGCAGGTGTGCGTGGGTGAGAGGGACCTTACCTCATGTTTGGAGGCGATAAACCTAAGAGACTTTTTCAATTTATGCGGGTGTAGGTGCCTGTTAGCTTTCGAGGTGGGACTATCTCACCTCCTTTCCTCTACGTGCAGCTGTAGCTGGTGCTCCTTGTGATTGCAGTCAAAGACGTAGTCAAAGAGCCAAATTGACTCCTGGGTTGTGATCCTGGAACTGCTCCGCAATGTCTGGGACTTCACCTTGGGTCTGCAGATGCTGAAGCGCGCTTCGAGCTTCGCTCGAAGCTTCGGTAATAGTGGCGGAGACCTGGGTACCTGAAAGCACGAATATGGGCTAAAAGCCCCAGTTAAAATAGTTCATGAGCTTCACTAGACCATGGCGAATGCACATGGGATGGTCTCGTGGTTTGTGGAGGTGTGTGGTGGGCTACGGAGGTCAGAGGAGGAACACGACAGTGGGTGTGTTCGGTGGAATGTTGGAGAGGTCCATAGCCTCGAATACCAGAGGGATTTTTCTCTCTGGGACACGGCGGAGGTGTAGGGATGAACGGTGGCCAGGTTGGTGGAGCGTAGTGGTCGTGAGAGCTCGTTGGAGGTACGTCGGCAAGGTGGAAGACGAAGGAAGGTGGGGCGAGTCGGCGGTCGAAATGAAGTTTTGAGTGTCTGGAAGCGAAGAGTGGAAGATGAGGAGTCGTTTAGGAGAGGTAGCAGACAACGGGGAGTGGAGTTGGCGCTGGTTGAGGTATGGCCGACGTCGGAGACGAAGCTACTCTGATAAGGGGTGGACGGCGAGGATGAAGGAGATAGGGACGCTGACGGGTACTGCTCGACGAGGAAGAAGGCAAGGAAGGAGAATCTGCCGCTGGTATTGCAGTCAGATGACGAGGGGTGGCAAGGAGGGTCGCTGGAGCTTGAAGAGAAATTCGGCTAGAGGGGAGAAGAATTTGAGGGTTACTCTACTCGAATTGAAGCTTGGGGAGTTCAGCTTGGCTTGGGCTTTCTTTTATAGCTCATCAGAGGGCGGTTAAAGCTTGGGAAGCAAGCTTCCCTACCTTGGAAAGCTAGCTGGATTGGGAAATCCCTTGAGACCCAAATCTCTCATGCGTTCGCATGAGAGATTGGGTGAGTTTTAGGGCTTAGGATCGGGTTCAAAAGGAAGGAAATTTCTTGACAAACTTCCCTTTCAAATTTGAAAGGAATTCGTCAAGAAATCGGGGAGTTCTTTCCAATTTAAGGTCGCTGGAGCAAGTGGAAATAGGTTTAATGGGGTTAGGGACCTTTTTGTGAGAATGACAAAAAATTTAGGGGTCTATTTGAAAATATTTTTAAAGTTAAGTGTAGAAATGTAATTAGACAAGATCAATTTGCAAACTAGGTCAAGACAAACTCATCTTGGGTCCAAATTTTGGTACAAACCTAATTTGGACCTAAAGAATATAATGGTAAAGTTGGATTTTGATTTTGACCACGTTTGATTGGGTAATTTATGCAAAAACTCAAATTAGGGCAAATGTCTATCTGTGACTTTGCTTTGGGTCAAAACGGATTTTGATGGTCAAATTGAAAGTTCCAAACCCTAGAGAATATTTTTCTAGGAGGTTTAAAGGGTTTAGGTGAATTTTATCCTGATAGAACTTAGTTAATTAAGTGAGTCTATTTTTAGGGTTTCAAAAAGTCTTTTAATTCTCAGAACACGTGCAAACCCTTTTCTGATTATTTTAACCCACTTGTTAACTTTCTAAGACCATTTGGCCTTCATTCAACCCCTGAGAAAACCCATGGTTGTGCTGCATTCATGATAAGTTGGTAAAATTATAGTTTTAACCCTAGTTTCTTATTTTTCCTTCAAAATGATTATGCAGTGACTTGTGACTCTCTGGCAGTTATGTAGGAGCATTTACTAACTTAATTGGGTCAAAATGAGCTAGTTATGGCTCATGATGGTGTTCCCATCAAGCGCCTCCATATAAGAATGTCTTGGTGGCAATTCAAAGGAGGGACGAGGTTTGTTTCATAAGGTATCAGGGGGGCAAGCTTCCATGTGGTGGTGGTAAGAATTGTGTTATAAATTATTGCAAGTGATGGTACAAAATAGGGAGAGGCATTAGGGTATTCCATTAGAAATGATGGGTGTCTTTTTGAAAATAAAATAACAGGTAGTTACTAAAAATGGAATAAAGAGCTCTCTTACATGGTTCAATGCCATGCTCAAAAGTAAAACAAATACCTGTCTGAACACAAAAAAGATGATGGACCTAAGGGTGAAAACCATGTAATTTGTTTCAAAAGAATGAGATTGTTATATGGCTATCCTACCTCAATGTAAGATTATTCCAGTTTTCCAAATTTATCGGTATTTGCTTTGTTCTTGGTAGAATTTTATTTCTGTAACATGTTGCGAATAGTGTCTGCCATACATCTGTTGGGCATTGATTTGCCTTGCAACAACAAAAATGAAGCCTTTTTTTCCATTAAGTGTGGTTGGCTACTGTAACGAGCGCGTGCCCCAGACGTCTGGGAGGTGGCCCAGACGTCTGTAAAGACGTCTGGGAGGTGGCCCAGACGTCTGTAAAGACGTCTGGGATCACATCCAGACGTCTGACCAGACGTCCGGGATAGTTTACAGACGTCTGGCGAACAGTTATGCTCGCACGGGATATTCGTCTGCGCGCCTGTGCGCGCAGACCTGCGATCCTGCATCTTTCTCTGCGGCTGCAGGCGACTGCGACCGTCTCTCTCTCCTCTCCGCGCGGCGTTAAAAGGGGGGGGCGCGCCTCCCCTCCCGTCTCCACCATCTTCCTCCTTCTCTCCTGCCTGTGCGCGAGAGCGAGCGGACGCGAGGGCGCAGCGGCAGCGGCAGCCGCAGTAGGCGCGGAGGAGCTGCGGCGTGCGAGGGCGGGGCTCTGCCGTGAGGGCGAGCTCGCCGGGAGTGGCTTGGCCGGCCGGCGGAGGGCGCAGGGGGCGCAGAGCGTCGCGGAGAGGGACCTGCTGCGGGCGGAGCAGCGGACGCGCGAGGTGCGACGCGGGCGGCGTCGCGAGCGGAGGCCGAGCAAGGTTCTGATTCTGGAAAAATTTCCAGAATCAGACGTCTGGACTGATATCCAGACGGCAAGGTCGACGTCTGTGAGATCATACAGACGTCTGAAAGGTGAGTTTCCGCTTTCTTCTTCTTTTTGTCGACTGACCGTACTGAGGGAGGAGGGTTGGCTGTGCGCAGGTCCTCTGATTCGTCACCTTTGCGAATCAGACGTCTGGAATTTGTACCAGACGGCGGGAGTGGCCTCCAGACGTCCTGAGTGACCATCGGACGTCTGGGATCTAGACAGACGTCCCCACAGACTTCTGGATGTCCGGGGAACCAAGCCGGACAGGTAATTCTCTGATCCACCGTTTAAGACGTCTGGAAGGAGTTCCAGACGTCTGATTTTGCACAGTATTGTCTTTCTCGACCCGTTTAGGGCCCGTTTGGGCTCCGTTTTCCGCGATTCGAGTTGCGTTCGTTTCAGAATTTATTCCTCTACCCGCCTACAGTAGCTATACACTGTTTTGAGACACTCCTTGTGTTTGATCCTTGTGATAGGACCTCGTTCGGTTGCAGTCTTGAGAGTCGCGGAGGCGCGCGGGATTCCCGATCACGACCCCATTACTCCCGTTGTACCTGGTAGAGTGGCTTTAAGTATTAATAAAATCTGTTAAAGTATGGAACCATAACTAGAACCTAGGGCATTGCATGAATCCTAGGAATGAGAAATATATGGAATAATAGCTCCTAGGTGTTGCATGAATCCTAGGGCCGGAAAACTAGATGGTATGATAGATCCTAGGATATGGCATGAATCCTAGGATGGAAAAACTAGTGGAATGTATATTACTGCAGTTTTGGAAAAATGGAAAGGAATATATATAAAGCTGCCTGTAAATTTAATTAACAGCTGCCTATTATGCATAAAGAATCATGTTGAGATCATGGAATGTGAGAATGTGAATCTGGAAAGTGAAACATATGATGTTCTGAGATAAAGAGCTGGAACCCTACGGGGAATTAGGAGTGGAACTCCTGGAAAGAAAAGGAATGGAACTGAGATGTAGTTTGTACTGTCTCTTGGGTACGCAGTACCAAGGGAAGTACCTGTACCTGTTTTAGTGCAGAGTGGGGCCAGCCGCCCCAGGGACCCGGGGTTAGGCTTGGCCGCTCTGTACCGACTTGTTGGCCCTCGTGTACGTAGTACCGAGGAGAGCTAGTAGTGTTAGGAGAGTACTAGCTACCCCACGGGCCCCGGGGTTCTGCTAGCCTCCTTCACCGACTTGTTAGGCCCACTAGGGCAAACCAGGGTAGTCAGGCGAGGGTGCGCGGACTGTGGAGGGGCAAGGCCCCGGTTTGGTTACTGTGGAGGGGTTGGACCCCTGTTACTGAGAGGGCTCTGCCCTGGTTCCGTGCTGTGCTTTGGGCGCACCCGTTAACGGAAACGACTGACCGCGTGCCAGTGCGGGCTAGCTACTTGTGCGTTTATCGCGCGTGCCGTAGTCACCGTTACGTCTGTCAGTGACCCTGGGGTGGTTGACTGAGGGTAGGATCACCACGGGGGACTCTCCCGGCCAGGAGAGCACCACGTGCTACTTCTACTTTTGGAAAAGACTGCAATCAAGATCGTCCCACGAGGACATCCGAGATCAAGTAAAGGATCTGAGAAGTAAATGAAATAGTGAGAAAAATTTAAAGATGTAAATAAAGGAAGTAATATAACATAACAGCTACTGTACACTCTACTGTTGCCTTTAGTTAGTTTGCCACTCTACTCAGCGTTTTGCTGACGTGTTACAGTCGTTACCTTTTTCAGGACCAGGTATTGAGCAGCCAGGGTCGGCGGCTGCAGAGGACGCTGGGCCGAGTAGGGTCCAGTAGAGTTACCACAGCTTTGTACCTTCTTTTTGTTTCTGTTCTAGTGAGTAGTTTTGTTTCCGCTGTACCTTCTTTACCTGCAGTTTTTGTTATATGATAAATGTTGTTTTACTGTTGTGGTGGTGCCTACTATAGTAGTTTCTTTCCTTACTGCTGTACTTTCTTACTGTTAGTTATATTCATGCTGAATGTGGTTTATTTTACTGTCTTTTGGTTACTTCCTCGTTGGACGACTGGGTCTTGGGATTAGTCGAGTCGGTCCGGTTTTCGTGTCTCGTAGGGACTCGGGAACCGGGTCGCAACAGCTACATAGATACTTTGTCTCAGATCTATTCTGAATTAATTTGCTCTGTTGGTGTTTAAGTTGTAGGCCCATGTATGTAGTCTTGATCTTTCTACTGAAATAGGTATTGTAGAGATGCAAAGGCAAAACCGTTGTGGCCTGTATCAAGTGGAAGATTACATCCCCTCATGAGCCACACCTATTTCACCTATATTATTCATCCAAACCTGCCAAACTCATACTAAACTCATATACTAGCCTCATACAAATGGAGGATTAAAGAGTTAACAAGAGTGGAGCCTGGATTACATAGAGCAGAGAAATTTACAAGTGGCATACATTAATGATGGGATTCTCAACTTGAGTAGAGAAAAGTCTCAACCACTGCTACTTATCCATTTCTTCATCTTTAGATAGTTTCTCCACATGCCCCCTCATGAATGGCTTCTTTGAGGCTCACAAGTCGTATGTCACATAGAGTTTAGTCTACTCCATTAGACCAGTGTAGCATCCAACTTCAAATCAACTTGCTTTAGTAGAATGGTCAGCTATTATTTAATACCATTTCTCCTTAGCATGTGGGTGTATGAAACTTAAAATCAATTGGATTGAGTGGAGAGGACCAACAGTTTATATATACCACTAAAGCATGGCTACAGATTCTCCACTGTCATCACCACGTGCAACCTATGAATGAGAAACATTTAGAATGAACTAATAACTTCTTAAAGAAATATATGATTAGAAGGACCACATACAGGAGGGTGCATTTTCTAGTGAAGTTACAAAGCGAAGAGAGGTAACAAGCAACTACATGGAATTTTGTTCCCTCCATTCAGATCTATTTTGTGTCATCAATGTCACAGTTTCTGCTTCCCTCCCTCTCTTGTGTGTGTTTGCATGTTTGGGGGACAGGGGAGGAAATGTCAGAGAATTTATCGCAAAGTTTTCTTAGAAATGATCCACCCAACTTTAAAGTCTTTAACCATATCAAAGCATTCCTAGACTTACCCCCTTGAAATTCATAGTAAGATCCCCCACACTAGTTAAAAGACCCATCCAACTTTTTGTCATGAAAAATTAAAACAACATCCATATTTAACTTCTGTTCAAGATTAATGAGCTATCCTTTTTCCAAGCCACGAAATATCTACAACATTAATGTGACTTCTCAAGAAACATTCTATAAAGTTTTAACATATCTTCATAATTCAAGCATAAATTATTGAATGGCCAGGTTTTAGTTTTGAAATCTCTTCCAACTTAGATACCATGTAACCAATCAAGCAAATTTCATTGATATCCATTTTCATGTGATTACCATTTCAATGTATCTCCATTAAGATAATCAACCAAAATCCATACAAAACCAAAAATATAAAAGCATGGTGTTGCCAACAATGTTACGAGAGAGCATTTCGGTCTGTTACCGTCCTCGATATCATTCCTCATCATTTCAAAAAAAAAAAAAAAATAATGTTATGAGAGAGCAAGGTAAAAATACGTAATACAACCTTAATAGCCAACCACTTCAACAAAAGTGGCTATTTAAGAGAGAAAGTTCAAGAACAAGCCTCCTCTGCAGTTAAAAGAAGTACATCACTTAGCTGTAGAAATAGTGCAAGTGCCCTTTGCTCATTGGGATCTCCTCTGGAAAGGTTCCTTATTCATGGCGCAGGATAAAAAAATACCGCTTCCCAGCATTCATGGCACAATCCAAATTTGAAATTATTACTGTTGGATATAATTCATCAAAAGCATAACCCATAGTCATATGGAATATAAAAACTTACATATCACCTGGGGGCCAACGTTGACCCCAAGTCCATATCTACCCATCAGTTGTAAGGACTACGGAGTGAGTACAACCAGCAGCCACTTGAAAGGGGAGACATTTCAATCATACAACAGTTTTTGAACTATATTCATTGTCTATAAAAGAGGCCTTTTTCTTCCCTAATCTGTGATCACATCCATTGCATGTCAGAGCAATATGAGGGACCTCAACATTGTTTCTTAGACAAATCTGAAAGTAGGATATATTACAGCCATGCCTCTTCTAGTGCCAAAATGGAAGTAAGGGAGACCAAAAGGTCCCCAAGGCTTCTTCTGGTGATACAACTTCTTTGATTGTTTGCATTCAAGGGACAAACGAAAAATCTTAAATTCTCACACATGTTATAGCTCGTATACCTCAATTTTTATCCAGGAATTTGTTAAGCAGTGGCAGAATGATGAATTAAATGGTTCTCATATGAAATAGCTTAGTTGTAGAACATCTCTAGGGCTATTAATGCTTTCAGGTTCAATGTTCGAAGTAATAAAAAGAATAATGTTCTGGTTCTTGGTTAACTGTAAAACTAACCTAAGTTTTACAGGTTGCGGTGACACATGAATTATTTGAGACCAAGAGAGAGAACTCTGATCAAATTAAACCTTGCATCATAAATCCTGCTCTTCTTGGAGTGATGGACAAGCCCGTGTGCTCATGTAAATTCAAGAACATGACAACTGGTTAGAGTTCATGTAGAGACAAGATAGTGTTACATGTAGAGTCATAGACATTAAGATGTGGTTAATATTAATAGATAGGACTTTTCCACTAAAGCCAACTGGTTAGAGTTGGATGCTCTTGCATGGCATGGGGGCCACAACAATCTAAGGTCAAGATTAAACTTTATGTTGCCCAACAATGTCTCCAAATATTGGATCATACAAACAAGCAGTAAAGGAGAAATGAAAACAATGGTGATATAAATAGAATCTATACGGCTATATAGACTTGAATCATAGACCTTCATAGTAAAATGAAACAAGCTAGTTAGTGCACAAATGATTTGCACTATGTCAGAGACCCAACATGCATTTGCACTATGTCAAAGAAGCTATACATTTTAGTGGTATTGGAACCAGACACATAGTGCAATAGATATAGTAATTCTTCATATCAATATTTGTAATAATTTTTTAATTTTTTTAACAAAGGACAGGGTATATAATCAATGCAATGCGAGTCCTAACCTTTTCATCCCCAAGACGTATCAGATCTCCTGCCAAGGCAACCTGAGCAGGTACCTAAATGCATAAAGAAAAACGTCAGATAACCACATGAGCAGGTTTATAGTTAAGCATTTCTTTATCAAACAGATCAAGCATGAATATTACTTCAGCACTACTTGAGAGTGAACTAATGCATAATATGACTAATCAACATACACAACTACTGGAAACATTATCACAAAGGCAATGGAAAGTACCGTGCCCAGGGAGTTGGATCCCTCATTATGTAGATAAGCAAGCCCTCGACCCATCCCAAGAATTATGTTGAATCTTTGTTTCCAGTTAGGGATCCATGTTGTTCACCTATTAGGTAACCGCTACAAAAAGAACAACACCACAAATTAGAGTTAAACAAAAAAGGGTGAACGAAGGAAGAAATGGCAGGTAGATCTAATACCTGAGCTCTTTATATCGTTATTATGGTACCTGTCTCATACATTCACCACAAATGCAAACATATTGATATCATTATTTCCCAAATTCATATACTACAAATGCAAACATACTCATATCATTATTTTCCACATTCATATACCACAAGTGCAAATATATATTCTACCATTCATATATATATATATTCCATCATTCACTACATGCATGATACTCATTCATAAATAAAACACATGTGTATGTCACATGTTTTGAAATGTATACATAAAACTAGACATGAAAATAAAAAAATCCAAGCAACTATGTAGTGGCTTCTATGCCGCCTGTTCCAGAACCTCCGCAGTCATCATCAGGTGGATGAGGTGGGAAGTGAAAAGAAGCATGATCTGCACCACCTCGTCCCAATGCACTTAAGATTGCCTAAAACTGTGCCTGCATTTGTGCCTGCATCTTCTCCAGTTCTTGTTGTGCTTCATGTCTCTTTCGTTCTAGTATATCATTTGTCTTGTCCAATTTCGACGTAACATCGTTTAGTTTCTCTTGAAAGGTCTCCACCTGTGTCTGTGACTATTGCAACCTCTTTGAACCCCCCCATCCCTTTCTTCCATACCAACTAGTAACAGTCTCACTCACACCAGCACTAAGAACAAAACCACCATGCTCGAGGGGCATAACTGTCCTAAATGCTTGCTCTGCTGTCATAGGCTGTAATGGGTCAGTCTCTTATTGCTCATCCATATCATCACTAGAAGGATGCATCAACTCCATCATGCGACCCTACACATAGTTGAGCTTATGGTAAGTTCTCCTAAATGTTTATCACTAAGTTATTCATTACTTGTTTGAACGAGCTTACATGTCTCTCTTGATATAATTGATCAATCCAAACACGGGGGCCATCATCATTAGACTTGCTATGACTCCTCTCAAAGATTGAACACGATCAAGTTGTACACCGTTATGGGTATTTGATTGCATATTTAAGATGTGGTTATGAATTAAGTTATCCTAAATTTAATCTTCTCTTATTTAAGTCTTGTAACTTGTAAGTTTTATAATAGATATTATAATCAATAATCTTTCTATCGTCAATTAAGCTGGTGAAAATGTACTTACATAAGTATCACTCAAGGTATCTATGCTCATTCGTCCTAAGCAGTGGGTTGCAATCGGAGCTTTCGCTCTATTAGCTTTATTTTTCTTACTTGGTCCTATAATAGCAAATTATGGAAATTGGTACTTAATCATTTTGCTGTTAGAATAGAAGTTATTAATATAAAATATTAATTACCTTTGTGTTTTCCTGATCCCAATATTCACAGCACTCCACCCAATGGCCAGCTTGTACTCCTGATGGCACCTCTCTTAGTGCATCCTCATAATTCTTACCAATAAAGAACTATTTATATATACAGAAAAGTTAGCAACACCTAAAAGTAAATAGTTGTGTTATTGTGTTATTAGGAATTCTATATCTATTCTTATATCTTACTTGGCTTTTAAGCTCTTCTCTCCAACTACAAAGTGCCCTCCCTGCTGCTTGGAGAATATATGTAGTCGTCATTGGATTTATTCCCCAATCATATGTCACCTGCATTTTATATTATAATGAATAAATAGATAAAGGATTTTAAGTAAAACAAATGAATGACATAACAACAATATCATATTAATACCCCTAGCTCATGAATGAACTCATCCTTATGTTGCTGAGGGACCTGCCTCCAATCAAAATGGCATGGGGATATCAACAGTCTCATAAGTGTAGGGATCCTGCTATTAAAGGGTGAGTAACGTGAATGATGTAAACATGTTTATATCACACAAACTGTCTATTTATGCGTGTTCTTAAGCATAGAATTGCATCACATACTATAAATATTGCATAACATGCATCATCTTGCATTTAGGTTAGTCTGAATAAAATGTAGGTTAATTATCTCCTTATATGACCAGGGATAGGGCAACTTGTTAATCGGGGTCTCGGATCGAAGATCCAACCGTACGGATCTAATTAGGGCGACAATTAGAGTTCAACGACTCTAAGATCGCCCTGATCGGACATCTGTAGCATCAGATGGAGATTGAGGTACCCTGAAGATCAAGGGCCAAGATGGTGTTAATCCTCACCTCAGACGACAAATTCGACCACTCGGATGGGTTTGGATCGATGATCGCAGCCTAACGGCGCGAAAATCGGTCCAATCTGACACCCGTGGCACCATCTACAACACTCACAAGATAGACGACTTGGCGCCATCATAGCCGCCCAGCACCGGCCGCAGCTCTTCTCTTCTTCAACCCCTCGACGCATCTACGTCGTTGGATGCTCATCCAATGGCCGATTGCACGCGCACACAAAATCGTCAACGCACCTCAACCGCACGCATAGTGCAGCAGTTAAGGCACTGTGAAGGCAGGAGGCGCGGGTTCAAGTCGCAAGCGCAGTGCCTCTCCTCATGTGCGGGCACGCTATCACCGCAGTGCGATGGGCATCCAGCAGCGCAGATCAGTCGATAGCACCCATGCGCGATCAGATGCGCAGCGCAAACGCTCGATCGCACGTGGGCGTGTGGCGCTGGTGTGGGCGGTTTAAGCCATCCGATCTCTTGATTGGACGGCTGAGAGTGCGCAGTCGTGTGTAAGTGTTGAGGTAGTGAAGGCGAGGGGGTACGTGCGCGGTGGGCGCATGTCGGTCATGTTCGGGCCTTTAGTGACGGATTTATCCGTCACTAAAGGTCCTGAGTTAATGTTTTTAATGTTGTAATGACCAAAATGCCCCCACTCCTTGCAACTATAAAAGGAGACCCCTACTATATGAATTTCTCATCCCTTCCTTCTCCTCTATCCCTCTCCAAAGCTTAAGAGAAGCTTATCCCACACCTGGGATGCTCCTCAAGAGCTAAAACCAAGTTTTCGCCCTCATTCCGAAAGCGGATCCCGCGACGACGACGACGTGCTACTTTGTTCCCGTTCCTCCTGCTTCGTTCCTCATCTTCCAGGCGTTGTCCTGTCTGGCTCGTCCTCCAAGTGATCGTCGAGGAGAATAACTTCTCTCTCCCATTCTTTTTACTGCTTTCTAAAGTAGAATTTTCCTCCTTTCTAGTTGTAATAATTTCTTGCTTTCTAGTGTAATCATTTATCGCTTTCTTAGTTGCAAAAATATTATGCAATAACAAGTGATTGTTCTTTCTCTCTCTCTCTTATTGTCTATATTGCTTCCATTGTGATTATTTCGCCCTTTAAACAAAAACACAAAAATATAATTGCGAATTTTGATCGACGTAGCCTCCCTGTGTTGGACCTGAAATTTCTTTACAGATGTTTCCGTATAAATTTTATTTGTTTAACGGATTTGTTCGCGACTCGAACTACAACGGCGAGTTTTCAAATCCAATTCCGATAGCGTAGTATTTCGTCGTTCAACATTTTGGTATCGTTGCTGGGGAGGTGACGCTCTTTGATTCTTTGCGTTTTCCGACTTACGAATCGTTTACCTCACTTCTCTCCTTTCTTATTGTGATTGCAGGTACTCTTTTGAGACGAGCAAAAGCGGTAGATTGGAGCAAAGTGCTGTTGAATGTTCTGTAAGTTTACCCCCACCTTCCACCCATTAGTTTTCATTCCACTACATAATAACACAAACATAAATTAACCTAGGTGTTCTTATAATCCCTAAGGTTAGTTTTGATTGTTTGTTTGACACCAACACTCGCCTTACCCTCCACATTTAAAAAGAAAAATTATAAAAAAAATGTCACAGACGTACACAACCTCATCTGATTTTCAAACTCAATCAGTAAACCGATTTGTGGAACCGATACACACACCCAAACACATAATTGAGTAGAAATCAGATTAGGTAATCATTTGTGTGCCTAATTAAGTGGTGCAACAGGCCGATTGTTTGAGTTGATTGGGCTACACCACTTCAACTAAAATCAACTCATTAAGTAGCTGCCACATAGGTTCAACTCTTAGGGATTTACCAGGCACTCCACATTCTTTTAAGCTTCAAAGGAAAACATCTTCACCTGTGCTTTCAAAACCTGGTGTGCCAACAAAACTTGTTTGAAAATACCTAAAGTTGAATCCTAAAAGCTACTAAGCAAGATTTGAACCCTAAAATTCACCGCATAAAAAATAATCTTACTTGAAAATCACTGGTTGTGCACGCACACGCGCATCAATCAATCATTAAGGGCACAATCCAGATAAAGGGCCCATCACATTCCAAAGCACATTCAAACCTAACCATAAATAAAACAGAGTAGACGTTAGCCTTAAGGATTGGACTCGCTCTTCGGAGCCCAGAACGAGATTATTTTCGATTAGTCTATTTCTACTGGTCAATCTGATGTCTAGCTAGGGGAGCAAAATCAAACGATCGCGGCTAGGGGGTACACTAGGAACCAGAGGCGTAAGCTGAAGGAAGAACCTTCTCCCCAGTCCCTCCCTCTAACTGGTTGATTGAACGGACAGAAGTAGATCAAATCGTTTCTTTATCTCAAGACAGGTTCTAGGAGTCTGTAGGTCTTTAGGCTAGCCCACTTAAGGATATGTTTGATTGTTTGTATTACAGGGCACCTTTCTTCCTTTAGTCTATCATGAATCTTTCCACGTTTCATACGCATTTCCGCTCTTTCCCTCCTGTTATGACTTATCCTCAACATGACGATTATCCCGACTCGTACTGTAATTAACCATCTCCATGTTCGAGGTCAAACCTGGAACACCATAATTGTGATTTCTATTCTTCTTCAAGCCACATTGATTATAGATCGCAACCCTTTCATGGACAACCTAATATGATCTACAATCAAGAAAGATACACTAGTCCTTACACATCCTCTGAATACACTGCCTTTAGGCCACCACCACCTTTTGAATAATCCGAAATGACCTATTATCAGGAAGGGTATCACGAATCTCAATTCGTTAACTCCTTTGCACTGATCCCAAACCCACCTAAACTTGAACCAAGTCATTTGGTTCAGGTTAACCAGGTTCAAGATAAGGTTTTGGCTAACTTGAGGAATACTATACAATCTTTAGAAGTTCAGCCAATACCTTGCACTAAAGAATTGTAGCCCCTGATTGAAATGATTGATGATCTAAACAAGTATTTGTTGGATTGGCTCTAGGATGTTAAGGATAAGAACCCGGGTGAGTTTTTACTTGGGAAGTTAGTGAAATTGAGAATGAGATTTGTGGTTGCTTTAGTTCAATCATGGGATGATTCCTTGGATGAACCCCTTTAGGAGAGCCAATGTCAGAACCCGCTCAGGCACCTGTTGGGGGGGACACATGTTACGAGGTTGACCAAATTGATTTAGAGCAACCAATTAAGGATGATCTGATTTCATCACCTGAGATCCTTGAGCCAGGGTATGAGGAAACATATGTTTGCATGGACCAAAAAGTGATGGATGATTTTGGGACATACATTAATACAGATTTAGATTTCTTTGAGTCTGAGGGTGAAGAATCAATTTGCGAAGTCTCACGTGAGTTTACAGAACACGATTTCTGTGAGACAACTGGGCTTGAGGAATCCGATAGATCATATGATGGCCCAATAACTAAGGAAACTAATCTTATTGGGGCTCACATGACAGATTCAGAATTGCATTTTATGAAGGATTCAATTCAATGTCCCGATTGTCAGTTACACCCCACTGAGCTTACTGACTATTCTGTTTTTGAGATAATTAAACCCAAGTCAATTTTTATTCAGTCACATCTTTTAGGCTTGAAAATTTCAGATGGGGTGATTGATATGCAAGAGGTCCCGGAATTTGACATTTTGAATAAGGAGGATAGAAGCTAGGAAATTTTGATTTGAGAAGTAAACTCCAGAGGAAGTAGAAGACCTAGTCTAAGGATTCCAATTAAGCTGAAACCATCCAACCAGGACCCTTACGACATTTGTTCTAAGGATGACCAACCCAAGCACACATTCATGATTATCCTTTTGAGCTTGATTTCTTTGTAACCCGACTTTTTGGTCATGGGTTGCATCCTCATAAATTGTAGGCCCGACCCCGCTCGCATATTGATCTCAGGTTCTGGGTAATTTTTATCCAGAACCGTAGATATTCTCGACCATGGGGTATGGGTCTGCATCACAATCTGGTCCACATCTGTGGACATCTGCTGGCAGGTCGTAGGTTGCATCTTTTTATTCTGATTCTGACCTGCACCTGTGAATTCTTTATTTCTCTTCTTTGTATAGTATGCCTAGCTGAAGGCACTAAATTCAGCACGTATACAGTTTCTGTTTATCTCGGAGCGGACCCGTTATTCATGCAATTCAGGTGCTTTCTACTCTACTCCACTCTATTTCATGTCTTTATAATACAATGAGGACATTGCATTAGATAGGCATGGGGAGGTGGATATTCATCTCTGAATTACTTCGTTATCTTCGTAGATTCATTTTATTTATTTTTATTTATACAAAAAAAAATTACGGAATTAGGAAAGAGAACTTGGGCTTTAGAAAATTTTCAATCTTAGGAAATAAAATTGTATGATGTGAATACGAAGACCCGTCAGGTCTTTGGACTTAATCAGCCTGGGTATCCACTAAAATGTGGATTTGATTATCGAGTCCTCACTATCTTAAATTCTATTTTAATTTGATTAAATAAGTTTGGGTGATAAGTACATGACTTATCAACCCGCCCTCTGATTTGAGGGAACTTTAAGTCTAAGCATCTACACACTATTCGTCATTGACTTGTTTGACAGTTTTATTGGAAATTGGGTAGCTAATGAACCTTCTAGGGTGATATGGCTGGCAAGTTATCGTGGGTAATAGCTCATAGGTAGGTTGTCCAGAGCCCAGTCACTGGACCACTCTCTTCTTGCTGCCTTTAGGTAAATCTTAGACTAGGGAAGCCACCTACTTAAAAAGAAAAAGAAAGTCAAAAAGAAAAGAAAAAGAAAAAATGAAAAAGGAGAAAAGACAGAAAAAGAAACAAAAGAAATAAGCCACACTTCGTCGCATGAGTATGGCTGGCAAGTTGTCGGTGGTAACAGTTCATCGACCAGTTATCCAGAACCCAGCTCAAGAAATGAACTAAAAATTCCCAAAACACTTAGGAAGAAGCGAAGAAGTAGAATAAGCCGGGGAGATATACACTGGATTCATCCTTGTGTTGACCCCATAAAAAAGTAAAAGTAGGGAGAAAGCTACCGGTTATATAGATACACCTTCAAGCAGATTTCTTTCTAAGGTCACCTAGGGGCGTAGAAACTCGAAGTCCGTTCTGATTGCTGATCAATGGGTCTATCACTTTCACAAAAAGATGCTTAGAACTTAGGGTTCTTATCAAGTCTTGGGCGGGTTGAGTGGCTGTAGAAAGCTACTTTGTAACCCTAAACTCAAAAATAAAAATAAAAAAATACAAAAGAAGAGAAAGAGAAAAAGAGATCCCTCTTTGAATAAAGGCGAGAACTTGAGGCGATCTGCATTTTGGTAGATACCCAGGTGTTGTTGTGTCTCTGTAGTTTAGGTCCTAGTTGAAATCCTTTAGTGTTGAAAATAACTATTGGCCAAGAAATCTGACTAAATTTTCTTATAAATAGCATATAGTTTTGCTAGGGACTACCAAAAGATAGGCATGGGGGTGTGATGTAAACATGTTTATATCACATAAACTGTCTATTTACACGTGTTCTTAAGCATTGAATTGCATCACATACTATAAATATTGCATAACATGCATCATCTTGCATTTAGGTTAGTCTGAATAAAATGTAGGTTAATTGTCTCCTTTTATGGCCAGGGACAGTGCAACTTGTTAATCAGGGCCTTGGATCGAAGATCCAACTATACAGATCTAATTAGGGCGACGATTGGAGTTCAATGACTCCAAGATCGCCTTGATCGGACATCCGTAGCACCAGATAGAGACTGAGGAACCCTAAAGATCAAGGGCCAAGATGGTGTTAATCCTCACCTCAGACAACAAATCCGACCGCACTGATGGGCTCGGATTGACGATCATAGCCTAACGGTGCGAAAATCAATCCAATCCGACACCTGTGGCATCATCTACAACACTCAAAAGATGGACGACTTAGATGGTGCCATGTGGTGCCATCATAGCCACCTAGCACTAGCCGCAGCTCTTCTCTTCTTCAACTACTTGACGCATCTACGCCGTTGGATGCTCATCCAACGACCGATCGCATGCACGCACAAAATCGTCAACGCGCCTCAATTACACGCGTAGCGCAGTGGTTAAGGCACTACGAAGGCGAGAGGCGCGGGTTCGAGTCGCAAGCGCAACGCCTCTCCTCGCATGTGGGCATGCTATCACAGTCGTGCGATGGGCATCTAGCGGCGTGGATTAGCTGATAGTGCCCACGCGCGATCAGACGCACAACACAAATGCCCGATCGCATGCAGGTGTGCGGCGCTGGCGAGGGCAGTTTAAGCCGTTCGATCTCTTGATCGAATGGCTGAGTGTGCGCGGTCGTGCGTAAGCGTTCAGGCAATGAAGGCAAGGGGGTGCGCACGTGTCGGCCACGTTCTCCCGAGTTAATGTTTTTAATGTTGTAATGACCAAAATGCCCCCACTCCTTGCAACTATAAAAGGAGACCACTACCATACGAATTTCTCATCCCTTCCTTCTCCTCTCTCCCTCTCCAAAGCTTAAGAGAAGCTTGTCTCACACTCGGGATGCTTCACAAGAGCTAAAACCAAGTTTTCACCCCCGTTCTGGAAGCGGATCCCGCGACTATGATGACGTGCTACTTCGTTCCCGTTCCTCCTGCTTCATCCTCCTTCCCTCTCTATTCCTCGTCTTCCAAGGGTTATCCCGTCTGGCTCGTCCTCCAAGCGATCGTCGTGGACGATAACTTCTATCTCCCAATCTTTTTACTGCTTTCTAGAGTAGAATTTTCTTGCTTTCTAGTTGTAATCATTTCTCGCTTTCTTAGTTGTAAAAACATTATGCAATATCAAGTGATTGTTCTCTCTCTCTCTCTCTTGTTGTCTATATTGCTTCCATTGTGATTATTTCACCCTTTAAACAAAAACAGAAAAATATAATTACGAATTTTGATCGACGTAACCTCCTTGTGTTCGACCCAGAATTTCTTTACAGATTTTTCGGTATAAATTTTATTTGTTGAACGGATTTCTTCGCGACTCGAACTACAATGACAGGTTTTCAAATCCAATTCTGATAGCGTAGTCATTCCGTCATTCAACAATGAACATCTTTCGCTACAATTTACATCAACCATTATTCAAGTCCCTTCGGTTAATTTTCTCAATTTCAAATTCCTTGTCTTACCCCTTGGCTTTGATTTTATACCTTCAGTAAACAAATAGTCAAAATAAAATTGTTATAAAGAATTAATATCAAAGAAAATTGATGTGAGAATTTACATACCATTAGACCTTGCTTGACTCTGCTCCTGAGATTAGCTCCGTGACTGACTCTATGGATGACTATTCTGCTAAGATTGTCCATATAACTAGATCTGAGGAGGGTCTACGAGCTGAGATGGTGCCTGCTGTTGGGATCAACTCTGGGGAGGCTGTAGGACTGAGATGGTGCTTGCTGATGAGATCAACTCTGGGGAGGGTGTAGGGGCCGAGCTGGTGTCCGCTGCTGGGACTGGCTCTAGGGAGGGTGTAAGGGCTGAGTTGGTGTCCGCTGCTCGGATTGGCTTTGGGGAGGGTGTAGGGGCAAAGCTGGTGTCTGCTGTTGGGACTGGCTCTGGGGAGGGTGTTGGGGCTGAGCTGGTGTCCGCTGTTAGGACTGGCTCTGGGGAGGGTGTAGGGGCTGAGCTAGTGTCCTCAGTTGGGACTGGCCCAGGGAGGGTGTAGGGGTTGAGCTGGTGTCCGCTGCTGGGACTAGCTCTGGGGAGGGTGTAGGGGCTGAGCTGGTGTCCACTGCTGGGACTAGCTCTAAGGAGGGTGTAGGAGCTAAGCACCTCTCCTGTTGGGACTGGCTCTGGGGAGGGTGTATGGGTTGAGATGGTGTCCACTGCTGGGACTAACTCTGGGGAGGGTGTAGGGGCTGAGCTGGTGTCCGCTGTAACGACCCGATTCCCGAGTCCCTACAAGACACGAGAACCGGACCGACTCGACTAATCCCAAGACCTAGTCGTCCAACGAGGAAGTAACCAAAAGAACAGTAAAATAAACCACATTCAACATGAAATATAACTAGCAGTAACAAAATACAACAGTAAGAAAAAGAACTACTACAGCATGTACCACCACAACAGTAGAAGAACATTTATAACATAACAAGAACTGCGAGTAAAGAAAAGTACAGAGAGTAACAAAAACTACTCACTACAGTGGAACAAAAAGGGCACAAAAGAATAGTGGTAACTCTACTGGACCCTACTCGGCCCAGCGTCCTCTGCAGCCGCTGACCCTGGCTGCTCAACACCTGGTCCTGAAAAGTAACGAGTGTAACACGTCAGCGAAACGCTGAGTAGAGTGGCAGCTAAACTAAAGAAGCAGTAAAGTGTACAGTAGCTGTTTTATTTTCTTTCTTCCTTTATTTACGTCTTTCTATTGTTTCACAATTTATCTATTTCTCAGATCCTTCACTTGATCTCGAATGTTCCTCGTGGGAACGATCTTGATTGCAGTCTTTTCCAAACAGTAGAAGTAACACGTGGTGCTCTCCTGGCCGGGAGAGTCCCCCGTGGTGATCCTACTCGCAGTCAACCACCCCAAGGTCACTGACAGACGTAACGGTGACTACGGCACGCGCGGTAAACGCAGGGGTAGCTAACCCGCACTGGCACGCGGTCAGTCGTTTCCGTTAACGGGTGAGCCCAAAGCACAGCACGGAACCAGTATAGGGCAGGGCCCTCTCAGTAACAGGGGTCCAACCCCTCCACAGTAACCAAACAGGGGCCTTGCCCCTCCACAGTCCGCGCACGCTCGCCTGACTACCCTGGTTTGCCCAGTGGGCCTAACAAGTCGGTGTAGGTGAGCTAGCAGAACCCCGGGGCCCGTGGGGTAGCTAGTACTCACCCTACACTAGTAGCTCTCCTCGGTACTGCGTACACGAGGGCCAGCAAGTTGATACAAAGTGGCCAGACCTAACCCCAGGTCCCTGGGGCGGCTGGCTCCGCTCTGCACTAAACAGGGGGACAGTCGCTCTCCTTGGTACTCTGTACTCAAGGGCCAGCTCACTTCCCCAATTCTATTCCATTCACTTTCCAGGAGTTCTACTCCTAATTCCCCGTAGGGTTCCAGCTCTTTTAACTCAGCACATTCAGGTTTCACCTTTCCAGTTTCACGTTCATACAACCCATGTTCTCAATCATGTTCATTTATTCATAACAGGCAGCTGTTAAACCAATTTACAGGCAGCTATTATTTCCTTTCCACATTTTCCAAGACTACAATATGTATATTCATTTCACTAGTTTTTCAGTCCTAGGATTCATGCCGTACCCTAGGATCTATCATTCAATCTAGTTTTCCGGCCCTAGGATTCATGCAATACCCTAGGATCTATCATTCAATCTGGTTTCTCATTCCTAGGATTCATGTAATGCCCTAGGTTCTGTTAATTGTTCCATAATTGTAACAAATTATGTTAATAATTTCTAAAGCCACTCTACCAGCTACAAAGGAAGTAATCGGGGCGTGGTCGGAAATCCCGCGGGCCTCCGCAACCCCCGAGACTGCAATGGAACGGGGTCCTAACACAAGGATCAAACACAAGGAGTTTCTCAGAATAGTATATAATTACTGTAAATGGGTAGAGGATTTTATCCCGAAAAGAACGCAACTCGAAACGTCGAAAATGGACTCCGAACGGGCCCTAAATGGGTTGGAAACGACGAAACAATCCAAAATCATACGTCTGGAACCTCTTCCAGACGTCTTAAAAAGTGGTTCAGAGGATACCTTCGCTCTGTGTAGTCTCTCAGACGTCCAGAAGCCTGCGGGGGCGTCTGGCCTAGTTCCTAGACGTCCGATGGTCACCCCGGACGTGTGGAAGTCCTTCCAGTCGTCTGGCACTGCGGCCAGACATTTGATTCGCGTTGGATGCGAATCTCAGAACCTGCACGTACCCACTCCTCGTGCTCAGTACGGACGGTCGCAGAAAAGGAAGGAGGACGAAAATAACTTACTTGCCAGACATCTGAACAGTCCTCCAGACGTCTTCACCGTCGTCTGGTTGGAAACCCAGACGTCTGATTCTGGAAAAATTTCCAGAATCAGAGCTTGACTCGCCCTCCGCCCGCGACGCTCGGCCGCGCCGCGCCTCGTTCGTCTGCTGCTCGAGCTACAACAGCCCTCCAGCGACGCTCCACGCCAGCGGCTCCCCCGCCGGCCGGCTCTAGCTGCCCCGGCGAGCTCGAGCCCTCACGGCCGAGCGTCTCCTCCCTCGCGCGACACCTCCTCCCGCGACTCGCCGCGGCTGCCGCTGCCGCCGCTCGCTCGCGCTCGCACTCGCACTCCGGCTGGAAGAGGAAGAAGGGAGCGGAGGAGATGAGAGTGAGGGAGAGGGCGAGGGCTCTTTTTAAAGCCGCACGGGGAGAGAGAGAGAGAGCAGCACCTGCGGAGGTGCGAGGGGAAAAAGAGCATCTGCTGGTCTACGCGGGCAGGCGCGCAGACGAAATCCACCGTGCCGCGGAAAATAAATCCCAGACGTCTGGAAGGGGTTCTAGACGTCTGGTCAGACGTCTGGGCTAGCTCCCAGACATCTTAAATGACGTTTTGAAGCTGCGTTCGTAACAATATAACAAACTCAAAGGAAGTTTCGTCCCCGAAACTTGCGCTAACTAGGGTGCGGGAAAAGACGTCATATATAAAAGCATAACAAACTCAAAGAGGATTGAAGCTGGTCCGAAAGACGTACCCGCGATGAGCTTCGGGTACCTCTCCCGCGTTGCCGCCTCAAGCTCCCAGGTAGCCTCCTCATACCGCTGGCTCCTCCACAGAACCTTCACTAGGGGTACTTGCTTTCGTCTCAAACTGTGGATGGCTCGGTCAAGAATTTGCATTGGCCGCTCGGGGTAGGTCAGGTCGTCGCCCACCTCGACGCTCTCGTGACTCAATACGTGACTGGGATCGGCTACGTACTTCCGGAGGTTGGACACGTGGAACACGTCGTGCACACTAGAAAGCTGGGGAGGGAGGGCAAGCCTGTAAGAAATGGGTCCAACCTGCTCTAGGACCTCAAAGGGCCCCACAAACCTCGGCGCGAGCTTCCCTCTCACCCCAAACCGCTGCAGGCCCTTCATGGGCGAAACACGAAGAAAGACGTTATCCCCAACCTCGAACTGCACCTCTCTGCGTTTCCGATCCGCGTAGCTCTTCTGTCTGCTCCTGACAGTGCGGAGTCGCCTGTGGATCTACTCGACTACCTCCTGACTCTGCCGGATCAACCTGGGGCCAACCTCCCACTTGGTCCCCACCTCAACCCAACTCAATGGTGCCGTACACCTCCGTCCGTACAAAGCCTCGTAGGGAGCCATGCCGATGCTCGAGTGATAGCTGTTGTTGTATGCAAACTCCGCTAGGGGTAGGTGCTCCTCCCAAGAGTCCCTCCAGTCCAGTACACATGCATGCAAAAGGTCCTCAAGTGTCTGTATCGTGCGCTCAGACTACCCGTCCGTCTGGGGGTGGTAAGCTGTACTAAACCTCAACCGTGTCCCCAGGGCCTACTGAAACTCAGCCTAAAACTGGGACGTAATGCGGGTATCCCGGTCGGATACGATCTCCCACGGAACTCCGTGTAGTCGTACCACGTCACGGATATACCTCTCTACCAACTGTACTGGTCCAAAAGTGACTCGGATCGGCAAAAATCTTGCCGTCTTCGTCAGTCTATCCACAATTACCCAGACTGCGTCGTGTCCTCGTTGGGTAACAGGTAAACCCACCACCAAGTCCATGGTGATGCTCTCCCACTTCCACTTTGGCACTAGAAGCGGCTGTAGCGGCCCTGCAGGCCTCTGATGCTCGGCTTTCACCTGCTGACACACTAAGCACTGCTGCACGAATTCACCCACATCCCGCTTCATCCCCCTCCACCAAAACTCACGTCTCAAGTCATGGTACATCTTTGTGTTTCCGGGATGTATGGTGAATCTGGAACCGTGTGCCTCAGTCAGGAGCTCTCTCAACAGTTCCCCATCCCTGGGAACGCACAACCGTTTCCTCAGGCGTAGCACCTGGTCTGTGAAAGAGAAATCCCTTGGGTCTCCTGACAGTACTCTGTCGCGCAAGGACTGCAAGTACGGATCAGCCATATGTCCTGTGATGATGCGGTCTATCAGCTCTGGCCTAGTCTGTCGTGTCACAGTCACTACCCCACAGTGCCCCCGTAACTCCAGGGGTCGCCAACTGCCCACCTTCTCCAAGAGGCTCCGACTCTGTAACTGTAAGCTGGCCAAGTGTGCGGACGCCTTCCAGCTCAAGGCATCAGCCACCACATTGGCCTTGCCCGAGTGATAGGAAATGCTGCAGTCGTAGTCCTTCAGGAGCTCCAACCAACGTCTTTGTCTCATGTTGAGCTCCTTCTGATCAAAAAGGTATCTGAGGCTCTTGTGATCTGTGAAAATCTCGAAGGTCTCATCGTACAAGTAGTGCCTCCAGGTCTTCAGCGCGAAGACGACAGCTGCCAACTCCAGGTCGTGGGTAGGGTAGGTATGCTCATGGGGCTTCAGTTGTCGCGAAGCGTAAGCGACAACGTGACCCCTCTGCATGAGCACACCTCCTAACCCCTGCAAGGAGGCGTCCGTGTACACAACGAACTCGCCACTACTGTCAGGGATGGTGAGCACGGGAGTCGAGGTCAACCTCTCCTTCAGCTCTTGAAAACACGCCTCACAGGCGTCTGTCCAAGTGAAGGGCATGTCTTTCCGGGTCAACTGTGTCATAGGACGCGCGATCTGTGAAAAACCTCTGATGAATTGCCTGTAGTAGCCTGCCAGTCCCAGGAAACTACGAATCTCAGTGACTGAACGCGGTCTCTCCCACCTGAGCACTGCCTCAACCTTGGCTGGGTCCACCGCCAAGCCATCTCCAGAGATCACATGACCTAAGAAGGTCACCTCCCTGATGAGAACCTCATCATGAGCCATAACTAGCTCATTTTGACCTAATACAGAGAATAAAAGCTCCTACATAACCTTAGAAAGGCTTGGCTCAGAGAGATTCTGAGTTTGCAAAGAAAACATAAACTGAGGGGTAAAAATGCAATTTCACCAATCCGATCGGAAAATAGGGTAACTCAGGGCCCAAACATAGGTCAAAACAATCTAATAAGAAGAAAAGTGGGATGAGATGACTCAATAAGGGCTACAGCACCCCAAAGAATTAAATGACAGCTTGTAACCTTAAAAACAAATCCACTTCAATTCACGTGGTTCGAGGCAAGGTAAAAATCAACTAAATCCTCTAAAATTCATATAAAAATAATCTCTAGGGTTTAGGACTTTCAATTTGGCCTTAGGAACCCATTTTGACCTACATTGAGAACCATGCCCAATTAACAACTTAATTTGGGTTTTTAAGTAAATTGACCAGTCAAACAAGGTTTAAGCTAGAAATAAAATTCACCATCAGAATCCTTGGGTCCTAATTAGTCATGCATAAAAACTTGGACCTAAGAAGAAACCTTCTTGACCAACTTTACACTTTGGTCCTCATATATTTACTTTTTGGCCCTCAACTTTTGAACCCTCGCATTTTGGCCCCTAACTCTCCTTCATTCTTTGCGTTTAGGTCCCTCCTGCAAAACCTGCGCAGCACCATGCTCCGGCGACCTTGCGCGGATCATGGCGCCGCGCAGGGTGAGGGAGGGGCCCTAGCAAGTCAATGGGGGGTACCCTACGTCGTCAGCCACCGCAGGGACACCCCCCTGGGTACTGCGACCACCCATACCGCCCGTGCGAATGCACGGACGGTATGGGTCTCCTTCCTCCGGCGTCCTCCGGCGAGGGAGACACGTCGTCTCCCTCCGCCCTCCTCTCTGATTCCGCCCCTATAAATACCCCCGTCGCTCCGCCGTTCTTGGCAGCTCGGATCTGACGGAGACACCCCCCCAAATTCCTCCCTTCCCACTCCGACAGATGCCCCCTTGCTCCGGCGGCCATCTCCTCCTCCTCCTCGTCGCCCTGCCGCACTACCAGCAGCAGGGTTACCTTCCCTCGATCCTTCCGCGTCACGCCGCACCCAGCTGGCGCCTCTCCGGTCCCTTCCTCGCCGCCGCCACTTCCTCTGGGCAATTTCTTCTCCGACGACAGTCGATACGACTGTCGCCTGCGCCAACCCCTCCTCGTCCAGCTTAGCAGGTAGAACTTCTCTTCTTCCTCCCCTCTTTCTTTTCCATACTGAAACCCTTACTGTCGGCCCCGATTTCCCACCGATCACCCTCACCTTCTCCACCTCCGGCCAAACTCCGGTGAACCGCTCCCATCGCTCCAGCACCCCACACGGCTCGCCGACCTGTGCATAACCTCCACCTCGTCACCCTGATCCTCTTCCACCCCTCCTCTTCCCACCAAAGGCCCTTTGCAGATCCACCAAACACACCCACTTCTCCGCCCGCAGTTTGACCTAGGGCGATCCGTTGGCTCCACCATGCCCACTGCAAACCATCCGACCACCTTCGCCGTGCCACAGCGAAGGTCCCCCGCCTGTCTGATTAGGCCGAGAGGCCGTTCTTCTGTGACCAGGTGACTCGCCCGCCGTCGCCATTACTGAGCAGGCAGAGCTCCTTCGCCTGCAGGTGCAGGCACACCTTCGCCCAGGTTCGACTCTCAGGTTGCGCGGGGCGTCTCTGCGAAACGTCCCAGGCTCGCAGTTGTGGCGAAGGCCGCGCGTGAAGCCACGATCGCCCACTGCTCCCTCCGCGACGGGCGCTCAATTGGGGTGGGACATTTAGTCCCACCTCGGAACTTCTCAGAGGAGCGCGGACGCATAAAGGCAAAAGGTGCCTTATGCTGTCTGCCTCCTGACCACGGGGTGAGGTCCCTCTCACCCGACCCGGCCTCGTCCGTGACCACGCTCCGCGGACCTGGCCCGACCCGACTAAACTGACCTGCACTCCTCGCTCACCACCGCACGCCGGTGGGCCTGGACCCGGGCGCGACTCGTACCCGATTACCCGGTTGCTCTGGGAGAGCTGTCCTAAGAGCGAACTTTGAGAGAAAGAGACGCGCAGGGGAGAGGGGTAGAGTAGGTTTTGCCCTGACTCTGAACTCTTGAGCGTGCAGGCACAGGTGAAGAAGAAGGAAGCTCAGGGAGACACTGTAGCAACAAGAGGTTTAAGTCGTCTGATTTTCAAATCAGACGACGTCCTGAAGACAGGTGAAGGCAAAGAAGAAGGAAGGCGAGGCAGAGGAAAGAGAGGAACACAGAGCAGCCAAGTGAAGACTCTGCAGACATCAGAAGACAAAGAAGAAGAAGAAAAGAAGAGAGAAGGAGCAGCCAAGTGAAGAAACAGAAAGCAGAAGAAGAAGAGCACGGGAGGCAGATCTGAAGCAAGAAAAGAAGAAACAAAGAAAATAAAAAGAAGAAAACGATAGGATCGTCCAACCAAGAAATAGAGGAAGCAAGAAAAGAAGAAGAAGAAGAACAGGAAGAACAAAAACCAAAGACAGAGAAAGAAGAGAAGAAGAAGAAGTCAAACTTTCATCTCTCTCTCTCTCTCTATTTTTGTAATAAAACATGTATATCTCTAGAATACGACTTGCTCCCTGAGTTCGACCTCGGGAGAACTGTATTTTCCGAGTAACAAATATTAGCAAATGATGGCAATAACTATCTGTACTACAACGACTTAAGAAAAGCTAGTTGCTGCCACCGTTCCGCCATTCCCACAACCAGAACTCGCATTTGCTGTATTTGGCGTATAGCCTATGTCGTCTCAGTGTGTCCAGAACCATCCGTAAGTGCTGTCCGTGCTGCGTTTGATCTCGAGAATAGATGAGT
Organism: Thalassia testudinum; assembly: GCA_037157565.1. Lineage (NCBI taxonomy): Eukaryota > Viridiplantae > Streptophyta > Magnoliopsida > Alismatales > Hydrocharitaceae > Thalassia > Thalassia testudinum. The sequence goes on along the minus strand of JAZHRO010000010.1, from coordinate 9,048,485 downwards.
ACATCATCAATGAATACCACCACGAACTGGTCCAAGTACAGTCTAAACACCCGGTTCATTAGGTCCATGAAAGCAGCAGGGGCATTGGTCAGCCCAAACGGCATGACCAAAAACTCGTAATGTCCGTACCGGGTGCGGAAAGCTGTCTTGGAGACGTCTGCCTCCCTGATCCTCAACTAGTGGTATCCAGACCTCAATTCGATCTTGGAGAACACCGTGGCACCCCGCAACTGGTCAAACAAGTCGTTGATCCTCGGCAGTGGATATCTGTTCTTGATGGTGACCCTATTCAGCTGTCGGTAGTCCACACAAAGGCGTAGGGTACCATCCTTCTTCTTCACAAACAGTACCGGGGCTCCCCAGGGAGACGCACTGGGCCTCACGAAACCCTTTTCCAAAAGGTCCTGCAACTGGGACTTGAGCTCTCGTAGCTCAAGCGGTGCCATCCTGTATGGCGCGGTGGAGATGGGGCTGGTCCCTGGTACTAGTGAGATCTCAAACTCGATCTCACGCTCGGGCGGTAGTCTTGGTAACTCGTCTGGGAACACGTCAGGGTACTCTCTGACCACCGGGATGCTCTGGAAGTCTGCCACAGGGCTGGGCTCTGCCACCACACAAGCTAGGAAGCCCTCACACCCCTGGCTCAAAAGTCTCGCCGCCCGAAGTGCCAAAATGCACCTGAAGCCTCCGTCCACTGGCTGTCCGTGAAACTCGAAAGAAGGCAACTCCGGCATGGACAAGACAATCTTCCTCTCAAAACAGTCTACCAAGGTGTGGTAAGCGGACAGCTAGTCCATCCCCAGAATTACGCCAAAGTCCTCCATCTGTATCATAATCAGGTCAGCTGGCAAGCTATGTCCCCCGACACTGACCTCGCAATCCGTGTACACCTCCTCAGCTACAAACAGCTGTCCACTCGGACCTCTGATTACGAATGGATTCTCTAACAGCGTATAGTCCTGGCCCAAACTAACTGCGAAACTGGCTGCGACAAACGAGTGCGTAGCGCCGGAATCGAAAAGTGTGTAAACGAGTCTGCCTGAAACTGAAACCATACCTGCCACCACCGAGCCCAAAGCTCTGGCATCCCTGTGTGTCAGGGCATTGATACGCCCCTCAGCTCTAGGTGTGGACGAAGCAGCCACACTCTGCGTCGGATGGGCAGGTGCTGGCCAGTACCCTCCTCGTGACTGCTGTCCTCCTCCTCGCACCTGGGAACCGCGGCCTCCTGCGCGCCCTCCAATTCTCTACGCGGGAAGTATCTGCTGACCTCCTGCCCTCGACGGGTAGTCCCTCCTGATGTGGCTCGGCTGGCCACACTAGTAACAGAGGGGAACCCGACTCCCGCCCTTAATGGGTCCCTGTTGTCGGCTGGGCGGGGGTCCTGTGCTGGCGACTAGCCTCTGTCGAGGCCCCCCAAAGGCCACGGATGGCCCTGCAAAACGTGACGGCTCTCCCGCAGACTCCACGTGCCTCCTCTCCCGCCGGCCCTGTGAAAGGTCTGGCTGAAAGGGCCTCTTCCGCGCGCCGTCAGTGTCTCGCACGGATGGGTTGGTCTCCTCGTAAGTCATGGCTACCTCCACCACCCTCGAAAACGTAGGCAGCTTCAGGGGTTTGACATACCCTCGAATCGCAGGCCGGAGCCCCTCGGTGAACCTCCAAAGGCGCTCCTCCTCAGTGGCTACCGTTGTCGCTGCAAAGCGGGACAGCTCCAGGAAACGCGTGCGGTACGCGCTCACGGTCATCGTCCCTTGGCGGAGAGTGTGGAACTCCCTCCTCCTCTAGTCCTGCCACGTCTGGGGAAAGTACTGCTCGCAGAAGAGGGCGACGAACCGATCCCAGGTTGGCTCGTCCCTCTCCTGTCCCCGGACCGCCCTCCACCACCTGTGTGCCACACTCTCCAGCTGGTACGTGGCAAAGGCCATGCGGCACTCCACCGGGGGGCGAAGGGTGTCGAAAATCTTCTCCAGCTGCTCGAGCCAGTCCTTTTCCTCGGTCGGGTCCTCATCTCCCTTGAAGGAGGGGGGCTTCAGCTTCCGGAACTGTCCGAAGAGCTCGGAGTGGCGTTGCAGTGGGGATGCTGGTGCACCTCCAGGCAAAGGTGCCTCGTGCACAGAAGTGTCGGAGGAAGGTGGGGGCGGCGGCTGCCCATCCCCTCCCCCATGTCCAGTGTCGCGTCCGTCGGGTGGTCCCACAGAGGAGTCCCCCCTCCACAGCCCCAGGGGGAGGCGCTCGGGGCTACGACCTGATTCCCGAGTCCCTACGAGACACAAGAACCGGACCGACTCGACTAATCCCAAGACCTAGTCGTCCAACGAGGAAGTAACCAAAAGAACAGTAAAATAAACCACATTCAACATGAAATATAACTAGCAGTAACAAAATACAGCAGTAAGAAAAAGAACTACTACAGCATGTACCACCACAACAGTAGAACAACATTTATAACATAACAAGAACTGCGAGTAAAGAAAAGTACAGAGAGTAACAAAAACTACTCACTACAGTGGAACAAAAATGGCACAAAAGAACAGTGGTAACTCTACTGGACCCTACTCGGCCCAGCATCCTCTGCAGCCGCTGACCCTGGCTGCTCAACACCTGATCCTGAAAAGTAACGAGTGTAACACGTCAGCGAAACGCTGAGTAGAGTGGCAGCTAAACTAAAGAAGCAGTAAAGTGTACAGTAGCTGTTTTATTTTCTTTCTTCCTTTATTTACGTCTTTCTATTGTTTCACAATTTATCTATTTCTCAGATCCTTCACTTGATCTCGAATGTTCCTCGTGGGAACGATCTTGATTGCAGTCTTTTCCAAACAGTAGAAGTAACACGTGGTGCTCTCCTGGCCGGGAGAGTCCCCCGTGGTGATCCTACTCTCAGTCAACCACCCCAAGGTCACTGACAGACATAACGGTGACTACGGCACGCGCGGTAAACGTACGGGTAGCTAACCCGCACTGGGACGCGGTCAGTCATTTCCGTTAACGGGTGAGCCCAAAGCACAGCACGGAACCAGTATAGGGCAGAGCCCTCTCAGTAACAGGGGTCCAACCCCTCCACAGTAACCAAACAGGGGCCTTGCCCCTCCACAGTCCGCGCACCCTCGCCTGACTACCCTGGTTTGCCCAGTGGGCCTAACAAGTCGGTGTAGGTGAGCTAGCAGAACCCCGGGGCCCGTGGGGTAGCTAGTACTCGCCCTACACTAGTAGCTCTCCTCGGTACTGCATACACGAGGGCCAACAAGTTGGTACAAAGTGGCCAGACCTAACCCCGGGTCCCTGGGGCGGCTAGCTCCGCTCTGCACTAAACAGGGGGACAGTCGCTCTCCTTGGTACTCCGTACTCAAGGGCCAGCTCACTTCCCCAATTCTATTCCATTCACTTTCCAGGAGTTCTACTCCTAATTCCCCGTAGGGTTCCAACTCTTTTAACTCAGCACATTCAGGTTTCACCTTTCCAGTTTCACGTTCATACAACCCATGTTCTCAATCATGTTCATTTATTCATAACAGGCAGTTGTTAAACCAATTTACAGGCAGCTATTATTTCCTTTTCACATTTTCCAAGACTGCAATATGTATATTCATTTCACTAGTTTTCCAGTCCTAGGATTCATGCCGTACCCTAGGATCTATCATTCAATCTAGTTTTCCGGCCCTAGGATTCATGCAATACCCTAGGATCTATCATTCAATCTGGTTTCTCATTCCTAGGATTCATGCAATGCCCTAGGTTCTATTAATTGTTCCATAATTGTAACAAATTATGTTAATAATTTCTAAAGCCACTCTACCAGCTACAAAGGAAGTATGGGGGCGTGGTCGGAAATCCCACGCACCTCCGCAACCCTTGAGACTGCAATGGAACGGGGTCCTAACACAAGGATCAAACACAAGGAGTTTCTCAGAACAGTATATAATTACTGTAAACGGGTAGAGGATTTTATCCCGAAAAGAACGCAACTCGAAACGCCGAAAACGGACTTCGAACGGGCCCTAAACGGGTCGAAAACGACGAAACAGTCCAAAATCAGACGTCTGGAACCTCTTCCAGACGTCTTAAAAAGTGGTTCAGAGGATACCTTCACTCTGTGTAGTCTCTCAGACGTCCAGAAGCCTGCGGGGGCATCTGGCCTAGTTCCCAGACGTCCGATGGTCACCCCGGACGTCTGGAAGTCCTTCCAGTCGTCTGGCACTGCGGCCAGACATCTGATTCGCGTTGGATGCGAATCTCAAAACCTGCACGTACCCACTCCTCGTGCTCAGTACGGGCGGTCGCCGAAAAGGAAGGAGGACGAAAATAACTTACTTACCAGATGTTTGGACAGTCCTCCAGACGTCTTCACTGTCGTCTGGTTGGAAACCCAGACGTCTGATTCTGGAAAAATTTCCAGAATCAGAGCTCGACTCGCCCTCCGCCCGCGACGCTCGGCCGCGCCGCGCCTCATTCGCCTGCTGCTCGAGCTACAGCAGCCCTCCAGCGACGCTCCACGCCCGCGGCTCCCCCGCCGGCCGGCTCTAGCTGCCCCGACGAGCTCGAGCCCTCACGGCCGAGCGTCTCCTCCCTCGCGCGACACCTCCTCCCGCGACTCGCCGCGGCTGCCGCTCGCTCGCGCTCGCACTCGCACTCCGGCTGGAAGAGGAAGAAGAAGGGAGTGGAGGAGATGAGAGTGAGGGAGAGGGCTCTTTTTAAAGCCGCACGGGGAGAGAGAGAGAGAGAGCAGTGCCTGCGGAGGTGAGAGGGGAAAAAGAGCATCTGCAGGTCTGCGCGCGCAGACGAAATCCATCGTGCCGCGGAAAATAAATCCCAGACGTCTGGAAGGGGTTCCAGACGTCTGGTCAGGCGTCTGGGCCAGCTCCCAGACGTCTTAAATGACGTTTTGAAGCTGCGTTCGTAACATCCGCTGCTGGGACTAGCTTTGGGGAGGGTGTAGGGGCTGAGTTGGTGTCGGTTGCTGGGTCTGGCTTTGGGAAAGGTGTAAGGGCTGAGCTGGCTCTTGGGTGGGTGTAGGGGCTAGGACTGGCTCAGGGGAGGGTCTAAGGGCTGAGGGTGTGTGTGCCTAGGCGGAAGCTAAGAGTGAGGCTGTGTGTTTTGTTGAGGTTTATACTGAGTCCTAGATTTTGTAAGAGTATGAGGTGGGATCATAGCATGTTGAGTATGAGATCGAAGTCGAGTATGAGGGAGTGGCGAAGTTTGAAGATTAGGCATGGGGAAGGCAACTGGAGTTGATTGTTATGCTGTGAGTGGGGTTGAGGATCATGTTGGGGCTCAGGCTAGGTGTCGATGCCACCCTCATGTCCTTCGACTTGGTCATCTGGCTTAAATGAAGCATCATCACTGCACATATCAAGACGACGCTTTTTGTATGCCATCAACTTCTGAGGTGCCATCTGCAGATGAAAAATAAATTATTAATTAAAAAAATACAATAGAAAATTTACTATGGAATATGACCAACTTAGTTACTCCAACTTGATGCCACTTTGTAGAAAATTTCACTTGATTATTCCAATAGAATAATTTCAGTTTGATTATACTTCATGCCACTATGTATAGAAAGCGCAAATTTGAAAATAGAAAGCTTAGTCTTATATGATACATTCAAAAAAAAAATCATAACTTTGGTTACATGAAATAAGAGAGGAGCTATAAATTATAAAAAGATGATATCATACTTTTTATATAGTCAACTGTAACGAAAGAAGTATGCCAAAGCAAGTAAAAGATCAACCCAGTACGATAAGAAAACCTGCAATGGATAAAATATATGGAAAAATTTTTAAGAATGAAATAGTTAAACTCTACAAAATAGCTTAATTGAAAACGTTTACCTCAAATATCAATATCCATTGCACCATGACCTATTCCTCCATCTTGTAGCAAATCTTGGTATGCTTCAGAATCAAAGTCGAGATCCTTATCATGTTGTATATCATAATAATCATGTAGCATTGTTCTTATTGGTATTATCCAGCCATTTCTACTATTATCAGGCATGTAAAAAACTTGTTCAACTTGACAAGCTAATGTAAACGGTTTAGATGCTTGAAGAATTATACGATCCTTATTCAAACGTATGAAACCAGTTTCTTTGTCAACTTTAACACCATATTTGCTGTTAAAAATATCAAATCAGTCACACTTAAATAAGACAACTCGACGATCATGACTATAGCTGACTTCCACAATCTCTTTGATTTTCCCATAGTAACTATCACAACCAGTTTGTATGCCATCACATTTCACAATAACGCCTGAATGTTATGTAGCCTTCACATCATCAACTGATTGCACTCTAAATCTGAACCCATTTATTATATATCCAGAGTGATAATGTGCATGACTTAAAAGTATGTTCATCATTACATCAAAATCTTTTATCCATTGCGGATCATTGTTTTGTTTCATTTCTTGCACACCAATTCCAAACCAATCAATGAAGTCTTCACATCTGGAAATGTGCGAAGATTGTTGAAATTCATCGTAAAAATACAGAATGTGCTTTAATATATATATGAGTTAATCGTCGATCATGTTCAGACATTAGTTTAAATTCCATTTGTATGATTGGCCTTCCTTGAATATCAAATACAGAAAAAAAATCTTCCACATTTTCACTATTTTGTCTATCATCATTCCTTTCCAATTGATTGAATCGATTATTTGGACCATCCATATACATCGTACAAAAGTTGATGCATTCTTCTACACGATACCCTTCAACAATTGAACCTTCTGGCTTAACCTTATTGAAGACGTAGTCTTTCAATATTTTCAAGAAGCACTCAACTGGATACATCCACCTATATTGAACTGGTCCAGCAATCCTTGCCTCATTTGCTAGGTGGAGAATAAGATGTACCATGACATCGAAAAATGCAGGAGGAAAAATTTGCTCCATCATGCATAGTGTGATCACAATTTGCTTGTCCTAATAGTCTATTAGTTGAGAATCCAATGTCTTTGAACATATAACCTTGAAGAATCGGCTTATCTCCGCCATAGAGTCAACCACTGGTTGAGGAAGCACTCCACGGATTGCTAATGGAAATAAGATCTGCATGTAAACAAGGCAATCATGACTCTTTAACCCACTTACCTTCTTCAATGCTTCATTTACACATGTAGAAAGTTGTGACGAGAATCCATCTGGAACCTTGATATTTTTTAGAAAAGATAATATCTTCAGTCGTTGATCATACTTCAAAGTATATAATCCTAAGAAAAGTCATAATTGCCATCATATTTATGATTTACGTGCAACTCAAGACAAATGCCCAACATTTTCAAATTATTATAAGTCTTCAACATGTCTTTTGGACTATCTGTTAAGTTTAGCATATCTAAAATATTATCCATAACATTCTTCTCGATATGCATTACATCAAGATTGTGAAGAATTGTGAGATCTTGCTAATAAGGGAGCTCCATGAAGAATATGCTTTTCTTTTTAAATCCAGAATTACATAAGTCTTTAAGATCTTTCTGAAACAGATGACCCAATCGGATATTACCAATCTGTTGTAACTTCTCCATTATCTTGTATCCTGACAACCTGATTGTATCTGTTCTTAAAATTTTTTTTAGATTTTTGGATGAATAGTGGCATGGTTTACCATCAAATTTATCTTTAAACTTAGATTGTTGCCATCTATGTTCAATTGGTAGGAATCTACGATGCCCTAAATAACACAATTTATTGCTTTTCGGTAAACACAAGTAATGAGTATCATCCATACATATAAGACATGCCAACTTGCCTTTAGTGCTCCAACCAGATAAATTTGCATAAGCTGGGAAATCATTAATAGTCCACAACAATTCTACATGCATCTTAAAAAATTATTTTCTAGCTGCATCATATGTTTCAACCCCATTATACCATAGTACTTTCAACTTGTCGATGAGTGATTGCATGTAAACATCGATTGTATTTCCTGGTGCCTTCTTCCCAGGGATGAGAAGCATTAGCATCATAACGAAGATCTCATATACATCCATTGCGGCAAATTATATGTAAATATCACCACTGGCCATATTGAATATGACAGATGCATATTTTTGAAAGGATTGAATCCATCACTTGCAAGATCAAGCCTAACATTACGTGTTTCCTTTACAAATAGAGCATGTTTGTTATCAAATGCAGCCCACTCGTCAGAATCTGTCGGATGACGCATAAGTCCATCTCGTGATTTGTTATTATGATGCTATGCCATCCACTTTGCAGTATTACTCGACATGAAAAGACGTTGTACCCTAGGAATCAAAGGAAAGTAATGCAGTACCTTCCTTGATCATTTCTTCCCTCGTGCATTTGAACTGGTATTTTCTTCTTATCTTCCTTCTCCACATTGCAGGCAACTATTCAAGCATGCATTTTCTTTAGCGTACAACATACAATCATTCTTACAAGCATCGATCTTTTCATACTTCAAGCCAAGTATGTGAAACTGTTTCTTCGCATCATACCACAACTGAGGAAAATCTTTAGGATTATTTAACAACTCTTCTATGAACTTAAGGACATCAGACATTAACTTAGATATTGCCTTATTCATCACTTCAATTTGAAACATTTTCAAAAGAAATGACAACCTTGACATGGAATTAATTCCAGGAGTAATGGGTTCCTCTGCTGCCTTCAGTGCATCATAAAAATGATTACAATCTCCAAACATATTATCATTATCATGACTATCAGCAATTGCAGCCCTCATCTCGTCTAACATCTCTGCAACATTATCTCCTTCAATATCTTCAATGCGATTTTCAACATCATTATCAATAGAAGGATAAGCGATTTCTTCTCCATGCGAGGTCCAAACTGTGTAGTGAGGCCACCAACCAGTACAAATTAGATGCTCAAATACTGTGTTACAATAATACATAAATCCATTCAAACAACTTTTGCATGGACAACAAATTCTCTCGTAGAAGTCTCCTCTTCTATATTGCTTCCTATATTCATGGAATGCCTAGTCTAAGAATGAAATCACTCCGCTCTTATATCGAAAATAATCAGAAATCCTCAAACCAATCCAAGGTTTATCCATGGAAACCTATAATAAAATAAACTCACAAATAATGAAAGTAAGTTACATAAAGAAACATCAGATATTTAACACCTAAGTTGTGATCAAATTTAAGGTGCTTCTCCAGTATACCCCCAAGACTAACCTCAACTAGATTCTTTTAACACCCAATTTAAGATGCTTAAGAAACCTAGGTAAGTTTAGTTAGTATACCAGAGAAGAGCATAAAGATGTCACCGAGATTTCTCTAAACACAGATTACATGTAACAAGTAACACCTAAGTTGTGATCAAATCTTCAAGAACCCTCCTTCGTTCGAAACTTTACCGAATTGACGATCAAAACTTATGGCATATTATAAAGACAACACATCAAGCATGTATGTGAGATATACATACATTAACGTATTGTTCTTATGACATGATTATAAGTTTTGAATGACTAGGTATATTAATACAATTTTACCTACCCTTTCAACTTGTACCGTAAGGGTTATATTTCTTCTTGTTTGTCATCGAGTTCATCTAAGGTTGTGCAAGTGTGGATATCTACAAATTGCATAAATAAATACTAACAAAGAAAAGAACAGTAATAACATAAGTTAGATATTGTGTTATAAAAATTGACAAAATCCACAATCATAACAACCGCAATCCACAAAATCCTTCTCCCACAAAAAAAGGAGTTTTTCAGGAATCCCCATAAAAGTATTAAGTTAGAATCATATTGATTTTCAACTTTCTAGGCAACAAACAAGATAGTTATAGTTTCTAATGCTTCACTAATCAAGGAATAATGTTGACTATCTTTAGAAATTTTTGCAAAGAATAGCGATGATTATTGGCTAGGTACTACCAAGAATGGAATAAAAACGTATGAATACACAAACATGTATGAATCCCACACCCTTATAGAGAAATGAACTGCTGGTTTATAAACTTGTAAAAATATTGAACACACTAATCGCAACAACCTATCAGTTTTGGTGCATTCAAATTGAGTTTTGTCACTCATGGGGTTAAAGGACTTGTAAATGTAACAAATGATATATTATCTCTAATACATTTCTCTGAAGAATAGGAATACTGTAACGTGTCTTTTGATAGGCATATACATTTGAAGGTATATATGTCTTTTGTAATGTCCCCATATGCATATATGTAATTATCTTTGATGAAGATAGTAGCATTTAAATAGAAAACTTGGTGGAGGAAACAATATATTATAATATAAAAGTTAGGTAGTCATTTTTTAGTCAATTTTAAAGATCACTATAACCAAGTCTAGCATGTTTACAACTTTCATATATCAAAAGTAGTAAAATATTTTAGTTCTCTTTTCTATTAAGAATGACTAAATGACTCCTAGGTAGATATCACTCATCACTACTATTTCCATTGCCAAGGATGTACGTGAATCGGGAAAGATCTTTGAGTCCTTGACCCATCCTATTTAAGTCTATCTTGTGAGATTTGAATTATTTTAGGGATTGAATTATATTGTCAAATGAACTCACTCATAAATAAGCCCTTGTTTATAACTTAGAACCTTGGGCTCACCACTGCTTCGTGATGGTGAGAGCAAAGTAAGGGGAAAAATTACCATCTTGTCTCTCAAATGCACTGATTGAAACCTAAGTCCCTTTTACCAAAGTTAAGAATTCCCACTGGTTGACCTTTAACGTCAAGGGCAATTAAGAATATCTTGTTAGTCAATTTGAAGTAGATTCGATCAAGATCTACTTGTTAAAAGGACGATTATATGGATTCTTATTTAGAATAATATGGCAACTGGACCTAAATTAAAACATCAAAGATTGCTTAACCCTTTAAAGCGTAACACCTCCCATACCAGTTTGCCCATCCATGTTGGGCCACCAGTTTGCCTAACTCAACCTATCCTACTCAGCCTGGATAATGATGCTCCTCTCTTCCACCCTCTCTTCCCAACATTTATGATTCTATCGGGATAATATAAATGTAACAATAACATTCATAAACTTTCAAAAGTTCATGATGTACATTACGGAAAGAAAAAAAAGGAAACCAGTTGTTTTATTTTAATTGACCAAAAAAACACAACCAAATCAAGAAGTATTTGAATTGTATCAAATGATAGGATAAGTTTTTTAGAATAGTGGACACTTGGATCATATTTTGACCTTATAGGCAAGACCAATTTTTCACTTGCATCCAATACATGATTGCAAGACAGATACCCTCTCCCCACAGAATTTTAGATGTGTGGTCCAACGTAATGTATATCAAAAGATCCAAGTCAATTTGTCTTTTTTCTTCTGCTGTCAGATGCTCTTCCATAACCTTGTCGATGCGGCCAAAGGATGTTGCCTAGATCCAAGCTTGAAATTACATGAAGGGCCACACTTTAAAGGATCTAAGCTTGAAAATAAATACCAACCTCCCCAATTGGGTCCCTCAAATCTAAACTCAACTCTTATCGTATGCAGCAGCGAAAAAACTTAAAGCCCCACTTAATAAAGGTTTAAAGTTCAAAACTAGACAAACTTTAGAAAGATGTAGGGTTTAAAGTGAAGTATGTGATGGAATAGTAAACGATAGAAGTGATGATTAAATTCTTGTATTATTCTTTTTTTTTGTTTTCATTTGTATTACGAGTAGAGTAACGAAAATAGATACAATATATAAGTGGATATGATGCAAGTAATTTTTGTTTTCATTTGTAATAGAAATTTGTCAAGATAGATGTAAAGTATACTTTGAGATGATGAAAGTAAGAACAAAAAAAAATTATATGATGTCCCTTAATACCATATATTGATCATTTATGCAGTAACTACCCTTGAGGTAAAAGATAATGCCTCATTTTTAATTCTATAACAAATGGACCTGTAAGAGTAGACCAGCAATGCCTGCATCTTCCATCAGTCCCCAAGTTAAATGAACAGAATAAGTATCCAAGCTTGCAATCATATTCCTTACATACACCTCCTTGCTACCACCTAACTTAGCAGCCATTCATAGAGACATCACACCCTGACACCCACCTCTTTGCATGCAGTAACCATGCATATGATTATCAATTCGCGAGAGATGGTTAAAAAGGCCACTGACAATTTTAATTACTTCTTTGCAGAATGTTTCATTTCTCACGGGCTAACACTTTTTTTTTTTGGAGGCTGTAAGCTTCAATTCCTGTCTCTCGATGGATCAATGGCATAACATTTTAAGTAGACCACATGTTTGACTCTTCCATTAACATCTTTGGAGGTACCATCCAGATTCCTCCCCTCTGGGATCAGCTCCAACCAATGGAGATCTCTCCTCCTCCCATCACAGTCTCCCTTAGCCTTTCGGCCCCCCCGACCCTCCACCACTCGCGCATTTCAGTTGATCTGCTGGAACTTTATTCCCTTCTACTTTACACCTCATTAATTACATGATACATCCATCCACCACGTCCACCAATCAACAACCCCCCTTGGAGATATTTAAATACACACACACACCACCAAACAACAGCAATAAAAGAATCAAACACATAGAGCCATGTAAAGACCTAAGATTGGAACTCATCATGTGACCTCAAGAAAACAAGAAGAGAGAGAAAAAAAGAAGGCAACAAGAGGATTTCCTTTTGGTCATGAGCAACAAACACCCTCATCTTCTTCATCTCCACACTAACAAAACTCATCATGGGTAGAGGGTTTAACCATCTAATAATGGTTTGGTCTGTGGCAAAACTACCATGATGTAGATAAGATTGTCTAAGAAGCTTCCTAGATGCATGTTGTCTATGACCAAAAAAAGCTTCCTAGTTTCAAAACTTGTTGGCATACCATCAAACATCTAGCGTGTGTGTAAACCCTTGAGCCAGTCCGAGGTCAGTAGATCTCCTTGAGCCACTCCGCAGCCAATAGATCCACTAAGTACTGCAACAACAATAATAACAGGAGATCAAGAGAAGTGGAATTGGAGGAGGAGGTATGAAATGAACGAATAAATAAAATGAAGAGTGGTGGATTAACCCTAGTTGTAGCAGCGGTAGTGGTAATGGAGGTGCTGCTGGGGAAGATGAGGGAGGGAGAGAGGTAGCGGTCTTGAGGGGGAGGATACGTGCTGCTGGGGAGGGGATGGTCAAGGGAGGCGCCTTTGTCAGAAGAGGGAACAGGGTTGGGGATAGTCTGGGGAGGTGACTGAAGGTTCCCTACTAGGAGGGGTGACGTAAAAATATGCGGAAATAAAATATAAAGCAATCTCACAAAAATCAATCGCACAATGTACACAAGTAATTTTTAGGTGGAAACCCAAACCGGGTGAAAACCACCACCTAACCCTCTCGAGTTAGGATTTTCCGATCAACCAAGTTGATCAAATCCACTAACCGAATCACTTAAAACGAGGGTGATTCAACCTCAGTACAACCACGCTACAAGTACGAGGGTAGCGTTCCTCAACCCCTTCTCTCCACGAGAAGGATTTTGTCCCACGAAGGAGACGGGAATTCGCAAAGCGAATACCCAACCAAAAGACAAAGATAAAATAAACAATAGTCCTATAGAGCCAACAAAATAATTAAACCTAGCTTCTATAGGAAATAGGAAACTCCCCTTTGCAAGGAGTGCGTCGACGATGACGCGGTGCGTGTGCCACGCGATGGCGCTACGTTGCTCTCGTTATCTACGGCGGGAGAGCGGGCGCGCAAACTGAATTTAGCTCTCAAGATGATGGAGCTTGAGCTTGGAGAGCAAGATCTTTTCTGGACACAAAAGAGTGTGAGAGTGTATATCTTGTGTCTTGTTTTTCTAAGTGTGTCTCTTATGTTTCTCTTCTTGTGTTTTGTGTTACAAAGGTTCCCCTCTATTTATAGAGGCCTTAGGAAGGCTTTGGAAGGCTTGGAAAAGCTTCCATAGCCGTTGGGTGCAAAGCCCAAGAGAATCAGGCCGAAATCAGGACAATGATTACACTTCACAGGGTTATCAGACGTCTAACTCTGGCATCAGACGTCTGGAAGGCCACTTTAAGACGTCTGATTCCAAGGTCAGACGTCTGATTCTATGCGGGTTTCTCCCTGACTTGAATCAGATCTAAACAGGGTTTTTGTACAAGTCCATCAGACGACATAGAGGACGTCTGGCACTAAGTCTGGACGTCTGGAAACCTACTTTTACCGTGGGAATTGATTTCCAAACGTTGCAACGGCTAGAAAATCTCTGAGAAGAGATTTTGGGTCAGCCGAGGCAAAACGGTCATTTATCAGACGTCTGTGAAGTCCTATGGACGTCTGATAAGGCTCTAACGGTCATATTCTTGAGTGTCTTCTAAGCCAGCCAACGGTCCACTAACTGGACGTCTGGCAAAGTCATCAGACGTCTCCTAAGACGTCTGGTATAAGGTCTGGACGCCTGAATTCATCAGACAGAACTAACTATGTCCAGCCTAACAGTTATCAGACGTCTGAAACAACAGTCAGACGTCTTAAAATCCTTTATCAGACGTCTGATTCGTGAATTAGACGTCTGGAAAGTCAGTTTTAACCCTATATTGGTTTTCTAAGTGTTCTACAGAAAACCTACGTATCCTAGGGTTGTGCAGGTGTTCCTAGGACTACTGTTAGGGTTCTTTGAGGCTCTTTAACATAATGTCTAAGGAAAATAAAGAGCAAGAAAATAAATACAAGAGATACATGAAAGGATAAAAAAGAATCTATCCTATTCTTCTTGTCTTCCATCTCCAATCTTTCGCTCCACGCGAACCTCCTCTATTTTCCGTCAAGCTCCTCCAATCCGTCCTGGATGCGAGCTCGAGTTCCGTCTAAACACGTCTTCATTTGCAATTGACCTGAAATCTAGGACTCAAATTGCAAATGTTAAATAACACGTGTTTTGTTATCATCAAAACAAATGATCGTGGTGCTCTAGCACCAACAATCTCCCCCTTTTTGATGATGACAAAACCGTAAATAATAATGCATAAAAATCCTCCCCCTTTTTGACATTATCAAAAAGGTTTGATTGATTTTATATTTCCTATTACTCCCCCTTAAAACATGCTCTTCTATTTATTTTTAACAAAGGTAATGTCCTCCCCCTTTTTATAACAACAAGATAGCTATTATTTTTCTCCCCCTTACTAAAGGAAATTTAGCTAACTTGTATCTCCCCCTTAAAAATTGACAATAAGCTCATCATTTTTAACTCCCCCTATCTAAATGCTTATAAAAAGGATAGGGTTAAGAATTTTACCTCACCTACCATGGCCAATAAAATGGCCCGAATGGTGGTGGTGGATGCCACATCGGATGGGGCTCCCATCCGTAGCTTGGAGGCCCGGGCATCGGCGCCGGTCTCCAATCTGGTGGTCGACGTGCGGCGGGTCCGTCGTTTGTTCGCCGTCTCGTCGGTCTTCTTCTTCTCCTCCTTGGTCTACTCATTGGTTCTCCCAACTTAAGTTGACCAGCCTTGAGCTTGTAGGTCCAGTCCTTTATGTTGTAGTCATCCCTGAACCCTACAAAACAAGATTCTAATTTTTTCTTTGGTATCCAAGTGGGCTTGGATCCGGATTTGTTAGCAGGTCTCCTTGATGGAGATCCTTTCTCAACCTTAGGGCTATAAAAATCATCTACTTTGTTGATTAGTTTGTTAGAGCTTTCCCTAAGACATGCAATTTCTCTTTCTATAGTATTCATCTTAGTCTTTAAATCAGAAATTTCAATTTTTAGACTATCATTTTCCTCAATCAATTTATTATTTTCATTGATGAGGTCTTGATTTTCTAATAATAGGTTATTATCCTTAGGACTAGTTTCTATGTCCTTGAGTTGTTTTTCTAACCTATCATTTTCATTTCTAAGAAAGCTAAGGTTCTTTTTAATGCCTTTATTTTCTACCCTAAGTGATTTACTAATCTCAAAAAGTTCATTAAATGCTTCTTGAAGATCGAGATTTACCTCGTTGTCTGAGTCGCTTTCGCTTTCGCTGTCGCTTCCTCTGGCCATGAAACCGAAGCAAGCGGTTTCTTCTTCTATGGTCTTTTCTTCTTCTTCTTCCTCCGAGCTAGAATCGTCCCAAGTGGCTTGGAACGCCTTCTTCTTAGATTTCTTCTCCTTTTCCTTCTTCTTCTCCTTTTTGAGAAGAGGGCATTCTGGTCGCAGATGCCCTTTCCCGTTGCAGTGGTAGCAACGTCTCGGGCTTTCCTTCTTCTCCTTTTTCTCTTTCTTTAATTCCCTACAAAACTTGGAAAAATTTTTAAGTAAAATTCTAAAGTCTTCATCGTCGGAACTTACCTCGCTATCCGACGTGGCTCTAAAGGCAAGAGTCTTCTTTAGTTTAGGCTCCGATGTATCCTTCTTCTTCTGCTTCAACTTAGTCTCGTAGGCCATCAGATTGCCTAGGAGATCTTCCATGTTGAGCTCCTCCATTTCGTTCGCCTCTTCGATGGCGGTGACTTTCTGTTCCCATTCCGGTCCAAGGGAACGAAGAAGCTTCCCTTGAAGCTCCCCGTTGATGAAAGTCTTCCCTAAAGCTTTCAAGTTATTTACTATGAGAGTGAACCTAGTGTTCATCTCACTTAAAGTTTCGTTAGATTTCATAGAAAAAGCCTCAAATTCTTGTGAAAGTAAATTGAGTTTAGAAGTTTTTACCTTAGAGGTACCTTCATGAGTTACCTCGAGTGTGTGCCAGATCTCGTATGCGGTGGCGCATTGCGAGATTCTGTTGAACTCCTCCGGGCTGAGCGCGCAATACAACGCGTTCATTGTTTTCGCGTTGAGAGAGAGCTCCCGGATCTGCTGCTGCGAGTATCCTCCGGCGGGTTTCTCTGGGATGTCGAAGGGGGTCTCGCACCTGGCCCAGACTGTGAAGTCGGTGGCTTGAAGCCACGTCTTCATCCGCAACTTCCAGTAGGTGTAGTTGTTCCCATCAAAGTAGGGCGGACGGGTTGTGGACTGCCCCTCGGAAATCCTGCTTGTGGAACAGCTTCCCTCCATGTGATCTTTCCGCAGATGTTACTCCTGTCGGCGGAAAACCTGCTCTGATACCAATTGAAGGTTCCCTACTAGGAGGGGTGACGTAAAAATATGCGGAAATAAAATATAAAGCAATCTCACAAAAATCAATCGCACAATGTACACAAGTAATTTTTAGGTGGAAACCCAAACCGGGTGAAAACCACCACCTAACCCTCTCGAGTTAGGATTTTCCGATCAACCAAGTTGATCAAATCCACTAACCGAATCACTTAAAACGAGGGTGATTCAACCTCAGTACAACCACGCTACAAGTACGAGGGTAGCGTTCCTCAACCCCTTCTCTCCACGAGAAGGATTTTGTCCCACGAAGGAGACGGGAATTCGCAAAGCGAATACCCAACCAAAAGACAAAGATAAAATAAACAATAGTCCTATAGAGCCAACAAAATAATTAAACCTAGCTTCTATAGGAAATAGGAAACTCCCCTTTGCAAGGAGTGCGTCGACGATGACGCGGTGCGTGTGCCACGCGATGGCGCTACGTTGCTCTCGTTATCTACGGCGGGAGAGCGGGCGCGCAAACTGAATTTAGCTCTCAAGATGATGGAGCTTGAGCTTGGAGAGCAAGATCTTTTCTGGACACAAAAGAGTGTGAGAGTGTATATCTTGTGTCTTGTTTTTCTAAGTGTGTCTCTTATGTTTCTCTTCTTGTGTTTTGTGTTACAAAGGTTCCCCTCTATTTATAGAGGCCTTAGGAAGGCTTTGGAAGGCTTGGAAAAGCTTCCATAGCCGTTGGGTGCAAAGCCCAAGAGAATCAGGCCGAAATCAGGACAATGATTACACTTCACAGGGTTATCAGACGTCTAACTCTGGCATCAGACGTCTGGAAGGCCACTTTAAGACGTCTGATTCCAAGGTCAGACGTCTGATTCTATGCGGGTTTCTCCCTGACTTGAATCAGATCTAAACAGGGTTTTTGTACAAGTCCATCAGACGACATAGAGGACGTCTGGCACTAAGTCTGGACGTCTGGAAACCTACTTTTACCGTGGGAATTGATTTCCAAACGTTGCAACGGCTAGAAAATCTCTGAGAAGAGATTTTGGGTCAGCCGAGGCAAAACGGTCATTTATCAGACGTCTGTGAAGTCCTATGGACGTCTGATAAGGCTCTAACGGTCATATTCTTGAGTGTCTTCTAAGCCAGCCAACGGTCCACTAACTGGACGTCTGGCAAAGTCATCAGACGTCTCCTAAGACGTCTGGTATAAGGTCTGGACGTCTGAATTCATCAGACAGAACTAACTATGTCCAGCCTAACAGTTATCAGACGTCTGAAACAACAGTCAGACGTCTTAAAATCCTTTATCAGACGTCTGATTCGTGAATTAGACGTCTGGAAAGTCAGTTTTAACCCTATATTGGTTTTCTAAGTGTTCTACAGAAAACCTACGTATCCTAGGGTTGTGCAGGTGTTCCTAGGACTACTGTTAGGGCTCTTTGAGGCTCTTTAACATAATGTCTAAGGAAAATAAAGAGCAAGAAAATAAATACAAGAGATACATGAAAGGATAAAAAAGAATCTATCCTATTCTTCTTGTCTTCCATCTCCAATCTTTCGCTCCACGCGAACCTCCTCTATTTTCCGTCAAGCTCCTCCAATCCGTCCTGGATGCGAGCTCGAGTTCCGTCTAAACACGTCTTCATTTGCAATTGACCTGAAATCTAGGACTCAAATTGCAAATGTTAAATAACACGTGTTTTGTTATCATCAAAACAAATGATCGTGGTGCTCTAGCACCAACAGTGACGTCGTTGGGGATTCAGTCAAAGAGTCAAGGAAGGGGGAAGGTAATGGCAGCGGGAGTTGGTTTTCGGTGGTGATCTTGAGGGGTAGGCGAGGTGCTGCTGGCGATCTTGAGGGGGAGTCAGGGGAAGCACCGTCGTCGGGAGAGGGAAGGGGGCAGGCGATGGTCAGGGGAGTTGACACCATTGGGGAGGGGGTTGGGGAGTCAGGGGAGGGGGAAGGTGATGGGGGTAGGAGTGGGTTTTGGGGGAAGTCAGCGGCGAGGAAATTCGGAGGAGGGCGCATAGGAGGGAGGGGTAAATTTTGAAACCCCAAAGGGAAATGCGGGAGAGGGCGGGTGGGCGAGGGAAGGCTATGGTGACGGTTCCACTTGAAACCGTCACCAAAGGGAAGGATATGATCACGGTCTCACCTGGAATCGTCACTAAAGGTATCCTATGGTCACGGTCTCACTTGGAACCATCACAAAAGCCGAAAACAAATCTCACTCTTCCACTATGGTCACAGTTTTGAGTGGAATTGTCATCATAGGTTACTTTTGGTGATAGTTCCCAAAATTGTCATCAATTCTCACTTTCCTAAAAGTGAATGAACGGTGTTGGGTAGACAATGTTGTAGAAGAGGTCAAGTGTTTTTCTGATTTTTTGTTACAAAACTTATAAGTCCATTCCTTTTTTAAAGTAATATAATTTCTAAATGATTACCACTCTCAGGTAATCTTCCTCCCTTTTCTCAAAAAAGAAGTTGTTTATATTTAATAAGCTCTAAACATAAGAGTTCGGGCTATTTTAATTTTATTGATCTCCATTAAAATTATTACAAAAAGAGTCCTTCAAGGGAGATACATAAAAAAAATACAAAGGAAGACTAAATACAAGTACCTTTCAAATAAAAAATTTTCAACTTCGAAATAAATATTTAATAGAAGCTTCGGAAGCATTTGCAACCTTCAAAATTATGGAGTGAATCATGAGGAAGATTAGGGTTGAGGGATGAGTTAAGGTGAAACTTATATATCTCGGGTAAATGGAGATTTTATTCTACGATAAGGTAATCAGGTATAGATTCATACCCATACTTTTGACCAAATCTATTGGATTTTTTTGGATAAAATCCATATCCGAATCCAATTGGGTTCAAGTCAGATTTATCGAAAATTGCATCCTTACCTACAATGATTTCCCACTCCGCTTCTCTTTTTCCTTGAAAAATCAAGGGAACAGTGGGGGTTTTCTTCTTCATTTTTATACTTATATTGGAGGTGTTGAGAGGTGAGGAAACGTGATGTAAGAGGACGACGTGTCATGAGTTGCACAAATCGAGGCACGGTAGTCGCCTCTCACATTTTGGATTTCACTTCTTTGTCTCAAAATCATGTTAAAAATCTAGGATAGAACAACATGTGGAAAGTTGCTTGGGGAGGAGGTGAATGTGGATTTTTGGCGTGAGTTTGGACCCGCTTTCAAATAGGAAACATACCAACTCTCTCTCCTCTTTGCCCTTGTCTTTCCTCTTCGCTTTCAGCTCTTGCTTTTCCTTCTGCCTTCCCCTCTCTCCCTCCATTTTTCTTTTCCAGGTTTCTCTTCTCCCCATTTACTGAGTGCTGGTCCTCTTCCCCGCGTCCCCCACGATGGAGGGGGAGATGTTGATCTTGCTCTTACAGATCTGGGTTTTGGCGTAGCTCCTTGGGGTTATGGTGTGAACTTTGGTGTTTTTCTACCTTTCTCTTTTTGCTTTTTTTTGTTTTAAGGTTTTCTTTTGATCGTTTCCACTTGGCTTTTTCTGCGCTCTCTTCTGTTGCCGCTTTGGGACGTGCTCAATCTTTTGTTCAGCTTTTTGCTTTTGGTTTCCTCAGTTGAACTTCCTTACCACAGGAGTAATAATTAAGCAGGCTCGTTAGCCTGATAGATATTTACAGGGGTGATTAAAAATGTGGCAAGGGAATGCACATTAGAGAAATGCAGAGTTGGGTATGGGTATATATACATATAGGGAAAAAATAAACTAGATTAAACCAATAACCTACTATTATAACAATAAGCACGATAGTTATTTCTCCTTCTTCTATACTACCCTTTTTTTTTCCTACTGAGTCATTTGGCTCACGCTATGATTGTTGATTTTGTTTTTCAGGTCAAGATGATACCACATAGGCCTACCCCTCTTCATCCTATTTACTATGTACCTCGTGCCTGCTTGTTGAAGGTGCCCAGCTTGTGTACTAGCTTGCCATGCGCATGGGCATAGATCTCGAGCTTTTCCATTGGGCCAAGTACTTAAGGGAGTTCCTCCCCATGGGGGCGAGCGTGGAGAGCTTCCTCTCTTGGCTCCATGCATTTCTCAATGACTTGGTAGAGCTTCTGCTGGCTCTTGCTACGCTGGGGGTGCTGGCATGGTAGGAGAATTAGGGGGTAGAAGGAAGTTGCTAGAGTATGCTTTGGGGATGGCTATATATATATATATATATAGGAATACAACCTGGGTTTCACTTTGACTTTCATGCTGTAATTCCTTTTTCTCAGCCTTTTATTTTGTATATTCTTTTGTAATATGATGATGTACGGGGAAAGGGCATGTAACTTCAAAAATATGCTGATGCAGCGATGAGCTAATGTAGTATGTGTTCTTCATGTAGTGATTTGATGTTGTAGGGTGTAATCGCATGCTTATTTTCTTTTACATCATGCTTAATGTGAATGTGAATTGACGATGAATGGTGTGAATGTGAGTGGTTGTTGGATGTAGGTGTACTGACTATGTCTTGCATGTGTATATATCTATATTTTGCACAAGTTGTAGGATTTATTTGGGTAAGTTTAAATTTTGGTAAAAAAAATGATAAAATAAAGGAAACAAGATTTTTGGTAGAATTTTATCCCAAAAATTTCCAATCGGCCCTTCGCATGTAGCCACAAAGTTGACTAGAGAGGCGAATGGTAGGGAGCCACATGTCTATGAGGTTGGCCTCAAGGACTTGCATTATGGCATGTGCCACCGCATATGGGTTGTTTTTGGATTAAGTTATTTAGGCTTGGCTTGTGCTAGATCTATTTAGGATTTTTTGTTATTAGATCCTATTTGAAGTTAAGAAAATTTAGAATCATCAACGGATATCTATTGGATGTCTGTTACATAAATGAGGGGAGTGGAGGTGGGGGGACGATGTTATTCCTCTACTCTTTTCTCAATAGAAATATCTTCTAAGGTAGAAGGAATGTCATTTTGTTTTTGTTAGACATGTTCTCCTTTCCCTTATATGATGGCTATGAGTGATTATTGAACTCTTTTATGCTTTATATTATGATGTTGAATGTTGTGCATGTATTTTGTTTTATATTTATGTATTGGATGACCAAGATCTTAAGAGATTTTGGAAATCGACTCACAATTTTCCATTGGGGTGGGGGTTTAAATCGTAACAAGGGTTATTCTCTTTGTATCATTGGGACAAGAATAGAGAACAACCTCATTTCTAAAGGACTATCTTATTCTCTTTCATGTATGAGTCTAACTATGACTTGTATGATCATGTATGGAAGTTAGTACATCCTAATATATATCGAGTGAGTTGATGTCTTTTGATCTATTACGTATACCTACAATAGCAAATTTGTGTGATCCTACCTCATGTGCTCATATACATATTAGTTTTCCCATCTCAATGCCATAATGAGTGGATCAATTATCGATCTACCAAATGTGTATATTTAAGCACAAAGTCATATATTTGTCTCAAGTCTAAAGATACGCCTTTAATGTGAAAGTGATAAGAGAAAGATTTTTACTTCTCTATCTTGTCAAGTCAACTCTTTGACTTAACTTACATGACAATCCTTAATCTTTATTCTCATGTAGAGTAGATGCATTAAGGGCATTCATCAATTAACAATCTCTAGTAAACTTTGTCATCTCTTCCCAAACAAGAGATAATTAGTTAGATATCATGATAGTTTCTAATGACTTATCAAAATACTAAATCTAAACTACTTAGATCTTTAATAGTTATCATTGGTTTATCCAACTTCACCGTAGTACTTTCTCTTAGTTGTATTGAGCTAGGAACCTTACTAAACACATTAATATATTCACATGGTTTGACATTCATATATATCCCAATCATTGATCAAGTCATTTCCATTCAGATTGTCCTGTCAAGGTCACACAATTCCAATGAGAATAACATCTGAGTACCTTTAGAGGGAAATGATTGGCTCATACTTGGGAAAGGAGGGTCACAACCCCAATGTTTGGACTATGCCCAAGTACTTTATGAGGAAAAGGCTAACTTTTTCTGGAAGTTGGATATGTTGAATTAAGAAAAGGCTTACACCCAAGTTTTAGTGAGTGAAAGAGATGACTTGTAATGGTCTGAATAAATGAACGGATAAAAGATTGACTCAATAATTTAACATACAATGGTGGCTCGAAAAAAGCTACTTAGCCTCTACAAATAAGAATAAAAAGGTTATACAAGACAGCAGTCTATGTGCCCACCAAGAAACGGTGAATGAGCATAAAACGAATTTAGCCGAAGTCAAAAATTACAAAAATGACCCTTAAGGAGTCAAACATTTCATGCAAGTACCTTTAGTCAATTATATTGAATATAAATAATATCATTGTTAGATTTATTATAATAAACTTGACACATTAGCAAAGTTGACACGTTCTCTTTAATCAAGTCAAAAGCACCAATAACTAATTAGGTGGCACAAGATGATTGGATCCACATAGATGGAAACTTGTAGAAATTGAAGCATCCAAAAGTAGATTTAATTGCCCCAGAAATATATAAATAGGGGTGGAGGGTCCAATTTCGAGGACCTTTTCCCAAGTTTCACCATTCATCAACTTCTCGCTCTTGGGTATCAAGCTCCAACGACTGCATAGCTACAGTGATTGCATCATCCACGTTTGTGGGGCTAATCCGTGTAGTGCATCCTCTTCGTCTTCAATTATCTGAAAGTGATTCCTATACATCGTAATCAGGTACAAAGTTAGATTTTTTAAATTAATTACACGTCGCATGATCATATTCAAGTTTCTTGATGTAATACTATTGATTGGATCGATGATGATAGATGAATCGAAGTTGAGATTCAATCTTATCTGCGATATGTCAAATCCAAGATGTTGTCCGCTTGAACAATTTTGCTTTTATTTGATTTATGCATTAATTTATTTATGAAAAATTTTATTTGACAATATACGAGGAAATCTTCTTCTTTGTAATATAATCTAATCAATTGGATTAAAAGAAAGATCTTTCTTTAGCTAATTTTTGCAATATCAGCCTGCAAGCATATCATCTCAAAATTCAGACGAATCACTATGTAAAACAAAGTTTGTTTTTATTTCTTAACTTGCACCTGAGTATAAGTTTTATCTAATTTGATCCCCTTATCACTCAACTTGATTACTCTCTAGTTATTGAAGGACAAATAGTTTAATTATCTGTCTTATATATTTTTCTTTTAAGATTTGAACATTTAATTTTAATTTGATGGGAGATTTCTTGTTAATGGAAATTTAAGATTGATTTCAGGTCTTTTAGAAATATATTACCAATGCATAGATTTCTCTCTCATCTTCGATGTTAATAGTAATTGATGAAGCTTTACAAAATGCAATGAATTAATGTTAGAGAGTGGTAGGGAAGAATATGAACTTTGTGAGGAAAGTAAAAAGTATGCCTCCTTTCCACCTTAATTATCAGAAGATAACAAAAGGAAGTGATCATTTCTCTCCCATAATACCATGTCTCCTCATTCTTTTGCTGAAGTAAATTTAGAAACACAACCATTAGGAGTATGCCAATTGCCCCGTCAACTATGCCTACAATGGAAGTATTGAGAAAAATAACGAATTTTTTGCATTTCCTAAAGACAAATATTTCATTAATTACGTACATTCTTAAAGTAAAAAAGCTGAGAACTTTTACCGTGGAAACAAAATTGATATATGATTATAGGGTACAATTCTATTATTTATCTTGGGTTAATTAACTTTTATCAAAAAGCCAACTTTACGTAGGGGCAAAAGCAAATATTAAATACTTTCTATCTTGTAATTTCCTTTCTCAAAAATTGGTTTTGACTGAGTAGGAACAAATTATTAGAGGCTGAAATTACCATGATATTCTTTATTCAAATGGATATTTCATTATCTAACTTCTTTCAATTGAGACAATATAGAATTTTGATGAGTAGCAATTAAAAATTTACTTTAATGCCTGCTTGATAGGTCCCTATGCTTCTTCTGCTCTCTTCGTCTCCTTTTTTCTCCCTTTCTCTCGCCCCTCCCCTCTCCTTTTCGCTCTCTTCTCCTTTCTTCTCCCTTTCTCCAACTAGATCTCTCTCTTTCTCTCTTGGTTAGGCCCTCTGGTCCTCCCTTTTCAAAGGGGGGCCTTTGCACTCCTTGCCTCTGCGATGGCTTTGTTTGGAGCCTCGTTGAGCGTGATCTTTGGTCGTCTCCCCTTGTAGGTTTTTTTGTTTGTTCGTCTTCCTGGCTTTTCTCTTCTTGTTTTCTCGTCATTCTCTCGCCGTTTTTTGCTTTGATCTTCTCTTCTTCATTTTTGCGTGTTCGTGTTTTTTCCCCGTTGGTGCCTTGGTTTCTGGGCTAGGGCTCTGCGTTGGTTCCCCTTCTCCTCGGGGTCCAGATGTGATGGCCTCTCGGTCGAGTACTCCTAGATTCTCGAGGCCTCCTCGTTCAAATGATCCTCATACATTGAAGCATTCTTTCACTTCGGTGGTTGCGAGCTCTCGTTCTTTGGAACCCTCTTTTGTGGAGTCAGTGTTGAAGGTTAGACGTCCTAAGTTGTGAGATGGGGTCCTTGCTACCTCCTTCTTCCCAGATGAGATATTTGATCTCTTGCTGGGGTTTTCCACCTCGATGGTGGTGCAAGTTTGGGGCCCCAAACCCTCTGCTCAACGACTCAAGGATTTTTTGTTTAATCGTCTGCATATTCGCTCGAACTTTGGTTTGGTCTCTTTGGATGCTCAGCATGACAATTATGTGGATTTTTCCTCTTTCTTTTCAGTTGGCTTGGTGGTTATTGATCGTATGTGGTGCCACTTTATCTGTTGGACGCCTTCATTTCATATTGACACTCTTATCTCTACTGTGCCGGTGTGGGTTGGATTTCCCAGCCTTAACCTTAATCTGCTCCTTCCCAATGCCCTGCTTTCCATAGTGATGTAAACATGTTTATATCACATAAATCATCTATTTTTGCATTATACATTATAAATATTGCATAACATGAATTATCTTGCATTTAGGATAGATTGTATAAAATTTAGGTTAATTTCTCTTTTTTATGGTTAGGTGATAGGGTGATATTTAATCGGGGTCTTGGATTGAAGATCCAACCATACGGATCTGATCAGGGCAACGATCGGAGTTCAACGACTCCAAGATTGTCCTAATCGGACTTCCGTAGCATCAGATATAATCCAATGAAGATCAGAGATCAAGGGCCAAGATGATGTAAATCCACACTTCAAATGACAAATCCGACCGCATGGATGGATTCGAATCAACAATTACAGCCCAACCGGTCCAATCCGACATCCGTGGCACCATCTACAAGACATAGAAGATAGACGGCCAAGATGGCGTCAAGTGGTGCCATCCCATCCACCCAATCGGCCTAAGGGCCTGCCGCTCCTCTCTCTCTCCTCAACCACGTGGACGATCTCAGCCGTTGGATCAAGATCCAACGGCTGAGAGAGCTCGTGCCTAAATGCGTAAATGTGCCTCAAACGCTTGTGTAGCGCGTTGGTGAAGAGTGCTACGAAGAAGAGGGAGGCACGGGTTCGAGCTCCGCCTCGCCTCAAATCAAGGCGTAGTGCAGTGTGGTCAAATTTGCCCATTGGATGCGACGCAGACTGTGGATGAAGTAACGACATGGCGTGATCTAGGCTCACGGATCACACACGCACAATCGAACACACGTTTGAACACCCGATCGCACGCATGCACACGGTGAGGCACTATCAAGGCATAGGCGAGATGGATTCTAGGTCGTCCGATCTTGCGATCAGACGGTTAAGGATTTTGGAACGTGCGTAGGTGTTAAGGCGTGGTGAGAGGAGGAGGCACAACGTGCACACGGCCTACGCCCACGTTTGGGGTCTTTAGTGATGCTTAAATCCGTCACTAAAGACCCTGAATTAATGTTTTCAAGTGTAAAATGTCGAAATTGCCCTCAATCCCTACAACTATAAAAGGAGACCCCTACCACTCGAATTTCTCATCCCTTCCTCTCTTCTCTCACCCCCTTCAAAGCTCTAAGAGCTTATCCCAAACCTAGGATGCTCTATTAGAGTTAAAATATAATTTTTCCACCTCACCTCCTTTGTGGAGCATCCTGCGGTTGTCCTCCCTCAGTAGCCGGTGGCTCTGGCTACTTGAATCCTTGACCTGAACATGGTTACAAAATCCGGGGTCAGCTAACGCTGAGTAGAGTGGTGGTTAAGTCATTTGCATACAACATAATTAAATAGTAACCAGCTAAACATTCAATTGTCAGTTAATTATTTTCATCTGTTTCCAATTCTCTGGTTTGTGTTTCTAAGTCAAGTACGCTAATCAGGTTTCATGATATTGCTCAATCTTCTTGTTCCCTAAGGGAACGATCTTGCTTGTAGTTTTCCTGCGATGCAAGATGTACATGTGGCATTCTCTTGGCTGAGAGAGTCCCCAGTGGTAGTCCTACACCCGGTCTACTACCCTAAGGTGACGATCGCGACATAGTGGTGACTACGGCACATGCAATAAGCGCACAGGTAGCTACCCCGTAATGGCACACGATCAGTCGTTTCCGCTATTGGGTACGCCCAAACGTACGGCACGGAACAACACAGGGCCTTGCCCTCTCCTCGCCCCTTCACAATCCGCGTACCCTCGTCCTACTATCCTGATTTGCCCAGTGGGCCTAACAAGAGTCGTTGTAGGGTGGCCAAACCTAACCCCGGGCCCCATGGGGCGGCTAGCTCCCCCCTACACTAAGTAGCTCACCCCTGTACCACGTACTCGAGGGCCAAACAGGAGTCGTGGTAGAGTGGCCAATCCTAACCTAGGGTCTCAACCCAAGGGGTGGCTAGCTCCCCTCTACTCTAAAGGGATAGTTGCTCTCCTTGGTACCACGTACACGAGGGCCAACTCACTTCCTTTAACCATGTCTGAACAGCCGCCCTTAGGCAACATGTTCCAAAACCATTAGGTTTTTCGTATTACAGTATTCTTGGTTTCTTTCAAAATTGCCCGTAGGGTTCGTACAAAGACTTTCTCATCTTCACATCTGATTCATTAAATGCATAATAGGAAGCTCAAGATTTCACAATCGATTATTTAGTGCACCGCAAGTATTTCCATTCATGTCATGGTTCATTAAATGTAGTACAGGCAACTCATGATTTACTACTTTCAGTAAGCATCACAGTAATTTATTCATTACATGTTCATTCATTTCTTTCAGCCCTAGTGTTCATTTCACAACCTAGGGTTCAATCGAATATTTCTAAAGTAGCATGCATTCATCTCTTCCAGCCCAAGGGTTCATCTCACAGCTGAGGGTTCAATCAAACAATTCTAAAGCATGCAATTTAATTATTAATTCTGGGATTAGAGAGAACCACTCTACCAGGTTAACCAGGTGGAATGGGAGCTCATACGGTAGCTCCCGATGTCTCCATAGGTCCCGTATACTCTAAGGACTGGAGACCTATAACATGGATCGACAGGTCAAATGATCTCAAAACTGCATAGACACTATATCATTATGTAGAGAAACTCGAACGGAAACCAACGACATTTTGTTTGAGGAAATTCGACTCCGTTTGGGTCCTGAACGAGCCCAAAAACATCAACCCTGACCAAAATCAGACGTCTGGGAAGAGTCTCAGATGTTTTAAACAAACTCAAAGGTTCACCTTGTTCGAGACACCTTCTTTTGGATGTCTGGAACTTCGTGTAGACGTCTGAGGGTGTCTTCAGACATCTGGAGATACTCCTGGATGTCTAAAACTGCCTCGGTCCTCGCACCGACGTGCCTCCCCAACTCTTGACATACGTACGCAAGATCAAACTTGTCAGGAAGAGAACTAAGCGAACATTGTGCATTATCAGACGTCTGGTATTACCTCTGGACATCTGGATAGACACCTGAAGGTCTCTCCAGACATCTGATTCTGCGGAAAAATGACTCCGCAGAACCGTTTGCGAGCTCTCTCTCTCCTCTGCGCTCGCTGCAACAACAACAACCCCTGCAGCATTAGCTTCTCCTGCCGCTTCCCCCTCCTCTCCCGCATGCACCCCTCCCCTCCGTGCTCCTCCCGCTGTTGGCAGTGTAGATCGTGTAAAAGATGAGTGCGTTGTAATATAGCGTGAAATACGTCTCGAGCAAATAATTAGCGAAACTAATGAGTCCTGGTCGATCACAGGGTGGTAGAAAGGACTTTTGATTTCATACGTTTATTTCAAATATAAAGGCTAAGTAAAAGGATCAATCAATCATAATATTTATATCACAAGGAGAGATTGAACATAAATTAGATACATGCATTTGAATAAAACATAAAATAAACAAACTACTTTTGTAACAGAACAAGGGCACCATGAGGGGTTCGTGGTGGCCTTTTGGAGAGGTTGAGAAGAGCAACAACAATCCATCAGGGTGGCCCAACGGATGCTTCAGACGGAGATGCAGAGACAGATGCAGAGAAGACAGGAAGAAGAAGAAGGAAAGGTTGAAGAAGGAGGAAGAAGAAGAGAATGAAGAGAATGCCTTCAAAGGGGGGCCCTTTGGCCTCTTTTTATAGCTTTGGTGGGGGTCAAAGAGGCCATTTAGCCCCTTAAATCCATGTAAATGCCTTAGATTAATCAGATCCGTTGATTGGGAGATCAACGACCCTGATTAAGCCTTCCAAATCCTTCTTTTTCCCTTGGTTTGCTCTGATGTTGCCACATGGTGCTCCGTGGAGTGTCAATCCTCCATCGCACGGTTATAGATCGTCCACGCATGCCCTTCGTGTTTTCTCCTTCCCTGCTCGCCTCTTTTGAGCTCTTTAACCTCAGTCGTTCGATCGTAAGATCGGACGACTCAAATGCACACTCTATCGTGCCTTTTAAAATCCTAAAGCACGCTCTCACACGTTTTCGCACGCGCCATTGTGTGCGTCTACATCCAAAAGCCTCCGTGTCCGCCACGCGTTCGCCGCCAAGCTGCTCGATGGAGATCCGACGGTCGATTCTTTTCTGCGGGTGCCGCTCCTCCTAAATCCCCACAGAGCGTGCTTCGATCCCAAGCCTCCTGTCTCGTGTTGAGAGCGCTAACTAACGCGCTACTCCTACGAGTTGGGTGCGTTTAGGTTTCGTTGGCACGTGTTCTCGGCTGTTGGATGGGAATCTGATGGAGAGATTCTCGCTTATTTATGATAGCAATAGAATGATATGTCATTGTGCTTTGTGTGGTGGAAATCTCTCAATAAAAGATTAACATATATATGAATTTAAACCACGAAAAGGATGTCGCATCCACAGGGAGGAATAGACCAATATATTCATGAGTCGAGGAATATACTGTTTGCAGACACTATCGCGACTTTAATGCGAGGAATATACTATTTTAAATGGAGCTTGCAATTTCTTTAAAAGTTCAAGGTTATTTATGCAATTTTCATGTCAGGAACTAAGCTCCAAACATATGCATATGATGCATGTGTAATGGCTTATCATATAAATTCAACTTGCTTGCAAATCTGATTTGAAATTCAAAGTTAAATCATGCACATAACACAAGTGAAGTAATTTCAGGAAACTATGAGTGCATCAATGCAATGTGGCCTGAATAAAATATTAATATATAAATGGCAATGGCATTAGATGTAAATATTAATTGAGGAGAAAATAGAGGATTTCTCCTCTCTCTTCCTCGCGAGGATGGCCGTGCACGGTTGGCGGCGAGAGTCGATGGGGTGCTGTGCCTTGACGAGGGCTACGCAATGGTGGTGATGCGGTGGCCAGAGGTGGCAGAATGGAGGAGAATGGCCATCATCCTGTTTGCCCTGTTGGAGGAGGCTGCACGTGAAGGGATGGAGCTGCTGCTGCTGCGCGCTAGGCGTGTGCGCGCAAGGCACGCTAGCTGTGCAAGGCACCGGAGTGGCCTGCAGCGCCTGCAGGGCGCGGTTGTGGCATTTGCAATCACCTGCGGGTGGCTGCGGTGTAGCGCCTACGGGCGATGGCAATGGCGTGAGGCGCGCTATTACCTGCGGGCGCTGGAGGGGTGGAGCAGGCAGTGGAAGGCACGAGGGTGATGGCATGGCTTGTTGCTGCCTGTGGTGCAGCGCTTGTGGGCGATGGCGATGGCGTGAGGTTGCCTGCATGCACTGGTGCAGCGCGGGGGCACTTGCAGGCAGGGCTTGCAGGGCGCGGTGGGAGGTGAAGCAGCGTTGGAGGACGCGCAAGGGCACTGGTGAGGGTGCAGAAGGGGGCGCAGCGCCTGTGAGCAGATGCTGGCTTGGGCGCCTACGGGCGATTGCAACCTTCGAGTTGGCGTGGGGGCAGCACCTACAGGATGCACGAGGGCAGGCGGTGGAAGGCGCTTGGTGAGGGCCGGTGTAGTGCTTGCAGTGGAGAGGATGGTGCGGCGAGGATGTGGCTTGCAAGGGCTTGGTAGTGTGGTGATGGCGGTGGAAGGTGTGCACAGTGCACGCTTGGTCCATAGTGTCCGCCCTCTCCACAGTGGGGAAGGTGGAGAAGAAGGATATCCCCTCAGGGAGGGAAAGAAGAAGAACCAAAGATGTCCTCCTCTCCTATGCCAAGTCTCCTCTTAACTCCTCTCCCCCACGCCAATTAAGGGATTTTCAAATCCCTTACTAATTTTGGCCGGCGGCTGTTGGGTTTGGTTGAAGGAGGATGACTGTAGGTGGAGATATTTGTGGGGGGAAAAGTATCTTTCCACCCCCCCTGTTCTTTTCCATAATTGTTCCTCCTCCCTCTTCTTCCTGATTATTAACCTGATGGAGATTAATTTGAGGAGATGGGTGCGTTGTCGGGACCTTGCATGAAATATAATTACATAAGAAGAAATGTAAACTTAAACAATGACACATGCAATCATTTAATGACCAAATGTGATTATTAATAAACATACAATGCTAGAATTGAATTACTTAGGCATAATAATAGTCCATTAAAATGGACTCATCAAATAACCCCATGCCTAAGATTTGCTAGTCCCTAGCAAAAATGAAAAATAATAGAAGTAATCAGAAGATTTCATCTTTTCTTATTTCAAAACTTTAGAGATCCAGACAAATGTGACGTGATAATAGCCTAAGTAACAGATCCAAGTGAAAAAGCCAATTTGCATTGGGAGTTCGTACTTCACCCTTGATAAATATTGCTGTCGGGATAGGCAACTACTTCCCTCGGGGATAAAGCAGAAGATAATCTGTAATTTGACCCCAGCGTTTGGCTTAGGTAGGAGATATCGAGTTGAATGGATTTGTATTTGGTGGCACACACTCATCTGGTGGTAAATGTAATCTAGTACTACAGACTCTGGATCTCTAGACTATTAAACAAGTCAACTCGGAGAGAGGCTAAACAAATGTGCTCTCTTGATGTTCCTGGGCGCTCACTCTTTTCTTTCTTTTCTTTCTGAGATCACAAATCTCGTTAGATTCAGTAATTGTACTCATTGTTTGGTGGCCTCACATGGCATCCACACTTCAATTAAAGTCCTAATAATTCTACAACTAAGTTACAGTCCTCAACTAATATTCGGGCGATCAGAAATACTGAAAAGTAGGTATGGGTCATATTTGGTGGAACGCGATAAGTGTTTTTATTGCCTTAGAAAAATGTTACAACGATAAAATACAACCCTTGACTTTTTTCTTTTTCTTTTCTCTCTTTCTTTTCTTCTTTTTTTTCTCTCTCTCTTTTCTTCTTCTTCTTGTTTTTTTTTTTATTTATTTCTTCTTCTCTTTTTCCTTTTTCTTTCTTTATCAATCTACATAACACGATACAAACTTTTATTTATGAGGCATTATTAGGGATGATGATGGTCAAGAGGATATTGTGTGGCTTATTTGATGGAAGTGCCTATTCTCGACACCGGGAAAGAATGGATAGGACAGGCGTATTACTGACCTTTGACACTATTACCCTCCTTCAGCCGAGGACTCTATGAATGACGGTTACAACCATCCACCATATTCATAGCTTTATTAAGACTACATCTCTGTGTATCTGCCTTATTTGGTGACTCACAGGAATTCACACAAAGTATGCACACAGGAATAGAGAGCGAAAACTATGCCTAACTCTGAAGTATCATCATTTAATTGTCCAAAACTTAAGAGTCCTTGCACTAGACTTAGTGCACCAGTAATCTCTCTACTTTCTTCTCCCAAATATGAGGTGGATCTACTAGAAGATAGTATGTCTGACTCCTTATTAACTGTCCAAAGGTTCAGTAGACTACAAATGCTTATTGGTTTTCCTCAAGGATCCATTACCAAGTCAACGTGTACGTGAAATAAATGTACGGGATTCTAAACTTAAGAAATAATTCAAGAAGAAAAACCTCCAATGATAAAGATATTTTGCTAGGGACTAACCTAATCAGCTCAAGAAAAGAGAATTTTTTTTTTATATGCTAACCTAAATGCATGAATACTTCCTAAAATGTAAAATGCACCCCCCCATGCCTAAATTCTACAATGTCCCCATTGTAAAATTAAAACAGGAGGAGAAAGGAAAGAAATCACCTGATGACGGTGTTATTCAGGCCGCTGGGTTGCCTCCCAACAAGCGCTGCATTTTCTGTCAGCAGCCAGACTTAGAAGGAACCTGTAAGTCTGGTTCTAGACAGAAAAGGTTAGGCCCTAAAAATATGCATAATAGCGCTGGCCTAGAAGACACGTAGCCACGGATGTTTGCGAGCTGATGAGGTAACGTAATCCCAAATGCTCGCCAAAAAGTATGAAAGCAGAAAACCTCATTAGCTACCTGGGGAGGCCTAGGAATAAGAAAGGGAATATGAAAAGAGGCCTTCCAAAACGGAATAAGTGGAGGATAACAAGGATCCTCCAAAACAGGTCGGGTTTTAAAAGATATAAACATTAATATTTGAAACCCTTGAATGGAAAGACTAAAAGTACAAGCATTAATCCACACTCGCCATTCTACCCGAGGTTGTACTGGCCCGATATGTTCTCCAAAAAGAATGTACATGAGCAGAGATCTGAGCCAAGGATTGGTTAGGGAGTATAAGAGTTGTTTGTAGTGTTGGAAGGTAATGGTTAAGTCCAATGAGGGCTTAGTCGGTGTCAGGTCCAATTCCAACAATGATTCAGATTGTGTAACTCCCTAACAGTTGTAAACAATTTCACGTTACCCTGCCTAACATTAATGATTGGAGTCATATTTGAATCAAGGGTAGACTCAAATTTTTGTTGGGGTGTATATGTGATTCATTAGTGAAGACAGGAGTTGGATTAGTATCCTTAATTATTCCTAAAGGAGGATCAGTCTTAATATTTTTAAGCAAGCCTATATCTTTGAATTTGTTATTCTTCTCGGGGTATAAATCCTCAATTGACGTGTTTTGTCCTCGAGAGTCTCGCATAGGCTTCTCACTATTTTGTTTGTCCTCTAATATCAACTCCTGTTTTGATGGAGGATGACTCTCAAAAGAAGGAAGGAATCTACATTTCACCATATTATTAATATCCTTTGGAGGTAAATCCTTAAATAATAAATAATTCCCTTGTGATTCACTCCAGATTTTCAGTCTAGGTTCCTCTATTAGGGCATCCTCGTCCTCTGAAATAGACTCTTCATATCCTTGAGACCAAAATTGATCTAATTTATCCTCCATTCCCTTAGGGTCACCTTCATTGGGTGCATTTAAATCCTTAGGATGCTGAATGATAGGTGTTGATTCCCTAAGTGGAGGGTCAGGAATAGGCTCACTAAGGGTAGAATGGGATTCCACCAAATAATCAATAGGGGAAGTGATAGGAACAATACAACCTTGACTCGGGTTGGTAGGGGGAAGGAGAATACTGTCATTGGGGTCAAGGTCCTCAAGAGGTACCATCTTCCCTTACTTTTGACTCCAATATAGCTCAGATGGATAATCACTATGATCATTCTCCTCTAGTGGCCATGTCTCATTGGGAGAGTCTAAGTGTTAGCTATATAAAACTGGATCCCTATCATCAATGGTTTCCTCAGAATTATTTTCATGATCATGGTCGTATGGGTAGGGATCAGAATTACTGGTAAGCATGTAGCTAAGCTGTCTTATTTCTTCATTTAACTGTTGACTTTTCCTCAACATCTCTCCCATGGATTCCATCATTTTCTTTTGCTGTTTTTGCATTTCTATCATAAAAGAGGAGAGGCTACTATTATCAGGTTGGGGAGGATAGTCAATTTCAGGCTCTGGTTGCCTAGGGGTATCGGTCCAACCTCGATACGGAAAATCATGAAGGGTGGGAGGGTTGGGTGCTTGCATAGAAGTAGGGATTTCAGGGTTGGAAAATCCCCCTCCTAGGCTTTGCACAAAAGTGGGAGTTATCAAGCCAGTACTCCCAGGATAGGAATATGAATGATCCCATGAATTGTCAATGTACCCACTAAAGGATGGATATACTCGGGGCATGGGATCTTGGTAAAAGATGGGAAGTATTGACTCTGATAATCTAAATGATAGGAATAAGGGTGATCCATTTCTTTAAGCCAAACAGTTTTAACTCTCTTAGGATTTAGAAGAATTCAGAACACAAGCAGAAACTTCCTAGAGAGTTCTATTGTCAAAGCAAACGCAAATTCAGTGGGATCTATTTTTAGTAGATTGTAGGTCTTAGAATTAAATGTTCAATTGGTGGTCAAACAAGTTTTGCACAAATTACGCTTCCTAGGCCAACCTTCGCTGGTGCCTATAACCTACTCTCAAGGGATGGAAGTCTCGAATCGAGCCCACACACGAGGAACCGAAGTAACTTGGTGGATAGGCTTGTTGATTTTCGAATAACTTTCCTTGTGGTGCAAAAGAGGAGAGGTAGAAATTTATCTAGTGACCTTACGTGTGAGGTGCACAGTGTCTCAGGTGTGCCAACATACGATCTTGTTTTGAGTTTTGAAATTTCGCAAACAAGATCCTTTTGCACATAATTTTAAGTCACAGATTTTAAGGTCCAACCTCTTAGCAGTCCCAATTTTTAAAGTAACCACTGAATTAATTCGATTCACGCACTTTAGTGGTCTTAGATTTAGATTCAATGCAGACGCATGATAGGTAATTGATGCTTATGAGAAGACGTACCTTACTCCAGCTTTCTTCGTGCAATAATGTATGCAATACAGTAAAAATAAACTAAATGCTGCTTCTTCGTGCAATAATGTATGCAATTCAGTCCTAAATGGTCATCCTATAGATATGCAGCTTCTAGCAGGCAGTTCGAGTATATATATATATTTTCAATAATAACAATAAACAAACAGACCTAATCTAACTAACTAACCGAAATGCAGTTTAAACAATTCAAATAATCTTATAATCTAAATAAATGGGAACACGCTCCCGAAAATATGCTCCCGCATACAAGAGCGATAAGAAATCAAGAGGCAATGGGGACACGTTCCCAAAATTACCCAACAAGGGTCCAAAAGATAGAAATTAAATTCTAATGTCTATCTAAACTAAATCTAACTAAGATCTATTGACTAAATCAAAAACAGGCTTCTCCATAAGCCTATGCATGTGGGATCAAGGCTCACGTGTTCCTGTCGCTAGCCTCCAGGTGGCGTTAAAGTCCACCAAAAAGATAATCTCCACCGTGCACGTCATTCAAGGTCAATGTCGTCACTCTGCTGCGCCTGTCTCCTCGTCAGATTCCTCGTACAATAAAAAATATGGTCAGATAACTACGCAACTCAGAATATTCAAAAATAATGAAGTGAATCTATTGCGTCTGTTGCCTCCCCAGCAACGGTGCCATTTTGACAGAGAGATTCTCGCTTATTTATGATAGCAATAGAATGATATGTCATTGTGTTTTGTGCAGTGGAAACCTCTCAATCAAAGATTAACACAGATATGAATTTAAACCACGAAAAGGATGTCGCATCCATAGGGAGGAATAGACCAATAAATTCATGAGTCGAGGAATATACTGTTTGTAGACACTATTGCGACATTAATGTGAGGAATATGCTATTTTAAATGGAGCTTGCAATTTCTTTAAAAGTTTAGGGTTATTTATGTAATTTTCACGTCAGGAATTAAGCTCAAAAAATATGCATATGATGCATGTGTAATGGCTTATCATATAAATTCAACTTGCATGCAAATTTGATTTGAAATTCAAAGTTAAATCATGCACATAACACAAGTGAAGTAATTTTAGGAAATTATGAGTGCATCAATGCAATGTGGCTTGAAGAAAATATTAATATATAAATGGCAATGGCATTAGATGTAAATATTAATTGAGGAGAAAACAGAGGATTTCCCCTCTCTCTTCCTCGTGAGGACGGCCGTGCACGGTTGGCGGCGAGAGTCGACGGGGTGGTGCCCCTTGACAAGGGCTACGCAACGGTGGTGACGCAGTGACTGGACAGAGGAGAATGGCCGTCGGCCTGTTGGCCCTGTTGGAGGAGGCTGCACGTGAGAGGATGGAGCTGCTGCTGCTGCGCGCGCGGCTACGCTCTGGGTGCGTGTGTGCAAGGCTTGCTAGCTGTGCAAGGCGCAAGAGTGGCCTACAGCGCTTGCAAGGCGCGGCTGTGGCGTCTGCGGTCACCTGCGGGTGGCTGCAGTGTAGCGCCTGCGAGGGATGGCGATGGCGTGAGGTGCGCTACTGCCTGCAGGCGCTGGTGGGGTGGAGCAGGCGGTGGAAGGCGCGAGGGCGATGGCATGGCTTGCTGCTGCCTGCTGTGCAGCGCCTGTGAGCGATGGTGATGGCGTGAGGCTACCTGCGTGCACTGGTGCAGCGTGGGGGCACTTGTGGGCGAGGCTTGCAGGGTGCGGTGGGAGGTGAAGCAGCGCTGGAGGGCACGCAAGGGCATTGGTGAGGGAGTGCGAGGGTGCTGAAGGGGGCGCAGCGCCTGCGGGCGGCTGCTGGCTTGGGTGCTTGCGAGCGATTGCAGCCTGCGGGTTGGCGTGGGGGCAGCGCCTGCAAGATGCGCAAGGGCGCTGAAGGGGGCGCAGTGCCTGCCGGCGGATGTGGCTTGCGGGTTGGCCTGGGGGCAATGCTTGTAGGATGTGCGAGGGCAGGTGGTGGAAGGCTGGTGTAGCACTTGCAGTGGAGAGGATGGTGCGGCGAGGTTGTGGCTTGCAAGGGATTGGCAGTGTGGTGATGGCGGTGGAAGGTGTGCATAGTGCATGTTTGGTTCATAGTGTCCGCCCTCTCCACGGTGGGGAAGGTGGAGAAGAAGGATATCCCCTCAGGGGGTGGAAAGAAGAAGAACCGAAGATGACCTCTTCTCCTGTGCCAAGTCTCCTCTTAACTCCTCTCCCCCACGCCAATTAAGGGATTTTCAAATCCCTTACTAATTTTGGCCGACGACTATTGGGTTCGGTTGAAGGAGGACGGCTGTAGGTGGAGATATTTGTGGGGGGGAAAATATCTTTCCACCCCCCTGTTCTTTTCCACAATTGTTTCTCCTCCCTCTTCTTCCTGATTATTAGCTTGATGGAGATTAATTTGAGGAGATGGGTGCGTTGTTGCAAGACCCTGCATGAAATATAATTACATAAGAGGAAATGTAAACTTAAACAATGACACATGCAATCATTTAATGACCAAATGTGATTATTAACAAACATACAATGTTAGAATTGAATTACTTAGGCATAATAATAGTCCATTAAAATGGACTCATCAGAATCCAACAGTCGAGATCTTGTTTCTTCTGATGAGGTGGCTGAGGGTGGTTGCGATGGCATGATCGTGGCCGTTGGATGATGATCCAACGGCCTGCGGTTCTTGTTACAACCTAATTCCCAGATCCCTACAGGACCTGAGACCGGCTCACCTCGACTAATCCCAAGACCTAGTCATCCAATGAGAAATAACCAAAATAAGGGAAATAAATCACATTCACACATGCAATATAACTAAGTAGAAGGAAAGAACGAAGCAGTAAACAAAAGTAAAACAACTGTCTCAAAATAGCACATGCCACCACAACAACACCAACAAAAAAATAGGAAGTACGAGAACAGTAATTTAAAGTATAGTACTCACAACTATAGTAGAAACAAAGGACTGTAAAAGAAACCACTACGGCTGGGCTTGACTAGGCCTAGCTCCCTCTGCAGCCAGAAACTCGGGCTGCTCAACTCCTTGTCCTAGACAGTGTTACGAAAAGACGGGATCAGCGAACGCTGAGTAGAGTGGTGTTTATATTATTTATGTACAAGTAAAAACAACAAGCAGATTTTATTCTCATTTCTATTTATCTCATTTATGTATGTCTGGTTTATCTATTTCCTAAAGTATCCAAGTATTTCTTGATCATGCTTGTTCCTCGTGTGAACAATCTTGATTACAGTCTTTTTCGTGGAGTAGATGGTGCACTTGGTGCTCTCCTGGCCAGGAGTCCCTCGTGGTAGTCCTACACCCAGTCAACCACCCCGAGGTCACTGTCGAGACATAGCGGTGACTATGGCATGCATGATAAGCGCACGGGTAGTTACCTCGCACGGACACGTGGTCAGTCATTTCTGCTAGTGGGTACCCCTAAAGTACAACACGGAACAGTATAGGGCCTTGCCCTCTAAGAACAGGGGTCTCGCCCCTCCACTGTTTGCGTACTCTTGTCCAACTACCCCAGTTTGCCCAAAGGGCCTAGCAAAGTCAGTGTAGGGTGGCTAGCTGAACCCCGGGCCCCGTGGAGTGGCTAGCTCCCTCCCTACACTAGTAGCATGCCTCGGTACCACGTACACGAGGGCCAACAGGAGTCGGTGTAGAGTGGCCAATCCTAACCCCGGGTCACAACCCAAGGGAGGCTAGCTCTGCTCTACACTAAAAAGGGACAGTTTCTCTCCTTGGTACCGCGTACACAAGGGCCAGTACACTTCCCGTTTACATTCTAGATTCCTTTCATACGCAGGAGTTCTACTCCTAATTCCCCGTAGGGTTCATGCTCATATTCCTCTCATTTATCCAGATTCAGATCTCATGTTTCATAACTCGTTCCTCATCCATATACAGGCAGCTCGTGTTTTCATAATTCAGTTCTCAATCATAAACATGTAACTTATGGTTTCACAGTTCAATTTCTCATTTACATACAGGCAGCTCATATTTTAACATGCATCTTAAGTAAACCAGAGTTAAATCCATATCATGCCCATACATTTCTACCCTAGGGTTCATTCCACATCCTACAGTTTCAATCAATTTAATCTAAGCAGACATATTCTTTATTCATATCTTAATAATTGCATTAAACCACTCTACCGAGTATCACGGGAGGAATGGGAGTCTGTGCTGCAGATCTCGTCGACTCCGCGGGCTTCGAACACGCCACCGGCTGGTAACTTGTACCAGCGACTAATTTACGTTAGACTAGGTCAAAACAGTAGATACTCAACATGAATACGTAGAGGAACTCAAGTGGAAAATAGCGGTATTCTGTTTGCGGAAATCTGATTCCGTTTAAGCCTTAAACGGGCCAAAAACGTGGTTATTGACCAAAATCAGACGTCTGGGACTAGTCCTAGACATTTTAAAAGACGTTACGTCACTCCAGACGTCTGATACTGGAAACTTCCAGTATTAGAACTCCTTCATGCAGCTCACCCCACTCACCCTTCGCCTGCAGCGGCAGCTCCAGCAGTTGCAGGAGCTTGAGAAGCTCCCCGTCGGCGTCCTCCCCTCTCCCACGACTCCTCGAGCTCCACCGAGCTCCCGCAGCCGTCATCCTCCTCCCCCGCTCTTACTCCCTCGCACTCTCTTGCTATTGCTCCTCCCTGTTTTCCCCTCGCTGGTTCCTCTCCTTCCTTACCGCGGTTGCAGTAGAGGCGGGAGGGGGCGTGGCCATCGCAGGTGAAGGTGGATGTGGCGGTGGCTTGAGTGGCGTGAGGAGGTGAGAAGATGAGAAGGGGGTTTATATAGAGTGGGTTTAAGGTTCGGGTAAGGGGGGTGAAGGAGAGAGAGTGGGACACTGCGCGCCGCCCGAGCGCAGAGCGAAAAGAATATGCGATATTCTTCTACTTTCAGACGTCCGGACATATGTCCAGACATCTGACTGACAGTCCAGACGTCTTATCCGACTAAAAAGGCAACAGGTTATTTCATCATAACAAAATTAAAGGAAGTTTCATCCTTGAAACTTGAGCTAACTATGGTACGGGAAAAGGAATGTAAAAGCGCATAACAAACTTAAAGAGGATCGAAGTTGGTTCGAAAAGATGTACCCTCAAAAAGCTCAAGGTACCACTCTTGCATCGCTGCCTTAGGCTCCCAAGTTGCCTCTTCATACCATTGGCTTCTCCATAGGACCTTCACCAATGGTACTTACTTCCGTCTCAGACTCCAGACGGCTTTGTCTAGTATCAGTACTGGCCTCTCGGGATAGGTCAGGTCGTCACCCACCTCGATGCTCTCGTGGCTCAGAACGTGACTGGGATCGGCGACATACTTCTAGAGGTTGGACACGTGAAACACGTCGTGCACTCCAAAAAGCTGGGGAAGAAGCGCAAGCTGGTAAGCAATAGGTCGTACCTGCTCCAGGACCTCAAAGGGCCCCACAAACTTCGGCGCAAGCTTCCCTTTCACCCCAAAATGCTGTAGGCCTTTCATGGATGAAACACGGAGAAAGACGTGATCCCCAACCTCGAACTGCACCTCTCTGTGTTTCCGGTCAGCGTAGCTCTTCTGCCTGCTCCTGATAGTGCAGAGTCGTCTATGAATCTACTCTATCACCTCCTGACTTTGCCTGATCAGCCTGGGACCAACCTCCCACTTGATTCCCACATCGACCCAACTCAAGGGTGCAGTACACCTCTATCTGTACAGAGCCTCGTAAGGTGCCATGCCGATGCTCGAGTGGTAACTGTTATTGTATGCAAACTCTGCTAGGGGTAAATGCTCCTCCTAGGAGCCTCTCTAGTCTAGCACACAGGTGCGCAGAAGGTCCTCAAGTGTTTGTATGGTGCGCTTTGACTGTCCATCCGTCTGGGGGTGGTAAGCGGTACTGAACCTCAAAAGTGTCCCCAAGGCTTACTGAAACTCAGCCTAGAACTGGGCAGTAAAACCAGTATCCCTGTCGGATGCGATCTCACATGGAACTCCGTGCAGGCGCACCACATCTCTAATGTATCTCTCTGCTAACTGTGTTGGTTCAAAGGTGACTCCGATCGGCAAGAAACATGCCGTCTTCGTTAACCTGTCTACTATCACCCAGACTGCGTTGTGTCCCCGCTGGGTAACTGGTAGACCCACCACCGAGTCCATGGTGATGCTCTCCCACTTCCACTCTGACACAGGAAGTGGCTGCAATGGCCCTGCAGGCCTCTGGTGCTCGGCCTTCACCTGTTGGCATACTAAGCACTGCTGAACAAACTCACCAACATCCCATTTCATCCCTCTCCACTAGAAGTCACGTCGCAAATCATAGTACATCTTTGTGTTCCCGGGATGTATGGTGAACCTGGACCTATGCACCTCAGCCAGGAGCTCTCTCAACAACTCCTCGTCCCTAGGGATGCATAAGCGTCCCCTCATGCGCAGTATCTCATCTGAGAAGGAAAAGTCTCCTGGGTCCCCTGTCAACACCCTGTCTCGCAGCGTCTGTAAGTATGGATCGATCATTTGCCCTGCGATGATGCGGTCTATCAGCTTTGGTCGTGTTTGCCGCGTCACTATCACTGTCACTGTCCCACAATACCCCTGTGACTCCCGGGGTCACCAACTGCCCAACTCCTCCATGTGTCTCCTACTTTGTGCCTGTAGACTAGCCAAGTGGGTGGGCGCCTTCCGGCTCAAGGCATCGGCCACCACGTTGTTCTTCCTTGGGTGGTAGGAGATGTTGTAGTCGTAGTCCTTCAGGAGCTCTAACCAACGTCTCTGTCTCATGTTAAGCTCCTTCTGGTCAAACAAGTACCTGAGGCTTTTATGATCTGTGAAGATCTCAAAAGTCTCACCGTAAAGGTAGTTCTTCTATGTCTTCAATGCGAAGACAACTGCTACAAACTCTAAGTCATGGGTAGGGTAGCTATGCTCATGGGGCTTTAGTTGCCGCAAAGCGTAAGCAACAATGTGACCCTACTACATGAGCACACCCCTTAACCCCTGCAACGAAGCATTCGTGTACACCATGAAACCACCACTGCTGTCTGGAATGGTAAGTACAGGAGCTGAAGTCAATCTCTCCTTCAACTCCTGAAAACATGCCTCACACTTGTCTGTCCAGGCGAAGGGCACGTCCTTCCGGGTCAGCTGGGTCATAGGACGCGCAATCTGAGAGAATCCTCTGATAAATCGTTGGTAGTAACTTGCCAGTCCCAAAAAGCTACGTGTCTCTATCACTATGCATGGCCTCTCCCACCTGAGTACGGCCTCTACCTTGGCTGGATCTACAACCAATCCATCTCCTGAAATCATGTAACCCAAGAAGGTCACCTGCCTCAACCAAAACTTGCACTTGTTGTACTTGGCATACAGCCTGCGTCGCCTCAAGGTATCCAGGATCATACGTAAATGTTGTCCATGCTGCTCCCGATCCTACGAGTAAACGAGTACGTCGTCGATGAACACCACCACAAACTGGTCTAAGTACGGCCTGAAAACATGGTTCATCAAATCCATAAAGGCAGCGGGGGCATTGGTTAGCCCAAACGGCATGACCAAAAGCTCATAGTGCCCGTACTGGGTATGGAAAGCTGTCTTGGAGACGTCGGTATCCCTGATCCTCAACTAGTGGTCACCTAACCTCAGATCTATCTTGGAGAACACTGTAGCATCTCACAACTGGTCGAAGAGGTCGTCAATCCTTGGTAGCAGATACTTGTTCTTGATAGTGACCCTATTCAGATGTCGGTAGTCGGATAAACGCTAGTTTATCATCATTCTTATGCATTAAAATAAACCTAGCTCTTAGGATTTTACTCCGCAAATGGGTTTTTGGGCTTCATTTAGGCATTAACTAGGTTAGGCATGCATTGCATTTTCTTTTGTTATTTTAAAAAATTTTTTTATGAGTGTTAGGGATGAACAGATATACAGATTCCTAGAACCCTAGCACTCAAGAAGGCAACTGGGGAAGAAGGAGCTCAGACTAGCTGGAACTTAGCTTGATCCAGCTCACCACAGCTGGAACCTAGCTCACTTGAACTAGGGTTAGCTCATCCCAGCTCCATTCAGTTAATCTCAGCTGAATGGCAGCTCAAGAGAGTTCATCTTAGCTCACCCTAACTCAAGTCAGCTCAGATCCAGCTCAACTTAGCTGAGTCTAGCTCATCTCAGCTCCCACTAGTCCACAGGGAGCTCTAGCTAGCTCAGCTGAGTTGACAGGAGTTCACCCCAGCTTAGATCCAACTACATCCAGCTCCACTCAACTCTAG
The DNA here is from genome assembly GCA_037157565.1 of Thalassia testudinum. NCBI lineage: Eukaryota > Viridiplantae > Streptophyta > Magnoliopsida > Alismatales > Hydrocharitaceae > Thalassia > Thalassia testudinum. The sequence continues at coordinate 9,004,106 of JAZHRO010000010.1, read as the reverse complement.
CCAGCTGAAGAAGAACTCATCCTAGCTCAGGAAGCTCAAGTCCAGCTCTCGGGGACCCAGCTTAGCTCAAGCTAATTGAGCTAAGCTACCTTAGCTGTCTCAACCAGCTTAATCCTCCCCGGGAACACCAGACCCAACTCACTGACGAGTCGATTCTTCGCTTTTACAATCGTTTGTTACATAAAATGTCACGTCGTTTGTAGTTCTATGTGGTGGAAAATCGACTAATCAATAATTAAATTAACCACTCGCAGAAGAGCGGGTTGTGTCCACAGGGAGGTTATGACGTATTTAAACTCTCACCGGTTAAAAACATATGTTCACAGTTAGTTTCGACGAGAATCGAGCCAAATCTGCCTTCATATTAAGAAAGCATCAAGAGAACATGCTGAAATGGCAATTTTGAACAACTAACGGATATTTTTTGCAATGCAGCTTTAATAAAATATTAATAAAAGATGACAATGGTAGACATTGTAAATATTAATAGGGCATGTACTGTAGCAAAACAGGTGCTCTTCTTCCCCTCGTCCGTGCGCGATGAAGAAGGAATGGCTGGAGGCGTGAAGCTCGGAGGAAGCTCTTTAGACTGAGGGCTTCGCAGCGGTGGCCGCGGCGAGTTGTGAGGTGGCCGGAGCCGACCGGACGGAGCTCCGATGAAGGTAGGTTTCGACGGCTTTTGCTGCTGGCTGCACCTGTTGGAGGAGGCACGGATGGGCATGCGTGGGCACTGCAGGTGGTGCGCGCGCAGAGAGGAATGTGCGCCTGCTAGAGGCGCGTTGGCCGCAGGTTCTGGAGCTACGCAGGTGACGGAGGCGCTGAAGGGGTGTGCATGCTGCAGTTCTGGCGGAGCGCTGAAGAAGGTCGGTGAGGGCCCGGAAATGGACGCTAGAGGCACTGCAGGGTACTGGCAGGCTTATGCAGGTGATGCGCGTGCAGAGAAGAACGCGCGCCTACTGCTGTGTACGCAGGTGGTGTGCTGGAGGTGGTGCGTACGCGTGCGGGTGAGGAGCTGGTGGCCGGTGTTGCACGCTGGCGAGCACGCTGGCTGCGTGCGTGGCTGGAGGCGCTGCTGCAGGAGGTGCGTACGCGTGCGGGTGGTGCGGGCATGAAGTGGAGGTGAGGCACAGCAAGGGCGGTTGCTGCTGCAGGCATGCGGCAGGAAGGCGCGTGTGAGCTAGGGATGGCGCTGGAGGATGGAAGGGGCGTGCGGTATAGCTGTGACTGGTGGCTGGAAAGAGAACTAAGGACAGGGGAGGAAGATGAAGGTGTGCTGTAGGAGCTTCAAACGTCCGGGAAACTTCCCGAACATCTTAACTGATAGGGACGTGAAGTTGCAATGGCGGTTGTGGAGGTTGTTGGTGATGACGGCGAGGGTGGTGATGTTGATTCTGGTGAGGCACAATGATGCAGATGAGCTCCAGATGGCGGTGTGGCTTGTCACACCACACGCCCACGGTGGTGGAGGCTCATCGCCGCGGTTGAGGCCGGTGGTGGTGGAACGGAGAACTCAACTCTCTGCACAGTGGTGGATCGTTGGGATGGTGGCCTTCCCAGCTCAGCAGCCTCCCTCCTCCTTTTGTAGCCACTTGCATAGATTTGAATGGAGAGGCGGGAGCAGATCCACATTCTCTGCTCGTCCTTGAATGCAGGTTTCAGTGCGGCAGCTGGTGGTGTTGGAGCGGCAGCCGAAGGAAATGCAGCCGTTGCTGAAAGAAGAAGAATAAAAAATAATGTTAAAATATTATGGTTATTTATATACAAACCCTCAACTTTTATGTTAACTTAAATTAATGCATGCAATGCACCTAATTGGTTAACTAATTAAATGAATGCAATTCTGAGTTAATTCTAAATGCATTTACATATGAATGCAATGCATGAATTATGTAATTAAATTAGAAATATGAATTAACCTATTTACAACCTAATTTATGCTAAATAAATGTTAGAATTAACTTAATGTCTAGGCACTTAAATATTTAAATAGCCCACAAATATGGGCTAATCACTCACCTCAGCTCCTTTCAATAGAAGCTAGCTCACTTTAGCTTGGCTTAGTAGCTAGCAAAGAACTAGCAATCTAAGCCAGCTAGAGTAGCCCCATGTTGACCTCTTCAGCAGCTGCCTGCTCCACTTCAGCTCCAGATTCTTCAGAACCAGTTCCTCTCTTCAAACCCTAGCTCCAATACCTCCTCCTCTACTCCTCCATTAGCTAAGCTAGCTTAGCTTAGCTTAGCTTAGCTATGCGCCAACTTCCTTGGCTTGTACCACCCCAAAAACCCACCTAACAACTCCACCCAACTAGCTCCACCTAAGCTCCACATAAGCTAACCTACTTGGCGCCAACCTAACCCACCCACCACCTCCAAAAGACACCTAAAAGTGGTGCCAAAACCACCCTAACTACCCCCTTGTTGGTGCCACTTTTCCCTCCAAAAATCCCCTTCATCTCCACCACACATCTCCCCTTAAACCCATCTCCACCCTCCACATAACCCCTCCTTCTAGAACATTTCTTGGTGCCACCTAAGACCCCCTTCTAGAAGCTATTTTGGCGCCAACTTCAAGGGGTGTCACCACCCATAACCACCCCCTAGGAGTCCCTTGGGTTGGCGCCAAATGCCCTTAGCCATAGGATCCCCAACCACCTCCATCCTTCCATCTTAGCCCTCCATTTCAAGAGGCACCTTAACCCCCCATCCTACCCTATAAAAAGACCACTACCCACCACCATTCAAGGCATCCTTGGCTAGTAAATTCACTCTCATATTCTACCTAGAAGCCCATGCCCAAGAGCGAAGAAGAAGAAGAAGATTAAGGGGATATTCTGTCCCCTTGGTGCGTTCCCCTCTTCCCTTCTCTCTTGTAACCACGCTAGCCAAAGGAGAATCCAGGCAAGGAAGATCTTTGGAGGAGATCTTGAAGGTGGTCCACGCCACCTTGGAGGAGCTTTTGAGGGTGGTGCACGCCCACCCCTTGGAGGAGAGCATTGAAGGTGGTAGCACCCAACTTGGAGGAGCTCTCAAGGAAGGAGAAGGAGGCTCCCTTTTCAAGCCAAGGAGCAGCTAGGCTTGGAGCAAGAAGATTCCCTTCTTCACCAATTTTTGCAAGAGGATTTGTGTTTCTTTTATTGCTTTAAAATTTTTTTTTTATTTCTAGTAGAAGCATTCCTCTACTTGTCCTTGAAAAAAACACAAATTCTAGTTAATCAAATTGCCTTCTTTTTAGTTTTCTGTTGCAATTGTTACTGTTGTTCTAGCACTTATTCTACTTCCACTCCCTAATTATTCTAGGCCTCCACTTTCCTAGAGTGAGCTTAGGTAGTGGACTTTTTAATCTCTTAAGTTTCAGCTTAGCATTTTAGGTGTTAGCACACTTTCGTCACAATTCGCACTTTGCCCGTATTATTTCAAAACACAAAAAATATATATATATTTAAAATACCAAAAAGAAAGTTGAGATGTGTTTTAGAAAGAGAATTGAATTGCAATTTTTGCTTCCTTGGATGACCCTAGATACTCCCCTATCTAGGATATAAATTTAAAAGCGTATGCGAATTCGCATGTTACAATTACATTAAAAATCCGCTTTTACAAATCACGTGTATTTCGCTTCAGTAGTCGACACAAAGTCGCAGGGTACCATCCTTCTTCTTCACAAACAACACAGGGGTTCCCCACAGGGACACATTGGGCCTCATAAAGCCCTTCTTCAATAGGTCCTGTAGCTGTGACTTGAACTCTCATAGCTCAAGCTGTGCCATCCGGTACGGTGCAGTAGAAATGGGACTGGTCCCCAGTACCAGTGAGATCTCAAACTCGATCTTACGCTCAGGTGGTAGTCCTGGCAGCTCCTCTGGAAAAGTGTCGGGGTACTCGCAAACCGCCGAGATACTCTAAAAGTTAGCCACGGGGCTAGGCTCTGCCACTACATAGGCCAAGAAGCCCTCACACCCCTAGCTCAAAAGCCTGGCTGCCCGAAGTGCGGAGATGCATTTGAAGCCTCCGTCCACCGGCTGTCCGTGAAACTCAAAGGGAGGCAACTCTAGTATGGAGAAAACAATCTTCCTCCCAAAATAGTCCACCAGGGCGTGATAGGCGGACAGCCAATCCATCCCTAGATCACGCCAAAGTCCTCCATCTGGATCACAATCAGGTTAGCAGAGAGGTTGTGTCCCCTTATACTGACCTTGCAGTCTGTGTAGACCTCCTCGGCTACAAACAACTGGCCACCTGGGCCTCTGATCACAAACGGATCCTCTAACAGTACCCTGCCCTACCTCAAACTGACGGCAAAACTTGTAGCGACAAAGGAGTGTATGGCACTGGAATTAAAAAGTACGTATACTAATCTGCCAGAAACAGTAATCATACCTGCCACCACAGAATCCGAAGGCCTGGTGTCTCTGTGTGTTAGGGCATTGATACACCCCTCAGCTCTCGGTGCAGACGAAGTAGCTATACTTTGGGTCGAGCAAGCAGCAGCTGGTCGGTACCCTCCTCGGGACTGCTGTCCTCCCCTATGCACCTGGTGACCATGACTGCCAGCTCGGCCTCCAATACTCAGTGCGGGGAGCATCTGCTGTGCTTCGGCCCTAGATGGGCAGTCCCTCTTGATGTGGCCCAGCTGACCACACTGGTAGTAGAGGGGTACATGACCTCCTCCCTCCGTAGGTCCCTACTGGCGGCTAGGAGAGGGTCTAGTGCTAGCAACTGGCCCCTGTTTGGGGCCCCCAAAGGCCACTGATGGCCCCACGGAATGAGACGGCTCTCCTGCGGGCACCGTATGCCTCCTCTCCCGACGACCCTGAGAGTACTCTGGCTGGTAGGGCCTCTTTTGTTTGCTGTCAGTGTCTCGCACGGCTGGTGGAGTCGCTGGTTTCAACCGGGTTTTAGTTTGTTATAACGTTGTAGTAAAGCCGGTTATTACCAACACTTCAAATATAATTTTTTTACTCGGAAAATAAAAGAGTTCCCGAGGTCGAACTCAGGGAGCAAGTTGTATTCTAGAGATATACATGTTTCTTTTACAAAAAGAAAGAGAGAGGGAAAGAATTTGTTGTTTTCTCTTTGTTCTGCAGAGGGGATGCTCTTCTTTCTCTCTTTCTTTAGATCTCCTTCTTTCTCTTTGTTCTGCAGAGGTGATGTTCTTCTTCTGCAATGGTGATGCTCTTCTTCTTCTTCCTGTTGTTCCTGCTTTGGTGATGTTCTTCTTTCTTCAGAGCTCCTTCTTCTTCTTCTTCGTTCTGCAGAGGTGATGCTCCTCTTCAGATCTCTTTCTTGGTTTCTGCCTTGACCTCTCTTCTTCTTTTTCTGCAATTGTGGTGACCCTTTCTCTTTTCCCTTTTCTTCTTTATGGCTGCAGAGCTTCTGCCTTCAGCTACTAAGTCTTCCTTTCTTCTTCTTCCTGCTGTTCCTGCTTTGGTGATGTTCTTCTTTCTTCAGAGCTCCTTCTTCTTCTTCTTCGTTCTGCAGAGGTGATGCTCCTCTTCAGATCTCTTTCTTGGTTTCTGCCTTGACCTCTCTTCTTCTTTTTCTGCAATTGTGGTGACCCTTTCTCTTTTCCCTTTTCTTCTTTATGGCTGCAGAGCTTCTGCCTTCAGCTACTAAGTCTTCCTTTCTTCTTCTTCTGCGTTGGCCGTTGCTCTTCCTTCTTCTTCAGCCTGCCTTCTTTCCTGCTCTGGCTGCTGACCTTCCGTCGTCTGACCCGGTGCTTAGACGACTTAACTATGCATTTGCTACAGTGCAGCTCCTTCTTCTTCCGCGGGTCTTCTTCTTCGCCTGTGCCTGCACACTTCAGAGTTTTTCGTCAGAGGCAAAACCTACTCTACCCTCCCCCCCCCGCGTCTCTCTTTCTCTCTGAAACCACTCTTGGGAAAGCTCTCCCAGAGCTACCGGGTAATCGGGTTCGGGTCACGCCCGGGTCCAGGCCCACCGGCGTGCGTGGTGGGCGAGGAGTGCAGGTCAGTCTAAGTCGGGTCGGGTCAGGTCCGCGGGGCGTGAGCGCGGACGAGACCGGGTAACCGGGCGGGTGTAAGGGGACCTCACCCCGTGTACTGAGGCACTAAGGCTACTGCACAAAATCAATTTAAACAGTGGAACGGGTGTGAGGCTTACCGATGTGGGACTAAACGCAGACCTTTCCTCGCGTGCGCCTGCTGGGAGACCGCGGCCTGGCTTCTGCAGCTGCGGCTTCGGTTTGCATAGGTAGCTGGCTGGCTGCCTTCGCAAGACTCCCCGTACTCCGCAGCAGCTGGAGACCTGGAGTCCTCAAGCCTGGAGCGCGGGAGAAGCTGCTTCAATGTGCGTTAATGGCGGTCGAACCTCAAAACCTGTCGGACACTAATATGGCCTCGCGACCTGATCAAACCATTGGGGAACCTTCGCCGTGGCACGGCGAAGGTGAGGAGCTGCGCGGCAGGCCGCAAGGAGGTGTCTGGCGGCAGCCCTAGGTCGGACTGCAACCGGAGGAATGGGTTTGTTCGGGGGAGTGTTACGGAGGTGTGGAGTGGCAGTGGAGGGGTGGGGGGTGCTCAGTGTGATGAGGCGGAGGTTCGGTGAGGGTCGGCGAGCCGTGTGGGTTGCTGAGGTGATGGGAGCGGCTCGCCGGAGGGTGGTCGGAGGCGAAGGGGGTGAAGGTGGTCAGGGTCGGTAGAGGGCTTAATTGAATAAATTGAAAGCAGGGAAAGAAAGAGGAGGAGAAGGGGAGTAGCTCTAGCTTACTTGCAGGGACGAAGGGGGAAGAACAGGGCGACAGTCGTATCGACTGTCGCCGGAGAAGACGATGCCCAGTGGGGGGAGGACGGCGGTGACGACGGGGCAGAGGCAGCGCGCGCCGGTATTGCGCGACGCGGGAAGAGCAGGGGACGAAGTCTCTGCTGCTGGTATTGCGGCAGAGCGAAGAGGAGGAGGAGGAAGAACCGCCGGAGCTGGTGGGCGTCTGCCGGAGTGAGAAGAGAGGAAAGTTGGGGGTTTTCTCCGTCAGATCCGAGCTGGGAAGAATGGTGGAGCGATGGGGGTATTTATAGGGATCAAACAGGGAGGAAGGCGGAGGGAGACGACATGTCTCCCTCGCCGGAGGATGGCCGGAAGCAAGAACCCATACCGTCCGTGCGTTCGCACGGCCGGTATGGTGGGTTATAACGACCAGGGGGGTGTCCCTGCGACGGCTGACGACGCAGGGCACCCCCGGTTTACTTGCCAGGTCCCTCACCTCACCCTGCGCGGCGCCATGCTCCGCGCAAGGTCGCCGGAGCATGGTGCTGGCAGGTTTTGCAGGAGGGACCTGATTGCAAAGAACGAAGGAGAGTTAGGGGCCAAAATGCGAGGGTTCAAAAGTTGAGGGCCAAAGAGTAAATATATGAGGACCAAAGTGTAAAGTCGGTCAAGGAGGTTTCTTCTTAGGCTCAAGTTTTTATACATGACTAATTAGGACCTAAGGAATCTGATGGTGAATTTCATTTTCATATTAAACCTTGTTTGACCGGTCAATTTGCGCAAAAACCCAAATTAAGTTATTAATTGGGCATGGTTCTCAATGTAGGTCAAAATAGGTTCTAAAGGCCAAATTGAAGGTTCTAAACCCTAGAGATTATTTTTCTATGAATTTTAGAGGGTTTATTCTATTTTTACTTTGCCTCGAACCTTGTGAATTGAAGTGGGTTGTTTTAGGGTTACAGATTATCATTTAGTTTCTTGGAAGTGCTGTAGCCCTTGCTAGATCATCTCATCCCACTTTTATTCTTATTAAGCTGCTTTGACCTATGTTTGGGCCCTGAATTACCCTGTATGCAGATTATACTGGTAAAATTGCACTTTTACCCCTTATGACTTGTTTTCTTCTCAAACTCAGAATTCTCTGAGTTAAGCCTTTCCTTGAGATATGTAGGAGCTTTTATCCTTTGTATTAGGTCAAAATGAGCTAGTTATGGCTCATGATGAGGTTCTCATCATACCCCCATGCCTAGCTTTTGCTAGTCCCTTAGCAAAAACTTAAGGTTTCAACCCTTGTTCTAGACCATGAAGTTTTTAATAGTTTTAGATAAGTGCCCTTTTTATTTGAGCATAGATTAGGTTAGAATGCTGACCATAGGCCTAAAAGGTACTCTAGTACCAATCAAGATCCAAATCTGTCTAGCCTTAGCCTCAGTCTTTTAGCAAAGGTTTTTAAGGCCCACAACAACTAACCTAAGGTTTATTGGACTTCGTGGTTAAAGCACCCGTGCTTGAAATGATTTTAGCCCTGGCTCAGTTCGCAGTGCGTTTTGTAAGAGAGAGATAGAAAGTTTTTCTGTTTGGAGAGTTTTCTCTCTCTTTTTCTTTTTAGTTCTAGCCTAGGATTGGCTTTTCAACACGGTCTGTATCAGATTCCTTGCTCCCATCATCAATCCTCAAGGGTTCCTGGCGATCGATGCTTCGAGATAGCACCGCCCATGGCAACCCCCGGAACCTTGGCTATTGAGATTTCGAGATAATCCCATCCATGGTATTCCGTGGCCGAATCCAGACCCTGGCAATTGACACTTCGAGATAATGCCATCCATGGAATCTGAACCAGCAGAGTGCTTACATGCCCCCAGTAGGATATGTAAATATCCTAAGAGACAAGCACCGAGGAGATGATATTTTGTTACGCATCTTCGAGGGGATTTCCCGCCTCTCTGCGCTGGGAACTCGTCTAAATCAACTTGTGTTGATCGGCCGCTCCTATTCTAGGTGTTCTTTTTAGATTTTTGCGACGCTTCTGCGTGATTCTGATTTTTACGCTTACTGAACCAGGCTGTGTGAGATTAGGGTGCTTAGGTTACTGAGTCCCGTAAACCAAACATTAGTTAACGAGGCCGAATACTCCCTAAGCCTTAGACCTAATACTTCAGCTTTTCATTTTCCTCAACCTCTTGAGGAGTGTCCAGATCTTAATGGGTACTAAGAGTCTATTCAAGAATGCCTAAGGTTTGCATTCTTTTCTAATCTTATTGTGCACTTTTCTTGAATGAGGTCTAGAACTTAGGTTAATTCCTTAGTTCCTTACTAATGACTATCACTTTTTCTCATAATTTTGTGCTCCTTTTTCATTTTGTTTCTTTTCTTCTTCACAAAATTTTCCTTCTCCTCTTTTCCTCTTATTCTTTTTCGAAAATTTTTTAATTTTTATGGTATTTTTTTGGCATATGTGAATTTTTTGTTTGAAACCTTTTCTTACAAGTTTTTGCACTTTCATACCCCCCCATGCCTAAGATTTGCAATGTCCTCATTGTAACCTAGGGGTTTTTTATTCAATTAAGTTCATACATTAGGATAGCTGTTTTGATGAATCTCAGATGCAAGCACCTGAGGTGGAGTCGGTTGCCCTAAAGTGTGAACTTCAAGTGCAAAAAGCTGTCAGAACAAGTTTCAGGTTTTTAAAGAGAATGACGGGCTGCCTCCCGTTAAGCGCTAAATTTGATGCCTTCAGCCAAGCGGGAAATGCGATGGAGAGGGGATGGTCAAATCAGCGGAGTTTTGTAAGACAAGCACCTTGATTAAGAGCCTGGTTGGTCCAACCAGGTGCTTGTTCAGATCAACAGGCTGATGATGCAGCCCAAACCCAATCAATCTGGTGGGTTGATAGATGTGGATAAAAAGGTGTGGAGCCCACCATAAACTATGAAGCTCAGATGGATGTGGAAGTGTAAACGCAGGGTTTGGCTGAGCCGAATCAGCCTGGTCAGAGTAGGGACCCGTAGGATAATCAGTGGTTGATGCAGGAACCCTACAGGGGTGATCAGAGAATGATAGAGCATGGTATGTAGTCTGATCAATGTTCGAAACCCGATGTGGAAATGCAATCGGCTCGGTGAGAGGTGAATCTGCATAGGAATTGAGTCCGGTTGCGGGTCGGGGTTTGGGAGAGGTTTTGATCCGTTCTGTGTGTGCGGACGAGGTGGCCATTGTGTACGAGGGCTCTTCAAGAAACAGATGATAGGTGGTTTTCTGTAGAGAGTCCTCTGGGTAACTATCAAATGCCGGAAGAGTGTTTGTAGGATGAAAGGAATTGGATTCGAGAAAAAATTTGGATTCTTGGTTGCAATCACTCTTGGCATTTTCTGTTTTTGGTTCCTGAGGATCGAAAAGGAATGATTCTGTGTTATCAGTGATCCCGGGAATCAGGACCTCAGAGTCGAAGTCAGAGTCATGTGAACTGAGGTCGTAGATAGGCCTGGCGTGTTCAGGAAGGGGAATCTCTCCGCAATTATAGTCAGATCTGAAATTGTCGGAGAGTTGGCGAAAATGATCATGAATTCCACCACAGCAGAAATCATCAGATGTGGAATCAGCAGCCTGACTGGGTTCTAGCCTATATGTCTCTTCTGGGCTCAAAAAGATGTTCTGTTCAAGCTCTAAGCTGGTAGGATAAACCCCATTAAAATCTTGCTCATCCAACTCCTCAGTTTCTGTATCATAAATTGGCATGTTTTCTGAAAAATCGATCAGATTTCCTAAGGACGTTGGAGAGGGATATTCATTAAATAGAGGCCCGGAATCATATTCTGTAAAAATTTGATCTTTCTCATAAAGGGCCTCATAATCTTCCCAATAAGTTTCAGATCTAGGTTCTAGGCTTAGGATGTGGGTAGAATTATTAGAACCTAAGTCCGAATAACCTTCGAGGGCCACCTTATCAAAGTAAGGGGCGGAATTTATACCCTCAGAAGGTTCAGTTTTGATCTCATTATTGCAGGAGTTTTGAAATTCTAGGCTTGGCAATCCATGGTCTAAGTTTGGCTCATCATTGTGTTCTCCTGCAATATCCCAACCTAATTCAACATTGTCTTCTATTTGGGTTGGGATTTCACAACCACTTTGTGCCTCAATCCCGAGATCTGGGAAACTGAATTGTTCCTTAATACTGTTCCAAGATGGTTCATCCTCTGTTTCTGGTATATACGGGTATTTCTGGTTGATAATTTGTTCTACAGATTTCATCATTTCTACCCGTTTTATAAGGGCATCTTGGTGTTGTTCCCAAAGTACAGGATTTGTCAAGCATTGAAGGTATTCAGATTGGTGTAATTTTTCCATCTCAATGTATCCTGTCATGAGCATATCTCGGGTTGATCCTTTTGAAATTTCAGTCAATAGAATTTGGGCACAGTTTATGATGAAAGCTGTGGTTGTTGGAACATCAACCTGAATGTTTCCTATTGGTGTTGAGGGTTTATATTTGATTTCATAGATTTCAAGGGCATCCTCAATCATCTTATCCTTCATGGATCTCAGATATTCAGGTTTTTTGAATGGTAGTCTTGCTAGGTAATTAGGCTGCATAATTGGATCAGGTGGTGGAATCAAGATATAGAACCAAAGTTTGAATCAAGATGGAAGAAGGGGATTTTGTTCAGAATCAGAGGAAAGAGGGGCTATGTGAATGATTTCTGCAAAAACAAAGGAGCCGAGGCTTAGCCTCGGGGAGAGTGAATTTCTATAGGAGGTTTCAAGGACCTCCTGAAAAATACTGAAGGGCTGGATGAGATAAGCAGGTGCTGGACCCAATCAAGACACCCAAAAATTGTTGGGTGACTATAGAGGTTCGGGGCAGATGGACCCCTTGATCAGAAAGATCGTCCACCTGAGAATTACCTGGGCAGCCAGAGAGGGAGAGTCCCGCGAAGACCCCTACACGGTAGAGCGTCCCCACGGGTTACGGGGTTTCCCCCACCCGACCTCTCTTGTCACTGAGATTCCAGGTAGACCAGGATGGGGATCTTGACCTCTTAAGTCTACCAATTTTTTATTTTAAGATCAGGGTGCTTAAGATTCACTTGAACTTTAGTCTTTTAAGTGCAAAGAGTGACCTAATTTAAGGTTGGTTGACCCAAGGGGTCAACTTTACCTCTTGTTTTCTTTAAGAGCTTTTAGGTCCTGTCTTTTAGGGTTCAAGTGGTTTAGAGAGAGCCAATTGTTTAGGATTTTTCTTGTTAATTATTTTCAATCAATGGTTTGGGCACACCTCTTTTGGATTTCCTCAATTCTTGATTAAGGGGTGTGTCTCAACTGAAATCCTAATGTTTAACCTTATGTTGGCTCTACTTGGTCCATTTAACTCTTTGTTGGGCAATTAGGGCTCAAGCAAGAATGTGTTAGCCCTTAAATACCCTTAATAGTGTGCAGGAGTGATGAGTTGAAAACATGCAACTCTTTATGGTTACTAAGTATGGAAGACAGGTTAGCCCTATATTGCTTGTTCTTTTCTTTTCTTCCTCTTTAGAGTTTAGGGGTTAATAGTGAGAGGAAAGATTTACCTGTCTTCGGAGTGGTTGTCGTGTGGTTGCTTGTCTTCTTGAGTTCCTGTAGCTGCACAAAAGAGAGGAGATTATCAGAAATTAAAAGAAACAGGAATGTTTACCTCTAGAATAGCCGTTGCTCCCCGGCAACGGCGCCAAAATGAAGTTTGCTTGTCTTCTTGAGTTCCTGTAGCTGCACAAAAGAGAGGAGATTATCAGAAATTAAAAGAAACAGGAATGTTTACCTCTAGAATAGCCGTTTCAACCGGGTTTTAGTTTGTTATAACGTTGTAGTAAAGCTGGTTATTACCAACACTTCAAATATAATTTTTTTACTCGGAAAATAAAAGAGTTCCCGAGGTCGAACTCAGGGAGCAAGTTGTATTCTAGAGATATACATGTTTCTTTTACAAAAAGAAAGAGAGAGGGAAAGAATTTGTTGTTTTCTCTTTGTTCTGCAGAGGGGATGCTCTTCTTTCTCTCTTTCTTTAGATCTCCTTCTTTCTCTTTGTTCTGCAGAGGTGATGTTCTTCTTCTGCAATGGTGATGCTCTTCTTCTTCTTCCTGCTGTTCCTGCTTTGGTGATGTTCTTCTTTCTTCAGAGCTCCTTCTTCTTCTTCTTCGTTCTGCAGAGGTGATGCTCCTCTTCAGATCTCTTTCTTGGTTTCTGCCTTGACCTCTCTTCTTCTTTTTCTGCAATTGTGGTGACCCTTTCTCTTTTCCCTTTTCTTCTTTATGGCTGCAGAGCTTCTGCCTTCAGCTACTAAGTCTTCCTTTCTTCTTCTTCCTGCTGTTCCTGCTTTGGTGATGTTCTTCTTTCTTCAGAGCTCCTTCTTCTTCTTCGTTCTGCAGAGGTGATGCTCCTCTTCAGATCTCTTTCTTGGTTTCTGCCTTGACCTCTCTTCTTCTTTTTCTGCAATTGTGGTGACCCTTTCTCTTTTCCCTTTTCTTCTTTATGGCTGCAGAGCTTCTGCCTTCAGCTACTAAGTCTTCCTTTCTTCTTCTTCTGCGTTGGCCGTTGCTCTTCCTTCTTCTTCAGCCTGCCTTCTTTCCTGCTCTGGCTGCTGACCTTCCGTCGTCTGACCCGGTGCTTAGACGACTTAACTATGCATTTGCTACAGTGCAGCTCCTTCTTCTTCCGCGGGTCTTCTTCTTCGCCTGTGCCTGCACACTTCAGAGTTTTTCGTCAGAGGCAAAACCTACTCTACCCTCCCCCCCCCCGCGTCTCTCTTTCTCTCTGAAACCACTCTTGGGAAAGCTCTCCCAGAGCTACCGGGTAATCGGGTTCGGGTCACGCCCGGGTCCAGGCCCACCGGCGTGCGTGGTGGGCGAGGAGTGCAGGTCAGTCTAAGTCGGGTCGGGTCAGGTCCGCGGGGCGTGAGCGCGGACGAGACCGGGTAACCGGGCGGGTGTAAGGGGACCTCACCCCGTGTACTGAGGCACTAAGGCTACTGCACAAAATCAATTTAAACAGTGGAACGGGTGTGAGGCTTACCGATGTGGGACTAAACGCAGACCTTTCCTCGCGTGCGCCTGCTGGGAGACCGCGGCCTGGCTTCTGCAGCTGCGGCTTCGGTTTGCATAGGTTGCTGGCTGGCTGCCTTCGCAAGACTCCCCGTACTCCGCAGCAGCTGGAGACCTGGAGTCCTCAAGCCTGGAGCGCGGGAGAAGCTGCTTCAATGTGCGTTAATGGCGGTCGAACCTCAAAACCTGTCGGACACTAATATGGCCTCGCGACCTGATCAAACCACTGGGGAACCTTCGCCGTGGCACGGCGAAGGTGAGGAGCTGCGCGGCAGGCCGCAAGGAGGTGTCTGGCGGCAGCCCTGGGTCGGACTGCAACCGGAGGAATGGGTTTGTTCGGGGGAGTGTTACGGAGGTGTGGAGTGGTAGTGGAGGGGTGGGGGGTGCTCAGTGTGATGAGGCGGAGGTTCGGTGAGGGTCGGCGAGCCGTGTGGGTTGCTGAGGTGATGGGAGCGGCTCGCCGGAGGGTGGTCGGAGGCGAAGGGGGTGAAGGTGGTCAGGGTCGGTAGAGGGCTTAATTGAATAAATTGAAAGCGGGGAAAGAAAGAGGAGGAGAAGGGGAGTAGCTCTAGCTTACTTGCAGGGACGAAGGGGGAAGAACAGGGCGACAGTCGTATCGACTGTCGCCGGAGAAGACGATGCCCAGTGGGGGGAGGACGGCGGTGACGACGGGGCAGAGGCAGCGCGCGCCGGTATTGCGCGACGCGGGAAGAGCAGGGGACGAAGTCTCTGCTGCTGGTATTGCGGCAGAGCGAAGAGGAGGAGGAGGAAGAACCGCCGGAGCTGGTGGGCGTCTGCCGGAGTGAGAAGAGAGGAAAGTTGGGGGTTTTCTCCGTCAGATCCGAGCTGGGAAGAATGGTGGAGCGACGGGGGTATTTATAGGGATCAAACAGGGAGGAAGGCGGAGGGAGACGACATGTCTCCCTCGCCGGAGGATGGCCGGAAGCAAGAACCCATACCGTCCGTGCGTTCGCACGGCCGGTATGGTGGGTTATAACGACCAGGGGGGTGTCCCTGCGACGGCTGACGACGCAGGGCACCCCCGGTTTACTTGCCAGGTCCCTCACCTCACCCTGCGCGGCGCCATGCTCCGCGCAAGGTCGCCGGAGCATGGTGCTGGCAGGTTTTGCAGGAGGGACCTGATTGCAAAGAACGAAGGAGAGTTAGGGGCCAAAATGCGAGGGTTCAAAAGTTGAGGGCCAAAGAGTAAATATATGAGGACCAAAGTGTAAAGTCGGTCAAGGAGGTTTCTTCTTAGGCTCAAGTTTTTATACATGACTAATTAGGACCTAAGGAATCTGATGGTGAATTTCATTTTCATATTAAACCTTGTTTGACCGGTCAATTTGCGCAAAAACCCAAATTAAGTTATTAATTGGGCATGGTTCTCAATGTAGGTCAAAATGGGTTCTAAAGGCCAAATTGAAGGTTCTAAACCCTAGAGATTATTTTTCTATGAATTTTAGAGGGTTTATTCTATTTTTACTTTTCCTCGAACCTTGTGAATTGAAGTGGGTTGTTTTAGGGTTACAGATTATCATTTAGTTTCTTGGAAGTGCTGTAGCCCTTGCTAGATCATCTCATCCCACTTTTATTCTTATTAAGCTGCTTTGACCTATGTTTGGGCCCTGAATTACCCTGTATGCAGATTATACTGGTAAAATTGCACTTTTACCCCTTATGACTTGTTTTCTTCTCAAACTCAGAATTCTCTGAGTTAAGCCTTTCCTTGAGATATGTAGGAGCTTTTATCCTTTGTATTAGGTCAAAATGAGCTAGTTATGGCTCATGATGAGGTTCTCATCAGCTGGGTTGGTCTCCTCGTAAGTCATGGCTACCTCAACCACACGAGAGAAAGTAGGAAACTTCAGGGGTTTGACATACCCCCAAATAGCAGGTCAGAGCCCCTCGGTAAACCTCCACAGGCGCTCCTCCTCAGTAGACACAGCTGTCGAGGTGAAACGTGACAGCTCCAGAAAATGCGTGTGGTATGCGCTAACCGTCAATGTCCCCTGGCGGAGAGTGTGGAACTCCCTCCTCCTCTAGTCCTGCCAGGTCTGCGGAAAGTACTGCTCACAGAAGAGAGCCACGAACTGGTCCTACGTTGGCTCTCTCCCATCCTGGCCTCTGACTGCCCTCCACCAACTCTGTGTTGTGCTCTCTAGCTGGTACGTGGCAAAGGCCATGCGGCACTCCATGGGAGGGCGAAGGGAGTCGAACACCTTCTCTATCTGCTCCAGCCAGTCCTCTACCTCAGATAAGTCTTCATCCCCCTTGAAGGAGGGGGGCTTCAGCTTCCAGAACTGTCCGAAAAGCTCATGGTGTAGCTGCAGTGGGGGAACGGGCATGCCTCTAGGCAAGGAAAGCTCGTGCTCGGAAGTGTCAGAGTGTGGTGGGGGTATTGGAGGATCACCCCCTCCCCCTCCTGCTCGTCCGGCACTACGACGGTCTCTCTGTCACACCGAGGACTCCACCTCCACGTCCTCAAGGAGAGGTGCCCGTGGAGGCTGGCGGAGCTCCTCTCGCACGATGTCTCTAATCAGCTGGGCGAGATCCTGGGCCTGAATGCCTGGGAGGAGGGGTGGGTCAACTGGTACCTCAGGTCCTACACATCCGCCCCTCCGACCTCATCCACGACCACTGCTTGCCTCGGGAACTCCCCGACGAGGCATCTCCTGCAAGGTAACCCAAGAGATAGAACAAGAGTTGTCAACGATACCGGATTACATCTAGAAAAAGACTCAGAAACGAATATCAAAGCGATACGTTGTGGTGGCTATCCTAGTTATATGCACGTGAGTGGTTATTCTTGGACCAATTAGTTCATTTCTTGGGACGACCTTGCTTTGATACCATCTTGTTACGACCCAGTTCCTAGATCCCTACAGGTTCCAAGACTGACTCGCCTCGACTAATCCCAAGACCTAGTCGTCCAACGAGAAATAACCAAAAGTAGGGAAATAAACCGCATTCACACATGCAATATAACTAAGCAAAAGGAAAGAACGAACCAATAAACAAAAGTAGAAAACTATCTCAAAATAGTATATGTCACCACAACAACAACAACAAAATAGGAAGTACAAGAGCAGTAATTTAAAGTCTAGTACTCACAACTACAACAGAAACAAAGGATTGTAAAAGAAATCACTACAGTTGGGCTCTGCTGGGCCTAGCTCTCTCTGCAGCGAGAAACTCGGGCTGCTCAACTCCTGATCCTGAACAATGTTACGAAAAGACGGGGTCAGCGAACGTTGAGTAGAGTGGTGTTTATATTATCTATGTATAAGTAAAGTAAAAACAAGTAGGTTTTATTCTCATTTCTATTTATCCCATTTATGTATTTCTGGTTTATCTATTTCCCAAAGTATCCAAGTGTTTCTTGATCTTGCTTGTTCCTTGTGGGAACGATCTTGATTGTAGTCTTTTCCGTGGAGTAGAAGGCGCACGTGGTGCTCTCCTGGTTGGGAGAGTCCCCTGTGGTAGTCCTACACCCAGTCAACCACCCCGAGGTCACTGTCGAGACGTAGTGGTGACTGTGGCACGTATGATAAGCTTACAGGTAGCTACCCCGCACTGACACGCGGTCAGTCATTTCCGTTAGCAGGTATGCCCAAAGTATATCACGGAACAGTATAGGGTCTTACCCTCTCAGAATAGGAGTCTCGCCCCTCCACAGTTCGTGTACCCTCATCCGACTACCCTAGTTTGCTCAAAGGGCCTAGCAAAGTCAGTGTAGGGTGGCTAGATGAACCCCGACCCCCGTGGGGTGGCTAGCTCCCTCCCTACACTAGTAGCACACCTCGGTACCATGTACACGAGGGCCAACAGGAGTCGGTGTAGAGTGGCCAATCCGAACCCCAGATCTCAACCTAAGGGAGGCTAGCTCCGCTCTACACTAAAAGGAGATAGTTGCTCTCCTTGGTACCGCGTACACAAGGGCCAGCACACTTCTCGTCTACATTCCAGATTCCTTTCATACACAGGAGTTCTACTCCTAATTCCCCATAGGGTTCATGCTCATATTCCTCTCATTTATCCATATTCAGATCTCATGTTTCATAACTCATTCCTCATCCATATACAAGTAGCTCGTGTTTTTATAATTCTGTTCTCAATCATAAACATGCAACTTATGGTTTCACAGTTCAGTTTCTCATTTACATACAGGCAGCTCGTATTTTAACATGCATCTCAAGTAAACCAGAGTTAGTTCCATATGATGCTCATACATTTCTACCCTAGGGTTCATTCCACATCCTACAGTTTCAATCAATTTAATCTAAGCAGACATATTCTTTATTCATATCTTAATAATTACATTAAACCACTCTACCGGGTAGCACGGGAGGAATGGGGACCTGTGCCGCATATCTCATCGTCTTCGTTGGCCCCGAACATGCCACTAACTGGTAACTTGTACCAGTGACTAATTTCATTAGATGAGGTCAAATAGTAGATACTCAACACGAATATGTAGAGGAATTCGAGTGGAAAACAGCAGTACTCCATTTGTGGAAATCCGATTTCGTTTGGGCCTTAAACGGGCCAAAAACGCGGTTACTGACCAAAATCAGATGTCTGGGAGTATATGCTACTGCTAGTCAAAGACTATATGATGCTGCTGCTAGTCAGTTTACATCAATGCATGCCTATAATATGCTGCTACTAGTCAGAAAAGATGCATTTTTGTATTTTTAAATTTTTAACTAACTAAATGCAATACTTCAAATTATCTAGAGACTAAGAAAAGAAATACTTATAGTGGTATTTATAAGGGGAAAACAGCGAAAACCTGCCTTCTTCTTGAGATTACCTGCAAAGGTAAACCTGAAAAGAAGACAGAAAACCAAACAAAAACAAAACTAATTAAAACAAAACACTAAAAATAATAAAATTTGTGAGTATAATTACAATTACCTCCTATGGTACGAAAATGATTATTACAAAAATTAAACCAGGTAATGTTTTGGTGAATTAAAAGATTGCCTCCCCGGCAACGACACCATTAAAATGGTAGGTTCTCTCTCTCAACACAGTTAATTAAGTTAATTGAGCTTAATTATGTGTAGAAGAAAGTAACTTACGTTAACTCGAATTTATGTCGGTTGAGTAGTATATGGTCAAGTTAACATAACATTTTAGATTTTATTACTTTTAACTAGTTGAGTCCAGGTCGTTCACTGGGAGGTATATATTATTTCAAATTCACTAATCAATTCAAAATAATTCATAGGAGGTATAATTAAGTTAATTTTAATAGCATGAATTTTGCAAATGATTTAAATTTAAGAAATATGCAAAATTCCATAAGAAATCATATTTACTCAAATGATCTACTTTAATAGCAAGTAAACATGTTAATTCTCATTTTATTTCAAAGGAATTAAGGCAATAGAGAGTTCTTCTAATCAAAACATGCCTTATTACAACATTTAAAAGCAAAAAGAAATTGAAGATAATACAAGAAAGTGAATCCTTTATTATCTTTTCTTTATTTCTTCAGCCTCTCTCTCTCTTTTCTTCTCTTACCTTTCTCTTTCTTTCTTTCTTTCTTTTCTTTTCTGCCTTCCTTAGCTCTTTAGTGTCGACTTAACCTTCTCCTTTGCCTCTGTGAGTTCCCTTATCTTCCTTCTCTTCCTTAGCTCTTTCTTCTTCTTCTTCCTTAACCTTCTTTCTTTCCTTTCCTTAGCCTTAAGCTTCTGAACTTTAGCTCTACTTCCTCTGAGCCTTCCTTCCTTAACCTTCAGAACCGAACCGGGTTTTTCTCTTCAACCAAAAATTGGGTTTATAATTTGCGACTCAGACTTTTCGGGGATACGCAGCACCCTTTCCAGGGTGGGACCAGACCCTACTAAGTCCTTACCTGGTTCATTATAGTTTGGTTTATTTCCAGTTCAGAGTTTCGAGCCAAACCGGCTCAACGCCTCCCAGGCCTCGCCCTCCTAAGGCCACACATCCGCACGCCACATAGGCGCTCACTCGTAGGCACATACGTGCCCGCACACACAAACACATGCTTAGATCAAATGCTCATTCGTAACTGTGTGCCAAGCATTGACGACTGAGAAGCCCATGCAACAAAAATTTTTTATACTAAGGCGTCCGCTCGTCACTTGCCGATGTTGGACTATCCTAGTCCCTTCCAGAGCGAACTTCAGTTGATGATATCTCCTAGCTTAGAGCTCCAATTCAAGCAAACAAAAGCTTGCTGGAAAGCTCTTGAGTTGCTCTACAAGATTATGCTTTCAATTTAATGTGAAGGAGAAGATTTCTTCTTTGATTTGAAGGGCGAATCTACAAGTCTTCTACAGTGAATAATAGCCTAGACAGTGGAATTAATGTTAAAAAGTTCACAGACTGGACTTAAGCTCCTAGTTAAGAGTCTAAATAGGTTCTACAGATAATTCCGCAGCTTCATGTGTGGTTTTAAAGTTCTCAAGAGCTTCAGGGAATGCAGAGAAGCTCAAAGCTTCTCTGAAAGCTTCAGGGAGTGAAATTAAACATGAAAAAGACTTAACAGACAGCTAAAGTCATGTTCAATCGATTGAAACAGATTTTAGAGGTTGTTATCAACACATCTGAGCAGAAATCGCACTTAAAACTCATCTAAAATCCACTGCCAACAGTTTGAGTTCAAAAATAACCCAAACTGGCAGTAATTGAAATCCAATCAAATTACTTATCTAACCTCATCCAATTCATTTTAAAATTGTTCATAGACATCTCAGAGTCAATTAAAATTCATCAAATCATCAGATTGAGTCCAGAACTCAAAGATCAGACTCAGGTTTGACTAGAAAGCTTCAATTTTGACTTTCTGATTTGAATCTTTTCAAAAGAAATTAAAGCCTCAAATATCATCTTCTCAATCACAAGAACTTGCTCAGACCCTTGGATAAGTGTTTGAACTTAGGATTCTAGGGTTTCAGGCTCGTCGCCTGAGAGTCAAAAGGGGTTTGTTCGTCAGAATGAATCAAAAGTTGTTACAGAGATTTGAGGGCAGGAATAACTTCAGTGCATTGCACTGAAGCTTTTAGATCCCTTAGTTGTGACTTAAAGCTTTCTGTCAAACTTCTCCAACTTCACCGAAGTTGAAGAAGATGAATCCCTATCTACAACTACAAACATCAAAAGTTCAATTAAATGACCTCAAAATAATTAGTAATCATTAATTCATCATTCTGGAGCTTCTTGTTAAGTTTTATAGGTTGAAGAATATTTTTGACTCGTCGGAGCTCCGGTGAGTCCAGAAAAAGCATTTTCGTGTACAGAAAGAGAAATCGTGCCATTAATGACTTAAAAAGATTCCTGAGGTCACAAGGAACCTCAGGATCACATTAAATTCTCCATTTGCTCATTAGAATTAAGATTTATTAGTAAATTCATTTCTCAGAGAATTTGAGTTTGTTGAAGCTCAGGGCCTGTTTTCTCACTCAATTGAGTGGTCAAAACAAGTCAACAGTAATTTGCGATCATAAATATATAATTAATTTAATATTTCAACTACTCCTTAGCCGCCATTGACAGCAAGCTCAGGAGCTTAAATAGAATTAGGTGTTTAAGTTATATGTGGTATTTAATCTAATTATAGTGATGATTAGGATCCTTTAGTAATGAGTAGGTGAAGGAGGATCCAATGGAGGTGGAGATGAGGTCAACTACTGTTGCCATGGACAACAGAAGTAGTTGGTGGAGGTGGAAGTGAATTAGGTGAATTAATGATCAATTAAGTAGATAAATGTGATAGAGATGATCATGGAAGATAGTGGAAGATGATCAGTGGTTTCAAAAGATAAAATTAAGGCTCTGACAAGCTCAAGGAGCTCACCGGAGTCGAGGAAGATGAAGTTTAAAATCTGACATTACAACTAACTAACCTAACTAACTATCTAAACTATCCTACTCCTACTCCTATCCTACTGTTACTTGGATGAAGGGGTTAGAGGATCTCCGTCGACGGCTCATGATGGAGGACTGAAATCATAGGGTAGTTGGAAGATCTCTGACGACGATTGTAAGGTGAAGCAGAGGAGCTCCTTAGTCAGTGCCTGTGTCCAGAGATGCGGCTGACCTCGGTGGAGTTCCAAAGCTAATAAAGATGGATGGACGAAGTCGGAAGGTGTGGTGGAGAATTGTTGGAGTTGCGCAGTGAATAGCCTATTGGGTTGGCTGCAATGAAGAAGAGGGAAGGGAGCCAACTTGGAAGAAATCAGAGGAGTCAGGGGGTATTTATAGTCGACGGCGACTAAGAAGGAGGTGGAATCTGGACGCTGAAAGAGCGATCTTCGTTTTTGTTGAAAACTTTAACATAAAATGATGTGTCGTATTAATCGTGTGGTAGAAAATCGCTTTTCAAAACATTTTAATTTTCAGAATCTAACCACGAATAGTTAGGTCATCTCCACAGGGAGGAATTATCCTATTTAAAGTAGTAAATAGTGTCTCATTTATTCGGGAAACTCAAGGGGTGTGTATGCTAATTCGTGCGATTCTTTCTCTCACATAATTGAGCGGTTTAACCAATTAATCAAGAATGTAGGTGCGTAGATGCAAAATCACCACCATATAATATTTTGTTAACAAGTGATCTTGATACCGATAAATACTGTAAATACTGATTTCTAGAATATAACTTATTTACCATAATATCTATGCATTGAATCATTCATGTGATATATGCATATGCAAATAATTTAGATGAAGTAGGAGGACCATGCAATTTCACCACAATAATGTAATACCTAAAATAAATGAATAGGAACTTCCATAATGGCATTTAAGGTAAATATTAATTGTCTGATCACTGCAGCAAAACAGGGGATTTTGTTCCACTTGTGTGCATGTGGAGAAGAAGGCGTGGCTGGCTGCAAGAGTCGTCGGAGAAGCTGGGTCGGAGGAGAGGAACACTCCGGTGGTGGTGCGGTAGCCTACGGTGGTTGGAGATGCCGCCAGTGACGAGGAAGAGGTCCTGCAGCAGTGGGTCCTAAGGAGGTCGTGCGCAGGCGTTGGTTGGTGGCGTGAAGCGGAGGGGAGCAACGGTGGAGCGAGGGCGTCTCAACAGTGGTGTCGGTGACGAGAACGGAGACTGGAGGGGGGCCGCACGGCGTGGGGCAAGCCGGTGGCTGATGGGTTCTTTAGGTGGAGTTGCAAGCGACCTGTTGGGAGGAAGAAGACGAAGCGGATTGCTGGCGTCGCACGCATGCCTGCGCATGTGAAGAGCGTGGCCACGCTAGCTGGAGTGCGGGTAAGCGGCGCAATGCACGCAGGTGTGCGCACCGTGCACAGCTGTGGCTACCTTAGGTCCTTCCTGCCGGTGGAGAAGAAGGTGCATTGGCAGACTAGGCGGTGGCGAGCGGGCGTGCACACAATGCGCGAGGGGCCGGTTGTGCGCGCCTAAAGCTGCATATGCACGCGGCTGGAGAGCGGGATCTGCTGTGTGCGCACGCAAGTTGGAGATGGTGTAGTGCGCCGTGAGGGCGATGAGAGGTTGGTAGTGCGCAGAGACCACGGTGCACGCTTCCTTCGCGGTGGTGGAGATGGAAGATAGTTCCCCGCTAGGGGGAAGGCAGATCAGCCCCTTTCCTCGGTGGACACGGCTTCTTTTTGAACCAAAATCTCCTTTTTCTTCGGCCGCAAGTATCTCCAACTACTCGCGACGATCGCGAGTGGTTGGAACGATAGATAAGCACGGGCGGTTCCTCCTTCAAAAGTCTAACTGGAGCATCAGATGTCTTAAAAAAATATATAATGCCGTGAATTTGTGACAATAATTCCAGACGTCCAATCCAAGTCCCAGACGTCTTATATAAGTAAAAATTAGCTCCTGATTCTTGCACATAACCTGCATTTATCAAATAAATTATATTATCATAACGTATGCTATTAAATGTAAAATTGAAGCATGAAATGAAATGCAGGCCAAGGTGAATTGCCATATAACTCCTAATTAACTAACAACTAAGAACAAATAATTAAATAGTACTTAAGCTAAATAATAGTCCACAAAAGTGGACTTATCAAATGCCCCCATGCCTAAGTTTTGCTAGTCCCGAGCAAATATGGAAAACAATAGAAGTAATCAGAAGATTTCTTCTTTTCTTATTTCAAAACTTTAGAGATCCAGACAAATGTGAGGTGATAATAGCCTAGATAATAGATCTAAGTGAAAAAGCCAATTTGCATTAGGAGTTCATAATTCACCCTTGGTAAATATTGCTGTCGGGATAGGCAACTACTTCCCTCGGGGATAAAGCAGAAGATAATCTGTAATTTGACCCCAGCGTTTGGCTTAGGTAGGAGATATCGAGTTGAATGGATTTGTATTTGGTGGCACACACTCATCTGGTGGTAAATGTAGTCTAGTACTACAGACTCTGGATCTCTAGACTATTAAACAAGTCAACTCGGAGAGAGGCTAAACAAATGTGCTCTCTTGATGTTCCTGGGCGCTCACTCTTTTCTTTCTTTTCTTTCTGAGATCACAAATCTCGCTAGATTTAGAAATTGCACTCACTATTTGGTGGCCTCACATGGCATCCACACTTCAATTAAAGTCCTAATAACTCTACAACTAAGTTAGAGTCCTCAACCAGTATTCGGGCGATCAGAAATACTAAAAGGTAGGTATGGGTCATATTTGGTGGAACGCGATAGGTGTTCTGTTGCCTTAGAAATAATGTTACATTATAACTTGGACATTTTTTTTATAATATAACTATTTCTTCTTTCTCTTCTTTCAGTTTCTTTTTTTTTTCTTCTTGTTTGTTTTTTAAATCAACATAATATGACACATACTTTTATTTATGAGGCATTATTCGGGATGATGATGGTCAAGAGGATATTGTGTGTCTTATTTGGTGGAAGTGCCTATTCTCAGCACCGGGAAGGAATGAATAGGACAGGCGTATTTCTGACCTTTGACACTATTACCCTCCTTCAGCCGAGGACTCTATGAAGGACGGTCATAACCATCCATCATAGTCATAGCTTTATTAAAACTCAATCTCTGTGTATCTGCCTTATTTGGTGAGTCTCAGGAATTCACACAAAGTACTCACATAGGAACAAAGAGTTAAAACTACGCCTAACTCTAAAGTATCATCATCTAATTATCCAAAACTTAAGAGTCCTTGCACTAGACTTAGCGCACCAGTAATCTCTCTACTTTCTTCTCACAAATATGAGGTGGATCTACTAGAAGATAGTATGCCTGACTCCCTATCACCTGTCCAAGGGTTTAGTAGACTACAAATGCTTATTGGTTTTCCTCAAGGATCCATTACCCGGTCTACGTGCACGTGAAATAAACTTAAGAAATAATTCAAGAAGAAAAACCTCCAATGACAAAGGTATTCTGTTAGTGACTAACCCATTTAGCTCAAGAAAAGAGATTTTTCTTTTATATATACTAACCTAAATGCATGAATGCACCCCCCCATGCCTAAAGCCTACAATGTCTTCATTGTAAAATTAAAACAGAGGGAGAAAGGAAAGAAAGCACCTGATGATGGTGTTATTCCGACCGCTGGGTTGCCTCCCAACAAGAGCTGCATTTTCTGTCAGTAGCCAGACTTAGAAGGAACCTGTAAGTTTGGTTCCAAACATAAAAAGTTAGGCCCTAAAAATATGCGTAACAGTGCGGGCCTAGAAAATAGGTAACCACGGATGTTGGTGAGCTGATGATGCAACGTAATACCAAATGCTCGCCAGAAGATATGAAAGCGAAGAACCTCGTTAGCTACCTTGGGAGGTCTAGGAATAATAAACGGAATATGAAAAGGGACCTCCCAAAATGGAATAAGTGGAGGATAACAAGGATCCTCCAGAGCAGGACGGGTTTTAAAAGATATACACATTATTAGTTCAAACCCTTGAATGGCGAGAGTAAAAGTACAAGCATCAATCCACACTCGCCATTCTACCCGAGGATGTACTGGCCTGATATGTTCTCTAGAAACAATGTACATGAGCAGAGAATTGAGCCAAGGATCGGTTAGGGAGTATAAGGGTTGTTTGTAGTGTTGGAAGGTAATGGTTAAGTCCAATGAGGGCTTAGTCGGTGTTAGGTCTAATTCCAACAATGATTCAGACTGTGTATACTCCCTAACAGTTGTAGACAACAGGTTACCCTGCCTAGCATTAATGATCGGAGTCATATTTGAATCAAGGGTAGACTCCCAATTACAACTCTTTGATGGCAGGGTCAAAATGTAAGAATCATTATCATTCAGCTCATCCCCAAATTCGTTTGGTTCACTCAAATATTTGTCGGGGTGTATATGTGATTCATTAGGAGTTGGATCAGTATCCTCAATTATTTCTAAAGGAGGATCAGTCTTAATATTTTGGAGCAAGCTTATATCATTGAATTTGTTATTGTTCTCGGGGTATAAATCCTCAATTGACGTGTTTTGTCCCCGAGGGTCTCCCATAGACTTCTCGCTATTTTATTTTTCCTCCTTTAATAGCAACTCCTGTTTTGATGGAGGATGACTCTCAAAAGAAGGGAGGAATCTGGATTTAATCATATTATTTATATCCTCTAGAGGTAAATCTTCAAATAATAAATAATTCCCTTGTGATTCATTCCAGATTTTTAGTCCAAGTTCCTCTATTGGGGCATCCTCATTTTCTGAATTAGACTCTTCATATCCCTAAGACAAAAATTGATCTAATTCATCCTCCATTCCGTTAGGGTAACCTTCATTGGGTGCATTTAAATCCTCAGGATACTGAATGATAGGTGTTGATTCCCTAAGTAGAGGGTCAGGAGTAGGCTCACTAAGGGTACAATGAGATTCCACCAAATAATCAATAGGGGAAGTGATAGGAACAATACAACCTTGACCTAGTTTGGTAGGGGTAAAGAGAATACTGTCCTTGGGGTCAAGGTCCTCAAGAGGTACCATCTTCCCTTGCTTTTGACTCCAATATAGCTCAGGTGGATAATCACTATGATCGTTCTTCTCTAGTGGTCGTGTCTCATTGGGAGAGTCTAAGTGATAGCTACATAAAACTGGATCCCTATTGTCAATGGTTTCCTCAGAATTATTTTCATGATCATGGTCATATGGGTAGGGATCAGAATTATTGGGAAGCGTGTAGCTAAGCTGTCTTATTTCTTCATTTAACTGTTGACTATTCCTCAACATCTCTCCCATTGATTCCATCATTTCCTTTTGTTGTTTTTGCATTTCTATCATAAAAGAGGAGAGGCTACTATTATTAGGTTGGGGAGGATAGTCAATTTCAGGCTCTGGTTGCCTAGGGGTATCAGTCCAACCTCGATACGGAAAATCATGAAGGGTGGGAGGGTTGGGTGTTTGCATGGAAGTAGGGATTTTAGGGTTGGAAAATCCCGCTCCTAGGCTCTGCTCAAAAGTGAGAGTTATCAAGCCAGTACTCCCAGGATAAGAATAAGAATGATCCCATAAATTATTAATGTACCCATCAAAGGATGGATACGCTCGGGGCATGGGATCCTGATTAAAAGATGGGAAGTATTGACTCTGATAATCTAACTGATAGGAGTAAGGGTGATCCATTTCTTTAAGCAAAATAATTTTAGCTCTCTTGGGATTTAGAAGAATTTAGAATACAAGCAGAAACTTCCTAGAGAGTTCTACTGTCAAAGCAAACGCAAATTCAGTGGGATCTTGTTTTTAGTAGATTGTAGGTCTTAGAATTATATGTTCAGTTGATGGCCAAACAAGTTTTGCACAAATTACGCTTCCTAAGCCAACCTTCGTTGGTGCCTATAACCTACTTGCAAGGGATGGAAGTCTCGAATCGAGCCCACACACGAGGAACCGAAGTAACTTGGTGGATAGGCTTGTTGATTTCCGACTAACTTCCCTTATGGTGCAAAAGAGGAGAGGTAGAAATTTATCTAGTGACCTTATGTGTGAGGTGCACAGTGTTTCAAGTGTGCAAACAAATGATCGTGTTTTGATTTTTGAAATTTCACAAACATGATCCTTTTGCACACAATTTTCAGTCACAGATTTTAAGTTCCAACCTCTTAGCAGTCACAATTTTTAAAGTGAC
The DNA here is from genome assembly GCA_037157565.1 of Thalassia testudinum. NCBI lineage: Eukaryota > Viridiplantae > Streptophyta > Magnoliopsida > Alismatales > Hydrocharitaceae > Thalassia > Thalassia testudinum. The sequence goes on along the minus strand of JAZHRO010000010.1, from coordinate 8,976,268 downwards.
CATTGAATTAATTTGATTCAAGCATTTTAGTGGTCTTAGATTTAGGTTCAATGCATATGCATGACAGGTAATTGATGCTCAAGAGAAGATGTACCTTACTCCAGCTTTCTTCGTGCAATAATGAATGCAATACAGTAAAAATAAACTAAATGCTGCTCATTCAGTCCTAGATGGTCGTCCTATAGATATGCAGCTTCTAGCAGGTAGTTCGAATATATATATATATTTAATAATAAGCAAACTAACCTAATCTAACTAACTAACCGAAATTCAGTTCAAACAGTTCAAATAATCCTATAATCTAAATAAATGGGAACACACTCCCGAAAATATGCTCCCGCATACAAGAGCGATAAGAAATAAAGAGGCACTGGGAACACATTCCCAAAAATACCTGACAAGGGTCTAAAAGATAAATTAAATTCTATTGTCTATCTAAACTAAATCTAACTAAGATCTACTAACTAAATAAGAAATAGGCTTCTTCGTAAGCCTATGCACCTGGGATCAAGGCCTACGTGTTCCTGTTGCTAGCCTTCAAGTAGCGTTAAGGTCCACTAAAAAGATCATCTCCGTCGTGCATGCTCGTCGCGTTCGTCGCGTGTTTTGCACAAAAGAAAATCCACAGTTAGTAATTCAAAAAAGTTTTCAAAATAGCATAAAACATAAAATTTCCAAAAAAATTAATAGGCATTTTTCCTCCCCGGCAACGGTGCCATTTGAAAGAGCGATCTTCGTTTTCGTTGAAAACTTTAACATAAAATGATGTGTCATATTAATCGCGTGGTAGAAAATCACTTTTCAAAATATTTTAGTTTTCAGAATCTAACCATGAATAGTTAGGTCATCTCCACAGGGAGGAATTAGCCTATTTAAACTAGTAAATAGTGTCTCATTTATTCGGGAAACTCAATGGGTGTGCATGCTAATTCGTGCGATTCTTTTTCTCACATAACTGCGCGTTTTAACAAATTAATCAAGAATGTAGGTGTTTAGATGCAAAATCACCATCATATAATATTTTGTTAACAAGTGATCATGATATCGGTTAATACTGTAAATACTGATTTCTAGGATATAACTTATTACCATAATATCTATGCATTGAATCATTCATGTGATATATGCATATGCAAATAATTTAGATGAAGTAGAAGGAGGACCATGCACTTTCACCACAATAATGTACTGCCTAAAATAAGTGAATAGGAACTTCCGCAATGGAATTTAAGGTAAATATTATTTGACGGATCACTGTAGCAAAAGAGGAGATTTTGTTCCGCTCATGTGCATGCAGAGGAGAAGGCGTGGCTGGCTGCAAGAGTCATCGGAGAAGCTGGGTCGGAGGAGAGGAACACTCCGGTGGTGGTGCGGCAGTCTACGGTGGTCGGAGATGCCACCAGCGACGAGGAAGAGGTCCGGCAACAGTGGGTCCTAAGGAGGTTGTGCGCAGGCGTCTGCTAGTGGCGTGAAGCGGAGGGGAGCAATGGTGGAGCGAGGGTGTCTCAACAGTGGTGTTGGCAACGAGAACGGAGACCGGAGTGGGGCCGCACGGCGTGGGGCAGGCCGGTGGCTGATGGGTTCTTTAGGTGGAGTTGCAGGAGGCCTATTGGGAGGAAGAAGACGAAGCGGACTGTTGGTGTCGCGCGCATGCCTGCGCATGCGAAGAGCGTGGGCACGCTGGCTAGAGTTCGGGAGAGCGGCGCAGTGCTCGCAGGCGTGCGCACCGTGCGCGACTGTGGCTGCCTTAGGTCCTTCCTGTGGGTGGAGAAGAAGGTGCGTTGGCAGGCTGGGCGATGGCGCGCGGGCGTGCACACAGTGCACGCGAGGCCGGTTGTGCGCGCCTGAAGCTGCGTACACATGCGGCTGGAGAGCGGGATCTACTGTGTGCGCACGCAGGTTGGAGATGGTGTAGTGCGCGGTGAGGGTGGTGAGAGGCTGGCAGTACGCAGAGACCATGGTGCACGCTTCCTTCACGGTGGTGGAGATGGAAGATAGTTCCCCACTAGGGGGAAGGCGGATCAGCCCCTCTCCTCGGTGGACGCGGCTTCTTTTTGAACCAAACTCTCCTCCTTTTCCTTCGGCCGCAAGTATCTCCAACTACTCGCAACGATCGGAGTGGTTGGAACGGTAGATAAGCACGGGCGGTTCCTCCTTCAGACATCTAACTGGAGCATCAGACATCTTAAAAAAATATATAATGCTGCGAATTTGTGACAATAATTCCAAACGTCCAATCCAAGTCCTAGACATCTTTATACGTAAAAATTAGCTCCTGATTCTTGCACCTAACCTGCATTTATCAAATAAATTATATTATCATAACGTATGCTATTAAATGTAAAATTGAAGCATAAAATTAAATGCAGACCAAGGTGAATTGCCATATAACTCCTAATTAATTAACAACTAAGAACAAATAATTAAATAGTACTTAAGCTAAATAATAGTCCACAAAAGTGGACTTATCAGACGCGATTGAGGCTAGGAGGAGGATAACCACCGGCATCTTCTCTGACACTGGTGAAGTTATCTCTAGCCATAAATTAGGATAAAGGTGTCATCCAGACCGATGGATGAAGATGGGATGGTGAGCGTAAGCTCTAGGAGCTTGGAGAAGAAGAAATGATGTCGGATGGGCGGTGATCGTGCGGTGGCTGCACCTTCAGTCGTCACCTGTTCAATCGGTTGAAGAGAAGAAGAAGAAGAAGTCCAGGGATGTGTTTGCGATAAAACTTAAGGACCTAAATAGAAAATAAGGACCTGATTGGAATGAAATATAAGGACCAAAATGTAAACTCAGGTTTTTAAGGTTTATTTTAATTTAGATCTTTTCAACTTTTTATATATGATTGTAAATAAGACAATTATTATATTTAGACCTTGAATTTACATTTGTGACCTTTTTAGATTAATTTATTTAATTAAGTAATGTTACTTAAGTTATTACATACTTAGGTATATATTATGCTTAAGTTAGTTAATGTATTAATTAGATGAATGATTAGTAATATTCGAGTCCAATTATTAATTAAATTATTAATAATATTAATTAGATGATAAAATAGCATTTTTAACTTATTTTAAGGTCCTTTACTATTTATCCTTTATTTAATAATTAACCCATATATTCACATAATTCTAGCTAATTAACTAGGAAGACTAGTTAATTAGGGCTAATTAGAAATCGTGATGAGCTTCTCATCAAAGAACTGGAAAACTGTGCTCTCTTTAATCTTTTGTACTTTTTCTTTTCTCTCTTTCTCTCTCTCTTTTTCTTCTTTTTTTTTTCTTCCTGAGCTCACATCTTACCAGATTTGCAACTGTATTTGGTGGTCTTACATGGCATTATACTTTAATTAGGTTCTGATAACCCTACGACTAAGTTAGACTCCTTAGCCCATATTCAGGCGGCCAGAAATACAGAAAAATAGGTTTAGGCTGTGTTTGGTGGTTCGTGAGGGTGGTAGGTGTTGTTGCCTCAAACATTTTGACTTACATAATTCAAACTTCATAACATAACACTTTTTTTTTCTCACAAGCAAATATCCCTTTTGTATGCTTATATATATATATATATATATATATATATATATATATACTGGCACAATGCCGTTACCAACATAATGCAACAATTCAAGATGACATACATACTTTTATTCACGAGGCATTATTTGGGATTTTTGGGGATGACCAAGAGGATCTCGGGTGGCTTATTTGGTGGAAGTGCCTACTCTCAGAACCGGGTAGGGAATGGATAGGATGACGTATTTCTAACCTTGACATCAATACCCTCCTTCAGTCGAGGATTCCGTAGAGGGCGGTAGTGACCATCCACCTCAGTCCTAGTTTTATCAGAACCCACTCTCTGTGTTTTTGCCTTATTTGGTGGCTCTTGTATGGAATTTCTCCCAGATGTAGTATGCAAGAATTGAGAGTGAAAACTATGCCTATCTTTGAGTATCATTATTCAATTATTAAAGATTAAAGATTCCTTACACTAGCCCTAGAGCACCAATAGATTCTCTACTCTTATCTCACATATGTTTTGGTGGATCTGCTAGAAGATGGTTCACCTGACTCCCTGATTGCTGTCCAAGGGTTTAGGAGAAGAAGCAATGCTTCTTCTCAACAAACTAGAGATGTCTATTGGTTTTCACAGTGGATCCATTGCAAATTCTACATGTAAGTATGAAATTATACTGAATTCTAAGTCTAGGAATCTACTAAAGAATAATTCTCTAATAAAACCTCTTGATAAAGCGATCTAATCCCCCAATTGTTGGCAAAAAATTTTTAGTTTTTTATGGGCTAACCCCCCCATGCCTAAGTGTTTTCATGTCCTTATGCATGAATAAAAGAAATAAGGCTGGGTGTATGTGAATAGAAATCATCTGAAACTATTTCTGAGTTGCCATTGAGCTCATGCCATTACTGCAATGCCATACACAATATGCAAAACAATATGCAAAACATTATGCAAAAATGAAATATGCTATGTATATATGGTATGTATTTATGTATACGTGCTGAGTTTGACGCCTCCAGCTGGGCAACTCATCAGTCATACGTCCTCAAGAAGATGTATCGTTTCGTCAGTAGGAGGAGGTTCCTAGGTAAAGAATGGTTTGAGGCACTAGCCATTAACCGTAAAAGCGTGCCTAGATTTCGGGTCTCTAATTTGGACCGCCCCATTAGGATACGGGTGAACCACCAGGAATGGCCCAGTCCACTTGGACTTGAGCTTTTCCATAAAGAATTTGAGTCAGGAGTCAAACAACCAAACCTGCTGGTTAGGTACGAACTCCTTCCTTCGGATGTGTCGATCATGGAAAGCTTTTGTCTTGTCTTTGTATATTTTTGCATTCTCATAAGCTTCTTGGCTAATCTCCTCTAACTCATTGAGCTGAAGCTTTCTTTCATAACCTTCAACCTCGAGGTTAAAATTACACTTCTGCATCGCCTAAAAGGTGCGGTGCTCCAACTCCACAGGAAGGTGACAGGCCTTTCCATACACCATGCGGTATGGTGATATTTCGAGTGGGGCCTTGTATGCGATTTGATATACCCATAGTGCATCAATCAACCGATCGGACCAATCCTTCCTATCAGGTCTAACCATTTTTTGAAGGATAAGCTTGATTTGATGGTTTGATACTTCAGCCTGCCCATTGGTCTGCGGGGTATACGGGGTAGCAGTGAGGTCTTGCACCCCGTATTTCTTCAATAATGACCGGAAATGGGCATGGATGAAGTGGCTTCCCCCCACCACTTATCAGGGCGCAGGGAACTCCGAATCTTGTACAAATAAATTCTCGGACAAAGGATATAATAGTCTTATGATCAGCTCATCTTGCCGGGATAGCTTCTACCCACTTTGAGACATAGTCTACTGCGAGGAGTATGTACTTAAAGCCATGCGAGTTCGGGAAGGGGCCCATAAAGTCGATGCCGTAGACGTCGAACACTTCTACGACCAAAATGGATTGTAGAGGCATCATATCTCTCTAGGTCATAGAACCGACTGCCTAGCATCACTTACAACACTTAGCAAACTCATGTGTATCTCTAAAAATGGTTGGCCAACCCGACTGCAAAATCTTTGCAACGGATTTTCAGCCCGAGAAATGACCCCCACAAGCATCGCTGTGGCAGAAGGATAGCACACTAGAGATTTCCGAATCAAGGACGCATCTATGGATGATCTGATCAGCCCCAATGCGAAAGAGCAATGGGTCATCCCAAAAATAGAATTTAGCCCCTGATATAAATTTGAGCTTTTGATCCTTGGATAATCCCGCAGGTAGCCTACCTGTGACAAGGTAGTTTCTATATCAGCATACCAAGGAGACTCAATAGAGTTGATAGATAGTAAAGACTCATTCGAAAATTGGTCTGATAGCGGCGGGGAGTACGGAATGTAGTCTGGGTCAAGCCAAGACAAGTGGTCCGCCACAACAGTATGTGCTCTGGCTTTGTCACGGATTTCGACATTAAATTCCTGAAAAAGAAGGATCCACTTTATAAGGTGGGGTTTGGTGTCCTTCTTTGCCAACAAATGCCGGAGGGTGAATGGTCAGTGTAGATGATAACTTTGGACCCAAGTATGACCTAAATTTCTCCAACCTGAATACTACGGCTAGCAATTCTTTCTCAGTGATTGTATAGTTACATTGGGCTGCATTCAGCATTTTGCTAGCGCAATATATTACAAATGGATGGCGGTCCCGACACTGGCCCAGAATGGCTCCGACAGCGAAGTTGGAAGCGTCACACATCATCTCGAAATCGAGTGACCAGTCAGGGGTTGGAGAATAGGTGCACTAGAGACAGCGCTTCGCAAGGTTTCGAAAGCATTGAGACACAAGGAGTCGAACTCAAAGGGCGTGTCGGTTACCTAAAGATTCGTTAAGGGAAAAGCAATTTTCGAGAAATCTCGAATGAATCTTCGATAAAATTTGACATGCCCTAAGAATGATCTGATTTGCCTAACCAAGTTGGGCGGAGGTAATCGCAAAATGATTTCAGACTTAGCTCGGTCGACCTCGAGTCCATTAGAGGAGATCTTGTGACCTAGTATGATGCCATCCCTCACCATAAAATGGCTTTTCTCCCATGAAAGTACTAGGTTAGACTCTACACATCTCCTCAGAATCTTTGTGAGGTTACTGAGATAAGACGAGAAATCATCTCCAAACACAGAGAAGTCATCCATAAACACTTCTACGTAATCCTCAATTATGTCTGAAAAGATGGCCATCATGCATCGCTAAAAAGTAGCTAGTGCGTTGCAGAGATCGAAAGGAATCCGCTTAAAAGCGAATGTTCCAAAGGGACACGTAAAAGTTGTCATGTCTTGGTCTTCTGGGTTAATTGCAACTTGATTGTACCCAGAGTATCCATCTAGAAAGCAGAAGAAACTACACCCAGCTAGCCATTCTAGAATCTGATCAATAAAGGGCAAAGGAAAATGATCCTTTTCGGTAGTCAAGTTTAGATTCCTGTAGTCAATGCAGACTCGCGAAGAAGTCATGGTGCGGGTTGGGATGGATTTGCCTAATTCATTTCTGATTACCGTGAGTCCCACATTTTTGGGCACTATTTGAATGGGACTCACCCACTGGCTGTCGGAAATTGGATAGATAATGTCCGTGTCCAGCCATTTAATGATCTTCTTCTTGACAACCTCCAACATATTTGGATTTAGGCGTCTCTGAGGTTGTCTCGACGATCTCACCACTTCATCAGTGTAGATATGCTGAGTGCAATATGAGGGGTGAATTCCGTGGAGATTAGCAATGCCCCACTCGATAACAGCCCTATGTGCTTGCAGAACGGAGATCAACTGGTGTTCCTAATCCAGAGTCAAGTGAGCATTGATAATCATTGGATATGTCTCACTTTCTCCCAAAAACACGTATTTGAGTGAATCAGGTAAGGGTTACAACTCTAGTAGTGGAGGATGGGGAGGGTGGGGAGGAGGGTTATGCAAGGGAGGGGAGAAATAATAGCGGAAATTTGCTAATCTTGACTAATGAAGAATCTGCCTGCAGTGGTCATGTAATCCTGCCTTAAGATATCCGTGCTGGATAGGACAGGATAGTCAAGATCAGGGGTGTTAAGAGCAAATGAACACCCATGACAACCAAACCCATGGGACAAAATGTGTATATCATAAGTCTAGTCCCATGTGGATCATGAACAAAGACCCATGGTAGTGAGGATGAATGTGCCATTGGGTCGCTGCAAAGGAGCCTAATGTTCCCACAGAAAGCTGAATTTTCGTCTTCACTATCCTCCTCGATCAAATCACAATCAAAGTTCTTTGATGCCCTGAAAATGTCCAGTCTAAACTTTTCATTTCCCAGGGCAATCTCCATGCACCCTGATGTACAATCGATGTTTGTGCGGGCGGTTGCCAAAAATAGGAGACCTAGAATAATCTGTGCATCATGGAGATTAGGAGGAACCTCCATATCAAGAACAAAAAAGTTCACTGGAAAGCAGAATCCTTGGACTTTTACGATCACATTTTCAACCACCCCCTCGGTGCTTTTACAGATCGGTCAGCCAACTATATGGTAACCGAGGTGGGTTTTAACTCCCAAAATCGAAATCGATCAAATACCGTGGTGGGAGTTAGGTTGATGGACGACCCCAAGTCAAGAAGGGCCCTATCAAAAGGGGAATCCTGCAACAAGAAGGAAATCAATGGTGTGCCTGGGTCCTTCTTCTCGGGTGGTAAGTCAGCTAAAATAACTGCACTGGCTTCCTCAGATAATACCGCTTGTAGTCTGATCCTTTGCTACCGCTTCAAAGTACAATAGTCCTTAAAGAACCCAGCAACAGCTGGGATGTGATCTATCATTTCGAGGAGAGGGACCTGAATGTGAACTTCCTTGAACATAGGTTTCAGGTCCTCGACATTCCACGTGTCCTTTTTCTGTGCTGAATCTCGTGTTAGGGCTACGGGAAAAGGGACGGGAATTTCAGGGTCTAGGGGCTTCTTTCCCTTATCTAATGAAGATGGCTTGTGAGAGGAAGAGGGTTGTGAGCCATCTTGTGGTATAACGCAGGGAAAATCATTACTCGCTTGCCTAAGTAGTGGGTCCTGTGTAGTCTTTCCGCTCCTTAAGGTGATAGCTTTTGCATCTGCATGCTGTCCATACAAGGGCAAAGGAGTGGGTTGGTCTGGATACACAGGGTTTGGCAACAGAGGTGGCTGACCAAGCCCATAACCAGGATGTGTAGGAGGTGCTTGCAAAATAGCATGTGTCTGCCCCTGTGGTGCTTGGAATCTAGGCGGGGCACCTTGATTCAGCACATATCTCGGGTTTAGGATAGGTTAGGAGGGCAAAGCTCCCTATGATTTATGCTCCTGCATCATCTGGTTTTGCGTGTTCTGCATGCTCTATATTTGGTCAGCCATTGCCTTCATTATTTGGAGGTTGTCATGAGTAGATTTTCGAATTGATGCCTGCAACTCCTCCTTTAGCGACTCCAAAGGGTCGGCCCACTTTGGAGGGTAGTTGGTAGCTTGGTGCAGCAACTGATAGATAGAGCGTGTCTGTTGCTACTGAGACGGGAATGGCTGCTGCCTGGGATATGTGTTGTGCGCATTCCTGCATTTTCTGGTCTGGTAGTGTGGAACTTGACTCGATCTCTGGGGATTACAAGACTAGGTGAAATTGGGATGCTGGCGCCAACCAGGGTTATATGTTTTAGAATACGGGTTGTTACGGCCGTATCCCTGAATGGCATTGACATATTCGCAAGCCGAAGATGTCTCAGATGCAAATTCATCAAAAGAATGCGCACTTGCATCATCATGTGGTGCGTAACCCTAATTGTACGGTGCCAAATCCATATTGTTCACGGGTTCCTGGTATGCAGGATCCTGCGAAGATGGAGAGAAAACATCCTAAGTAACCAGATATGTACGAGTAGAGGGAGCTCGGGATGCTTGAGAGGAGTAAGATGGAGCAATGCTACCAGAAGATCCGAATCTCACTCGCATTAATTCATCGAGCTTCTTATCGAGTAGATCCACCTTATCCAGCTTTTGGGTGATAATGTCCATGTTGGCTCAGGCAGACTCGGCTTGAGCTTCGTGGACATTAACTCGTTGCTATCCAGGTCACTGGAACTGGTTCATTGAGGTGGCATTCATCGAGTTCTCTGCTAAGGACTCGAACAGTTCGAATGCGCTGTTCTCGTCCTTCGTAAGAAAATTCCCCCCGTTAGATGCATCGGCCAGGTACCGATGTGTGTCATCCAGCCCATGGTAAAATACTTGCGTGAGGTGCCATTTGGGTACACCATGGTGTGGGCACTTCCTGAGAAGATCGTAGAATCTGTCCCAGGTGTCATGTAGCTTCTCTCCAGGGCCTTGAGCAAAGGTCGTGATTGCGTGCCTCATGCCATTTGTTCGACCGATCGGGAAGAACTTTTGAAGGAATTCACGACGTAATTCCTCCTAGGTTCCAATTGGCCTCCCGATGGTCTTGAACCAATAAGCATCTTTATCCTTGAGAGAAAAAGGAAAAAGCTTCATGAGAACAATTCCAATATCTATATTCCTAGGTCGAACTGACTTTGCAATCCGACTTAGGTCTTTGAGGTGCTTGAAGGGATCCTCATTCGAGTTTCCATGGAAATGAGTCTGAATTAAACTTATGATATTCAGCTTTAACTTGAATGCATCTCCGCCTACGGGAATCCGGACCTGAGGTGCTATGATTGTTGCCGCCGAATCATAGAAGTCCCGCAGTTGTTCTCCGCGTGGTGGATGCTGCATCCTGTCAAGTGTCGTGAGAATCCGGTCGATGCTCTGCTCATATTTCTATTCCGTTTCCTCAACATTGGCTTCCAAACAAGCCATTGGGTCCTGATTCTTAGGGTCCTGACGAATTCGAGGATCAGGATTAGCCATCTCAGCTAATCGGGTGGAAGAAGGTTGAGAAGAGAGGTCGGGCGAAAATTGCCTTTGCCGCCTTGGGTTTGGCTCCCAAGGTCCCACAAGTTCAAGTATTAATGACCTTCTTCCTTGCATACACCAACTCAAAGGGTTGGTGTAGTCAAGCAGAACAAGGCTAAGGCCTTGTTAATTGGAGTGGTCCTTTAGATCAGATGACTTGATTTTTCGTTTAAGTTTGTGTTATTGAAAATTCAGCTACTGTAAGGAATTCCTGCCTCTCAAGCTAACCCAGGCAGTTTGATTACGAGGGGACTACGAGGAAGGTTCTTCCTACGACTTACGCCTCCCGTTCTGTAACCCCGCAGCCGCGGTCATTTGACATTGCCCCGTAGGCTTAGTCACCAGGTTTTGCAAGAGATGTTGGAACTACCCATTAGTTTCAAGCCAAATGCAGGTTATTTGGTGTATTTTCGTGAATTCTTAACCTATTTTTTTCAATGTAGTTGATGGTGGGCGGTCCACAAGGTGACTTTCCTCACCAACTAACTTTTGGGCTCGTCGGAGTCCAAGTTAGTCAAAGTGGTCCTATTAGCTCATGCACTTCTAAGTTCTTTTTCAAATTGTAGACCATAATTCCAAAGAATACTCTAAGGTGAGGTGGAATCTAAATAATTTGAAACTTGGATAGAAGATTCCTTTTGCAATAATCGTTTGAGAGTATTTTTCCAAAATTTTTTCTATTTCCAACAATTAGTTATGAATTTTTACCTAACAAGGGGTCAAATATGGGATTTAGACCCCGTGTTGGTTTTTCTGTTGGAAACTATACCAAATATGCTCCAAAAATTTTGTAAAAATATGATATTGAAAGATAATTTGATTATCTTTTACACCCCATAAATTTTGAGTCAATTTGATTTGTATGTTAGTCAAAATTAATTTTTAAAGTTTATAAAAGTTCTATTTTCAAGCAATCTGACCAGTATGTACTCCACAAATTTTTAAAAATTCCACAGAAGGAATTTATTTTGAAAAAGGTGGCATTGGAAAGATAATTTGAAGATATAGTTATAGTCCAAATTTTCATATTTTTGGAGCATTAGAAACACGGCTATTGAATTTTAAAGATGACACTTACTTTCTGGTTGAATTTCTAATAGGAATGTGTGCACCTGATTTTCGCAGTGCCCGCTTTTCCTCGTTCGCGGCTTCGTGTCATCGTTCCTGCACACAAAAATATTGTATTAGAGATAAAATTAAAAGTCGCCTTGCGTCCCCGGCAACGTCACCAATTTGTTCGTGACGTAGATCACATAAAAGATGAGCACAATGTAGTATAGCGCAATATACGTCTCGAGCAAATAATTAACGGAACTGGTGAGTCCCGGTCGATCACAGGGAGGTAGAAAACACTTTTGATTTCATGTGTTTATTTCAAATATAAATGTTACGTAAAAGGAACAATCAATCACAATATTTATATCACAAGTAGATATTGAACATAAATTGGATACATGCATTTGAATAAAACATAAAATAAACAAACTACTGTTGTAACAGAACAAGGGCACCATGAGGGGTTCGTGGTGGCCTTTTGGAGAGGTTGAGAAGAGCAACAACGATCCGTCGGGGTGGCCCAACAGATGCTTCAGACAGAGATGCAGAGACAGATGGAGAGAAGACAAGAAGAAGAAAGAAAGGTTGAAGGAGGAGGAAGAAGAGAATGCCTTCAAAAGGGGGCCCTTTGGCCTCTTTTTATAGCTTTGGTGGGGGGAAAAGAGGGCATTTGGCCCCTTAAATTCATGCAAATTCCTTGGATTAATCAGATCTATTGATCAGGAGATCAACGGCCCTAATTAAGCTTCCCAAATCCTTCCTTTTCCCTCTATTCACTCTAATGTTGCCACGTGGCACTCCGTGGAGCATCAATCCTCCATCGCACGACCGCAGATCGCCCGCGAGCACCCTTCGCATTTTCATTTTCGTCGCTCGCCTCTTTTGAGCACTTTAACCTCAGCCATCCGATCGTAAGATCGAACAGCTTAAACACGCGCTCCATCGTGCCTTTGAAAATCCTAAAGCGCGCTCTCGCGTGTTTCCTCATGTGTCATCGCGCGCGTCTACATCCAACACCTTCACGTCCGCCACGTGTTTACCGCCAAGCCGCTTGATGGAGATTCGGCAGTCTAATTTCGCCTACGGGTGTCGCTTCTCCTAAATCCCCACGAAGAGCGCTTTGATCCCACGCCACCCGTCTCGCGAAGAGAGCACTAACCAACGCGCTACTCCCACGAGTTGGTTGCATTTAGGTTTTGTTAGCACGCATTCTCGGACGTTGAATGGGAATCGAACGGTCGAGATCTCGTTTCTTCTGATGAGATAGCTGAGGGTGGCTGCAATGGCACGATAGTGGCCATTTGATGACTATCCAACAACCCACGGTTCTCCTTCCCAAATGGGGTGCGGTGAGGGGACGACTGTGTTGGTGCCACGTGGCACCATCGTGGCCATCCATCTTCTTGTATTTGATAACGTAGGCCTCCAATTAAGTTGATTTTTGCACCAATTGACTGTAAACGTCGATCCGGATCCATCGGTGTGGTTGGATTTGTCATCTAAGGTCTAGATCTTTAATTTGCCCCTTGGCTCTTGATCTTCTGCGAATTCCCTAGGGTGCTACGGGAGTCTGATTGATGCGATCTTGGAAGCATTGGACTCCTGTCGTAGTTTTGAACAGATCCATGCAGTTGGATCGGTGATCCGCAGCCTCAAATTACTTGCAATGAGTGATACCTCTCAAATAACACAGTTTTATGCATAAAACACATATATCTATTACAATGCAGAATACAATGCTTATGCATGCAGAATGTTCATGTTAAGCTATGTTCTGGCTTAATTCAGGCAAATTAGGGCCTATGATTGCTGTGCAATCACCCGCTCTTTGCTCTCCCTCTCCTCCTCTCGGCTTACTGTGTGGCAAGCAAATGGAGGAGGGGGTTCTTATAGAGATGGACGGCGTGGGGGAGGGATGGTGTGAGGCGTGGAGGGGTGTCGTGGTTGAGGGATGGGTGGTATACGGTGGAGATGGGTGGTGTGCGTGGGGTAGGGGGATAGGGTGAGGTACGGTGGGGATAGGAAAATTGTGGGGGCACCCCCTGCAAGTTCTCTTTTTTCCCTCGCATATCCACAAAAAAAACCTAGGGGGTTTAAAATTTCACAAAAACCCCTAAAAATTCTAGAAAAGCCAAATGACCCTTGGGAAGGGTCATTTCAACATAACAAACTTAAAGGAAGTTTTGTCCTCGAAGCTTGAGCTAACTATGATACAGAAAATAAACGTAAATGTGCATAACAAACTTAAAGAGGATCAAAGTAGGTCAAAAGTGACACACCCTCGAAAAGCTCTGGGTACTATTCTCGCATCGCCGCCTCAGGCTCCCAAGTGGCCTCCTCATACTGTTGGCTTCTCCACAAGACTTTCACCAGGGGTACCTCTTTCCATCTTAGACTCCGGACGGCTCTATCTAGTATCTGTACTGGCCTTTCAGGATAGGTCAAGTCATTTCCCACCTTGATGTTCTTGTGGCTCAGAACATGGCTAGGGTCGACGATGTATTTTCTGAGGTTGGACACATGGAACACATCGTGCACTCCAAAGAGCTGGAGAGGAAGGGCAAGCCAGTAAGCAACTGGTCCTACCCGCTCCAAGACCTCAAAAGGACCTACAAACCTCGGTGCGAGCTTCCCTCTCACCCTAAACCGCTGGAAGCCCTTCATGGGTGAAACACAGAGGAAGATGTGATCTCCAACCTCAAATTGTACCCCCCTACGCTTTAGGTCAACGTAGCTCTTCTGCTTGCTCTTGACAGTATGGAGTCATTTGTGGATCTGCTCGATCACTTCCTAACTCTGGCATATCAGCCTGGGACCAACTTCCCACTTGGTCCCTACCTCAACCCAACTCAAAGGAGCAGTACACCTCCTCCCATATAGAGCCTCATACAGTGCCATGCCAATGCTCAAGTGGTAGCTGCTGTTGTATGCAAACTTTGTCAAGGGTAAATGCTCCTCCCAGGAGCCTCTCCAATCCAGCATGCAAGCGCATCGAAGATCCTCAAGGGTCTGAATGGTGTGCTCTGACTGTCTGTCGGTCTGAGGGTGATAGGCTGTATTGAACCTCAGACGAGTCCCCAAAGTCCGCTAAAACTTTGCCAAGAGTTGGGAAGTGAAATGAGTGTCTCTGTCTGAAATAATCTCGCGAGAGACTCCGTGAAGGCACACCACGTCTCGAATGTAGCGCTCTGCCAACTATGCTGGTCCAAAAGTGCCTCGGATCGGCAGAAATCGTGCCGTCTTCGTCAATCTATCCACTATCACCCAGACTACATCATGTCCTCGTTGTGTCACAGGTAACCCCACTACGAGATCCATAGTGACACTCTCCCACTTCCACTTCGGCACGGGAAGTGGCTGTAGCGGCCCTGCAGGCTTCTGGTGCTCGGCCTTCACCTGCTGGCATTCCAAGCACTGCTGAACAAAACTACCAACATCCCGCTTCATCCCCCTCCACCAGAAATCACGTCGTAGGTCGTGGTACATCTTCGTGTTCCCGGGATATATGGTGAATCTGGACCCGTGTGCCTCAATCAGGAGCTCTCTCAACAGCTCCTCGTCTCTAGGAATGCACAAGCGTCCCCTCATACACAGGACCCCGTCAGTGAAAGAGAACTCTCCAGGGTTCCCTATCAATACCAATCTTGCAGTGTTTGCAGGTATGGATCCATCATCTGTCTAGTAACGATACGATCTATAAGCTCTGGTCGTGCCTACCTCGCCATTGTCACTGCCCCGCAATACCCCTGTGACTCCTAGGGTCACCAATTGCTAACCTCCTCCAAAAGTCTCCAAATCTGTGCCTACAGACTAGCCAAGTGGGTAGGCACCTTCCAGCTCAAAGCGTTTGCCACCACATTCGCCTTCCCTGGATGATAGGAGATGCTACAGTTGTAGTCCTTCAGGAGCTCTAACCAGCGTCTCTGTCTCATGTTGAGCTCCTTCTGATCAAACATGATCTGAGGCTCTTATGATTAGTAAAGATCTCGAACATCTCTCCGTACAAGTAGTGCCTCCATGTCTTTAGTGAGAAGATAATAGCTGCCAACTCCAAGTCATGGGTAGGGTAGTTGTGCTCATAGGGCTTTAGTTGCCGCGAAGCGTAAGCGATAACGTGGCCCCGCTGCATGAGCACACCACCCAATCCCTGTGATGTAAACACATTTACACTACTTAAAATGTCTATTTATGCATGTTCTTAAGCATAGGATTGCATTTCATGATATAAATATTGCATTACATGCATCATCTTGCATTTAAAGTAGTTTAAATAAATTGGAGGTTAATTGTCTCCTTTTATGTGCTTGGACAGGGCAAACATTTTATCGGGGCCTCGGATCAAAGATCCTACCGTATGGATGTGACCAGGGCAACGATTGGAGTTCAACGACTCCAAGATCGCCCTAATCAAGCATCCGTAGCATCAGATAGTGACCCGGGAACCCTAGAAGATCAAGGGCCAGGATGGTGTAAATCCGCACTTCAGATGATAAATCCGACCACACGGATAATTTTGGATCGACGATCGCAGCCCAACGACACAAAAATTGAGTCAATCCGACATCCGTGGCACCATCTACAACTTCTAGAAGATGGACGGCCAAGATAGTGCCACGCGGCGCCATCTCAGCCACCCAAACGACCGCTTGCGTCTTGTGAAGGCCCTGCGCTCGATCGCTCTCCGTCGTTGGATCTTAATCCAACGGCTGTGGTCGCTCGCGCTTAAAAGCGTTCGCTCGACCATCCGCGCCCCATAGCGCAGTGGTCGAGCACGCTTTCGCGAGCGGCAAGCGCGGGATCGAGCCGCGGCGAGGGGCTGGAAGGCGCGGCGATTGGGCGCGGGTGGAGCGTCAGATGGAGATCGGACGGCCGCGCGCGCCCGATAGCGTCCACGCGCAATTTAACCCGCTGGCGGACGCGCGATCGCACGCAGGCGGGTGCGCAACGCATCGGGCGGAGACGCATCTTAAGCCGTTCGATCTCGCGATCGGACGGCTGAAAAGCGACGAACGTGAACAAGCCGTTGAGCACGCGAGCAGGCGAGGAGGCGCGCGCGAGCCGCCCACGACGCCCACGTTGAGGGCTTTAGTGACGGATTTATCCGTCACTAAAGACCCCTCTTTTATTATTTTGAAGTTGTAATGTCCATTTTGCCCCCACTCCTTGCAACTATAAAAGGAGACCCCCTCCATACGAAATTCTCATCCCTTCTTTCTCCTCTCTACCCCTCCAAAGCTCGAAAGAAGCTTGTCCCACACCCGGGATGCTTCTTGCGAGATAAAGTCCAATTTTCGTTCCCCTTCGGAAGTGGATCTCGCGACGACGACGGCCTGCTGCTCCGTTCCCGTTCTTCTGCTTCGTCCTCCTTTGTCCTGCTTCATTCTCCTTCGTCCAGGCATCGCCCCGTCCGGCTCGTCCTCCAAGCAATCGTCGAGGAGGATAACTTCTCTCTCCCATTCTTATTTACAGCTTTTCTAGTGTAGAATTTTCCTGCTTTATAGTGTAATTGATTTTCCGCTTTCTAGTGTAACTTTTATTTAGTTTGATTATATAAACAATTGGAATATTGAATGCATGTTCTCTTTCTCTCTCTCTCTCTCTCTCTCTTTTAGTCTGATAGCTCCATTGTAATTATATTGCATTGCTTATCAAAAAAAAAATCCTAAAAAAAATATAACTACGAATATAGATCAACGTAGCCTCCCTGTGTTCGACCTGGAATTCTTTTCAGTATAAATTTTACTTGTTGAACACGAATTCTTCGCTTTCGAACTACAACGACAGGTTTTCCAAAACCAAACACGTAAGCGTAGTGATTCGCAAAAACGGTTCAACACCCTGCAATGAGGTGTCGATGTAGACCATGAATCCACCACTGTTGTCTGGGATGGTGAGTACAAGAGCTGAAGTCAGCCTCTCCTTCAGCTCCTGAAAGCATGACTCACACTTGCCTGTCCAGGCGAAGGGCACGTCTTTCTAGGTCAATTGAGTCATAAGACGTGCGATTTATGAGAAACCTCGGATAAATTGCCTGTAGTAGCCTGCCAGCCCCAGGAAACTACGTATCTCTATCACGGTACGTGGCCTCTCCTACCTGAGGATGGCCTCAACCTTGGCTGGATCTACCACCAACTCATCTCCTGAGATCACATGGCCCAAGAAGGTAACCTGTGTCAACCAGAACTCGCACTTGTTGTACTTGGGGTAAAGCCTATGCCGTCTCAAAGTGTCCAGGTGATGGGAACACCATCATGAGCCATAACTAGCTCAATTTGTTCTAATTAAGTCAGTAAATCTCCTACATAACCACCAGAGGATTATAATTCATTGCATAATCATTCTGAGGGAAAGACAAGAAATCAGGGTTAAAACTATAATTTTACCATCATATCTTAAATGCAGTACAACCACGGGTTTTCTCAGGGGTTAATTAAGGGTCAAATGGTCCTAAAAGGCTAACAAGTGGGTTAGAATAGACAGAAAAGGGTTCTTGCGTGTTTTGAGAACTAAATAACTTCTGGAACCCTAAAAACTAACCTACTTAATTAAATAAGGTTCTGATCAGGATAAAATTCACCTAAACCCCCTAAAATTCATAGAAAAATATTTTCTAGGATTTGGAACCTTCAATTTGATCATCAAAATCCATCTTGACCCAAAATAGAGTCTCAAATAGATATTTTCCCTAATTTGAGTTTTTGAATAAATTACCCAGTCAAACACGGTCAAAACAAAAATCCAACTTTACCATTGGATTCCTTAGGTCCATATTAGGTTTATACCAAAATTTGGACCCAATCTGAGATTGTCTTGACCTAGTTTGCAACTTGGTCTTATCTGATCACATTTATGCCCTTAACTCTCAAAATCTTTGCAAAAGGCCCCTAACTTTGTCATCATTTTCACAAATAGGTCCCTGCCACTGTTAATCCTATTCCTACAAACTCTGGAGACCTAACATTGGCAAGTTCCTCTTGATTCCTTGACGAATCCCGCTCAGATTTGAAAGGAAAGTTCGTCAAGGAATTTCTTTCCTTTTAAGCCAACTCTCACGCCCTAAAACCTTCCCAATCTCTCATGCGAACGCATGAGAGATTAGGGTATCCTAAAAATTCTAACTCCAGTGAAGCTTGCCAAGCTTGGGACCCAAGCTCAAAACCACTTCTAAAGGCCTACAAAAAGACCTCTAGATCAAACCATTCTCCCGACGCTTGAATTCGGCCTTGAACACCTCCAATTCCTCTCCTCTTTCTTGGCCGAATTACTCCTCGATGTCTGGTGACCCTTGATGAGTCCATTTTAATGGACTATTGTTACGCCTAAGTACTTCAATTCTAACGTAGTATGTTTGTTAATAATCAAATTAAGTCATTAAATAAGTGCATGCATCATTACTTGAGTTTTTATCTATTTTATTGCATTTTATAGTATGTAATTATTTTATGTTTTGTTGCAGGAATGATATTGGAAAGAACAAGGAGGGGATGGGGGTAAAATTCCCCCAACAAACGCCAGTCGCAACACATCCCCACAAATATCTCATCTTCCGGTTGGCCTCAAAACTTCCCTCAACAAATGCAAACGGTGTTGGCCATTTTTAGAAAAGGATTTTGAAAATCCCTTGGGAGGCGGAAGAGAAGAGATATAGAGGAGAGGCGGAGGGTATTGGAGAGGCATCCATCATCCACAGCGTGCACTGCGAACATTGAAGGCCATCCATCAACCGTGCAACCAGCGTGGACTATGCACACCGTCCACCGCGCCCTCCAACTAGCGCCTGCAGGAGCTGCACAACAGGTAGCAGCAAGCGCTGCACCACGCCATCAACCTCCGCCTACCCTTGCGCGCCCTCTGCAGGAGCTGCGCCCCTCCAATACCTTCACGCACCCACACCGTGCCCTTCCAGCCTGCACCCAGGCCTTCCACCGCGTGCAAGAAGTAGCCTGCGCCCTGCATCTAGCATTCACGCGTGCCCCCATCAGCGCCTCCACCGCAAGTGCCCAGCCACCAGTGCTCCCACCGCAGCGTGCCCTCGCGAGCTGCACCAGCTCTCTTCACTACCCATTACAGTGCTCTCCAACGCCTGTCCAGCGCCCACGACAATGCCCTCACCACGCCCTTTGCAGGCGCAAGCCTCCCTGCACCCGCGCTCTCTCCAGTGCACAGCAGGCGCTGCGCCCCTCCAGTGCCCTTGCACGCCAACCTTCAGCAGGCAGCAACCCCCCTTGCGCATCCTGCAGACACCACAGCGCCCTCCAGCGCCAGCAGTAGCGGTGACAGCCAACCTACAGCAAGCTTCGTCGTCGGCCAACCTCTGCCTCCAGTAACCTTGACCCATGTCGAGTACACCGACGTGAAGCCATCACTTTGACGCACCTTCCCCAGGATCCTCATAGCCGGCCGAGCCTCTTCACGCGAGTAAGGAGGAGAGAGGAATTTTCCTCTGTGTTGTGTGAAATTAAAAATTACCATTTGTGCCATTGCCAAACACTATTGCATTATTTAGTGGATTAATATATTTGAGTGAAATTGCATGCATGCCCTTACATGTTATAGTATTTCTTTCATGCACTTAACTTTTAAATGGTGATGTTATAAATGCATAAGATCTCATCCATACACTCACATGACCTAAAAGAGAAAGTCCCATGTTTTGAAATACAACTATTTTACATGCCATTACAAGTTATTTCATGAAAGGAAAATTATATCCATATCCCTACATTTCTAAATAATTACGTGTTCCTTCTTTTCGCCTTGTTTCGCATCTGATTTGAACACGGATTGCGCATGTGATTGAATAAGTACAAAAGAAAAAAATATATATATTTTGTGAACTTATTAATCAGTTCCTCCCTGTGGATACGACATCCTTTATTGTAGTTTAAATTCATATCTATGTTAATCATTTAATTGAGAGATTTCCACCCCATTAAGTACAACGACATATCCTCTATTGCTATCACAAATAAGCGAAACTCTCTCCGTCAAAATTGGCACCGTTGCCGGGGAGGCAACAAACGCAATAAATTCACTTCATTATTTTTGAATATTCTGAGTTGCGCAATTATCTGATCAATTTTTTATTGTGCGAGGAATCTGACGAGGCGACGAGGCGCAACAGAGAGGCGACAGCAACCACGAGCTAAGCCACAAGAGGAAAAGACGTAGGAGACTTGGATCCCACTTTCATAAGGGATTCTCCGTGGTCACAAAATTTATTTCTATCTTTTTTCCCTTGTAGTAATTGGGACTGATTTTTTGGGGGTTTGTCCCTACATTCTTTAGCTACTAGGGTTTACATTTTTTGCATGTGTGATTCTATTTTCTGCTTGCTTGCCTTTAAAACCAACAAAAGAAAATATCGAGCTGCCTGTTTAGAAGTTGCATGCCCTTAGGTGCGAGCATTTAGGGGTGATTGAGCAGCACATTAGATCTTATTATTGCATTACAAGCATATTAGCATGAAGATTGCTGGAGATAGGTACACCGTTATAACTTTTGCATCCAACTCCTGTTCATGCATTTGCATTCAAATTAAAATTCAAGACCACCAAGTTGTTTGAATTTACTAATTCAGTGGTCGCATAACTAAAAGTGGGATTGATAATCAGATTCAACCCTAAAATCAATTCACATTTAATCTGATTCTAAGGGACTTGTCTGCGATTTCAAAAGAAATTACAAAGATTTGCGATGTGTTGCACACTTCTAACACTGAGCATGCACATTAGGCACCACACTAAGGCTCGATCCCATAAGGCTATAGGCACTTATCTCTTTATCGGTGCAAACCCTCCTATTATGCTTTGTGGTGGTGCTGATACTATCTTTTGACCAAGTGTTTTGATACTCCACGGAGGGGGACACCCCTTAAAGGAATAAAAGGGTAGTTAAGGGGCACCGCATATGCATCGCCTCAAAGGAAGGGTTTGCCCTACTTGCATCCCTTTGTTCGTCCTTGGAGTAACTTCTCACTTAATCACTTGAGAGTATCATCCAAGCAAAGTATATGTCCTACGGCACTCGAAGGTTGAATTAAGGCATGTAATTGCAGTGAAAAACTTGTTTGGCCATTTATATTAACTAATTCAACCTCCTCAACAAAGAAGGTTAAGATTTCAAGTCCACACCCCTTTTATACCACTTACGTGGGAATGGAGGGATAAGTCTTGATCTTTTGACTTATCTTTGGAGTGGAGGCTTCACTTACTTAATGAGAACCTGAATTGTGTTTTGTATGCTTGGTAGATGCTCTCTTGAGGGTAGCCCAGTGTTTGATCCTAAGCCCGAGAGAATTCTTAGGAGAGCTCACCTAGGCGAGAAGAGAGAAGGAATGGCTAATCAAGGAGCAAATCAACAAAGGACCCTAAGGACTATTTTATTCCAACTAACCAACCCACACAAGCACTAAGACGAGCGGCAGGGGATAATCCATATGAGATCAAGAGCAGTACCATATCTTTATTGCCCTCCTTTTATGGTACTACTAGGGAGGACCCCTACCGGCATTTGGAGGAATTCACCGAGGTCTGTTCCACGGTGAAGCTCCAGGGCTTTACTGATGAAGCCCTGATGAAGACTCTATTTCCTTTCTCCCTAAAGGATAAGGCCAAGCACTGGTATAATACCCTCGATGCAAGGGTAAATGATTGGGCCACCCTTAAGGGAGAATTTTTGAAAAAGTATTTTCCTATGAGTAAAACCAACCATTACAGAAGAGAGATTATGGGTTTTACTCAACAGGAAGGGGAGCAATTTCATGAGACTTGGGAGCGCTTTAATAACCTTCTTAGGTTATGCCCCCACCATCAGGTGCCAAGATGGCAGTTGGTCGAAAGGTTCTATAACGGATTATCTAAAAGGCATAGGCAAACCATCGATGCAGCCTATGCAGGAACCTTCATGACCAGAATTGAGGATGAAGCCTGGGCAATATATTTGAAACATTAAGCAACAACTCCATACATTTGTCCTCCACCTATCAAGAAAGAAAACCATCAATCTTGTAGAGGAAGATAGAGGCCCATGAAGCCAGGGCTTCTTAGGATTTGACTTGTCAGATTCAACTATTGAATAAAAACTTTGATAGGCTTTTAGCAAACCTTGGCATGAACCCGCAAGCAGCCTCTATCTTTCAGGCTTCAAGAGAATGCTCCATTTTCCAAAGCACAACGCACGCCACTGGGGAGTGCCATTAGGCAAATCAATTCCCTGAGTTGATTCAGGCCGACTTGAATGTGGCCCAAGGTTTCCGCCCCCTCGCAATAACCCTTATTCCAATACCTACAATCCAGGGTGGCGGAACCATCCAAACTTCTCTTGGAAGCAAGGTGATGCTTCTAACTTAGGGAATACAAGACCCTTACCTCCCCAACCCATATACCAACATTCTTATGAAAACTATCCTCAGAATAAGCCCTCTGAGATGGATGAACTGAAGGCCATGATGAAAGAAATGCAAGAGCATCAGAATATGGTCATCCAATCT
Source organism: Thalassia testudinum (assembly GCA_037157565.1). Lineage (NCBI taxonomy): Eukaryota > Viridiplantae > Streptophyta > Magnoliopsida > Alismatales > Hydrocharitaceae > Thalassia > Thalassia testudinum. The sequence goes on along the minus strand of JAZHRO010000010.1, from coordinate 8,953,244 downwards.
CAGAATAAGATGATTACTGATTTGCAATTCCAAATTGGTCATCTTACTGAGGTAGTTAGGCAACATGATCTGGGGAAGCTGCCCAGCACTTCTAAGGAGAACCCTAAGGGCAAGGGGGTTGTATTTAGGGAGCACACCCAAGCAGTGACCATGTTGAGGAGTGGAAAAAAGATTGACAAGCCTGATAACACACCTACGGTTACGTCTCAGAATTCCCCTTCCACACCTAACCCAACTTCCATCTCCACTGAGGAAGAGCCACACTGCTCTCCCTCGCACAAAATCACCCACAATGAGGATGTCGTCCTTCCACCACCCCTTTCCGGCCATGACGACCCCTCTACCCAGAAGCCAAGGGTGCCCTATCCAGAGCGCCTATCTGCTCCTGAGGAATCTTCTGTTGGCTCATCTGGAGCCAAGGATAGGACGGAAGAGATTATGGATACTTTTAGGTAAGTCCAGATTAACTTGACTCTGTTGGAAGCTATTAAACAGATCTCGTCCTATGCCATGTTTCTGAAGGACCTGTGCACCCAGAAGCCTCGATCTAGGAAACAGGTCCAAACCAAGGTCATCTTGCCTGACCATGTTAGCTCGGTTCTCCAACATGGAACACCCCCCAAAATGAAAGACCCAGGGGCCCCGTATATTTCAGTGGTTATAAGTAACCAACACATTGACGAGGCTCTGCTCGATCTGGGTGCGGGGGTGAACATTCTACCGAGCTCTGTCTACGACCTTTTGGGAGGAGGCAAGCTAAAGCCTAGTCCAGTAATCCTCCAGGTTGCAGATAGATCACTTAAGACACCATAGGGATTGTTGGAAGATGTCCTTGTGAGAGTGGAGGATTTCTTCTTCCCTGTTGACTTTCTGGTGCTTGATACTGACCCATCTAATAAGCCCACAAAGTCGTTCATTATTCTGGGACACCCCTTCTTGGCCACAGCCAATGCCTCTATAAATTATAGATCTGGAGCACTTAAAATAGTCTTTAGGAACAAGAAGATCCAGTTGAATGTTTTTGATACTTACAAGCAATCCGGATTTGAAGATTGTTCTCAGATTGAGGTCGTTGATGAAATAATTGAAGAGACTACTCCAGCACTCTTATGTAGAGATCCCCTGAGAAGGTCATATCTAAGGACCATCCCTCGATTATTAACGAAACTGAAAGGGAAATGCCCGAATTAGAAGAGTTGCTGAGGATACACACTGAGTCTCTGTCCCCACCCTGGACTGTGAAGGTAGATTTGCTACTTGAGGAGGGGACATCTCAACTAAAACCCTCAATCCAAAAGGCTCCTGAGTTGGAGTTGAAACCCCTTTCGAGCACATTGAAATATGCTTTCCTTGGCCCTAATAACACGCTCCCCGTTATTATCTCGTCTGCATTATCTGAATTGCAGGAGGGAGCTCTACTTGAGTGTTTACAAAGGCACAAGGAAGCAATTGCCTGGTCAATTGCTGATATTAAGGGTGTTGATCCCTCTCTTTGCATGCATCATATATACACGGACGAGTCCGTGAAGCATTTTTTAGACATGCAGAGAAGGCTCAATCCAAATATGCGGGAGGTTGTTAAAAAGGAGATTCTGAAATGGCTGGATGCAGGGATTATCTATCCCATTTCAGATAGTAAATGGGTCAGTCCTATTCATGTAGTTCCCAAAAATCCAGGAATCACTGTGGAGGAGAATGACCAAGGAGAACTGGTGACCACTGGACCCTCAACTAGTGGGAGGGTCTGCATTGATTACCACTGTTTAAATACGGCTACCTAGAAAGACCATTTCCCCTTACCATTTATCGATCAAATTCTGGAATGATTGGCGGGGAACAAGTACTTTTGTTTTCTTGATGGGTACTCTGGGTATAATTAGATAGTCATTTTTCCTGACATTCAGGAGCATACCACCTTCACGAGTCCGTATGGCACTTTTGCGTTCCGCCAAATGCCATTCGGGTTATGTAATGCTCCTGCCACTTTTCAACGTTGTATAATGGATATCTTTTCTGATATGATTGACGAGTTCGTTGAAATTTTCATGGATGACTTCTCCATTTATGGCTCGTCATTTGACCTATGCCTTTCACACCTTGATAAAGTCTTAACCCGTTGCGAAGAGGCAAAGCTGGTGCTTAGCTGGGAGAAAAGCCACTTTATGGTCCAGCAGGGCATTGTGTTAGGGCATATAGTTTTTGAGGGAGGATTAGAGGTGGACACCACAAAAATAGATTCCATCTCTAAGCTTCCATTGCTCGCCAATGTTCGTTAGGTTAGATCTTTCCTTGGCCATGCTGGATTTTATAGGCGCTTCATTAGAGATTTCAGTAAAATCTCTAAGCCACTCTGCAACCTGTTAGCGAAGGATGTCTCCTTTGATTTTGATGATAGATGTGGCGAGGCTTTCCAAGTTTTGAAGAAAGCCCTCATTACCGCACCGATTCTCCAAGCACCAGATTGGACCCTCCTGTTTGAGCTTATGTGCGATGCTTCTGATTTTGCAGTGGGAGCGGTCTTAGGTCAAAGGGTTGACGGCAAACCTCATGTGCTGCATTATACCAGCAAGACCCTTACGAATCCTCAGCAAAACTACACGGTCACTGAAAAGGAACTACTTGTTGTAGTATTTGCTTTGGAAAAGTTTCGATCTTACCTTTTGGGATCCAAGGTTGTGGTGTTCACTGATCATTCTGCCCTAAAGCATCTTCTTGATAACAAGGACACCAAACCTCGCCTAATTCGTTGGATTATGCTACTCCAGGAATTTGACCTGTAAATTAAAGACAAGAAAGGAGTTGAGAATGTGGTAGCAGATCATTTGTCTAGGATCCCTATTGAGGCATCAAACCCTGCTGGCAGTATTCAAGAGACTTTCCCTGATGAGTCTCTGATAGCCGTGAAAGCTAAAACTCCTTGGTTTGCTGATGTAGTGAACTATCTGGTCACAAGCATTACCCTTAGTACTTGGGACAAGCAGAAGCGAGATAGGTTTCTTGCTAATGCTAAATTTTGTCACTGGGAGGAACCCAAGCTTTTTAGAGTAGACCCTGACCAGCTTTTTCGCCGTTGCATCCCTGATGAAGAACAAAGAAGTGTTCTGAGTTTCTGCCATGACCTCCATTGTGGGGGACAATTTAGTGGGAAGAAGACCGGCCATAAGGTTCTTCAGTTTGGCTTTTGGTGGCCCACATTATTCTGAGATGCACATACGTATGTGGGCGCATGTCTACGTTGCCAGCAGACGGGAACCATTGGAAAAAGGGATGAGATGCCCCAACAACCTATCCTCCCTGTTGAGATCTTTGATATTTAGGGCATTGACTTCATGGGTCCCTTTCCTGTGTCCTTCGAATATGAATACATCCTTGTGGCTGTAGACTATGTATCGAAATGGATAGAAGCGATACCCACGCAAACTAATGACCATTCCGTGGTCTTGGGCTTTGTTAAGGCTAATATCATTTCTCGGTATGGGTGCCCAAGGACGATCATAAGTGATGGAGGACCTCACTTCAAGAACGTACACCTCACAAGACTACTCCAAAATTTGGGAGTCAACCACATGATAGCCACACCTTATCATCCCCAAATGAGTGGACAAGTTGAAGTGTCCAATAGGGAGATTAAGCGAATTTTAGAAAAAACCGTCAAGCCTGATCGGAAGGATTGGTCTAAAAAACTAAATGTTGCTCTTTGGGCCTACAGAACTGCATATAAGACTCCCTTGGACACGTCTCCTTTCCGTCTAGTCTACAGAAAAGCGTGTCACCTTCCCGTTGAAATCCAACATAAAGCTTATTGGGCTATTAAAAACGTTAACTTGAATCTAGATAAAGCGGAAAAGGCACGTATGTTAGAATTAAGTGAGCTTGAGGAGCTTCGTAATGAAGCCTATGAAACTTCTCAAGATTACAAGCAACGTACAAAAGTCTTCCAAGATAAGCACATCATTAGAAAGACTTTTGAGCCCAACCAGTGGGTCTGGCTTTTCAATTCTAGACTTAAATTATTTCCTGGAAAGCTCAAGTCCCACTGGGATGGGCCATACGTTGTCATCAATACTTTCCCTCATGGAGCTGTAGAAATTCGAAACCCTATTTCAGGTGCGAGTTTTAAGGTAAATGGCCAGGGACTTAAACCTTATATTACTCTTTCAGATGGCCAGGTTTTGGACGCACTTCGGCTTGAAGAGCCTTAGCTCCTCCCACTCTCTTCCTCAGGTGATATTCTTCTATGTCTGCATTTTTCCAATGAGGACATTGTCAGTCTTAGGCATGAGGGGGTATAACCTGAGAATGTTTATAGCATTTATAAATATTTGCATACATACATACATACATACATATATATATATATATATATATAAACTCTTATTTTCTTGAGCTGTGTGGGTTAGTCCCTAGCAAAATACCTTTGTCATTAGAGGTTTTCTTCTTGAATTATTTCTTAAGTCTAAAATCCAATACATTTATTTCACATGCACATAAACTGGGTAATGGATCTTTAAAGAAAACCAATAAGCATTTGTAGTCTACTGAACCCTTGGATAGTTCATAGGGAGTCAGGCATACTATCTTCTAGTAGATTCACCTCATATTTGTGAGATGAAAGTAGAGAGACTGCTGGTGCACTGAGTCTAGTACAAGGACTTTTAAGTTTTGGACAATTAGATGATGATACTTCAGAGTTAGGCATTGTTTTCGCTCTTTATTCCTGTGTTCATACTTTGTGTGAATTCTTGAGAGTCACCAAATAAGGCAAATACACAGAGATGGAGTCTTAATAAAGCTATAACTATGGTGGATGGTTACGACCATCCTTCATAGAGTCCTCGGCTAAAGGAGGGTAATAGTGTCAAAGGTCAGAAATATGCCAGTCCTATCCATTCCTTCTTGGTGCCGAGAATAGGCACTTCCACCAAATAAGCCACACAATATCCTCTTGACCATCATCATCCCTAATAATGCCTCATAAATAAAAGTCCGTGTCATGTTATGTTGATTTACAAAAAAAAAATAGAGAGAGAAAAGAAAAGAAGAAAAAGAAGAAACAAAAAGAAGAAAAAGAAGAAACAATTATATTACAAAAAAAAAGAAAGGAAGAAAAAGAAGAAAAGAGAGAGAGAAAAGAAAAAAAAAAGTCCAAGTTTATAATGTAACATTGTTTCTAAGGCAACAGAACACCTATCGCGATCCACCAAATATGACCCATACCTATCTTTCAGTATTTCTGATCGCCTGAATACTGGCTAAGGACTCTAACTTAGTTGTAGAGTTATTAGAACTTTAATTGAAGTGTGGATGCCATGTGAGGCCACCAAACAGTGAGTACAATTACTAAATCTGGCGAGATTTGTGATCTCAGAAAGAAAGAAAAGAGTGAGCGCCCAGGAACATCAAGAGAGTACAGTTGTTTAGCCTCTCTCTGAGTTGACTTTTCTAATAGTCTAGAGGTCTAGAGTCTGTAGTACTAGATTACATGTAGCACCAAATGAGTGTGTGCCACCAAATACAAATCTATTCAACTCGATATCTCCAACCTAAGCCAAAAGCTGGGGTCAAATTACAGATTATCTTCTGCTTTATCCCTGAGGGAAGTAGTTGCCTATCTCGACAGAAATATTTACCAAGGGTGAAGTATGAACTCCCAATGCGAATTGGCTTTTCACATGGATCTGTTACCTAGGCTATCATCACTTCACATTTGTCTGGATCTCTAAAGTTTTGAAATAGGAAAAGAAGAAATCTTCTGATTATTTCTATTATTTTTGCTAAGGACTAGCAAATCTTAGGCATGGGGGTATTTGATGAGTCCATTTTAATGGACTATTGTTACGCCTAAGTACTTCAATTCTAACATAGTATATTTGTTAATAATCAAATTAAGTCATTAAATAAGTGCATGCATCATTACTTGAGCTTTTATCTATTTTATTGCATTTTATAATATGTAATTATTTTATGTTTTGTTGCAAGAATGATATTGGAAAGAACAAGGAGGGGATGGGGGTAAAATTCCCCTAACAACCGCCAGCCGCAACACATGTCCACAAATATCTCATCTTCCGGCTGGCCTCAAAACTTCCCTCAACAAACGCAAACAGTGTTGGCCAATTTTAGAAAAGGATTTCGAAAATCCCTTGGGAGGCGGAAGAGAAGAGATATAGAGGAGAGGCAGAGGGTATTGGAGAGGCATCCATCATCCACTGCGTGCACTGCGAACATCGAAGGCCATCCATCAACCGTGCAACCAGCGTAGACTGTGCACACCGTCCATCGCGCCCTCCAACCAGTGCCCGCAAGCACTGCACAGCAGGCAGCAGCAAGCGCCGCACCATGCCATCACCCTCCGCCTGCCCTTACACGTCCTCTGCAGGCGCCGCTCCCCTCCAACACCTTCGCACGCCCACACCACGCCCTTCCAACCTGCACCCACCGCTCGCACCCATGTAGGCCAGCCTGCACCCAGGCCTTCCACCGGGCGCAAGAAGCAACCTGCGCCCTGCATCCAGCGTTCACGCATGCCCCCATCAATGCCTCCACCACAAGCACCCAGCCATCAGCGTTCCTAGCAGCAGCCCGCAGACGCTGCGCTTGCACTGCCTACAGGCACGCCACTAGCGCTCCCACCGCAGTGCACCCTCACCTGTACTTGCGATTCCACCGCGTGCTACACCAGTGCTCTTCACCGCCCCCTACAACGCTCTCTAGTGCCTGTCCAGCGCCCACGACAGTGCCCTCATCGCGCCCTCTACAGGCGTAGGCCTCCCTGCACCCACGCTCTCTCCAGTGAACAGCAGGCGCCACACCCCTCCAGTGCCCTTGCGTGCCAACCTTCAGCAGGCAGTGGCCCCCTTGCACATCCTGCAGACACCGTAGCACCCTCCAACGTGAGTAGTAGCGACGACAGCCAACCTGCAGCAAGCTCCGCCACCGGCCAAGCTCTGCCTCCAGCCACCTCGACCCTCGTCGAGAACACCGACGTGAAGCCATCACTCTGATGCACTAATTGAGACGTTGGCTTCGAGAGATAACCGGGTTTTATTGTTATAGCGTTGTAGTATAGCCAGTTATTGCCAACATTTCAAATATAATTTTTTACTCGGAAAATAAAAGAGTTCCCGAGGTCGAACTCAGGGAGCAAGTTGTATTCTAGAGATATACATGTTTCTTTTACAAAAATAAAGAAAGAGAGAGGGAAAGAATTTGTTGTCTTCTTTTCTCTTTGTTTTTTCCTCGTCTCAGATCTTCTTCTTCTTTGTCTGCAGAGGTGATGTCTTTCTTCTGCAATGGTGATGCTCTTCTTCTTCTTCCAGCTGTTCCTGCTCCTCCTTTTTCTTCTGTCTTTCTTCAGATCTTCTTCTTTCTTCTTTGTTTTTCTTCTTTCAGTTCTTCCCTTGTTCTTTTGTGTTCTCCTCTGCCTCGCCTTCTTCTGTTGTTCTTCAGATCTTCCTCCGTCTGTCTTCTTTTCCCTTCAGGACGTCGTCTGATTTCCAAATCAGACGACTTAAACTGCTTGTTGCTACAGTCAGCTTCCTTCTTCTTCCACGGTTCTTCTTCTTCACCTGTGCCAGCACACTTCAGAGCTTACGTCAGAGAACAAAACCTACTCTACCCTCTCCCCCCCCGCGTCTCTCTCTCTCTCTGAAACCACTCTTGGGAAAGCTCTCCCAGAGCTGTCGGGTAATCGGGTTCGGGTCACGCCTGGGTCCAGGCCCACCGGCGTGCGTGGTGGGCGAGGAGTGCAGGTCAATCTAAGTCGGGTCGGGTCAGGTCCGCGGGGCGTGAGCGCGGACGAGACCGGGTAACCGGGCGGGTGAAAGGGGACCTCACCCCGTGTGCTGAGGCAGTAAGGCTAGTGCACAAAATCAATTTAAACAGTGGAAAGGGTGTGAGGCTTACCGATGTGGGACTAAACGCAGACCTTTCCTCGCGTGCGCCTGCAGGGAGACCGCGGCCTGGCTTCTGCAGCTGCGGCTTCGATTTGCGTAGGTTGCTGGCTGGCTGCCTTCGCAAGACTCCCCGTACTCCGCAGCAGCTGGAGACCTGGAGTCCTCAAGCCTGGAGCGCGGGAGAAGCTGCTTCAATGTGCGTTAATGGCGGTCGAACCTCAAAACCTGTTGGACACGAATATGGCCTCTCGGCCTGATCAAACCACTGGGGAACCTTCGCCGTGGCACGGCGAAGGTGAGGAGCTGCGCGGCAGGCCGCAAGGTGGTGTCTGGCGGCAGCCCTAGGTTGGACTGCAACCGGAGGAATGGGTTTGTTCGGGGGAGCGTTACGGAGGTGTGGAGTGGCAGTGGAGGGGTGGGGGGTGCTCAGTGTGATGAGGCGGAGGTTCGGTGAGGGTCGGCGAGGTGTGTGAGGCTGTGGAGCAATGGGAACATCTCGCCGGAGGGTGGCCGAAGTCGAAGGGGGTGACGATGGTCAGGGTCGGTCGAGGGCGTAATTGAACAAATTGGAACCGGGGAAAGAAAGAGGAGAAGAAGGGAAATAGTTCTAACTTACTTGCAGGGACGAAGGGGGAGCAGTAGGGCGACAGTCGTATCGACTGTCGCCGGAGAAGAAGATGCTCAGGGAAGGAGGCGGCGGCGAGCAGAGAGCCGGAGAGGCGCCAGCTGGGTGCGGCGTGGCGCGGGAAGAGCAGGGGAGGAAGTCTCTGCTGCTGGTATTGCGGCAGAGCGAAGAGGAGGAGGGGGAGGAACCGCCGGAGCTGGTGAGCGTCTGCCGGAGAGAGAAGAGAGGAAAGTTGGGGATTTTCTCCGTCAGATCCGAGCTGCCCCGGCCTGTGGAGCAACGGGGGGTATTTATAGGGATCAAAACAGGGAGGGAGGCGGAGGGAGACGACGTGTCTCCCTCGCCGGAGGATGGCCGGAGACGAAAGCCCATACCGTCCGTGCGTTCGCACGGCCGGTATGGTGGGCTACAGCGACCAGGGGGGTGTCCTCACGTGCGCCTGCAGGGCACCCCTGGTTTACTTGCCAGGCTTTCCCCCTCACCCTGCGCGGTGCCATGCTCCGCGCAAGGTCGCTGGAGCATGGTGCTGGCCGGTTTTGCAGGGGGGACCTGAATACAAAGAACGAAGGAGAGTTAGGGGCCAAAATGCGACGGTTCAAAAGTTGAGGGCCAAAAAGTAAATATATGAGGACCAAAGTGTAAAGTCGGTCAAGGAGGTTTCTTCTTAGGCTCAAGTTTTTATACATGATTAATTAGGACCTAAGGAATCGGATGGTGAATTTTATTTCTATATTAAACCTTGTTTGACCGGTCAATTTATGCGAAAACCCAGATTAAGTTATTAATTGGGCATGGTTCTCAATGTAGGTCAACATGGGTTCTGAAGGCCAAATTGAAGGTTCTAAACCCTATAGATTATTTTTCTATGAATTTTAGAGGGTTTATTCTATTTTTACTTTGCCTCGAACCTCGTGAATTGAAGTGGGTTGTTTTAGGGTTACATATTATCATTTAGTTCCTTGGAATTGCTGTAGCCCTTGCTAGATCATCTCATCCCACTTTTATTCTTATTAAGTTGCTTTGACCTATGTTTGGACCCTGAATTACCCTGTATGCAGATTATATTGGTAAAATTGCATTTTTACCCCTTATGACTTATTTTCTCCTTAAACTCAGAATTCTCTGAGTTAAGCCTTTCCTTGAGTTATGTAGGAGCTTTTATCCTTTGTATTGGGTTAAAATGAGCTAGTTATGGCTCATGATGAGGTTCTCATCACGCACCTTCCCCAGGATCCTCATAGCTAGCCGAGCCTCTTCACGCGTGCAAGGAGGAGAGAGGAATTTTCCTCTATTTTGGGTGAAATTAAAAATTACCATTTGTGCCATTGCCAAACACTATTGCATTATTTAGTGGATTAATATATTTGATTGAAATTGCATGCATGCCCTTACATGTTATAGTATTTCTTTCATGCACTTAACTTTTAAATGGTGATGTTATAAATGCATAAGATCTCATCATACACTCACATGACCTAAATGAGAAAGTCCCATGTTTTGAAATTCAACTATTTTACATGCCATTACAAGTTATTTTATGAAAAGAAAATTATATCCATATCCCTACATTTCTAATTAATTACATGTTCCTTTTTTTCGCCTTGTTTCGCATCAGATTTGAACATGGATTGCGTACGTGATTGAATAAGTACAAAAGAAAAAAAAAATATTTTGTGAACTTATTAATCTGTTCCTCCCTATGGATACGACATCCTTTATTATGGTTTAAATTCATATCTATGTTAATCATTTGATTGAGAGATTTCCACCACATTAATTACAACGACATATCCTCTATTGCTATCATAAATAAGCGAAACTCTCTCCGTCAACCCTCCCTGCCTCTGTTCTTCCTCCGTTCATAATACTGACGGCAGAGCTATCTCCCCCATCTTCTTCCACATTGAGCCAAACCAGCCGACGCCCCTTTCGCAGTCTTCCTCGTCGTTTCCTACTCATCGGGGTAGCTTCCCTCTACAGCACCGACCATACTGCAAACCAGCACCATCTCCTTTCTCCTTCATCCTCTACCACTCTCAATTGACTCCTTAGCTTCTCCTCATCACGCCAGCATATCCAACACACCGCTCGAACCCCTACACAAACGTCCGCAACTCCGTCTTCCATCTCTCCGATAGACCTCCGGCGAGCCCTAGCGGCTTCCACACACCACCAAATTGGCCGCTCCTGCACTCCACACCTCCACCTCAACCTCAGGAGAAAAAGCCCTAACTTTGTTAGAATGATTGCCCCTCCAAACATGTCGCTGAACAAACCCACTTCTGACCACCCTTCGCGAGGTCAACAGGCCTCATCACTTACGCACACATCATGCCGACCCCCTCATCAAGTTTGCCGTGCTCCAACGATTGTTCTTAAGCTTTCTGATGTGACCCAAAGGCCTTATTTGTGGTCTCAGGTACGAGCCCCCTCTGCCATTAAAGTTGAGCTTTGGGCAAGCTTCAAGCTTGCTCCAAGATGCCTTCACTCCAGGTCTTAGCTCCAAGCCGCGTGGATTCGTCACACGCACACGCCCAAGTCTCCAATTGAGGAAGATACCCTCAGTAGCTAACACAATCGAGGAAGAGTTCCACTGCAGCCGTGCGTGAAGAGAAGGTGGGACTAAAATTTAGAGCAACTGCTATTGCATAAATTGAATTTGTGATACGGGCTTATCGCCTCATACACAAGGGGTGAAGTCCCTCACACCAGTCATGTTCCTCGTTCGTGAAATGCTCCCTGCGAACCTGGTGTAGATCCGATAACCCGCCTAAGCCCTGTACACTTGGTTGCAACCCATGCCTGCAGCCTTGGACCCGGGTGCACTCTAGGTCCGATTACCCGTATACCCGGAACTGTTGGATGCTCTAGAAGAGCGTGACCCAAGGAGAGAAAGATAGGAGAGTTTGCGTGGGGCAGGGGAGGGTTTTACTCTCTAGGAAGTTGGCTAATACTTAGCCAAATCTAAAGATCCTTCCCCTGTGTTTGAGAAGAAGAAGAGCAGAGAAAGAAGAAGTGAGAAAGCAGAGAAAGAAAGAAAAGGAAAAGAAGAAGAATAGAGAAAGAAGAAGAAAGAAGAAGAAGGAAAGCAAGAGAAGAAGAAAAGAAGAAGCAGAGCACTGTAGAATCAGACATTTAAGACATCTGACCCTACCGTCAGACGGCTGACTTGAGTTTATTTCATATATAACTATTGAGTTCTACTTGTGATGGGAACACCATCATGAGCCCTAACTAGCTCATTTTGACCCAAAGAAGAGAATAAAAGCTCCTATATAACCAACTGGAGGTTCTAATTCCATGAATAACCATTATGAGAAAAAAATAAGAAATAAGGGGTAAAACTGTAATTTTACCATTGCAGTACAACAACATGTTTTCTCATGGGCTAAACACAGGTCAAATGGTCTTAAAAAGATAAAAAGTAGGCTAGTTCAAACAGAAATGGGTCCATGTGAATATTAGGAATTACATGACTTCTTATAACCCTTAAACAGACCCACTTGATTTAACAAGGTTATGGTCATAATAAAATTCACCTAAACCCTATAAAAATTATATAAAAATATTCTCTAGGGCTTAGAACCTTCAATTTATCCCTTGGAACCTATTTTGACCTAAATTGGGGCCTCAAACAAATATTTACCCTAAATTGAGTTTTTGCATAAATTACCCAGTCAACCGTGGTCAAACCCAAAATACAAATTCACCATTAGATTCCTTAGGTCCAAATTAGGTTGGTACCAAAATTTGGACCTAAGAGGAATTCATCTTGACCCACTTTGCAAATAGGTCCAACCCAATTACATTTCTACCCCTACCTTTTGAAAACCTCTGTAGAGACCCCCTAGCTTCCTCTTCGTTCTTTACAATTAGGTCCCTCTACCATTATAGCGGAGGGAATCCTACTCTAGTGAGATTTCGAGGGCAAGATCTCCCTGATCTCTAAGAGAATCCCCTTCAAAATTGAAAGGGAGATTCTTTGAGAAATCTCTTCCAGTATGAACACAATTTGAGGCTCTATTTGGTACCCAATCTCTCATGCGAACGCATGAGAGATTCGGGTCCCTTTCTAGTTTCCATCTTCGGCGAGCTTGTCGTGCTTGGAAGCTTGGCTTCCAAGCACAAATCCATCCTCCAGAGCCTATATAAGCATAACCTAATCACCCTGCATCTCCTACGCTTGAAATTGGACGAAAAATCCCTCAAATTCATCTCTTCCTCCTCCGGCCAATGGCTCAGCAAGCTCTACCAACCTCTCTCTCTCTCCCTTGTCTCTTATCCACAATACTAGTGGCAGGTTCCTCTTCCTCCTGCTCGTCCGCGTCGCGCCGCACTCGCCGACGCCTCTGCGGCCCCTTCGTCCTCGCCGTCCTCCCCCTACTGAGCGCTTCATCTCCGGTGACGGCAATACGAGCTGGCTACCATCTCTGCCTCCCCCTTTGTCTCTTTACACACAGCTAAGTTCCCTCTCCTTTCTACTCCTTTTTCCCCTCTTTATCTCTCAAAAGCACCCCTCGACGCACTCAATCACCATCACCCCTTCCACCTCCGATCGGACCTCCGGCGAGGCATCCCCATCGCTTCGCACCTCCATCCACCCCGCCAACCACCCCATAAGCTCCACAACACTTCACTGATAATAAACCCTCACTTCACTCACGATGCCACGCACCCAAACCATCCCCGAACACACCCACACACACGCACACAGGGTACCCTAGGCACGCGCACTCCGGCAACCCCACGCCACGCCGACCCCCGCAGTACATTCGCCATGCCTCGGAGAAGCCTCCTGAGCATTCTGACATGGCCGCGAGGCCGTTCGCGTGTTAGCAGGTTCGGAGGGTCGCCTGCTCCAGGTCTGCCTGCTCCAAGCCAACAATCCCAAGTTGTGCAGACTTCCCTCTCACACAGCTCCAGGCAGCTAATTGGCACTGAAGGTCGAAGCATCAGCTGCAATCAAGTGAAGTTCCCCGCTGCGGACACACGCGAAGGGAGGTGGGAAGATAGTCCCACCTCGGAAACTCTTGACTGCCCGTAGCTGAATAAATTGCAAAACTGTATAAGGCTTATCGCCTCATAACCACGGGGTGAGGTCCCACTCACCTTCACCTGCCTCGTCCGTGACCCGACCTCTGCGGACCTGGCGTAACCCATATACCCGACCCAGCACACCTCGCCCACCACTGCACGTCGGTAGGCTTGGTCTCGGGCGCATACCCGACCCGATTACCCGAGACTGTGGCTCTGGGATAGTGAACCTAAGAGAGAAAGAGGAGAAGAGAGCACACGCGGGCAGGGGTAGGTTTTGCTCTTGCAGGAAAAGAAGAAGAAGGAGCCAAGAGCTGGAGCCAAGGAAGAAGAAGGTGGAGACCAGAGAAAGCTAAGGAAGGAGAAGGCAAGGCTGAAGAGGAAGAAGCTGAAGAAAGAGTTGAAGAGCTGAAGAAGAAAGAGAAAGAAAGAGAAGGAAGGATTGAAGGCAGAAGAAGGAGCCGCCAAAGAAAGAAAGTGAAGGAAGGAGAAGAAGATGAAGGCAAAGAAAGGCTAAAGCACAGGCACGAGAATAGAAGAAAAGAAAGAAAGAAGAAGAAGGAAGACAGCAGCCGCAAGAGATCTGAACAGAGAAGAAGGAAGAAAAGCACAGCACTGTAGTAGCCATATTTAAGACGCCTGATTCATCAATCAAGACGTCCAATTTTTGTGCTTGTTTACATTGATTTCTTTAATCTTGTGTGTCTACATTATTGCACTATAACTCTAGTTTTCATTGCATATTATATTCAATTTCTCAAAGTTGTGCTCTTGATTTCTAAACCCTAATTTGCTCCCTGTGTTCGACCTCGGACTTAAACTTCGAGTAATAAAATCTATTTGTTTTCAATGCGATTTCAACTATATTACAATGCTTTACTTTAAAACTCGATTTTGCTTCGTCAACAACTTGCTATTATTGTAGGGGGTAATTGGTGATTTAAATCATCATTTTACTCCATTCTTTTTGCAGTTTGACACTTGATATCATTGCTACATTATTTTGAATCAATTTCTGATTATAATTTCTTATTTCTATTATTTTAAATTGCAATTTTGAGAATTGAATTCCTACTTGCTCCTAGCGAACAACCTTGGACTTTTTCGAGTATAAATGTTATCTATTTTTCACTAGATTTTGACTATATTGCAACGTAACGATTTAAGACCTGATCTTGAGCAACTAACATTTTGGCGTCGTTGTCGGAGAGCAACGCGTAATTCAGGTCTCTTGATTGCAATATCAGATTTGGTACTAACTTGCTACATCACTTTTGATTGTGATATGTTTCAGGGACTCATTAAAGGAAAATCAGCCACACATCAGCCACTCTAGGGGCAGGTACAACACAAATCCAAATTTCTTCTAAAACCCTAATTCTGAAAAGCTAAAAAAGGAAAAAAAATCAATTAAACCTATGTGCATTATATTCTTAGATTAATCATCAAGTTGCCTGATTTGATACATTCTATTTAGACACATTAAAACCCTAATTTGTGCACCTACTTGAAGCTTAAGGTACTTAGGGCTATCATATTCTTGTTTGAACCCTTAGTACCATATTTGGACAAATTAAATTGGACCAAATCAGAGCCAATTAAGGATTCTAGTTTAGGGTTTTAGAGACACACTTGCTTAATCAAGAATTGATCTTTTCAAATAATGTGTGCCTAAGCCTTGATTGAATTCATCTATTCAAGCAAACCTTAAAATCAGGCTCTTAATCTCATTTGAACACTAAAAGAGGGGCCTAAATTTCTCAAAGGAAAATACAGGTGAAGTTGACCCACCTTGCTGGGTTAACCAATTTTCAAATTAGGTCACTTTGCACAAAAACATCTTAAAAGTTCATGTGAAATCATAAGCACCCTTGCTCTTAATTAAAACTGGTAGACTTAAGAAGTCAAATCCCCATTCTGGTCTACCTGGATTATTAGTGACAAGAGAGGTCGGGTGGGGGAAACCCTGTAACTCGTGTGGGCACTCTACCATGTAGGGGTCTTTGCGGGACTCTCCCTCTTTGGCTACCCAAGTAATTCTCAGGTGAACGGCTTTCTGACTAAGGGTATCATCTGCCCTGAACCTCTATAGTCATCCAAAAATTTTTGGGTGTCTTGATTGGGTCCATCATATTCTACCTCTCATCTACTCCATCAGTGCATGTTCGGGAGGAGGTTTCTAAGACCATCCTTGAGGCCTCCATTAGCTTCTCATTCTTGTCGAGGCTAACCCTCGACCTCCTTGTTTGTGCAACGACCCAATCCGATCAATATCTCTTCTGATTCATCTGAACCTAATTCTCCTTCATCCATCATCATGGAGCAACCAACAGAAGAAAACAATCCTGAAAATCAGCTTCAGTGCCTCAATGATCTATTCCAAGCCTTTGTAAACCCACCGCAGCATCCTATGGTGCAAGATCACTACAATCCCACTGCGGTGGCAATTGAACCTCGAGTATGAATCCCCGCTGGAGGTCCTGATACTGAACTCAAGCCCAACACGATTCATGTCATTCCCAAATTCCATGGGCGTAATTCCAAGGATCCTTTCCAGCATATCAAGCAACTCAAGCATCTAGCTCAGACCTTCAGGTCAGTAGCTCAAAATCGAGATGTCTTACTCATGAAAATGTTCTTCTCTCTCATGGATAAGGCTGCTCATTGGTACCAAACCCAAACGCATCCAATCAACACCTGGGCGGAACTTCAATTCAAATTTCTGAGAAAATTCTTCCCTGTTGGTCGGACAAATGCTCTATAGCACCAGATCACGCATTTCACGCAGCAAGCAAGAGAATCGCTTCACGAGGCATGGGATCATTTTCTGGATCTCATGCGAAAGTGCCCCCACCACGGAGTTCCTAAATGGGAACAAGTCCAGTCTTTTTACTAGGGACTCCGTGAGGATATTTGATTATTCGCCAATGCGACATGCGGAGGAAACATCATGGGTCAACACAAAGACACCATGTGGAAGATTCTCGAGAATATATGTGAGAACTCCATCAATAATGAATCCATGAGCATGTTCGACTGGACGAATGCCCGTGCATTGACGAATCCAACGGGAGCACATGAGATGCAGGACCTGTCCTCTTCCGCAGACCTGGAACTGATGGCCAATCATCTGAACAAGGTCTCTATTATTGAGAAGAAGGTGGATAAGCTAACTCGACACTTGCAACGAGCCACCTTTGCGCAAAACCCATTCACGCAACCACCCTTTGGTAGCGAGGCTGTGCATAACATCTATCATCGATCTTCTTAGGGGATGGACCCGTAACCACCCCCACCTGATTCTGGTTTCGGAGGAAACTCTGGACCCACCTATTCTAGTTGGGGGAACTTTGAACCCTCGTATTCTGACTTTTTCGAGGCTCCTCAGACCTGCTAGGACCTCAACCCCATTCAGAATGATCCATTCTCAAACACCTACAACCCTTGATGGTGTAATCATCCTAATTTCACGTGGTCAGGGAATAAGCAAAATCAGAGACCTCAATATCAGCCTCGACCACAAGCTCCTCATCCATATCAACTGCCTTAGCCTCGGCCCAACCCAACTTATCAATCCAGGTTGACTCATGCAAATCAAATGACTCTTATCCTTCAGACTCTGGCTGATATTCAGAAAACGAATGCGACTATACAAAAACAACACAAAGACGAGATCACAGAGGTTCGCAATCAACTCGCTCAGATGGCAAATCCCCGCCAACCTGGTAAACTTCCTTCACAACCTCTGCCTAATCCAAATAACATGCCGAACTAGAGGCACGTTATGAACCCGACTTAGGGCAAGCTCACTTTGTCTATCAGGCCCCTTCTACTCCATCACCCGATGGGATGGAGGCTTCGACATCATATGCGGGTGAAACGCTGTGGGCAACCGGGTTTTATTGTTATAGCGTTGTAGTATAGCCAGTTATTGCCAACATTTCAAATATAAAATTTTTTACTCGGAAAATAAAAGAGTTCCCGAGGTCGAACTCAGGGAGCAAGTTGTATTCTAGAGATATACATGTTTCTTTTACAAAAATAAAGAAAGAGAGAGAAAGAATTTGTTGTCTTCTTTTCTCTTTGTTTTCTCCTCGTCTCAGATCTTCTTCTTCTTTGTCTGCAGAGGTGATGTTCTTCTTCTGCAGTGGTGATGCTCTTCTTCTTCTTCCAGCTGTTCCTGCTCTTCCTTTTTCTTCTGTCTTCCTTCAGATCTTCTTCTTTCTTCTTTTCTTTTTCCAGTCAGGACGTCGCCCCTCCTTCTTTCTTCTTTTCCCTTCAGGACGTCGTCTGATTTCCAAATCAGACGACTTAAACTGCCTGTTGCTACAGTGTCTCCAAATCACAGGAAGGGTCTGATTAGAACCCAAAAAGACGTATTTCAAGTGAGCAGGAAGGGGTTTCAGTTCGAGGATGGGGTTTTCAGCAGCAGCGGGTGGTTCAGTATAGATGTGAGGTTCAAGGGTGGGAGTTACTGGGTTGTTCATATCTGGATTCGACTCCTCTGTTTGCGGGTCAAGATCCTTCTGTGGTTGATGAGGCATAATCGAGTCATTCTGGAGGTGTGATTCATCAACCAAAGTCTTGATGTCACAAATTTGTTCGATGACGCCGCAATTAATTCCTTGTTGGGCCTTAAATATATCAATTTTCAGTGTTTGATCTCCAAACTTAAGCTCTATTTGGCCCTCCTCACAGCTGATGTTGGCTCTAGCAGTAGCCAAGAAAGGTCTCCCTAAAATGATTGGTGTATCCCTAGGGTTCTCAGGTGCATCCATATCTAAGACTATAAAGTCCACTGGAAAATAGAAATCCCGCACTCTTACAATAACATCCTCGAGAATCCCTTTTGGTGACTTTATAGATCGATCTGCTAATTGTATTGTCACCTCGGTTGGTTTTAGCTCAGATTCTTCTAGATGGTCAAGTAAGGATGTGGGTATCAGGTTTATGGATGCACCCAAGTCTAACAATGCTCTATCAAATTGGGTACCACCTATCTTACAGGAAATCAGGGGAGTCCCAGGATCTTTTGCCTTGGGTGGGAGTCTACTAAGGATTACAGAGCTGGCTTGCTCTGATAGAACAATTGGGCTCCCTCCCTTGGTTCGTGGCTTACGCTGGGGTGTACATATATTCTTTAGAAATCGTGCGTAAGCTGGTACGTGGCGGATTGCATCCATCAAGGGGATGTTTATGTGGACCTGCTCAAAGAGCTTGACCAGGTCCTCCTCAGGGGCCACGGGTTTGGTGGTCTTCTTTCCCTTGGTCAAGGCCTCGGGAAACGGGATCTTGGTTGGTTCTTCTAGGATAGGTCCAGGTTGTGGATCCGGAACAGCGGTATCTTGGATAACTATCCTAGGGTCATGGTTATCAGGCTTGGAGTGGTTTGGATAGTGCGGGTCTTGAGTTGTTTTACCACTACGTGTTGTTACAGAATTTAATCCGGCCTGATTCTGGTTTGGGTTTGGTAAGAGGGGTGGCTGCTGCTGAAATCCCGCATAAGAAGTTGAGGCTTCCATCTCGTCTGGAGATGGAGCAGTAGGGGCCTGATAAATCCATTGAGCGTGGCCTAAATTTGGATTCATAACGCGCTTTTGGGTTGGCACGTTATTTGGGTTAGGAAGAGGTTGGGAAGGGAGTGTGCCTGGCTGGCGAGAATTTGCCAACTGGGCCAGTTGAGTTTTAACTTCAGTAAGCTCATCCTTGTGCTGTTTTTGAATAGCCGCATTCGTTTTTTGAATGTCAGCCAGAGTCTGAAGGATTAGGGACATTTGATCCTGATTTGGCCCTGATGGATAAGTAGGGTTGGGCCGAGGCTGAGGCGGCTGGTAATGACGAGAGGGCTGTGGGTGGGACTGAAAAGGTGGTCTTTGGGTTTGGGAATTTCCCGCCCACTGAAAATTGGGATGGTTTCGCCATCCAGGGTTGTAAGTGTTGGAGAATGGGTCGTTCTGGATGGCGTTGAGGTCCTCGCAGGTCTGAGGAACCTCCTGAGAATCAGGGAAAGGGGGAATGGAGTTCCCCCGGCTGGTGTAGAAAGGATCGGATGATCCTCCGATCCAAGAATCAGATGGGGATGGATATGGATCCATCCCAGGGGAAGGTCGGTGGAGGATGTTTTGCACAGTTTCCTGTGTGGAAGGAGGTTGTGCAAAGGAGTTACGCGCGGAGGTGGCTCGCTGCAAGTGCTGAGTCAGCTCATCCACCTTCTTTTCAATGATTGAGACCTTGTCCAATCGACTGGCCATTAATTCCAGGTCGACTGATGCGGACAGGCCCTGCGTCTCATGTGCTCCCTTAAGATTCGTCGCTGCGCGGGTATTCGTCCTGTCGAATAATCCCATGGAGTCATTGTTGATGGAGTTCTCGCACATGTTTTCGAGAATCTCCCATACGGTGTCTTCATGTTGACCCATGATGTTTCCTCCGCAAGTTGCATTGACGAAAAGGCGGATGTCCTCACGGAGTCCCTGGTAAAAAGATTGGACTTGTTCCCATTTAGGAACTCCGTGATGGGGGCACTTTCTCATGAGATCCTGAAAGCGATCCCATGCCTCATGGAGAGGTTCTCCTGATTGTTGAGTGAAGTGTGTAATCTGATGGCGCAAGGCGTTGGTCCGACCAACGGGAAAAAACTTTTTCAAAAATTCGGATTGAAGTTCTTCCCAAGTGTTGATCGGCCGGGTCTGAGTTTGATACCAATGGGCGGCCTTGTCCATAAGAGAAAAGGAGAACATCTTCATGAGAAGAATATCCCAATTTTGCGCATCTGATCCAAAAGTGTGGGCCAGATGCTTTAGCTGTTTGATGTGCTGGAAGGGATCTTCAGAATTAAGCCCATGGAATTTAGGTATAGCATGAATCATGTTGGGCTTTAATTCGGAATTAGGTCCTCCAGTCGGGATTCTGACTCGAGGCTCAATGGCCACCGCAGCAGGATTGTAGTGGTCCCGCATCATAGGACGCTGTGGTGGGTGCACGAAGTTTTGGAAGAGGTCATTGAGTCGCTGGAGCTGGTGTTCCAGATTATTTTCTTCCTCAACTGGCTGAGCCATGATGGGGGAAGAAGAAGAACTTGGTTCTGAATCAGAAGAGAGAATAATGTGAGGGTGTTGCTGCACAAACACGGGCGTCGAGGCTTGGCCTTGACGAGAGCGAATTTCTAAAGGAGGTCTTAAGGGTGGTCTTAGGGACCTCCTTCCGTACATGCACTGTTGGAAGAGGTAAGTTTAGAAGGTGCTGGACCCAATCAAGACACCCAAAAATGTGTTGGGTGACTATAGAGGTGCGGGGCAGATGGATCCCTTGATCAGAAAGATCGTCCACCTGAGAATTACCTGGGCAGCCAGAGAGGGAGAGTCCCGCGAAGACCCCTACACGGTAGAGCGTCCCCACGGGTTACAGGGTTTCCCCCACCCGACCTCTCTTGTCACTACGGTTCCAGGTAGACCAGAATGGGGATCTTGACCTCTTAAGTCTACCAATTTTTAAGATCAGGGTGCTTAAGGTTTCACTTGAACTTTAGTCTTTTAAGTGCAAAGAGTGACCTAATTTAAGGTTGGTTGACCCAAGGGGTCAACTTTACCTCTTGTTTTCTTTGAGAGCTTTTAGGTCTTGTCTTTTAGGGTTCAAGTGTTTAGAGAGCCAATTGTTTTAGGTTTTCTTTTGACTAGGTATTTTCAATCAATGGTTTAGGCACACTTCTTTTGGATTTTCTCCATTCTTGATTTAAGTAGTGTGTCTCTAAAACCCTAATGTTGAATCTTATGTTGGCTCTACTTGGTCCAGTTAGTTCTTTGTTGGGTAATTAGGGCTCAAGCAAGAATGTGTTAGCCCTTAAATACCCTTAATAGTGTGCAGGACTAATGAGTTGAAAACATGCAACTCTTTATGGTTACTAAGTATGGAAGACAGGTTAGCCCTATATTGCTTGTTCTTTTCTTTTCTTCCTCTTTAGAGTTTAGGGGTTAATAGTGAGAGGAAAAATTTACCTGTCCTCGGAGTGGTTGTCATGCGGTTGCTTGTCTTCTTGATTTCCTGTAGTTTTCTGCACAAAAGAGAGGAGATTATCAGAAATTAAAAAGAAACAGGAATGTTTACCTCTAGAATAGCCGTTGCTCCCCGGCAACGGCGCCAAAAATGAAACGCTGTGGGCAACCGGGTTTTATTGTTATAGCGTTGTAGTATAGCCAGTTATTGCCAACATTTCAAATATAAAATTTTTTACTCGGAAAATAAAAGCGTTCCCGAGGTCGAACTCAGGGAGAAAGTTGTATTCTAGAGATATACATGTTTCTTTTACAAAAATAAAGAAAGAGAGAGAGAAAGAATTTGTTGTCTTCTTTTCTCTTTGTTTTCTCCTCGTCTCAGATCTTCTTCTTCTTTGTCTGCAGAGGTGATGTTCTTCTTCTGCAGTGGTGATGCTCTTCTTCTTCTTCCAGCTGTTCCTGCTCTTCCTTTTTCTTCTGTCTTCCTTCAGATCTTCTTCTTTCTTCTTTTCTTTTTCCAGTCAGGACGTCGCCCCTCCTTCTTTCTTCTTTTCCCTTCAGGACGTCGTCTGATTTCCAAATCAGACGACTTAAACTGCCTGTTGCTACAGTGTCTCCCTCAGCTTCCTTCTTCTTCCGCGGTCCTTCTTCTTCACCTGTGCCTGCACACTTCAGAGCTTACGTCAGAGGACAAAACCTACTCTACCCTCTCCCCCCCGCGTCTCTCTCTCTCTGAAACCACTCTTGGGAAAGCTCTCCCAGAGCTGCCGGGTAATCGGGTACGGGTCGCGCCCGGGTCCAGGCCCACCGGCGTGCGTGGTGGGCGAGGAGTGCAGGTCAGTCTAAGTCGAGTCGGGTCAGGTCCGCGGGGCGTGAGCGCGGACGAGACCGAGTAACCGGGCGGGTGAAGGGGACCTCACCCCGTGTGTTGAGGCAGTAAGGCTAATGCACAAAATCAATTTAAACGGTGAAAAGGTTGTGAGGCTTACCGATGTGGGACTAAACGGAGGCCTCTCCTCGCGTGCGCCTGCTGGGAGACCGCGGCCTAGCTTCTGCAGCTGCGGCTTCGATTTGCGTCAGTTGCTGGCTGGCTGCCTTCGCAAGACTCCCCGTAATCCGCAGCAGTTGGAGACCTGGAGTCCTTAAGCCTGGAGCGCGGGAGAAGCTGCTTCAATGTGCGTTAATGGCGGTCGAACCTCAAAACCTGTCGGACACGAATATGGCCTCTCGGCCTGATCAAACCACTGGGGAACCTTCGCCGTGGCACGGCGAAGGTGTGGAGCTGCGCGGCAAGCCGCAAGGTGGTGTCTGGCGGCAGCCCTAGGTTGGACTGGAACCGGAGGAATGGGTTTGTTCGGGGGAGCGTTACGGAGGTGTGGAGTGGCAGTGGAGGGGTGGGGGGTGCTCAGTGTGATGAGGCGGAGGTTCGGTGAGGGTCGGCGAGGTGTGTGAGGCTGTGGAGCGATGGGAGCATCTCGCCGGAGGGTGGCCGGAGACGAAGGGGGTGACGATGGTCAGGGTCGGTCGAGGGCTTAATTGAACAAATTGAAACCGGGGAAAGAAAGAGGAGAGGAAGGGAAGTAGTTCTAACTTACTTGCAGGGACGAAGGGGGAGCAGTAGGGCGACAGTCGTATCGACTGTCGCCGGAGAAGAAGATGCTCAGGGAAAGGGGCGGCGGTGAGCAGAGAGCCGGAGAGGCGCCAGCTGGGTGCGGCGTGGCGCGGGAAGAGCAGGGGAGGAAGTCTCTGCTGCTGGTATTGCGGCAGAGCGAAGAGGAGGAGGGGGAGGAACCGCCGGAGCTGGTGAGCGTCTGCCGGAGAGAGAAGAGAGGAAAGTTGGGGGTTTTCTCCGTCAGATCCGAGCTGCCCTGGTCGGTGGAGCAACGGGGGGTATTTATAGGGATCAAAACAGGGAGGGAGGCGGAGGGAGACGACGTGTCTCCCTCGCCGGAGGATGGCCGGAGACGAAAACCCATACCGTCCGTGCGTTCGCACGGCCGGTATGGTGGGCTACAGCGACCAGGGGGGTGTCCCTGCGACGGCTGACGACGCAGGGCACCCCCGGTTTACTTGCCAGGCTTTCCCCCTCACCCTGCGCGGCGCCATGCTCCGCGCAAGGTCGCCGGAGCATGGTGCTGGCCGGTTTTGCAGGGGGGACCTGAATGCAAAGAACGAAGGAGAGTTAGGGGCCAAAATGCGACGGTTCAAAAGTTGAGGGCCAAAAAGTAAATATATGAGGACCAAAGTGTAAAGTCGGTCAAGGAGGTTTCTTCTTAGGCTCAAGTTTTTATACATGATTAATTAGGACCTAAGGAATCTGATGGTGAATTTCATTTCTATATTAAACCTTGTTTGACTGGTCAATTTATGCAAAAACCCAAATTAAGTTATTAATTGGGCATGGTTCTCAATGTAGGTCAAAATGGGTTCTGAAGGCCAAATTGAAGGTTCTAAACCCTAGAGATTATTTTTATATGAATTTTAGAGGGTTTATTCTATTTTTACTTTGCCTCGAACCTCGTGAATTGAAGTGGGTTGTTTTAGGGTTACAGATTATCACTTAGTTCCTTGGAATTGCTGTAGCCCTTGTCAGATCATCTCATCCCACTTTTATTCTTATTAGGTTGCTTTGACCTATGTTTGGACCCTGAATTACCCTGTATGCAGATTATACTGGTAAAATTGCATTTTTACCCTTTATGACTTGTTTTCTCCTTAAACTCAGAATTCTCTGAGTTAAGCCTTTCCTTGAGTTATGTAGGAGCTTTTATCCTTTGTATTGGGTCAAAATGAGCTAGTTATGGCTCATGATGAGGTTCTCATCAGCGGGTTACCAGCAGCAATCACCTCTTTTGCCCACACCAAACTAGAACCAGGCATGATTGAATTCTATTACTACCCATGGTGTCAAAGCAACACAGGACCCACCTTATCTAAGCCACTCTCAGACTGGTAAGGCAAACCCTAACCCTAGATTGGTCATCCAGGACACACCCGTCCCAGATCAAGTGCCTAAGCCAATTCTAGAGGAACCATCTAAGGTTCCATTTCCTGAGGCCTTAACCAAGGGAAAAAGGACAGGCAAACCTGTGGCACCTGAGGAGGACCTGGTTAAGCTCTTTGAATAGGTCCATATAAACATCCCCCTGATGGATGCAATATGCCACATACTAGCTTACGCACGATTTCCGAAAGACGTGTGTACACCTAAGCGTAAGCTGCGAACCAAAGGCGGGAACCCGATCGTACTGTCAGAGCAAGCTAGCTCTGTCATTTTTAGCAAACTCTCGCCTAAGGCAAAAGACCCAAGCACCCCTCTGATCTCCTGTGCAATCGGTGATATACAATTTTACCGAGCTTTATTAGACTTAAGAGCCTCCATAAATTTGATACCTACATCCCTACTAGACTACTTCGAGGAATCTGAGCTTAAACTGACAGAAATGACTTTGCAGCTAACCGACCGATCTATTAAGTCACCAAAAGGAATTCTCAAGGATGTCATGGTTAGGGTACAGGATTTCTATTTTCCAGTGGATTTTATTATCTTAGACATGGATGCTCCTGAGAATGTGAAGAATACACTGATCATACTAGGGAGACCCTTATTGGCCACTGCTAGGGCCAATATAAATTGTAAGGAGGGCCAAATTGAACTAAAATTTGGGAGCAAGATGCTGAAGATCGACACCTTTAAGGCCTAACAAGGAATTAATTACGGAGTTATAGAACAAATTTGCGATATCGAGGCTGTGGTTGATAACCTATGTATCAAGGAAAATCCAATTATTTTTTATCAACCACAAGAAGATCAAAACCCGCAATTAGAGGAGTCTGAACCCAACCTAGACACACCCATAGCTCCTTCCTTTGCTCCCAACATCCACCCTGAACCACCTGCTATTGCTGACAACCCAGTTATGGAATTAAAGCCTCTTCCCGATCATCTTAAATACGTCTTTTTGGGTTCCAATCAGACGTTTCCTGTGATTATCAACTCCTGACTCACACCTAATCAGGAAATATGCCTGATTTCTATTCTCCAGCAGCATTGGAGAGCCATTGGATGGACTCTCGATGATCTGACTGGTATCAGCCCTTCATACTGCACACATCACATCTACACTGAAGAGGGCTCACGACCATCCCGTGAAATGCAGAGACGCCTAAATCCAAATCTATAGGATGTCGTGAAAAAGGAGATTATCAAGTGGTTAGATGTAAGGATCATCTACCTGATCTCCGACAGTTGGTGGGTGAGTCCAATCCAAGTTGTGCCTAAGAAGGTAGGGCTCACCATCATCACGACTAAAATCGGAGAAACCATACCGACCCGTATAGTGAACTCGTGGAGAGTCTACATTGATTACAGAAGACTAAATTCCTCCACGAAGAAGGATCATTTCCCACTACCGTTCATTGATCAGATTCTCGAGAAACTAGCGGGAAATCGATTCTTCTACCTTTTAGACGGGTACTCCAGTTATAACCAGGTCGCAATCCATTTTGAGGACCAAGAGAAGACCACCTTCACCTGCCCTTCAAAACATATGCATTCCAAAGGATGCCATTCGGTCTCTGCAATGCACCCGCTACTTTTTAGTGGTGCATGCTTGCCATATTCTCAGATATGGTAGGTAAATACCTTGAAGTCTTCATGGATGACTTCTCGGTATTTGGTGAATCATTTGATGATTGCCTCCTGCACTTGGTCTAAAACCTCAGGTGGTGCATCGACGTGAACTTGGTTCTTTCCTGGGAAAAGAGCCACTTCATGGTACCTGAGGGAATTGTCCTGGGACATCTCGTCTCTAAAAAAGGCATCCAGGTTGATCGAGCCAAGGTGAATCAGATTTCCAAACTCCCTATACCTAGCTCAATCAAAGACATTCAATCCTTTCTAGAGCACATTGATTTTTACTATCGATTCATTCCCGATTTTTCGAAAATCACGCACCCCCTGACTAATCTTCTATCTAAGGATGTCCCCTTTGAAATCTCCAAGGAGTGCACTTAGGCATTTGAGATCCTGCGTGATTGAGTTACCCAAGCACCTATCCTGCAATCCCTTGATTGGTCTCAACCCTTTGAGATCATGTGCGATGCATCTGATTATGCTGTAGGTGTGGTACTTGGGCAGAAAATAGACGGGAAACCCGTGGTCATCTACTACGCTAGCAAGACACTTGACGAGGCTTAGCGAAACTACACAATTACTGAGAAAGAGCTGCTAGCTGTAGTATTTCCCCTAGAAAAATTCAGATCATATCTTTTGGGTTCCCGTGTTATCATATACTCATATCACACTGCAGTGAGGCACCTCCTTGCGAAGGATGAGAAACCTCTGAAAGTTCTACCCTTGTACTAGGAGGGGGTGAGATTAGCGTAACAAAAAAAATGCGTAATTGAAATATAAACAATATCACAAATAGTCAATCACAAAATGTACACAAGTAATTTTTAGGTGGAAACCCAAACCGGGTGAAAACCACCACCTAACCCTCTCGAGTTAGGATTTTCCGATCAACCTAGTTGATCAAAATCCACTAAACGAATCACTTTGAAACGAGGGTGATTCAACCTCAATACAACCACGCTACAAGTACGAGGGTAGCGTTCCTCAACCCCTTCTCTCCACGAGAAGGATTTTGTCCCACGAAGGAGACGGGAATTCGCAAAGCGAATACCCAACCAAAAGACAAAGATAAAATAAACAATAGTCCTATAGAGCCAACAAAATAATTAAACCTAGCTTCTATAGGAAATAGGAAACTCCCCTTTGCAAGGAGTGCGTCGACGATGACGCGGTGCGTGTGCCACGCGATGGCGCTACGTAGCTCTCGTGAACAACAGCGGGAGAGCGGGCGCGCAAACTGTTTGATGCTCTCAAGATGTAGAACTTGAGCTTGGAGAGCAAGAACTTCTTGGACACAAGAGTGTGAAAGTGTGTAGCTAAGTGTATCCAAGTGTATTTCTAAGTGTCTCTTATGTGTTTTTGTGTTGCAAAGGCTCCCCTCTATTTATAGAGGCCTGAGGAAGGCTTTGGAAGGCTTAGAAAGGGTTCTATAGCCGTTGGGAACAAAGTCCAAGAGAATCAGGCCGAAATCAGGACAATGATTACATTTGACAGGGTTATCAGACGTCTAACTCTGGCATCAGACGTCTGGAAGGCCACTTTAAGACGTCTGATTTC
The DNA here is from genome assembly GCA_037157565.1 of Thalassia testudinum. Lineage (NCBI taxonomy): Eukaryota > Viridiplantae > Streptophyta > Magnoliopsida > Alismatales > Hydrocharitaceae > Thalassia > Thalassia testudinum. Next base: position 8,925,506 of record JAZHRO010000010.1, on the reverse strand, counting down.
AAGGTCAGACGTCTGATTCTATGCGGGTTTCTCCCTGACTTGAATCAGATCTAAACAGGGTTTTTGTGCAAGTCCATCAGACGACATATAGGACGTCTGGCACTATGTCTGGACGTCTGGAAACCTACTTTTACTGTGGGAATTGATTTCCAAACGTTGCAACGGCTAGAAAATCTCTGAGAAGAGATTTTGGGTCAGCCGAGGCAAAACGGTCATTTATCAGACGTCTGGAAAGGCCTAAGGACGTCTGATAAGGCTCTAACGGTCATAATCTTGAGTGCCTGCTAAGCTAGCCAACGGTCCACTAATTGGACGTCTAGCAAAGTCATCAGACGTCTGGTCTAAGGTCTGGACGTCTGAATTCATCAGACAGAACTAACTATGTCCAGCCTAACAGTTATCAGACGTCTTAAAATGCTTTATCAGACGTCTGATTTGGGAATTAGACGTCTGGAAGTGCTGTTTGAACCCTATATTGGTTTTCTAAGTATTCTACAGAAAACCTAAGTATCCTAGGGTTGTGCCGGTGTTCCTAGGACTACTGTTAGGGTTCTTTGAGGCTCTTTAACATGAAATATCTAAGGAAATAAAGAGTAACAAAAGAAATGAAAAATACAACAAGTACAAAAGAAGGAAATCTATCCTATTCTTCATTTCCTTCCATCTTCAATCTTTCGCTCCACGTGAACCTCCTCTGTTTTCCGTCAAGCTCCTCCAATCCGTCCTGGATGCGAGCTCGAGTTCCGTCTAAACACGTCTTCATTTGCAATTGACCTGAAATCTAGGACTCAAATTGCAAATGTTAAATAACACGTGTTTTGTTATCATCAAAACAAATGATCGTGGTGCTCTAGCACCAACAACCTCGACTAATCCACTGGATCTTGCTGTTGCAAGAATTTGACCTCGAGATTCGCGATAAAGCGAGAAAGCAGAACGTGGTAGCTGACCATTTATCCCACCTTCCTTCTGACAGTATCGACCCTTCTGGACCCATCACAGAACATTTTCCCGAGGAGCACCTCCTGACTATTAGTACGGGACTTCCTTGGTTTGCTGATTTAGTAAACTACTTGGCATCACATCAGATTTCGTTCGATTGACCGAAGGCTAAGAAAGATAAATTGCTTTTCGATGCCAAGTACTATATCTGGGAAGACCCGTACCTCTTCCGCATTGGTGCTGATCATATCATCAGATGGTGCATCTCGAAGGCAGAAATTTAGGACATTTTGTCCTTCTGCCATGACCAGTCCTGCGGCAGTCATTTTTCTGGACATAAAACCGCAACAAAAGTCCTCCAGTGCGGCTTTTATTGGCCCACGATTTTTAAAGACGCATACGATCACTATAAGGCATGCACTCATTGCCAGACCTTGGGCAACATGAGCCACCGCGATATGATGCCTTTATAGCCGACTCTCGTATGCGAAATCTTCGACATCTGGGGGATTGATTTCATTAGACCCTTCCCTATTTCGGATAGCTTCGAATACATTCTTCTCACTGTTGACTACGTGTCTAAACTGATTGAAGCCATTCCAACCCAAACCAACGATCATAAGGTGGTAATCAAATTCATTCATTAGAACATCTTTTCTCAGTTCGGGATTTCATATGCCATTATCTCTGATGGAGGGACCCATTTCACAAATGCTCAGTTCAGATCATTGACGACCAAATATGGGGTGTCGCACTGAATCTCTACTCCTTATCACCCCCAAACCAACGGTCTAGTTGAGCTATTGAATCTGGAGATCAAGAAAATCCTTCAGGTCACTGTACGAACTGACAGGAAAGATTGGTTATCCCGACTTCCGGAAGCCTTGTTGGCCTATAGGACCACCCATAAAACCCAATTGGGCATGTCTCCTTTCAGATTGGTGTACGGGAAGGCATGTCACCTCCCCGTTGAGTTGGAGCACAAAGCCTATTGGGCTGTATGGAAGTGTAATCTAGATCTTTCTTAGGCAGGAACCCACAAAAAGCTTTAAATGAGTGAGATCGACAAATTACGCAATGATGCGTATGAGAACTCGTGAATTTACAAAGAGTAGGTTAAGGCCTTTCACGACAAGCACATATCCAAAAAGATTTTTCACCCTGGTAAGAAAGTCTTACTCTTTGATGCCAAACTCAAATTATTCCCAGGAAAACTCAGATCAAAATGGATTGGACCATATCTTAGCCAACCCAGCCTTGATTCAGAACCCTTTATCGTGAGGTATCTTTTGAAAATGAATTTTTGGAAATGCAGGCTAGGTACATGAGTTTAGACGTCCATTTCTACATCTATAAGACGTCTGGAGAAAATGACGAATGTCTGGGACCGCCAGCAGGAAGTTACTGATATCTACATTTTTAAGACGTCTGAAGGTCTGATCAGACGTCTAATGAAGAAGTTGACTAACAGATTCTACCGCTCCAACCACTTGCATCCTTTGTGGGTGGTTGGAGAAGCATTCGGCGGAAGCAACAAATTTCAATAAGAAGAGCAGTCTGAAGACTCTCGCCATCATCATCTTCCCCCTGGCGGGGACTCCCTCTCCATCTTCTTCACCGTGGAAAAAAAAATACACCATGCAACATGGGCGCACTGTGGCCATCAAAAGAGAGCTTCAACATTGCGACCACGTCTTCATCCTCCTAGGCGGCAGCGAGCGTGGTGACAGCTGCTCGTCGTTGCCTTCACCGTGCCAATTCGTCGCAGCCAGATAATGCACGTCACCCCTTCACCGAGCACAGCCACACCACGCACCGCCAGCCTCTCACCATTCTCACCGCACGCATGCCCTCATGCACTTGCAGCCACACGCCTGCGCCGCTCCATGCGCACCAGTGCAAGCAAAGCCTGTGCTCCATCCGCGTGCGTGTGCAGTCGAAGCCGCACTCCAACCCGCGTATGTGCGACCCCTTCCTCTTCTTCTCCTTCTTTGTCTTCTTCTTCATCTTCCTTTGCACACTGAAGGAACCCAACAAACATCGAGAGGGCCACCATCGCAGCAATCCCTGATGACCTTCGTTCCCCACGCCGTTGACTCCATTGGATTCGCCTCACCACCACGTGCCTGTTCACGCCCGCGACAGCGCCTCCCACAGCCCACGCACGTGCGTTGGAAACCCACCACCGGTGAGATTCTCCTCCACAGGCTGGCCACCTCCGACCGCCTCCATCAACGCCACAACCTCCATCGGATCGACCTCGTCTTCATCAACCTCCCTCGCTCGTCAACAGCCCGTCGAAGCTCCTTCTTCACGTGGGAGGAAGAGAGAGGAGAAATCCTCTGTTTCCTCTTGCAATAGTATTTACGGGGTATGCCATTGTAACAAGCCACTATTCATTTATTTATTGACTTATCATATTCTGAAAGATTTGCATGAATAACCCTCCTTTCTATCAGAATTACGAATAGCTGAACTCTTCTCATACATGATAGAGTATTGAATATTGGCTATGGGAAACGAGTTCCATTTTGATTAAGATTGATGATGCTTGTCAATACTAAGATCATGATTCATGTGTTTCCATTGTGGTGATTTTGCATGTGCACCCTCACATTATTGATTAATCATTTAAATCAAGAATTTATGTTGAAAACACGTGCACCAGTTAGTATGCATTCACGTTGAGTTTCCCGAATAAACGAGACACTATTCACTAGTTTAAATAGGGTAATTCCTCCCTATGGAGACGACCTAACTATTTTCGTGGTTAGATTCTGAGAATTAAAATGTTTTGAAAAGTGATTTTCTACCACGCGATCGCATACAATGACACATCATTTCATGCTAAAGTTTTTATAGAAAACGAAGATCGCTCTTTCAGGGCCCTGGGTCTTCTTTTATAGTTTTTATGGAGGGCAAAAAAGGTATTTGAGGCCTTAATCTCGTGTAACAACTCTTAATTGATCAGATCCGTTGATCGGGAAATCAACGAGTCTGATTTAGCCTCAAAATACCTTCATTTGCACCTAAAATGCTCGTATTTGCTCTGGTGGTGACACGTGGCAGTCTCTACGTCGTTGATCTTCGATCGCATGACTCTGATTCCTCCTCACGCACGCGCTTATCATCTTCGCTCACCACTCGCCTCAACATCAACCATCCGATCGTAAGATCGGACAGCTTACGCGCTCGTGCCTCATTGTGTTTGTTTGAAAAGCACATGGGATCGTGCATTAAACATGCGTCTGATCATATGTTCGACCATGGCACGCCCTCGCTTCGCCATGTGGACTCGATCGCTGCCTTCCATTCCCCATCTGACGACCTGATTTAATCCGCACCCATCCTCACGCGGATTACGGCTCGAAGGGGTGCTCGTCACTCCACGGAGAGGGCGCTCACCGCTGCGCTACTCCCACATGTTTGTTGCACTTTTGTTTTGTGGTAACTTATTCTTGGTCATTGGATGAAGATCTAATGGTCAAGATTTATTCTTCCTCGATGAAGTGCAGATGGTCAAGTGGTGTGGTGCATTTGTGACAGTTGGATGGAGATCCAACGGTCCACAACGTGAGGTACAAGGCCTTCAGAAGTTGGGGTGCGGCGAGGGGGCAACTGTGATGGTGCCACGTGGCGGCATCATGGCCGTCCATCTTCTTTTCTTTGTATCTAGTGATGTAGACCTCCAATTGAGTTGATTTTTGCGTCGTTGGACTATGATCGTTGATCCAGATTCATCCATGCGGTTAGATTCTTCATTTAAGGCTCGAATATTTTTCCTTTGTCTTTATGATCTCCGCTCTTTAATGGACTACAAAAGGTGCCCTGGTTATTTGATTGAGATGATTTTGGAAGCGTTGGACTCCCATCGTTGTTCTGATTAGATCTGTTCGGTCTGATCTGACATCCATAGCTTCAAATCATCTGCGATTAAAATCATCTCTTTTTTAGGTCATAAAATGATGATATTATCTATATGACTAATAAACTAGCTATTGTGTAAATTACGATGCCTATGAATGCATTAATCCTAAGTTATGCTAGGATCTAGCTTAATTTAGGTTATTTAGGTTGCATGATTACTATGCAATCAATCCTTTAATTGAGACTTGAGCTCTCACAGCTCAAGCGGGGCTATCCTATATGGTGCACTAGAGATGGGGCCAATCTCCGGTACCAGTGAGATCTCAAATTCGATCTCACGCTCAGGTGGCAGTCCTGGTAGCTCCTCAAGAAGGACGTTGGGGTACTCACAGACCACCGGAATACTGTGCAAGTCGACCACGGGACTAGGCTCTACTATGACACAAGCTAGGAAGCCGTCACACCCCTGGCTCAGTAGCTTCACTGCCCGAAGCGTGGAGATGCACCTAAATCCTCCATCTACTGGTTGGCTGTGGAACTCGAAGGGAGGCAACTCTGGTATGGAGAAGATGATCTTCCTCCCAAAGCAATCTACTAGGGCATGATAAGCAACCAGCCAGTTCATCCCTAAGATCATGCCAAAATCCTCCATCGAGATCATGATCAGGTCAATCAGAAGACGGTGTCCCCCTATAGTGACCTCACAATTAGTGAAGACCTCCTTGGTAATAAATACCTGTCCACCTGGGCCTCTAATTAGGAATGGTTCCTCTAATAGTACACTGCCTAATCCCAAGCTAGCAACAAAACTTGTAGAGACAAACAAGTGCGTGGCACTAGAATCGAAAAGCAGGTAAATGAGCCTGCCAGAAACTGTAACCATACCTGCCACTACGGAACCTGAAGCTCTAGCATCTCTGTGAGTTAGGGTGTTAACACGCCCCTCTACACTCGGTGCAGAAGAAGCAGCCATGCTCTGAGCCGGGTGAGAAGTAGCTGGCCAATACCCTCCTCATGACTGCTATCCTCCTCCTTGGGCTTGGTAACCGCGGCCGTCAGATCAGCCTCCAGTGCTCGGTGCTGGGAGCATCTGCTGTGCTTTGGCCCTAGATGGGCAGTCCCTCTGTATTTGGCTCGGCTGACCACACTGGTAGCAAAGAGGAAAGCAACCTCCTCACTTTGTCTGCTGTCCCTACTGGCAGCTAGGCAGGGGTCTACTGTAGTCAACTGGTCCCGATCTAAGGCCCCCAAAGGTCCCTAATGGTCCCACAGAGTAGGATGACTCCCCCGCAGGTGCCGTGTGCCTCCTTTCTCGTTAGCTCTGTGAGTTCTCCTGCTGGTAGTGCCTCTTTTATCCTCCCCCATCGACGTCTCGTACAGCCGGGTTGGTCTCCTCATAGGTCATGGCCGCCAATACTATGCGGGAGAAAGTAGGAAACTTCAAGGGCTTCACATAACCTCGAATGGTAGGACGAAGGCCCTCAGTGAACCTCCACAGGCGCTCCTCCTCGGTAGATGCAGCTGTCGGAGCAAAGCGTGATAGCTCCAAGAAATGCGTACGATACGTGCTCACCATCATCGCCCCCTGACGGAAAGTGTGGAACTCCTGCCTCCTTTGATCCTGCCAGGTCTGTGCGAAGTACTGCTCACAGAAGAGCACCACAAACCGATCCCATGTCGGCTCTCTCTCCTGTCCTCTGACCGCCCTCCACCACCTGTGGGTTGCACTCTCCAACTAGTATGTGGCGAAGGCCACGCAACACTCTGCATGAGGACGGAGTGTGTCGAAGATCTTCTCCATCTGCTCCAGCCAATCCTCTGCCCTAGATGGGCTCTCCTCCCCCTTGAAGGAGGGGGGGCTTTAGCTTCTTGAACTTGCCAAAGATCTAGTGGTGGAGCCATAACGAGGGAACAAGTGCGCCTCCCGACAAGGAGGGCTCATTCTCGAACGTGTCTGAGGGAGGTGGGGGTAGTAGAGGATCACCCCTTCCCCATCTAGCTCGTCCAGCATCGTGACGGCTCGCCTGCCTCACGAAGGACTCCCCCTCCGTAACCCTAGGGAGAGTTGGCTGAGGAGGCAGCTCCTCCCGTATGATATCCCAGATCAGCTGGGAGAGGTTTGGGGCCTGAACGTCCGGAAGGACAGGTGGAGCTGCCCCGTCCTCGGCCATCACTCATCCTCCCCTACGACCACGCCCACGACCATGACCATGTCCACGGCCCGCCTCAAGAGTTCCTTGGCTAGGCATCTCCTATGCAGAGGTCGAAGAAAGGACTGAACGATCAAGGACACTTGAATACAGTGGAAAATAAGACTTGGAAGTGACAATCAAGATAATATATTGCGATGGCTATTGTAGGTACATGTACAAGCATGATTACTTCTAGACCATCTGGTTCATTTCTCGGGACGACCTTGCTCTGATACCATCTTGTCATGACCTGTTCCCAGCTCCCTACAGAACCCAAGAATGGCTCACCTCGACGAACCCCAAGACCCAATCGTCCAATGAGAAATAACCAAATGCATACTCATTCCACATCCACACGAGTAATGTAGCTAAGTAGAAAATATATATAACTGACAGTAAAAGAAAGAGAACAGCAAACCACTAAATTTTTTCATGATACAGTGAAAAAGTATTGTTACAAATATAGCCATCACAATAAGGAACTGGTAGAAATATAATTGAATATAATCACAAGCTACAGGTACTCACTACAACAAAAACTCTCTGCAGCAAAATAAAAGAACAAAAACTATGCCGAGGCTCGACTGAGCCCAACGCCCTCAGCAGCGGGTGGCTCTGGTTGTTCAAATCCCTGACATGAACATGGTTACAAAATCTGGGGTCAGCTAACGTTGAGTAGAGTGGTGGTTAAGTCATTTACATGCAACATAATAAAATAATAACTAGCTAAACATTCAATTGTCGGTTAATTATTTTTCATCCATTTCCAATTCTCTGGTTTTTGTGTTTCTGAGTCGAGTATGCTAATCAGGTTTCATAATATTGCTCAATCTTCTTGTTCCCTAAGGGAACGATCTTGCTCGTAGTTTTCCCGTGATGCAGGATGTACACGTGGCACTCTCCTAGCCGGAAGAGTCCCTCATGATAGTCCTACACCCGGTCTACTACCCCAAGGTCACGGTCGCGACGTAGCGGTAACTACGGCACGCATGATAAGCACACGGGTAGCTACCTCATACTGACACACGGTCAGTCATTTTCGCTAGTGGGCATGCCCAAACGTACAGTACGGAGCAGCACAAGGCCTTACCCTCTTAGAACAGGGATCTCGCCCCTTTACAGTCTGCGTACCCTCATTTGACTATCCCGGTTTGCTTAGAGGGCCTAACAAGATTCGGTGTAGGGTGGCCAAACCTAACCCCCGGCCCCATGGGGCAACTAGCTCCCTCCTACACTAAATAGCTCACCCCGGTACCATCTACGTAAGGGCCAAATAGGAGTTGTCATAGAGTGGCCAATCTTAACCTCGGGTCTTAACCCAAAGGGTGACTAGCTCTCCTCTACTCTAAAGGGATAGTTGCTTTCCTCGATACCACGTACACAAGGGCAAACTCACTTCCCTTAACAAAGTCTGAACAGCCACCCTTAGGCAACATGTTCCAAAACCATCAGGTTTTTCGTATTACAATATTATTGGTTTCATGCTAAATTCTCCGTAGGGTTCGTACATCAACTTTCTCATCTCCACATCTGATTCATTAAATGCACAATAGGAAGCTCAAGATTTCACAATCTATTATCCGGTGCACTGCAGGTATTTCCATTCATGTCATGGTTCATTAAATGTAGTACAGGCAGCTCATGGTTTACTAGTTTCAGTAAGCATCACAGCAATTTATTAATTACATGCACTGATGGGAACACCATCATGATCCCTAGCTAACTCATTTTGACCCAATGAAGAGAATAAATGTTCCTACATAACCAATAAAAGGTCATAATTCATTGCATAACCTTTCTAAGAGAAACACAAGAAACAAGGGGTAAAACTCTAATTTTACCAATGCAGTACAACCATAGGTTTTCTCAAGGGATAAACAAAGTTCAAATGATCTTAATAAGATAACAAGTGGGTTGGATTTGACAGAAAAGGGTTTGTGTGTGTTTTGTGAATTAAATGACTTCTTGAAACCCTAAAAACAGACCCACTTGATTATCCAAGGTTTTGGTCAGGATAAAATTTACTTAAATCCTGTAAAAATCATAGAAAAATATTCTCTATGATTTAGTACCTTCAATTTCGCCATTAGAATCCATCTTAACCTAGAATGGGGTCTCAAACAGATATTTACCCTAATTTGGATTTTTACATAAATTACCCATTCAAACATAATCAAACCCAAAATCCAACTATATCATTGGATTCCTTGAGTCTAAATTAGGTTTGTACCAAAATTTGGACTCAAGATGAGTTTTCCTTAACCTAGTTTGCAAAAAGGTCCTATCTGATTACATTTCTACCCCTAACTTTCAAAACCCTTGCTAACAAAGCCCTAGCTTTCTCATCATCTTCATAAGTAGGTCCCTCTGCCAATATTGTGGAAGAAACCTACTCCAGCAACCTTTGACAGAGGAGATCTCTTTGATTTCTTAGAGAATCTCCTCTAAAATTGGAAGGGAGATTCTTTGAGAAATTCTCTCTCGTCTAAACCCATTGATGACCTTCGATTCCTTCCCAATCTCTCATGCAAATGCATGAGAGATTTGGGTATCCTAACAAACTCCCATCTCCGATGACCTTCCAAGCTTGGGAAGCTTGCTTCCCAAGCCCTAATCGCCCTTCAGAGCTCTATTTAAGGAAGCCCAGATCTCCCTGACCTCTTCATGCTCGAATTCGACCGCGAATACCCCCAATTCTTCTCTTCCCCTCACGGTTGAAGGCTCCTCGATGTCCGGCGACCTTCCCTGCTCCTTCTCGTTGTCTAACTGCCATACCTATGGCGGATTCCTCCTCCCTACCATCGTCCGCGTCTCGCCATACCAGAAGATGCCACCTCCTCCTTCATCTTCGTCGTTCCCACCTCACCGGGGCCGCCTTCGTCTCCGGCGTCAGCCATACCAGACCCAACGCCCTCGCTCACCCCCTTCGTCCCTTGACCTCCCAACTAAGTTCCCTCTCACCTCTACTTTATTTCCGCATTTATTCCACTTCAAATCAACCACTGCCACCCCTCTCACCTTCATCTCCGACCACCAACTCCGGCGAGGCCATCCCACCTCCACAGGCCACCAAAACCCTCACCGACAAGCCCACAACCTCCGCCACACCTCACTGAGCATTTCCCCTCACTTCACTCACCGCACCACTCACCCCACCCCTCGAACACACCAACTCATACGCACACAGTGTGCCTTAGGCACGCACTCACAGACACCCACACGCCACGCCACCACCCCCAGCACATCCGCCATGCTTCGGCGATCCTCCCTGAGCGTTTTGACGTGACCGAAAGGCTGTGCTCTTGATTTCATGTTCAGACCCCATCCGCCATTGGCGCACAAGCTTGAAGCTTGCTTAAAGCCGCTCAAGGTGCTGCTGTCCCAGGTCATGCGGAAGACTCTTATGCACTGTCCCAGGCTTTCAATTCCAGTTGAAGGCCTTCGCAACTGCTACAATTCGAAGCATCACCTTTGCTGCAGGCCCACGAGAAGAAGGGTGCATGGATAGTCCCACCTTGGAAAGTTCTGAGGCCGTGTACCCGCATAAATTGATTTTGTGCCTATAGCTATTCGCCTCAATACCACTGGGTGGGGTCCCACTCACCCGACCCGGTCTCGTCCGCGACACGCCCCCACGGACCTAGCTGACTCGACCCGACCTGCACTCCTCACCCACTACCGCACGCTAGTGGGCCTGGTCCTGGGTACGCACCCGACCCGATAACCCGAATACCTGTGTGGCTCTGGGAGATTGGATCCTAAAAGAGAAAGAGAGGAGAGTCACGCAGGTATGGGGAGGGTTTTGCTACAGGGGTATTTGGCCAACACTTAGCCAATTCATAGGAAGAAGAGGAGGTCAGGGTTGAAGGTAGAAGAAGAAGAAGAGAAGGCTCGCAAAGGCAAAGGAAAAGGCAGAAGACAGAGAAAGCTAAGGATAGAAGAAGCTAAAGAAAAGAGAAGGATTGCAGAAGAAGAAGAAGCCAGAAGCTAAAGAAGAAGAAGTGAAGACCTGAAGAGAAGAAGAAAAGCAAAGGCAGAGAAAGAGAAGAAGCAAAGAAGAAGGATCAGACACTTCAAGTCGTCTGATTCCTTCATCAGATGATAGATTCTAGTTTCCATTGCATATTCATACATTGAGTTCTTTGGTGATATTGTAAGAGTATTTGGTGATCTACATCACCATTTTACTTCCATATTTTTGCACATTGCCACTGCTTTTATTGCAAACTCTTTTAATTCTGAATTGTGATCTTGATTTCTAAATACCAATTTGCTCCCTGTGTTCAACCTCGGACTTATTCGAGTAATAAAAATTGTATTTGTTTTCAAAGCGATTTTGACTATACTACAACGTGATTATTTTAAACATCAATCTCGCTGCGATTAACATTTTGGCGCCATTTCTAGGAAGCAATGGGCAATTTAGAATTCTTGATTACAATTTCTAATACAGATACTAACTTGCCATATCTTTTTTGTTGTGGTTGTTTCAGGGAGAAGATACATTGAAGAAAGTTAGCCGCACAACAAACACACCAGGGGCAGGTAAAATCTGATTACTTTCTCTCTTAAGCCCTTATTTCTGAAAAGGTTAAAAAGGAAGAAAAATCAATTAGGGCTACTTGCTTTCCATTCTTAGATAATTCATCAAGTTGCCTAATTTGATTTCAACAACAAATCCTGATTTGTGCACCCATTTAAGGTAACTAAGGCTATCACATTCTTGTTTGAGCCCTCGATACCACATTTGAAAAACTAAATTGGACCAAAATTAGAGCTAATTAAGGATTCCAAGTTAGGGTTTTAGAGATACACTTACATAAGCAAGAATCAACTTTCCAAAATGATGTGTGCTTAAGCCTTGGTTGAATTGATCTATTCAAGCAAACCCTAAAAATCAGGCTCTTAATCTCACTTGAATCGTAAAAAAGGGACCTAAAACTTCTCAAAGGATAAATAGGTGAAGTTGACTCACCTTGTTGGGTCAACCAAATCTTGAAATTAGGTCACTTTTGCACTCAATACATCTTAAAGTTCAAGTGAAATCCTAAGCACCCTTGCTCTTAAATAAAACTGGTAGACTTAAGAGGTCAAGTCCCCATTCTGGTTTACCTGGAACATCAGTGACAAGAGAGGTCGAGTGGGGGAAACCCTATAACTCATGGGGGCGCTCTACCGTGTAGGGGTCTTTGCGGAACTCTCCCTCTCTGACTGCCCAGGTATTTCTCAGGTGGATGGCTTTCTGACTAAGGGGTATCATCCACCCCGAACCTCTATAGTCATTTAAAATTTTTAGGTGTCTTGATTGGGTCCATCACATTCTATTCTCATCCAGACCATCGGTGCATGTTTGGTGGGAGGTCCTTAAGACCATCCTTGAGACCTCCTTTAGTCATTCACTCCCGTTGAGGCCAGGCCTCGACTTCCGTGTTTGTGCAGCAACCCCATCACATAGACATCTCTTCTGATTCATCTGAACCTAATTCTCCTTCATCCATCATGGCACAACCCGCAGAAGAAGAGAATAACCTTGAGAATCAACTTCAGCGCCTTAAGGAATTATTCCAAGCCTTTGTGAATCCACTACAGCGTCCTATGATGCGATATCATTACAATCCCGCTGCGGTGGCAATTGAATCTCGAGTCCAGATCTCGGCTGGAGGTCTTGATACTAAACTCAAGCCCAATATGATTCATGCTATTCCAAAATTTCACGGGCTAAATTCCAAGGATCCTTTTCAGCACATCAAACAGCTCAAGCATCTGGCCCAGACCTTTAGGTCAGATGTCCAAAATCGAGACATTCTTCTCATGAAAATGTTCTCCTTCTCTCTCATAGACAAAGCAGCTCACTGGTATCTGACTCAAACGCGTCCAATCAACACATGAGTTGAACTACAATTCGAGTTTCTAAAAAAGTTCTTCCCAGTTGGTCGGACGAATCCTTTACGACACCAGATCACGCACTTCACATAGCAACCTGGAGAACCACTTCATATAGCATGGGATCTCTTCCTGGATCTCATGCGAAGGTTTCCCCATCACGAAGTTTCTAAATGGGAACAAGTCCAGTCTTTTTACCAGGGACTCCTTGAAGATATCTACTTTTCCGTCAATGCAACTTGCGGAGGAAATATCATGGGTCAACATGAAGACACGGTGTGGGAAATTCTTGAGAATATGTGCAAGAACTCCATCAATAATGACTCCATGGGCTTATTCAACCGGACGAATGCCCGCGCATCGACAAATCCAAGGGGAGAACATGAGACGTAGGGTCTGTCCTCATCTGTTGACTTGGAATTGATGGCTAGTCATTTGGATAAGGTCTCTATCATCAAGAAGAAGGTGGATGAGCTAACTCGACATCTGCAGTGAGCCACCTCTGCGCAAAAGCCATTCGTACAATCACCCTCTGGGAGGGAAGCTGTGTATAACATCTACCACCGATCTTCTCAGGGGATGGACCCGTATCCACGCTCGTCTGACTCTAGGGTCGGAGGAAACTCCGATCCTACCTACTCTAGTTGGGGAAACTTTGAACCCTCGTACTTTGACTTTTCTGAGGTACCTCAGACCTGCAAGGACCTCAACGTCATCCAGAATGACCCATTCTCTAATACCCATAACCCTGGATGGCGGAATCATCTTAATTTCCTGTGGGCAGGAAACAGTTAGAATCAGAGATCACCATATCAACCTCGTCCACAAGCTCCTCATCCATATCAGCCACCTCAACCTCAGCCCAACCCCACCTATCAATCTGGGCCAACTTAGACAGATCAAATGATTCTTATCCTTCTGACTTTGGCTGACATTCAAAAGATGAATGCAGCTATGTAGAAATAGCACAAACATGAGATCATAGAGGTTCGACGAATTTCCACCAACCTGGCACACTCCCTTCACAACCTCTGTCGAATCTGAATAACGTGCCGAACCAGAGGCACGTTATGAACCCAAATTCGAGCCAAGCCCACATGATTTATTAGGCCCCTTCTGATCCATCACCCGATGGGATGGAAGCTTCGACATCATACTCAGGATTTCAGCAACAGCCACCTATTTTACCTATACCAAACCTGAACCAAGCAGGATTGAATTCAGTAACAACCCGTAGTGGCAAAGCAACACAAGACCCACCTTACCCAAGCCACTTACAGCCTGGTAGTAACCCAAACCCTGGGATAGTCATCCAGGATACCCCTGTCCCAGATCAAGAACCTAGATATATTCTAGAGGAACCATCCAAGGTTTCATTTCCCGAGGCCTTAACCAAGGGAAAGAGGACAACCAAACCTGTGGCACCTGAAGAGGACCTAGTCAAGCTCTTTGAGCAGGTCCATATAAACATCCCCTTAATGGATGCGATTCGGCACGTACCGGCTTATGCACTATTTCTGAAAGATGTGTGTACACTTAAGCGTAAGCCACGAACCAAAAGTGGGAGCCCAATCGTATTGTCAGAGCAAGCCAGCTCTGTCATTCTAAGCAAACTCCCACCTAAGGCAAAAGACCCAGGTACTCCCATGATTTCCTGTACAATTGGTGATATCCAATTTGATAGAGCATTATTGGATCTAGGAGCCTCCATAAACCTAATACCTACATCCCAACTTAACCATCTTGAGGAATTTGAACTAAAACCGACAGAGGTGACATTACAGTTGGCAAATCGATTTATTAAGTCACCTAAAGGAATTCTTGAGGATGTCATTGTTAGGATTCGGGATTTCTATTTCCCTATGGATTTCGTAGTCTTAGATATGAATGCTCCAGAAAATCTAAAAAACACACCAATCATATTAGGGAGACCCTTTTTGGCCACTGCTAAGACCAACATTAATTGTGAAGAGGGCCAAATTGAACTAAAATTTGGGAACCAAACACTAAAGATCAACATCTTTAAGGCCCAACAAGGGATTAATTGCAGAGTTATAGAACAAATATGTGACATTGAGGCTGTGGTTGACGATTCGTATATTGAGGAAAACATGACTACTTCTGATCAACCACAAGAGGATCAAAATCTGCAATCAGAGGAGTCCAAACTTAACCTAGACACACCCATAACTCCTTCCCTGGCTCCTGACACACACCCTGAACCACTCGCTGCTGCTGATAACCCTATCTTGGAACTAAGCCTCTTCCTAATCATCTAAAGTACGTCTTCTTGGGTTCCAATCAAACGTTTCCTGTGATTATCAATTCTAGACTCACACCTGATCAAGAATCCCATCTAATTTCTGTTCTTCAGGAACATCGATGAGCCATTGGATGGACTCTTAATGATTTGACTGGTATTAGCCCCTCTTACTGCACACACCATATCTATATTGAAGAGGACACACGACCTTCCCGTGAAATGCAGAGACGTCTGAATCCTAATCTGCAGGAGGTCATGAAAAAGGAGATCATCAAGTGGCTAGATGCTGGGATCATCTACCCGATCTTCAACAGTCGGTGTATGAGTCCAATCTAGGTTGTGCCTAAGAAGGCAGGACTCACCATGATCACGACTGAGACCGAAGAAATCATGCCAGCCCGTGTGGCGAATTCATGGGGAGTCTACATTGATTACAGAAGACTCAGTACCTCCACAAAGAAGGGATCATTTCCCACTACCATTTATTGATTAGATCTTTGAAAAACTAGCGGGAAATAAATTCTTCTACTTTTTGGACGGGTACTCTGGTTATAACCAGGTGGCAATCCATCCTGAGGACCAAGAGAAGACCACTTTCACCTACCCCTTCGGAACGTACGCATTCCGAAGGATGCCTTTCGGTCTCTGTAATGCACCTGCTACTTTTCAGCGGTGCATGCTTGCCATATTCTCAAATATGGTAGGTGATTATTTGGAAGTCTTCATGGATGTCTTCTCAGTGTTTGGTGAATCATTTGACGATTGCCTCCTGCACTTGGTCCAGATCCTCAGGCGATGCATTGACGTGAATCTGTTTCTTTCTTGGGAAAAGAGCCACTTCATGGTGCCTGAAGGGATTGTCTTGGGACATCTCAACTCCGGAAAAAGCATCCAGGTTGATCGAGCCAAGGTGAATCGAATTTCCAAACTCCTTATGCCTAGCTCGATCAAGGACATCCGATCTTTCCTGGGGCACGTCGATTTTTACGGTCAATTCATTCCTGACTTGTTGAAAATCGCATGCCCCCTGACTAATCTGCTATCTAAGGATGTTCCTTTTGAAATCTCCAAGGAATGCACTCAAGCATTTGAGCTCCTACATGATAGAGTTACCCAAGCTCCAATCCTACAGTCCCTTGATTGGTCTCAACCCTTTGAGATCATGTGCGATGCATCTGATTTCGTTATAGGAGTAGTACTTGGGCAGAAAATTGATGGGAAACCCATGGTCATCTACTATGCTAGCAAGACACTTGACGAGGCTCAACGTAACTACACAGTTACTGAGAAAGAGCTGCTTGCCGTAGTATTTGCCTTAAAAAAATTCAGATCGCATCTACTAGGTTCCCGTGTTATCATTTACTCTGATCACATAGCTGTGAGGCATCTCCTTGCGAAGAAGGATGCAAAAGCTCTCTTAATCCGCTGGATCTTGTTGTTGCAAGAGTTTGACCTCGAGATTCGCGACAAGGCGGGAAAACAGAACATGGTAGTTGATCACTTGTCCCACCTTCCTTCTAACATTATCGACCCTTCCGAACCCATTACGGAACATTTTCCCGATGAGCACCTCCTGACTATCAGTATAGGGCTTCTATGGTTTGCTGATCTAGTAAACTACCTGGCATCACATCATATTCTGTCTGATTTTCCAACGGCCAAGAAGGACAAATTGCTTTCTGATGCCAAGTATTACTTTTGAGAAGACTCGTATCTTTTCCGCATTGGTTCTGATCAAATCATTCGACGATGTCTCTCGGAAGCGGAAATTCAGGGCATCTTGTCCTTTTGCCATGACCAGGCATACGGTGGACATTTCTTTGGTCATAAAACCGCAGCAAAAGTCCTCCAGTGCGACTTCTATTGGCCAACGATTTTCAAAGACGCATACAATCACTGTAAGGCATGCACTCGTTGTCAGACCTTGGGCAACATGAGCCACCGTGATATGATGCCCTTACAGCCGATTCTCGTATGCGAAATCTTCGATGTCTGGGGGATTGATTTTATGGGATCCTTTCCTATTTCGGATGGCTTCGAGTACATTCTACTCGCTGTTGACTACATGTCAAAATGGATCGAAGCCATTCTGACCCAAACCAATGATCATAAAATAGTTATCAAATTCATTCATCAAAACATCTTTTCTCAATTCAGGATTCCATGTGCTATAATCTCTGATGGAGGGACCCATTTCACTAATGCTCAGTTCAGGTCACTGATGACCAAATATGGGGTGTCACATCGAATCTCTACTCCTTATCACCCCCAAACCAACGATCTAACTGAGCTATCAAACCAGGAAATCAAGAAAATCCTCTAGGTTACTGTTTGACCTAACAGGAAAGACTGGTCGTCTCATCTTCTGGAAGCTTTGTGGACTTATAGAATCGTCCACAAAATCCAATTAGGTATGTCTCCCTTTAGATTGGTGTACGGGAAGGCATGTCACCTCCCCGTTGAATTGGAGCACAAAGCCTATTGGGCAGTACGGAATTGCAATCTCGATCTTTCTAAGCCAGGAACCCACAGAAAGCTTCAAATGAGCGCGATCGAGGAATTATGCCACAGCGCGTATGAGAACTCGTAAATTTATAAAGAGCGAGTTAAAGCCTTTCACGACAAGCACATATCCAGAAAGATCTTTTACCTTGGTCAAAAATTCCTACTCTTCAATGCCAAACTCAAACTATTCCCAGGAAAACTCAGATCAAAATGGATCGGACCTTACCTTATCTGACGAATCTTTGGAAATGGAGCCGTCGAAATTAGTCAACTCAGCCATGATTCAAAACCTTTTACCGTGAATGGTCAGTGTTAAGACCCGAGGCATCAAAAAACACTTTAAGACGTCTGGGAGTTGGTCCAGACATCTGGGAAGGCATCCTCAGATGTCTGGACGCCTTCCCAGACATCTGGAAATAAATTTTTGTGTGCGTACGATCGTGAGTCTACGCACGTGCCGCGTGCAGACTGAAATCCACCGCCCTCTTCTTTTTCTCTCTCCCCTCGCCGACCTGCAGACGCCTTCCCCCACTCCTACAAATACCCCTCTCCCTCGTTCACCACCCCACCATCTTCTCCTTCCTCCAGCGTGAGCGCGAGAGCGAGGGCAACAGCTGCTGCCAGGTGCAGTGTGGAGAGGAGAGGTGCAGCAAGAGGGAAGAAGAGGGAGAGCGTGCGAGAAAGAGAGAGAGCCTGTCGGAGCAGCTCGAGGCTGGTCGGCGTGCGCACGGAGGAGCGTTATGCTGGGGAAATCTCCCCTGGTGCTGCTGCAGCTCGAGTAGCGGATGAGCGGCTGCGCGGAGTGGCCGCGCGCAGCAGGAAGAAGACGAGGAGGTTCTGATTCTAGGAATTTTTCCCAGAATCAGATGTTTGGACCTACGTCCAGACAACGCGGGTGACGTCTAGAGGGAGCTCCATACGACTAAGAGGTACGTGTTTCCTCCTATACCTCCTTTTGCGGATACGACCATGCATGCCGTTCTGTCGAGGTTCTGAGATGTGTCGTATTAAGGAGGTTTTCGTCGTGCGTGCAGGCTTCATTTTGGGAAGGCACAGGGACACACCCTCCCACGTAGTTCAGACGTTTGGGCAAGGCACTAGACAATGGAGAGCGTCTCCAGATGTCCGGAGAGGTGGTCGGACGTCTGGAACTCGGTCTAATGATTCAGCAGGATCCTTGGACGTCTGAGGAGCAGTGTAGAGTGAGGTATGACCTGGACCACTTTTTGAGACGTCTGGAAGGTGTTCCAGACGTCTGATTTGGGTCAGAGTTGTCGTTTTTGACCCTTTTAGGATCCGTTCGAGGTCCGATTTCCGCGTTTAAGATTCTGTTCTTCTCAGAATTAGTTCCTCTTGTTTGAAATACTTGTATCCTATTATGAGTGGTTCCTTGTTAGGACCTCATTCTGTTGTGGCTTTGGGGGTTGTGGAGGCACGCGGACTTGCCGATCACGCCCCCATTACTCCTGATTTTGCGGGTAGAGTGGCTCCCCTTAGTTACTTACAAACATTAATGCATCTCTGAAATAAATGATAGATCCTAGGGTATGGCATGAATCCTAGGACCTGAAAACTAGATTGAATGATAGATCCTAGGGTATGGCATGAATCCTAGGACCTGGAAACTAGACTGAATGATAGATCCTAGGGTGTAGCATGAACCCTAGGAACAGAAACACTGAAACAAATGTCTTGAATGCCTGAATTGCAGTCTTGGATAAGTAGATAGAATAATAATAATTTCCTGCAATTGGATAACAGCTGCCTGTGAAATGTAGAGTACTGTTGCTAGTAACTGCTATATGTAATTCCTGTTGTTTGAAAACTAAATTTAAGCTGCTTGTATATAAATTGATATTAAATGTTGGAAACACGGGCTATATGCGAATAAAACTGAAATGATGAAACCTAGTATGGCTTGGCCTGAGAAATATGAGCATGAACCCTACGGGGAATTAGGAGTAGAGCTCCTGGAAAATAAATAGAATGGAATTGGGAAAGTGTGTGGGGAAGTGAGCTGGCCCTTGAGTACAGAGTACCAAGGAGAGCGACTATCCCCCTATTTAGTGCAGAGTGGAGCTAGCTACCCCAGGGACCTGGGGTTAGGTTTGGCCACTTTGTACCGACTTTTGGCCCTCGCGTACACCGTACCGGGGAGAGCTACTAGTGTAGGGAGGGAGCTAGCCACCCCACGGGGCCCGGGGTTCAGCTAGCCATCCTACACCAACTTGTTAGGCCCACTGGGCAAACCAGGGTGGTCAAGCGAGGGTGCGCGGACTGTGGAGGGGCAAGACCCCTGTTTGGTTACTGTGGAGGGGCTGGACCCCTGTTACTGAGAGGGCTCTACCCTATACTGGTTCCGTGCTGTGCTTTGAGCGCACCCGCTAACGGAAACGACTGACCACGTGCCAGTGCGGGGTAGCTACCCATGCGTTTATCGCGTGTGCCGTAGTCACCGTTACGTCTGTCAGCGACCTTGGGGTGGTTGACTGAGGGTAGGACCACCACGGGGGACTCTCCCGGCCAGGAGAGCACCACGTGCTACTTCTACTTTTCGGAAAAGACTGCAATCAAGATCATTCCCACGAGGAACATTCGAGATCAAGAGAAAGACCTGAGAAATAAATCAAAAAAGAGTACATAGAGAAATAAAGAAAGAAATTAAAAACAACAGCTACTTGTCCACCTTTACTATTTTTCTTAGCTAGCTGGTTGCCACTCTACTCAACATTTCGCTGACATATCATATTTGTCATCTTTTTCAGGACCAGGTGTTGAGCAGCCAGAGCCTACGGGTGCGGAGGGTGCTGGGCCTAGTAGAGCCCATACTTTTGTTGTACCCATTTTCTGTAATAGTAAGTATTTCTGTTACACCTTGTACTCTTTTATTGTAAACTTCATATTTATGTACCTATTTTTAATTCTCTACTGTTGTGGTGGTATGTACTGTAGTAGTTCTTTTCCTTACTGCTATACTTTTGTTACTGTTAGTTACTTACATGGTGAATGTGGTTTATTTTACTGCTTTTTGATTACTTTCTCGTTGGACGACTGGGTCTTGGGATCGGTCGAGTCGGTCCGATTCTCGTGTCCTGTAGGGATTCGGGAACCGGGTCGTAACAGTCAGAGACTCAAACCGTTCATTGAACTTATCGATACAAATTTGGCTAACACATCCTTTACCCTCCATTCTCCCCGAGCTCATTGCGTCCAATCGATGGCGTAAAACTCAGCACTTAATAGGAGGCAACCCGTCATTTTTGAAAAACCTGAAACTTTTCTTGAAATTCCTATACTAAACTCATATTGCACTTTAGGGTTCATCCACTAGAACAGCCGACTCCACCTTTGGTACCCGTACCTGAGCTTGAAATCGTTCGCAACAATCATCCCGACCCGTTCATCCACCTAAAACCTGTTCTAATGAATGATCTAAGCTGAACTTGAACCCACCTAATTTATAATGAGGACATTGCAAATTGTAGGCATGAGGGGGTATTAAAGTGCAAAGCGATGTGAAAATCATCTCAAAAGAAGGGTTTCATCAAAAAAATGACATAGCGCAAAAATACCAAAAAAATAAAAAAAATTTCTTGAAAAAGAACAAAAAAATGAGAGAGAAAATTTTGAGGGCATATCAGTTTTGAGGAGAAGAAGGGGAGAAGTTAAAAATGTCAAAAAAAGGAGCACAAGTTGAAAAGAAAAGAAAAGAAATAGTCATTAGTAAGAATTAAGGAGTTGACTTAGTTCTAGATCATATCAAAAGAAAAAAAAAATGAAAGGCAACAAAGTACTAATGAAACAAAGAAGAGATTACTAGGAACGCTGATTTTAGGCCTCTTGGGCTGAATCATAGGCTTAAAAATTCAAGTACCCACTAAGATCTGGATAATCCTCAAGAGGTTGGAAAAAATGCGAAGCTTAAGTATTAGGTCTAAGGCTTAGAGAGTATTCGGCCTCGTTAACTGACCTCTGGTTTGCGGGACTCGGTAACCTAAGCACCCCAATCCACACACAGTCTAGTTCAGTGCACATAAGTATCAAAATCATGCAAATGCATTTAAATCGTTCTGAAAAAGTCGCCTAGATTAGGAGCGGCTGATCAACACAAGTTGATTTGGACGAGTTCCCGACGCGGAGAGGTGGGAAATTCCCCTCGAAGATACACAATAACATATTGTCTCCTCGGTGCTTATCTCCTAGGATATCTACATATCCTATTGGGGGCATGTAATCACCCTATGCTGGTTCAGATGCCATGGGTGGTATTATCTCGAAATGTCAATTGGCAAGGTCTAGATTTAGCTACAGAACACCATTGGCGGGATTATCTCCAAATCTCGAAAGCCAGGGTACTGGAGGTTACCATGGACGTTGCTATCTCAAAGCATCGATTGCCAGGGATCCTTCGAGGATTGATGATGTGGATTAGGAATCCGATACAGACCGTGTTGTGAAGCTAATCCGAAACTATAAATAAAAAGAAAAGGGAGAGAAAACTCTCCAAACAAAGAAAAATCCCTCTTTCTCTCTCTGACAAAAATGCACTGCAAACTGAACCGAGACTAAAACATGTTACAAGCACGAGTGCTTTAACTGCGGAGTTCAACAAACCTTAGGATAGTTTCTGTGGGCCTTAAAAAACCTTTGCGGCAGACTGAGGCTAGAGCTAGTCAGGTCCGGATCTTGGTTAGTACTTGAATACCTCTAGGCCTACTATTGGCATTCTAACCTAATTTACAGAAAAAGCACACATCACAGTTTTTTAGCATCAAAGGATTTCATGGTCTAGAATCAAAGTTAAAACCTTAAAATTTTGCTAAGGGACTAGCAAAAGTTAGGCATGGGGGTATGATGAGAACACCATCATGGGCCCTAACTAGCTCATTTTGACCCAATGAAGAGAATAAATGCTCCTACATAACCAACTAAATGTCATAATTCATTGCATAACCTTTCTGAGAGAAACATAAGAAACAAGGGGTAAAACTATAATTTTACCAATGCAATGCAACCATGGGTTTTCTTAAGGGCTAAATAAAGGTTAAATGGTCTTAATAAGATAACAAGTGGGTTGGATTTGACAGAAAAGGGTTTGTGTGTGTTCTGTGAATTAAATGACTTCTTGAAAACCTAAAAACAGACCCACTTGATTAACCAAGGTTATGATCAAGATAAAATTCACTTAAACCCCCTAAAAATCATATAAAAATATTTTATACGGTTTAGTACCTTCAATTTGGCCATTAGAACCCATCTTGACTTAGAATGGGTTATTAGACAGATATTTGCCTTAATTTAGGTTTTTACATAAATTACCCAATCAAATGTGGTCAAACCCAAAATCCAACTTTACCATTGGATTCATTAGGTCCAAATTAGGGTTATACCAAAATTTGGAGCCAAAATGAGTTTGCCTTGACCTAGTTTGTAAAAAGGTCTTATTTGATTACATTTTTACCCCTAACTTTCAAAACCCCCTGCTAACAACCCCCTAGCTTTCTCATCATCTTCATAAGTAGGTCCCTCCGCCATTATCTCGAAGGAAACCTACTTCGGTGACCTTTGACTGAGGAGATCTCTTTGATTTCTCAAAGAATCTTCTCCAAAATTGGAAGGGAGATCCTTTGAGAAATTCTCTCTCGTCTGAACCCATTGATGAGCTTCGATTCCTTCCAAATCTCTCATGCGAATGCATGAGAGATTTGAGCATCCTAACAAACTCCCATCTTTGGCGACCTTCCAAGCTTGGGAAGCTTACTTCCCAAGCCCTAATTGCCCTTCAGAGCTCTATTTAAAGAAGCCTAAATCTCCCCGACCTCTTCACGCTTGAATTCGGCCATGAATACCCCCAATTCTTCCCTTCCCCTCACGGCCAAAGGCTTCTCGACGTCCGGCGACCTTCCCTGCTCCTTCTTGTCGTTCGATCACCATACCTGCGGTGGATTCCTCCTCCCTGCCATCGTCCACGTCTCGCCGTACCAGCAGACGCCACCTCCTCCTTCATCTTTGCCGTTCCCACCTCATTGGAGTCACCTTCGTCTCCGGTGTCGGCCATACCAAACCCGATGCCCTCGCTCACCCCCTTCGTCCCTTGACCTCCCAGCTAAGTTCCCTCTCACCTCTACTTTATTTCTGCATTTATTCCACTTCAAATCGACCACTGCCACCCTTCCCACCTTCATCTCCGACCACCAACTCCGGCGAGGCCATCCCACCTCCACATGCCACCAAAACCCCCATCGACAAGCCCACAACCTCTGCCATACCTCATTGAGCATTTCCCCTCACTTCACTCACTGCGCCACTCACCCAAACCACCCCCTGAACACACCCAGTCATACGTACACAGTGTGCCTTAGGCACACACTCACAGACACCCACACACCACGCCACCACTCCCAGCACATCCACCGTGCTCCGGCAGTTATCCTTGAGCATTTTGACATGGCCGAAAGACTGTGCTCTTGATTTCAGGTTCAGGCCCCATCCGCCATTGGCGCGCAAGCTTGAAGCTTGCTTGAAGCCGTTCCAGATGCTACTGTCCCAGGTGTTGCCGTCCCAGGTCGCGCAGAAGACTCTTACGCACGGTCCCAGGATTTCAATTCCAATCGAAGGCCTTCGTAACTATTGCAATTGGAAGCATCACCTCTGCTGCAGGCACGTGAGAAGAAGGGTGCACGGATAGTCCCACCTTGGAAAGTTCTGAGGCCGCGTACCCGCATAAATTGATTTTGTTCCTGTAACTGTTCACCTCAGTACCACGGGGTGAGGTCCCACTCACCCTACCCGGTTTGTTCTACGAAACGCCCCCACAGACTTGGCTAACCTGACCCAACCTGCACTCCTCGCCCACTACCTCACGTCGGTGGGCCTGGTCCCGGGTACGCACCCAACTCGATAACCTGAATACTTGTGTGGCTCTGGGAGAGCGGATCCTAAGAGAGAAAGAGAGGAGAGTCGCGCGGGTAGGGGGAGGGTTTTTCTACAGGGGTCTTTGGCCAACACTTAGCCAATTCAAAGGAAGAAGAGGTGGTCAGGGTTGAAGGCAGAAGAAGAAGAAGAAGAGAAGGCTCGCAAAGGCAAAGGAAAAGGCAGAAGACAGAGAAAGCTAAGGGTAGAAGAAGCTGAAGAGAAAGAGAAGGATCGCAGAAGAAGAAGAAGAAGCCAAAAGCTGAAGAAGAAGAAGTGAAGGCCTAAAGAGAAGAAGAAGAGAAAAGGCAGAGAAAGAGAAGAAGCAAAGAAGAAGGATCAGACACTTTAAGTCGTCCGATTCCTTCATCAGACAACAGATTCTAGTTTCCATTGCATATTCATACATTGAGTTCTTTGGTGATATTGTAGGAGTATTTTGTGGTCTACATCACCATTTTACTCCCATATTTTTGCACATTGCCACTACTTTTATTGCAAACTCTTTTAATTCTGAATTGTGATCTTGATTTCTAAATACCAATTTGCTCCCTATGTTCGACCTCGGATTTATTCGAGTAATAAAAATTGTATTTGTTTTCAAAGCGATTTCGACTATACTGCAATGCGATTATTTAAAACATCGATCTCACAACGATTAACATGCGCATTCATTTCTTTCAGCCCTAGTGTTCATTTCACAACCTAGGGTTCAATCGAATATTTTTAAAGTAGCATGCATTCATCTCTTTCAGCCCTAGGGTTCATCTCACAACCTAGGGTTCAATTAAACAATTCTAAAGCATGCAATTTAATTATTAATTCTGGGATTAGAGAGAACCACTCTACCAAGTTAACCAGGTGGAATGGGGGCTCGTACGGTAGCTCCCGACGTCTCTACAGGTCCCAAATACTCTACGGACTTGAGACCTATAACATGGACCGACAGGTCAAACGAGCTCAAAACTGCATAGACACTATATCATTATGTAGAGAAACTCAAACGGAAACCAACGACATTTCCTTTGCGGAAATCCGACTCCGTTTGGGCCCTAAACAGGCCCAAAAACACCAACCCTGACCAAAATCAGACGTCTAGTAAGAGTCCCAGACGTTTTAAACGAACTCAAAGACTCACCTTACTCAGGGTGCCTTCTTTCGGACGTCTGGAACTTCGTGCAGACATCTGAGGGTGTCTTCAAACGTCTGGAGATACTCTCAGATGTCTGAAACCACCTCGATCCTCGCACCGACGCACCTCCCCAACCCCTGACATACGTACGCACGATCAGACTTGTTAGGAAGTGAAATAAATGAATACTACGCGCTATCAAATGTCTGGTATTAACTTTAGACGTTTGGACAGACGTCTGATGGTCTCTGTAGAAGTTAGATTTTACGGAACAATGACTCTGTAGAACCGTCTGCGAGCTCTCTCTCTCCCCTGCCTCTGCTACAATTGCAGCGACCCCCGCAGCAGCAGCTTCTCCTACCACTTTCCCCTCCTCTCTTGTACGCGCCCCTCCCCTTCGTGCTCCTCCCGCTCTTCGCTCTCCCTCTCCTTCTCTCGGCTTGCTGTGTGGAAAGCAAATGGAGGAGGGGGGGTTCTTATGGAGATGGAAGGCATGTGGGAGAGATGGTGTGAGGCGTGGAGGGGTGTCACGGGTGAGGTACGATGGGGATGGGAAAATTGCAGGGGTATCCCCCATAAGTTCTCTTTTTTCCCTCGCATATCCACAACAAAAACCTAGGGGGGTTAAAATTACACAAAAACCCATAAAATTTTTGAAAACACCAAATGACCCTTGGGAAGGGTCATTTCATCAGGTGATAGGGTGATATTTAATCGGGACCTTGGATTAAAGATCCAACCATACGGATCTGATTAGGACGATGATCGGAGTTCAACAACTCCAAGATCGCCCTGATCGGACTTCCGTAGCATCAGATATAATCTAAGGAAGATCAGAGATCAAGGGCCAAGATGGTATAAATTTGCACTTCAGATGACAAATCCGACTGCATGGATGGATTCAGATCGACGATCACAGCCCAACGGCATGAAAATCGATCCAATCTGACATCCGTGGCACCATCTACAAGACATAGAAGAGATGGCCAAGATGGCACCACGTAGTGCCATCCCATCCGCCCAACCGGCCCAAGGATCCGCTGCTCCTCTCTCTCTCCTCAACCGCGTGGACAATCTCAGAGAGAGCTCACGCCTAAATGCATAAACGTGCCTTAAACGTGTGTGTAGTGCGTTGGTGAAGAGTGCTACGAAGAAGAGGGAGGCACGGGTTCGAGCCCTGCCTCACCTTAAATCAAGGCGCAGGCGTGGAGCAGCCAAATTCGCCCGTTGGATGCGGTGCAGACGGTGGATGAAGCGATGACGTGGTGCGATCTAGGCTCATGGATCACTCATGTGCGATCAAACGCGCGTTTGAATGCCCGATCGCACGCAGGCGCGCAGTGAGGTGCTATCAAGGTGAGGGCAAGATGGATTCTAAGTCGTCCGATGTCACGATCAGATGGTTGAGGATTTTTGAACGTGCGTAGCATTGAGGCCTGGGGAGAGGAGGAGGCGCAGTGTGCACATGGCCTACGCCCACATTTGGGGTCTTTAGTGATGCTTAAATTCATCACTAAAGACCCTGAATTAATGTTTTCAGGTGTAAAATGTCCAAATTACCTTCAATTCCTACAACTATAAAAGGAGACCCCTACCACTCGAATTTCTCATCCCTTCCTCTCTTCTCTCACCCCTCCAAAGCTTTAAGAGCTTGTCCCAAACCCAGGCTGATCTATTAGAGTTAAAAATATAATTTTTCCACCTTCTCACCTCCTTCGTGGAGCATCCTGCAGTTGTCCTCTCACCGCCGTTTGGGAAGCAGATCCCACTGCAATGTCGCCCTACCTCGTTCTCCGTTGTCTGTCGTCGTTCTCCTTTGTCCCTCATCTCACCACCTTTGTTTGGGCGCTCCGTCAACGCGACTCGTCCTCCAAGCAGCCGTCGAGGAGGATAACTTCTCTCTACCTTCTTTTTATCGCTTTCTAGAACAGATTTACCACTT
Organism: Thalassia testudinum; assembly: GCA_037157565.1. NCBI lineage: Eukaryota > Viridiplantae > Streptophyta > Magnoliopsida > Alismatales > Hydrocharitaceae > Thalassia > Thalassia testudinum. Next base: position 8,897,868 of record JAZHRO010000010.1, on the reverse strand, counting down.
TCTAATTGTAATCTTTTTAGCTTTCTAGTGTAATGATTAATTGTAATGAACATCACTTGATGATTGTAAAATCTATGTTTATTCTATCTCTATTTTATCTTTATTTGTAATATTCTCTCTCTTTTCTATTCATTATTATTTAAAGTAGATAGCTAGTTTTGAATAATTTCGACCAGCTACTCTGCTTTGTGACAAATAAAACAAATGCAATTTTTAATCAAACGTCCACCTCTCTGTGTTCGACCCAGAATTCCTTTGAGTTTCGGTTAAATTTATCTGTTGATGATTTTTCTCGCAAATCGCACTACAAGGACGAGTTTTCAAAACTTAAATCTATTTACGACAATTTTTCGGTTCAACACATAGCATATCAGCTGGGGTCCCCTATCTGTGTGGATCCTTGCATGATCCAAGGCCTTCGACCTGGCTACCCCAGGGTGTGTGTGGAGATAGATCTTCTCACCCCTTGTGGTGATTCCGTCTTTATTTTCAATGGAGACATTTGGATTGCCCAGCTTGTTATCTTTGAAAAGATCCTATTGTTTTGTCCGAGTTGTATGCAGCTTTGGCCATGTGGCTTCCTTGTGTCTGAAATTTACCCTGTAGGCTGCGACCAAGGAGGATCCGAAGGGCCCCCAGCAGTCGACTTCCAAATCTCAACCAAAGGACCCTGTCCTAGATCCTGCTGACCCTGCTTCGCAGGCTGCTGTTGGCCCGGAGTCTAATGCGACGGAGCATTACATGGCTATTACGATCCATCCGGATGTCTCTTCGAGGCCGGTGCCTGGGGAGGGGAATTCTAAATCCCTTAACTCGACTTGCATAACCTCTTCTCCTCTTTCGTCTGGGGGGTTGTGCTTTCTGTCACTGGCTTCGACACCGGCCCGAAGAGGAAGGGGAATCGGCATTTCTAGCTCAGATGCTGGCAAAATCGTGTTCTTCGTTCCATCGCCGCAAAGGGGAAGGAGATCGTAGGTTCGGTACCTCGATCCTCCTCCCACCCAAAGGCGAAAAGTTTCTACTTAGTCCCTACCCCTATTGCTGCTTTTGATTCTTCTTTATCTGAGTGTGATGTGCACGCCACTTTTCCTAATTCTGCTCGATTTTTTATGGAGATTTCTCGCTCTTTTTAGGATGTAGTAGTGTTTGATTTCCCTGTTATCATCAATGATGATGTTTCTTCATCTCCAATTTCTGAGAGTAGGAATGCCATTCTTCTGCGTGATTTCACAAAAAATTACTGTTTTTTTGATAAACCCGTCTCTGGTTTTGCTTTTGCTGACAGTGAAGATGTTAAGATCCAAATGGTTAAATGTGGCCCTTCTAAAGATTCTTGTGGGTTATCTTGGGGTATTTACCTTCCCTTGCCCTCTCCTCCTCCTCCTCTTGACCCTGATTCGCCTTCCATTGCTGAGGTTGGAGGGAGGGAGGGTATCCTGAGTGATGATGAGAATACTCTAGAGGATTTTTCTGACGTCGAGTCTCAAGGCTGTTCGGATTTTTTTGATGCGGAATAACTTTTCCTCCAGGAAAAGGCATACGACGCACACTCTCTAGTGATGGCTAGAGGAGTCCACGGTGGTCAACCCTTTGAGGAAACTGGAGGATTACCCGAAGTCGTTCTAAATCACTTCAAAAAACCTTATCTCTATGAATTGGCTCTTTTGGAATTGTAGAGGCATTCTTAATGCCCCTACCGTCAACCGTCTTAAAGATTTGATTCACATTCATTGTCTTAGTCTCATTTTTTGTTTGAACTGTTTGCGGATTCCTTATCTATTGACTCCATCTGCAACGAGATCTCCTTTCATCACTGCCTAGTGGATCCAGTGACTTCTAAGATCTGGTGTCTTTGGAAGGACATCTCCATTAATCTTCTTACTTGTATCAATCAGGCCTTAACAGTCTGTTGCTCATGGGGTGCTTCCCTGATCAAGGTTACCGTCGTCTATGCCTCCTTTGAGGCTGATCAACGATTGCGCCTTTGGGATTATCTTATTGGCACGTTCGCCCTCAAAGCTACTCCTTGGATCATTGGGGATGATTTTAATTGTGTTCTCCGGGATTCCGAGAAATTTGGAGGATTTTCTTTTTCTCAATCTCATGCGGATCCTTTCCAAGCTTGTATTCACCGCTAGGCCCTTTTGGAGATGCCTTTGTCTAGATCCCAATTCTCTTGGTGCAATGGTTGTCGTGGTTGTTCTAGGATTTATCAAAAACTTGACCATCTGCTTTTGAACTTAGATGCCTTGCCTTTTGTCTTCTCAGGTTCATTTGCTTCTAGAATGAACTCAGACCATGCTCCTATGATCCTTTCTTCTTCTGCTAATCGGGATTCTCAACCTTTTCCTTTTCGTTTTCAAAACATGTGGCTTAGAGATCAATCCTTTCAGAGTTTGGTATATAATGTTTGGAATAATACCAATGTGAATCTTGAGCTGGATCTGATATCTAGATTCTATTCCAAGTTGTCCGCTCTTAAGAGGTTTTTAGAAGCATGGAATAGAATGACTTTTGGGGATATCCAGGATATTGTCAAGGGCCTTGAGACTCGATATGAGGAAATTCATTCTAGACTTGCATTCCTTTAGGATGATGACCTTGCTACTGAGCTCAGTGATACTCAAATTCAACTTGATAATGCTCTTGTCAAGCTTAGTGATTTTCTCCTTCAAAAAGCTAAGATCGATTGGATTAAGGATGGGGAAAGAAACACTAAATTCTTCTACTCTATTATTAGGAAGCATTTTGCCAAGACGAATAGATCATCTGTCTCTAATGTGATTAGCAATGGGTGTTGGGACACGACCTGCTTGAAAGCCTCTGATTTCTTTAGGAATCTCCTAGCTTCTAAAAGTCCCCTAGGTCCCTTCCTGCTCCTGGGCGTTGTTCCTACTATTCTCTCTGAGGATGATTCTAATTTTCTTACCTGGGCCCTTGACACTAATGAAATCTATCACATGATCTCTAATATGCCTTCTAATCACACCCCTGGGCCTAACGGTTTTAATGTTGAATTTTATACTCACTTTTGGGATCTTATTCATGATGAGTTAGTTCAAGCTATCTCCCATTTCTTCATTCAAAATCAGGCCCCTCGTGCCCTTAACAGCATCTTTATCTCACTTATTCCCCAAAAAAACAATGTCCATGACATCTCTAAGTATTGTCCTATCAGCTTGTGTAATGCCCTTTACAAAATTGTCTCTAGTATTGTGGCTAATAGACTTTCTTCTCTTCTCCCCAATCTAATTTCCCCTGAGCAAGTAGGGTTTGTTGAAGGAAGATCTCTTTTTGACCACATTGTGACTACTTTTGAGCTCACCCAATGTATTGACCATAAGGTCTTTGGTTATAATATCATCATTCAGCTGGATGTGCACAAGGCTTATGATAGGGTTAAGTGGGGCATTCTCTATCAAATCTTTTAGAAGTTTGGCTTCTCTTCCTCTACAATCTCCCTGCTTAAATCTTTTGTGGAACATAAGGGGTCCTCTGTCCTCATTAATGGTATATCTAGCCCATTCTTTCAGGTTTCTCGGGGTCTTCGCCAAGGGGACCCGATCTCTCCTCTGCTCTTCAACATCTTTATGGAACCCTTCATTAGAGGCATCCAAGAGCTTGCTTATCATTAGAAGAGCGATCTTCATTTTCGATAAAAACTTTAACATAAAATGACATGTCGTATTTAATCGCGTGGTAGAAAATTACTTTTCAAAACATTTAATCATTCAAAATCTAACCACGAAGAGTTAGGTCATCTCCACAGGGAGGAAATAACCTATTGGACTAGTATGTAATGCTTTGTTTATTTAGGAATCTCAATGGGAGTGAAGACTAGTTATTGCAATTCATTTTCAACATAAGTTTAGCATTTATGTAATTACTCAAGAATATAGGGAGGTTACATGCAAAATCACTACTATGGAATACGTGAATCGTAATCTTAATACTGACAAATATCGTCAATATAAATCAAAACCGAACCCGCTCCCTATAATCAATATCCCATACTATATTATTTAAGAGATAAATGCAACTATTCATAATTCAAATAAACATGAGGGATATTCATGCAAATTTACTGCAATATATTAAATCGATAAATAAGTGAATAGTAGAACCTGCAATGGAATTAATGGTAAATATTAATTGGAGGAGAAATAGAGAAGTTCTCCTCTCTCCTCTTCGCGCACGGGAAGGAGCAACGAAGGGCGTACTACGTGCGGTGGAGGTCGGCTAGCTCTTGGTCGTTGCGTTGGTGGTGACGGCGGGAATGGAGGTGGCTGGAGTTGGCTGGCTGGCGGAGGAGAAGCTTGACGGCGGCAAGTTGTGCGTACACACGTATGGACTACGGGAAGGGCTGTTGGAGGTGTGGACGGCCTCGTGAGGGTGAGGCGAGGTCGATGGCGTTGACGGAATGAAGTTTCGTCGTTGGGAGTGGCAGTTGCGTGGAAGGGGGTGGCGCCGGTGATGGGTTCTTTTTGAGGAAGTTGCAGCGGGTGGGGGCTGTTGGAAGGATAGGGTGAAGATAAAGATAAAGAGGACGAGGAGTGACCGGCCTGCTGCAGGGATGGTGCGTGGCGCGCGCGCGGCTGTGGCATGTTGGTGGCGCACACGGCTGGTGGCTGAGGTCTGAAGGTGCGGTGGTTTCGGTCGCGGTTGAGAGGGTATTGGGTTCCCTCCTTTGTTGCAGTAGGTGGAGGAAGAGGATGCACTGGTGGCATGTTAGGAAGAGTGAACGATGAGGGAATGACTGCATTCGAGTGGAGGAGAGGGGCAGTGGCATGCACACGCACTGTCACTGCATGCATGAGCGGAGATGAGGGTGAGGTTGGAGCACACGGTGGTCTATGGTGTTCGTTGGATTCATAGTGCACGCTTGAAGTTCATGGTGCATGCTCCGACCACAGGTTGTGCGCCTCCTTCACGGTGGAGAGGATGAAGTCCTCGCCAGGGGGAGAAGGCCGATCCCGTGAATGCCAATCTACCTCCTTTTAAAAAATAATCTTCGTCTGTTTCCTTCAGCCATAAGCTTCTCTAACCACTCACAAAGATCGTGAGTGGTTAGGACAAAAGGATAAGTCTGGCGGTGACACATCAGACGTCTAATCTGAGCTTCTGACGTCTTAAAGAAAATGTAAAGCCAGTGAGTTTCTGATAGTGGTTCCAGACATCCAATCTAAGCTCAGGACATCTAATATAAGCAAAAATGGACGTCTAACTTTTGCACCTAGCCTGCATTCATCAAATAAATTATGTTATCATATCATATGTTAAATGTAAAATCAAAACATAAAATTATATGCATACTAAGGTGCATAATCGTATAACTCCTAATCAATTAACAGCTAAGAATAACTAATTAAAGAGTACTTAGACCAAATAATGATCCACTAAAGTGAACTTATCACATACCATTACCAATCTTTCTATGTTTCTTCAAACTTTTTAGGACTATTCAGAGCAACGTATTAGTAAAACCAAGAGTCAATGTTTTATTGGTAAGCAGTTCCCTTCTGGAAGGATTTCACAAATCCTTCAGCTCCTTGATATCCAGTTAGGTGCCTTCCCCTTTCAATATCTGGGATGCCCTCTCTTTCCCAGTAGAGCCAAAACTGTCTACTTCTCTCACATCATTGACAAAATCCAACCTAAACTTGCGAGATGGAAGGCTAATCTTCTTTCATTTGCATCTAGGTTAATGCTCATTAAACATGCCCTCTCATCTATCCCAATTCATATCCTTTCTATCCTCGATGTTTCGAACTCCATTCTTATGAAATTGGATTCTATTTTTGCCTCCTTCTTTTGGGCTGACATGGATATGGATAAGCATCATCATTGGATCTCTTGGAACCAGATTACTCAACCTTTTAATGCGGGTGGTTTGGTGATCCAAAACCTTAAACTTCTTGTGTCTACTCTTAGAATGAAGCGTGTTTGGAACATTCTCTTCTCAAACTCCCCTTATTCCAATCTCATGATTCATTTGTATGGCAAGTCTCCTCCTGTCACACGTACTCTTCCTTTAAGGATTAGACATCTTTGGGATTCTTACTCATTAATGAAACTGTTGATTCGCTGGGAGGTTCATGAGAGGAGCATTGATTGCTAGATGGATCTCTGGGTTGGGGACACTATGTGTAACTTTCTCCTTGCTCACTCCTCTCCAGTCCCAACTCCTATCAACTCCCTTATTGATAATTTCCTTAACCATCCTCTCTCTGGCTATATCCCACACCACATTTGTGTTAAAATTTCCGAGACTACCCTTGATCATAACAAGGATATCCCAGTATGGACTCCCAATCTACTAGCAATTTCATGGTGGCCTTTACCTATCAACAATTCTTCAAGAACTCTCCCATTAATCTTGCTGCTAGGGAGCTGTGGTGTCTCAGTTGAGATTGTGTAGAGCCTCAATTGCTTCATTTGGTTCAATGTCTAGACTATCAGGAACAAGTTTAGGAATGACCAGCTTACTTTTCCTCGAATCAACTCCATTCTGGCCCATGGGTGGAATAGTTTTGAGATTGGGATGTGGCTTTGGAAAATGCACCCTTCTACCTTTGCGATGAATTGGATTTGGCCTCCTAATGGTTTCAAAATTAATTCCGTTGTTCGTCATTGCAGCTCTTCTTTGTTGCTGTGTTGGGTTCTGCATGATCAAAATGGTGATTTCATTAAAGGTGCCAATTGTAGGATCCCTTCATGATTAAGGAGAAGGTGCTCATAAAGTCCTTTATTCATTCACTTGTTGCTATGGATGGGATTGCATCTCCATTTGGATTCAGATTCCATTCTGCTTCACTACTGGTGGGACAGGAAACTCCCTCTTCCTTGGACACTCAAGCAGGATTTCAACTTACTTACGGCTAGCAAGAATTGGATTAGCTCTTTGAAGTACATCTTGCCCGCAGCCAATGCTCCTGCTACTCACTTTGCGGAGTTGGCCACTGGGGATTGAAATGTGTATCTCTGACCCTATGTAGTTGGCCGCCAAAGCTAAGGGTATCATTAGGCTCGATCATCTCCAATTCTCATATGTCATCTCCTCCTTTTGATGCCTATGCGGCTTAGGTTTTTGTTTTCTTAACTCTGTTTTATTCTAGGTCACGAGTCGTAATCCTCTTTATTTTGGATTAGAAAGGTTTTAATTTGATCCCCTTGCCTCTTTTTTATCCCTTGGGAGTGGGGATTAATAAGATCTACTTCCTTTTCTTTTTTTAAAAAAAAAGAGCATCTAATTTGACAATTTAGAAATTCATATCTGTAGTATACTCTAAAAAAGGTGCTCTCACTTGAATATTACACGTGTCCCCACCTTATCCCAATATAAAAAAATCATTTCCTCTTCCATCAAACCTGTCCAACCTGTTCTACTTTTCTCATCCCGACTAGGCTTCGTATCCCAATTTTTTCTCTCTTCCCCACTCTCAACTTGACAACGACACGATCAAATCTGATATTTGTTAAGGAAAATGACAAGTTCCACTTAGAATCATCTGAAAAAATATATAATTAGGGGTAAAGAAGAGATTAAAATAGTGGATCGGATTTTTCACTTATATGAAAGAAAATAACTAAAAACATATATAATCGATTTTTTAGGAGCTTCTTGTTTTTATGAGTGGGGTAAAGAAGAGGATTAAAATAGTGGATTAGATTTTCCACCTATATCAAACAAAATATTGTAGAAAAATATATAGCAGATTTCTTAGGAGCATCTTGTGTCTAGAGATTGGAGGTAATTTTTAAATATAACTTTTTGAAAAGGAAAAAATATCTGGATCCTTATAACATATTTAAGTTATTCATTAAGTCTAGAGTACTTAGGTGTTTAGCTGAATACTTGACCATTTATCCACACATCTATATCTATATATCATCTAAAATAAGGTACGGGAATGCACCTTTCATCACATCAAAGGCCACCAATGTAAGACGTTCTATTTTGTTGCATTTTCTTTTTTGAATGTTCTATTTTGAATATTAGCATACAACAACATGACTTTTGCAATATTTTTGGATATTTTATTTTCAATATTAGCGCTTTATATTTTCCATCGCCCATAATGTGCACAACCTAACATTCTTTGACCTTTTCAAATATTTTGTAAGCTTACATTTAGGTTTTGATCAATCAATGCTATCTTTTTTTAGATAATTATGTCAGTAGATAATCGATGTTAGCAATCCTTTTTTATGATGATAAAAATTATTTTTTTTTATGAGATTATTAATAGTCCACTATCCCATAAATGCACATATATATATCATCTAAAAGAAAGTTTGAGAGTGCACCTTTTACCACATCACCCCCCACCACCAACTCTCCTCTCCTCTAAATCCACGCATTACCCTCCATCACCTAAACTCAAATCTAAACCCCTCTCCTCTTCTCTCTTCTCTTCTCCCCTTCAAATGTCCATAAAGCGATCCTCCTCCCTCCCCTCCCCACCTCCTTTGTCGGCGACCTCAACAAGCACAAGTATCGTCATCGTCATTCTAACTACCAACCCAAGTAGACCTGTTCCCATCCCTACCCCACCAATATTTCTTCTGCCCCACCTCTTGAGCAGGGAAACATACAAGAGATGTCAATTCACGGAACCTTCCTAAGGAATCAGGAGAAGTGATCTCAATCAAGTGAGCAAATCAGAGGATAGAACAAGATCATTACTATGGAGGTAATCGCATTGAGATCGAAGAGAGTGGTGGGTTACTTGTTTATGCCATTTTTATTTAAGTCAATGCTCTTTGAATACATGTTTAATTAGTCCTATAAATCTCTCATCATCCATTTGATATAACCACAACTAGCAACCTCTCCCCTCCTACTTATCACTTTCACTAATTGTATCATCGACTACTTACACTTTCATTTCTAAGGACCTCTATCATCCTCCTTCATATTATATCCATTTCAACTTAAACTTTTAAATAATAAAAGCATAAGGAACCTTATCTAGGATGATTTTATTGAACTTAAACTTAAATTATATCAATAGAACCAATACATAAGCTGCATATATATATTAAGCCATTCTAAGCTACTTTTTAAACATCAAAGAAAAGGTTAATCCATAAAATTTAAGAGTAATTTTTTTTTTATCAAAGAAAAGGCTTATTTAGAATATAAATAAATATCAAAATGTAATTGGAAAGTTACGCATTTAAAATTCATTAAAATATTAAATTACTTGGAGTACCTTTTTGATGCAAATAAATTAGTGTCAATTATATTTAAATTTAAAAGAAATTACTGAACATCCCACGACATGGTGCAGGTTTAATCAACTTTTTTTTTTTTACAGGATCAAATTTTATTCATCCTCGATCCCTGGAGGCCATAAAAGGGGAGGTAGGGGGATTGGACTAAAATCTACCCCATATAAGAAAAGTGGACCACAACTTGTGGCCTAATACATCAAAAAACAAAACAACCAGAACCAATACAAACACAGAGATAGGGAACCGAAGAGAAACACGCCTAGCAAAGGTTTAAGTGCATCACCAACAACCACAGGAGGGCAACTCAACCAATAATGTACGGGAAGTGAATATTGTCGAGATTAATAATATCACGACTTCTCGCATCAAGATCCCAATCCATAATATAAAATCTCCAAGGCCCAGTATTTGATGAAGAAATGTAGTTGGCGAGACCATTGACCATAGGACGAACAAATCTCATCTCCATAAGGTTGCTCCAAAAATTTTTACTTTGGTTGAATATCCATTGTACCCTCCATGGAACTATAATCTTACCTTTCCACCACCAAAAGAGAAGGGTAGAGTCCAACTCCAAAATCAGGGAAGCATCCCTTTGATCCCAATTAAGAAGGAAATGGCGAATAGCATGAAGTAAGGTTATCTCCTTTTGACATGATTGTAGTCTAGACACAGCCACTTTGCAAAAGTCCCCTTGGTGGTCGCAGACTACCCAAGCCACAGCAAGCCACTCTTCGACATGGACGGCCACAAAATTGACTTTGTAGCCCATTAGAAGAGGAACCCAAGATAATGCAAAATGCTTCAAGCCGACCACTTTCAACCAATTCCTCATGCAGAAACGACTCCAACTATGCTCCAAAAAGGAATCAATGTGATTGAAATTAAACCCATCATTCTTGACCTTGTTCCGAGTCCACCAAATATGGTACCAGATGAAAATAATACTGCCTTTAATCCGTCTAGAGTGGAGATGCTGGCTATCAGCAGACAAGATAAAGGAGAATTGAGCAGGATCAATGGGGGATAGGCAACATTTTCGAAAGACCCAGGAGGAGATTAAGCTTGCCCCCTAACTATGAGTAAAATGGTGATTTAGGGACTCAAAATGAGGAGCGTAGAGATAGCAACTACACGTAGAGACTAAGGGGATACCAAGCCGTTGAATGTTGATGTCCGTGGGAAGCTTATCCTGTATAACCCTCCAGGCAAGGAGGGTTATTCTTAAAGGGAGATTAAGGATCCACAACGATTTGAGGCACGACTTAATGGGAACTTCTCTAAAGTTCAAAAGATATGTAAAAGAAACAGAGAATCTGCCATGAAGAGAGGGTGACCAAATCAGGGTGTCCTTATCATCACAAAGGTATGGGTGATCTGGTCTTAGGTCTCCCTCGGAATGAGATTGGGGAAAGGGACTTAAAGGGGATTAGCAATGACATCTTGCATGCGGATAGAGGGGGTATTGACATCCGGAGGAAGGACATCCTTAAGAGGGGAATCCCCAACCCAAAGGTCCACCCAAAAATCAATAACCCCTTCTTTGACCTCCTAGTGCATAAAAGGTTTCATCTGGATATATGCTGAAACTAGAGATTGAAACCTGTAGGGAAGATGGCTGGGAAAAGTCTCCAAAGTACCATACAAGGAACGCATCAGAAGGGAAAAGGGACTCTCTCCAAAAAGGATGTTTCACACTCTCTTCATACGGAAAGCCTTAATTACCAAGGAAAGATCCCAAATCCCCAACCCACCACAATCAATAGGTTTGCAAATTTGTTTCCAAGCAACCTAGTGGTGATGTTTAGAATGAACATTCGAGCCCCAGAAGAAGTTGGCAAACATCCCCTCGATTTTTTTAATAACAGCCTTAGGGACATCAATGACAGATAAAATGTGAATGGGAACGGAGGATAGGACGTGCTTGATAAGGAGTAGTTTGGTAGCATTAGATAGGAGCTTAGCTTTCCAGCCAGCTAACTTAGAGTTAATCTTATCAATGAGCTCATGAAAGTAAGCAATTTTAAACCTCCCCGAGAATGTAGGGCATCCCAGGTAAGTGAAAGGGAAAAAACAAAGCTAAAAGTCAGAAATGGAGAGGATACAATTGAGCCTCCCAAGGGGAAAGTGCTTCCCAACAAAGCAGAAGCACTTCAAAAGATTAAGCTTCTGACCAAAATTTGATCAACTTGTTTAATCATAAAAGAAGCCTGACATCTTACTAAGAACTATAAGCTCAATAAACCCAATTACATTTAAATGTTGCATATATGGGTGGACAAAACTACATTCAAGTACTCCTCGAGATGGAAAGAACATAACTTTCTTGATACCATACATCAAAGAAGAGTTCCTGTTACACATCTGACCGAGTTGACCCCCAAGAGTTTCTTAGAGAGTAGCACCCCAACTAGCTTTACACCATTCTAAAGACATTCAAGGTAGGCCCAAGAGAGTCTTAACCAAGAGTCATAAACCTAGAGTAAGATCAAGACTTGTATGAAACCCTTGCTATAGTAATGAATGACTACTTTTTGGACGATGCTTTGTAGTAGGAATACAATTTATCTTTTGACTCCCTTCAAAAAGAAGGTGTTGTGTGTGTACATGTTGAGAGGATAGATGATATTGTGTCATAGAAAGAAAAGAAGAAATCAAGATATGCAAAAGATAATAAATAAACCAAAGGCATCTATAACATTTAACTTTTAACTACTTCATTTTGCAACGAAATAATAATTAAAAAATAACTTAATATCAAATATAAAATAAATAAACAACAACTCTTTTATTTATATTTAAATCAAATAAACTTATAATTTATAATATATAAATTTACCTATTACATCTACTCTTATCATTCAATCACTTATACCAACACCACTCGAATTTATTTCAAGTAAAGAGAATTTATCCAAGAACAAACTCTCTTCATTAACCAAGTGAAGCCAGGAAGGATAGGCACCATGCCTAATGAAAATCTCCACGATCAAGCTGCCAGATGCACGGCTGGGATTGGCATGGGTGCATTTTCGGGTGTAAAATAGGGTGCACAAAACATTTTCCCATATGTAAAGGACAGAGCCACATCAGACCTTAGCCATTTATTCAACGTCAAAAATATATCCCCACGATACATTTATGTCAAAAGAAATGAAGTCTATAAAATAAATAAATACACAAAATAAAATGTATAAACAATGTAATCCGTAATCCCCGAGAGTAACGACCGGTCTCTTTCAAAAGGATGCGGTGGGGAAATATAAAAGTTAACTAAAAGGTGATTCATAGATGTAAGTATAGTCTTAATCTATATTTTCTTTTTTTTAGTGTAAAGAAAAGGTGTTGACACGTGGTAAGATTTATCATTGTTAAAATTAATAATAAATTATTTTTATAGGGGTGAGTGGTTGTGTAAAATTATCTTTCATCTTCAAAATAATTTTGTATAAGTGTAAAGTAAGATTGCATCGGTATAATTTTACTTTGAACTACTTTACATCGGTGTAATATTTTTTTACACAGGTGTAATGTAATGACCCAATTCCCAAGTCCCTACGGGACACAAGAACCGGACCGACTCGACTAAACCTAAGACTTGGTCGTCCAACGAGAAAGTAACCAAAAGAGCAGTAAAATAAACCACATTCAACATGAATATCACTAACAGTAAGAAAATACAGCAGTAAGGAAAGAAACCACTACAGTATGTACCACCACAACAGTAGAATAACATTCATAGTATAAAATAAACTGCAGGTAAAGAAAAGTACAGCGGAAACAAGAACTACTCACTACAATGGAACTAAAAAAAGAGGTACAAGAGAACAGTGGTAACTCTACTGGACCCTACTTGGCCCAGCATCCTCTGCAGCCGCTGACCCTGGCTGCTCAACACCTGGTCCTGAAAGGTAACGAGTGTAACACGTCAGCAAAACGCTGAGTAGAGTGGCAGCTAAACTAAAGAAACAGTAAAGTATACAGTAGCTGTTTTAATTTTCTTTCTTCCTTTATTTGCGTCTTTCTATTGTTTCACAATTTATCTATTCCTCAGATCCTTCACTTGATCTCGAATGTTCCTCGTGGGAACGATCTTGATTGCAGTCTTTTCCGAACAGTAGAAGTAGCACGTGGTGCTCTCCTGGCCGGGAGAGTCCCTCGTGGTGATCCTACTCTCAGTCAACCACCCCAAGGTCATTGACAGACGTAACTGTGACTACGGCATGCGAGGTAAACGCACGGGTAGCTAACCCGCACTGGCACGCGGTCAGTCGTTTCCGTTAACGGGTGCGCCCAAAGCACAGCACGGAACCAGTACAGGGCAGGGCCCTCTCAGTAACAGGGGTCCAACCCCTCCACAGTAACCAAACAGGGGCCTTGCCCCTCCACAGTCCGCGTACCCTAGCCTGACTACCCTGGTTTGGCCCAGTGGGCCTAACAAGTCGGTGTAGGAGGCTAGCAGAACCCCGGGGCCCGTGGGGTAGCTAGTACCTCCCTACACTAGTAGCTCTCCTCGGTACTACGTACACGAGGGCCAGCAAGTCGGTACAGAGTGGCCAGTCTTAACCCTGGGTCCCTGGGGCGGCTGGCTTCGCTCTGCACTAAACAGGGGGACAGTCGCTCTCCTTGGTACTCCGTACTCAAGGGCCAGCTCACTTCCCCAATTCTATTCCATTCACTTTCCAGGAGTTCTACTCCTAATTCCCCGTAGGGTTCCAGCTCTTTAACTCAGCGCATTCCGGTTTCACCTTTCCAGTTTCACGTTCATACATCCCATATTCTTAATCATGTTCATTTATTCATAACAGACAGCTGTTAATTCAATTCACAGGCAGCTGTTGATTCAATTCACAGGCAGCTATTGTTTCCTTTTTACATTTTTCAAAGACTGCAGTATTCATACATTCCACTAGTTCTTCCCATCCTAGGATTCATGCCATACCCTAGGATCTATCATACAATCTAGTTTTCCAGCCCTAGGGTTTATGCAACACCCTAGGATCTACCATTCATTCTAGTTTCTCATTCGTAGGATTCATGCAATATCCTAGATGGTATTTATGGTTCCATAATTTAACAGATTATACCAATAAACTTAAAAGCCACTCTACCGGTTACAACTGGCGAACTGGGGGCGTGGTCGGGAATCCCGCGTGCCTCCGCAACCCCCGAGACTGCAACGGAACGGGGTTCTATCACAAGGATCAAACACAAGGAATTTCTCAAAACAATATACAGCTACTGTAGACGGGTAGAGGATGTAATTCCGAAAAAAACGCAACTCGAAACGCGGAAAATGGAACCCGAACGGGCCCTAAACGGGTCGAAAACAACAAAACAGTGTAAAATCAGACGTCTGGAACTTATTCCAGATGTCTTAAAAAAGTGGATCAGGGGTTACCTTGCTCTGCGTGGTCTCTCAGACGTTCAGAAGCCTGCGGGGGCATCTGGCCTAGTTCCCAGACGTCCGATGGTCACCCAGGACGTCTGGAAGTCGTTCCCGTCATCTGACACTGCAGCCAGACGTTTGATTCGCGTTGGATGCGAATCTCAGAACCTGCGCGTACCCATTTCCTCTCTCTCTTAGTACGGTCAGTTGAAGAGAACGAAGAAGTGGAAATAACTCACCTTTCAGACGTCTGGACAGTCTTCCAGACGTCTTCCCAGTCGTCTGGTTGGAATCCCAGACGTCTGATTCTGGAAAATTTTCCAGAATCAGGGTGCCACTCGCCCTCCGCTCCCGACGCACGGCCGCGCTGCGAGTGCTCCGCCTGCTGCTCGAGCTGCAGCAGGCCTCCCGCGCCACCCTGCGCACGCTGCGCCCCCCGTCGGCCGGCCCTAGCAGCCCTGATGAGCTCGAGCCCTCACGGCCGACGCCTCCTCCCCCGCGCAGCACCTCCTCCCGCACCTGCCGCGGCTGTCGCCGCCGTCGCTCACTCGCGCTCGCTCTCGCGCACCGACTGGAAGGAGAAGAGGAAGGGGGCGGAGGTGACGGGAGTGAGGGGGAGGGCGTGGCCTTTTAAGGCCGCGCGAGGAGGAGAGAGAGAGCGGACAGACAGCCTGCGGCCGCAGGAGAGAGGGAAAAAGAGAGAGAGAGAGTGCGTTCGTAGGTCTGCGCGCTTAGGCGCCCAGACGAAACCGTTGGTGCCAAAAATAACCGATTTCCAGACGTATGAAAGTGGTTCCAGACGTCTGGTCAGACGTCTGGGTCACTTCAAAGACTTCTGAAGCACACGTTCGTAACAATATAACAAACTCAAAGGAAGTTTCGTCCCCGAAACTTGCGCTAACTAGGGTGCGAAAAAGACGTCAAAATAACCATAACAAATTCAAAGAGGACCGAAGCCGATCCGAAAAGACGTACCCGCGAAAAGTTCCGGGTACCGCTCCCGCATTGCCGCCTCAGGCTCCCAGGTAGCCTCCTCGTACTGCTGGCTCCTCCACAAAACCTTTACCAGGGGTACTTGCTTTCGTCTCAAACTGCGGATGGCTCAGTCTAGAATCTGCACTGGCTGCTCAGGGTAGGTCAGGTCGTCGCCCACCTCGACGCTCTCGTGACTCAGTACATGACTGGAATTGGCTACGTACTTCCTGAGGTTGGACACGTGGAACACGCCGTGCACACCAGAAAGCTGCGGGGGGAGGGCAAGCCTGTAAGCAACGGGTCCAACCCGCTCTAGGACCTTAAAGGGCCTCACAAACCTCGGCGCGAGCTTCCCTCTCACCCCAAACCGCTGTAGGCCCTTCATGGGCGAAACACGAAGAAAGACATGATCCCCAACCTCGAACTGCACCTCTCTGCGTCTCCGATCCGCGTAGCTCTTCTGTCTGCTCCTGACAGTGCGGAGTTGCCTGTGGATCTGCTCGACTACCTCCTGACTCTGCCGGATTAACCTGGGGCCAACCTTCCACTTGGTCCCCACCTCAACCCAACTCAAGGGTGCCGTACACCTCCGTCCGTACAGAGCCTCGTAGGGAGCCATGCTAATGCTCGAGTGATAACTGTTGTTGTATGCGAACTTCGCTAGGGGCAGGTGTTCCTCCCAAGAGTCCCTTCAGTCCAGTACACAGGCACGCAAAAGGTCCTCAAGTGTCTGTATCGTGCGCTCAGACTGTCCGTCTGTCTGGGGGCTGGTAAGCCGTACTAAACCTCAACCGCGTCCCCAAGGCCTGCTGAAACTCAGCCCAAAACTGGGATGTAAAGCGGGTATCCCGGTCGGATACAATCTCCCGTGGAACTCCGTGTAGTCGTACCACATCACGGATATACCTCTCTGCCAACTGTGCTGGTCCCAAAGTGACTCGGATCTGCAAGAATCGCGCCGTCTTCGTCAGTCTATCCACTATTACCCAAACTGCATCGTGTCCTCGCTGGGTAACAGGTAAGCCCACCACCAAGTCCATGGTGATGCTCTCCTACTTCCACTCTGGCACTGGAAGCGGCTGTAGCGGCCCTACAGGCCTCTGATGCTTGGCTTTCACCTGCTGACACACTAAGCATTGCTGCATGAACTCACCCACATCCCGCTTCATCCCCCTCCACCAAAACTCGCGTCTCAAGTCGTGGTACATCTTCATGTTTCCAGGATGTATGGTGAACCTGGAACCGTGTGCCTCAGTCAGGAGCTCTCTCAACAGCTCCTCGTCTCTGGGAACGCACAACCGTCCCCTCAGGCGCAGCACTTGGTCTGTGAAAGAGAAGTCCCCCGAGTCTCCCGACAGTACTCTGTCGCGTAAGGACTGCAAGTACGGATCGGCCATCTGTCCTGTGATGATGCGGTCTATCAGCTCTGGCCTGGTCTGTCGTGTCATCGTCACTGCCCACGTGCCCCCGTAACTCCAGGGGTCGCCAACTGCCCACCTCCTCCAAAAGGCTCCAACTCTGTAACTGTAAATTGGCCAAGTGTGCGGGCGCCTTACAGCTCAAGGCGTCAGCCACCACATTGGCCTTTCCCAGGTGGTAGGAGATGCTGCAGTCGTAGTCCTTCAAGAGCTCCAACCAACGTCTCTGTCTCATGTTGAGCTCCTTCTGATCAAACAGGTATCTGAGGCTCTTGTGATCTGTGAAAATCTCGAAGGTCTCACCGTACAAGTAGTGCCTCCAGGTCTTCAGCGCGAAGGCAACAGCTGCCAACTCTAGGTCGTGGGTAGGGTAGGTATGCTCATGGGGCTTTAGTTGCCGTGAAGCGTAAGCGACAACGTGACCCCTCTGCATGAGCACACCTCCTAACCCTTGCAAGGAGGCGTCCGTGTACACAACGAACCCGCCACTACTGTCAGGGATGGTGAGCACAGGAGCCGAGGTCAACCTCTCCTTCAGCTCCAGAAAACACACCTCACAGGCGTCTGTCCAAGCGAAGGGCACGTCCTTCCGGGTCAACTGTGTCATAGGACGCGCAATCTGTGAAAATCCTCTGATGAATCGTCTGCAGTAGTCTACCAGTCCCAGGAAACTATGAATCTCAGTGACTGAACGCGGTCTCTCCCACCTGAGTACTGCCTCGACCTTGGCTGGGTCCACCGCCAAGCCGTCTCCACAGATCACATGACCTAACAAGGTCACCTCCCTCAACCAGAACTCGCACTTGCTGTATTTGGCATACAGCCTACGTCGTCTCAGAGTGTCCAGAACCATCCGCAAGTGCTATCTGTGCTGTGTCTGATCTCTAGAATAGACGAGTACATCATCTATGAAAACCACCACGAACTGGTCAGAGTAAGGTTTAAACACCCGGTTCATTAGATCCATGAAAGCAGCGGGGGCATTGGTCAGCCCAAACGGCATGACTAAAAACTCGTAGTGTCCGTACCGGGTGCGGAAAGCTGTCTTGGAGACGTCGGTCTCCCTGATCCTCAACTGGTGGTATCCAGACCTCAAGTCGATCTTGGAAAACACCGTGGCACCCCGCAACTGGTCAAATAAGTCGTCGATCCTCGGCAGTGGATATCTGTTCTTGATGGTGACCCTATTCAGCTGTCGGTAGTCCACAAAGTCGTAAGGTCCCATCCTTCTTCTTCACAAACAGTACCGGGGCTCCCCAGGGAGACGCACTGGGCCTCACGAAACCTTTCTCCAAAAGGTCCTGCAACTAGGACTTGAGCTCTCGCAGCTCAAGCGGTGCCATCCTGTATGGCGTGGTGGAGATGGGGCTGGTCCCTGGTACTAGTGAGATCTCAAACTCAATCTCATGCTCGGGCGGTAGTCCTGGTAACTCGTCTGGAAACACGTCAGGGTACTCTCTGACCACCGGAATGCTTTGGAAGTCTGCCACAGGGCTGGACTCTGCCACCACACAAGCTAGGAAGCCCTCACACCCCTGGCTCAAAAGTCTCGCCGCCCGAAGTGCCGAAATGCACCTGAAACCTCCGTCCACTGGCTGTCCGTGAAACTCGAAAGAAGGCAACTCCGGCATGGAGAAGACAATCTTCCTCTCAAAACAGTCCACCAAGGCGTGGTAAGCGAACAGCCAATCCATCCCTAGAATCACTCCGAAGTCCTCCATCTGTAACATAATCAGGTCAGCTGGCAGGCTATGTCCCCCGACGCTGACCTCGCAATCCATGTACACCTCCTCAGCTACAAACAGCTGACCACTCGGACCTCTGATTACGAACAGATTCTCTAACAATGTATAATCCTGGTCCAAACTAACTGTGAAACTGGCTGCGACAAACGAGTACATAGCGCCAAAATCGAAAAGTGTGTAAACGAGTTCTACCGGAAACTGAAACCATACCTGCCACTACCGAGCCCGAAGCTCTGGCATCCCTGTGTGTCAGGGCGTTGATACGCCCCTCAGCTCTAGGTGCGGACGAAGCAACCACACTCTACGTCGGACGGGTAGGTGCTGGCCGGTACCCTCCTCGTGACTGCTATCCTCCTCCTCGCGCTTGGTAACCGCGGCCTCCTGCGCATCCTCCAGTGCTCTGCGCGGAAAGTATCTGCTGACCTCATGCCCTAGACGGGCAGTCCCTCCTGATGTGGCCCGGCTGGCCACACTGGTAACAGAGGGGAACCCGATTCCCGCCCTCAGTGGGTCCCTGCTGTCGGCTGGGCGGGGGTCCGGTGCTGGAGACTGGCCCCTGTCGAGGGCCCCCAAAGGCCACTGATGGCCCTGCAAAACGTGACGGCTCTCATGCGGACGCCACGTGTCTCCTTTGAGTTCTAACACGCCTAGTGTGACGGCGGAAATCTCGTTCCACCACCAACTCCCCTGTCGTACGCTCGGAAGGGGGAGGAGGGGGTGGCGATGTGGGTGGAAGCTGAAATTCTTCTCGAACCACCTCTCTAATTAGTTGGACGAGGTCTGGAGATGGTATGCTCAGGAGAAGAGGAGGGGTAGTATGTACTCCAAGCCCGACACATCTGTCCCTCGGGTCCCGACCTCGGCCGCGCCCGCGGCCCACCCTCCTAGTTTCACTACGAGGCATCTCCTACAAGGAGATGCGAAACAAAACGTTACAACGGAACGATACCGAACAGAAACGTCTAAGAGCTTATGTCAAAAGATATGTTGTGGTGGCTACTCTAGTTATAGACATGTGAATTGGTTATTTTCCAGTCAGTTGATTCACTTCTCGGGACGATCTTGCTCTGATACCATCTTGTAACGACCCGATTCCCGAGTCCCTACGAGACACGAGAACCGGACCGACTCGATTAAACCCAAGACCTGGTCATCCAACAAGAAAGTAACCAAAAGAGCAGTAAAATAAATCACATTCAACATGAATATAACTAACAGTAAGAAAATACAGCAGTAAGGAAAGAAACCACTACAGTATGTACCACCACAACAGTAGAACAATATTCATAGCATAAAATGAACTGCAGGTAAAGAAAAGTACAGCGGAAACAAGGACTACTCACTACAGTGGAACCAAAAAAAGAGGTACAAGAGAACAGTGGTAACTCTATTGGACCCTACTCGGCCCAGCATCCTCTGTAGCCGTTGACCCTGGCTGCTCAACACCTGGTCCTGAAAGGTAACGAGTGTAACACGTCAGCAAAACGCTGAGTAGAGTGGCAGCTAAACTAAAGAAACAGTAAAGTGTACAGTAGCTGTTTTAATTTTCTTTCTTCCTTTATTTGCGTCTTTCTATTGTTTCACAATTTATCTATTCCTCAGATCCTTCACTTGATTTCGAATGTTCCTCGTGGGAACGATCTTGATTGCAGTCTTTTCCGAACAGTAGAAGTAGCACGTGGTGCTCTCCTGGTCGGGAGAGTCTCCCGTGGTGATCCTACTCTCAGTCAACCACCCCAAGGTCACTGACAGACGTAACGGTGACTACGGCACGCGCGGTAAACGCACGGGTAGCTAACCCGCACTGGCACGCGGTCAGTCGTTTCCATTAACGGGTGCGTCCAAAGCACAGCACGGAACCAGTACAGGGCAGAGCTCTCTTAGTAACAGGGGTTCAACCCCTCCACAGTAACCAAACAGGAGCCTTGCCCCTCTACAGTCCGCGCACCCTCGCCTGACTACCCTGGTTTGCCCCAGTGGGCCTAACAAGTCGGTGTAAGAGGTTAGCAGAACCCCGGGGCCCGTGGGGTAGCTAGTACCTCGCTACACTAGTAGCTCTCCTCGGTACTACGTACACGAGGGCCAGCAAGTCGGTACAGAGTGGCCTGTCCTAACCCCGGGTCCCTGAGGCGGCTGGCTCCGCTCTGCACTAAACAGGGGACAGTCGCTCTCCTTGGTACTCCGTACTCAAGGGCCAGCTCACTTCCCCAATTCTATTCCATTCACTTTCCAGGAGTTCTACTCCTAATTCCCCGTAGGGTTCCAACTCTTTAACTCAGTGCATTCCGGTTTCACCTTTCCAGTTTCACATTCATACATCCCATATTCTTAATCATGTTCATTTATTCATAACAGGCAGCTGTTAATTCAATTCACAGGCAGCTATTGTTTCCTTTCCACATTTTTCAAAGACTGCAGTATTCATATATTCCACTAGTTCTTCCCATCCTAGGATTCATGCCATACCCTAGGATCTATCATACAATCTAGTTTTCCAGCCCTAGGATTCATGCAACACCCTAGGATCTATCATTCATTCTAGTTTCTCATTCCTAGGATTCATGCAATGTCCTAGATGCTATTTGTGGTTCCATAATTTAACAGATTATACCAATAAACTTAAAAGCCACTCTACCGGTTACAACAGGCGAATTGGGGGCGTGGTCGGGAATCTCGCGTGCCTCTGCAACCCCCGAGACTGCAACGGAACGGGGTCCTATCACAAGGATCAAACACAAGGAATTTCTCAAAACAGTATACAGCTACTGTAGACGGGTAGAGGATGTAATTCCGAAAAGAACGCAACTCGAAACGCGGAAAACAGAACTCGAACGGGCCCTAAACGAGTTGAAAACGACGAAACAATGCAAAATCAGACGTCTGGAACTTATTCCAGACGTCTTAAAAATGTGGATCAGGGGTTACCTTGCTCTACGTGGTCTCTCAGACGTCTAGAAGCCTGCGGGGGCGTCTGGCCTAGTTCCCAAACGTCCGATGGTCACCCCGGACGTCTGGAAGTCGTTCCCGTCGTCTGGCACTGCAGCCAGACGTCTGATTTGCGTTGGATGCGAATCTCAGAACCTGCGCGTACCCATTTCCTCTCTCTCTTAGTATGGTCAGTCGAAGAGAACGAAGAAGTGGAAATAACTCACCTTTCAGACGTCTGGACAGTCTTTCAGACGTCTTCCCAGTCGTCTGGTTGGAATCCCAGACGTCTGATTCTGGAAAATTTTCCAGAATCAGGGCGCCACTCGCCCTCCGCTCGCGACGCACGGCCGCGCTACGAGTGCTCCGCCTGCTACTCGAGTTGCAGCAGGCCTCCCGTGCCACCCCGCACACGCTGCGCCCCCCCGCCTGCCGGCCCTAGCAGCCCCGGCGAGCTCGAGCCCTCACGGCCGACTCCTCCTCCCCCGCGCAGCACCTCCTCCCGCACTCGCCGCTCACTCGCGCTCGCTCTCGCGCACCGACTGGAAGGAGAAGAGGAAGGGGGCGGAGATGACGGGAGTGAGGGTGAGGGCGTGGCCTTTTAAGGCCGCGCGAGGAGGAGAGAGAGAGCAGACAGACAGCCTGTGATCGCAGGAGAGAGGGAAAAAGAGAGAGAGAGAGAGCGTTCGCAGGTCTGCGCGCTCAGGCGCACAGACGAAACCGTTGGTGCAAAAAATAACCGATTTCCAGACGTCTGGAAGTGGTTCCAAACGTCTGGGTCACTTCCCAGACGTTTTAAAAGACGTCTGAAGCGCGTGTTCGTAACATGTAAAGTAAGGTTGCACTTTACTTTGAACTACTTTACATGGGTGCAATATTTTTTTGTACAGGTGTAAAATAAAATTACACCTTACTTTGAATTATTTTACATCGATGCAATATTATTTTGTATGGGTAAAATATTTTTTGCACAGGTGTAAAGTAAAATTGCACCAGTGCAAAATTAAGTTCCAAGTGTTTCTTCACATATGACAAGTGATTTTACACTTGAAAGATGATTTTTCACCTTAGTATTTAAGATTTAGTCTTTAATATTTAGGGTTTATATCATAATCCCTAAGGTGAAAAATCATTTCTCATATGTAAAATCAATTTTCATATGCCTAAACCTTAAATCCTAAATTCATGGGTCAAAATCACTTTGGACATGTGAAATTATCTTTGGAATAATTTTACACCGATGTAAAAATACCTTACAATAATTTATCACCAGTATAAAATTTTTTATCACTTATGTATTTTTTAAATTAAAATGGTGAGGTAATTTTTTTTAAATATGATAAAAATTATCATATAATAAATTTTATATTTTTTTATTTCTTTATATTAAATATAAATTATCTAATAATCTCAACACCATATTAAATATAAAAATAATACCCACGTCCCTTTGTACGCTACAATTAACATTTCTCAACTTCTTGGCCTTTGAAAATTATATATGCAGCAGAAGAAGTTTTCAATCTTTAAATAACCGAAATTTCCCAACACCCCATCAGTATTCAAGTACATTTGGTCCGTGGTCACACATCGAATGCCAAACTAATTGACGTGACGATCACACCCGTAAATTTTGCTGCAGACCTAGCAACAACGCCTGGTCCACTTGGAATCATTTATATTATAGAAAGATTGTTATCATCGGATGACATAGAATTGTATGGGAGCTCTTACTTTACGTAATAGAACGTTAGTAAGGCCTACACTTAAGTCTACTTAATTAGATAGATGATTCACTTGGGCATATCTTACCAGGCAGTCTAGCAATTCCTTCGAGAATCAGGAACGCAGTAATTTGTTTCTTATTTACAAACTACTTTCATGTATATGAATGCATGCCCGTTATCTTTGTCTTTTAGGAACCATTTACCATGGAAGATATATAATCCCCACAAGTAAGGGATGACCCTTGTCTACAAAGGGGCATATTCCCTAAAATTTGACACCAATTTCAGGAGTTAGCACGATCGAGATACGTA
The DNA here is from genome assembly GCA_037157565.1 of Thalassia testudinum. NCBI lineage: Eukaryota > Viridiplantae > Streptophyta > Magnoliopsida > Alismatales > Hydrocharitaceae > Thalassia > Thalassia testudinum. The sequence continues at coordinate 8,874,140 of JAZHRO010000010.1, read as the reverse complement.
AACACATGATTGATAGCGGGATATGCCCATAAATAAGGGATATCCTTATTCTAGCTAGGGATTCCCCTTTTCAACGTGTTGGCGAAACATAAACATAGCATATCCTACGTTATACATTTGGTAATTTCATCAAATTAATAGGCTATGCTGTAAACTAAGGGGGTCATCTACCCCTCAGATGAAGGGATAACCTTTTGTTTAGTAGGGGTACGTTCAAGAAAAATTTAATATCGATTTAAGAAATTAGTATAGGAAATGCAAACCCAAGATTTACCAAGAGATACTCATTCTCGACACCAATGATTAATTGTTTACCTATTGCACATATAACCTGCTCATCAATAAACGTTAATAGATGATACGTACTTCCTCTTACCAAATAGATGTAAGCAAATTAAGATTATGCCCTATTTAATATTTTTCAACCAGGGAAGTAAACTTAAGGTTAAGCCCTGGAAAGGGTCGTCATTATCAAATTGCGGCTTCTTCTTAATTTACATGGCAAAAGTACAATTGGGTTCGTCACATTTAGCAACATATCTATGAAAACTAATTGCAACCATAATGCATAGTATCCAACAATCACGATTTATTGAATGAGTAATATCTGGTTTGATTCAACCGAATGAAAAGGAACTCAAAATTGGGTACAAAGAATAGGTGAAGGTATTGAAAGCCACGATGAAATCCAGAAACGTAAATTAAATTTTGAGCGGAATCATAGACGATCACAGGCAAAACTCCAGATAAGCTACTCAAAATGAAGCGATCGATATATCAAACTGAATCAATTGGAGTGAAAAAATGCAACATATAAACTCGTTGGCCCTAAACAAGCGCATGCAGTTCTTGATCAACCACAATACTAGTTAGCTAGTTTCTTCAAAAAAAGTCAACCAGCAATAAATAAACAAAGCACTACCGAGCACAAATCTCCGTGTACCTACTTGCATGCACTCTTCCGTATGATTTGTGTCTGTGAAGATCTTCATGGAATCGGAAGAAACATATACCTAATATACCAATTTACTCTTGCAGTTCTTTCCAAACCTTCCATGGAAGACAAACTATTACACGGATCCTCCTAAAGCCAAGAGTTTTTTGGAGATAAGCACGATAGTATCGGCGGCCGCTGCTGCCTCTGGGTCTGTCGTCTTGTCGACGACGTTAGTATTAATGTTAGAAGTCCCCATTGCCATGCCACTACTGCGGGCTGAAGTAGTTTCCTCGTTGTTCTCTGATGCCATCTTGCTGGAAACGAACTTGACCTTCTTCTTGTTTCGCTTCCGGAGATTTCCCTTGTTATTATTTCCATCTAATTGATCACCAATATCTGTCGTGTGCACCCTCATGTGCCCATGCACAGCCTTCTCGGACTTGAACCCTCCTCTTCCGCATTTGGGACACGCATGGTTTCCTCCTTGTTCTACCTGCGGAGAATCTTGGGATTGATTTGCTTCAAGATTCTCTCCTTTGCATGGGATGTGCTCGACTGGAACTCTTATGCGATCCGAGCCGTTCATGCTGGATTCGATGTTCATGGAACTACCATCGCCTTTGCTGGTCATGGCCATGGTCATACCCTGCAAGATATCATTATAAAAGGAATCAAATTACGTACGTAAGACTTTTAGTTCTTTATACTTGCATGCATATTAATTTGTGAGATAATGCATGATAAGCACAAATTAACAACCCGTCGGAGAACCCCTCGATGGCACGTTCTTTGATCCAATGCCTGTGTCAATCACAATATTCCCATATATCTTTGCATAGATAGATACCAAAAAGAAGGTGTAACTTTTCGGAAAGCGGAAACCACAGAAGGAAGTACCGCAAGATCGAAAACCCTATTGGAAAGACATGGACAGAAGTCCGACGATACCTGTAGTGTCAGACACCGGCCAGCAATTTTAGGGTTCAGGTTAAAAGAAATCTGCCAGAAACAGCCTCGCAAGGCTACAGAATTTATAATAAGTAGAGGCTGTTTGTTTCACAGGATAAGGTTGCTATTTTTGTATAGAGTTAGAGAGTTTAGGAAACATAATTAATTGTTATTGTTATACTGATAAATCCTGTAGATAATTTTAAATCGACCAATTATCAATTAATTGTTATATATATGTGCGTGGTTGCATTCCTGTAAACATTCACGGGCTGGCTTTCATGCTAACAAACCAAAATGATAGTGGATTGCATAGACTACATCTTTGCTTTGTTTCTCACTTAATCTTCCAAAATGTCACATTGAGAGTGAAACGGGATAATTTTTTGTATTACGGAGTATAGTTGGATTGGATAAATAATCCACAATCTGATCTAAATGAAATTGATTATATCCAATTATTTTTCATCTATATTGTACCGGATTTGTTGGAATGGAACATTTTTAATCTTCTAAGAGATGAATTGAATAGGATTAGAACTTTAATCCAAGCTATCGTAATCCATAATATGTGGTATTATAATATGTATATATAACTAATTACTTGCATAGAAAATATTATATATATAGATGAAATATTTAACACTGACCCTAAATCTCGTTGATGGGGGAAGTCCCGGCCCGCACATCATGCATCCGTTAGGTGTGCGTGGTACACCGTTATAGAAACTTACAAACAGACTCTAAAAAGTTAACATAGACCGATCGGTACTAATGGAGAGAAATATGGCGTGGTAATTCACCTTAAAGGTTTACTTCGAGAAAGAAAAATAAATCAGGTTGCTGTAGGGACTACGTCATATCCAAGGATAGATGACCCACTCGTACATAGCATATGTAAAAAGATTTTTTTTTTTAAATTAAATTATTACAAATGATGCCAAAGTCATGGACTAGTTGAAACGTAGAAACTAAGTATTGTATAGGATTAAGTGTACCAATATAAAAGTTATTATAAGAGCATGTTTTAAAACATAGATGAGCCAATGTTGGAATGTTATATTTTTTTTCTATTTTCTTCTCTTTTCCTTTTTTTAACGAAGTTTCATGTAAGTACTTTTTTGCATAGATCAATGTTGTTAAAAAATAAAACTCTAGAATGTTATATTATATAGTAATTAATTAAGTGATTTATTACGTAAATCTTACTGAGGATATCAGATTTTAAGTGTCGAAAGTTATAACACCTTAAAAGTAATCCCTAGGAGAAACACATGAAATTGGTTGATGAAATATAAAAGATAAAGAATTGGTACTTGAAATTTTAAGCATATATATTTTGAGTGATATTTTAGGTCGTTCTCATACTTCCATTCCCAATAAGTCATCACAATTACTTTTTGTAAATTCAACTTCGTTTGAACTTAGGTTATTGCAACAAAAATGTTTGGAATTCTTTTATCTTAATAGGTGAATGATTTGAGAAGATTAGAAATTTTTAGGAGTTTTTGCTGCATCATCAATTAATCACTATATTATTAATAGATACCTATGTTTGCCCCTAAATCAAGGGGTTAACTCCATGGAATCTATCAATTAAGGTAATAGTAAATTTTGTACTCTTTCTCCCCTCTCCTTCTTCTCGTATAAGATCTTGTAATGAGCATTGGAGGAGATTTCTTGAAGTCACATCATAGATTTTTTCATTGCGTGAAGGAATATATGGATTTCTTGTAATTACAAAATTTCTATTTTCATATACTAGTTTTGCCAATCTTAGTGGGGGATTTTGTGCACAATCTACATTGGATTAAGCTAAGCTACTTGCATTAGGTAGTCTTTCATTTAGTTCTCCAGTTTACCATGTTTATTTTTGACCCTTAGGAGGAAAGAGAGATGAATAAAATTACCATCCACTATCCATTAAAAAATTAGATATTCTAGTAAATTGAGCCAATCTAGAATGGGTTTGTAATTAATGGCATAGACATGCAATTTCTAAGGATAAACCCATTATAGTCGGATAGAATTTTACTAGATCAATTAGTAGCTAAAATGCCTAATAAGATTACCAAATCTCGTTGATGAGAATTCTATAACTAATGTGAATAGAAAATATTATATACATGAAATATTTACTACTGACCCTAAATCTCGTTGATGAGGGAAGTCCCGGTTCGCACATCATGCATCCGCCATGTGTGCGTAGTACATCGTTATAGAAATCTACGAACAGGACTCTAAAAGGTTAACATGGACCTATCGGTACTAATGGAGAGAAATACGGCGCGGTATTTCACCTTAAAGGTTTACTTCGAGAAAGAAAAGTAAACCCCTAGGTATTGTGTAGGATTAAGTGCTACAATATAAAACTTTTTGTAAGAACATCTTTTGAAACATAGATGAGCCAATGTTGGACTGTTATATGTATATATATATATATTTTTCTTTTTTTCTTTCTTTTAATGGAGTCTCATGTAAATATCTTTTACAGAGATCAATAAATTTGGGATAGCGTGAGTCTTATGTTTCATGTTGGTTAAAAAAATAAAACTCTAAATTGTTATATTATATGGTAATTAATTAAGTGATTCAAGATTTAAGTGTCGAAAGTTGTAATATCCTAAAAGTAGTCCAAAGGAGAAACACATGAAATTGGTTAACGAAATATAAAAGATAAAGAATTAGTACTTACGACTTACACATGTATATTTTAGGTGATATTTTAGGTGGTTGCTATTGACGAGGTGAAATCGCATTTTAAAAGATATTACGTTGTAGTATAGATGAATTCATCGCGAAAATAAATAAGAATTTATAATTTGAAAATCAAGGTATCTGAGGTCGAATACATGGAGTAATTAGATATTTAAAAACTTAATAGCACAACTCTTAATTTAATAAAAAGTAATAACCAATTCAATCAAAATTGAGAAGTAATGTCAATATAGAAATAATGCTAAAAAATTAGACGTCTGATGAAAAATCAGACGTCTTAAAAGTGTCTGCTACAGTGTTTGATGTGTCTTTTTTCTTTCTGATTTTTGCCTTATCTTTCTCTCTTCCTTCTCTTTCTCTGCAATTATGCTTCTTCTACCTTCAGTCTTCTTTCTTCTTTTCTTCTTTGTCTATCCTTGTCTTCTTCTGCTTGGCTGCTCCTGCTCCTTTCTTTCTTCAGCTCTTGCCTTCTTTGGCTTCTTTTCCTTCCTCTTCTTTCTTCTTCTGCGGTTCCTTCTTGGCTTTGCCTTCCTTTACCTTCAGCAGCTACCTCCTTTTTCTTCTTCTCTTCCTCTTTTGCACTTGGTCTTCTCTTCAGCCGCTCCTTTTCTTCCTCTTTAGCTTTGGCTGCAGCTGCACCTCCAACTTCCTCTTCTTCTTCTCTGCGACTACAGTGCTTCTTCCTCCTTGGCCTTATCTTCTTCAGCTGCACCTCCAAGTCCTTCCTTCTTTTTCAAGCGCCTGCCCTTAGGTTGCCTTCGCTTCCTAAGCTCCTTCTTCTTCCTTTCCCTGCACAGCACAGCAAAACCTACCCCTATCCTCCCTCGCGTCACTCTCTCTGTTTCTCTCTTCGGTTTACTCTCCCAGAGCTGGGTAATCGGGTCGTGTTTCGCGTGCCCGGGTCTAGGCACACCGGCATGGGTGGTGCGCGAGAAGTGCGAGGTTAATCGGGTCAGGCAAGCCAGGTCTGCGTAACGTGGGTTGCGGAAGAGGCACGGGAGTGGGCGAGGGGACCTCACCCCGTATTCTGAGGCAACCAAGAGAAAACACAAAAATAATTTAAAGCCCTCAGCCCACCCTAAGCTTTCCGAGGTGGGACTTAAAAGTCCCACCTGCTTTGCTCGCACCCACAGGAGATGCTCTGCCTGATTGCTGTAGCTGGGATCCTCGCTCAAGGTCGCGCTCTTGCTGGATGTGTGCTCTCACTCCTTTGCACGTCACCTAGACCTGGAAGCCTGGAGCACTGCATCCTGGAGCAAGCTTGCGAGCTCCTTGCTCGTGCTCCAATGGCGGAAAGGGGGCCGGACCTAAAATCACTCAATACGGCCTTGCAGCCTTATTAAACCATATGGGCAGCTTCACCGTGTCACGGCGAAGGTGAAGCGGTGGGTGGCTGGCCGCGGGGCGACCTAGGCATGCATGCCTAGGTCACTCTGTGGTCGTGGTGATGGGTGTGGTCGAGGGGAGCTTGGGGAGGTGATGGCGGTTGATGGAAGGGAGGAATGTGCTCAGTGGGTGATGGCGGAGGTGCTGAGGTGTCTGGCGAGGCGTGTGGAGATATGGAGTGGTGAAAGTGCCTTCGCCGATGGTCGGCCAGAGATGGAGAAGGTGGTGATGATCTGCGGTGTCGAGGGGTTGAAAGTGCAAATTAAGAGAGGGGAAATGAAGAGGGGAGAGAGAGGAACTTATCTGTGGTTATTGGGACGAAGGGGAGGCAGAGGAGATGAGCGACACGTATGTGCCATCGTCGAGGAAGAAAGCCCTGATGTGGAGATGACAGCGATGAGGAAGAGGTCGAAGAGGCGTGCGCGGGTACGACGCAACGTGGAAGGACGAGACGAAGATAACTCTGCCACCAATATGGTGGCAGAGCGACGAGAGGAGGGAGGAGAGATCGCCGAAGCTTGCGGGCGGTTGACCGGAGATGAGGGAGGAGGAAATTGAGAGGGTATCTGCGGCCAAATCAAGCTTGGAAGATGCGGCCGGACCTGAGTCTTTTTTTAAAGGTACAAGCAGAGGGCCTTGTGCTTGGAAGGCGAGCTTCCAAGCACAAGACTCTCGCCGGAGGTATGGATCGGACACTATACTCATGCCTCTCCAGCGTTCGCACGAGAGGTATGGTGCGAACTAGATCTTTGGAAGCTGCTCAGACGGTAGGGGGTTCCTCAGAGGATCCCCCTACCAAATCTGAGAGCAGCTCCCTGGGGAAGTGAGGAGAAATCCTCCTTGAAACCTTGCCGGAGGTATGGATCCTCTACTGAAATGGCAGAGGGACTGAAATGCAAAAGGTGACGAGGAAGATAGGGGGGTCAGTGCAAGGATTTTCAAAATCTAGGGGTCAAAATGCAATTAGGTGGACTATTTTGCAAATTAGGTTAAGATGACCTTTCCTTAGGTCCAAATTTTGGTACAAACCTAATTTGGACCTAAGGAATCCAATGGTGAAGTTGGATTTTAGGTTTGACCACGTTTGACTGGACATTTAGTACAAAAATCTAAATTAGGTCAAATATTGAGCTAGGACCCCAATCTAGGTCAAAATAGATTCGAAAGGCCAAATTGAAATTTCTAAACCCTAGGGGATATTTTTCATGAATTTTAGATGGTTTATTTGATTTTTACCCTGACCAGAATCTTGTGAAATTAAGTAGGTTTGTTTTAGGGTTACAGAATGTCATTTAATTCTTAAATCTCACAATAACTCTTTTCTGACTGAACTATCCCACTTTTTCTCTTATTAAGTCCAATTGACCCATGTTTAGACCTTGAGAAATCCCGTTGATGTACTGCAATGGTAAAATTACAGTTTTACCCTTTAGTTCATGTTTTCTTCCCAAAACAGTAATATTTTGAATTAGGCCTTCCTTTAGGTTATGCAGGAGCTTTTGTTCATTTTCTTAGGTTAAAATGAGCTAGTTAGAGCTCATGATGAGGTTCTCATCAGTTGCCATAGTTCCATACCCAATAAGTCATCACAGTTAATTTTTCTAAATTCAACTTCGTTTGGACTCGGGTTACTGCAACAAAATTGTTTAGAATTCTTTTATCTTAATACTTCTTAAAAGTGGGTTTGTTATCTGTCCAACTCTTTACCATGCCATTACAAGAATATCTTACGAAAGATGATTTACTTAGATGGTTGAGGAAGATGACCAGGTGGAAGATTCGAGAAGATTAGAAATTTTTAGGAGTTTTTGCTGCATCATCAATTAATCACTATATTATTAATAGCTATCCATGTTTGCCAATAAATCTAGGGGTTAACCCCATGGAATCTATCAATTAAGGTAATAGTAAATTTTGTACTCTTTCTCTCCTCTCCTTCTCGTGTAAGATCTTGTTATGAGCATTGGAGGAGATTTCTTGTAGTCAGTCACATCATAGATTTTTTTGTTGCGTGAAGGAATATATGAATTGATGGATTATTGTGCCCGATTACGAAATTTCTATTTTCGTGTACTAGTTTTGCCAATCTTAGTGGGAGATTTTGTGCCTAATCTACATTGGATTAAGCTAATGTAATTACATTAGGTAGTCTTTCATTTAGTCCTCCAGTTTACCATGTTTATTTTTGACCCTTAGGAGGAAAGAGAGATGAATAAAATTACCATCCACTATCCATTAAAAAAATTGGATATTCTTGTAAATTGAACCAATTTAGAATGGGTTTGTAATTAATGGCATAGACATGGCAATTTCTGGGGATAAGCCCATTATAGTCGGATAGAATTTTGCTATGTCAATTAGTAGCTAAAATGCCTAATAAGATTAGCAATTTAGGTTCTCCAAGTCCTATTTAAGATCCCACCCATATCTTCCCCACTAACCTACCATGCAATCTTCTGGAGATTAGAGTAGATTATATATCTACAATTCAAGGGTACGAAAAAACTATTAACATGGAGGATGTTGAAAAAAGTATGTTGAACTTGTGATTTCAATGTTAACAAAATATTTGGATTTGATTAAATAAGTTTGAAATATTTCTATAAGAATTGAAGAGTTAAAATGTAATTTTCATAGTGTTGGTATAAGTTAGAAATATTCTTATAAGAATTGAAGAGGTAAAATGTAATTTTCATGGGGTTGGTAAAATACATATTTGATTAATAATGTTTCATGATTGAAATGATTATGATTTATGCAATGATAATTATAATAGTTCATGGAAGAGGTTTTATGAAGAATCTGAGTACAGTGTGATGAGAGAAAATATGCTTGCACAATTAATGAATCTAATGAAGACTTCAACTTGGAGAGTTATGTTCATCACATAGAGAACTGATGATTACAAGATGCAAGATGCAAATTCTTATTTAGTAGATAGTTAAAGTTTAATTAGATTATATCAAGTTATAAGCATCAAATTAGGTTAACTAATTAAAGTTGAATGGATCCATGTGGGATTGAACCAAGTCATTAAGAAGCAAAATATCTGACTTATTATGGATTTGGAGTGATTTATTATCAAAATGGAAAATTAGGAAATCATTAATTACTTAAATTTGGGGAACCAGTATTAAAGGGAAAATTGGGTAATCTTCAACTTATTGGATTGTGAATTTTTGTAACAATTAAAGAACATATTTATGATTAAAAATTGATTTGAGAAAATCACCATTCAAGATCTTTCTAACTTATTTGTTAAGCATCGGAGAAGACTGGTTTGGCTATGATGTTTAGCTATTGGAGAGATAGCTCTCATTCTTTTTGAGAGGTAAGTTGCACCTATCAATGGAGGAGGATTTGGAGTTTTCCGATACACAAGAACAAAGATGCAGTACAAGCTCTCTAGTGAAGCTTTGCCATTCCCTCTCTAAGCTTTCTAAGTTTTTCATTCTAATTCTAATGTTTTAGGACTATTAAATTGTAGAAAGTGATTTTAAAGAAATACTGGAAGGAGATTTGGAAGGAATCTTTAAAGGTGATTTTAGAAAAGCAATTCTCGAAGAGGAGGCTCTATAAAAGCAATTCTAAAGGAGATTTCAATTCTTTGAACAGTGAAAGATTCTAGAGGATTTTTAGCATAAATTTTGGGAAAATAAGATCTTAGGAGAATCTTTGATAAAGTAGATTCTACGAGAAGTGATTCTAGAAGGATCTGTTAATGGAAATTAATTTAAATATCTAGGAAGGGAGCCCTATCACTATCAATCGATAATTCGTTGACTAGCTTCTAATGAACAATAATCTAAACATTTGAGTTTAATATTCTCAAGAAAGCTTTCTAGAAAGTTTTATTAATTAGCGTTTAAATTTCTTGATATCATTATTTGAACTAAAGGATTTACAAAAAAATTATGAATTTCCTATCCTTGTACTTGAATTATCATATATTTGTAGTGACGTAAAGTCACTTGTGTTTATTGACAAGTGATTGAGATATCACTTGGTTGATTTTGTTTTGAGTTGAGTCATTCATGAACAAGCTTGACTAATTGATCATGAATCAATTGTTGTAAAGTTTTGGGTTACACTGGTAAGCAACCAAGTTTTATTATAGGAAATTTTACGATAAAGTGTAAAGGAGGTCATGTCGGAGTCTTAAAGTGTAAAATATTAAGTCGTGAATTGACTAAAAGGAGAAATTAATGTTAATACTAATGTCACTTGTGGTTTACATATTTGAGATTGAATATTTGTGGATACTTGTGCTTAGAAACAAATTGATAATAGAAGATACTTTGATGTTCTTATCAAGATAAGATAACTCTTTAAGAATTTCATATTCAAGTTGAAGCTTAAAAAGGAGTAACATTCACCTCCTTCTAGTGTTTTTTTGCCCCTTTTCACCCTAACAAAAATAATATGTGAAGATTTAGGATATTTGTTTAGGTGTTAAACCATATCCCACTAAAATTAGGGCTCACCCTATTTACTAAATTATGTATTCACAAAAAATTAACGATTACTACAACAATATTAACATTTCTTGATGTTCAAAAGAATATCATTACGATTATGTAAATAAATCTTGATATTCAATAGATGTCATTCTAAATGCACACATTTTAACATTAGACGTAGAAATGTCTATTTTATTTATGAAGTGACTTAACCTATAATTTACAAAATTGATATTTAAGTGTCGACTTCTTTATAGAAAATTTGGTTTCCATATATCAGTACAACTCAACACTTAGAATTATCGACTTTGCCTCTAAAGTAGACCTATAGAAGTCGACGATGACCCCTAGGAAAACAAATGGGAGAATTACTAAAAAATCCTATTTAAAGTTTGATTTCATCAAAAAAAATCTTATAAAAATAAAAACATCTCCTCTAATCTTCTTTTTAAGTTGTAATTAATTTTTAGCTCTCCAAACTACCCACATTTATTTTTGATAATTTATTAGGTAATGAATTGAAATAGCTGGTGGGTACGATGTTAACGATGACCATCAAGGGTGTATCCAAAATAAAAAAAATAGATATTTACTTTAGGGATCTAACAATTAATCCAAACTTAAGAAAAGAGGACTTCCATTTTGATAGGACCTTTGAACGTGTTAAAACTAAAAAAACATGACCTCCCAATAATTTACGGCAAAACCGCAGGCGTGGCGCTCGTGCGTGCCCCAACAAGTCCTCCTCCTCGCACGTGTACCCAAAACCTCCTCCGATCTAACGCCGCCACTTCCGATCAAATCCTCCGGAGTTCGCATCCTCCTCCAGTCACTCATCGCTGCTGCCTCAGATCGCCCCTTTTATAAACCCCTACGATCGCCTCCTTCTCCCACTTCCCCGATCGCCTCCCTCTCACCACCGCCTCTTCCCGGTCGCTGCCGTATTCTCCGATCACCACTGCCGAATCCTCCACCGGTCGCTTCTTCTCCCATCTGTTAGCTGGATGAATCGGCAGCCCCGTGCGAGGTTTGCATATGGTTTCCTTTGGAAGCATAGCTTCGGTCCTTTAGTCGCGTCGGAGTTGTTCCATCTCCGATCTATGCTTTGCCAACTGTGTTGTTTTTGGAAACCCTAACCATCCGTTTGAGGCAATATCAGGGAGGTAAGGACAAATAACAGATCCGCCGCACTGTCTGTAAAAATTTACATCCTTTGTTTATACCCGAGTTTGATCTTTGAATGAGATATGATCGGGAAGCGTCATTAACTTACGTTGTGCCCGTCGATGCCTTAAACATATATTAATTTCGTGGTCGAGTTTGAACAACTGGGAAGTGAGAATGATGGGCAACTGTCTCTCCCGATCACCTTTCCTCACTTCTGGTAGAAAGGGGAATTTCTCGACGATTTCTTGGTGTTTTGATCAAGTTGAGCCTTCAAGTTTTTTTCTGTGCTAGACAGAGCACTCTCCTTTCAGGAGGCGAGAGTTAACGATATTGCATCTCTGAGATAATAAATATCTGCGGTGGTGGAAAAAGAGGAACCTTTGTTTGCTCACATTGGCTGAGATAAATTCCAAGTGGTATTTCAATCATGTTCTAATCGAGTGATCGAGTATGATTACACAGGCTTGGCTAGGTGGTGAGCAGAAGAACAGGCCAAGAAGGGTCTAGAAATACTACAGCTGTTAACATGTATGGCCCAAGCTTATAGAAGAAGTAAACAAGGTAAGTGATGCTTTTCAGAGGGTTTTTTCTTTGTTCCTCATGGATGTATGTAAAGGTGCGCAAATGTTTTCTTTCCCATTACTGAGAGGCACAACACATTGTCGGCAATATAGCGAATTGCACTGATGCCCAAATCTGGTTATATGGTGGCTCCTGGTAACCCTGTTCTTTTTAATTTCATCAATGAGTGTTAGATGACCTCTGCAGCCAAAAAGGTATAATTTTTTGGATGACCACTATTCTCTAGTGTCCATCCCCTTCTTTTCATCAGTTGGAAGGGCTTCGAACTCAGGCCCGGCTGGTTGCACCATGCTCGCTTGCTGGGCTCTCCCTGCCTCTGGAATCAGACAATTTTGCAACCAAAAGTTTGGTCCTTAGTTACAGACAATTATAAAATATCATTAAGCATTATTTATCATTATATTTGCAATTTATACCACTACAGACATTCAAATTTGCATGTATCTGCTTTGTAAAAGTATGGACCATTAGATCCTTGACATGCTTATGAATTCTTCCTTTGTTCTTTTTAATCCTTTGTATTTGCAACGTTGGATCTCACAGCTAAATTAATCGACAAACAGAGATACGTGCTAGCTTCTAGTCATGATTTTCTCTGGGACTGTATGTGGACACCGAAGATTTAAGTCTGGCAAAAGTACTTTCATAGTGGAATAGATGCAAATTCGAAAAACCAACCCAATCATACCTGAAAAGAGATTGTATAAACTGTATAACTATTGCTATTTTCTGGTTAAGTGGTCACATTTGCTTGGAGGTACATATATGGATTCTATAAACTATACAACTATATGTCTTCTTTCAGTCTCACATTTTTAAACACAAATTACTGTATTTAATACCTTTTCAAAAAAAAACTACTGCATTTAATTAGAACAGAATCTACTTTCCAAAGGTTGCTTTGACTGCCTTCCACATATTGATATTGAAAAATTCTTAAAGTCACAAAGGAGCAAGTGTGGTAATATTCATACTATTTCTGTATTTTTACAGCCTTTCACTTAGTGCGCACAGCACATTGTATAATATGGAATTCAATTATATTCACTTGAAATTGGATATACATAAACAGGTTCATCTGTTATCATGTTACACAGGATCTTGTAAATTTTCCAGCTTGTTGTGTTTAGATTCCCAAGTATTAGATATATTTGAGATGAGTTATGTGATGACATATATTGATGACATATCATGCATCTAGTTAGAGATATTGGCAATAAATTTGTAATGTTGCCTATATTCAACTAGTGTATTGTATTCAAGTTTTGCAGATATGGTAAGCACCGTTACATAGCTTATTTGCACCATTCACCTTGATAGGCATGAAATTGATCCTGGAATGTAGTCATATCAAAGAATTCAGAGGTATATTTTACCTTGTTGACTTGTAAAATTTGGTGTCCTGTTACAGTGCAGTAATAATTATATTATTCTCTGAAAAAAAGTAAGAGGATTATATTCTAAAAATCAGGTGGTTTACAGTTATATGTTTAGCAGCTGACTGTATTCTATTGTCCATCTCCCTAAATTCTGGATCAGATCTGCTCTCTGGTTATAGGCCTAATTGTGTTTCTTTCTTTGTTACGATTTCAGGAAATATCATAAAGTGCAAACATAAAGGTTTGCACTTGGCTTTTTGCATTGCTGCATGGTTGACTCTCTAGTCTGTGAAGCTTAGCCTTGCTTTTCCTACCGTGGTAGATTCATTGATACATAAAGCAGTTGCTGCTGAAATGCTATTTCTTCTAGATCCAAACAGAATGCTTGAAGCTATTAAGTTGATGCACAGCAAAGGTGAATTGAGGAAGCAGTCAGTCACTTATTTGGCAACAAAAATTAGGAAGTTATGAGATTTAATTGAGTCATGACTTGATGTGTGGTTTAGCAGATAATTAAGGGTATATTTGACTTTCTTTTTGCACTGATATGAAATTGGTTTTGTCCAGTTCTTTTATGTAGCGTTCATCAAGAAAAAAGTGTGTTCTATGTTGCTTTCTTGTCCTTGCATGTTCAGTTTTGCAAAATGTCGTTGTACATCTTTAGTTTCAGCTAAAATGCATTAAAGCTTTACTTCCAAGAAAACCTTCATACCTCCCAACAGTCAAAAGAAGATTGGCAATCAATTGGTTCAGATGATTCTTTCTCCCTAATTAATTTCAGATCTACCATATTATGGTTGAGACAATTTGGTGTGATAACAGGGTTAGTTTCAAGTAAATCTTGTAGAATTCAAGATTACACAGATCTTTCTTCCTTCCAAAGGCCTTATTTTGTGATATTTCTAGGCATCTAAATAAACTATCCTTGCAATGCAAGTTTTGATACCACCAAAAGCAATGTACATAGATTAAGCAGTTGGCATTCAACCTAAAAGATATTGTCCAAATCTTTCTTCCCTTTTTTCAAAACAAATCCCTTTTTAGAAGGGAAAAAGTCTATATGCTCATGTCCCATGCATACATGTATGCATATATGTATATAAGTTGTTGCTTGTTTGTATGGTTTGGATAATTTGTAGATGTACTCTATGGTGGGTGCCATGACATATGGGGGTGGATTGGTAGTTTTCAGCCTCACCAGGCACCTTTTCATCAATTCTGATGTCAAGTATGTCATTCTTTAATTTCTTTGGTATAAGATATATCTACTGATCAAATCAACTTGGTGCATTGCTAGTTTCTTATTTCTTTAATCATGATTAACTAAATGTTGTTAACAAGAAATTTGCAATACTGTTACTTTAAATTAGGTTGAGTTGCTCTCAAAGATAGTTGACTTCACAATTTAAGTATTTATTACTTAGTATTGGTTTTAGGCAAAACAAAATACTGATTTTGGTTTGATCATATCTGGGGCTTTGTTACAAGTTAATTGCCAACGAGCCCATTCGAATTGGAATCAAAATCGATTGTAGGTGTGCAAGGTAAATTGAGCAACCGTCATTCTCAATATTGTCATTTTTGTCATTTTTCTTTTTTTACATGGCCCATTTTTATTTTATTTTCGAAATTAAAAGCAATATTTCTTGATGTGACCTTTCTTTTTGTAGTGGTGGCATTCCATATTTTTATACTTAGACTTGGAATTGCTTCTGCTTTTATCTCTACTCCTATTATACTTGAACTTGCTCCTCGCCTTATTCTTCGAAACAAGAACCTTTGGTAGTGAAGAGCAACATTAGGATTTTCTCATCGCTTCATTGAGAATGCTAGACTTGACAATCTCGGAAGAAATATTACCATTAGGGGTAGAATTAGTAAGTGAGACTTTAAATGTCTCCCATGTATCTAGTAAAGTAGTAAGTAATAATAGTTCAAAAATTTCATCCTTAAATGTAATCATATACTAGATGATTGACTAATGATTTTTTAAAAATCATTTAAAAAATTAGCCATCGAACTAACTTTCTTGAATCTCAAGTGCATCAATCTCTTGAGTCTAGTGCTCAAATTCCTATTCGTTGTTACTTTTATTTTCGGGTTTTTGTGTGACAACAACAAAGAGATGCATAGCCTTCACAAATAAGAGATTCTTCATATTATTTTTCCATAAATTATAAGTAATTTTATTTAGACTAATCATTTGAGTCATACCTAAATTCATCTTTATCAACCATGACCCTCTGAGACTAGTTGGTGGGATTAAATAAAAATCAAACTGCTCACCAGCCTTGTAATATGTCACAAAATATATGAGCAAGTAATTCATAACGAGCACAATCATAAGATGTACAGTATTTTTAACGTAAAAAAACTTCTAAAAATGTGATGGTAAAAAATCATGGGGTAACACATCCCAAACCAATTTAGTATAATTGATAGAAATATTTTTCTTTAACAGGAGGGTTTACATAGAGTCAACTCTTTTTCAAGAACAAATTTTAACAAGAATAATTACAAAATTATAAGAGAGAGCGGAAGAATATCACTGACTCATTTCAATCTTATGATTTTGAGATATCTTGAACAAATGATAGAAATGAAAGAAACTAACCTGCAGTTGTCTTCACTTTCTCTTTCCTCTAACTATATATATATAAGAGAATTGGGGAAAAACAGGAACCTAATTTATGTTGAAAGAGAAAAATAAGGAGTGATGGTCCTCGCTTTTTTTTTAGGCAATAAGAGTGAATAATAAAAGATCAAGATTGATGACCTTTTCTTTTTCTTCAATAAACCTACGTTTGAATAAAGGTAACATATTATATTGTTATATTATATAGAAATTTATGGAGGAATATTGTAAAAATAAGCTGCAATAATTTTTTTGTTATCACTTGGATCCTTGAAGATCGAAACATATGCGTTCTCACGAGGAGGAAACCCATCCAACAGAACAGCTACGGAAGATATATGTGAATTGAGTACTGTTAACTAGGCTTTCCTTTTTTACTGTTAACGTTTTATTTTTTATGCTTTCTATGCAAATTGTTACCCTGTCGTTTTTTCTGCAGAGATGCAGGAGTCATGTGGGATCACAAGCCTGGACGTTCAAGAGGAAATGGTTTTCTCTTTCCGAAACCAGTAGGAAAGCAACATTAATTTTTTTATTATTTTCTTTAACTATTAGTCTTGGTGTCTCTCATTATCATCATTGTCTCTTTTTCATTAAATTCTTGCAGATGCACAAAGTGCAGTTAATGACTTAACTGGTAAAGAGCCATCTTTTTTTGAAACTTAAATATGATCCGTAGTTGTACAGCTAAATGTCCGAGAGTATAACAAGCGTAATGAGGATGATTATTTCAATGCTGTAGTAAAGTAGCATCAATTAAGCTCTATCAAGGAACTTTGGATGCTCAATCATGATATTGAATTCCACAATGACTTGCATTAGTTTCAGAACTTACGAGAAATGAACAATAATAAAGAGAGCACATCTATTTTGTTTTCTGACAGCTCTTCCAAATTGTCTCAAGCAAAGTCTTGGGCAACAATGGAATCCCTTTTCCAGTTCGCCAATTGGGTGAATCCAGCACCCAATTAACACAACTTGTGAGTCTTATTTAGTAGCTTCGGCTTTTCAGTTACCTAGGTTTTACGGTTAATTCTATGTACTTTACATAGGTTTTCTTTCATTAGTATTTCTTGTACTAGAGTTTCCTTTAGTTCCATCTTTCCGTTAAAAGTTTCTCAACAAAATTATAAAGAAGTCTTTTTCAAATTTTTTTTTTTTTTTTTTTAAACTCTCTGATAGAGAAGCATTATGTACCAAGCTTCAGGGGATAGATGACTGGCTCTACAATGAGGGTGAAGATGAGAAGGGGTGTTTAAGTCAAGAAGTTCGAAGAGATGAAAATGGTAGCTTTCTCAATGTATTTTATGGGATGATGATTCATGCATAGGCTATTGGGTAATATTTGTTCTTAATTGCATTTTAGGTGATTCTATTGAAACATACTATAAAGAGTACATTGAGAGGGACTCTTTAATTGAACAACTATATTTTTCTATCAATGGCAACAAGGAATGTTTGTATTAATTTGTTTACAAAGTCTCCCTATTAAGTATGTTTATGATGCTTGGATGTGCTGCATGCGCATAGAGGAATGTGGGGAGGCAGAAGTGTAGTTGAAGGGAAACTAGAGCAGCAAAATGCTCGGGAGATGACCAACTTGTCCTTTCATCTGACATAAAGAATAAAAAGGAAGAGATTTTGGATAGGAAAATATGTAACATTAAAAGCTCCGTGTAAACAAAAATTTTCAGAGTTATTTGAACTATTGAAGATCAACGCTACAAAACAACGTCCACAGATAATACAAAGAAAAAAATGTAGATGAGGTAGTGCTGTATTCATTCAAGTAAGAGGTTTGTAAGATTCTGTTTGTTACCATGTCTTTCATTGTTAGAAAAGTCTAGCTTTTGGAACCCCTCTATAAAGACTTGGGTCCTACCAATCAACTAAATCCGATAAAACTTAAGTTCTTGAGTACGAATTCATCTAAGTTGTCGAATGCGAATTCATCAAATCATAGGATCATGGTCACCGAAGACATACCATCAATAACTAAATAAGCAATTCATAAAGTAATCATTAAATGCTAATCAAAATAAGTTAACAAGTGTACAAGCTCAGGAAAGTAATTTAATGGCCTAGGATTACATCTACTAGAAATTTAGAAAGAGAACTAGGCAACTACAAAAAAAACTATTGCCCACATGGATCATCTCTTGGTGTTGAGTTAGCTCATGCACTAGTAGTGTCAAATGCAATCATTGAACTTGGTTGTTCGGTTACCCCTGAGTATGGAGTCTAGGGAAAATGTGCCAAATAAGACATAACATGAATTGGATCCCATCAATGAATTACATGTGAAGGAGAGATTATACTAGTCTACCTAGTGTCTAAAGGAAGTGGCGCATAATGGCAATATAGGGAATTATTTAAAAATTTTCTAAAACATGAAAATATGATTCAAAAATTGAACAAATTGCATTAAAACAATGAAAATGATTTTCATTAGTCACACGAACTAGGGGTATTATCTATATGTTTTGGCTATTACAAGAAATATGATAGTGTGTGATAATGATTCCATGCATCTACTCGAGGTCCCCATCATGAGATACAAGTCCTTCGAGCTTGTTGATGAACGAGACACAAGAATCGCACGAGGAGCACCTTCACGTAGCCATGCTTTTTCTTCAAGAAGCAAGGCTGGAGAGGGAGAGGGGGGCATCCCCTCTTATTCTCTCTAAGGGGGGACGTGCACACAAAGGGAGAGGGGCTCTCTATTGGCTTCTCAATTAGTCTCTAATTGGTGGAACTCCTTTTTATAGAAATTGAAAGCTCTAGGGTTAGCGAAATCATTTTTCTCTAAAATCCCCACAATACCCTTCTCCATCGCTATTACTATTTAGAGAGAATTGCAACACTTCAATAATTACCAAAGTACCTTTGGTTCTTTCCTAAGCGCATATTAATTATATATTTCAACTCTTTAAAACATATAATTAATTCCCTCTTATTTTTTACGTTCTTAGTTTTTGTATTGTAATGTAGAGAGATCTTGTAGATAATTCGAAGTCCATCTAAGAATAGGATCATCTTGAATTAGGGGATTAGATCAAATATTGATTTAATTTGATTTTAATAATCATTTTTCACATCCTCAATTGATACATTATTTTGAACATTATTTCATAATTATTTAATTATGAATAATCTCTAATTTATCAGTTGACCTTATTTTTAATTAAAATCACTAGTTGTTCATAATTTAGTCCTAGTAAAGCATGATAACTACTAGATTATTAAAGTGATAGCCAATCACTTGAGATATTATAAGTAGTTCAAAGTTTAGGATCTCATTCTATTGCTATCCCTTCAAGAATATATTATCATTATGCTTTCGATGGGAGGGATATTGGAAAATTTCTCTAAGTTCATTTAGTTCCTTCATTCCTATTTCGATTTACCTATCAAAATAACCATTGATGGAATTGGATCTCAAAAGCTATAACAATAGAGCTCAAACTCCACTTTAATTATATTAGAGTTGTGTGAATCCTATCTTGAAAAGACATCTATATATTGTATTAGATTATACAGACCAGCTTCGTGATTATTAGTCTTACACTTTGCGAAACCTTAGTCATTAGGTTGCCAAATCTGCACAGTCCAGATATCGACATAGATTCTTGTCTCAGGTAGAAGGACACTTGCTTCATGCTTCTTTCTCTAAGGATAGTGATCAAAAGTGGACTTCCATGATCTCAGTTCCCCGGATCAACTCCTTAATCATACTTAGGTAATAATTATGGAATCTCCATTCCCTATGGAACGTCTTCCATCATGCATCTGTTGGTGCTAGAGCACCACGATCATTTGTTTTGATGATAACAAAACACGTGTTATTTAACATTTGCAATTTGAGTCCTAGATTTCAGGTCAATTGCAAATGTCGACGTGTTTAGACGGAGTTCGAGCTCGCATCCAGGACGGATTGGAGGAGCTTGACGGAAAACAGAGGAGGTTAGCGTGGAGCGAAAGATTGAAGATGGAAGGAAATGAAGAATAGGATAGATTTCCTTCTTTTGTACTTGTTGTATTTTTCGTTTCTTTTGTTGCTCTTTATTTCCTTAGATATTTCATGTTAAAGAGCCTCAAAGAACCCTAACAGTAGTTCTAGGAACACCGGCACAACCCTAGGATACTTAGGTTTTCTGTAGAATACTTAGAAAACCAATATAGGGTTCAAACAGCACTTCTAGACGTCTAATTTCCAAATCAGACGTCTGATAAAGTATTTTAAGACGTCTGACTGTTGTTTCAGACGTCTGATAACTGTTAGGCTGGATGTAGTTAGTTCTGTCTGATGAAATCAGACGTCCAGACCTTAGTCCAGACGTCTGATGACTTTGCCAGACGTCCAATTAGTGGACCGTTGGCTGGCTTACCAAACACTCAAGAATATGACCGTTAGAGCCTTATCAGACGTCCTTAGGCCTTTCCAGACGTCTGATAATTGACCGTTTTGCCTCGGCTGACCCAAAATCTCTTCTCAGAGATTTTCTAGCCGTTGCAACGTTTGGAAATCAATTCCCACAGTAAAAGGAGGTTTCCAGACGTCCAGACATAGTGCCAGACGTCCTGTATGTCGTCTGATGGACTTGCGTAAAAACCCTGTTTAGATCTGATCGAAGTCAGGGAGAGACCCGCCCAAAATCAGACGTCTGACCTTTTAATCAGACGTCTTAAAGTGAACTTCCAGACGTCTGATGCTAGAATTAGACGTCTGATAAGCCTGTCAGAACAATGATTGTTCCTGATTTCGGGCTGATTCACTTGGGCTTTGTACCCAACGGCTATGGAAGCTTTTCTAAGCCTTCCAAAGCCTTCCTAAGGCCTCTATAAATAGAGGGGAGCCTTTACACACAAGATATACACCAAGAGAAACACAAGACACACACTTGGATACACTTAAGCAACATAGTTCCACTCTCTTGTGTCCTAGATAGCTCTTGCTCTCCAAGCTCAAGCTCCATTCTCTTGAGAGCATCAAGCTTCGCGCACCCGCTCTCCCGCCGTTGTCTACGAGAGCGACATTGCGCCGTTGCGTGGCTCACGCACCCGCGTCATCCTCGACGCACTCCTTGCAAAGGGGAGTTTCCTAATTCCTATAGAAGCTAGGTTTATAATTACTTTGTTGGCTCTATAGGACCTGTTGTTTTATTTTATCTTTGTCTTTTGGTTGGGTATTCGCTTTGCGAATTCCCGTCTCCTTCGTGGGACAAAATCCTTCTCGTGGAGAGAAGGGGTTGAGGAACGCTACCCTCGTACTTGTAGCGTGGTTGTACTGAGGTTGAATCACCCTCGTTTTAAAGTGATTCGGTTAGTGGATTTGATCAACTAGGTTGATCGGAAAATCCTAACTTGAGAGGGTTAGGTGCTGGTTTTCACCCGGTTTGGGTTTCCACCTAAAAAAATACTGTCTTTGTGTGATTGACTATTTGTGAGATTGTTTATTTTTCAATTACGCATTTTTTACGTCACACTGATCTCACCCCCTCCAAGTAAGGGAAATTACAATCGGTATCAGAGCAGGTCTTGCTGTTTCGGCGTAACAACCAGGCAAGAAGATCATGGAGGGAAGCTGTTCCACAAGTAGGATTTCCGAGGGGCAGTCCACAACCCGTCCGCCGTTCTTCGACGGGAGCAACTACCCCTACTGGAAGTTGCGGATGAAGACCTGGCTTCAAGCCACCGACTTCACGATCTGGGCCAGATGCGAGACACCATTTGAGATCCCAGAAAAACCCGCGGGAGGCTACTCGCAGGTGCAGATTCTAGAGCTCTCACTCAACGCAAAGGCCATGAATGCCTTGTATTGCGCATTGAGTCCAAAAGAATTCGAACGAATCCAAGAGTGCACCACCGCCCACGAGATATGGAGGAGGTTGGAAGGCACTCATGAGGAGACGAGCTCGGAAGAAGATCTCGGGGAGAAGGAAACCGCGTGCCTTGGTTTCATGGCAATCGGAGAAAGTGAAAGCGAAAGCGACTCAGACAACGAGGTAAATCTCGATCTACAAGAAGCTTTTAATGAACTTTTTGAAGTTAGTAAATCACTAAAAAGAGAAAATAATAGCATTAAAAAGAACCTTAGCTTTCTTAAAAATGAAAATGATAGGTTAGAAAAACAACTTAAGGACATAGAAGCTAGTCCTAAGGATGATAACCTATTATTAGAAAATCATAACCTCATCAATGAAAATAATAAGTTGATTGAGGAAAATGATAGTCTAAAGTTAGAAATCTATGATTTAAAGACTAAGATGCAAACTATAGAAAAAGAAATTGCATGTCTTAGGGAAAATTCTAACAAATTAATCAACAAAGTTGATAATTTTTATAGCCCTAAGGTTGAGAAAGGATCTCCATCAAGGAGACCTTCTAACAAATCCGGATCCAAGCCCACTTGGATACCGAAAAAAGAATTAGAATCTTGTTTTGTAGGGTTCAGGGATAATTACAACATAAGGGACTGGACCTACAAGCTCAAGGCTGGTCAACTCAAGTTAGGGGAACCAAGGAGTAGACCAAGGAGGAGAACAAGAAGACCGACGAGACGGCGAACAAACGACGGACCCGCCGCACGTCGACCACCAGATTGGAGACCGGCGCCAATGCCCGGGCCTCCAAGCTACGGATGGGAGCCCCATCCGATGTGGCATCCACCACCACCATTCGGGCCATTTTATTGGCCATGGTAGGTGAGGTAAAATTCTTAACCCTATCTTTTTATAAGCTTTTAGATAGGGGGAGTTAAAAAAATGATGAGCTAATTGTCAATTTTTAAGGGGGAGATGTAAGGTAGCTAAATTTCCTTTAGTAAGGGGGAGAAAAATAATAGCTATCTCATTGTTACAAAAAGGGGGAGGACATTACCTTTGTCAAAATAAATTCATAGAAGAGCATGTTTTAAGAAATTTAAAATCAATCAAACCTTTTTGATAATGTCAAAAAGGGGGAGGATTTTTTGTATTATTATTTACGGTTTTGTCGTCATCAAAAAGGGGGAGATTGTTGGTGCTAGAGCACCACGATCATTTGTTTTGATGATAACAAAACACGTGTTATTTAACATTTGCAATTTGAGTCATAGATTTCAGGTCAATTGCAAATGTCGACGTGTTTAGACGGAGTTCGAGCTCGCATCCAGGACGGATTGGAGGAGCTTGACGGAAAACAGAGGAGGTTAGCGTGGAGCGAAAGATTGAAGATGGAAGGAAATGAAGAATAGGATAGATTTCCTTCTTTTGTACTTGTTGTATTTTTCGTTTCTTTTGTTGCTCTTTATTTCCTTAGATATTTCATGTTAAAGAGCCTCAAAGAACCCTAACAGTAGTTCTAGGAACACCGGCACAACCCTAGGATACTTAAGTTTTCTGTAGAATACTTAGAAAACCAATATAGGGTTCAAACAGCACTTCCAGACGTCTAATTCCCAAATCAGACGTCTGATAAAGTATTTTATGACGTCTGACTGTTGTTTCAGACGTCTGATAACTGTTAGGCTGGATGTAGCTAGTTCTGTCTGATGAAATCAGACGTCCAGACCTTAGTCCAGACATCTGATGACTTTGCCAGACGTCCAATTAGTGGACCGTTGGCTGGCTTACCAAACACTCAAGAATATGACCGTTAGAGCCTTATCAGACGTCCTTAGGCCTTTCCAGACGTCTGATAATTGACCGTTTTGCCTCGGCTGACCCAAAATCTCTTCTCAGAGATTTTCTAGCCGTTGCAACGTTTGGAAATCAATTCCCACAGTAAAAGTAGGTTTCCAGACGTCCAGACATAGTGCCAGACGTCCTGTATGTCGTCTGATGGACTTGCGTAAAAATCCTGTTTAGATCTGATCGAAGTCAGGGAGAGACCCGCCCAAAATCAGACGTCTGACCTTTTAATCATACGTCTTAAAGTGAACTTCCAGACGTCTGATGCTAGAATTAGACGTCTGATAAGCCTGTCAGAACAATGATTGTTCCTGATTTCGGGCTGATTCACTTGGGCTTTGTACCCAACGGCTATGGAAGCTTTTCTAAGCCTTCCAAAGCCTTCCTAAGGCCTCTATAAATAGAGGGGAGCCTTTACACACAAGATATACACCAAGAGAAACACAAGACACACACTTGGATACACTTAAGCAACATAGTTCCACTCTCTTGTGTCATAGATAGCTCTTGCTCTCCAAGCTCAAGCTCCATTCTCTTGAGAGCATCAAGCTTCGCGCACCCGCTCTCCCGCCGTTGTCTACGAGAGCGACATTGTGCCGTTGCGTGGCTTACGCACCCGCGTCATCCTCGACGCACTCCTTGCAAAGGGGAGTTTCCTAATTCCTATAGAAGCTAGGTTTATAATTACTTTGTTGGCTCTATAGGACCTGTTGTTTTATTTTATCTTTGTCTTTTGGTTGGGTATTCGCATTGCGAATTCCCGTCTCCTTCGTGGGACAAAATCCTTCTCGTGGAGAGAAGGGGTTGAGGAACGCTACCCTCGTACTTGTAGCGTGGTTGTACTGAGGTTGAATCACCCTCGTTTTAAGGTGATTCGGTTAGTGGATTTGATCAACTAGGTTGATCGGAAAATCCTAACTCGAGAGGGTTAGGTGCTGGTTTTCACCCGGTTTGGGTTTCCACCTAAAAAAATACTTTATGTCTTTGTGTGATTGACTATTTGTGAGATTGTTTATTTTTCAATTACGCATTTTTTACGTCACACTGATCTCACCCCCTCCAAGTAAGGGAAATTACATTTGGTATCAGAGCAGGTCTTGCTGTTTCGGCGTAACAACCAGGCAAGAAGATCATGGAGGGAAGCTGTTCCACAAGTAGGATTTCCGAGGGGCAGTCCACAACCCGTCCGCCGTTCTTCGACGGGAGCAACTACCCCTACTGGAAGTTGCGGATGAAGACCTGGCTTCAAGCCACCGACTTCACGATCTGGGCCAGATGCGAGACGCCATTTGAGATCCCAGAAAAACCCGCGGGAGGCTACTCGCAGGTGCAGATTCTAGAGCTCTCACTCAACGCAAAGGCCATGAATGCCTTGTATTGCGCATTGAGTCCAAAAGAATTCGAACGAATCCAAGAGTGCACCACCGCCCACGAGATATGGAGGAGGTTGGAAGGCACTCATGAGGAGACGAGCTCGGAAGAAGATCTCGGGGAGAAGGAAACCGCGTGCCTTGGTTTCATGGCAATCGGAGAAAGTGAAAGCGAAAGCGACTCAGACAACGAGGTAAATCTCGATCTACAAGAAGCTTTTAATGAACTTTTTGAAGTTAGTAAATCACTAAAAAGAGAAAATAATAGCATTAAAAAGAACCTTAGCTTTCTTAAAAATGAAAATGATAGGTTAGAAAAACAACTTAAGGACATAGAAGCTAGTCCTAAGGATGATAACCTATTATTAGAAAATCATAACCTCATCAATGAAAATAATAAGTTGATTGAGGAAAATGATAGTCTAAAGTTAGAAATCTATGATTTAAAGACTAAGATGCAAACTATAGAAAAAGAAATTGCATGTCTTAGGGAAAATTCTAACAAATTAATCAACAAAGTTGATAATTTTTATAGCCCTAAGGTTGAGAAAGGATCTCCATCAAGGAGACCTTCTAACAAATCCGGATCCAAGCCCACTTGGATACCGAAAAAAGAATTAGAATCTTGTTTTGTAGGGTTCAGGGATAATTACAACATAAGGGACTGGACCTACAAGCTCAAGGCTGGTCAACTCAAGTTAGGGGAACCAAGGAGTAGACCAAGGAGGAGAACAAGAAGACCGACGAGACGGCGAACAAACGACGGACCCGCCGCACGTCGACCACCAGATTGGAGACCGGCGCCAATGCCCGGGCCTCCAAGCTACGGATGGGAGCCCCATCCGATGTGGCATCCACCACCACCATTCGGGCCATTTTATTGGCCATGGTAGGTGAGGTAAAATTCTTAACCCTATCTTTTTATAAGCTTTTAGATAGGGGGAGTTAAAAAAATGATGAGCTAATTGTCAATTTTTAAGGGGGAGATGTAAGGTTGCTAAATTTCCTTTAGTAAGGGGGAGAAAAATAATAGCTATCTCATTGTTACAAAAAGGGGGAGGACATTACCTTTGTCAAAATAAATTCATAGAAGAGCATGTTTTAAGAAATTTAAAATCAATCAAACCTTTTTGATAATGTCAAAAAGGGGGAGGATTTTTTGTATTATTATTTACGGTTTTGTCGTCATCAAAAAGGGGGAGATTGTTGGTGCTAGAGCACCACGATCATTTGTTTTGATGATAACAAAACACGTGTTATTTAACATTTGCAATTTGAGTCATAGATTTCAGGTCAATTGCAAATGTCGACGTGTTTAGACGGAGTTCGAGCTCGCATCCAGGACGGATTGGAGGAGCTTGACGGAAAACAGAGGAGGTTAGCGTGGAGCGAAAGATTGAAGATGGAAGGAAATGAAGAATAGGATAGATTTCCTTCTTTTGTACTTGTTGTATTTTTCGTTTCTTTTGTTGCTCTTTATTTCCTTAGATATTTCATGTTAAAGAGCCTCAAAGAACCCTAACAGTAGTTCTAGGAACACCGGCACAACCCTAGGATACTTAAGTTTTCTGTAGAATACTTAGAAAACCAATATAGGGTTCAAACAGCACTTCCAGACGTCTAATTCCCAAATCAGACGTCTGATAAAGTATTTTATGACGTCTGACTGTTGTTTCAGACGTCTGATAACTGTTAGGCTGGATGTAGCTAGTTCTGTCTGATGAAATCAGACGTCCAGACCTTAGTCCAGACATCTGATGACTTTGCCAGACGTCCAATTAGTGGACCGTTGGCTGGCTTACCAAACACTCAAGAATATGACCGTTAGAGCCTTATCAGACGTCCTTAGGCCTTTCCAGACGTCTGATAATTGACCGTTTTGCCTCGGCTGACCCAAAATCTCTTCTCAGAGATTTTCTAGCCGTTGCAACGTTTGGAAATCAATTCCCACAGTAAAAGTAGGTTTCCAGACGTCCAGACATAGTGCCAGACGTCCTGTATGTCGTCTGATGGACTTGCGTAAAAATCCTGTTTAGATCTGATCGAAGTCAGGGAGAGACCCGCCCAAAATCAGACGTCTGACCTTTTAATCAGACGTCTTAAAGTGAACTTCCAGACGTCTGATACTAGAATTAGACGTCTGATAAGCCTGTCAGAACAATGATTGTTCCTGATTTCGGGCTGATTCACTTGGGCTTTGTACCCAACGGCTATGGAAGCTTTTCTAAGCCTTCCAAAGCCTTCCTAAGGCCTCTATAAATAGAGGGGAGCCTTTACACACAAGATATACACCAAGAGAAACACAAGACACACACTTGGATACACTTAAGCAACATAGTTCCACTCTCTTGTGTCCTAGATAGCTCTTGCTCTCCAAGCTCAAGCTCCATTCTCTTGAGAGCATCAAGCTTCGCGCACCCGCTCTCCCGCCGTTGTCTACGAGAGCGACATTGTGCCGTTGCGTGGCTCACGCACCCGCGTCATCCTCGACTCACTCCTTGCAAAGGGGAGTTTCCTAATTCCTATAGAAGCTAGGTTTATAATTACTTTGTTGGCTCTATAGGACTTGTTGTTTTATTTTATCTTTGTCTTTTGGTTGGGTATTCGCTTTGCGAATTCCCGTCTCCTTCGTGGGACAAAATCCTTCTCGTGGAGAGAAGGGGTTGAGGAACGCTACCCTCGTACTTGTAGCGTGGTTGTACTGAGGTTGAATCACCCTCGTTTTAAAGTGATTCGGTTAGTGGATTTGATCAATTAGGTTGATCGGAAAATCCTAACTCGAGAGGGTTAGGTGGTGGTTTTCACCCGGTTTGGGTTTCCACCTAAAAAAATACTTTGTGTCTTTGTGTGATTGACTATTTGTGAGATTGTTTATTTTTCAATTACGCATTTTTTACGTCACACTGATCTCACCCCCTCCAAGTAAGGGAAATTACAATTGGTATCAGAGCAGGTCTTGCTGTTTCGGCGTAACAACCTGGCAAGAAGATCATGGAGGGAAGCTGTTCCACAAGTAGGATTTCCGAGGGGCAGTCCACAACCCGTCCGCCGTTCTTCGACGGGAGCAACTACCCCTACTGGAAGTTGCGGATGAAGACCTGGCTTCAAGCCACCGACTTCACGATCTGGGCCAGATGCGAGACGCCATTTGAGATCCCAGAAAAACCCGCGGGAGGCTACTCGCAGGTGCAGATTCTAGAGCTCTCACTCAACGCAAAGGCCATGAATGCCTTGTATTGCGCATTGAGTCCAAAAGAATTCGAACGAATCCAAGAGTGCACCACCGCCCACGAGATATGGAGGAGGTTGGAAGGCACTCATGAGGAGACGAGCTCGGAAGAAGATCTCGGGGAGAAGGAAACAGCGTGCCTTGGTTTCATGGCAATCGGAGAAAGTGAAAGCGAAAGCGACTCAGACAACGAGGTAAATCTCGATCTACAAGAAGCTTTTAATGAACTTTTTGAAGTTAGTAAATCACTAAAAAGAGAAAATAATAGCATTAAAAAGAACCTTAGCTTTCTTAAAAATGAAAATGATAGGTTAGAAAAATAACTTAAGGACATAGAAACTAGTCCTAAGGATGATAACCTATTATTAGAAAATCATAACCTCATCAATGAAAATAATAAGTTGATTGAGGAAAATGATAGTCTAAAGTTAGAAATCTATGATTTAAAGACTAAGATGCAAACTATAGAAAAAGAAATTGCATGTCTTAGGAAAAATTCTAACAAATTAATCAACAAAGTTGATAATTTTTATAGCCCTAAGGTTGAGAAAGGATCTCCATCATGGAGACCTTCTAACAAATCCGGATCCAAGCCCACTTGGATACCGAAAAAAGAATTAGAATCTTGTTTTGTAGGGTTCAGGGATAATTACAACATAAGGGACTGGACCTACAAGCTCAAGGCTGGTCAACTCAAGTTAGGGGAACCAAGGAGTAGACCAAGGAGGAGAACAAGAAGATCGACGAGACGGCGAACAAACGACGGACCCGCCGCACGTCGACCACCAGATTGGAGACCGGCGCCAATGCCCGGGCCTCCAAGCTACGGATGGGAGCCCCATCCGATGTGGCATCCACCACCACCATTCGGGCCATTTTATTGGCCATGGTAGGTGAGGTAAAATTCTTAACCCTATCTTTTTATAAGCTTTTAGATAGGGGGAGTTAAAAAAATGATGAGCTAATTGTCAATTTTTAAGGGGGAGATGTAAGGTAGCTAAATTTCCTTTAGTAAGGGGGAGAAAAATAATAGCTATCTCATTGTTACAAAAAGGGGGAGGACATTACCTTTGTCAAAATAAATTCATAGAAGAGCATGTTTTAAGAAATTTAAAATCAATCAAACCTTTTTGATAATGTCAAAAAGGGGGAGGATTTTTTGTATTATTATTTACGATTTTGTCACCATCAAAAAGGGGGAGATTGTTGGTGCTAGAGCACCACGATCATTTGTTTTGATGATAACAAAACACGTGTTATTTAACATTTGCAATTTGAGTCATAGATTTCAGGTCAATTGCAAATGTCGACGTGTTTAGACGGAGTTCGAGCTCGCATCCAGGACGGATTGGAGGAGCTTGACGGAAAACAGAGGAGGTTAGCGTGGAGCGAAAGATTGAAGATGGAAGGAAATGAAGAATAGGATAGATTTCCTTCTTTTGTACTTGTTGTATTTTTCGTTTCTTTTGTTGCTCTTTATTTCCTTAGATATTTCATGTTAAAGAGCCTCAAAGAACCCTAACAGTAGTTCTAGGAACACCGGCACAACCCTAGGATACTTAGGTTTTCTGTAGAATACTTAGAAAACCAATATAGGGTTCAAACAGCACTTCTAGACGTCTAATTTCCAAATCAGACGTCTGATAAAGTATTTTAAGACGTCTGACTGTTGTTTCAGACGTCTGATAACTGTTAGGCTGGATGTAGTTAGTTCTGTCTGATGAAATCAGACGTCCAGACCTTAGTCCAGACGTCTGATGACTTTGCCAGACGTCCAATTAGTGGACCGTTGGCTGGCTTACCAAACACTCAAGAATATGACCGTTAGAGCCTTATCAGACGTCCTTAGGCCTTTCCAGACGTCTGATAATTGACCGTTTTGCCTCGGCTGACCCAAAATCTCTTCTCAGAGATTTTCTAGCCGTTGCAACGTTTGGAAATCAATTCCCACAGTAAAAGGAGGTTTCCAGACGTCCAGACATAGTGCCAGACGTCCTGTATGTCGTCTGATGGACTTGCGTAAAAACCCTGTTTAGATCTGATCGAAGTCAGGGAGAGACCCGCCCAAAATCAGACGTCTGACCTTTTAATCAGACGTCTTAAAGTGAACTTCCAGACGTCTGATGCTAGAATTAGACGTCTGATAAGCCTGTCAGAACAATGATTGTTCCTGATTTCGGGCTGATTCACTTGGGCTTTGTACCCAACGGCTATGGAAGCTTTTCTAAGCCTTCCAAAGCCTTCCTAAGGCCTCTATAAATAGAGGGGAGCCTTTACACACAAGATATACACCAAGAGAAACGCAAGACACACACTTGGATACACTTAAGCAACATAGTTCCACTCTCTTGTGTCCTAGATAGCTCTTGCTCTCCAAGCTCAAGCTCCATTCTCTTGAGAGCATCAAGCTTCGCGCACCCGCTCTCCCGCCGTTGTCTACGAGAGCGACATTGTGCCGTTGCGTGGCTCACGCACCCGCGTCATCCTCGACTCACTCCTTGCAAAGGGGAGTTTCCTAATTCATATAGAAGCTAGGTTTATAATTACTTTGTTGGCTCTATAGGACCTGTTGTTTTATTTTATCTTTGTCTTTTGGTTGGGTATTCGCTTTGCGAATTCCCGTCTCCTTCGTGGGACAAAATCCTTCTCGTGGAGAGAAGGGGTTGAGGAACGCTACCCTCGTACTTGTAGCGTGGTTGTACTGAGGTTGAATCACCCTCGTTTTAAAGTGATTCGGTTAGTGGATTTGATCAACTAGGTTGATCGGAAAATCCTAACTCGAGAGGGTTAGGTGGTGGTTTTCACCCGGTTTGGGTTTCCACCTAAAAAAATACTTTGTGTCTTTGTGTGATTGACTATTTGTGAGATTGTTTATTTTTCAATTACGCATTTTTTACCTCACACTGATCTCACCCCCTCCAAGTAAGGGAATTTTAGCATCCAGTTAGGTGTCAATCTTATATGATAAACTTGGAAGATTGCCATTTTTTTCGATACTAGGAACTATGATCAAGATAAAGAGTTAATGATAGTGATCATATACGAACCTGTATCTTGTATCTACTATCCAAAATCTTCTAGATAGTTGATCTACTATCCGTATTGATCCAATCAGGCCTTTGTGGGAGTAACCTTAAAAGCACATGCGGACCAATAACACGTATTCATTCTCAAAAATCATTTATTTAAATGAATGGATAGGACATATCTAATTAATGTATTAATTACATAGTCAGATGGCCCACAAAGGACATACAACTCCAATAACATCGCAAGGGGGTCACAACAACTTCGAGGTATTGGTAGGAGGCTTAAAGGTATTGCCCATGTGCCCGTAAACTACATGCTTGCTTTGGGATAGAGTTCCAGATCAACACATCAAGAACTAAGACCAAGGTCTTATATAGAGTTGTCAAAAGAAATCGAATCTGCCTGACCCGAACTTGACTCGATTAATGGATCCAAACCTGACTTGAACCTACTTACATTAAACAAGTTTAAACCCATTTAACCTGTGTATTAAATGGGTCGGGTTTAGCTGGTTTATCCTCACAAATCCACTTAACCCGATTAATGAGAAAAAAATCTCCACATTTAACTCCCACATTTACCCATTTAACCTGTTTAACCCGTTATTAAGTGGGTTAAATGGGTTGAGTCAGGTTTGGCTAGTGTAAATGGGTCGAGTTCAGGTTAGAGTATATAGACTCATTTAATAAACGAGTTGGACTTGACTCGACCCATTTTTTTTTTTTTAATGGAATATGGGAGTCAATTTTTTCACGGGACCCGACCCATTTGACAACCCTAGTCTTATACATGTTAGAATACATTCTAGAATTTTAACATATATATGAAATAATAGTCAAATAGGCTCTTGAGATTTACCAATATGTAGTACTCATCGAGATGATTCTAATGAGAACTTATTTTCAAATTTTTGAGTTCATTTGACACTCGAATTGTTCGAAACAATTTCAAATAGCCTTGAACTAGGTTGAACCAACTCAAAATTGATCTGGACCACCCTTCCTTGGATGGTAAGAAATCAAGTAATTATAATCCTTTAGAAGCTCCATCCAACGTTGTTGCCTTAAGTTCAACTCCTCATCAAGAAGATGCTTTAAGTTCATGTGGTCATTACGGATCCTAAAGGTCTCACCATATAGGTAGCTGATGAACCATCTGGACCACAGGTTAATTTAGGTATGTTAATTGCTGTAGTAGTATTGCGTTGCAATCCAGATGGATGTCATTTTATTTATATATAATTTTTATTGATTTATTTCAGGTCGTTCACTGAAAGATAGCTATTGATATACATCATCCTCTATTATCTAAAATTTATCTTTTATTCTAAAAATGTTAATTTTATTTACAAATGAATAAATTAGAAATAATACAATCCTTGAATTAACTAATCTATGTTTATTATTTACTGGTTAAAACAAATGAATTACTATCCTAAGAATTGCCTTAAAAACATTTACTATGTAAAGACATCAAAAACAATTCTAACCTAAACAAGATTAGTCACACTTAAATTCTATTTACAACTTAAGTGTTTATTTTAATTACAACTACTTAATTATGTACAAGTCTATGAAAGAATATCACAAAATGAATAACACTTGCCTAAAAAATTATGTATAAAGACAAGGTAAAAGTAATTGAATTTAATTAGATTAATTACTACTTATAGCTATATATCACATTAGTACTTATGTACATTACGTTAACTATATACAAATATATGTAAAAAGAGTAAAGAGAGTGTATATAAGAACCTTAAAAACATATTTATATTGTAAGGCAAAAATAAGATTTTATTTAGCATTATAAAGATATCTATATATATAAGTATATATGTTATTAGTACTCAAGATATTATACATTAAACTCACCCGCACACACACAACACAACACACACCAACACTTGGTTTATTTTACATACAACGCACACTCACATTGTGTGCACACTTAGTTCACTAAATACTTAGGCTAAAAAGATTGGTTGGGCCATTCATTCGTATGATCAACAGCTCAATGGGTTGGATCGGTATCACTATTAGGACGGCCCTATGGGGGAGGGCATACACCACAAATCACCTTCGCCTAGTGTAACGACCCGGTTCCTGAGTCCCTACGAGACACGAGAACCGGTTCGACTCGACTAATCCCAAGATCTAGTCATCCAATGAGGAAGTAACCAAAAGAGCAGTAAAATAAACCACATTCAGCATGAATATAACTAACAGTAAGAAAGTACAGCAGTAAGGAAAGAAACTACTACAGTATATACCACCACAACAGTAGAACAACATTTATCATATAACATGAACTGCAGGTAAAGAAAAGTACAACGGAAACAAGAACTACTCACTATAACAAAAGACAGTGGTAACTCTACTGGACCCTACTCGGCCCAGCGACCTCTGCAGCCGCTGGCCCTGGCTGCTCAACACCTGGTCATGAAAAATTAACGAGTGTAACACGTCAGCAAAACACTGAGTAGAGTGGCAACTAAAACTAAAGACAACAGTAGAGTGTACAGTAGCTGTTATGTTCTATTACTTTCTTTATTCACATCTTTCAATTGTCTTACTATTTCATTTATTCCTCAGATCGCTTACTTGATCTCGAATGTTCTTCGTGGGAACGATCTTGATTGCAGTTTTTTCAAAAAAGTAGAAGTAGCACGTGGTGCTCTCCTGGCCGGGAGAGTCCCCCGTGGTGATCCTACCCTCAGTCAACCACCCCAAGGTCACTGACAGACGTAACGGTGATTACGGCACGCGCGATAAATGCACAGGTAGCTAACCCGTACTGGCACGCGGTCAGTCATTTCCGTTAACGGGTGCGCCCAAAGCACAGCACGGAACCAGTCCAGGGCAGAGCCCTCTCAGTAACAGGGGTCCAACCCCTCCATAGTAACCAAACCGGGGCCTTGCCCCTCCACAGTCCGCGCACCCTCGCCTGACTACCCTAGTTTGCCCCAGCGGGCCTAACAAGTCGGTGTGGGAGGCTAGCAGAACCCCGGGGCCCGTGGGGTAGCTAGTACCTCCCTACACTAGTAGCTCTCCTCGGTACTACGTACGCGAGGGCTAGCAAGTCGGTACAGAGTGGCCAGTCCTAACCCCGAGTCCCTGGGGCGGCTAGCTCCGCTCTGCAGTAAACAGGGGGACAGTCGCTCTCCTTGGTACTCCGTACTCAAGGGCCAGCTCACTTCCCCAATACTATTCCATTCACCTTCCAGGAGTTCTACTCCTACTTCCCCGTAGGGTTCCATCCTTTTTACTCAAACGTCCAGGTTTCACTTTCCAGTTTCACATTCTTACAATCCATGTCCTCAACCACGTTATTTATTCACAACAGGCAGCTGTTAATTCAAATTACAGGCAGCTTTATATCTCTTTCCATTTTCCAAGACTGCAGTATTATACATTCCACTAGTTTTTCCCATCCTAGGATTCATGCCATATCCTAGGATCTATCATACAATCTAGTTTTCCAGCCCTAGGATTCATGCAACACCTAGGAGCTATCATATATTTCTCATTCCTAGGATTCATGCAACGTCCTAGGTTCTAGTTATGGTTCCATACTTTAACAGATTTTATTAATAACTTAAAGCCACTCTACCAGGTACAACGGGAGTAATGGGGGCGTGATCGGGAATCCCGCTTGCCTCCGCGACTCCCAAGATTGCAACTGAAGGAGGTTCTATTACAAGGATCATACACAAGGAGTGTCTTAAAACAGTGTATAGCTACTGTAGATGGGTAGAGGAATTAATTCTGAAAAGAACGCAACTCGAATCGCAGAAAACGGAACCCGAACGGGCCCTAAACGGGTCAAAAACGACGACACTATGCAAAATCAGACGTCTGGAACTTCTTCCAGACGTCTTAAAAAGTGGATCAGAGAATTACCTGTTCAGCGTGGTTTCCCAGACGTCCAGAAGTTTGCGGGGACATCTGGCCTATATCCCAGACGTCCGATGGTCACCCCGGACGTCTGGAGGTCACTCCTGCCGTCTGGTAAAACAGCCAGACGTCTGATTTGAGTTGGATGGCGAATCACCGAGCCTGCGCACACCCATCTCCCTCCCTCAGTACGGTCAGTCGACAGGAAGGAAGAAGAAGACGGAAAACCCACCTTTCAGACGACTGTAAGATCTACCAAACGTCGCCCTCGCCGTCTGTCTATCAACCCAGACGTTCGATTCTGGAAAATTTTCCAGAACAGGGCACCACCTGGCTTCCGCTCGCGACGCCGCCCGCGTTGTACCTCGCGCGCCTGCTGCTCAGAGCACAACATTCCCCCCTCCGCGTCGCTCCGTGCCCCCTGCGCCCTCCGCCTGCCGGCCCGAGCAGCCCCGGCGAGCTCGCCCTCACGGCAGAGCTCCGCTCTCGCACGCAGCATCTCCTCCGCGCTCACTGCGGCCGCCGCTACCGCCCTCACGCTCGCGCTCGCGCTCACTGGCTGAAGGAGAAGAGGGAGGAGACGGTGGAGACGACGGGAGGGAGTGCGTGGCCTTTTAAGGCCGCGCGAGGAGGAGAGAGAGGACGCGGCAGGCGTCTGCAGCCGCAGGGAAAGAGGGAATAACGAATATCCGGTCTGCGCGCTCAGGCGCGCAGACGACTCGCGCGTGTCAAAATTAACGGATTTCCAGACGTCTGGAAGCGATCCTAGACGTCTGGTCAGACGTCTGGACCACCTCCCAGACGTCTTAAAATACGTCTGGGGCACGTGTTCGTTACACCTAGTGCCTGGAGGCCACCCCGCAGGGCTGCGCACATATGCGCACACACACCCACGTAGGCACGCACAGGTGCACGTGCGACCTGGATGTATACACATGCCCAGCGACCTGTAGTGCACAGGGTTTTAGGTAGCATGCAAGAGACCTTGAAGGGCCTGCATCAAAGTCGATTAGGAGGCTATTGGACGTGATTCATTAAATATAGTGTGCGACGCTTATTCATGCCCAATGTGGCACTAATCGTAGCAGTGATTTTAGGTGCGTTGCAACTGTGTTGAAAATAGTGAGTTAATCAAGGATTGGAAGATTAATTATGGGTTAATTAATAATAAAAATTATAAATTAAGTTTATAATCTTTTAATTAACATGTAGGGTTATCTAATAAATAATTTTATTTGATTTAATTTCATATTTTATACAATTTATCTAAGGTGTTAAATAATTACAATATAACTTATGTTATGTACAATCTATACAACTATATACATGATATAATTAGAGTATAACTAGACTATTATACATACTTAAATAGTTAATTAAGGATTTTAAATTAATTAATCAGATTCACTCATGTATTGACATGATATATATATATATATATATATATATATATATATATATATATATATATCACGAGTCGTGGTTCCTCTTTTTGTGTAACCGGTGGGTATTGGTCTAATCCCCCCACGGGGTGAAGGGTGAATAAAATTTAACTCCCACTTTTCTTATATATATATATAGGTTAATTAAGTTATATAATATAGGCTTATTATTATACATTATAAATATGGGTATAATTATACTTAAAATAAATTAAAGTATAAGTTATGAGTATACACTATAACTTAGCTTCCTAATACATTAGGTTACTCATTTACATTAGATTAATTTACTAATATACATCATTAACTTATATATATATATATATATATATATATAAAACACATAATTAGGTATACATAATAGAAATATAGTATATTACATAATATGTATAGTTATTGTTTATACACCTGCAAACACACAATATATACTAGTTTATACATATAGAATACTAAATATTATAATTTAATAAATAAGATAACATAAATTTAAGTAATCTATATACATTATATCCTAGTTACATATAAATAATAGATCTATATACTTAGTTGTATACATATGTACATATAATTTACTATATTACACAATATTACATAGATTTACACTGCTGTTATCCACACTCATAAATCTTACCTAAGATCTCACACATAAGATCTAAGCCATTCGTAAGGGAGAATGAGACAAAAGTAGGGGGTGGATTTTTGTCTCAGTCTCTCCCATGAATGGCTAAGATCTCATGGGTGAGATCTTTGGTGGGATTCGAGGTGTGCTAAACATTTTTATTTACATTATGTACATAGGTGTTTTTGTAGGGTTTTCAAGTTTTTCTCATTTTTTTTCTTTGCTTTTTAGTTTTATAAGAAGAGAGAGAGAGGAGAGAAAGCTAAAGAAGAGGGAAAGAACTCTTTTTGTGGTTTTTCTTTTTGTTTTCTTTATTTCTAACATGAGAAGTCTAGAACTTCAGTAGATATGTTCTATATACAAAAGGACTCAAAACCTAAATCTAAGGACTCAAACACCCAAGACACATTCTAATTTTACTCAAGACACTTTTCTTTTATTTATTTACATTCTTTTTGTATGTTTCAAGGTATTTACAGAGAAAATGATGGAAAATAGGCTATATATGATCAGAAATTTAAAACAAGCCATAGAAATTCTTAAAAAATGCTGAAAGATAGATCTAAACATGATAAACATCCAAGAATAGTTGTAGACTATAATTAATCTAAGAAACATCAATTCATTGAATTTTCATCAAAGTACATTTTTAATAGTGGATGGATGTTCAAATTGTTGTTAAAGGACTTATGAACTAATTTTCAGACTTTGAAATTCTCATTTAAACTAAACATCATTACATGAATGCTTCTGGGATAGAAATGTAATATAGAACCATCTTGAAAGGTCATAAATAAGATCTTAAACTCTCAACATATCACCTAGCAGATCTGGCAATGAATGAAGCTGTTGCTGCTATCAAAAGACTTTAAAAACCCTTCTTGATCTAACTTTGCAATTAAAATTCCACTCAGATCCATTAGAACAGTAGTTCTATGTTAAATCCACCTCTGAAAAATTATTGCACCCTCATATCATTCAAAACTCAATTAGAATTCGAAATCAAATCCAATACCAGAATTATCTAGACTGATAGCAGTAGCTGATGAGAGACTCATCATGGCTCTTAATTACCCTTAATTAATTAGGTTTCCTAGTTAATTAGCTAAGAATATACCTAATACATGGTTAATTATATTATAAGGGATTAAATAAGGATCTCTAAAATAAGTTAAAAATACTAAATTAAATATCAATTAATATTATTAATAATTTAATTAATACTTTGGACTCAAATATTAAACATTTAGCTACCTACTTAATATTTAAACTAACTTAGTTAATTTTATGACCTAAGTACTAAATTAACTTAAGTAAATTAATCACTTAAGTAAATATAACTAAAAAAGGTAAAAATGTAAATTCAAGGCATAATTATAATATTTACTTAATTATAATCATATATAAAAAGTTGGAAAAGAAATAAATTAAATTAAGCTTAAAAATCAACTGTTTATGTTTAGGTCCTTGATTTTTATATCAATTGAGTCCTTTTCCCTATAATTAGGTCCTTAGCTTTGATTACGTTTAGGTCCTTGTGTACACAGCACTTCCGTCTTCTTCTTCCTTAGGTCTGAACGGCTGAGGACGACCGATGTTTACATCACCCGATCATCCTCCATCTCATGACTGCATACCTTCTTCCTTGTCGCTAGCCTTTTGCTCACCACCACCACTCCATCCAACGGTTTCGATCCTCCTAAACCTAACAAACTCCAGCACGATGACTTCACTGTCGCCGGAGACGAAATACCTTACACCCTTGCACCTGGACGCAATTGCATCCATATGCAAGCCCCTTATCCTTCTCCATCACCTATAAATAGCCTCCTTGAACTCCGATCTCAGGAAGCGATCCCTTTCCACCTTCCCCTAACAGATTGCTCAATAGGATATTCTTCCTCAACCTTTGGCCACTCCTAACCACCTTCCTCTGGACTTCACCGAAGCCTTGACCACCTCCTGACCTCTGCCTTCCTCTACCGCACCTAGCGACGAGGTTGTGCCACATCTTCGTCCCTCTTCCTCTTCGTTTCTGCTCCGTCGGAGCTCTACCTCCAACCCTCTGATTTCCTCCTCCGTCACAACACTTCGATGGAGAACTCTACCTCCTTCGTCCAAGTAACAGTAGAATTAGGTTTTATCTTAGTGTAGCTTAGTGTAGAGTAGCTTAATTTAGTTTAGTTAGTTAATTTAGCATAGTATAATGCTTTGTTTTTCGTCATCTTCTACAGCTCCGGCGAGCTTCTTGAGCTCGTTTGGAGCACTATTTTGTCATTTAAAATCACTGTTCACAGTCCATACCTTTCCATGATCACTTCTACTCCATTAATTTCACATTTATATCAGCTTATGTGCCTAGTTCACTCCACCTTCACCAGAGACCTCCACTGTCCATGGCGGAGGCACTCTAGTATAAAACACATCCACTAGGGCCCTTCACCACTTCTACACCACTTCAGGGCCTTGATCCACCTCTTAATTAGCCTAATTAACATGTTAAGACCCAGGACATCAAACGTTTTTAAGACGTCTATGAGTTGGTCCAGACGTCTGGTTAGACGTCTGGAATTTAATTTTTGCGGCGTACGATTGCGAGTGTGCACGTGAAGCGTCGGTTATTCTCAACCGGGTTTTAGTTTGTTATAACGTTGTAGTAAAGCCGGTTATTACCAACACTTCAAATATAAAATTTTTTTACTCGGAAAATAAAAGAGTTCCCGAGGTCGAACTCAGGGAGCAAGTTGTATTCTAGAGATATACATGTTTCTTTTACAAAAAGAAAGAGAGAGGGAAAGAATTTGTTGTTTTCTCTCTTTCTTTAGATCTCCTTCTTTCTCTCTGTTCTGCAGAAGGGATGCTCTTCTTTTGCAATGGTGATGCTCTTCTTCTTCTTCCTGCTGTTCCTTCTTTGGTGGTTTTCTTCTTTCTTCAGAGCTCCTTGTTCTTCTTTATGGCTGCAGAGCTTCTGCCTTCAGCTACTAAGTCTTCCTTTCTTCTTCTTCTGCTTTGGCCGTTGCTCTTCCTTCTTCTTCAGCCTGCCTTCTTTCCTGCTCTGGCTGCTGACCTTCCGTCGTCTGACCCGGTGCTTAGACGACTTAACTATGCATTTGCTACAGTGCAGCTCCTTCTTCTTCCGCGGGTCTTCTTCTTCGCCTGTGCCTGCACACTTCAGGGTTTTTTTGTCAAGAGGCAAAACCTACTCTACCCTCCCCCCCCCGCGTCTCTCTTTCTCTCTGAAACCACTCTTGGGAAAGCTCTCCCAGAGCTATCGGGTAATCGGGTTCGGGTCACACCCGGGTCCAGGCCCACCGGCGTGCGTGGTGGGCGAGGAGTGCAGGTCAGTCTAAGTCGGGTCGGGTCAGGTCCGCGAGGCGTGAGCGCGGACGAGACCGGGTAACCGGGCGGGTGTAAGGGGACCTCACCCCGTGTACTGAGGCAGTAAGGCTACTGCACTTTTGCGTCTTATGTCGCTGCGGCTCTTCAGGCGTTTCCGAGGTGGGACTAAACGGCCCACCTCAATTGCGCGCCCGCAGCGGGGAATTCAGCAGGAGATGGCAGCGTCACGCGGAGTTTTCTTCCTCGGCTGCGAACCTGGTGTTTTGCCAAAACTCCTCGCAAGGCCTGGGAGTGAATCTGGGCTTGGCGCTGAGCGTGGCGCGCCTGTAGTTGCAGGCGGAAGCAGGTCCTCCTGCGCGTCAATGGCGGCGGAGGTCGGGTGGCCTGTCCACAAGAAAACGGCCTCTCGGCCTAATCAGAGAGTGCCAGGAGCTTCGCCAGGGTGCGGCGAAGCTCGTGTGGGTGGTGGCGAGGCGCGGGGCGGCGTGCGAGGGCTGCCCTAGGTCGGACTGTGGGTCGGAGGATGGGTCTGTTCGGTGGAGTTGCAGAGGGTGATGTGGGGGAAGTGGTAGGGCGGAGATTGATCAGGGTGAGGAGGCGGAGGTCCTGCGGTGGTTGGCGAGCCGTGTGGGTCGCTGAGGTGATGGGAGCGGCTCGCCGGAGGGTGGTCGGAGACGAAGGGGGTGAAGGTGGTCAGGGTCGGTCGAGGGCTTAATTGACTAAATTGAAAGCGGGGAAAGAAAGAGGAGAAGGGGAGTAGCTCTAGCTTACTTGCAGGGACGAAGGGGGAGGAACAGGGCGACAGTCGTATCGACTGTCGCCGGAGAAGACGATGCTCAGGGAAAGGGGCGGCGGCGAGCAGAGAGCCGGAGAGGCGCCAGCTGGGTGCGGCGTGGCACAGGAAGAGCAGGGGAGGAAGTCTCTGCTGCTGGTATTGCGGCAGAGCGAAGAGGTGGAGGGGGAGGAAACCGCCGGAGCTGGTGAGCGTCTGCCGGAGGAAGAAGAGAAGAAAGTTGGGGATTTTCTCCGTCAGATCCAGGCTGCCCTGGTCGGTGGAGCAGCGGGGGGTATTTATAGGGAGCAAACAGGGAGGAAGGCGGAGGGAGACGACGTGTCTCCCTCGCCGGAGGATGGTCGGAAACAAGAACCCATACCGTCCGTGCGTTCGCACGGCCGGTATGGTGGGTTACGATGACCAGGGGGGTGTCCCTGCGACGGCTGACGACGCAGGGCACCCCCGGTTTACTTGCCAGGTCGCCCACCTCACCCTGCGCGGCGCCATGCTCCGCGCAAGGTCGCCGGAGCATGGTGCTGGCAGGTTTTGCAGGAGGGACCTGGTTGCAAAGAACGAAGGAGAGTTAGGGGCCAAAATGCGAGGGTTCAAAAGTTGAGGGCCAAAGAGTAAATATATGAGGACCAAAGTGTAAAGTCGGTCAAGGAGGTTTCTTCTTAGGCTCAAGTTTTTATACATGACTAATTAGGACCTAAGGAATCTGATGGTGAATTTCATTTCCATATTAAACCTTGTTTGACCGGTCAATTTGCGCAAAAACCCAAATTAAGTTATTAATTGGGCATGGTTCTCAATGTAGGTCAAAATGGGTTCTAAAGGCCAAATTGAAGGTTCTAAACCCTAGAGATTATTTTTCTATAAATTTTAGAGGGTTTATTCTATTTTTACTTTGCCTCGAACCTTGTGAATTGAAGTGGGTTGTTTTAGGGTTACAGATTATCATTTGGTTTCTTGGAAGTGCTGTAGCCCTTGCTAGATCATTTCATCCCACTTTTATTCTTATTAAGCTGCTTTGACCTATGTTTGGGCCCTGAATTACCCTGTATGCAGATTATACTGGTAAAATTGCACTTTTACCCCTTATGACTTGTTTTCTTCTCAAACTCAGAATTCTCTGAGTTAAGCCTTTCCTTGAGATATGTAGGAGCTTTTATCCTTTATATTAGGTCAAAATGAGCTAGTTATGGCTCATGATGAGGTTCTCATCATACCCCCATGCCTAGCTTTTGCTAGTCCCTTAGCAA
Source organism: Thalassia testudinum (assembly GCA_037157565.1). NCBI lineage: Eukaryota > Viridiplantae > Streptophyta > Magnoliopsida > Alismatales > Hydrocharitaceae > Thalassia > Thalassia testudinum. Next base: position 8,831,296 of record JAZHRO010000010.1, on the reverse strand, counting down.
AAACTTAAGGTTTCAACCCTTGTTCTAGACCATGAAGTTTTTAATAGTTTTAGATAAGTGCCTTTTTTATTTGAGCATAGATTAGGTTAGAATGCTGACCATAGGCCTAAAAGGTACTCTAGTACCAATCAAGATCCAAATCTGTCTAGCCTTAGCCTCAGTCTTTTAGCAAAGGTTTTTAAGGCCCACAAGAACTGATCCTAAGGTTTATTGGACCTCGTGGTTAAAGCACCCGTGCTTGAAATGATTTTAGCCCTGGCTCAGTTCGCAGTGCGTTTTGTAAGAGAGAGATAGAAAGTTTTTCTGTTTGGAGAGTTTTCTCTCTCTTTTTCTTTTTAGTTCTAGCCTAGGATTGGCTTTTCAACACGGTCTGTATCAGATTCCTTGCTCCCATCATCAATCCTCAAGGGTTCCTGGCGATCGATGCTTCGAGATAGCACCGCCCATGGCAACCCCCGGAACCCTGGCTATTGAGATTTCGAGATAATCCCATCCATGGCATTCCGTGGCCGAATCCAGACCCTGGCAATTGACACTTCGAGATAATGCCATCCATGGAATCTGAACCAGCAGAGTGCTTACATGCCCCCAGTAGGATATGTAAATATCCTAAGAGACAAGCACCGAGGAGATGATATTTTGTTACGCATCTTCGAGGGGATTTCCCGCCTCTCTGCGCTGGGAACTCGTCCAAATCAACTTGTGTTGATCGGCTGCTCCTATTCTAGATATTCTTTTCAGATTTTTGTGACGCTTCTACGTGATTCTGATTTTTACGCTTACTGAACCAGGCTGTGTGTGAGATTAGGGTGCTTAGGTTACTGAGTCTCGTAAACCAAAAATTAGTTAACGAGGCCGAATACTCCCTAAGCCTTAGACCTAATACTTCAGCTTTTCATTTTCCTCAACCTCTTGTGGAGTGTCCAGATCTTAATGGGTACTAAGAGTCTATTCAAGAATGCCTAAGGTTTGCATTCTTTACTAATCTTATTGTGCACTTTTCAGTTATTTTCTTGAATGAGGTCTAGAACTTAGGTTAATTCCTTAGTTCCTTACTAATGACTATCACTTTCTCTCATAATTTTGTGCTCCTTTTTCCTTTTGTTTCTTTTCTCCTTCGCAAAATTTCCTTCTCCTCTTTTCCTCTTGTTCTTTTTCGAAAATTTTTTAATTTTTATGGTGTTTTTGGCATATGTGAATTTTTTTGTTTGAAACCTTTTCTTACGAGTTTTTGTACTTTCATACCCCCCCCATGCCTAAGATTTGCAATGTCCTCATTGTAACCTAGGGGGTCTTAGTTCATTCCTTAAGACAGAAATTTGGGTGAGTGGATGGGTCGGGTTGAATTTTTGCGGACGATTTCAAATCTCAGATGCGAACATCTGAGTTGGGGTCGGCTGTCTATAAGGGTGAACTTCGAGTGCTGAAAGGTGTCAGAACAAGTTTCAGGTTTTCAAAGAGAATGACGGGCTGCCTCCCGTTAAGCGCTGAGTTTTACGCCATCGGCTGGGCGCAATAAGCTCAAGGGGAAAGGAGGATATAAGATGCCTCAGCCAAATCAGTAGAAGTTACATCAATGAACGGCTTGAGTCTCTGACCGTTCACGATGAAAGGTTCAGAATCGTGGCTGAGTGGACTGATTTCGATTGCTCCATTTCCAAAAACCTGTCGGACCAAATATGGTCCGACCCACTTAGATCTCAGTTTTCCTGGGAAGAGTTTGAGTCGGGCATCAAAGAGTAGGACCTTTTGACCAGGATGAAAGATCTTTCTCGAGATGTGTTTGTCGTGGAAGGCTTTAACCCGCTCCTTGTAGATTTGCGAGTTCTCGTACGCGTCTCTGCGTAATTCATCGATCTCGCTGATTTGGAGTTTTCTGTGGGTCCCAGCCTTAGAAAGATCCAGATTACAGTTCCGTACTGCCCAATAGGCTTTATGCTCCAGTTCGACGGGAAGGTGGCATGCCTTTCCGTACACCAATCTAAAGGGAGACATGCCCAATTGGGTCTTGTGGGCGGTCCTATAGGCCCACAATGCTTCCGGAAGTCGGGACGACCAGTCCTTCCTGTCAGGTCGAACAGTGACTTGCAGGATTTTCTTGATCTCCCGATTGGACAGCTCAGCTAGACCATTAGTTTGGGGGTGGTAAGGAGTAGAGATTCGGTGAGACACCCCGTATTTGGTCATCAGTGACCTAAACTGAGCATTTGTGAAATGGGTCCCCCCATCAGAGATTATTGCACGAGGAATCCCGAACCTTGAGAAAATGTGTTGATGAATGAATTTGAGGACGATTTTGTGATCACAGGTTCGGGTCGGTATGGCTTCGATCCATTTGGACACGTAGTCCACAGCCAACAGAATGTATTCGAAACCATCCGAAACAGGAAAGGGGCCCATAAAATCAATCCCCCAAACATCAAAGATTTCGCATACTAGAATCGGTTGCATAGGCATCATGTCGCGACGGCTCATGTTGCCCAAAGTATGGCAACGACTGCATGCCTTGCAATGACTGTATGCGTCTTTGAACAGTGTGGGCCAGTAAAAGCCGCACTGGAGGACTTTTGCTGCGGTTTTATGCCCGGCAAAATGGCCACCGCATGCCTGGTCATGGCAGAAAGAGAGGATATTGTTGACTTCCCCTTCCGGGACACATCTCCGGATGATCTGATCGGCACCTATGCGGAAGAGGTACGGGTCTTCCCAAATGTAATACTTGGCATCGGAGCGTAATTTGTCTTTCTTGGCCTTCGGCCAATCGGACAGGGTCTGATGAGATGCCAAGTAATTTACAATATTAGCGAACCATGGAAGGCTAGTACCAATAGTCAGCAGGTGCTCATCGGGAAAATGCTCCGTGATGGGTCCGGAGGGGTCAATTATTTCAGAAGGAAGACGGGACAAGTGATCAGCTACCACGTTTTGTTTTCCCGCTTTATCGCGAATCTCGAGGTCAAATTCTTGCAACAGCAAGATCCATCGGATCAATCGAGGTTTCGCGTCCTTCTTCGCAAGGAGATGCCTCACAGCTGTGTGATCCGAGTATATGATGACATGGGAACCCAGAAGGTACGATCTGAACTTCTCTAGGGCAAATACTACAGCTAGCAGCTCTTTCTCAGTAACTGTATAGTTACGCTGAGCCTCATCGAGTGTTTTGCTGGCGTAGTAAATGACCACAGGTTTCTTGTCATTTTTCTGCCCCAAAACCGCTCCTACAGCGAAGTCGGATGCATCACACATGATCTCAAAGGGTTGAGACCAATCAGGGGACTGTAGGATCGGGGCTTGGGTGACTCGGTCACGCAGGATTTCAAATGCTTGAGTGCATTCCTTGGAGATTTCGAAGGGAACATCCTTGGAGAGAAGAGTGGTCAGGGGGCGTGCGATTTTTGAAAAATCAGGGATAAATCGTCGATAAAAACCGACATGCCCTAAAAAGGATCGGATGTCCCTGATCGAGCTAGGCATAGGAAGGTGAGAAATCAGATTAACCTTAGCTCGATCCACTTGGATACCTTTCTCCGAAATTGAGTGTCCCAGGACAATTCCCTCAGGCACCATGAAATGGCTCTTTTCCCAGGAAAGAACCAAATTCACATCGATGCACCGTCTGAGTATCTGGACCAAGTGCTGGAGGCAATCGTCGAATGATGCTCCGAAAACTGAAAAGTCATCCATGAAGACTTCCAGATAATCACCTACCATATCTGAGAATATGGCAAGCATGCATCGCTGAAAAGTAGCGGGTGCATTGCAAAGACCGAAAGGCATCCTTCGGAAAGCGTATGTTCCGAAGGGGCAGGTGAACGTGGTCTTTTCTTGGTCCTCAGGATGGATTGCCACCTGGTTATAACCGGAGTACCCGTCAAGAAAGCAGAAGAACCTATTTCCCGCTAGTTTTTCGAGAATTTGATCAATGAAGGGTAGTGGGAAGTGATCCTTCTTCGTGGAGGAATTGAGTCGGCGGTAATCTATACAGACTCTCCACGAGTTGGCTAATCGGGTAGGAATGATTTCTCCGGTCTCAGTCGTTATAGTGGTGAGTCCTGCCTTCTTGGGCACGACCTGAATTGGGCTCACCCAACGACTATCGGAGATCGGGTAGATGATTCCGGCATCTAACCACTTGATGATCTCCTTTTTCACGACCTCCTGCAGATTGGGGTTTAAGCGTCTCTGCATTTCACGAGAAGGTCGTGTGCCCTCTTCTGAATAGATATGATGAGTACAATAAGAGGGACTTATTCCAGTCAAATCATCGAGAGTCCATCCGATGGCTCTGCGATGTTGCTGGAGGACAACAATCAGACGGGATTCCTGTTCAGGACTGAGGTTGGAATTGATGATCACAGGAAGGGTCTGATTAGAACCCAAAAAGATGTATTTTAAGTGAGCAGGAAGGGGTTTCAGTTCGAGGATGGGGTTTTCAGCAGCAGCGGGTGGTTCAGTATAGATGTGAGGTTCAAGGGTGGAAGTTACTGGGTTGTTCACATCTGGATTTGACTCCTCTGTTTGCGGGTCAAGATCCTTCTGTGGTTGATGAGGCATACTCAAGTCCTTCTGGAGGTGTGATTCATCAACCAAAGTCTTGATGTCACAAATTTGCTCGATGATGCCGCAATTAATTCCTTGTTGGGCCTTAAATATATCAATTTTCAGTGTTTGATCTCCAAACTTAAGCTCTATTTGGCCCTCCTCACAGCTGATGTTGGCTCTAGCAGTAGCCAAGAAAGGTCTCCCTAGAATGATTGGTGTATCCCTAGGGTTCTCAGGTGCATCCATGTCTAAGACTATAAAGTCCACTGGAAAATAGAAATCCCGCACTCTCACGATAACATCCTCGAGAATCCCTTTTGGTGACTTTATAGATCGATCTGCTAATTGTAATGTCACCTCGGTTGGTTTCAGCTCAGATTCCTCTAGATGGTCAAGTAAGGATGTGGGTATCAGATTTATAGATGCACCTAAGTCTAACAATGCTCTATCAAATTGGGTACCACCTATCTTACAGGAGATCAGGGGAGTTCCAGGATCTTTTGCCTTGGGTGGGAGTCTACTAAGGATTACAGAGCTGGCTTGCTCTGACAGAACAATTGGGCTCCCTCCCTTGGTTCGCGGCTTACGCTGGGGTGTACATATATTCTTTAGAAATCGTGCGTAAGCTGGTACGTGGCGGATTGCATCCATCAAGGGGATGTTTATGTGGACCTGCTCAAAGAGCTTGACCAGGTCCTCCTCAGGGGCCACGGGTTTGGTGGTCTTCTTTCCCTTGGTCAGGGCCTCGGGAAACGGGATCTTGGTTGGTTCTTCTAGGATAGGTCCAGGTTGTGGGTCTGGAACAGCGGTACCTTGGATAACTATCCTAGGGTCATGGTTATCAGGCTGGGAGTGGTTTGGATAATGCGGGTCTTGAGTTGTCTTACCACTACGTGTTGTTACAGAATTTAATCCAGCCTGATTTTGGTTTGGGTTTGGTAGGAGGGGTGGCTGCTGCTGAAATCCCGCACGAGAAGTTGAGGCTTCCATCTCGTCTGGAGGTGGAGCAGTAGGGGCCTGATAAATCCATTGAGCGTGGCCTAAATTTGGATTCATAACGCGCTTCTGGGTTGGCACGTTATTTGGGTTAGGAAGAGGTTGGGAAGGGAGTGTGCTTGGCTGGCGAGAATTTGCCAACTGGGCCAGTTGAGTTTTAACTTCAGTAAGCTCGTCCTTGTGCTGTTTTTGAATAGCCGCATTCGTTTTTTGAATGTCAGCCAGAGTCTGAAGGATTAAGGACATTTGATCTTGATTTGGCCCTGATGGATAAGTAGGATTGGGCTGAGGCTGAGGCGGCTGGTAGTGATGAGAGGGCTGTGGGCGGGACTGAAAAGGTGGTCTTTGGGTTTGGGAATTTCCCGCCCACTGAAAATTGGGATGGTTTCGCCATCCAGGGTTGTAAGTGTTGGAGAATGGGTCGTTCTGGATGGCGTTGAGGTCCTCACAGGTCTGAGGAACCTCCTGAGAGTCAGGGAAAGGAGGAATGGAGTTTCCCCAGCTGGTGTAGACAGGATCGGATGATCTTCCAGTCCAAGAATCAGATGGGGGTGGATATGGATCCATCCCAGGGGAGGATCGGTGGAGGATGTTTTGCACAGTCTCCTGTGTGGAAGGAGGTTGTGCAAAGGAGTTACGCGCAGAGGTGGCTCGCTGCAAGTGCTGAGTCAGCTCATCCACCTTCTTTTCAATGATTGAGACCTTGTCCAATCGACTGGCCATTAATTCCAGGTCGACTGATGCGGACAGGCCCTGCGTCTCATGTGCCCCCTTAAGATTCGTCGCTGCGCGGGTATTCGTCCTGTCGAATAATCCCATGGAGTCATTGTTGATGGAGTTCTCGCACATGTTTTCGAGAATCTCCCATACGGTGTCTTCATGTTGACCCATGATGTTTCCTCCGCAAGTTGCATTGACGAAAAGGCGGATGTCCTCACGGAGTCCCTGGTAAAAAGATTGGACTTGTTCCCATTTAGGAACTCCATGATGGGGGCACTTTCTCATGAGATCCTGAAAACGATCCCATGCCTCATGGAGAGGTTCTCCTGATTGTTGAGTGAAGTGTGTAATCTGATGGCGCAAGGCGTTGGTCCGACCAACGGGAAAAAACTTTTTCAAAAATTCGGACTGAAGTTCTTCCCAAGTGTTGATCGGCCGGGTCTGAGTTTGATACCAATGGGCGGCCTTGTCCATAAGAGAAAAGGAGAACATCTTCATGAGAAGAATATCCCGATTTTGCGCATCTGATCCAAAAGTGTGGGCCAGATGCTTTAGCTGTTTGATGTGCTGGAAGGGATCTTCAGAATTAAGCCCATGGAATTTAGGTATAGCATGAATCATGTTGGGCTTTAGTTCGGAATCAGGTCCTCCAGTCGGGATTCTGACTCGAGGCTCAATGGCCACCGCAGTAGGATTGTAGTGGTCCCGCATCATAGGACGCTGTGGTGGGTGCACGAAGTTTTGGAAGAGGTCATTGAGTCGCTGGAGCTGGTGTTCCAGATTATTTTCTTCCTCAACTGGCTGAGCCATGATGGGGGAAGAAGAAGAACTTGGTTCTGAATCAGAAGAGAGAATAATGTGAGGGTGTTGCTGCACAAACACGGGCGTCGAGGCTTGGCCTTGACGAGAGTGAATTTCTAATGGAGGTCTTAAGGGTGGTCCTAGGGACCTCCTTCCGTACATGCACAGTTGGAAGAGGTAAGTTTAGAAGGTGCTGGACCCAATCAAGGCACCCAAAAAATGTGTTGGGTGACTATAGAGGTGCGGGGCAGATGGACCCCTTGATCAGAAAGATCGTCCACCTGAGAATTACCTGGGCAGCCAGAGAGGGAGAGTCCCGCGAAGACCCCTACACGGTAGAGCGTCCCCACGGGTTACAGGGTTTCCCCCACCCGACCTCTCTTGTCACTGCGGTTCCAGGTAGACCAGAATGGGGATCTTGACCTCTTAAGTCTACCAATTTTAAGATCAGGGTGCTTAAGGTTTCACTTGAACTTTAGTCTTTTTAAGTGCAAAGAGTGACCTAATTTAAGGTTGGTTAACCCAAAGGGGTCAACTTTACCTCTTGTTTTCTTTGAGAGCTTTTTGGGTCCTTTCTTTTAGGGTTCAAGTGTTTAGAGAGAGCCAATTGTTTAGGATTTTTCTTGTTAATTATTTTCAATCAATGGTTTGGGCACACCTCTTTTGGATTTCCTCAATTCTTGATTAAGGGGTGTGTCTCAACTGAAATCCTATTGTTTAACCTTATGTTGGCTCTACTTGGTCCATTTAACTCTTTGTTGGGCAATTAGGGCTCAAGCAAGAATGTGTTAGCCCTTAAATACCCTTAATAGTGTGCAGGAGTGATGAGTTGAAAACATGCAACTCTTTATGGTTACTAAGTATGGAAGACAGGTTAGCCCTATATTGCTTGTTCTTTTCTTTTCTTCCTCTTTAGAGTTTAGGGGTTAATAGTGAGAGGAAAGATTTACCTGTCTTCGGAGTGGTTGTCGTGTGGTTGCTTGTCTTCTCGAGTTCCTGTAGCTGCACAAAAGAGGAGATTATCAGAAATTAAAAGAAACAGGAATGTTTACCTCTAGAATAGCCGTTGCTCCCCGGCAGCGGCGCCAAAAATGAAGCGTCGGTTATTCTCAACCGGGTTTTAGTTTGTTATAACGTTGTAGTAAAGCCGGTTATTACCAACACTTCAAATATAAAATTTTTTTACTCGGAAAATAAAAGAGTTCCCGAGGTCGAACTCAGGGAGCAAGTTGTATTCTAGAGATATACATGTTTCTTTTACAAAAAGAAAGAGAGAGGGAAAGAATTTGTTGTTTTCTCTCTTTCTTTAGATCTCCTTCTTTCTCTCTGTTCTGCAGAGGGGATGCTCTTCTTTTGCAATGGTGATGCTCTTCTTCTTCTTCCTGCTGTTCCTTCTTTGGTGGTTTTCTTCTTTCTTCAGAGCTCCTTGTTCTTCTTTATGGCTGCAGAGCTTCTGCCTTCAGCTACTAAGTCTTCCTTTCTTCTTCTTCTGCTTTGGCCGTTGCTCTTCCTTCTTCTTCAGCCTGCCTTCTTTCCTGCTCTGGCTGCTGACCTTCCGTCGTCTGACCCGGTGCTTAGACGACTTAACTATGCATTTGCTACAGTGCAGCTCCTTCTTCTTCCGCGGGTCTTCTTCTTCGCCTGTGCCTGCACACTTCAGGGTTTTTTTGTCAAGAGGCAAAACCTACTCTACCCTCCCCCCCCCGCGTCTCTCTTTCTCTCTGAAACCACTCTTGGGAAAGCTCTCCCAGAGCTATCGGGTAATCGGGTTCGGGTCACACCCGGGTCCAGGCCCACCGGCGTGCGTGGTGGGCGAGGAGTGCAGGTCAGTCTAAGTCGGGTCGGGTCAGGTCCGCGAGGCGTGAGCGCGGACGAGACCGGGTAACCGGGCGGGTGTAAGGGGACCTCACCCCGTGTACTGAGGCAGTAAGGCTACTGCACTTTTGCGTCTTATGTCGCTGCGGCTCTTCAGGCGTTTCCGAGGTGGGACTAAACGGCCCACCTCAATTGCGCGCCCGCAGCGGGGAATTCAGCAGGAGATGGCAGCGTCACGCGGAGTTTTCTTCCTCGGCTGCGAACCTGGTGTTTTGCCAAAACTCCTCGCAAGGCCTGGGAGTGAATCTGGGCTTGGCGCTGAGCGTGGCGCGCCTGTAGTTGCAGGCGGAAGCAGGTCCTCCTGCGCGTCAATGGCGGCGGAGGTCGGGTGGCCTGTCCACAAGAAAACGGCCTCTCGGCCTAATCAGAGAGTGCCAGGAGCTTCGCCAGGGTGCGGCGAAGCTCGTGTGGGTGGTGGCGAGGCGCGGGGCGGCGTGCGAGGGCTGCCCTAGGTCGGACTGTGGGTCGGAGGATGGGTCTGTTCGGTGGAGTTGCAGAGGGTGATGTGGGGGAAGTGGTAGGGCGGAGATTGATCAGGGTGAGGAGGCGGAGGTCCTGCGGTGGTTGGCGAGCCGTGTGGGTCGCTGAGGTGATGGGAGCGGCTCGCCGGAGGGTGGTCGGAGACGAAGGGGGTGAAGGTGGTCAGGGTCGGTCGAGGGCTTAATTGACTAAATTGAAAGCGGGGAAAGAAAGAGGAGAAGGGGAGTAGCTCTAGCTTACTTGCAGGGACGAAGGGGGAGGAACAGGGCGACAGTCGTATCGACTGTCGCCGGAGAAGACGATGCTCAGGGAAAGGGGCGGCGGCGAGCAGAGAGCCGGAGAGGCGCCAGCTGGGTGCGGCGTGGCACAGGAAGAGCAGGGGAGGAAGTCTCTGCTGCTGGTATTGCGGCAGAGCGAAGAGGTGGAGGGGGAGGAAACCGCCGGAGCTGGTGAGCGTCTGCCGGAGGAAGAAGAGAAGAAAGTTGGGGATTTTCTCCGTCAGATCCAGGCTGCCCTGGTCGGTGGAGCAGCGGGGGGTATTTATAGGGAGCAAACAGGGAGGAAGGCGGAGGGAGACGACGTGTCTCCCTCGCCGGAGGATGGTCGGAAACAAGAACCCATACCGTCCGTGCGTTCGCACGGCCGGTATGGTGGGTTACGATGACCAGGGGGGTGTCCCTGCGACGGCTGACGACGCAGGGCACCCCCGGTTTACTTGCCAGGTCGCCCACCTCACCCTGCGCGGCGCCATGCTCCGCGCAAGGTCGCCGGAGCATGGTGCTGGCAGGTTTTGCAGGAGGGACCTGGTTGCAAAGAACGAAGGAGAGTTAGGGGCCAAAATGCGAGGGTTCAAAAGTTGAGGGCCAAAGAGTAAATATATGAGGACCAAAGTGTAAAGTCGGTCAAGGAGGTTTCTTCTTAGGCTCAAGTTTTTATACATGACTAATTAGGACCTAAGGAATCTGATGGTGAATTTCATTTCCATATTAAACCTTGTTTGACCGGTCAATTTGCGCAAAAACCCAAATTAAGTTATTAATTGGGCATGGTTCTCAATGTAGGTCAAAATGGGTTCTAAAGGCCAAATTGAAGGTTCTAAACCCTAGAGATTATTTTTCTATGAATTTTAGAGGGTTTATTCTATTTTTACTTTGCCTCGAACCTTGTGAATTGAAGTGGGTTGTTTTAGGGTTACAGATTATCATTTGGTTTCTTGGAAGTGCTGTAGCCCTTGCTAGATCATTTCATCCCACTTTTATTCTTATTAAGCTACTTTGACCTATGTTTGGGCCCTGAATTACCCTGTATGCAGATTATACTGGTAAAATTGCACTTTTACCCCTTATGACTTGTTTTCTTCTCAAACTCAGAATTCTCTGAGTTAAGCCTTTCCTTGAGATATGTAGGAGCTTTTATCCTTTATATTAGGTCAAAATGAGCTAGTTATGGCTCATGATGAGGTTCTCATCAGCACGCATGCACACGCAGACTGCGCCCGCCGACCTGTAGTCGTCTCCTTCTCTTTTCTCTCTCCCTGACGCCTTCAAATACCCTCTCCCCCTTCCCTCTCCCTCACCCACCACTCCACCGTCTCCTCCTTCGTCTCCAGTGTTGCTGTGAGAGTGAGAGAGTGAGGGCAGCAGCTGCTGCCAGGCGCGCGTGGGGAGGAGGTGCAGCGAGAGGGAGAAGAGGCAGAGCGCATGAGGAAGAGAGAGCAAAGTCGTCGGGGATGCCCAGGGCCGGCCGGCGGGTGCGCAGCGGGGGTGTGGTGCTGGGGGAAGTTACCTCGGTGCTGCTGTAACTCAGGCAGCAGGCGGACGAGCGTGGCACGGTGCAGCCGTGCGCTGCAGGCGGAAGGCGAGGAGGTCCTGATTCTGGGAAATTTTCCCAGAATCAGACATCTGGACCTACATCCAGACGGCATGGGGGACGTCTGGAGTGATATTCAGACGTCTGAAAGGTACGATACTCTCATCCTTCTCTTTCTTGTGGACGCGGCCATGCAGGCCATTCCGCTGAAAGCCCTGAGACGTGTCGTGATTGAGCGTGGTTGTGTACACGTGCAGGTTTCGTTCGAGAAGGCGCGAGGACATGCCCTCCCACACTGACCAGACGTTTGAGCAAGTCATCAGACGGCGGAGAGCATCTCCAGACATCCGGAGGGATAGTCGGACGTCTGGAACTAGGTCCAGACGGTTCAGCGAGATCCTGGACGTCTGAAGAACAGCTCAGAGTAAGGTATGATCTGAACCATCGTTTAAGATGTTTGGAAGGTGTTCCAGACGTCTGATTTGGGGTAGAGTTGTCGTTTTTGACTCGTTTAGGGTCCGCTCGAAGTTCGATTTCCATGTTTGAGATTCCGTTCTTCGTAGAAATTATTCCTCTACTTGTTTAAAATACTTGTATCCTATTCTGAGTGGTTCCTTGTGTTTGATTCTTGTATTAGGACCTCATCCCGTTGCGACTCTGGGGGTTACAGAGGCACGCGGACCTGCCGATTACGCCCCCACTACTTCCGATCTTGTGGGTAGAGTGGCTTCCCTTGGTTATTTACCAACATTAATGCATCTTTGAGATAAATAATAGATCCTAGGGTATGGCATGAATCCTAGGACTGGAAAACTAGATTGAATGATAGATCCTAGGGTGTGGCATGAATCCTAGGATTGGAAAACTAGATTAAATGATAGATCCTAGGGTGTGACATGAAACCTAGGAATAGAAACACTGAAACGAATGTCGTGAATACATGAATTGCAGTCTTGGAAAAGTAGAAAGAATAATGATAATTGCCTGTAATTGGATAATAGCTGCTTGTATATGAATGGATAGTAACTGTTGGGAATACGGGCTATATGAGAATCAAACTGAAATGATGAAACCTAAAATGGCTTGGCTAGAGAAATATGAGCATGAACCCTACGGGGAATTAGGAGTAGATCTCCTGAAAGATAAATGGAATGGAATTGGGGAAGTGAGCTGGCCCTTGAGTACGGAGTACCAAGGAGAGCGACTGTCCCCCTGTTTAGTGCAGAGCGGAGCTAGCCGCCCCAGGGACCTAGGGTTAGGTCTGGCCACTTTGTACCAACTCTTGGCCCTCGCGTACATAGTATCGGGGAGAGCTACTAGTGTAGGAAGAGCGCTAGCCACCCCACGGGCCGTGGGGTTCGGCTAGCCGTCCTACACCGACTAGTTAGGTCCATTGGGCAAACCAGGGTAGTCAGGCGAGGGTGTGCGGATTGTGGAGGGGCAAGACCCCTGTTTGGTTACTGTGGAGGGGCTAGACCCCTGTTACTGAGAAGGGCTCTGCCTTATAATGGTTCCGTGCTATGCTTTGGGCGCACCCGTTAACGGAAACGACTGACCGCGTGCCAGTGCGGGGTAGCTACCCGTGCATTTATCGTGCGTGCCGTAGTCACCGTTACGCTTGTCAGTGACCTTGGAGTGGTTGATTGAGGGTAAGACCACCACGGGGGACTCTCCCAGCTATGAGAGCACCACGTGCTACTTCTACTTTTTGGAAAAGACTGCAATCAAGATTGTTCCCATGAGGAACATTCGAAATCAAGAGAAAGACCTGAGCAATAAACCAAGAAAGAGTAAAATAAAGAAAGAAATTAAAACAACAGCTACTTGTTTACCTTTACTGTTTCTTAGCTAGCTGGTTGCCACTCTATTCAGCGTTTCGCTGACGTGTCACCTTTGTCACCTTTTCAGGACCAGGTGTTGAGCAGCCAGAGCCTGCTGCTGCGGAGGGTGCTGGGCCTAGTAGAGCCCAGTAGTTTTACTTGTGTTGTACCTACTGTACCATTTTTCTGTTGGAGTGAGTATATCCTGTTACACTTGTACTCTTTTATTGTAAGTATCATATTTATGTACTTGTTTAAATTCTTTACTGTTGTGGTGGTGTGTACTGTAGCAGTTATTTTCTTTACTGCTGTACTTTTGTTACTGTTTGTTACATGCATGATGAATGTGGTTTATTTTATTGTTCTTTTGGTTACTTTCTCGTTGGACGACTGGGTCTTGGGATCAGTTGAGTCGGTCCGATTCTCATGTCTCGTAGGGATTTGGGAATCGGGTCGTAATAAGATGGTATCAGAGCAAGGTCATCCCAAGAAGTGAACCAACTGGCTAAAAAATAACCAATGCACGTGCCTATAACTAGAGTAGCAACCACAACGTACCTTTTGACGTCTGTTTTTAGACTTCTTCGTTAAATATCGATTCGTATTGACGTCTTTTCTGTTCCGTGTTCGCGTCTCCTTGCTGGAGATGCGTCGACGAGGAGGTAGCGAGGCAGGCCGCGGACGCGGCCGAGGACGAGGTCAGAGGAACGGGCGCGTTGGGCTCGACGCCTCAGTGGACCAGCCACTGCTCTCGGGCATTTAGGCCCAGGACCTCGCCCAGCTGATACGGGACATCGTGCGAGGAGAGCTCCACCCTCCGTCACGAGCGTTTCTCCCTGGGGCTACGGAGGGAGAGTCCTCTGTGGGACCACGCGATGGACATGGCACTGGACGTGGGGGAGGGGATGGGCCTCCACCGCCCCCACATTCCTCCGGCACTTCCGAGCATGAGGCTTCTTTACCTGGAGGCGCACCAGCATCTCCACTTCAGCACCACTTTGAGCTTTTTGGACAATTTCGGAAGTTGAAGTCCCCCTCCTTCAAAGGGGATGAGGACCTGACCGAGGCAGAGGATTGGCTCGAGCAGATCGAGAAGGTTTTTGACACCCTTCACCCCCGGTGGAGTGCCGCGTGGCCTTTGCCACGTACCAGCTGGAGAGCGCGGCACATAGGTGGTGGAGGGTGGTCAGGGGACAGGAGAGGGATGAGCCGACTTGGGACCAGTTCGTCACCTTCTTCTACAAGCAATACTTTCCCCAGACGTGGCAGGACCAAAGGAGGTGGGAGTTCCACACTCTCTGCGAGGGGACAATGACCGTGAGCGCGTACCGTACGCATTTCCTGGAGCTGTCTCGCTTCGCAGCGACAGCCATGGCTACTGAGGAGGAGCGCCTTTGGAGGTTCACCGAGGGGCTCCCGCCTGCGATTCGAGGGTATGTCAAACCCCTGAAGCTGCCTACGTTCTCGAGAGTGGTAGAGGCAGCTATGACGTACGAAGAGACCAACCCGTCTGCACGTGACATTGACAGCGGGCAGAAGTGGCCCTACCAGCCAGACTTCTCACAGGGTCGACGAGAGAGGAGACACGTGGCACCCGCAGGAGAGCTGTCACGTTTTGCAGGGCCATCAGTGACCTTTGGGGACCCCTGACAGGGGCCAGTTGCTAGCACCGGACCCTCGCCCAGCCGTCAGCAGGGACCCACTAAGGGCGGGAGCCGAGTCCCCCTTTGCTACCAATGTGGCAAGCCGGGCCACATCAGGAGGGATTGCCCGTCTAGGGCAGGAGGTCAGCAGATGCTTCCCGCGCCGAGCATTGGAGGGCGAGCAGGAGGCTGCAGTTTCCAGGCACGAGGAGAAGGACAGTAGTCTCGGGGAGGGTATCGGCCAGCAGCTACCCGTCCGACGCAGAGTGTGGCTTCTTCGTCTGCACCTAGGGCTGAGGGGCGTATCAATGCCCTGACACACAGGGATGCCAGAGCTTCGGGATCAATGGTGGCAGGTATGGTTTCAGTTTCTGGTAGACTTGTTTACACGCTTTTTGATTCGGACGCTACACACTCGTTTGTCGCTGCCAGTTTTGCGGTTAGCTTGGGGTAGGACTGTATGTTGTTAGAGGATCCATTCGTGATCAGAGGTCCGAGTGGTCAGCTGTTTGTAGCTGAGGAGGTGTACGCAGGTTGCGAGGTCAGTGTTGGGGGACATAGCCTTCCCGTTGACCTAATTATGATATAGATGGAGGACTTTGGCGTAATTCTAGGGATGGACTGGCTGTCCGCTTACCATGCCTTAGTGGACTGCTTTGAGAGGAAGATCGTCTTCTCCATACCGGAGTTGCCTTCTTTTGAGTTCCACAAGAAGCCAGTGGATGGAGGCTTCAGGTGCATTTCTGCACTTCGGGTGACGAGACTTTTGAGCCAGGGGTGTGAGGGCTTCCTAGCTTGTGTGGTGGCGGAGCCCAGCCCTGTGGTAGACTTCCAGAGTATCTCGGTGGTCAGAGAGTACCCCGACGTGTTCCCAGATGAGTTTCCAGTACTACCGCCCGAGCGTGAGATCGAGTTTGAGATCTCACTGGTATCGGGGACCAGCCCCATCTCTACAGCACCGTACAGGATGGCACCACTTGAGCTGTGAGAGCTCAAGTCTCAGTTGCAGGATCTTCTGGAGAAGGGCTTTGTGAGACCCAGTGTGTATCCATGGGGAGCCCCGGTATTATTCGTAAAGAAGAAGGATGGTACCCTACGCCTTTGTGTGGACTATAGACAGCTGAATAGGGTCACCATCAAGAACATGTATCCGCTGCCGAGGATTGATGGCTTGTTTGACCAGCTGCGAGATGCCACGGTATTCTCTAAGATCGAGTTGAGGTCTGGATACCACCAGTTGAGGATCAAGGAGGCAGACGTCTCCAAGACAGCTTTCCGCACCTGATACGGACACTACGAGTTTCTGGTCATGCCGTTTGGGCTGACCAATGCCCCGCTGCCTTCATGGATTTGATGAACCGGGTGTTTAGACTGTACTTGAACCAGTTCGTGGTGGTATTCATTGATGATGTGCTCATCTATTCTCGAGATCAGATGCAGCACGGACAACACTTGCGGATGGTTTTGGACACACTGAGATGACGTAGGCTGTACGCCAAATACAGCAAGTGCGTGTTCTGGTTGAGGGAGGTGACCTTAGGTCATGTGATCTCCGGCGATGGCTTGGCTGTGGATCCAGCCAAGGTCGAGGCAGTGCTCAGGTGGGAGAGACCGTGTACGGTTACGGAGATCCGCAGTTTCTTGGGACTGGCAGGGTACTACTGGCGATTTATCAGGGGCATCTCATAGATTGCACGTCCTATGACACAGCTGACCCGGAAGGACGTGCCCTTTACTTGTACAGACGCCTGTGAGGCGTGTTTTCAGGAGCTGAAGGAGAGGTTGACTTCGGCTCCCATGCTCACCATCCCGGATAGTAGTGGTGGGTTCGTTGTATACACAGACGCCTCTTTGCAGGGGTTAGGGGGTGTGCTCATGCAGAGGGGTCACGTTGTCACTTACGCTTCGTGGCAACTGAAGCCCCATGAGCATAGCTACCCTACCCACGACCTGGAGCTGGCAGCTGTCGCCTTTGTGTTGAAGACTTGGAGGCACTACTTGTACGGTGAGACTTTTGAGATTTTCACAGATCATAAGAGCCTCAGATACTTGTTTGATCAGAAGGAGCTCAACATGGGACAGAGATGTTGGTTGGAGCTCCTGAAGGACTATGATTGCAGCATTTCCTACCATCCGGGAAAGGCCAACGTGGTGGCTGACACCTTGAACAGGAAGGCGCTCACCCACTTGGCCAGTTTACAGGCGCAGAGTTGGAGCCTCATGGAAGAGATGGGCAGTTGGCAGCCCCTAGAGTTACTAGAGCACTGTGGGGTAGTGACTGTGACACGATAGACGAGGCTAGAGCTGATAGATCGCATCATCATAGGGCAGATGGCTGACCCGTACTTACAGTCATTGCATGATAGAGTGCTGTTAGGAGACCTTGGAGCCTTCTCTTTTACAGACCAGGTACTGCGCATAAGGGGACGTTTGTGCGTTCCTAGAGACGAGGAGCTGTTGAGAGAGCTCCTGACTGAGGCACACGGTTTCAGGTTCACCATACATCCCAGAAACACAAAGATGTACCATGATTTGAGACGTGACTTTTGGTGGAGGGGGATGAAGCGGGATGTGGGTGAATTCGTACAGTAGTGTTTAGTGTGCCAGCAGGTGAAGGCCGAGCATCAGAGGTCTGCAGGGCCATTACAGCCACTTCCAGTGCCAGAGTGGAAGTGGGAGAGCATCACCATGTACTTGGTGGTGGGCTTGCCTGTTACCCAGCGAGGACACGATGCAGTCTGGGTGATCATTGACAGATTGACAAAGACGGTACGTTTTTTGCCGATCCGAGTCACCTTGGGACCAGCGCAGTTGGCAGAGAGGTATATTCGCGACGTGGTACGTCTACACAGAGTTCCGTGGGAGATTGTATCCGACCGGGATACCCGTTTCACGTCCCAATTTTGGGCTGAGTTTCAGCAGGCCTTGGGGACACGGTTGAGGTTCAGTACAGCTTACCACCCCCAGATGGACGGACAGTCTGAGCGCATGATACAGACACTTGAGGACCTTTTGCGTGCTTGTGTATTGGACTGGAGGGCTCTTGGGAGGAGCACTTGCCCCTGGCGGAGTTCGCATATAATAACAGTTATCACTTGAGTATTGGCATGACACCCTACGAGGCTCTGTACGGACAGAGGTGTAGGGTACCCTTGAGTTGGGTTGAGGTAGGGACCAAGTGGGAGGTTGGCCCCCGGCTGATCTGGCAGGGTCAGGAGGTAATCGAGCAGATTCACAGGCGACTCCGTACTGTCAGGAGTAGATATAAGAGCTATGCCGATCAGAAACGCGGAGAGGTACAGTTTGAGGTTGGGGACCACGTCTTCCTTCGCGTTTCGCCCATGAAGGGCCTGCAGTGGTTTGGAGTGAGAGGGAAGCTCGCGCCGAGGTTCGTGGGACCCTTTGAGGTTTTAGAGCGGGTTGGACCAGTTGCTTACAAGCTTGCCCTTCCTCCCCAGCTTTCTAGTGTGCACAACATGTTCCACGTGTCCAACCTCAGGAAGTACGTTGCCGATCCCAGTCACGTCCTGAGCCACGAGAGCGTCGAGGTGGGTGACGACCTGACCTACCCCGAGTGGCCAGTATAGATTCTTGACAGAGCCGTCCGAAGTCTGAGACGGAAGTACCCCTGGTGAAGGTTTTGTGGAGGAGCCAGCGGTACGAGGAGGCTACCTGGGAGCCTGAGGCGACGATGCGGGAGCGGTACCTGGAGCACTTTGAGGGTACGTCTTTTCGGACCGACTTCGGTCCTCTTTGAGTTTGTTATGCGTATATCGTTCTTTTCCGCACTCTAATTAGCACAAGTTTTGGGGATGAAACTTCCTTTGAGTTTGTTATGTTGTTTAGACCCATGACATCAAAGATTTCTAAGACATCTGGGAGTTGGTCCAGAAGTTTGGTTAGACGTCTGGACGCCTTCCTAAAAGTCTGTAATTTAATTTTTGCGACGTACGATTGTGAGTCTGCCCGCGTGCACACGTAGATTGTGCCCGCCAACCTACAGGCGTCTCCTTCTCTTTTCTCTCTCTCCCCGACGCCTTCAAATACCCTCTCCCCCTTCCCTCTCCCCCACCCACCACTCCATCGTCTCCTCCTTCTTCTCCAGTGTCGGCGTGAGAGTGAGAGAGCAAGGGCAGCAGCTGCTGCCAGGCGCACGCGGGGAGGAGGAGGTGCAGCGAGAGGGAGAAGAGGTGGAGCGTGTGAGGAAGAGAGAGCAAACTCGTCGGGGCTGCCCAGGGCCAGCTGACGGGTGCGCAGCGGGGGCATGGTGCTGGGGGAAGTTACCCCGGTGCTACTACAGCTCAGGCAGCAGGTGGACGAGCGCGGCGAGGCGCGGCCGTGCGCTGCAGGCAGAAGGCGAGGAGGTCCTGATTCTAGAAAATTTTCCCAGAATCAGACATTTGGACCTACATCTAGACGGCGCGGGGGACGTCTGGAGTGAGATCCAGACGTCTGAAAGGTACGATACTCTCATCCTTCTCTTTCTTGCGGGCGCGGCCATGCAGGCCGTTCCGCCGAAAGCCTTGAGACGTGTTGAGATTGAGCATGGTTGCGTACACGTGCAGGTTTCGTTCAAGAAGGCGCGAGGACATGCCCTCCCACACTGACCAGACGTCTGAGCAAGTCAACCAGACGGCGGAGAGCATCTCCAGACATCCGGAGGGATAGTCGGACGTCTGGAACTAGGTCCAGACGGTTCAGCAGGATCCTGGACGTCTGAAGAACAACTCAGAGTAAGGTATGATCTGAACCATCGTTTAAGATGTCTGGAAGGTGTTTCAGACGTCTGATTTGGGGTAGAGTTGTCGTTTTTGACCTGTTTAGGCTCTGTTCGAAGTTCGATTTCCGCGTTTGAGATTCCGTTCTTAGAAATTGTTCCTCTACTTATTTTAAATACTTGTATCTTGTTCTGAGTGGTTCCTTGTGTTTGATCCTTGTATTAGGACCTCGTCCCGTTGCGGCTCTGGGGGTTGCGGAGGCACGCGGACCTACCGATTACTCCCCCACTACTTCCGGTCTTGCGGGTAGAGTGGCTTCCCTTGGTTATTTACCAACATTAATGCATCTTTGAGATAAATAATAGATCCTAGGGTATGGCATGAATCTTAGGACTGGAAAACTAGATTGAATGATAGATCCTAGGGTGTGGCATGAATCCTAGGATTGGAAAACTAGATTGAATGATAGATCCTAGGGTGTGGCATGAAACTTAGGAATAGAAACATTGAAACGAATGTCGTGAATACATGAATTGCAGTCTTGGAAAAGTAGAAAGAATAATGATAATTGCCTGTAATTGGATAACAGCTGCTTGTATATGAATGGATAGTAATTGTTGGGAATACGGGCTATATGAGAATCAAACTGAAATGATGAAACCTAAAATGGCTTGGCTAGAGAAATATGAGCATGAACCCTACGGGGAATTAGTAGTAAAGCTCCTGAAAGATAAATGGAATGGAATTGGGGAAGTGAGCTGGCCCTTGAGTACGGAGTACCATGGAGAGCGACTGTCCCCCTGTTTAGTGCAGAGCGGAGCTAGCCACCCCAGGGACCCAGGGTTAGGTCTGGCTACTTTGTACTCACTCTTGGCCCTCGCATACACAGTACCGGGGAGAGCTACTAGTGTAGGGAGAGCGCCAGCCACCCCACGGGTCCCGAGGTTCGGCTAGTCGTCCTACACCGACTAGTTAGGCCCACTGGGCAAATCAGGGTAGTCAGGCGAGGGTGCGCGGACTGTGGAGGGGCAAGACCTCTGTTTGGTTACTGTGGAGAGGCTAGATCCCTGCTACTGAGAAGGGCTCTGCCCTATACTGGTTCCGTGCTGTGCTTTGGGCACACCCGTTAACGGAAACGACTGACCACGTGCCAGTGCGAAGTAGCTACCCATACGTTTATCGTGCGTGATGTAGTCACCGTTACGCCTGTCAGCATCCTTGGGGTGGTTGACTGAGGGTAGGGCCACCACGAGGGACTCTCCCGGCCAGGAGAGCACCACGTGCTACTTCTACTTTTTGAAAAAGACTGCAATCAAGATCGTTCCCATGAGGAACATTCGAGATCAAGAGAAAGACCTGAGTAATAAACTAAGAAAGAGTAAAATAAAGAAAGAAATTAAAACAACAACTACTTGTTTACCTTTACTGTTTCTTAGCTAGCTGGTTGCCACTCTACTCAGCGTTTCGCTGACGTGTCACCTTTGTTACCTTTTCAGGACCAGGTGTTGAGCAGTCAGAGCCTGAGGCTGCGGAGGGTGTTGGGCCTAGTTGAGCCTAGTAGTTCTACTTATGTTGTACCTACTGTACCATTTTTTTGTTGGAGTGAGTATATCCTATTACACTTATACTCTTTTATTGTAAGCATCATATTTATGTTCCTGTTTAAATTCTTTACTATTGTGGTGGTGTGTATTGTAGTAGTTCTTTTCTTTATTGCTGTACTTTTGTTACTGTTAGTTACATGCATGATGAATGTGGTTTATTTTACTGTTCTTTTGGTTACTTTCTCGTTGGACAACTGGGTCTTGGGATCAGTCGAGTCGGTCCGATTCTCATGTCTTGTAGGGATTCGGGAATCGGGTTGTAACAAACACCTACATAAAAAATGCCTAATTACACCTCAACCTCCTGAGCTCGCTGTCAATGGCAGCTCAGGAGGAGTTTTTATCACCTAATCACTCACTCCTCTCCATCACAAGACTCATTTGAGTCTTTTTCCTCAGTCAATGAGTGAGGGGATGGATGTTGAGTTCAGCCGAACTCAAAATCTCTTTTAACTGAATTCAAGGAAAATCCTTAAGTTTGATTACTGATTAAAGTAATTGATTAGGTCTTGAGGTTCCTTGTGACCTTAGGAAACTTTTAAGAACATTTCTGAAGTGTTTCATCAAGAATTCATCTCCAGCAATATCAATTGGTGTTCACCGGAGCTCTGGCGAGCTTCGACAAACCAGATTTTATACCTTAGCCTTTAGAATTCTCTCAAGATCTCCAGATCACTTCTTCTTGATCTCAGGGTCAAGAATCGCACTTAATACCTGTGCGCAAATGTTTACACCTCCAGATTGATCGTCGTCTTCTCCAACTCCGGTGGAGTTGGAGAGACTAATTTGTTGAGGTTTTAAGATTGATAGCAAATCCAAGAGCATGAGTAGAACCTAAGAAACTTATTCAAGTGTTAGAAAGGTTTGCGAACTCTTCCTCTGATATGTCAAATAGACCACTCTTCAAGCTCATGCGATGGATCTGAGAAGACCTCTAGAGCTATCGAAAGTTGATTTTGAAATGAGGAACATCTTCTTGAGGTTGAAGTGAATCTATTTAGGTCGTTAAATTGGTTAAAGTAGCTTTAAATCCAAAAGTTAATTTCTGAGCTTCAGAAGTCAACTCTTGTTTGCATTTGGGGATTAAAGGCTTAAATTTCTGATTGAGTGGATTGGTTAAGTTTCTGGAATGACGTAGAAACAATTAAGCTTGATTTGACTGAATTTTATTGAGGATTTCTAGCATTTCATGGATTTGTTCAGAATGGGTTCCTTACTGAACCCATCACTGTTCTTTGGGATTCTGTTGGGATTTGGAACTAAAGAGTGCTCAGATTAGTTCCTACTGAATCATTGAATTGGTTTAGATCAACTTATGATGATTTTATCTCTCTATTTTTATGATTTAATTTTAAGTTCTGAGATCTGACCTACAGTTGGAATCCATGAGTTTTCTAGAGCTTCCTAAAGCTCTTCCTATCTCAATTCCTTATCTAACATGTGCGGAATAAACCTCTGAATCATTTTAGACCCTCAATTGAGATTAATTCTTCACTGTAGGTCGATAGACCTGAGGACTACACCTTTTGCAGACTATTTAGACATGGCAAAATAGCCATAAGTCTCTCCAAAATCCGTGGATCAAATTTGATCCAAAGCCCAAATTGGGGCTAAAATTGTGTAGAGGACTGTAAGGGCTTTCGATTGAGCCCTTATACACTTGATTTGGATCAATGAATTGTCTGGAATCTTCGTTTGAAGATGCAACTGGAGGTAGCTTTGCACGGAGGAGAGCAGGCGAGTATAGTCCCACATCGGGAGCGAGTGAATGCGCGGCATAGTATATCATGGTTTTGTGAACCTAGTGCTTCAGTTGACAGCGCTGGGCGCATAAAACCATACCTTACCTCTGGATCCAAATGGGCACGTGCGTGCGTGCACGTGCATGTGTGTGTGCGTAGGCGTATGTCTGTGTGTGTGCTCGGGAGGGCAAGCGAGCGTGATGTTGGGCCTGATGTGCTTGAGACTGTGCATGATTGGGCTTAAATGGATAAAAATACTCTTCTTCTTTTTCTTCTTTCTTGTCTTTCCTCTTCTTTGCCGTGGTCCTGCTTCTTCTTTTCTTCTTCTTCCTTAACTTCAAGACGTCTGATTTTGCAATCAGACGACTTAAACCGCTGCTGCTACAGTGTCTCCCTTAGCTTCCGTCTTCTTCTTCTTTGTGTTCTCTTCTTCTTCTTCCGCAGTCCTTCTTCTTCTTCACCTGTGCCTGCACACTTCAAGGTTTTCGTCAGAGGGCAAAACCTACTCTACCCTCCCCCCCCCCCCCCCCCCCGCGTCTCTCTCTCTCAGAATTCGCTCTTACGGAAGCTCTCCCAGAGCAACCGGGTAATCGGGTACGCAGGTCGCGCCCGGGTCCAGGCCCACCGACGTGCGGTGGTGGGCGAGGAGTGCAGGTCGGGCTAATCGGGTTGGGGCCAGGTTCGCGGGGCGTGAGCGCGGACGAGGCCGGGTAATTGGGTGGGTGAAGGGGACCTCACCCCGTGATCTGAGGCGAACAGCTTAAGGCACTTTTTGCCTTTAAGCGCCTGTTCGCCTCAGTGGGTTTCCGAGGTGGGACTAAATGTCCCACCTCAATTGGATGCCCGAGCGGAGGAGGCAGCGGCAGTCGAGGCTTCGCGAGAGGGCTTCTCCTCAACTGCAGCCTGGCGCTTCACGAAAATACCTCGCACAGCCTGGGAGCGTGCCCTGGGCGCGGCGCGCTTGGAGCAGCAGGTCGAAGGAGCTTCTTCACCTCAGCAATGGCGGCGGCGAGTGAAGTTCCTGTTTACAGAGAAAGGGCCTCTCGACCTAATTAGATACGCGGAGGACCTTCGCCGTGGCACGACGAAGGTGGTCGGGGGGTCTGCAGGTGGCGGGGCAGAGCCTAAGGACCACCCTAGGTCAAACTGCAGGTGGCGAGATGGGTTTGGTTGGTGGGTTTGCAGAGGGTGATTGGTGGGAAGTGGAAGGGCGGAGGTTGATCAAGGTGAGGAGGCAGAGGTTCTGTGAGGGTCGGCGAGCCGTGTGGGGTGGTGGAATGACGGGAGCGAGTCGCCGGAGTGTGGCCGGAGGTGGAGAAGGTGAGGGTGATTGGTCGGAATCGAGGGCGACAGTAAAGGTTTAAAGTGAGGAAAAGGAAGAGGGGAGGAAGAGGAGAAGTTATACCTACTTAGCAGGACGAGGAGGGGCTGGAGCAAGACAGCCGTATCGACTGTCGCCGGAGAAGAAACTGCCCAGAGGAAGGGGCGACGGTGAGGAGAAGGCCGGAGAAGCGCGCGCTGGGTGCGGCGCGGCGCGGGAAGAGCGAGGGAAGGCAACCCTGTTGCTGGTAGTGCGGTAGGGCGACGAGGAGGAGGAGGAGAAGCCACCGGAGCAAGGGGGCATCTGTTGGAGTGGGAAGAGAGGAAGTGAGGGGGTATCTCCGTCAGATCCGAGCTGGGAAGAACGGCGGAGTGACGGGGGTATTTATAGGGGCAGAACCAGAGAGGAGGGCGGAGGGAGACGATGTGTCTCCCTCGCTGGAGGACGTCGGAGGAAGGATACCCATACCGTCCGTGCGTTCGCATGGCCGGTATGGGTGGTTGCAGCCATCAGGGGGGTGTTCCTACGACGGCTGACGACGCAGGGCACCCCCATTTGACTTGGCAGGCTCCCTCCCTTACCCTACGCGGCGCCATGCTCCGCGCAAGGTCGCCGGAGCATGGTGCTGCTCAGGTTTTGCAGGAGGGACCTAAATGCAAAGAACGAAGGAGAGTTAGGGGCCAAAATGTGAGGGTTCAAAAGTTGAGGGCCAGAAAGTAAATGTATGAGGACCAAAGTGTAAAGTTGGTCAAGAAGGTTTCTTCTTAGGCTCAAGTTTTTATACATGACTAATTAGGACCTAAGGATTCTGATGGTAAATTTTTATTTCTAGATTAAACCTCGTTTGACCGGTCAATTTACGCAAAAACCCAAATTAAGTTGTTAATTGGGTATGGTTCTCAATGTAGGTCAAAATGGGTTCCTAAGGCCAAATTGAAGGTTCTAAACCATATAGATTATTTTTCTATGAATTTTAGAGGGTTTATTCTATTTTTACTTTGCCTCGAACCTCGTGTATTTAAGTGGGTTTGTTTTTAGGGTTACAGAATGTCATTTAATTCTTCGGAGTTGCTGTAGCCCTTGTTGAGTCATTTCATCCCACTTTTCTTCTTATTAGGTTGTTTTGACCTATGTTTGGATCCTGAGTTGCCCTGTTTTCAGATTGGATTGGTGAAATTGCATTTTTACCCCTCAGTTTATGTTTTCTTTGCAAACTCAGAATCTCTCTGAGCCAAGCCTTTCTAAGGTTATGTAGGAGCTTTTATTCTCTGTATTAGGTCAAAATGAGCTAGTTATGGCTTATGATGAGGTTCTCATCACTATGCATGATTGGGCTTAAATGGATAAAAATACACCTAATATGAATTAGGCCCGGGCTTAGTAGGGTCTAGTCCCACCCTACGGGGTGCTGTGTATCCCCGAAAAGCCTGGGCCACTCATTAACAAATTTTTGTTAAATGGGTTAAGTATGGGTTCATGCATAGTAAAAGGAAGAATTGAAGTGTTAAGTGCATGAAAGAAAAAGAGAAGAGATAGAAGTGAAGCTAAGTGTTATAGAGGTACAGGTGAACCTAAGGAAAAGGACTGAAGTGTTAAACGATTTAAGTAAACAAAGAAGACAAAAGGGTAAAGAGGAAAGGGTTGAGGTGAAGCTCAAGGCAAGCAGAAATTAAAGAAGAAGAGCTAGAGAAAGAAAGGAATTAAAAGAGAGGATTAAGAAAAGAAAGATTAAATGAGAAATTAACAAAGGAAGAATCAGATGTCTGAAGAATGCCTAGAGGAATGTTTGTCTTTTGTTTTTAATTGTTCAAAGGCTTTTTTCTATTCATTGTAATCGCTTCTTATGCTTTACATTTTTGTACAAATTGTAATAAACATTCTTTTAAGGAGTTTTTCTTGCAAATCATTCATGTACATTTATCTTTTAAATGGAATAATTGCATGCTTTAATTGTTCATTTTTTGTGCAAATATTCATGTGCTTAACATAATATAATTATTGTAGCAATTAGTTAGCCATTAATTTAATTAATAAGAATTGGTGAATTAAATCTAGTATTATGCCTCTCAGTGAACGATCTAGACTCAATCGGTAAAAAAAGAACTTAAACTTAAATGTTAGGTTAACTTTACCTTGTACTACTTAATTGACATCAATTCAAGTTAACCTAAGTTATTTTTTACATGATTAATTAAGACTTTTAACTTTAATTAACTGTGTTAAGAAATTAACACATCAGTAGCTGTACTGATCAACAGTATTTCAAATTCACATTAAAGCTTAGAGCGATAATGAACTTCTAAGATCATCTGAAAACATTCTCTGAGCAAATAGAATCAAGAAAAATCCTTAAGGTATCCAGATCAACCTGGAACTCGAGGTTTGTAACCTAGACTCCCAAATCAGATTTAAATCATTTTAAAAACACTCATTAGTGTTGTAATTAATCCTTGAAAGGTTTGGAACTTATCAAGACATCAATCAAAGCTTGAAAAACCCTAAAAAGCCTAATTTGATCCATATCTCACGCTATACACAGCATGATGATGAGAGATCAAATTTGACATTAAAATCAACTCCAAACTAGTTATAGGTCATTAAGTTCCATAAAAACTTATCCAAGTCCTCTTTGGCGAATTAAAACATTTTGACTCGAGAACACAATGTTGCCCTAGTAGGCATTTGATCTGAGATCGCTAGACTGATATGATCAGGTAAGATCTCTACACACTATCAATTAGTGATTAGAGACCTTATGCAATCCTTATAAGACCATTGGATCCTTATAGTGGCCTCAAAGCCGTGCATCAGATTTTCCTTGGCCACGCTATCCATATGACATAGAAGAACATGACTCAATGCTCAAAGTAGGTGTAAGCTCAATAAGAAATGAAAATCAAAGTAAAGGAGCTTAAACCCATTGCAATCAATCCAATTATATGTCAAACAACTCAATTCACTCAATTAAAGTCAATTAAAACCACATTGGATTTCCAATCCTCTGATTAGACATGAAAATTGAATCCAAATAAATTGAGTGAATTCGTTCAATTCAAATATGTGGGAGAGCTTTTGTGATCATGTGAAGTGAATGGGAAGCCCTCAAAGTGATCAAGCGCATTAATAAGTATGAGACCTAAATAGCTTTAGGCCTACTGATGGCAATGGTGGAGGAGGTGATCTGATGGTAGAAATTGTGAGGAAATTAGAAGACGACGATCATGATGCGTAGCGGAAGGCTTGTGGATTGTGATGAATGGATGAATTCTTTCTCTCTGATCAGAATTAATCAGAGAGGGTGGAATGGAGATGATTAAATCTAATCTACACTAATATAAACCAAGTCATTAATCAGAATCTACTCTAAATGATCTAAACTAAGCTACTTTGATCTAGGAAAGAATTAAATATATCTATGAAGCGATTAAATCATAAACTAATCGGACGAAAGGGACCTTTGGGAAAATTGTGGTTGGTGACTGTGGTGATGAAGGTAGAAGACTGCAGTGACGAAGAGCTCAACTAGAGGAGCTCCAAATTGCCTTCAGGTGTTATGCAATCCTTAGCGACCTCTGTCACAGGCAGCGTAAGAAGGAGGAAGAAAACTGGAGGGGATGAAGTGACTAGGCTTGAGGAAGTAGGGGGGTGCTGGTAAAAGAGCTCAGGTTGAAGTGCAGCTCCTTAAATAGGTGAGGGAGATCGAGCTCAGGATCATTGGCAATAGTGGGTGATGGTCGTTAGTGTTTAAGGGTGGGGATAAGATCTGATGCGTGTGAGAGGATTTAGATTAAATGCGAGCCCTTAGATGCGATCTAAGAATGGGCGGGAAGCTTTGGAAGTTGGCTCTAGGCAGTAGGAAAGAGATTAGCTGTAGATCATATGGGGAAAGAATGGACGGTTGTGGGGTCTTAAGTTCATGTATGAACAAGAGAAGAAGAAAACAGGTGCAGGTCTATTGGTGCAATTGCACCTATATCCCTTGGTGAATCTGTAGAAAAAGTACTCAAGGAACCCATAAATGAAAAGAATATTTACCAAAGGGTCCCTGTTAGCTTGCAAAAAGGTCCCTGTTAGCTTTTAAGTGTAGAAAATGTGGAAAGAATGTTAAATAGGAAGGACCTAAATGTAATGCATTGATTTCAAGGCCCTAATGAGGTCAAGATGCAATGAGACTTTTATGGTAAGTGTTTTGAACATTTTAGAACATAATTCAACTACTGATTTATGAAATTAAGCTCAATTTGTATTCAATAGACATTTAATTCATTCATTTATATATTTTGATATATAATATCTCAAATGTGACCTAATTATGCATTTTTAACACAAATTTAATGTTTTAGGTCATTTTCCTTAATTCCCACACTTAACCTATTTTTTATGTTAATTTGATAGTATTTAACTTAGTTTCTAGTTTAACTTTGACATTTTAGCTATAATGAATCACACCTCATCAGTAGCTTCGTCATACTTTTAAAGGAAAAGACTATAACTACCAGCTTTGGATTATGAGTTGGATAATTCTTATTGTGTGATTTTAGCTTCCTTGTAGCATACGTGACTACATGCCTACTCTACATGAATGTACACTCTAAACCTTAGTGAGATGTGTCAGTGTATAACATAATCCACTAGCACTGCCAAGAATTGTAAGAAGAGGAGCCCTCGTCAACTTCTCTTTTAGTGTTTGGAAGCTAATCTTGTAGTCCTAGGTCCATATGAAAGGTGCATCTTTCTTTGTCAACTATGTCAATAGGAGAGCAATCTGCAAGAATCTTGAATAAACTTCTTGCCTTTTTCGACAAGTCCCAAGAAGCTGCACATCATTATCACTGCTCTTAGTGTCTCCCACTTTAATATTGCCTCAACCTTGAATGGGTCAACAAAAATCCTATGCTTGAGATCATTTGACCCAAGGCGCTCACTTCATGTAGCCAAATTTCACACTTATTGAACTTCACATATAGTTTGTGCTTTCTTAGAGCCTCTTTAACTACATGGAGATGTTGTTCATGCTAACAATTGTTGTAAGAAAAAATGAAGACGTCATCGATAAACACTACAATGAAGTGATCCAGATATGGTTGAAATATCTGATTCATTAAGTTCATGAATGTAACTGGGGTATTCATTGGTTTGAATGGTTCCACGAAAAACTCATAGTGATAATAGTATGCCCAGAGCATAGACTTTGGCACTGTCTTCATTTATTTTGAGCTGAAATTAGCTTGAATATAGATCAACTTTCGCGAATATAGTAACATTATGTAGTTGGTCAAACAAATCATTAATCTGTAGAAGTGGATATCTATTTTAGATAATTACCTTATTCAGTTGACGATGATCAATGCAGAGGCACAAGGTGCCATCCTTCTTCTTTACAAACATAATTGAAGCTCCTTAAGGTGGCACACTTGGTCTAATAAAATCCTTCTCGAGTAGCTCTTAAAGTTGCATCTTCAACTCCTTTTGCTCTACAAGTGCCATTTGATAAGGGGTGATAGATATCAAATTCTTTCTTGGGATGAGTGAGATCTCAAAATCAATCTTTTGATTTGAAGGAAGCCTAAGGAAGTCTTTTGGGAACACATCTGTATATTCTCAAACCATTGACACACTACTTAATTTAGTTTTTTTTTTTTTTTTATGGGGTCACTACCATATAAGGCAAGCAATTGTAGCACCCTCTCTAATAACCTATTAACTAGCACTGAGATGTAATTGATGGGTTTGCCCTCTCTCAGCCATAAAATTTAAATTGTGGCAGACTAAGAATGGAGAAGACAACCTTCTTCTCAAAGCAATCAATAGAAGCATGGTGTGCGAACAACCTCCATAACTAAAATGGCATTGAAATCTTTCATCTCAATTTCCATCAAGCTAGCTAACAACTTATAATCCTCAATGTGAATTGCATAGTCTTTGTAGATTTTCTTGATAGGGAATAGTTGTTCTACTAGACCCTTGATGAGTAGTGGCTCATCTAATAGTACTGGTGGCTTTTTAAGTTTCAAGGCAAACTTAGGGGATATAAACAAATATGAAGCACCAGAATCAAACAAAGTAAAGATTAACCACCTATTAATGCTAATTGTGCATGTCACAACAGAAAGAGAAGCTTAATTATGCATCCCTCAAATGTAAGGTGAATACATGTCTTGTAGGTGAAGGTGTACTAGAGCCAACCATGCTTTGAGTGGGTTACTATCTCTCGGTGGCCACACCTCCTTCAAATCACAAGGAGACCTTCAACAAGGCTGATAAGAATTAGTTATGCTCTCAACAAGCTATATATTTTAGAACCAACCATTTCCTACATATGCTGCACCCCACTCTATTCTCTAGACTTGGTGAGGTAGTCTTTCCTGATGTGTCTAGTTGTCCGCACTTGTAGTAAGTTTGCTAACTCTTCCTTGTGCTAGTTGATGGTGTCCATCTGGTAGTCCCCTTGATCTGTTATCTTATTGCTGGACGAAATTGGGTAGACCTAAAGGCCATGGGCTACATCTGCTTCTGGGAGACTTGAGGTGTAGTTGATGGTGCTTGGAACGGATGATACCTTTGTTTTCACCTCTTTTAGAACTTATTTTGGAAGTTGGGCCTCTATCTGGATCCCTGGACAAAGCTCTTGTGGGTCTCAGCATCATCTTGCTTGTACTTCATTGTAGCCTTGACTAGTTGAGCAAATGTATCTGGTGGGAGTGGTTTCATGTACTGAATTTCTGATCTCAACCCTTGAATGAACTTCCACTTCTTGTCATCATCGACGACCACTGTCGATGACTTGAATTGAGATAATTCTATAAATTGTGTGTGGTACTCGCTGACTATCATCAAGACTTGCTGCAGGTTGTGGAACTCAAGCCTCCGTAGGTCCTGCTAAGTCTTGGGGCAGTACTTTTCATTGAATATCTTGAGGAACTATCCCTAGGCTAATGGCTGAGATGTCTTTTGCTTGTAGATTTCTAACTACCATTGTGCAACACTAGTCAGTTGATAAGTCACGAAGGGTACTCTATAATTGTTAGCAGGGTGGATTGTATCAAATGCTTTTTCAATCTATTGGACCTAATCCTCTACCCCTATCAACCCCTTACCCTGTTTGAAGATTGAGACTTAGACCTTGCCTTTAATTTCCTAGATAGTTTGTTTTCTTTCTGTTTGAGAGAGAGACTGTACTTGATATACTTATGGGCTTGTTGAATTGTAATAATTATTTTGGTTAACACTTAATTACTTAATTAATGCTCTTTGATTTGCTTGTTTGACTATTGTTGTTTTATGATTATGTATTGAGTGACTGTGAATCATATGTTTCGAAACAGAATTTGTATTTAGTGATTCAGAATCTATTGGGTAGAGAACCAATTAGTAGAGATTGAGTTGTTACACCCCCTAGTAGCACTCTTGGGAGCAAAAGAATGAGGTTGAGTGGCAAGTCTAGTTGATATTGGACAAAAGGCTCATTCACCCAAGTTTAGCCCCTTCGCCTCTTCGGTAATATGCAAAAAGGACAATAGGTAGAGGTTCTATGTTGATTACTATGTGATCAATAAGTGGATGATTAAGGATCGCTACCATATTCTATTGTTGATGATTTACTCAATGAGTTGCACATTATGGCCTCTTACGAAACTCAACATCCGATTTGCACTAGAAAAATGGGCTTCTGTGATGCTTTTTAAACGATGGCTATTGGTAAAATCATCCTTTATATGGAATATCCGCTCAATGGGTGTGGAATATGTTCAATGATATACACGATGATTTTTAAATCGTCGTATAATTAACCAAAACGATGGTTTTACACAAATCATCGTGTATATATTTCACGAAAATTTTTAGGGCACGAAATTTCACATCCTAACTCGACATTAAACGACATTTTTCCACAAAATATGATAATTTTCTACAAAATCATCGTTTAATGTGCAATATTAGCCCAACCCGTGCCCGATCCCCTAATTAAACCCTCCCCTTTTTTCCCCTCTCTTCTTCCTCGAACCTAGCGATCCTCCTTCGGCCACATCACTTCCTCATCCTTGGTAAGCATCCCTCCTTCAATCCCCTCCCCTCGTCGTCCTCCTCGACATGCACTCATCCGTCGCTCTCCTTCTCGCGATGTCACCCCCGGCCTTCCTCCTATTTCCCATCCGCCCCCTCCTACACCATCTCCTCCTCTAGCTGCCCCCTCCATCCTCCTCCTCCACCTCTCCATCTACTCTTCCCTTTGCCACCATCCCTTCCCAACCACCCCCTCCTACCTCCTTCGGCTGCCCCCTCCATCCTCCTCCACCTCGCCATCTCCTCCTCCCCCTACCACCACTGCCCACCCCTGCCTCCCCAACGGACCCCCCCTCCTCCTACTGCATTTAGGCTAAATTTTAGGTTAATAAATTTAATTAATAAAAATAAATTGTGTTTAAATTTTTGTAATTTTTTTCTATTTCTTTGCTTATAAATTTTTGTAATTTAATTTAGGTATCTCGCATTGTCGGACACCTTCTCTTTGATTCACACACTTCGTTGAGGTATCAAATTAAGCTATCTTAATTAATTTGTGAATGAATGTGGGGTGTGCCCATGATAGCAAAAATGCGTGATTTAATAAAATTAGGGTTTTGAGGTCGTTGTAACATGCAAATTCGCAATCGCTTTTAAATTTATAAAACCTAGATAGTGGAGTATCTAGGGCCGTTTAAGGAGGCAAGTTTGCAAATTTAGCACTCTCGCTTGAAATCAGGAAATCAATTTTCTTTTTGTCATTTTGATTTTTGTTATTTTTATGATTTTGGAAATAATCGGGTTCTTGAAAGCAGAGATAACTACACTAAACCTATGCCTAAGTGACAAAATGAAACACTTTCTTCTAAGCTCACTCTAGGCAAGTGTGCCTAGGGTAATTAGAAAAAGCGAGTGTGGTGTGCACTACATTAATAAGAGAAGAACATTACTAAATTAAAACATGAATTTGGAAGGTAATGAAAACTTGTATTACTAACAGAGTAAACTACCGGTAGAGGAATGCTTGTTACACGAAAACAAACAAAAACACTAGTTAATACAAGAAATTGGAAAGATAAACAAGAAGGGGGAATTCTCTGGTAGAAGATTCGGATGGTTCTTGCTCCAAATGTGATTGTTCCACACTTAAAAAGAGTTCTTCTCTTCCTTCTTCAATTTGCCTTCCTTCAAGCCCTCCTCCAAGGTGGGCGTCAACCACCTTGTTGGCTCCTCCTTTGCCTGGTCATCCCCTCTAGGTGAAGATGACCTCCTCCTTGGCATGGCTAAGGGAGAAGAAAGAGAGGAAGAAGGCACCAAGGGGCTGGGTAGGTTGCCCCCTTGATCTTCTTCTCTCCTTCTTCCTTGGCATGGAGAATGGGTGGATTAATGGTGTGGACTTAACTAATGGAGAAGATGGGGTTTAAGTGGTGGTTAGTGGTGTTTTTATAGGAGTAGGGGGGAGGGTAGTTGGCGTGGAATAAGATGGAGGGCTAGGATGAGTTTTGGATGGTGGTTAGGTGATCTAAGGGCTAAGAAAGGTGGCGCCAAATGAAGGGGTTTGAAGAGGAAGTAGGTGGCTTTAGGAGGGATGGTTAGGATGGGTTTTTAGGGTAGTTAATTGATCCTAGGGCTACCATAGGTTGGGGCCAAATGAAAGGGTGGTGGTTACCATCCTTGGTGCCTCTTGGTGGTGGTGCCAAAATGGCATCTAGAAGGAGTCCTTGGTGTCACTAAGTTTGGATGGTGGAGATGAATTGTGTGGTGGGATGTATGGCTAGGATGGAGGTTCATTTTGGTGCCAAGATGGGGAGGGTGGTTAGGTGTTTTTGGTGCCAAAATGAAGGTGCCTTTTGGTGGTGTTAGTGGGGTGAAGAGGTGTTGTGGTTGTGGCGCTAAGTTGGAGTAGGGGTAGGTGTAGGTAGGTAGCTTACTTGGTGGACTAGTTAGGTGGTGAGGTGGAGTTAAGTTGGGTGAGTTAGGGTTAGGTTTTTGGTGCCATGGAGGTGGACTTAGCTAAGCTAAGCTAGCTTAGCTAGCAGGGAGTAGGGTAGGAGGTAGAAGGAGCTAGGGTTTTAAGGGAGAAGAGCTGGAGGTAGCTATCTTGAGCTGCATTGGGGTTGGTGGTTATTGAAGAAAGTTGTAGGGAGCTACCTTAGCTGGCTTGGCTTGCTAGTTCTTTACTAGCTGCTAAGCTAAGCTAAGATGAGCTGGCTTCTGCTAAAATGAGCTAAGATGAGTTGGGTATGATCTTCCCGGAAATTAACTAGCTAGCTGGAGTAGCTAGCTTAGGTCAAGTAGCTCAGCTCAACTAAGTTGAGCTGAGTTGAGCCTCCAGGAGTTGGACTTAAGTTGGCCTGAGCTGGTTGAGGTCATCTTCAGCTGACCAGGTCTAGCTAATAGGTAGTCCTAATCAGTTTGAGCTTCCAGTGAACTCTTCTGAGTTGGAGGAGCTCGAGTGGAGCTGGGATCAACTGTCTTTAGCTAGTTTGAGCTGCCATTCAGCTGAGGTGAGTTGAATGGAACTGAAGTGAACTAGCTTGATCTACTATTTAGCTGAGATGAGTTGAATGGAGCTAGGGATGAGT
Source organism: Thalassia testudinum (assembly GCA_037157565.1). Taxonomy (NCBI): domain Eukaryota; kingdom Viridiplantae; phylum Streptophyta; class Magnoliopsida; order Alismatales; family Hydrocharitaceae; genus Thalassia; species Thalassia testudinum. Next base: position 8,796,636 of record JAZHRO010000010.1, on the reverse strand, counting down.
TGATCTAGCTAGAAGGAGCTGGGATCCAGCTGGGATGAGTTGGATCTAGCTGGGCTCCAGTTGAAATGAGCTTCTTCTTCATCTTCTACCTTCCTGAGTGCCAAGGTATGCGGGATCTAACTTTCTATCTATCCCTGACACTCAAGTAAACATATCAAAAATACAACTAAAATGCAATGCATGCATGTCCTAGGTAAATGCCTAAATGTAGCTCGAAAATCCATTTGCGGAGTTAAAACCCTAAGAGCTAGATCTGTTTTAGGGCATAAGAATGATGATAAACTGTCGTTTATCAGCCCACTTAGCTTTAGAATGTGGGGTGTACCCACTTGATTAATCTTATGAATTGTTTCTATGATTGTGGGGTGGACCCACTTGATTTAGTAAATTGATTTTGTATGATTGATTGTGGGGTGTACCCACTTTCTTCTAAATGTTTATTTGATTCTATTTTTGTGTTAATTTATTATGGGAAAAAGCTTATATTATAGGGAAAGTTCTGTGAAATTTTTTATGAATTTAAGATGTTAGGAGGAAGTAATAAGAGAAGAGAGGGAAAGAGAAAGGAGAAGTACTAGAGTAGGAGAGGAAGAACGAAAGAGATGCATAAAGAAAAATATGAATTAATGAAGGGAAGGAAAAGAGGAAGGATAGGGAGAAGAGAGGGAAAGAGAGAGGATGAATAATTAGATAGGAGAGGAAGAAGAGGGATAGAGATACATAAAGAAGAATATAAAGGGAAGGAGAGAAAGGGTAGGGTGAAGAGAGTAGAAAAAAAGTGGCAAGACAGGGAAGTATAGGAGAGAAGGGAGAGGAGGGAAAGGGAGGAAGGATCAATTTTTATTTTGTATGTATAACTAATTTTTATTGTAAATTTTATTATTTTAATGAATTTATAGATACACACTTGCACAAATCTAGATACACTTGAGGCCAAATAATAGGTATTCTAACCCCTAAGTTACATGTTTTAGGAGGTGATAATCGTGTCAAAATATTTTCTCGTCGACACTTATGATCTTGTTATACAGATAATGCAGAGTGTGTGTATACCTCACTTACATGCATGAAGCTTTGTCTTTATAGCATGTCATAAGAGTCGTCGTCGTTGGTTCAGGAAGTTCTGAACTAAAGGGGGTCCTTGAAGATTTGATAACAACTTAGGATTACTTGTTACATGGAACCAATGTCTAGAGGAATTTTAGTAGTATCTTTTCGATCTTCTCCGGTATAGCAACTGATCTTATCTATGTTCCTAAAGCACCCTTAAATGGGAGTTATTGGGAATGTAGTTAAGGTTGGTCGATGGGGTTATATTGGAGAAGTGTGAGGATATGCTACTGAAATTTCTCCAGGCATCGGTTACATGTAATAAGTAACGTTGTGATCAAATATTCAAGGATGGGTTATTAAGTGAAAACCCTAATCAAAATACAAATACTGTTATAAAATCAAATTATAATTATTTGGTGGTTTTATTTTATTTTTGTAGATTATCATGGATAGGTCTTGGATTAGTTTGAGAAACTCGGATTTTTCTCGATACAAGAATGGAGTGAGAGAGTTCCTTGATTGAGCATTTCATGACGATAGGAAATCATTCAGACAGAAAGACAAGTCAACAAGATTTTTTGCCCATGTAGGAGGTGCTTGAATGGATATTCACATGATAGGAACATTGTATTCGAGCACATGATTTGCAACGGTTGGTGGTAGCATTATACTAAGTGGATTGCTCATGTAGAGGATCTTATAGAGAAAATCAGATAATCTCCGATAGATTTTGATGAGACAGTTGTGGATATTTACTTAATTAATTTCTTTTGATAATTTATTTATATAATTTAATTTTATAATAAAATATCATCTAATGAGGAGGCATTTAAGAACGTGCCTCCTACAATAGCAGTAGATGTGTGGAAAGAATGCTGTGAGCTTTGGAATAAGCTTGAGATGGAGGTAATTATAAATACTTTTAAGGGTATTTTGAGATAAATAATTGAATTATTTTTTCACTACAATATGCTATATGTAGAGGATTAGGTAAAGAGGAACATGGCCAATAGGGCTAAAGCTCCGCCACAGACTCACTGTTTGGGTCGAACTAGTATAGATAGAGTTAAGGAAAAATATATAAGTAATTCCTTATTATGTCACTTCTATATTTTTAATTAAAGTTTTAGTTATTACTATTACATGCAATTTGAAATATATTTACAGGCATATTCACATGATGGTGCCATGCTCGATCGGGTTGGAGTGTATAAGGCTGCTCATAATAAGGCCACCACCGATGGTGAACAAACATGGATATATAAGACATATTGGACGAAGCATGTAAGTAACATTTAATTGTCAACTACTTTAAATTTTATACTTACTTTAATATGACATTAAATTATTGTAATTTGCAGGGAGAAATGATGAACTTAATCAATCGCCCTCCTGACGTTACTTCTGACACTCAGCAGCACCCTCCTATGACACCTGATGAGGCTTTTGGAGTGTCATGCCTCTGGAGCACGGATGCTTTGTTCGTAGTGGGGGGAGGAATCAGACGAGCTCCAATTGGTATGGGTGGAAGGGGTCAGCATCGGCAGCCGTTGTCCAACAGATGCAGACACAGCTCCATGATATCACCACACGGCTCCATGATGTCACCTCATAGTTCCAGCAGCAAACTTAAGCTTGGTAAGATGCCAAGAAATTTATGGAGGAGCAGAGGAAGGAGTTGAGCAGTAGAGAGTGGAAATGAGAGAGATGATGGCATTTCTATAAGTCAGCGGTCGGGATCACACTTTCTATCACTACCTACATCGTAGAGACGACAACGACCTTGGTAGTGGTGGAGCAGGACAAGGGGTAGGAGCTGAGGCATAGGTTTAGATTACTTCTCTTTTCCTTAGGATTTGTAATTTGCTTAGTTATATGTATATTTTGACGTTATGACTTACTCTTTTCATTAGGTGTATATATATATTTGTTGTATGTTGAATGTTGCATGTTATATGTTGTGTATATACGTTATTAAAGGTGTTATAAGATTCCATAATACCCACATTATATATATTAAAAAAAAAACACATATACACAATGGCTATAGAAAATCGTTGTGTATACATATAAACGGCGATTTAATAGCCATCATTTATTGTTTGCGTGGGAACTACCACCGCCAAATTAATGTCATACAAGATGGTTAAAAATCCATCATTTATTGTTAGCAAATGACGGTTTTAAACAAAATCGTCGTTTATCAAGATACATGATGGTTAGCGAAACCGTCGTGTATTGATCATGCATGATCTATTAATGGCATACAAGATGGTTAAAAGCCCGTCATTTATTGTTACCAAATAATGGTTTAAAATAAAACTGTCGTGTATACACTAACGCGACATAACTTTTACGATGACAGTATACAATTATTTTCACTGGTTAGGAGATGATTTTGAACCATCACGAAAAGCAGTCATTCCTGTAGTGTGGGTTATCATTAAATTCCATTAAAGGAAGGAGATATTTATAAGACAACTTTCTGCATCTATGATGGGCACTATGAGTTTCTTATGATGCCCTTCAAATTGTGAAATTCTCTATCCACTCTTTAAGTCATCATGAACAAACTATTCTAACCATGGCCCACAACTCTATCTTCAACATTTTCAATGATATTCTCCACTTTAGCTGGACTTATGCCAACCACCTCACTTCTGGATTGTCCTTGAGTAGTTGCACCTTCATTGCTTTTAGATAAGGAGGGGTAAGTTATGCAAAGAAAATAGCTAGAAATAACTACATAAAATAAACACTGGATATAGAAAGGAAACCTTTGTAGAAAATGAAAAAATCTTTACATAGACCTTTTAATCTAGAATTTTGTCCTTAAAAACCAATGGAAATCACTATTCATAAAATTGAATAGAAACCCCCACTTTTGGACAACCTCCAAGGAGAGTTTTGTTCTCTATAGGAGAGAACTGGTAATCCATAGCTCAGGCATCCAAAACAAAACAAAAACAAGATAACAATTACAAAAACCCTAGAGAGCCTTTGAGAAATATATAATAATAAAGTTGAGGCTTAGATTACTCCCTTTCCAAACCTAAATAAGGAGTGTAGACAGAGGGAGAATTCTCAGGATAGTAGAGTAGAGCACAATGAGAACATAGTACAAAGAAGCAATTTAGAGAGAAAATGGAGTTTCAAGCTTGAGATTTGCTTAGGATTGTTGTTTGTAGCCTTAGATGACCTTAGGTAGGTATTTATAGTGTGTAGGAGGTAAGGTTCAAGCATTAGGAGTTGTTGCAATTCGAATTAGAATGCATTTATTCGAGAAAGATCGACTAGGAAACGTAGATGCACTAGTAGAAATTGTACTGTTCTCGACTGTTATAAGATGTAACGGTTGCCAAAAGTCTGGTCATTAACTTTGTTACCTACCTAGGGGGCGGAGTGTTGAGACCATTTTCGACCATTTATAACGGTCTAGAATAACAATATACTTGACCGTTATTATACAAACGATTGAGGATATTCTCGTAAATTGTCGATGTGAAAAGTTATATTTTCAAATGCAATCGTTGACCATTCAATTTAAAACGGTCGAGAAAAGTCTGGTCTAAAATGGTTGGGTTGACACCATTATCGACCATTGATAACGGTCGAGAATAACAGTCGACGATAGTCTTTTCAAAAATCGCCAACTTAAAAAGGTTACTTTTCAAACTCAATTGTCGACCGTTTTCTCGAAAATGGTTGAGAAAGGTCAACCTAAATCCCTACGCGACCCCGACTCCCTCCCCCTCTGAAATCTCCCTCTCCTCCAAGCCTTCCCCCTCCGCTCCTTCGCGATGAAGTCTGAGCTCCTCCCTCACCCTACGATCCTCTCGTCATGCGGCATGACTTTGACGTGCAGCCCTCGTCAATGTTCACCGCCTCAGGTAGCACCTCCTCTCGTCGTCCTCTTCCCCTCTCCCCATCTCCTACTTGACGACGAGCACCACCACCTCCTGCTCGTCCTCCCTCATGAAATGCGATTATGACCACCACCACTACAATCGGCCACCTCTCCGCTCCCTGCCACCACCACCACCACGGCTACCCCTCCCTCTGCCACCACCACAACCGGCCGACCACCACCACTAGCACCTCACCACCACCAACCGGACGACCCCTCTCCCCTTTCCTTCCCTAGCTTGCCGGACCTCCACCACCACTAACACCTGTCGCCAATGACCTCCCGTCGCCACCACCACCTCAAGCCACGACCACTACCTCCTGTAGCCACCACTACCACCTTAGGAACCACCACCACCACCTCCTCATGCCATCACCACCACCTCCTCCTCCTCCCACCACCACCATCCTAATTTCCTCCTTAGGTTTAGAAATTTAATTTTAGATTAATTTAATTTTTTTATGTACTACATAGATTAAAAATTTAATTATGAATGCAATTAAAATGTATACTTCAATATTTAGTTAAATTATCAATGTTTAGTTAAATTTAGTTTAAAATGTTTAATGTTTGGTTCAATGTTTAAATTAACATAAATATTTAGTTCAATTATTGTTCAATATTAGGCATGAATGTTTGGTTCATTATTAGGTTTTGAGTTATGGATTTAGATTATAGGGTTTAGGATTTAGTGTTAGGGTTTTTAAATTTCATTCCCATTTATGTTGAATGTAGGAAAGCCCGATAAATTTTAGGGGTGCACTTTGCATATTTTCATTTAAGAATCCTCCACTTATGTCTAGCTATTTGCTACATCTGATTAAGATTAGTTCAATTCTCTACAGAAAAAATGTAAGACTAGTTTGGGATGTCTGATATACAACTTCAACATCCTTAATGTCAATTAGCATGGTTAGCATCCTTAATGCCTCAATTATTGTTCAATTAACATCCTTAACTCCCTGTTGCCTTAAGTTAACCTTAGTTGATTTCTGGGAGTTTCTTAGAGTTTTTATGTTGAAATGCACTTCTTGATTTTGTTTTTCAATTGTTTATTTTTACATGCTTTTAGAAATTTGATGATGAAAATGATTGTTATAGAGCTTTCTTTCGATAATTCTATGACTGCATGTTTGAATTGTGTTCCTAAATTGTTTGAATTATTTGATATTTATGCTTCATTATGAAATTTTTATTACAACTTTGTAGATACACACATTTGCACAAATTTAGATGCGCCTGATGACAAATAATAGGAATTATAACCCCTATGTAACAGGTTGTGGGAGGGATATAATTGTGTCAAAATACTAGCCTATCAAGACTTATGATCATGTTATACGAACAATGCAGAGTGTGTGTATACCTCACTTACATGCATGATGGGTTGTCTTTATAACATGCCATAAGTGTTGTCCTTTGTTTAGTGAAGTTCTGAACAAAGGGGGGTCCTTGAAGATTTGATCACAAGTTAGCGTTACTTCTTGCATGTAGCTAGTGTTTGGAGAAATTTCGATCGCTTTTTTTCACTCTTCTCCCGTATACCAATTAATCTTAGATTCGTTCCTGAAGCACCCATTAGTGGGGGCTATTAGGGATGTAGTTAAGGTTAGTCTTAGGGGGTATACTGGAGAAGTGCGGGAAAATGCTGCTGAAATTTCTCCAAACACTGTTTGCATGTAAGAAGTAATGTTGTGGTTAAATCTTCAAGGATGGGCTATCAAGTGAAAATCTTCTTAAAATTCACATTTTTTCCTTATTCGAGTCTAACTTATGAGTTGTCTTAAAATACATATTTTTTTCTTTATTCAAGTATAGCTTATGAGTGGTTGTCACTGACATTTACGTTAATTATCTGTCATTCACTTTGAATCGAGTTTTAAAATCAATGCCTTGCAGTATAGTTCGAAACAACGCGAAAAACAGATAAGATTTGTAACTCAAATATCAGAAATGAAGTCCGAGATCGAACACACGGAACAATTGGTAAAAATGCTTCTCAAGATTGCAATTCAACACAAATATATAATCAATAGAATTCCAAGCAAATATGAATGAAAGTAAATGTTAGATAATGCAAAAAGAATGGGGTAAAATGGTGATTTGAATCACCAATTACCCCTCACAATTTATATCAAATAACTCAATAGCACTAAGCAATTAAATGCCACGTAATATAAGTGCACAGTGCACTTCAAATGATGCTCAGACTTCTGTTTAGCTTGGTCAGACAGCTTAAATCACTCGCTGCTACAGTGCCTGGAGGACACCCTTCCTCTTCTCTTCTTTTTTGCACCCCTTCTCTTCTGCAGCTACTCTTTCTTTCCTTCTTCTTTTTCTGGTTGTGCCTTCTCTCTTCTTTCTCTACTGCTGAGGCTTCCTCTCCTTCTTCCTTCTTCACGTGCAAGGGGGAGGTTCTTTAAATGACTTAGCGTCTGCCGTTGGTTTTGAGAGCAAAACCCCCTGCCCCCGCGTGCTTTCCTCTCCTTCTCTCTCTGGGATCCGCCCTCTCAGGGCCTCGAGTTATCAGGTATTCAGGTAGAGCGCACCCGAGACCAGGGTTGTCGGCCGTGAGTGGCAGCCGAGCAGAGCTTAGGTTAGGCAGGCTATCGGATCGGCCAGACCCACGTGTAAGATGCTGCGGGCGAGGGGTGTGAGGGCGCGTGCGGAGACCTCACCCCCTGTGCTTGCTGAGGCAATAAACCTATGCGACGTTTTCAATTTATGTGGGTGCAGGCGCTCGACATCTTCCGAGGTGGGACTATCCAACCTCCTTTCCTCTGCGTGCAGCTATAGTTGTAGCTTCCTGCAATTGCGGTCAAAGGCCTCGTCAAAGGGCCAAATTGGTCCCTGGGTTGTGATTCTAGGAACTCTCCGCTGCGCCTAGGACTTCGCCTGGGATCTGCAAATGCTGGAGTAAGCTTCAAGCTTTGCTCGAAGCTTCGTCAATGGCGGTGGAGGAGCAAAGACCTGAAATGAAGAACACAGCCTAGTGGCCTCATTAGAAGGTTCAGCAGGCTTCGCCGTGGCACGATGGACGTGGTGGTGTGTGCAACGTGGCGTGAAGGTGGTTGTGGTGGCCAGACAGTGTCGGAGTTGGTGTGTGGAGGTGGGTGTGTTCGGCGGAGGGTCTGGAGGTGTAATAGGGCGAAATAGGATGGGGGTTTTGAAGAGGGTGGTGTGGCGAAGGTCGTGAGGTGGTTTGCGAGGCGTTTGGAGTAGTGGAATGAGCGGGGACCCTCGTCGGAGGTCTAGTCGGAGCGAAGGAAGGTGAAGGTGGTCGGTGTGATACAACGGTCGAAATGAAGTGCGATTGGTGTGTGAGTAAAGTAGAGGAGTTAGGGAACTTATCTAGGTGATTGGCGGACGAGGAGGGGCAGAGGCGACGCCAGTTACGGTATTGCCAGCACTGGAGACAAAGGTGACTCTGGTGGGGGAAGAATGATGACGATGGAGATAGGAACGCTCGCTGGTATGGCGCGACATGGAGGATGAGGAAGGTAAATCCGTTGCCGGTAGTGCGAACAGACGAGGAATGAGAATGGAAAAGGTCGTTGGAGCTTGAGGAGCCTTTCTGCCGGAAGAGGGAGGAAGAATATGGGGAATTTCCGACCAAAATCGAGCTTAAGAGTTCGTCCGAGCCCTGGGCGTGCTTATATAGGGCTTAGGAGGTTGATTTGTGCTTGGAAGCCAAGCTTCCAACCTACGAATGTTCACCGGAGTAGGAGACCCATCTCTTTGAAGGATTCGCATGAGAGATTGGGTGAAATCTGGAGCTTGGGAATTGGCACAAAAGGAAGGGAATTCCTTGACGAACTTCCCTTTCAAATCTGAGAGGGATTCGTCAAGGAATCAAGGAGAACTTGCCAAATTTAGGTCGTCAGAGTTTGTAAGAATAGGATTCATGGTGGAGGGGACCTATTTGAAGAAAACAATGATAAAGATAGGAGCCTTTTGTAAGAATTTTGAAAGTTAAGGGCATATGTGTGATATAGAAGAATCAGACAGGACCAAATTTCAAACTAGGTTAAAACAGTTTCAGATTGGGCCCAAATTTTGGAACAAACCTAATTTGAACCTAAGGAATCCAATGGTGAAGTTTTATTTTAGTTTTGACCTAGTTTGACTGGGTAATTTATGAAAAGACCTAAATTAGGGCAAATGTCAGTCTGAGACTATTTTGGGTCAAGGTGGGTTCTAATGGTCAAATTGAAGGTACCAAATCTTAGAGAATATTTTTATATGAATTTTAGAAGGTTTAGGTGAATTTTATCCTAACTAGAACATTAGTTAATTAAGTTGGTCTGTTTTTAGTGTTTTAGAAGTCATTTAATTCTTAAAACACGTGAAAACCTTTTTCTGTCTGTATTAACCCACTTGTTGGATATTTATGACCATTTGATCCTTAATTACCTCCTGGGAAAACCCGTGACTATTTTGCATTCAAGGTACGATGGTAAAATTACAGTTTTAAGCATGTTTTCTTATCTTTCTCTCAGAATGATTATGCAATGAACTATGGCTCTCTAGCAGTTATATAGGAGCATTTATTCCTTGATAATGACTAAATTGAGCTAGTTATAACTGATGATGGTGTTCCCATCATTATCATGGATAAGTCATGAATTAGTTTGAGGAATTCGAATTATCACGAATACAAGAGTGGAGTGATTTCATTTCTAGAGTGGGTATTTAATGATGATAGGAAGACATTTAGACGAAGAGAATTCCTTTAGCTGATTTTATGCCTATGTAGACATTGTTTGAATGGATTTTCCATGACTGAGACATTTTTCAAGCATGTGATATGTAACGGTTGGTGGCAATATTACGTAAATTGGACAACTCATGGTGAGCAAATAAGAGAAGTTAGAAATGAGAGAATTGAAGCTTTTGAAGAAAGTGATGATAATTAAGGAGATGAATTTGATGAAATGTTACATGATATGAGAGTAGTAAGCCCTGAAGATGCAGATGACGATGAGAGATTACGAGATTGTAATGAGTTTTACGATGCAGTCAAGGTAGCAGAGGATCCTTTTGCTCTTACAATAACGTCAATGTTGAAGTTGTTATTCTTTCTCAAATTGTTTCAAATGAAAGTGATAATTAGAGTAACAGCGAAATTAATGTTTGAGGTTTTGTAATTCATTGGGGAGCTACTGAATAATCCTGGTGGGTACTCTAAGTCATGGTATGCTACGAAGAAGCAGATGTGTGGGCTCAGACTAAAATGCGAGAAGATTGATGACTGTTGTAATGACTGTGTCCTGTACAGAAATGAGTATTTAGGGTTGACTGACTATCCTAAATGTGGTGAGGAGAGGTATAAGATGGGTAAGTTGTAATGAACGCGTGCCCCAGACGTCTTTTAAGATGTCTGGGAGGTGGCCCAGACGTCGGACCAGACGTCTGGGATCACATCCAGACGTCTGACCAGACGTCTGGGATCGTTTCCAGACGTCTGAAAATCCGTTAATTTCAACACGCACGGGTCGTCTGCGCGCCTGAGCGCACAGACGGGATATTCGCTTATTCCCTCTTTCTCTGCGGCTACAGACACCTGCCGCATCCTCTCTCTCTCCTCCTCGCGCGGCCTTAAAAGGCCACGCACTCCCTCCCGTCGTCTCCACCGTCTCCTCCCTCTTCTCCTTCAGCCAGTGAGCGTGAGTGCGAGCGCGAGGGCGGCAGCGACGGCCGCAGTGAGTGCGGAGGAGGTGGGGCGTGCGAGAGAGGAGCTCTGCCGTGAGGGCGAGCTTGCCGGGGCTGCTAGGGCCGGCCAGCGGAGGGCGCAGGGGGCACGGAGCGACGCGGAGGGGGGACTGCTGCGGTCCGAGCAGCAGGCGCGCGAGGTGCGACGCGGGCGGTGTTGCGAGCGGAGGCTGAGTGGTGCCCTGATTTTGGAAAAATTTCCAGAATCAGACGTTTGGGTTGATAGCCAGACGGCGAGGGCGACGTCTGGAAGACCATCCAGACGTCTGAAAGGTGAGTTTTTCGTCTTCTTCTTCCTTCCTATCGACTGACCGTACTGAGGGAGGGAGCTGGGTGTGCGCAGGCTCGGTGATTCGCCATCCATCGCGAATCAGACGTCTGGCTGTAGTACCAGACGGTAGGAGCGACCTCTAGACGTCCGGGGTGACCATCGGACGTCTAGGAGCTAGGCCAGACGTCCCCGCAGACTTCTGGACGTCTGGGAAACCACGCTGAACAGGCAATTCTCTGATCCACTTTTTAAGACGTCTGGAAGAAGTTCCAGACATCTGATTTTGCATAGTGTCGTCATTTTCGACCCGTTTAGGGCCCGTTCGGGTTCTGTTTTCCGCGATTCGAGTTGCGTTCTTTTCAGAATTAATTCATCTACCCGTCTACAGTAGCTATATACTATTTTGAGATACTCCTTGTGTTTGATCCTTGTGATAGGACCCCATTCTATTGCAGTCTCGGGGGTCGCGGAGGCACGCGGGATTCCCGACCACGCCCCCATTTCTCCCGTTGTACCTGGTAGAGTGGCTTTAAGTTATTAATAAAATCTGTTAAATTATGGAACCATAAATAGAACCTAGGACATTGCATGAATCCTAGGAATGAGAAATAGATGGAATGATAGCTCCTAGGTGTTGCATGAATCCTAGGGCTGGAAAACTAGATTGTATGATAGATCCTAGGATATGGCATGAATCCTAGGATGGGAAAACTAGTGGAATGTATAATACTACAGTCTTGGAAAATGGAAAGAGATATAAAGCTGCCTGTAATTTGAATTAACAAGCTGCCTGTTGTGAATAAAAAACGTGGTTGAGAACATGGATTGTAAGAATGTGAAATTGGAAAGTGAAACCTGGATGTTTGAGTAAAAAGGATGGAACCCTACGGGGAAGTAGGAGTAGAACTCCTGGAAAGTGAATGGAATAGTATTGGGGAAGTGAGCTGGCCCTTGAGTACGGAGTACCAAGGAGAGCGACTGTCCCCCTGTTTAGTACAGAGCGGAGCCAGCCGCCCCAGGGACTCGGGGTTAGGACTGGCCACTCTGTACCGACTTGCTGGCCCTCGGTACGTAGTACCAAGGAGAGCTACTAGTGTAGGGAGGTACTAGCTACCCCACGGGCCCCGGGGTTCTGCTAGCCTCCCACACCGACTTGTTAGGCCCGCTGGGGCAAACCAGGGTAGTCAGGCGAGGGTGCGCGGACTGTGGAGGGGCAAGGCCCCAGTTTGGTTACTGTGGAGGGGTTGGACCCCTATTACTGAGAGGGCTCTTCCCTGGACTGGTTCTGTGCTGTGCTTTGGGCGCACCCGTTAACGGAAACGACTGACCGCGTGCCAGTACGGGTTAGCTACCTGTGCGTTTATCGCGAGTGCCGTAGTCACCGTTACGTCTGTCATTGACCTTGGGGTGGTTGACTGAGGGTAGGATCACCATGGGGGACTCTCCCGGCCAGGAGAGCACCACGTGCTACTTCTACTTTTTGGAAAAGACTGCAATCAAGATCGTTCCCACGAGGAACATTCGAGATCAAGAAAAAGATCTAGGGAATAAATGAAATAGTGAGACAATTGAAAGATGTGAATAAAGAAAGTAATCGAACATAACAGCTACTGTACACTCTACTGTTGTCTTTAGCTTAGTTGCCACTCTACTCAGCATTTTTGCTGACGTGTTACACTCGTTACCTTTTTCAGGACCAGGTGTTGAGCAGTCAGGGTCAGCGGCTGCAGAGGACGCTGGGCCGAGTAGGGTCCAGTAGAGTTACCACTGTCTCTTATACCTCTTTTTGTTACGTTGTAGTGAGTAGTTCTTGTTTCCACTGTACTTTCTTTACCTGCAGTTCAAATTATTTTATGAATGTTGTTCTACTGTTGTGGTGGTACATACTGTGGTAGTTTCTTTCCTTACTGCTGTACTTTCTTACTGTTAGTTATATTCATGCTGAATGTGATTTATTTTACTGCTCTTTTGGTTACTTCCTCGTTGGATGACTAGGTCTTGGGATTAGTTGAGTCGGTCCGGTTCTCGTGTCTCGTAGGGACTCGGGAACCGGGTCGTTACATAAGTCAACAGACACAGGCGGGAAGAAACAATTGGAGAAGGTTCTTCGTTATTTTCCACTGATCCCTAAGCTATAACGCTTATTCATTTCCAGTAAAATAACAAAACTGATGGCGTGGCATTAGGATAATAAATTGAAAGATTGATGCATCCGTCATCCAACAGATTATGATGGGTGGAATAGATGTAACGAGAATCATGCATTATTCATAGAGGAAGCACAGAATGTGAGACTGGGGCTTGCAAGAGATGGATTCAACCCATTTAAGAACATGTATCCATCATATTCCATATGGTTGGTGGTCATGCTAACTTACAACTTACCCCCATGGCTATGCATGCGATCCACATTCATAATGCTGACTCTCCTTATCGTAGGACTTAAGCAACTAGGAAATGCAATAGATTATCTTCAACTATTGATTGATGAACTGAAAATCTTGTGATACAGTGGTATTCAATCATATGACGCACAAAAGAAACAATTCTTACAATTGTACGCAGCATTACTGTGGACAATCAAATGACTCTCCAGCATATGTGAATTTCTCAGGATGTAGTACGAAGGGGAAGTTTACCTGTCCAATTTGTATGAATGATATTTATCACCTGAGATTGCTTAAATGTAAGAAGTATTGTTACTTAGAGCACTGCAGGTTTTTTCCCATTAAACACAGATGACAATGCTACAATTTAAGGATATATTTGATAGTAAAGCATGTCGATATTCATCGAGGAATCTGAAAAATAAACTCAGTAGAAGTTCTATTAGGTTGTCAGGGATGAAAATCATGGAGACATTGTAATAGCTTGGTGAAATACGTTTGGGTTGTCTTTTCAAGAATGACTTTACTTCCTTGTGACATTCAGGGTTTAGGAAGAAAAGTATTTTTTAAGGAGCTTCCATATTGGACGTTGATCATATCGAGAAGAATGTAATGGACAATATTTTTGATCTATTAAACCTAATAGACAACCCAAAGGATATAGTTAAAATAAGGAATGATATGAAAATTTTGGGCATTCATTCTGAGTTGCACGTTGAAGGAGGGTTTCACCTTCCAAAAGCTATATACAGTTTTACCGGAGAGTAGAGGCAAAGGATTTTCTCATTCCTTAAAGACATTCGGGCTCCAGGTGGGTATCCATCGTAGCTTTCACGTTGCATAAATGAAGCACAGAAGAAAATTACTGAGTTAAAAAGTCATGATTCTCACGTGTACATATAAATTTTATTTTCATTAGCGATATGTGAAGTGATGCCTGATCCGGTAGTAGATTCTTTTATGGAGATGAGTAGATATTTTAAAGTTATCTGTTCAAACGCATTAGATCCTGAATTGCTGGAGTATTGGGATAAAGAAATTGTGATCATACTTTGTAAAATGGAGCAGATTTTCCTGCCTACATTCTTCAACATGATGATTCATGTCATGCTTCAGCTTTCAAATGAAGTGGGAAATGCAGTACAGATGGATGTATCCAATTGAGCGATATTTGAAGAAACTAAAAGATTGTTTTAAATAAGGCTAAGCCTGAGGGGTTAATCGTGGAAGGCTATCTTGTAGAGGAATGTATTAACTTCTATGTCATGTACATGAATGAGACAGACAATCGATTTAATCATTTTGAATGGAACTGTGATCGAGAATTTAATGGTAATGATGAAGATTGTCTATTCATATTTGCCATCGGAGGAAGGTCGACCCTTCGGATGGAGGTTAAGCCCATCTCGGAAATGGAATGACGATTGACACACTTTTACATTCTAAAGTAAATTCCAAAAGTGGATGAATTTTGCAATGAATTTAAATAATCCTTTGTGTCATCTATATACGACTTGCAGTTCCTTGATTGGTTTAAGAATCATGTAAATAAACTGAAAGAAGGTGGGGATCCACAGTGGGTACAGGATTTTGATGTAATTATTGATACATCTTTGACATATGGACATTACCATTCGGGTTACATAATTAATGGTTTCAAATTCAAAGTACGATCCATTGATGATATGAAGGCCACGCAATAGGCAGGAGTCATCAGTTGTGACCTAAGCACTGGTTGTGATGGGTACTATGATCAATTTGAAGAGATTGTGAAAATGAGTTTCAAGTTTGACCGTAATGTGATTCTATTCAAGTGTGATTGGCTTGATGTTTTTAAAGGAGTTGGATTCAAAGTCGATAAGAAACACGGTTTCTTGAACTTAAGTAAGAATCGTTGCATTCTTCACTCATTAGAACCATTCACACTAGCTTGTCTGGTAGCACAGTATTCTACGTGCCTGGTAATAGTAGAAATGGGTGGATAATACTCGTTAGAGCTCTACCGCGTGAACAATACGATGGGGGAAAAGATTTCTACTCAGATGTTGAATCTGAAACATATCAACAAAACCCACAAAGTGAAGAAGTTGCCTCTAGTGCAACTGACATTGAGATATAAGGTAATTTGCCAAAAGTATTAATCCATAACCACAAATAAGAATAATTTAACAAATTTTTAGTTGTCTGTTTTGTTTAAATTTCCTTTAAATTATTTTATCTTTTCTCAAAGCTTATGTTTATTTATTTTATTGTATTATCATATAGGTTTTTCGCATTCTTACACTGTTTTTGCACCATT
The DNA here is from genome assembly GCA_037157565.1 of Thalassia testudinum. Lineage (NCBI taxonomy): Eukaryota > Viridiplantae > Streptophyta > Magnoliopsida > Alismatales > Hydrocharitaceae > Thalassia > Thalassia testudinum. The sequence goes on along the minus strand of JAZHRO010000010.1, from coordinate 8,781,007 downwards.
TCTAGACTCTTTCGTCACTATGGTGAGGTTTTTCTGCTTCCTTTTTTAAAATACTCTTTTAATGTTAAATGTGGGATGTGCTACTTAGGTTTATTTTATATGTGATGTGTGTCCACTTAGGTTTATTTTAAGTGTGAAGTGTGTCCATTTAGGTTTATTTCATATGTGAGGTATGTCCACTTAGGTTTATTTTATGTATGAGGTGTGTCCACTTATATTTATTTTATTTATGGGTGATGCATTTACCTTTTTTTGTATATTGAATGTTTTTGTTGAATGTGGAAAAGATGAAGGGGAAAGGAAGATAGAGGAAGTAAGGGAATGTAAAGAGAAAGGGAAGGGGGAGGGAAATGGAGGGGGGAATGAGAAGGAACAGAAAGGGGAAGGGAATGGGAAGGAAAAAGAAGAGGAAGAGAAAGGGGAAGGGAACTGGGGGAAGGGAAATGAGTTGAAGGGGAATGTAAAGAAGAGGGAGGGAAAGGAGTTTGAATGGGTGAAGAGGGAGGGGAAGGGGAAAGGGAAATGGAGGGGGGAAAAGAGAAGGAAAAAGAAGAGGAAGGAAAGGGGAAGGGAAATGGAGGGGGAAATAAGAAGGAAAAGGAAGAAGAAGGGAAAGGGGAGGGGAAATAGGGGAATGGAATGGGAAGGAAAAAGAAGAGGAGGGGAAAGGGGAAGGAAAATGGGGGAAGGAAATGAGAAGGAAGGTAAATGAAGTGAAGGAGAATGTAAAGAAGAGGGAGGGAAAGGAGTTTGGATGGCTGAAGGGGAATGTGGAGAAGAGGGAGGGGAAGGGAAAATGGAAATGGAGGGAGGAAAAGAGAAGGAAAAAGAAGAGGAAGGGAAAGGGGAAGGGAAATGGAGGGGGAATGAGAAGGAAAAGGAAGAGGAAGGGAAGGGGGAAGGGAAATAGGAGAAGGGAATGGGAAGGAAAAGGAAGAAAAAATGTAGGGGAAATGTGTTTTTTTTCTACGTTTATTTTATTTTCATTTATTTCTATATTTATTTCATGCAGGATTTTTGGAATATCACAATATATAGGGGGAATGCTGCTGAATTTTTTTAAAAAAAATCTTATTATTTGTGATGTTTTACGTAGGTTATATTAAAAAAGAAGGCTGATAGGAGTCGCAGGGATGATGTCATCTCCCAACAGCCTAAGGCCCCCTGCCAGCAACCTCAGCCTCAGGCTCACCATGACAGCACCCCACTTAGCCCCCTGTAAGGAGCTCCAGGCACCTCACCAGCAGTTTCTGAGGCCTGGAGATGTGGCTCGATATCTCCAGAGTAAGGGGAGGGGAGGTAGGGGGAAGAGGAAGAGTCCGATGCCTCCTTCGATGGATTTCCCAGTAGAGGATTCTAACTATGAGGAGGATACACTCACCGATGGGGATGAGAAGGATAATACTTCAGTTGATGAGGAGGATGTTGGGTTGGATGATCAGCTAGAGCAGTCGGCTGACCCAGATCCTTCATAGCTAGGATGTTCTGCACCACCCTCTCGTAGTACTGGTATAAAATTAAACATTTGTAAATGTTATAATTTATTTATTTCTTTGTCATTTTATTTTATTTTATAATTCTATCTTTTAGGTGCACGTAGGGGGAAGAGGACCAATGCGGATATGAACCTAAAGAGAATTTCGCATGGGGTTTGCATTACAGTTAGGATAACACCAGCGAGGGGAAGTAGTAGATTATCCTCTATTCGTTAGCAGACTAGTTATGCTGACGAAGACGATCATCCCACTCTCATACTTCAATTGGAGGAAGGTACCAAATGATTAGAAGAGGCAACTCATTCGAGAGTGAGAGATAACTGGTAAAAATTAATAACTTATTTACATTGCTTTATATAATTTTAAATTACGTAATAATTTCTATTCTCCTACTAATGCAGGCGGTCTTCGATTGGGGTGACAATCCGAACGTCCCTAAATATAACCTCAAGCACACGGCCAAGATTCATAAAGACTGGAGATTGGAGTTGAAGAATAAGGTAAAAGATAAATTTTAACTGTATTTGTTTATTTCTTTTACCATAATTCTAATATTATTTCTAACATTATAAATATATTTTTTTAGTATTATAAGAATAGGAATCATGATGAGGCCTTGCATAATAGGCCTCTTATGATAAGGCTGCACACTTGGAAGGAAGCGTGCGAGTATTGGCACGATCCAGCGATGTAGGTAAAAGTATTGTATATATTATCATTTAACTAATTTTTACGTTAATAATTATACCTTTATTTCAGGAACAGGCCAAGAAGAATAAGGAAGATAGGGTTAAAGCTCCATCGAAGACCCATCTCTTGAGTAGGAGTATAGTCGGGATGAATTCTCTATATGTAAGTATTTTTAATTATTATTATTTTTTAAACCTTACAATATTTTTAATTTGCTTCAATTAACTCTTTCAAAATATTGTAGTCCACCATGCATGCAGGTGCCCAGCTTGATCAGATGGGAGTAATGAAACCACTCATAGCAAGCTAAGTGGTAAGAGAAATAGAGAGGGCTTCATGACACATACTAGTAGAGACGTAAGTTAAAATACCCAATACTTTTATTTCATTTCGTAATTATAAATAAATGAAATTACTTAATGTAATTCAATTTCTTTCAGGATGATATGATCAACTTAATGCATCTTCCTGAAGATGCAAACTTTGGTATAGTTCAGTAGCCACTGTTAGCAGAGGAGGCGTTTTGGACCATTATGCCACCTGAGCATGGCGGGTTAGTGCGTAGCATAGGGAGGAGCGAGACCGTCTTCAGTTGGTATGGGAGAAGGGGGCATCATCCTCTTCAGCTGAGGTACAGGAGATGAGGAAGGAGATTATGGCATTACGCCACCTCCACGAGGGAAATCACGATGCAGTACAAGGAGTCGAATCAGACCTTAAAGCAGCTCCTGAAGGTACTTCAGTAGGAAGGTATCGATCACCCATCCTTTCATCAGTATAGAGATCGTCGTGATGATGACGATTTAGGTAGTGGTGCTAGAGGTGTTGGTGTCACAACCTGATTGTTGTATTTTTATTTGCTGTTTTGTTTGTACATGTGCTTTGTATACATTATTATATATATGAAAATTTGATTTTAATTTTTAGTGTTTTAAATAAATGCAAATGTTTTAAGTTTTGTGATGATATTTTTATTTGATTTTTAGTTCTGTACAAGTTTTTTACATAGTTAAAACCTTTAGTAGAAAAAAAAAGTTACTATTATTTTCGATCGTTTTACAATGGTCAAGAATAGTTTGCGATTGAAATTGCAACACATTGTCGACTGTTTAAAAACGGATGACAATATTAATAATCTCGACCGTTCTCAACAAATGGTTGATAATATCACTATTTTCAAATGTTATAAAACAATTGATAATAGTGATATTCTTGACTTTTGTTTATAACGATCGAGAATAACACGTTACTCAACCATCTAAATACAGTCGACGTAGATTTTTATTTCGACGGTTCATTGATAACAGTCGAGAAAAATGTTTATAGACCGTTGAAAACAGATGAGAGAAACAACCACATGTTTGATAAAGGCTCTCCTTTTTTCTGACAGCAACGTTCTATAACAGTCGAGAAAACATAATAGCGACAGTACATTCTTCGACCCGTGTTCTCGATCGTTATTTTCACAATGCCTATCATTTTTAACGATTGACAATAGTCAATATTCTTGAAGTGATGTCTTAAATTTTTGGAAAATTTAGATCTCAAGAGAAACATCAAGTTAAAAAAGAGAAATCTGAACTTAGTTTAAATTTGCCACAAATGAAATATGATAAGAAAAGTAGGCATTTAGACATATGAAACATCTTTTTTAAAGGTTTTGTGAGGTGAATGAGTTAGGAAGGTTGTAGGATGTTCTAGATGTATCCTATGGGTTTCAAGAGAGTTTTCAAGAATCTTTTACATTATACAAACATGAAAGAAATTACAAAAATAAAAGAAAAACATTTTCGTGCATGACTTCATTTCGATGAACTCTTCTTTATTCACACATGGCTCTTCTTCTTTTTCTATGTTCCCATTTTAGCTTTATTCTTATATTTTTCTTGCAATGCTTGTTAGTCCTCAAAGCATATATAAAAGTATAATTTGTCATCATTACTGAAAACATGCATTTCTAACTAATATTATCAACAACAATCACTTTGTATACAACTTTGACATCATCGTGGCCCCTTTTTACCATCTTCTAAAACAAGACGAGTTAGTTTAGAGCATGGATGAGGATTTTGTCCTTGAAGATCTCAAGCAAGCACTTACCAGCACACCTGTCCTTAAGCTTCTGAACTTCTCTACACCATTTGCATGGAGTGTGATGCTTCAGATTGAGGTGAAGGCACGATTCTTATGCAAAATGGCCAACCCTTGGCTTTCATCAGACATACCCTATTCCCCACCAACAAGGCTACTCAACTTATGAGATAGAGCTACTTGTACTTGAGGTTAGGAAATGGTAGTGCTATCTCATATCGAGGCAATTTATCGCTTGCATGGATCAACAAATTCTCCGATACTTCCTTGATCAACATTTCTCACCAAAGCAACAAAAATGGGTTGCCAATTATTGTCTTTTGATTTTGAGATAGTTTATTGCAAGGGGTCTATTAATAGGGCTTTTGATGCCCTTTCCCATCGTGATGAAGACCATGAGCTACTTATTACTCTATTCACTATTCACACAGCATGGGCCCAACGACTAAAGGATGACTATGGTCACAATCCAGATTATCAACAAGTTATGGCGAGTGCATTAGATAAGCACACTGACATCTGACATTGGAAACTCCAAGATGGTATCATATACTATCACTCCCAACTATTTGTCACACTTACCTTTGATCTTCTTCCTTAGATATTGGACGAGTACCATGCAACCCCAATGGTTGCGTACATTGGCTATGACAAAACCTTGCAACGATTGTTTCATGATTTCCAGTGGCTTAGAATGCAGAAGATGGCTTACAATTTGGTTTGCTCCTATGAAACTTGCCAGTGCAACAAGGCCAATTCTATGGCACTAGCTAATCTCTTAAAGCTACTACTTACAACAAACATTATTTGGGAGGAACTTTCTATGGATTTCATAGAAGCTTTTCCCTTAAGCTATACAATTATTATGGTTGCAGTGGATCGATTATCCAAATATATCAATGTTCATCCTCTTAAGCACCTCTTCACTACAAGGGAGGTTGTGCGGGTCTTCGTTGACAATCTCATGCACTTAAATGACATTCTTTGCGTGATCATTAGCAATCAAGACATGGTCTTCACAAGCACCTTCTAGCAAGAGCTCTTTCGCATTCAGTGTACCAAGCTTAAATTCTCATTGTCTTACCACCCCTAATCCAACGACCCCATGGAGGTGATTAATCAAATCTTTGATGCTTAGTTACATTGCTTTTGTAGTGAACATTCATACTCGTGGGTGCGATGGTTGTCGTGGGCTGAGTATTCCTTTAGTACTCAATGGCACTCTAGCACCAACATTACTTCCTTCGAGGTCGTGTACAGTTGTTCACCACCCACCTTGCAAGACCACATGTGGGGCAAAACTAGCCCAAGAGAGTTCACCACAGTTCTCATGGCCAAAGATGCCATACTCCACGAGCTCCATGAATGACTTTGAAGGGCACAGGATCGCATGTGCATGCTCCATAATCAACATCATCATGATATCCAAGTTTGTCTACCTTTAACTATCCCCCTTCCTTTCGGCGTTCCTTACTAAATAACCCCACAGCAAGTTATCAACCAAGTATTATGGGCCTTTTCTTGTTCTTTGGTGTGTTAGCAAGATGGCTTACAAACTCAAATAGCCTCCAAGGTGCTGCATCCACCCTTTCTTTCATGCTTTCTTATTAATTCAACCTTCATCATGGCTGAGCACTATTGGAGAACATGCTTCCTTCTAATTGGCTACTATCTGACAAGTCTGATCAAGATCCTAATAAGATCATTAGTTGTGTCTTGGTGAAGAAAGGTGGCATGGTGCTCCAATAGCCAAGGCCCTCGTCACATGGTTTGGCAAAGAGGAAACAATTGCCATTTCAGAGGACCACCTTGACCTATGCAACTGGTTCTTCGACTGGGGCCTTACAGACGATTCCCTTCTCAAAGAGGGGATCAGTTGATGCATGCCTGATAGTTACACATCTAGCACGCTTAATATGTTTATTTTATAATAGTTCCTAGAATTGCATAACATCATTAAGTTATAAATATTGCATAATAATCGTTTTAGGCATATTAAAAACATGCATGCATTTGTATGTAATTTGAACGTATTGTAATTATGTTAATATATGCAGGAATAAAGTGGATAAAGGTATGAGCACGAAAATGCCCATTTTTTGTTTAGGAGTTGGAGCATAATAAGAGATGGATTCAAGAAATACCCAACGACCTTGCCATAATGTTCCCTCCCACACCTAAGTTCTTCTCTCAACCAATAATTATCCTTTGCATCTTAATTAAATTCAAAGAGGGCATGGACTTTCTTGCAAATCTTCACTTGGGGACCATCTATTTATTCTCTCTCTTTCAATTCCACTCTACCATGACTTGTGACAATTCCCTCCCATGCACTAACACTCTCTCTCTTCCCTCTCACGTGTGCAATAACCTACCATCCCCTCGCCACTCTTCCCTCTCACGTGTGCAATAACCTACCATCCCACCCGCCACTCTTCCCTCTCCTACATAAAATCCCATGCACCTAATTCCTCAACGCTAACTAGTCCTCAAATGTACACCACTCCAGCCATGCAAGTCGCCTACCCCCCTCTCCAGCCCACGCCCATGCACACGTCCACGCCTTCCCATGCAAAAACCCCTCCCTTTGTTCCTCTAGGTCCTCTTATTTATACCCCTTCCATCCACATGGAAATACCATCTTCTACACCCTTCAACCTCTCCTCGTCCCATGAGCTTCTCCAACCTCTACCTCTCCCCCTCCATATCTTCTTCCCCTTCCATTCTTCTTTTTGTTTAGAAAGGTGGGAGTAAATCTTATTCATCCTCCACTCATTGGAGACAAGAAAGGGGTGGATAGGGGGACCAGACCAAGACCTACCCATACGGAAAAAGGTAAAATCCACCATGACTCATGGCCTTTACATCAAAGGTAACAAAGCAACTGACACCAGGATTAGAAAGTAACATAAGGAAATTGAAGCTTGTCCAAAGTGATGGTTCCCTGAATGTGTCGAGGTCCCTCTCCTGCCACCCATACCTCATATTCAAGTTGCACACTTAGGATAACCTAGTGCCTTCCTATCTCCACCGAGTGCTCTCCACGCCACCACCTTGGGTGGCACCTTTCTGGGCTACATCTTCCTCGACTTGTTGCTATTCTTCCCCAACTCTCCAACATCTTCCTCCTTCAACACGAAGCTTCCAACGACATGGCCAGACCAAGCTCAAGATTGAAAACCTCAACTCCATGCTCACCCTCCAAGCATCTACCTAGAGAAGTTCTCTTCTATCTCTTATTTCCCTCTCTATGTTTCTCTCTTTCACACTCCCATCTCTCTCTATTCTCTTCCTTTTTTCTCCTACCTTCTTCTCTTTAGTTGTATTTTTCTCTTCTCAATTTGTAATAAATTTGATTCTATGCAATATCGTTTGGGGTTCACTTTCATATGTATATGTCTTTGCGTACATGATGTTTTTATTATCATGAAAATACAAAAAAATTGCTATCTAGAAAATAAATACAAAAATAAAATAAGTGAGAACCAATAAAATCGACAATTGCCTCTTATGTTTGACCTTGTACTTACCATCCAGGTTAAAGAAAAAATAAATTTTATTTGATTTCGAGATTTTACACCTGCAACAATAAATTTGTATTTTTATATTCGTGAATTTCTTGCATGAATGCCACACCTTGCCTTGCAACATGGACCCAAGTGGCAGCCACATTAGTGACAACTTGGGAGTTTCTTTTGTCATAGTTGGAGTCCATAGTCTAGAGTCTTCCTTTTGTCTTTATGGGTCAAGGTATGCCTATGTAATGACCCAAACTTTGAATTTTCAACCTATTTTGGAGTTAAGCGCATCAAAAAGAGCACATCAACACATTCAGGTGTGAGTCAAGTTAGCAAAACCTATAAAATGAAAAAATGCGTGTTTTGGTTAACCCTGGTCAACCTTGGGTAAAACTTGTTTGAAATAGGTCATATATGCACTACAATAGTATGCTGGAATATTTGTGATGGTTATAAACTAATGCCATACACTTTCGCGGTATATCGCGTTGCTGTTTCAATTTGCTGACGGTTATAATCTCCTATCATCACCTTCTCAACGCGTGCGGGAGAACATGGAAGTATGTTTTGGCAACGGTTTCTAACCATCGTTAAAGTAAATTACTAACGATTATTAATTAGATTGTCGCTAATGTTCTTGGCGGGAACTCGATTTACGCACTAAGAAAGTACGTACTTTTTAGGGACGATTTTTGTTAAAATAGTCTCCTTTTAGTGTTAGCAACGGTTATTAAACAGTCATCGAAAGAGATGGAATACCTCATGCCAAAATTATGTGATGCTAATGGACTTATGGTGACAGTTTTTAAACGGTCACCAAATGTAATTTATAACGATTTATGTTATAATTGTCGCTAATAATACTTTAATTTTTTTTTAAATTTAATTTCAGAATTACATAAAAGAAACTAGGAATGCATGAAAATAACATAAATTGTTCAAAACATTAAACAGAAAGCAATTATATAATTAAACTAATTTCTATATATATATGAAGGGCGAGGCAAGGTGCAGGGGTGCTCTCTCTTTTGCTCTCTTTCACTCCTCGGTTATCCCACTCTGCTCTGCCTTTTCCCCTCTCCCTCTCCTCTCCCCTTTCTTTCTCTCTGGCTTAGGGTTTTGTCTCCTCTAGTCTGGTGAGGCCTTCTGGCCTTTCCCCTCGGTGGGGGGCCTCTGTGCTCCTTGCCTTTTTGATGGCTCCTTTTGCAGCTTGGAGGAGTACAACCCTAGTCCCCCCTTTTCTAGGTTTTTAGTTTCTGTCATTGTTTCTCATGATCTTCTTTGTTTGTTTTCGATTTTGGTTCTGATCCCCATTTTCTCTAGTTTCATCCGATCATCTGTTTGCTTTCGGTTTGCTCTGGGCTTGTTGGTCTCTTGGGTGTTCTTTGTTTCATGGTTTTTGCGCTTCCTGGGTTAATTGCGTCGAATGGAGTCTCGTCCCTCCTCTCGTTCCCCTTGTTCTCCTCGTGTGGAGGATCCTTCTCTCCCCAAGCGATCTTTCACTTCGGTGGTTGCGGGCTCAGGTTCTTTGGAGCCCTCCTTTATTGAGCTTTCCTTGAAGGTTTGCCGTCCGTAGTTGCCAGCTGGGGTCCTTGCCACGTCTTTTTCCTCGGAAGAGGTTTCAGAGTTGTTTGTGGGTTTTTTAGCATCTATTGTCGTCTGAGCTTGGGGTCCTAAACCCTCAACGCTTAGGCTTAAAGAATGTTTGGCGAATCGATTTAATGTAAGATTGGCTTTCACTCTGATCTCTCTTAATGTGCGTCGCTAGCTTCTTTGGTGTGATACTTATCTCGATTTTTGCAGTATCTACTCTGTTGGATCTATTGTTATTGATTGCATGCATTGTCAGTTCATCTGTTGGTCTCCGACCTTCCGAATTGATGCGAATATTTCTATCGTCCCTGTGTGGGTTGGGTTTCCTGGGCTAAACTTGCACCTCCTCCACCCTAATGCCCTTTTTTTGATTACATACCAACATGGATCCTCCGTTTGTGTGGATCCCCATACGGTCCAAGGCTTGAGACTTGGTTACCCAAGGGTTTGTGTGGAGGTGGACCTGTTAGCCCCTTGAGCGGATTCTATTTTTATATTTAATGGAGATGTTCAAATCGCTCAACGGGTTGTTTTTGAAAGTGTTCCTTTGTTTTTCCTTAGCTGTATGAAGCTTGGCCATGAGATTTCTAGATGCCCTAAATTTTCTTGCAGGCTGCTGCTAAAGGTGATTCGTTGATCCCTTCCTGTTCGACTACTGCTTGTGGTCCAGAAGCTTCCCCCCCTCTTTCTCCTCAGGCTACTATGGGATCTGACAGCAAGCAGGGAGAACCTTGCTTGACTCTACCTCTCCATTTACAGAACCCTTCAACTCTGATAGAAGGGGAGGGTTTTAGTTCTTGTAACTTGGCATGTATAACTTCTATCCCACATTCTTCTGGGGGTTTCATTTGCTGCTTCGGCATGTACTGTTTTGGCAGAGAAGAAAGGGAGACAGGGTACCAAGCTGCTCCAGCGAGTGAAGCGTGCTCCGCATCCGCCAGCTTATTAGGGGAAGGAGGTCGTTGGGGCTGACCCTCGATCTTCCTTCCCTCCAAAGGTGAAAAGTTCCTTTTTAGCCCCTACTCCACTTTCGACTTTTGATTCTACTTTGGTTGATTGTGATGTGTTGGTTTCTTGTCGTAAAGTTTCGTGTTTTCCTGTTGGAGCTGCTTGATCTCAAGATTTATGATAATATGTCCTTTGAACTTAATCATTCCCAAAGGAATGTTTTCCCTTTGTTGAACACGGATAATGAAAATATGCTTGTCCTTCAAGATTTCCCTAATCAGTATTTTTTTTCTACGGATAAAAATTATTTTGGTGAGATTATATATTGAGGATAATGACGAAGTTCAAATGCAAATGGTTAAATGCAGCCCTTCAAATGATTTGGTTGGTTTATCTTGGGGTATTTCTCTCCCTTTACCTTCCCCTCCTCCTCCTTTAGATCCAGATTCTCCTTACATTTCTGAGGTCAGGGGGTTTGATGAGGGTATGAGCGATGATGCAAACTCTATTGACATTATATCTGATGTAGAGTCTCAAGGTTGGATTTTTTCAATGCGGAACCTCTCTTCCTTCAGGATAAGGCACATAAGGCACACTCCCCAGTGTTGGTTGGAGGAGTTTATGGGGATCATGTCCTGGAGGAGGCAAGGAGGATTACTTGAAGTCGATCTAAACTGCTTCAAAAAACTCTTTCCCTATGAATTATTTGTTTTGGAACTGTAGGGGTATCCTTAATACACCTACTTTGTCTTACCTTAAAGATCTTATTCATACCCATAGTTTGAAACTCATCTTTTCATTTGAGCCTTTTGCGGATCCTATTTCTATTGACTATATTATGAGGGAGATTTCGTTTAACCATAATATGGTTGTTCTTGAGGCCCCAAAGATTTGGTGCATTTGGAGAGACTCTTTCTGTGAACCTCCTTGCATTTTGCAATCAAGCCTTGACGGTCCATTGCTCCTCTGGGAATTTTGAGATCAAGATTTTTGCTATTTATGCTTCCTGTGAGGCTTTGTAGTGTGTGGATCTTTGGGATTTTCTTTCTAGCACTTCGTCTCTTTTGCCAAATCCTTGGGTCATTGGTGGTGACTTTAACTACATTATCCACCCTTCTGAAAAATCCGAGGGTATGCCATTCTCCCAGGTGCATGCTGATCCTTTCCTTTCTGTTATTCATAGCTTGGTCTTACTGGAAATGCCTCTTGTTGGCTCTCAGTTCTCATAGTGCAATGGTCACCATGGTAGTTCTCGGATTTACCAAAAATTGGATAGGACACTCCTTAACTCGGAAGCCTTATCGTTCTTCTCCTCGGGTCTATATGCTTCTAGAACCAATTCGGACCATGCTCCTATGATTCTCCTTTCGTCTATCCGTACCTCTCTTTGTCCTCACCCATTCCATTTTCAAAATATGTGGTTCAGAGATCCTTCTTTTAGACATCTTGTTAAGAAGGTGTGGGCTGAGGCCCAGATTAATTCGACCCTGGACCCTATTTCCAGATTCTATGCTAAGTTGGCTGATCTTAAGAAGTCCCTTAAAACTTAGAATAGATCAACTTTTGGGGATATCAAAGAGGTGGTTAAAGACCTTGAGGCTTGCTTTGATGATGTTGATTCTAGGCTTGCATCCCATTGGGATGATAACCTTGCTGCTGAGCTTAATGGTATCCATACCCAACTCAACGATGCCTGATGGGAACACCATCATGAGCCCTAACTAGCTCATTTTGACCCAATGAAGAGAATAAAGCTCCTACATAACCGCCTAAAGGTCATAATTCATTACATAACCTTTCTGAGAGAAAAATAAGAAATTAGGGTTAAAACTGTAATTTTACCATTGCAGTGCAACCACGAGTTTTCTCAAGGGCTAAACAAAGGTCAAATGGTTTGAACGAGATAACAAGTGGGTTGGATTTGACAGAAAAGGATTTGTGTATGTTTTGTGAATTAAATGACTTCTTAAAACCTTAAAACAGATCCACTTGATTAACCAAGGTTCTGGTCAGGATAAAATTCACCTAAACCCTCTAAAAATCATAGAAAAATATTCTCTAGAGTTTAGTACATTCAATTTGGCCATTGGAACCTATCTTGACCTAGAATGGGGTCTCAGATAGATATTTGCCCTAAATTAGGTTTTTACATAAATTTCCCAATCAACCATGGTCAAACCCAAAATCCAATTTTACCATTGGATTCCTTAGGTCCAAATTAGGTTTGTACCAAAATTTGGACCCAAGATGAGTTTGCCTTGACCTAGTTTGCAAAAAGGTGCAGCCTGATTACATTTCTATCCCTAACTTTCAAAAACTCTTACAACCAACACCCTAGCTTTCTCGTCGTCTTCAAAAGTAGGTCCCTCCGCCATTATCGTGGAGGAGACCTACTCCAGCGACCTTTGACAGAGGAGATCTCTTTGATTTCTCAGAGAATCTCCTCCAAAATTGGAAGGGAGATTCTCTAAGAAATTCCCTCCATTCTGAACCCATCTTTGATCCCTGATTCTTTCCCAATCTCTCATGCGAACACATGAGAGATGTGGGTATCCTAACAAGCTTCCATCGCCAGCGACTTTCCAAGCTTGGGAAGCTTGCTTCCCAAGCCCTAACTGACCTCTAGAGCTCTATTTAATGGAGCCTAGACCTCTCCAACTCCTCTACACTCGATTTCGGCCGTGACTACCCCTAATTCTTCTCTTCCCCTCACGGTCGTAGGCTCATCGACGTCTGGCGATTTTCCCAGCTTCTCCTTGTCGTCCGACTGCCATATCTGCGGTGGATCCACCTTCCCTGACTTCGTCCGCGTCTCACCGTACCAGCAGGCGCTTCCCTCTCTTCGGCCTTGCTAATCTGACCTCACCAGAGCCACTTTCATCTCTGGCATTGGCCACACCAGACCCGATGCCTCGCTCGCCCCCGTTCATCCCTTGACCTCCCAGATAAGCTCCCTCTCCCCTCTATTTTCTTCTCCACCCTTCATTCTCCAAAATCGACCACTGCCGACCTCCATCACCTCCACCCCTTCCATCTTCGACCATCGACTCTGGTGAGGCCATCCCACCTCTACAGGCCATCCCAACCCTCGTTGACAAGCCCATGACCTCTGCCTCGCTTCACTGATCCTTTCTCCTCACTCCACGCACCACGCCACTCACTCAAGCACCTCACCTTACACACCCACTCACTCGCTCACAATGCGCCTTAGGCACGCACTCACAGGCACTGCCACGCCACGCCGACACCCCCAACACCTTCGCAGTGCTCCAGCAAACCTCCCTGAGCGATTTGACATGGCCGCGAGGCTGTTCTTGAGTTCTCAGGTTCAGGCACCCATCCGCCATTGTTGCAGAGCTTGAACCAAGCTTGCTGCAGTTCCAGGTTCGCCAAGCCCAGGTGCACGGAATTCCCTCACGCATTCATCCAGGTTCTCGATTTCAGTTGAAGGACTCCACAGCTGCTGCAATTGGGAAATCAACCTGCTACAGGCGCACATGAAAGGAAGCTGGGATATTTAGTCCCACCTCGGAACTGAAGGAGTGTCCGCACCTACATAAAAGGAAAAAGTGATAGAGGCTGTTTGCCTTAGATCCACGGGGTGAGGTCCCACTCACCCGACCCGATCTTGTCTGTGAACAGGCCTCTCGGATTTGGCCTAACCCGACTCGACTACACTCCTCGCCCACTACTGCAGTTGGTGGGCCTGGTCCCGAGTACACACCCGACCCGATTACCCGACTAAGAGAAAAAGAGAGGAGAGTTCCGCGTGGGTAGGGGTAGGTTTTGCTATAGGGTTCTCTGGTCGACACTTAGTCGTAGGCTGAAGAAGAAGAGAAGGCCAAAGCTGAAGGCCAAAGGCAGGAGCTAAAGAAGGAGAAGCCAAGGAAGAAGAAGGGAAGGAAAAAGCAATTGCAGGAGCTGAAGAAGGAAGAAGAAGAAGACGGAAGGAGAAGATAGAGACGCTCTCCCTCTCAAGCAATTCACTCACGGACGCTCTCCCAGAGCCACACGGGTAGTCGGGTCGGGTTCGCACCCGGGACCAGGCGCATCGGCAAGTGATGATGTGCGAGGAGTGCGTAGGTCTAGGTCGGGTCGGATCCGCCAGATCCGCGAGGTCAAGCCGCTGACGAGGCGTGTGAGGGCAGTGAGGGACCTCACCCCTATGATTATGGAGGCACTAAGACGAAAACACAAAAACAACTTATATGGTACCTGAGTGTTGCAATCCCACGATGTGGGACTATCTGGTCTCGCCTTCACGCGCGCCCACAGAGTTTTGTCACTCGATTGCCCAAGCTTTTGACTCCTCTGCGCTACTGGCTGGCCTCGGTTGCTTCGCGACACTTGCGAGAGTCTGCTGCACTTGCCGCCTGGGAAGCCTGACGCCTGCTGCTGCTCCAAGCTCTCTGCTGCTTCGGCTGTTAATGGCGGCTGGGGCGTACACCTGACATCCAACAGAACGGCCTATTGGCCCAATCAGAATAGCTGGAAACCTTCACTGTAGCATGGCGAAGGCGGTGGGTGATGCTACAGGTTGCCGGTCGGCCTAGGCGTGCGTGCCTAGGTCAACCTGTGGCCAGAGATGGTGGGTTGGTCGGGGGGTGCTTGTGGAGGTCTGGAGTGGCAGTGATGGGGTGGAATGGGTTCCTGGTGGTGAGGTGAAGCTCACGAGGTGGTTGGCGAGCCGTGTGGAGTGGCGGAGTGGTGTGGGCGGCTCGCCGGAGTGCGGTCGGAGGCGAGGAAGATGGAGGGGGTTAGGTACTGTCGAGGGGTAATCAAGTAAAATAGTTGGGGGAAAAGAGAGAGGAGAGGATGGAGAACGTATCAGGGGTTGTCTGGAAGGAAGGGAGGCGGCGGAGAGGACGGCTCGTAACTGTCGTCGTCGGGGAAGAAAGACCCTGAGGGAGGAAGCGGCGACGAAGATGAGGTCAGAAGCGTGCGCACGGGGTACAGCGCGACGTGGGAGGAAGCGGCGGAGAGGACTCTGCTGCTGGTATGGCAGCAGAGCGACGAGAAGGAGGGGAGGAGGTCACCAGAGCTTGTGGGTCGTTTGGCCGGAGATGGGAGAGAGAGGAATTTGGAAGGGATCTCCGTCAAAATCAAGCTTCCTTCTGCGGCAGGGTCTGGGGTGTCTTTTATAGGTGCTGGCCGCACCTACCAGCACGTGGAGACCGCGCAATTAGGTCTGCCGGCTTGCCGGAGTTGGAAGGAAGGTGGATACTCAAATCTCTCGTGCGTTCGCACGAGAGATTGGGTTCACACTAGCGATTGTAATTGGCTTTATAAGGAAGGGAATTCCTCAAAGAATCCCCCTTCCATTTCTGGGAGGGAATCTCTGAGGGATTAGAGAGCAATCCCTCTCCGAACCTCGCCGGAGCTCGGTTCTGCCCTAGCAATGGCGGCAGGACCGGTTTGCAAAGGAGGCGAAGAACCTAGGGGCTCTCTGCAAAGGTATTCAAAAGATAGGGACCAATTTGTGATTTGGGTGTACTAAATTGCAAAGTAGGTTAAGATGACCTCTCCTTAGGTCCAAATTTTGGTACAAACCTAATTTGGACCTAAGGAATAAAATGGCGAAGTTGTATTTCAGGTTTGACCTCGTTTGACTAGACATTTTGCGTAAAAATCCTAATTAGGTTAATTGAGGAGCTAGGACCCTGATCTAGGTCAGACTAGGTTGCAAAGGCCAAATTAAGTGTTCTAAACCCTAGAGGATGTTTTTCCATGATTTTTAGAGGGTTTACTTGCCTTTTGTTCTGACCGAAACCTTGTTAATTTAAGCAGGTCTGTTTTAGGGTTACCAAGTGTCATTTAGTTCTTAGATTGCACATAAACCCATTTCTGATTAACTCAACCCACCTTTTATATTATTTGGACCATTTGACCTATGTTTTGCTTCTGAGAAATCCCGTTTATGTACTACAATGGTAAAATTACAGTTTTAACCTTTATTTCATGTTTTCTTCTCAGAGCACTTGTTCCTTCAGTTAATCCTTCTTCTAGGTTATGTAGGAGCTTTTATCTTCTTTATTGGGTCAAAATGAGCTAGTTATGGCTCATGATGAGGCTCTCATCGTACCCCCATGCCTAGCTTTTGCTAGTCCCTTAGCAAAATTTCAAAGTTTTAACTTCCATTCTAGACCCTGATTGTCTGTCAACAATTATGATAAGTGCTTCTCCTTTTATTTTGTGATTTAGGTAGGAATGCTGATAATAGGCCTAGAGGTACTCAAGTACCAACCAAAATTTAGACCTGTTCCGCTTTAGCCTCAATCCTCCGCAAAGGTTTCTACGGCCCACAGAAACTATCCTAGGGTTTGTTGGACTCCGTGGTTAAAGCACCCGTGCTTGAGACATTTTTAGCCTAAATTCAGTTTGCAGTGCGTTTTTTTTTTTTTTGTAAGAGAGAGATAGAAGATTTATTTGTTTGGAGAGCTTTTCTCTCTCTTTTCTTTTTATTTCTAGCTTCGGATTAGCTTCTCAACACGGTCTGTATCAGATTCCTCGTCCCCATCATCAATCCTCAAGGGTCCCTGGCTTTCGAGATTTCGAGATAATCCCGCCCATGGCGTTCCGTGACCGAATTTAGCCCCTGGCGATCGACATTTCATGATAATGCCGCCCATGGTATCTGAACCAACAGAGTGCTTACATGCTCCCAATAGGATGTTTAAATATCCTAAGAGACAAGCACCGAGGAGACGATATGTTGTTACGCATCTTCGAGGGGAATTTCCCGCCTCTCCGCGCTGGGAACTCGTCCAAATCAATTTGTGTTGATTGACCGCTCCTAATCTAGGTGAATTTTTCAGAACATTAAACGCTTTTCGCGTGATTTGGATGTTTTATGCGCACTGAACCAGACTGTGTGTGAATTTGGGTGCTTAGGTTACCGAATCCCGCAAACCGGAGGTCAATTAACGAGGCCAAATACTTCCTAAGCTTTAGACCTAATGCTCAAGCTTCGCATTTTCCTCAACCTCTTGAGGATTATCCAGATTTTAACGGATACGTGAATTTTTAAGCTAAAGGTACTAGCCCAAAAGGCCTAAGACCAGTGTTCCCGCTAATCTCTTGTTATATCTCCGTAGCACTTTTCTTTTCTTTTTCTTGATTCGGTCTAGAACTTCAGTTAACCCCTTAATCTTTTACTAATGACTATTTCTTTTCATTTTCATTTTGTGCTCCTTTTTGTCATTTTTCTTCTTTTTCTCCTCCTTATGCTTAAGTGGCTCGCAAAATTTCCTCCCTCCCCCCATTTTTTTGTTCTTTTTCTTAATTTTTTTCAATTTTTTTTTGCATTTTTGACATATGCAAATTTTTTTGTGTGTGAGACTCCTGATTTTTTTCTTGGTTCTGTATGTATGCACTTTATCACCCCCCTATGCCTAAGTTTTGCAATGTCCTCATTGCAAACAGAGGGTGGGAATTAGTGTTGAGGTCAGGGGCTTAGAATAGGATAAATCGGGTGGGTGAATGGGTCGTAAATGACTGATGCGGATGATTTCAAGCTCTGATACGTGTACCAGAGGTGGGATCATCTGTCTAAGGCTGGACTCAAGGTGCAAGAGACGTGGAGTCCAGATGGATAATCAAACAGGTCTCTGCATTTGGGATGACGGGTTGCCTCCCGTTAAGCGCTAAATTTAATGCCTTCAGCCGAGCAGAAAATGGGGTGGAGAGGGAGTGGTCAAATCAATGGAGTTTTGGAAAACAAGCACCTTGATTAAGAGCCTGGTTGGTCCAACCAGGTGCTTGTTGAGATCAGTGGGCTGATGATGCAGCCCGAACCCAATAAGTCTGGTGGGTTGATAGATGTAGATCAGCAGATGCGGAACCCACCATATGCAGTGACGTTCTGATGGATATGGAAGTGAAAACTCGGGTTCAGGCTGAGTCGAATCAGCCTAGTCAAAGTAGTGTTCCGAAAAATTATCCATGTAAGGTGTGGAATCCCTACAGAGGTGATCAAAGGATGGAGGCTCCTGATTTGTGGTCTGATCAGTACCCGATACCTGGTCTAGATATGGAGTTGAATCATCTACAAACGGCTCAGTGAGAGGTGAATTGGAATAGAAATTGAGTCCGGTTGCGGGTCGGGGTGGGGAACGGGTTTTGATTGGTTCTGTATATGTGGAGTAGGTGGCTTCAAAGAAGATTGACATGTTATAATCAGGAGGCAGATTTTCTCCGATGTTATGGTCAGATTTGAGATCGTCGGAGAGTTTGCGAAAATCAAAGTTTGAATGAGATTCTAGATCATGAGTTCCACCATAGAATAAATCATATGTTGTATATTTAGCAGCCTGACTGTTATCTAGCCTAAATGTTAATTCTGAGCTTAAAAGGGTATCCTTATCTGGTAGAGGCTCAGATTCTAAGCTAGTAGGGCATACCCAATTGAAACCCTGCTCGTCCAACTCCTCGGTTTCTGTGTCGTAGATTGGCATGACTTTCGCAAAATCGATTCGTTCCTCTGAGGAGGTTGACGAGGGATATTCATCAAATCGAGGCTCAAAATCATATTCTTCATTAAGAGATTGATTTTCTTCATCTGGGGCCTTGAAATCTTCAAAATATGTTTCAGATCTAGGTTCTAGGCTTAGGATGTGGGTTGAATTACTAGAATTTAGGTCTGAATAACCTTCGAGAGCCACCTTATCAGAATAAGGGATGGAATTTACACCCTCGAGAGGTTCAGTTCTACTCTCATACTTGCAGGAGTCTTGGGATTCTAAAATGGGCTCATCATGGTCTTTTCCTGCATTTGGAGCTTCCCAACCTTCTTCAATATCAGGTGCATTATATTCCATCTGGGTTGGGAATCCACAACCATTTTGTGCCTCAAACCCGAGGTCAGATTTATCCTCGATGTTGTTCCAAGATAGCTCATCCTCTGTTGGTGGTATGTACAGGTATTTCTGATCAATCACTTGTTTTATTAATCTCATTATCTCTTCCCATTTTTCAAGACTATCTTGGTGTTGCTTCCAAAGTCGAGGATTTGTCATACATTGATGGTATTCACTATTGTGCAATCTTTCTATCTCAATGTATGCAGTAATGAGCAAGTCACGGGTTGATCCTTTGTTGGCTTCTGCTAATAGTACTTGGGCACAAGTTATGACAAAGGTTGTGGTTGTTGGGACATCAACCTGAATGTTTCCTACTGTTGTTGAGGTTTCTTCATTTTCATAAAATCTCATGGCATCCTCAATCATTTTATCTCTCATGGATCTCCGGTATTCAGGTTTCTTGAATGGTAGTCCTAGGTGGTTTGGCTGCATATTTGGATCAGGTGGTGGAATCAAGATCAGAGTTTGACTCAAGATGTGTTATGAAGAGATCAGATCTGAATAACGAGTCCCACTGAAAATGAGTGTGTGTGCTCTAAAGAGAAAAGATGCAGGACTGGAGATGTTCTTGACCCAATCAAGACACCCAAAAGATGTTTGGATGACTATGGAGGTTCGGGGCGGATGGACCCCTGGATCCGAAGATCGTCCACCTGAGAATTACCTGGGCAGCCAGAGAGGGAGAGTCCCGCAAAGACCCCTACACGGTAGAGTGTCCCTACGGGTTACAGGGTTTCCCCCACCCGACCTCTCTTGTCACTGAAATTCCAGGTAGACCAGAATGGGGACCTTGACCTCTTAAGTCTATCACTTTTTATTTCAAAGGTGCTTTTAGGGTTCTCACTTGAACTTTAGATGTTTTTGGTATTGTGACCTAATTTAGAGGTTGGTTGACCCAAGGGGTCAACTTCACCTGACCTGTCCTATAGATGGCAGAATGATTCTAAGCTCGGAGCCTAGAGATCACCCTGATTTGACTCCCAGGTTATTAGGTCAAAAAAAAAATTTTAAGATTCAAGTGATTTTAGAGCTCAATTTTAGAGTTTGTCTTATTTAGCTTTCTTCAATCAAGGGCTTGGGTAGCACATTGATGCGGGAGGGTTTATTTCCTTTTACACAGGCATGTGTGACTAGCGCTTCAAGACCCTAATGTGGAAACCCTAATTTGGTTCTATTTCCAATCCTCTTTTTTTTTTTCAAAAGTTCTCTTTGGACTTATAAACAAGAAGTGTGTGGTCCGTCGAGATTAAGCGTTATTTCAATTAGGCACAAGAATTTGTGGGATGGAAAAAAAATCACTCCAACTTCAAGAATATTTGTAGAAATTTTCGCAAAATCAGGAAATGTTTTGCCTTAGAGATGGTGATTACTATATAAAGAAGGAAATTGATTCCTAAATTGATTTTCTTCCTTTTGTCTTTCAAAGATTAGGGGATGATTAAGGAAGAGAAGAAATTACCTGCCCTGGAGTGGTTGACTTGCGGGAGAGATTTTCTCATGAAGTACCTGCAAGATCACATCAAAGCAAAGTAGGGCAAGTTAGTGTTCAATATGATAAAAAGAATGTAGAGACTAGTGGTAAATTGCGCATTGCTCCCCGGCAACGGCGCCAAAATGTTGTCAATGTTTTGTGCAGGTTTAAAGGATGTCACGTTGTAGTAAAATTGAAAAAACATCTAAACAAATATAAAGAATTTTATTACTTGAAAACTGGAGTATCCGAGGTCGATCACAGGGAGCAAATGGAATTTACTACCAGTCAAAATGTAATTGAACACTCTAATTTACTCAAAATATCAATTCAACTATGAATGTATGCGATTAAAAGTAGTTAGGACAAAAAGAAATGAAATTGGGCGTCTGATCTTGTGATCAGACGTCTTAAAAGTATGTTCCCTTTTCTTCTTTGATTATTCTTCTTCCTCTGCAGTCTCTCTGTTTCTTCTTTTTCTGCTGCTGTGTTTGCTTTCTTTTCTTCTCTTCCTGCGAAGGCTTCTTTCTTTCTCCTTCTTCTCTGCCTTGCTTTTCTTCTTTCTTCTTCTTTTTCTTCTGATCTCTTTGCAGTCTTCCCTTGTCTTCTTCTTCGTTCTTCTCTCTCTTCTGCCTTGTCTTCCTTCTTCTTCTCTGCGAAGACTTCTCCTTTCACTGCTACACAACCTCTTCTTTCTTCTCTTCCTGTTCTGCAGCCGCTAAGTGTTCGCTGCCTTGGTCAGTTCTTCCTTCCTGCACACACCACACAGTAGCAAATACCTACCCCCGTCCCTCTACCCAAGCGTCTCTCTCTCTCAAGCAATTCACTCACGGACGCTCTCCCAGAGCCACACGGGTAGTCGGGTCGGGTTCGCACCCGGGACCAGGCGCATCGGCAAGTGATGATGCGCGAGGAGTGCGTAGGTCTAGGTCAGGTCAGATCTGCCAGATCCGCGAGGTCAAGCCGCGGACGAGGCGTGTGAGGGCAGTGAGGGACCTCACCCCTGTGCTTACGGAGGCACTAAGACGAAAACACAAAAACAACTTATATGGTACCTGAGTGTTGCAATCCCACGATGTGGGACTATCTGGTCTCGCCTTCACGCGTGCCTACAGAGTTTTGTCGCTCGATTGCCCAAGCTGTTGACTCCTCTGCGCTACTGGCTGGCCTCGGTTGCTTCGCGACACTTGCGAGAGTCTGGTGCACTTGCCGCCTGGGAAGCCTGACGCCTGCTGCTGCTCCAAGGTCCCTGCTGCTTCGGCTGTTAATGGCGGCTGGGGCGTACACCTGAAATCCAACAGAACGGCCTATTGGCCCAATCAGAATAGCTGGAAACCTTCGCCGTAGCACGGCGAAGGCGGTGGGTGATGCTACAGGTTGCCGGTCGGCCTAGGCGTGCGTGCCTAGGTCAACCTGTGGCCGGAGATGGTGGGTTGGTCGGGGGGTGCTTGTGGAGGTCTGGAGTGGCAGTGATGGGGTAGAATGGGTTCCTGGTGGTGAGGCGAAGCTCACGAGGTGGTTGGCGAGCCGTGTGGAGTGGCGGAGTGGTGTGGGCGGCTCGCCGGAGTGCGGTCGGAGGCGAGGAAGATGGAGGCGGTTAGGTACTGTCGAGGGGTAATCAAGTAAAATAGTTGGGGGAAAAGAGAGAGGAGAGGATGGAGAACGTATCAGGGGTTGTCTGGAAGGAAGGGAGGCGGCGGAGAGGACGGCTCGTAACTGCCGTCTTCGGGGAAGAAAGACCCTGAGGGAGGAAGCGGCGACGAAGATGAGGTTAGAAGCGCGCGCGCGGGGTACAGCGCGACGCGGGAGGAAGCGGCGGAGAGGACTCTGCTGCTGGTATGGCAGCAGAGTGACGAGACGGAGGGGAGGAGGTCGCCGGAGCTTGTGGGTCGTTTGGCCGGAGATGGGAGAGAGAGGAATTTGGAAGGGATCTCCGTCAAAATCAAGCTTCCTTCTGCGGTAGGGTCTGGGGTGTCTTTTATAGGTGCTGGCTGCACCTACCAGCGCGTGGAGACCGCGCAATTAGGTCTGCCAGCTTGCCGGAGTTGGAAGGAAGGTGGATACCCAAATCTCTCGTGCGTTCGCACGAGATATTGGGTTCACACCAGCGATTGTAATTGGCTTTATAAGGAAGGGAATTCCTCAGAGAATCCCCTTTCCATTTCTCGGAGGGAATCTCTGAGGGATTAGAGAGAAATCCCTCTCCGAACCTCGCCAGAGCTCGGTTCTACCCTAGCAATGGCGGCAGGACCGGTTTGCAAAGGAGGTGAAGAACCTAGGGGGCTCTCTGCAAAGGTATTCAAAAGATAGGGACCAATTTGTGATTGGGGTGTACTAAATTGCAAAGTAGGTCAAGATGACCTCTCCTTAGGTCCAAATTTTGGTACAAACCTAATTTGGACCTAAGCTATCCAATGGAGAAGTTGGATTTCAGGTTTGACCTCGTTTGACTGGACATTTTGCGTAAAAACCCTAATTAGGTTAATTGAGGAGCCAGGACCCTGATCTAGGTCAGACTAGGTTCCAAAGGCCAAATTAAGTGTTCTAAGCCCTAGAGGATGTTTTTCCATGATTTTTAGAGGGTTTACTTGCTTTTTGTTCTGACCGGAACCTTGTTAATTTAAGCGGGTCTGTTTTAGGGTTACCAAGTGTCATTTAGTTCTTAGATTGCACATAAACCCATTTCTGATTAACTCAACCCACTTTTTATCTTATTTGAACCATTTGACCTATGTTTTGCTTCTGAGAAAGCCCGTTTATGTACTGCAATGGTAAAATTACAATTTTAACCTTTGTTTCATGTTTTCTTCTCAGAGCACTTGTTTCTTCAGTTAAGCCTTCTTCTAGGTTATGTAGGAGCTTTTATCTTCTTTATTGGGTCAAAATGAGCTAGTTATGGCTCATGATGAGGCTCTCATCATGAAGGCAAAGACAAAGGAAGTCAGAATAGAGGCCAAAGAAGAAGAAGAAGGAAAGAGAAGACAGAGAAGAGAAAGAGAAAGGAAATCAGACACTTTAAGTCGTTTGAATCATGACTTTCATTTCATAGTCATACATTAAATTATTTGGTGATATTGTAGGAGTACTTGGTGATTTATATCACCATTTTACTCCCATATTTTTGCACTCTGACACTGCTACTATTGCAATTTCTTTCAGTTTAAATTGTGATCTTGATTTCTAAATACCAATTTGCTCCCTGTGTTCGACCTCGAAAATCTTTTCGAGTAATAAAATTATATTTGTTTTGAACGCTATTTCAGCTGTACTACAATACAATACTTTTAAAATTCGATTCAGCACAATTAACATTTTGGCATTGTTGCTGGGGAGCAACGGGCATTTTAAAATTCTTGATTACAATTCCTGATTTGGTACTGATTTGCTATATCTTTTTGTTGTGGTTGTTTAGGGAGAAGATTCAAAGAAAGTCAGTCGCGCATCAAACACGCCAGGGGCACGTAATTTCTGATTACTCTCTCTGAAAAGCCCCTCATTTTGAAAAGGAAAAAAAGAGCAAAATCAATTAGGGCTACTTGCTTTACATTCTTAGCTAATTCATCAAGTTCCTGATTTGATTTCAACAACAAAAACTTGAATTGTGCACCCACTTAAGGTAACTAGGGCTATCACTTTCTTGCTTAGCCCTAGATACCACATTTGGCAAACTAAATTGGACCAAAAGTAGAGCCAATTTAGGGTTTCAAGTTAGGGTTTTTAGAGACACACTTTCATAAGAAAGAATCAACTTTTCCAAAATGATGTGTGCCTAAGCCTTGGTTGAATTGATCTATTCAAGCAAACCCTAAAAATCAGGCTCTTAATCTCACTTGAATCCTAAAAGAGAGACATAAAACTTCTCAAAGGACAATTAGGTAAAGTTGGCCCACCTTGGGTTAACCAACCTTGAAATTAGGTCACTTTTGCACTCAATACATCTAAAGTTCAAGTGAAATCTTAAAGCACCCTTGCTCTTTAATATAATGGGTAGACTTAAGAGGTTAAGTCCCCATTCTGGTCTACCAGGAACATCAGTGACAAGAGAGGTCGGATGCGAGAAACCCTGTAACCCGTGGGGGTGCTCTACCGTGTAGGGGTCTTTGTGGGACTCTCCCTCTCTGGCTGCCCATGTATTTCTTAGGTGGACGACTTTCTAACTAAGGGGTATCATCCACTCCAAACCTCTATAGTCATCCAAAATTTTTGGGTGTCTTGATTGAGTCCATCACATTCTACTCTCATCCAGACCATCAGTGCATGTTCAATAGGAGGTCCTTAAGACCATCCTTGAGGCCTCCTTTAGTCATTCACTCTGGTCGAGGCCAGGCCTCGACTTCCGTGTTTGTGCAGCAACCCCATCACATAGACATCTCTGATTCATCTGAACCAAATTCTCCATCCATCATCATGGCACAACTCATAGAAGAAGAGAATAACCTTGAGAACCATCTTTAACGCCTTAATGATTTATTCCAAGCCTTTGTGAATCCATCGCAGTGTCCTATGATGCGAGATCATTACAATCCCACTGCGGTGACAATTGAATCTTGAGTCCAAATCTCGGCTGGAGGTTATGATTCTGAACTCAAGCCCAACATGATTCATGCTATTCCAAAATTTCATGGGCTCAATTCTGAGGATCCTTTCCAGCACATCAAACAACTCAAGCATCTGGCCCAGACCTTCGGGTTAGATGTCCAAAATCGGGACATTCTTCTCATGAAAATGTCCTTCTCTCTCATGGACAAAGTAGCTCATTGATATCAGACTCAAACGCGTCCAATCAACACATGGGTTGTACTACAATCTGAATTTCTAAAAAAGTTCTTCCCAGTTGGTCGGACGGATGCTTTACAACACCAGATCACACACTTCACACAGCAGCCTGGAGAACCACTTCATGAGGCATGGGATCATTTCCTGGATCTCATGCGAAAGTGCCCCTATCATGGAGTTCCTAAATGGGAACAAGTCCAGTCTTTTTACCAAAGACTCTGTGAAGATATCAATTTATTCGTTAATGCAACTTACGGAGGAAATATCATAGGTCAACACGAAGACACTATGTGGGAGATTCTCGAGAATATATGCAAGAACTCCATCAATAATGACTCCATGGGCTTATTCGACCAGACGAATGCCCGCGCATCGACGAATCCAAGGGGAGCACATGAGATGCACGACCTGTCCTCATCTGTCGACTTGGAATTGATGGCCAGTCATTTGGACAAGGTCTCTATCATTGAGAAGAAGGTGGATGAGCTAACTCGACATCTATAGTGAGCCACCTCTGCGGAAAATCCATTCGCACAACCGCCCTCTAGGAGGGAAGCTGTGCATAACATCTATCACCGATCTTCTTAGGGGATGGACCCGTATCGAATCCAAGGGGAGAACATGAGATGCATGACCTGTCCTCATCTATCGACTTGGAATTGATGGCCAGTCATTTGGACAAGGTCTCTATCATTGAGAAGAAGGTGGATGAGCTAACTCGACATCTGCAGCGAGCCACCTCTGCGCAAAACCCGTTCGCACAGCCGCCCTCTGGGAGGGAAGCTGTGCATAACATCTATCACCAATCTTCTTAGGGGATGTACCCGTATCCACCCCCGTCTGAATCTAGGGCCGGAGGAAACTCTGACCCTGCCTACTCTAGTTAGGGGAACCCTAAACCCTCGTACTTTGACTTTTCTGAGGTTCCTCAGACTTGCGAGAACCTCAACGCCATCCAGAATGACCCATTCTCTAATACCTACAACCCTGGATGGTGTAATCATCCCAATTTCTTGTGGGTGGGAAATAATCAGAATCAGAGACCACCATGTCAACCCCGTCCACAAGCTCCTCATCCATATTAGCCACCTCAGCCTCAGCCCAACCCCACCTATCAATCTGAGCCAACTCAAACAAATTAAATGACTCTCATCCTTCAAACTCTGGCTGACATTCAAAAGACGAATGCGGCTATGCAAAAACAGCACAAAGACAAGATCACAGAGGTTCGCAATCAACTTACCTAGATGGCGAATTCCCGCCAACCTGGCACACTCCCTTCGCAACCTCTGCTGAATCTGAATAACGTATCGAACCAGAGGCGCGTTATGAACCAAAATCTGGGCCAAGCCCACATGATTTATCAGGCCCCTTCTGCTCCATCACTCGAAGGGATGGAAGCTTCGACATCATACTCGGGATTTCAGCAGTAGCCACCTATTTTACTGACACCAAACTAGAACCAGGCAGGACTAAATTCAGTAACAACTAGTAGTGGCAAAGCAACACAAGACCCACCTTACCCAAGGCACTTTCCGCCTGGTAGTAACCTAAACTCTAGGATAGTCATCCAGGATGCCCCTGTCCTAGATCAAGGACTTAGACCTAATCTAGAGGAACCATCTAAGGTTCCATTTCCCGAGGTCTTGACCAAGGGAAAGAGGACAACCAAACCCGTGGCACCTGAGGAGGATCTGGTCAAGCTCTTTGAACAGGTCCATATAAACATCCCCTTGATGGATGCGATTTGCCACGTATCGGCTTACACACGTTTCCTGAAAGACGTGTGTATACCTAAGCGTAAGCCGCTAACCAAAAGTGGGAGCTCAATCGTATTGTCAGAGCAAGCCAGCTTTGTAATTTTGAGCAAACTCCCACCTAAGGCAAAAGACCCAGGTACTCCCCTGATTTCCTATACAATTGGTGATATCTAATTTGATAGAGTTTTATTGGATCTAGGAGCCTCCATAAACCTAATACTTACATCCCTACTTGACCATCTTAAGGAATCTGAGCTCAAAACAATAGAGGTGACATTACAGTTGGTAGATCGATCTATTAAGTCGCCTAAAGGAGTTCTTGAGGATGTCATTGTTAGGGTTCGGGATTTCTATTTCCTAGTGGACTTCGTAGTCTTGGATTTTGATGCTCTAGAAAATCCGAGGAACACACCAATCATATTAGGGAAACCCTTTCTGGCCACTGCTAGGGCGAACATTAATTGTGAGGAGGGCCAAATTGAACTGAAATTTGGGAACCAGACATTAAAGATTGACATCTTTAAGGCCCAATAAGGGATTAATTGCGGAGTTATAGAACAGATATGTGATATCAAGGCTATGGTTGAAGATCCGTATATTGAGGAAAACCTGACTACTTTTGATCAACCACAAGAAGATCAAAACCCGCAAGCAGAGGAGTCCGAACTTAACCTAGACACACCCATAACTCCTTCCCTTGCTCCTGACACACACCCTGAACCACCCGCTGTTGTTGATAACCCTGTTTTGGAACTTAAGCCTCTTCCTGATCTTCTAAAGTACGTCTTTTTGGGTTCCAATTAGATGTTTCCTGTGATTATCAACTCCAGACTCACACCTAATCAGGAATCCTGTTTGATTACTATTCTCCAGCAACATCGAAGAGACGTTGGATGGACTCTCGATGATTTGACTGGCATCTGCCCTTCTTACTACACATACCGTATCTATACTGAAGAGGACACACGACCTTCCCGTGAAATGCAGAGATGTCTGAATCCTAATCTACAGGAGGTTGTGAAAAAGGAGATCAAGTGGTTAGATGCTGGGATCATCTATTCGATCTCCGACAGTCGGTGGGTAAGTCCGATTCAGGTTGTGCCCAAGAAGGCAGGACTCACCGTAATCACGACTGAAATCGGAGAAATCATACCGACTTGTGTGGCGAATTCGTGGAGAGCCTGCATTGACTACAGAAGACTCAATACCTCTACAAAGAAGGATCATTTCCCACTACCATTTATTGATCAGATCCTCGAGAAAATAGCAGAAAATAGGTTCTTCTGCTTTTTGGACGGGTACTCCAATTATAACCATGTGGCAATCCATCCTGAGGACCAAGAGAAGACCACTTTCACTTGCCCCTTCAGGATGTACGCATTCCGAAGGATGCCTTTCGGTCTCTGCAATACACCTGCTACTTTTCAATGGTGCATGCTTGCCATATTCTCAGATATGGTAGGTGATTATCTGGAAGTCTTCATGGATGACTTCTCAGTGTTTGGCGAATCATTTGACGATTGCTTCCTGCACTTGGACGAGATCCTCAGGCGGTGCATTGACGTGAATCTGGTTCTTTCCTGGGAAAAGAGCCATTTCATGGTGTCTGAAGGAATTGTCCTCGGACATCTCATATCAGAAAAAGGCATCCAAGTTGATCGAGCCAAGGTAAATTTGATTTCCAAACTCCCTATGCCTAGCTCGATTAAGGGCATCCTATCTTTTATGGGGCACGTCGGCTTTTACCGTTGATTCATTCCTAATTTCTCAAAGATCGCAAGCCCCCTGACTACTCTACTATCTAAGGATGTTCTTTTTGAAATCTCCAAGGAATGCACTCAAGCATTTGAGATCCTACGTGATCGAGTTACCCAAGCTCTGATCCTATAGTCCCCTGATTGGTCTCAACCCTTTGAGATCATGTACAATGCATCTGATTTCGCTGTAAGAGCGGTACTTGGGCAGAAAATTAACGGAAAAGCCATGCTCATCCACTACGCTAGCAAGACACTTGACGAGGCTTACCGTAACTACACAGTTATTGAGAAAGAGCTACTAGCCATAGTATTTGACTTGGAAAAGTTCAGATCGTATCTTTTGGGTTCCTGTGTTATCATTTACTCTAATCACACAGCTGTGAGGCATCTCCTTGGGAAGAAGGATGCGAAAACTCAACTGATCCGTTGGATCTAGCTGTTGTAAGAGTTTGACCTCGAGATTTGTGACAAGGAGGGAAAACAGAATGTGGTAGCTGATCACTTATCTCGACGTTCTTATGATATTATCAACCCTTCTGGACCCATTACGAAACATTTCCTGATGAGCACCTCCTGACTATTAGTACAGGGCTTCCATGGTTTGCTGAACTAGTAAACTACTTAGCACCACATCAGATTCTGTCCAATTTGCTGAAGGCCAAGAAAGACTGACGTAAATATGTTTATATTACATAAAATATCTATTTATGCATGTTCTTAAGCATAGAATTGTATTACATACTATAAATATTGCATAGCATGCATCATCTTGCATTTAGATTAGTCTGAATAAAATGGAAGTTAATTGTCTCCTTTTATGTTTAGGGACAGGGCGACTCTTTATCGGGGCCTCGGATCGAAGATCCAACCGTACGGATCTGATCAGGGAAACGATTGGAGTTCAATGACTCCATGATCACCCTAATCGGACATCTGTAGCATCAGATAAAGATCGAGGAACCCTAGAAGATCAAGGGCCAAGATGGTGTTAATCCACACTTCAGACAACAAATCCAACCGCATGGATGGATTTAGATCAACGATCGCAGCTTAACGATGCGAAAATCGACTCAATCTGATACCCATGGCACCATCTACATCATCCAGAAGATGGACGGCCAAGATGGTGCCACGTGGCGCCATCTCGGCCGCCCACAACTGCTGAAGCCTCTAGCACCCACGCCTCTCTGCCATTGGATCAAGATCCAACGGCTGAGAATGTGATGAGAACCTCATCATGAGCCATAACTAGCTCATTTTGACCTAATACAAAGGATAAAAGCTCCTACATAACTCAAGGAAAGGCTTAACTCAGAGAATTCTGAGTTTAAGGAGAAAACAAGTCATAAGGGGTAAAAATGGAATTTTACCAGTATAATCTACATACAGGGTAATTCAGGGCCCAAACATAGGTCAAAGCAACTTAATAAGAATAAAAGTGGGATGAGATGATCTAGCAAGGGCTACAGCAATTCCAAGAAACTAAATGATAATCTGTAACCCTAAAACAACCCACTTCAATTCACGAGGTTCGAGGCAAAGTAAAAATAGAATAAACCCTCTAAAATTCATAGAAAAATAATCTCTAGGGTTTAGAACCTTCAATTTGGCCTTCAGAACCCATTTTGACCTACATTGAGAACCATGCCCAATTAATAACTTAATTTGGGTTTTCGCATAAATTGACCGGTCAAACAAGGTTTAATATAGAAATGAAATTCACCATCAGATTCCTTAGGTCATAATTAGTCATGTATAAAAACTTGAGCCTAAGAAGAAACCTCCTTGACCAACTTTACACTTTGGTCCTCATATATTTACTTTTTGGCCCTCAACTTTTGAACCCTCGCATTTTGGCCCTAACTCTCCTTCGTTCTTTGCGTTCAGGTCCCCCCTGCAAAACCTGCCAGCACCATGCTCCGGCGACCTTGCGCGGAGCATGGCGCCGCGCAGGGTGAGGGGGAGAGCCTGGCAAGTAAACCGGGGGTGCCCTGCGTCGTCAGCCGTCGCAGGGACACCCCCCTGGTCGCTATAACCCACCATACCGGCCGTGCGAACGCACGGACGGTATGGGTTTCCATCTCCGGCGTCCTCCGCCGAGGGAGACACGTCGTCTCCCTCCGCCTTCCTCCCTGATTCGGTCCCTATAAATACCCCCGTCGCTCCACCGTTCTTCCCAGCTCGGATCTAACGGAGAAAACCCCCAACTTTCCTCTCCTCTCACTCCGGCAGACGCCCACCAGCTCCGGCGGTTCTTCCTCCTCCTCCTCCTCTTCGCTCTGCCGCAATACCAGCAGCAGAGACTTCTTCCCCTGCTCTTCCCGCGCCACGCCGCACCCAGCTGGCGCATCTCCGGCCCTCTGCTCGCTGCCGCCCCTTCCCCCGGGCACCTTCTTCTTCGGCGACAGTCGATACGACTGTCGCCCTGCTCCGGCCCCTTTCATCTCCGTAGCTAGGTCAGAACTCCTCCCCATCTCCCCCTCTTTCTTTTCCTCACTGTCTTTTATTTGATTAAACCCTCGACCGCTCCTGCCCATCGTCACCCCCTTCGTCTCCGGCCAAACTCCGGCGAGACCCCCCCATCACCCCAGCAACCCACACGGCTCGCCGACCACCGCAGAATCTCCGCCTCCTCACCCTGATCAACCCCCGCCCTTCCACTTCCCCCACATCACCCTCTGCAACCCCACCGAACAAACCCATCCTCCGACCCACAGTCCGACCTAGGGCAACCCTTGCACGTCGCCCCACGCCTCGCCACCACCCACACGAGCTTCGCCGCACTCTGGCGAAGCTCCCGGCACCTTCTGATTAGGCCGAGAGGCCGTTTTGCTGTGAACAGGTCACCCGACCTCCGCCGCCATTGCCGTGCAGAAGGAGCTGCTTCCGCCTGCAGCTGCAGGCGCGCCACGCCCAGATTCGACTCCCAGGCCTTGCGAGGCATTTCGACAAAGCATCAGGCTCGCAGCTGGGGCGAAGGCCTCGCGTGAAGCCGCGATCGCCCGCTGCTTTCTCCGCTGCAGGCGCTCAATTAGGGTGGGACATTTAGTCCCACCTCGGAAAACTCTGAAGAGGCGCAGCGGTATAAAGCGAAAAAGTGCTGGAGGCTTACTGCCTCAGCACACGGGGTGAGGTCCCCTTCACCCGCCCGGTTACCCGGTCTCGTCCGCGCTCACGCCCCGCGGATCTGACCCGACTCGACTTATACTGACCTGCACTCCTCGCCCACCACGCACGCCGGTGGGCCTGGACTCGGGCGCGACCCGTACCCGGCTACCCGGCAGCTCTGGGAGAGCTATCCTATGAGCGGATTCTGTGAGAGAGAGACGGGGGGGGGGGGGAGGGTAGAGTAGGTTTTGCCCTCTGACGTAAACTCTGAAGTGTGCAGGCACTGGTGAAGAAGAAGGACCGCGGAAGAAGAAGAAAGCTGAGGGAGACACTGTAGCAACAAGCGGTTTAAGTCGTCTGATTGGAAAATCAGACGACGTCCTGAAGGGAAAAGAAGAAAGAAGGAGAGACGACGTCCTGACAGGAAAAAGAAAAGAAGAAAGAAGGAGATCTGAAGAACAAAAGAACAAGGAAGAACAACAGAAGAAGGTGAGGCAGAGGAGAACACAAAAGAACAAGGGAAGAACTGAAAGAAGAAGAGCACGAGAAGAAGATCTAAAGAAAGGAAAAGAAGAAAGAAAGGAAAAGAAGAAGAACAGGACCGCTCTGCAGAAGAAAAAGGAAGAGCAGGAACAGCTGAAAGAAGAAGAAGAACATCACCACTGCAGATAAAGAAGAAGAAGATAACAGAAGATCTGAGACGAGGAGAAGCAAAGAGAAAAGAAGAAAAGACAACAAATTTTTTCTCTCTCTTTCTTTATTTTTGTAAAAGAAACTTGTACCCTAGAATACAACTTGCTCCCTGAGTTCGACCTCGGGAACTCTTTTATTTTCCGAGTAAAAAATTTATATATTTGAAATGATGGCAATAACTGGCTATACTACAACGCTATAACAATAAAGCCCGGTTATCTCTCGAAGCCAGCGTTTCATTTTGGCACCGTTACCGGGGAGCAACGGCTATTCTAGAGGTAAACATTCTTGTTTCTTTTTAATTTCTGATAATCTCCTCTCTTTTGTGCAGCTACAGGAAATCAAGAAGACAAGCAACCACACGACAACCACTCCGAGGACAGGTAAATTTTTCCTCTCGCTATTGACCCCTAAACTCTAAAGAGGAAGAAAAGAAAAGAACAAGCAATATAGGGCTAACCTGTCTTCCATACTTAGTAACCATAAAGAGTTGCATGTTTTCAACTCATTAGTCCTGCACACTATTAAGGGTATTTAAGGGCTAACACATTCTTGCTTGAGCCCTAATTACCCAACAAAAAACTAACTGGACCAAGTAGAGCCAACATAAGATTCAACATTAGGGTTTTAGAGACACTACTTAAATCAAGAATGGAGAAAATCCAAAAGAAGTGTGCCTAAACCATTGATTGAAAATACCTATTCAAAAGAAAACCTAAAACAATTGGCTCTCTAAACACTTGAACCCTAAAAGACAAGACCTAAAAGCTCTCAAAGAAAACAAGAGGTAAAGTTGACCCCTTGGGTCAACCAACCTTAAATTAGGTCACTCTCTGCACTTAAAAGACTAAAGTTCAAGTGAAACCTTAAGCACCCTGATCTTTAAATTGGTAGACTTAAGAGGTCAAGATCCCCATTCTGGTCTACCTGGAGCCGCAGTGACAAGAGAGGTCGGGTGGGGGAAACCCTGTAACCCGTGGGGACGCTCTACCGTGTAGGGGTCTTCGCGGGACTCTCCCTCTCTGGCTGCCCAGGTAATTCTCAGGTGGACGATCTTTCTGATCAAGGGGTCCATCTGCCCCGCACCTCTATAGTCACCCAACACATTTTTGGGTGTCTTGATTGGGTCCAGCACCTTCTAAACTTACCTCTTCCAACAGTGCATGTACGGAAGGAGGTCCCTAAGACCACCCTTAAGAACTCCTTTAGAAATTCGCTCTCGTCAAGGCCAAGCCTCGACGCCCGGGTTTGTGCAGCAACACCCTCACATTATTCTCTCTTCTGATTCAGAACCAAGTTCTTCTTCCCCCATCATGGCTCAGCCAGTTGAGGAAGAAAATAATCTGGAACACCAGCTCCAGCGACTCAATGACCTCTTCCAAAACTTCGTGCACCCACCACAGCGTCCTATGATGCGGGACCACTACAATCCTGCTGCGGTGGCCATTGAGCCTCGAGTCAGAATCCCGACTGGAGGACCTGATTCCGAATTAAAGCCCAACATGATTCATGCTATACCTAAATTCCATGGGCTTAATTCTGAAGATCCCTTCCAGCACATCAAACAGCTAAAGCATCTGGCCCACACTTTTGGATCAGATGCGCAAAATCGGGATATTCTTCTCATGAAGATGTTCTCCTTTTCTCTTATGGACAAGGCCGCCCATTGGTATCAAACTCAGACCCGGCCGATCAACACTTGGGAAGAACTTCAATCCGAGTTTTTGAAAAAGTTTTTTCCCGTTGGTCGGACCAACGCCTTGCGCCATCAGATTACACACTTCACTCAACAATCAGGAGAACCTCTCCATGAGGCATGGGATCGTTTTCAGGATCTCATGAGAAAGTGCCCCCATCACGGAGTTCCTAAATGGGAACAAGTCCAATCTTTTTACCAGGGACTCCGTGAGGACATCCGCCTTTTCGTCAATGCAACTTGCGGAGGAAACATCATGGGTCAACATGAAGACACCGTATGGGAGATTCTCGAAAACATGTGCGAGAACTCCATCAACAATGACTCCATGGGATTATTCGACAGGACGAATACCCGCGCAGCGACGAATCTTAAGGGAGCACATGAGACGCAGGGCCTGTCCGCATCAGTCGACCTGGAATTAATGGCCAGTCGATTGGACAAGGTCTCAATCATTGAAAAGAAGGTGGATGAGCTGACTCAGCACTTGCAGCGAGCCACCTCCGCGCGTAACTCCTTTGCACAACCTCCTTCCACACAGGAGACTGTGCAAAACATCCTCCACCGATCTTCCCCTAGGATGGATCCATATCCATCCCCATCTGATTCTTGGATCGGAGGATCATCCGATCCTTTCTACACCAGCCGAGGGAACTCCATTCCCCCTTTCCCTGATTCTCAGGAGGTTCCTCAGACCTGCGAGGACCTCAACGCCATCCAGAACGACCCATTCTCCAACACTTACAACCCTGGATGGCGAAACCATCCCAATTTTCAGTGGGCGGGAAATTCCCAAACCCAAAAACCACCTTTTCAGTCCTGCCCACAGCCCTCTCGTCATTACCAGCCGCCTCAGCCTCGGCCCAACCCTACTTATCCATCAGGGCCAAATCAGGATCAAATGTCCCTAATCCTTCAGACTCTGGCCGACATTCAAAAAACGAATGCGGCTATTCAAAAACAGCACAACAATGAGCTTACAGAAGTTAAAACTCAACTGGCCCAGTTGGCAAATTCTCGCCAGCCAGGCACACTCCCTTCCCAACCTCTTCCTAACCCAAATAATGTGCCAACCCAGAAGCGCGTTATGAATCCAAATTTAGGCCACGCTCAATGGATTTATCAGGCCCCTACTGCTCCATCTCCAGACGAGATGGAAGCCTCAACTTCTTATGCGGGATTTCAGCAGCAGCCACCCCTCTTACCAAACCCAAACCAAAATCAGGCCGGATTAAATTCTGTAACAACACGTAGTGGTAAAACAACTCAAGACTCGCATTATCCAAACCACTCCAAGCCTGATAACCATGACCCTAGGATAGTTATCCAAGATACCGCTGTTCCGGACCCACAACCTGGACCTATCCTAGAAGAACCAACCAAGATCCCGTTTCCCGAGGCCTTGACCAAGGGAAAGAAGACCACCAAACCCGTGGCCCCTGAGGAGGACCTGGTCAAGCTCTTTGAGCAGGTCCACATAAACATCCCCTTGATGGATGCAATCCGCCACGTACCAGCTTACGCACGATTTCTAAAGAATATATGTACACCCTAGCGTAAGCCACGAACCAAGGGAGGGAGCCCAATTGTTCTGTCAGAGCAAGCCAGCTCTGTAATCCTTAGTAGACTCCCACCCAAGGCAAAAGATCCTGGGACTCCCCTGATTTCCTGTAAGATAGGTGGTACCCAATTTGATAGAGCATTGTTAGACTTGGGTGCATCCATAAACCTGATACCCACACCCTTACTTGACCATCTAGAAGAATCTGAGCTAAAACCAACCGAGGTGACATTACAATTAGCAGATCGATCTATAAAGTCACCAAAAGGGATTCTCGAGGATGTTATCGTAAGAGTGCGGGATTTCTATTTTCCAGTGGACTTTATAGTCTTAGATATGGATGCACCTGAGAACCCTAGGGATACACCAATCATTCTAGGGAGACCTTTCTTGGCTACTGCTAGAGCCAACATCAGTTGTGAGGAGGGCCAAATAGAGCTTAAGTTTGGAGATCAAACACTGAAAATTGATATATTTAAGGCCCAACAAGGAATTAATTGCGGCGTCATCGAACAAATTTGTGACATCAAGACTTTGGTTGATGAATCACACCTCGAGAATGACTCGATTATGCCTCATCAACCACAGAAGGATCTTGACCCGCAAACAGAGGAGTCGAATCCAGATATGAACAACCCAGTAACTCCCACCCTTGAACCTCACATCTATACTGAACCACCCGTTGCTGCTGATAACCCCATCCTCGAACTGAAACCCCTTCCTGCTCACTTGAAATACATCTTTTTGGGTTCTAATCAGACCCTTCCTGTGATTATCAATTCCAACCTCAATCCTGAACAGGAATCCCGTCTGATTGTTGTCCTCCAGCAACATCGCAGAGCCATCGGATGGACTCTCGATGATTTGACTGGAATAAGTCCCTCTTATTGTACTCATCATATCTATTTAGAAGAGGGCACACGACCTTCTCGTGAAATGCAGAGACGCTTAAACCCCAATCTGCAGGAGGTCATGAAAAAGGAGATCATCAAGTGGTTAGATGCCGGAATCATCTACCCGATCTCCGATAGTCGTTGGGTGAGCCCAATTCAGGTCGTGCCCAAGAAGGCAGGACTTACCACTATAACGACTGAGACCGGAGAAATCATTCCTACCCGATTAGCCAACTCGTGGAGAGTCTGTATAGATTACCGCCGACTCAATTCCTCCACGAAGAAGGATCATTTCCCACTACCCTTCATTGATCAAATTCTCGAAAAACTTGCGGGAAATAGGTTCTTCTGCTTTCTTGACGGGTACTCCGGTTATAACCAGGTGGCAATCCATCCTGAGGACCAAGAAAAGACCACGTTCACCTGCCCCTTCGGAACATACGCTTTCCGAAGGATGCCTTTCGGTCTTTGCAATGCACCCGCTACTTTTCAGCGATGCATGCTTGCCATATTCTCAGATATGGTAGGTGATTATCTGGAAGTCTTCATGGATGACTTTTCAGTTTTCGGAGCATCATTCGACGATTGCCTCCAACACTTGGTCCAGATACTCAGGCGGTGCATCGATGTGAATTTGGTTCTTTCCTGGGAAAAGAGCCATTTCATGGTGCCTGAGGGAATTGTCCTGGGACACTCAA
The DNA here is from genome assembly GCA_037157565.1 of Thalassia testudinum. NCBI lineage: Eukaryota > Viridiplantae > Streptophyta > Magnoliopsida > Alismatales > Hydrocharitaceae > Thalassia > Thalassia testudinum. Next base: position 8,743,400 of record JAZHRO010000010.1, on the reverse strand, counting down.
TTTTGGAGAAAGGTATCCAAGTGGATTGAGCTAAGGTTAATCTGATTTCTCACCTTCCTATACCTAGCTCGATCAGGGACATCCGTTCCTTTTTAGGGCATGTCGGTTTTTATCGACGATTTATCCCTGATTTTTCAAAAATCGCGCGCCCCCTGACCACTCTTCTCTCCAAGGATGTTCCTTTCGAAATTTCCAAGGAATGCACTCAAGCATTTGAAATCCTGCGTGACCGAGTCACCCAAGCCCCGATCCTACAGTCCCCTGATTGGTCTCAACCCTTTGAGATCATGTGCGATGCATCCGACTTCGCTGTAGGAGCGGTTTTGGGGCAGAAAATTGACTGGAAACCTGTGGTCATTTACTACGCCAGCAAAACACTCGATGAGGCTCAGCGTAACTATACGGTTACTGAGAAAGAGCTGCTAGCTGTAGTATTTGCCCTAGAAAAGTTCAGATCGTACCTTCTGGGTTCCCGTGTCATCATATACTCGGATCACACAGCTGTGAGTCATCTCCTTGCAAAGAAGGACGCGAAACCTCGATTAATCCGATGGATCTTGCTGTTGCAAGAATTTGACCTTGAGATTCGCGACAAAGCGGGAAAGCAAAATGTGGTAGCTGATCACTTGTCCCGTCTTCCTTCTGAAATAATTGACCCTTCCGGACCCATCACTGAGCATTTTCCCGATGAGCACTTGCTGACTATTGGTACTAGCCTTCCATGGTTTGCTAATGTAGTAAATTACTTGGCATCTCATCAGATCCCGTCCGATTGGCCGAAGGCCAAGAAAGACAAATTACGCTCCGATGCCAAGTATTACATTTGGGAAGACCCGTACCTCTTCCGCATAGGTGCCGATCAGATCATCCGGAGATGTGTCCCGGAAGGGGAATTCAACAATATCCTCTCTTTCTGCCATGACCAGGCATGCGGTGGCCATTTCGCCGGGCATAAAACCGCATCAAAAGTCCTCCAGTGCGGCTTTTACTGGCCCACACTGTTCAAAGACGCATACAGTCACTGCAAGGCATGCAGTCGTTGCCAGACTTTGGGCAACATAAGCCATCGCGACATGATGCCTATGCAACCGATTCTAGTATGCGAAATCTTTGATGTTTGGGGGATTGATTTTATGGGCCCCTTTCCTGTTTCGGATGGTTTCGAATACATTCTGTTGGCTGTGGACTACGTGTCCAAATGGATCGAAGCCATACCGACCCGAACCTGTGATCACAAAATCGTTCTCAAATTCATTCATCAACACATTTTCTCAAGGTTCGGGATTCCTCGTGCAATAATCTCTGATGGGGGGACCCATTTCACAAATGCTCAGTTTAGGTCACTGATGACCAAATACGGGGTGTCTCACCGAATCTCTACTCCTTACCACCCCCAAACTAATGGTCTAGCTGAGCTGTCTAATCTGGAGATCAAGAAAATCCTGCAAGTCACTGTTCGACCTGATAGGAAGGACTGGTCGTCCCGACTTCCGGAAGCATTGTGGGCCTATAGGACCGCCCACAAGACCCAATTGGGCATGTCTCCCTTTAGACTGGTGTACGGAGAGGCATGCCACCTTCCCGTAGAACTGGAGCATAAAGCCTATTGGGCAGTACGGAACTGTAATCTAGATCTTTCCAAGGCTGGGACCCACAGAAAACTCCAAATCAGCGAGATCGATGAATTACGCCTAGACGCGTATGAGAACTCGCAAATCTACAAGGAGCGGGTTAAAGCCTTCCACGACAAACACATCTCGAGAAAGATCTTTCATCCTGGTCAAAAGGTCCTACTCTTTGATGCCCGACTAAAACTCTTCCCAGGAAAACTGAGATCCAAGTGGGTCGGACCATATTTGGTCCGACAGGTTTTTGGGAATGGAGCAATCGAAATCAGTCCACTCAGCCACGATTCTGAACCTTTCATCGTGAACGGTCAGAGACTCAAGCCGTTCATTGATGTAACTTCTACTGATTTGGCTGAAGCATCTTATATCCTCCTTTCCCCTTGAGCTTATTGCACCCAGCCGATGGCGTAAAACTCAGCGCTTAACGGGAGGCAGCCCGTCATTCTCTTTGAAAACCTGAAACTTGTTCTGACACCTTTTTGCACTTGAAGTTCACACTTTAAGACAGCCGACTCCACCTCAGATGCTTGCATCTGGGATTAGAAATCGTCCGCAAAAATTCAACCCGACCCATCCACTCATCCAAATTTCTGTCTTAAGGAATGAACTAAGTTAAATAAAAACCCCCTAGGTTATAATGAGGACATTGCAAATCTTAGGCATGGGGGGGTATGAAAGTGCAAAACTTGTAAGAAAAGGTTTCAAACAAAAAAATTCACATATGCCAAAAACACCATAAAAATTAAAAATTTTTCGAAAAAGAATAAAAGGAGAAGAGAAACAAAATGAAAAAGGAGCACAAAATTATAAGAAAAGGTGATAGTCATTAGTAAGGAACTAAGGAATTAACCTAAGTTCTAGACCTCATTCAAGAAAATAACTGAAAAGTGCATAATGAGATTAGTAAGAACGCAAACCTTAGGCATTCTTGAATAGACTCTTAGTACCCATTAAGATCTAGACACTCCTCAAGAGGTTGAGGAAAATGAAAAGCTGAAGTATTAGGTCTAAGGCTTAGGGAGTATTTGGCCTCGTTAACTAATTTTTGGTTTACGGGACTCAGTAACCTAAGCACCCTAACCTCACACACAGCCTGGTTCAGTAAGCGTAAAAATCAGAATCACGTAGAAGCGTCGCAAAATTCTGAAAAGAACACCTAGAATAGGAGCGGCCGATCAACACAAGTTGATTTGGACGAGTTCCTAGCGCAGAGAGGCGGGAAATCCCCTCAAAGATGCGTAACAAACTATCATCTCCTCGGTGCTTGTCTCTTAGGATATTTACATATCCTACTGGGGGCATGTAAGCACTCTGCTGGTTCAGATTCCATGGATGGCATTATCTCGAAGTGTCAATTGCCAGGGTCTGGATTCGGCCACGGAACACCATGGATGGGATTATCTCGAAATCTCAATAGCCAGGGTTCCGGGGGTTGCCATGGGTGGTGCTATCTCGAAGCATCGATCGCCAGGAACCCTTGAGGATTGATGATGGGAGCAAGGAATCTGATACAGACCGTGTTGAAAAGCCAATCCTAGGCTAGAACTAAAAAGAAAAAGAGAGAGAAAACTCTCCAAACAGAAAAACTTTCTATCTCTCTCTTACAAAACGCACTGCGAACTGAGCCAGGGCTAAAATCATTTCAAGCACGGGTGCTTTAACCACAAAGTCCAATAAACCTTAGGTTAGTTCCTGTGGACCTTAAAAACCTTTGCTAAAGACTGAGGCTAAGGTTAGACAGATTTGGATCTTGATTGGTACTAGAGTACCTTTTAGGCCTATGGTCAGCATTCTAACCTAATCTATGCTCAAATAAAAAAGGCACTTATCTAAAACTATTAAAAACTTCATGGTCTAGAACAAGGGTTGAAACCTTAAGTTTTTGCTAAGGGACTAGCAAAAGCTAGGCATGGGGGTATGATGAGAACCTCATCATGAGCCATAACTAGCTCATTTTGACCTAATACAAAGGATAAAAGCTCCTACATAACTCAAGGAAAGGCTTAACTCAGAGAATTCTGAGTTTAAGGAGAAAACAAGTCATAAGGGGTAAAAATGCAATTTTACCAGTATAATCTGCATACAGGGTAATTCAGGGCCCAAACATAGGTCAAAGCAACTTAATAAGAATAAAAGTGGGATGAGATGATCTAGCAAGGGCTACAGCAATTCCAAGAAACTAAATGATAATCTGTAACCCTAAAACAACCCACTTCAATTCACGAGGTTCGAGGCAAAGTAAAAATAGAATAAACCCTCTAAAATTCATAGAAAAATAATCTTTAGGGTTTAGAACCATCAATTTGGCTTTCAGAACCCATTTTGCCCTACATTGAGAACCATGCCCAATTAATAACTTAATTTGGGTTTTCGCATAAATTGACCGGTCAAACAAGGTTTAATATAGAAATGAAATTCACCATCAGATTCCTTAGGTCCTAATTAGTCATGTATAAAAACTTGAGCCTAATAAGAAACCTCCTTGACCAACTTTACACTTTGGTCCTCATATATTTACTTTTTGGCCCTCAACTTTTGAACCCTCGCATTTTGGCCCCTAACTCTCCTTCGTTCTTTGCGTTCAGGTCCCCCCTGCAAAACCTGCCAGCACCATGCTCCGGCGACCTTGCGCGGAGCATGGGGCCGCGCAGGGTGAGGGGGAGAGCCTGGCAAGTAAACCGGGGGTGCCCTGCGTCGTCAGCCGTCGCAGGGACACCCCCCTGGTCGCTGTAACCCACCATACCGGCCGTGCGAACGCACGGACGGTATGGGTTTCCATCTCCGACGTCCTCCGGCGAGGGAGACACGTCGTCTCCCTCCGCCATCCTCCCTGATTCGGTCCTTATAAATACCCCCGTCGCTCCACCGTTCTTCCCAGCTCGGATCTGACGGAGAAAACCCCCAACTTTCCTCTCCTCTCACTCCGGCAGACGCCCACTAGCTCCGACGGTTCTTCCTCCTCCTCCACCTCTTCGCTCTGCCGCAATACCAGCAGCAGAGACTTCTTCCCCTGCTCTTCCCGCGCCACGCCGCACCCAGCTGGCGCATCTCCGGCCCTCTGCTCGCCGCCGCCCCTTCCCCCGGGCACCTTATTCTCCGGCGACAGTCGATACGACTGTCGCCCTGCTCCGGCCCCTTTCGTCTCCGTAGCTAGGTCAGAACTCCTCCCCATCTCCCCCTCTTTCTTTTCCTCATTGTCTTTTATTTGATTAAACCCTCGACCGCTCCTGCCCACCGTCACCCCCTTCGTCTCCGGCCAAACTCCGGCGAGACCCCCCCATCACCCCAGCAACCCACACGGCTCGCCGACCACCGCAGAATCTCCGCCTCCTCACCCTGATCAACCCCCGCCCTTCCACTTCCCCCACATCACCCTCTGCAACCCCACCGAACAAACCCATCCTCCGACCCACAGTCTGACCTAGGGCAGCCCTTGCACGCCGCCCCACGCCTCGCCACCACCCACACGAGCTTCGCCGCACTCTGGCGAAGCTCCCGGCACCTTCTGATTAGGCCGAGAGGCCATTTTGCTGTGAACAGGTCACCCGACCTCCGCCGCCATTGCCGTGCAGAAGGAGCTGCTTCCGCCTGCAGCTGCAGGCGCGCCACGCCCAAATTCGACTCCCAGGCCTTGCGAGGCATTTCGACAAAGCATCAGGCTCGCAGCTGGGGCGAAGGCCTCGCGTGAAGCCGCGATCGCCCGCTGCTTTCTCCGCTGCAGGCGCTCAATTAGGGTGGGACATTTAGTCCCACCTCGGAAAACTCTGAAGAGGCGCAGCGGTATAAAGCGAAAAAGTGCTGGAGGCTTACTGCCTCAGCACACGGGGTGAGGTCCCCTTCACCCGCCCGGTTACCCGGTCTCGTCCGCGCTCACGCCCCGCGGATCTGACCCGACTCGACTTAGACTGACCTGCACTCCTCGCCCACCACGCACGCCGGTGGGCCTGGACCCGGGCGCGACCCGTACCCGGCTACCCGGCAGCTCTGGGAGAGCTATCCTATGAGTGGATTCTGTGAGAGAGAGACGGGGGGGGGGGGGAGGGTAGAGTAGGTTTTGCCCTCTGACGTAAACTCTGAAGTGTGCAGGCACTGGTGAAGAAGAAGGACCGCGGAAGAAGAAGAAAGCTGAGGGAGACACTGTAGCAACAAGCGGTTTAAGTCGTCTGATTGGAAAATCAGACGACGTCCTGAAGGGAAAAGAAGAAAGAAGGAGAGACGACGTCCTGACAGGAAAAAGAAAAGAAGAAAGAAGGAGATCTGAAGAACAAAAGAACAAGGAAGAACAACAGAAGAAGGCGAGGCAGAGGAGAACACAAAAGAACAAGGGAAGAACTGAAAGAAGAAGAGCACGAGAAGAAGATCTGATGAAAGGAAAAGAAGAAAGAAAGGAAAAGAAGAAGAACAGGATCGCTCTGCAGAAGAAAAAGGAAGAGCAGGAACAGCTGAAAGAAGAAGAAGAACATCACCACTGCAGATAAAGAAGAAGAAGATAACAGAAGATCTGAGACGAGGAGAAGCAAAGAGAAAAGAAGAAAAGACAACAAATTCTTTCTCTCTCTTTCTTTATTTTTGTAAAAGAAACTTGTATCCCTAGAATACAACTTGCTCCCTGAGTTCGACCTCGGGAACTCTTTTATTTTCCGAGTAAAAAATTTATATATTTGAAATGATGGCAATAACTGGCTATACTACAACGCTATAACAATAAAACCCGGTTATCTCTCGAAGCCAGCGTTTCAGAGTGGATCCCAACCGGTGCCTCCATTCTCTGAAACCCATTTGAAGACGCAGCCTCGACTGTTGGATCTCAATCCAACGGTCCAGATTGCGCACACCTAGCACGTACTGCCAGCCCATCCATGCGCGCAGTGCAGTGGATAAGGCGCTCGGTCGCCTTAAGGCACGGGTTCGAATCCGCGTGAAGCATGTGATGGGGCGCGGGTGAGCGAGTGCATTCGACTGTGCGATGGAGATCAGGCAGCTGCGCATGCCCAATCAAGTCCACGTGCCATCTAACGCGGCGAGCAAACGCCTCATCGCACGCGATGAGGCGTGCGGTTGAAGCAGCGGGGATGCATTCTCAGCCGTTTGATCTCATGATCGAACGACCGAGATTTAGAGATCGTGGACATGCGTTAAACGCAAGGATGTGAGCGGGTGCACGCATGCCACCCCACTACGACCATGTTCAGGCCTTTAGTGACAGATTTATCCGTCACTAAAGGTTCTGAATTAATGATTTTCAACTTGTAATTACCAAATTTCCCTCACTCCTTGCAACTATAAAAGGAGACCCCCTCCATACGAAATTCTCATCCCTTCTCTTCTCTCACCCCCTCCAAAGCTATAAGAGCTTGTCCCAAACCCGGGATGCTCCTTTAGAGTAAAAATCTTAATTTTTCCACCTTCGTCCCCCTTCGTGGAGCATCCTGCAATTGTCCTCTCTCTGCATTCGAGAAGTAGATCTCGTGACAACGACGACGTGCTGCTTCGTTCCCGTTCTTCCTGCTCCATTCCTCGTCTTCCAGGAGTCGTCCCGTCCTCCAAGCGATCGTTGAGGAGGATATCTCTCTCTCCATTCTTTTTACTGCTTTCTAGTGTAATCATTTCCCGCTTTCTAGTCGTAATGAGTAGTGTAACGAACAACTTTTTGATAATGACATCCATATTTATTCTACATCCCTTTTGCTTTTATTTGTAATATTCTCTCCATCTCTTCTATTTATTATTTGTTAAATAGTTTTCAATCAGCTATTCTATTTCGTGACAAATAAAACAAACGCGTGTTTCTAATCAAACATCCGCCTCCCTGAGTTTGACCCGGGATTTCTATTATGGTATAAATTTTATTTGTTGAACACGAGTTCTTTACTTTCAAACTACAACGACAGGTTTTTAAAACCAAATACAATAGCGTAGTAACTTGTAGCTTCAACATTTTGGCACCGTTGCCGGAGAGGTGACGCTCTTTGATTTCTTTTTTCGCATTTTCCAACCTACGAATCATTTACTTCACTTCTCTCCTTTCTTATTGTGATTGCAGGTACTCTTTTGAGACGAGCAAAAGTGGTAGATTGGAGCAAAGCACTGTTGAAGGTTTTGTAAGTTTTTCCCTACCGCCCACTCATTAGTTCTCATTCCACCACGTAATAACACAAACACAAATCAACCTAGGTGTTCTTATAAACTCTAAGGTTAGTTTTGTTTGTTTATTTAACACCTACACCCGCCTCAACCTCCACATTTAAAAAGAAAAAAAAATAAAAAAATCTCACAGAGGTACACAACCTCATCTGATTTTCAAACTCAACCGGTAAACCGATCTTTAGAATCGGTATACACATCCAAACACATAATTGAGTAGAAATTAGATTAGGTAATCACTTGTGTGCCTGATTAAGTAGTGCACTAGGCCAATTATTTGAGTTGATCGGGCCTCGCCATTTTAATTAAAATCAACTCATCAAGTAGCTGCCGCATAAGTTCAACTCGTAAGGATTTACCAGGCACTCCACATTCTTTTAAATTTTAAAGGAAAATATCTTTACCTGTGCTTTCAAAACCTGGTGTGCTAACAAAACTTGTTTGAAAATACCTAAAGTTGAATCCTAAAAGCTACTAAGCAAGATTTGAACCCTAAAATTCATCACATCAAAAATAATCTTGCTTGAAAACCACTGGTTGTGCACACACACACATCAATCAATCATTAAGGGCACAACTCAGATAAAGGGCCCATCACATTCCAAAGCACATTCAAACCTAGCCCTAAATAAAATAGAGTAGATATTGGCCTTAAGGATTTGACTCGCTCTTCGGAGCCCAGAACGAGATTATTTTCGATTAGTCTATTTCTACTGTTCAATCTGATGTCTAGCTAGGGGAGTAGAATCAAACGATCGCGGCTGGGGGGTACACTAGGAATCGGAGGCACAAGCCGAAGGAAGAACCTTCTCCCCAGTCCCTCCTTCTAACTGGTTAGATTGAATAGACAAAAGTAGATCAAATCATTTCTTTATCTCAGGACGGGTTTTGGGAGTCTGTAAGTCTTTAGGCTAGCCCACTTAAGGACATGTTTGATTGCTTGTATTGCAGAGCTCCTTTTTTCCTCCTGTCTATCATTAATCCTTCCACATTTTATACGCATTCCTGCTCTTTCCCTCCTGTTATGAGTTATCCTCAACATGATGATTATTCCGACTTGTACTGTAATCAACCATTGCTAGTTGGCATAACTCGGATTAGGGATACCATTCTGGACCTCCGAGTTTAGGGTCTAACCCTGAACACCATAATTGTGATTTCTATCCTTCTCAGAGCCACATCGATTATTGATTGCCACCCTTTCATAGACAACCTAATACGATCTACAATCAAGGAGGATACATTGATCCTTACCCATCCTCTGATTACATTGCCTTTAGGTCATCACCACCTTTTGAACAATCCGAAATGACCTATTATCAGGAAGGGTATCATGAATCTCAATTCGTTAACTCCTCTGTACTGATCCCAAACCCGCCAAACCTTGAAACAAGTCATTTGGTTCAGGGTAACCAGGTTCAAGATAAGGTTCTGGCTAACTTGAGGAATATCATACAATCTTTAAAAGTTCAGCCAATACCTTGCATTGGAAAATTGGAGCCCTTGATTGAGATGATTAATGATTTGAACAAGTATTTGTTGGATTGGCTCCAAGATGTTAAGGATAAGAACCCAGGTGAGTTTCTACTTGGGAAGTTAGTAAAATTGAGAATGAGATTTGTGGTTTCTTTAGTTCAATCATGGGATGATTCCTAGGATGAACCCCCTTCAGGAGAGCTTATGTTAGAACACGCTCAGGCACCTGTTGAAGGGGACATGCATTACGAGGCTAACCAGATTGATTTAGAGCAACCAATTAAGGATGATCTGGTTTCTTCACTTGAGATCCTTGAATTGGGGTACAAGGAAACGTATGTCTCCATGGATCAGAAAGTGATGGATGATTTTGGGACATACATTAGTACGGATTTTGATTTCTTTGATTTTGATGGTGAAGATTCAGTTTGCAAAGTCTCATATGAGTTTACAGAACACGATTTCTGTGAGACGATTGGGCCCGAGGAATCTGATAGATCATTTGATAGCCCAATAACTGAGGAAACTGATCTTATTGGGGCTCACATGGCAGATCTAGAATCGCATTTTCTGGAGGATGCAATCCAATGCCCTGATTGTCAGTTACACCCCATTGAATTTACTGATAATTCTATTTTTGAGATAATTAGACCCAAGTCAATTCTGATTCAGCCACATCTTTTAGACTTGGAAATTTTAGACGAGGTGATTAATATGCAGGAGATCCTGGAATTTGACATTCTAAAGGAAGATAGGAGCTGGGAAATTTTGATTTGGGAAGCAAACTCTGGAGGAAGTAGAAGATCGAGTCTAAGGGTTCCAATGAAGCTGAAATCATCAAACTAGGACCCTTACGACATTTGTTCTGAGGATGTCCAACCCAAGACACATTCATTGATTATCCTTTGGAGCTTGATTTCTCTGTACCCCGACTCTTTGGTCTTGGGTTACGTCCTCATAAATCACAGGCCCAACCCCGCTTGCATACTGATTTTAGGTTTTGGGTAATTTTTATCCAGAACCTTAGATATTCTCAATTATGGGGTATGGGTCTGCATCACAATCTGGTCCACATTTGTGGACATCTGCTGGCAGGTCAGAGGTTTCATCTTTTTATTCTGATTTTGACTTACACCTGTGAATTCTTTATTTCTCTTCTTGTATAGTGTGCCTAGCTGAAGGTACTAAATTCAGCACATATACAGTTTTTTTCTTTATCTAGGAGCAAACCCGTCATTCACGCAATTCTGGTGCTTTCTACTCTATTCCACTCTGTTTTATGTCTTTTTAATACAATGAGGACATTGCATTAGATAGGCATGGGGGGGGTGGATATTCATCTCTGAATTAATTCGTCAGTTCTGTAGATTTGTTTTATTTTCTTTCATTTATATATATAAAAAAATGAAATGAAAAAAAAAATGGAATTAAGGAAGAGAACTTGGGCTTAAGAAACTTTTCAATCTTAGGAAATAGAACTATATGATTTGAATGAGAAGACCCTTCAGGTTTTCAGACTTAATCAGCCTGTGGATCCACTAAAATGTGGATTTATTTTTCGAGTCCTCGCCATCTTAATTCTATTGTAATTTGATTAAATAAGTTTGGGTGATAAGTACACGACTTATCAACCCACCCTCTGATTCGAGGGAACTTTAAGTCTAAAGCATCTACACACTTTCTTTTCACTGACTTGTTGATCGACGATTTTAATGGAAATTAGGTAGCTAATGAACCTTCTAGGGTGATATGGCTGGCAAGTTATCGTGGGTAATGATAACACTGCACATGGGGGTGATAATTCTGTTAAATAGGGCCCATCTTAAGAATAAAAGACACAACATAAGTAGAATAGGAGCATTGCATGCATCATATACCAAGATTGCTTATAAAAATGTATTAATGGCCATTTGTGTAAGAACTTGTCAAGGCAGACCTCAGATGAGCAATCAGACCGCACGATGGATTCAGAACGACGAACGGAGTCCAACGGACTTAAGGTCGGCCAAATCCGACATCCAGAGCTCCTACAATGGGCCTAAGAAGTTCTGACTGTTGATTTGATGATCAACGGCCCTCGTTGTGCCACGTCGCCCCCCGCTCACCGCATGCCACCTCCTCCTTCAATTGAGATCAAATCTCGACCGTCGATCTTCGATCGAACGGTCGAGAACCGCGTGCTCGCCCACGGTCGCAGCGACAAAGCAGCGGGCGTGGTGCAACGGTTAGCGTGCATGCCTGCACGCAGGCGACGCGGGTTCAAGTCGCGTGGTGCGAAGAATTAAAGACAAAGAAGCGGGCGAAATTGGGTCGCCCAATCCGCAGCGGGAGGCCAAGATCACGCCACGCGGCGCGCCCTTAGACAGCGAGCACTCACGCGCGTGCGCAGGCCGGGCGATGACGCTCGCGCACATGCGCTCCCGAGGTGCGATCCGAGCGTGCCCAAGGGAAGATCTCAGCCGTCCGATCTTCGATCAGACGGCTCTCACGCAGTGGCCGCGAATCAGGAGCAAAGAAGAACAGCGCGGGCGTGTGACCGGCGGGCTGGAGGGCTTCACCGACACTTTTGGAAGGGTTTTAGCGACATCCCAGACGTTGCTAAAGCCCCTTCTTTTAGAAAACCCTTCTCCCTATTTAAAACCCCTCCAACCACTCATTCAAGGCATTCACTTCCCTTGCAACTACTCTATCCCTCTCTTAGCTAGTTTTAGGCCCTCTTGTAATCGCCGGAGACGACAAGTCACCGACGGAGCCTCCTGCACCACCGTGGCTGCCTCGCCGCTCTCCCCCCCCTCTCTCTCTTCATCTCTTTTAAGCTTCCTTTACTTATGTTTAAGCATGTATCTAATGTTGTAATTTGTGAACTAAAGCTGCATGATTAATGAAGTTACTTTCCGTTCAGTTGTTTACTTTAATTTTTGTTTAAGTTGCATGATCAAGCAAGAAACAACTCTAACCCTAATCTCTCCCTCTCTCTCTCTATCTCTCTCTCGCTTTTCAACCGCACCTTTCGCAAGTAAAACTCCGCAATTTCCATTACAACAAGTGATAAGAGAAATCCGATTTTCACGCCTCCCTGAGACAGACACTCAGACTCACCTCCGTTTCCTTACTTTAAAACCAGCATTGCAAGTGCGATTATAACGACACTTCTTAACACACACGCACAAGCGCACGTCAAGTAACAACCCATAAGTAGGTTGTCGAGAGCCCAGTCACTGGACCATTCTCTTCTTGCTGCCTTTAGGTAAATCTTAGACCAAGGAAGCCACCTACTTAAAAAAAGAAAGGAAAGTCAAAAAGAAAAGAAAAAGAAAAGGAGAAAAGAAAACAAAAGAAATAAGGCACACTTCGCCTCACGAGTATGACTGGCAAGTTGTCGGTGGTAATAGCTCATCGACCGATTGTTTAGAACCCAACTCAAGAAATGCACTTAAAATTCCCAAAACACTTAGGAAGAAGCGGAGAAGTAGAATAAATCGGGGAGATATACACTGAACTCACCCTTGTGTTGACCCCATAAAAATAAAAGTAGAGAGAAAGCTGCTGGTTTAAAGATACGCCTTTAGGCAGAACTCTCTTTTTAAGGTCACCTAGAGGCGTAGAAACCTGAAGTCCATTCTAATTGCCAATCAACGAGTCTATCACATTCGCAATAAGATGTTTAGAACCTAGGGTTATTATCAAATCTTGGGTGAGTTGAATGGCCGTAGAAAGTCACTCTTTAACCTTAAACTCAAAAATCCAAAAAATTAGAAAAGAAGAAAAAGAGAAAAAGAAATTTTTCTTTGAATAAGGAGAGGGCTTGAGGCGGTTTGCATTTTGGCAGATACCTAGGCACTGTTGTGTTTTTGAAAGTTCAGATCCTAAGTAAATATTTTCTTAATGATTGAAAATAACTTATGCCCAAATAATCCAACGTAATTCTTTTATAAATAGCATGTAGCTTTTGCTAGGGACTAGCAAAAGATAGGCATGGGGGTGTGATGTAAACATGTTTATATTACATAAAATATCTATTTATCCATGTTCTTAAGCATAGAATTGCATTACATACTATAAATATTGCATAGCATGCATCATCTTGCGTTTAGATTAGTCTGAATAAAATGGAGGTTAATTATCTCCTTTTATGTTCAGGGATAGGGTGACTTTTATCGAGGCCTCGGATCGAAGATCCAACTGTACGGATTTGATCAGGGCGACAATTGGAGTTCAACGACTCCATGATCGCCCTAATCGGACATCTGTAGCATCAGATAGAGATCGAGGAACCCTAGAAGATCAAGGGCCAAGATGGTGTTAATCCGCACTTCAGATGACAAATCCAACTGCACAGATGGATTCGGACCGACGATTGTATCTTAACGGTGCGAAAATCGACTCAATCCGATACCCATGGCACCATCTACATCATCCAGAAGATGGACGACCAAGATGGCGCCACGTGGTGCCATCTCAGCCGCCCAACTAGCCACCCACAATAGCTGAATTCTCTAGCGCCCATGCCTCTCTGCCGTTGGATCAAGATCCAACGACTGAGAGTGGATCCCAACCGGCGCCTCCATTCTCCGAAGCCCATTTGAAGATGTAGCCTTGACCATTGGATCTCAATCCAACGGTCCAGATCGCACGCACCTAACGCGTACCGCCCACCCATCCACGCGCGCAGTGCAGTGGATAAGGCGCTCGGTCGCCCTAAGGCGTGGGTTCGAATCCACGTGAAGCATGCGATGGGGCACGGTGAGCGGGCGCATCCGACCGTGCAATGGAAATCGGGCGGCTGCGCGTGCCCAATCAAGTCCACGCACCATCTGACGTGGCGAGCAGACGCCTCATCACACGCGATGAGGCGCGCAGTTGAAGCAGTGGGGATGCATTCTCAGCGGTTCGATCTCACGATCAAATGGCTGTGATTTAGAGATCGTGGACATGCGTTTAACGCACGGAGGCGAGCGGGCGCGCGCGTACCACTCCACTACGGCCATGTTCAGGCCTTTAGTGACAGATTTATTCATTTCTAAAGGTCCTGCATTAATGATTTTCAACTTGTAATGACCAAATTGCCCTTACTCCTTGCAACTATAAAAGGAGACCCCCTTCATACGAAAATTTCATCCCTTCTCTTCTCTCACCCCCTCCAAAGCCTTAAGAGCTTGTCCCAAACCCGAGATGCTCCTCTAGAGTAAAAATCTTAATTTTTCCACCTTCTTCCCCCTTCGTGGAGCATCCTACGGTTGTCCTTTCTCTGCATTTAAGAAGTAGATCCTGTGATGACGACAACGTGCTGCTTCGTTCCTGTTCTTCCTGCTTCGTCCTTTTTCTTCCCGCTCCGTTCCCTATCTTCCAGGCGTCGTCCCGTCCAGCTCGTCCTCCGAGCGATCGTCGAGGAGGATATCTCTCTCTCCATTCTTTTTACTGCTTTCTAGAATAGATTTACTGCTTTCTAGTGTAATCATTTCTCGCTTTCTAGTTGTAATGAGTAGTGTAATGAACAACTTTTTGATAATGAAATCCATGTTTAGTCTACATCCCTTTTTCTTTTATTTGTAATATTCTCTCTCTCTCTTCTATTTATTATTTGTTAAATAGTTTTCAATAAGCTATTCTGTTTTGTGACAAATAAAACAAACGCGTGTTTCTAATCAAACATCTGCTTCCCTGAGTTTGACCTGGGATTTCTATTCTGATATAAATTTTATTTGTTAAACACGAGTTCTTCGCTTTCAAACTACAACAGTAGGTTTTCAAAATCAAATACAATAGCGTAGTAACCCGTAGCTTTAACAAAGACAAATTGCTTTCTGATGCCAAGTACTACTTTTGGGATGACCTGTATCTATTCTGCATCGATGCTGATCAAATCATCCGATGATGTGTCCCGAAAGTGAAAATTCAGGGCATCTTCTCCTTCTACCATGACCAGGCATGCGGTGGACACTTCTTTGGTCATAAAATCGTAGCTAAAGTCGTCCAGTGCAGCTTCTATTGACCCACAATTTTCAAAGATGCATACAATCACTATAGGGCATGCACTCATTGCTAGACCTTAGGCAACATGAGTCATCGAGATATGATGCCCTTACAGCCGATTCTCGTATGCGAAATCTTCGATGTTTGGGGGATTGATTTTATAGGACCTTTTCTTGTTTCGGACTGCTTCGAGTACATTCTACTCGCTGTTGACTACGTGTCCAAATGGATCGAAGCCATTCCGACCTGAACCAATGATCATAAAGTGGTTATCAAATTCATTCATCAGAACATCTTTTCTCAGTTTGGGATTCCACGTGCTATAATCTCTGATGGAGGGACCCACTTCACTAATGCTCAGTTCAGGTCACTGATGACCAAATACGGGGTGTCACACTGAATCTCTACTCCTTATCACCTCCAAACTAATGGTCTAGCTGAGCTATCAAATTGGGAGATCAAGAAAATCCTCCAGGTCACTTTTCAACCTGACAGGAAAGACTGGTCATCCCGACTTCCGAAAGCTCTATGGGCTTATAGGACCATCCACAAAATGCAATTAGGTATGTCTCCCTTCAGATTAGTGTACGGGAAGTGATAAATGCTAGTTTATCATCATTTTTATGCATTAAAACAAACTTAGCTCTTAGGATTTTGCTCTGCAAATGGGTTTTTGGGCTGCATTTAGGCATCAATTAGGTTAGGCATGCATTGCACTTTTTATTATCTTTTTAATGTGTTTTTGTGAGTGTTGGGGATATGCAGATTGTCAGAATTTCGAAACCCTAGCACTCAGGAAGGAAACTGGTGAAGAAGAAGCTCAGACTAACTGGAACTCAGCTTGATCCAGCTCACCATAGCTGGATTCCAGCTCATTTGAACAGGGTTAGCTTGTCTTAGCTCCATTCAGCTCATCTTAGCTCACCCTAGCTCAAGTCAGCTCAGATCCCGCTCAACTTAGCTGAGTCTAGCTCATCTCAGCTCCCATTAGTCCACAAGGAGCTCTAGCTAGCTCAGCTGAGTTGACTGGAGTTCACCCCAGCTCAGGTTCAGCTACATCCAGCTCTACTCAACTCCGGCCAGCTAATGATGACTTCATTCCAGCTTAGGAAGCTCAAGTCCAGCTCCCGGGGACTTAGCTAAGCTACCTTAGCTGCCTCACCCAGCTTGATCCTCCCCGGGAGCATTAGACCCAGCTCACCTCAGCTCCTTTCAGCATAAGCTAGCTTGCTTTAGCTTGGCTTAGTAGCTAGCAAAGAACTAGCAAGCCAGGCCAGCTAAGATAGCTCCTTCCAGCTCTCTTCAGCAGCCACCAGCTCTAGTGCAGCTCAAGATGACTACCTCCAGATTTTCTCCCTGGAAACCCTAGCTCCAAATGCCTCCAACTCTACTCCCTACTAGCTAAGCTAGCTAAGCTTCTTAACCTAGCTAGTCCACCTCCATGGCACCAAAACCTACTACCCTACTGCCCTACTACCTAAGCTCTAGCAAAAAGACCACCTACTTCTACTTTATTTTGGTGCCAACTATCCCTTCCATCACCACCCTACATCCACCATCAAAACCCATCTCCACCCTCCATTTTTTCCCTCCAAAATTGCCTTCTAGAAGGTATTTTTGGAGGGAAAACCAAGGCACCTCTTCATTTCCCTCCCATTTTTCCCTCCAAAAATATCCAAGCACCCATTCATTTCCCTCCAAAAAAAACCATAACCACCCCCTTTCCCATCCTATAAATACCCTACCCTACCACCACATAATTCCCATCCTCCATTAGTGTATTTTGCTACCTATACCACCTATACCTATGGCCAAGAAGAAGGAGTAGAGGAGATTAAAGGGGCACACCACCAGCCTTTTTGGTGCCTTCTTCTCCCCACTCTCTTCAACTTGGGCCACGCCAAGGAGGAGGACTCTTCCACTTCAAGGAGGACGGCCAGGCAAAGGAGAAGGACCTAGGGTGGACGTCCAACCTTGGAGAGAAGTTTAGGGCATGCCCCCTTAGGGCTTGCCTTGGAGGACATCGCCTTGGCGGAGTACAGCAAGGAAGGAGTGGGAGGACTCTTTTCAAGCTTGGGAGCTACCAAGCTTGGAGCAAGAAGCCCTCTTCTTCACCATCTATCTAGAGGATTTGTGTTTGCTTTTCTTTATTTCAATTTTTCTAGTAGTAGAAGCATTCCTCTACTAAGCCTTTTTGTAAAACACTTTTTCGTTAATCTAGTTGCCTTCTTTGCAATTTCTTATTTGCATTTCTAATTGCTTTGTTTTTAGCATTCTTCACTCCCTCTCCCTAATTATTCTAGGCCTCCACTTGCCTAGAGTGAGCTTAGGGAGAGGCTTTACTTGCCACTTAGAAGTAGTATTTTGAATTTGAAGTGTAAGTCACTTTCCCGCCACAATTTTGCATGTTGCCTTAATTCAAAAATAAAAAAAATGATATATTGAAAAATACCAAAAAAAGAAAGTTGAGATTTGTATTCCAAGCAAGAGAATCAATTTTGCAAACATTTGGCCTCCTTGGACGACCCTAGATACCCCACTATCTAGGTTTATAAATTTAAGAGTTGATCTATTTTGCGCGTTACAACGACATATTTAACAAACCGCGTAAAATCGCTATCACTTTTTGGTGCCGTTGTCGGGGAGGCATGGCTTTGCTATTCTTTCTCCTCTTGCTTAAAGTAGATCTCATCCTCTTCTCTTTCTTCTCTTTTGTGTGTGTAGGAACTATTGCAGGAAGAAAGCGAGAATCTGGAAGCGAGAGCTCAAAGTTCCTTTTTCTTCCCGCGAAATTCAGGTTGGTTCCTCTTTCTGGTCACATAATTGATTAAAACTACCAAAAACATATTAAACTTGGCTTTCAGGATCCCAAACAACTTGATTAAGTGGAGTGGTGCATTTTAAAATCCATTGTTTGCTTGAATGCTTCTTTAGCACCACTCCATTGCAAGTATTGGTGTTCTATTTTTCGGGTCCAGATTTCTGTCTGGAATTGAAAAATCGATTCCTAACACCACAGACTCCTAAAATCATAAAATTTCATACAATGATTCCTAATTAAGTTAGGAACAGCTGTTCCAAATTTCAGATCAATTGGATTTGTATTTAATTTTTAAAAATTCGTGGATTGCAGAGGGGTCACACCCTCTAATCTTCCTATTTTGCTACTGTCCGTGAATTTTTAGAATTTTTATACACATCCAATTTTTGTGAAATTTATCTTGTTGGAATCCTTGTGAAATTGTACATATCATACAAAATCACAAAAATTTTCTAAGGTCAGTGGTAATACTGAAAAGTCCAAAATACCCACAGGTATCATTTCTGGACTTTAACACCAGTACAATTAAAAATTTGAAATAATTATCGAACAAATTCCTAAAATCTTACAAAAATCTTTTTTGGAATCCTTGTTTGATTTTCTTCAATGTAGTGGTGTTGTTTGACGTGTTTGGACCACTACTTAATACAGAAAGCCTAAAATTAATTCATTGGTAGTAATTTTCTGTCTTAGGAATAATTGACTTAGGGTTTCTTTCTTTCTTTTTAAAAACTCACATTGAAGGAAATTAACCATCACCAATACAACTTGTCTTTCCTTTGATTGTGAAGTTTCAAACTTGTTTGAAAATTTAAAAGGGAAAACCCTAAAACACATTTAACTAAATCAAATCCTAAAAGACAAAAATATAAAAAAATTATGTGACAACTTGATTTTCATTGGAGCCACTCTCCAATTCTTGCACACACACAAACAAAATCGAAATAACAGGGCAACAACCCAATTAACGCCCTCCACATTCCGTGTGCTTTGTAGTATCCTAGACCTAATTAAAACTTGTAGGAACTTGACCCCTAAGGCTTCATCAACTTAGGCTTGCTATCTAGGTCTTAAGTTTTCTTTAGTTAGTACCAATTCTGTCATCTATATCTGGTGTTCAGGCTAAGGGGTCGTGTCAAACGACCATGCGTGGGTTTGTACAAGCACCTGGGGTTTTCCTTGGGAAACGTTTGGGTCCAAACCTCCCCTTAAGCAACTTGGCTAGATTTGTTGATAGAACGGGTATTCACTATTGACTACTTTCCTACATAGACCAAGTCTTAGGTTATTATTAGGGAGTCGCATTTAAGTTAAGTCTAGTTTTGTTTGTTTGAATTGCACACTTTCTCTCATCTCTCTCTCTTCTCCTCCCCTCCCATTCTTCCATTTTATGCACGGGCGACGGTCTCAAAATCTGCACTTGGAAGGACCTTTTGATTTCGCCCCCCGCACAAAAAGACCAGTTTTTCTGTCTTCTCCTAAAAAAATGGAAACACAACAAAATAGGTCCACTGACCCTTCCACTTCCACCTCTAACCGCACCACTAACCCTAATTCTAACCCTTCCACCCAAAACCCACCCACCATTAACTTCCTACACTTGGAGCTCCCTAATCTTGAGTTGCCCCAAACACAACATCAAGACCCCCTACTTGATCTTTTAAAATTGATGGCCGAGCAGATTAATAAATTAAATTCCAATCAACAAACATTGACTAGGAACATCCAAACCCTAGCCAACCCAAGGCCAAACCCACCACCCCATCAGCAGCCTGTTGTTCCTCTAAAAGATTTTTATGATCCGTCTTATTATGAGGAACGACCAGGGGTGGTCATACCAGAGGGAGACTTTGAGATCAAGCTTGCTGTCTTGAACCTAATTAAACACTTTCATGGCCTTCCTAGGGAAGACCCTTTCAGCCACCTTGAAGAGCTAACTCTTCTTGCACAGACAACCTGTTCCCGAAATGTGCAAGAAGACATATGGCTGATGCGGCTTTTTCCATTATCTCTTAAAGATAAGGCTGCTTATTGGTTCAGGACCATTGGCCGACCCATCACAACTTGGCCTCAACTCAAGAGCGCCTTCCTCAAGAAATTCTTTCCCATAGGTCGTACCAATTCCTTGCGAAGATCTATTACGACCTTTCACCAAAAATCTGGTGAGACTTTTCATGATTCTTGGGAAAGATTTCAAGATCTTTTAAGAAGTTGCCCTCACCACGAGATTCCTTTATGGTAGCTCGTACAAATCTTCTATCATGGATTAGAAGATCAAATCTGACATTTTGTCGACGCCTTGTGTGGCGGCAACTTCTTAAATAAAGATGCTGAAAGTGCCTACGACCTGCTTGAAGAAATGAGTGAAAACTCATTTAATCAAGCTTCCATGAACACATTTTGCAGAACCCAAAACCCACAGTTCGGTGTTCATGAAATAGGCACTCAATCTATCCCTGTCACCCAAGACGATCTTCAATTGATCGCTCAAAAACTCGACCACATGCATATTAATCAAAAGAAAATTGAGGAAAGACTGGCCACACCCACATCTAACCCAACCTAACTTTTCATGAAGAGAAAATTTGCACAATCTCAACACTACTCCTGCTGATTATTTTGAGGTTGCCTATGATTCACTGGGGAATTACAACTATCCAGATCTTTACCCCACTCAAAATATTTCTACCATCCAGGAGCCCTTTAAAAATTCTTCCAATTGGAAAAATTACCCGAACTACTCCTGGAATAATCAAGTTTCCTCCCAACCATATCATTTTAATGGGTATGGGCCGAATCCAAACTTCCATCCTGGGCCATCCCAACAAGACATCGATGCCCAGATGATGCGAACCCTGCAGGATATGCAAACAAAAATGACGGAAGTAACCCGCACCATCACAAATCTGAACAATCAGATTAGGGTTACTCCCACGCAAAGACCTGCAGGACATCTTCCATTCCAACCCATGCCCAACCCTAATCACTAAGGGAACCATTATACGGGCAGAACTCCACACTATCCAAATCAACCTCCTCCTAATCCACTACCTCAGCAGCTGCCCAGGATTCCGCAATCATAGGCCCCCCCACCTCCTCCAAATAATAATCCGACTGCACATGCAGTTACTTTGAGGAGTGGGAAAACCACCACTGACCCCGGGCCTTCACACAAACCTGGTGAAATACCTGTGCAAATTGACTCCCCACCTCCCCATCAGGAAGAAAAAGAAATACAAAAATCTCAAGACAAGATTCCTATCCCTTTCCCACAAGCTCTTTACCCTACCACCAACAAAAAAAAGAAATCTGAGCCCACTACAAAAGAACTCATGGAGCTATTTGGGCAAGTTCATATCAATATTCCTCTCCTAGATGCCATCAAATATATACCTGCCTATGCTAAATTTTTGAAGGAGATTTGTACTCCTAAAAGGCAGGCCAAAAATCTAGGACAGGTGCATCTTTCGGAGACAGTAAGCTCTGTCATACAGAGTAAGCTACCTCCTAAGATGAAAGATCCGGGGGTGCCTTTAATTTCTGTAATTATTGATGACACTACATTTAATCGCACCCTCCTTGATCTTGGTGCCTCAGTTAATATTATTCCCACGAATTTATTCGACGAATTTCAGATTGGTGAATTAAAACCCGTCGAGGTTACCCTGCAATTTTTCGACCGATCTATAATCAAACCTCATGGGAATGTCGAGGATGTTTAGGTCAAGGTCCAGAATTGTGTGTTCCCTGCAGATTTTCTGGTTCTTGACATTGAGGCACCTGAATCATTACTGGACTCCCCAATAATCCTTGGACACCCTTTTTTGGCCACTGCAAAGGCAAATATCAATTGCCACACAGGCAAAATGGATATCACTTGTGCAGGCCAAATCTCACTTTAGATATTTTCAAATCCTCCAGGAGATTCCATGATGATAACCTTTTTGAGGACTCAGATACTGAAATTTCCAATATGGTGGAGGAGACGATGTTAATAGATACCCTTACCAACCATAATTTTTTTGAGAACTCTGATTCAGAATCATTGGTCGGCGAAATCTGTGATCTGGAAGCTTGTCTTGACCCCAAATTTATTCCTAATACACCCCCTGAGCACCCTAACCCACCCACTATTCACGCACCTAATTTTTCCACACTAACTTCACCCAATCCTCACCATTCCTTCCTCGACTCCTTTCTTGCGGACCTGCCACCAACCCCGCCCGAGTTTGGCATCCAACTTGATTTAAAACCATGGCCAGACTCGGGCTACACTTATCATTTTCCATCCAACTTTGATCCCAATATTGCTTCTAATCAATTTTCTAGGGATCTAGAAGAAGACACCTTTTTTGCGGGCATCCAAGTGTCCAATTATTTACATGATTTTACGTCTTTCGTGCATACCTTCACGCCTGGCTGAATGGCGTAAAAGATAGCACTGGATGGGAGGTAACCCATCATTTTTTCCTACTTTCCTTTTTTCTTCTTTTTCCAGGTTTTGATCATCCTAAACCCGACCGTTCTTCACTAAGGTGATCCTTTTTCCCTCCTAATGCATGAGGACATGGCATATCTTAAGCATGGGGGGGTGTTTTAAAATTTGATGATCGATTTAGGATTTTCAAAACCTAAAAACATGCATTTTTCTTTAATTTATTTCCTGCTTGCATACCCAAAAAAATTATAATAATAATAAATAAAAATGTTGAAAACCTTTTGAGGAAAAAATTTAAAATCGGGACTAAGGTCGAAAAATTCACTTTTGGTACAATGGGATTTAATATTTAACAAACTAAGGATGAGGATATGGATCTGATCATTAGAATTCCAGGGTCTATTTTAGACTAGATCAGATATCCTTCTCTAAAATTCCACCTAAACTCATGATAGTTCAAGTGACTTGATCCTATTTTGTAATATGGAAAGTATTGGACTTAGTTTCTGATTCAAAAACTTGCATGTCTTGAGAAACTTCTTGTGTCAATTTTCACACACAAGCCAACACTTAAAAACAACTAAAAATTTGAAAAACTCCCTTGTTTTGACTTAGTAAAAGTCTGAAGCAGATCATTGGTTTGAGTTCCCATCGCTGAGAAGGAGGAAAATACCTCCTTTGAGGATGCGATGTCAACATGTTACCGCCTCAGCGCTGCTCCATATCTATATTTCATATCTTTAGACAGAGCATTAAAGCGCATTTTAGCAGCTCAAGTGTCTTGGACGATGCTATACCTATAGTGTCGGAGCAAGAGCTTGAGTTTGCTTGGAGTGTCCTTTACACCGCATCGTGTTTTGGGGTTGTGAGCTCCTGGGTGGTGTCATGTACAGTACTATCCCGAAGTACTGGTTCCAGAGCCCCCTCAAGGAATGGTAATGGGAATGATAATCCCGACATATCTGTTGTAAGACTAAGCTAAAAATAAGCATGGGGGAGAAAAAAAAAGTAATAATAAATAAATTAACACGCCCTTATAAATGTTGGCTTTTCACAAGCACAGACACAAGGTTTTAAAGGATTTTGCAGGCTGCGAATCAGAGTCACGAGCCAGAAAAATCCTAAAAACAAAAATTTCAAGTCATCTGAATTAACAAAGGGTTAATTTGTGAATTTTCTGGAGGATATATTGATCCCATTTTGTCTAATGGTTGGACCCAAAAATAAATCCGGTTGTTTATCTTTAACAAATCTCGTACCTCCAGTGTTTTAGTCTACCAAGGTCCCTTAATCTCTTTTTCTCCCCAAAAGTCAAAAAAATTAGATTTCCCAAAAATTCCATTTTCCAAAAGAAAAAAATTAAAGTTTTGCTAAGAGACTAGCAAAAGATAAGTATGGGGGTGTGATAAACGGCAGTTTGTCATCATTTTTATGCATTAAAACAAACTTAGCTCTTAGGATTTTGCTCCGCAAACGGGTTTTTGGGCTACATTTAGGCATCAATTAGGTTAGGATGCATTGCACTTTTTATTATCTTTTTAATGTATTTTTGTGAGTGTTGGGGATATGCAGATTGTCAGAATTCCAAAACCCTAGCACTCAGGAAGGAAACTGGTGAAGAAGAAGCTCAGACTAACTGGAACTCAGCTTGATCCAACTCACCATAGCTGGATTCCAGCTCACTTGAACTAGGGTTAGCTCATCTTAGCTCCATTCAGCTCATCTCAGCTGAATGGCAGCTCAAGAGAGCTCATCTTAGCTCACCCTAGCTCAGGTCAGCTCAGATCCCACTCAACTTAGCTGAGTCTACCTCATCTCAGCTCCCATTAGTCCACAGGGAGCTCTAGCTAGCTCAGCTGAGTTGACTGGAGTTCACCCCAGCTCAGGTCCAGCTACATCCAACTCTACTCAACTCCGGCCAGCTAAAGATGACTTCATTCCAGCTTAGGAAGCTCAAGTCCAGCTCCCGGGGACTTAGCTTAGCTCAACTCAGTTGAGCTAAGCTACCTTAGCTGCCTCACCCAGCTTGATCCTCCCCGGGAGCATTAAACCCAGCTCACCTCAGCTCCTTTCAGCAGAAGCTAGCTTGCTTTAGCTTGGCTTCGTAGCTAGCAAAGAACTAGCAAGCCAGGCCAGCTAAGATAGCTTCTTCCAACTCTCTTTAGCAACCACCAGCTCTAGTGCAGCTCAAGATGACTACCTCCAGATTTTCTCCCTGAAAACCCTAGCTCCAAATGCCTCCAACTCTACTCCCTACTAGCTAAGCTAGCTAAGCTGCTTAACTTAGCTAGTCCACCTCCATGGCACCAAAACCTACTACCCTACTGCCCTACTACCTAAGCTCCAGCAAAAAGACCACCTACTCCTACTTTATTTTGGTGCCAACTATCCCTTCCATCACCACCCTACATCCACCATCAAAACCCATCTCCACCCTCCATTTTTTCCCTCCAAAATTGCCTTCTAGAGGGTATTTTTGGAGGGAAAACCAAGGCACCTCTTCATTTCCCTCCCATTTTTCCCTCCAAAAATATCCAAGCACCCATTCATTTCCCTCCAAAAAAAACCATAACCACCCCCTTTCCCATCCTATAAATACCCTACCCTACCACCACATAATTCCCATCCTCCATTAGTGTATTTTGCTACCTATACCACCTATACCTACGGCCAAGAAGAAGGAGTAGAGAAGGAGATTAAAGGGGCACACCACCAGCCCTGTTGGTGCCTTCTTCTCCCCACTCTCTTCAACTTGGGCCACGCCAAGGAGGAGGACTCTTCCACTTCAAGGAGGATGGCCAGGCAAAGGAGAAGGACCTAGGGTGGACGTCCACCCTTGGAGAGAAGCTTAGGGCATGGCCCCTTAGGGCTTGCCTTGGAGGACATCACCTTGGCGGAGCACATCAAGGAAGGAGTTGGAGGACTCTTTTCAAGCTTGGGAGCTACCAAGCTTGGAGCAAGAAGCCCTCTTCTTCACCATCTATCTAGAGGATTTGTGTTTGCTTTTCTTTATTTCAATTTTTCTAGTAGTTGAAGCATTCCTCTACTAGGCCTTTTTGTAAAGCACTTTTTCATTAATCTAGTTGCCTTCTTTGCAATTTCTTATTTGCATTTCTAATTCCTTTATTTTTAGCATTCTTCACTCCCTCTCCCTAATTATTCTAGGTCTTCACTTGCCTAGAGTGAGCTTAGGGAGAGGCTTTACTTGCCACTTAGAAGTAGTATTTTGAATTTGAAGTGTAAGTCACTTTCCCGCCACAATTTCGCATGTTGACTTAATTCAAAAACAAAAAAAATGATATATTGAAAAATACCAAAAAAAGAAAGTTGAGATTTCTATTCCAAGCAAGAGAATCAATTTTGCAAACATTTGGCCTCCTTGGACAACCCTAGATACCCCACTATCTAGGTTTATAAATTTAAGAGTTGATCGGTTTTGCGCGTTACAACGACATATTTAACAAACCGCGTAAAATCGCTATCAGGAAGGCATGTCACCTCCCCATTGAATTAGAGCACAAAGCTTATTGGGAAGTACAGAACTGCAATCTAAATCTTTCTATGGTAGGAACCCACAGAAAGCTTCAAATGAGCGAGATCGATGAATTATGCCACGACGTGTATGAGAACTCAGGAATTTACGAAGAGAAAGTTAAAGCCTTTCACGACAAGCACATATCCAGAAAGATCTTTCACCCTGGTCAAAAAGTCCTACTCTTTGATGCCAAGCTCAAACTATTTCCAGGAAAACTCAGACTAAAGTGGATCGAACCTTACCTCATCCGACGAATCTTTGGAAATGGAGCCATCGAAATCAGTCAACTCAGCCACGATTTAGAACCTTTCGTCCTGAACGGTCAGAGACTCAAACCATTCATTGGACTTACCGATACAAATTTGGCTGAGACATCTTTTACCCTCCATTCTCCCTGAGCTCATTGTGCCCGACCGATGGCGTAAAACTTAGTGCTTAACGGGAGGCAACTCGTCATTTTGAAAAACCCGAAACCTTTCTTGACACATCCTATGCGGAATTCATATTGCACTTTAGGGTTCATCCATTAGAACAACCAACCCCACCTCAGGTACCCGTACCCGAGCTTGAAATCATTCGCAACAATCACCTCGACCCAGTCACCCACCTAGAACCTATTCTAATGAATGGTCTAAGCTGATCTTGAACCCACCTAATTTACAATCGGGAGATTGCAAATCGTAGGCATGGGGGGGTATGAAAGTGCAAAACACTGTAAAAATCATCTTAAAAGAAAAGGTTTCATAAAAAAAATCACATATCCCAAAAATACCAAAAAAATGAAAAAAAAATTCTTGAAAAAGAACAAAAAATGGGAGGAGAGAAAATTTTGAGGGCATATCAATTTTGAGGAGAAAAAGGGGAGAAGTGAAAACAGTTAAAAAGGACCACAAGTTGAAAAGAAAAAGAAAAGAGATAGTCATTAGTAAGAAATTAAAGAGTTAACTTAATTCTAGACCATATCAAGAGAAAAAAATAAAAGGCAAAAAGTACTAATAAAACACAGAAGAGATTAGTAGGAACGCTGATTTTAGGCCTCTTGGGCTATGATCATAGGCTTAAAAATTCAAGTACCTGCTAAGATCTGGGTACTCAAGAGGTTGGGGAAAATGTGAAGCTTAAGTATTAGGTCTAAGGCTTAAGGAGTATTCGGCCTCGTTAACTGACCTCTGGTTTGCGGGACTTGGTAACCTAAGTACCCTAATCCACACACAGTCTCGTTCAGTGTGCTTAAGTATCAAAAACACACAAATGCTTTTAAGTTGTTCTGAAAAAATCACCTAGATTAGGAGCAGCTGATCAACACAAGTTGATTTGGACGAGTTCCCGGCATGGAGAGGTGGGAAATTCCCCTAGAAGATGCGTAGTAATATATCGTCTCCTCGGTGCTTGTCTCCTAGGATATTTACATATCCTACCAGGGGCATGTAAGCACCCTATGCTGGTTTAGATGCCATGGGCGGAATTATCCCGAAATGTTGATTGCCAGGGTCTGGATTTAGGTACAGTAACGCCATGGGTGGGATTATCTCGAAATCTCGAAAGTCAGAGTTTTGGGGGTTGCCATGGGCGATGCTATCTCGAAGCATCGATTGCTAGGGACCCTTCAAGAATTGATGATGGGGACTAGGAATCCGATACAAACTGTGTTGTGAAGCCAATCTGAAGCTAGAAATAAAAAAGAAAAGTGAGAAAAAACTCTCCAAACAAAGAAAATTCCTCTGTCTCTCTCTTACAAAAATACACTACAAATTGAACCAAGGCTAATATGTTACAAGCACGGGTGCTTTAACCGCGGAGTTCAACGAACCTTAGGATAGTTCCTGTGGACCTTAAAAACCTTTGCGGTAGACTGAGGCTAGAGCTGGTCAGGTACGGATCTTGGTTGGTACTTGAGTACCTCTAGGTCTACTACCAGCATTCTAACCTAATCTACAGAAGAAAGCACACATCACAGTTTTTTGAAAGGTCCAGAATCAACGTTAAAACCTTAAAATTTTGCTAAGGGACTAGCTAAAGCTAGGCATGGGGGTATGATGGGAGCACCATCATGAGCTCTAACTATCTCATTTTGAACCAATGAAGAGAATAAATGCTCCTACATAACCGCCTAAAGGTCATAATTCATTGCATAACCTTTCTAAGAGAAAAATAAGAAACTAGGGTTAAAACTGCAATTTTACCATTGCAGTACAACCATGGGTTTTCTCAAGGGCTAAACAAAGGTTAAATGGTCTGAACAAGATAACAAGTAGGTTGGATTTGATAGAAAATGGTTTGTGTATGTTCTGTGAGTTAAATGACTTCTTGAAAACCTAAAATAGATCCACTTGATTAACCAAAGTTATGGTTAGGATAAAATTCACCTAAACCCTCTAAAAATCATAGAAAAATATTCTCTAGGGTTTAGTACCTTCAATTTGGCCATTGGAACCCATCTTGACCTAGAATGGGGTCTCAGACAGATATTTGCTCTAAATTGGGTTTTTGCATAAATTTTCCAGTCAAATGTGGTCAAACCCAAAGTCCAACTTTACCATTGGATTTCTTAAGTCTAAATTAAGTTTGTACCAAAATTTGGTCCCAAGATGAGTTTGCCTTGACCTAGTTTGAAAAAAGGTGCAGCCTGATTACATTTCTACCCCTAACTTTTAAAAACCCTTACAGTCAGCCCCCTAGCTTTCTTGTCATCTTCACAAGTAGGTCCCTTCACCATTATCACGGAGGAGACCTACTCTAGCGACCTTTGATAGAGATCTCTTTGATTTCTCAGAGAATCTCCTCCTAAATTGGAAGGGAGATTCTCTAAGAAATTCCCTCCAATCTGAACCCATCTTTGATCCCTGATTCTTTCCCAATCTCTCATACGAACACATGAGAGATGTGGGTATCCTAACAAGCTTCCATTGCCGGTGACTTTCTAGGCTTGGGAAGCTTGCCCAAGCCCTAACCTACCACTAGAGCTCTATTTAAAGGAGCCCAGACCTCTCCGACTCCTCCACGCTCGATTTTGGCCGTGACTACCCCCTAATTCCTCTCTTCCCCTCATGGCCATAGGCTCCTCGACGTCCGGTGACCTTCCCAGCTTCTCCTCATCGTTCGACTGCCATACCTACGGCGGATCCACCTTCCCTGACTTCATCCGTGTCTCGCCGTACCAACAGGCACTTCCCTCTCTTCGTCCTCACCGATCCCACCTCACCGGAGCTACTTTCGTCTTCGGCGTTGGCCACACCAGACCCGACGCCTCGCTCACCCCCCTTCGTTCCTTGACCTCGCAGATAAGCTCCCTCTCCCCTCTATTTTCTTCACCACCCTTCATTCTCCAAAATCGACCACTGCCAACCTCCATCACCTCCATCCCTTCCATCTCCGACCATCGACTCCAACGAGGCCATCCCACCTCCACAGGCCAACCCAACCCTCGCTGTCAATCCCATGACCTCCGCCTTGCTTAACTGATCCTTTCCCCTTACTCCACGCACCACGCCACTCACCCAAGCACCTCACCGAACACACCCACTCACTCGCTCACAGTGCGCCCTAGGCACGCACTCACAAGCACTGCCACGCCACGTCGACACCCCCAGCACCTTCACTGTGCTCCGACGAACCTCCCCGAGCGATTTAACATGGCCGCAAGGCCGTTCTTGTGTTCTCAGGTTTAGGCACCCATCTCCATTGTTGCGGAGCTTGAAGCAAGCTTGTTACAGCTCTAGGTCCGCCAAGCCTGGGTGCTACTGTCCCAGGTGCACGGAATTCCCTCACGCACGCATCCAGGTTCTCGATTTCAGACAAAGGCCTCCACAGCTGCTGCAATTGGGAGATCAACCTGCTGTAGGCGCACGTGAAAGGAAGGTGGGACATTTAGTCCCACCTCGGAAGTGAAGGAGCGTCCGCACCTGCATAAAAGGAAAAAGTGATAGAGGTTGTTCGCCTCAGATCCACGGGGTGAGGTCCCACTCACCCGACTCGATCTCGTTCGTGAACACACCCCGCAGACCTGGCCTGACCTGACCCGACTGCACTCCTCGCCCACTATCGCAGCCGGTGGGCCTGGTCCCGAGTACGCACCCGACCCAATTACTCGACTACTTGTGTGGCTCTGGGGGAGCAGATCCTAAGAGAGAAAGAGAGGAGAGTTGCGCGTGGGTAGGGGTAGGTTTTGCTACAGGGTTCTTTGGCTGACACTTAGTCACAGGCTGAAGAAGAAGAGAAGGCCAAAACTGAAGGCCAAAGGCAGGAGCTGAAGAAGGAGAAGCCAAGGAAGAAGAAGGGAAAGGAAAAAGCAATCGTAGGAGCTAAAGAAGGAAGAAGAAGAAGATAGAAGGAGAAGATAGAGAAAAGGCAAAGGAAGAAGAAGAAGAGCAGAAGCCAAAGCACACAGAGAAAGATAGAGAAGAGAAAGAGAAGAATTGTGAAGGCAAAGACAAAGGAAGTCAGAATAGAAGCTAAAGAAGAAGAAGAAGGAAGGAGAAGACAGAGAAGATAAAGAGAAAGGAAATCAGACACTTTAAGTTGTCTGATTCACAAATCAGACGACAGATCATTACTTTCCTTTCATAGTCATACATTGAATTATTTGGTGATTTTGTAGGAGTACTTGGTGATTTACATCACCATTTTACTCCCATATTTTTGCACTCTGACACTGCTACTATTGCAATTTCTTTCAGTTTAAATTGTGATCTTGATTTCTAAATAGCAATTTGCTCCCTGTGTTTGACCTCGGAAATCTTTTCGAGTAATAAAATTATATCTGTTTTGAACGCTATTTCGACTGTACAACGCAATACTTTTAAAACCCGATTCAGCGCGATAAACAATGCCCTCATTAAACTTAATGATTTTCTTCTTCAAAAAGCAAAAATTGAATGGATCAAGGAGGGGGAGAGAAATATTAAGTTTTTCTACTCTACTATTAGGAAAAGATTTGCTAAGCGAAATTGGGTCTCTCTCTCTAACATTGTTGGTGGTGGTAATTGGGATAAGGCTTCCTCTATTTCTACTGATTTCTTTAAGAGTCTTCTCAATTTTGAGGGCCCCCTAGAACCCTTTCCTCTGCTTGAGGTTATTCCTTCCATAATTTCTAACGAGGACTCACCCTTTCTCATTCGACCCTCGGATTCTATGGAGATTTTTAACATTTTATCTAGGTTGCCTTCAAATCGTACCTCGGGTCCCGATGGTTTCAACGCTGAGTTTTATTCTAGATTCTGGGATCTTATCAAGGAAAACTTGATTTCTGCTATCTCATATTTCTTCACTTACAACCATGCTCCACAATCTCTCAATAACACCTTTATTTCCCTGATCCCCAAGAAAGTAGTTGCCCATGAAATCTCTGATTTTCGTCCTATAAATTTGTGTAATGTCCTCTATAAGATTATTTCTGGGATCATTTCCAATAGAATTTCTCCCTTTTACCTAAAAGTATATCCCTTGAACATGCTAGTTTTATCAAAGGGAGATCTATGTTTGAACATATTTTTACTGCTTTTGAACTCACTCAAAGGATCAATTGGAAAGTCTTTGGTTCCAACCTCATTATCCAACTGGATTTACAGAAAGCTTATGATAGGGTAGAGTGGAAAGTTCTTTATCAAATTATGTGTAAATTTGATTTCTCCACCTCGGTTGTGGACTTGATCAAGTCTTTTTTGGAGCATGATGGTTCCTCTGTTCTTGTTGATGGTATATCGGGTCCTTTCTTTGGGGTCTCTCGTGGCCTTCACCAGGGTGATCCCATCTCTCCATTGCTTTTTGATATCTACATGGAGCTGTTTATTCGCAGTATTAAAGAGTTGGATTTTGATGGTCAGATCATCCCTTTCTCGGTTAAACGTGGTGTCCTTCCCCCTCTTGGATTTCTGTATGCTAATGACATTCTCCTTTTCTTGAATGGGAATCTCCATACCATCACTAATCTCTCCAATTTTCTTTGGATCTTTCAAGAATTCAGTAGTCATCACATCAATCATACTAAAAGTCAATTTTTTGTTGGGAAGCATTTCCCCTCTGGTAGAATTTTACGTATCCACAACCTGTTGAACATCCAACTGAGCTCCTTCCCCTTTCAATACTTGGGTTGTCCCATTTTTCCTGCCAGAGCGAAATCGGTTTATTTTTACAAGATTGTTCATAAAATTCAATCTAAGTTGGCCAGGTGGAAGGCAAACCTTCTCTCCTTTGGCTCTAGACTCTTGCTCATCAAACATGTTCTAACTTCCATTCCTATCCATATCCTATCTGTCCTGGATGTTCCTACAGCTATTTTAAGCAAGCTGGAATCTATCTTTGCTACCTTCTTTTGGGGGGCCTCGGAGGCAGATAAACATCATCATTAGGTTTCTTAGAAGCAGATTGCCAAACCATTGTCCTCTGGGGGTCTTGGGGTTCATGATCTTAACTTGTTTGTTTCTGCTCTTAGAATGAAGCGTGTTTGGCATATTCTTTTCACTAATTCCCCCTATTCTACTCTTATGACTCAACTTTATGGCAAATTTCCCCACAAATCCGGTCTTATGCTGGCGAGGATCAAGATCCTCTATGATACTTGTCTTCTTATGAAGCCTTTGATCCATTGGGATGTTCATGAGGGTCAAATTGACTTCTGGATGGATCTTTGGGTTGGGAACTCTGCCCTTAAGGACTTCCTTCCCCCTAATTATGCTCCTGGTCCTATGCTATTAATTCCATCATTGATAATTTCCTTAATCATCCCTTGCTTGGTCATCTTCCTAATCATATTACTGCCAAGATTGCTGTGACCGACTTGGATGATAGTAGAGACAATCCCATTTGGACTCTGATGAGAGGCTCATCATGGCTTCTAATTATCCCTAATTAACTAGTTTCCTTAGTTAATTAGCTAGGAATATGTATATATAAGGGTTAATTATAGAATAAGGGATAAATCATTAAAGGACCTTAAAATAAGTTTAAAATGCTAAATTATAAGTCAATTAATATTATTAATAACTTAATTAATAAATGGGCTCGAAATACCACTAATTAGTTACCTAATTAATATCTTATTTAACTTAAGTATAACTTAAGACCTAAGTCTTAAATAACTTAAGTAAGTTAATAAGTAAATAAATATAAATAACTGGGTCAAAAATGTGAATTCATGGCTTTAATATAAGATTTAGCTAAATTATAAATATATATAAAAAGTTAGAAAAAGAATAATTTAAATTAACCTTAAAAGCCTCTGTTTGCATTTTGGTCCCTATATTTTATTACATTCGAGCCCTTTTATTTTCACCTAGGTCCTTAATTTCCCTTGCACATAGGTCCCTACGAACACCTTTTTCTTCTTCATTTCTTCTTCAGCCGCTTGAATGGCTGACGTTTGGTGGTGATGTCACCCTCCAATGACCGCTCATTTGAAGCCATTCCACCCTCGTGAAGCTTCTGAAGTTTACGCTCACTACCTCAACTCCATCCACTGGTTAGGATTATGCATAAATCCTAATTAGGTATAGGCGTTAACCTCACCGGCGTCGGAGACGACGCCGGAGGTTAAGTTGCACCTAGATGCAAACCCGTTCGGATTCAAGCCCCTTAGCCATCGCTGAACCCTATAAATACCTCTCGAACCCTACAATTTTAGCGGTTAGCTCCCTACCCTCTTCCCCAACCGTAGCTAACTGATAGGGTATTCTTCCTACTCCGGCGACCACTTCCCGTCTCCATCCTATTCCTCTGATCACCTCCACTCGCTTCCGATCTCCACCATCGTCCGCTGCATCCTCTGACAAAGCATCGACGCCGGACTCCGCTTCCACGACACGAAATCGCCCGTTGAAGCTCTTGCTCCAACCTTCTGATTTCATCCTCCGTTAAGAACCTTCGATGGAGACTCCTCACCTCCTTCGTCCAGGTAACAGTAGGATTAGGCTTAGGTAAGTGTAGCGTAGCTTAATTCAGTAGATTAGGTTGTTAGTTAGGTTTCAATGTTCAATTTGTATGCCATCTTCCTTAGCTCTGGCGAGCTCTTTGAGCTTGTATGGGCCACTCTTTTTCCATTTTTACACACTGATCACCTTCCTCTCCTTATCATGATTTCATAGCACTGCTTTTCCCTCATTTTTATCAGCTTTATTGCCTAGATCACTTCCACATTCACCGACGACCTTCGCTGTCCACGGCAGAGGTCTCCAAGCTTAGAACACACTCGCTAGGGCCCTCCATCACCTCTCCATAATCTAAGGGCCCCGATCCTATACCTAACTAGTATAAATAACTTGTAGTAAGTAAACACCTAATTCCATTCTATCTTTCAAGCTCTCTGTCAATGGAGAGCTCGAAAGAGTTACTCCACCTAATTAACCCCCCAGAGAGCATCACAAGGTTTTGTTGAGCCTTAGCCCTCACTCAATTGAGTGAGACAATTGACTCTGAGTTTGTGCGAACTTATAGATAAAGTTTGCTAAATTCCCCGATGAATCCTTAATTCGATCATCATTAGACAAATTGATGAACTCCTGAGGTTCCTTGTGACCTTAGGAAGCTCTTGAGACTTTTAATGAACTGTTTCTTAAGGTTTTGATCTCTAAAACTAATTTCCGGACTCATCGGAGCTCCGACTAGCTCTGGCGAGGTTGTTTTGAGCTTCAGCCCATGAATTGACCTGAGAAGCTCCAGAGTACACTTATAAGGCTTCAAGATTAATTTTTTGTGGTTTAATTTGACTTTCAACATCTGGAGTACTTGTTTGATTTGTGTCTTCTCCAACTCCGGAAGAGTTGGAGAAGCTGTTCTGTTAGGATTAAAACTTCGAAAATAGGTTTAGAAGCTTATGCAAAACCTTTAGAAGCCAACCTTGATCTTTGATTTCTTTGAGAACTCTTAGGTTGTTCCGCCAAACAAATCCCATTTAGAGTTCAGGCGATGAAGCCTGAAGCCCTAGTGAATCTGATCAAAATTAGGTTTTGAGGCTCTGAATCAATTTCTGAGGCAAAATAGAGTCGACCTAGGGTGTGAATTTTGTCTGAGGTAGTTCAATTTGGAAAGTCAACTTCAGGGTAATTTTGGTCAACTACAGACCTGATTTGAGCTTTTCATGATCAATTCTTCTATTTAACAAGATGATATACTTGATGGGATGATGTAGAATCTATGAGAGTCGATTGGAAGGTGTCTTATTGAGGATTTAGGGCATGTTATGTCACTATCCATTATGGGTCTTTTAGAACCCATTACTGAGTTCGTTGAGTTTTTGGCAAGATTTAAACATTAAATCCGCCTAGATCAAATCTTAGCAACCTGCAGAGGTTGTTTAATTCTCTTTGTAAGGTTGTTAGCTCTCTATCGAGCTGTTTAGAGCTCAAAATGGAGCTTTGAATCTCCTGAACGAGGATCAGAAGCTCATATCTCTTTCTACGGCTTCCTGAAGCTCTCCTTCTTAACCATTAGATGCGGAATCACCTACTGAAGAAGTCCAGGACCTCATCTAGAGGTCAAAAGCTCTCCGTCAAGTCCTTAGACCTGATTTCATCTTCTA
This sequence comes from Thalassia testudinum, assembly GCA_037157565.1. Lineage (NCBI taxonomy): Eukaryota > Viridiplantae > Streptophyta > Magnoliopsida > Alismatales > Hydrocharitaceae > Thalassia > Thalassia testudinum. Next base: position 8,707,874 of record JAZHRO010000010.1, on the reverse strand, counting down.
CAGGCCTTGATTGGCCATGCAAACCTCCCAGCTTTGCCTTTCAAATCGAAGGGCTAGACCTAATCTGAACACCAAATTGGTGTTATAATCCTGTAGAGCATACGAAGGGCTTTCGATCGAGCCTTTGCTCGGTCGAAACCATCAACGGAGTCGGCCGGAATCGCCAGCCGAAGATCGGCCAGAACTTGGGAAACATAGTCCCACCTTGGGAACTATTGAGAAGCCGCACTGGTATATTATGAAAAAGTGCAGACGATGTTTTGGTCTTCAGTGCAGGGCGCGAAATGAAACAAGTAATGGGCGCGGGTGCATGTGTTGCACTTGCTTGCTCACGGGTGTGTGTGCACCTGTGGGCGTGAGTATGGGCCCATGAGTAGGCGTGTGTGGGCCTGGGAGGCCGGATACTGTGCTTGAGTTTAAAATGAAATGAATCGACCTAAGAAAAATTAGGCTTGGACCCAGAAGGGTCTGGACCCACCCCTTGTTGGGTGTTGCGTATCCCCGACCGGTTTGAGCTGCAAATAAAAAAATTAAAATTTTGTAAGAAAGTATAAAAATGATAGTTAAAGAATGAGAAATTTGACTAAGTATGGTGAATATAAGAGAGCACAGTAAAGAGAACGTGAGAGCCAAAGAAAATTGGTTAAGTGTCGCAGCTAAGGCGTAAGAGAAGCACATAAGGCTTAAGGCTTAGGAAAAAGAACTCGAAAGAGAGAGAAAGAGTAAGAGAAGAAAGGAAATAACAAAGAATAAGAAAAGGGATGACGAAAGAATGAAGAGAAGAAATAGAAAGAAGAAAAATCAGATGTCTTGCTTAATTTTAAGTCATCTGACTTTTATTTTTAAGATGCCTGATTCTCTTTCAATATTTTGAGCTTAATTGCTATAATAAGGCATTTGTACTCAATTGTATAGCATTTTCTTGCCTTAATCTCTTGTAATAAGAAGTAATTGATGTAATAAACATGTTTACTTGATTCTTAATGGCAAATTACATGTGTAAATATGTTCCTTCTTATTTTGAATGATTGCATTTATTAATTTGAATATCTCTTGTGCAAGATTCATAGGCTTAAAGTATTCTAATTTAATATTTAGTCAATTAATTAATTCTTAATTATTCCTTAGGAATTAATGGTGAATTAAGCTACTATTATGCCTCCCAGTGAACGTCCTGGACTCAACCAGTTAAAAAGAACTTAAAATCTAAAAATGTTAGGTTAACTTGACCCTATACTACACTCACAACATTAATTCATGTTAACTTAAGTTACTTTCTCATGCAATTAATTAAGCCTAAATAACTTAATTAACTGTGTTGAGGATTTAAACGATCAGACTCCGAATCAGAGTGGTGATTTTACTGTTGCGTCGGTTTATCTTAATTTCTTCTCTCACAACTTGTCTGAACCCTTTCTCAAAGACCTGTGGAACCTCAAAATTCCCCTAAGAATGGCTTTTCTTATTTGGAGAATTCTGCTGGCTAAACTTCCTATGGATGATAATTTGAGTAAATTTGGTATTCATGCCCCTTCCAAATACTCCTACTGCCCTAATTTCAAATTGAAACAATCTCATCTTTTCTCTACCAGCCAATTTGTTCACCTGGTTGGTAATTGGACCTTTTCCAAGATTACTTCCTACCAAACCTTGCCTAGTCATTTTTTTCATTGCATGCATACCCTTGCTTCTACTAGCAAGGATCACATTGTTAAGGGCATTATTTCCTATATTTGGTCCAATGTGTGGTACATCAAGAATAAACTTAGGAGAGATCAGATTAATTTTTCCAATATCAAACACCTCTTGATTAGATGCTATTTTAATTTTGACATTGCTATTTGGCTTAAAAATATACGTCCTAGGACTATTGTAGTCAATTGGATTTGTCCCTCTCATGGTTTTAAAATTAATGCTATAGTTCTTTCTTGTGGGACGTCTTCCAAAATGGGTTGGATCATGAGGGACCAAAATGGAGAATTCATTAAAGTTGTTGCTGGAACTATCCCCTCGATTTTTAAAGAGAAAGCTATCATTCTTTCCTTTATCCATGCGCTCGAGAATGTTGAGGACTCTTGTATGGTGCACTTGGAATTAGACTCTACATTGTTGGAATTTTGGTGGACAAGAATGATGGCCCTTCCTTGGGTTCTTAGGCAGGATTTTATTTCTCTTCAGGCTTACAGGAATCGTATTGACGCCATCCATTATATGTTCCCTACTGCAAATACTCTTGCCTCCTATTTTGCGGCTTTTTCATCTAGAGGATGGACGATCATCACCGACTATAATCAGCTCTCCATTAAGGCTAAGGGCTTGATCAGGCTTGACAAGCTGCAATTCCCATATGTTTACTCTTCTATCTGATTCTTATCAGGCCTTTGTTTTGCTTTTAGTTTTGTTTGTAGTATTTTGTACTAGGTTACGAGTCGTGGTCGTCTTTTCCTTGTACGTGGCAGGTTTTGGTTTGGTCCCCATGCCTTTTTAACGCCCCTAGGGAGTGGGGGATGAATAAAATCGACTCCTGGTTTCTTAAAAAAAAAAATTCTATATATATATATATATGAGGTTCAAATATTACAATAATAATAGGAACGTGAAAAATATAAATACATATATATTATGTTGCGGCACCTACGCCACCAACCCTAGAACTACCATCATCATCGTTGCTACACCTCTGAATGTGGAACGATGAATGATTAGGTCCACCACCACCCCCCCCCCCCTCGGAGATAGTATAAGATCTCTTCCCATTGCTTGTTATGCCTCTCTAACTCCTCCTGGAGCTCCATCATGCGAGTAGAGGACTGCAGCTGGACAGTGACTTCCTCTGACCTTTTCTCTTGCTCCACATCTCGACGTTGTAAGGTCTAAAGCTCGCTGCATATTCTGTTGTCGTGGGTGGACAAGGAGGAATCTTTCCTACCATACCAGGAGAAGATCATCGCACTCCTCCCTGTGCTATGAACGAAGCCTCCATGCTCTGGAGGCATCACGATCCTGAAGGCCTCCTCTGGTGTGAGAGGGGTCTGTGGAACATTCCTGGAGGTCTCGTCTGCGACCTCAAGAGGATGGATTAAATCCATCATACGATCTTGTAAATATATATATTTGCAATTAGTTTTTATATAATTGAACTTAATGTAACTGACTTTTATTTACTTACATATGTCTCTTGGTATGTCGGATGTATCCATACACATGGGTCATCGAGTGTTTCTTTACTATGAGTCTGCTCATAGACTCCCACTCGATTTAACTAAGTACCCTCGTGTGCCTCCGCTTGAAAATGAAGTAATATTTTCATCTTATTTTAATTTAACTAAATTATTTTAATTTTATTTCAAATAATGAATCAATAAACTTACATATCTGTTCTGTAATGAGTCACTATAGCAATTTTACAGGCAAGATCTCAGGCCCTGCTGGCCTTATTTTTCTTGATTTGCTCCTATAAGAAATATAAATTTTATTACTAAATGATTATGTGATTATTCGTTATAAACTAGGTATAAGAATAAAATTCAAGACTATTTATTTACCTTTATCGCTGGATCACTCTAGTGCTCACAACACTCCCTCCAAATGGAAGGCGTAATCAAAGGCACGTTTCTCGATGCTTCCTCATATGACTTATTATTAAAATACTGAAATAAGTTTACAAAATTTTGTTAGAAAATTTTAATTATATACAAATAATTAAATAAATTTGGAATCTGAAAAAATTTCATACCGTACTCTTCATCGCCTCCATCCATGTTGTATCCTGCCTGAATGTTGTAGGATAGCCTTGGGTGCATTGGAATTATCACCTTAATCAAAAGTGTCATGTATTCAATAATGTATAAATTGATTATAATTGTTACAAATGTGAATGAATGAATTTCACATTTATACCTATAACTCTCGAATGATGGATGCCTTCGACTCCTTGGTGAGCCTCCTCTAGTGGAAGTAGGAAAGTGGCACGGTTACCTTAACAATTGTGGCTAACCAGCTCGTAAAGCGGAGATAGTTCTTCGCTTCCCTAGCTATAGTAATGGACACCGTAATCCTGGTGCCCTTGGGTAGTCTATCGAGATTTGCATTTTGTGTCGAACCTCGCATGTTTTTCTTAACTGAAAACATGAATAAGCATATGATAAAAGATTAAATAATTCAATATAGTAAGCTTTTGAATGAAATTATTTTAAATTCTTACCAGCAATGGTGCCTGGCAGAGTATTAGGCTACTGAAACGTGCCAGCCTAAATATCTGGCTCTTGCAATGTGCCAACTTGAGTATCTAGCTACTCAAACGGTTTCTTACCTTCTCATCCATAGCCCCCTGCTGCCCTAGCAACTCCTCAGGATGGGTCTCAAGCTGAGGATTCATCTCAACATCATGGGTATCTGGGGCCGACGACTGACCTTTACGAAAAGTGTAACGTTACTGAGCTAAAACATGTAGAGGGAGGTACTGGAGATAGTGGGAGGGAATCTCGGCATAATGGTATTGGGAGGAGGCTGGGAAACATGAGGCTGAGATTGTAGTTCCTCCCTAACCTCATGCATAGGTGGTGGTCTACCCTTGGTAGCCTCTCTCCTCTGTGGCTTCATATGCACATAAATAAAAATAGAATTAAGTAAACATATTTTGGAAAATGTCAATGATAAAAGGAAAAATGTAAATAGTTATTTTTAAAAAGGTAACTAAATTTAAATTGAGTTCATTAGAAAGTAAATGCTCTTATACCTTAAATATCAGTATCTATTGCACCGAGACCTATTTCTGCTTCCACTGGAATTTTTTGATGTGCTTCAGATGTAATAGAAATTTCATTATCTTTTTTTTCATCGAAGAAATCACGAGGCAAAGTTTTTACTAGTATGATCCACCCATTCCTACTATTATCAGGCACATAAAAAACTTGTGATACTTGGCAAGCTAGTGTGAATGATTGAGCTATTTGAAGAATTCGATGATTCTTATTTAAACTGATGAAATCATGTTTATTAACTTTTTTGAAACCAATTCCTTCCTTAAAAATATTAAACAAGTACACTTAAATAAAATCACCCTGTGATCGTATCTGAAACTCATTTCCACGATTTCATTGATTTGCCCGTAGTAGCCATCACAACCCATTCCAATATTGTAATTGACAAGAACTCCAGCCTGTTGTGATGCCTTCACATCATCGATTGACTTTATTCTGAACCTGAATCTGTTAATTATGTAACCAGAATGATAATGTCCATAACTCAACGAAGTCTTGCATATTACATCGAAGTCATCTACCCAACATGGGTCCTTATTTTCTTTCATCTGATATACATGTTACTTAAACCAATTAGGGAATTGTAGCTCTTGAATGGCATGAGGTGAAAAATGTGTAAATTCATCAAAAGAAGGATCGACATCGGGAATCTGTTCCAAGATATACAAGTGAGCTAACTGTCGATCCATTAAATCGATCATTTTGTATTCTATGTGCATGATAAATCTTCCCCTCAAAATTGTTAGAGAATCATCATTTATTTTGTTGTATCCCCCATCAAAATTCATCTCCAGTCAATTAAATTTATTCTTGACATTGTCCATGTACATAGCACAAAAGTTTATGTATTCTTCAAAAAGATAACCCTCCATGATTGACCCCTCTGGCTTAACTTTATTTAAAATGCAATCTTTTAGTTTCATCAGAAATCGTTCAACTGGATACATTCATTTATACTGTATAGGCCCACCAACTCTTGCTTCGTTTGCAAGATGTATCGTTAGATACACCATGACGTCGAAGAAAGTCAGTGGAAAAATTTGTTCCATTTTGCAGAGTGTAATTACAATTTGATCATTCCAATATCTAGACTTTCACAGTTCAAAGTCTTCGAGCAAATAACTTTAAAAAATTGACTCATCTCCATGAATGAATCGACCATTGGATCTGGCAACACTCCACGAATAACTAACAGAAACAAAATCTACATGTAAACATGTGAATCGTGACTTTTCAATCCACTAATCTTCTTCTGAACTTCATTCACACAGTGCGAGAACTGTGAAGAAAACCCATTTGGGTCCCAAATTTCTTTAAAAAAAGAGAATATGTTATCCATCTGTCCTTGTTGTAGACTGCACATTACTGGTGGCATTTCTTCTCCTTCAGTGACATGTAGCTTAGGACGGATATTGAGTTTCTTCATGACATTTCTCGATCTTAACGTGTCTTTGGGATTCTCTGTTAAATTCAACATGTCTAAGATGTTGTTCATGACATTTTTCTCGATATGCATGACATCAAGATTGTGACGTATTGTAAGATCTTTCCAATACGGAAGCTCCATGAAGAAGATGCTTTTCCTATTAAAACCAGAGTCCTTCAATGTTGTCAGATCTTTTTTGAAGGGGCGACCCAGTCGTACATTGGCAAGCTTTTGTAATTTTGCCATTACTTCAGTCCCTAACAGTCAAATGGAATTTATTGACAACTTATTTCTTGGATTTCTGCTGGAATATTGACAAGTTGTACCGTCAAATCTATCCTTAAACTATGTACCCCACCATCTGTGCTCAATTGGTAGAAATCTGCAGTGCCCTAAATATCCAAATTTATTACTTTCATACATATTTCCAGGAAAACTTCCCTTCCGTACTCCATCCAGAAAGATTTGCATACGCTGGGAAGTCATTAATGGTCCACAACAAAGCCTCGTAAATATGAAAGAATTCTTTATTCTTTGTATCATATGTTTGAACATCGTCGTGCCATAATTGTTTTAATTCATCTACTAACGGCTGGAAATAAATGTCAATTGCATTTGTTAGTTGCTTTGGACTTGGGATTAAGAGGGTCAATATCATAAACAAGGATCGCATGCATAGTCAGGGAGGTAAGTTATAAGTAAAATCACGACTGGTTATATAGAGTACAATGGGTACATGTACTTAAATGGATTAAACCTGTCGCTTACAAGTCGCAATTTGACATTATGCGAATTCTCTGTAAAAGATAAATGTCTGTTGTCGGAGTTTTTCCACTCCTCTGAATCAGTTTAGATGGCAAATAAGATCGTCTCCTGACTTGTTCTCGTGATGCCACCTCATTGACGTTGCAGTCCTACTAGAAAAAAACAACCGTTGCAATCTTGGAATTAATGGAAAGTAATGAATAACCTTTCTAGCTTGTTTCCTCTCTCCTTTATATCTTTCCTTAAGACATTATGAGCAAGAAGTCAAGATAGCGTACTCGTTTCTATATACCACATAGTCATTGGGACATGCGTGAATCTTCTCACAATTCATACCAAGTACCTGGATTTGCTTCTTAACTTCATATAGGACTCTAGCACATTGCTGAGATTATTTAAAAAAACAACCGTTGCAATCTTGGAATTAATGGAAAGTAATGAATAACCTTTCTATCTTGTTTCCTCTCTCCTTTATATCTTTCCTTACCACATTACGAGCAAGAAGTTAAGATAGCGTACTCGTTTCTATATACCACACAGTCATTGGGACATGCGTGAATATTCTCACAATTCATACCAAGTACCTGGATTTGCTTCTTAACTTCATATAGGACTCTGGCACATTGCTGAGATTATTTAACAACTCCCGTATAAACTAAAATACCTCCGACATCATTTTCATTGTAGCTCTATTTATAACTTTCATCTGAAATAATCTCAACAAGAAGGATAGCCTTGACATGGAACTTATTCCATGCATGATAAGCTCCTCAGCTGCTTTCATCGCATCATAAAACTGATTATAGTTATTAAGTCCTTGCTCATCATTTGTAATATCTGGATCGACCTCTCTCATCTCTTGCAGCATCTCATCGATTTGATTATCATTGTCTTCCTCATCATCACAATCATCCACTTCCACTGTATTCCATGTGTCATCATGTGCTGGTTCCTCTCCATGTGTAGTCCACTTCATGTAATGCCACCACCAATCATTACAGATCACATGTTTTAGAACTGTGTTCTTATCTTGGACGAATCCATTGAAACACTTCCTACACGAACATAATATTTGCTCCAAAAATTCTCCACGTCTGTATTGTTTCCTATCTTCATGGAATGCCCAATCCAGGAATGAGATCACTCCACTCTTGTACTTAGGGTAATCCAAATTTCTCAGACTAATCCAAGACTTGTCATGATAACCTAAAATTTTATTGCAAACAACCTCCAAGTTATGAGCGAATATTCGGAAGGTATTTGTATTTTAAAGAAGATTTTCACTTGATAGCACATCCCTAAAGATTTGATCACAACGTTACTTGTTATATGCAACTAGAGTGTGGAGAAATTTCAGCAGCACCTCCCCGCAGTTCTCCAGTATACCCCTAAAGACTAACCTTAACTACGTTCCCAATAGCTCCCACTAAAGGGTACTTTAGGAATGAAAATAAGATTAGTTGGTATACCAGAGAAGAGCGAGAAAATACATCCAAAATTTCTCTACATACTAGTTACATATAACAAGTAACCCTAAGTTGTGATCAAATCTTCAAGGATCCCCCTTAGCTTAGAACTTCTCTGAACTAAGGACGACGACACTTATGGCATGTTATAAAGACAACACATTGTGCATCTAAGTGAAGTATACACATACTCTGCATTGTCCGTATAACATGATCATAAGTCTCGACGGGCTAGTATTTTGACACAATTATATCCCTCTCACAACTTGTTACTTAGGGGTTAGAATTCTTATTGTTTGTCATGAAGTGCTTCTAAATTTGTGCAAGTGTGTGTGGTACTAAGAGTTGACAATCAAAATTTTAATTTTTGAATTAAATTATTAGATGTTAATTAAAATTAAATTTCAGTTTTCAATTGAATTTCTGTAATTAAACTTCAAAAAGAGAACCATAAAACCCTAAACACCAATCCTAAACTCAAAGCTCAAAACCTTAAACTTTAAACTCAAAACTTTAAACAATACACACAAAACCCTAAATCCAAAACCCTAAACCCAACACCTTAAATTCAAAACCCTAAACTCTAAACCTTAAATCTTAAATAAAAAAACTTAAACTCAATACCATAAAGGATTAACTTCAAACCTAATATCGTAAATCTAGAATAAAAAACCCTAAATTCTAAAATCAAAACTTTAAAACCTAAACCCAAAACTTAAAACCTTAAAATCTAATTCGAAACCTAAACCTTAAAACCTAGACCCAAAACCTAAAACGTTAAAATCTAAATTGAAAACCTAAAATCATAAAACCTAAACTAAGAACCTAAAAACGTAAAACCTAAATTGATCACCTAAAACCATAAAACCCAAACCCAAAACCTTAAAACCTAAATCCAAAACCAAAAACCTTAAAATCCAATATTATAAACTATTAGTGAAAATCACCTAAATCATTAAGCCTAAACACTGTAACTCTACTGAAATATTTTCGACAGAGTTTTCCCTATAATATTATATATTCACATTTCCTGTAAAAATACAATAAATCATACACAACATGTGGGCACACCTCACATATAACATAATAAATTCAATATTAACAATTTTAAATTGTGTGCACACCCCACTTTCAAATGAAACAACGAAAATAACCTAATCTAACTGGAAAATTTAATTTTAAGAATAACATACTTACATGTAATAATTTGTAACAAGTAAAAAAAATTATTTAATTACCTGCAAATACATAAAAAATTATATTCCATGCAAAATGCAATAAATTTCATGTCAACTAATTTTCATGCAAACAAATTCATTAAACATCAATTTCCAATAATTAACATTTAATTACATTAACAAACTAATTTCATTACCTACAATTAGATTCATTACACAAAAAATAAATGCAATTAATATAAAAAATCTAATTAACAAAATAATTTAAGCGGGTAGGGGGGCAGTTGGGAGGGGGGTCTGCGGTAAGGGGTGTTGCGGGTGGCAGCGGGGGCAGTGCAACAGCGGGGGTGGCGAGGGCAGGCAGTAGTGGGGGCGGCGCGATAGCGGCAGCAACTCGGGAGGGTGGCATCGCGAGGGGGGGCGTGAGGGGTGGGGGGCAACGGTGTGCAGCAGCTGTTGCTTGAGGCGATGGCGGACTGTCCGTGGGGGCGTGTGTAGGGATGGAGAGTTGATGGCAGGGGGAGGGGAGACCTTGTGGGAGGTCGGTGTCGTAGCGGAGCTTGAGGTTGCGGACGAGCAAAGGTTGCAGGAGGTCAGCGGGGATCGTGGTCGGTGGAGAAGGTGCGGAGGTCGGAGACTCTCGTCAAGGTCGTGTGAGAGAAGAGGTTGGAGAAGAAGAGAGGGAGAGGAGGAGAAGGCTGATTGCTCGTGAAAAATTTATGGACCTTTAGCGACGGTTATTAAGAATCGTCGCTAACATGGTTGCTAAAAGCCAATATGGGGGTGTGCTTAGAGACGATTTTACCAATAACCGTCGCTAATTCAATTGGTTTTTGACCCAAAATTTCATTGTGGCACCCATTTTTAAGGACATTAGCATTTGTTATATAGTTAACTATTGCCATTTGGCAAATATTTCACCTTTGTGAGAGGAAGGAGCACGTTAATCAATTAAGAGAATTTATTAATTGATTAATAAAAGTTCTTGGAATTGGAGTTTAGGTGAACTTTTAGCGATAGTTAATTAATCATCGCTAAACCCTAACTTAGGACCCGGTGAGTACATTTTGTTTTGTGGGGAGGAGGGATGGCACTTTAGGGCACAATTTCTTTAATAACCATCGCTAAATATGTTAATTAGCGACTATTATAAAACCATCCCTAGAAAATCGTTGCAAATTGTGCTTTTTCTAGTAGTGATGATATTGTCGTTGTTAACGTGACAAAACAGGGTTTTAAAATCACTTTGTTGTAATATGCTGAAATAGTGCGCGAACAAATACAGTTTATAACTCGAATTCAAAAGATTATCTGAGGTCGAACGCATGGAGCAAGTATTGTAATTTAATCTCAAAGATCACAATAGAATCACAGATATAAGCAATTTATAATGAGAATTTCATTAAAAAATGATGTATCAGTAGAATCAAATAACAATATATAAAAAGAAGTTAAAATGGTGATTTAAATCACCAAATTACCCTACAATGTTAAGCTCACAAGTTATTCAAATATCAGAATCAAGCATATCTCAAATTAAGAACCACAGAACCAATGTATCAGACGATTGAATTGGCAGTCAGACGCCTTAACCAGCTTCCAGCTACAGTGCCCTTAAGAAGCTCAAGGGCCTCTTCTCTTCAAGCCTCAAGGAGAGGCACATCACAGAGGCACGAAGGGCCTCCCAGAGACTAAGTGTAGAGAGGGCACAGCTGAGGGCAACCCCCCCTCCCTCTTTCTTTCCTTTTCTTCTTTCTCTCACAGACCTGAGGTTAATCGGGTTATCGGGCGGGTAACCGAATCTTGAATGGGGCCAGACTCGTGTGCGTGACCGTAGCGAGGAGTGAAAGTGTGAGGAGGCATGTGAAGCGGGGACTCGACCCCTGGTGTTCTTGGGCGATAAGGATAGAACACAATTTCCTCTTATGTGCTGCAGGCGTGTCTTCGTTGTCCGATGTGGGACTAATTCCCACAACCTTCTTTGCGTGAAGCAGCAATGAAAGGGCTTCCAATTGATGGTGAAAGAGGCATAGGAAGCCACAATTGGGTACCTGGGAAGACACCTGGGAATCGTCCACACCTTTAAGAGATGCTTGTGGGGAAGAACATGGTCGAAGAAGGATGGTCGATGTCAGAGAAGATGACTGCAGCGGTAGAGCAATGATAGATACCTGAAATAGAAAACACGGCCTTGCGGCCACGTCAGAGCAGCTCAAAAGGATCGCTGGACGTCAACGAGTGCAGCGGTGGTGTTTTTGTGGAGTGAAAGTGCCTGTGGCAGTCTGACGACCTCGAGATGGTGGTGCGGACACGTGTGTGTGGAGTGGAGCGTTAGAGAAATCAAAGCCCCAAATTTCTTTGAGGCTTTTGATCAGTGAGGTGAGGCGGTGCTGTGGGGACTTGTGGCGTGATGAATGGTGGCCTATAGCGGTGTAACAACCACGCCAGAGGTATGTCGGCAATGAGGAAGTCGATGACTGAGCGAGCGAGTTGGAGGTTGGAGTGGAGTGTTGATGGTACGGTGGTGATGAGTAGATGGTAGGGAGTTGAACGATCTGGCTATTGGATGAAGAGGGTTGGAGTTGGTGTTGGTTGCGGTATGGCTGGCGCCAGAGAAGATGAAAGCTCCGGTGAGGTAGAGCGGTGACGACAGAGGGTTAGGAGACACCTCACTGATATGGCGAGGTGTGGAAAGATGGGAAGAGTTGGAACTGACCACCTATGGTATGTGGTGACAGTCAAAGAGGCCAGAGGTAGAGGAGTCGCTGGAGTCGAGTTGGAGTGAGCCCGAGGTAGGGAAAGAAGAGGTATTTTTGGCTCAAAAACTTGCTAAGGAGGTGAGGAAGGGCATGGGTAGCTTTTATAGGCATAAGGGTGAGTCTCCAAGCTTGGAAACAAGCTTGAAGAGCTCAAATTTTGCGGTATAGGTTTAGAAGTTTTTAAAAGTTCGCATGAGCTTTTGGATGGGTTTGGAAGGTCATGAACAAGCTCAGATGGAAGAGGATCTCGTCAGGAGTCCTCCTTCCATTTTTGGGAGAGATCTGCCGCAGATTCAGGGAGAAATCCCTGATGGAAACCTTCCATCTATGGACAGAAGGTTCCAATGGCGGCAAGGACCGTTTCGCAAAGAAGACGAAGAAGTGAGGGGCTTTTTGTTAGAAAAAGAGTTAGAATAGGATTAAAATGCAAATAAGATAAAGATCATCTCAGATTGAACCAAAATTTTGGTAAAAACCTAATTTGGACCCAAGGAATCTAATGGTGAAGTCAGATTTTGGTTTTGATCAATTTTGACAGGGTAATTTATGCAAAAACCTAAATTATGGCAACTTCCTGTTTGAGACTCTATTTTAGGTCAACATGGGTTCTAATGGTCAAATCAAAGGTACTAAACCTTACAGAATATTTTTCTATGATTTTTGGAAGGTTTATGTGAATTTTATCCTAACTAAAACCTCAGTTAATTAAGAGAGTATTTTTAGGGTTTCAGATGTCTAATAATTCTTGAAATGCGTGAAAACCCGTTTTGTTCTGCATGGACCCTCTTATTGGACGTTAATGGCCATTTGACCATTTATTATCCCCTGGAATACCCGATGGTTATTCTGTATTTGTGGAATGCTGTTAATTTTGTAAAAATAACCTTGTATTCTTCTCTTTTCTTCAAAATGGGATAATGTGCTCTTAGGACCTTCTGATGGATATGTAGGAGCTTTTATCAATCTTATTAGACAAAATTGAGCTAGTTATGGCTCATGATGGTGTTCCCATCAGTTGTGTTTGCCCTGGACTCGATACTGCTTAAACTCGAATACCCGATTGGTTGACCGGTTGTCTGAGAGAGAAGAGGAAGGAAAGAGAGAGAGAGTGGGGGAAGGGGGTTTTGCTTTCTAATGTTTAACCCTGTCCAACACTTAGCCTTGAGAGAGAGCCCTTGTTCTCTTTGAAAGAAGAAGGAGAAGGCTCGAGAAGAGAAGGTTTGAAGCAAAAGAAGAGAAGAGAAGGAACGAAAGCAGAAGAGAGAGAGAAACTGAAAATAAGAAAGGCTTTAAGAAACCTTGTGTCTGATGAACATTTAAGTCGTCTGATTTGGGAAACTGTCATTTGATCATTGTAGCATTCAAGCCACATTTATTTGAATATTTGAGTAATTGATACATATATGCTTAAGCTAATAATTGGTGATTTAAATCACCATTATTTTGTCTAAGATATCTTTTTATCCTCTTAAACTCTTGAAGTACTCATGTTTATCATTGAATATCAGATTTGAGTAATTATTATGCATTGAATATCATTATTGTGCTTAACTTCTTGTGCTCATTTATATATTCATCTTGATTAGCACATGAATTGCAATACTTGCTCCTTGTGTTTGACCTTGGACTTCATTTCTTGATTTTGAGTTATAAATTTTATTTGTTTGAGAGCTATTTGTTGACTGTATTACAATGCATTTCCTTAAAACACGACGAAAGCTTGTAAACATTTTGGCATCGGTACTGAGGAGCAACGCATAACTCATCGCTATTCTTGTTTTACTTGATTATATTTGAGTACTAACTTGCCCTATCTATTTTCTTGTGATTTTGCGAGGTACATCACAAGGAAATCTTTCATGCAAGTCAACCACTCCCAGGGCAAGTAATCTCTCTTCTTCCTTAATCTCCTAATCCTTGGAAGAGAGAAAAGGAAACAAAACTAATTAGGATTCATCTGCCTTGCTTTCCTAGTAAATATCACTTAAAATGCAAGTTTCCTAATTTACAAAAAGAATTCATATCTGATTGAAGCTTGAGACGATTCTGTTTAGAGATTCCCTACTTTAATTTCCTATACCTATTAGGGATTACGCTTAATTTCTAATCTTCTTGGACTACGCACTTCTTGTTTGAAGTTCAAGGAGAACATTTTGAGATTAAATTGGACTTGAAATAAAGAGAATTAGGGTTTCAACACTAGGGTTTGGAGTGCTAATTCATATTTTCTTGAGTTAAAGAAAATTAACCCTCCCGCACTTGTGTGCTACCCAAGCCCCTATTTGAAAATATTTAATTAAGAACTCTAAAAACTAAGCTCTAAATTCACTTGAACTTTAAAAATTGTGGACCTAATAACCTAAGTCAATTTAAGGTGATTTCTGGATCTTGATCTAGATCTCATCCTCCATCTTTTAGGGTAGGTCAGGTGAAGTTGGTCTACTTTGTGGGCCAATCAACCTCCAAATTAGGTCACAAATCAAATCAACTTCTAATCAAGTGAAATCCAAGGCACAAATTAGGCTAAAATTAGTGTAGACTTAAGGTCTCAATTCGTACATTTTGGTCTACTTGGAACTGCAGTAACAAGGAAGGTTGGGTGGGGGAAACCTTGTAACCCGTGGGGACGCTCTACCGTGTAGGGTTCTTTGCAGAACTCTCCCTTCCTAAGCTGCCCAGGTAATTCTCGGGTGTGTGGATTTTTTATTCAGAGGCATCACCTACCTCGAAACAAACCTTAGTCATCCAAAAATCTTTGGATGCCTTGATTGTGTCCAATTCATATCTAGTCTCTCATCCTTTCTATTGAGCACATACGTAGGAAGGTCATTAGGTTTTTAACCTAAGAGACCTCATTAGATCTTCTACAGGGATTTCTGATCTAATCTGATTACTTCAATCTGAAACTGAGTTTGATTCAACATCCTGATCCACCACCTAATTTGAAAATGCAACTTGGCAATTTAGGAAGGCCAATTAGGAAACTTGAATCCCGAATGTCCATGAAAGATAGAATGATTGAGGATGCTCTTAAATATTATGAAGATTATGAAAGAACCTCAAAGCCAATTATCATGATTTCAGTTAATGTTCCAGGAACAACAACCCAAATTATGAACCGTGTTGGAATGCTATTTACACAAATCTTACATGGTTCAACCTGGGACAATCTTTTATCAGAATATAGTGAATTGTGGAGACTACATGATACTAAGTATATACAATATTTGTTAGATCCATAACTTTGGGAGATGTACCAAGGTCTCATGGAAAAACGTGGGTACATGATAAATACGTTACGGTAAGCAATTGATTAAATATACCCATACATTCCTTCATAAGATGATGAGACATCTTGGGGGGATCAATCTGATTTCCCAAATTCCAGGTACGAGAATCGAGGTTGTTATGGACCCCCAACCTAGATGGAGTCTGATACAAATTATATACAAAATGACACACCTGATCGTGAAATGGGTTGGGAGGATTCGATTACAGGTGTTCTCAATTCTGAACCAGCCTTAGAAAATCATGAAGCTAGTTCACCAAGCCTTGAAATCCCAAACATTTGTGATGATGAGATTGAGTCAGAACCTCTCGAGAATGTAAATTATACTCCTTAATTTGATAAGGTGATTCTCGAGAATTATTCTGACATCTCAATAGAGCCCAACGGGATTCTAGTGATCCAATCCTTACCCTTAACCTAGAATCTGGATTCGAGCCTCTTTGGGATGATTATGAGGCCCCATGTGATGAGACATAGATTTTGAATTCGAGATACGATTCAGGTCCTACATTTGATGACTACACCTCTCTAGACTCCTCTGAAAGACAGATCGATTTTTTGGAAATGATGCCAATTTACGACATAGAAGTCGAGGAGCTGGAAGAGTTGGGATTTGATTGGGTCTACTAATAACACTACACAAGGGGGTGATAATTATGTTGAATATGGCCCATCTTAAGAATAAAAGGCACAACATAAGTAGAATGGGAGCATTGCATGCATCATGTGCCAAGATTGCTTATAAAACTGTATTAATGGCCATTTGTGTAAGCATTTGTCAAAGTAGGTCTCAGATGAGCAATCGGACCACACGGATGGATTCAGAACGTCGAACGGAGTTCAACGGACTCAAGATCGGCCAAATCCGATATCCGGAGCTCCTACAATGGGCCCAAGAAGTTCTGACTGTTGATTTGGAGATCAACGGCCCATATTATGCCACGTCAGCCCCCCGCTCCATTGCACGCTGCCCTTCATCCAGCCGAGATCAGATCTCGGCTGTCGATCTTCGATAGAACGGCTGAGACTCGCACGCCCGCCCGCAGTCACCGCGACAAAGCACGGGCGTGGCGCAACACTTAGCGCACACGCCCACACGCACGCAACGTGGGTTTGAGCCGTGCGGAGCCGAAATTGAAGACCGAGGTAGCGCGCGGCGAAATTGGGCTACCCAATCAGCAGCGGGCGGCCGAGATTTCGCCACGCGGCGCAGCCGCAGCTCACGGGCGCCCATGCGCACGCCGGGCGATGATGCCAGAGCACACGCGTGCCCGAGGTGCGATCCCAGCGCTGCCGAGGAAGGATCTCAGCCGTCCGATCTTCGATCGGACGGCTCTCGCGCAGGAGCCGCGGATCGCACGAGAAGAAGAAATAAGGCGGGCGGCTGACCAATGGCTGGAGGGCTTCACCGACGCTTTTGGGAGTGGTTTTAGCGACGCTTTGGACGTCGCTAAAGCCCCTTGTTCTTTTAGGAAGCCCTTAACCCTATTTAAACCCCCTCCAACCACTCACTCATGGCATTCACTCCCCTTGCAACTACTCCACCCCTCTCTTAGCTAGCTTTAGGCCCTCTTGTAATCGCCAGAGATGACGAGCCGCCGATGGAGCCTCCTCCACCTCCATGGCTGCCTCGTCACTCTCCACACACACACACTCTCTCTCTCTTTTAAGCTTTCCATTACTTTTATTTGAAGCATGTATTTAATGTTGTAAGCTATGAACCACAAGTGCATGATTAATGAACTCATTTTCCGTTCAATTGTCACTTTAATTTCCGTTCAAGTTGCATGATCAAACAAGGAACATTCTAACCCTAATCTCTCTCTCTCTTTTCAAAATCGCATCCTTCGCAAGCAAAACTCTGCACTTTCCGTGACAACAAGTGATAAGCAAAAATCCGATTTTCACGCCTCCCTGAGACTGACACTCGAACTCACCCCCGTTACTTATTTTAAAGCCGACGTTGCAAGTTCGACTATAATGACACTTCTTAACACACACACACAACACGTCAGTTTTTGGCGCCGTTGCCGGGGAGGTAATGGATTTGTTTTATCACCTCCATTCCACATTCATCCTCACATTGTCTAATGCCCTATTTTCCTTTTTACTTGATGGTTGCAGGAATTCGACGCGTAGACGGCAAAGCGACGCATCCCACGACGGTAGCAAGGGAGTAGGTGCTATGAGGATCGATAGTGAGTAATCTTTCTCTCATGATTGTTTGCTTACATGAAAAAACTAAAAAAATTGTAAAAATTGAAAAAAATTGGCGTGGTGTATGATTACTTGACCCGCATCCTTAACACATCACCCCACAAAAAATGTACACTCTAATATTCTGAATAAATTCTTGGAGTGTTCTTTTCTTTTTCTTGAGTGGTGTTTGCGAAGCCACCATGAGTTGACCTGGGCCGCACCACTCAACCCTAAAATCGACTCATCTAATAGAAGCTGCATGATCATTAGGATGAGTACATTAGGGTTTTAGAGCCTCTACAGAATAAAAGGAAATCTACTTACACCAAATTGTGTGCAGAACTTGACGTGCCCACTAAAACTTGTTTGAAAACATTAAGACACGTCAACCCTAAAAAAATACTAAAGTAAGGATGAAACACTAAAAGACATCACATCTTAAAAAACCCTTGCTTGAAAACCATGTTTTGCTAGAAGCACACACCTTGAAAGTGGAAAATTAAGAGGCACCACCCCAATCAAAGCCTCATCACATAACCCTAGCACAAGCACTATCCTAGCCCTTTAGAAATGAGTAGACGTGCCCTAGGCAGGATTGAGTTAAGTCTCGAAAGATGAGGTTTTGTTCGCTAAGCACTTGGCTTTCATTCCCTTGGTAGAATCTGGTGACTAGGCTACGAGGCAGTGTCAAACGACCGCGCTTGTGGGGTCTACGGAACCGGAGGCGCAAGCCAAAGGAAGAATCTTCCCTACAATCCCCTCGTAATCAACCTGGCCAGATTAGCTTTGGGAAGGGCAGTCCAGTGCTTACGAGCTTAATCACCCTTTTGGAGATTTCTAGGTCCCCTAAGGAACACACCATAAGGACTAGGCTTGTTTGCTTGGTTGAGTACACAACTCTCTCTCATCTGTTCTTCCCGCATCCCTCCATTTCTTCCAAACCATGGATTTCAATGCCTATCCATCCTACCCAAACTACCCCCAACAGGATTTATATGCTAACCCAAGTAGACTATATCCACAGCCTACTTGGGGTAACCAACCACCAAGTTGGGGATACGACCTTGAATATCCCTCTTGGCCCAACTGTCCCAATTATGACCAAACCGCACCAACCTCTTATTGGAATACACCCAACATATTCACCCAAGGGTACGATTCAAATCGTGGGGCTCCATATCTCGATTCTCCTCATGACACCTCCTCATTTAGGTCCTATCCGCTCTACTGTGATAGGACCTACACTTTAGGAGAACACCAAGAACCCTACCCTTCTCAGGATAATAACCAAGAAAGGTCATCTGAATTCAACAACCTTTCCTACTTGACCTTTGGATTAGAAGGAGTTTTAGACAATTGGAAATCAGAAAATGATCAGAAATCTAGGCAAGCCTAGGATCATCAACCTTTGATTTGGTCCCTTGATGAAGAATCTGACTGGGAGGAGAACTTAGAACCTCAACTATTCTGGAGTAGGACCAAACAGAGAATGGTTCCTCTTGAAGAACTGGACCCTGAACATGATAAAATAGAGGACCCACCCAAAAACATAAACACCAGTATGGATTCTGATCTACAACATCAACCATACTCTCTTAACCTGGATTTCAAGGAGGAAATCCAAAGGAAACCAAATGACACCATGTCAATTCTTGATAACCTCCAGTTAGAACTACACAGATAGAATCAAGAATTGGTTAAAGGGCAACAAGCCATGTTTGATTTGTTCCAACAATTAGGGGAAGAAGGCCAGAGAAAGCTGTTGCACACAACGCCATTCATGGAATTCATAAAGCAAGGACCTACCATGATTAATTGGACTACACCCAATCACCTTGATTTGGTTCAGTCCACCATTGATACCCCTCAGGAGTTGGACAACTCAGTGGATAAGGACAGTAAGATTCCTCGGAACACAATTTGAGGAGCATTGAGGACAAACATCAGGAGGAAACTGAGAATGTGAGGGGAGATGCCTTGGAATCCGAATCTAATCGGCCCAAGAGAAGCAATCAGGTGGGAACAGCAACCAACATCGGAAATGGGGAATGGAGTTACAATTTCAAAGAAATCGATTATGAATCGGTTGGAATCCCCATCACAAATTTGGAGGGCCGAGAGAAAGAATATGATCTAAAGGATGAAATTAACCCTACCTGTAATGCAACCCCAAATAGTGAATCTGATACAAAGGAGGTTGAAGAAAATATTCTTGAGATTGAGGGCTTGGAGGGAATGAGCAATGAAACTATAGTTGCGGAAGAGATAGATTCGTCTTTGGAGAGAGGCCTTATGCTTGATTGTAGGGCTCATTATGAAACTCTTGACTTTGTTACCTGCCCTACCAGAATAAAGATCCCGCAACCCGAATGCACTGGAATTGATACACTTTTGATAGATTACAATTTTATGGGGATACAGGCTGAGTACAAAACCTACATCTTTAGTGTCTGGCATGTCGTATTTGGGGTGCGTTCGTCCACATCAACTTGTTTGCATGCCCGCAGACTAAGAGAGGATCTGACACGGGCATGCATGATACAGAATTCCCGCCCCTTAGGAATGGGACTCCACCACAACCTTGTTCGCATCTATGGACTTCTGATTTTGGGTCTGGTTGATTTTGTACATACCTCCTTGACCCAAGCCATTCCTGTTTGTGCATCGCCCAGTTGGAGGCGTTAAACTCATCGCTTCCTGGGAGGCAACCCAGAGGATTCAGACTGATCCGATAGTTTACGTCACTCAGGTACTATCTTTTTGAACCCCTTGCATCCATGTACTTGCCAATGAGGACATTGTCCAACTTAAGCATGGGGGGTGGTAAATTGCATAATCCTGAGCTCATTTAATTAGTCTGAATAAATAAATTAATTAATTAAAAAAATTTTGAATTTAGGAAGAAAACTTAAACATTAGAAACTTGTCAATAGTGGGAAATAATACAAAAAGAACTTAAACACTTAGACTTTTCAGGCCTTCAGGCTTAATCAGCCCTGGTGTCTGTTAAAATATGGATTTAGCTTCGAATCCTTGCAACCTTAAGCTATTCTAATCCACCTACTAAATAAGGTGATAAGTATACGACTTATCAGCTCACCCTCTAACTCAGAAAAATCTTGAGTCTAAGCATCTGCACACGTTTTTGCACAGACTCACTTCTTGGAGATTTTGACAAAAATTGGGTAGCTAATGAACTCTCTAGGGTGGTACGGCTGGCAAGTTGTCGTGGGTAACAGCCCATTGGCAGGTTGTCCAGAACCCAACCACAGGCCATTTCTTCTTCATTGCCTCTAGGTACATTTGAGATCAGGGAAGCCACTTACGAAGAAAAGAAAAAAAGAAAATAAACCACACTTCATCGCACAAGTATGGCTGGCAAGTGATCGTGGGTAACAGCCCATTGGTCGGTTGTCCAGAGCCCAGCTCAATAATTGCACAAAAAAGACCAAAACACTTAAGAAAGAAGCGGGGAAGTAGTACAAGCCGAGGAGATATACACTGGAAAAATCCTTGTGTTGACCCCAATTAAAACAAACGTAGGGAGAAAGCTACCAATCAAACAAATACATCTTCAGGGAAATTTATTTCCTTTTCCGATCACCTAGAGGCGTAGAAACTCGAAGTTTGTCTCAATTACCGTTAAGTGAGTCTATCACAACATTCACACCAAGATGCTTAGCACTTAGGGTTTTGACCGAGTTTTGGGTGGGTTAGGTAGCCATAAAAAGTTACCAACCCACACTGAATTCCAAAAAAATTCTAAAAAAATTTATATATATATACATATGTATAGTTATATACATTAAAGCAAGGATTCGGGCGATTTGTATTTTGGCAGACACTCGGGCGCTGCTTAGTCTTTGTAGATTAAGATCTTCGTATATTTCCTCTTATTAACAAATAACGAAGTGTCTAAGCAATTACTTCTTAAATTCTGAAAGGAAATAAAGGCTAGAATAAACCTTGCTAGGGATTAGCAAGGAGTAAGCATGGGGGTATGATAACACTACACAAGGGGGTGATAATTATGTTGAATATGGCCCATCTTAAGAATAAAAGGCACAACATAAGTAGAATGGGAGCATTGCATGCATCATGTACCAAGATTGCTTATAAAACTGTATTAATGGCCATTTGTGTAAGCATTTGTCAAAGCAGGCCTTAGATGAGTAATCGGACCGCACAGATGGATTCAGAACGACGAACGGAGTTCAACGGACTCAAGATCGGCCAAATCCGACATCCAGAGCTCCTACAATGGTCCCAAGAAGTTCTGACCGTTGATCTGGAGATCAACGGCCCATATTGTGCCACGTCAGCCCCCCGCTCCACTGCACGTCGCCCTTCATCCAGCCGAGATCAGATCTCGGCTGTCGATCTTCGATCAAATGGCTGAGACTCGCGCGCCCACCCACAGTCGCCGCGACAAAGCACGGGTGTGGCGCAACGGTTAGCACTCACGCTCGCACGCACGCGATGCGGGTTCGAGCCGCGCGGAGCCGAAATTGAAGATGGAGGTAGTGCGCGGCGAAATTGGGCCGCCCGATCAGCAGTAGGCGGCCGAGATTTCGCCACGCAGCACAACTGCAGCTCACGGGCGCCCACGCGCACGCATACGCCGGGCGATGACGCCTGCGCACACGCGTGCCCAAGGCGCGATCCTAGTGTAGCCGAGGAAGGATCTCAACAGTCCGATCTTCGATCGGACGGTCTCGCGCAGCAGCCGCGGATCGCACGAGAAGAAGAAACAATGCGGGCGGTTGACCAATGGCTGGAGGGCTTCACCGATGGTTTTGGGAGTGGTTTTAGCGACGCTCTGGACGTCGCTAAAGCCCCTTCTTCTTTTAGGAAGCCCTTAACCCTATTTAAGCCCCCTCCAACCACTCACTCAAGGCATTCACTCCCCTTGCAACTACTCCACCCCTCTCTTAGCTAGCTTTAGGCCCTCTTGTAATCGCCGGAGACGACGAGCCGCCGATGGAGCCTCCTCCACCACCGTGGCTGCCTCGTCGCTCTCCTCTCTCTCTCTCTCTCTTTTAAGCTTTCCATTACTTTTGTTTGAAGCATGTATTTAATGTTGTAAGCTATGAACTACAAGTGCATGATTAATGAAGTCATTTTCCGTTCAATTGTCACTTTAATTTCCGTTCAAGTTGCATGATCAAACAAGGAACATTCTAACCCTAATCTCTCTCTCTCTCTCTATCTTTCTCTCTCTTTTCAAAATTGCATCCTTCGCAAGCAAAACTCCTCACTTTCCGTGATAACAAGTGATAAGCAAAAATCTAATTTTCACGCCTCCCTGAGACCAACATTCGGACTCACCCCTGTTTACTTATTTTAAAATCGACGTTGCAAGTGCGACTATAACGACACTTATTAACACACACACACAACAGCACGTCATCTACCCAAGGAGCCAAGAACCCGAGCATATACCTAATAGGGACACCTTTTTGATCTCGGAATCTTAAATTAGGTTAGTTCCAAGTCAGGTTGTTGATTCTTCAAATCATGATTCACTATGTGGTGGAACTCTTGATCTAGAATCATGTTCAGAACATAATCTTTACAAATTCTCTGATGATTTTGAATCTTACTTTGATTTCAGAGAACCTTTGTTTCCTGATAACTATGAGCCAGTTTATGACCTTAGTATCTATGATCCATTCTTTGATTCTGATGCTGAGGCCGATGATTTGAATCTCAAAGAAGCCCTACCTTCTGATCCACACACAAAGCTTTACGAAACCCGTTCCCAACCTCATCCTACCACTAGAATCAACTTCTACTATGATTCACCTCTCTCTGATCTAATCGCATACGATTCACCTCCATCTTTTGATCGGGTTTCGAACATTGATTAGATCAATAATCATGTCCCATCCTTTTTTGATCCTACTACTAGGGTTCCTATATCCTTTTCAGATCCATTTTCTTTAGAGGATCCCTACTCTGACCAGGTTAATTTGACTTAGCCAAGCCCTAGATTCTCATTTCCATATCTGTTTGAGCCACAAAATACCTGGTACACTCTGCATCTTTTGATTCACATCCATCAACCCACCAGATTGATTAGGTTTGGGCTGCATCATCAACCTATAGATCTGTACAAGCACCTAGTTGGACCAACTAGGCTTTTGATCAAGGTGCTTGTTCTACAACACTCATCTAATTTGACCACCCATTCTCCTTGATCACCTTCTACTTGGCTGAAGGCATTGAATTTAGTGCCTAACGGGATGCAACCCATCATTCCAAAAAAATCGAGATCCTTCTGATCATCCTTTTGAGCTACACTCCTACTGCACTTAGAGTTTAGAGTTAGAATAGCCGACTCTGCCTTTGGTACTTGTATCGAAGCTTGAAATCGTCTACAACAGTCATCCCGACCCATTTACCCACCCTTTGAATCTGTTCTAACCCATGAACCAAGCTGATTTCATACCCTTCGATTTACAATAAGGACATTGCAAAACTTAAGCATGGGAGGGCGTTAACGTGCAAACACATAAAAATTCAATTCTCTGAAGGGTTCTCACAAAAAATACATATTAAACAAAAACCAAAAAAGTAAAAAAATTTTGAAAAAGAACAAAAAAAATGGAAAGGGGAGGAAAATTTTGAGAATTGATTGAAAAACATTCATGAGGAAAAGAGGAGAGAATTCAAATGTCAAAAAGGAGCAACATTCAAGAACAAAAATGACAGTCATTAGCAGTTGATCCTAGAAATTACTTAAGTTCTAGACCAAATCAAAATAAAAAAATTAAGTCCTGAAATGATAGAGAGACAAAGAGATTACTATGAGTGCTGATCTTAGGCCTCTTGGGCTTGTTTTAGGGCTTAAACATTCAAGTATTTGTTAAGATCTGGATAATTCTGAAGAGGTTGAGGAAAATGCAAAACTTATGTATTAAGTCTAAGGCTTAGGGATTATTCGGCCTCGTTACCTGACCTTTGGTTTGCGAGACTTGGTAACCTAAGCATCCTAATCCACACTCCAGTCTGGTTCAGTGCGCTTAATAATAAAAATCATGCAAAAGCATTTATTCTATTTTGAAAAAAAGCTATCTAGATTAGGAGCGGCTTAAAAACACAAATTGATTTGGACAAGTTCCTAGCATGGAGAGGTGGGAAATTTCCCTCGAAGATGGGCAATAACATATTGTCTCCTTAATGCTTGTCTCCTAGAATATCTAAATATCCTATTGGGGCATGTAAGCACCTTGTACTGGTTCAAGTTCCATGGGGGAGATTATCCTAAAATGTCGATTGCCAGGAACTGAATTTAGCTATAGAACGCCATGGGCGGCATTATCTTGAAGTATTGAAAGACAGGGTTTTGGGGGTTGTCATGGGTGGTGCTATCTCAAAGCATCGATTGCCAAGGACCCTACGTGGATTGATGGTGGGAACAAGGAATCCGATACAGACTATGTTTAGGGCCAATCCGAGGCTAGAAAAATAATCAAAAAAAGAGAGAGAAAGTTCTCCAAAAATGCAAAGAAATTCTTCTATCCCTATCTCTTACAAAAATGCACTGCAAACTGAACTTGGGCATGTTACGTTTATGCACGAGTGCTTTAATCGCTGGGTTCAATGAACCCTTGGATAGTTTTTGCGAGACTTAGAAACCTTCGTGGCAGACTGAGGCTAAAGCTGGTCAGGTCTAGATCTTGATTGGTACTTGAGTACCTCTAGGCCTATTAGTAGCATTCTGACCTAATTTCTAAAGTGAAGAATAAATTAGGACTCTGAACCTCAATGCATGGTCTAGAACTCTAGTTCTTTTCATAAGTTTTTGCTAAGGGACTAGCAAAAGTTAGGCATGGGAGTATGATGATAACTTTAGCATCAGCCATAACTAGCTTTACTTAGTCATAATCAACAGACAAATGCTCCTGCATAACAGCCAAAGAGCCATAATTCAGTGCATATTCATTCTGAGAGAAATGCATTAAAATAGGGGTAAAACTGCAGTTTTAATAGAATATCCTAAATGTAGAGTAACCACAGATTTTTCCAGGGGTTAATTAAAGGTCAAATGGTCATAAATGTCTAATATGAGGGTCCATGCAGACAGAAAAAGATTTTCGCATATTTCAAGAATTAATGGACATCCGAAACCCTAATTTCAGACCCGCTTAATTAACAGAAGTTTTGGACAGGATAAAATTCACCTAAACCTTCTAAAAATCATAGAAAAATATTCTATAAGGTTTGGTATCCTTGATTTGACCATCTGAACCTATTTTGACCTAAAACAGAGTCTTAGATAGGAAGTTACCCTAATTTGGGTTTCTACGTAAATTACCTAGTCAAACTTTGTCAAAAACAAAATCTGACTTCACAATTAGATTTCTTAGGCCCAAATTAGGTTTATACCAAAATTTGGACCCAATCAGAGATCATCTTGACCTAGTTTGCATTCCGATCTAGTTTTACTCTTTTTCTTACACACACACCTAGCTTTTTGAATTATTTGTGAACAGTTCCCTAAGTTTGTCATATTCTTTACAGATTAGTCCCTCCACCATTATCACGAAGGAACACTTACTCCGATGACCTTCAATCAGAGATCTCTCTCTGATTTCTCGACGAATCTCTCCCAAAATAGAAAGGGAGATCCTTGATGAAATCCTCTTCCATTTGAGCCACGCATTGGGCTCCGAATCCTACTCAAAACCTAATGCGAACCTTTCAAAGGTTCGGTTCTCCTTGTTGCACAAGAACCACGTCCTTCCAAGCTTGGTTTCCAAGCTTGGAAAGCTCCAATGAAGCCTATAAAAGGTTCCCTGAGGTCAAGCCGACCTCCTTAGCTTGGTTTGGAGGTCAGATTCCCCTTCTTCCCTTCTCCTCGACCTCCATCTCCACCAACTTTGGCGACCCTCCCCGACTACCTTCTTCTCCATTCACCACATACAATAGGTGGTGGCTCCTTCATCCTCAGCTTCATCCGCGTGTCGCAATACCAGCGAGCGCCGCCTACCTCCCCTCATCGTCGCCACTTCCCATCGGAGACTTCATCTTCTCCAATTCTGGTGTAGCAGCGACAAGGATCTCTCTCCCCTTTCGATCGTTAATTTAGGATTAGTTAGGTTCCTTCCTCTCTCTACTTTCTTTTTATGTCATTTATCATTCAATTTGATCCACGCTGCCACTGCACGCCACCTTCGTCTCCATCTCCGGCCGCACCTCTGGCAAGTCCACCCCACCTCCACAACCCACCAAACAACTCGCCACCAAGTCTACAACCTCATCCACATCACCATGACCAAAAGACCTCTCCTATTTTTCCCTTTTGCCCACTCAAACCACCCACCAAACTCACCACCTTCACGCTCCTCTGACTCCGACACACTGCCACACGCACTCACAAGCCACGAGACCACCCAACCACATTCGTTAACACTTGGCGAAGCTCCTGAGATATTCTAATGTGGTCGTGAGGCCTTATTCATGATTTCAGGTTCTCGCTGTCGTGCTCCGCCATCGCCTCAATCTCCACCTTCGTTCGTAGTCCTCCGGCAGCCAAACCATCTGCCTCCAGCATCAGGAGATGCGGTTTCACTTCACGACATCAGTAGCAAGCACCTTCAATTAGATTGACCTCCAGTAGCTGCACGCACACGAAGAGGAGCATGCACATTAGTGCCACATCGGGTGTGGAAGAGCGCTTGAGAGCGCTTAAGTTGTTTTTGTGCTTTAGGTTTATCGCCTCAAGAACATAGGGTGAGGTCCCCTTACCTACTCACCCGTACCCACCTAAGGCCTCACTCAGCTACTATCCACGCTAGTAGCCCTGGACCCGATACTGCTTAAACCAGAATACCCGATTGGTTGATCGGTTGTCTGAGAGAGAAGAGGAAGGAAAGAGAGAGAGCGAGGGAAGGGGGGTTTTGCTCTAATGTTTAACCCTGTCCAACACTTAGCCATGAGAGAGAGCCCTTATGCTCTCTGAAAGAAGAAGAAGGCTCGAGAAGAGAAGGTCTAAAGCAGAAGAAGAAGAGAAGAGAAGGAAGGAAAGCAGAAGAGAGAGAGAAGCTAAAAAGAAGAAAGGCTTTAAGAAGCCTTTTGTCTGATGAACGTTTAAGTCAAGCCACATTTATTTGATATATTTGAGTAATTGATACATATATGCTTAGGCTAATAATTGGTGACTTAAATCACCATTATTTTGCCTTAGATATCTTTTTGTCCTCTTAAACACTTGAAGTACTCATGTTTATCATTGAATATCAGATTTGAGTAATTATTATGCATTGAATATCATTATTGTGCTTAAATTCCTATGCTCATTTATATATTCATCTTGATTAGCGTGTGAATTTCAATACTTACTCCCTGTGTTTGACCTCGGACTTCATTTCTTAATTTCGAGTTATAAATTTTATTTGTTTGAGAACTATTTGTCGATTGTAATACAATGTATTTCCTTAAAACACAGTGAAAGCTTAACAACACCTACTTTATGGAAATACAAGTTGTGTAGCTCAACTTATGCATAAAATACACAAAATGAGGATGTGTACATGCATGAACCAAGTCAAGGGTGTTCTCATCCAAAATAAAGTTGTACTAACCCTAGTACGGATTCCTAGGACCTATCTATGGTGGCTGAAGCATTTGGGCCATGGTCTTTTCCATTGGTGGTGCGCATCACATGGGAAAAATTAAGAGAAAGTAGAGAGTGAGAGAGGGAGAGAGCACTCCTCTTTTTCTCATTCACTCAACATAGGGTTCAGTGGGGGCCCACATTGTACAGTAGTAGGTGGTGGGCCACTACGGTGGTGATGTGTAGCGCTGGTGTCAATGCAAGAAGTCATCACAGGCAGGTGAGTCACAGGAGACCTCAGCATACATTAATTGCGAGAGGAAGGTGGGAATCGCTCATGCTCATGCATGGAAGATCCAAGGGGCAAGTATGTACCACCATGTTAATCCAATATACATTAGGGCAACTAATCGGTGCTCAATGAGTGTCAAGGGTGTGCTGCAGTCAAGGCAACCTGGTTTAGGCAAATTGGGTGGAGTCAAGGTTGATTTAGACCCCCTCGTTTCTTTTAACTAGTTTAGGACCTTCCATACTTAGATTTCAATGATTCATATACCATTGGAATTATCTCAAGATGAACTATACTTCAGTAAGACCTAAACCCACTTTTGACCATTGATTTGCGATGTACTTTATGAAATAGTCACCTAATGCTTTTGTAAATTGGGTTCATTCTATGTTTGACTTAGGGGTGCACTTCTAGAGATTTCAAGAGACTTGAGGAGGCACAGGTAGTAGCAAGAGCTTCTGACTTGATTATTTGGGATCATCGTGACCTTCCGGAGACCTTAGGTAGAGTAGCCCTACATTCTCCATGTATTGATGGTTTTATGCTCATTGGTGGTTGTTGTGCATTCATTTCCTCCTCCTTTTGTTGAGCATTGGAGTTCAACTACTGAACTATAGACCTCTACTAGATACTTGAAGTTCACCATAACTCTTCTCATTTCCTCCCCTTCTTGCCTTGGTTCCCCCACCCACCTCTGCCCTTTTCCCCCCCATCCCCTTACCTTTTCCTATCTCCTTCGGTTAGGGTTTGGTTCCTTCACTCTACACTGGTGTGATCCTCGTGATCTTCCCCCAGTGGGGGGCCTCTGTGTCCCTCGCAGTACACCTGCTTCGCTATGGAGTCTGGAGGCCCTCTTCCCCTGCTGGTTCTGGCCTTTCGCTAGGGCTTTTGGTTCTTACTTTTCTTTCTTTTTCGGCTGTTTTTCCTTTTGGTCTTCCCTTTGGTGTTTTTTGTGTCCTTTTGCCCTGTTTGTTGTTTCCTTAGTGTTTTGCTTCTTTCTTTGCCTGGCTGATTTTTCTTTTCTGTTGGGGTGGCCGTGGGAATGGAGGCTCATCCTTCACCCCCTCGATCCCCCCGCTCTCTTCTGGTCCGGTGGACACTTCTCCACCGAAGCCTTCCTTTGCTTCGGTGGTTGCAGGCTCTGGCTCTTCCGAGCCCCCCTTTGTGGAGCTTGCCTTGAAGGTTCGCTGGTCGGAGCTGCGCAACGGCTTCTTGGCCATGACATTCTTTGTGGCTGAGGTTGCTGATGGGAACACCATCATAAGCCATAACTAGCTCAATTTGATCCGATTAAGTGAATAAAAGCTCCTACATATCCATTAGAAGGTCTCAAGGGCACAAAACACTAATTTGAGGAGAAAATAAGAAAACAAGGTTATTTATACAAATTTACCATTCTATCACAAAATTAGAATGACCACAGGTTTTCTCAGGGGTTAAATAAACATCAAAATGTGCTTTAGAGTCTAATAAGAGGGTTCATACAAAACGAAATAGGTTTTCATGAGTTACGGGAATTAATGGACATCTGAAACCGTAAAAATAGACTCGCTTAATTTGTTGAGGTTCTGGTTAGGATAAAATTCATCTAAACCCTCTAAAATTTATAGAAAAATATTCTCTAGGGTTTGGTATGCTTGATTTGACCATCAGAACCTAATTTGACCAAAAATAGAGTCTTAGATAGAAAGTTGCCTTAATTTGGGCAACTATGCAATTTACCCAGTCAAACATGGTCAAAACAAAAATCCAACTTCACCATTGCATTCCTAGGGCCTAAATTAGGTTTGTACCAAAATTTGGGCCCAATATGAGATCATATTGACCAAGTTTGCATTTTGGTTCTTTTTAGTTATTTCGTCCCACACTCGTGCCCCTAAATTTCGAAAAATCTGCATTTGGATCCTAAATTTTGTCATCTTCTTTACAAGTTGGTCCTTGCTTCCATTGGTGTGAACGAACTCTGCTTCGGCGAGATTCGAGCAGAAATTTCTCGCTCGATTCTCAATCAAACCTTCCTAAAATTGAATTGGAGATTCTTTGTTAAATTCCCTTGCGTATGAGACCGATCTTGGGCTCCAATTCTTTCCCAAAAGGTCATGTGAACCTTTCAATGGTTTGGGTATCTTATTTCGCGAAGCCTTTCTAAGCTTGGAAGCTTCTTTCCAAGCTTGGAAAGGCCTCCTATGGCCTATAGAAGATGCCCTATTGCATACCGCACATCTTTAGCAAGTCTTGGCAAGCCAAAAGCCCTTGAATCCCTTTCTCTGGCCACCAACGACTGCTGCTCCGGTGACTTCTTCAATCCCCTTCCTTCAACCGTCCTACAACCAAATTGGTCGGTCCTCTCGACTCTCCTCTTCGTCGCGTCCTCCCCGACCAGAGGGAGGACGTGCCTCTGCCTACCTCACCATCGTCGCTTCGCCAATCTCTCCTCCTTCGGTGTCGGTCTACCACAACTGGCCATCTCCACCTCTCTAACTCATCACTAAGTATCTCTATTTCTCTCTCTATCTCCCTACATCTTTTTCCCGCACTCACATCTCACCTCCGACCACCGACTCTCCCTCAACGCCTTCATCTTCATCCACTCCGGTGACGCCTACACGCCGCTACACCACTAGACTCTTGCTGCTCTCATCTCCAGGAGCTTCACCATCACACGAAGGGAAAAAGCCCTCTGTCTATTTCATTGATTCACCACTCCATGAGTCCCCCGAAAACCACCCTCACTGCACCTTCGTTCCAACTTCACCAGACTTCCTCACACACACGCACGCCAAACCGACGCCAACGTTGTAGTCACCGGTCCTCGACAATCCTCCTGAGTGCTTTAACTAGGGCTTATAGCCCGTATTTCTATCTCAGGTCCCTTCATTGGAGCTCCGTCGCTGCACCATCTTCTCTGCCTTTGGTTGCTGCCCTCCAGTCGAGTTCCTCTTCACTTCCACGCCCAGGCGACGCAACAGACTCCCAGGTCCATCTCCAAGCATCCAATTGGAGCCATCAGCCATCCCTTTGACACCAATTGGAAGCCCAACTGCTGAAGAGTGTACGCGGAAAAAGCAGGTGTCTTTAGTCTCACATCGTCAATTGCTGAAGCCTGCATGTGACTTAAATTGTTTTTGTGCCTCACTCCCGTTGCCTCAGTAAGCACGGGGTGAGGTCCTTCTCCACGTGCGCTCACACGCCCTCGCCCACGGTCACGCCACACGAGGCTAGGTTTTGATCTGATTACCCAGATACCCAGTTTTATGAACGCGTGCCCCAGACGTATTTTAAGACGTCTGGGAGGTGGGCCAGACGTTGGACTAGACGTCTGGAATCACTTCCAGACGTCGTATCAGACGTCTGGGATCATTTCCAGACGTTTGGAAATCAGTTATTTTTGACACGTGCGGGTCATCTGCGAGCCTGAGTGCGCAGACCACATATTCGCTCCTGCGACTGCAGATTCTTGCCGCTGCCGTCTCTCTCTCTCCTCCTCGCGCAGCCTTAAAAGGCCACGCGCTCTCTCCCGTCGCCTCACCCCTTTCATCTTCTCCTTCCAGTGTGCGAGAGCGAGCGCGAGAGCGGGCGCGGGGTTGCTGCGGCGGCGACGACCGCAGTGAGCGCGGAGGGGGTGCTGTGTGCGAGAGCGGCGCTCAGCCGTGAGGGCGAGCTCGCCGGGGCTGCCAGGGCCGGCCGGCGGGGAGCGCAGCAGGCGCGGAACGACGCGGGAGGCCTGCTGCGGCTCGAGCAGCAGGCGCACGAGGTGCGATGCGGGTGGCGTCGCTAGCGGAGGGCAAGTCGCGCCCTGGTTCTGGAAAAATTTCCAGAATCAGACGTCTGTGCTAATAGCCAGACGGTGAGGTCGACGTCTGGAAGACTGTCCAGACGTCTGAAAGGTGAGTTTTCCGTCTTCTTCTTCCTTCTTGTCGACTGACCATACTGAGGGAGGGAGATAGGTGTGCGCAGGCCTGGTTCGGGATCGATGGTAGCAGGTATGGTTTCAGTTTCCGGCAGACTCGTTTACACGCTTTTCGATTCCAGCGCTACGCACTCGTTTGTCGCAGCCAGTTTCGTAGTTAGTTTGGACCAGGATTATACACTGTTAGAGAATCCGTTCGTAATCAGAGGTCCGAGTGGTCAGCTGTTTGTAGCTGAGGAGGTGTACACGGATTGCGAGGTCAGCGTCGGGGGACATAGCCTGCCAGCTGACCTGATTATGTTACAGATGGAGGACTTTGGAGTGATTCTGGGGATGGATTGGCTGTCCGCTTACCACGCCTTGGTGGACTGTTTTGAGAGGAAGATCGTCTTCTCCATTCCGGAGTTGCCTTCTTTCGAGTTTCACAGACAGCCAGTGGATGGAGGTTTCAGGTGCATTTCGGCACTTCGGGCGGCGAGACTTTTGAGCCAGGGGTGTGAGGGCTTCCTAGCTTGTGTGGTGGCAGAGCCCAGCCCTGTGGCAAACTTCCAGAGCATCCCGATGGTCAGAGAGTACCCTGACGTGTTTCCAGACGAGTTACCAGGACTACTACCCGAGCGTGAGATCGAGTTTGAGATCTCACTAGTACCAGGGACCAGCCCCATCTCCACCGCGTCATACAGGATGGCACCGCTTAAGCTGCGAGAGCTCAAGTCTTAGTTCCAGGACCTTCTGGAGAAGGGTTTCGTGAGGCCCAGTGCATCTCCCTTGGGAGCCCCGGTACTATTTGTGAAGAAGAAGGATGGGACCTTACGCCTTTGTGTGGACTACCGATAGCTGAATAGGGTCACCATCAAGAACAGATATCCGCTGCCGAGGATCGATGACTTGTTTGACCAGTTGCGGGGTGCCACGGTGTTTTCCAAGATCGACTTGAGGTTCGGATACCACCAGTTGAGGATCAGGGAGACCGACGTCTCCAAGACAGCTTTCTGCACCCGGTACGGACACTACGAGTTTTTGGTCATGCCGTTTGGGCTGACCAATGCCCCCACTGCTTTCATGGACCTGATGAACCAGGTGTTTAGACCGTACTTGGACCAATTCATGGTGGTTTTCATAGATGATGTACTCATCTATTCTAGAGATCGGACGCATCACGGACAGCACTTGCGGATGGTTCTGGACACTCTGAGACGACGCCGGCTGTACGCCAAATACAGCAAGTGCGAGTTCTGGTTGAGGGAGGTGACCTTCCTAGGTCATGTGATCTCTGGAGACGGCTTGGCGGTGGACCCAGCCATGGTTGAGGCAGTGCTCAGGTGGGAGAGACCGCGTTCAGTTACTGAGATTCGCAGTTTCCTGGGACTGGTAGGCTACTACAGACGATTCATCAGAGGATTTTCGCAGATTGCGCGTCCTATGACACAGTTGACCCGGAAGGACGTGCCTTTCGCTTGGACAGACGCCTGTGAGGCGTGTTTTCTGGACCTGAAGGAGAGGTTGACCTCGGCTCCCATGCTCACCATCCCTGACAGTAGTGGCGGGTTCGTTGTGTACACGGACGCCTCCTTGCAGGGGTTAGGAGGTGTGCTCATGCAGAGGGGTCACATTGTCGCTTACGCTTTGCGGCAACTGAAGCCCCATGAGCATACCTACCCTACCCACGACCTAGAGTTGGCAGCTGCTGTCTTCGCGCTGAAGACTTGGAGGCACTACTTGTATGGTGAGACCTTCGAGATTTTCACAGATCACAAGAGCCTTAGATACCTTTATGATCAGAAGGAGCTCAACATGAGACAGAGATGTTGGTTGGAGCTCCTGAAGGACTACGACTGCAGCATCTCCTACCACCTGGGAAAGGCCAATGTGGTGGCTGACGCCTTGAGCAGTAAGGCGCCCGCACTCTTGGCCAGTCTACAGTTACAGAGTTGGAGCCTTTTGGAGGAGGTGGGCAGTTGGCGACCCCTAGAGTTACGAGGGTACTATGGGGCAGTGACGGTGACACGGCAAACCAGGCCAGAGCTGATAGACCGCATCATCACAGGACAGATGGCCGATCCGTACTTGCAGTCCTTGCGCGACAGAGTACTGTCGGGAGACCTGGGGGACTTCTCTTTCACAGACCAGGTGCTGCGCTTGAGGGGACGGTTGTGCGTTCCCAAAGACGAGGAGCTGTTGAGAGAGCTCCTGACTGAGGCACACGGTTCCAGATTCACCATACATCCCGGAAACACGAAAATGTACCACGACTTGAGACGCGAGTTTTGGTGGAGGGGGATGAAGCGGGATGTGGGTGAATTCGTGCAGTAGTGCTTAGTGTGCCAGCAGGTGAAAGCCGAGCATCAGAGGCCTGCAGGGCCGCTTCAGCCGCTTCCAGTGCCAGAGTGGAAGTGGGAGAGCATCACCATGGACTTGGTGGTGGGCTTACCTGTTACCCAGCGGGGACACGACGCAGTCTGGGTAATAGTGGATAGACTGACGAAGACGGCGCGATTCTTGCTGATCCGAGTCACTTTGGGACCAGCACAGTTGGCAGAGAGGTATATCCGTGATGTGGTACGACTACATGGAGTTCTGCGGGAGATCGTATCCGACTGCGATACCCGCTTTACGTCCCAGTTTTGGGCTGAGTTTCAGCAGGCCTTGGGGACGCGGTTGAGGTTTAGTACAGCTTACCACCCCCAGACGGACGGACAGCCTGAGCGCACGATACAGACACTTGAGGACCTTTTGCGTGCCTGTGTACTGGACTGGAGCCCCTGGAGGAGTTTGCATACAACAACAGTTATCACTCGAGCATCGGCATGGCTCCCTACGAGGCTCTGTACGGACGGAAGTGTACGGCACCCTTGAGTTGGGTTGAGGTCGGGACCAAGTGGGAGGTTGGCCCCAGGTTGATCCGGCAGAGTCAGGAGGTAGTCGAGCAGATCCACAGGCGACTCCGCACTATCAGGAGCAGACAGAAGAGCTACGCGGATCAGAGACGCAGAGAGGTGCAGTTTGAGGTTGGGGACCACGTCTTTCTTCGTGTTTCACCCATGAAGGGCCTGCAGCGGTTTGGGGTGAGAGGGAAGCTCGCGCCGAGGTTTGTGGGGCCTTTTGAGGTCTTGGAGCAGGTTGGACCCGTTGCTTGCAGGCTTGCCCTCCCCCCGCAGCTTTCTGGTGTGCACGGCGTGTTCCACGTGTCCAACCTCAGGAAGTACGTAGCCGATCCTAGTCACGTATTGAGTCACGAGAGCGTCGAGGTGGGCGACGAACTGACCTACCCTGAGCGGCCAGTGCAGATTCTAGACCGAGCCGTCCGCAATTTGAGACGGAAGCAAGTACCCCTGGTAAAGGTTTTGTGGAGGAGCCAGCGATACGAGAAGGCTACCTGGGAGCCTGAGGGGGCAATGTGGGGGCGGTACCCGGAGCTTTTCGCGGGTACGTCTTTCGGACCGGCTTCGGCCCTCATTGAGTTTGTTATGGTTATTTGGATGTCTTTTCCGCACCCTAGTTAACGCAAGTTTCGGGGACGAAACTTCCTTTGAGTTTGTTATATTGTTATGAACGCGTGCCCTAGACGTATTTTAAGACGTTTGGGAGGTGGGCCAGACGTCAGACCAGACGTCTAGAATCACTTCCAGACGTCGTATCAGACGTCTGGGATCGTTTCCAGACGTCTGGAAATCAGTTATTTTTGACACGCGTGGGTCGTCTACGCACCTGAGCGTGCAGATCGCATATTCGCTCCTGCGACTGCAGATTCTCGCCGCTGCCGTCTCTCTCTCTCCTCCTCGCGCGGCCTTAAAAGGCCACGCTCTCTCTCCCGTCGCCTCCACCCCTTTCCTCTTCTCCTTCCAGTGCGCGAGAGCGAGCGCGAGAGCGGGTGCGGGGTTGCTGCGGCGGCGACGGCTGCAGTGAGCGCGGAGGGGGTGCTGCGTGCGAGAGCGGCGCTCAGCCGTGAGGGCGAGCTCGCCGGGGCTGCTAGGGCCGGCCGGTGGGGAGTGAAGCGGGCGCGGAACGACGCGGGAGGCCTGCTGCGGCTCGAGCAGTAGGCGCACGAGGTGCGACGCGGGCAGCGTCGCGAGCGGAGGGAGAGTCGCGCCCTGGTTCTGGAAAAATTTCCAGAATCAGACGTCTGTGCTGATAGCCAGACGACGAGGTCGACGTCTGGAAGACTGTCCAGACGTCTGAAAGGTGAGTTTTCCGTCTTCTTCTTCCTTCTTGTCGACTGACCATACTGAGGGAGGGAGAAGGGTGTGCGCAGGCTCGGTGATTCGCCATCCAACGCGAATCAGATGTCTGGCTGTAGTACCAGACGGCGGGAGTGACCTCCAGACGTCCGGGGTGACCATCGGACGACTGGGAACTAGGCCAGACGTCCCCGCAGGCTTGTGGACGTCTGAGAAACCACACAGAACAAGGTAATTCTCTGATCCACTTTTTAAGACGTCTGGAAGAAGTTCCAGACATCTGATTTTGCACAGTGTCGTGGTTTTCGACCCGTTGAGGGCCCGTTCGGGTTCCGTTTTTCACGTTTCGAGTTGCGTTCTTTCTGGAATTAAATCCTCTACCCATCTACAGTAGTTATACACTGTTTTGAGACACTGCTTGTGATAGGACCTCGTTCCGTTGCAGTCTTGGGGGTCGCGGAAGCACGCGGGATTCCCGATCACACTCCCATTACTCCCGTCGTACCTGGTAGAGTGGCTTTAAGTATAATCGGTTAAATTATGAAACCATAAATAGAACCTAGGACATTGCATGAATCCTAGGAATGAGAAATAGATTGAATGGTAGATTCCTAGGATGTTGCATGAATCCTAGGGCCAGAAAACTAGATTGCATGATAGATCTTAGGATATGGCATGAATCGTAGGATGGGAAAACTAGTGGAATGTATGAATGCTGCAGTCTTGGAAAATGTGGAAAGGAAATGCTAGTTGCTTGTGAATTGAATTAACAGCTGCCTGTTGAATAAATAAATGTGTTTGAGAACATGGATTGTGATAACGTGAAACTGGAAGGTGAAACTTAGACGTTCTGAGCTGGAACCCTACGGGGAAGTAGGAGTAGAACTCCTGGAAAGTGAATGGAATAGAATTGGGGAGGTGACCTGGCCCTTGAGTACGGAGTACCAAGAAGAGCGACTGCCCCCCTGTTTAGTGCAGAGCGGAGCTAGCCGCCCCAGGGACCCGGGGTTAGGACTGGCCACTCTGTACCGACTTGCTGGCCCTCGTGTACGTAGTACCAAGGAGAGCTACTAGTGTAGGGAGGTACTAGCTACCCCACGGGCCCCGGGGTTCTGCTAGCCTCCCACACCGACTTGTTAGGCCCACTGGGGCAAACCAGGGTAGTCAGGCGAGGGTGCGCGGACTGTGGAGGGGCAAGGCCCCTGTTTGGTTACTGTGGAGGGGTTGGACCCCTGTTACTGAGAGGGCTCTACCCTGTACTGGTTCAGTACTGTGCTTTGGGCGCACCTATTAACGGAAACGACTGACCGCTTGCCAGTGCGGGTTAGCTGCCCGTGCATTCACCGCGCGTGCTGTAGTCACCGTTACGTCTGTCAGTGACCTTGGGGTGGTTGATTGAGAGCAGGATCACCACGGGGGACTCTCCCGGCCAGGAGAGCACCACGTGCTACTTCTACTATTCGGAAAAGACTGTAATCAAGATCGTTCCCACGAGGAACATTCGAGATCAAGTGAAAGATCTGAGAAATAGATAAATCGTGAGATAATTGAAACTTAAATAAAGAAAGTAACATAACTTAACAGCTACTGTACACTCTACTGTTTCTTTAGTTTTAGTTGCTACTCTACTCAGCGTTTTGCTGACGTGTTACACTCGTTACCTTTCAGGACCAGGTGTTGAGCAGCCAGGGTCAGCGGCTGCAGAGGACCCTGGGCCGAGTAGGGTCCAGTAGAGTTACCACTGTTTCTTGTACCTCTTTGTTCCGTTATAGTGAGTAGTTCTTGTTTCCGCTGTACTTTTCTTTACCTGCAGTTCATATTTCGTTATGAATGTTGTTCTACTGTTGTGGTGGTATATATTGTAGTAGTTTCTTTCCTTGCTGCTGTATTTTTTTACTGTTAGTTATATTCATGTTGAATGTGGTTTATTTTACTGCTCTTTTGGTTACTTCCTCGTTGGACGACTAGGTCTTGGGATTAGTTGAGTCGGTCCGGTTCTCGTGTCTCGTAGGGGCTCGGGAACCGGGTCGTTACACCCAGGTTCACCTAGCCATACAGAGAAAGGAAAAGAAAGAGAGGCGGTGGAGGGGGGTTTTGCCCTTTGCACCTCTCAACACTTGTTCTCGAAGAAGATTTTGTGCCTCTACGCTGTGCTTGTGCCTCTCTCTGAGGTTTGGAGAAATGGCCTTTGCCTTTGTTGGTACTCAGAGCTGTGAGTTAAGGCGTCCAATGCCTTGTGACTTCATTTGATAAGCTGCTGTTGCATTATTACTTACGTGAAAATTGATTGATATTCATTGTTCAAACATATCCATTAATTGTGATTAAATTGTAGGGTTAATTTGGTGATTCAAATCACCATTTTAACCCCATCTTTTTGCACTTTATTACTGAGCTTCATCTCTATATCATTTTTAGTTAAGTTTTGATTGCAATTGCTCATATATTTGATTCAAACTGCGATATTGAGATTCATATTTGCCACTTGCTCCCAGTGAACGACCTCGGATTTTATTCGAATATAAATGATGAGTCCATTTTAATGGACTAATATTACTCCTAAGTAACTTTAATTATATCTTTTAGGTTTGTTAATAACTATATTAAGTTATAGAAGGGTTGCATGCGTCATGATTTAGGTTTATATTTATTCTATAACTTAATATGTTCTTTTTATTTGCAGGAATAATATTCAGAAAGAACAAGGGTGGGGGGATAAATTTCCCAACACATTTCTGATAATAGATGTAACTTTCCCCCCCGCACATTGGGTTAATCTTCCACTGCCCTTCCTCAACAAATATGGCTAGAAATAGTTAAGGGATTTGAAAATCCCTTAACTCACGCACACGTAAAGGAGAGAAGTTAAAATGAAGAGGCGGGGAAAGAGGAAGAATCCATCGAGGAAGAGAAGAAGCGTGCACTGTGGTTCATCTTCCCCCTTGCGGGGAAAAACCTCACCAAGCGCTCGCACCCTCTAGCCTCTCCAGCCAGCTGAGGCGCACACCCGCGTGCCCATCCCTCTGGAAGGCCCTACAGCAGACGCCCGCACCACATCACTGCTCACCTCCCTTCAGTGCCATCTGCAGATGCCACACCGCATCACCAACTGCACACAACCGCATGCCTCTACCGCACAGCATCTCCCTCCAGCCGCACCTAAAGGCGCTATGCGCCTTCACCGCCATCTGCAGGCACGCCCGTCTCTAGCTAGTCGCAGGTGCACGCCCGCACGCCTTCCTCCTGCCTCTCCAGTGCCATCTGCAGGCGCTCGCACCAAGCCTTCCCACAGCCGCTCCAACCTCTGCAAGCCCCTGCAGCCATCCGCCCAAGCATCTTCCTCCTACCTCTCCAACGCACCAAGCCCACATGCAACCAACTGCAGGCGCTGCATGCAGACCGCCTCCCCCTCACAGTGCCCTCTCATCTACTCGTGCGCCTTCCTCCTGCCACTCCAGTGCTCCCTGCATCCGCGCCACCCTGCAGGCATGCCCGCACGCCACCAGCCGCAGGCGCTGCGTGCAGAGCACTCTCCTCGCTTGCACGAGTGTGCACCAGCGTGCGCTACAGGCTGCCCTGCAGCAGCCGCTCCGCCTTCGTGTTCAACAGGCGACGCTCCGGCCACCTCTGCCGGCCAGTCTGGCCACCTCCATCGTCGTTGCTGCCACCATCGGAGAGCCCTCGTCCTCGCCGTCCTCCTGAGCCTCTCCAAAGCCCCACCGGTTCTCTCTTTTTCTCGTAAGGAGAGAGCAAAAAAGCTCTGTTTTCCCACCAATTACTATTTACATTCAGTGCCATTGCCACAAAATTTGATTTTATATATTATTATTATATTGTGGTAGAATTACGCTTGAACACTCATAGTTCCGTATAATTGCATGATATTGATATTCACTAGTTTGAAGATTGATTTTTGGGCTTAACTTAAGTACTAATTTTCTCTAGTACACATCTCATGAAAATTGCATAAATTCATCATAAATTTATTGAGGATTTCTGTGAGGAAAAACTACGCATATACCCTTATCTTCTTAAGTTATTGCAAATCTACTTTCCTTCACATTTTATGTCAGATTTGGATAGGAATTTCGCACTATATGAAATAATATTAAATAATTAAGTATTTATTGCATAATTGCCTCCCTGTGGACATGACCCGCTCTTCTGCAAGTGGTTATTTTCATTGTTTTTGATTAGTCGATTTTTCCACCACTTAAATACTATAACGCAAAGTGAAAAGCCGGCTGTCAAATTGGTGCCGTTGCTGGGGAGGCAACAGATGCAATAGATTTACATTATTGTTTTTAAATATTTTGAGTTGCGAAATTATCTAATCATTTTGATTATTGTGCGAGGAATCTGAAGAGGCGACGAGGCGCAACAGAGCGGCGACAGCAACCACGAGTTAAGCCACATGAGGAAAAGACGAAGGAGACCAAGATCCTGTTTCGCAGAGGATTCTCCATCATCACAATTTAATTCTGTCTTTTTGCCCTTGTAGTAATTGGGGCTAA
This sequence comes from Thalassia testudinum, assembly GCA_037157565.1. Taxonomy (NCBI): domain Eukaryota; kingdom Viridiplantae; phylum Streptophyta; class Magnoliopsida; order Alismatales; family Hydrocharitaceae; genus Thalassia; species Thalassia testudinum. The sequence goes on along the minus strand of JAZHRO010000010.1, from coordinate 8,666,577 downwards.
ATTTTTGGGGGTTTGTCCCTGCCTTCTTTAGCTATTAGGGCTTAAAATATTTTTGGTGCATGCGTGATTATATTTTCTGCTTGCTTGCTTTTAAAAACCAATAAAGAAAATATCGAGCTGCCTATTTAGAAGTTGCATGCCCTTAAGTGTGCACATTTAGGGGTGATTGAGCAGCACATTAGATCTTATTATTTCATTGCAAGCATATTAGCACGAAGATTGCTGGAGACAGGTATATCTTTCTAACTTTTGCATCCAGCTTCTGTTCACGCATTTGCATTCAAATTTAAATTCAAGACCACCAAGTTATTTGAATTTACTAATTCAGTGGTGACATAACTAAAAGTGGAACTAATAATCAAATTCAACCCTAAAAGCAATTCACATTTGATCTGATTCTAAGGGACTTGTCTGCGATTTCAAAAGAAATTACAAAGATTTGCGATGTGTTGCACACTTCTGACACTGAGCACGCACATTAGGCACCGCACTAAGGCTCGATCCCTTAAGGCTATAGGCACCGATCTCTTTATCGGTGCAGACCCTCCTATTGTGCTTTGTGGTGGAGATGATACTATCTTTTGATCAAGTGTTTTGATACTCCACGGAGGGGGACACCCCTTAAAGGAACAAAAGGGTAGTTAAGGGGCACCGCATACGCATCGCCTCAAAGGAAGGGTTCGCCCTACTTGCATCCCTTTATTCATCCTTGGAGTAACTTCTCACTTGATCACCTGGGAGTATCATCCAAGCAAAGTATAGGTCCTAGGGCACTCGCAGGTTAAATTAAGGCACGTAATTGCAGTGAAAAACTTGTTTGGCCATTTATATCCACAATAAAGAAGGTTAAGATTTCAAGTCCACACCCCTCTTATACCACTTACGTGCGAACGGATGGATAAGTTTTGATTTTTTGACTTATCTTTGGAGTGGAGGTTTGACTTACTCAATTAAAAAAAAAAATTCTGAATTGTGTTTTGTATGCTTGGTAGACACTCTCTTGAGGGTAGTCTAGTGTTTGATCCTGAGCCTGAGAGAATTCTTAGGAGAGCTCACCTAGGAGAAGAAAAAGAAGGAATGGCTGAGCAAGGTGCAAATCAACAAAGGACCCTAAGGGACTATTTTATTCCTACTAGCCAACCTGCACAAGCACTAAGATGACCAGCAGGGGATAATCCATATGAGATCAAGAGCAGTACCATATCTTTATTTCCCTCTTTTTGTGGTACTACTAGGGAGGACCCCTACCGACATTTGGAGGAATTCACCGAGGTCTGTTCCACGGTGAAGCTCCAGGGCTTTACTAATGAAGCCCTGATGAGGACTCTATTTCCTTTCTCCCTAAAGGATAAGGCCAAGCACTGGTATCATACCCTCGATGCAAGGGTAAATGATTGGGCTACCCTTAAGGGATAATTTTTAAAAAAATATTTTCCTATGAGTAAAACCAACCATTACAGAAGAGAGATTATGGGTTTTACTCAACAGGAAGGGGAGCAATTTTATGAGACTTGGGAGCGCTTTAATGACCTTCTTAGGTTATGCCCCCACCATCAAGTGCCAAGATGGCAGTTGGTCGAAAGGTTCTATAAGAAATTATCTGAAAGACATAGGCAAACCATTGATGCAGCCTGTGCAGGAACCTTCATGACTAGAACTGAGGACGAAGCCTGGGCATTATTTGAAACTTTAAGCGACAATTCCATACATCTATCCTCTGCATATCAAGAAAGAAAACCATCAATCTTGTTGAGGAAGATAGAGGCCCATGAAGCTGGGGCTTCTCAGGATTTGGCTTATCAAATTCAACTATTGAATAAAAACTTTGATAGGCTTTTAGTAAACCCCGGCATGAACCCGCAAGCTGCCTCTATTTTTCAGGCTTCAAGAGAATGCTCCATTTGCCAAAGCACAATGCACGCCACTACGGAGTGCCATCAGGCAACCCAATTCCCTGAACTAATTTAGGCCGACTTGAACGCGGCTCAAGGTTTCTGCCCCCCTCGCAATAACCCTTACTCCAACACTTATAATCCAGGGTGGCGGAACCATCCAAACTTCTCTTGGAAGCAAGCTGATGCTTCTAACTCAGGGAATACAAGACCCTTACCTCCCCATCCCACATACCAACCTTCTTATGAAAACCCTTCTCCGAATAAGCCTTCTGAGATGGATGAACTGAAGGCCATGATGAAAGCAATGCAAGAACATCAGAATATGGTTATCGAATCTCAGAATAAGATGATTACTGATATGCAATCCCAAATTGGTCATCTTACTGAGGCAGTTAGGCAGCATGATCCGGCGAAGCTGCCTAGCTCTTCTGAGGAGAACCCTAAGGGCAAGGGGGTTGTATTCAGGGAGCATGCCCAAGTAGTGACCGTGTTGAGGAGTGGAAAAAAGATTGACAAGCCTAATAACACTCCTACGGTTACATCTCAGAATTCCCCTTCCACACCTGACCCGACTTCCATCTCACCTGAGGAAGAGCCACACCACTCTCCCTCACAAAAAATCACCCACAATGAGGATGTCGTCCTTCCACCACCCCTTTCCCGCCATGACGACCCCTCTACCCAGAAGCCGAGGGTGCCCTATCTAGAGCGCCTATCTGCTCCTGGGGAATCTTCTGTTGGCTCGTCTGGAGCCAAGGATAGGATGGAAGAGATTATGGATACTTTTAGGCAAGTCCAGATTAACTTTCCTCTGTTGGAAGCGATTAAACAGATTCTGTCCTATGCCAAGTTTCTGAAGGACCTGTGCACCCAGAAGCACCGATCTAGGAAACAGGTCCAAACCAAGGTCATCCTGCCTGACCATGTTAGCTCGGTTCTTCAGCATGGAACACCCACCAAAATGAAAGACCCAGGGGCCCCGTATATTTTAGTGGTTATAGGTAACCAACACATTGACGAGGCTCTGCTCGATCTGGGTGCGGGGGTAAACATTCTTCCGAGCTCTGTCTACGACCTTTTGGGAGGAGGAAAGCTGAAGCCTAGTCCAGTAATCCTCCAGGTTGCAGACAGATCACTTAAGACACTGCGGGGATTGTTGAAAGATGTCCTTGTGAGAGTGGAGGATTTCTTCTTCACCGTTGACTTTCTGGTACTTGACACTGACCCATCTAATAAGCCCACAAAGCCGTCCATTATTCTGGGACGTCCCTTTTTGGCCACAGCCAATGCCTCTATAAATTGTAGATCCGGGGCAGTTAAAATGGGCTTTCCGGTTGAATGTTTTTGATACTTACAAGCAACTCGAATTTGAAGATTGTTCTCAGATTGAGGTCGTTCATGAAATAATTGAAGAGACTACTCCAGCACTCTTATGTAGAGATCCCCTTCAGAAGGTCATATCTCAGGACCATCCCTTGATTATTAAAGAAAGGAAAATGCACAAACTAGAAGAGTTGCTGGGGATACACACTAAGTCTCTGTCCCACCCTAGACTATAAAGGTAGATCCGCTGCCTGAGGCAGGGACATCTCAACTAAAACCCTCAATCCAGAAGGCTCCTGAATTGGAGTTGAAACCCCTCTCGAGCACATTGAAATATGCTTTCCTTGGCCCTAATAACACGCTCCCCGTTATTATCTCGTCTGCATTATCTGAATTGTAGGAGGAAGCTCTGCTTGAGTGTTTACAAAGGCACAAGGAAGCAATTGCCTTGATAATTGCTGATATTAAGGGTGTTGATCCCTCTCTTTGCATGCATCATATATACACAGACGAGTCTGCGAAGCCTTTCCGAGACATGCAGAGAAGGTTCAATCCAAATATGTGGGAGGTTGTTAAAAAGGAGATTCTGAAATGGCTGGATGCAAGGATTATCTATCCCATTTCAGATAGTAAATGGGTCAGTTCGATTCACGTAGTTCCGAAAAAGGCAGGAATCACTATGGAGGAGAATGACCAAGGAGAACTGGTGACCACTAGACCCTCAACTGATTGGAGGGTCTGCATTGATTACCACCATTTAAACATGGCTACCCAGAAAGATTATTTCCCCTTACCGTTTATCGATCAAATTTTGGAACGATTAGCAGGGAACAAGTACTTTTGTTTTCTTGACGGGTACTCTGGCTACAATCAGATAGCCATTTTTCCTGATGATCAGGAGTGTACCACCTTCACGAGTCCTTATGGCACTTTTGTGTTCCGCCGAATGCCATTCAGGTTATGTAACACTCCTGCCACTTTCCGACGTTGTATGATGGCTATCTTTTCTGATATGATCGACGAGTTTGTTGAAATTTTCATGGATGACTTCTCCATTTATGGCTCGTTGTTTGATCTTTGCCTTTCGCACCTTAATAGAGTCTTAACCCGTTGCGAAGAGGTAAAGCTGGTGCCTAGCTGGGAGAAAAGCCACTTTATGGTCCAGCAGGGCATTGTGTTAGGGCATATAGTTTTTGAGAGAGGATTAGAGGTGGACACCGCAAAAATCGATTCCATCTCTAAGCTTCCATTGCCCGCCAATGTTCGTTAGGTTAGATCTTTCCTTGGCCATGCTAGATTTTATAGGTGCTTCATTAGAGACTTCAGTAAAATCTCTAAGCCACTCTGAGACCTGTTAGCGAAGGATGTCTCCAATTTTGATGATAGATGTGACGAGGCTTTCCAAGCTTTGAAGAAAGCCCTCATTACCGCGTCGATTCTCTAATCACCAGATTAGACCCTCCCATTTGAGCTTATGTGCGATACTTCTGATTTTGTTGTGGGAGCAGTCTTAGGTCAATGGGTTGATGGCAAACCTCATGTGTTGCATTATGCCAGCAAGACCCTTACGGATCCTCAGCAAAACTACAGGGTCACTGAAAAGGAATTACTTGCTGTAGTATTTGCTTTGTAAAAGTTTCGATCTTATCTTTTGGGATCCAAGGTTGTGGTGTTCACTGATCATTCAGCCCTTAAGCATCTTCTGGCTAAAAGGGACACCAAACCTTGCCTAATTCGTTGGATTCTGTTACTCCAAGAATTTGACCTGGAAATTAAAGACAAGAAAGGAGTTGAGAATGTGGTAGCAGACCATTTGTCTAGGATCCCTATTGAGGCATCAAACCCTGTTGGCAGTATTCAAGAGACTTTCCCTGATGAGTCTCTAATGGCTGTGGAAGCTAAAACTCCTTGGTTCGCTGACATAGTGAATTATCTGGTCACGAGCATCACCCCTAGTACTTGGGACAAGCAGAAGTGAGATAGGTTTATCGCCAATGCTAAATTTTATCACTGGGAGGAACCCAAGCTTTTTAGAATAGGCCCTGACCAGCTGTTTCGCCGTTGCGTCCCTGATGAGGAACAAAGAAGTGTTCTGAGTTTCTGCCATGACCTCCACTGTGGGGGACATTTTAGTGGGAAGAAGACTGCTCATAAGGTTCTTCAGTCTGGTTTTTGGTGGCCCACATTATTCCGAGATGCATATATGTATGTGGGTGCATGTCTACGTTGCTAGCAGACGGGAACCATTGGAAAAAGGGATGAGATGCCCCAACAACCTATCCTCCCTGTTGAAATCTTTGATATTTGGGGCATTGACTTCATGGGTCCCTTTCCTGTGTCCTTCGGATATGAATACATCCTTGTGGCAGTTGACTATGTATCAAAGTGGATAGAAGCCATACCCACACGAACCAATGACCATTCTGTGGTCTTGGGCTTTGTTAAGGCTAATATCATTTCTCGGTATGGGTGCCCAAGGGAGATCATAAGTGATGGAGGACCTCACTTTAAGAATGTACACTTCACAAGACTACTCCAAAATTTGGGAGTCAACCACATGATAGCTACAACTTATCATCCCCAAACGAGTGGACAAGTTGAAGTGTCTAATAGGAAGATTAAGTGAATTTTAGAAAAAACTGTCAGGCCTGATCGGAAGGATTGGTCTAAAAAGCTAAATGACGCTCTTTGGGCCTACAGAACTGCATATAAGACTCCCTTGGGCATGTCTCGTTTTCGTCTTGTCTACGGAAAAGCATGCCTCCTTCCCGTTGAAATCCAACATAAAGCTTATTGGGCCATTAAAAATGTTAACTTAAATCTGGATAAAGCGGGAAAAGCACATATGTTAGAATTAAGTGAGCTTGAGGAGCTTCGTAATGAAGCTTATGAAACTTCTCAAGCTTACAAGCAATGTACAAAAGTCTTCCATGACAAGTACATCATTAGAAAGACTTTTGAGCCCAACCAATGGGTCTGGCTTTTCAATTCTAGACTTAAATTATTTCCTGGAAAGCTTAAGTCCCGTTGGGATGGGCCATACGTTATTATCAATACCTTCCCTCATGGAGCTATAGAGATTAGGAACCCTATTTCAGGTGTGAGCTTTAAAGTAAATGGCCAGCGACTTAAACCGTATATTACTCTTTCAGATGGCCAAGTTTTGGATGCACTATGGCTTGAGGAGCCTTAGCTCCTCCCACTCTCCTCCTCAGGTGATATTCTTCTATGTCTATATTTTTCCAATAAGGACATTGTCAGTCTTAGGTATGGGGGGGTATAACCTGAGAATGTTTATAGTGTTTATAGCATTTATAAATATTTGCATACATATTTATATATATTAAAAAAAAAATTTGTTTTCTTGAGCTGATTGGATTAGTCCCTAGCAAAATACCTTTGTTATTGGAGGTTTTTCTTCCGGAATTATTTCTTAAGTTTAGAATCTAATACATTTACTTCACGTGCACATAGACTTGGTAATGGATCCTTGAGGAAAACCAATAAGCATTTGTAGTCCACTGAACCCTTGGACAGTTTATAGGGAGTTAGGCATACTATCTTCTAGTAAATCCACCTCATATTTGTGAGAAGAAGTAGAGAGATTACTGGTGCACTAAGTCTAGTGCAAGGACTCTTAAGTTCTGGATAATTAGATGATGATACTTCAGAGTTAGGCGTAGTTTTCACTCTCTATTCCTGTGTGCGTATTTTGAGTGAATTCCTGAGAGTCACCAAATAAGGCAGATACACAAAGATTGAGTCTTAATAAAGCTATGACTGTGGTGGATGATTATGACCGTCCTTCATAGAGTCCTCGGTTGAAGGAGGATAATAATGTCAAAGGTCAGAAATACGCCTGTCCTATCCATTCCTTCCCGGTGCCAAGAATAGGCACTTCCATCAAATAAGCCACACAACTTCCTCTTGACCATTATCATCCCTAATAATGCCTCGTAAATAAAAGTCCGTATCATGTAGTGTTGATTGAAAAAGAAACAAAAACAAAAAGAAAAAAAAATATATAAATAAAAAAAAAGAAGAGAGAAAAAAAATAGAAGAAAAAGAAGAAATAGAAAGAAGAAAAAGAAGAAATAGTTATATTGCAAAAAAAAAAAGTCTAAGTTTCTAATGTAATATTGTTTCTGAGGCAACAAAACACCTTTTGCGTTACACCAAATATGACCCATACCTACTAGTATTTCTGATCGCCCGAATACTGGTGGAGGACTCTAACTTAGTTGTAGAGTTATTAAGACTTTAAGTGAAGTGTGGATGCCATGTGAGGCCACCAAATAGTGAGTACAATTTCTAATTCTGGCGAGATTCGTGATCTCAGAAAGAAGGAAAAGAGAGAGTGCCCAGGAACATCAAGAGAGCACAATTGTGTAGCCTCTCTCAGAGTTGACTTGTCTAATAGTCTAAAGAGCTAGAGTCTGCAGTACTAGACTATATGTAGTACCAGATGAGTGTGTGCCACCAAATACAAATCCATTTGACTCTATATCTCCTACCTAAGCCAAACGTCGGGGTCAAATTACAGATATCATCTGCTTTATCCCTGAGGGAAGTAGTTGCCTATCTCGACAGAAATTTTTGCCTAGGGTGATGTACGAACTCCCAATGCGAGTCAGCTCTTCCACTTGGATCTGTTACTTAGGCTATTAGCACTTCACATTTGTTTGGATTTCTAAAGTTTTGAAATAAGAAAAGAAGAAATCTTCTGATTACTTCTATTATTTTTGCTAGAGACTAGCAAATCTTAGACATGGGGGTATTTGATGAGTCCATTTTAATGGACTAATATTATGCCTAAGTAACTTTAATTATATCTTTTAGGTTTGTTAATAACTATATTAAGTTATAGAAGGGTTGCATGCATCATGATTTAGGTTTACATTTATTCTATAACTTAATATATTCTTTTTATTTGCAGGAATAATATTAAGAAAGAACAAGGGTGGGGGGATAAATTTCCCAACACATTTCTGATAACAGCCGCAACTCCCCCCCCCCCCCCCCCCCCCTCGCACATTGGGTTAATCTTCCGCCGCCCTTCCTCAACAAATATGGCTAGAAATAGTTAAGGGATTTGAAAATCCCTTAACTCACGCATGCGCAAAGGAGAGAAGTTAAAAAGAAGAGGTGGGGAAAGAGGAAGAATCCATCGAGGAAGAGAAGAAGCGTGCACTGTGGTTCATCTTCCCCTTTGCGGGGAAAAACCTCACCAAGCGCCCGCACCTTCCAGCCTCTCCAGTTAGCCGAGGGCACACACTCGCGCACCCATCCCTCTGGAAGGCCCTGCAGCAAACGCCCGCACTGCATCACCGCTCACCTCCCTTCAGCGCCATCTGCAGATGCTGCACCGCATCACCAACTGCACACAACTATGCGCCTCTACCGCACAACATCTCCCTCCAGCTGTGCCTAAAGGCGCTGTGTGCCTTCACCGCCATCTGCAGGCATGCCCGTCTCCAGCCAGCCGCAGGTGCATGCCCGCACGCCTTCCTCCTGCCCCTCCAGCGCCATCTGCAGGCACCCACACCAAGCCTTCCCGCAGCTGCTCCAACCTCTACAAGCGCCTGCAGCCATCCTCCCTAACGCCTTCCTCTTGCCTCTCCAGCTCACCAAGTCCGCCGCAGCCAACTGCAGGCGCTGCATGCAGACTGCCTCCCCCTCACAGCACCCTCTCATTCGCCTGCGCGCCTTCCTCCTGCCACTCCAGCGCTCCCTGCATCCGCACCACCCTGCAGGCGCGCCGGCACGCCACCAGCCGCAAGCACTACATGCAGAGCACCCGCCTCGCCTGCACGGGCTTGCACCAGCGCACGTTACAGGCTGCCCTGCAGCAGCCGCTCCGCATTCGTGTTCAACAGGCGACGCTCCGGCCACCTCCAGCCACCTTCATCACCGCTGCTGCTACCATCGGAGAGCCCTCGTCCTCGCCGTCCTCCTGAGCCTCTCCAAAGCCCCGTCGGTTCTCTCTTTTTCTCGCAAGGAGGAGAGAGCAAAAAAGCTCTGTTTTCCCACAAATTACTATTTACATTTAGTGCCATTTCCACATAATTTGATTTTATTTATTATTATTATATTGTGGCAGAATTATGCTTGAACACTCATAGTTCCTTATAATTGCATGATATTGATATTCACTAGTTTGAAGATTGATTTTTGGGCTTAACTTAAGTACTAATTTTCTCTAGTACACATCTCGTGAAAATTGTGTAAATTCATCATAAATTTATTGAGGATTTCTGTGAGGGAAAACTGTGCATATACCCTTATCTTTTTAAGTTATTGCAAATCTACTTTCCTTCACATTTTATGTCAGATTTGAATAGGAATTTCGCACTATCTGAAATAATATTAAATAATTAAGTATTTATTGCATAATTGCCTCCCTGTGGACAAGACCCGCTCTTCTGCGAGTGGTTATTTTCATTATTTTTTATTAGTCGATTTTTCCACCACTTAAATACTATAACACAAAGTGAAAAGTCGACTGTCAATAAATATTATTTGTTTTTCACGCTGATTCGATCTATACTGCAACACAACGATTTTAAGGCCCATTTCAGAGCGACTAACAGTTGTTGACTTGGCTGCGGGTTTTTCGTCTACCATCATGGTTCTTGCCTGGGCCCCTAAACCCTCAGCTGTTAGACTTCGTTAGTTCTTAGCGAACCGCTTTGATATTCGATCTGCTTTCTCATTGTCTTCTTTGGATGTGCGACATTGGCTTTTGCATTGTGAGACATATGCTGATTTCTATAGCATTTACTTCGTGGGTTCTATTGTTGTGGACCATGTGCGGTGTCAGTTCATCCGCTGGTCTCCGTCCTTTCGCACGGATGCGAGTGTCTCGGTGGTCCCTTTATGGGTTGGTTTTTCAGGCTTGAACCTGCACCTCCTTCACCCCAACACCCTTTTGTCCCTTGGGTATCAGCTAGGGTCTCCCATCTGTGTGGACCCTCACACTGTTCAAGGCATGTGACCTGGGTATCCCAGAGTATGCATGGAGGTGGATCTGCTTCTTCCCCAGGTGGATTTTGTTGTTATTTTTAATGGTGATGCTTTTATATCGCAGCATGTGGTTTATGAAAGGATTCCCTTGTTTTTCCCTTCTTATCCGAAATTAAGGCATATTGTTTCTAGTTGCCCTAAGTCGTCCATACAGGGTGCGGGAGGTGCTGGCATGTCGACCCTTCCCTCCTCGAGTGGTGGTTGCGATCGAGAGGTGCCCCCTGTTGTTAATTGGCTTGCTTTAGATTCTGACAGCAAGCACCGGAAGCCTTGTCTCATCCTTGCCGTGCGTCAATAGCCATCTCCTCCGCCAGTTAACGGGGGGGGAGGGGGTGGTTTTTGATTTTCCTTCTTAATCGGCCTATATAACTTCTCCTCCTTCTCCTTGGGGTGACATAAAAGCCATTTTCGCGCATTTGAAAGTCGTCGGAAATCGTAGTATAGTCGCGCAAAAATGTTCGTCAAAAATATTATTTTGTAAAATAACGAGACTTGAGTCCCAGTCGTTCGTCTCTGGGAGGCGTGTTTCTATTTTTGAAATCGATCTTAAAGCCGCTCTACTTAGTATTATGGTGCACATATATAGGCGGTTAAAGAACAGGCACTTAAATCACGCAAATAAAATAATCATTCAGCTCATGGTGATTTCAAACACATAAAGAGATATATATATATATATATAAATGCATTTTTCATTCATTCATTGGGGGAGAGTTGTTTGTACAGGAAATCTAGAGGAAAGCTTATACAGGAATGCTTTAAATTAAACCTAGCTAGCAGAAAACGATTGCATACAAAAATCGACGGGGGGATTTTGCATGCATCATTGGGGGAGAAGAGAAACTACTCTACTAAGCAGTAAATGAAAGCAGTAAAACTTATGAAAAGCATGATCTAGAGCTAAAAGAGTAGAGGGCATTCAGGGGTGGTCCCCGATGGCCTTGGAGTGGTGGAGAGGAGAATGAGGGGCGGCCAATGTAGCTTAGGCCGACCCTTGGAGAGAGGTAGGGTTGATCCAGCATCCCGGCATGGTGTCCTCCATGGTGGTGGTAGTGAGCTCGTGGAGGTGGAGTGAGTGGCTAAGTGGAGGTGGAGTGAATGGCACCAATGGAGTGCAATTGCCAAAGAAGTGAATGGGTGCAAATGGCCACCCAAGGGGTCTTTTTATAGACCTAAGGGAAGCTCTCTAGAGAATTATGGAATTCTCTAGAGAGGCCTATGGTAGGAGCTCGTGGGAGAGTGAGAGAGAGAGGGTGGATGGTGGTTTTTAGATCCACCAAATGTGGATCTAAAAATTGAATGGCTCTTGGTTGCTATTTTTGGCAACCAAGGCAACCACACATGGTAGAGAGTTCTAGAGAAATATAGGCTAGATATTTTCGTGTGGATGGTGTGTGTGGGTGTGTGTGGGTCGAAACTTAGGTGGCTAGGTTGATTAGGTTGGGTTCTAGTGGGTTTAGGTCAAGGTAGGTCTCAAATTAGGGTTATAAACCCTAATTCACTAAGGTAAAGTGCAATTAAACTTAATACAAGTTTAATTGGGTGTGTGGAAACTTAATTGAGAGTAAAACAACTCAATTAAGTCAGGTCTAGGTCAATTGGACTCTCACTGAGTCCAATTGGACAATGTGTGCTGAGATCAGGGCTCAATTGGACTCAATGAGTCCAATTGAATAGGCTGATGGATTTGACTAAGATCCAAGTCAATTAGGTTTAGTGAGGACCTCATTAGGTCCTTAGGGAGGTCTAGAGGTGATGTACTAGGGTTAGGGTACCTTAATTTAGGTTCCTATGGGGTTGGAATTGGGTTTATGGACCTAGAGATCCAAGATCAAGGCTTAAATCTCAAAACAGGAATTGGAGAGCAGTATCAGACGTCTAATTATATAATAAGACGTCTTATACTCAAAAATCAGAAGTCCAGACTTGTTGTCTGGACGTCCAATCAGAGTCAGGAAGGATTTCGGGTTCTGTTTTGGGTATTCTGCAGAAATTGAATGTCTGACAAAGTGTCTGGACGTCCAATAACACTGCAGAAGTGGGTTTGAAGTGTGCGGGAGTTGGCTAAGGGTCTTGGACGTCTTAAAACTTATCTGGACATCCAGAGAAGGGTTGGAACTAGGGTTTTAGGGCTTCCTAAGGTGTTGTGACCTAATCTAAGGGTGGCTAAGGCTTGGGGAAGTCTCTAGGCTATCCTAGGGCTAGGATGGACCTATGCTCTTCTCATTTTACTACTTTATTTCTACTTAATAGAATAGAAAACCTTTAACCCCCTTACATTATTATTCCTACATCTAAATTAGGCCTTCTGCTCCAGCTCTGCTACAACTCCCGTTATTCCTGATCTAGCTTCAGATCCAGCTCCTGATCAGCTTATTCCCTGCAATCGACATAATGCACTTAATCAACACATTATAGCATTATTTTATGCATAACTAAAGGAAAGCAGTAAAGATGCAGATAATGAGTATGCATGCATGAATAACCCTAACTTATGCTAAGTCCTAGCCTAATTTAGGTCAGTTAAGACCTATGATTGCTGCGCAATCAGGGGGTTTAATGGGGTGGTTCCAATGTCGGTGGCCCTGAAATAGAAGAGGCTCAGCATGTGCCCCCATTTGCACCGGCGTAAGATCAACCCCCGCTCGGCGACTTAAATGGGGAAGGAGGGCGATGGGACTGGCCCTCGTCCTACCTTCCCTCCGAAGGTGAAATGTTCCATCTTAGCCCCTACTCTCTCTGCATTTGATTCTTCGATGGTTGGTTGTGATGCTGCTTTTTCTCAGTTTTCTCGATTGCACGCGTCTTCCAATTTTGACCGGTCGCATGTTTCTGCACTGGATTTTCGTACTTTAGATCCTGCTATGGTTGACATTAGTGAATCGCTTTCTCCTAAAATGTGTTTTACCTTCCCTGATGGCCTCAAATGCTCACAGAACTTTCTTTCTAGTAAATCTATTGAATCTACCGAGGCCCATAAAGGAAAAAACTTGACTCCCTCGTTTGGTTCTGAAAATGGTTCTTCCACTTTGATTCAAGACGTCAATGTTAGTAAGAAGTTTGCTACTGATAAAAACCATTATAATGTGCTGATTAATGAAAATGATGATTTCCATGTCCAGATGACTAGGTGTGGCCCCTCCAGTGATTCTGTTGTCTTATCTTGGGGCATCTATTTGCCCCTACCCTCCCACCCTCCCACCTCGGACCCAGACACACCGTATATTTCTGAGGTTAAAAGCCTTGACGACGGCGTGAGCTATGATGCTAGATTGATTATTTCAGAAAATGACTCTCAAGGTTTGTTGGATTTTTTTGATGCGGAACCTTTATTCCTGCAGGAGAAGGCATATGAGGCACGCTCCCCAGAAATGGCCAGAGGAGTTTGTGGTGGTCAAATCCTGAAGGAGTCAAGGTGGATTACTCGGAGCTGATCTAAATCTCTTAAAAAAAAATCTTTCCCTATGAATTTAGCCTTTTGGAATTGCAGGGGTATCTTGAATACTCCCACCCTTTCCCGTTTAAAGGACCTTATTTGTGTTCATAATCTTCATCTTATTTTTCTTTTTGAACCCTTTGCATATGTTCCTGTCGTTGACTTCGTCAAACGGTCCATCTCCTTTCCTCATCATATTGTGGTCCCTTTGACACCTAAAATTTGGTGTCTTTGGAGGGATCCCCTTTGGGTGAATCTGATTTCTTCCTGTGATCAGGCTTTGACCATTTGTTGTAGCCTTAGGGGCGTGGACTCCAAAGTCACGACTGTCTATGCCTCTTGTGAGGCTTCCCTCCGGACGGACCTCTGGAACTTCCTCCTTAGTAGTTCCTCCCTTCCCCCTGTCCCATGGACCATCGGTGGTGACTTTAATTGCATCATTCGCCCCTCCGAGAAATCTAGGGGGGGGGGGGATCCCCTTTTCCCAGCACAGCGCGAACCCTTTCCTTTCTACCATCCACCGATTGGCCTTATTGGAAATGCCTCTTGCTAGTTCTCTTTTCTCTTGGTGTAATGGCCGAAGGGGAAAATCCTGCATTTACGAAAAACTCGATGGGATTCTTCTAAATGCTGAGGCCTTGCCACTTTTCACCCATGGCCTTTATGCTGCCAAGACTCACTCCGACCATGCCCCTATGATTCTGGAGAGTACTACCAAAAACATCCGCCCACACCCCTTTCATTTTCAAAACATGTGGTTTAGAGACCCTGCTTTCCGCCCTTTGGTTGAGCGTGCTTGGAAGGATACTTCTGTTGACCCTAACCTCGACCCAATCTCCTCCTTCTATGTCCAATTGACCAATCTCAAAAAGGCTCTCAAAAAGTGGAATAGATCGGCTTTCAGGAATACCCAGTAGGTGGTTAAAAATCTTGAGACTCATTTTGATTAATTAGACTCTAGGCTCGCATCCCACTGGGATGACAACTTAGCTGCTGAGCTCCACGATGTCCACATCCAGCTTACCGACGCCCTCATCAAACTTAATGATTTTCTTATGCAAAAGGCCAAAATTGATTGGATTAAGGGTGGAGAGTGTAATACCAAGTTTTTCTACTCTACCATCTAGAAATGTTTTTCCAAATGAAATCGTGTGTCCCTTTCCAGTACTGTTGGTGATGGGAGTTGGGATAAAGCTATTTCCATTGCATCCAACTATTTGAATGTCTTCTGAGCTCCGATTTCACCCCTGATTTGAACCTGCTGATGAATGTCATCCCTCCGATCGTCTCGAATGATGAGTCCTCCTTCCTTACTCATTCTTTAGACAAGGAAGAAATCTATAATGTTCTTTCCAAGATGCCTGCTAATTGTACCCCGGGTCCCGATGCTTTAATGCTGAATTCTATGTCAAAGTTTTGGGACCTTGTTAAGGATGATATGGAGCTGGCTATTTCTTATTTCTTCACTTATAATCATGCTCCCCGATCTCTTAACACCTTTATATCCCTCATTCCGAAAAAAGTTAGTGCTACTCACATTTCGGACTTCCGACCTATTAGCCTATGTAATGTTCTTTACAAGTTTGCCTTTGGCATTGTTGCCAATAGGCTGGCTTCCCTTTTACCCAAAATCATCTCTCCCGAACAAGTTGGATTTGTCAAAGGGAGATCCATGTTTGATCACATTGGCATGGCTTTTGAGCTCACCCAACGGATTGATAGGAAGGTCCTCGGCTCTAATGTCATCATTCAGTTTGACCTCCAAAAAGCTTACGATCGGGTTGAGTGGAAGGTCCTCTACCAAATCTTGAGGTGGTTTGGCTTTTCCAATCCCCCTCATTTGGTCCCTAGACGAACATGATGGATCCTCGATTCTTGTTGATGGCTCCTCTGGACCTTTCTTTGAGGTGTCCCATGGTTTGGGCCAAGGGGATCCTGTCTCTCTGCTCCTTTTTGATATTTTTATGAAACCTTTCATTCAGGGCATTAAGGAGCTTGCTTTCCAAGTTCGGATTACCCCCTTTTCGATCAAGCGTGGTGTTCTCCCTCCTCTTGCTTTATTGTATGCTGATGACATTGTGTTGTTTTTAAATGGGAATCTCCACACTATGACTAACCTAAAGATCTTCTTGGACACTTTTCAACACTTCACTGCTCAATCCATCAGCCATTCCAAGAGCCAACTCTTCATTGGCAGGCATTTTCCCGCTAGCAAAGCCCTCTGCATCAAAAACCTGCTCAACATTCCACTTGGGTCCTTCCCCTTTCAATACCTTAGGTGTTCCATTTTTTCGGGCAGAGCCAAGGCCAAGTATTTTTATCAAATTATTGACAAAATTCAATCCAAGTTGGCTGGTTGGAAAACCAATTTTCTATCCTAGGCGGCACGTCTCTTGCTCATTAAAAATGTCATGACTTCTATTCCTATTCACGTCCTGTCCATCTTGGAGGTTCCTAATTCCATTCTCTAAAGGATGGATTCTATATTTGCTTCCTTTTTCTGGGGGGATACGGATTCCGATAAACACCAACACTGGATATCTCAAAAGCAGATCACTAAACCTAAGGCTTTAGGGGGCCTTGGAATCCATGATTTGAGTCTGTTTGTCTTCGCCCTACGCATGAAACAGGTTTGGTGTATCCTGTCAACTCAATCCCCCTACGCCACTCTCATGGTTCAACTCTATAACACTTTTTCTCACTCCAGTGCTAAGTTTTCATCCAGAATCAGGGCCCTTTACCGCGCTTATTCCTTGATGAAACCTCTGATTCATTGGAAGATCCATAAAGGCCAATGGTCTTGTCGTGTTTCGCATGTTAGAAATCGAGGTTACAAGTAACCCATTGTCGTAGTTGCAAAACACGTTGATTAGATAAAATTTATACCGAAACTCCAAGGGAGTCCCGGGTCAAACACAGGGAGGCGACGTTTACTTTAATTGAAAATCGTGCTTCGATTTTATTTGTTCTTGGTCATTTTTATCTTTTCTAATTTTTTTGGTATTTTTAGGAAGCAAGAGATCAGATCGACAAATGCTTATCTAGCTAATCTACTTGCAAATATAAAAGAGAGAGAGAGAGAGAAACAATCATCTATTCATCAAGAATTGTTTGTTACACTACAAAAGCAGGAAAAATCTACACTATGAAAGCATAAAAAGATAGAATGAGGTGAGAGATCCCCCTCGATGGTTGCTCGGAGGATGATTCACTCTGACGTCGCCTAGAGGAAGGTGGTGAGGAGCAAGATGAAGGAGGACGGAGCCAGAGGACAAAGGATGGGGTAGGACGACGTCGCGGCGAGGATCTTCTTCCCGAAGGGCGGTGAGAGGACGACCACGAGATACTCCACGAAGGGGGGTTAGAGGACAGAAAACTATTTGGTTTTACTCTAGAGGAGCACCCCGGGCTTAGGACAAGCTCTCTCTAGAGCCTTGGAGGTGGTGAGAGGAAGAAAGGAGAGATGGTTTGGAATGGTGGTGGGTAGGTCCTTTTATAGTGCAGGAGGAAGAACAAATTCGCTTCTGGGTCATTACTGACGTCCATAAACGTCATTGCAGCTGTCGTTGAAGATCCACCCTTCAAATCCACTTGCTGGCATGTGCTAACCATTAGTGACAGCTGCAAGCATCACTAAGGGTGCATCATTGAAGATCCGTGCCTGCCCCGCTGGCATGCTCCACTTGCGCGCATCACACACCTTGTGCACGCGCGCATGGCATACACTATGCTGTTGCTGCACGTGGTGTGCTGCGCGTAGCTGTGGCTGTGAACGTGCACTGCGCGCGGTTGCGGCTGTGCGCATGCACTGCTACTACTAGCCGGCATTGGGTGACCTGGGTGGCGCCACGTGGCACCACCTGGGCTGCCCATTCTTCTTTCTTTTGTAGAGGGTGCCACAATGCTTAGATCGGGATGATTCCCACGTTGTTGGACTGCGATCGTCGCTTTGGATCCATCCGTACGGTTGGATTTTCCATCTGAAACCCGTATGGATGTCTCATTGCCCCCCTGGCCGTTGATCTTCCTCGGGCTTCATGTGATGCTACGGGACTCCGATCTGGATAATTTCAGAGGTGTTAGTCTCCAATTGTCGTCCCGATTAGATCCGTTTGGTTTGATCGTCCATCTGAGGCCTTGAAATAAATCCTCTTTTCTCCTAACGATAAAAAGGACCTAATTAACCTAAAATATAAACAACTACTCTAAATGTAGAATGATGCATGCTATGCGATATTTATATCATGATATGCAATGCTAAGCCTAGGAACTATCACAAATAAGCATTTTACGATGAATTTATACGTTTTTATTATACCCCCATGCTTACTTTTTGCTAGTCCCTAGCAAAATTAAACTATATGCTATGTATAAAGTCAAAATTAAGATTAGATCTCTTAGGCCTAAGTCATTTATTAATAATAGAAAATTTCAACTAAGGTCCTAAACTACGAAAACTCAATAGTACCCGGGTGTCTACCAGAATGCAGACCGCCCAAGTTCTCACCTTATTTGAGAAGGGAAGATATATATATTTTTTATTTTTCTTCTTTTCTAATTTTTTTGTACTTTTGGAGTTTGAGAGTTCCGGGATAACTTTTTACGGCTACCTGACCCGTCCAAGACTCGAAAAAGACTCTAAGTACTAAGCATCTTTGTGAAAAGGTGATAGACTCACAAAACAGTCGTTAAGATGGACTTCAGGTTTCTATGACCCTAGGTGACCTTGCCTAAAGGTTTATCTTTACAATCGGTAGCTTTCTCCCTACTTTCTTTTATATGGGGTCAACACAAGAGCAAACCCAGTGTATATCTCCCCGATTTATTTTACTTCCCCGCTTCTTCCCTAAGTGTTTTGGGAATTATTGTGCATTTTTTTTGTGAGCTGGGTTCTGGACAATCGGCCGATGAGCTGTTACCACTGACAACTTGCCAGCCATACTCGTGCGGTGAAGTGTGGTTTTATTTATTTTTTTATTTTCTCCTTTTTTTTTTGAGTGTTTCTCTTTTTTTTTTTTTAAGTAGGTGGCTTCCCTGATCTAAGATTTACCTAAAGGTAGTACAACGAAAATGGTCTTGTGGCTGGGCTCTGGACAACCGGCCGATGAGCTGTTACCACCGACAACTTGCCAGCCATACTACCCAAGTCGGTCCATTAGCTACCCAATTTCCGTAAAAACTGCCGCAAAGTGAGTCGGTGCAAAAAAATGTGTGTAGATGCTTAGGCTTAAAGTCCCCCAAATCAGAGGGCGGGTTGATAAGTCGCATACTTATCATCCTAAATTATTTACCAAATTAAAATAAATTTTAATTGGCGAGGACTAGAGACTAAATCCACATTCGATTGGACACCTGAGCTAATTAAACCCGAAGACCTGAAGAGTCTAAGTGTTTAGGTCCTCTTGTATCATTTCCTAAAGTTAATAACTTTCAAATGCCTAAGTTCTCTTTTCCTAATTTTTTTCTCTTTTTTTTTAAATTTTCAATTTTTTTAATTTTATAAGAAACTAAAGAAATTCTATGGAGTTAACATAATGATTTCATGAATTGATTATCCACCCCCCCATGCCTAAATGATGCAATGTCCTCATTGTAAAAATAAAGATATGAAAAGGGCAGAGTAAACAGAACATCACCTAATTGTCGTGAAAATCCGGTTAGCTCCACAGAGAGAAGGGTGTATACACACGTGCTAAGTTTAATGCCTTCAGCTAGGCATAATATACATACAAAGAAGAAATTGAGAATTCACAAGTGCGGGTCAGAATCAAAATAAAGAGGTTGATCCTGAAACACATCTGTAGAAGATGTCCACAAACGTGGACGAGATTATGGTGCAGACCAATGCCCCAGGGTCGAGTGGTTCTCAGGTTCTGGATGAAAATCACCCAAAATCGAAGGTTGTTGTATTTGCGGGGCCGGGCCTACAGTTTAGTGGTGTGCAACCCAAGATCAAAGTGTCAGACAACGGGTAAAGATGGTTTAATAGGTGCGGTTGTCCACTTAACATCTAGCTTAGAAAAATAATCAGTTTTTTCGAGCTTGGTTGCATGTGAAAGATATCGTAAGGGTCTTGGTAGAAAGTAGGTGGTTTTAGGTCAATAGGTACCCTTAGATCCAAAATCAAACTTCCCTCAGAATTAGCCTCCCAAATCTTTATTTAAACAATTCTATCCTCCAACATCAAAGGCTCAGGCTTCAGGACCTTTAGCATATTATTCACCCCATATGATTCTCCCAAGTCTAGAAATCATGGCTAAATTAAGATTGACTTAGGCACAAAGATCTCAGAAGTCAGCTCTTTGGGGTGCAGATGAGGATTGGGGTCACTTATTGAATCATCAAGAGTCGGATCCTCCAAGTTAACCCCAACCGAATCCAAGTCTTCAATGAATGGGCTATCAAATGGTTCATCAGATTCCTTATGCCCGTTTGTCTCACTAAAATCATTTTCCTTATGTTCAAGTGAGACTTCACCTAAAGATTCTTCACCCTCAGAGTCAAAGAATTGATGATCCTCATTTATATATGTCTCAAAATCATAAATCATTTCTTGATCCAAGGAGACATAATTTTCTTCATTTCCTGACTTGGGGATCTCGGGTGAATCAATTGGTTCATCCTCAAATGGTTGCTCTAAGCCATTCTGGTCATCCTCAGTCTCAGAAAATGTATCCCCCCCAACAGGCGCCTGAGTAGGTTCAGACATTGGCTCTCCTGAAGGGGTTTCATCTTGAGAGTCATCCCAAGATTTGACTAATGCAACCACAAATTTCATCCTCAACCTCGATAATTTCCCAAGAAACTCACCCAAGTCCCTATCCCTAGCACTTTGGAGCAAATCCAATAGAGAACCATTAAGTTCATCAATCATTTTGATCATAAGCTCTAGTGCTTCAGTGCATGTTGTTGGTTGAGCCTCTAAAGATTGTATAGTGTTCCTCAAATTAGCCAACACCCTATCCTGGATCTGGTTAGTGTTCCTCAAATTAGCCAACACCCTATCCTGGATCTGGTTCACCTGAACCAATTGGTTCGGATCAGGTTTGGGTAGGTTTGGGTTAAATCTAAGGGAGTCAAGATGTCGAGGTTCTCAGGTCCCTCCCTGAAAGTAGGTCATTCTAGGTTGTTTAAAGGATGGTGGTGACCTATATTCAGTGGAATACTGGGGATGGTAGGTGTTATAATCATTATATCCTTCCTGATTATAGATCGGGTTGGTTTGGTGATCAATGGGTGAAGATCTATAATCATTGCAGCTCTGGGAAGGATAATAATCATAGTCTTGTTGTCCAGGGTTAGGCCCTGGACACTGAGGTCTGGATTCATATCCCCAATCAAAGTCATCCCGACTAGTGGATGGGTAATTACAAGTGAAGTCAGGATAGTAATCATCTTGGGGATAAGTGGTGGTAGGAGGATAGGATGGGAAATGCATGTAAGAAGTGGAAGGGTACATGGTGAAGTAGGAGGGAAAACATAAGAGAGAAAGGTGTCCTACAGTACAATCAACCAAACATGTCCTTATGTGGGTAGCCTAAAGACTTACAAACTCCCAGGACCCGTCTTGAGATTATAAATGATTTAGTCTACTTTTATTTGGTCAATCCAACCAGTTGAAGGATGGATTGGGGAGAAGGTTCTTCCTTTGGCTTGCGCCTCCAATTCTTAGTGTACCCCCCAACCGCAGTCGTTTGACGCTACTCCCCTAACTAGACATCAGATGGACCAGCAAAAGCAGATTAATTGAAAAAAAAATCTCAATCTGAGCCCAAAAGAGCGAATCAATCCTTAAGGCCAACGTCTACTCAGTTTTAGTTAGGCTTGGGATGATCGTGCTCTTGGAATGTGATGGGCCCTTAAGATGGGTTATGCCCTTAATGATCAATTAAAATGTGTATGCCTGCACAACCAGGGTTCTCAAACAAGGTTATTTGATGATGTGTCTTTTAGGATTTAACCTTGTTTAGTAGCTTTTAGGGTTTAATTCTTAGGTTGGTTTAATCAAGGTTTAGTAGAACACTCCAAGTTTTGAAAGCACGGGTGATGATATGTTCCTTTAAAAATAAAAAATAATGTGGAGTGCCTGGTTCAGCCTAAGAATCAACCCTAAGTGGCAAGCTACTGGATGGATCAATTTTAGATTGAGTGGTGCGGCCCAAACAGCTCAATCAATTAGCTTATTGCACCACTTAGTTAAGGCACACAAGAATGCTTAACTTGTTCAGATTTCTACTCACTTATGTGTATTGAGTTGAAGTGTACCGGGTCCACAGGTCAGATCTCGGTTAAGTGGTAGAATCAAAGTGATTGTGCGCCTTATGATAAGAAGTTGTGAGTGTTAAGTGTGTAGCTTTCAGTTAAATCCCACAAGAGAAGAATATTTTTTTTAGTTTTTTATATATGCGAATGGCGAGGTGAGTGGAGGTGGCAAACAAACAACCAAATCTATCCTAGGGTTTATAAAAAGCACCTAAGTTGATTTGAGTTTGAGTTATTAGGTTATGGAATGAAAACTAAGGTGGGGGTGGTGTGGGCGACACTTACAAAACACTCTACCCGCACTTTACTCCGGTCTACCGCACTTGGATCTCCATGCTAGGGTACCTGCAAGACAATAGATCAAAGACAAGTAGGGTTAATGCTATGTAAATGCAAAGAAACACAATAAAAAAAATAAAGTAAATTTCATTGCCTCCCCGGCAATGGTGCCAAAATGGTCATGTCGTGTTTCGCGTGTCAGAAATCGGGGTTACAAATAACCCATCATCGTAGTTGTAAAACACGTCTATCAGATAAAATTTATACCGAAACTCCAAGGGAGTCCCGGGTCGAACACAGGGAGGCGATGTTTAGTTTAATTGGAAATCGCGCTTCGATTTTATTTGTTCTTGGTCGTTTTTATCTTTTCTAATTTTTTTGGTATTTTTAGGAAGCAAGAGATCAGATTGATAAATGCTTATCTAGCTAATCTACTTGCAAATATAAAAAAGAGAGAGACAGAGAGAAACAATCATCTATTCATCAAGAATTGTTTGCTACACTACGAAAGCAGGAAAAATCTACACTATGAAAGCATAAAAAGATAGAATGAGGTGAGAGAAATCCCCATCGACGGTTGCTCGGAGGACAACTCGCTCTGACGTCACCTAGAGGAAGGTGGTGAGGAGCGAGACGAAGGAGGATGGCGCCGGAGGACAGAGGATGGGGCAAGACGATGTCGCAGCGAGGATCTTCTTCCCGAAGGGCGGTGAGAGGACGGCCACGGGATGCTCCACGAAGGGGGGTGAGAGGATGGAAAACTATTTGGTTTTACTCTAGAGGAGCATCCCGGGCTTGGGACAAGCTCTCTCTAGAGCCTTGGAGGTGGTGAGAGGAAGAAAGGAAGAGATGGTTTGGAATGGTGGTGGGTAGGTGCTTTTATAGTGGAGGAGGAAGAACAAATTCGCTTCTGGGTCATTACTGACGTCCATAAACATCGCTGCAGCTGTCGCTGAAGATCTGCCCTTCAAATCCACTTGCTGGCGTGCACTGACCATTAGTGACAGCTGCAAGCATCACTAAAGGTGCGTCGCTGAAGATCCGCGCCAGCCCCGCTGGCGCGCTCTGCTTGCGCGCATCACGCGCCTTGTGCGAGTGCGCGCGGCATACGTTGTGCTGCTGCTACGCACGGTGCGCTGCGTGTGGCTGTGGCTGTGTGCATGCGTTGCTACTGGCCAGCGTTGGGCGACCTGGATGGTGCCATGTGGCGCCACCTGGGCAGCCCATTCTTCTTTCTTTTGTAGAGGGTGCCACGGTGCTCAGATCGAGATGAGTCCCACGTTGTCGGACTGCGATCGTCGCTTCGGATCTATCCGTACGTTGGATTTTTCATCTGAAACCTGTATGGATGTCGCATTGCCCCCTGGCTGTTGATCTTCCTCGGGCTTCATGTGATGCTACGGGACTCCGATCTGGATGATTTCAGAGGCGTTAGTCTCCAATTATCATCCCAATCAGATCCGTTTGGTCTGATCGTCCATCCGAGGCCCTAAAATAAATCCTCTTTTCTCCTAACCATAAAGAGGACCTAATTAACCTAAAATATAAACAACTACTCTAAATGCAGAATGATGCATGCTATGCGATATTTATATCATCATATGCAGTGCTAAGCCCAGGAACTATCACAAATAAGCATTTTACGATGAATTTATACATGTTTATCAGCCAGGTAGACTTCTAGTTGGACCTTTGGGTGGGCAATGCTGCCCTCGTCACTTTCGTCCCTCAAGGGTATACTCCTGGCCCTTCGTCTATCAAGTCTACTATTAACAACTTTGCTCATCATCCTTTGCGTGGTCTTCTCCCAAATCATATCAATGCAGCAATTGCTGACCTTATTTTGGATGACAACTGTGACATTCCCACTTGGATGCGTTCCAGTAGTAGCGACTTTACCGTTGCCTCTGCTTACCTTTGCCATTTTTGTAACATCCCTCCGGTTCCTTACCTCAATGGCCTTTGGCACCTTAAAATTCTCCTCAGACAGATTATTTTGACCTGGAGAGTCCTCTTGAATAGATTACCCACGGACGATAATATTGCTCAACTTGGCATCCAGGTTCCTTCGAAATGTTCTTGTTGCCTTGACCATCCCTCTGTTGAATCTATTCGGCACATCTTCTCTGCCAGCCAATTAGTTTCTCAAGTCAGTCCTTGGACTTTCTCCAAAACCAATCGCTGCCATTCTTCCCCTACTCGTTTCTTCCAGATAATGTTCTCCCCCACGTCTAAGGCTAACAATCGATATCTTAAGGGTATTATCACCTTCATCTAGGCCAATGTGTGGTATTTTAGGAATCTGTTAAGGAGAGATGATCTTGAGTTCTCTAAGCTTAATTATCTCCTCTTTAAATGCTGGAATGATTTTGACTTTAAGAATTGGTTTAATTCTATCGCCCCAAAGTAATTGCTGTCAACTGGCTTTATCCCCCTCATGGTCTTAAAATTATTGCTGTAGTCAAACCTTGGGCCACTTTGATGAAGATTGGCTGGGCTGTCAGGAACGATAAAGGAGAGTTTGTTAAAGTGGCTGCAGGTTGTTTTTCAGAGAATAGTAGAGAGAAAGCACTAATTAAGGCATTCTTCCATGCTCTCACCCATATAGAGGCCTCTCTCCTTGTTTTTCTGAAGGCGGATTCCACTCTATTAGATTTTTGGTGGAAAGGAAAGCTGATTCTCGCTCACTCAATCAGAAAGGATTTTGGCGCTCTTCATGCTTGCAGAGATAGAGTTGTTGGCTTCTACCACATCCCCCCCTCTGCGAATGCCCTTGCTGGTCATTTTGCGAGCCTATACTCAAGTGGTTGGAGGATCTTCCACGATTTTGATGAACTCTCAGCTCGTACAAAGGGGCTGAATCGGCTGAACAAGCTCCACGTTCCCTATATTCACAGCTTGGAGTGAGCTTTGTTTTGGGTTTTATTCTTGTTGCTTTGTCTTACTTTAGGCTTTCTTTTTGTACTAGGCCACGGGTTGTGGTCCATTTTCTTGTATGAGGCAGGTTTTGGTTTAGTCCCCTTGCCTCCCCCTTTTCTATGGCCTCTAGGGACCAAGGGATGAATAAAAATTGGGTCCTGCTTCATTAAAACAAAAAAAAAAAACTTGAGCCTTCAATGTTGATGATAGATCGTATGGAAATGAGACAACTCCTTGCTTCTTCTTAACCTAAATGAACGCCATAAGCATGAATATAAATGTGTTGAGTTTTGTAGTAAATTTAGATTTGAAAATTTAGTTTCACTCAAGGAAATGAGGTTTAGCAAGTGAATTGTAATAAACAAAAATAAGTACTTGATATTGCACGGAAAATAGATAATTATATGACTTGGTTAATTGGGTAATTATCACATGATTGAATTGTCTTATTACTAAGGTAAAAATTAATGAGATTTAATATGCAAGAGAAATGAAGTTTCAAGATACACACTAATGCGAACTAGGTATGAAATCTGTAAATACACTCTCATGTTGGAATAATTAGATATGATCAAATGGTAGCCGCATGTTTGTAATTATGGCCTTAGCCTAGTATATTTTTATACATAGTGACTTGAGACTAAGTTAGGGAGTGAACTAGCCTCCTTATGACTCTCTGTTAGGGTAATTATCTAACCAGGTAGCTAGGTGTTACACGTATGTTGTTGACGTAAGCTATTTGGGTATTTTTTTTGTACTGTGTAGTGGATATGACTAACATACAATGTGCTAGTGTGGAATAGTGCCTTGCATGTGTAACACATAAGTTTGTAGTCACCACTTCACCTAAGTTGAAACCGTGGGGTGATAAATCTAGGATAGGTGTGGGCCATTCTCCTAGTTAAAAGAGTGTCACACGATAACCTTGCTACTTGAGATATCACAGGCATATGCCTTATCAAAAATGATTAAGAGTTAATAACAAACAGAAATTGCAATGGCATACACACTTAAAGAGTTGAGTAAGAATTGAGAAATTAAAGATAATCATATAATCAAAAGTATCCATTTATTGGTTCTATACTTTTTCGTAATGTTTATATTGTTACCATTTTGCTATTCTATTTAGCATTTGTTGACTCTTTACTCATGTTTTGGTGAATAGCAGCCAAGTTCCACAACTGCAGGAGGAGGCAGTGCTACTCCAAGTTCTACATTGTAGCTAGTATGTGTGACTTGTCGACATAATATAATTTATTTTATTTATTTTCATTTTATTTAGTATTATTTTCTTTGGACTTATGTTCTTTTCTTTTCATTGATGACTATAGATGATTATTTTTGAACCTCTAGACATTTATTTTGATTTTAATTTCTTTTCTCTTATTTAAGTTCTATGTGTGATGTTCTTTGTCATACATGTATTATATTTTATGTTTATATATTTAACAACTTAGATCTTAGGTGAATATTGAGAAATTGATCCGGGTTCCTACTATGGTGAGCTCTAGGTTGCAATAGCTAGCCTGCATGGCATGTTTGGTGTGAATCTCCAATATTTTGATGGGTTGCAAGAGTTAGGAGGTTGTGAAACATGTTTTTGGAAGTCAGTAGTGCAACCCCTTTGCATGCACTAGCTGGCCATGCACGTAAAGGGAAATAGGAACAGCAAGGGGAACGGGCACATGATGGGGAGACTTGAAATGTATCCTCTTTAAATATTTGTAGCTATTAATGAGTAGGCCTGAAGGCATTGACTCTTATTTCTCTTCCTCCCTTCCGTTCACCCTCTACAAAAGCAGTGGTGGTTTGTAAACCACCCACCGGCACGACCCAACGACGAAACCCTTGTCCCCCACTTCTAGTGCGAAGGTCGCCATGCACGTTTGCACCCCGGCGCGGTCGAGTGCATCCCCATAGAAACTAAGATATATAATGATGAATGACCTACACTGAGAGAGAGGGGAAGAGAAAGTGATGAGAGCTCTGACTTAGATAGACGGTCATGGTGTCATGGAGTTTGGCGGCATATATAGTGATTGGATGGGAGATCGGCATTATAGCCCAAGGTCCACTGAGATGAGCGTTGCTTAACATTTAATAAAAAAAAATCCTTAAATGAATACAATGATTCAATGCCTTCTCAATATATAGCTAACTCTTCAAATTTCTCAATCCTTATTTGTCCCCTAACATCCAAATGTTTCCGATTTTCCCATCTACCCATCAGCAAATCCTCTCTCATTATTTCGTATCGATCAAGTAATACCATAACCCCACAACTCCATGTGATATCCACCAAACTATGACAACCATGTCCCTTCCACCACCGGCATCACCACAGAACCCTCCTTCAATGTGTCTCCACCAGCCATACCTCACTTAGGCTACCTTTGACATGGCGATAGTGCTATATTAGGATAGAATTGAAGTGAAATAAGTATAAAACTATGTTTGGTTGGTGGATTATAATGATTGGTGGAATTATTAATGATTGATATGTTTACTTTGTAAGAAAAGAGAGAGAATTAGTAAATTTTAATAGGATAATTGTTAAATATTTTTTTAATTTAAAAAATTGAAAAATCCACGCTAACCCATCCCTAGATTTCCTCTCTCTCCTCATCCCATCCCCACTTCTTAACCCACATTACCTCTCCCTAATCCCACCCGGAATACCTTATCCCACCTACAGTACCTAAAGCTAAGCGCAGCCTTAGGTGTATCTCACCTCCCATTGATTGTTTCCCTTATCCTTGTAATGCCTCTTTGCACATTGTTCTAAATCCCAACATCCAAATTTTCTTGACAATTTAGTTTAAATGATATTTGAAAAATCATTTATTTAAAAATTGATTGTGGCTTGATTTTGATCTTGTCAGTATTTTATTTTATTTTTTTCCAATCAAATAACAGAACTTTTTGCTACAAGCCTACAGCTTGGTTGTGACAATTCAATCATAAGATTATGTTGATTTCAATTCCTTATATAAAAGATAATTTTAATACAAGATTGTGTCACGTTTATGGGGATAACTAACCCAATTAAGTTACTTCCGTGATAATTTCAGTGCACATAGGTTATAATTCTGTTAGCTTATGCTTGCCAAGTCTTTGTCAAGTGATTATATAGTTGCTTAATACCTTTAGAAACCTTAAACATTATACTTGCTTAGGTTTCCCATCAATCTTACAGTAGAAGGAAAAGGATATAGGAACAAGGGGTGTTCCCGCTATCCTAAAGTCCTGGGTTTGCTGCTGCATGGAATCTACTTAAGATGCTCTTCATTACACCAAAAAGGAAAGAAAAATGCTTTGTCGTTACCTTTTTCAAGGTCAAAACCCACGCCCTCCCTTGGTAAAAACGACGCATGCGTCTCAAACAGCGCACATGTGCTGTTGTGAAATCAAGGGTTGGGATATCCTGCTTAGGTTACGGCTTGGATTGAATAGCGTGTCGACTATTACTCAGAAGGAAACCATACAGCTCCTTTTGTCGCATCATGTCCATCGTAGCTTCTAGCGTACATGTTCCCACCCCCCACGTCCCCAGTACAAGACAAAAAGGCTACAAGAGCATGACAGACAATGGAGAAGAAGCAAAAGGGGAATAGAAGTATGTCCTCATACACTCCAGGCACTTATGCCAAATAAGCTCGGCGTCATCTAAGGGCTGTATCACTCGGAAGTGCTTCCCACGTCGGCTTCATCCTCCGAGGGCTCTTCTTCTTCGCTATTCATTTCATCTTCATCCTCACAGGGCTTCTCCTCCTCCTCCTCTTCTTCTTCTTCATCCACCGAGGGCTCTCGCTCTTTGCTTCCTCTAACACCTATACCCTTGGAGTGGATTCTCATGTGACCATACATGGCCTTCGGGGCCTCGAACTCTCTCCCGCATATGGGACATATTTCTTGTTCCACCCAACAGTCTTGAGATTGATTTGTTACAGGATTCTTTCGCTTACGGAGGTTATATCGCCCGACTCTGACTCCCATGCCATCTGAGCTGCTCTCGCAAACTTCTCTATTCATCTTCTCGCTTCCGCATTCCATGGAAGTACCATCTTCATTCTTTGTCATCTCTGAGCTCGTGCCTGAAAAATCATCACAAAAAAGATTAGTAATCGAATTAGTTACGTAATTAATTAAACATTTTCCTTTGTATAATTTGCTTTAGGTCTAGAAGATACATAGGCAACTAGTCACAGAAATCAATTCACCTGAAGGTCCGGAATCGTCGGTGGTGTTGATGGGCTCTTCTTCTGTTGGGTTCCCTTGTCCTCCATGATCTAGTGCATCTTTCATGGTTTTACCCATATATAAACAACACACCAATCGCAGAAGAGCCTTCCGTTATGGTCGGGGAGTTTGGGGTTGGAGGAATAGGAAGGAAGATATGTCTCTGAAGATGACGGAATACAAAGCTACTTATACGATCCCACTACTCTGAGAATGATTTGAAATGGTTTGCGTCGCTCGCAACAGAATTAATTTGTAGGCGTGCGTCACATGTTCGTTGAGAGACTGTTATCTCTAAGAAAAAGAAATTGCTCGCGAATTTAAAGATTTGATCTAATCGCAATATTTGCTGTTATGATTCGGTTATGTGTAAGCAGGCCAGGATTGCTTGTTTTTTTATTTATATAGCTAGACAATGATATGTAATTGTCGTTACAGGTAAAGTCTTGTGGATACTTCTGAAACATTAATTATTAATGACGACGTACTCAAAAGGGAATTCTGTGAAAATGATCACTAATTAAGCTGCATGCTTTCACTCGCAAAAAGAAAGTGATAGCAGACTGAGATGGATATCTTTGTGTTTTTCTATTATAGAATGCAATAAAAGCACGCTTCTCATTGTCAGAATTGGGAGTATTCGCCCGGCATTGAGGGAAAACCACCCCTAAACTTACGTACGTGCCTACTTTCCACCCTCCTCCTCCTCCTTCTTGATCTTTGTTAGGTAATAGTATCGGGGGAACCACACCACCCCCTCCTATGTCTCTCGAGAATGGGCACCTCATAGGTGACGTCGCCAAGAACGAGGTCATCGTGAACATTTTGAAAAACATGCATATATGAAAAATAAAAATAAAAATAAAAATAAAAATAAATGTATTTCTAATGATTTCACGTAAATCAGCAATATTAGATCAAGTAAGTTTGACATTATATGGAGAGATCCAGAATAAAATAAAGAAAGTGACATGCGATAGCACCAATAAATAAAATGAAATAAAATTAGATGTTATTGTAGTCGAAACATCCATAAAGGATTTTCCTTAGAGAAGATATCATCTCCTATAATATTAATGTGACGGAGTCTGAAGAACTCTTCCTAGGATATGACAATTCACTTTAAGAGAACTTAGTCGAGACAATTTAATCGATCAATTTGAAAGATTGATCGACCACTTTTATTAGTTGATCAATCGAACCTCTCAATGGATCACTCTCAACACGTTGCGTGAGTTGATTGACTAGATTGAAAGATTGATCGATCAATCTTGCATGTTGAAGGAATGCACCTTGAGTAAGAGCGACGAGAATGAGAGAGAGGGAAGTGTGGGAAGTTCTTGCATGTCAAATGAGAGCACCCTCACGGTTCTTATATAGAAATCGTGACCTGACGTTTATGAAATTGATTAATTGATTGACTAATCAACCCATTGATTGGGCTCAAGCTTGAATCTAAGTCCAAGTAAAGAACAAGAGGTGGGACTAGGGATGATATACAAAACATTAGTTGTGTTTCACTTTTTAGCGGTCCAAAATTCTTTTTAGTTTTTTTTTCTTACACACATACACACACACACACACACACGAAGGAATGCAGTTCTTTACAATTGTTGCCATGCATATGCTAGCTAGAACATGAACATAACATAGCTATTTACACAACTACAGGCTTAACACTAGTCTTGAATCACGATTCAATAGATTAGTGAGAGCCATATTGCTTCAACTAAAGAAAGTAATGCAATTAAAGTTAGGTACGAAGAATAAGTGAAGGTGTTAAAAAACCAGAAGAAATTCAAAAACGGAAAGTGAAATTTTTGAGAGGAAACAAAAATAACCATATTAAGATTCCGAGGCAAGGTGCTTAAAAGTTGTATAAGAAACTAAACCTATCAAAGTGAAAAAGCCATGAACTCATTCGACTAATACAAGTAGAGCTTGCGATCAACTTTCATACTTAATTTGAAAACATGCAATTCGTTTGTCACTAAAATTCAATAGGAAAAACTAAGCAAGCACCATTCAGTACAGGGTCACACTCACTCAATTATGTTCTTCCACATTAATTACTTGTGTTGTGTGAAGATCTTCATTCAATTGAAAGCAACATATAAATTTTCCATCAATTTGTCAGGGGCTCCGCATCACATTTCTCGAGTCTCTTGACATATGCAAAAGAATTGTCTCATTCTCTCCTATGAATGACTCATATTTCATGGGTGAAATTTATAGGTGTAGATTACGGTCCTCATAGTTAAAGCACTGAGTGACACACCCAGGATCTTATCCTGATACCCACCTTGTGTACCCCTCACCTTCGGATTGGGATCCTAGGGATCTCATTACGTGCTAATTCATCCGATGCTGGTGGCACGCAAACACTTTTCCTAATTGTTAACACTGTTAAAAGATTTCGTTGCCACCAAGAGATGTGGACATGCTTCTTTTTGGGGTGATGGTGGTGGTGGTGTTGTTGTTTGATTATTTACCAAAATTAAGTGTTTAATTTCTTATTTGATCCTTTTAATTTTAAAATTATTTTATTTTAGAATTAGGCATCTAATTTCGGAAGTAAGGTGAAATTATTTTATTTTATTTTCTAAAAATCTAATTTAATTTCGACTCTTTGTTACTCAAGGCAAAAACGTACCCAATTGCCCCCACCTACTCTCATCTCCTTCTTATTCCCGTTGCAATCCTTTGTGCTTTTGTCCGTTCCACAACCCAAATCGGAGAAAATGGAGGAATCAAATAGGGTTTTCATCATTACTCGGAGGAGGAAAAACTATGTAGTCCCTTTTATGGTGGTCTCAAGGCCATCGGCCCTTTCCATCATGTATATATGGCAATGTACGTATTCAAAGAGCTCTAACAGCTTAACAGAAAATAGAAAAGCATGAAACGGAAATATCTTGTAATACAGTGCTCCAGCCAGTACTTTATGCCAAGTATAAGCTCAGCAACATTTAAGGTCCCGTATGTTATCACTTAATGGCGCCGGCTGAAGTAGTTCCCCGGTTGGTTCTTTGAGGCCGTCCTGCTGGCCGATCGATCGACTTACACGTGCGGTCCGAGGGGCCTTCTTCGTCACTGCTTCCATTTTTATCCTTCTCGTGGGTTCTCACGTGAACGTCCAAGGCCTTCTGGTTCCTGAACCTTCTCCCGCATTCGCCACATGCATTGATTCTTCTCTTTCGTTTACGTGGCTCTTGCCTGAGTTCTTCACCCTCGTCCTTCTTCTTGTGGCTTCTCGTGTGAGCCTCCAACGCCCTCCGGTTCTTGAACCCTCTCCCGCATTCGCGACATGCATTACTTCTCCTCTTTCGTTTACGAGACCCTTCCGTGATTGGGACCGTCGACAATATGCCACCTGCTGAGCTCTCCTCCATGCACCCTTCCGTACTCATCTTCTCCCCTCCTCTTTCCAAGGAACTATCGTCGTCTTTGCCTGCCGTCGCCGTCGTCGCACCTTCTGTAAGACCATCCACCAATACTGTCATCTGTAGACTGCTATACATTGTCTCAAGATTACAATAGAAATAACCAACAGACACAATATAGAAAACGCCATCGGCAAACAACTTAATTACAAACAGACCACTTAACCACTAATTTTGCATGGTATTGCATCCCACTCACATCTTCGCGTGCGTGGTTTACAAAAGAACTCAATTCAGCTGTAACGAAATTCGTAGAATGAAACGAATCGAAACCCGACCATTCATACCTGCGTCAACTGAAGTAGTTCCCTCGTTGGACTCATTGCCGTTCCGGGAGTATTGTTTCTTGCGCTTCCTCTGCTTCTCGTGGACCCTCGCGTGAGCGCTCAAGGCCTTCTTGGACTCGAACCCTCTGTAGCATCCGCCGCACACGTACCTTCCTTGTGGTACCCGATAATCTTGAGATTGGAGAACGGGAGATGTAATTTGTTGATGCAACTTGTGAATAAAAGCAGGAGGTGCAAGTTCTAGAATGCAACATCAGGTGATTGTACATGTATATATGTTATGCTTCCCAAATTTAATTAAATTTGATGGAACATTATGTATTGCCATGCAATATTAAGATGCAAGTTAAAGAAGCCGGAAACAACTGCATGGCACGATCTTAAAAGAAGTGATCAGGCGTTCAGGCAATTCAGCAAAAGGTTCGAGCTATATATATAATTAATTTTCACTTAGGTTCAGAAGATGTATAGGCGCAAGAGATTACAGAAACCAATTAATTTACTTGGAGGTCCGGAACGGTTGGTGGTGTTGCTGATGGCCACTTCTGTCGGGTTCCCTTGTCCTTGATCGAGCACTTGTTTCCTGGTTTTAGCCATGACCAACACCGGTACGTCCTCTCAGAGGATACTCTATCTGAACTTTGGTATTGGACGAAGATGAAGGAAGATGCTCTGAGGATGGTGGAATAGAAAGTATATATGCGACTTCCCAATTCGAGAACCGTATGAAATAGCTTGCGTCGTCCGCAACAGAATTTATAAAGGCGGAGTGAAATACATTTGCGGTCACATGTTATAGTTTGAGAGACTGTTACCTTCAGTTAATTGCTGGCGAATTTAAAAATTAGATCTAACAGCAAAAGGCAACTTAATCTTGCTGTTAAGATTCAGTTATGTTTTGAGAGTTGCAAACGTTAAGTTTGTTATTTATTTTGTATACCCCGGAAAATCTTATAGATAATTCTAATTAATTTTTAAGTAAGTATATGCATATTGTAATACCTTTAAAAATATTTTCACTTCATAAATTCATGAAAGTGAGTAGTAGGGATATAAAAGGATCGAGAATTATTAATTGTCACTTTAATTTAAGTATTTTGGGTGATGATTTGGATTTATGGGATTCATATCCAACAAGTTAAGATCAATTTTTCTTGATTAAACTCAGGTCTAAACTCGAATTGTTACAAACATCACATGGATGCTCTTACTTCTTTCTTTAACCTCTTCCAAAAATCACATGAATCCAGAGTGAAGCAAAAACATGCTTGGATCAACTTTAACTCTCCATCCCTACCTCCCAATTGCCCAAGTGCTTAGCACCCACCCCCTTTCTCCACAATCTCCTCTCCCGCTCCGTCATCTTTTCCTCGAGCTTAAACTTCTTCTCTTGTAGCTAAGGTCATCCATACTGCTTTTTGTGCTACCCTTTTCAGAGGAGCGTCTGGAGAGGTTGCCCATGATATTACTATTCAACATAGAGGACCTCAACTTTCATGATTTCTCTCCAATAATCCCTTAAACTCCCACGTATTCTGTTCAATTGATTGATTTTGTAAATGCAAAAGTTGTGATTGAACATTTGACCTCCTTCTATGAAAGATCTGATTAAAAACTCAATTGATAATTCTCCTACCCTTGCAATAAATGTTAATGCCCCCTAAAACCATGATTTAAAATGCCCAAGATATGGTTTTAGATCAACTCACAAACTTTAAAATGACCCTTGTTAATATCATTATTAATGTCCTACCAATTGATGTCATAAGTGATATCCTAAATTGGACTCCAACACAATCATGGAATGAAAAAATAAAAACTGATCATAATACTACTCTTCAAGGGAAACTAATTAGGGTATGTGCCTCCCTTTTCATTCTAAAAATGCAGCTCACAATCAAAATTTAGACATCTTGTAAACTTGAAAGGATGATGGCCATGAGTTTACAATGATGACTATGATGAATACAGGTTCGATTATGGCTGTGTTGTCGTAATTGAGCCTACTTCTATTGAGGAGTTCAAAGTCCTAATCACTATCGCATATATGATGACCCTCCTGCTAATCGTGGGAGAGAGTCCTGTGAAGATGGTGGGGATCCACAACCTAGTCAAGTCACTAGAAATAGAACAGAAAATGAGACTTTACAACTTGTGTGATTAGTTGATCTCTCACCTTTGAGCTGTGGTTATTTAGGATTAATTTTCTCTTATGGAATTATGAGAGGCCCTTAACCCTCCTACTTTACAAAGGTTAGCCCTGGTTTATACATCTAATAAGCCGCAAGTCTTTTTTTTGTTTGAACTCGGTTAATGCCTCCTCAACTCACTCTCATGCTACACATACTTGTTTCTCATCGATATGAATTAATCCCCTCATGTCCAATCAAATTTAGAACAATCCTTTAGTGTGATAGAATTGATTTGAGCATTTGTGCAAAATTTGAATAATGTTTATCAGTTTCCATTAAGCTCCCCTATTAGCCTTTTTATTTCTCGGTAATGCATGCCTTCTATGATTTTGAGGCCGCTACGGTCTTTAGGCTTGTTGATGGAAAAAGAAAGTCTTATTCCAAAAACTATAACCCTAGCCTCTCTTATACAGAGAGGAGGGAAGGAGAAATTACATAAAGAGCCCATAAGAAAATAAGAAAATAGTAAGGACATAAAAATAAGAAAATGTTGCTAGAACTCTAATCACTACTAGGAAAAGGAGAATTGATGACGGGTATTTGGTGACGGTTTTGGGAACTGTGATTAAAAGTAACTTATGGTGACGGTTTCACTCAAAACTGTGACCATTGTGGGAGAGTGAGATTTGTTTTGTATTATAATATTTTTTCACGGGTTTGAGAACTGTGACAAAAGGCTTTGGTGACGGTTCCAAGTGGGACCGTCACCATAGCCTTCCTTTAGTGACAGTTCCAAGTGGGATCGTTGTTGGTGCTAGAGCACCACGATCATTTATTTTGAGAATAACAAGACATGTGTCATTTAACATTTGCTCTTGAGTCTTAGTTTTTAGGTTAATTGCAAATGGAGACGTGTTTAGACGGAGTTCGAGCTCGCATCCATGGCGGATTGGAGGAGTTTGATGGAGAACGAAGGATCCTTCGCGAGGAGCGGAAGCTTAAAGCATGAAGTCGCGAAGAATAGGATAGAAGTCTTTTCCATTCTTGTATCTTGTACTCTCTTTCTTTTTTTGTTTCTTTGCTCTTTATTTTTTTCTTAGATTCCTTGTTAAAGTACCTCAAAGAACCCTTAAAGTAATCCTAGGAACACCTGTACAACCCTAGGATACTTAGGTTTTCCGTAGAGAACTTACAAAACCTAAATAGACATCAGACAACCTGATCAGATGTCCAATCTGGAAATCAGATGTTTGATCTTGACTTTTAAGACGTTTGACTGTTAACTCAGAAGTCCAAAAACTTAGGCTGGACCTAATAGGTTCTATCTGATTAAATCAGACGTCCATACCTAGTGCCAGATGTCTGATGGTTGTGCCAGACGTCCAATTAGTGGAACATTGGCAAATAAAGTAAACGTTGAGGAAAATAACTATTAAGCTTCTATCAGACATTTAGAGGATCCTAGATGTCTGATATGTGACCGTTGAGCCTCAACTGACCTAAAATCGCTTTTCTAGACTAATATAGCCATTTGGACCTTGGGAAATCCATTCCTGTAATACAATAGGTTTTCAGATGTCTAGACCTAATGCCAGACATCCTGTACGTCATTTGATTGATTTATACTAGAACCCTGTTTAGGTCTAATGAAAGTCAAGAAGGAAACTCGCCTAGAATCAAGTGTTTGACTTAACTCTCAGACATCTTAAACTACTTTTTTAGACATCTGATACCTGGACCAAACATCTGATGACCTTGTCAGAATCATGAATGATTCTGATTACAGCCTATTTTGCCTTGGGTTCAACCCTAACGGCTATGGAAGACTTCTAAGGCCTTCCAAAGCCTTCCTAGGCCCTCTATAAATAGAGGACCCTTGCCTTGTGAACACACACCAAGTAACACATTTTCCGCATCTTTTATGTTCAAGAGAAGTAGAAGAAGCTCTAGCTCTCCAAGCATTCGTTCCACATCTGAGAGCTTTGTCCAACTGTGCACCCACTCTCACTTCACGATTACGCGAGCAACATAGTGCCTACACGTGGTTCACGCACCCACATCGTCAAATCGACACACACCCAGCAAAGGGAAGTTCCTTTACCTATAGTAGCTAGATTCAATCATTTACTTTGTGGCTCTATAGGTTTGTGTTGTAATTTTACTTTGTTATCTGGTTGGGTATTCGCCTTGCGAATTCCCATCTCCTTTGTGAGACAAAAACCTTCTCGAGAAGAAAAGGGGTCTGAGGCACACTACCCTCATTCAAAGTAGTATTGTTATATTGAGGTTCAATCACCCTCATTTAAGTGACTAAGTTAGTGGATTTAATAGACTTGATCAATTGGAAAATCCTAACTCGACAGGGTTAGGTGGTGGTTTTCACCCGATTTGGGTTTCCACCTAAAAATCACTTGTGCCATTGTGTGATTTCTTTTGTGAGATTATTATTTATTTTAATTCTGTATTTTATACGTCACGCATATCTCACCTCCTCCCGTAAGAAATTACAACCGTGACCATAGCCTTCCCTTTGGTGATGGTTTCAAGTGGAACCGTGACCATAGCCTTCCCTCCAAAAATTTCCCCTTACCTCCCACCCTCTCCCAAATTTCTTCCACGATGCCACCAACTTTCCCTTTCCCTCTCCTTAATCCTCGACGATATCACCTTCCCCTTCCCTCTCCTGACTCCCCCAATCCCCAATGGCATCACCTCCCCCCTTCCCTTTCCTGACGCAACAGTGGCGCCACAACGGCGGTGGTGACAACAGTGGTGCCTCCCCTTCCCCCTCGATAGCGGTGGAGGCAATAGTAGCACCTCCCCTCCCCCATTGACCCACCGCCTCCCTCCTATCGACCTCTTCCCTCTGGCGAGTACCTACCCTCTCATGACCACCACAACGACATCGCCTCATTCCCAAAGCAATTTGACCGCAACTAAACTTCGATCAGCTCCTCTCTAGATCATCTACCCTGCTCTAGGGTTTCAAAATCGATCCACCCCTTGCCCCATGTAGCTCTCTCTGCAGGTGAAATGGACACGATGAGTCTTGTGGTGCTTGATAACACTACACAGGGGGGTGATAATTCTGTTAAATAGGGTCCATCTTAAGAATAAAAGGCACAACATAAATAGAATGGAAGCATTGCATGCATCATGTACCAAGATTGCTTATAAAATATATTAATGGCCATTTGTGTAAGCACTTGTCAAAGCAGACCTCAGATGAGCAATCAGATCGCACGGATGGATTCAGAACAACGAACGGAGTCCAACGGACTCAAGATCGGCCAAATCCGACATCCGGAGCTCCTACAATGGGCCCAAGAAGTTCTGACCGTTGATCTGGTGATCAACGGCCCTCGTTGCGCCACGTCACCCCCACTCCACCGCATGCCACTCTCCCTTCAGCTGCGATCAACTCTCGGCCGTCGATCTTTGATCGGAAGGTCGACAACCGCGTGCTCGCCCGCAATCGCTGCGAGAAAGCGTGGGTGTGGCGCAACAGTTAGCGCGCACGCCCGCACGCATGCGACATGGGTTCGAGCTATGCGATGCGTAAAATTGAAGACAAAGGGAGCACACGGAGAAATTAGGCCGCCCGATCAGCAGTGGGCGACCGAGATCGTGCCACGCGGCGTGCCCTCAGATAGCGAGTGCCCACGCGTGCACGCACGCCGGGTGACGACGCTCGCACACACGAGAGCCCGAGGCGCGATCTGAGCGCATCCAAGGGAAGATCTCAGCCATCCGATCTTGGATCGAACGGCTCTCACACAGCGGCCGCGGATCGGGCGTGAAGAAAAATGGTGCAGGCGGTTAACTGGCGGGCTGGAGGGCTTCACTGATGCTTTTGGAATGGTTTTAGCGACGTCCCGGACGTCGCTGATCGGTCGGCCCGGAAAGGTTGTTAATACGATGATTTTATCGTTGAAATATATATAGTGGTTAACCTAATTCAGACTTAAGAATCTCTTTACAAAATTTTTAACCTGGCTACTTGATTTTATCTTGTCACTTTTAGGCCCAGGGTCGAACTCAGGGAAGTGGGGTTCAAGTCGAGTTTCTACGTTTTCCTTTAAACGCGTCTCTTTCGTTCGTTTATTATGTTTTTGATGTTTTTCTTATTTAGATTTTTTCTGATAATTCTTGTTCTTGAGGCACACCCTCAAAATTGTGTCCTTGGCTTTTAGCCAAAACAGAGTTCCAAAACAAGTCTTGCTACTTGCAAGACGAGGTACCTGCAAGTCAAAGATTATCTTTTCTCTTTTATGTATTTTTTTATCTTTTTACTAACAGAAAAGCAACCAGAAATAACGTAAGTATAGTATATATATATATAGGTATATATTATATATATAAAGGGGTGGGGGTGGAGGCGACGATGGAGTGTAGCACGATGTCGAGTTAGTCGTCGTCTAGAGAGACGCAACCAACACGACTAGGTGCCTCGTGGAGTGTGGATGGATGATGGATGATGTTTGTGTCCACGCTTTTTGTGTACGTGTATCGGGGAATATCAGCAACTGGTGCAGATATTCCCATAATACAGCGTATGGTAAATACGTAAAAAGATATAAATATGTATGTATATAGCTATATATGTATATATGTATATGTATGTAGAATAGTAATATATATATATGGGTATATGTATCTATATATGTAGATATATGTATATAGTTATATAGATATAAATATGTATATATATATATATGTATATAAGTATATAGATATATATGTGTGTGTGTGTATATATATATATATATAAATGTATGTATATAAGTATGTATATAATACTATATAGATGTATATATATATATATATATATATATATGTATATATATGTATAATAATAATATATATATATGGGTATATGTATCTATATATGTAGATATATGTATATAGTTATATAGATATATATATGTATATATATATGTATATATGTATGTATGTATGTATGTACGTATATATATATATATATATATATATATATATATATATATATATATATATATATATATATATATATGTATATACGTACATACATATATATATATATATATATATATGTATAGATAGATATATATGTTAGTATAAGTATACGTGTGTATATATATATATATGGTGTTTATGTGTGTGTGGGTGTGTGAAAGTGTGAGTGTAGATGTGTGTGTGCGTCGTTGTTAAAGGGCTGTGAGTGAGTGAAAGAGAGAGAGAGAGCGGGAGAGAGCGGGGAGCGAGGAGGATGCAGAAGGGACGAGTTAAGTCGTCGGTGGATGGCGGCGGACGACTGATGGTCGCGGGTGCAAGCGCTCCTTCGCGTAGAGGATGTAGGGCTTCTGCCGGCCGGTGCGAGGGCTGAGAGCGGGCGATGGCATGGGGAAGCGAACGCGGAGGAGGTCAGTAGGTGGTCGCGGACGGGGTGGGGGGAGCTGCTTCTACTGCCGCTTGGCTGTTGCTGCCGCGGCTTCAAGCTTCGGAGCTTGAAGCGGCAGCAATGACGTGAGATGAAAAAACGAAACAAAGGAAGACACCACACCCACCGGCTCGTTGAAGAGCTGGGCGGTGGTATTCCCAATGTGGTGGTGTGCACCACAGTGGGTTCTCCTGCTCGCCGGGTGCCTCCTCGAAGGAGGGTCGACGTATGGGAGGGGAGGACGGTGGAGGAGAAGGTGGTGGCTGCGGTTTTTTCTTCTGCAGCAGCGTGTGTCTCGCGAGGAAGAAGCTGCAGCTTCTTATAGAGGAGGAGAGAGTGGCGTGCCTGGCTACAACATGGAGAGGGCACGGGATTGGCAGCTGCAGGGAGTGGCGTTGGCAGGGAGACATGACGTGGAGTAAATGCATGCAGCTGTGGGAAGAGAAGTGCAACCGCAGGAAGAGAGAAAAGAATTCAAGAGGAAATAAAAATAGAGAAGGGACTTTTTGCAAAGAGGCACTTGAGAAAAAAATGTAAATATGCAAGTCATTGTTTCATTTCTCCTCCTCTTTTGATTAAATGCATGAATGCAAGTGTTTTTACAAATGCAACTATAGAATCCTAATATGCAACGTTAATGCTAGGAAATAGCATAAGAAGTCTTTATTGCAGGCGTATTTTGAGGTGCAAACATATACCCCCATGCTTATCTTTTGCTAGTCCCTAGCAAAACTGTATTTAGAAATGATCTTAAGCTGAAGATTTTCTTCTGGGGTGTTATAAGTGTGCTTATTGTCGGATATGTGAGAACCAATTGTAGCGAAGATTACCAGTACTTTAAGTCTCACATGACATAGATCATCTCTCAACTAACCAGGACTCTTGATATTTAAACCTTAAGTATGATTTCCAGGGCCCAGGAGGTTTTTGCCGTACTCGAGAGCTCAGGAGGTTATAGTTTGTGCATAGTGAAGGATCAAGACTGACCAGATGAACATCAAGACTCAATCCCAGGGTTTCTCGAATTTTTAAGTAAAGGTTGGTCCCAGTTTCAACTTATGTCTTCGGATTGACCCTTAAGACGATTACGGAAAACTCAACTCCCATTTTCTGATTTTTCTTTTTTTTTTTTGTGGCTCACCGAAAAACAAAGTATACAAATATTTATGAGATATACTGACTCTTTTGCAACTTCTTTTTTTTTTTTGAAACACGTGTCAGTATATCTCTTACAACCCATTTTGAAGGAGCACACTTTTTTTTTCTTTTTGGTGGGAGAGTTTTTTTTTTTTTTGGTGGAAAGAGTCGCTCCTAAACACAAGACTAAAGCCTGGGATAAAAAGTCTACCTGCGCGCACAGGTAAGGACTCCACCTTCCCTAATGAACACTAGGGTTGGATCTTATCTTCACCTGGTCTTTCCCGATATGTGTAGTGTGAACCAAGTTTACTCAAGCTCTCAAGTAAAAGCAAACCAATGGATCTTGTACTGGTGTCTCAGATATAAGAATACGTCCTTAGTTAGGAGAGATCTTGATCTATTTTGTCAATGCTTTAAGTGAATTAAGCCGAGCCTGAGCGAATCAAGCTTCTGTGGCCTGGAAAGTCTTCAAAATAGAGGTTGAATATCCATAAACACTTATTGTATTTTTGTTTTAGCTTTCAGATCATTACTAAACACCATTTATTATTATTATATATATATATATTTTTTTTTCTTCTTCTTTTTTCTTTTTCTTGCATATTTTTAAATAGGTGGGAACTGTATGATACCATAAAATACCCGGATCCTATGGATGCCTATCCACCCCCCCATGCCAAACAATGCTATGTCCTCATATGCATGCAGGGAAAGGCAGAGAAAGGATGGAAGATCGGGTAACAAGAGCTGAGGTTCAGGGTATATATCAGGGTGGAAGGGTAGGTGGATGGTGGGTGGTGAAGAGAAAAGTGAAGTGATCGCGATAGAGGCGTGAAAAGTGATGGTGGATGGTGAGAGATTTGGCATTTTCTTGGACGAGAGTGTCGCAGGCGAATCAGAAAACAGATCAGGAAGAAGAAGTTGGCCCTTAGATTGGCCAAGAAGAGGGGCTCTTTGGATAGATGGATCCAAAAGGGAATAGCCCCAGTGAGTAAGATGTGGGCTCAAGGTCCCAGAGTGGAGTTGAAAATCCGCCTGATTTGGCGGGAAAGAAAGGGCAATCCGATCTTCCAGAGTGTGGACCGGCGGTGAGCAGCCCAGCGATGACTCAGATGACGAGGTATGGGAAGCGGAGAAAACCTCGTCAGAAGTCTGGTCAGGAGAAGGTGTGGGAATGGGGAGGGATTAGGGAACGTCACAGTTTGTGTTGGTCAGGCAGTCGTCAGGTAAATTGCAGTAGTCTGAATCGGCTCCAATAAGTTCGATACACGTACTGACAGTCATGTCCTCGTCAGACGTGTCATCTTTGATGTAATCCCTATCAGCATGAGAGTGCGGTTCTGCAGCAGGATTAACCTGAAATCCCAATGGAATACTCGGAGCTTGCAGAATTTGATGAACCTGTTCTTGAGAAGGTTGTACTTGTGGTTGCGGATCACAGGGTACGAAGTTTTGCAGGTTTGGAACAGGTTGGGCGGGAAGAGTGCCCTGAGATCGAGTCGCCATGCTTAGTTGACTGATCTCAGCATTCTGCTACGTCAAATGGTGCTGAAGAGAGGTCATGTTCTCTTTATTGCGCTTTGACATTTCCGTCATCATTCGCATCAATTTATCAAGAGGCCTTGATGCGTGTTTGGTTTGTGGTACGCAAGGGCCTGATGGCGGATTTGCCATAGGATTCGACTGGGCCCTTGGGATGACGGGTGTGGACGATCGCACTGGTCCACCAGC
The DNA here is from genome assembly GCA_037157565.1 of Thalassia testudinum. Classification (NCBI taxonomy): domain Eukaryota; kingdom Viridiplantae; phylum Streptophyta; class Magnoliopsida; order Alismatales; family Hydrocharitaceae; genus Thalassia; species Thalassia testudinum. Next base: position 8,623,049 of record JAZHRO010000010.1, on the reverse strand, counting down.
GGGGTTTTGGCACTGCGGGTTGTTGGATGTAACGACCCGATTCTCGAGTCCCTACGAGACACGAGAACCGGACCGACTCGACTAAACCCAAGACCTGGTCGTCCAACGAGAAAGTAACCAAAAGAGTAGTAAAATAAACCACATTCAACATGAATATAACTAACAGTAAGAAAATACAGCAGTAAGGAAAGAAACCACTACAGTATGACCACCACAACAGTAGAACAACATTTATAACATAATATGAACTGCAGGTAAAGAAAAGTACAGCGAAAACAAGAACTACTCACTACAGTGGAACCAAAAAGAGGTACAAGAGAACAGTGGTAACTCTACTGGACCCTACTCGGCCCAGCGTCCTCTACAGCCGCTGACCCTAGCTGCTCAACACCTGGTCTTGAAAGGTAACGAGTGTAACACGTCAGCAAAACACTGAGTAGAGTGGCAGCTAAACTAAAGAAACAGTAAAGTGTACAGTAGCTGTTTTAATTTTCTTTCTTCCTCTATTTATGTCTCTCTATTGTTTCACAATTATCTATTTCTCAGATCCTTCACTTGATCTCGAATGTTCCTCGTGGGAACGATCTTGATTGCAATCTTTTCCGAACAGTAGAAGTAGCACGTGGTGCTCTCCTGGCCGCGAGAGTCCCCCGTGGTGATCCTACTCTCATTCAACCACCCCAAGGTCACGGACAGGCGTAACGGTGACTACGGCACGCGCGATAAACGCACAGGTAGCTAATTAGCACTGGCATGTGGTCAGTCGTTTCCGTTAACGGGTGCGCCCAAAGCACAGCAAGGAACCAGTACAGGGCAGAGCCCTCTCAGTAACAGGGGTCCAACCCCTCCACAGTAACCAAACAGGGGCCTTGCCCCTCCATAGTCCGCGCACCCTCGCCTGACTACCCTGGTTTGCCCCAATGGGCCTAACAAGTCGGTGTAGGAGGCTAGCAGAACCCCGGGGCCCGTGGGGTAGCTAGTACCTCCCTACACTAGTAGCTCTCCTCGGTACTACGTACACGAGGGCCAGCAAGTCGGTACAGAGTGGCCAGTCCTAACCCCGGGTCCCTGGGGCGGCTAGCTCCGCTCTGCACTAAACAGGGGGACAGTCGCTCTCCTTGGTACTCCGTACTCAAGGGCCAGCTCACTTCCCCAATTCTATTCCATTCACTTTCCAGGAGTTCTACTCCTAATTCCCCGTAGGGTTCCAGCTCTTTAACTCAGCGCATTCCGGTTTCACCTTTCCAGTTTCACGTTCATACATCCCATATTCTTACGCATGTTCATTTATTCATAGCAGGCAGCTATTATTTCCTTTCCACATTTTCCAAGACTGCAGTATTCATACATTCCACTAGTTTTCCCGTCCTAGGATTCATGCCATATCGTAGGATCTATCATACAATCTAGTTTTCCAGCCCTAGGATTCATGCAACACCCTAGGATCTACCATTCAATCTATTTCTCATTCCTAGGATTCATGCAATGTCCTAGGTTCTATTTATGATTTCATAATTTAACAGATCATACTTAAAGCCACTCTACCGGTTACAACAGGCGAACTGGGGGCGTGGTCGGGAATCCCGCGTGCCTCCGCAACCCCCGAGACTGCAACGGAACGGGGTCCTATCACAAGGATCAAACACAAGGAATTTCTCAAAATAGTATACAGCTACTGTAGACGGGTAGAGGATGTAATTCCGAAAAGAACGCAACTCGAAACGCGGAAAACGGAACTCGAACAGGCCCTAAACAGGTCGAAGACGACGAAATAGTGCAAAATCAGACGTCTTAAAAAGTGGATCAGCGAATTACCTCGCTCTGCGTGGGCTCTCAGACGTCCAGAACCCTGCGGGGGCGTCTGGCCTAGTTCCCAGACGTCCGATGGTCACCCCGGACGTCTGGAAGTCGTTCCCGTCGTCTGGTGCTACAGCCAAACGTCTGATTCGCCTTGGATGGCGAATCACCGAACCTGCGCGTACCCATCTCTCTCTCTCAGTACGGTCAGTCGAAGAAAAGGAAGAAGACGGAAATAACTCACCTTTCAGACGTCTGGACAGTCTTCCAGACGTCATGCCCGTCGTCTGGCTATCAGCCCAGACGTCTGATTCTGGAAAAGTTTCCAGAACCAGGGCGCAACTCGCCCTCCGCTCGCGACGCCTGGCCGCACTGCGAGTGCTCTGCCTGCTGCTCGAGCTGTAGTAGGCCTCCCGCGTCGCTCCGCGCCCGCTGCGCCCCCGCCGGCCGGCTCCCGCTGCCCCGCAGGCTCGAGGCCTCACGGCCGACGCCTCCTCCCCCGCGCAGCACCTCCTCCCGCACCCGCTGCGGCTGTCACCGCCGCCGCTCACTCGCGCCCGCTCTCGCGCACCGACTGGAAGGAGAAGAGGAAGGGGGTGGAGGTGACGGGAGTGAGGGGGAGGGCGTGGCCTTTTAAGGCCGCACGATGAGGAGAGAGAGAGCGTGACAGAGGGAGCAGGAGGGAGAGGGAAAAAGAAGAGGCGGAGCAGGCCTGTGCGTGCAGGCGCGCAGACGCAACGACGTGCGCCGCAGAAAAATGAATCCCAGACATCTAGAAGTGATGCCAGACATCTGGTACGACGTCTGGGACACCTCCCAGACATCTTAAAAGTCGTTTGAAAGCACGGTTCGTAACAATATAACAAACTCAAAGGAAGTTTCGTCCCCGAAACTTGCGCTAACTAGGGTGCGGGAAAACGTCATAAATACCATAACAAACTCAAAGAGGACCGAAGTCGGTCCAAAAGACGTGCCCACGAAGAGTTCCGGGTACCGCTCTCGCATTGCCGCCTCAGGCTCCCAGGTAGCCTCCTCGTACCGCTGGCTCCTCCACAAAACCTTTACCAAGGGTACTTGCTTTCGTCTCAAACTGCGGACGGCTCGATCTAGAATTTGCACTGGCCGCTCGGGGTAGGTCAGGTCGTCGCCCACCTCGACGCTCTCGTGACTCAGTACGTGACTGGGATCGGCTACGTACTTCCTGAGGTTGGACACGTGGAACACGTCGTGCACACCAGAAAGCTGCGGGGGGAGGGCAAGCCTGTAAGCAACGGGTCCAACCCGCTCCAGGACCTCAAAGGGCCCCACAAACCTCGGTGCGAGCTTCCCTCTCACCCCAAACCGCTGCAGGCCCTTCATGGGCGAAACACGAAGAAAGACGTGGTCCCCAACCTCAAACTGCACCACTCTGCGTCTCCGATCCGCGTAGCTCTTCTGTCTGCTCCTGACAGTGCGGAGTCGCCTGTGGATCTGCTCGACTACCTCCTGACTCTGCTGGATCAACCTGGGGCCAACCTCCCACTTGGTCCCCACCTCAACCCAACTCAAGGGTGACGTACACCTCCGTCCGTACAGAGCCTCGTAGGGAGTCATGCCGATACTCGAGTGATAACTGTTGTTGTCTGCAAACTCTGCCAGGGGCAGGTGCTCCTCCCAAGAGCCCCTCCAGTCCAGTACACAGGCACGCAAAAGGTCCTCAAGTGTCTGTATCGTGCGCTCAGACTGTCCGTTCGTCTGGGGGTGGTAAGCCGTACTAAACCTCAACCTCGTCCCCAAGGCCTGCTGAAACTCAGCCCAAAACTGGGACGTAAAGCGGGTATCCCAGTCGGATACGATCTCCCGCGGAACTCCGTGTAGTCGTACCACATCAGGGATATACCTCTCTGCCAACTGTGCTGGTCCCAAAGTGACTCGTACCGGCAAGAATCGCACCGTCTTCATCAGTCTATCCACTATTACCCAGACTGTGTCGTGTCCTCGCTGGGTAACAGGTAAGCCCACGACCAAGTCCATGGTGATGCTCTCCCACTTCCACTCTGGCACTGGAAGTGGCTGTAGCGGCCCTGCAGGCCTCTGATGCTCGGCTTTCACCTGCTGGCACACTAAGCACTGCTGCACGAACTCACCCACATCTTGCTTCATCCCCCTCCACCAGAACTCACGTCTCAAGTCGTGGTACATCTTCGTGTTTCCGGGATGTATGGTGAATCTGGAACCGTGTGCCTCAATCAGGAGCTCTCTCAACAGCTCCTCGTCTCTGGGAATGCACAACCGTCCCCTCAGGCGCAGCACCTGGTCTGTGAAAGAGAACTCCCCTGGGTCTCTCGACAGTACTCTGTCGCGCAAGGACTGCAAGTACGGATCGGCCATCTGTCCTGTGATGATGCGGTCTATCAGCTCTGGCCTGGTCTGTCGTGTCACCGTCACTGCCCCATAGTGCCCCCGTAACTCCAGAGGTCACCAACTGCCCACCTCCTCCAAAAGGCTCCAACTCTGTAACTGTAAACTGGCCAAGTGTGCGGGTGCCTTACGGCTCAAGGCGTCAGCCACCACATTGGCCTTTCCCGGGTGGTAGGAGATGCTGCAGTCATAGTCCTTCAGGAGCTCCAACCAACGTCTCTGTCTCATGTTGAGCTCCTTCTGATCAAAAAGGTATCTGAGGCTCTTGCGATCTGTGAAAATTTTGAAGGTCTCACCGTACAAGTAGTGACTCCAAGTCTCCAGCGCGAAGACAACAGCTGCTAACTCTAGGTCGTGGGTAGGGTAGGTATGCTCATGGGGCTTCAGTTGCCGCGAAGCGTAAGTGACAACGTGACCCCTCTGCATGAGCACACCTCCTAACCCCTGCAAGGAGGTGCCCGTGTACACAACGAACCCACCACTACTGTCAGGGATGGTGAGCACGGGAGCTGAGGTCAACCTCTCCTTTAGCTCCAGAAAACACACCTCACAGGCGTCTGTCCAAGTGAAGGGCACGTCCTTCTGGGTCAACTGTGTCATAGGACGCGCAATCTGTGAAAAACCTTTGATGAATCGTCTGTAGTAGCTTGCCAGTCCCAGGAAACTACGAATCTCAATGACTGAACGCGGTCTCTCCCACTTGAGTACTGCCTCGACCTTGGCTGGGTCCACCGCCAAGCCGTCTCCAGAGATCACATGACCTAAGAAGGTCACCTCCCTCAACCAGAACTTGCACTTGCTGTATTTGGCGTACAGCCTGCGTCGTCTCAGGGTGTCCAGAACCATCCGCAAGTGCTGTCCGTGCTGCGTCCGATCTCGAGAATAGATGAGTACATCATCTATGAAAACCACCACGAACTGGTCCAAGTACGGTCTAAACACCCGGTTCATCAGATCCATGAAAGCAGCGGGGGCATTGGTCAGCCCAAACGGCATGACCAAAAACTCGTAGTGTCCGTACCGGGTGCGGAAAGCTGTCTTGGAGACGTCGGTCTCCCTGATCCTCAACTGATGGTATCCAGACCTCAAGTCGATCTTGGGAAACACCGTGGTACCCCTCAACTGGTCAAATAAGTCATCGATCCTCGGCAGCGGATATCTGTTCTTGATGGTGACCCTATTCAGCTCTCAGTAGTCCACACAAAGGTGTAAGGTCCCATACTTCTTCTTCACAAACAGTACCGAGGCTCCCCAGGGAGACGCACTGGATCTCATGAAACCTTTCTCCAAAAGGTCCTGCAACTGAGACTTGAGCTCTCGTAGCTCAAGCGGTGCCATCGTGTATGGCACAGTGGAGATGGGGCTGGTCCCTGGTACTAGTGAGATCTCAAACACGATCTCACGCTCGATCGGTAGTCCTGGTAACTCGTCTGGAAACACGTCAGGGTACTCTCTGACCACCGGTGTTACGAACGCGTGTCCCAGACGTCTTTTAAGACGTCTGGGAAGTGGCCCAGACGTCGAACCAGACGTCTGGGATCACATCCAGACGTCTGGGATCGTTTCCAGACGTCTGGAAATCAGTTATTTTCGACACGCGCGGGTTGTCTACGTGCCTGAGCGCGCAGACCGCATATTCGCTTATTCTTCTCTCTGCGGCTGCAGACGCTGCTGCCATGCTCTCTCTCTCTCCTCCTCGCGCTTCCTTAAAAAGACCACACCTCCCCTCGCTTCCGTCACCTCCACCCCGTTCCTCTTCTTCTTCCAGTGAGCGAGCGCGAGAGCGGGCGCGGGGTTGCTGCGGCGGCGACGGCCGCAGTGAGCGCGGAGGGGGTGCTGCGTGCGAGAGCGGCGCTCAGCCGTGAGGGCGAGCTCGCCGAGGCTGCCAGGGTCGGCCGGTGGGAAGCACAGCGGGCGCAGAATGACGCGGGAGGCCTGCTGCGGCTCGAGCAGCAGGCTCACGAGGTGCGACGAGGCGCGGCGTCGCGAGCGGAGGACGAGTCGCGCCCTGGTTCTGGAAAAATTTCCAGAATCAGACGTCTGTGCTGATAGCCAGACGGCGGGGTCGACGTCTGGAATACTGTCCAGACGTCTGAAAGGTGATTTTTCCGTCTTCTTCTTCCTTCCTGTCGACTGACCGTACTGAGGGAGAGAGATGGGTGTGCGCAGGCTCGGTGATTTGCCATCCAACGCGGATCAGACGTCTGGCTGTAGTACCAGACGGCTGGAGCGACCTCCAAACGTCCGGGGTGACCATCGGACGTCTGGGAACTAGGACAGAAGTCCCCGCAGGCTTCTGGACGTCTGAGAAACCACACAGAACAAGGTAATTCTTTGATCCACTTTTTAAGACGTCTGGAAGAAGTTCCAGATGTCTGATTTTGCACAGTGTCGTCGTTTTCGACCCGTTTAGGGCCCGTTTGGGTTCCGTTTTCCGCTATTCGAGTTGCGTTCTTTTCAGAATTAATTCCTCTACCTATCTACAGTAGCTATACACTATTTTGAGACACTCCTTGTGTTTGATCATTGTGATAGGACCCCGTTCCGTTGCAGTCTCGGGGGTCGCGGAGGCACGCGGGATTCCCGATCACGCCCCCATTACTCCCGTTGTACCTGGTAGAGTGGCTTTAAGTTATTAATAAAATCTATTAAATTATGGAACCATAAATAGAACCTAGGACATTGCATGAATCCTAGGAATGAGAAATAGATGGAATGATAGCTCCTAGGTGTTGCATGAATCGTAGGGCTTGAAAACTAGATTGTATGATAGATCCTAGGATATGGCATGAATCCTAGGATGGGAAAACTAGTGGAATGTATAATACTGTAGTCTTGGAAAATGGAAAGAGATATAAAGCTGCCTGTAATTTGAATTAACAGCTGCCTGTTGTGAATAAATAACGTGGTTGAGAACATGGATTGTAAGAATGTGAAACTGGAAAGTGAAACCTGGATGTTTGAGTAAAAAGGATGGAACCGTACGGGGAAGTAGGAGTAGAACTCTTGGAAAGTGAATGGAATAGTACTGGGGAAGTGAGCTGGCCCTTAAGTACGGAGTACCAAGGAGAGCGACTGTCCTCCTGTTTAGTGCAGAGCGGAGCCAGCTGCCCCAGGGACCCGGGGTTAGGACTGGCCACTCTGTACCGACTTGCTGGCCCTTGCGTACGTAGTACCGAGGAGAGCTACTAGTGTAGGGAGGTACTAGCTACCCCACGGGCCCCGGGGTTCTGCTAGCCTCCCACACCGACTTGTTAGGCCCGCTGGGGCAAACCAGGGTAGTCAGGCGAGGGTGCGCGGACTGTGGAGGGGCAAGGCCCCGGTTTGGTTACTGTGGAGGGGTTGGACCCCTGTTACTGAGAGGGCTCTGCCCTGGACTGGTTCCGTGCTATGCTTTGGGCGCACCCGTTAACGGAAACGACTGACCGCGTGCCAGTACGGGTTAGCTACCTGTGCGATTATCGCGCGTGCCGTAGTCACCGTTACGTCTGTCAGTGACCTTGGGGTGGTTGACTGAGGGTAGGATCACCACGGGGGACTCTCCTGGCCAGGAGAGCACCACGTGCTACTTCTACTTTTTGGAAAAGACTGCAATCAAGATCATTCCCACGAGGAACATTCGAGATGAAGAAAAAGATCTGAGGAATAAATGAAATAGTGAGACAATTGAAAGATGTGAATAAAGAAAGTAATCGAACATAACAGCTACTGTACACTCTACTGTTGTCTTTAGTTTAGTTGCCACTCTACTGAACGTTTTGCTGGCGTGTTACACTCGTTACCTTTTTCAGGACCAGGTGTTGAGCAGCCAGGGTCAGCGGCTGCAGAGGACGCTGGGCCGAGTAGGGTCCAGTAGAGTTACCACTGTCTCTTGTACCTCTTTTTGTTACGTTGTAGTAAGTAGTTCTTGTTTCCGCTGTACTTTCTTTACCTGCAGTTCAAATTATATTGTGAATGTTGTTCTACTGTTGTGGTGTACATACTGTGGTAGTTTCTTTCCTTACTGCTGTACTTTCTTACTGTTAGTTATATTCATGCTGAATGTGGTTTATTTTACTACTCTTTTGGTTACTTCCTCGTTGGACGACTAGGTCTTGGGATTAGTTGAGTCGATCCAGTTCTCGTGTCTCGTAGGGACTCGGGAACCGGGTCATTACAAGATGGTATCAGAGCAAGGTCGTCCCGAGAAGTGAATCAACTGACTGTAGAATAACCAATTCACATGTTTATAACTAGAGTAGCCACCACAACATATCTCTTGACATGAGCTCTTAGAAGTTTCGTTAGGTACCGTTTGTTTTGACGTTTTTCCGTTTTGTTTCGCGTCTCCTTACAGGAGATGCCTCGTCGCGGGACTGGCGAGACTGGCCGCGGGGGCGGCCGAGGACGAGGTGGACGTGCTGTTGTTGACGTCTCGGTGGACCAGCCACCACTCCCGGGCATCCAAGCCCAGGACCTCGCCAGACTGATACGAGACATTGTACGAGAGGAGCTCCACCCACCGCCCCGAGCACCTCCTCCTGGGGTTGCAGAGGGGGAGTCCTCTATGGGACCACGCGACGGACACGGCGTTGGACACGAGGGAGGGGATGGGCCGCTGCCGCCCCCACCTTCCTCTGACACTTCTGTACACGAGGCACCTTCGCCTGGAGGTGCACCAGCACCTCCCCTACAGCGCCACTTCGAGCTTTTCGGACAGTTCTGGAAGTTGAAGCCCCCCTCCTTCAAGGGGGATGAGGACCCGATCGAGGCAGAGGATTGGATTGAGCAGCTGGAGAAGATCTTCGACACCCTTCGCCCCCCGGTGGAGTGCCGCGTGGCCTTTGCCACGTACCAGCTGGAGAGTGCGGCACACCGGTGGTGGAGGGCGGTCCAGGGACAGGAGAGGGATGAGTCGACGTGGGACCAGTTCGTCACCCTCTTCTGCGAGCAGTACTTTCCCCAGGCGTGGCAGGACCAGAGGAGGCGGGAGTTCCACACTCTCCGCCAAGGGACGATGACTGTGAGCGCGTACCGCACGCGTTTCTTGGAGCTGTCCCGCTTTGCAACGACAGCGGTAGCCACTGAGGAGGAGCGCCTTTGGAGGTTCACCGAGGGGCTCCGGCCTGCGATCCGGGGGTATGTCAAACCCCTGAAGCTGCCTACGTTTTCGAGGGTGGTAGAGGCAGCTATGACTTACGAGGAGACCAACCCGTCCGCACGAGACACCGACGGCGGGCGGAAGAGGCCCTTCCAGCCAGACTTTTCACAGGGCCGGCGAGAACGGAGACACGTGGAGTCCGCAGGAGAGCCGTCACGTTGTGCAGGGCCATCAGTGGCCTTTGGGGGCCCTCGACAGGGGCCAGTCGCCAGCACCGGACCCCCGCCTAGCCGACAGCAGGGACCCACTGAGGGCGGGAGTCGGGTTCCCCTCTGCTACCAGTGTGGCCAGCCGGGCCACATAAGGAGGGACTGCCCGTCTAGGGCAGGAGGTCAGCAGATACTTCCCGCGCAGAGCACTGGAGGGCACGCAAAAGGCCGCGGTTCCCAGGCGCGAGGAGGAGGACAGCAGTTGCGAGAAGGGTACCGGCCAGCACCTACCCGTCTGACACAGAGTGTGGCTGTTTCGTCCGCACCTAGACCTGAAGGGCGTATTAACGCCTTGACACACAGGGACGCCAGAGCTTCGGGATCGGTGGTAGCAGGTATGGTTTCAGTTTTCGGCAGACTCGTTTACACGCTTTTCGATTCCGGCACTACGCACTCGTTTGTCGCAGCCAGTTTCGCAATTAGTTTGGACCGGGATTATACACTGTTAGAGAATCCTTTCGTAATCAGAGGTCCGAGTGGTCAGCTGTTTGTAGCTGAGGAGGTGTACACGGATTGCGAGGTCAGCGTCGGGGGATATAGCCTGCCGGCTGACCTGATTATAATACAGATGGAGGACTTTGGAGTGATTCTGGGGATGGATTGGCTGTCCGCTTACCAAGCCTTGGTGGACTATTTTGAGAGGAAGATCGTCTTCTCCATTCTGGAGTTACCTTCTTTCGAGTTTCACGGACAGCCAGTGGACGGAGGTTTCAGGTGCATTTCGGCACTTCGGGCGGCGAGACTTTTGAGCCAGGGGTGTGAGGGCTTCCTAGCTTGTGTGGTGGCAGAGCCCAGCCCTGTGGCAGACTTCCAGAGCATCCCGGTGGTCAGAGAGTACCCTGACGTGTTTCCAGACGAGTTACCAGGACTACCGCCCGAGCGTGAGATCGAGTTTGAGATCTCACTAGTACCAGGGACCAGCCCCATCTCCACCGCGCCATACAGGATGGCACCGCTTGAGCTGCGAGAGCTAAAGTCTCAGTTGCAGGACCTTCTGGAGAAGGGTTTCGTGAGGCCCAGTGCGTCTCCCTGGGGAGCCCCGGTACTGTTTGTGAAGAAGAAGGATGGGACCTTATGTCTTTGTGTGGACTACCGACAGCTGAATAGGGTCACCATCAAGAACAGATATCCGCTGCCGAAGATCGACGACTTGTTTGACCAGTTGCGGGGTGCCACGGTGTTTTCCAAGATCGACTTGAGGTCTGGATATCACCAGTTGAGGATCAGGGAGACCGACGTGTAATTCCCTACTTGGAGGGGGTGAGATCAGTGTGACGTAAAAAATGCATAATTGAAATATAAAGCAATCTCACAAATAGTCAATCACACAAAGTACACAAAGTATTTTTAGGTGGAAACCCAAACCGGGTGAAAACCACCACCTAACCCTCTCGAGTTAGGATTTTCCGATCAACCAAGTTGATCAAGATCCACTAAATCGAATCACTTAAAACGAGGGTGATTCAACCTCAGTACAACCACGCTACAAGTACGAGGGTAGCGTTCCTCAACCCCTTCTCTCCACGAGAAGGATTTTGTCCCATGAAGGAGACGGGAATTCGCAAAGCGAATACCTAACAAAAAGACAAAGATAAAATAAACAACAAACCTATAGAGCCAACAAAGTAATAAACCTAAGCTTCTATAGGATTTAGGAAACTCCCCTTTGCAAGGAGTGCGTCGACGATGACACGGGTGCGTGAGCCACGCAACGGCGCAATGTCGCTCTCGTGAACAATGGCGGGAGAGCGGGTGCGCGTAGGCTTGATGCTCTCAAGATGATGGAGCTTGAGCTTAGAGAGCAAGATCTTTTCTGGACCCAAAAGAGTGTGGAAGTGTGTAGCTAAGTGTATCCAAGTGTGTCTCTTGTGTTTCTAAGTGTATTTTTGTGTTGCAAAGGTTCCCCTCTATTTATAGAGGCCTTAGGAAGGCTTTGGAAGGCTTAAGAAAGATTCTATAGTCGTTGGGAACAAAGCCCAAGTGAATCAGCCCGAAATCAGGAACAATCATTGTTCTAACAGGCTTATCAGACGTCTAATTCTAGCATCAGACGTCTGGAAGTTCACTATAAGACGTCTGATTCAAAGGTCAGACGTCTGATTTTGGGCGGGTCTCTCCCTGACTTGGATCAGATCTAAACAGGGTTTTTACGCAAGTCCATCAGACGACATACAGGACATCTGGCACTATGTCTGGACGTCTGGAAACCTACTTTTACTGTGGGAATTGATTTCCAAACGTTGCAACGGCTAGAAAATCTCTGAGAAGAGATTTTGGGTCAGCCGAGGCAAAACGGTCATTTATCAGACGTCTGGAAAGGCCTAAGGACGTCTGATAAGGCTCTAACGGTCATATTCTTGAGTGTCTGCTAAGCCAGCCAACGGTCCACTAATTGGACGTCTGGCAAAGTCATCAGACGTCTCCTAAGACGTCTGGTCTAAGGTCTCGACGTCTGATTTCATCAGACAGTACTAACTATGTCCAGCCTAACAGATATCAGACGTCTGAAACAACAGTCAGACGTCTTAAAATACTTTATCAGACGTCTGATTTGGGAATTCGACGTCTGGAAGTGCTGTTTGAACCCTATATTGGTTTTCTAAGTATTCTACAGAAAACCTAAGTATCCTAGGGTTGTGCCGATGTTCCTAGGACTACTGTTAGGGTTCTTTGAGGCTCTCTAACATAATATTCTAAGGAAAATAAAAAAAGCAAGAAAATAAAGACAAGAGATACAAGAAAGGATTAAAAAGAATCTATCCTATTCTTCTTGTCTTCTATCTTCAATTTGTCGCTCCACGCGAACCTCCTCTATTTTCCGTCAAGCTCCTCCAATCCGTCCTGGATGCGAGCTCGAGTTCCGTCTAAACACGTCCACATTTCCAATTGACCTGAAATCTAGGACTCAAAATGCAAATGTTAAATAACACGTGCTTTGTTATCATCAAAACAAATGATCGTGGTGCTCTAGCACCAACACGACGTCTCCAAGACAGCTTTCCGCACCCGGTACGGACACTACGAGTTTTTGGTCATGCCATTTGGGCTGACCAATGCCCCCGCTGCTTTCATGGACCTGATGAACCGGGTGTTTAGACCGTACTTGGACCAGTTCGTGGTGGTTTTCATAGGTGATGTACTCATCTATTCTAGAGATCGGACGCAGCACGGACAGCACTTGCGGATGGTTCTGGACACTCTGAGACGACGCCAGCTGTACGCCAAATACAGCAAGTGCGAGTTCTGGTTGAGGGAGGTGACCTTCCTAGGTCATGTGATCTCTAGAGACGGCTTGGCGGTGGACCCAGCCAAGGTCGAGGCAGTGCTCAGGTGGGAGAGACCGCGTTCAGTCACTGAGATTCACAGTTTTCTGGGACTGGCAGGCTACTACAGATGATTCATCAGAGGATTTTCGCAGATTGCGCATCCTATGACACAGTTGACCTGGAAGGACGTGCCTTTCGCTTGGACAGACACCTGTGAGGCGTGTTTTCTGGAGCTGAAGGAGAGGTTGACCTCGGCTCTCGTGCTCACCATCCCTGACAGTAGTGGCGGGTTCGTTGTGTACATGGATGCCTCCTTGCAGGGGTTAGGAGGTGTGCTCATGCAGAGGGGTCACGTTGTCGCTTACGCTTCGCGGCAACTGAAGCCCCATGAGCATACCTACCCTACCCACGACCTAGAGTTGGCAGCTGTTGTCTTCGCGCTGAAGACCTGGAGGCACTACTTGTACGGTGAGACCTTCAAAATTTTTACTGATCACAAGAGCCTCAGATATCTTTTTGACCAGAAGGAGCTCAACATGAGACAGAGATGTTGGTTGGAGCTCCTGAAGGACTACGACTGCAGCATCTCCTACCACCCGGGAAAGGCCAATGTGGTGGCTGACGCCTTGAGCCGTAAGGCGCCCGCACTCTTGGCCAATCTACAGTTATAGAGTTGGAGCCTTTTGGAGGAGGTGGGCAGTTGGAGACCTCAGAGTTACGAGGGTACTGTAGGGCAATGACGGTGACACGGCAGACTAGGCCAGAGCTGATAGACCGCATCATCACAGGACAGATGGTCGATCCGTACTTGCAGTCTTTGCGCGACAGAGTACTGTCAGGAGACCCAGGGGATTTCTCTTTCACAAACCAGGTGCTACGCTTGAGGGGACGGTTGTGCATTCCCAGAGACGAGGAGCTGTTGAGAGAGCTCCTGACTGAGGCACACGGTTCCAGATTCACCATACATCCCGGAAACACGAAAATGTACCACGACTTGAGACGCGAGTTTTGGCGGAGACGGAAGAAGCGGGATGTGGGTGAGTTCGTGCAGCAGTGCTTAGTGTGCCAGCATGTGAAAGCCGAGCATCAGAGGCCTGCAGGGCCGCTCCAGCCGCTTCCAGTGCCAGAGTGGAAGTGGGAGAGCATCACCATGGACTTGGTGGTGGGCTTACCTGTTACCCAGCGGGGACACGACGCAGTCTGGGTAATAGTGGATAGACTGACGAAGACGGCGCGATTCTTGCCGATCCGAGTCACTTTGGGACCAGCACGGTTGGTAGAGAGGTATATCCGTGATGTGGTACGACTACACGGAGTTTCGCGAGAGATTGTATCCGACCGGGATACCTGCTTTACGTCCCAGTTTTGGGCTGAGTTTCAGCAGGCCTTGGGGATGAGGTTGAGGTTTAGCACGGCTTACCACCCCTAGACGGACGGATAGTCTGAGCGCATGATACAGACACTTGAGGACCTTTTGCGTGCCTGTGTACTGGACTGGAGGGGCTCTTGGGAGGAGCACCTGCCCCTGGCAGAATTTGCATACAACAACAGTTATCACTCGAGCATCGGCATTGCTCCCTACGAGGCTCTGTACGGACGGAAGTGTACGGCACCCTTGAGTTGGGTTGAGGTGGGGACCAAGTGGGAGGTTGGCCCCAGGTTGATCCGGCAGAGTCAGGAGGTAGTCGAGCAGATCCACAGACGACTCCGCACTTCAGGAGCAGACAGAAGGCTATGCGGATCGGAGATGCAGAGAGGTGCAGTTTGAGGTTGGGGACCACGTCTTCCTTCGTGTTTCGCCCATGAAGGGCCTACAGCGGTTTGGGGTGAGAGGGAAGCTCGCATTGAGGTTCGTAAGGCCCTTTAAGGTCCTGGAGTGGGTTGGACCCGTTGCTTACAAACTTGCCCTTCCCTCGCAGCTTTCTGGTGTGCACGATGTATTCCACGTGTCCAACCTCATGAAGTACGTAGCCGATTCCAGTCACTTACTGAGTCACGAGAGCGTCGAGGTGGGCGACGACCTGACCTACCCCGAGCGGCCAGTGCAGATCCTAGACCGAGCCGTCCGCAGTTTGAGACGAAAGCAAGTACCCCTGGTAAAGGTTTTGTGGAGGAGCCAGCGGTACGAGGAGGCTACCTGGGAGCCTGAGGTGGTAATGCGGGAGCGGTACCCGGAGCTTTTCGGACCGGCTTCGGTCCTCTTTGAGTTTGTTATGGGTAATTGGACATCTTTTCCCGCACCCTATTTGGCGCAAGTTTCGAGGATGAAACTTCCTTTGAGTTTGTTATATTGTTACGAATGCGTGCCCCAGATGTCTTTAAGACGTCTACGAAGTGGCCCAGACGTCGGACCAGACGTCTGGGATCACATCCAGACGTCTGACCAGACGTCTGGGATCATTTCCAGACGTCTGGAAATCAGTTATTTTCGACACGCGCGGGTCGTCTGCGCGCCTGAGCTCGCAGACCGCAATTCGCTTATTCTTCTCTCTGCGGCTGCAGACGCCGCTGCCGTGCTCTCTCTTTCTCCTCCTCGCGCTTCCTTAAAAAGACCACGCCTCCCCTCGCTTCCGTCGCCTCCACCCCTTTCCTCTTCTTCTTCTAGTGAGCGAGTGCGAGAGCGGGTGCGGGGTTGCTGTGGCGGCGACGGCCGCAGTGAGCGCGGAGGGGGTGCTGCGTGCGAGAGCGGCGCTCAGCTATGAGGGCGAGCTCGCCGAGGCTGCCAGGGCCGGCCGGTGGGAAGCGCAGCGGGCGCGGAACGACACGGGAGGCCTGTTGCGGCTCGAGCAGCAGGCGCACGAGGTGCGACGAGGCGCGACGTCGCGAGCGGAGGGTGAGTCGCGCCCTGGTTCTGGAAAAATTTCCAGAATCAGACATCTGTGCTGATAGCCAGACGGCGGGGTCGACGTCTGGAATACTGTCCAGACGTCTGAAAGGTGAGTTTTCCGTCTTCTTCTTCCTTCCTGTCGACTGATCGTACTGAGGGAGAGAGATGGGTGTGCGCAGGCTCGGTGATTCGCCATCCAACGCGGATCAGACGTCTGGCTGTAGTACCAGACGGCGAGAGTGACCTCCAGACGTCCGAGGTGACCATCGGACGTCTGGGAACTAGGACAGACGTCCCCGCAGGCTTCTGGACATTTGAGAAACCACACAGAACAAGGTAATTCTCTGATCCACTTTTTAAGACGTTTGGAAGAAGTTCCAGACGTCTGATTTTGCACAGTGTCGTCGTTTTCGACCCGTTTAGGGCCCGTTTGGGTTCCGTTTTCCGCTATTCGAGTTGCGTTCTTTTCGGAATTAATTCCTCTACCTGTCTACAGTAGCTATACATTGTTTTGAGACACTCCTTGTGTTTGATCCTTGTGATAGGACCCCGTTCCGTTGCAGTCTCGGGGGTCGCGGAGGCACGCGGGATTCCCGATCACACCCCCATTACTCCCGTTGTACCTGGTAGAGTGGCTTTAAGTTATTAATAAAATCTATTAAATTATGGAACCATAAATAGAACCTAGGACATTGCATGAATCCTAGGAATGAGAAATAGATGGAATGATAGCTCCTAGGTGTTGCATGAATCGTAGGGCTGGAAAACTAAATTGTATGATAGATCCTAGGATATGGCATGAATCCTAGGATGGGAAAACTAGTTGAATGTATAATACTGCAGTCTTGGAAAATGGAAAGAGATATAAAGCTGCCTGTAATTTGAATTAACAGCTGCCTGTCGTGAATAAATAACGTGGTTGAGAACATGGATTGTAAGAATGTGAAACTGGAAAGTGAAACCTGGATGTTTGAGTAAAAAGGATGGAACCGTACGGGGAAGTAGGAGTAGAACTCCTGGAAAGTGAATGGAATAGTATTGGGGAAGTGAGCTGGCCCTTGAGTACGGAGTACCAAGGAGAGCGACTGTCCCCCTGTTTAGTGCAGAGCGGAGCCAGCCGCCCCAGGGACCCGAGGTTAGGACTGGCCACTCTGTACCGACTTGCTGGCCCTCGCGTACATAGTACCGAGGTGAGCAACTAGTGTAGGGAGGTACTAGCTACCCCACGGGCCCCGGGGTTCTACTAGCCTCCCACACCGACTTGTTAGGCCCGCTGGGGCAAACCATGGTAGTCAGGTGAGGGTGCGTGGACTGTGGTGGGGCAAGGCCCCGGTTTGGTTACTATGGAGGGGTTGGACCCCTGTTACTGAGAGGGCTCTGCCCTGGACTGGTTCTGTGCTATGCTTTGGGTGCACCCGTTAACGGAAACGAATGACCGCGTGCTAGTACGGGTTAGCTACCTGTGCGATAATCGCGCGTGCCGTAGTCACCGTTACGACTATCAGCGACCTTGGGGTGGTTGACTGAGGGTAGGATCACCACGGGGGACTCTCCTGGCCAGGAGAGCACCACGTGCTACTTCTACTTTTTGGAAAAGACTGCAATCAAGATCGTTCCCACGAGGAACATTCGAGATCAAGAAAAAGATCTGAGGAATAAATGAAATAGTGAGACAATTGAAAGATGTGAATAAAGAAAGTAATCGAACATAACAGCTACTGTACACTCTACTGTTGTCTTTAGTTTAGTTGCCACTCTACTCAGCGTTTTGCTGACGTGTTACACTCGTTACCTTTTTCAGGACCAGGTGTTGAGCAGCCAGGGTCAGCGGCTGCAGAGGACGCTGGGCCGAGTAGGGTCCAGTAGAGTTACCACTGTCTCTTGTACCTCTTTTTGTTACGTTGAAGTGAGTAGTTCTTGTTTCCGCTGCACTTTCTTTACCTACAGTTCAAATTATATTATGAATGTTGTTCTACTGTTGTGGTGGTACATATTGTGGTAGTTTCTTTCCTTACTGCTGTACTTTCTTACTGTTAGTTATATTCATGCTGAATGTGGTTTATTTTACTGCTCTTTTGGTTACTTCCTCGTTGGACGACTAGGTCTTGGGATTAGTTGAGTCGGTCTGGTTCTCGTGTCTCGTAGGGACTCGGGAACTGGGTCGTTACAACCGGGATGCTCTGCAAGTCTGCCACAGGGTTGGGCTCTGCCACCACACAAGCTAGGAAACCCTCACACCCCTGGCTCAAAAGTCTCGCCGCCCGAAGTGCCGAAATGCACCTGAAACCTCCGTCCACTGGCTGTCCGTGAAACTCGAAAGAAGGCAACTCCGGAATGGAGAAGACGATCTTCCTCTCAAAACAGTCCACCAAGGCGTGGTAAGCGGACAGCCAATCCATCCCCAGATCACTCCAAGGTCCTCCATCTGTAACATAATCAGGTCAGCTGGCAGGCTATGTCCCCCGACGCAGACCTTGCAATCCGTGTACACCTCCTCAGCTACAAACAGCTGACCACTCGGACCTCTGATTACGAACGAATTCTCTAACAGTGTATAATCCTGGCCCAAACTAACTGAGAAACTGGCTGCGACAAATGAGTGCATAGCGCCGGAATCTAAAGCGTGTAAACGAGTCTACCGGAAACTGAAACCATACCTGCTACCACCGATCCCGAAGCTCTGGCGTCCCTGTGTGTCAGGGCGTTGATACGCCCTTCAGCTCTAGGTGTGGACGAAGCAGCCACACTCTGCGTCGGACGGGTAGGTGCTGGCCAGTACCCTCCTCGTGACTGCTGTCCTCCACCTCGCGCCTGGTAACCGCGGCCTCCTGTGCGTCCTCCAATGCTCTGGGCGGGAAGTATCTGCTGACCTCCTGCCCTAGACGGGTAGTCCCTCCTGATGTGGCCCGGCTGGCCACACTGGTAACAGAGGGGAACCCGACTCCCGCCCTCAGTGGGTCCCTGCTGTCGGCTGGGCTGGGGTCCGGTGCTGGCGACTAGCCCCTGTCGAGGGCCCCCAAAGGCCACTGATGGCCCTGTAAAACGTGACGGGTCTCCTGCAGATGCCATGTGTCTCCTCTCTCGCCGGCCCTGTGAAAAGTCTGGCTGGAAGGGCCTCTTCCGCCCGCCGTCAGTGTCTCGCGCGGACGGGTTGGTCTCCTCGTAAGTCATAGCTGCCTCTACCACTCTCGAAAACGTAGGCAGCTTCAGGGGTTTGACATACCCCCGAATCGCAGGCCGGAGCCCCTCGGTGAACCTCCAAAGGCGCTCCTCCTCAGTAGCTACCGCTGTCGCTGCAAAGCGGGATAGCTCCAAGAAACGCGTGCGGTACGCGCTCACGGTCATCGTCCCTTGGCGGAGAGTGTGGAACTCCCGCCTCCTCTGGTCCTGCCATGTCTGGGGAAAGTACTGCTCGCAGAAGAGGGCGACGAACGGATCCCAGGTCGGCTCGTCCCTCTCCTGTCTCCGGACCGCCCTCCACCACCTGTGTGCCGCACTCTCCAGCTGGTACGTGGCAAAGGCCATGCGGCACTCCACCGGGGGGTGAAGGGTGTCGAAAATCTTCTCCAGCTGCTCAAGCCAGTCCTCTGCCTCGGTCGGGTCCTCATCCCCCTTGAAGGAGGGGGGCTTCAGCTTCCGGAACTGCCCGAAGAGCTCGGAGTGGCGCTGCAATGGGAATGCTGGTCCACCCCCAGGCAACGGTGCCTCGTGCACAGAAGCATCGAAGGAAGGTCCCTGGGGCGGCTGTCTCCGCTCTGCACTAAACAGGGGGACAGTCGCTCTCCTTGGTACTCCGTACTCAAGGGCCAACTCACTTCCCCAATTCTATTCCATTCACTTTCCAGGAGTTCTACTCCTAATTCCCCGTAGGGTTCCAGCTCTTTAACTCAGCGCATTCCGGTTTCACCTTTCCAGTTTCACATTCATACATCCCATATTCTTACTCATGTTCATTTATTCATAACAGGCAGCTGTTTAAACGAATTTACAGGCAGCTATTATTTCCTTTCCACATTTTCCAAGACTGCAGTATTCATACATTCCACTAGTTTTCCCGTCCTAGGATTCATGCCATATCCTAGGATCTATCATACAATCTAGTTTTCCAGCCCTAGGATTCATGCAACACCCTAGGATCTACCATTCAATCTATTTCTCATTCCTAGGATTCATGCAATGTCCTAGGTTCTATTTATGATTTCATAATTTAACAGATCATACTTAAAGCCACTCTACCGGTTACAACAGGCGAACTGGGGGCGTGGTCAGGAATCCCGCGTGCCTCCGCAACCCCCGAGACTGCAACGGAACGGGGTCCTATCACAAGGATCAAACACAAGGAATTTCTCAAAACAGTATACAGCTACTGTAGACGGGTAGAGGATGTAATTCCAAAAAGAACGCAACTCGAAACGCGGAAAACGGAACCCGAACTGGCCCTAAACAGGTCGAAGACGACGAAACAGTGCAAAATCAGACATCTGGAACTTATTCCAGACGTCTTAAAAAGTGGATCAGCGAATTACCTCGCTCTGCGTGGGCTCTCAGACGTCTAGAAGCCTGCGGGGGCGTCTGGCCTAGTTCCCAGACGTCCGATGGTCACCCCGGACGTCTGGAAGTCGTTCCCGTCGTCTGGTGCTACAGCCAGACGTCTGATTCGCGTTGGATGGCGAATCACCAAACCTACGCGTAACCATCTCTCTCTCTCAGTACGGTCAGTCGAAGAAAAGGAAGAAGATGGAAATAACTCACCTTTCAGACGTCTGAACAGTCTTCCAGATGTCATGCCCGTCGTCTGGCTATCAACCCAGACGTCTGATTCTGGAAAAGTTTCCAGAACCAGGGTGCAACTTGCCCTCCGCTCGCGACGCCCGGCCGCTCTGCGAGTGCTCTGCCTGCTGCTCGAGCTGCAGCAGGCCTCCCGCGTCGCTCCGCGCTCGCTGCGCCCCCACCGGCCGGCTCCCGCTGCCCCGGCAAGCTCGAGCCCTCACGGCCGATGCCTCCTCCCCCGCGCAGCACCTCCTCCCGCACCCACCGCGACTGTCACCGCCGTCGCTCACTCGCGCCCGCTCTCGCGCACCGACTGGAAGGAAAAGAGGAAGGGGGCGGAGGTGACGGGAGTGAGGGGGAGGGCATGGCCTTTTAAGGCCGTGCGAGGAGGAGAGAGAGAGCGCGACAGAGGGCGCAGGAGGGATAGGGAAAAAGACGAGGCGGAGCAGGCCTGCGCGTGCAGGTGCGTAGACGCAATGGCGTGCGCCGCAGAAAAATGAATCCCAGACGTTTAGAAGTGATGCCAGACGTCTGGTACGACGTCTGGGACACCTCCCAGACATCTTAGAAGACGTTTGAAAGCACGGTTCGTAACATTGGACCATGCGAAATTCGGATGATTCGCCACCCTGGGTTATACGTGGCAAAAAATGGGTTGTTCCCCAGGGTGCAGGCGTCTTTTATGCCAAAAGACGCGTCCGCATGTAAATGTGTGTCCAAGCACACGGAGGCTTGGTCCTCCTTGTCGAAATATTGGCTCGCAGAAGCCAGTTCCACATGACTTACCGAGTCGCTTGGCGCGACATTCATAAGGAAGGTCTTGCAGGGTTTCTCGAGATAAGCCTGGTGTTGAAAGAATTGGAATTGTGATGGAGTGGTGAAGAGGTGTTTGCCATGTTCGTGGAGGAGGAGGACGATTCGGCTTGTTTTCTAGATTTAGCAGTCAATTCAAACAGTTCAGGGTTGTGTGACCTCCTCCCAAACATGCACTATCGTAGGAAGAATTGGGGCGATAAGAGGGGAAAAGAGATGAGAGAAATGACGCCGCAAAGGTACACTTGATTACAAATCAATACAGTGAAGTTCCTAACCTCTACAGTGTGCCCTTAGACCTAAAGATCTAAGCTACCTACTATCACGAACTACGGAACCGACTGCGAGCACCGCGGAACTACCGGGCCAGATTGAAAGGCCGTTTGCCCCAATCTTAGACACCCGATAGCACGTGGGAACTCTCACCAGCACGTAGCCGCTACACGCAGGTAGTTAGACCTCCAATCCTTAGAAAGGGTCAAGTTACTACAAGTTTTAATTAGAGGCTTAGGGTCAAGTGCTTTTGGAGTGTAAAGGGCATTACTTACGGGTAATGCCCAAGTGATTGATTTTAAGAGTGTGTAAAAACAAGCATGCAATGGGGAAATCTCCTCGAATTGAAGTTTTTAATTGGTGAATGATTTTTAGAATTCAGCCTTAAGTAGTATGAATTTTAGGATTTTGCTGAATTACCAATTCAACCAATCTCCGGGTTTTGCAAGAATACAGGTTTTCTTTCTAAGCCCAACAAACCCTTCTTCAATATCAGTTAGTTAATGCATGCTAAAATGCAATGGGCTACCCTAAATGGAGATTTTTATGTGTAGATGCACGAATCAGTTTTATATCAATGTGAAAGGGAGCTAAAGCACTTCAATTCAAGTGCTCCCAATCACCAAAAATGATTTCCACACACAAGGCTTCAACCAAAAGATAAAGAAAATCAAATTGTTGGGGTTGAAATGTTCGGGATCGAATCTCATGCAAGTTGAAAAGTCGTGGTGGGGTTGGAATTAACTCAATTCCAAGTCTCCCCACCAAAAATGTGATCCCGAATTGAAGATAAGTGAGGCAAAAGAGGGAAGCAAGCAATCTTTTTCTTTGCCTTAAAGAATACTTTACACGGCGAAAAATCCAAGAATCAAGATTCTCGGATTTTCGCTATGCGAAGTGTGGCGGGAAATCCCGGGGAAGTGGGAGTGAAGACAACCAATTAAACAAGTGAATTTTAATCCACTTGCCCCAAGAAATCTCAAGAAGTTTTTCTAGTTTTTTTAGCTTTTAGTTTTTTTCTTCTCTTTTTTTTTTTATTGAGGTGGTAAGTTAATCCTACTTTGCTAAGAAAAGGAAAACTTACTTGTTCGGCAACGTGTGAGAAGCTCTAATGCGGTGTCGGCGTCTTCACGTTCTCGTTCCCGCCTTGGATCTACTCACGTCTTCGACTTCGCCTGCCTTCCTTCTTCCACCAGGTTTACCTGCACACCAAAAACAAAAATACCCGTGAAAAGAGAAGAGAAAAATTAAAAGGAATTGAATAGAAACTTACTTGAAAACACACTTCTCCGACAACGGCGCCAGAAAAGGATGATCGGTCGGCCCGGAAAGGTTGTTAATATGATGATTTTATCGTTAAAATATGTATAGTGGTTAACCTAATTCAGACCTAAGAATCTCTTTACAAAATTTTTAACCTGGCTACTTGATTTTATCTTGTCACTTTTAGGCCCAGGGTCGAACTCAGGGAAGTGGGGTTCAAGTCGAGTTTCTACGTTTTCCTTAAAACGCATCTCTTTCGTTCGTTTATTATGTTTTTGATGTTTTTCTTATTTAGATTTTTTTCTGATAATTCTTGTTCTTGAGGCACACCCTCAAAATTGTGTCCTTGGCTTTTAGCCAAAACAGAGTTCCAAAACAAGTCTTGCTACTCGCAAGACGAGGTACCTGCAAGTCAAAGATTATCTTTTCTCTTTTATGTATTTTTTTTATCTTTTTACTAACAGAAAAGCAACCAGAAATAACGTAAGTATAGTATATATATATATATAGGTATATATTATATATATAAAGGGGTGGGGGTGGAGGCGACGATGGAGTGTAGCACGATGTCGAGTTAGTCGTCGTCTAGAGAGACGCAACCAACACGACTAGGTGCCGCGTGGAGTATGGATGGATGATGGATGATGTTTGTGTCCACGCTTTTTGTACGCATGTATCGGGGAATATCAGCAACTGGTGCAGATATTCCCATGATACAGCGTATGGTAAATGCGTAAAAAGATATATATGTGTATGTATATAGCTATATATGTAAATATGTATATATATGTATAATAGTAATATATATATATGGGTATATGTATCTATATATGTAGATATATGTATATAGTTATATAGATATATATATATGTATATATATATATATGTATATAAGTATATAGATATATATATATGTATATATATATATATGTATATATATGTATATATATATATATGTATATATATGTATAATAGTAATATATATATATGGGTATATGTATCTATATATGTAGATATATGTATATAGTTATATAGATATATATATGTATATATATATATGTATATATGTATATAAGTATGTATACTAATACATAAGTATATAGATACTACTATGAATATAAATATATATATATATATATAGAGAGAGAGAGAGAGAGATATGTATGTATATATAGATAGATATATATGTTACTATAAGTATACGTGTGTATATATATATATGGTGTTTATGTGTGTGTGGGTGTGTGAAAGTGTGAGTGTAGATGTGTGTGTGCGTCGGTGTTAAAGGGCTGTGAGTGAGTGAAAGAGAGAGAGAGAGCGGGGAGTGAGGAGGACGCAGAAGGGACGAGTTAAGTCGTCGGTGGATGGCGGCAGACGTCTGGAGCCGCGTCATCTGGGGATGGTGGCGGACGACTGATGGTCGCGGGTGCAAGCGCACCTTCGCGCAGAGGATGTGGGGCTTCTGCAGGCCGGCGCGAGGGCGGAGAGCGGGCGATGGCATGGGGAAGCGAACGCGGAGGAGGTCGGCAGGTGGTCACGGAGGGGGCGGGGGGAGCTGATGCTACTGCTGCTACCACCGCTTGGCTGTTGCTGCCGCGGCTTCAAGCTTCGGAGCTTGAAGCGGCAGCAATGGCGTGAGATGAAAAAATGAAACGAAGGAAGACACCACGCCCACCGGCTCGTTGAAGAGCTGGGTGGTGGTGTTCCCACTGTGGTGGTGTGCACCACAGTGGGTTCTCCTACTCGCCGGGTGCCTCCTCAAAGGAGGGCTGACGTATGGGAGGGGAGGACGGTGGAGGAGAAGGTGGTGGCTGCGATTTTTTCTTCTGCAGCCGCGTGTGTCTCGCGAGGAAGAAGCTACAGCTTCTTATAGAGGAGGAGAGAGTGGCGTGCCTGGCTGCAGCATGGAGAGGGCGCGGGATTGGCAGCTGCAGGGAGTGGCGTTGGCAGGGAGACATGACGTGGAGTAAATGCATGCAGCTGCGGGAAGAGAAGTGCAACCGCGGGAAGAGAGAAAAGAATTCAAGAGGAAATAAAAATAGAGAAGGGACTTTTTGCAAAGAGGCACTTGAGAAAAAATGTAAATATACAAGTCATTGTTTCATTTCTCCTCCTCTTTTGATTAAATGCATGAATGCAAGTGTTTTTACAAATGCAACTATAGAATCCTAATATGCAACGTTAATGCTAGGAAATAACATAAGAAGGCTTTATTGCAGGCGTATTTTGAGGTGCAAACAGTCGCTAAAGCCTCTTCTTCTTTTAGAATGCCCTTCTCCCTATTTAAACCCCCTCCAACCACTCATTCAAGGCATTCACTTCCCTTGAAACTACTCTACCCCTCTCTTAGCTAGCTTTAGGCCCTCTTGTAATTGCCAGAGATGACGAGCCACCGACGGAGCCTCCTCCACCGCCGTGGCTGCCTCGCCGCTCTCCCCCCTCTCTCTCTCTATTCCTTTCTTTTAAGCTTTCCTTTACTTTTGTTTGAGCATGTATTTAATGTTGTAAGCTATGAACTAAAGCTGCATGATTAATGAAGTACTTTCCGTTCAGTTGTTTATTTTAATTCCTATTTAAGTTGCATGATCAAGCAAGAAACAACTCTAACCCTAATCTCTCCCTCTCTCTCTCTATCTCTCTCTCGCTTTTCAAACTGCACCTTTGCAAGCAAAACTCCGCGCTTTCCGTGACAACAAGTGATAAGCAAAATCCAGTTTTCTCACCTCCCTGAGACCGACACTCGGACTCACCTCCGTTTCTTTACTTTAAAATCGACGTTGCAAGTGCGACTATAATGACACTTCTTAACACACACGCACAAGCGCACGCCAGTGTTTGTGAACGGGGAGCTGCACCAGATGTACGTGGAGCGAAGGGTGTGGGTGGTGGTCCAGGTCACTAGGGTCGATGGTGCAGCCATCGCGGGGTAGTTCACCAACGGACAACAGTTGGTGGTGAGGGGTACCCTTTCTTTCTTCCCACTTTCCCACTTCATCGAGGTCATTGGTGTCGTCGAGGGCAACCAGTCCATCTACGTTGAGATCTGCATCGACTTCGGGGAGTAGTTCAGTGTAGGTCATTTTTTCATTTCTTCCCCTGACTCTCTCTCTCTCTACTTGTTTTGATTGTTGTAATTCTAGTCCAATTCGATTCCAGATGGATTGTCAGATGGATTCCAAATGGATTGTCAAAAAAAGAAAGCCTTTTTCCCAACAACTCTGACCCATATGAAAGAAAGAAGCATTGTGGCCTTTATTGCGATGTTGACTTATTTCTTTAGTTATTTATTTATTGATTCGCATATGGGTAACATTTATTTTTGTTCAGTTCAGCCTCCAACAGTGGGACTCAACCAGTTTTGAGTAGTAGTAGTGAGTGGGCGAGATGAGAAGGGAGTATAATTTCTTGTTGTAGTACAGTTTAGTTTGAGCTTTCCCGGCCTCTACAGCAATGCAGCACCAATTGGAACTAGAACACAAGAGCAATGAATAAGGGAGGGAAGAGTGATCCCAACTCCTAAGGAAGGGTTTTTTTTTAATTCTTTGAGAGGAAGAGAAGGTGAAAGAACGAAGTGTCATTAATCATCACCTTTGTCGAGAATGAAGCCTTAAGGGAAGGCAGGTCGAGCTTTGATTTCTTTATTTCAGCCATGAGCAATCACAAACATCTTTATTGCAATTTTTTAGGAAAATTAACCTGATGAAAAATGTCAAATACCAACTCTATGAACTGGAATGGAAATGAGGAGATGGACTTTACTTTTCTGTGAACATTGTTACTTTACCAAACACTTGTGGCCTTGATTTTTCAGCCAGATCTGGTAAGGATCATGTAATCATTATTCTAATTCCTTTCCTGTAAAGACCCGTCACACTTTTATCCTTTTAAGATGTCTGGAGTCTCAGTCAGACGTCTGTCCAGACATCTGAACCCTTTCCCGGACATTTGAAAATGGAATTTTTATATGTGCTCTGCGCTCTGTGCGCGGGCGATGCACAAAACATTCTTCTTCTCTCTCTCCCTTCCCCGAACCCTAAACCCCCATGCCATCTATAAAAGCCCCCTTTTCCCCCCTTCCTCCTCTCTACACACCACCCCTTCAGACCTTTAGTGAGGCAAGTGGAGGGCGAGCGAGGGAGAGCGAGGAGGAAGGAGGAGAGCTCGAGAGGAGGTGGAGACCGAGGTCGGAGGAGCTTCAGTGGAAGCTTGGTAGAGCTCGCACGGCCACCGCAGGCTCGTGCGGGAGGAGGAGAGAGCTCAGGGAGACGACCTCCTGACCATCTGCAGTGGCTGGAGCTGCGGCTGCGCGAGTTGAAGTGCAGTGGAGAGCGTTGGGAGGAGGTTCTGGTATTGGAAGTTTTCTAGTATCAGACATCTGGAGTGGAGTCCAGATGGTTGATGGAGCACTTGGACGTCTAAGGTTAAGGCCAGATGTCTGAAAGCTCATTTATTGCGAAGGTACGTAATCTTCCTACACCATGCATATCGCAGCGCAGGGATATGTGTCGGCTGACCACGCTTGCGTTGTCGTACGCAAGTGCAGCCTTGGGAAGGAGCGTAGGCATCACACTTTTGGACGTCTGATTAGATCACCAGACGTCCGGAGGTGCGTCCAGACGACCGGAGGCATCGACCGACGTCTGAAACTATCTTCAGACGATTGCAAAGAAGGCTTAGACATCTGAGGACACCGCAGGGACTTAAGGTAAGGTTCTGGTACCTTTTAAGATGTTTGGACTTGTTCCCAGACATTTGATTTTGAGGAGTAGACACGTTTTTTACCCGTTTAGGGTCCATTTTACGCAAACAAAGTATTTGTAGCTTCCTTGCGAGTTTCTCTATATACTAGAAACCTTTGCATACTATTTTGAACCCTCCTTTCGTGATGTATTCCTTGGCATAGGGTTCCAACCTGCTGCGTGTTTGGGGTTCGCAGAGACTCCTGGGTCTGCGATTCGAGCCTCCATTACTCCTGAATTGTCTAGTAGAGTGGTTAATTCTGTTAATGATATTTAAATAATAATGTGCTTATGGAAATAGCCAATGGAACCCTAGGATGTGGCATGAACCCTAGGATAGAGAAATGAATGAACCGTTTGTGCTGTATAATATACTTGCATGCATGATTGAGCTTAACTGTTAGCAATTGCCTGTATTATAATTATGAGTTGTCTGCAAATTATGAACAATTACCTGTGAAATCACCAGTTGTATGTATCAAATTATGGAAACACGAGTTGCCTATATATGGATGAGAAATGAATTGTGAATGGTGAACATGAGCATGAACCCTATAGGGAATTAGGAGTAGAACTCCTGTGGTTAGATGGAAACCTAGAATGTAGACGGGAAGTGTGTTGGCCCTTGAGTACGTGGTACCAAGGATAGTAACTATCCCCTTTTTGTGTAAAGAGGAGCTAGCCACCCTTGGGTTGAGATCCAGGGTTAGGATTAGCCACTCTACATCGACTCCTGTTGGCCCTTGTGTATGCGGTACCGAGGCAAGCTACTAGTGTAGGGAGAGAGCTAGCTACCCCATGGGACCCGAGGTTCAGCTAGCCACCCTACACCGACTTGTTAGGCTCTCTGGACAAACCGGGGTAGTCAGACAAGGGTGCATGGACTATGGAGGGGCGAGACCCCTGTTTAGTTCTGAGGGGCAAGACCCTATATTGTTCTGTACTATACTTTGGGTGTACCCGCTAACGAAAACGACTGACTGCGTGTCAGTGTGGAGTAGCTACCTGTGCGCTTATCACGCGTGCCGTAGTCACCGCTACGTCTGGACAGTGACCTCGGGGTGGTTTACTGGGTGTAGGACTACCACGGGGGACTCTCCCAGCCAGGAGAGCACCACGTGTACCTTCTACTCTACGGAAAAGACTGCAATCAAGATCGTTCCCACGAGGAACTTGCAAGATCAAGAATATCTAGATGTTTAAGTAAAATGGGTGAAAAGGAAATACACATAAAACAAATAAAAAGAAAAGAGAATTAAACCTGTTGCTTTTACTATTTTAGATAGTATAGATACCACTCTACTCAGCGTTCACTGACTCTATCTTTTCATAATACTATTTAAGACTAGGGGTTGAGCAGCCTGAGCTTTCAGCTGTAGAGGGTGCTGGGTGATGAGAACCTCATCATGAGCCATAACTAGCTCATTTTGACCTAATACAGAGGATAAAAGCTCCTACGTAACTCAAGGAAAGGCTTAACTCAGAGAATTCTGAGTTTAAGAAGAAAACAAGTCATAAGGGGTAAAAATGCAATTTTACCAGCACAAATCTGCAAACAGGGTAACTCAGGGTCCAAACATAGGTCAAACTAACCTAATAATAAGGAAAGTGGGATGATCTGATCTGATAAGGGCTACAGCAACTCCAAGGAATTAAAAGATAATCTGTAACCCTAAAACAAAACCCACTTCAATTCACGAGGTTCGAGGCAAAGTAAAAATCTACTAAACCCTCTAAAATTCATAGAAAAATAATCTTTAGGGTTTAGAACCTTCAATTTGGCCTTAGGAACCCATTTTGACCTACATTGAGAACCATGCCCAATTAATGATTTAATTTGGGTTTTTATGTAAATTGACCTATCAAACAAGGTCTGACCTAGAAATAAAATTCACCATTAGAATCCTTAGGTCCCATTTAGTAATGCATAAAAACTTGAGCCTAAGAAGAGACCTTCTTGACCGACTTTGCATTTTGGTCCTCATCCATTACTTTTTTACCCTCAACTTTTGAAACCCTTGCATTTTGGCCCCTAATTCTTCATCATTTTTGCATTTGAGTCCTCCCTGCAAAACCCTGAGCAACGCCATGCTCTGGCGAGGCATGGCGCCGCGCAGGGTGAGGGCGACCCCCTGCCAAGACAACAGGGTGTTCCCTGCGACGTCTGCTGTCGCAGGGAGACGTCGCAGGGACACCTCCACGATCTCTGCCATCACCCACACCTTCCGTGCAAACACGCGGAAGGTATGGGTTGCAATCCGGCCGTCCTCCGGTGAGGGAGGCACGTCGTCTCCCTCCGCCCTCCTCTCTGATTTCGCCTCTATAAAAGCCGCCACCGTCTGCCGCATTCAGCAGCTCGATTCTGACGGAGAAACACCCCCCTCCGTCCTCTCTTCCCACTCCGACAGACACCCAGCGAGCTCCGGCGAGCTCCCTTTCCTTTCCTCTTCACTCTGCCACAAAACCAGTGGCAGAGACTTCTTCCTGATTCTCCTCCACGTCGCGCAATACCCGCGCGCGCTGCTTCAACCCCGCCGTCGCCGCCATCCTCCCCCACTGGGTACCTTCTTCTCTGGCGATAGTCGATACGACTGCCGCCATGCTCTTCCCCCTTCGTCCCTGCAAGTAAGTTAGAACTACTTCCCTTCCTCCCCTCTTTCTTTTCCCCTTTTCAATTTGTTCAATTAAACCCTCGACCGACCCGACCACCATCACCTTCCACGCCTCCGGTCCACCTCCGATGAGTCGCCCCCATCATTCCGCCACTCCACACGATTCGCCGACCGACCCAAAACCTCCGCCTCATCCCACTGATCTGTTTTTGCCCCTTCGCTGCCACTCCTCACCTCCACAACACTCCCTCAAACAAACCCATTCCCCCAGCCACAGTCCGACCTAGGGCAGCCCCTACACGTCACCCCACGCCTCGTCACCACCCGCACGAGCTTCGCCGTACTCCGGCGAAGCTCCCTACACCTTCTGATTAGGCCGAGAGGCCGTATTTCAGTGAACAGGTTACCCGTCCTCCGTTGCCATTGCTGAGCAGGTGGAGCTCCTTCCGCCTGCAGCTGCAACCTCGCCCTGCCCAGCCTCGACTCTCCAGGCTGCGCACTTCGCCTTCCCACATTCGCCCAGGCCTGCAGCTGGGGCGAGATCCTCGCGCACAGTGGCAATTGCCTGCAGCTCTCTCAACTACAGGCGCCCAATTGGGGTGGGACACAGTCCCACCTCGGAAGATTTTGCAGCCGCGCACCCATATAAAGGTAAAAAGTGCTATAGGCTTATCGCCTCAGCACACGGGGTGAGGTCCCTCTTACCCGCTCACCCGGCCTGGCCCCCGACCACCCCCCGCGGACCTGGCCCGACCCGTTTACCCGACCTGCACTCCTCGTCCACCACCGCACGTCGGTGGGCCTGGACTCGGGCGCGACCCGTACCCGAATACCCGGCAGCTCTGGGAGAGCTATCCTACGAGCGAAATCTAAGAGAGAGAGACGTAGGGGAGGGTAGAGTAGGTTTTTGCCTTGACCAATCTATGAGTGTGCAGGCACAGAGGAAGAAGAAGAAGAGAAGGCAGACTGCAGAGGAAGAAGGAGAAGAGAAAGAAGAAAGGAGCAGCCAGAGCTGTGGCTGCTTGAAGAAAAGCGAGGCTGAGAAGAAGAAGGTCGACGAAGAAAGACTGAAGGAAGAAGAAGGAGGAGCACCAAATAGCACTGTAGCAGCGGCAACTTAAGTCGTCTGCAGAGGAAGAGAAGAAGAAGGAAAGAAGAGCAGGCACCGCAAAGAAGAAAGAAAGAAGAAGAAAGAAAAGAGAAGCTGAAGAAGAAGATGAGAAGCGCAAGGAAGACAGAGCTGAAAGAAGAGAAGAAATAGAAGAAGCTCTGAAGAAAGAAGAAAAGAGAAGATCAAGGAAGAAGATCTGAGAAAGAAGAGAAGATAAGCAAAGAGAGAAAGAAGAGAAGAAGAAAAAGCCACAAGACTCAGATCTGTCTTTCCCACTCGCTCTCTTATTTTTGTAAAGAAACATTGTACTTCTAGAATATAGCTTGCTCCCTGAGTTCGACCTCGGGAACTCTTTTATTTCCGAGTAACAAATTTTATTTGATAACCGTGGCTGTGTTGCCTTATACTATAACGACTGTACTACAATATACATAAAACGGCAATAGCGGTCCCAAACGGCTCTATCACTGGGCCCAGTCAATCCCAGCCGTAGTTTTCAGCACTTCTTTGTTGTTCCTTTCTTGTTGTAGTAAGTATTAGACTTTCAGTTACTGTTTGTCTCTACTGTTTACTTTCGTTTCCGTTGTTTTGTTGTTGTGGTGGTATGTAATGGAACAACAGATTTACTTTCCTTTACTACTTTGTACGTTTCATCCGCTTAGTTATATTGCATATGTTAATGTGGTTTACTTTCTTGCTTTTTGGTTATTTCTCGTTTGATAACTAGATCTTGGGATTAGTCAAGGCAAGCCGATCTCGGGTCCTGTAGGGATCCAGGAATCGGGTCATAACAAGATGGTATCAGAGCAAGGTCATCCCAAGAAATGAACCAATTGGTTTGAGAATAACCATTCACGTGCATATAATTAGGATAACCACCACAATGTATCGCTTTGATATTCGTTTTGAGTCCTTTCTCTAAGAAATTCAGTATCGTTGACCCTTTTGTTCTGTCTTTCGCGTATCCTTGCAGGGGATGCCTCATCGGGGAGTTCTCAAGGCAGGCCGTGGTCGCGGCCGTGGACGAGGTCGGAGGAGCGGACGTGACAGCCCTGAGGTACCAGCTGACCCACCTCTTCTCCCGGGCGTTCAGGCCTAGGATCTCGCCCAACTAGTTAGAGATATTGTACGAGAGGAGCTCCACCAGCCTCCACGGGCACATCTCTTTGAGGACGTGGAGGGGGAGTCCTCGATGGGACAGAGAGATCGCTGCAGCGTTGGACGAGTAGGAGGGGGAGGGTGTGGTCCTCCACCGCCCCCACCGCACTCTGACACTTCTGAGCATGAGCCTTCATTGCCTGGAAGCATGCCCATTCCCCCACTGCAATTGCACCACGAGCTTTTCGGACAGTTTCGGAAGCTGAAGCCCCCTCCTTCAAGGGGGATGAGGACCCATCTGAGGTAGAGGACTGACTGGAGCAGATAGAGAAGGTGTTTGACACCTTTCGCCCTCCCACAGAGTGCCACGTGGCCTTTGCCACATACCAGCTAGAGAGCACAACACATAGGTGGTGGAGGGCAATCAGAGGCCAGGAGAAGGGAGAGCTAACGTGGGACCAGTTCGTGACTCTTTTCTACGAGCAATACTTTCCGCAGACCTGGCATGACCAGAGGAGGCGGGAGTTTCACACTCTTCGCTAGGGGATGATGACTGTTAACACGTATCGCACGTGTTTCCTGGAGCTGTCACGTTTTGCCTCGACAGCCGTGGCTACGGAGGAGGAGCGCCTGTGGAGGTTTACTGAGGGGCTCCGACCTACTATTTGGGGGTATGTCAAACCCCTAAAGCTGTGCACTTTCTCACGAGTGGTTGAGGTAGCCATGACCTATGAGGAGACCAACCCGGCCGCACGAGACACCGATAGCGGATGGAAGAGGCCCTACCAGCCAGAGTACTTCAGGGCCATTGGGAGAGGAGGCACGCGGCACCCGCAGGAGAGCCGTCTCATTTTGCAGGGCCATCAGTGGCCTTTGGGGGCCCTAGATAGGGGCCAACTGCCAGCATAGGACCCCCACCCAGCTGCCAATAGGGACCTACAGAGGGAGGAGGTCGTGTTCCCCTCTGCTACCAGTGTGGCCAGTTGGGCCACATCAGGAGGGACTACACATCTAGGGTCGAAGCACAGCAGATGCTCCCCGCACCGAGCATTGGAGGCCGAGCTAGTGGTCGTGGTCCCCAGGCGCGTGGGTGAGGATAGCAGTCACGAGTACCGACCAACGGTTGCTCACTTGACCCAGAGTGTAGCTGGTTCCTCTACACCGAGGACTGAGGGGCGTATCAACGTCCTGACACACAAAGACGCCAGGGCTTCCAGTTCAGTGGTGGCAGGTATGGTTACCATTTCTGGCAGATTAGTCTACGTTCTTTTTTATTCTGGCTCCATACACTTTTGTTGATGCGACTTTTGCCGTTAGTTTGAGGCAGGGCAGTGTACTGTTGGAGGATCCGTTTGTGATTAGAGGCCCAGGTGGCCAGTTGTTTGTAGGTGAGGAGGTCTACATGGACTGCGAGGTCAGTATAGGGGGACACAGCCTCCCCGCTGACCTAATTATGATACCGATAGATGATTTTGGTGTGATTCTAGGGATGGACTAGCTATCTGCTTACCACGCCCTGGTCGACTATTTTGGGAGGAAGATCGTCTTCTCCATACCGAAGTTGCCTCCCTTTGAGTTTCACGGACAGCCGGTGGACAGAGGTTTCAGATGCATCTCTGTGCTTCGGGCAGCGAGGCTTTTGAGCCAGGGGTGTGAGGGCTTTTTAACCTGTGTAGTGGTAGAGCCTAGCCCCGCGGTTGACTTTCAGAGTATTTCGGTGGTTTGTGAGTACCCCGACGTGTTTCCAGAGGAGCTGCCAGGACTACCGCCTGAGCGTGAGATCGAGTTTGAGATCTCACTGGTACCGGGGACCAGCCCCATTTCTACTGCACCGTACCAGATGGCACCACTTGAGCTGCGAGAGCTAAAGTCACAGCCACAGGACCTGTTGGAGAAGGGCTTTGTGTGGCCCAGTGCGTCCCCTTGGGGAGCCCTGTGTTGTTTGTGAAGAAGAAGGATGGTACCCTACGACTTTGTGTCGACTACCGACAGCTGAATAGGGTCACCATCAAGAACAAGTATCTGCTGCCAAGGATTGACAACCTTTTTGACCAGTTGCCAGATGCCACAGTGTTCTCCAAGATAGATCTGAGGTCAGGCTACCACCAGTTGAGGATCAGGGAGACCGATGTCTCCAAGATAGCTTTTTGTACCTGGTACGAGCACTACAAGTTCTTGGTCATGCCGTTTTGGTTGACCAATGCCCCCGCTGCTTTTATGGATTTGATGAACCGGGTTTTCAGACCGTACTTGGACCAATTTGTTGTAGTGTTTGATGGAGGGGTTCTCGCTTCTTTATGATAGCAATAGAATGATATGTCGTGTTTTATGTGGTGGAAAATCTCTCAATCAAAAGAAAATATCAAATTTAACCACAAAAAAGATGTCTCATCCACAAGGAGGAATAGACCAATAAATTCATGAGTAGAGGAATATACTGCTTGCAGACACTTTCGCAACTTTAATGTGAGGAATATGCTATTTTAAATGAAGCTTACCGTTTCCTTAAAAGTTCAGGGTTATTTACGTAATTTTCACGTCAGGAATTAAGCTCCCAAGAATATGTATATGATGCATGTGTAATGGCATATCATGTAAATTTAACTTGCATGCAAATCTGATTCGAAATTCAAAGTTAAATTATGCGCATAACACAAGTGAAGTAATTTCAGGAAACCATAAGTGTATCAATGCAATATGGCCTGAACAAAATATTAATATATAAATGGCAATGGAATTCAATGTAAATATTAATTGAGGAGAAAACATAAGATTTCTCCTCTCTCTTGCTCGCGTGGACGGCCGTGCACAGTTGGTGGCGAGTGTTGACGGGGTGGTGCACCTCGACGTGTGCTTCGCGATGATGGTGACACGGCGGCCGGACGGTGGAGGATAGCCGCCAGCCTGTTGGCCCTTTTGGAGGAGGAGGCCCGCGCTTGGAGAGGATGGTGCGGCTGCTGCAGCCCTCGTGGATGCTCGCGAGGGTCGCGTGCACAAGGGCGTGCTAGGGTGCACGCGGGTGGCTGCACTGCGGGTGTGGTCGCATGCGGGCGGTCTGCTTGTGTGCGGTATGCCTGCGGGCTGGAAGGGCACACCTGCGGGCGGCTGCACTGCGGGCGCTGGTTGGTGGTGTGAGCACCTGCGGGCGGTTGATTGCAGGGCACGGTGATAGGTGCTTGCGATGGGAGCGCTAGAGAGGGCGCTTGGTGTGGGTTGGCATGGGTGCAATGCTTGTAGGGCACGCAAGGCAGGAGGTGGAGGGCGCGTAAGGGCACGGGTTGCCTGCAAGTATGGCTGACTGCAGGGCGTTGGTGGGTCTACGTGGGTGCGGGCAGTGGAAGATGTGAAGGCAGTGCGGTGAGGGCAGGCTGGGCTGGACAGGCGGTGGAGGGCTTGGCGCGGTCAAGGCAGTGCAAGCAGTTGCAGGCACGCGGTGAGGGCAGGCTGTGGCTGGACAGGTGGTGGAGAGTGCGGTTGTGGCTTGCAAAGGATAGGTGAAGGCGCTGTGGCAGTGCGGTGAGGGCAGTGGAAGGTATGCACAGTGCACGCTCTCCCCACAGTGCATGCCCTCTCCACGGTTGGGTCCCCGCCAGGGGGAGAAGAAGAAGCCCGCCCCTCTCCTTTGCCAAGCCTCTTTTTTATCTCCTCTCCCCACGCGAGTTAAGGGATTTTCAAATCCCTTACTAATTTTGGCCAGCGGCTGTTGGGGAGGTGAAGTTGAGGCGGCCGTTTGTTGGGGGAAATTTATTTCACCTCCCTGTTCTTTTCCAACATTCTTCCTACAACAACAAAACATAAAATAATTACATACTAAGTTATAGAATGCAATAAACTAGATGTAAACTTAAATAATGATTCATGCAAACATTCTATAACTTAATGTAGTTATTAACAAACCTAAAAGGTAAGAATAGAGTTAACTTAGGCGTAACAATAGTCTATTAAAATGGACTCATCAAATGCCCCCATGCTTAATATTTACCAGTCCCTAGTTAAAAATAATAGAAGTAATCAGAAGATTTCTTCTTTTCTTATTTCAAAACTTTAGAGATTCATACAAATGTGAAGTAATGATAGCCTAGGTAACAGATCCAAGTGAAAAGTCAATTCGCATTAGGAGTTCGTACTTCACCCTTGGTAAATATTTCTGTCGGGATAGGAAACTACTTCCCTCGGGGATAAAGCAGAAGATAATCTGTAATTTGACCCCAGCTTTTGACTTAAGTAGGAGATATCGAGTTGAATGGATTTGTATTTGGTGGCACACACTCATCTAGTCTACATGTAGTCTAGTACTACAGACTCTAGATCTCTAGACTATTAGACAAGTCAACTCGGAGAGAGGCTAAACAACTGTGCTCTCTTGATATTCCTTAGCACTCACTCTTTTCTTTCTGAGAACCCAAATATTGCCAGATTTAGTAAGTGTACTCACTGTTTGGTGGCCTCACCTAGCATCCACACTTCAATTAAAGTCCTAATAACTCTACAACTAAGTTAAAGTCTTTAGCCAGTATTCAGGCAATCAGAAATACTGAAAGGTAGGTATGGTTCATATTTGATGGATCACGATAGATGTTTTGTTGCCTCAGAAATAATGTTACAATGATGAAATTGTAACATTGGACTTTTTTCTTTTTCTTTTCTCTTTTTTCTTCTTTTTCTTTTTCTCTCTCTCTCTCTCTTTCTTTTTTTTATTTGTTTCTTCTTCTCTTTTTCCTTTTTCTTTCTTTATCAATCAACATAACATGATATAGACTTTTATTTATGAGGCATTATTAGGGATGATGATGGTCAAGAAGATATTGTGTGGCTTATTTGGTGGAAGTGCCTATTCTCGGCACTGGGAAGGAATGGATAAGACAGGTGTATTTCTGACCTTTGACACTATTACCCTCCTTCAGCTGAGGACTCTATGAAGGATGGTCATAACCATCCACTATAGTCATAGCTTTATTAAGATTCAATCTCTATGTATCAACCTTTTTTGGTGACTCTCAGGAATTCACACAAAGTACACACACAGGAACAAAGAGTGAAAACTACGCCTAACTCTGAAGTATCATCATCAAATTATCCAAAACTTAAGAGTCCTTGCACTAGACTTAGTGCACCAGTAATTTCTCTACTTTCTTCTCACAAATATGAGGTGGATCTACTAGAAGATAGTATGCCTGATTCCCTATTAACTGTCCAAGGGTTCAGTAAACTACAAATGCTTATTCGTTTTCTATAATGATCCATAACCCAGTCTACGTGCACGTGAAATAAATGTACTGGATTCTAAATTTAAGAAATAATTCAAGAAGAAAAACCTCCAATGACA
The DNA here is from genome assembly GCA_037157565.1 of Thalassia testudinum. Taxonomy (NCBI): domain Eukaryota; kingdom Viridiplantae; phylum Streptophyta; class Magnoliopsida; order Alismatales; family Hydrocharitaceae; genus Thalassia; species Thalassia testudinum. The sequence goes on along the minus strand of JAZHRO010000010.1, from coordinate 8,585,405 downwards.
AAGAATTTTGCTAGGGACTAACCCATTCAGATCAAGAAAAGAGATTTTTTTTTAATATGCTAACCTAAATGCATGGATACTTCCTAAAATGCAAAATGCACCCCCCCATGCCTAAATCCTACAATGTCCTCATTGTAATAATTAAAATAGGGGGAGAAAGAAATCACCTGACGACGGTGTTATTTAGACCGCTGGGTTGCCTCCCAACAAGCGCTACATTTTCTGTCAGCAGCTAGACTTATAAGGAACCTGTAAGTCTGGGTCCAGACAGAAAAAGTTAGGCTCTAAAAATATGCATAATAGCATGGGCCTAGAAAACAGGTAGCCACGGATGTTGGCAAGCTGATGATGTAACGTAATTGTAAATTCTCGCCAGAATGTATGAAAGTAGAAAACCTCGTTGGCTACTTGGGGAGGTCTAGGAATAACAAAAGGAAAATGAAAAGAGGCCTCCCAAAACGGAATAAGTGGAGGATAACAAGGATCCTCCAAAGTAGGATGGGTTTTAAAAGATAAAAACATTAATATTTGAAACCCTTGAATGGCAAGACTAAAAATACAAGCATCAATCCACACTCGCCATTCTACCCGAGGATGTACTAGCCTGATATGTTCTAGAGAAAGAATGTTCATGAGTAGAGATCTGAGCCAAGGATCGATTAGGGAGTGTAAGGGTTGTTTATAGTGTTGGAAGGTAATGATTAAGTCCAATGAGGGCTCAGTCGGTGTCAGGTCCAATTCCAACAATGATTCAGATTGTGTATACTCCCTAATAATTATAGATAACTTCACGTTACCCTGCCTAGTATTAATGATCGGAGTCATATTTTCACCTTTCAGTATATGTGAATCAAGGGTAGACTCCAAATTATAACTCTTTGATGGCAGGGTCAAAATATCATAATCATTATCATTAAGCTCATCCCCGGATTCGTTTGGTTCACTCAAATTTTTGTCGGGGTGTATATGTGATTCATTAATGAAGAAAGGAGTTGGATCAGTATCCTCAATTATTCCTAAAGGAGGATCAGTCTTAATGTTTTGGAGCAAGCCTATATCACTGAATTCGTTATTCTTCTCAGGGTATAAATCCTCAATTGACGTGTTTTGTCCCCGAGAGTCTCCCCTAGGCTTCTCACTATTTTGTTTGTCCTCCTCTAATATCAACTCCTATTTTGATGGAGGATGACTCTGAAAAGAAAGGAGGAATCTAGATTTTATCATATTATTTAAATCCTCAAATAATACATAATCCCCTTGAGATTCACTCCAGATTTTCAGTCCAGGTTCCTCTATTGGGGCATCCTCGTCCTCTGAAATAGACTCTTCATATCCCTGAGACCAAAATTGATCTAATTCATCCTCCATTCCCTTAGGGTCACCTTCATTGGGTGCATTTAAATCCTCAGGATGCTGAATGGTAGGTGTTGATTCCATAAGTGGAGGGTCAGGAGTAGGCTCACTAAGGGTAGAATGGGATTCCACCAAATAATCAATGGGGGAAGTGATAGGAACAATACAACCTTGACTCGGGTTACTAGGGGTAAGGAGAATACTGTCATTAGGGTCAAGGTCCTCAAGAGGTACTATCTTCCCTTGCTTTTGACTCCAATAAAGCTTGGGTGGATAATCACTAGGATCGTTCTCCTCTAGTGGCCGTGTCTCATTGGGAGAGTCTAAGTGATAGCTACATAAAACTGGATCCCTATTGTCATTGGTTTCCTCAGAATTATTTTCATGATTATGGTTGTATGGGTAGGGATCAGAATTACTAGGAAGCGTGTAGCTAAGCTATCTTATTTCTTCGTTGAACTGTTGACTATTCCTCAACATCTCTCCCATGGATTCCATCATTTCCTTTTGTTGTTTTGCATTTCTATCATAAAAGAGGAGAGGCTACTACTATCAGGTTGGGGAGGATAGTCAATTTCAGGCTCTAGTTGCCTAGGGGTATCGTTCCAACCTCGATACAGAAAATCATGAAGGGTGGGAGGGTTGGGTGTTTGCATAGAAGTAGGGATTCCAAGGTTGGAAAATCCCGCTCCTAAGCTCTGCTCAAAAGTGAGAGTTATCGAGCCAATACTCCCAGGATAAGAATATGAATGATCCCATGAATTGTTAATGTACCCATCAAAGGATGGATATGCTCAGGGCATGGGATCCTGGTAAAAAGATGGGAAGTATTGACTCTGATAATCTAAATGATAGGAGTAAGGGTAACCCATTTCTTTAAGCAAAATAGTTTTAACTCTCTTAGGATTTATAAGAATTCAGAACACAAGCAGAAACTTCCTAGCGAGTTCTACTGTCAAAGCAAATGCAAATTCAGTGGGATATGTTTTTAGTAAATTGTAGGTCTTAGAATTAAATGTTCAGTTGGTGGCCAAACAAGTTTTGCACAAATTATGCTTCCTAGGCCAACCTTCGTTGGTGCCTATAACCTACTCGTAAGGGATGGAAGTCTCGAATAGAGCCCACACACGAGGAACTGAAGTAACTTGGTGGATAGACTTATTGATTTCCGACTAACTTCCCTTGTGGTGCAAAAGAGGGAGGTAGAAATTTATCTAGTGACCTTATGTGTGAGGTGCACAGTGTCTCAGGTGTGCAAACATACGATCGTGTTTTGAGTTTTGAAATTTCACAAACAAGATATTTTTGCACACAATTTTAAGTCACAGATTTTAAGGTCCAACCTCTTAGCAGTCCCAATTTTTAAAGTGACCACCGAATTAATTTGATTCAAGCACTTTAGTGGTCTTAGATTTAGGTTTAATGCAGATGCATGGCAGGAAATTGATGCTCAAGAGAAGACATACCTTACTCCAGCTTTCTTCGTGCAAGAATGTATGCAATACAGTAAAAATAAACTAGATGCTGCTCATTCAATCCTAGATGGTCGTCCTATAGATATGCAACTCTAGCAGGCAATTCGAATATTTCTTTTATTTTTATTTTTATTTATTTATTTATTTTTAATAATAATAATAATAAAACAAACCTAACCTAACTAACTAACCAACATACAGTTCAAACCATTTGAATAATCCTATAATCTAAATAAATGGGAACTGTTGAACGCTATGAGTTACTACGCTAACGTGTTTGGTTTTTGAAGAACCTATCGTCGTAGTATGAAAGTGAAGAACTCGTGTTCAACAAATAAAATTTATACCGGAATAGAAATCCCGGATCGAACTTAGGAAGGCAAACGTTTGATTTAAAAAATACGCGTTTGTTTTATTTGTCACGAAGCAGAATAATTGATTAGAAACTATTTATCTATTTACAATAAATAAAAGAGAGAGAGAGAGAATGAGAGAGAGAGAATATTATAAACAAAAACCAAAAAGAGATGAAAATGAACATGGAATTCATTATCAGAGGGATTGTTCGTTACACTAAACATTACTACTAGAAAGCGGAAAAATGATTACACTAGAAAGCAGTAAATCTACTTTAGAAAGTAGTAAATCTGTTTTAGAAAGCAGTAAAAAGAATGGGGAGAGAGATATCCTCCTCGATGGTCGCTTGGAGGACGAGCCGGACGGGACGACACCTGGAAGATGGGGAACGAAGCAGGACGAAGGAGAATGAAGCGAGAAGAACGGGAACGGGGCAGCACGTCATCATCGTCGCGGGATCCGCTTCCGAAAGGGGGACGAAAATTTGACTTTATCTCTTGAGAAGCATCCTGGGTGTGGGACAAGCTTCTCTTGAGCTTTGGAGAGGGAGAGAAGAGAAGGAAGGGATGAGAATTTTGTGTGGAGGGGGTCTCCTTTTATAGTTGCAAGGAGTGAGGGCAATTTGGTCATTTAAATCTCAAAACATTAAATAAGGGGTCTTTAGTGACGGATAAAACTGCTGCTAAAGCCCCATCGTGGGCTACATGTGCCGCCTGCCCATCTTCCATGCGCTCAACACCTCTCCATGTTCATCAAATCCCGGCCGTTCGATCGCGAGATCAAACGGCCGGGATTTGATGAATGTGGAGAGGCGTTGAGTGCATGGAAGATGGGTGGGTGATTTGATAATAGCCGCACCTCATCTGATCGCCCCTCTACGTGAAATCGCACATCCGCGTAGCGTGGCCCCTGAGTGCGCCACGTCTCCGCCCTCGCAGCTGCTCATCCAGGATCTGACGGTCCAAATAGCGCCATCGCAAGCACCTGCACTCAATTGAGGCTCGCGGGGTTTCCAACTCGTGCCTCGTGCTCGCGATAAGGCCTCCACCCACTTCGCTACAGAGGGGAAATAGGCGCACAGGTGTTTTGAGGTGCGGCTGCCCATAGCCGTCGGATCGTGATCGTGCGGTCCAGATCTAACGTGCGGTAGAAGGGTGCGGTGGTCTTCAAGATCAACCGAGCCGATTTGGGCGGCTGAGATGGTGCCACGTGGCACCATCTTGGCCGTCCATCTTCTGGATGATGTAGATGGTGCCATGGTTGTCGGATTGAGTTGATTTTCATGCCGTTAGGCTGCGATTGTCAATCTGAATCCATCTGTGCAGTTGGATTTTTCATTTAAAGTGCAGATTCACACCATCTTGGCCCTTGATCTTCTAGGGTTCGCCGATCTCTATCTGATGCTACAGATGTCTGATTAGGGCGATCTTGGAGTCGTTGAACTCCAATTGTCGCCCTGATCACATCTGTATGGTTGGATCTTCGATCCGAGGCCCCGATAAAAAGTTTGCCCTATCCCCGAACATAAAAGGAGACAATTAACCTCCATTTTATTCAAACTAATCTAAATGCAAGAGATGCATGTTATGCAATATTTATAGTATGTAATGCAATCCTATGCTTAAGAACATGCATAAATAGACATCTTAAGTAGTGTAAACATGTTTACATCAGGAACATGCTCCCGAAAATACTCTCCCACATACAAGAGCAATAAGAAATAAAGAAACACTGGGAACACATTCCCAAAAATACCCGATAAGGGTCCAAAAGGCAGAAATTAAATTCTAATGTCTATCTAAACTAAATCTAAACTAAGCTCTATTGACTAAATCAAGAACAGGCTCCTCGATAAGCCTATGTGTGTGGGATCAAGGCCCACGTGTTCCTGTTGCTAGCCTCTAGGTGGCGTCAAGGTCCACTAAAAAGATCATCTCCGCCGTGTGCGTCGTTCAAGGTTAATGTCGTCGCTTTGCTACGCCTGTTGTCCCGTCAGATTCCTCACATAATAAAACAAATGATTAAATAACTATGCAACTCAGAATATTAAAAAATAATGAAGTTAATCTATTGTGTCTATTGCCTCCCTGGCAACGGTGCCATTTGATGGAGGGATTCACACTTCTTTATGATGGCAATAGAATGATATGTCATGTTTTATGTGGTGGAAAATCTCTCAATCAAAATTAAATATCAAACTTTACCACAAAAAAGATGTCGCATCCACAGGGAGGAATAGACTAATAAATACATGAGTAGAGGACATACTGATTGCAGACACTTCCGCGACTTTAATTCGAGGAATATGTTATTTTAAATGGAGCTTACAATTTCCTTAAAAGTTAAGGGTTATTTATGCAATTTTCATGTTAGGAATTAAGCTCCCAAAAATATGCATATGATGCATGTGTAATGGCACATTATGTAAATTTAACTTGCATGCAAATCTGATTTGAAATTCAAAGTTAAATGATGAACATAACATAAGTGAAGTAATTTCAGGAAACCATAAGTGTATCAATGCAATGTGGCTTGAATAAAATATTAATATCTAAATGGCAATGGCATTCAATGTAAATATTAATTGAGGAGAAAATAGAGGATTTCTCCTCTCTCTTCCTAGCGTGGACGGCCGTGCATGGTTGGTGGCGAGAGTAAACGGGGTGGTGCACCTCAACATGTGCTTTGCGATGATGGTGACATGGCGGCCAGAGGTGGCCGACGATGGCCGGACGGTGGAGGATAGCCACCGGCCTATTGGCCCCATTGGGGGAGGAGGCTCGTGCTTGGAGAAGATGGTGCGGCTGCTGCAACCCGTGCGGATGCGTGCGAGGGTCGCGCGTGCAAGGGCGTGCTAGGGTGCACGTGGGTGGCTGCACTGAGGGCATGGCCGCGCACGGGCAGTCTACTTTCGTGCGGTCTGCCTGCGGGCTGGAAGGGCACACCTGCGGGCGGTTGCACTGCAGGCGCTGGTTGGTGGTGTGAGCGCCTGTGGGCGGTTGCTTACAGGCGCGGTGATAGGTGCTTGCGATGGGAGTGCTGGAGAGGGCACTTGGTGCGGGATGGCATGGGTGCAGCGCCTGCAAGGCGCGCAAGGCAGGCGGTGGAGGGCATGCAAGGGCGTGGGTTGCCTGCGAGTGTGGCTGGCTGCTGGGCGCTGGTGGGTCTACGTGGGTGCGGGCGGTGGAAGATTTGAAGGCTGTGAGGTGAGGGCAGGCTAGGCTGGGCAAGCAGTGGAGGGCTTGGTGCGGTGAAGGCAATGCAAGCAGTTGTAGGCGTGCGGTGAGGGCAGGTTGTGGCTGGACAGGCGGTGGAGGGTGTAGTTGTGGCTTGCAAAGAATTGGTGAAGGCGCTGTGGCAGTGTGGTGAGGGCGGTGGAAGGTGTGCATAGTGTACGCTCTCCCCGCAGTGCACGTCCTCTTCATGGTTGGGTCCTCGCCAGGGGGAGAAGAAGAAGCCTGCCCCTCTCCTTTGCCAAGCCTCTTTTTTATCTCCTCTCCCTGCGCGAGTTAAGGGATTTTCAAATCCCTTACTAATTTTGGCCAGTGGCTGTTGGGGAGGTGTTGAGGCCGGCCGGAGGTTGCGAGAGGGGAGGTGAAGTTGAGGTGGCCGTTTGTTGGGAGAAATTTATTTCACCCCCCTGTTCTTTTCCAACATTCTTCCTACAACAACAAAACATAAAATAATTACATACTAAGTTATAGAATGTGATAAAATAGATGTAAACTTAAATAATGATGCATGCAAACATTCTATAACTTAATGTAGTTATTAACAAACCTAAAAGTAAGAATATAGTTAACTTAGGCGTGACAATAGTCCATTAAAATGGACTCATCAGTGTTCATCGACGACGTACTCGTTTACTCGCGGGATCAGGCGTAGCACGGACAGCATCTACGGATGATTCTGGACACTTTGAGGTGACGCAGGTTGTATGCCAAGTACAGCAAGTGCGAGTTTTGGTTGAGGCAGGTGACTTTCTTGGGCCACGTGATCTCAGGGGATGGTCTGGCTATTGACCCAGCCAAGGTTGAGGCAGTACTCAGGTGGGAGAGGCTACGTATAGTGACAGAGATACGCAGCTTTTTGGGACTGGCAGGTTACTATCGTCGGTTTATCAGTGGATTCTCTCAGATTACGTGTCCTATGACCCAGCTGACTCGGAAGGACGTGTCCTTTGCCTAGACAGATGAGTACGAGCCATGTTTTCAGGAGTTGAAGGAGAGACTGACTTCAGCCCCTGTGCTTACTATCCCAGACAGCAGTGGCGGTTTTGTGGTTTACACAGACGCTTCGTTGCAGGGGTTAGGGGGTGTGCTCATGTAGCGGGGTCACGTTGTTGCTTACGCTTCGCAGTAACTGAAGCCCCATGAGCATAGCTACCCTACCTATGACTTAAAGCTGGCAGCTGTTTCTTCGCGCTGAAGACATGGAGGCACTACCTTTATGGTGAGACTTTTGAGATTTTCACAGATCATAAGAGCCTCAGGTACTTGTTTGACCAGAAGGAGCTCAACATGAGATAGAGACGTTGGTTAGAGCTCCTGAAAGACTACGACTGCAGCATCTCCTACCACCCAGGGAAGGCCAATGTGGTGGCTGACTCCTTGAGTTGGAAGGTGCCCGCCCACTTGGCCAATCTACAGGCACAGAGTTGGAGACTTATGGAGGAGTTGGGCAGTTGGTGACCTCAGGAGTCACAGGGGTATTGTGGGACAGTGACAGTGATGCAGCAGATGAGACCAGAGCTGATAGACCGCATCATCGCAGGGCAGATGACAGATCCGTACTTGCAGACGCTGCGGGACAGGGTGTTGACAGGAGACCCACGAGACTTTTCCTTTACAGATGAGGTACTGCGCATGAGGAGACGCTTGTGCATTCCTATGGACGAGGAGTTATTGAGAGAGCTCCTGGCTGAGGTGCACGGGTCCAGGTTCACCATACATCTTGGGAACACAAAGGTGTACTGTGATCTGAGACGCGACTTTTGGTGGAGAGGGATGAAGCGGGATGTTGGTGAGTTTGTGTAGTAGTGTCTAGTGTGCCAGCAGTTGAAGGCTGAGCACTAAAGGCCTGCAAGGTCGTTGCAGTGACTTCCTGTGCCAGAGTGGAAGTGGGAGAGCATCACCATGGACTTGGTGGTGGGTTTACCTGTTACCCAGCGAGGACACAACGCAGTCTGGGTGATAGTAGACAGGTTGACGAAGATGGCGCATTTCCTGCCGATCCGAGTCACCTTGGGACCAGCACAGTTGGTAAAGAGGTACATTCGTAATGTGGTGCGCCTACACGGAGTTCCGCACGAGATTGTATCTGACAGGGATACCCATTTTACTTCCCAGTTTTGGGTTGAGTTTCAATAGGCTTTGGGGACACGTTTGAGGTTTAGTACTGCGTACCACCCCCAGACGGACAGACAGTCAGAGCGCACCACATAGACACTTGAGGTCCTTTTGCGCGCCTGTGTACTAGACTGGAGAGGCTCCTGGGAGGAGCATTTACCCCTGGCAGAGTTTGCATATAATAACAGTTACCATTCGAGCATCGACATGGCACCTTATGAAGCTCTGTACGGATGGAGGTGTACTGCACCCTTGAGTTGGGTCGAAGTGGGGACCAAGTGGAAGGTTGGCCCTAGGCTGATCCGACAGAGTCAGGAGGTGATAGAGAAGATTCGCAAATGACTCCGCACTATCAGGAGCAGGCAGAAGAGTTATGCTGACCGAAAGTGTAGAGAGGTGCAGTTCAAGGTTAGGGATCACGTCTTTCTCCTCTTCTCACCCATGAAGGGCCTGCAGCGTTTTGGGGTGAAAGGGAAGCTTGCGCCGAGGTTTGTGGGGCCCTTTGAGGTCTGGAGCGGGTAGGACCCATTGCTTACCGGCTTGCCCTTCCTCCCCAGCTTTCTGAAGTGCACGACGTGTTCTACATGTCCAACCTCAGGAAGTATGTCGTTGATCCCAATCATGTTCTGAGTCACGAGAGCATCGAGGTGGGCGATGACCTGACCTACCCCGAGAGACCAGTGCAGATACTAGACAGTGTCATCCGGAGTCTAAGACGGAAGCAGGTACCACTGGTGAAGGTCCTAAGGAGAAGCCAGCGGTACGAGGAGGCTACTTGGGAGCCTGAGGCGGCGATGCGAGAGCGGTACCCGGAGCTTTTTCAGGGTACGTCTTTTCGGACCTACTTCAGTCCTCTTTAAGTTTGTTATGCGTTTTATGTTCCTTTTTCCACACCCTAGCTAGTTCCAGTTTTGGGGATGAAACTTCCTTTAGGTTTGTTATGTTGTAAAGCCCAGTCACACTTTTAGCCTTTTAAGACATCTAGAGTCTCAATCAAATGTCTGTCCAGACATCTGGACCCTTTCTCGGACATCTGAAAATGAAATTTTTGTACGCGCTCTGCGCGCGGGCGGCACGCGGAATGTTCTTCTTCTCTCTCTACCTTCCTCCCTTCCCCGAACCCTAAACCCCCACACCATCTATAAAAGCCTCCTTTTCCCCCCTTCCTCCTCTCCACACACCACCCCTTCAGACCTTCAGTGAGGCGAGTGGAGGGCAAGCGAGGGAGAGCGAGAAGGAGGAAGGAGGAGAGCTTGAGAGGAGGGGAGCTTGAGAGGAGGAGGAGGTCAAGGTCGGATGAGCTTCGGTGGAAGCTCGACAGAGCTTGCACGGCCACCACAAGCACGTGCAGGAGGAGGAGAGAGCTCGGGGAGATGACCTCCCAACCATCTGCAGCGGCTGGTGCTGCGGCGACGCATGGTGGAGCACAATGGGGAGCACCAGGAGGAGGTTCTGGTATTGGAAATTTTCCAGTATCAGACGTCTGGAGTGGAGTCCAGACGGCTGATGGAGCACCTAGACGTCTAGGGTTAAGGGCAGACTTCTGAAAGCTCATTTATCATGTAGGTACGTAATCTCCCTACGCCATGCATATCACAACGCAGGGATATGTGTCGGCTAACTACGCCTGCGTTGTCGTACGCAGGTGCAACCTTGGGAAGGAGCATGGGCGCTGCACTTTTGGACGTCTGATCAGATCACCAGATGTCCGGAGGTGCGTCCAGACGACCGGAGGCATCGACCGACGTCTGGAACTACCTTCAGACGATCGCAGAGAAGGCCTAGACATCTGAGGACACTATAGGGTAGAGCAGAGCTAGCCACCCTTAGGTTAAGACCTAGGGTTAGGATTGGCTATTCTACACCGACTCCTGTTGGCCCTCGTGTATGCGGTACCGAGGCGAGCTACTAGTGTAGGGAGAGAGCTAGCCACCCCACGGGGCCCGAGGATCAGCTAGCAACCCTACACCGACTTGTTAGGCCCTCTTGGCAAACTGGGGTAGTCAGACGAGGGTGTGCGTACTGTGGACGGGTGAGACCCCTATTTGGTTCTGAGGGGCGAGACTCCTGTTCTGAGAGGGTAAGGCCCTATATTGTTCCGTGCTGTACTTTGGGCATACCCGCTAGTGGAAATGACTGACCGCGTGTCAGTGTGGGGTAGCTACTCGTGCGCTTATCACGCGTGCCGTAGTCACCGCTACGTCTGGACAGTGACCTCGGGGTGGTTGATTGGGTGTAGGACTACCACGGGGGACTCTCCCGGCCAGGAGAGCACCACGTGTACCTTCTACTCTACGAAAAAGACTGCAAACAAGATCATTCCGACGAGGAACTTGCAAGATCAAGAATATCTGGATGTTTGAGTAAAATGGGTGAAAATGAAATACACATAAAACAGATAAATAGAAAAGAGAATTAAACCTGTTGCTTTTACTATTTTAGATAGTATAGATACCACTCTACTCAGCATTGGCTGACTTTGTCTTTTCATAATACTGTTCAGGATCAGAAGTTGAGCAGCCCGAGCTTCCGGCTACGGAGGATGCTGGGTCCAATCAAACCCAGCTGTAGTTTTTAGCACTTCTTTGTTGTTCCTTTCCTGTTGTAGTAAGTATTAGACTTTCAGTTACTGTTTGTCTCTACTGTTTACTTTCGTTTCCGTTGTTTTGTTGTTATGGTGGTATGTAATGGAATAGCATATTTACTTTCCTTTACTGCTTTGTATGTTTCTTCTACTTAGTTATATTGCATATGTGAATGTGGTTTACTTTCCTGCTTTTTGGTTATTTCTTGTTGGATGACTGGGTCTTGGGATTAGTCAAGGCAAGTTAGTCTCGGATCCTATAGGGATCCGGGAATCGGGTCGTAACATTTCCTATATCCTTTTTCCATTGGAATTAATTTGATCTTGCATTGTCTATTGTTGATTTATAGTAAAGAAGAATCTATATAATGTCTCAAGCTTGCTAATTCTGATTTTTATATGTTTATAGCTAAATCATGCGGTGTAGGTGGTTAAATTTCAAGAACTTTGTGCCTTTATTCTCTATGTTATATGCACTGCTATCGATCCCACTGACCAAAGAATTTTAGTTAGTGTGGATGAGGCGGAAGCCTTTAGGGCTTAGAATAAGGTCCGATTGCCCAATATGAGATTCTTCAGTTGTAGAAGCATGCTAGTGCCATTTAGCTTGGTTTTCACTTATATTTAATGGAATTGTTTGGTGCTGAAGGGGAAGATGGTTCTCTGCAGGAAGCCAGCAATCCTGGAGATAGGCCTAATAATCCATATGGAGAGCACAACTTGTCTAGTTGCTTGTTGTTTTGTGGGCTTTACTATGCATGCTTTGTCAAGTAAGATCGCATCCAGCAACAGCTAGTAGTGAAGATGCTTCAGTTGAGGTTTCCTTTTGGAAATAGTGATTCTAATTCTCATTTTTTAAATGTAGATCATTCCAGTAATAGAGAGTAGCCTTTAACTCATATTTCTTTCCCTTTTTCTGATGCTTCAGTTGTAAGAAACCCATGGATTGTTTTTTTCATATTTGCCTGTCCTAACTATTAGGTTTTCCTTTTTCCTTGATGATTCTATTGATTTTAGGAAATCCATGGTCGATCAAGTTGGATTCTGACCTATGAATGTATATATAAGTTCTTTGTATATAAATTCTCCTTATTTCCTAAAGTCTACATATTTCCCTTTAAGGTTTGGAAATGCTAGATATTGGTAGAGTTTATATTTTAGATGTAAATTTTTGGTCTGGTATTGAAATGAATGGCACACAAGTTAATTGTTGAATTCTTAAAATATTTTTCCATGGAGTTGATCAATTACAGTAGCATCCAGACATCGTTGATTGGATTTGGTTGAAGACACCAGTTTAAGAGTCCTAAAGTTTTTATTTTCTGATTTATAATGTAGATGATGGGAACACCATCATGAGCCCTAACTAGCTCAATTTGGTATGATAAAGTTGATAAAAGCTCCTACATAACCATCAGAGGGTCATATATGCATAATATTTTATTTTGAGAAGAAGATAAGAAACTAGGGTTATTTCTACAATTTTAATTGCATTTCATAAGTATATAATAATCACAGGAAATTTTAGGGGTTAATTAAAGATTAAATGGTCATTAATATCCAATAAGAGGATCCATGCAGATAAAAATGGGTTTTCACGCATCTCGAGAATTAATGGACATCTGAAACCCTAAAAAATAGACTCGCTTAATTAACTGAGGTCATGGTTAAGATAAAATTTACCTAAACCTTCTAAAAATCATAGAAAAATATTCTATAAGGTTTGGTACTTTTGATTTGACCATTGAACCCCATTTTGACTTAGAACAGAGTCAGACGGATAATTACCCTAATTTAGGTTTCTGCATAAATTACCCAGTCAAACTTGGTCAAAACTAAAATCCGACTTCACCATCAGATTCCTGGGGTCCAAATTAGGTTTATACCAAAATTTGGATCCAATCAGAGCCTATGTTGACCTAGTTTACATTCTGGTCCTCTTAAACTTATTTTCTCCCTTATAGCCCCTCAGGTTTTGAAAAATTTGCAAAATGCCCCCTAGGTTTATCTTCATTCTTTGCATTCAGGTCCCTTCTGCCATGGCCGTGTGAACCCAAAGAGGCCGAGCTTCAATCAAAGATTCTTCCCTGATTTCTTAGAGAAACCCTTCTAAAATTGGAGAGGAGACTTCTGAGGAGATTCCCTTCCATCTGAGCTCCTTCATGGCCTTCCTAATTCGCCCAAGAGTTCATGTGAACTCTTGGAAATCCATTAACCTAAGCCCCTAATTTTTGAGCTTTCGAGCTTGGTTTCCAAGCTTGGAAGGTCGCCCAATGGCCTATAAAAGACCTCCATCGACTGCCTTACCTCCTTAGGAAGTTTTTGAGCTAAAAACCCTCTTCTTTCCTCTACCTTCGACTCTCTCTAAGCTTGCTCCGGCAACCCTCCTACCTCCAGCTTCTTTGTTGGCCGCCACATACCATAGGCGGTCGGTTCCAACTCCCCTCACCTTTCCACACCTCGTCATACCAGCAAGGTGCTTCCTAACCCTCTGTCATCACCATTCCCTCTCATCAGAGCATTCATCTCCTCCAGCGTTGGCCATACCAGACCCGATGCCCCCTCCGCTCCTCTTCATCCAACAACTAGTTCATTCGACTCCTTAGAATTAGCTCATCATCACCGTACCACCACAACACCATTTCGACCGCTATTGCACCTGATCCACCTCCATCTTCCATCTCGCTGGTGTACCTCCAGCGAGCTCGCAGGGCTGCTACACTCCACCAAATCAGTCGCCACCGATCCCTACAGCATCGCCGAGTCCACACAAGTAAAACCCCTCAAGAAATTGAGGGGATTGCTCGCCCTATCTCTCCACCGAACACAACCACCTTCACCTTCATATTTCGCCTCCGCCAGCCACTTACGACGACCTTCGCAGCATGCCACCGCCACCATCACCTTTGCCACACTCGCACGAAGCTTCTAAGCATATTTAACTTGGCCATGAGGCCGTTCTTGTGTTTTCAAGTAGTCCACTGGAGTTCCGCCACCGCGACGCTTTCTCCGACTTCGCCTTTAATCCTCCGACCACATCGGGTCCAGGTTCCACCTCCAGGTCATCCAAAATTCTTCCAGGAGCGTGCCCAGGTCTCCAATTGAAGGAGTTGCCCTCTCCATCAATTGCAATCAATAACTTCACCTCCTACTGCTACCTTACGTGATAGTCCCACATTATGGGATTGGGAATGATTCATGCCACATAAGTTGATTTTGTGAATTTGACTCCTTGCCCAAGTACACAAGGGGTCAGGTCCCTCCACATGCACCCTCACCCGCATACCTGCCTAGCCCCACTGCTTGCCTGTGATCGCACCAGCAGGCCTGCACCTGGTTCTGGATCCGTTTACTTGACTACGGTTGGGTTTCTGAAGAGAAAGAAGAGAACGAAGGAAAAGGAGAGAGAAGGGGGGTTTTTGCCTTGCTCCCTAACTCTCTAACACTTGGCTTCTGAGAGGCCTTTGCCTTTGTTGTGGCGCTACTGTGAGTCTCTCTCCTGAGGCTCAAGAAGAAGAGAAGCCTCGCTATTGAGGCTCTTGAAGAAAGAAGGAACAAGGCCCTTGAGCCTCTTGAAGGAACTGTAGTAGGGCGACATTTAAGTCATCTACCTTGAGCACCCAACATCTGATACCTCTGACAGCCAACATTGTGGACTTATTACTTGACAGTGCGTGGAATTAATTTGTTGATACTATGCATTTATTTGGTATAATTGTAAATGGGTAATTGGTGATTTAAATCACCATTTTACCCCATTCTTTTTGCACATTGCTACTGATTCTCTTATAAATATCATTCTTGAATGGAGTTCTCATTATAAATTGCTTATATTTGTGATTCTATTGTGATCTTTGAGATTAATTGTAATACTTGCTCCCTACGTTCGACCTCAGACTTCATTTAAGTTATAAATTTTATTTGTTTTCGCGCTATGTCGACTTGCTACGACAATTACATCTTTTAAAACACCGATTTCGCATGTTAATAGTAGAGATTTGGATTTTTTGAAGAAGCAACCCAAGGTTGGAAATTTTGTAGAGTAGAATCTAATAGTGGGGTTGATCTCAAGGATAAATTGGTCTAATGGTTGCAGCATGGTAAAACCTTACATAAAGTAAAGTTAATCCTAGTAGGGAAGAATATGAAGAAATAACTTTCAGTAAATGTGTTATTCTTAGCCAGCTGTGTCCAAGTGAAATAGGCAGCTGCTTTGTGGGCAACATGAAATAGAGCATCTAGCAGTAATTGTTGAAAGGGAGATGGACTAGGCCCATCTACATTTAGGTGGACTATATGCTGACTATTGTTTAAAAAGGAATCACTGGTCAGGTAAATGTCTTTTTTTTTAGAGTTAAAAAATTGTTACATCATGTGTAACTTTTTAGAAAACATTTGCTTTAGCATGTTTACTTTGGTTCTTACATCGTCATAACCCACATTTTATGTCAGCTGATGATGATGAAGGGGTTTCGTCAGTTGCGGCAAACTTATAGCAGTTGAGCTCGAAAAAGGAAGCCTTGTTGAATGACCTAGAGATAAAAACCCAGGTGTAATATTTCCTGAAAATCTGCAAGTTAACATGGACTGCTCACTTTTGATTTTTCGTAGCTTTGGATCTGGTATAGGTGCAAATATTTCTAGCTCCCTCTTGTCGAAAACACAGAAGAGTAACTTGGATGTAGCTTCTGCTGCTGCTGAGGTTACGCCTGAGCCACCGGATGCTTGGTATTAGCCATGTGATCTGTATTGGCACGTATTACTTTGTCTTCATTTGGGTTCCTCCCCTAATGGATTGTTACTGTTGCACTTTCCAATTCAAAAGCCAACAATCTTGTGCAATGATATCCTGACATTTCTTATATTATCTATTTGATTAATTATATTTTTTTTGAAAGGTATTTGATCAAGTACCTTTAGTACAGGTGCTTCTTTTTCTCTTGTACCACAGGAAAATTTTCTTGTACACAAGCATTTATTTGACAGTTGAGCAAATAAATGGATAATATAACGAGTGCATCCAGTTAACTAGATCAGAGTGTTTATTTGCAAATACCCATTTATTTGCAGATAATATAGTGGATCTTATCTTAAGTGGATAACCATGGTTATTATATTCCTAACGAGGAATCAAGGTTGTCTTACCCTGTAAGTTGTTTGCCCTTCCATTGGATACCATGTTAGTGTAGATGACTTACTCTTTTGTGTATGATGGTTTACATCAGTCACCTAAACTTCAGTAGGAAGGTATTAATACTTTTTTTTGTATGTGCACAACCCGTTTGTGCTTCTTCTTCCCTTGACTTCATGTATTTTTTTTTGTAGTATTTACTTGATTGCTCCATCTATTGATATTTTCAACTATTACTATTATAAAATGCCATGTAATGGCTTGAATTTGCATTTTTCTTCCTGGTTAGTGAGGTTTATTTTTAACAAACGTGAAACATATAGGCTTAGGTAATACCTTTTATTGAACTCCCAAAAAGATGAAGTACAAAAGTCCTCTCTCAAGGGTAATACAAGTGAAAAGGAAAAGAAAAATGCAAAAGAAACGGAAAATACATTCAGTGGGGGGGTGTGGGGGAACACCAAGAAGTAAATGCAACATCAAAAAGTTCAAACCTTTTTGAAGGAAGAAATGGAATTGGACTAAATGCACAGATGTGCTTACTGTAGAGTCGAAAGGGAATGGTCTTGAAAAATTACAAATGTACTTAGATTTATGTTTGAAACTTGTTGTAGTTTAAACAAGGTGGTTTTTTTTTTTCTTCTGAGTGCAAGTAATGTTATTTAGTTTCTCACTATGTCAAGGAATCAAAATATTCTAACTTGTTTCTTGCTTATCATGATATTTATTAGGGATATAGCTGCACCTATGCCATAATTTTACTTCGTTGGTTTGATATGTTTCAACATCAGCATGTAGTAATCTTAAATATTTAAAACATGGGAAAGTAATTATTAATCATCCCGCCTTGCAGGTAATGGTTGCTGGTTGCTTATGAAATTTTAGGACATTTTTGTTTGAAATAGCTTCTTACCTTTTATGTGACAGGAATACCTGGCATCCAAGACTCACTGCTGAAGGAATTTGGTGTTCGACTAATTGCTTATGATCTTCCTGGCTTTGCTGAAAGTGATCCTCATCCAAGCGTGGATCTTAATTTGTCGGCGCTTGGCAAATACTTTAGGAGTTGCGGAGAAATTCTAGGTACTTGGTTACTCTGGTGGGGCCAAGCATGCATGGGCTGCCCTTCGATATATTCCAGATAAAATTGCAGGTAATTTGCTTTTACAGTCCCTAGTGGTCTAATTGTTATTAATTGGTCTGCATGCTTAAACTTAGCTACTCTCTTTATCTCTTTGGATTAACGGTTTGAGCTGGATATTCTTTTCATTTTTTTAAAAAAAGGTTTGAGCTGGATATTAACATTTGGGATTTGTAGGAGCTAATGTGGAATTTTAATTTGACTCACTTACAGTTTATGTTGTGGGTCTATTTATATTTCTTACAATCACATTGTTGCAATTAATTTAAACCTATAAATGGCTCAAGATAGATCCAAGTCAAGGTAAAAAATCCATGCAGCGAGCTTCACTTAGTATGGAAAAAGACCTTTTCGTTGTACAATTCCATTGTTGGCAATTTCTTGCAGCTCCTTGAGATGTTGCTGAATTGCTTGTCCCTTGGTGGATCTATTTTTTATCCTCTTTTTCATGTCAATTGCTTCCTTAGCATCCTAAACTAGTCCTTAAGACTGTCAATATTGATTCAGGATGCAGGGGATCTGATATCTAGAGAACATATGGCAAAAGAACATTGTTTCCCTATAATTTTGGGGAGGGGGATGGGTTGATGCTCGTTTTATGTAATCTGGATCAAAACATCTCATTGTCTCCATTTTATAACAGTATTAGAATACTTCTACAAATATCCTCTCAAAAAAAAAAAAAGTCAAACACTTCAATGAAAAAAGTGAAATTGAATCGAACCAGTAACTGTTTGGGTATAAGATTTTCTCTCTCCACACAGTCATTATGAAGAATTTAAGTTCAGTGTTGATGACTTAGATACCAGTTATGTTTGAACTAGTGGTCAATACCTTCTTGGCACATCACAAGTAGTTTTCTGATGATCCCAACACCTTTGCTTTCATGAAAAAGATCCTAATCATGGACAATGATTATTTTAGCACCCTCCTTGTATCCTCCTCTCCTTGCCTCACCATCCAATCAATACTAGCAGACAGAAGTGTCTTTTTTCTGTGAAAGGGTTGGTGTGTTTGGTATTGCATATTTGGTGCAGCCCCAAGAGTTTATAATGCAGTTATTCAAATTTTATTGATCATCTAAACCTTATTTGCAGGGAATTTGTTCTTTTAAGTTCAGCAAGAGAGTTACTTTTGAATCCTGATAAGATTGTTGGGCACAAATATTTTCTTATGCCAATTTTGATTGTGCAGCAACTACTTTAACGAGCTGGCACCTAGTGGTTACCTTCTGTTCTCTTCATATTACATTGCGGATGAAGTTATTTGAGCATAAACCTTTTGATAGAACTGTGATGGGCTTTGGCATTCTAAATGGAATATCCATTGGCTTCCTAAATTTATGGTTAGGGTTCAATTCTGTTGGTTTCTATCAGGTACTAGCTTTTCCTTATCATTTGTAAAATGTTTTTAAGGTCACTATTGCAGTTAATGAGAGAGATATCATAGTTGGAAGTATGTGAATCTAAAATGTAGCAGTCTGTGATGTCATAACCTTTTTGTAGTCAAATGGCTGATTGTCCATCCCTTGTTGACTTGTAATAGATAACCTGATGTAGTTAGAAAAATCGTGATCAAAGATAAAAAATGGTAAAATCTAATGGGAGAAATATTTTTGTTTTAAGAGACTTTTGGTCACGGTTTATAAACCGTGCCCAAAGAAATCCTTTCTCTTCCCTACCAAGCTTTGGTCATGGTTATTAACCGTAACCAAAACTTGTTGTTTGGTCACGGTTTTACAACTGTGACTAAAAGTATTTGGTCACCATTTATAACCTTGACCAAAGCTATTAAACTTAGCTAATGGTGGGGGCTTTGGTGGTGGTTTTGGTTGGAACTGTCACCAAAGACCCTTCCACAACGTAACTTTTGCTGACTCTAATTGGTGACGGTTATAAATCCTTTGGTGACGATTGTTAACCGTGACCAAAAGCCTTCTTTGTTGTAGTGAATATTCCCCTTCAAGTTAAAGCATAGATGTCCTTTAAGCCCAAGTTACCTCATAAAAGGGAATGCCACTTCCTTGGAAGTACCTTTGTAAATATATCTACCAGTTAGAGCTCAGATGATATATACGGTGTTGCCATCTTTCCTTCCATAACCACATTTCTTATAAAGTGACACTCCATCTCTATATGCTTTGTGCTCTCATGGAATGCGATATTAGAAGTTATATAGGTAGAAAATTTGTTAACACAAAACATAGGAGTAGGACTTTTCATTGAGAAGACAAGAAAGAAGTAATCCACATTTCTTTACAAGCAGTATGCGCCATGGCTCTATACTCTGCCTCCGCACTAGATTGGGTAACAATAGTTTGCTTATTGCTGTGCTAAGAGACCAAGTTGCCTCCTGACAAGGTGGGGCTTATCATAGCTAAAATGCCTAAGTTAAGCTAAAAATCAAGTTAAACACTATCTAATTAACACAATAAATGGGTTAAGTGTGGAATTTAAGGAAAATGACCTAAAACATCAAATTTGGGTTAAAAATGCATAATTAGGTCCAATACATGAGATATTCTATTCATAAATACAATTGATGATCCAATTGCCAATTGGATACATTTTTGAGTTCAAAAGTACAAATCAAGGGAGAAATTAACTTCTAATATGTTCAATTAAGTTTCAATAAAAGTCTCATAGCATTTGGACATCATTAGGACCTTGCAATTAGAGTTGTACATATAGGTCCTCTATGCATCACATTTCATACACACAAAAACCTTCTAGGGACTTCTTTGAAAGTCACAGGGGCTCTTTGTATGTTTCTAGGGACCGCTCTGTCATATAACTTCTCACTAATGGGCTTCCTTTGATATTCTTCTACCCCTTCAACTCACTTGGGCCTAGGTGCAAAAGCACCAATACATGCATATCTCTCTTTAGTTGCTCCTCGCGAAGAGCACGGCCCATTTAGGCCATTGTTCCCATGCTCCTTGAGATCAATGGTGGATCCGCCACCAATCCTTACGTGCCTTTACGCGATGCACCCTTACCTCTTTCAAACATGATCCAACGGTGGGTTTTTGGTATGAAACTTCCCATGCATCTTCCTAATCAATGACTTGCGAGTTACGATAAAAATGGTGTTTTATGTGTTGTTGTAGTAAAGGTGTTACAATGCAAATCAATGTAACGTCATTTTTATTTAATTTCAATTTTTACTGGTTAATTTCCCAATCATTCACTACGAGGTAGTTATTGATATACATCACTCTCTAAGTCCAAAAATATTCTTTTATTTCAAAAATATTAATTTTATTCACAATAAGAATGAATTGGTCAATTATATACAAATGAATCAATTAACATGCATTACAATGCCTTAAATATATGTACACAAACAGGCATTAAAAACTAGCTACTAATACACTATGTTAATTATATACAACTATCCTAAGTGTAGGTATAAAAATAACTGTTAATATATACTATGCTAAGTTATATTAACATACTACTATCTATAGTAACATATATTATATATTCAGTAACATATATGTACGTCGCTATAGCCCTATTAACATATATACATAACCTAAGGCAAATTAAAAGGACTACTTATACTAATGTATATACATATATACAGTGACGGATATATTCGTCACTACAGCTCTAAGGTGACATGTATATATATAAGAGCTCAAGCATATCTATACTACTCTACTTATACGTATACATATTTACTTTATTTACTTACATATTCTTTATACCTATTCTATATGTGTATATATATATACACATACATTTATACACACACATAAACACACACACACAAGTACACAACACTTAGCCGCACATCCGCTCTCATTCTCCTCTCTTCTCTTCTTTCTTTTCAACACAGCTTTTTAGGTGCTCTTTCTCTTTTAACATGCACAGACACTGTTCATGGCCCAAAAATGTGTTTTAATGGGTAGGTCGACCTACGTTCGAGGGATACACAGCACCCAATAAGGGTGGGAAGATACATTTACTAGTGTGTCGGCCCTAGTTTGAATTAGGTGAATTTTTGTGCATTCTCAGGCCCAATAGGCCCACACGCGCTCATGCACCCACACACCCGCGCACATACGCCTGCACCTACACATGCCCGTAGGTACATGCAGCACGTGCCTCGAGGACCAGACTTGCCTACTCATTTCATTTGTGCCCTACGCTGATGACCGAGAGGGTCGCCAGCGCTTTGCGTAATATATTGCTACAGCACGTTTGTAGGCCACGATGTGGCGCTATCCGCGCAGCAGGTTCCAGCATCAATTAGCGCTACAGTGCATCCAATTTTAGCGATTTTGGCCCTCGATGAGGGCCATAAATAATTCCAATTTTAAATTAAAATATACCATAAGAAAACCCTTATATAGGGCTATATAATTATATAATTTATTTGCAAAAATAAGTTATTTAGATGTATAATAAAATTAGTTACAGTTGGGGGTTTCTGCGTGTTAATTTAGGGGTTAAATTGTTAATTAAAGTATAAATTAGTTAATTAATTGTGTAATTGGCTTAATACAAAGTTAAGTTACATGATAAAGTATTTATTATACAATTTTAATTTATTTACATTTAAATACACGTTTAAGTTAGTTTTACACATAAATAATTTATAAATGCTATAATACATTATAAATATAGTATAAATATGTTGAAAATACTTAACATAATATTATACAAGTATACATTATAAATTATTTTAGTTTTAACTTAAATTACTAATTTATTTTATTTTAGGTTAATAAATTACTTAATTGACTTAATAACTTAATTACTTACTGTAATTACTAAATTAAATTAATATACAGGTATTGTACAGTATGTAATACACAGTTAAGTATGTATATATATAATACTAGATACAATTATGTACATATAGATAGGTTTGTATAATTACTTAGATTAATATAAATTTATATCTAATAATACAATAAAGTTATATGTATACAATAAATCATTCTATATATTTAATTTAATATATAAATTATATATATAAGTTAATTATAGATATTATTCACATATTGTGTACTATATACATATAGCTTAGTTTAGGTTATATTTACAAGTATATATATAGTATACAAGGTATTTTTAAGTGTTTTTGGGATTTTTCTGATTTTTATAGTTTTTATATATATAAGAGAGGTGAGGGATGAGAGAGAAAGGGTGAGATGAGAGATAGAAGTTTCTTTTTGTGATTTTTCAACTTAGGTCATTTATTAAATTCCAAGGTATATTGAACCGTCGGCTAGTATGTTTTACAAAGCCGGGGGTTCAGATTACCTTAAAACTTGGTGAACATTTAGAAAAATTGCTAATCCTACTCAAGACATATTTATTTATTTTTTTGTGAATCTTTTTATTAATTTTATTTATTTACAAACTAACCCAAAAGAAGCCTTGAATGAATGTTGGAAGTGAAACCAAAGGCCTTTAATTCTATTCTAAGGGCTGGAATAGGTGTTTAAACACTCAAGCACATCCAACATTTCATATGAAATATGTTTGGGTCAATTAAACATAATTTCCACTAAGATTTTTATTAAATCACAATTTGGACAGTTGTATACATTGTATGTAGCTAACAATGGATCAAATGAGAGTAAACAAGCATTTCAACTGAATCAAAAATACATTTCAAGTACATGAATGCTTGAATAAGAAATCTTAACATTACAAGACAAGTCAGCTTCACTAGATCCCCAAATAGACCCAAATTTCCACTCCCAAGTTGATTCGCTCAGATCAGTTTAGGTAGCTGCTATCATTTCAAATCAGATGTAGCTCCTAAACTGATTAGACGGCTTAAATGCTATCAAAAGCACTTAGCAGTTGCTACTGTTGTATTGATGTCTTAGCTACTGCTCAACCATGAAACTAGTAGCCATGCTAATGTGTTGACTTCCAAGATTCAACAGTTGGAAACTCCTGCTACAGCTCTGATTAGATCAAATAGATCTGATTTGATCTCAAATTCAGCTCAATGTTGGACGGATTATATATTGACTCAGTCCCTTTTGATTTATCCATTTGAAAATTTAGATCTAAGTAGATCCATTCATTGAAACCATGAGTAACGTTGCACTTTTTAAATCTGAAAATCAAATTCTTAGAAATCTCAAGATGATGATCCAAGTCATTCATTTCAAACTATCATAGAAAAACCTTTTCAAATTCTGATTTCACCTTGAAAACTCATTCATAAGCCCAACTCAATGACAAAATTAGATTCAAAACAGTGCTAAAGCATCAAATCAGAGCTATGATTCTCATTGGCTCTAACATCTCATTTAAAAGCCAAACTTCCAGAAATCAGTAACTGATGCTCCAATTGGGCAATATCTCATCTGAGGAAGAAAATCACAATAAATCAACTCAAATTCTTCGCAAATGACCTAATTACATGAAAATAACTTCAATTTGCTTGATTAAAACCATTTAAAGTCAAACTGGTCGAAATCTTGCAATTGTGCATGAAATACAAATTCGAGTCAATGAAGCACATTAATTCAATTAAAACTGGATCAGGGGTCCTTGTGAATGTTTGAAGTGGATGAGAGGATCCCTAGATGGATTTGATCGTGAATTTGATCTAGAAATTGGTGGACTTCAGATCCGATTCAACTCTGATGGAAGGAGTGAAATATGGAGTAAAATTTTGAGGGAAAGAAGGTGATAGTGATATGGAATGATGAGGAAGCTATGTGAATTGTGTGAAATGAGGTGCAAATGCCTCTTTGATCTGGGTTGATCAGAGAGCATGTGATTACTCCTAGGCTAAACTAGTCTAATCTAAACTCATTCATCACACAATTTGACATCTAATCTACTCTAACTAAACTACATTACACTGATCACTACTCTAAATTACTTTAGAAAGCAAAGAAACCTAATCTAATAGAAGAATGGGACCTGTCACTACTAGAAAAATGGCATTCACAGTCGGTCAGTTGCCATCGATTTATAAAGTGACGGTGATATTATTTTTGACGTTGCTTATTTTATTAACCGACGGTGAATACCTCTTCAAAAATTTGGTCGCAGCCTTTAACGAGGGGAAGAACAGTTGTCTCCTGAGGGGAAAGTTAATATGGATAATCATTGTTGTTTTCTACAATAAGCGATGGGGAATAGACATCACCGTCAACCCAAATTAATTTGGGCGCGCATTCAAAAAGTTGGTTCGACGTTTGCCGTCTCTTTCTAATTCAAGTGACGGCAAAAGTCTATCATCTACATCTATGCGTAGGTGCCCTTCTCCTCCCCCATCACTTCATTTCTCCAAAACCCTCCTCGCGCTGCCAGAGCTCTCATTGCCGCCTCTCTTCCTCCTTGTCTTCATCTTTCTCTTACTCCTTGCGTGTTGCCGCTCCTCCTCACCAGTTGTCCTTGTCTCCTGGCCTTCCTCCTCCTCTCTGGCGATCTCATCATCCTCCTCCCCCTCCCTGACACCCTCCTCCTCCTTCTCCGCTGGTCTCCTCCTCCTCCCTAACCATCCTCCCTGACCCTCCTGCCACCCCCCTCCTCCTCCCCTCCTCCCCCTCCTCCCTTCCTCCCTACCTACTCCACCTCCTCCTCTCAGCCTCCTCCTCATCTTCCTCTGTACCTCCTCCTCCGACAATCTGCCCCTTCTTCCCTTCCTCCTCCTCTTCCTTCTCTGTTCCCTCTTTTCCTCTTCCTCTTCCCAATTGCCACCCTCCCCATCATCCCCTCCCTCCTGCCATCTCCATCTCCTCTTCCTTAATTTCCTTCTCATAAATTTTAAATTAAGTACTTAAGTTATTAAAACCATAATATGTAGGTATTTAATTAATTTTTTGTTATAGAAATTGCATGTAGTTGACGACAATCACCATTGGATGCTTCAAAGATATATTTTCATGATATTTTAGGATCATGTTAGATGTGAGGTGTGCCCACATATTGTCTTTTATGTGTTTTTGTTAAATTGATGGTGGGGTGTTCCCACTTTTTATTATGCTTTGAATGGCAATTTAGGATTTTTATAGATGTGGGTTGTGCCCACATATTATCTTTTATGTGTTTAAGTATCCATTTATGCATTTTATTTGTTGTACTTTTACAGTAGGGTGTGCCCTCTTTTATTAGGTGGTGTGATGTTTCCAAATGCACTTTTATGTGAGAAGTGAAATATTTAAAAAGAAACTCTATGAAAATTTTTAAAATTCATTAATATTCAATATATTGGTTGGTTGTGGTTTTATTAGGTTATGGTTAGGTTTTGTTAGGATTTGGGTAGGATGATGCCTAAGATTGGGATGGAGTTGGATGGTAGCTATGAGATTGCATGGGGTTTAGCTTAAGGTTAGGGTTTGGGTTGGATGATGTTTGGTTTATGTCAGGTTGGGTTTAATATATGTTGTTTAGGTTTGGTATTAGGTTGTGTATATGGTGCTTGGGAAAGGGTTTTAGGGTTTGATTTGGGAGAGGGTTAGGGTGGTTGGGTTGGGCTAGGGTTTAGGATTTGACTTGGGTTAGGGTTTAGGAATATGGTTGTGTTGGGTTGGTTTGGGTTCTGCTATGGTTGATAAATCATTCTTAAATTATCCTTTTGTCTTCCATTTAAGCGTGGGTCTAGAAATGAGGGGAACAACTTGCAACCTAATTATAAGTATGATTCTTAGGAAGAAAATTGGCCAAAGTCCTTTGTTGAGCTCTATTGGGTTTGTGGATAGGGGAAAGGTTTGCTCAAAAGAATAAATAATCACACATAGGATAAGGATTTGGTGATTCGATTTCACCTAAATGGATGTACATTTGGGGAGGATATATATGATCACATGTAAATTTTTACCAAGTCCTTGGAATGAGAATGTATTTGTTATTAACATTTAAGATTATAATCTGTTATTTAATTAATTTTGATTTTGAAATTGCAGGTTATCAGTGTCGGGTACACTTAGAGGCTTGAGTAGTTAGAGGTATATATACATTCAATCTTTTTAATTTAATTAAATGATATTTTAGTCTTTTGTTAAATTTCTTTAATGTTCAAATTACTTATTGTTTAGATGCACACACCTGCTAAAGAAGATATATGCACGTGAGGCCAAACATTAGGTATTCTAACCCCTAAGGTAAAAGTCTTTCGAGTCAAATTGTGTCCAAATTACTTGCCTGTCATGACTTATAATTATGTTATACGGACAATGTAGGAAGTGTACATATACCTCACTTACATGCATGATGTGTTGTCTTTGTAGCATGCCATAAGGCTCGATCGAATTTAGTTTGGTGAAGTACCAAACTAAAGAAGGTCCTTAAAGATTTGATCACAGCTTAGTTTTGCTCGTTACATGTAACCTTGTGTGGTAAATTTTGGTTGCTTCTTTCTGCTCTTCTCTAGTATACCAACTAATCTTATCTAGTTTCCTGCAATGTTAAAGGAAATCTAGCTAAGGTTAGTTTTGTAGGTATACTAGAGAAGTGTAGGGCGATGCTGCCGAAATTTCATCGCACTAAGGTTACATGTAACGAGCAAACCTAAGTTATGATCAAATCTTTGAAGATGGGCTATAAAGTGAAAATCTTAATCAATATGCACATCATTCAGTCCTTTCCCTTCCTAATAAGTGATTTGTTTACATTAAATTTTAGGTTACAATGGATAAATCATGGATTGGATTGCGGGGTTCAGATTACACCAGATATAAGCATGGAGTAATTTCATTCCTAGATTGGGCCTTTGATTACGATAGGAAGATATTTAGGCGAGGAGGTCAACTTGATAATATCTTCTTCCCATGCAGAAGATGTTTGAATGGTTACTTACATGATCGTAATACTGTGCTTGAGCACATGATTTGTAATGGGTGGTGGTAGCATTATACTACTTGGGTAGCTCATGGAGAGTTGATTGAGAAAGTCATAAACAATGAGAACATTATTGATGAAGAGATCAACGAGGAAATTATTGATAGCGGAGGTGAAGAAATACAAGAAATGTTGAACGAGATGAGAGCAGGAGAGGATATAAACATAGATGAGGAAGATCCATTTAGTTGTGATCCATTTTATGATGCTGTTAAGGCAGCTGAGGATCCTATTGCTCCCGGTGTTACGAAAATGTCAAAATTGTTGTCTTTGTTGAAGATGTTTCAACTGAAGGTTATGAATAGCGCTAGTGCTAAATTCATGTCAGAAATACCTCAGTTTATTACTGAGCTGTTGAATAATCCTAATGGTTTTTCGGCTTCATGGTATGAGGCAAGGAAACAGATTCGTAAGCTTGGTTTGGACTATCAGAAGATCGATACATGTTTGAATGACTGCATTCTTTTCAGAAATGAATTCTCAAACTTGAGTAACTGTTCCGAATGTGGACTTGAGAGATGTAAGGAAGGTAAAAGTGAAAGCAAGAGGAAACAACCTCAGAAGTTTCTTCGTTACTTCCCACTGACACCTAGGCTTCAACGCTTTTTTATATCAACTAAAACTGCATGGTGGATGACATGGTACCAAGATTGTACATCTCAAGATGGAAGAATACGTCATCCTACTGATTAGAGGAGTGGAGGAGATTTGATGAAAGAAACAATTCGTTCGCTTTAGAAACAATGAACGTGTAGTTGGGTCATGCAAGCGATGGATTCAATCCATTTAAGAGTATCTACTCGTCGTACTCTAATGGCCAATGGTAATGGTCACTTATAACTTACCTCCCTGGTTGTGTATGAGGTCGCCATTCATGATGTTGACCCTATTAATCCTCGATCTAAAACAACCAGGAAATGCAATAGATGTTTATCTCTAGCATTAATCGATGAACTAAAATAGTTGTGGTATACCGGCGTGAAAACATATGATGCAGAAAAGAAAGAATTTTACAATATACATGCAGCATTGTTGTGGACCATAAACGACTTCCCGGCATATGCAAATTTATCAGGTTGGAGCACTAAAGGAAAGCTTGCTTGCCTAGTCTGTATGGAAGACACTCATTACCTCCGATTGTCAGAAAGTAAGAAATTATGTTACTTAGGACATCGCAGATTTCTACTTATTGAACATAGATGGCGAACATCACAGTTCAGGAGTAAATTTGATAGCAAGACGTGTTTGTATTCAAAGAAAAATCCAAAGAATAAACATAGTACAGATTCTATCAAGTTGCCGGGTCAGGTTATAATGGTGAGATTACAAGAAATGGGTGAGATACGATTGGGTCGACCATTCAAACATGGCCAGACGGCCTCGAGGAATTCTAGATTTTGAAAGAAAAACATTTTCTTTATGGAGCTGTTGTACTAGAAAGATCTTACAATATGTCATAATTTAGATATTATGTACATCGAAAAGAATGTGATAGATAACAGCTTGGACGTATTAAATCTAACCGATGATTCAAAGGACACGGTGAAAATAAGAAAAGACATAAAGAGTTTGGTAATACGTCTGGAGTTGCACATTCATGAGGATGATGGCTACTTCCCACCTGCTATTTACAACCTAAATCAGGACTAAAAGAGTAGACTATTTTCGTTCTTAAAGGAAATTCGCGTACCAGATGGGTTTTCCTCGCAACTTTCCCATTATGTGAATGTAACGCAGAAAAAAATATATGGCTTGAAAAGTCATGACTCCCACGTTTATATGCAAGTATTGTTTCCACTGGTGATATGGGGGATATTGCCAGAGCCAGTTGTTGATTCATTCACAGAGATGAGTAGATTTTTCAAAGCTGTTTGTTCAAAAACACTACAAAATGACACACTGGATCACTGGGATAAACAAATAGTCATTACTCTCTATAGGATGAAACAAATTCTTCCCCCAGCCTTCTTCGATGTAATGGTTAATCTCACGCTGATCTTGCAAATGAAGCAAGAATTGGTGGACCTATACAATTCAGATGAATGTATCTTGTGGAGCGATTTTTGAAAAAGCTTAAAGATTATGTTTTGAACAAGGAAAAGCCAGAAGGATCAATTGTAGAAGGCTATCTCGTGGAGGAGTGTATAAATTTTACCTCCATGTACATGAATGAATTATGAGGGGGAATACATTGAAGTGATGGAGAATGTTTGTTAATTTTTGATATCAAAGGAAGGTCGATCCTTCATACAGAGTACAAGGCTATTTCAGAAAATGTTAGATGTTGCGCACATCTATATATTTTAAAATAAATTCCTGAAATTGATCCATTTTACGAGAAATTCGAACGATTACCTCTTTCAAGGACAACCGAATTTGGCTTCTTAGATTTGTTTGAAGATCGAGTTAATAAATTGAAAGAGGATAAGGGCCCACGATGGGTACCGGATTTTGATGTAATTGCTGATTCACTATTACATTATGCACATTACCACTCTGAGTATATAATAAATGGGTTCAGATTTAGAATAAAAGAAATTGATTATATAAAGATTACACAGTAGGTTGGAGTTGATTTAGATCTTTCCACCGGTCTAGATAGATACTATGGTAAAATCAAAGAAATTGTTGAGATCAGCTTTAGATATGATTGCAGAGTTGTCCTATTTAAATGTCATTGGTTTGATATTTTTAAAGAGGGCACTGGTTTCAAAATTGACAAGAAACACAATTTCTTGAGTTTAAATCCTAATCATTAAATTCTTCAGTTTGATGAACCATTCACATTGGCATGTCAAGCAGCATAAGTTTTCTATGCCCCCGATAATTGCCAAAAAGGATGGGTTATACCAATAAGAACAGTACCGTGAAATCATTTTGACGCATAGTCTGAAACATACCTAGAATTAATGGAGAAAGGTTATATAGATTCAAATGTAGTAGATGTGGACATCTAAAGTTAGTAACAATTTTTTTACTTTATTTAATTTCTATTTATATCAAATTCATATTCAAATTTAAGAAACCTAAACTACAACTGGCATTTTCTATTGATTATAAATATCAAAACTTAAACCAATCATGCACATTGTTCAAAATATGTTACTCTTACTGTACTGGCATTTTAATTACTTTTGTTTTTGAAATTACAGGTTATCGGTAACGGGCATACTCGAAGGCTGTTGTATTTAGAGGTATAATTTCAATGTCTTAAATTTAATTGGATGAAATTATAGGTTTTTGCTAAATGTGGGGTGTACCCACATATTATTTTTTATTGCATTGAATAGATGTGGGGTGTATCCACTTGTGTTGCATGCTTTATTTGGATGGATGTGGGGTGTACCCACTTGTGGTTTGTCTTTGCACTTTTTTTTATGTGGGGTGTGCTCACTTTAATTTTAATATGCAGGTTTATAGAGAAACCTCCAAATTTAAGGGAAAACTCTGACGAAAATTTTAAGTATTTTTTTTATGTTTGGCAAACTTTTTTCATTAATGCTTTATATATTAATGATTTTTAACTGTATTAATTATTGCATTTTATACTTGTTACAAATGAAGTTGTTTAAGAAAAATCCCAAAAGAAAGGGTCCTCCCGAGACATATCCATCCACCCAACCCAATTCGTCTCCTCCAGCTCAACCACCCCCTCGAGAGCAGGTTTAGCCACCCCCCGGCACTAGGCTCCCCCCCAGTCACGTTTCGTACGTCCTGGGGAAATGGCATGTTTACTGCATGTGGAGGGGAAGGGAAAGGGGAAGGAGATTGCTCAGACCTTGCTAGAGTGAGTAGAGGATGATCGAGATTATGGAGAATCAGATGAGGAGGGGGAGGAGGCAAGAGAGGAGGAGGTGGAGGATGAGATGGTGGGGAGTACATCCCTAGTTCATGTGGACCACTTAGCGGCGGACAAAAGTTTTGGTAGGAAATCATATACCTTTTAAGTCATAAATTACTTATATATTTTAAAGTTTATTATAACTTCAAAAATATATAATGAATATGATTAATGCTTACGCAGGTAAACTCAAAAGAGGATGGGGGACGATAAAGAATCTAGACCTTCAATGTATCCCCGAGGGCCTGAGAATAATGATCAGGCTTAGAATCACAAGGGAAGCGGAGAATTACCCAGGTTTCATCAGTCGAGTGGGCATAATTGTTAAGTCCATTGTGCCCATTTGCTACTCCGATTGGAGGAAGGTGCCCGCAGAGCTTAAGATGCAGTTCCTCTGTTAGTTGGGGGTAATTTCATTTATCAAAGTTATTTCTTTTATAACTTTATCTTAAAATTATTATAAATTAAGATTGACATATTTTTTTTAAAAAATTAATGTAGGAAAATTACGATTGGGGTGATGATCCCAATGCCTCCCGATATATTCTTAAGCATGCTGCCAAAATCCATAGAGATTGGAGGACGGAGACAAAGAGAAACACATTTGGTATTTACATTTTTATTATATACATAATTTCATACATTATTTCTAACAATTTATATTTGATAGTTAGTTTTTTTCGAACTGCAGTTCACCCGATAAGGCAATGGAGAATTATCCTCCTGATGTCATGCTTGACGATTGGAAGAACGCATGCAAGCATTGGCTGGATCCGAAGACGGAGGTTAGTAAATAATTAAAAATTATTTTATCAATTTCATATATCTTAAATTCATATAAAAATTATAGTATATCTCTACAAGAGTAAGCAAAAGAAGGCCAATAGGGCTAAAGCTCCACCACAGACCCATTGTTTGGGTTGAAGCAGTATCGAGACAGTTAGGAGCCGTTATGTAAGTGTTGAAACTACTTTTTAGTTAATTATTACTTAATTTAAAGTTATTTTAATATAATTGTATCATTTTTATATTTTCAGTCCACTACACATGATGGGATGGAAATGACTAAGATAGATATCTACGAGGTCACCCACAGTAAGGCTGCAGTTGAAGCCTGAGGGTACTAATAAGTGGATTCATGAGTCATACTAGTAGAAACACGTAAGCTTCCTAAACTCAAAAAATTTATAACTTTGTATATATATATTATAATAATATTTTTAGGAGCAAATGGTACAATTAGTACATCCTCCATTGATGAGACCTCCGACAGCGTCCACTAGCCTTTGGATCCAGAGGAGGCATTTAGGAGAGTGATGCCACCGGAACACAATGGTTTCATTCGTAGTGAGAGGAGGGCATACACGTTATCCACCTGGTATGGGAGGAAAGGTACCGTCTCATCTAGTGTCGTTGATCAACTACATCAAAAGATTGACACACTGCAAAGACGAGGGGAAGAGAGGGAGAAGAGAGAGGTAGAGATGAAGAATAAGATAAATGCCATGGATGATAAGCTTCATATGCTTATAACTCTTCTTCAGAAGAAGGGTCAATTAGAGCATCTGTCTTCAACAGATCCCAGCATCTACAAACGAGACGACAACGACTCCATGGGTGGTGCAGGTAGAGCTGGTGGCATCAGGGCAGCTGCATTTTGATTTTTATCCATTTTCTTTTGTTATGCTTTTCATGTTACCTTTTTTATGTAAATATTTCATTTTCAAACTTTTTATGTATTAGATTTTATATTTATGAAATATAAACTTCTCTTCATTTTCATTACTTGTTTTTCTATAAAAACAAGTCTTTTAAGTAGGTTTAGTAGGTAGTTTCCATCATTTTGTAATTAAAAAAATACCCATACATTTTATGTCGCTTATTTAAATAAGCGACGGCATAGATGTGACACAAAATATTTTTGCTGTTGCTTATCCTAATAACCGAAGACATATAAGGTTAGAGAGAATCACAATTCCACTTTTATGCCGAAGACATACATTTTCCGTCGCTTATTTGAATAAGCGACAGCAAAAATCTTTTTGCAATCACCTCTATGCCGTTGCTTTAAGAAAAATGACGACAAAAATATTTTTGTCGTTGCTTATATTTACTTAAACGATGACGAAAATAAAGAAAGGGCATGTAAAGGTGGGGAAAAGTGACTTACATATGTCATCGCTTATGAGACAACCGACGACAAATACAATTACTGTTTGTTTTGAAACGATGTCAAAATATCCAATCTATCCGATGGTCAAACATTATTTTGACATCGGATGTGCCCTCTAACAGACGGCAAAATGAAACAGCGATGATAATAACGACATCGCTGAGTTCCATTGGTTATTTCAGCTTTGTCGTCAGTTTTTAACCGATGGAAAATGTAACGTATGTTGTAGTGATGTATCCTGTGGAGCAATTTCTGAAAAGACTTAAAGATTATTGATGAGATGTGGCTCATCATAGCAAAAATGCCCAAGTTAAGCTAGAAACTAGGTTAAATACTATCAAATTAACACAAAAAAGGGTTAAGTGTGAGTATTAACAGAAAATACCTAAAACACCAAATCTATTTTAAAAATGTAAAATTAGGTCATTTATTGAGATATTCTATTAATAAATAAAAAATGGTGATTCAATTGCAAATTGAACACACAATTGAGCTCAATACTTCAAATTAAGAGTGAAATTAACTTCTAATATATTCAATTAAGTTTTAATAAAAATTTGGTAGCATTTAGACATCATTAGGACCTTGCATTAAGAGATTCACATTTAGGTCCTCCATTCATAACATTTCATTCATTTTAAAACCTCCAGGGACCCATTTGTAGGTTGCAAGGACCTGTTTGCATGACTTCAGGGACTACTTTGATAGCATTCCTATCCACTTAAGGGTCCCCCTATAAACTTCATAGTGTTTCACTTAAGGGCTCTCTTGTAATTCCACCAACACACCTGAGAGAATGGTGCACCACTTGGTGTACTGTTCATCGATGAACATAGCTCATCCCAGTCGTTCACTCGTTGATCCTTTGATCTGATGGCTCTAACTGATTCGAAGATTCGTGTGAATTTGCGCATAGCTTCACCATCCTCTCCAGATTCCATCCAATAGCCCATCTTTGATTTGGTTGTTCCCGCCCCCCTCTCCTCTCTTCTTGACCATAGATGCCCTAAATGCCTAATCCTACCTATCGGTGACATGAATCACTCTCGAGTCTACTTAAGCTCCTTCCCTGATCCTTACGCATGGGGAATTGCTCCCTCCCCTTGTGTGGTTCCTTTCATCCACCCTCTAGTTCTCCTTCCTCCTTCATCTCCTGCATCTGTGATAGGGGTGTAGCTCTCCCTCCTCAACTTCGTTGCCATAGCAACCCGCTGTGGAACCAGGGATCCCATTCCTCATTGGAGTCTTCCTCATCTCCCTTTGTCGCTGCAGTGACCAGTTGCAACCTAGGCATCCCATTCCTCCTTTAGATTAGACTTACATGCTTTCTAGGAGTAGAATAAGTATAGTTTTACTGCTTCTTAGGTAATTGATTATTAGATTGGCTTAGGAGCAGAGTAATTTAGATTTGATTCGCATCTCTTTGATCAATTCAGATCAAAGAGACTTTCATGCCCATCATCATCACCATTAATCTCCCTTTACATTCTATTTGATTGCCTTCTTAATTCCTCGATTTTAATTCACTGATCACCCACTCATTAAGGTCTAATTTCAGACCTGAGAACTTTGTTTCTCATATCTAAAATTAGTGCCAAAATCAACTTAGGGGGTCTCCCATTCAATTCATAACTCAACAAAGACCCCCCGATCTTGTTCTCTCAACTTGAATTGCTCGATCTTGTTTAAAATGGTGTTTATTGTTTAGATCGGTGATTTGGAATTCATTTGAGGTTTTATCAGATTTAATCTAGCATTTTAAGATTGAATTGGTTTGATTTTGATGTATGCAAGGATTCCAATGTATTTGAATTGTGTTTTGATTTGTGGATGAGCATATACCTAATCTAAGCCCTATGTTGGAGTGTTCTATCAAGGAAAATCAGTTCACTTTGATTTGAGATGGAACAAGGATCCAACGAGTCTTGATCAATCCACCAAATCACCTTGAACTCCCATCAATGGTGTTCGAGGAGATTGAGTGGAGAGATCACCAAAAGACCTAAAGCAAAACCCCAATTGGGGCGACATTTTAGCCTCTATATATCCACTTTCATGATTTTATATTGGAGGTGTGATTGAGATTTAAAAAGATTTTTGAAGAAGATTTGAAATGGTTTTCAAAGGGGCTTGAAATTCTATTTTCATAAATATAAGTGTCAAATCTTCTTTGATTTCAAAGAGATTTTAAGATGTGAATTACTATCTGATTTGGACGTTAAAGATCCAAGATCAGACTCTACCAAGTCTGATCTTGGATATTTTTATACTGAATTTGATGATCAGATCAGCTACATGATAGATTCAGCTGCAATAGCAACCTTTGAAATTATTTTAAGACGTCTGGAGTATATCTTTAGTATCTCATTCAACTATTGATCAGACTAGTTGCTTTTGTTTGAGCTGATGTTCATGCTGTAGCTGTTGCTGCAACTGATGCAGTTGTTGTTCTGTTGGATTGAAATAGTTGGGCAGTAGAAGCAATTAGGAGATCTAAGGGGTTGACATGTAATGTAACATGTAATTTACATGTACAAGCATTCATATATTGGTATGTGTACTTAAATTGAATTTAGATAGCTTGTAATATGATTTAAACATTCTATTGTCATCTTTCTAACATGTAATCTGCCCAATTTGGAAAATTAATGAGAAATGAATGGAAAATCATGTTCAACTATTTAAGCTCCTTCCATATGACCTGTTGAACCACTCTGAGTGCTTTCACTGTCTTTCCAGATCTTAAAAGACATTCTAGTGCCTTAGGTTACACCTTGGAAACCCCTTTAAGGCCTAGAATGTGGTTAATTTGTAAATAAATAAAACATTATAAAAATTACAAAAAAATAAAATAAATGTGTAGTGAGTAAGATTAGATATATTTTTAGGTGTATGCAAAGTCTTGAGGTAATCTGAACCTCCGACTTGGTAGAACATATCAGCTGACGATTCGGTATACCTTAAAATTGAATAAAAGTGCTAAACATTAAAAAAATACAAAAACAACTCTATGCATCTCATCTCTCTCTTTCTCTCTCATCCCCTACTTCTAACTTATGTCTGTATTATATAGTATAAATTAAGTATTTAGTATAAATTATTATATATATAACTTTATTATATAAGTATCTATTAATTATATTAAATTATATGTACTATAAGCTATAAAATTATAGAAACCCCAATAAATCTAATTATTTCTAAGTAATATTGTACATACGTATTTATATACTTATTATGTACATCATAATACTTGCAAACTAGTTTAATTATATTTATACAGTAAATAATTAATTTAATAAGTTATGAAGTAGTTTACTAACTTAAAATAAAATAAATTAGTAAATTAAGTTATTATTGAAATAATTTATATTGTATATGTGTATTATAATATTTTAAGTAATTTAAACTAATTTAACTATATTTATACTATATTATATAATTTATGCCTAATTTATAGGTA
Organism: Thalassia testudinum; assembly: GCA_037157565.1. Lineage (NCBI taxonomy): Eukaryota > Viridiplantae > Streptophyta > Magnoliopsida > Alismatales > Hydrocharitaceae > Thalassia > Thalassia testudinum. Next base: position 8,548,712 of record JAZHRO010000010.1, on the reverse strand, counting down.
AATCACTCTGAAATGTATATTTAATTGTATATAAATTAAAATAAAACTTGTAAAATATCATAAAAATATGTATTAAATAATTTAGTATGTGTACTAAAACTGTATAAAGTCAATTAGACCATAAATTATGTAATTTATACTGTAATTAAGAAACTAACTTATAAACCAATGTGCATAAATTGTAAAGTTTAGCTAATTTATTTATATAGTAAAACTAATTAATTTTGTAAATAAATTATATAATTATGTACCCTATATAAAGGCTTTACAACCTATATTTTATTACAAATTTGTAACTAACTGGGGCCCTCAAATCGAGGGCCAAATCAAGCAATTTAGAATTGCACCTACGCGCATGGCAGTGCCTAAGGGGTGCTTTCTTTAGCACCACATTGTGGCCTGGCGAGCGAGCGCAGCAACATATATGTAATTTGTGTTTCATCCATGCCAGTCATCATAAGCGTTGGGCGCAACATACACCTTACCCATCCCCTCTCTGATTCGATACTGAATGAGCATTGGCATGAGAATGGTGTGCGGTGCACTGGGCCAAGGGCCGTGCACTGTGTGTGGGCCTAATAACGAGCTATAATCGGATAAAAATGCACCTAAAGAAAACTAAGGTGGCCTTAGTAGAGGTCTAGTCCCACCCAGTAATGGGTGCTTTGAATCTCTCGAAAAGGTCGCCTACCAATTAAGCCCATTTTTGGTTTAAGAGTCGGTCTGAGTTGGCTAATGAACCGACTGAAGAAGTGCTAAAAAATTTAGCAAGTGTTGAAGTTAGCCCTGTGTCCCTATGCCTTGTGTGCTTGTGCCATAGTGTGGTGTGTGTTTGTATATATGTATAAAAGTACATAGAAAATATAAATATAAATATTATATAAGTATGTATATAAATAGTATATAATGTAAATAAGTAATGTATACTGATAGTGAGTATAATAGTATCGTTTAAGCTATTATGTATATAAATAAAAGATAGCTTTAGTGACAGATATAGATGTCACTGTAGATAGTAATAAACGTTAGTATAAACAATAGTTTTTATCTTAGCTTATGTATATAGTTCTTCTAGGGTTTTAGCGACACATTTATACGTCGCAGTAGATATATTATATGTTACTGTAGATATTAGTAAATAAATTATGTTAGTGTAGTACATATTAATACTTATTTTGTACCTGTAGCTAGGTATTATTATTGTTAGTTGTAAATAGATAATATAGAGTATTTATTTATGATTTTTTATGCTTGTTTGTAGATAAATGTTTTCAAGAATTGTAATTCATTCTTGTGTTTAAAATTGATTCATTCTTTCATTATTTGATTCATTCATTTATTATTGTACATAAAATCAATCTTTTTGGAATTAAAGAATATTATTCGACTTAGAGAGTGATGTATATTAAGAACTGCCTCCCAATGAGATGCATAGTTGCTGGGTTGTGTTTGGGCCTGTTACCCCTGACTTTTCTAGGAGAAGTTAGGGTGGTTCCTCCAACCTGAGTTATAAGTGTTGGAATACGGGTTGGACCTAGCATTCTCCTGTATTGCATATACATCCTCATAAGGCGAGGATGGAGAGAAAGAAGGATAAAAAATATTAGGATCAAAGGCCCTAGTTTGGAACCCATAAGGTTCCGAGAATTCATGGCTCATAGGTTGAGCCAATTCTAGTTGGTTCACGAACTCCCACCTCGTGGAAGCACGTGAAGAATGGAATCCTGCATTTTGGGATTGAGTGGGTGTAGAAGTGCTTCTTGAATTTCCATTCATCCACTCTTCCATCCTTTTTGTAACCAAGTCCACCTTATCTTGTTTGTTGCAAATCAATTCCATGTCAAATGAATGAGAATTCTGGATCTCATTAGCATTTGACCTAGGTTGTTGGGACCGGTTGAAGGTATCCATGGAGGCATGATTTATTAAATTCTCGCTCATTTCCTCAAACAGGCCGTATGCGCTATCTGCATCCCTATTAAGGAAATTACTTCCACAGGAGGTGTCCACATGATTACAGAGTTGTTCGACCAACCCGTGATAGAATATCTGCACGAGTTGCCATTTTGGCACCTCATGGTGTGGACACTTCCTCAAAAGATCCTAGAATCGCTCCTAGGCACCATGAAATGGTTCCCCTTGCCGCTGGGCAAAAGTGGTAATCGCTCGTCGTAAGGCATTGGTCCGTCCAATTGGGAAGAATTTCTTCAGGAAAGCTAACTTAAGAGTAGCCCATGTTTCTATCGGCCTTCCAATGGTCCGATACCAATGTGCGGCCTTATCCCTGCAAGAATGGGGAAAGATCCTCATGATCATCTACTATTCGTTCACATTCCTAGCTTTGGTGGTCTGAACCAAAGTGGTCAGATCCTCCAAGTGTTGGAATGGGTCCTCCGAGCCAAGCTCATGAAAATGCTTAATCAAACTTAAGACTTGGGGCTTGATTTCTACGTCTCTGGTAGAAAACCTGACGCCAGGACGTTACCCATAGCTTGAAGGATCATAGAAATCCTTCAAGGGCCGAGCGCTTATTAATTGCTCTGAAATGAGTTTTAAAATCATTTCGTTGTAGTATAAGTCGAATCAGTGCGAAAAACAAATTGAATTATTACTTGAATATCAGAAATGAAGTCCTAGGTCGAACACATGGAGCAATTGGCAAAAATAATTCTCAAGATTGCAATATAAGTGATGCAAAATAGAACTCCAAACAAGAATGATATATAAATGAAAGTGAATGTCAGATAATGCAAAAAGAATGGAATAAAATGGTGATTTGAATCACTAAATTACCCTACAATGTTAAGCTTTGCAAGCTACTCAAAGTAATAGAATCATATAAGCCAAGCAAATCTCAATGTAACTAATAGAACCAAGGTATTAGTAGGTATTAGATGACAGAAAAGGTGCTCAGACGCCTTAAGAGAGGCAAAGGCCTCTTTCCTCTTCAAGCCTGTAGACTTCTCTCTTCTTCTCTTCGTTTACTTTCTTCTCTTCTTCTACCTTCTTAAGCTCAAGAGAAGGTGCAGCATAGGGCTTAACACGCCAGCAGAGGCAAAGGCCTCCTTTAGATTTCACAAGTGTTGAGAGGAGGGTGGCAGAGCAAAACCCCCCTCTCCTCTCTTTTTTTCTTCTTCCTTTCTCAGAACCAACAAACCAAACCTGACTCGAGTATCCGGGTAAAAGGACCAAGGCCCAGACCCGCGTAGCATGGTCGTGGGCGAGGGCTGGTGTGGTGTGCACACGTGGAGAGGGACATCACCCCGTGCTCATTGATCCAACCAAGCAAATGCACAAAATCAATCTAAGCCGTGCGTGTGCTTTAGCAACACACAATATGGGACTAAAGTCCCATAGCTTCTCTGTGCGTCAATAGCAGCAGGTCGAGCTTGCAATTATGGGTGAGGAAGGAACTGGTTGCTTCAATCAGAAGTCTGGAATTGCAGTTGGAGGGATTCCACACCACCTGGGAGTGGAGGTGAGGAAGAACACTATGAGAACAAGGCCGTCGAAGTCGGAGAAGGTGGAGGTGGCAGCGGCTATTTGACGAACACCTAAAATGCAAAGTACGATCTTGCGGCCACAAAAAAATAGTCCAGAGGGATCACCATGAAATGGCGAGTGTGGCGGTGGGTGCAACGTGAGGTGCGCGTGATGGTGGAGGCTTGACAACCTCAAGAAGGTGAAGCGGAAGTGCTTGAGTTCAGGGAGGTGTTCTGGTGGGTGAATCGTGAAATAGGTTGAGGGCTTTTGTAGAGGGTGATGTGGCAGAACTTATGGAAGTGGCGTAGGGTCATTTGGTGGACTATGACGGTTGGGCAAACTCGCAGGAGTTCTGCCGGAGACGGAGAAGACAAAGTACGAGAGGGCAGTGCAGTGGTCGCGAGTGGTTTGTGAGTACGAGGGAAGAGAATAGAGGGAGAGAGGAAGAGATAGAGTCACTTAGGGGCAAGGTAGAGAGGCGGAGGGCTCTAGTGTTGGTCGACCGGAGCCGAAGAAGGAGGTAGAGGCGGCGAGGCGACGACGAGGACGGAGGTAGAGGCACGACCTCCCTTTGGTTGGGGAGGGTCGCGACGAAGAGGGTAGTCGAGAGGACCGACCAATTTGGTTGTTGGACAGCCGAAGGAGAAGGGTCGAAGAGATCGCCAGAGCAGGGTCTACGGTGGTCGGAGGTAGGTTTCTAAGGCCTTTTGACGCGCCAAGACTTGTTGAAGAGCACAACCATGCATTGGGAGTGCTTAAATAGGGCTTAAGAGGGGGTTCCAAGCTTGGAAATAGGCTTGGGAAGCTTGGAGCTTATGCAAAAATAGGATACCCCTTCCTTCAAAGTGTTCGCACGAGCTTTTGGGAAGGTGTTGGGATCCAAGATTGGTCTTAATGGAAAGAGGATTTCCTAAAGAATCTCCAGTTTGATTTTGGGAAGGTTTCATCAATCAATCAAGGAGATCTCTCCAAATGAAGCTCGTCGGAGTAGGATTCTTGAGAGATAATGGCGGAGGGACCTTTTGTGGAGATGACGACAAAATTGGGGGCTATTTGCAAGGAATTCAAAAAGATAAGGGTCTGAATGAGATAGAAAGTGTCTGACTGGATCAAAATGTAAACTTGGTCAAGATGATCTCAGATTAGGCCCAAATTTTGGTACAAACCTAATTTTGACCTAAGAAATCTAATGGTAGAGTTATATTTAGGTTTTGACCTAGTTTGACTGGTTAATTTATGCAAAAATCCAAATTAGGGCAAATGGAATTCTAGGACTTTGTTTTGGGTCAAGAAGGGTTCTAATGGTAAAATTGAAGGTACCACACCCTTGAGAATATTTTTCTATGATTTTTAGAGGGTTTAGGTTAATTTTATCCTGACTGGAATCTCACTCAATTAAGTGGGTCTATTTTTAGGGTTTCAGATGTCCATTAATTCGTGTAACGTATGAAAACCCGTTTCATTCTTTATGAACCCTCTTAATTGACTCTTAAGACCATTTGACCCTTAATTAACCCCTGAGAAAACCTGTGGTTGTTATACATTCAAGATATGATGGTAAACTTACAGTTTTAATCTTGTTTCTTGTCTTTCTCTCAGAATGATTATGCAATAACTTAGGGCTCTTTGACGATTATGTAGGAGCATTTATTCCTTGATAATGACTAAATTGAGCTAGTTATGGCTCATGATGGTGTTCCCATCAGCGCCTCGATGATAAACGATAATTTTTCATCATTATTATGCATTAAAACAAAACTATCTCTTAGGATTTTGCTCCGTAAACAGGTTTTTGGGTTGCATTTAGGTATCAATTAGGTTAGGCATGCATTACAATTTTTTATTGTGTTTTTGATGTGCTTTTGTGAGTGTTAGGGATAAACAGATTGTCAGATCCCTAGAACCCTAGCACTCAGGAAGGCAATTGGTGAAGGAGAAGCTCAAACCAGTTGGAACTCAACTTGATCCAACTCACTTGAACTAGGGTTAGCTCATCCTAGCTCCATTCAGCTCATCTCAGCTGAATGACAGCTCATCTTAGCTCACCTTAGCTCAAGCTAGCTCAGATCCATCTCAACTTAGCTGAGTCTAGCTTATCTCAGCTCCCATCAGTTTATTAGGAGCTCTAACTAGCTCAGCTAAGATGACTGGAGTTCACCTCAGCTCAGGACCAGCTACATCCAGCTCCACTCAACTCCAACCAGTTGAAGATGACTTCATCTTAGCTCAGGAAGCTCAAGTGCAGCTACCGGGGACTCAGCTTAGCTCAACTTAATTAAGCTAAACTACCTTAGCTACCTCAACTAGCTAGGTCCTCCTCGGGAGCATCAGACCCAACTCACCTTAGCTCCTTTTAGCAGAAGCCAGCTTGCTTTAGCTTGGCTTAGCAACTAGCAAAGAACTAGCAAGTTAAGCCAGCTAAAGTAGCTCCATGCCACCCTCTTCAGCAGCTGCCAGCTCCAGTTCAGCTCCAGACTTCTTCTATCCAGCTCCTCCCCTCAAACCCTAACTCCAATTGCCTCTTCCTCTACTCTACTACTAGCTAAGCTAGCTAAGCTCCAGCTCCCTTGGCAATCGAATACCCTAAAACCCTACCTAATTAGCTCCACCAACTAAACCCTACCTAAGCCCACCTAAGCTAGCTCCACCCTACTCTAAGTTGGCGCCACCACCTAGTCACCCTTTCACCCCTAAACCATCACCAAGAGACACCTATTTTGGCACCAACTAACCTTCTAGAACCCCCTCCATTTGGCACCAAAATGACCTCCAATCACCACCCTACACTTCACCGACCAACCCATCTCCACCACCCTTGATTCTTGGTGCCAAAACACCTCCTACTAGAAGCCAAAAGTGGTGCCACTTTTAGGTGTCCTTTGGCCACCACAACTACCCCCTTAGCACCTCTTTAGGTGGCTCCAAATTGCCCCCTCCATTGGATCATTATAACCACCCTTAACCACCTTGTAATCCCATCCTATCCCTACATCTGTCCACGCCAACCCCTCCCCTCCTAAACCTTATATATACCCCCCTTAACCACCATCATAACTCATCCTCCCTTAGTTTAATTCCACCCTATACCCACTTATAACCCACGACCAAGAAGAAGAAGGAAGGAAGAAGATTAAGGAGGCTATCCTTTGCCTCCTTGGTGCCTTCTTCTCTCCATTCTTCTCCTTGTGCCATGACAAAAGGAGGAGAAAATTCTTAGCAAGGAGGATGACCAGACATTGGAGGAGATTCTAGGGTGGACATCCACCCTTGGAGAAGCCAAGGCACGCCTTCCTCTAGGGCTTGCCTTGGAGGACACCATGTTGGAGGAGCATAGCAAGGAAGGGGGAGAAGGAGGCCTTTTCAAGCCAAGGAGCAACTAGGCTTGGAGCAAGAAGACCTTCATCTTCTTCACAACCATCATCATCTAAAAGATTTGTTTTTATTTTGTTGTCTTTCAAATTCTAGTAGAAGCATTCCTCTACTTGTAGAAAACATCTTACCTTTAGTAAAAGAATTTTTGCCTTCTTTAAATTCTTGTAGAGATTCTAGTTTTATTGCTTTTTCCTTATGCACTTACACTCCCTTCCTCTAATTACCCTAGGCCTCCACGTGCCTAGGGTGAGCTTAGAGAGAGGCCATTTTGTGTCACCTAGGAATTAGGTTCTTTAGTCTTTTCCGCCAACAAATTGGCAATTGCCCCTTTATTTCAAAACAATAAAAATTACATATTCAAAAATACCAAAAAGAAAGGTGATTTTCAGTTTTCAAGTAAGAGACATATTTTGCAAACATTTGGCCTCTTTAGACGACCCTAGATGCTTCCCTATCTAAGATTATAAATTTAAGAGTTGATCGATTTTACGAGTTACAACGACGTATTTTACAAACCACGTAAAATCCGCATCACTTTTTGGTGTTGTTGCTGGGGAGGCACGGCTTTGCTTTATCATCTTTCTCTTGCTTGAAGTGGATCTCATCCCCCTGTCTCTCTTCTCTCTTGTGTGTACGAGAACTACAGGAAGAAAGCGGGAATTTGGAAGCAAGTGCTCAAAGTTTCTTTTCTTCCTAAGATTTCAAGTTGGTTTCTCTTTCCTTGTCACATAAACCTTTAAAAAAACTACCAAAAATACATTAAACTTGGCTTTCAGGATCTTAAAAATTAAATTTAGGTATAGTGGTGCTATTTAAAATTCATTGTTTGCTTGTTTGCACTAATTAACACCACTCCACTTCAAGTGTCGGTGTTCTGATTTTCAGGTCCTGACTTCTATCCGATCTTCAAAATTCAATTTCCAACACCAAAGGACTCTAAAAATCTTGAAATTTTACCTAGCGATTTAAAATCAAGTGAGGAACATCTGTTCCAAATTTCATATTAATTGGATTTTTATTTAATTTTTAAAAATTCATGGACTGCAGAGGGATCATCTCCTCTAATCTTCCTATTTTGCTATTGTCCGTGAATTTTAGGAATTTTTATGCTCATCCAATTTTTGTTAAATTTAGGTTTCTAGAATCCTTGTAAAATTTTACACATCATATAAAATCAAACAAATTTTTGGAGGTCGGTGGTGGTACTCAAAGTCTAAAATATCCACGTGTATCATTTCTGGACTTTGACACTAGCACAAAGAAAAATTCTTTAAAAATATCAAAAAAATTCCTAAAATCCTAAAAAAATATTTTCTAGAATCTTTGTTTGATTTGACATAAAGTAGTGTGTTGTTTGATTTGGTTGGACTACTACTTAACATAGAAAGCCTAAAATGAATTCATTGGTAGTTAAATTTCTATCTTAGGATTAATTGAATTAGGGTTTTCTTTCCATTTCTAAAACCTCAATTTAAAAAGGAAATCTATTTTCACCCATACAACTTGATTTCTTTTTTATTGTGGATTTCAAAACTTGTTTGAAACCTTAAAAAGGAAACCCTAAAACACATTAACCTAAATCAAATCCTAAAATACAGAAATACATCAAATTGTGTGACAACTTGAATTGCATTGGAATCACCTTCCAATTCCTGCACACACAAAAAAAAAAATTAAAATAACAGGGCAATACCCCAATCAACGCCCTCCACATTCCGTGTGCACTATAGTTTCCTAGACTGAATTAAAAATTATAGCAATTTAACCCCTAAGGTTTCATCAACTTAGCTTACTATCTAGGTCTTAAGTTTTCTCTAGTTAGTACCAATTCTGTCATCTATATCTGGTGTCAGGCTGAGGGGCCATGTCAAACGACCAGGCACGAGTTTACATAAGCTACTGGGGATTTTCCTAGGATATGCTTGTGCCCAACCCTCCCCTTATGCAACTTAGCCAGATTTGTTGATAGAACGAGTATTCACGATTGATTTCTTATTTCTTAGGTAAGATCAAGTCTTTGGTTAATTTTTAGGGAGTCACAATTAAGTTAGGTCTAGAAATTTTGATTGATTGATTACACACTTTCTCTCATCTCCATCTCTTTCTCCTCCCCTCCTGTTCTTCCATTTTATGCACGGGCGACGGTCTCAAAATCCGCACTTGGAGGGACCATTTGATTTTGCCCCCCGTGCAAAAAGATCGTTTTTTCCATCTTCTTCTTCTAAAATGGAAAATCAACAAAATAGGTCCACTAACCCTTCCACTTCCACCTCTAATCCCACTTCTAATCCGAATTCTGACCCTTCCACCCAAAACCCCCCCACATGTGGAGTTTCCTAATGTTGATTTGCCTCAATCACAACATCAAGCCCCCCTGCCTGATCTCTACACCTTGATGGCTGAGTAGATTGCTCAACTTAATGCCAAGCAATAAGTGTTGACCAGGAATATCCAAAACCTAGCAATCAAAGGCCAAACCCACCACCTCTTCAGCAGCCTGTCGTTCCTCTAAAAGATTTTTATGATCCTTCCTATTATAAGGAATGACTAGGGGTGGTCATACCTGAAGGGGACTTCAAGATCAAGCCGGTGGTTCTGAACCTGATTAAACATTTCCATGGCCTACCTAGGGAAGACCCATTCAGCCACCTGGAAGAGCTAACTCTTCTTGCACAAGCAACCCGTTCCTGAAATGTGCAAGAAGACATTTGGCTGATGCGGCTATTCCCATTATCTCTTAAAGATAAGGTCGCTTATTGGTTCAAACCATTAGCCGACCCATCACCACTTGACCTTAGCTCAAGAGCTCCTTCCTCAAGAAATTCTTTCCTATAGGTTGTACTAATTCCTTGCAAATCTATTATGACCTTTCAACAAAAATCTGGTGAGACTTTCCATGATTCTTGGGAAAGATTTCAAGATCTCCTAAGAAGTTGCCCGCACCAAGAGATTCCTTTATGGCAACTTGTGCAAATCTTCTATCATGGATTAGAAGATTAAATCCGATGTTTCATCCACGCCTCGTGTGGCAGCAACTTCTTGAATAAGGATGCTGAGAGTGCCTATGACCTTTTTGAAGAAATGAGTGAAAACTCATTTAATCAAGCTTCCATGAACACATGTTTTAAAACTTCGAACCCGCAGTTCGGTGTTTATGAAGTAGGCACTCAATCTATCCCGGTCACCCAATACGATCTTTAAATGATCGCCCAGAAACTCGACCAGATGCAAATAAATCAAAAGAAAATTAAGGAAAGACATGCCACACCAACCCAAGCTCCATATATTCCACATCTAACCACCCTAACACTCCTCGGAGAGAGAACTTGCACAATCTGAACACTATTTCTACTTATTATCATCAATATCCTGAGGCTTTTTATGATTCACTAGGAAATTACAATTATCCAAACTCTAACCCCACTGAAAAAGCTTCTACCCTCCAAGAGAAATATACAAATTCTTCTAATTGGAAGAATTACCAAAACCACTCTTGGAACAACCCGGTTCCTCCCCAACCTTCAAATCAATTTAGTGGGTATGGGTCAAATCCGACCTTTCATCCTGGGCCATCCCAACAAGACATCAATGCCCAGATGATGAGAACCCCTCAGGAAATGCAAACTAAGATGACGGAAGTAACTCGCACTATCACAAATCTGAATAGTCAGATTGGGGTTACTCCAACTCAAAGACCTGTAGGGCATTTGCCCTCCCAACCCATGCCCAACCCTAATCACTAGAGGAACCAGTATCCGAGTAGAAATCCAAACTACTCAAATCAGCCTCCTACTAATCCACCACCTCAGCAGCCTCCTAGGTTTCCACAACAAAAAGCCCCCACCTCCTCCAAATAATAATTCGACTGCACATGCAGTTATGTTGAGGAGTGGGAAAACCACCACTAATCCTGGGCCTTCACAAAAACCTGGTGAAATCTCCATCCCTGTGCAAATTGACTCTCCACTCCCACATCAGGAAGAAAGAGAAACACAAAAATCTTCGGACATGACTCCTATTCCTTTTCCACAAGCTCTCCACCCCACCACCAATCGAAAAAAGAAATCTGAGCCCATCATAGAATAACTCATGGATCTATTCGAGCAAGTTCAAATCATTATCCCTCTCTTAGATGCAATCAAGTATATACTTGCCTATGCCAAATTTTTGAAGGAGATCTGTACTTCGAAAAGGTAGGCCAAAAATCTAGGATAGGTACATCTTTTGGAGACAGTAAGCTTTGTCATACAGAGCAAGTTGCCTCCTAAGATAAAAGATCCAGGGGAGCCATTAATTTCAGTCATTATTGATGATACTACTTTTGATCGCACCCTCCTTGATCTTGGTGCCTCAGTTAATATCATTCCCACGATTTATTTGAAGAGTTTCAGATCGGTGAACTAAAACTTGTTGAGGTTAACCTTCAATTAGCCGAACAATCTACAATCAAACCTCGTGGGATTGTCGAGGATGTTTTAGTCAAGGTCCAGAATTGTCTCTTCCCCGCAGACTTTTTGGTCCTTGATATTGAGGTACCCGAATCCTTAATGAATGGCACAATAATCCTTGGATGAGCCTTTTTGGCCACTGCAAAGGCAAATATCAATTGCCACATAAGCAAAATGGATATCAGTTGCGTAGACCAAACTATCACTCTTGATATTTTCAAATCCTCCAAAAGATTCCATGATGATAACTTTTTTGAGGACTCAGTTACTGAAATTTCAAATTTGGTGGAGACTATGTTGGTAGATACCCTTCCTGACCACAAATTTTTTGAGGAATTTGACTTAGAATCCGTGGTCAGTGAAATCTTTAATTCGGAGACTTGTCTTCAATAACAATCCATTCCTAATGACCCCCCTGATTATTCTCTTAACCCATCCAATTTTCTCTCAACCCACCCTTGCATACTAACCCCACCTACCTCTCATCATTCCTCTCCCACCCTCTCTCACCTGGACCTACCACCAAACTCGCCTAAGTTTGGCATTCATCTTGAATTAAAACCATGGCTAGACTTGGGTTACACCTACCATTTTCCATCTAATTTTGATCCCTATTTTTCTTCCACTCAACTTTCTAGGGATCCGGAAGAAACATTTTTTGCGGGCATCTAAGTGTCCAATTACTTACATGATTGTCCATCTTCTGTTCATACCTTCATGCCTGGCTGAATGGCATTAAAGATATCACTGGATGGGAGGTAACCCATCATTTTTCCTGCTTTCTTTTTCCCTTTCCTTTTCCAGGTTTTGACCATCCTAAATCGGACCGCCTTTCACTAAGGTGATCCCTTTTCCCTCCTAATGCATGAGGACATTGCATATCATAAGCATGGGGGGGTGTTTTTAAAATTTTGATGATCGATTTAGGATTTTCGAAACCTAAAATATTCATTTTTCTTTTGTCATTTTCTTATTTTCTACTTGCATACCCAAAAAAATAAAAATGTTGAAAACTTTTTGAGGAAAATTTTGAAATCGGGACTAAGGTTGAAAACTCACTTTTGGTACAATGATATTTAATCTTTAACAGACTAGGGATAAGGATACGGATTTGATCATTAGAATTTCAGGGTTTATCTTTAAGACTAGATCAGATACCTTCTCAAAAATTCCACCTGAACTCATGATAGTTCAGGTGACTTGATCCTCTTTTGTAATATGAAAAGTATCTGGCTTAGTTTTTGATTCAAAAACTTGCATCTCGAGCAAAATTTCTTGTGTCAAATTTCACACACAAGCCAACACCTAAAAACAACTACAAATTAGACAAACCCCCTTGTTTGGCCTTAGTAAAAGTCTGAAGCAGATCATTGGTTTGAGTTCCCACCCTCGAAAAGGAGGAAAATGCCTCCTTTAAGGATGCGATGTCAACATGTTACTACCTCGGCACTGCTCTATTTCTATATTGCATATCTTTAGATGGAGCATTAAAGTGCATTTTTGCAGCTCAAGAGTCTTGGACAGTGCTCTACCTATAGTGTTGGAGTAAGAGCTTGAGTTTTCTTGGAGCACCCCTTTGCACCGTATTGTATTTTAGGGTTGTGAGCTCCTAGGTGGTGTCATGTATAGTGCTATCTCAAAGTACTGGTGCTAGAGCCCCTTGAGGTTTGGTAATGGGAATGATGATCCCGACACATCTATCGTAAGACTAAGATAAAAATAAGCATGGAGGAGAAAAAAAAATCAAAAACACGCCCTTATAAATGTTGGCTTTTCACAAGCACAGACATAAGGTTTTAAAGGTTATTGCAAGTTGCGAATCAGATTCAAGAGCTAGAAAAATCCTAAAAACAAAAATTTCAAGTCATCTGAATTAACAAGGTTTTAATCTATGAATTTTTTGGAGGATGTATTGATCCCGTTTTTGTCTAATTTTTGGATCTGAAAATAAATCCCGATGTTTATCTTTAACAAATCATGTACCTCCTGTGATTAGACCAACCAAGGTCCCATAATCCCTTTCTCCTCAAAAGTTGAAAAGATTAGATTTTTCCAGAATTTCATTTTGTAAAAATTAAAGTTTTGCTAAGAGACTAGCAAAAGATAAGCATGAGGGTGTGATAAACGGTAATTTATCATCATTTTTAAGTATTAAACAAACCTAGCTCTTAGGATTTTGCTCCACAAATGAGTTTTTGGGTTGCATTTAGGTATCAATTAGGTTAGGCATGCATTGCATTTTTTTATTATGTTTTTGATGTGTTTTTGTGAGTGTTAGGGATAAACAGACTGTCAGATTCCTAGAAGCCTAGCACTCAGGAAGGCAACTGGTGAAGGAGAAGCTTAAACTAACTGGAACTCAGCTTGATCTAGCTCACCATAGTTGGAATCCAACTCACTTGAACTAGGGTTAGCTCATCCCAGCTTCATTCAGCTCATCTCAGCTGAATGGCAGCTCAAGAGAGCTCATCTTAGCTCACCTTAGCTCAAGTCAGCTCACATCCAGCTCAACTTAGCTAAGTCAAGCTCATCTCAGTTCCATCAGTTCACTGGGAGCTCTAGCTAGCTTAGCTAAGTTGACTGGAGTTCACCTCAGCTCAGGACCAACTACATCTAGCTCTACTCAACTCCAGCTAGCTGAAGATGACGTCATCTTAGCTCAGGAAGCTCAAGTCCAGCTCCTAGGGACTCATCTTAGCTCAACATAGTTGAGCTAAGCTACCTTAGCTACCTCAACTAGCTAGGCTCTCTCTGGGAGCATCAGACCCAGCTCACCTCAGCTCCTTTCTGCAGAAGCCAGCTTGCTTTAGCTTGGCTTAGCAGCTAGCAAAGAACTAGGAAGCTAAGCCAACTAAAGTAGCTCCACGCCACCCTCTTCAGTAGTTGCCAGCTCTAGTTTAGCTCTAGTCTTCTTCTGTCCAGCTCCTCGCCTCAAACCCTAGCTCCAATTGCCTCTTCCTCTACTCTACTACTAGCTAAGCTCCAGCTTCCTTGGCATTCCAATACCCTAAAACCCTACCAAATTAGCTCCACCAACTAAACCCTACCTAAGCCCACCTAAGTTAGCTCCACCCTACTCCAAGTTGGTGCCACCACCTAGCCACCCTTTCACCCCACAACCACCACCAAGAGACACCTATTTTGGTACCAACTAACCCTTCTAGAATCCCCTCCTTTTGGCACCAAAATGACCTCCAATCACCACCCTACACTTCACCAACCAACTCATCTCCACCCTTGATTCTTGGCGCCAAAACACCTCCTACTAGAAGCCAAAAGTGGTTCCACTTTTAGGTGTCCTTTGGCCACCATAACTACCCCCTTAGCACCTCTTTAGGTGGCTCCAAATAGCCCCCTCCATTAGATCATTATAACCACCCTTAACCACCTTGTAATCCCATCCTATCCCTAAATGTGTCCACGCCAACCCCTCCCCTCCTAAACCTTATATATTCCCCCCTTAACCACCATCATAACTCATCCTCCCTTAGTTTAATTCCGCCTTATACCCACTTATAACCCACTGCCAAGAAGAAGAAGGAAGGAAGAAGATTAAGGAGGCTATCCTTTGCCTCCTTGGTGCCTTCTTCCTCTCCATTCTTCTCCTTGTGCCATGCCAAGAGGAGGAGCAAATTCTTAGCAAGGAGGATAGCCAAGCATTGGAGGAGATTCTAGGGTGGACGTCCACCTTTGGAGGAGCCAAGGCATGCCTTCCTCTAGGGCTTGCCTTGGAAGACACCATCTTGGAGGAGCATAGCAAGGAAGGAGAGGAAGGAGACCTTCTTTTCAAGCCAAGGAGCAACTAGGCTTGGAGCAAGAAGACCTTCATCTTCTTCACCACCATTAGCATCTAATGGATTTGTTCTTATTTTATTGTCTTTCAAATTCTAGTAGAAGCATTCCTCTACTTGTAGAAAACATCTTCCCTTTAGTAAAAGAATTTTTCCTTCTTTAAATTCTTGTAGCAATTCTAGTTTTATTGCTTTTTCTTTGTGTACTTACAATCTCTTCCTCTAATTACCTTAGGCCTCCATGTGCCTAGGGTGAGCTTAGAGAGAGGTCATTTTGTGTCACCCAGGCATTAGGTTCTTTATCTTTTCTGCCAACAAATTCGCAATTTCCCCTTTATTTCAAAACCATAAAAATTACATATTCAAAAATACCAAAAAGAAAGGTGATTTTCAGTTTTCAAGTAAGAGACATATTTTGCAAAATTTGGCCTCCCTGGACGACCCTAGATACTTCCCTTTTTAGGATTATAAATTTAAGAGTTGATCGATTTTATGCGTTGCAATGACATATTTTACAAACCACGTAAAATCCTCATCACCCGACCATTCATTCATTGGAATCATTACTGCATCGACTGCAATTCTTCCAACTGCCTCTAAATCAGCTCTTGTAGGTTCGGGGGTAGGGGAGGTGGTTGTTGATCAACCATGGGATCTGCTTGGCTATAGCTAAACCTCTGCCTTCGGGAATGGTCTAGAGGTCCTTCCAAACGAGGGTTCAATGACCTCCTTCCAAGCATACACTAGAAGGAAGTTAGAAGGATGGGGAAAAGAAAGAATCCTGCAACACAAAATGAAGCCTGTCCTTAGGTTGGGTAGCTTAAAGATCTATAGATTCTTAGAATCTATCTTAAGATTATAAATGATTTACTCTACTTTTATCCGATCAATCCAACTAGTTAGAAGGAGGGGCTGGGGAGAAGGTTCTTCCTTTAGCTTGCACCTCCGGTTCCTTTGATACCCCCCAACCACGGTCGTTTGCTGCTACTCCCCTAGCTAGACATCAGATTGACCAATATAAGTAGGTTAATCAAGAACAATCTCAATCTGGGCCCCGAAGAACGAATCAATCCTTAAGGCCAGCATCTAACAAATTTTAGTTAGGCTTGGAATATTAGTGCTTCTGGAATGTAATGGGCTCTTAATGGATTGTGCCCTTAATGATTCGTTTGAGAATGTGTGTATGTGCACAACTAAAAAGTTTTCAAGCAAGATTATTGAGGATGAAGTGAGTTTTAGGGTTTAGATCTTGCTTAGTAGCTTTTAGGATTCAAGTATTGGGTATATTCAACCAAATGTTCGAGAGGCAAACCAAGTTTGAAAGCACGTGTTGAAGTATTTTCCTTTATAAACCAAGAAAATATGAAGTGCCTAGCTTTACCTAACTATTGAATCCTACGGGGCAGCTATAGGATGAATTTCTTTTAGATTAGGTGATACGGCCTAAACAATTCAAGCGACTGGCCTAGATGCACCACGGATTAAGGCACACAAAAGGAGACTAACCTAGCCTGATTTCTACTCTGTTATGTATTGATTTGTAGGTGTACCAGTTCCACAAGTCAGAATCTCAATTGAGTAGATAAAATCACAAAAGGTTATGTGCCTCAAATGTAGGAGTATGTAGTGTATGTGTTAATTTGTCCCACAATCAGAAGATAATTTTTTTTTTATTTTGTTATTTTTTATATGCGGGGGTGAGATGAGTGTCGGAGGCAAACAAAACAAACAGATTCTATCGTAGGGTTTATGCAAACACCTAAGTAGATTAGGTCTTGGTTTTTTTTTTATTAAAAAGGTGAGGAGTGCTATCGTTAACGATAGTAGACCGGGAGCATTTTATTTAAAAAAAAATCAATAAAAAAATTACAAAGAATTCATCACACTCCCAACAATGTTTACAAGGAGGTTCTCCATGCTCCCTCTAGCTCCCAACACTCACTAACAATACTCCTCACATTTATTGGCATCTCTCTAAAAAGCTTCTTGTTGCGAGCACACCAGACACACCATAGGACTCTAGCTATCAATGTATGTGGCTTGGTTGAAGTTCCTAAGCATATCCATAAATCCTCCCATGGGGGCAATGCTTCTTGAAAAATGGTTCTCCATATTTGGTCCGTTACCAGGCATGTGGAAAAGATGTACGAGCTGCTGTCTGTGGGGAAGTTTCATAGAGGGCAGTTTTGAGGTGGAACACCCAATCTTGTGTGCCTCAATACACCTATTATGAAACCATTTCTTCTACTCAGCCATAGAAAAATTTTTATTTTCAAAGGTATTTTTAAATGCCACACCATAGCATAGTCCTTGTCCATAGTGATAGGTTATAGTTGCCTCTTCCTATCAGCCATTTGTAGGCATTTGTAGGAGAAGGATTCTAGCTCGTTGTTCAAAAGATCAAATTGCTCTTCTAAATGGCCTCGCTATCTTACTGTTTGGCTCAGCGGATTCATCTGCTATTTAGGGGGTCCTAGCTGTCCTTCACCAATATTGTTTTGTCAACTGCAACAACCTATACACGTGGAAATCAATTTTTCAGAAGTCCCAAACTAAACCACTCGTCATGCCAAAAGGAGAAATGCTGGCCATCTCCAAGCACCAGCTCAAAGTCATGCCAATTGTCATTCATTGCAGCCCATACTGATTTCTAGAAAGGAGATGGTCTGCAGGGAGCTGCTGTGCATCTAGTTACATGGGAGCTGCAGTGTGCATGTTTGATGATCAAAGACCAATTCCTATCATCATCTTCAAATAGATTTATCACCCACTTCAGCAATAGGGAGTCATTGAACTCTTTCAGCGAGCGAATGCCTAGACCACCATATTTTTTGGGGGAACACACCTGCTGCCATTTCAAAGGGTGAAGAAACCTGCCCTCTAATTTAACCCCTTTCCAGAAGAATCTTTTTCGCAGCATGTCAATTCTATTCCAAATTGATTTTGGAGCTTTGAAAATTGAAAAGAAAAAGACTAGAATAGAGGTGATGACCGAATTGAGGAGGATCAACCTTCCTCCTTTAGATAAATAGTGTTGCTCCAACTTTCAAGATTGGCAATTACTTTCTCAAACAATGGATTCCAATCAGTCTTCTTTAGCTTGGTGTCACGCAGAGGCAGTCCTAGATACTTCACTGGCAGGCTAATAGTAGGCATGTGCAGACTGGTTGAAAATGTTGCACTGTCTTGGTTGTTCAGCCCAAAATAGATGAGAGAGGATTTTTGACCATTCAACTTTATCCCAGATATGTCACCAATCATGGATACCATTGTATATAGGACTTTTGCTTCATTTTTTCCCCCGTCCACGAAAAAGGTAGTGTCATCCATGTATTGTAGGATTAACGCTAGCGCTCTAGAGTTGGATAATGAGTAACCTTTCACCAGACCTACCATTGCGAGTTTGCATGTAAAGCATGCAAGAGTGTCCACTGCTAGATTGAAGATAAGTGGGGCTAGGGGACAGCCCTGCCTAACCCCTCGCTGAGGTTGGATCCAAGCTCCACATGGTCTACCGTTAATTAGAGGGGAGAATGATGAAGTTGCAATGCACCTCTTCATCCATTGGATCCATTTAGGAGGGAATCCCCTTCTCTTCATAATATCCCATAAGTATGACCAGGCCATCGAGTCAAACACCCTGCATAAGTCCACCTTCCACATGAAGGCTTTAATTTACATTTTTGTCTACGCCATCCATTGACCATCTCTTGCACTACAATAAAGGACTCTTGGAGTGACCGGTTAGGGAGGAAAGCTAACTGTACTGGACTTATCATACGTGCTAGAACACCTCTTAATCTATTTGCCAAGACTTAATTAGGTCTTGGTTATTGATGTGGCAAAAATGAAATTAGTGGGGTGGAAATGTGGGGGCACTTACAAACCACTCTACCTGCACTTTACTCCAATCTACCGTACTTGGATCTCCTTGCTAGGGTACCTGCAAGACAATAAATCAGAGGCAAGTGGGGTTAGTAATAAGCAAATGCAAAGAAACATAGAAAATAAGAAAGCAAATTCCATTGCCTCCTTGGCAACGGCACCAAAATGATGAACGTGTTTCAGCGAATGGAAAGTTAGGGTTAGGAGAAACCCATCACTATAGTCGCAAAACACGTTATCAATACAATTTTATCGAAACTCTAAGGGAGTCCCAGGTTGAACACAGGGAGGCGACGTTTGTTCTCATTGAAATCTACGCTTTGTGTTGTTTCTTTTTAGTATTTTTAGGGCTTTGATATTTTTTTGTGTTTTTGTGGTAAAGAAACAAACAGGATAGCTCACAATATAGAAGAAAAAAAATTTGGTATATCAAAATGATGTTCGAATGCTTATTACAACAAGTGGAAAATAAAGAAAGAGATAAGGGTGAGAAGGAATCTCCCAAATCAGCTGTCTAGCAAGACGACGGTGCTTGGCGGCAGCTTGGATGGAGGAGGTGAGAAGCTGGATGATGGGGATGAGATGCAGGAGGACCCTAGGTAGAGGAATGCTTCACCAAGGCATGGAACGGGGATGAGGAGTTGGAGATGATCTTCTACCGGAATGGAGGTGGGAGGATGGCTCCAAGGCTCCCTATGAAGGTGGTGAGAAGGAGGAGGAATATTTGGTGGGGCAAGGGAACAACTACACTAGTAGGGGACCTTTGGATCTTGGGAATGAGCTCTAGGGAGCTTTGATGGGCTTTTAGAGCTCTAAAGTAGGTGGGTGTAGCAAAGGTAGAGATGTCTAGGAAGGGAGAGGGTCATGGGGTTTATATAGTGGTGGAAGGGGTTTGTTTTGTGTGCATGGGTCTTCAACAACATTTAAAACATTGTTGAAGACCCGTCAGGGGTGTTGCTAGAGCCTTCACTCTTTTCCGCTGGCGTGAGGTGGAGCCGCTGCAGTTGACACAATGCGAGGAGAGCATCATTCGTTGGATCGCGAGCGGATGGCTAGGATCGTGAGGAGATCGCACGTGCTCGCTGTCATTTAAACCTCACGCTCGCTGGAAAGGATGCATCTCCACCGTCCAATCCTGATCGCATGGCTGAGGAGCGTGCGCGGATTGTGCCCTCGCGAAATTTGAAGATCGCGCGCATCGTGCCTCTCCACGATCAAATAGTGGAGAGCATGTGTGGATGACTTAAATGAGCACCCCGGATGAGGCGCATTTGATCTGGCGTGCGTTTGTGCATCATCAAGCGGCGTTTGATCGTGCGTGAGCCACGCTAATCGCTCGATCAAGATCGAGCGGTCCAATTCCTTCTGGCACTGAGGTGGTTGTAGCGGATTGCCACTCGAACCCTCGCCAGCTCTTTGAGGAGCAAGCGCGCTACCGTTGTGGCACGGGTGCTGGATGGTCGCGCGGAGGTGTTGGTGTAGCTACGGCCTCATCCGTTGGATGAAGATCCAACGATCGTGGATCTTCCTTGTAGAGCTTTTAAGGAGGTTGAGGTTGGGCACTTCTCAGCCATTGGATTGAGATCCAACGGCTGGGATCATTCCTTGCAGTGAGGCTAGGGAGGCTACGGCTAATGTAAGGCAGCCTGGATGGTGCCACGTGGTGCCATCTGGGCCATCCATCTTCTTCTTCTTGTAGAGAGTGCTATGGTGCTCTGACTGATGTGATTTTTGCGCTAACGAACTGCGATCGTCACTCTGGATCTATTCGTATGGTCGGATTTATCACTCGAGACCCATAAAGATGTCGCATTGCCTCCTAGCCATATAAAATGTCGGAATTAATATACAAAATACACAAACTATCCTAAATGCAATGCAATGAATGTTATGCAATATTTATATTATGAAATGCAATGCTAGGCCTAGAAACTATCAAAAATAAGCATTTTATCATGAATTCATGAGTGTTTATCATGGGGTGTGCCCACATATTATTTTTTATTTCATTGAATAGATGTGGGGTGTACCCACTTGTGTTGTATGTTTAGCTATTTTATTTGAATGGATGTGGGGTGTACCCACTTATTTTATATTTCATTAATTTAAATGGATGTAGAGTATACCCACTTATGTGCTATGCAGGTTTATAGAAAAACTTCAGATTTAAGGGAAAACTCTGTCAAAATTTTTTAAATGACATTGCCACATCACCAAGCCATGCAGTTAATAACCTTACTCTCACAATCCTAGACACCCACTTTAGGAAACTACCACTCTAGCCTATCCATTTAGGAACCCAACCTATATAAGATGAAGGTGGAGAAGAAGAAGGTGAATGTGGAGAGACAAACCTAAAGAGAAGGAGGATTCAGAAGTCAACTTAGAACTAGTTGGTCTCATTTACAAAAGATCATATACTCATCACTGACTACCTAACTAGTAGAGGCACCCTCTCTTTGACGAACAAATTTTGAGGAGGAATGGTAGAACCATCAAAAGACCCAAGTAATAAATCATAGGTCTTTAGCAAAGGAAAGAATAGAAAAATTGGTAGAAGTAAGTTTATAAGGGATACCATGTCGAACTGTTTGAGGTAGTTGAGGAACAATAGGCAAAGAGGATGAACTAAACTATGATCCTCTAGATCCAAAACTCTATGAGGCCATAATCAACCAAATGAAAATAAATCGTACAGTAAAAGAAGAATCGCAACGCTTCCAAATTGATTGCTTGTAGAATCATCTTTGAATAACTTAGGTTTGCTGAACAATGAGTTAAATTGTTAACTTAGAACTTACATTAGTTGAAAACCAAATAGAAATTGTCTTAGGTTTGCTGAACAATGGTTAAATTGTTAACTTAGAATTTAGATCAATAATTATCTTTGAATAACTTGCATTTGCTTTGAGTTGTAAATATGCAAGTCCTTGTACTTTGAGTTGCAATTTTTTTTAATGTGGGGTGTGCCTACTTTCATTTTAATTTGCAGATTTATAGAGAAACCTCCAAATTTAAGGAAAAACTATGTCGAAATTTTTAAATATTTTTTTAATATTTTCCAAACTTTTTTCATTAATGATTTATATATTAATGATTTTCAATTGTATTAATTATTGCATTTTTTCCTTGTTACTGATGAAGTTGTTTAAGAAAAAATAAAAAAGAAAGGATCCCCCTAAGACACAGCCATCCCCTTGGCACCAGGCTCCCCCCCAGTCACGTTTTGTATGACCCGAGGAAATGACACGTTTACTACATGTAGCGGGAAATGGAAAGGGGAAGGAGATTGCTCATACTTTGTCCGAGCGAGTAAAGGATGATCCAAATTATAGAGCATCATATGAGGAGTGGGAGGAGGTGGAGGATGAGATGGTGGGGAGTACGTCCCTAGTTCATGTGGGCCCCTTAGAGGCGGGCACAAGTTTTGGTAAGAACTCCTATACCTTTAAGAAGTAAATTACTTATATATTTTAAAGTTTATCATAACTTTAGAAATATATAATGAATATGATTAATGTTTACATAGATAAACCAAGAAGAGGACGGGGGAAGACAAAGAATCTAGACTGCAAGTGTGTCCTTGAGGGCTTGAGAATAACAATTAGGCTTAGAACCACAGGGGAGGTGGAGAATTACCCTAGCTTCATCAGTCGAGTGGGCATAATGTTTAAGTCCATTGTGCCCATTTGCTACGTCGACTGGACGAAGGTGCCTGCAGTGTTGAAGAGGCAGCTCCTCGACAGTTGGAGGTAATTTCATTTATCAAAGTTATTTCTTTTATAACTTTATCTTAAAATTATTATCAAGTAAGATTGACATATTTTTTTTAAAATAAATGTAGGCAAATTATGATTGGGGGTGACGACCCCAATGCCTCCTGATATATTCTTAAGCATGCTGCCAAAATCTATAGAGATTAGAGGACGGAGACCAAGAGAAATGTAATAATTTTTAAACATTTACATTTTTATTATGTACAAATTTCGTATATTATTTCTAACAATTTATATTTAGTATTTAATTTTTCTCATATTGCAGTTCACTCGAGGAGGCAATGGAGAATAATCCTCCCGATGTCATGCCTCAAGATTGGAAGAACGCATGTGAGCATTGGTTGGATCCCAAGACGGAGGTTAGTAAACAATTAAAAATGATTCTATTAATTTCATATATCTAAAATTCATAAAAAAATATTATTGTGTATATCTACAGGAGCAAGCAATGAAAAATAAATCCAATAAAGCCAAAGCTCCACCACAGACCCATTGTTTGGGTTGAAGAAGCATCGAGATGGTCAGGAGCCATTATGTAAGTATTAGAACTTCTTCTCAATTGAATATTACTTAATTTTTAAGTGATCCTAATATAATTGTATCATTTTTATATTTTCAGTTCGCTACACATGATGGTATGGAAATGAATAGGATGGATATCTAAGAGGTCACCCACAGTAAGGTTGTAGCTGAGGGTGCTCGTAAGTGGATTTATGAGTCATACCAAGAGAGATACGTTAGTTTCCTAAACTCAAAAAATTTATAACTTTGTATATATATATTATAATAATATTTTGTAATATATTTAGGAGCAAATGGTACACTTAGTACATCTCCCTACTAACGAGACCTCCGACAGTGTCCAGCAACCTCTGGATCCAGAGAAGGCATTTAGGAGACTGATGCCACCGGACCATGGTGGTTTCATTTGTAGTGCGGGGAGGGCACACATGTTGTCCAGCTGGTATGGGAGAAAGGTGTCGTGTCATCTAGTGTCGCCGATCAACTGCATCAAAAGATCAACCCACTATAGAGATGAAAGGAGAAGCTGAAGAGAAAGGCAGAGAGGGATAAAAAGATGAATGCTATGAATGAGAAACTTCTGACCCTTCTATCCATTCTTCTTAAGAAGGGACAACGCATTCGTCTTCGTTAGATCCTAGCACCTACAGACGAGACGATGACGACAACATGGGCGATGCAGGTGGAACTGGTGGCATCAGGGCAGCAGCATTTTGATTTTTATCCATTTTATCCATTTTCTTTTGTTATGTTTTTCATGTTACCCTTTTTATGTAAATATTTCATTTTCAAACTTTTTATGTACTAGACTTTATATTTATGAAATATAAACTTTTCTTCATTTTCATTAGTTATTTTTGTATAAAAGTAAGTCTTTTAAGTAGGTTTAGTAGGTAGTTGCCATCATTTTGAATTTTTTTTTTAAGAAAACCCATACATTTGCTATTGCTTATTTGAATAAGCGATGGTATAGATGTGACGCTAAAAATATTTTTGCTGTCACTTCATGTAATAAGTGACGACATATAAGGTTCCAGAGAACCACACCTCCTCTTTTATGCCATCGCTTATAATGAAAAGTGATGGCAAAAACCTTTTTACCATCGCTTATTCATATAAGCGACGGCAAAAAAGAGGAGGGCTTCTCTAGAGCCTTATATGCCATTGCTTATAACGACAAGGGATGACAAAAATACTTTTGCCACTGCTTGTATAAGACACGGTGTATTTATATAAGCGATTGCAAAACTTAAGAAAGGGCACATAAAGGCAGGAAAAAGTGACATATAAGTGCTGTTGGTTTTTTTATAACCGACAGCAAATACAATTGCCGTCGATTTTAAAATGACGTTGAAATATTCAATCCGTCTGGTGGTCAAACAATATTTTTTCATTGGATGCCCTCTAACTGATGGGAAAATGAAATAGCGATGCTAATAATGACATCGCTTAATGGCGTCGGTTATATGGGCTTTGCCGTCGGTTTCTAACCAACGGCAAAGGTAGAGTATATTGTAGTGTGCAGATCCAAAGCCGGTAGCTCAGGAGGAAAAAGGAAGGGAGGAGGTGCTTTAGCAGAGTGAAAGTGGAGTTCTGGGTCACCCTTAGGTGCTATGTGGTCCTTAGCGGCAAGGATTGATCGTAGGAAGGTGAATTCCTCCGCTAAGGCGGTGAAACAAGGGTGTATGGGGAGAGGGAATTGGAGAGGACAAAGGGATCACCTTGAGAAATGTAGGAGGGAGGTTGATACTTGTGTACGAGGAGCTCAAGTAGGTGATTAAATAGGCACGCGCATGATTATGGTCACCACGAGGGTGGATTTAGTCGTTTAGGGCATGGGTGGTGGTATGAGCATGAGAGGGGGCAGGAAAGTCTAGGATGAAATCCAATCATTGGATGGGATCTGGTATGGATGGTGATTCCACGCGCAAAGGCACATGAAGGTTCGATGCGAGATCAACCAATGGATCCTGAGCATAGGAGAACAACGACCATGAGGTAATGTGTTCATCAGCACCATCAAGTGTGTTGGGATTTTTGTGAAGTCCAAAAATGTGAAGGTGTAGAAATATTGCAAGACCTATTAGTGAAGAGAAGTATTGCAATGTGGTCCTTGATAATTTACAAACAAACCCTTATGATTTTCACTTGGGTCCTTGAAGGTTTTAAACGTAAATAAATGTGAATGACCTAAGGACCTAAATGTAATCTAATGATTGTAAAGTCCTATTGATGTCTAAGTCCAAGCAAGTTTTTATTAAAGCACAATTAAACATTTAGGAAGTTGATTTTACTTTCAATTTGAACTTTTGAACCCAAATAAGTGTTAAACTTGCAATTGTATCATCAAATTACATTTTTGAATAGAATATCTCATTTTGTGACCTAATTATGCGTTTTTAACACTGATTTGCTATTTTAGGTCATTTCTATTAATTCTCACACTTAACCCATTTCTTATGTTAATTGTATAGTGTTTAACCTAGTTTCTACCTTAACTTGTGTATTTTAGCTATGATGAGCCACACCTCATCACCTCCCTCCTCATCCCACCGTCCAAGACCTAATTGTTTAAACCTACTCTACTGTCACCTGATCCACTTGCTACTTCCGCTGCGTGCTCCTCCCGTTTCTTCTGCTGAGGGCTCCTCCCATTTCTTCACCATAGGTCGACGGCCGTTGGCTCTTGAACATCAACTTCGTCTCTAGAGTAGATTTAATCACATTTTGGATGTAGTTTACTGCTTTCTAGGTAGATGATGGGAACACCATCATGAGCCATAACTAGCTCAATTTGGTTTGATAAAGTTGATAAAAGCTTCTACATAACCATCAGAGGGTCATATAAGCATAATGTTCTGTTTTAAGAAGATAATAAACTAGGGTTATTTCTGCAATATTAACAGCATTCTACAAATACTAAATAACCATGGGGTATTTCAGGGGTTTATTAAAGGTCATATGGTCATTAATGTATAATAAGTGGGTCCATGTAGAACGAAACAGGTTTGTCATGCATTTCAAGAATTAATGGACATCTGAAATCCTAAATATAAACCTGCTTAGTTAATTGAGGTTCTGGTCAGGATAAAATTCACCTAAATCCTCTAAAATTCACAGAAAAATATTCTATAGGATTTGGTTCTTTGATTTGACCATCAGAACCTATTTTGGCCTGAAATAGTCATAGATAGAAAGTTGCCCTAATTTGGAATTCTACGTAATTTACCCAATCAAACTTAGTAAAAACCTAAATACGACTTCACCATTAGATTCCTTAGGTTCAAATTAGGTTTGTGCCAAAATTTGGGCCCAATCTGAGATCATTTTGGCCTAGTTTGCATTTTGGTCCAAGTCTGACTCTTTTTCATATAAAAAGCCCCTCAACTTTCCAAACTCCTTACGAACTGCCCCCCAACTTTGTCTTCTAGTTTGCAGACAGGTCCTTGCCACCATGGCAGGTGTGAACCTACACACCCGAGGTTTTAATCAAGGATTCCTCCATAATTACTTGACCAATCCCTCCCAAAATTGGAAAGGATGATCCTAAGGAAATCCTTGATCAACTAAACCTATTTCTAGGTTCCAAATCCTCCCTTGTGGCTTGTACGAATCCTTGAACCACAAGCCTTCTTTCCCTAAAAATCTGAGCTCTCCAAGCTTGCTTCCAAGCTTGGAGACTCACCCAATGGCCTATAAAAGACCCTTATGGACAACCTCACCTCCTTAACAAGAAATACTGTCAAAAATCCCTCTTCTTCCTCCAACCTCCGGCTCGCACCACCTCGCTTCGGTGACCTCCCTCCTCCGGCTTCATCGCCGGCTGCCACGTACTATAGGCAGCTGGTTCCTACTCCTTGTACTCTTCCGCACCTCGCAATACTGGCGAGGTGTCCTCTAACCCTCCGTCATTACTGTTCTTCAACACTGGAGCTACTTCCTTCTCCAGCGTCAGCTCATCACAGCTGACACCTCATCCGCCCCTTGTTGTCCGTTAGCTAGCCTCATCAACTCTACTCCATCTACGTATCATCATCGTGCTGCTACAACTCTACTTCGACCACATACTCGCCCGCTTCGACTCCGTCTTCCATCTCACTGCATACCTCCGATGAGGTGTTCCCGCTGCCATAGATCACCAAATGCCACGCCACCACGTCCGCGAGTATCGTCTCGCCTCACTGAGTAAAAGACTCAAAGAAATTTGGGGTTTAGCTCTCTCTATCACCTCACCTGACACCCCTCACCTCGCACCACCTTCCTGAGGTAGGCAGACCTCAACGCTTGCTCACTCGACACACCATGGCCACCGCTGCACTCGCCATGCTCTGGCAAATCTTATGAATGTATTTGACAGGGCCTATAGGCCGTATTGTTCTTTTCAGGTACTCACCAGCTCTCCATCGCCGCCCTCAAGTTCTTCGACCATGCATCACGTTCTCCGGCAGCATTCACTCTAGGTCTTGGTCCTAGGAGTCGTAGTTTCATTCCTGGAAGGCCTCTAGGTCTTCAATTGAGGACTCCATCAACTGCAACTCATCCAATTGGCAAAACCTCAGGAGCTGCATGCTTGCAAAGGAAGGAAGATTTGATTAGTCCCACATCGTTCATGGAAAGAGGCTCGCCTACGCATAAGTTGATTTTTTGTTTACGATTATCGCCTCAACACTCGGGAGTGAGGTCCCCTTCACCCTACACGATTCAACCCAACCTACGCCCTCACTCCTCGGCTACTACCCACTGTCGGTAGTCCTGGACCTGATACTGCTCATACTTGAATACCTGATTGGATACCTGATTATCTGAGAGAGAAGAGGAGGAGGAATTTGTGAGCAGGGGAGGGGGGGTTTTGCTCTTCAAAGAAGAAACCCAACACTTAGTCGCTATGAGGATTGGGAAGACCCTTGTGCGTGAAGAAGAGAAAGAAGAGAAGAGCCGAAGAGAAAAAGAAGAAAGATCAGTGCGAAAGCACTGTAACAGGCATCATTTAAGATGTCTGCCCTTGAGCATCCGACGTCAGATATCTCTGACGGAGTGCACTGTGCACTTATTGCTTACTTACATTTGCGTGGAATAATTGGTTTATCATTACTGTTCAGTTATTTGAGAATTATTGTGAGCTTAATTAGCTTGGTAATTGGTGATTTAAATCACCATTTTGCCCCATTCTTTTTGCACTCTGATATTGGCATTCATATATATATCATTCTTGCATAAAATTTTCATTATAACTTGCTCATATTTGTGGTAAATTGTGGTCTTTGAGATTAACTGCAACAACTTGCTCCCTGCATTCGACCTTAGATTTTCTTGACAATCTTTTGAGCTATAAATTATATTTGTTCACGCGTTATTTCAGCTATATTGCAATGAAGTGATTTTAAAACCCCAATTTTGCGCGGTAAATAGTAGATTTATTGCTTTCCAGATTAGTTAGGTAAGTTCACTGATTGTTAGTTTAGATTAGGAGTAGATTAGATTAGATCTGAATTCACCATCTCCGGTCAATTCAGATCAGAGAGATGTTTTATCGCATTCATATCGATTCACTAATCTTCCTCTATGCCTCACAATTCGATATTCACTATTTTCCCTACATTTTGATTCATAATCCACCTTATCCATCTGAGAATATCGAGATCTGAAGTTCCTGGACTTTGTAATCTAGATAGCGCTCAAATCCACATGGGGGTCCTCTCGTTCACTTCATATGTTCACAAGGACCCTCAATCTTGATTTGATTTCATCGATTTGCTTGATTATTTTAGATTTGGTTTTCATGCCCAACTTCGCGATTTGGAGTTAATTGGGTTTAAATGGATTTAATTGAGTGATTCTAGGTTTGATTTGCCTAATTGGGTATAATGCAATGATTCTGAGGTGTTTTAAGTGGATTTTTATATTTAGATGAGCATAAAACCAATTTGAGCCTTGTTTTGGGTAGTTTCGCCAAGGAATCTCAGATTTGCTCAGATGAGGCTTAACCATGACCTATTTGGTTTCTACAAGATTGCCTGAGATCCTAAACACTGATCTCTAGTGTTTAGGAGCTCTAAGTGATCAGATTAGCAAGGACGAGTCCAAATCAAAGGCCCAAAACAAGGCAACATGGTCTTTCCAATGCAAAAATCTTTTAATATGATTTTAGGGTTTAACTAAGGTGTTTGAGAATTCTAATGAAGATTTGGAGTGTTTTGAAATGATTTCAAATACCTAATGTCATCATTTCCCTCTACATTGTCTATAATGTAGAGTGAAGATCACCTTAGGGTCTTTAGAGACTTTTAAAGAGTATGAGTTGATTCTATGGATTCCAGATCTTCAGAAATGTTTTACACTAATTTTCAAGTGGTTCTTAGTGAATTTGATCATGAATATTAGTTTTAATGGAATTTATAGCTCTCAGTATTGAATTTTCAGATATGAGAGTGAAGTTTTTGAAGAAGAATGTTGACCTCAATAGTTTGATTTCATGCATCAATGGAAGTAGTAGTGGCTACTCAATATGGCAGCACGAGTTGCTAATCACATTTGTAGCAGCAGCACTTGGGCTGCTATTCTAAGCAGCAACAGCTGTTGAATTGGCTGCGAATCATAGCAACAACCACTATTGGTTGAATCTGAGTTGAGTTAGAGATTTAATAGAGCTAATGGTGTCATGTATTGGTAGAACTTCATAAGAATTCATGTACATGTGTTTGAGCTTGAATCTGATCTTAAATCGCATGTAAATTTATTTTGAGATCAAATGTCACCAGCATGTATTTTTTAAATTGTCCAAAATATGAATTCAATGGAATTTAATGTCGAAATCTTGTTTAATTATTCAAACATCTTTTATGTAATGTGCTGAGCGAGTTTGAGTGGTGATATGTCTGCTCAAGAACATATAATTGATTTAGAGGCCTTAGATTCATACTTTCGAACTCATTGAAGGCCTCATTTTGGTGAACTTGTAAATATATGAAAAATTCAAAAAAAATCATAAAAAAATAAAATAAACTTGTCTTGAGTAAAATCAGGTATTTGTTTAAGTGTATGCGAATTTTCAAAGTATTTCGAACCCTCGGGCTGGTAGAACATACCAGCCCATGGTTCGGTCTACTATGAAATTCAATAAAAGAAACCAAGTTGAAAAATAAAAAAAGAATTCTTCTCTCTCTCTTCCCCTATCTCTAGCTATATTATATAAAAATATCATAAAAGCTTGAAAATACCCAAAAATACATAAAAATACCTTGTATATAGTATTTATACTTGTAAATATCAATAAATTAGTGAGTTATCTGTAAACAATGTAATATGAGTTTACATTGTATTATATATATTTAAATAAGTATTTAGGTTGAGTTATTGTAAATATATCTTTATTATATAATTATCTAATAATTTATACTAGATTATATCTACATATATTTATGTAATTATAAATAAATAAGTAAACATGTACAATCATATCTATTATTGTACAAACATATTTAAATAAGTATTATATACTATATGATACCTGTACATTGATTTATTTATATATTTACTGTAGATAATTAAATTATTAAATTAATTAGGTAAATTATTAAGTTAAAATAAAATAAATTAGTAAATTAAGCTATTACTAAACTAATTTATATTATATACTTGTATACTATTATTTCAATTATTTTTAATCGATATGTAATATATTTATGCTGAATTATAGTATTTATACCTTAAATATGTGCATATCTAATAAAAACATGTATATAAATGTACATAAATTAAAATAAATGTTCTAAAATAAATTAAAAATTTTTAATAAATACCTTATTATATAAATTAACTATTTATAAAGTCATTTCTATCATCAAATTATCAATTTGTATATTAATTAAGGATTTAAATTTTAAATTAACGTGTATAAATCACTAACTTTAAGTATCTTTTAAATATAATTAAATAAGTTATTACCCTAAATTAATTACATAATTGAGTAGTTCTATGTAAGGGCTTTCTAATCCTATAATTTAATTTGAGAACAAATCACAATTGAAACTGCAATTTGAGGATCAAAATTAGCCTTAGTGAACACTTGCGTGCACCAATTAGGCACTTGTTTAGCGCCACATCAGTGGTTTGCGAAGCACTGCAACCGGATTTAAGGAATTGTGTAGGTACGCCGAGTAGTCATTAGCGCTTAGCACACCTACATATCATTACCCATTACTATCCTCTAAGCATGATTTGGCATATATTTGTACATTGGGGGCTGGGTGCCCAGTTTAGCAGTTTGGTCTAGTTTGGTTGAATGGGATACGAGTCAAAACTATGTACTGAAATACACTAAAAATAAACTAGGACTGGATCTATAGTAGTGGTCTGGTCCCACTTGTGAAGGTGCTGTGTATCCCACGAAAAGCTTGGCTCGCCCATTAAAAACCTAATTTTGGTCCAAGTGCTAAGTATAGAGAAGTTAAGAGCCTAAAAAATTTGTAAGTGTTGAAACGTGAGTGTGCTTGTTGTGTTGGGACTTACTAAGTTATAAGACCAAGTGTGTGTGTGCCTGTGTGTGTGTATACACGTATATATGTATAATAATGTTATGTATAGAGTATATATGTATGTAATACTAGTATAGTTAGTATATAAGTAGAGTAGTATACATATAAACCTTATGTGTATATATATTTGTGTTAAGGTTTTAGTGACATTTTTATTTGTCACTGTAGGTAAATATATGTTAGTAAATATAATTCTTTTTCCTTAAAGTTTGTACATACTTTTATAAGGCTACAATGGCACTTAGATATGTCACTATATATATATTATATGTTACTAAAGGTATTAGTATATGTTAGTATATTTAGTATAGTACGTATTAATCATTATTTTTGTGCCTATACTTGGGTATTATCTAGTATAGTATATATAATTAATATAGAGTTGATTTCCTTAGTTTTCGATGCCTGTTTGATTATAAATATATTTAAGGCATTGTAATTTGTATTAATTGATTCTTTTATACATAATTAACTCATTCATTCATTCTTTGGTTTATTAATTCATTTTGTATGTATAATTGACATTTTTGGAATAAAAGTACATTTTTGGAACACACAGAGTGATGTATATCAATAACTACCTCTTAGTGAATGACCTGAAATAAACTAGTAAAATTATGTAAATAAATAAAATGACATGACATCTATTTGCATTGTGACGCTATACTACAAACAACAACAACATAATTAAAATCACATTTTTATGCAGAAAGGTTTTTCAATAGTCATTTTTTGGTGCCGTTGCCGGGGATAAAAACTCGATAATAGCATTCTTATTATGATTGATGGATTGTCAATGATCACCTCCAAGATAGATAACAAACCCAGTAGTGGATTTTTTATCCTCAGTAGGCTTAGCATAATCAGCATCAGAGTAGGAACACAACTCTAACTATTTGTTTTTCTTGTAATATAATCCTTTGTTAGGAGACCCCGATAAATATTTCAAAATGAGACACTCATCATGTTAGCATAGTCTCTCCATATATTGATTGGCTCTACTAACTGTAAAACTAATGATGGGTCAAGTGATAGTCAAGTACAAAAAATTTCCAACAATGCTTCTGTATTTGTGAGCATCTTAGAAGAGAGTATCCACAACATAAGCATGTTTGCCTTTCGGCTTAATGGGAACAATAAAAGAATTAGTGCTAAGAAGCCTGACATCCTCCAAGATCTCTAAAGTGTATTTTCTCCAAGATAATTCCATCCCATTCTTGTCTCTAACAACCTTAATCCCTAAAGAAAAACGCAAGTCGTGAAGGTCCTTTGTAGAAAGATCTTCTATTGAAAGGCCTTAGATTCTTGAATCCCAGCTATATCATCTATAGTCGGTATCATATCATCAACATATACAGTCAAAGAATCACTGTACTAGTGGTTGTCCATCTAATAAAGATAGAGTTATTAGAGGTAGACCACTTAAACGCAATCTTCATGACTTATGTGCTTAGCTTGTCAAACCTTGCACGGGGACTCTGTTTCAAGTCATAGATCTCCTTCTTCATCATGCATACAAACTCTCCCTCAATCTCATAACCAAGATCACCATGGAGAAAGGGATTTTTGATATCTCACTGGATGAG
Organism: Thalassia testudinum; assembly: GCA_037157565.1. NCBI lineage: Eukaryota > Viridiplantae > Streptophyta > Magnoliopsida > Alismatales > Hydrocharitaceae > Thalassia > Thalassia testudinum. Next base: position 8,515,315 of record JAZHRO010000010.1, on the reverse strand, counting down.
AGGCCAACCCTTATTGATAGCAATAGAAAGAACTGTACAAATGAAGCTAACTCTAGTGATAAGTGAGAATGTCTCGAAATAATCCACCCTATACATTTGTACGTGTGAAACCTTTTGCAACCAATCGAGACTTAAATTGTCAATACTGCCTTCTACATTATATTTGACAATGTCAACCAACTTGCAGTCAATAATCTTCGCCTCAGGAGGTACTGGCACAAGGTCCCACTTGTCATAGGTGGTGAGTGCCTCCATTTTTGCATCCATAGCAACCACCCATTTTGGATCTTGAGAGGCCTCGTGATAGTTCCATGGCACAACAATACTACATAATGCCTGTGAGAGCTGTTGCACGGAAGAGTATAGATAGCCATTAGAAGTGTAACTAGACATAGGATGTAGAGTACAAGATCTCATTGAATTTTATAGGGCAATAGGTCTGTCATCATCCCCACTATGGCTCTCCACCTATGGTGGAGGAGTTTCTAGAGCAGATGTGGCATGAGGCATTACCCTTGGTGGGCTGTCATCTGTAGGAGATATAAGAATAGGAATAGGAGTAGGAATATTTCATGGTGTCTTCCGTTGGTATACCTGAGACTGGAACCCAGTGGCATGACCTTCATTTGAGAAATAGGGAGTCTTCTCAAAGAAGGTAACATCGATACTAGTATGATATCATCGACCAACTTGGTCATAACATCCAGTTGAGCATGCCTTGAACAATCATGATCCGATTATGATTCGACACATATACGTTAAATGGATCTTGGTGAGGAGTCTCCCACTTTTTAGATCTGATTAAGGATCTATTTAATGCACATATATATGTGTGTGCTAGGTTTTTGCAGAAGTGTGTCTCCAACTTTTCTTCTTGCTTTTCCAAGAGGGTGCCATCAAGAGGTCTCTCTTAGTGTTCTGTGAGTGAGGATTTGTACTCTATCATTCTCTCTATAGTGGATTATCTCTTTTTCTACCTGTGATTTTTCCCCTCTACACTGCAAGGGTTTTCACGTAAATCCATGTGTCTTGTAGATTAATTGTCTATGGTTATTGCTTTTCACGATTCCTAACATATCATATCCCTTTTGGGTGCGAGAATACCCCAAAAAGACACATTTACTTCTTGACGAGATAATTTGTCAAGACTACTAAAATTGTGAACAAAACAAACACACCCAAACGTAGAGGCAAGGAAAACAAGTCCTTGTCTAAATGAAGCAATTGAAATGGTATGTCATCCCCAAGTACAGAGGATAGCAGATGATTTATGAGATAAATGGCAGTAAAACTCCATCCCCCTAGAAAGGTAGATATAAGGAGTGTTCGAGTAATGTCAAGAATGTGATTAATTTTCCTCTTTGCAACCCTATTCCACTATGTGGTGTAGGGACAAGAGGTTGTGGATGGTCCCGTTGTCCTCAAGAAAGGATCGAAGATAAAGCTGAACAAACTCGAGGGCATTATCGACTCTAAAATATTTTATTTTTGTGGAATAAACATTCTGCACTTTAGGGCCCCGTTTGTTTCACGTGTTAAGTGTTTAACATGCTACTTAACATAACTAGAAATGAGGTACGACTAGAACTTATTCCACTCCTCTCTATGGAATAACTTTAACACGCTACTTAACACGCCCAACATCCAAACGAGTTAACTCACTTATTCCATCATTTATTCCACTTCTTCCCTATTCTTCTACTTATCCCACAAACTTATTTCCCTTACCAAACAAGGCCTAAGAAAAAACTTATTTATTATAGAAAATAGTTTAGACATGTCTTTCATAAGAAAAATCCAAAACACACGACTAAAGTCATCAACAATGACAGCAAAATATATATGACTAAACCCAATACAAATAAGACAAGGACCCTAAACATCACAATGAACAAGATCAAGAACACCCTAACTCTGATGCTCCAAAGGAGGCGAGAATGTACGTTGGTGATGTTTCCCAAGATAACATGCCACATAGTTGAAAGTCGTGGAGGATGGAAGATTAAGGAACATCTACCTCGGTTTGGATACAAAAGGATAACCAAGCTGAAAGTGCCATAGAAGAGGATCAGAAGAGATGGATGCTGCACCAAGAAAGACAAATGGAAGGTCTAAAATCAATGGATGAAGATGCTTAGGGGATAATTCAAACCAAGTACACTAATCTAGAGGTGAAGGATCGATGGAGAAGAACTCATACTAGAAGAAAAGAAAGTGATAAGAAATGCCAAGGTAATGAATGCACTCTGCCATGCATCATCCAAGGAGGAGTTCGAATGTATCTCATCATAAAAATCCACATACAACATATGAAATACATTGTGAGTCACCTACAAGAGCACGAGCAAAGTAAAAGAAACATGTATAGGTGTTCTAATTGAATGGTATGAGTATTTTAGAATGAAGGGAGAGTAAATCAAGAACTTCTCTCGATTCACGGAGATTGTAAATTCGTTGAAGAACCTCAAAAGCAAATTTACTGAGGAATAACTTGTAAGGAAGATTTTGAGATCTACAAATGATTAGGCTTTGTAGACCATGCCGATCCAGGAGGTGAAAGATCCTCCATCTTGGATCTCAATGACATGATGAGAAGCCTCATGGCATATGATGGGAGGTTTAAGTAGTAGAGTACTCGATTCGGGGAACCACAATATATCCTATGTCAATTTGTAGTATTTTTTTTATTATGGTTTTTCTTGCTTCACACCATTCAACCCCCTTCTAGTATGCATGCTTAAATCCTATAGGACTTATGGATGCTACTTGCACTTAGCAACTTAGTAGATGCAAGGAGCATGATAGAGAAGGTAGAGGAAAGGAGGTAGTTGTTGATAGTCAAAAAGTTAAGCTTTTAGGCATTGGTGAAGTGGTCAATAAGGGGGATGGAATCATAAAGGACGAAGCAAAGGTTCCTAAAGTAGGTATGAGATTCTTGGTGCAAGTGCATCATGATCATTGATTTCGATGATAACAAAGCACTTGAGATCTAACATTTGCATTGTAGAATTAAGATTTCAAGTTAAATGCCAATGAAAGCAAGTGTGAAGGAATTCAAACTCAAGTCCATGGAGAGATGGAGGGGTTTGATTGCTAAATACAAAAGAATCAAGGAGTGTGAAGATGGAATATTGGACTCAAAGCTTGAAGAAGAAAGAGATTGAAGAATAAGATTTAGAATATGTAATTGTAAACTTTGTATTTTTTATTGCTCTTTTCATGTCTTTATATTCATGTTCAAGAGCCCAAAATGTAACAACCTAAGTCTTAGACACACTCACCTATTCTTAGGACACTATGGCAAAACCTAGAGTTAACTTAGACAACCAATACAATACTCAAACAGCCTTATCAGATGCCCAGACCTATTCCCAAACGTCTGATATTATCTTTTAAGTTGCCTGATAGTTACATCAAACATCTAGTGACCAAATATTCGACCTTAACAAATTGAAGACTTAGGCCCCAAATGTCCAGGCCTATTTCTAGATGCCCATACCTACTTTCAGACGTCTGAAGACATTCTCAGATGTCTAATATAAAGCTGTTAGATTTTATCAGAACAATATCCTCTTGAGACCTAATGGAAATATTTTATTAATATTTGTAGACATCCAGGACCATCTACAAACATCTAATAAAGAGATGTTGGACCTATTATAACCCGAATCCTAATTGTTAGACTCACCACCATCATCGAAGTGTCAGAAAATCAATTCTCGAGAATCACCTCTACCACCAAATGTCTAGTAATATGTCTAGACGTCCTACAGACGTTTAAACAAGATCCCTATTTGGATTTGATCACATCAGGAACATTTCCAGGAACCAACCGCCCCATTATTAGACATCCAATATTAGTATCAGACATCTTAAAATACACTACCAATTGTCTGATCTTTGTTGACAAGTACACCATTTAGATTCAATTGATTCCAAGGAAATTGACCTTTGTTTTCAGACATTTAATATTTTCGTCAGATGCCCAGAACCTTATTTCCAGACGTCTGACACTTTTTTTAGTCGTATGATTTTGTTGTCAAATGCAATTATGACCCTGATCTCAATAGGATTTTGGCCAGATCTTTTGGGATTTATTCCCAACGGTTACAAGGCCTTTCCCAGGGCTTGTAGAAGGTTCCTAACACATTTATAAATAGATGGGAGCCTCTCCTTTGTTTATATACACCTTAGAATCAATTCTTCCCACCCTTAGGGTCATTGAGAGAAGATCAAAGAAGAGAAACTCAGTTATTGTTCCCAAGCTCTACACTTGAGATATTCCGAGGGCTCTAAAACTCTATGCGATCACTCCCATCCACTTCCACATTTAGGAAAGTAATTCTTGCTTATAGGAGCTTAATTTAAATTATATTTTGTGGCTCTATAGGTGGTGTTTCGTTTTTGGTTGAGTATTCAGGTAGCAAGTTCTCGCCTTCTTCATGAAACAAAATACTCTTCGTGAAGAAGAAGGGTTTGAGGTACACTACCCTTTGGTTAAAGTAGTATGGTTGTATTGAGGTTGTGCCACCATCGTTTAAGTATCATATATAGTGTATTTGATCTACTCAGTAGATCGAAAATTCTAAGTCAAGAGACTAAGGTAGTGGTTTTTACTTGGATTGGGTTTCTACCTAAAAATTCTTATATCTTGTGGTTAATGCTTATGTGATCAATTTTTATTTACATATTATACTTCCATTTCACTATTCAACCCCCCAGTGTAATTTCAGAGATTAGGATATTCAGACCAAGATTCGAAATGTCAATTTTAATGTCATTTCGATAAATTTTTAAGTACACATTTTGTTGTCATGCCATGGAAGCACCAATGTTTCGACCTCAAATTTCGACGATTTAAATGTTCTAAAAATAGTCCATTTCGGAGGCATGCCGAGGGCATACCACAGGCACATCAATGCTTGTCAATAAAAATGACAAAAGTAGTCAAAATGATTTAAATTTTAAGAATAACTATTTAAATGGATAAATATTTTCATTTAAGTCGTAAAACCTCGTCTTATACTTCTTATTTAAATTGATAACTATTTCTAAAATTAAGGACTACAAGAAAGAAGAAACTAATGCTAATTCAAATTTAAGATACTATTTTTAGGAATTAAACAAAGGTTTCCTCTTAAGATATTATTTTTTAAATGTTAAGGATGTGAAAAATGAGCTTTGACAAATATTTTCCTTAGAATAGTAGCTGGTTTCTAGGAATCAATTCTAATTTATTATAGGTCAAGCTATTTTCTGCTATGAATAAAGATCAAGAGTAACGATATTTGGCTTGTTTTCCTTGACCTATAAAACTATTTCTTAAAGTGGGGCAGAAGGGTAGCAGGTAGCTGAAAGGGACATATAATGGAGCATATGGATTATGGAGGAGAGGACAAAATGGTACAAAGGTTGAAATAAAGAGGTGAAATGGGGGAGGAGGGAGGGGAATTTCGAAGAGAGGGTGGTCATATAGGGTGGATTTGTAGGGAAGGAAGGATGAGAAAATTATCATGGAGTTGTGGCTAGAGGATATGGTGAGGAGGTTGGGATGCTAAATATGAAAGTGATGGAAGATAAGATGAACCAAAATACCATGTCACTGAAAATTTCTTTTACGTCGAAAAGTATTATGCATTAACACCATTTAGCAATCTAGATATTATCAAACGAAACATTGTGTAAACAAACAAACTTTGTAATTGCGTAAACATGCAAACTGATTAAGGGAACCTACATATGTGACGTAAATAGTTTCCAAGAAACATAAATGTAACCACATCTTCGGTTCAAGAAGTAAATAGTTTCCAAGAACATAAACGTAAAAGCCCGATCTCTGGTAGACCTGTAAAATTTGATCTTCAAACATATCCAAGGAGAAAAGATCAATTCACAGCAGGCTGCGCGCGTCGTATTGATGATTTTTCTTTTGCTTTTTTTTTTTTTCTGAATGCTTTTCTTTTATTCATGGTAGGCAGAAATGCACACCTACAACCTGATGCAAGTGGTAAGTCAATCAACCACAAGAGAAAGGAGATGGGAGGCAGAGAAGTGAACCTACGATCCGATGTAAGTGGTAAGCCAATCAACCATAATGGAGAGGTGATGGGGGTTCGAACCCACACCTCCCAAGAGGGAGGCACATATGAGGAAGGGCGACACCGACTGTGTCACCCTCGACCCCACGTCATATTGATGATTAATTTGCTCGGTCAAAATAGGTCCCATCCTGTGTTTTAGGTCGGCTATATATATAATTAAAATTTGACTTTTTATATGGTTTAATGGTAATTAATTAGCAGCATCAGGTTGCGTTTATTTGCTATAATTTCAGTCGGAGTAGATGGCAGTCCAAGAAAACCTTTGATAAACGATGCCAAATTGTGTCACACTTAATTATATATCAACGGTGGTTAACAATCAAATGACCCCACTTGCGACACTCGATCATGACCGGTGAATCCATGTTTGGAGCATGCATTTGGAAATACGATCATGACCGGTGAATCCATGGTATGGTATTACAATACATACAAAGAATGCTCCTAAGGTCTGCCTCGGTAGGGGAGTGGTGCTGAATTTATACCATTAACTTTGGTAGTGGAAGTATCTATTTAAATCCTATCTTGCACTTACTCAAAAGTCATGTGATGCAGGGGACACGTCTCCCCCAATTTACTTGAAAGACAACCCAAGGGGTTTCAGGTATCCAAAAAAAGAGAATGATCTTAATTGAAAGGGAACCTTACTAATTTTTAGAGAGCTGTGGAGGCTTATAATGTTAATTTCTATTCTAACCCTATTTATTACGTCTCTAGAGACCTCTAGAGGCTCAAGATGTCTCCTTATGACTCTGCTGTCCAAATGTGTTTGTTGTCCCAACGGCTCCAAGGTTGAAACTTTCTCCCACCTCTTTAAAATGAGTCACCTAGTCAAGGATATCTCTAATTGGTTGTTTGATAAAATGTTCTTTTCTCACATCAATCTTAATAATTTCTCTCAAATCACGAGAAACGCTTTCCCTTTGTGGGGTCATTACAAAAAAAATGTTAAGGTCCTTGTTTGCTTCATATGGTTTAATGTTTGGTGGTTTCGGAACCTCTTTAAACATGATAAACTTCCTGAAAACAAGTACCTTCTCCTTGAGCACTATTGGAATAAATTCCAAATGTCCCTTTAGTTCAAATTTCAACATCCTACCACCTTTACTTTATCCTGGACTCGACTGTTGGTGGGTTTCAAACTCAATGTTGCCATCACTCATGATAAAAATTTCTCTTATTGTGGTTGGGTCATTTGAGACTACAAGGGTGATTTTCATTGTGGTGGTAATTATAGAATGTCGATATTTAAAGATGAGATTGTTATTCTTAAATCTATTTTCCATGCTGTTGTTGTGGTCCTAGATTTACCTGTTCAGGTTGAAATGGACTTCTCTTTACTGTATTATTGGTGGAATGGGAAACTCTAGGTAGCATGGAAAGCTAAATCAGAGTATGATGGCATCATAAATTCCCCTCATATTGTATCTTTGACCTTTGTTCACCCTTCGGTGAATGCGCTCGCTCGAGGGTTGGCAAATTGTGATGAAGAGGGATGGAAAATTTATCACTCCATAGTGGATATTCCCAGGCGTCTCCACGGTGCTGCCTTTTTGGACAAGCTTCAATTCCCATACATCCTCTTAGTTGCTGCTGTTTTGTGGTTCTATTATCATATCTTTTGTTTTTTCTGTCTTGATGTATTAGGCTACTAGTTGTTAACGTGAAATCGTCGATGTTTAAGAAATGCGTTATAGTATACGACAAAATCGCATTAACCACTTAAATTTATAACTCAGAAAAGTTCGAGATCGTACGCAAGTAGCAACAATGGCAATTCAATCCATTAATCACAAATATATTAAGAAATATGATCAAAATCTTGCTCAAAATGAAACAGAATAATATATCAATAGAATCAAATGTCAGAGTGCAAAAAGATGTGGTTAAAATGGTGATTTCAATCACCAAATTAACCCTAGAATATTAATCCACAAATATCTCAAATATATGAATAGTGTTATCAACTCAAATGCTACGTCAGTAAGTAACCAATATAGCCACAGAAGCTTAGAAGCAGCAGATATCAGACGACAGAATCCAACGTCAGACGACTTAAGTGAAGCTTGCTACAGTGCTTGCGAGAGGCTCAAGGGCCTCTTTCCTGCTTCCTTCAAACCTCGAGAGAGAGGCTTCTCTTCTTCTTCTTGAGCCTCAGGAGAGAGACTCATAGCAGCGTCATGACAGAGGTAAAGGCCTCTCAGCAGCTAAGTGTTAGAGAGTTAGAGAACGAGGCAAAAACCCCCCCTCTCTTTCCTTCGTTCTCTTCTTTCTCTCAAAAACCCAAACGTAGTTGGGTAAACAGGTGGGTATATGGATCTGGGCAGGGGACCAGGGCTACCGGGTGTGAGTGGTAGCGGAGGAGTGAGGAGAGTGTGAGGAGGGACCCAACCCCTCGTGTACTAGGTGAGGAGTCAGGTTCACAGAAATAATTTATGCGGTGAGAATAGCTCCCAATCCCATGATGTGGGACTATTTGTCCCTTTGTTCTTCGCGAGGTAGCAGCATGAGGTGAAGTTCTTGATTGCAATTGACGGAGAGGGCGACTCCTTCAATTGGATACCTGGGCACGCTCTTGGAAGAATTCCGCGTGACCTGGAGGTGGAACATGGAGCTGATGTGGCCGAAGGACTAAGGGCATAGTAAGAGAAGTTGGGGCGGTGGTGGAGCTCCGGTGGAATGCCTGAAAACACGAGAATGGCCTTACGGCCACGTCAAATATGCTCAAGAGCTTCGTGCGAATGTGGCGAAGGTGATGGTGGCAGTGGCGTGCTGTGAGAGTGCGTGTGTGAGTGTGGAGAAGGTGGAGAAGGTCGAAGTATGTGAAGGTGTTCGGTGGGGGTCTAAGGGAGCAATCCCCTCAATTTCTTGAGGGGTTTTATTTGTGAGGGTTCAGAGATGCTTTTGGGACTGGTGGTAGGCGATTTGGTGGTGCGTGGCAGTGGGAATGCCTCGCTAAAGGTATGCCGGAGAGGTGGTGATGTGCGCTTGTGCGTGTGTGTTAAGAAGTGTCATTATAGTCACACTTGCAACGTCGATTTTAAAGTAAATAAATGGAGGTGAGTCTGAGTGTCTGTCTCAGGGAGGCGTGAAATTCAGATTTTTCTTATTACTTGTTGTCACGGAAAGCACGGAGTTTTGCTTGCAGAGGTGTGGTTTGAAAAGTGAGAGAGAGAGAGAGAGAGAGATTAGGGTTAGAGTGTTTCTTGCTTGATCATGTAACTTAAACATAAATTAAAGTAAACAACTGAATAGAAAATAACTTCATTAATCATGCACTTTTAGTTCATAGCTTACAACATTAAATACATGCTCAAACAAAAGTAATGGAAAGCTTAAAAGAGAGGGAGAGAGAGAGAGAGGAGGGAGAGAGACGAGGCAGCCACGGCGGTGGACGAAGCTCCGTCAGCGGCTCGTCGTCTCTGGCGATTGCAAGAGGGCCTAAAGCTAGCTAAGAGAGGGGTGGAGTAGTTGCAAGGGAAGTGAATGAATTGAATGAGTGGTTGGAGGGGGTTTAAATAGGGTTAAGGGCCTTCTAAAAGAAGAAGGGGCTTTAGCGACGTCTGGGACATCGCTAAAACCACTCCAAAAGCGTCGGTGAAGCCCTCCAGCCCGCCAGTCAACCGCCCGATCCGTTCTTCTTCGCGCTCGATCCGTGGATGCTGCGTGAGAGTCGTCCGATCGAAGATCAGATGGCTGAGATCTCCCCTTGGATGTGCTCGGATTGCGCCTCGGGCACGCGTGTGCGTGGGCATCGTCGCCCGACGTGTGCGCTCGGGTGGGCACTCGCGATCTGTGGGCGTGCCACGTGGCGCGATCTCGGCCGCCCGCTACTGATCGGGCGGCCCAATTTCGCCGCGCACTCCCTTTGCCTTCAATTTCACGCACCACGCGGCTCGAACCCGCGTCGTGTGTGTGCGGGCGTGCTCGCTAACCGTTGTGCCACGCCCGCGCTTTGTCGCGGCGACTGCGGGCGGGCGCGTGGTTCTCGGCTGAATGAAGAGGTAGCGCATGGTGGAGCGGGGGTGACGTGGTGCAACGAGGGCCGTTGATCACCAGATCAATGGTCAAAACTTCTTGGGCCCATTGTAGGAGCTTTGGATGTCGGATTTGGCCGATCTTGAGTCCGTGGACTCCGTTCATCGTTCTGAATCATCCGTGCAGTCCGATTGCTCATCTGAGGCCTACTTTGACAAGTGCTTACACAAATGGCCATTAATACAGTTTTATAAGCAATCTTGGTACATGATGCATGCAATGCTCCCATTCTACTTATGTTGTGCCTTTTATTCTTAAGATGGGTCCTATTTAACATAATTATCACCCCCTTGTGCAGTGTTATCATACCCCCATGCTTACTCCTTGCTAGTCCTTAGCAAGGTTTATTCTAGCCTTTATTTTCTTTCAAAATTTAAGAAGTAATTGCTTAGACACTTAGTCACTTGTCAATAGGAGGAAATATACGAAGATCTTAATTTACAAAGACTAAGCAGCATCCGGGTGTCTGCCAAAATACGAATCACCCGAATCCTTGCTTTAATGTATATAACTATACATATATATATGTATATATATATATTTTTAGAACTTTTTTCGGAATTCAGTGTGGGTTAGTAACTTTTTACAGCTACCCAACCCACCCAAAACTCAGTCAAAACCCTAATTACTAAGCATCTTGGTGTGAAGATTGTGATAGACTCACTTAACGATAATTCAGACAGACTTTGGGTTTCTACGTCCCTAGGTGACAGGAGAAGAAAATATATTTTCCTGAAGGTGTATTTGTTCGATTGGTAGCTTTCTCCCTACGTTTGTTTTAAGTGGGGTCAACACAAGGATTTTGGGAAAAGGCTTGGTTGTTGTTGTTGTTGTATATCTCCCCAACTTGTACTACTTCCCCGCTTCTTCCTTAAGTGTTTTGGTTCTTTTTGTGCAGTTATTGAGCTAGGCTCTGGACAACCGACCAATGGGCTGTTACCCACGATCACTTGCTAGCCATACTTGTGCGGTGGTGTGGTTTATTTTCTTTTCTTCTCCTTTTTTTTTTGCGTAGGTGGCTTCCCTGATCTCAAATGTACCTAGAGGAAATGAAGAAGAAATGGTTTGTGGCTGGGTTCTGGACAACCTGCCAATGGGCTGTTACCTATGACAACTTGCCAGCCATACCACCTTAGAGAGTTCATTAGCTACCCAATTTCTGTCAAAATCTCCGAGGAGTGAGTCTGTGCAAAAATGTGTGCAGATGCTTAGACTTAGTTTTTCTGAGTTAGAGGGTGAGTTGATAAGTCGTATACTTATCACTTTATTTAGTAGGTGAATTAGAATAGCTTAAGGTTAAAAGGATTCAAAGCTAAATCCATATTTTACCGGACACCAGGGCTGATTAAGCGTGAATGCCTGAAAAGTCTAAGTGTTTAAGTTCGTTTTATATTATTTCCCACCATTGACAAGTTTCTAATGCCTAAGTTTTCTTCCTAAATTCTTTTTTTTTTTATTCAGACTGATTAAATGAGCTCAGGATTACGCAATTTACCACCCCCCCATGCTTAAGTTGGACAATGTCCTCATTGGCAAGTACATGGATGCATAAGGGTTCAAAAAGATAGTACCTGAGTGACATAAAATACTGGATCAGTCTGAATCCTCTGGGTTGCCTCCCAGGAAGCGCTGAGTTTAATGCCTCCAGTTGGGCGGTGCTCCGTGTCAGCCCTCAACGAGGGTGACACTCTCCTTTGGGGGAACCTGGGCCAGGAAATGCTTCAATCTTTGACCATTAACTGTAAAAGTGTGCCCAGTGTTAGGATTAGCGATTTCAACTGCCCCATTAGAGTAGGACTTAACCACCCGAAATGGTCCTGTCCATTTGGACTTGAGTTTCCCCGGGAAGAGTTTTAGGTGGGCGTTAAACAACCAGACTTGCTTGTTAGGCTCAAAGGTTTTTCTATGAATGAGTCGGTCGTGGACGGCTTTCATTTCCTCCTTATAAAGTTGACTATTTTCAAAAGCGTCCCGACGAATTTCTTCGAGCTCAGATAATTGGAGCATCCTCTGCGCACCGGCTAACTGGGGATCCATGTTACATTGCTTGACAGCCCAGTAAGCCAGGTGTTCCAATTTGACAGGAAGATGGCAGGCTTTGCCAAAGACCAGGCGATAAGGCGACATGCCTATCGGGGTCTTGAAAGCGGTCCTGTATGCCCACAGGGCATCATCAAGTCGTGTGGACCAGTCTTTCCTGTCAGGTCTCACAGTCTTCTGTAAAATGTTCTTGATTTGTCTATTTGAGACCTCGGTCTGCCCGTTTGTTTGCGGATGATACGGGGTAGCAATGCAGTGGTTCACCTCGTATTTTCTAAGTAGGGCACGGAATTGGGAATGAATAAAATGGCTTCCACCATCACTGATCATGGCCTTGGGTATTCCAAACTAGGAAAAGATGTTCTTCTTAACAAAGTCCATGACAGTCCTGTGATCGCATCGGCGGGTGGCAACAGCTTCAATCCATTTGGAAACATAGTCTACCAAGACCAAGATGTATTCGAAGCCGTTGGATGGTGGAAAGGGGCCCATAAAATCGATACCCCAAACGTCGAAGATTTCAACAATCAAAATGGGCTGGAGGGGCATCATATCTTTCTTAGTCATGGTCCCCAGCATTTGGCAGCGTGAGCAAGTCTTGGCAAAGTTGTGTGCATCCTTAAATAGGGATGGCCAGTAAAATCCGAACTGCAGAACCTTTGCAGCCGTTTTCTTTCCAGAGAAGTGGCTGCCACAAGCCTGGTCATGACAGAAGGAAAGCACACTCTGAACTTCATCTTCGGGGATACACCTCCTGATGATCTGGTCAGCACAGAGGCGAAACAGCATGGGATCATCCCAGAAATAGTGCTTGGCCTCAGCCAAGAACCTGTCCCGTTGCTGTCTGGACCAGCTGTGCGGGGTTTGTCCTACAACTAGGTATTTGACGTAGTCAACATACCATGGCATTTTCTGGTCATGCACAGCCAGGATGTGTTCATCAGGGAAGGTGTGGGATAGAGGTAGGGAGGGTCCAATGTGGTCTGGATGAAGTTTAGACAAGTGGTCAGCCACCACATTTTTTTATCCGACCTTGTCTCGGATTTCCAGGTCAAATTCCTGCAAAAGCAGGATCCATCTGATGAGCCTGGGCTTTGCGTCCTTCTTGGCCAACAGGTGCTGGATGGCTGAATGGTCAGTGTAAATCGTCACATGGGATCCCAGCAAGTATGATCGGAACTTTTCAAATCCAAAGACTACAACGAGCAACTCTTTCTCTGTGACCGTATAATTTCGTTGGGCCTCGTCCAACGTTTTGCTCACGTAGTAGATCACCACAGGCTTCTTATCTTGCCTTTGTCCCAAGACAACGCCTATGGCAAAATCTAATGCATCACACATAATCTCAAAGTCTTGGGACCAGTCTGGGGGTTGAAGTACAGGTGCGGTGGAGACTAAGTCCCGAAGGGTGTGATAAGCCTGGATGCAATTAGAAGACATGTGGAATATGGCGTCGTTAGCTAGAAAGTCGGTCAAGGGTTTGGAAAGCTTGGAAAAGTCTTTAATGAACCTGCGGTAGAAGCCAACATGTCCTAGGAATGAGCGAATCTATTGGACCGAGCTAGGTGGAGGAAGTTTGGAAATCAAATCAACCTTAGCCCGATCTACCTCGATGCCCCTATGTGATACGATGTGACCGAGGACAATTCCTTCTTGAACCATAAAATGGATCTTTTCTCAACTTAACACCAGGTTAACCTCGATACATCGTTTCAGGATTTTCTCCAAGTTGCTCAGACAATGGTCGAATGAATTCCCGAATACAGAGAAATCATCCATAAAGACCTCTAAGTATTCACCCACCATTTCTGAAAAAATGGCTAGCATGCAACGTTGGAAGGTCGTAGGTGCGTTGCATAACCCGAACGGCATTCGACGGAATGCAAACGTGCCATATAGGCAAGTGAATGTGGTCTTTTCCTGATCTTCCGGAGCAATTGCGACTTGGTTATATCCTGAATATCCATCCAGGAAGCAAAAATACTTCTGCCCTGCCAATCTTTCAAGGATTTGGTCAATGAATGGCAAGGGGAAGTGATCCTTCTTAGTGGCTTCATTGAGCTTCCTATAATCAATACACACCTGCCATGCGGTTGTGGTGCGGGTGGGGATGGATTCACCATGATCATTGGTGACAACGGTGAGCCTACTTTCTTGGGAACCACTTGAGTGGGGCTCACCTAGGGGCTATCAGAGATAGGGTAGATGATGTCGGCGTCAAGCCACTTGATAATTTCTTTCTTAACGACCTCCCGCATGTTTGGGTTTAAACGTCTCTGCATCTGGCGGGAAGGTCGTGCCCCATCTTCCAAGTAAATCTTATGGGGCAATAGGTGGGGCTAATTCCTCTTAAGTCTGAAATGGTCCAACCAATGGCGGCACGATGTTCTAAAAGGGTCGTAGTCAACCTGAGTTCCTGATCCTTGGTTAGATGAGAATTAATAATCACTGGGAAGGTCTGGTCAGGTCCCAGGAAGACATACTTGAGATTCTCAGGCAATGGTTTAAGTTCAGGTGTGGGTGGAACCACAGTTGATGGGATGGGAAAGGGCGGGAGTTGATCAACATCGATCTCCTCAAATGGTGTCGTGTGATGGTACTCAGCCTTACAGAGGTCCACGGGTAATGATGGTGACGGGTCAGAACAGCCACTATGGGTTTGGTGGTCTGATACAGAACTGAGGGTGAGACATTCCTCGATTAAAGTTTCCACGGGATCATGTTCCTCAACACAATCACAATCAAAAGACTTTGTCACCCGGAAGATATCCAATTGCATTTTCCTGTCCCCAAAGGCGATTTCCATATATCCCGTGTCACAATCAATGTTTGCCTTAGCCGTAGCTAAGAAAGGTCTGCCTAAGATTATGGGTGTGTTTTGTAATTTTTCAGGGACTTCCATGTCGAGCACCAAAAAGTCGATTGGGAAATAGAAGTCCTTGACCCATACAATCACGTCCTCGACAACCCCCTTCGGGGTTTTCACTGATCTATCAGCCATCTGGATGGTGACAGGGGTTGGTGTCAGCTCTCCAAAACCAAATTGGTGGTACAGGGTGATAGACGACTGTTCGCTTAACGTTATAGTATTTAAGTGGTGGAAAAATCGACTAATAAAAAATAATGAAAATAACCACTCGCAGAAGAGCGGGTCGTGTCCACAGGGAGGCAATGATGCAATCAATACTTAATTATTTAATGTTATTTCGGATAGTGAGAAATCCCTTTTCAAATTGGACTTAAAATATGAAGGAAAGTAGATTTGCAATAACCTAAAATGTTAAGGGTATAAGTGCAATTTTCCCTCACTGAAATCCTCATAAATTTAGGATGAATTCATCCATTTTTCACGTGATGTGTACTAAAGACAATTAACACTTAAATTAAGTCCAAAATCACTCTTTAAACTAGTTAATATCAATACCATGCAATTATAAAGAACTATGAGTGTTTGAACGCAATTCTGCCACAATATAATAATAATAAAAAAATCAAATTGGTGGCAATGGCATTGAATGTAAATTTTAATTAAGATGAAAACAGGGCTTTCTTCCTCTCTCCTCCTCGCGAGAGAGAGAGAACCGCGGGGGTTGATGCGAGGCTCAAGAGGACGACGAGCTCGAGAGCTCTCCGATGGTGGCAGCGGCGGCGACGGAGGTGGCCGGCTGCAGTGGCCGGAGCACCTCCGCCTTCTTGCTCCACAGGCCGGAGCTCCGGCCTGTGGAGCAAGAAGGCGGAGGTGCTGCTGCAGTTGTGCGAGCGTGCGCGCGCGCGTGTTGGTGTGCGGGCAGGCTCTTGCAGGTTGTGGTCTGCAGGTGGTTGGAGGCGCGCGGCGTGGATGCGCGCAGGCAGAGAGCGCTTGCAGTGGCTAGAGATGGCGAGCGGTTGAGAGCGCCTGCAGATGGCAGTGGAGCGCACTTGCAGATGGGCGGCGGTCTGCAGGAAGGTGGAGCGGTGGGGTGCGCTGGTGCGCGCGCTGGAAGATGGCGAGCGGGCAGGCGCTTGCGGAGGGAAGTTGCAGGGCGTGGGCGTCTGCTTAAGAGGTTGGGGCACGCTGGAGGAGAGGCGCGGGCTTTGTGTGTGAGCGCCTGCTATGGCGTGGGCGGAAGGTGATGAGGGGCACGCTGGAAGGTAGACGCGTGGGCTTTGCTGAGGTGCGGGAGAGGCGTGAAGGTGCTGGATAGGCAGGAAGGCTCACGGTTGCGCGTTGCGTGTATCTTGTAGGGGCGTGTGTGCGTGCATGGGCTGAAGAACTGCTTGCAGTAGGGGTCGCTGGAGGGCAGTTTGGTGTTGCGCCTGCGGGCTCTTAGGAGAGTGATGGCACGGTGGCTTGGCTAGTGCAGGAGGAGGTGGTGTGCCTTCTCCACAGTGCGTACTCTCTCCACAGTGGAGAGGAAGGATATCCCCCCAGGGGGAGGAAGAAGGACCCGTCGATCAGGATCTTTTCTTTGCTCCCCTCCTCTTCATTTTTAACTTCTCCCTTGCACGTGAGTTCAGGGATTTTCCCAAATCCCCGGTCATAGTTGTTGAGAAAGGCGGCGGAAGAATAAGATTACCCCAATGTCTAGCGGGGGAGGGGGGAAAGAGTTGTGCCTGTTTGGGGAAATTTATCCCCCCACCCTTGCTCTTTGTGCATTTTATTACCTGCACATAAAAATAATAAAATCATTAAGTTATAGAATGTTATAACTTAAATCATGAGGTGTACAAATCTTCTACAACTTAATTGTCATTATTAACATACCTAAATTGTACAATTAAAGATACTTAGGCTTAATATTAGTCCATTTTAATGGACTCATCAAATACCCCCATGCGTAAGATTTGCTAGTTCCTAGCAAAAATGAAAAATAATCAGAAGATTTCTTCTTTTCTTACTTCAAAACTTTAGAAATCCAGACAAATGTGAAGTGCTAATAGCCTAGGTAACAGATCCAAGTGAAAGAGCCGATTCGCATTGGGAGTTCATACATCACCCTTTGCAAAAATTTCTGTAGAGATAGGCAACTACTTCCCTCAGGGATAAAGCAGACGATAATCTGTAATTTGACCCCGGTGTTTGGCTTAGGTAGGAGATATCAAATTGAATGGATTTGTATTTGGTGGCACACACTCAACTGGTGCTACATATAGTCTAGTACTGCAGACTCTAGCTCTCTAGACTATTAGATAAGTCAACTCTGAGAGAGGCTACACAACTGTGCTCTCCTGATGTTCCTGGGCACTCTCTTTTCTTTCTTTCTGAGATCACGAATCTCACCAGTTTTAGAAATTGTACTCACTATTTGGTGGCCTCATATGGCATCCACACTTCAATTCAAGTCATAATAACTCTACAACTAAATTAGAGTTCTCAACCAGTATTCAGGCGATCAAAAATACTAGAAGGTAGGTATGGGTCATATTTGGTGGAATGCGATAGGTGTTTTGCTGCCTCAGAAACAGTGTTACATCATACACTTGGATCTTTTTTTTTTGTAATATAACTATTTTTTCTTTTTCTTCTTTCTGTTTCTTCTTTTTCTTCTTCTTTTCCCTCTCTTTTCTTTTTTATTTTATTTCTTCTTGTTTTTGTCTCTTTTTCAATCAACACAACATGATACGGACTTTTATTTACGAGGCATTATTAGGGATGATGATGGTCAAAAGGAAGTTGTGTAGCTTATTTGGTGGAAGTGCCTATTCTCGGCACCAGGAAGGAATGGATAGGACAGGCGTATTTCTGACCTTTGACACTATTACCCTCCTTCAGCTGAGGACTCTATGAAGGACGGTCGTAACCATCCACCATAGTTATAATTTTATTAAGACTCAATCTCTGTGTATCTGCCTTATTTGGTGACTCTCATGAATTCACTCAAAGTACGTACACAGGAACAGAGAGTGAAAACTACGCCTAACTCTGAAGTATCATTATCTAATTGTCCAAAACTTAAGAGCCCTTGCACTAGACTTAGCGCATCAGTAATCTCTCTACTTTCTTCTCACAAATATGAGGTAGATCTATTAGAAGATAGTATGCCTAACTCCCTATGAACTGTCCAAGGGTTCAATAGACTTACAAATGCTCATTGGTTTTCCTCAAGGATCCATTACCAAATCTACGTGCACATGAAATAAATGCACTGGATTCTAAACTTAAGAAATAATTCGAGAAGAAGAACCTCCAATAACAAAGGTATTTTGCTAAGGACTAAGCCATTCAGCTCAATTTTTTTTTTAAACTAACCTAAATGCATAAATACTTCCTAAAACGCAAATGCACTCCCCCAAGCCTAAATCCTACAATGTCCCCATTGTAAAATTAAAAGAGGAGGAAAAAGGAAAAATATCACCTGACACAGTTTGCTGGATTGCCTCCCAACAAGTGCTGCATTTTCTATCAGCAGCCAGACTAGGAAGGAACCTATAAGTCTGGTTCCAACCAAATAAAGTTAGGCCCTAAAAATATTCGTAACAGTGCAGGCCTAGAAAACAGGTAACCACGGATGTTGGCAAGCTGATGATGCAATGTAATTCCAAATGCTCACCAGAAGAAATGAAAACAGAAAATCTCATTGGCTACCTTGGGAGGTCTAGGAATAATAAACGAAATATGAAAAGGGACCTCCCGAAATGGAGTAAGTGGAGGATAACAAGGATCCTCCAGAGCAGGACAGGTTTTAAAAGATATACAAATAATTAGTTCAAACCCTTGAATGGCGAGAGTAAAAGTACAAGCATCAATCCATACTTGCCATTCTACCCTAGGATGTATTGGCCTGATATATTCTCCAGAAAGAATGTGCATGAGCAGAGATTTGAGCCAAGGATCGGTCAGGGAGTATAAGGGTTGTTTGTAGTGTTGGAAGGTAATGGTTAAGTCCAATGAGGGCTTAGTTGGTGTTAGGTCCAATTCCAACAATGATTTAGATTGTGTACACTCCCTAATAGTAGTAGACAACTTCAAGTTATCCTGCCAAGCATTAATGATCGGAGTCATATTTGAATCAAGGGTAGACTCCAAATTACAACTTTTTGATGGCAGGGTCAAAATGTAAGAATCATTATCATTCAGCTCATCCCCAGATTCATTTGGTTCACTGAAATATTTGTCGGGGTGTATATGTGATTCATTAGGAGTTGGATCAGTATCCTCAATTATTTCTAAAGGAGGATCAGTCTTAATATTTTGGAGGAAGCCTATATCATTGAATTCGTTATTCTTCTCAGGGTATAAATCCTGAATTGACGTGTTTTGTTCCCGAGAGTCTCTAATAGACTTCTCATTATTTTGTTTGTCCTCCTCTAATATCAACTCCTGTTTTGATGGAGGATGGCTCTCAAAAGAAAGGAGGAAGCTGGATTTAATCATATTATTTCTACCCTCAGGAGATAAATAATCAAATGATAAATAATTCTCCTGTGATTCACTCCAGATTTTCAGTCTAGGTTCCTCTATTGGGGCATCCTCATCCTCTGAATTAGACTCCTCATATCCCTGAGACCAGAATTGATCATCCTCTATTCCCTTAGGGTCAACTTCATTAGGTGCATTTGAATCCTCAGAATATTGAAGGGTAGGTGTTGATTCCCTAAGTGGAGGGTCAGGAGTAGGCTCACTAAGAGTAGAATGGGATTCCACCAAATAATCAAGAGGGGAAGTGATAGGAACAATATAACCTTGACCTGGGTTGGTAGGGGTAAGGAGAATACCGTCATTGGGGTCAAGGTCCTCAAGAGATACCATCTTCCCTTGCTTTTGAATGCAATATAATTCAGGTGGATAATCACTATGATCATTATCCTCTAGTGGCCGTGTCTCCTTGGAAAAGTCTAAGTGATGGCTACCTAAAATTGGATCACTATTGTCATTAGGTTCCTCAGAATTATTTTCGTAATCATGGTTTATTGGGTAGGGATCAGGATTATTGGGAAGCGTGTAGCTAAGTTGTCTTATTTCTTCATTTAAGTGTTGACTATTCCTCAACATCTCTCCCATTGATTCCATTATTTCCTTTTGTTGTTTTTGCATTTCTATCATAAAAGAGGAGAGGCTACTATTATCAGGTTGGGGAGGATAGTCAATTTCAGGCTCTAGTTGCCTAGGGGTATCGGTCCAATCTCGATACGGAAAATCATGATGGGTGGGAGGGTTGGGTGTTTGCATGGAAGTAGGGATTTCAGGATTGGAAAATCCCGCTCCTAGGCTCTGCTCAAAAGTGGGAGTTATCAAGCCAGTACTCCCAGGGTAAGAATGATAATGATCCCATGAATTATCAATGTACCCATCAAAGGATGGATACGCTCTGAGCATGGGATCATGCTTAAAAGATGGGAAGTATTGACTCTGATAATCTGAATGATAGGAGTAAGAGTAATACATTTCTTTAAGCAAAACAATTCTAACTCTCTTAGGCTTTAGCAAAATTCAGAATATAAGCAGAAAACTTCCTAGAGAGTTCTATTGTCAAAGAAAACGCAAATTCAATGGGATCTGTTTTTAGTAGATTGTAGGTCTTAAAGTTATATGTTTAGTTGGTGGCCAAACAAGTTTTGCAAAAATTACGCTTCCTAGGCCAACCTTCGCTGGTGCCTATAACTTACTCGCAAGGGATGGAAGTCTCGAATCGAGCCCACACACGAGGAACCAAAGTAACTTGGTGGATAGGCTTGTTGATTTCCAACTAACTTCCCTTGTGGTGCAAAAGAGGAGAGGTAGAAATTTATCTAGTGACCTTATGTGTGAGGTGCATAGTGTCTCAAGTGTGCAAGCATACGATCGTGTTTTGATTTTTTGAAATTCCGCAAATAGGATCCTTTTGCACACAATTTTTAGTCACAGATTTTAAAATCCAACCTCTTAACAGTCCCAATAAGTTTAAAGTGACCACTGAATTAATTTGATTCAAGCACTTTAGTGGTCTTAGATTTAGGTTCAATGCATATGCATGACAAGTAATTAATGCTCAAGAAAAGACGTACCTTACTCCAGCTTTCTTCGTGCAGTGTATGAATGCAATGCAATAAAAAATAAACTAGATGCTGCTCATTCAGTCCTAGATGATCGTCCTATAGATATGCAGCTTCTAGCAGGCATTTCGAATTTTTTTATTTTATTTTATTTTATTTTAATAATAATAACAAACAGACCTAATCTAACTAACTAACTGAAATGCAGTTCAAAACAGTTCAAATAATCCTATAATCTAAATAAATGGGAAGACATTCCCAAAAATACCAAACAAGGGCCCAAAAGACAGTAATTTAAATTCTACTGTTTATCTAACTAGATCTAACTAAGACTTACTGCCTAAATCAGAAATAGGCTTCTCCGTAAGCCTAAATGCATGGGATCAAGGCCCACATGTTCCTGTTGTCATCCTCCAGGTGGCGTCAAGGTCCACCAAAAAGATCGTCTCCGCCGTGCGCGTTGTTCACGTTCAAAGTCGTCGCTTTGCTGCGCCTCGTCGCCGTGTCAGATTCCTCGCACAATAGTATAAATGATTAGATAATTTTGCAAGTCAAAAGATTTAAAAACAATAAAGTAAATCTATTGCATCTGTTGCCTCCCCGGCAATGGCGCCAATTTTGATAGACGACTGTTCGCTTAGCGTTATAGTATTTAAGTGGTGGAAAAATCGACTAATCAAAAATAATGAAAATAACCACTCACAGAAGAGCGAGTCGTGTCCACAGGGAGGCAATGATGTAATAAATACTTAATTATTTAATGTTATTTCGGATAGTGCAAAATCCCTTTTCAAATTGGACTTAAAATGTGAAGGAAAGTAGATTTACAATAACCTAAAAAGTTAAGGGTATAAGTGCAGTTTTCCCTCAAAGAAATCATCAATAAATTTAGGATGAATTCATGCAGTTTTCACGTGATGTGTACTAAAGACAATTAGCACTTAAATTAAGTCCAAAATTACTCTTTAAACTAGTTAATATCAATACCATGCAATTATAAAGAACTATGACTGTTTGAATGCAATTATGCCATAATATAATACTAATAATAAATCAAATTTGTGGCAATGGCATTGAATGTAAATTTTAATTAAGATGAAAACAGGGCTTTCTTCCTCTCTCCTCCTCGCGCGAGAGAGAGAGAACCGCAGGGGTTGATGCGAGGCTCAAGAGGACGGCGAGGTCGAGAGCTCTCCGATGGTGGCAGTGGCAGTGACAGAGGTGGCCGAAGGCGGTGGCTGGAGCTACGGCCTGCGGAGCAAGAAGGCGGAGGTGCTGCTGCAGCTGTGCGAGCATGTGCGCGCGCACGCTGGTGCGCGGGCATGCTCTTGCATTTTGCAGTCTACAGGTGGTTAGAGGCGTGCGGCGTGGATGCCCGCAGGCGGAGAGCGCCTGTAGTGGCTGGAGATGGCGTGCGGTTGAGAGCGCCTGCAGATGGCGGTGGAGCGCGCTTGCAGATGGGCGGCGATCTGCAGGAAGGTGGAGCGGTGGAGCGCATTGGTGCGCGCGGTGGAAGATGGCGAGCGGGTAGGCGCTTGCGGAGGGAAGTTGCACGGCGCGAGCGTCTGCTTGAGAGGCTGGGGCACGCTGGAGGAGAGGCGCGGGCTTTGTGCGTGAGCGCCTGCTGTGGAGTGGGCGGAAGGTGATGAGGGGCGCGCTGGAATGTAGACGTGCGGGCTTTATTGAGGCGTGGGAGAAGCGTGATGGTGCTGGAAAGGTAGGAAGGCACGCGGTTGTGCGCTGCGTGTGTCTTGCAGGGGCACGTGTGCACGCATGGGCTGAAGAACTGCTTGCAGTAGGGGGGCTCTGGAGGGCAGTTGGGTGTTTCTCCTGTGGGCTCTTAGGAGAGTGATGGAGTGGTGGCTTGGCTAGGGCAGGAGGAGGTGGTGCGCCTTCTCCACAGTCCATACTCTCTCCACAGTGGAGTGGAAGGATATCCCCCCACGGGGAGGAAGAAGGACCCGTCGATCAAGATCTTTTCTTTGCTCCCCTCCTCGTCCTTTTTAACTTCTCCCTTGCACGTGAGTTCAAGGATTTTCCCAAATCCTCGATCATAGTTGTTGAGAAAGGCGGCGGAAGAAGATTACCCCAATGTCCAACGGGGGAGGGGGGAAAGAGTTGTGCCTGTTTGGGGAAATTTATCCCCCCACCCTTGCTCTTTGTGCATTTTATTACCTACACATAAAAACAATAAAATCATTAAGTTATAGAATGTTATAACTTAAATCATGAGGTGTACAAATCTTCTACAACTTAATTGTCATTATTAACATACCTAAATTGTACAATTAAAGATACTTAGGCTTAATATTAGTGCATTTTAATGGACTCATCACAGGGTTGTTGGAATCAGATTGATAGAAGCACCTAGGTCCAGGAGCGCTCTATTAAACGTCATGTCCGCGATATTGCAGGAAATCAGGGGCGCTCCTGGGTCAGTTCGCTTGAGTGGAAGGTTGCTTGATATTATGGAACTTGCTTGTTCAGAGAGCACAACCTTCCTAGGTGCTTGAGGTCTCGGGTTGGGGCCATGGGTTGATCCTTGAGAAGACGAGGATGAAGAAGCACCAAACCCAGGGGGTGTTTGCAGGGCTGGTTGGACCATGTGAGCCTGCCCGGGGTTGCCTTGGAACCCTTCTGAATTGGGGCCTCTGTTAATTATGTTTCGCGGGTTTGGTTGTGGCTGGGAAGGTAGGGATCCTTGTTTCTTACAGTCCAAGAGTTGGTTTAACTGCCCCTTTACCAAGGCCATTTCCTCCTTATGTTTCTGGTTCATGTCAGCCATCATTTTTATTAGGGTATCCATTTGATTTTGTGGGGAAGGGGCCGCCTTATTCTGATTATATTGTGGTCTAACTGGTGGTCCTTGCTGATAGGGGGGTAAGTGTGGCTGCTGGTTTGGCCTGGCCTGGTTTTGGAATTGCGGTGGTTTCTGGTTTGTCCAACCAAAGTTGGGGTGGTTACGCCAGCCAGTGTTGTAAGTGTTGGAGAAAGGGTCAGGTTTTGCATAACCTTAGACAACTTGCACATCTTCAAGGAAAGCCAATGTCGATGGAGAGGGAAGAGAGTAATCAAGGGTTGAGGGAGCAAAGGTCCCTCCCTGGAACGTGGTCAGGGGTTGTTCCAGGTTCAGTTGGGTTAAGGGTTGGACCAGATCAACATTATGTGCTCCCTTTGCTATGGAGAAAGTCTGTAAGGGGTTCCTGGTCTAGTTCAGAAGCTCATCAATCTTTTTGTCCACCAATTCCACTCGATCCAGTTTCCTGGTAATGATGTCCATGTCAACCATTCCAGAATTTGCTTGTACCTCATAAATCCCACCACGGGGTTGACTGGACCTGTTAAACTGGGTCATGGAGGCATTGTTGAGAGAATTCTCGCTCATAGACTCAAAGAGCACAAACGCGCTCTCCTCGTCTTTGTTCAGGAAGTTCCCCCCGCATGAGGCATCGACGAAGTTCTGTAAGTTGCTGTCCAGATCGTGGTAGAAAATCTGGGCCAATTGCCACCTTGGCATTTCGTGGTGTGGGCATTTCCTCAAGAGTTCATTAAATCTTTCCCACTCCTCATGAAATTGTTCCCCACCCTGGAGTGTAAAGGTAGTGATAGCTCTTCTGAGGGTATTGGTCATTCCTTTGGGGAAGAATTTCTTTAAAAATGCATGCCTCAGTTCTTCCCAGGTGGTGATGGGTTTACCTAGGGTTCTAAGCCAATGAGAAGCCTTATCTCTTAATGAGAAGGGAAACATCTTGATTAGAACAATGTCAAGGCTAATGTTCCTAGGTTTCACAGTTCGTGCTATGCGGTCGAGATCCTCTAGATGCTGGAAGGGGTCCTCATTTGAGCTTCCATGAAAGTGGTTCTGGATCAGACTTAAGACATTCGGTTTCAGCTCAAAATCATCTCCCCCTTCGGGGATCCTAAGGTGCGGCTCGACTCTAATAGCAGAGGGATTATAGAAATCGTGGAGGGGCCTCGACTGATCCTGAAATGGTGGTATATCAAGTGGTGGTTGCCCTGGTATGTCTTGGAAAGGTTGTGGTGGTTGTTCTTGTGGGTTCTGTAACCGTTGTATGGCTTGCATGATGGTGTGGATTTGTTGTTGCTGAAGCCGGTGGTTAGCATTAATTTGGGCTTGGATGATGGCCACAGAGTCTAGTGGGGGTTGATCCTCAGCCTCATCTACCCTAGGTTCAGCCATGTTTCCAACATAATTACGTCGCCTAGATTCTTGCCCCAAAACACACAACTCGGGATGTAGTGAGCATCTCCCGTGCATACACTAGAGAAGAACAGGAGGGGATGCGGAGGGCGACAGATGCAAGAAATGTGTTTCAATTAAACACACAAGCCTAGTTCTTATGGTGTATTCCTTAGGAGACCTAGAAATCTCACAAAGGGTGATTAAGTCCGTAAGCACTGGACTCCCCTTCCCAAGGCTAATTTGGCCAGGTTGATTATGAGGGGATTGCAGGGAAGGTTCTTCCTTTGGCTTGTGCCTCCGGTTCCGTAGACCCCACAACCGTGGTCGTTTGACACTGCCCTGCAGCCTAGTCACCAGATTCTACCAAGGGAATGAAAGCCAAGTGCCTAGCAAACAAAACCTCACCTTTTGAGACTTAACTCAATCCTGTCTAGGTCACGTCTACTCAGTTTTAAAGGGCTAGGATAGTGCTTGTGCTAGGGTTATGTGATGAGGCATTGATTTGGGTGGTGCCTCTTAATTTTCCACTTTCAAGGTGTGTGCTTCTGTCAAAACATGGTTTTCAAGCAATGATTTTTAAGATGTGGTGTCTTTTAGTGTTTTATCCTTTAGTACTTTTTAGGGTTGACGTGTCTTAATGTTTTCAAACAAGTTTCAGTGGGCACGTCAAGTTCTGCACACAATTCGGTGAAAGTAGATTTCCTTTTATTCTGTAGAGGCTCTAAAATCCTAATGTATTCATCCTAATGATCATGCAGCTTCTATTAGATGAGTCAGTTTTAGGGTTGAGTGGTGCGGCCCAGGTCAACTCACGGTGGCTTCGCAAACACCACTCAAAAGAAAAGAAAAGTACACTCCAAGAATTTATTCCGAATATTAGAGTGTACATTTATTTGTGGGGTGATGTGTTAAGGATGTGGGTCAAGCAATCATACACCATGTCAATTTTTTTCAATTTTTTCAATTTTTTTAGTTTTTTCAAGCAAGCAAACAATCATGAGAGAAGAATTACTCACTATCGGTCCTTGTTGCGCCTACTCCCTTGTTACCGTCGTGGGATGCGTCGCTTTGCCATCCACGTGTCAAATTCCTGCAACTATCAAGTAAAAAGGAAAATAGGGCATTAGACGATGTGAGAATGAATGTGGAATGGAGGTGACAAAACAAATCCGTTGCCTCCCCGGCAACGGTGCCAAAAACTGACGTGCGCTTGTGCGTATATGTTAAGAAGTGTCATTATAGTCGCATTTGCAACATCTGTTTTAAAGTAAATGAACGGAGGTGAGTTCGAGTGTCGATCTCAAGGAGGCATGAAAATTAGATTTTTCTTATCACTTGTTGTCATGGAAAGCATGGAGTTTTGCTTGCGGAGGTGCGGTTTGAAAAGTGAGAGAGAGAGAGAGAGAGATTAAGGTTAGAGTGTTTCTTGCTTGATCATGTAACTTAAACATAAATTAAGTAAACAACTGAACAGAAAATAACTTCATTAATCATGTACTTTTAGTTCATAGCTTACAACATTAAATACATGCTCAAACAAAAGTAATGGAAAGCTTAAAAGAGAGGGAGAGAGAGAGAGAGGAGGGAGAGAGACGAGGCAGCCACGGCGGTGGAGGAGGCTCCGTCGGCGGCTCGTCGTCTCCGGTGATTACAAGAGGGCCTAAAGCTAGCTAAGAGAGGGGTGGAGTAGTTGCAAGGGAAGTGAATGAATTGAATGAGTGGCTGGAGAAGGTTTAAATAGGGTTAAGGGCTTTCTAAAAGAAGGGGCTTTAGCGACGTCCCAACCACTCCAAAAGCGTCGGTGAAGCCCTCCAGCCCACCGGTCAACCACCCGCGTCGTTCTTCTTCGCGCTCGATCCACGGCTGCTGCGTGAGAGCCGTCCGATCGAAGATCGGACGGTTGAGATCTCCCGTTGGATGTGCTCGGATTGCGCCTCGGGCACGCGTGTGCGCGGGCGTCGTCGCCGGCGTGCGTGCGCGCATGGGCGCTTGCGATCTGTGGGCGTGCTGCATGGCACGATCTCGGCCGCCCACTGCTGATCGGGCGGCCCAATTTCGCCATGCACTCCCTTCGCCTTCAATTTCACGCACCGCGCAGCTTGAACCAGCATCACGTGCGTGCGGGCGTGCACGCTAACCGTTGCACCACACCCGCGCTTTATCGCGGCGACTGCAGGCGAGCGCACGTTTCTCGGTCGTCCGATCTTTCCGATCAAAGATCGGACGACTGAGATCTGATCTCGGATGAATGAAGAGGTGGCGTATGGTGGACCGGGGGTGACGTGGTGCAACGAGGGTCGTTGATCACTAGATCAATGGTCAGAACTTCTTGGGCTCATTGTAGGAGCTTTGGATGTCGGATTTGGCTGATCTTGAATCCGTTGGACTCCGTTCGTCGTTCTGAATCCATCCATGCGGTCCAATTGCTCATTTGAGGCCTGCTTTGACAAGTGCTTACACAAATGGCCATTAATATAGTTTTATAAGCAATCTTGGTACATGATGCATGCAATGCTCCCATTCTACTTATGTTGTGCCTTTTATTCTTAATATGGGTCCTATTTAACATAATTATCACCCCCTTGTGCAGTGTTATTAGGTGGAAGATGGAGTTGGAGTGGGCACGATGGTGGTCGAAGCGAAGGTCTGGAAGTGCTGGGATCATCAGTAGATGGAGAGTCGTCGAGAGTAGATAGTGAACGAGGAGGTTGTAGAGAAGGTGTCGACCGTGATGAGCCAGTGTTGGAGAAGTTGAATGCCCCGAGAGGGAGAACGACGACGAGGAGGTGGTCAGAGAAGCTCCCTGCAGGTATGGCGTGGTGCGGAATGTGACGGGGAAGAAGAATTGGCCGCCTATTATACGTGACGGCCGGCGAAGAAGTTAGAGGAAGGTGGTCGCCGGAGCGATGTTTGGAGCAGGCTAAAGAGGGAGAAAGGAAGATCTTTATGGCCCAAAAACTCGCTAAGGAGGTAAAGCAAGCAAGGAGGGTCTTGTGTAGGCCATTGGACGAGCTTCCAAGCTTGGAACCAAGCTTGAAAGCTTGGAAATTAGGGAGTAGGAATTGGTGAATTCCAAGAGTTTTCATGAACTCTAGGGCAAGATTTGTGGCCCAATATTGGATTTAAATTGAAGGGAATCACTTCAGGAGTCTCATTTGCAATTTTGGAAGGGTTTGTCCTTGAAATCAGGGAGCAATCCTTAATTGAAGGTTGATTGCTGATGGGCTTAGGAGTTCTGCAAGCATAAAGGTGGAAGGGACCTGTTGGTGAAGAAGATGAAAAAGTTAGGGGGGTCTTTGTAATATATTTCGAAAGCTAGGGGTATGAATGAAAGAGAAAGAGTTAGACTGGACCTAAATGTAAAATAGGTCGAAATGATATCTGATTGAGCCCAAATTTTGGTACAAACCTAATTTAGACACAGGGAATCTGATGGTGAAGTCAGATTTTGGTTTTGACCAAGTTTGAGTGGGTAATTTACGTAGAAACTCAAATTAGGGTAACTTCATTTCTGAGACTCTATTTTAGGTCAAAATGGGTTCAGATGGTCAAATCAAGGATATAAAACCTTATAGAATTTCTATGATTTTTATAAGATTTAGGTGAATTTTATCTTAACTTGAACCTCAGTTAATTAAGCAGGTCTGAAATTAGAGTTTCAGATTCCATTAATTCTTGAAATGTGTGAAAACCCATTTTTGTCTGCACGGACCCTATTATTAGTCATTAATGATCATTTGACCTTTAGTTAACCCCTGGAATTCCCCGTGGTTATTCTGTACTTATGAAATGTAGTTAAAATTGCAGAAATAACCCTGTGTTCTTCTCTTTTCTTTAAAACAGAATATTTGCACATAGGACCCTCTGATGGTTATGTAGGAGCTTTTATCAACTTTATTGAACCAAATTGGGCTAGTTAGGGCTCATGATGGTGTTCCCATCATACTGCCATGCCTAGCTTTTGCTAGTCCTTTAGCGAAAAATTCTATGGATTAATCTAGTTATCTAGGTCAGATATAATCGTTAGGGTGCCTTACTAAGCTACAACTCTTGAAATCAGATCAGAATACTAACAATAGGCCTAGAGGTACTAAAGTACCAGCTAAGATCCAGACCTGACCAGCCTCAGTCTTAGTCTTCCGCGAAGGTTTCTAAGGCCTGCAAAAACTACCTAGAGATTCATTGAACCCAGCAGTTAAAGCACCCGTGCGTAAACGTAACTGGTCTAGGTTCAATTTGCCAGTGTAATTTGTTGTAAGAGAGATGGATAGAAGTAGATTTTTCATTTGGAGAGTTTTCTCTCTCTTTTCTTTTTATATTTCCCTAGATCCAACCTCGAATTGGCCCTAAACATGGTCTGTATCGGATTGCTTGTCCCCACCATCAATCCTTGAAGGGTCACTGGCAATCGATGCTTTGGGATAGCATCACCCATGGCAACCCCCAGAACCCTAGCTTTCAACACTTTAGGATAATGCTGCCCATGGCATTCTGTAGCTAAATTTAGGCCCTGGCAAT
Source organism: Thalassia testudinum (assembly GCA_037157565.1). Classification (NCBI taxonomy): domain Eukaryota; kingdom Viridiplantae; phylum Streptophyta; class Magnoliopsida; order Alismatales; family Hydrocharitaceae; genus Thalassia; species Thalassia testudinum. The sequence continues at coordinate 8,485,462 of JAZHRO010000010.1, read as the reverse complement.
CGACATTTCGGGATATTCCCGCCCATGGCACCTGAACCAGCACATACATGCCCCTGGTAGGATATTTAGATATCTTAGGAGACAAGCACCGAGGAGATGATATGTTATTATGCATCTTCGAGGGAAATTTCTCATCTCTCTGCGTCGGGGACTCATCCAATCAACTTGTGTTGTCAAGTTGCTCCTAAGCTAGATCTTTGAAATGATTTTTTAGAACAGAACACTTTTGGCATATTTTTCTTTATTAAGCGCATTGAACCTGACTAAGTGTGTGATTTTTGGGTGCTTAGGTTACCAAGTCCTACAAACCAAAGGGCAGGCAATGGGGCTGAATAATCCCTAAGCCTTAGACCCAATGCATCAGCCTTGCACTTTCCTCAACCTCTTGAGGATTAATTTGTATCTTAATAAATAGTTGAGTGTCTAAACCCTAGAATAGATCCAAAAGGCCTAAGGTCGATATCCACCAGTAATTCCCTAAATTTTAGCCTTCCAGGTCTTAATTCATCATTCAATCCAACCTAGAAGTTAGGTAAGTTCCATATTTACTCTTAAGGGACTCTTTCTTGCCTTTTGCTCTTTTCTTTTTTTCTTTTTCTTTTCCTTCCCTCCTTTTTCTTCATTTAGCTCAAATGGATCTTCCTTTCTCTCAACCTTCCTTGTTTTTTTTTCTTGATGAAACCCTTTTGTAATTTGATTTTCACAACATTTTGCACTTTAATACCCCCCGTGCCTATGATTTGCAATGCCTTCATTATAAATTGGTGGGTTCGAATTCAGGTTAGATCATATATTAGAACAGGGTCAAAGGGTTGGTGGATGGATCGGGATGACTGTTGCGGACGATGTCAAGCTTTGATACAAGCACCAAAGGTGGAGCCAGTTGTTCTAATGGACGAACCTTAAAGTGCAATATGAATTCAGCAAAGAGATATGTCAAAAGGGTTTCGATTTTTTTTTTTTCAAAAGATGATGGGTTGCCTCTTGTTAAGCACTAAGTTTAATGCCATTAAGTGGGCACAATGAGCTTAGGGAGAATGGAGATCAAAAGATAACACAGCCACGTTTGTGTCAGCGACTTCAACGAATGGTTTGAGTCTCTGACCTTTTATGACAAAAGGTTCTAAAGCACGGCTAAGTTCACTGATTTCTATAGCTCCATTTTGAAATGCACGTTGGACTAAAATTGGTCCAATCCACTTTGATCTGAGTTTGCCTAGGAAGAGTTTGAGTTTGGCATCAAAGAGGAGTACTTTTTGACCAGGCTGGAAAGTCTTGTGAGATATGTGTTTATCATGAAAGGCCTTAACCCATTCTTTATAGATTCGTGAGTTCTCATATGCATCATTGCGTAGTTCCCCGATCTTGCTCATCTGTAATCGGTAGTGGGTTCCAGCCTTTGAAAGATCTAGATTGCACTTCCGTACTGCCCAATAGGCTTTGTGCTCCATTTTGACAGGTAGGTGACATGCCTTCCCGTACACAAGTTTAACAGTAGACATGCCTAGTTAGGTTTTGTGAGCTATCCTATAAGCCCACAAAGCTTCCGGAAGGTAGGCCGACCAATCCTTCCTATCAGGCTGAACAGTGACCTGAATGATTTTCTTGATCTCCCTGTTTAACAGTTCTGCCAATCCATTAGTCTAGGGGTGATAATGAGTCGAGATTTAGTGTGACACCCCATTATTTGTCATCGGAGATCGGAATTGTGCATTTGTGAAATGAGTCCCTCCATCAGAAATGATAGCACATGGAATGCCGAATCGGGAAAAGATGTGCTAATGAATGAATTTGATTACCACATTATGATCATTAGTTCGGGTCAGGATGACTTCGATCCATTTGGACAGGTAGTCCACAGCGAGGAGAATGTACTCAATGTCATCGGATTTAGGGAAGGGGCCCATGAAATCAATCCCCCAGATATCGAAGATTTCGCACACGAGAATCGACTATAGAGGCATCAAATCAGGATGGCTCATGTTGCCCAAGGTCTGGCAACAACTGCATGCCTTACAATAATCGTGTGCATCCTTGAAGATTACGGGCCAATAAAAGCCGCGTTGGAGGACTTTAGCTGCGATTTATGTCCGAAAAAGTGCCACTGTAGGCCTGGTCATGGTAGAAGGACAAGATGTCCTGTATTTCCACTTTTGGAACACAACATCTGAAAATTTGATAAGCACTAATGCAGAAGAGGTATGAGTCTTCCCAAATGTAGTACTTGGCATTAGAAAGCAATTTGTCTTTCTTGGCCTTTAGCCAATTAGACGGAATCTGGTGGGATGCCAAGTAATTCGCCATGTCAGCGTACTAGGGGATTCCTGTACCAATAGTCAGGAGGTGCTCATCAGGAAATGATCTGTGATAGGTCCGGAAGGGTCAATAATAGAAGAAGGAAGGCGAGACAAGTGGTCAGCTACCACATTCTATTTTCCCGCCTTGTTGCAAATCTCGAGGTCTAATTCTTGCAACAGCAAGATCTAATGGATTAATTGAGGTTTCGCATCCTTCTTCGAGAGTAAGTGCCTTAGTGCAATGTGATCCGAGTAGATGATGACTCGGGAACCAAAAGGTATGATCTGAATTTTTCTAAGCCAAATACTAAGCCAGCAACTCTTTCTCAGTAACCGTGTAGTTATGCTGAGCCTCGTCAAGTGTCTTGCTAGCAGAGTAGATGACCACAGGCTTCCTGTCGATTTTCTGCCTAAGCATTGCACCTACTGCATAGTCAAATGCATCGCACATGATCTCAAAGGGTTAAGACTAGTCAGGGGATTGTAGGATAGGTGCTTGGGTGACTCAGTCGCATAAGATCTCAAATGTGTGAACGCACTTACCGGTTATCTCGAATGGAGTGTCCTTTGATAGAAGATTTGTCAGGGGGTGCACAATTTTGGAAAAATCGAGAATGAATCGACAGTAAAAATTGACATGCCCTAGGAAATATCTGATGTCCTTGATCGAGCTAGGCATAAGTAGTTTGGAAATCAAATTCACCTTAGCTTGGTCTACTTGGATGCCTTTCTCAGAGATAAGATATCCTAGGACTATGCCCTCAGGAACCATGAAGTGGCTCTTTTCCTAGGAAAGAACCAGATTCACATCAATGTACCACCTGAGGATTTGGACCAGATGAAGAAGGCAATCATTAAAAGATTCACCAAAGACCAAGAAGTCGTCTATGAAGACTTCCAGGTACTCACCTACCATAGCGGAAAATATGGCTAGCATGCACCGCTGAAAAGTAGTGGATGCATTACATAGCCCAAATGGCATCCTACGGAATGTGTATGTACCGTAGGGGCAGGTGAAGGTGGTCTCTTCCTGATCCTCAGGATGAATTTCCACTTGAGTGTATTTGGAGTACCCATCTAGGAAAAAGAAGAATCGATTTCCTACCAGTTTCTCGAGTATCCGATCAATAAACGGTAGGAGGAAATGGTCCTTCTTCATGGAGGTATTTAGTCTTCTGTAATCAATGTAGACTCTCCACGAGTTTGTGATACGGGTCAGGATGGTCTCTTCAGATTCCATCGTAATCACGGTGAGCCCTACCTTCTTAGGCACAACTTGGATTGGGCTCACCCAACGGTTATCAGAGATCGAGTAGATGATCCTAGCATCTAACCACTTGATGATCTCTTTCTTCACGACATCCTAAAGATTTGGATTAAGTCATCTTTACATCTCTCAGGATGGTCGTGAGCCCTCTTCGGTGTAGATGTGATGTGTGCAGTATGAGGGGCTGATACCAATTAGATCATTGAGAGTCCATCCAATGGCTCTCCGATGCTGCTGGAGGACAGAAATCAATTTCGTTTCTTGATCTAGGGTGAGTTAGGAATTGATGATCACAAGAAACGTGTGGTTTGAACCCAAGAAGACATATTTCAAATGATCTGGAAGGGGTTTCAATTCCATAATAGGGTTATTAGCAACAGGAGGAGGTTCAGGGTGAGGTTCAGCAGAAAAGGTAGGAGCTGTAGGTGTATCTGAGTCATGTCTAAGCTCCTCTAGCTGTGGGTCGTGATCTTCTTGTGGTCGAGTATCAGCAACAATTGGGTTTTCCTCTATGAGACGGTCCTCAACCATAGAACCGATATCGCAAACTTCAATAATCCCATAGTTAATTCCTTTTTCGGCCTTAAAGATATCAATCTTTAATGTCTTACTCCCAAATTTCAACTCAATTTGGCCCTCTTCGCAATTTATGTTTGCCCTAGCTATGGCTAGGAACGGTCTTCCTAATATAATCAGTGTGTTTTTCAAATTCTCATGAGTATCCATGTCTAATACGTTAAAATCCATTGGAAAGTAGAAATCACGAATTTGAACTACAACATCCTCGAGAATTCCTTTAGGTGACTTGATTGATCGATCTGCTAACTGGAAAGTCACCTCTGTTGGTTTAATCTCAGATGTAGGTATCAAGTTTATGGAAGCTCCTAGATCCAATAAGGCTCGATCGAATTCTATATCACCGATTTTGTAGGAGATCAGAGGGGTACTAGGATCTTTTGCCTTAGGCGGGAGTTTGCTCAAAATGATGGAGCTAACTTGCTCCGACAAGACAATCGGACTCCTGTCCTTAGTTTGCGGCTTTCGCTTCGATGTACACACATCTTTTAGAAATCTTGCGTAAGCCGATATGTGGCGAATTGCATCCATCAAGGGGATGTTTATCTGGACTTGTTCAAAAATCTTGACCAGGTCTTCCTCTAGTGCCACGGTCTTAGGTTTCCTCTTTCCCTTGGTCAAGGCCTCAGGGAATGGTACCTCAGTTGGTTCCTCTAGAATTGGCTCAGGCTCTTTATCTGGGTTAGGGATGTCCTGGATCACCAATTTAGGGTTGGGGTCTGGATGTTTAGGCCTATCATGGCTAGGGAATGGTGGATCCTGGGTTGCTTTGCCACTACGGGTGGTGATGGAGTTAAGTCTTGCCTGATTCTGGTTTGGGTTAGGCAAAATAGGTGTTTGCTATTGATTTCTTCAATATGATGTTGAAACTTCCATCCTGTCAGGTGATGGAGCAGAAGGGGCCTGGTAAACATAGTGTGCTTGGCCCTGATTTGGGTTCATAATGTGCCTCTGGTTTGGCACATTATTCAGATTAGGTAGAGGTTGGGAAGGAAGTGCACTAGGCTGGTAGGCATTTGCCAGCTGGGCCAGTTGATTGCGAACCTCTGTGATTTCTTCCTTGTGTTGTTTTTGCATGTCAACCAGGGTTTGGAGAATCAGAGACATTTGTTCCTCCCTATGTGGGTTGGATTGGAAATTTTGATTGGGCCTTGGTTGAGCAGGTTGATAAGGTCGTGGGTTTTGTGGTCAGGGTTGAAATTGAGGTCTTGGTTTGGGTTATTCCTAACCACATAAAGTTGGGGTGATTGCGCCATCCAGGGTTATAAGTGTTTGAGAATGGATTATTTTGTATGACGTGGAGATCCTTGCAGGTTTTAGGAGCTCCAGAAAAATCTGAGTAAGAGGGTTCAAAGTCCCTCAACTAGAGTAGGTTGGTCCTGAGTTTCCTCCAAGACCATAATCAGACAGGGGTGGATAGGCATCCATCCCCTGAGAAGAGTAGATGTTGTGCACACCCTCCCTTTCTGAGGGCAGGTGCATGTATGGGCTTTGTGGTGCAGCAGTGGGTCGGTGTAGATGTCGAGTTATGTTGTCCACCTTCTTCTCAATGATTGAGACCTTATCCAATTGACTGGCTACCAACTCCAGATCAATGGATGTGGACAGGCCTCGGGTCGTGTGTACCCCCCGATTACTTGTCAATGCGTGGGTGGTTGTCCTATCGTACACACCCAATGACTCATTGTTTAGGGAGTTCTTGCACATGGTCTCGAGAATTCCCCAAATCATGTCTTCATGTAGACCCATGATGCTACCATCACAGGTTGCATTGACAAAGAGTTTGTTATTGTCATGGAGCCCATGGTAAAAAGACTGGACTTGTTCCCATTTTGGAACTTCGTGATGGGGGCACTTGCGCATGAGATCTAGAAAACGATGCCATGCCTCATGCAGAGGTTCTCCCGCTCCTTGAGAGAAGTGCGTGATCTGCTACCTCATAGCATTCATCCGACCAATGGGAAAGAATTTTTGTAGGAAAGTGGTATGAAGTTCTTCCCAAGTGGTGATCGGATTAGTGAGAGTCTGAAACCAATGAGCAGCTTTATCGAAAAGAGAGAAGGAGAACATTCTCATGAGTAAGCTATCTCAATTTTGCATGTTTGGCTTGAAGGTCTGGGCCAAAAGCTTTAGATGCTTAATGTACTGGAAGGGATCCTCAGAGTTCAATCCATGGAATTTAGGGATTATATGAAGCATACTTGGCTTGGGCTCCACCTCAGGTCCTCCCGTAGGGATTTGCACTCTAGGCTCAATTTCCACCGCAGTGGGATTGTAGTGATCTTGCATTTAAGGACGCTGCGATGGGTTGATGTATGCATTGAATCGATCTCTAAGGTTATGGAATTGATATTGAAGATTAGGTTCTTCTCCGTTTGGTTCCATGGCTGTGGCTGGAGATATAGGCTCAGAAATGGAAGAGTCGAAGGAGATGTCAATTTGATCAAGAAGTTGCACACGTAAGGGGGTCGAGGCTTGGCTTCAATGGGAGTGAAAATCTAATGTAGGCCTCAAGGGTGGTCTCAAGGACCTCCTCCCAAACATACAGTAGAGGATGAGATAAGGGACAGAAAATGTGATGGACCAAATCGAGACACCAATATATTTTTGGATGACTATGGAGGTACGAAGTGGATGATACCTCTTGATCAGAAAATGGCTCACTTGAGAAGTAATTGGGCATCCAAGAAGGGGGAGTCCCGCAAAGACCCTTCACGGTATAGCATATCCACGGGCTACAGGGTTTCCCCCACCCGACCTTGCTTGTCACCGCCAATCCAAATAGACCAGAATGAGAGAATTGACCTCTTAAGTATACCAAATTTTAAATTTGAATTGAGGTGCTTAGAATTCGACTTGAACCTTAGAGTTGATTTGTGCTTGGTGACCTAATTTGAAGATTGGTTGACCCACAAGGTGGATCAACTTCACCTGACCTATCCTTGTTATTAAGTCCCAATTTTACGATTCAAGTGGATGATTAGATCTTGATTTTAGGGTCTCCTTGATTAGGTAACTTCAATCAAGGGTTTAGGCAAGACACAATGCGGGAAGGTAGATTCTTTTTATTTCAGGAAAGTGTGTTTTCTCAACCCTAAGATGGAAACCCTAATGTGGCTCTATTTGGTCCAATCAATTTCTTCCAAATTTGGCTTCTAGGGCTCAATCAAGAAGGTGAGTAGCCCTAGGCTCCTTAAATGCCTAGTAGGTGCAGGAATCTTGGAGAAGGGTTTCTAAATAGATCAAGTTAGGCAACTTAGAAGTGATTAATTCTAAATAAGGAATGCAAATTGGCCTAATTGATTTCCCTTTTTAGCTCTTTCCAAAAATAGGGGCTTATGGAGATGGAGATGAGATTACCTACCCTTGGAGTGGTTGTCGTGCGGCTGGTCTTCTCCTTGTGTACCTCGCGCAAACCATAACAAAAGAGATAAGTCTAGTACCAAGATCAGAAATTGTAATCAATGAAATCAAATTGTGCGTTGCTCTCCGGCAACGGCGCCAAAATGTTAACGTGAAATCGTCGATGTTTAAGAAATGCGTTATAGTATAGGATAAAATCTCATTAAACACTTAAATTTATAACTCAGAAAAGTCCGAGATCGTTCATAGGGAGCAACAATGGCAATTCAATCCACTAATCACATATATATTCAGAAATTTGATCAAAATGTTACTTAGAATGAAATAGAATAATATATCAATAGAATCAAATGTCAAAGTGCAAAAAGATGTGGTTAAAATGGTGATTAAATCACCAAATTAACCCTAGAATATTAATCCACAAATATCTCAAATATACGAATAGTATTATCAACTCAAATGCTACGTCAGTAAGCAACCAATATAGCCATAGAAGCTTGAAGCAGCAGATATTAGACGACAGAATCCAACATCAGATGACTTAAGTGAAGTTTGCTACAGTGCTTGCGAGAGGCTCAAGGGCCTCTTTCCTTCTTCCTTTAAACCTCGAGAAAGAGTCTTCTCTTCTTCTTCATGAGCCTCAGGAGAGAGATTCACAGCAGCATCACGACAGAGGCAAAGGCCTCTCAGCAGCTAAGTGTTAGAGAGTTGGAGAGTGAGGCAAACCCCCCTCTCGCTCTTTCCTTCATTCTTTTCTTTCTCTCAGAAACCCAACCATAGTCGGGTAAACAGGTAGGTATACGAATCTGGGCAGAGGACAAGGGCTACCGGGTGTGAATGGTAGCCGAGGAGTGAGGAGAGTGTGAGGAGGGACCCGACCCCTTGTGTACTAGGCGAGGAGTCGGGTTCACAAAAATAATTTATGCGGTGTGAATTGATCCCAATGCCACGTTGTTGGACTATTTGTCCATCTGTTCTTCGCGAGGTAGCAGTAGGAGGTGAAGTTCTTGATTACAGCCGACGGAGAGGGCAACTCCTTCAATTGGAGACTTGGGCACGCTCCTGGAAGAATTCCGCTTGACCTGGAGGTGGAACCTAGAGTGGATGTGGCCGGAGGACTGAAGGCATAGTTGGAGAAGTCGGGGTGATGGCGGAGCTCCGGTGGAATACCTGAAAGCATGAGAACGGCCTCACGGCCATGCCAAATATGCTCAAGAGCTTCGTACGAATGTGGCGAAGGTGATGGTGGCAGTGGCGTGCTGTGAGAGTGCGAAGGTGGAGAAGGTCAGAGTACGTGAAGGTGTTTGGTGGAGGGATAGGGCGAGAAATCCCCTCAATTTCTTGAGGGGTTTTGTTCGTGAGGGTTTGGCGATGCTTTTGAGACTGGTGGTAGGTGATTTGGTGGTGTGTGCTGGTGGGAATGCCTCGCCAGAGGTATGCCGGAGATGTGGAAGACGGAGTTGGAGCGGGTGCAATGGTGGTCGAAGAGATGGTCTAGAAGTGCTAGGATGATTAGTAGATGAAGGATAGTCGTCGAGAGTATCTAGCTGACGAGGAGGTTACAGAGAAGGTGTCAGCTGTGATGAGCCAACATCGGAGAAGGTGAATGCTCTGAAAGGGAGAACGGAAAAGAGGAGGAGGTCAGAGAAGCTCCTCACAGGTATGGTGAGGTACGGAATGCGATGGGGAAGAAGGACCTGCCGCCTATTATACGTGGTGGGCGGTGAAGAAGTTGGAGGAAGGTGGTCCCCGGAGCGAAGTTTGGAGTAGGTCGGAGAGAGAGAAAGGAAGATGTGTATGGCCCAAAAACTTGCTAAGGAGGTAAGGCAGGTGAGGAGGGTCTTATATAGGCCATTGGACGAACTTCCAGGCTTGGAAACTAAGCTTGAAAGGTTGAAAATCAGGGAGTAGGAATTGGCGAATTGCGAAATCAGGGAGCAATCCCTGATTGAAGGTTGGTTGCTGATGGGTTTAGGAGTTCTGCAAGCATGAAGTCAGTAGGGACCTATTGGTGAAGAAGATGACAAAGTTAGGGAGGCCATCGCAATATATTTCGAAAGCTAGGGGTATGAATTGAGAGAAAGGGTTAGATTGGACTAAAATGAAAACTAGGTCGAAATAATCTTTGATTGAGCCTAAATTTTTATAGAAACCTAATTTGGACTCAAGGAATTTGATGATAAAGTTGGATTTTGGTTTTTACCAAGTTTGACTGGGTAATTTACGTAGAAACCAAAATTAGGGCAACTTCCAGTCTCATATTTTATTTTAGGTTAAAATGAGTTCAGATGGTCAAATCAAGGATATCAAATCTTATAGAATATTTTTATATGATTTTTAGAAGGTTTAAGTGAATTTTACCCTGACCAAAACCTCAGTTAATTAAGCGAGTCTGAAATTAGGGTTTCGGATGTCCATTAATTCTTGAAATGCGTGAAAACCCGTTTCTGTCTGCACGAACCCTCTTATTAGTCATTAATGACCATTTGACCTTTAATTAACCCCTAGAATTCCCCGTGGTTATTCTGTAGTTATGAAATGCATTTAAAATTGCAGAAATAACCATGTGTTCTTCTCTTATCCTTAAAGTAGAATATTTGCACATAGGACCCTCTGATGGTTATGTAGAAGCTTTTATCAACTTTATCGGACCAAATTGGTCTAGTTATGGCTCATGATGATTTTCCCATCACCATTTGTGGTCCATCTTTTCTTGTATGGGGTAGGTTTTAGTCTTATTCCCCTGCCTCCCTTTTTATAGCCTCCAGGGAGTAGGAAATGAATAAAATTGGCTCCCACTTTAAAAAAAAAAAAACCTTAATAATTTCAATGCAATCGAAGGCCAATACTGCCATATTCATCAAGTGGTGACAAATCCATGCTAAGAATAAGATCTTGTTAGGAAATTATATCAGGGATGCAACACGGCCTTGGAGAGAGAATTGCCAGGTATCCACACTTTGACACAAAATGAAATTTTTCGTATTTGCATTAAGGCTTCTAAATAATGAAAATTCGGCATGCTATTACTGTAAGCACGTAAATGATGATATATATATGGTCTATCCTGTGAGCATTGTACTTAAAAGGTATCAAATGAGTACGTCATGATAACCATCCGATGAATATCAGACATGTGAAACTAAAACCATCGAAAAATGTGATGGTGGTTTTCCAATTGAACGATATTAGTGGAAGCTTCCAGATAAAAAATCTAAATATATCACTAAATTAGTGATAACTTCCTTAAAAAAAGGATATGGTTATGACAACTACGAACAAGTATTCCATAAATAGAACAGTGAATGGCATCTCATCGAACCTCCTAAGTGATTGGAGTGTCCAATTCAACGTTTTAAGCAATCACAATAAGATAAGAGGGTTGATAACACAGTTCCACCATGAAAGGGTGTACGTCTGAGAGGAGAGCGATGCTCCCATATATTCACTAGTAAGGAATGATAATACAATCTCTCTTTTTTCTCTCGGATTGCCTGAGGGAGGGCCTCGAGAGCTTCTCTTGGCTATTTATAGTGTTGGGATCAGTCTTTTTATAAGATCTTCTGACTGGATACGCTGATTTTTAGGATATATATGTTGTCAGGTTATTAATTGCGGTGGTCATGCCATCATTTATTGATGGTATGGCCGTGTTGGACTTTTTTCTCCATCTTCTTATCACCGGTTGGCACCAGATCCTTAGGCAGGTCGAGTTTCCCAGACCTGCCTATATACGAGCCTTTCCGAGTGCAGGCGGGAAGGATCCACACTTTCGGGTGGTCGGACCTCTTGTTGGGCTTTTCACGAAGTTTTAAGCCCGATGGCACTTTCTGCCCCTTATCATATACCCCTTATTTTCTAGCTAGTGGATGTTTGCTGAGAGAGTAACTGAAGTGGTAAAACCTCCGTGGTAGGTGATGCCCCCAAATGGTGCCCCAGCTGTTTGTTTAAGTGGGGGAGCATTTGTTATCGAGCGGGAATTGCAATTTCAAGTGGTCAAGGCACTCTTGGTGTTGTCATCTTTGGAGAGGAAACTCTTTAATAAAGAGGTAGCTTTGCTAGCAAGGGGAACGTGGACACCCATTTTCTCTGTCGGCCTTAAGAAGCAACTAGAGGCACATTCACCTATTATGTTGCTGGCCTTAAGAGGCAACTCAGGAGTTTTTTCCTGCTATGTTGCTGACCTTAAGAGGCGGCTTCAGGCTTGTTTGCCTGCTATACTATTGTCATTAAGAGGCGACTGGAGGCGTGTTCACCTGTTATGCAGCTGGCCTTAAGAGGCGACTTCAGGCATGTTTGCCTGCTATACTACCAGCCTTAAAAGGCGACTGGAGGCATGTTTGCCCGTTATGTTGCCAGCCTTACGAGCCAGCTTTACGCGTGCTTGCCTGCTGTACTACTGGCCTTAGGTGGCAGCTTGAGGCACGTTCGCCTGGTATGTTGCTAGCCTTAAGAGGTGACTTCAGGTGTCTTTGCCTGCTATGTTACCAGTCCTAGGAGGTGACTTGAGGTGTGTCCACCTATTATATTGTCAGTCTTAAGAGGCGGCTTGAGGCACGTCTGCCTATTATATTGCCGGCCTTAAGAGGTGGCTTGAAGGTGCATTCACTTGTTATACTTTCGCGAGTAATGGCCAATTACTGTGGGATTTAAGTTCTGTCTTATCGTTTGACAAGACCGACATTAATTGTCATTATGGTGAGGCGTAGAGGCCTAAAATACCATGCTTGGCAGTATGTGATCAGCAATATTGTTGTGTGAGGTATGCACGCACAGGCATTAAATGTTGGTAATGATTACCAAGGTATCCCTATCTTAAAGGGGTATTTTTTGAAACCCACGTCGTATCCGTGGGATTTCGTGTTTTGAAATTCATGCCCTACAAGGGGGCAATTGCCCGGTACGGTGGTTATAAATAGGAGGTGTGAGGCATAGTTAATGCCTCACCTACCCCTTTGTGAGTGCTCTTCCATTCTGGTGCAGGCCTTTTCTTCTCAGGCGAGGCGTGAGGAGGTGGTTCTCTTGGAGCTTCTTTCCCCGGCGAGTGTCGAGACACTATTCATGATGTCTGGACTCGCGGGCAAGGGTAAGTCCTCATCTTCATTTGGCATCTCTCCTGAGATGAGGGAGTTTTACACCTTTACTTTCGACTTTCGTAGTTGTTCCACCATTAGGGCATTTTTGAGTGATAATGTTTAATGCTTTTACCACTATTTGTTTCCATTTGCGAATTGTCCCCCGCCTGTGTTTGTTCCACCTACTTTTTGGACTTATGCCCCTTAAGGTTAAGAAGGGGAAGCCCCCATCTGGTAATTATACATTGTATTGCCGACGCACAAAGTATTATATAGTTAACCTGCCTGGTAGTTTGAAGGGGCAGGACCACCATTTCTTCTTTGTCTTCGTCGAGGGTCATGGCATCCCTTATTCTTGGCAAGGTTCATTTGATAAGGACCTGCCTCCTAGGCCTGAAAAACTTGATTCAGCTGCTCAGGTGGACGCTGATAGGAATATTGACTTTAGGCCGATTGCCCGCTTGGAGCTCAAGTGGGAAGACATCCAGGTGTCTTTGTGGTGGGTTGCAGATTCCTATCTCATGCCATGTAAGTAGGGAGGAGGTGGTATCTCTAGAATGCATATCCTCCTCGCTGGTTACTTAATGGCTTGACAATTCTATTGTTTGTTTATAGCCTTTGGCCAGTTTGCTTGACCAGACACTTTTAGGCGTTGAGGTAGTGGTTCCTCTCAGCACCGATCGCACCATGGGGAGGAGAGGCCTGTAAAGCGGAGTGGGGGAAGCCATTCATCTGACTCCAAGGAGCCCAAGAGGAAGGGTTGTTCAGCCGTCATCGTCCGCTTGTGAGAGTTCGAGTAGGGCTGAAGCGGGGGATGCCCCAGTGGATTCGTTTGCCCCTTTAGGCCCATCCGAACCACTAGAAAGATGTGTTTTCCTCGACTCTTTGCCCGTTACTCCAGTGGAGATGGCTTAAGTGGGAGGAGCAAGTTTGTCCAGTGCCCTGTTTGGATCAGCCAGTGTCTTCTCTCGATTGGCGGAGGAGGTGGCCGTGACCAGGGGCTTCCTTAGTGGGAGCATTTTTGTATAGTTGCACTACAAGAGAAGTTCGATGGAGGCAAGGGTGCCAGTGGATCCTTCGAGCAAAGGGGACCTAGGATGATAGGGCGGATGGTTGAAAATACTAAGGGATCTATTTTGGTTGCTACTAGTGCAGGGCCCATACCTGGCTGGGTAGTCCCAATCCCTGCAGGCATTTTAGGGGGGTCAAGCGATTCGGGCGGGGGGCTTAGCGTAGAGAGGCAACTTATTCTGCATGTAGAGGATGCCATGTCTTGAAACTCCTTCCAGTTGAGGGGCATGCACCTGAACCATGTGTTCTACTACTGCCTTCGAGTAGTAAGTCTTGTCTTGTTTTTCCCTTTACTTATCCATTGGAAAGGAATTTTCTCCTTATACCCGCCCATGGTTCTGAGCAGGTCAAGCTTCTCGGGACAACTTTTGTTCCATGTGGAAATGCTCTTGCTAATGCCGTTGGGCCTGGAGGGTCTTCTAGGGTGGTTGAGATGACCGTGAAGTGGGCTATGACAGCTAGGGCGGAGTAGTGCAACTTTGCCCAAGCGTGGAGGGGGCATCTGCCGCCCAAGAGAAGGTAGAGAAGAAAGCAGATGACACCCTCCACAAGCTGTAATCGTAGCAACAAGTGGCCTGCCAAGTCTCCTAGCTAAAGGAGGAGTTGAGAAAGGCTCGCCAAGCTTTAAGGTGAATTGTAGCCCAGGGTGAGAGGCTGGAGGAGAGTCTTATTGGAGTGCACAAGACTAAAGTCATGGCTTTGTAAGGCTTATTCGAGTGCCTGCAGACTTCCTGCACCGACGTCCTTTCCCTGAAGGAGGAGATGCAGGTGCTAAGGGCAAAGCGCTCTTTGGTTATGGAGGGCTATGAAGCGCCCTTCAGGAAAAGCACTTTCGCTTGGGCACTACTATTGACAAACTTGCCGAGGTGTCGACAAGTGAGGAGGTGCTAAAATCTGACCTTGGCAAGGCTCAACAGCTCATAAAGGATCGAGGCAAGGCGGTGCTAGAGTTGGAGAAGGTTGGCTAGCCAGAGCTCAATCCTGACATGGTGATGGGGTTCTTCACTACTGACTCATCCATGGAGGAGAACCAGGAGGCCTTATTAAGGGAGGTGGGGAAGCACACCTTAGCGGCGGTACAAGCCCTGCTTGAGGGCAAACACATCTTGGCGGAGGAGCTGTGTGGCTGGTCTATGGACCAGCTTTTGTCCGAGTATGACCGTAAAAAAGTTGACGGTCACATTGTGGATAAGGCTCCTATAGAACCACCTGAGGAGAAGTCGGAGCTAGATCCCACAAGCCAGTCGGAACCCATGACCCGGCTGGGAAGCCAAGCCCTTAAGGAGGAGGCACCTAACCCAGGTCCGTCAGAGGCTACTATATCGCAAGTCCGGACGAGTGACTCTCCACACGCCACCTCGTCACTGCCGAGAACGCCTAGAGCAGACATCTTCAGAGACTAGGAGTGAAGTTGCTTAGCCTTTGGAGTAGTCCTGTTATCTTTTTCTTCTTTTTGAAATGTAACAAGCAACACTTCTCTTGAATGAATGAAAAGAAAATTTTGTATCTTTATTTTTTGCATGTATTCATACATGGTACAAATGTACATTGCTCGCATGCCAAGTGCGGGGGATGCTTTTGCCACCTAGGGTCTGTAACTCGTAGAAGTCTCTTGGACTATCTTTGCAAACCTTGTAAGGCCCTTCTCAGTGGGCGTCTAGCTTCCTGCCTGACTTGCTTGGAATGGAGACTTTACACTTGCGTAGGACTAAGTATCTTTAGGAGAATGTCTCCTTGCAGACCTACCTATTATAGGCAGCAACAATCATTTATTTTTGTTTGAGCGATGCCTTTGAAGCCTTATGCCTTAGTTCATCCACAAGGTCTAAGGATAGGCGAACTTGATCATCATTGGTGGCAGGGTCATAGAGTTGTCCTGTAGGTGGGGAGGACTATTTTGATAGGCAGCTGGGCTTTTATGCTGTATACCAGGCTAAATGGTGTGTGGTCCGTGGAAGTCTTTTGGCAAGTTTTGTAGCCCCGTAGCATTTCCGATAGCTCGTCCACCCATCTCCCTTTGGCTAAATCTAGCTGGCGTTTTAGCATTGAGATGATGGTGCAATTAGTCACTTATGCCTACTCGTTTGCCTGAAGATGTGATAAACAATAGTTTATCATCATTTTTATACCCCAAAACTAACCTAGCTCTTAGTATTTTAACTCCACAAATGGATTTTTGGGGTGCATTTAGGCATTTACCTAGGATAGGCATGCATTGCATTTTAATGTATTTTTGATGCACTTATCTGAGTGTCAGGATTAGGCAGAATGTCAGATCCCACACATCTTGGCACTCAGGAAGGCAGAAGATGAAGAAGAAGCCCCTATTAGCTAGATCCTAGCTTGATCCAGCTCATTTCAACTGAATCCCAGCTAGATCCAGCTCATCCCAGCTAGATCCTAGCTCCTTCTAGCTGGATCAACTCACCCTTACCTCCATTCAGCTCATCTCAGTTGAATGGTAGCTCTAGCTAGTTCACTTTAGCTCCATTCAGTTCACCTCAACTGGATGGCAGCTCAAACTAGCTAAAGATAGTTGATCCTAGCTCCATTCCAGCTCTTCCAGCTCAAAAGAGTTCGCTGGAAGTTCAACCTGACTAGGACTAGCTATTGACATCAACTAGCTAGACCTAGTCAACTAAAGATGACCTTAACTAGCTCAGGCCAACTTAAGTCCAGCTCCCAGAGGCTCAACTCAACTCAACTTAGTTGAGCTGAGCTACTTGACCTAGGCTAGCTACTCTAGTTAGCTTAGTAATCTCTGGGAAGACTAGACCCAGCTCACCCTAGCTCACATCAGCAAAAGCCAGCTCATCTTAGCTTGGCTTAGCAGCTAGCAAAGAATTAGTGACCTAAGCCAGCTAAGTTAGTTCCTTGCAGCTCTTGTCAACTGCCACCAGCTCCAGTGCAGTTTAAGACTACTTCTTCCAGTTCATCACCTCCAAAACCCTAGCTCCCTCTACCTCTCTACCCTACTCTCTACTAGCTAAGCTAGCTAAGCTAGCTTAGCTTAGCTAGTCACCTCCTTGGCCACCAAAACCTAACCCTAAAACCCACCTAACTAGCTCCACCAACTAACCTTGCCTAAGTCCACCTAAGCTACCACCACTCCACCTCAATCTTGGCGCCAAACCTATACATTCCTTCACCCCTCTCTACCACCAAAAGACACCACCAAATTCCCTCCAAAACCACCTAAAAATGGTGCCAACTTTTTCCCTCCAAAACCCTTGAAATCCAACCCTACACCTACCCCTTCAACCCATCTCCACCCTCCATTTTTTCCCTCCAAAATCAACACCTTCTTGAAGGCATTTGATACGTCGGAAATTCTAGCACGAAAAGGATTGGATTTTGGAAAACCCATCGTCGTAATTCGATTCACGAGAAAATCCGTCTATCAAATAAAATTTATAACTGAAACTAAAAAGTTGAGTCCCGGGTCGAACACGGAGAGGCAAACGTTTGGTTTTGAAAAATCCACATTTCATTTTTATTGTTTTTGTCATTTTTATCTTTTGTTATTTTTTTGGTACTTTAATAGGGCAAGAGATCAAGTCGATGAATTCTAGCTAATCTACTTGCAAAATAAAAAGAGAGAGATAGAGGGAGAAATAATCATATATTTTTATAATCAAATGTTTATTACAACTAGGAAATTGGGAAAAATATACTACGAAGGCAATAAAGATAGAGATGGGTGAGAGAAATCCCCCTTGATGGTTGCTTGGAGGATGGCTCGCTCTGACGTCTCCTAGAGGAAGGTGGTGAGCAGTGGGATGAACAAGGATGGAGTTGGAGGATGGAGGGTGGGGCAGGATAGTGTCGCGGTAGGGATCTACTTCACGAAGTAGGTGAGAAAACGGCCGTGGGATGCTTCACGAATGAAGATGAGGGGAGGGAAAAATATTTGATTCTACTTTGGAGGAGCATCCTAAGCTTGGGATAAGCTCTCGCTAGAGCCTTGGAGGTGGTGAGGAGAAGAAAGGAAGAGATGAAGAAAAATGGGAGGGGTAGGGGTCCTATTATAGTGGAGGAAAGAATCAAATTCATATACAGAACATTTAGTGACGGTCATAAATGTCGCTGAAGATCTTGCCCCAACCCTCGCTCCTACTGGCACGTGCATCACGCGCCCCTGCTGTCACACCGTTGGCACGCACTCCACGCACCCTTGTTGCGTGCGCACTTGAGTGTTGCAGCTGCTGTCGCTACCGTTGCCTTGCACGTCGCTGCGCCTACGTGCGTGCATGCCTCCGTGCGCGCGTGTGCCTGTGCTGCTGTGCACGTGCGTTGGGGCATGCATGGACATGGGCATCCTAGGTTGCGCCACGTGGCGAGACCTGGGCCGTCCATCTTCTTTTTTTTATAGGGGCTACTACAGAGGTCAGATTGAGTCAATTTTCACGTCGTTGGGCTACGATCATCGACTCGAGTCAATCCGTGCGGTCGAATTTATCGTTTGAAGCTCAAGATTGCGTCACCTAGTCCCTTGGCCATTGATCTTTCTTAGACTGCATATGGTGCTACGGGACTCTGATCAAGGAGATTTCGGAGGTGTTGGACTCTGATCATCATCCTGATCAGATTCGTATGGTTGAATCGTCAATCCGAGGCTCCGAAATAAATCTCCTCTCTTGACCACAGAAAGGATGTAATTAACCTAAAATATATACAACTACTATAAATGCAGAATGATGCATGCTATGCACTATTTATAACATGGAATGCGAATATAAGCCTAGGAACATGCATAAATAGGCATTTTAACCTAAAATGGATTTGTCTACATCATACCCCCATGCCTATCTTTTGCTAGTCCCTAGTAAAATTAAACTACATGCTATGTATAAAAATAGAATTTGAATTTGACCGGTTAGGCCTAAGTTGTTTATTAACAATAGAAAATTCCAACTAAGGTCTTAAACTACGAAAACTCAACAGTACCCGGGTGTCTGCCAAAATGCAAACCACCCAAGTCCTCGCCTTATCTGAAAAGGGAAGATACATTTTTTTATTTTTCTTCTTTTCTAATTTTTTTGGACTTTTGGAGTTTGAGAGTTTCGAGATAAGTTTTTATGACTACCTGACCCGCTTAAGATTTGAAAAGGACTCTAAGTGCTAAGCATATAGTGAAAAAAGTGAAAGACTCACTAGGCAACCGTTAAAATGGACTTCGGGTTTCTACGACCCTAGGTGACTTTAAGAGTTTTTGCCTAAAGGTTTATCTTTTCGAATGGTAGCTTTCTCCTTACTTTATTTTTTATGGGGTCAACAGAAGGGTGAACCCAGTGTATATCCCCCGGTTTATTCTACTTCCCTGCTTCTTCCCTAAGTGTTTTGGGAATTATTTGTGCATTTTTGTGAGCTGGGCTCTGGACAACCGGCCAATGGGCTGTTGCCCACGGCAACTTGCCAACCATACTCGTGCGGTGAAGTGTGGTTTTATTTATTTTTTATTTCCTTCTTTTTCTTTTTTTTTGGGTACTTTTGTTCTTTTTCCTAAGTAGGTGGATTTCCTGATCTAATATTTACCTAAAGGTAGCATGAAGAGAATGGTTATGTGGCTGGGCTTTGGGCAATCAGCTGATGAGCTGCTACCATCGACAACTTGCTAGCCATACCACCCTAGACAGTTCATTAGCTACCCAATTTTCATAAAAATCATTGGAAAGTGAGTCAGTGCAAATAGTGTGTAGATGCTTAAACTTAAAATCCCCTCAAATCAGAGGGTAAGTTGATAAGTCGTGTACTTATCACCCCAATTTATTCACCAAATTAAAGTAAAACTACTTGGTGAGGACTTGAGACTAAGTCCACATTTGAGTGGACACCCAGGCTAATTAAGCTCGAAGACCTGAAGAGTCTAAGTGTTCAGGTCCTAAATTATCATTTCCTAAAATTAATAACTTCCAAAAGCCTAAGTTCTCTTCTCCTAATTATTTTTTTGTCTTTTTGAATATTCAATTTTTTTCAAGAAATTAAAAATAAAATAATTTCCACGGATTTAACAAAATGATTTCAGGAATTAGTTATCCACCCCCCATGCCTAAATGATGCAATGTCCTCATTATGAAAACAAAGACATGGAAAAGGCAGAGTAAACAGAATATTACCTGAATTTCATGAAAATCCGGTCAACTCCACAGAGAGAAGAGAGTATACACACATGCTAAGTTTAATGCCTTTAGCTAGGCATAAAATACATACAAGGAAGAAACGGAGAATTCACAAGTGCAGGTCAGAATCAAAATCAAAAGATTAATCCTCAGACACGCCAATAGAAGATGTCCACAGATGTGGACCAAGTTGTGGTGCTGACCCAAGCCCCAGGGTCAAGTGGTTCTATGGTTCTGGATGAAAATCACCCAGAATCGAAGATTATTGTGCTTGCAGGGTCGGGCCTATGGTTTGGTGGTGTGCAACCCAAGACTAAAGTGTCGAACAAAAGGTAGATTTGATTTACAAGGTTCAGATGTACACTTAAAATTCAGCTCAGAAAAGTAGTCAATAATTTTGATCTTAGGTTACATGTCAAAGATATTGCAAGGGTTCTGGTAGAAAGTAGGTGGTTTCAGGTCAACAGGAACCCTTAGATCCAAAATCGTAGTTCCCTCAGAATTAACCTCCCAGATTTTCATTTCCACATTTCTATCCACCAACATCAAGTGTTCGGTTCCGGGACCTCTAACATATCATTCACCCCATATGATTTACCCAAGTCCAGAATCATGGATGAATCAGAATTGACTTGGGTACAACAATCTCAAAAGTATGATCATTCAGCTCTTTAGGGTGTGGTTGAAGGTTAGGGTTACCGATTGGATCATCTATTATATTAGAATTAGTATCCTCCATGTCATCCCCAATCGGATCACAAGCTTCAATAATTGCGCTATCAAATGGTTCATCTTGCTCCTCAAGCCCATTAGTCTCACTAAAATCATTCTCCTTATGCTCAAGTGAGACTTCACTAAGAGATTCTTCACCCTTAGAGTCAAAGAATTCTTGATCTGCATTTATATATGTCTCAAAATCATATGTCATTTCATGATCCAAGGAGACATTTTTTTTCGTTCCCTGGCTCGGGGATCTCGGGTGAAGCAATCGGTTCATCCAGAATCGGTTGCTCTAGACCAACTTGGTCATCTCTGGTCTCAGAACATGTATCCCCCTCAACAGGTGCCTGAGCAGGTTCAGACATTGGCTCTCTTGAAGGGGGTTCATCCTGGGAATCATCCTAAGATTGGACTAAGGCAACCACAAATTTCATCCTTAACCTCAACAATTTCCCAAGTAGAAACTCACCCAAGCCCCTATCCCTAACATGTTGGAGCAAATCCAATAAAGAGCCATTTAGCTCATCAATTATTTTTATCATAGGCTCTAATGCTTTAGTGTATGGTATTGGTTGAGCTTCTAAAGATTGAATGATTTTCCTCAAGTTAGCCAACACCTTGTCTTGGACCTGGTTCACCTGAATCGAATGGTTTGGTTTAGGTTTAGGTGGATTTGGGTTAAATCTAGGGGAGTCAAGATATCGAGGTTCTCGGGTCCCTCCCTGATAGTAGGTTGTTTCAAGTTGTTTGAAGAATGATGGCGACCTATATTCAGTGGAATACAGGGTAAGTGTTATAATCAATATACCCATCTTGATTGTAGATTAGGTTGGTTTAGTCATCAAAGGGTGGAGATCTATAATCATTGTAGCTCTGGGAAGGATAGTAATAATAGTCTTGTTGTTTAGGGTTAGGCCTTGGACACTGAGGTCCGGTATCGTATCCCCAATCAAAGTTATCCCAGCTAGTGGATGGGTAATTATAAGTCAAGTCAGGATAGTAATCATCTTGGGTATAAGTGGTGGTAGGAGGGTAGGATGGGAAATGAGTGTAGGATGTGGAAGGATACATGGTAGAATAGGAGGGGAAATCAGAAGAAAGAAAGGAGCCCTACAATACAAGCAATTAACCTTGTTCATAGGTGGGTTAGCCTAAAGACCTATAGACTCCTAGGACCTATCTTGAGATTATAACCGATTTGGTCTACTTTTATCTGGTCAATCCAACAAGTTAGAAGGAGGGGTTGTGGAGAAGGTTCTTCCTTTGGCTTGCGCCTCCGGTTCCTAGTGTACCCACCAGCCGCGATTGTTTAACGCTACTCCCCTAGCTAGACATCAGATGGACTAGCAAAAGCAGATTAATAGAAAAAAATCTCAGTCTGAGTCCCAAAGCGCGAATCAATCCTTAAGGCCAACGTCTACTCAATTTTAATTAGGCTTGGGATGATTATGCTCTTGGAATATGGTGGGCCCTTTAGATGGGTTGTGCCCTTAATGATCAATTCAAATGTGTGTGCGTGCACAACGAGGGTTTGCAAACAAGGTTATTTGATGATGTGTCTTTTAGGGTTTAACCTTATTTAGTAGCTTTTAGGGTTTAATCTTAAGTGTATTCAATCAAGTTCAAGAGAACACTCCAAGTTTTGAAAGCACTGATGATGATATATTTCTTTAGAAATCAAAAAATAATGTGAAGTGATTGGTTCAGCCCTAAAGATTAACCCTAAATGGAAAGCTATTGATGAATGACTTTTATCTTCATTGGTGCGGCCCAAACAACTCAATCAATTGGCCTATTGCACCACTTAGTTAAGGCACACAGATGTTTAACCTATTCAGATTTCTACTCACTTATGTGTATTGAGTTGAAGTGTACCAGGTCCAAAGGTCAGATCTCGGTTAAGTGGTAGAATTAAAGTGATTGTGTGCCTTAGGATGAGAATTTGTGGATGTTAAGTGTATATCTTTTAATTAAATCCCACAAGAAAAGAGTTTTTTTTATTATTTTTTTAATATATGCGGGAGGGTGAGGTAAGGCGAAGTGACAATCAAACAATCAAATCTATCCTAGGGTTTATGCAAGCTCCTAAGTTGGTTTGAGTTTGAGTTATTAGGTTATGGAATGGAAATCTAGTGGGTGGGTCGAGGGGATAATTTACAAATGTCTCTACCCGCACTTTACTCCAATCTACCACTTTCGACTCCTTGATTGGGTTCCTGCAAGACAATAAATCGAAGAAGAAAGATAGGTTAGAAAAATATGTAAGTAATGCGAGAAAATGCAAGAAAAAACCAAAGAGCGTTGCCTCCCTGGCAACGACGCCAAAATGATATCGCAAATCTCTTCATGGAAAGGGTTTGAGTTTGGAAAACCCATCATTGTAGTTTGATTTGCTAGAAAATCCGTTGATCAGATAAAATTTATAATCGAAACTAGAAAAGTGAGTGCTAGTCAAACATGGGGAGCCGAATGTTTGGCTTGAAAAAATCCACGTTTTGCTTTTTATTATTTTTATCATTCTTATCTTTTGTTATTTTTTTGGTATTTTAATAGGGCAAAAGATCAGGTCCATGAATTTTAGCTAATCTACTTGTAAAATAAAGAGAGCGACGAGAGAGAAACAATCATGTACTTTTATAATCAAATGTTTATTACAACTAGGAAAGTGGGAAAACTATACTACGAAAGCAATAAAGATAGAGATGGGTGAGAGAAATCCCCCTCGACGGTCGCTTGGAGGACGACTCACTCTGTTGTCGCCTAGAGGAAGGTGGTGACGAGCAGGACGAATGAGAATGGAGCCAGAGGATGGACGGCGGGGCAGGACAGCGTCGTGGCGAGGATCTACATCAAGAAGTTGGTGAGAAGATGGCTGCGGGATGCTCCACGAATGGGAATGGGGGGAGGGCAAAATATTTGATTCTACTCTGGTGGAGCATCCTGAGCTTGGGACAAGCTCTCTTTAGAGCCTTGGAGGGGGTGAGGAGAAGGAAGGAAGAGATGAAGAAAAATGGGAGGGGTAGGGGTCCTTTTATAATGGAGGAAAGAATCAAATTCGTATACAGGACATTTAGTGGCGGTCATAAACATCACTGAAGATCGCCGCAAACGTCACTGAAGATCCCGCGCCAACCCTCGCCCCCACTGGTGAGCGCATCACGCACCCCTACTGCCGCACCACTGCCCCGCGCTCGACGTGCCCTTGTTGCACATGCACGCGCACTACGCGCACGCTGCTATTGCTGCTGCTACCGTTGCCTTGCGCGCTGCGCTGCTGCACGCGTCGCTGCACCTGCTCGCGTGCATGCCTTCGTGCACGCACGTGCCTGCACTGCTGTATGCATGCATTGGCATGTGCGTGCAAATGAGCGGCCTTGGTTGCACTACATGGCGCGACCTGGGTCGTCCATCTTCTTTTCTTTGTAGGGGCTGCTACAGAGGTCGGATTGAGTCAATTTTTGCGCCGTTGGGCTATGATCATCGACTTGAATTCATCCATGCGATCAGATTTATCGTTTGAAGCTCTGGATTACATCACCTAGTCCCTTGTCCATTGATCTTCCTTGGACTGCATATGGTGCTACGGGACTCCGATAAAGGAGATTTCGAAGGCGTTGGACTTCGATTGTCCTCCTGATCAAATCCACATAGTCGGATCGTCAATATGAGGCTCCAAAATGAATCTCCTTCTCTCCTGACCACAAAAAGGACACAATTAACTTGAAATGTACACAACTACTCTAAATGCAGAATGATGCATGTTATGCACTATTTACAATATGAAATGCAAATCTAAGCTTAGAAACATGCATAAATAGGCATTTCAACCAAAATGGATGTGCCTACATCAGTATTTTTGGAGGGAAAACCAAGGCACCTCTTCATTTCCCTCCCATTTTTCCCCCCAAAAATATCCAAACACCCCTTCATTTCCCTCCAAAAAATACCATGACCACCCCCCTTCCCATCCTATAAATACCCTACCCTACCACCACATAATTCCCATCTCCTTTCCATTAGATAGGTTCCACCCATACCATTAGTTAGGTTCTTACATCCATGCCAAGGAAGAAGGAGAGAAGAAGATCAAGGGGGCAACCTACCTACCCTCTTTGTGCCTTCTTCCTCTCTCTCTTCTCCCTTAGCCATGCTAAGGAGGAGGTCATCTTCAACCTAGAGGGGATGGCCAGGCAAGGAGGATCTTCATCAAGGTGGTCGACACCCACCTTAGAGGAAGAGCTTGAAGGAAGACCAATTGAAGAAGAGAAGGAGAACTCTTTTCAAGTGTGGAGCAATCACACTTGGAGCAAGAGCCACCCGGATCTTCTACTAGAATCACCCCTTCTTCTTGATCTTCTACTCTACCTTTTGTGTTAGCTAGTAGTTTAATGTTCTTATAGAAGCATTCCTTTACCTGTATTTTACTCTGCTAGTAATATAAATTTTCATTGCCTTCCAAGTTCATGTTTGAAATTAGTGTGTTTTTCTTCTCGTATTAGTGCAGTAGACATCACACTCTTCTCTTCTAATTACCCTAAGCGCACTTGCTTAGGGTGAGCTCAGAGGAAAAGACTTCATTATTGTCACTTAGGGTTAGTTGTAGTGTAATTCATCTTCGCACAAAACCCGATTGTTTATGAAAATCCTAAAAACAACAAAATCAAAAATACAAAATGTTATGTGTTGATTTGAGAGGCAAGAGAGAGAACCCATTCTTTGTGACTAACAAATTAGCCTCCTTGGACGATCTTAGATACTCCACTATCTAGGTATTATAAATGTAAAAGTTTGATTATGGATTTAAGGGTTGCAATGACACTAATTACATCATTTAACAAATTGCGTATTTCGCTAACTCTTTTTGGTGCCGTTGTCGAGGAGGCATGTCTTAGTCACATTTTGATCTCTCTCTTACATTATTGATCTTCATGAAATTTTGTTTCTTTTGATTTCAGGTGCTAATCAGGAGCGGGAGTGGGATTTGGAGCACTTAGAGCGGAAGCTTCGAGTTTCTTTTCTTCCCATGTACTTCAGGTTGGTACCATAGGCCTTTTCTCATAAAAAAATATAATCTCTTAAAAAATTCTTTAAATTATAAAAAAATCAAAAAAAAAATATTGAGGGTGGTGGAACCCTAAAATTCCTTTTGTTGCTTATTTGCTTCACTTTCCACCACTTTCACCTTATTGGTGTCTGATTTATGAAAATCCAAACTTCTATCATGATTTCTAAAAATCACGTTTGGGCACTTAGGAGCTTTCTAAAATCACCAAATTTTATCCAGGGAAGCCACTTTGAGTCGAAAACCTTGAGTCCAATTTTCAAGAAATTTCATTGAATAGAAAAAATTAAAAAATTCCCAGATTGAACAGGGGTCAGATCTTATTTTCTTACTATTTTCTTACTATCCGTGAATTTTATAAATTTTTATACTCATCAGATTTGAGAAAAATTTATATTGCTAGAAACCTTAAGAAATTATCTACAACATATAAAATTCTCAAAAAATTTTTAGGTCATTTGAGGTTTTTGCAAAATTAATTCCCTGAATCTATCATTTCTGACTCTTGACACTAGTAAGGAGAAAAATTCCAAAAAAATATCAAATAACTTTATAAAATCTCAAAAAAAAAAATGGATTCCTTGTTTGATTTGCTATCAGGTGGTGGTGTTGTTTGTCTTGTTTGGACCATCATCTTTAAAGATTTTGAAAATGAGATTTATTTTAGGAGTTACATAACTAGGAATTCCAACTTGAGGGTTTTTAAATTCTCTCTTAGTCACATCAAACTCTAAAGGAATTGAACTCCACCAACTAGAACTTGATTTTTATTATTTGTGGAGTTTCAAAACCATTTTTGAATCCTTAACAAGAGAGAATACTAAAATGTTGGTGCAAGGGCACCACGATTGTTTATTTTGATGATAACAAAACACTTGCTATTTTTCATTTGCTTTTGAGTCCTAGATTTCATGTCGATTGCAAATGTTACAAGTGTAAATACGGAGTTCGAGCTTGCATCCTTGCCGGATTGGAGGAGCTTGACGGAGGAGGAGCTTCGCGAGGAGCGAAAGCTTGAAGAAGGAAGGAGATGAAGAATATGATAGATTTCCTTTCTTGTTTGTTGTACTTTATTTTTGTTTCTTTTGTTGCTCTTTATTTTTGTCTTAGAATATTTGTTAAAGAGCCTCAAAGTTACTCAACACTGTAGTCCTAGGAATACTTGAACAACCCTAGGATACTTAGGTTTTTCGTAAAAAACTTAGAAAACCTAAATAGGTTTTAGACAGCCTTATCTAATGTCTAATCTAATAATCAGACGTCTGATAATGAACTTTAAGACATCTGAATGTTGAATTAGACATCCAAACTTTTAGGGCTGGTCTTAGAGCCTTCTGTCTGTTGATTTTAGACAACCGACCCTTAATCCAGACATCTTAGAAGATGTCTAATGACTTGGCCAGACGTCCAATTAGTGGAACATTGGCTTATAGTGTTTGATCGTTAAGAAATAACCTTTAAGCTTCTATCAGATGTCCTTAAAGGACCTCAGACGTCTAATAAAGTATCATTAGTCTCGATTGAGCCAAAATCACTTCTCTTAAGTAATATAGCCGTTATGTGCCTCAGAAAATCCATTCCCGCAGTAATCTAGGTTTCCAGATGTCCAGACATAGTGCCAGAAGTCCAACCTATCGTTTGATCCACTTTCACAAGAACCCTATTTAGGTCTGACACAAGTCAAAAGGAAACTCATTTAGAATTAGAAGTCTGATCTAGTTTCCAGATGTCTTGTGAGTGTCTTCCAGACATCTAATACTTTTCCCAGACGTCTGATGACCCTATCAGAATCATTAATGATTCTGATTGTGGCTTGATTTGCCTTGGGATGATCCCCAATGGCTACCTAAGGCTTCCAAAGCCTTCCTAAGCCTTCCTAGTCCTTATATAAATAGAGGGAAAGCCCTCCCTTGTTTACTCACACCAAGCAACACCATTTCCATATCAATTTGTGTCAATTTGATCATTAGAAGAGTTCTAGCTCTCATAAGCTTCAGTTCTACATCTTGAGAGATTTCCTCCCGCACGTACCTACTCTTTCGCCATCTTTACGAGAGCACCATCGTGCCATTGTGTGGATCACGCACCTGCGTCACTTGCCAACGCACTTCCACCAAAGAGAAGATCCTTGGTCGCACGTGTTTTGCGTGTTAGAAATCAGGGTTACAAGCAACCCGTCGTCGTAGTTGCAAAACATGTCGATCAGATAAAATTTATATTGAAACTCCAAGGGAGTCCCGGGTCAAACACAAGGAGGTGACGTTTACTTTACGTGAAAACCATACTTCGATTCGTTTCCTTTTGGTATTTTAGGGTTTTGATATTTTTTTGTGTTTTTGAAATAAAAGACAAGCAGAATGAATCACAAGATAGAAATGGAACAGATATGATATATATATCAATCCAATGTCGATTACAATGAACTATAAAAGCATAAAAGGAGAGGGGGGTAAGAGAAAATCTCTTGAATCAGCTGTTCGACGAGACGACGGCTCCTGGCGGAAGCTTGGATGAAGGAGGTGAGGAGCGGGACAACGGAGGTGAGATGCAGGAGGATGTCATGTTGAGGAAAGCTTCGGCATGGCTTTAGAATGGAGGTGAGAAGACAGAGATGATCTACTACCGGAATGGAGGTAGGAGGATGGCTCCAAGGCGACTTATGAAGGGAGATGGGAAGTTGGAGGAGTATTTGGTGGGGTAGAGGTTCGCTACACTAATAGGTGCCATGGGAACTTGAGAATAAGCTCTAATGGATCATTGGTAGGCTTGCTAGAGCTTGGGAGTAGGTGGGAGTAGAGTAGGTAGGCATGGCTTGGAAGGGAGGGGGTGTAGGTCCCTTTATAGTGGAGGAGAAGAGGCTAAAAATGGATAAAGGACCTTTAGCAACCTCCAGTCCGTCGCTGGAAATGTTGTTGTAGACAGCTCACATTCACTCACGCCCTTAGCTGGCTCTACTGGCTTGCAATGAAGTAGTGACAGCTTTAAATGTCGCTGTAGGTCAGCCTAGCTGTCGATGAATTCTGGCCCCAACCGCGCTTGCACCCGTGTTGCACTACCCTGCCTATCACGCACACTGATCTTGCGGTGCCCTGTTGTGTGCGCGCTACCATGCGCTGGTGTGCGTGTGCGCGTGCGCGCTGCACTGCCGCTATGCATGCATTACTGCTGCTGCTGCTATGCGCCCGACAGAATTGCAAATTGGGGGGCTGTGGGGATTCAAACCCACGCCCCTCCCTTGCAAACCGATGCTCTAACCGTTACGCTAGATCTTCCCTTGTGTCACGAGGAGCAGCTTGGTGCAAATGCTTCCCAGTCATTGGATCTTGATCCAACGGCTAAGATTCAAGGGCACAGATGAAGAAGGAATTAGGTGGTGCTGCTGGCCGGTGTTGGGTGGCCTAGATGGCGCCACGTGGCGTCATCTGGGCCGTCTGTCTTCTTCTTGTAGAGGGTGCTATTGAGCTCAGATCTGGGCGATTCTTGCGTTGACAGACTACGATCGTTGCTCCGAATCCATCCGTATGGTCGGATTCTTCATCTAAAGCCCTTAAAGATGTCGCGCTGCCTCCTGGCCATGTAAAATGATGGAATTAATGTACATAATATACAACTATCCTAAATTCAATGCAATGATGTTTATGCAATATTTATATCATGATATACAATGCTATGACTAGAACTATTATAAATAAGCATTTTATGATGAATTTATATGTGCTTATCATACCCCCATTCTTACTTTTTGCTAGTCCCTAGCAAAAAGTGAACCTGAATGCTATGTATAAAAGTAGAATCAGGGTTCGAGTATTTAGGTAAAATTCATTGATTGCTTTAGAAAATCTCAACCCTAAGACCTAATTACAAAAACCCAACAGTGCCCAGGTGCCTGCCAGAATGCAGACCGTCCAAGCCCTCACCTTATTTGAGAAGAGAAGATAAATTTTTTTTTTCTTATTTTTCTTCTTTTCTAATTTTTTTTTGTACTTTTGGAGTTTGAGAGTTATGGGATAACTTTTTACAGCTACCCGACCTGCTCAAGACTCGTAAAGGACTTTAAGTGCTAAGCATCTTGTGAAAATAGTGAAAGACTCATTAGACGACCGTTAAAACGGACTTTGGATTTCTACGACCCTAGGTGACCTTGCCTAAAGGTTTATCTTTACGATCGGTAGCTTTCTCCCTACTTTCTTTTATATGGGGTCAGCACAAGGGCGAACCCAATGTATATCTCCCCTGTTTATTCTACTTTCCCTCTTCTTCCCTAAGTGTTTTGGGAATTATTGTGCTTTTTTTTTTGTGAGCGGGGTTCTGGACAACCAGCCGATGAGCTATTACCACAAACAACTTGCCAACCATACTCGTGCGATGAAGTGTGGTTTTATTTTTTTATTTTTTTTCTCCTTTTTCTATTTTTTTTCTTTTTCTTTTTTCTTAAGTAGGTGGCTTTCTTGATCTAAGATTTACCTAAAGGCAGTACAATGAAAATGATCTTGTGGCTGGGCTCTGGACAACCAGCCGATGAGCTGTTACACAGACAACTTTCCAACCATACCACCCAAGTCGATCCATTAGCTACCCAATTTTTGTAAAAACCATTGGAAAGTGAGTCAGTGCAAAAAATGTCTATAGATGCTTAGGCTTAAAGTCTCCCCAAATCAAAGGGCGGGTTGATAAGTCGCATACTTATCATCCTAAATTATTTACCAAATTAAAATAAATTTTAATTGGCAAGGACTCGAGACTAAATCCACATTTGAGTGGACACCTGGGCTAATTAAGCCCGAAGACCTGAAGAGTCTAAGTATTCAGGTCTCAAAGTATCAATTCCTAAAGTTTACAACTCCTAATGCCTAAGTTCTCGTCTCCTAATTCTAATTTTTCTTTTTTTATCTTTTTCAAATTTTCATTTTTTTTAACAAGAATCAAATAATAGGAAATCACTATTACAGCTGACAAAATGGTTATAAAATATGTCCACCTCCCATGCTTAGCTATTGCAATGTCCTCATTGTGAAAAATGAAAGCATGCAGGAGAGTAGAAGTGGAAGAATAGCACCTTGTTTCCATGAGACTCTAGTAAGCTTTGAACAGTCTTTACATGTGCTGAGTTTAGTACCTTCAGCTAGGCGATGATCAGTCTGCAGTTGTTACGGCAAGGTAAGAGCAATCTTGTTCGAGACGGGTTCAGGAAGCACATGGTCAACAAAGGGTTTGAGACGTTGTCCATTGACCTTGAATATAGTACCTGTCTTTGGGTCAGAGATATTGATGGCCTCGTTAGGGAAAATTCGCTCCATAATGAACGAGCCGCCCCACTTAGACTTGAGTTTACCGGGGAAAAGCTTCAATCGAGAATCTAAAAGCAAGACCTTCTGGTTTGGCTCAAAGCTCTTATGTGAAATCATCTGGTCATGGAGAGCTTTGGTCCTTGCCTTATAGATTCTTGGCATTTTCATAAGCATCATTTCGAAGCTCCTCCAACTCAGATAGTTGGAGTTTCCTGGTTTTCCCGGCCAACTCAAGGTCCACATTACATTTCTTGATGGCCCAAAATGCTCGGTGTTCAAGTTCTACGGGTAAGTGACACGCCTTACCAAACACCAGATGGAACAGAGACATACCAATAGGCATTTTGTATGCCGTACGGTAAGCCCAAAGAGCATCATCTAGCTTTTGAGTCTAGTCCTTCCTATCAGGCCTAACGATTTTCTACAAAATGTTCTTGATCTCCCGATTGAAGACCTTGGCCTGTCCGTTCGTCTGAGGGTGGTAAGGTGTGAAAATCCGATGGCTCACCCCATATTTCCCCAGTAAATTTCGAAACTAGGCATGAGTGAAATGTGTGCCACCATCACTAATAATTTCCCTAGGAACCCCGAACTGACTAAAGATATTTCTCTTCACAAAATCGATGACCACCTTGTGGTCATTGGTCCGGGTGGGAATTGCCTCAATCCACTTGGACACGTAATCAACAGCGAACATAATATATTGGTGTCCAAATGAAGGAGAGAAGGGTCCCATAAAGTCGATGCCCCAAATGTCAAAAATTTTGACAGAAAGAATTGGGTTCAGGGGCATCATATCTCTCTTAGCCATGTTCCCGAGTGTCTAGCACTGGATGCATGACTTAGAGAATTCTTGGGCATCCTTAAATAATGACTGCCAATAGAATCCGAATTGCAAAAATTTTTGCGGCCGTCTTTTTCCAAGAAAAGTGTCCACCACACGCAGATGTGTGACAGAACTCAAGTATGCTATGGAACTTGACTTTCGGGACACATCAGTGAATAATTTGGTCTGTGCCAATGCGGTACAGCTTGGGATCATCCCAAAAATAATATTTGGCCTCAGACACAAGTCTATCCTATTGTTGTTTGGTCCAATACTGAGGGATTTGACCAATGGCCAAATAATTGACAATATCCGCAAACCAAGGGGTTCGGATACCCAAGACTGTAAGGATAGTTTCATCCGGAAAAGTATCAGAGATTGGGACATCCGGATGAGGAGAATCAATTAGGATTCTTGAAAGATGATCCGTCACTATATTTTGTGCCCTAGCTTTATCCCTAATTTCAAGATTGAATTCTTGAAGTAGCGGAATCCAGCAAATAAGTCAGGGTTTGGCATCCTTTTTCGCCAAGAGATGTTTCAAGGCCGAGTGGTCGGTATAGATGATGACACGAGAGCCTAACAGATAAGCCTTACATTTTTCTAAGGCAAAGACTATAGCTAGCAATTCTTTTTCAGTAATGGTATAGTTCCTCTGGGCCTCGTCCAGAGTCTTGCTAGCATAGTAGATTACAGAGGGCTTTTTCTCAATCTTCTGACCCAAGACAGCCTTGACAGCATAATTAGATGCGTCAGCCATAATCCTAAATGGGGTTGTCCAGACCAGTGGTTGCAACACCAGGGCACAGGTGACTGTCATTTTCAATAAATCAAATGCCTTACGGCATGATTCATCAAATTCAAATGGTGTGTCTTTGGCTAGAAGGTTACTTAAGGGTTGAGCAACCTTTGAGAAATCCTTAACGAATCTTCTGTAAAAGCCCACATGCCCAAGGAAAGAGCGAATCTGCTTTACGAATGTGGGTGGAGGAAGTCTAGAGGTAGCATCCACCTTAGCTCTATCAACTTCAATTCCCCGATTAGAGACCACGTGACCCAGGACGATGCCTTCCTGAGTCACAAAGTTGCTCTTTTCCCAGCTAAGGACCAGCCGTGTTTTGATGCATCTCTGAAGGATCAATTCTAGGTTAGCCAGGCAAGACTCAAAAGAATCTCCGAAAATGGAGAAATCACCCATGAACACCTCAAGACAATCTCCCACCATG
Source organism: Thalassia testudinum (assembly GCA_037157565.1). Taxonomy (NCBI): domain Eukaryota; kingdom Viridiplantae; phylum Streptophyta; class Magnoliopsida; order Alismatales; family Hydrocharitaceae; genus Thalassia; species Thalassia testudinum. The sequence goes on along the minus strand of JAZHRO010000010.1, from coordinate 8,452,572 downwards.
TCAGAAAAGATGGACAGCATGCACCTTTGAAAAGTCGTAGGCTCCTTGCAAAGCCCAAACGGCATTCTACAGAATGCAAAGGTTCCGTAGGGACATGTGAAAGTTGTCTTTTCCTAGTCTTCGGGATGGATAGGGACTTGGTTATATCCCGAATAACCATCCAGGAAGCAAAAATATTTTTGCCCAGCTAACCTTTCGAGGATTTAATCGATGAATGGCAAGGGAAAGTGATCCTTTTTAGTGGTTGTGTTTAGCTTCCTATAGTGAATACAAACTCTCCAAGTAGAAGTTGAACAAGTGGTGAAGGTTTCCCCTTTCTCATTAGTCGTAATGGTTATTCTCGCCTTCTTGGGTATAATCTGAACGGGGCAAACCCACGGACTATCTGAGATTGGGTAAATAATCCTAGCATCGAGCCACTTGATTATCTCCTTCTTGACCACTTCTCGCATATTCAGGTTTAGTCTCCTTTGCATTTTGCGAGAAGGGCGGGATCCGTCTTCCATGAAAATACGATGATTACAATAAGATGGCTTGATCCCCCTAAGGTCGTGGATGGTCCAACCAATTGCCTCCTTATTGCTCTTAAGGACCTTAATTAACCTCAATTCTTGCTTCTTAGTCAAATCAGCACTAATAATCACTGGGAGCGTGTTTTTAGGTCCTAAGAACCCATATTTTAAATTTTTGGGCAATGATTTTAATTCCAGCTAGGGTGGGTTTAGAATAGAAGGAAGGGAGGATGCTGATGAAGATTCATTAGGACGATCCAGTGGAAGAGGCTGGGAATGAACAAAATCAACAGCCTCTTCAGGATGTGGTAGGTCTACCATGGAGGAGGGTTGTGGGTTGGGTTCGCTAAAGCTAATGAAGTCCTCAAGTGCATTGATTGTCATACACATCTCAAGATCCTGATCCTCCAGTTCCTCAATGAATCCACAATCCTCAAATCCTCTTATCGCCTTAAAAATATCCAGAGTTAATTTCTTATCCCTAAAGGCGATCTCCATACTACTACTTTCACAGTTTATGTTGGCCTTGGTGGTAGCTAGGAACGGATGCCCCAGAATGATGGGCGTGTTCCTCAAATCATTAGGTACATCCATGTCAAGGACTAGGAAATCTACAGGAAAATAGAAATCCTTGACCTTGACAATTACATCCTCAATAACGCTTCTCAGTGTGGTGACCGATTGGTCCGCTAATTATAGCGTTACTGAGGTTGGCCTAAGTTCACCTAACCCAAACCTCTCATAAATAGAAGTTGGGATTAGGTTGATGGATGCACCTAGGTCCAATAGTGCCCTATCAAAAGTGTATTCCCCAATAATGCATGAGATCAAGGGGGCACCTGGATCTTTCTTCTTTTGAGGAAGGTGATGCAGGATCATAGAACTTGCCTGCTCAGAGAGAATCACCTTCCTCGGAGTGGGTTCTCTCGGCTTACGCTTTTGGGTACATAGTTCTTTCAAGAATTTAGCATAAGCCGAGATGTGCTTAATAGCATCGAGGAGTGGAATATTGATCTCTACGCTCTTGAATAAATTCAGAAGCTCCTCGTTGCTGTCTAGGGTTTTCTTCTTCTTGGTTTGCAATAGGGCCTCAGGGAACGGGATATGGGTGGAATTTCAATTTCCAATCCCTGGGCCTTATTGTCTTCTTCAGCCTCCTCCTCTTTCTCAAGCTCCCCAGGATTTTGACTTCTAGAAGGTAATTCAGGGTTCTGGGTCTCCTTCTCACTTCTCAAGGTGACAGAGTTTGCAGAGGCATAAGGGTTTGGGTCTTGAGGTGGATTAGTGAAGATTGGAGGGCCTTCGTTGGTCATGTAACCAAAAGAAGAAGAAGAGGGACCCTGCTCAACCACTTGAGCATGTGAGTGTGGGTCCCTTTGATTTTTGTACCCTTGGGCTCTATTGCCTTGATTTTGCACATTACGCGGGTTAGGTACAGGTTGAGATGGTAGGATCCGGGTTGTCGAGTGTTTGCAATTAACCTAGATTACAAGTTATCCAAGGAAGTCTTCATTTGTTACATAAGCTGAAGAATGGACCCTTGCATTTCCACCATCTGCCGGTTTAAATCAGCCTGCCCTGCGGATTGTTGGGCATTCCAAGATGACTGATTAACTGGTCTCGGGGGTAACTGGGTGTATACTTGACCCTGACCCATAGGATTTTGAGATGCATAGTTGCTGAGTCAAGATTGGGTCAGTTGCCCCTAATTTTTCCAGGAGAAGTTAGGGTGGTTCCTCCATCCCGAGTTAAAAGTGTTGGAATACGAGTTGGACCTAACATTCTCCTGCATTGCATATGCATCCTCATAAAATAGGGATGAAGAAAAGGAAGGATCAGAGAAACTGGGATCAAAGGCCCCAATTTGGAACCTATATGGTTCTGAGAAATCCTGGCTCACAGATTGAGCCGAATTGAGTTGGTTCACGAATTCCCGCCCCATGGGAGCTCATGAGGAATGGAATCCTGAATTTTGGGATTGAGTGGGTAAATAAATGTTTCCTGAATTCCCAGACATTCTTCCATTTTCTTAGCAACCAAGTCCATTTTATCCAGTTTATTACAAATTAATTCCATGTCATATGAATGAGAATCGTGGATCTCATTAGCACTTGACCTAGGTTGTTGGGACTGGTTGAATTCATCCATGGAGGCGTGATTAATTGAGTTCTTGCTCATTTCCTCAAACAGGTCGTATGCGCTATCTGCATCCCTGTTGACGAAATTGCCTCTGCAAGAAGTGTCCACGTGATTATGGAGTTGCTCAACCAACCCATGATAGAAAATCTGCACGAGTTGCCATTTTGGCACCTCGTGGTGTGGACACTTCCACAAAAGTTCCTAGAATCGCTCCCAGGCACCATGAAATGGTTCCCCTGCCCGCTGGGCAAAAGTGGTAATCACTTGTCGCAAGGCATTGGTCCTTCCGATAGGAAAGAATTTCTTCAACAAAGCCAATTTAAGAGCAGCCCAAGTTTCAATCAGCCTTCCTATAGTCTGGTACTAATGTGCGGCCTTATCCTTGAGAGAGTGGGGAAAAAGCCTCATGATCATTTACTCTTTGTTCACATTCCTTGCCTCGGTGGTCTGAACCAAAGTGGTTAGATCCTCCAAGTGATGGAATGGGTCCTCCGAGCCAAGCCCATGGAAATGCTTAATCAAACTTAAGACTTGGGGCTTGATTTCTATGTTTTTGGCGGGAATCATGATGCCAGGACGTTCACCATAGTTTGAAGGATCGTAAAAATACTTCAAAGGCTGAGCGCCCTGACCATGCATACGTTGGAACCATTACTGCATCTGCTACAATTCTTCCAACTGCCTCTGAATCAGCTCTTGCTGGTTCAGAGGTAGGGGAGGTAGTTGTTGATCAGCCATGGGATCTGCTTGGCTATAGTTCAACCTCTGCCTCCTAGAATAGTCTAAAGGTCCTTCCAATCTGGGGTTCAATGACCTCCTCCTAAGCATACGGAAGGAAGTCAGAAGGATGGGGAAAAGAGGGAACCCTGCAGCACAAGAATACAAGCCTGTCCTTAGATGGGGTAGCCTAAGGTCTATTGACTCTCAGAATCCGTCCTAAGATTATGGATAATTTACTCTACTTATGTCCAGGCAATCCAACCAGTTAGAAGGAGGGACTGGGGAGAAGGTTCTTCCTTTAGCTTGCACCTCCGATTCCTAGTGTACCCCCCAGCCGCGGTCGTTTGATGCTACTCCCCTAGCTAGACATCAGATTGACAAGTATAAGCAGGTTAATCGTGAATAATCTCAATCTAGATCTCGACGAGCGAATGAATCCTTAGGGCCATCGTCTAATTGGTTTTAGTTAGGCTTGGGAAATTGGTGCTCTGGAATATGATGGGCCCTTAATGGGTTGTTCCCTTAATAATTTGTTTGAAAACATGTGAATGTGCACAACCAAGAGGTTTTCAAGAAAGATTATTAATGATGAGGTGAGTTTTAGGGTTCAGATCTTGCTTAATAGCTTTTAGGATTCAAATATTAGGTGTTTTCAACCAAGTTTTGTGAGGCAAACCAAGTTTGTTATTGAAAGCATGTGTTCAAGTATTTTCCTTTAGAAATCAAAAAAAATATGGAGTGCCTGGCTTGACCTAATTATTGAATCCTATGGGGCAGCTAGAAAATGAACCTCTTTTAGTTTAGGTGGTGCGGCCCAAACAATTCAATTAATTGGCTCAAATGCACCACCAATTAAGGCACACAAAAAGGTGGTTAACCTAATATGATTTCTACTCTTTTATGTATTGAATTCGTGTACCGGGTCCATAGGTCGGAAGCTTGGTTGAGTAGATGAAAATCAAGTCTGATTATGTACCTTAAATGTGGGTGTATAGAGTATGTATATTGATTTATCCCTTAGAAAGTATCTCTTTTTTTTTGTCTTTTTTATATGCGGGGGTGAGGTGGATGAAGGTGGCAAACAAGACAAACAATTCTTTCCTAGGGTTTATGCAAACATCTAAGTAGATTAGGTCTTGATTATGAGTGTGGCGAAATGAACTAGTGGGAGGGAATGTGGGGGACACTTACAGAGTACTCTACCTGTAATTTACTCCGATCTACCACACTTGGATCTCCATGCTAGGGTACCTGCAAGACAGTAGATCAAAGACAAGTAGGGTTAGTGCTATGTAAATGCAAAGAAATATAATAAACAATAAAGTAAATTCCATTGCCTCCCCGGCAACAGCACCAAAATGGTCAAGCATGTTTCGCATGTTAGAAATCGGGGTTACAAGTAACCCGTCGTGGTAGTTGCAAAACACGTCGATCAGATAAAATTTATAATGAAACTCCAAGGGAGTCCCGAGTCGAACACAGGGAGGCGACATTTACTTTACGTGAAAATCGCGCTTTGATTCATTTCTTTTTGGTATTTTAGGGTTTTGATTTTTTTGTGTTTTTGAAATAAAAGACAAGCAGAATGAATCACAAGATAGAAATGGAACAAATATGATATATATATCAATCCAATGTCAATTATAATGAACTATAAAAGCATAAAAATAGAGGGGGTGAGACGAAATCTCCCGAATCGACTGTTCGGTGAGATGACGGCGCCTGGCGGAAGCTCGGACGAAGGAGGTGAGGAGAGGGATGACGAAGGTGAGATGCAGGAGGACGTCGTGTTGAGGAAAGCTTTGGTGTGGCTTCGGAATGGAGGTGAGAAGACGGAGATGATTTGCTACCAAAATGGAGGTGGGAGGACGGCTCCAAGGTGACCTATGAAGGGGTATGGGAAGTTGGAGGAGTATTTGGTGGGGCAGAGGTTCCCTACACTAATAGGCACCTTGGGATCTTGAGAACAATCTCTAATGGAGCGTTGGTAGGCTTACTAGAGCTTGGGAGTAGGTGGGAGTAGAGTAGGTAGAGATGGCTTGGAAGGGAGGGGGTGTAGGTCCTTTTATAGTGGAAAAGAGGCTAAAAATGGATTAGAGGACCTTTAGTGACCTCTAGACTGTCACTGGAAACGTTGCTGTAGACAACTCACATCCACTCACGCCCTTATTGGCTTTGCTGGCTTGCAATGAAGTAGCAACGGTTGTAAGCGTCGCTGTAGGTTAGCCCAGCTGTCGCTGAAAGCTGGCCCCAACCACGCTTGCGCTCGCATTGCGTTGCCCCACCTATTACGCACGCTGATCGCGCGGCGCCCTACTGTGTGCATGCTGCCATGTGCTGGCATGCACGTGCGCATGCATGCTGGATTGCCACTATGCATGCGCTGCTGCTGCTATGAACCCAGCCAAATTGCGAATTGGGGGGGCTGCTGGGATTCGAACCTGCGGCCCTCCCTTGCAAACCGACGCTCCAACTGTTGCGCTAGTTCTTCCCTTGTCTCGTAAGAAGTAGCTTGGTGCAAACGCTTCTTGCAAATGCTTCCCAGCCATTGGATCTTGATCCAACGGCTAGGATTCAAGGGTGCGGATGAAGAAGGAATTGGGCGGTGCTGCTGGTCGGTGTTGGGCGACCTGGATGGTGCCACGTGGCTCCATCTAGGCCATCCGTCTTCTTCTTCTTGTAGAGGGTGCCATAGAGCTCAGATCTGGGTGATTCTCGCATCGACGTACTGCGATCGTTGCTTTGAATCCATTCGTACGGTCGGATTCTTCATCTGAAGCCTGTAAAGATGTTGAGCTACCTCCTGGCCATGTAAAATGATGGAATTAATGTACATAATATACAACTACCCTAATTGCAATGCAAGGGATGTTTATGCAATATTTATATCATGATATGCAACGCTATGCCTAGGAACTATTATAAATAAGCATTTTATGATGAATTTATATGTGCTTATCAATCCTTTACCTATAGTAGCTAGATTCAATTGTTTACTTTGTGGCTCTATAGTATTATTATAGTTTATAATCTTTGGTTGGGTATTCGCTTTGCGAATTTCTCTCCTTCGAGAAACTAAATACTCCTTGTGAAGAGGAGGGGTTTGAGGCACACTACCCTCATATAAAGTAGTGTTGTTGTATTGAGGTTGAGTCACCCTCATTTTAAGTGACTCGGTTAGTGGATTTTGATTGACTTGGTCTATTAAAAAATCCTAACTCTAGAGGATTAGGTGATGGTTTTCACCCGATTTGGGTTTCCACCTAAAAATCTTTTGTGCTATTGTGTGATTGTATCTTTTATGAGATTGTTTATTTGCTTTCCACTTTATTTTATATTCCTCAAATCTCACTCCTCCCGTAGGAATCAACATAAAAGACACGAAATCTTAATTAAAACCCTAAAACACTTCAACTAAAATTCCTTGTTTTGCAAACCCTATTGATTTGGCTTGGGCAACACTTCCCGTCCAATTCGGACACACTCAAAAAAAAGAAATAATCGAGCATTACCTCAACTAACGCCCATCACATTCCTTGTACACTTTAGCCACTTAGACCTAATTAAAATCTGTAGCAATTTGACCCCTAAGGTCTCACTAAACTAAGGTTTGCTATCTAGGTCTTAAGTCATCATTAGTTGATATAAATTCTTTCATCTATATCTGGTGTCAGGCTGAGGGGCCATGTCAAACAACTAGGCGTGGGTTTACACAAGCCCCCAGTGATTTTCCTGGGACATTCTTGGGACTAAACCTCCCCTTATTCAACCTGGCCAGATTTTTTGAGAGAATGGATATCCACTATTGATTTCTTATCTCCTAGGTAGATCAAGTCTTGGGTTAATTTTTAAGGAGTCACATTTAAGTTAGGTCTAGAATTTTATATTGTTTGATTGCACACTTCTCTCATCTCTCCCTCCTCTCCTCACCGTTTCTTCCATTTTTCACAGGTGGCAGTCCAAAACTCCACACTTGGAGGGATCACTTGATTTTTTCTTCCCCAAAAAGGACTTTTCCTGCATTCTTCCTCTTCTTTAAAAATGGAAAATCAAAATAGGTCCTTTAACCTGCATGCTAATTTCCCCAATCTATTCACCCTGGAGCTACTTAATTAGGCCCCCCCACCTAATTTCTACTCCATAATGGCTCAGTTACAGGCTAATCAACAGTAGTTGAATCGGGATGTAGCAAACCTAGCCAACCAAGGGAGACCTGCCACACCTACCCAAGCTCCACAAATTCCACATCTCACCCCTTCTAACACCCCAGAGAGAGAAAATTTGCATAACCTAAATACTGCCTGTGCTGAGTATAATCATTATTCCGAGGCTTTCTATGGTTCAACAGGGAATTATACTTATATAAATCATCAACCCACTCAAAATGTCTCCACCTTCTAGGAGCAATTGAAAAATTCCTCTAATTGGATGAATTATCTGACTCACTCCTGGACCAATTCGGTTCCTCACCAACAACAAAACTCGTTTGGAGGGTATGGTTCAAATAAACTTATCAATCTGGGCCATCTCAAGAAGACATCAATGATCAGATGATGAAAACCCTGTAGGAGATGCAAAGAAAAACTATGGAAATCACCCGTGTTACTAACAATCTTAATGATCAAGTTGGGGTTATTCCGACTCAAAGACCTACAGGATATTCACAATCCTAGCCCACACCAAACTCTGTCAATCAAAGGAACCAAATCTCGAGTGGACACCAACAACAGAACCACACTAATCAGCCTCCTATTAACCCGATACCTCATCACTATCTTGGTTTCCATTAACAAGAAGCCGCCCCACTTCCTCCCAGTGACAACTAGATTGCATATGAAGATACATTGAAGAGTGGGAAAACCACCACTGATTTAGAGCCTTCAAATCAAATTGATGAAACCCACTCTCAACCTATGCAATTCGACTCTTAACCCCACTTAGGAAGAAGAAAAGAAAACACCAAAAACACTAAATTCAAATCCTATCTCTCACTCTCAAGCACTGTAATCCAATACTTCTAATAAAAATTTAGAGCCCTCTCACCAAGATCTTTTGGAATTATTTGGGCAAGTCGAGACTAATATCCCCCTCCTAGATGCCACCCCTGCCTATGCTAAATTGTTGAAAGAAAGATATACCCCAAAAAGGCTGGCCTAGAATTTAGGAAGGGTGGTCCTTTCTAAGACAGCAAGGTCAGTTTTTCAAAGCAAGCTACCTTTCACAAAAAAGGACCCAGGCGCATCACTCATCTTGGTTGTCATAAATGACACCACCTTTTTTCACGCCCCTCTCGACTTAGGTACCTCTATTAATATCATTCCCTCGATCTTATTCGAGGAATCTCGATTCGGTGATTTTAAACCTACTAAGGTTCAATTTCAATTGGAAGATCGATTTACCATTCAACGCGGGGAATTATTGAGGATAGTATTGTCAAGGTCCGGAATTTCTATTTTCGATTAATTTTCTGGTCCTTGACATAAAGGTACCTGAGGCTCACATTAATGCCAACCTTGGAAGACCCTTTCTGATTACTGCAATAGCTAATATCAATTCTCATTCTGGGAAAATGAATATAAGTTGCAGTAACCAGCCTTTCTCATTGGATTTATTTCAAGCTTCCAGGAGGTCCATTGATCATGAAATTTTTGACATTGATAATACAATGGAAGCAATATTTGAGAAGTCTATGTGATCAAATCTTACTCAGCTTTGACCACCATGGATCTAGATTTTATTGATTTCTATTCTAAGGATGATTTTGTGGTCCAAGACATTTCAGATCAACTAGGGTTTGACTTTTACTCTTTCAATCTTCCTGATTTTTCACCAAAAACATCCAGACTAACTTCACCCACCCTACATCTCATTGACTACTTTCTCCCTCCCTTTCCATTGGACTTACCACCCGACCCACCCAAGTTTGGCATTTTACATGAACTCAAACCATGGCCAGACCCAAATCATTCTTCCATCTTTCCATTTTATTTTGATCCTTATTTCTTCACCAATCATCTTTTTAGGGATCTTGAGGACAACACATTTCTTGAGGACATTCAAGTGTCCAATTATTTACATGATTGTCCATTTTCTGTGCATCATTTCATGCCTAGCTAAATAGGCGTAAAAGATAGTACTGGATTGGAGGTAACCCATCATTTTTCCTGCTTTCCTATTCTCTTTCTTTTTCCAGGTTTTGACCATCCTAAACTTGACCGCTTTTCACCAAGGTGATCTCTTTTCCCTCCTAATGCATGAGGGCATTGCATATCATAAGCATGGGGGGGTGTTTTTAAATTATGACGATCGATTTAGGATTTTCAAAACTTAAAAGTATGCATTCTCTTTCTTTTGCTTGCATATCATTACAGAAAAATCGTAAAAACTTTTTAAGGAAAATTTTGAAAAGTAGAACTAAGGTTGAAAAATACATTTTAAGGTACAAGAGATTTAATCTTTAACAAACTAGGGATTAAGATTAAGATCTGATTGATAGAATCTCTAGGTCTAACCTCTAGACTAGATCAAGTATCCTTCTTTAAATTCCACCTGAACTCATGATAGTTCAGGTGACTTGATCTTCCTTTGTAACCTGGAAATTATCTGGCTTAGCTTCCGATTCAAAAACTTGCAATCCAACAAAATTCTTGTGTCAAAATTCACACACAAGCCCACACCTTAAAAAACATGTAGGAATTAGAAGAAAACCCCTGTTTGGCCCTGGTAAAAATCCGAAGCAGATAATTGGTTTGAGTTCCCACCGCTAAGAAGGAGAAAAATGCCTCCTTTGAGGATGCGATGATAGCATGTTATCGCCTCAGCGCTGCTCTATATTTATATTCCATATCTTTAGACAAGGCATTAAGGTGCAATTTTCCAACTCAAGTGTCTTGGATGGTGCTCTACCCATAGTGATAGAGCAAGAGCTTGAGTTCGCTAGGAGTGCTCCTTTACACTGCATTGTGTTTTGGGGTTGTGTGCTCCTGGTGTAGGATCTGCAGGGCACAAGCACACTAGAAGGGGGGATGAATAGTGTGGTATATAAAAAATTGCAAGAATAATGAAACCACAAAAAGCACACAAGATGTATAGTGGTTCCCCTCACTTGGGTACTCCACAACCTAAGCTCCCGACTTAGGATTTTTTAACCCGATTCCCTTAACCAAGAGGGAATCAATTTACTAATAACCTGAGGTAATTAAAGGGTTACCTCAACCCAATTACAAGATGACAAAAAGAAATAAAGATTACAGGTGTAAGCAAGATACAAACAAAAGCTTACAACTAATTCCAGTCTCCAACAAGTGTATTTCCTAATAGATGATATATAAATTCTAACTAGAATGCGAAAGCAAAAATATACAATTTACTAAGAACACAGTCGACTTGGGAACTTGTTGCAACCTGAGAATAGCCTTGTGAAGAGAGTAACAAGACAAGCTCCTTTGCAGCTAGAAAATTGGAAAAAGAAGGTGTAGGCAAAGAGAATATTTTTAGCTTGTTGGTTTTGTGCAGATGATACTCAAGGAGTGTATATATAGGCCACTAAACACCTCCCCTATGAATACTAGCCATTAGGGGCAAAAAGGGAAGTGTAGGATTAAGATTAATTGTAAAATAGCCATTCATATTAGGCACAATGGTTAGTTAATACCGGTACTAAACTTTTGGTACTAGTATTGACTGCCTACAGTCAGTTCAACAGTACTTGGGGTACCGGTACTGATCACTGGTACCGGTACTCAGTGCATTCTGTTGAGTACCAACAAGGCCACTTGGTAACGGTATTGATCATAAGTACTAATACTTGTGACTTACAAGATATGGGGTTGTGACCTATAGGTACTGGTACTGGTGATTAGTACTGGTACTTGTAAGGTCCAGGAAAAATCAAGTGTACAAACTGTAATCACTTGGTACCAGTACTCATGATGAGTACCGATACTTGTTGTTCATAGTTTGAGACTTAGGCCCAAACCTGTGTCTAGCATGTACCGATACTTATGACCAGTACCGGTACTTGCTACAAGTACCTAATATTATAAGTGTAAGTCAGTTTTTAGAGTAAACCCATCTAATCTATACGACTTTATTTTGAAAGAGTCAATTTTGAGTTGAAAAGATAAACGATTGAGCGTTAATATGAACCCCAATTATCTCTACTTTGATTTTAACTCCTAGATTATTTTTTACTTATTAGGAGACATAAAAAGATTCTAAAATTCAATAAATGAAACAAAATCTATAATCTTCTGCCTTCATATCTTCAATGCTATCATGTTGCTTGCTAGCATCCATAAATTCTATTTCTTTTATAGTCCTGTAACACTTCATAACCGCATTAGACTTTAAAACAATTTTGATAACACCAAAACACAAAATAGAAGTGGAACTAGGTTCCAACAATCTCCCCCTTTTTTGTGTTGACAAAATAAACAAGATACCCATATTTAAAAGTAGATAGAAACTTAATAAGAGAAGAGTAAAAAAACTCCACAAGGAGTGAACAACCTCCCCCTCCAACTAAGCCTATCTTCTAGTTTAAATATGAAGTATCCATAACATTTTATCTCCCCCTTTTTGTCAAGCAAGCAAAAAAGATGGATAAATAATACATTTTTAAGAAGCATGATACATGAGCAAACTACTTCATTTAAATGAGAAAAGTCATACAAATAAGATCAAAACATGCATGTTCAGCAAAACACAAAAGTAAACAAACTAGCAATATGTCAGACAAGTTTAGAAAAGCATAGATGTTATACAAATGGAACTAGCAACATAATTAAAAATTAAACTAGTTCCTAGGACGTTTTCTGATGAGCTTTTGAGCATGTCCACCATCATCACTATCATCATCATCATCTTCATCATCTTCATCTTCATATGAAACTTCATCTTCAGTGTCTTCTTCTTCATCATCATCATGAAGTATTGGTTCTTCTTCCATAATTGGAGAAGGGACAGAAGATGGGTCTTGGAAGTGCTTTTGCCTTCTTTCACTATATTCTTGAGGCGCTTTGGGTTGAGTCATCTTCCTTTGTTTAGGTTGTTGAGTGGAATAAGCAACATGGGAAGACTCAATGGAAAGAGAATGATCATGAAACTTGCGTTCCATGTGATGGAAGGCAAAATTGAGGTTAGATAGATTTTGACCAATATAATTGAAAGTATTAATCATATTGGGATCGGTGTTAGACCCATGAGATAGGTTTACCCAAGGTGTTTCAGCTTTTGAATATGGATAAGTTATTGGAACAAAAGCCGAGGATGAGTCTGAAGGTTGATAAGAAGATTGAGCATTTGGATCAACATACTCTTCTTCTTCATTATCACTAGAGGATTCCACTCTAGCAGGTTTCACTCTCATTTTTTGGAGAGTGGACCATTTGAAATAGACCACTTTTCTAAGAGAAGTAAAACTAGAGAGGTCAATTTTATTTTTGTGAAGAATGTGAGATACTAAGATGTTCAACGGTAAAGCAGAAGCATGGTAATGAGGTCAAAGAAAATGAAGGAAAATTGTGTTCCAATTTACTAAAAAACTTGTGATGATAGCATAAATTAAGGGTAAAATGTTGATGGGAATTTTGTGGAATCCCAAATTTTTAGCCCTTAAGTTTCAAGATAAAATTCGAAAAAGAACATGAGCAAACAGGGTCATGTTTGGGGCAACCAATGCTTTCCCCTGACAGTTAGGGAGCAAGAGACTTTCATGGATTTTATAAGTAGGAAATTGTTCCTTAAGAGTGTTAAAAGCATGACCTTCATTTGGACATTCAGTGATGGTTGATAGGAATTTTGGTGTGATGGTGATTTCTTGACCGAATACATTTGATGTTAGGACCAGATGACCTCGATTTTCTTGTTCTTGGAGATTGGCAAAAGATAAGCAGTTGACATCAGGATATACTCTAGGAACATCGACAAAAAATGACTCATCAAAGAAATGCATGAGTTTTTGTTTAGAAAGACGGGTGGTGAAATTAAAGAGTTGTAGAGAAAAATCTTTCCACTCAACTAGCCTACAATGGTGAAGTTTTAGGCCTTTATACCAATCAAACTTTGATTTGGCATCCTGATTGATGTAAAATTTGTGAATTGCATCTTGAGGTGCCTTTCCCTTACTCTTAGATTTAGGTGCCATCTGAAAAAATATGCAACAAGAGTAGGAGAAAATAATGAGTAAAATAGAATATTTCCTTTGATGCGTGCATTAAAAAACACACTTAAGCCTGCATGTACCGGTACTCATCTTTAGTACCGATACCTGCTCTCTAAGGTAGGCGCTACTGCGCCAAGCTAGTACTGGTACCGATGATGGGTACCGGATAAGAAAATATTGCAGCAGTAGGAAAGGTTTTGAGAGAGTGAAAAACAAGATTAAGATTGACTCATGGAAGCACGATTTGATAAGAAGATAAGAGTGTACCTAGAGTTGAAGCTTGGAGATGATTCTTCTCTTATTGCTAGGGCTTGGAGAGACACTTGAGGAGGTGAACTAAGGTTTGCAAAGAGTGGACTGAAGTAAGTGTTTACACTTGGTCTCTTTTATATGGGATGGGTCATGTGCTAGTCACATGACCACTTAAGTGGTTGGAGAAAATTTCAATCAACAACTTAGGTGTTGAAAAATAATGTAGCCAACAATCTAAGTTAAGCAACCATATTGCAAACAATATCCTGATATTTTCAGACATATGAAAATATTACAATTTACCCCTTTTTAAAAAAAATGGGTAAATTGCAGTAAGGCCCTCAGGGATTTTCATAAATACAAATAAATTACATTTTAATCAATTTGTTAGTTTTGAATCTCTTTTATTATACAAAGTCCTAATTTTCTTCTTATAAAGCAGAATCTCTCTACTACAAGAGGTTTTGTAAAGATATCTGCTAATTGATTTTGTGTGTCTACAAATTCTAATTGAATGGAACCTTGAAGCACATTATCTCTAAGGAAATGATGTCAAATATCTATGTATTTGGTACGTCAATGATGTACCAGATTTTTGGATCAATTTATTACGATTGTATTATCACATAATATTTTGGATTGTGCAAAAATCAATCCAAAGTCAGACAAAGTTTGTCTCATCCAAATGACCTGAGAGCAAGCAAGTGAAGTAGCAATATACTTTGCTTCAGTTGTAGGAAGTGAAACACAAGTCTGTTTCTTAGAGAACAATGAGACCAAAGATTCTCCAATAAAATGACATGTGCCGCTAGTGCTCTTTTGATTTGTCCGACTCCCTGCATAGTCTGCATCACTATAGGATAATAGATCTAAGGTTTGTGCTTTTGGATAAAAAAGACCAAGATCTTTTATGCTGTTTAGGTATCTAAATATTCTTTTTGCTGCATTAAAATGAGATTCCTTGGGTTCGGATTGGGATCTCGCACATAGACATGTAGCAAAAAGAATATTAGGTCTAGAAGCTGTAAGATATAGTAGTGAAGCTATCATACCACGGTATTTCTTTTCATCTACCCTCTTGCCAGATAAGTCTTCACTAAGAGAAGTAGATAGAGCAAATGGAGTCTCTTTGCCATTTACATTTTCAAAGTTAAACTTCTTGAGAATTTCAAGAACATATTTTATTTGACTAATGAAAATTCCTATGTCTAATTGTTGAGTTTGGAGTCCTAAAAAGAATCTGAGTTCACCCATCATACTCATTTCGAACTCAGTCTTCATAGTCTCACAAAAATGATGACACAGGGACTCCTTGGTTGATCCAAATATAATATCGTCGACATATATTTGAACCAGTAGGATGTCATTTCCTTCTTTTACAAAAAGAGTTAAATCAACAACTCCAATTCTATATCCATGCTGGAGAAGGAAGGTCCTAAGCCTATCATACCAGGCCCTGGGAGCTTGTTTAAGTCCATATAATGCCTTATTGAGCTTGTATACATGCTCTGGGTGTGTTGGGTCCTTGAACTCAAGAGGCTGATGAACATAAACTTCTTCCTTAATATATCCATTAAGAAAAGCACTCTTGACATCCATTTGACATAGCTTGAAATCCTTTGCACTTGCAAAGGCAAGTAGCATCTGTATGGACTCCAAGCGAGCAACAGGAGCATATGTCTCATCAAAGTCAATACCCTCCTAATGGTTATAGCCTTGAGCTACAAGTCTAACTTTATTCTTGATTACTGAACCAGATTCATCGAATTTATTTCGGAACACCCACTTGGTTCCGATGATGGAATTACCCTCAGGAGTGGGTACCAAGTCCCATACATAGTTCCTTGTAAATTGGAGTAGCTTCTCCTGCGTAGCTACAACCCATGATTCATCCTTTAATGCCTTATCAACTTTCTTGGGTTCAATTTGAGAAACAAAGGCATTAAGGACAAAATCAGCTCTAAAATGAGATTGGCTTTTTACACCTTATTCAATGTCACTTATAATCTGTTCTTGAGGGTAATCTTTATGGTGTAGCCATTCTTTTGGAAGGTCATGTACATTTCGTGTATCTTCCATTTTTGATACATCGATGAAGTGGGTATCTTCATCATCAGAATCTAAATGATTTGGTTTAGGTTCTCCTAAGTTTGTTTCATCAAATGAAACATGCAAGGATTCTTCTAGAACAAAAGTCCTTTTATTAAAGACTCGATAAGCTTTGCTTTTTGTTGAATAGCCAATAAAGATGCCTTCATCACCTTTAGCATAAAACTTATCAAGCTAATCATGGGTGTTTAATAAATAATACTGACTTCCAAATACCCTAAAATATGAAATCTTAGGAGATTTCTCATAATAAAGCTAATATAGAGTTTTCTTAATAATAGGTCTTAAGAGAGTTCTATTAAGAACATAACATGTCGTATTAATGGATTCAGCCCAGAAATATTTTTGAAGCCCAGACTCTAAGAGCAAAGTTCAGGCACATTCTTGTAGAGTGCAATTCTTGCGCTCTACAACACCATTTTGAGATGGTGCCCAAGGAAATGAAAATTCATGTTTTATGCCAGAATTGACACAAAAACTTGAAAATTTTTCATTTTCAAATTCTCCCCCATGATCAATCCTAAGTCTAAGAATTGAGGATGATTTTTCCTTTTAAAGCCTTCGAGCAAGACTTAGGAAGGAATCAAATGAGTCATCATTATGTTTTAGGAAGATGACCCAAGTGAACCTAGAGAAGTCATCAACAATAACTAGGCAAAATTTTGATCCATTTAAGCTCTTAAATCTTATTAGCCCAAATAGATCAAGGTGTAACAACTCTAAAGGTCGTGTGGTTGAAACTATGTCTTTAGATTTGAAAGAAGCCTTGTGCATTTTTCCGAGTTCACAAGATTTACATAAAGCATCCTTTTTATAAGTTAGTTTGGGTAGGCCCCTTACTAACTCATTTTTGGCTAACCTATTAAGATGTTTATGATTAATGTGACCTAGCCTACGGTGCCATAGATCTACTTCAACATGGGAAGCAAGCAGACATTTTACAAATTTCTCTTATGAAAAATGAAGAGCATAGATATTTTCCTATCTAAACCCTTCAATTAAAACCATATTTATTCCCTCTTTTAATATTTTAAACCCAACTTTAGGAAATAATACATCACATCTATTATCACATATTTGACTAACACTAAGCAAGTTATGTTTTAAGTTTTCTACTAAAAGAACATTACGTACCTACTTAGAGGAATTACCTATTGTACCTTCACCAATAATGCGACAACATTTGTTGTCACCCAACTTGACGCGTCCTCTATCTTATATTCTCATCCATTTGATAAAGAGGTCGGAGTGTCCCGTCATATGCTTGGAACACCCACTGTTTAGGATCCATTTGTCCTTCTTGACCTACAAAATAGTTTATCAAATCTATTTTAGGTATTTATTTTCTTTTGGGTCCTTGATGGTTAGTACCCTTTAAATCCTTAGGTTTATAGATCACCTTTGTGTTAGATCTATAATTCTTAGGATTTTTGACCTTTTGATAAATCTATGCATGTCTAGGTATATGTGATTTATTTTGTATGTTCTTTTTATTATTAAACTTGCCTTTTAAATTATTACAAAATTCTGTATTCAACCTAGTTATTGTTTTTAGATTATTCAAAGTTCCCTCAAAGTGTTCATAAATATCTTTTAATTCTACTATTTTTGCATGCAGTTGGTTGTTAGTTTCTTTTGACATTTCTAATTCTATTTCTAGTGTCTTATAACTATCATGTAAGACCTTATTTTCCTTTTTAATCATCCTAGCTATATGATGTAAATCTTCATAAGATTGTAACAACTCTTCAAAAGAAATTTCAGAATCGACCTCATTTTCAGATCCATCGTTGTTCGCCATTAGGCAAAGATGTGCAACTTTTGTTTCTTCAGATTCTTCAAAAGATGATTCCGTGCTAGAATCATTGTCATCCCAAGTTGCTTTGTATGCTCTCCTTGAGATCTTCTTCTTCTTCCGATTGAGTTTTTTGTCCATTTCTTCTTTCTTCTTGATCATAAGGCAACCTTTTCATACATGTCCCTTCTTCTTGCACTCAAAACAAACAAGTCCAAAAATTTATTGACACTCTTACCTTATTTTCGGATGAATCTTCAGACTTTTCTCGTTAGAAGAGCAAGCTCCTCTTCTTCATCGGAGTTGGAATCGTCGAAGTCCAAATCCTCCTTCATGGCTTTGAAAGCAAGCTCATTCTTCTTGCTTATAGATCTCTCCTCGTTCTTCTTCATGTTTTCCAATTGGACCTCATATGCCATGAGGCTTCCAATCAAATCATCCAAGGATGGAGTTGATAAATCCTTCGCCTCTTGGATCACTGTGGACTTTGGAGACCAATCACTTGTAAGGATCTCAAGATCTTCCTTACAAGTTGTTCTTCCATAAACTTCACTCCTAAATTCTTCATGGGGTTGATAATGTCTCCAAATCCCATGTACATTGCCTTGATTGTTTCACTTTTCTCCATCCTGAAATACTCATAGCTTTCTATTAAAATAGATATGTGTGTTTCTTTAACTTTACCAATACCGTACCTTCATAGGTGACTTGAAGTGTGTTCCATATCTCGTACGCGGACTCACACGCAGAGATACAGTTGAACTCCTCCCTTGATAGCGCACAATAGAGCGCATTTATTACCTTTGCATTCCCAGCGATCTTTTGATCCGCTGTCCAAACAACTCCTTCCTGTAGCTCTAGATTCGTGTACTTCTCTTGAATGAGAGTCCATGAGTCTTCATCTATGGCCTTGAGGAAGATTTGCATCCTCCTCTTCCAGTATCCATAGTCCATCCCATCAAAGTAGGGAGGACGTGTAGATGACTAACCTTCGGTGCGCTTGGCTGATGATGCCATTGCGAGAGAGAATAATTACTTCTTCTTTTCGCAACCTGGCTTTGATACCACCTATAGGATCTATAGGGCATAAGCACACTAGAAGGGAGGGATGAATAGTGTGGTATATAAAAAATTGCAACAATAATCAAACCACAAAAAGCACACGAGATGTATAGTGGTTCCCCTCACTTGGGTACTCCACTACCTAAGTCTCCTAACTTAGGATTTTTTAACTCAATTCCCTCAACCCAGAGGGAATCAATTTACTAATAACCTGAGGTAATTAAAGGGTTACGTCAACCCAATTACAAGATGACAAAAAGCAATAAAGATTATAGGTGTAAGCAAGATACAAAAAAAATCTTACAACTAATTCCTAAGTCTCCAACAAGTGTATTTCTTAATAGATGATATATCAATTCTAACTAGAATGCGAAAGCAAAAATAGACAATTGACTAAGAACACAACTGCCTTGGGAACTTGTTGCAACCAGAGAATAGCCTTGTGAAGAAAGCAACAAGACAAGCTCCTTTGTAGCTAGAAAATTGAAAAAAGAAGGTGTAGGCAAAGAGAATATTTTTAGCTTGTTGGTTATGTGCAAATGATACTCAAGGAGTGTATATATAGGCCACTAAACACCTCCCTTACGAATACTAGCTGTTAGGGGCAAAAAAGGAAGTGTAGGATTAAGATTAATTGTAAAATAGCCGTTTAGATTAGGCACAACAGTTAGTTGGTGCCGGTACTAACTGCCTACAGTCAGTTCAACAGTGCTTGGAGTACCGGTACTGATCACTGGTACTGGTACACAGTGCATTCTGTTGAGTACCAACAAAGCCACTTGGTAACGACACTAATCATAAGTACTGGTACTTGTGACTCACAAGCTATGGGGTTGTGACCTACATGTACTGGTATTGGTGATTAGTACCAGGACTTGTAAGGTCCAAGCAAAACCAAGTTCACAAACTGTGATCACTTGGTACCGGTACTCACGATGAGTACCGATACTTGTTATTTATAGTTGGGGACTTAGGCCCAAACTTGTTCCTAACATGTATCGGTACTTATGACCAGTACTGGTACTTGCTACAAGTACCTAATATTATAAGTGTAAGTTAATTTTTAGAGTAAACTCATCTAATCTATATGATTTTATTTTGAAAGAATCGATTTTGAGTTGAAAAGATAAATAATTGAGCATTAATATGAAACCTAATTATCTCTACTTTTGATTTTAACTCCTAGATTATTTTTTACTTGTTAGGAGACATACAATGATTCTAAAATTCAATAAATGAAACAAAATCTATAATCTTCTGCCTTCATATCTTCAATGCTATCTTATTGCTTGCTAGCATCCACAAATTCTATTTCCTGTATAGTCCTATAACACTTCATAACCGCATTAGACTTTAAAATCGTTTTGTTAACATAAAGCACAAAAGAGAAGTGGAACTAGGTTCCAACACCTGGGTGGTGTCTTGGATGGTACTATCTCGAAGTGTCGGCACTAGAGCCCCCTTGAGGATTGGTGATGGGAATGATGATCTTGACACATCTGTTGTACGATTAAGCCAAGAATAACAATGGGGGAGTTTCAGAAAAAAAGAAAAGTTTTAAACCAAAAACACGACCTCATAAAAGTTGGCATTCACAAGCACAGACACGAGGTTTTAAAAGTTGATGTAAGTTGCGAATCCGATTTAAGAGCCAGAGAAATCCTAACTACAAAAATTTTGGGTCATCTGAATTAATAATGAGTTGATTTGTGAATTTTTAAAAGATGCACTGATCTTGATTCTTCTAACTCTTGGATCCAAAGACGCATCTCGAGGTTTTATCTTTAACAAATCCTGTGCCTTTCAAGTTTCTCAATCAACTAAGGTCCCGTAGACTTTCTCTCCTAAAAAGTAAAAAATTAGTCCTTCCCTGAAAATCTGTTTGGTGAAATAGTTTTGCTAAGAGACTAGCAAAAGATAAGCATGGGATTGTGATAAACACCAGTTTATGATCATTATTATGCCCCAAAACTAACCTAGCTTTTAGGATTTTGACTCCGCAAATGGATTTTTGGGCTGCATTTAGGCATTTACCTAGGATAGGCATGCATTGCATTTTAATGTATTTTTGACGCATTTATATGAGTGTCAGGATTTGGTAGAATGTTAGATCCTACACATCTTGGCACTCAGGAAGGTAGAAGACGAAGAAGAAGCCCCTATCAGCTGGATCCCAGCTTGATCCAGCTCATTTCAGTTGAATCCCAACTAGATCTAGCTCATCCCAGTTGGATCCCAGCTCCTTCTAGTTGGATCAACTCACCCTTAGCCCCATTCAACTCATCTCAACTCAATGGTAGCTCTAGCTAGTTCACGTTAGCTCCATTCAGCTCACCTCAGCCGAATGGCAATGCAAACTAATTAAAGACAGTTGATCCTAGCTCCATTCTAGCCCTTCCAGCTCCAAAGAGTTCACAGGAAGTTCAACCTGACTAGGACTAGCTACTGACATCAACTAGCTAGACTTGGTTAGCTAAAGATGACCTTAACTAGCTCAGGCCAGCCTTAGTCCAGCACCTGGAGGCTCAACTCAACTTAGTTGAGCTGAGCTACTTGACCCAAGCTAGCTACTCTAGCTAGCTCAGTAATCTCCGGGAAGACCATACCCAGCACACCTTAGCTCACATTAGCAGAAGCCAGCTCATCTTAACTTGGCTTAACAGCTAGCAAAGAAGTAGTGAGCCAAGCCAGCTAAGGTAGCTCCTTGCAGCTCTCTTCAGCAGCCACCAGCTCTAGTGCAGCTCAAGACTACTTCTAGCTCATCACCTCCAAAACCCTAACTCCCTCTATCTCTCTACCCTACTCTCTACTTGTTAAGCTAGCTAAGCTAGCTTAGCCTAACTAGTCACCTCCTTGGCCACCAAAACCTAACCCTAAAACCCACCTAACTAGCTTCACCAACTAACCTTACCTAAGTCTACCTAAGTTATCACCACTCCACCTCAATCTTGGTGCCAACCCTATACATCCCTTCACCCCTCTCTACCACCAAAAGACACCACCAAATTCCCTCCAAAACCATATAAAAATGGTGCCAACTTTTTCCCTCCAAAACCTTGAAATTCAACCCTACACCTACCCGTTGAACCCATCTTCACCCTCCATTTTTTCCCTCCAAAATCAACACCTTCAAGAAGGTTCTTTTGGAGGGAAAACCAAGGCACCTCTTCATTTCCCTCCCATTTTCCCCTCCAAAAATATCCAAGCACCCCTTCATTTCCCTCCAAAAAATACCATGACCACCCCCCTTCCCATCCTATAAATACTCTACCCTACCACCACATAATTCCCATCTCCTCTCCATTAGATAGGTTCCACCCATACCATTAATTAGGTTCTTACATCCATGCCAAAAAAGAAGGAGAGAAGAAGATCAAGGGGGCAACCTACCCGCCCCCTTGGTGCCTTCTTCCTCTCTCTCTTCTCTCTAAGCCACTCCAAGGAGGAGGTCATCTTCAACCTAGAGGGGACGGCCAGGCAAGGAGGATCTTCATCAAGGTGGTTGATGCCCACCTTGGAGGAAGAGCTTGAAGGAAGACCAATTGAACAAGAGAAGGAGAACTCTTTCCAAGTGTGGGGCAATCACACTTGGAGCAAGAGCCACCCGGATCTTCTACTAGAATCACCCCTTCTTCTTTATCTTCTACTCTGCCTTTTGTGTTAGCTAGTAGTTTAATGTTCTTTTAGAAGTATTTCTTTACCTGTATTTTACTCTGCTAGTAATACAAATTTTCATTGCCTTCCAAGTTCATGTTTGAAATTAGTGTGTTTTTCTTCTCGTATTAGTGTAGTGCACATCACACTCTTCTCTTCTAATTACCCTAGGGCACTTGCCTAGGGTGAGCTTAGAGGAGAAGACCTCATTATTGTCACTTAGGGTTAGTTGTAGTGTAGTTCATCTTCGCACAAAACTTGATTGTTTATGAAAATCCTAAAAACAACAAAAACAAAAATACAAAATGTTATGTGTTGATTTGAGAGGCGAGAGAGAGAACCCATTCTTTGTGACTAACAAATTGGCCTCCTTGGACGACCCTAGATACTCCACTATCTAGGTATTATAAATGTAAAAGTTTGATTGCAGATTTACACGTTGCAACGACACTAATTACAACATTTAGCAAACCACGTATTTCACTATTAGGATGTCCACGGACGTAAAGCGTAGGCAGATATCCCAGCTGGTGAAAAATTCCTTGAATTTTTTGCAGGTGAACTAAGTACCATTGTCTGTGACAAGGTATTGGGGTATCCCATATCGAGCTATAATACCTTTGCGGATGAAGGAAATAACTCTATCAGTTGTTGGGTTAGCCATAGCCTAAGTTTCGACCCATTTAGAGAAGTAGTCAACTGCTACTAGTATGAATCACTTCTAAGCTGGGGTTGGCGGAAAGGGCCAATGAGGCTTTGCTTCGATCGTATTTTAAAAACTCATGTTGTAGTATAGCTAATCAAGGCGAACCAAACATTTAAAAATTTTTAATACTCGAATTAGAAAAGAAATCTAAGGTCATCTCTGGGAGCAAGCTAATGCGCTCTTACCACTATTATGAATTTTGTGTTTTGGAACTTGCTGCGATCAATAATATTTTAGTTTCAACCCTAGTTCAAAAATGTAGAGAGAGAATTTCAGAGAAATTATGAGTAGTTGATTTTGCAAGACAATTTAAATAGGTTAAGGATTCTGTAATCATTTAATGCTAAATATGATGGTGATTATTTAAATAATTAAAAATAACTAGTGTAATGAATCAAGTTCTCAACATATGAAAAGAATTTTTGAGTTAATCCCTAGAGATTCACGATCGGGGCCTTGGAAATATTTATGGGTTGGTCCTTTTCTTTCAATTAGGTCCCTAGAACTTTACATCCGTGCCTCTGCTCTCCTTCTTCCTCTTCTTTTTTCTTCTTTCTCTTGTTGCAGGCCTTGTAATGGAGGTGCTTGGGAGATATGTTGATGGCAAACTCCAGCCATTGGATGGGGCTTAGATTGCTTGAAGAGGGTCATCGTGGGTCGGTCAATGTGATGGTCACCTTGAATCGGTGATTAGAGGCAACTATAAAGGTGTCGAAGACGGTGAAGATGGGTTCGAGGGTGGTGGAGGTCCCGGTGATGGAGGTGTTGAAGCTCTTGACCAAGAGGTCAGAGAGGTTTGCTTGAACCTACTGAAGATGATGGTGATCGTAATTTGGCTTGAGGAAGTTCGGAGGTTGCTAGCGGAGGTGAGGAAACTGGCGGCAGTGAGGTGGATCCATTGGGCGAGTGGAGAGTTTGAACCCCTCAATAAGTTGAGGGGTTTTGCTTGTCATGGCATGGTAGTGCTTGTGGGGTGGTCGACGAAGCGAGAGGCGTCGTGAGACAGCGAGGTGTGCTTGCTGGAGTTCTGTCGGTGGGTTTGCCACGCGTGGAGAAGATGATGGGGTAGGGGAAGAACTTGAGGTTGAAACCTGCAAGGAGAAATCCTAAAGTGATCTAGAGGAAGAGATGAAGGAAGAGGGATACCTGGAGAATGAGGTGAGGAGAAGCCGATCGTGGACAACCAAACTTGGGGGAGGAGACGAAATCTGGTGAGAGAATTTGGGGCCGAGGAAGGGATGGAGGAGCCGTGGCCTCGTTTGATGGCGAGGATCGGTGGATCGAGGGGTTGAAGAAGGTCCCAAGCTCCTTCAATGGCAGCGTGCAAGGGAGGTGGAAGAATGGTGTTGCACCTACTATTTCCAGACGATGATGTTCAGAGGGGTTGCGCAAGCACTTATAACCCTTCACTAAAGTAGTTGGCGGTCGTTTGCTCGCAAAAATCTAGAAACAATGGTGCTAACTTTGACTGGCAATTGTGGGCAGAAGAGGCTGTGGTTGTCGACGAAACTTCCATTGTTGGGTGCACAACGTTGAGGGGAAGAAATTCTCTTTAGTCATCAATGTTAGCTGAGGATTGAGGTGGCGAGAATCCGCGAGTGAAACTTGCCATTCTCACACCATTGTTGACAAGAAGGTAGAGGGACCTTTTTGTGAAGATAAATAATCTGGGGGGGTAAATGCAAAGAAATCAAAAGTTAGGGGCTCATTTGTAAGGGAATTAGTTTTCAAGGGTTAAAATGCAAACTAAGTCAAGATGAAGTCCAAATGAGTCTAAATTTTTATGGTAACCTAATTTGGATATTAGGAATTTAATGGTGACTTCAATTTTGGATTTCGATGTCATTTTCACAATCAATTTACGATTAGACCCAATATGTACCAAATTCTCGTCTGTGATTCTGTTTTAGGTCAAAACAAGTTTTGATCATAAAATTGATTATGCCACACCTTATAAAATATTTTTAATTGATTTTTAAAAGGTTTAGATTACATTTATTTCCATCAAAACTATTTTAATTGAAGTAGGGTTGAAATTAGGGTTTTTTATTAGAATTAAACATTCAATTTGAATGTTAATCATGAATTACTCAATACGAACCCACTTTTAAGATATTTAAGCTCAATTGACCTTTAATTAAGCATAGGTTTACCTTTCAGCTATTCTTCATTTATAACTGTCAGTGAAAATTGCATAATTAACCCCAATTTTTATCAATTTCTCTTTCTTCTACCCTAATTGAGTTATACCCTTCAATGTATTAATTAGGTGAATTTAATTTTAGAACTTAGCTAAATTAGGTTAGTTATAGAGAATGATGGCGATGCCATCAAGTCCATGTCCCATTTTGCAAAGGAGATGGGTGACATCATAGGTACTAACCTTCTAGGCGGTAAGTGGTGCAAGGTAGCAAATCACTGGCACTTGTCGCACTTACGCACAAAATCCTTGTAGTGTTGCTTCATTTGGGGCCAAAAGTAGCCCACCTGGAATAGCCAGGGCAGAAGTGCCTTGTACCCTTCGTGATTCCCACACACCTCTGTGGGCTTCTTGAAGGACCTGAGTTGCTTCCCCTTTTGTTAGGCAGTGCAAAAGGAGGGTGGAATACCCCCGCTTGTACAGTTGCCCTTCTATCAAGGTGTACCTTGAGGCTATCAAGCAAAAGGCCTTGGGCTGTGATTCCCTTGAGGGTAGCTCACCAGAGTTTAGGTAGGTGATGATAGGCATCATCCAAGAAATGGACTACTCTATCATGAACGTCTTGGGAGCAAGCACAGTTGGCTCCTTTAGAGTTTGGAGGTAAATATCTTCCTCTTGTCCCAGAGGGATGGCAGCAGCGAGTCTAGCCAATGCATCCACCAGGGGGTTACCTGCTCTTGGCACTCATCTGATCGAGTCGGTCTTAAAGTCTGCTAGCTCCTCTATGACCTTGTCGACATACAAGATCATGTTTGGATCCCGAGCTTGGTATTCACCATTTATTTGGTTGGCGACCAGCTGGGAGTCCATGTAAATCTCCAGTGAAGTAACTCCTCTGAACTTGGTCACCCAAATGCCTGTCAACATGGCCTCATACTTTGCTTGGTTATTAGATGCAGGGAAGTCCAATTTGATGGTGTACTTATGAGTAACGCTGTCTGAGGCGATCAAGGCTATCTCATCCCCAGACCCAGCAGTCATAGATGAGCCATCAACATACAGCTACCAGGGGAGCATGAGGGAGTCATTTGGGTTCGTGAATTTTGCAACAAAATCACCAAGACTTGTCCTTTGATGGATCTTCTTAGCTGGTACTTGACCTTGAATTCCACCAACTCCATAGGCTATTTGATCTGCCATGCTGACCCTGTGAGCTTATGTAGCATTTGCCACAGGGGGTAATCTGACAGGACCATTATAGTGTGGGCTTGGAAGTATGGGCGTAGTTTCTTAGCTGCAATGACCAAAGCTAACCTTAGCTTCTCGACGACCGAATACTTGCTTCCTCACCTTGGTAGGTTTTGCTCATGAACTATACAGGTCATTATGCTCCTTCCCTCTCACCGACTAGAACGGTGCTAACGGCGAACACGAACGCTGCCAGGTATAATGAGAGGACCTCCTCAGGCTGGGAAGCCGTTAAGATGGGGGGCTTTGAAGTGCGACTTTGACTTCCTCTAAGGCCTTCTGGCAGTGAGGAGTCCAATGGGCAGCAATATATCCTTTGCCCTTTTTTATGCACTTGAAGAAGGGGAGGCATTTACCGGAAGATCTAGACAAGAATTAACCTAATGAGGCGATCTTGCCAACCAATGACTGCATCCCCTTCAAGGTGACGGCGGTTGCAGGTCTATGATCGCCTAGATCTTATCAGGGTTGGCTTCGATCCCCCGGTTGGAGACCAAGAACCCTAAAGAGTTACTGATTGACGCCCCAAAGGTATACTTGTCAGGGTTCAGGTGGAGGCAGGTGTCCCTTAGAATCTAGAACACCTCGGCCAAATATTCTATGTGTTCAGAGAAATTGGATCCCTTTACAAGCATATTATCTATGTACACCTCAAATAATTTTCCTATTATTTTTGTGAAAATCATATTTACAAGGCGCTAATAAGTTGCTCCTCATTTTTCATGCCAAAGGGCATGACTCTATACTGAAATAGACCCCTATTAGTGATGAAGGAGGTCTAAGGCCTATTTGCTGAAGCAAGGCTGATCTGGTGGTACCCGCTGTAGACGTCCAAGAAGAACATGTGAGATTGTTCGCTACAGGAGTCCATTAGGGCATCCACCCTTGGTAGGGGGAACTTGTCCTTCGAGCAGGCTTCATTGAGGTTGGTGAAGTCCACACACATGCCATTTGCCATTGGCTTTTTTCACCATTACTACGCTCGAGAGCCATGCTAGGTACAGGGATTCTTCGATGAATCTAGCTTCAAGGAGCTTTTAGACTTCGACCTCGGTAGCTTGCCATTGTTCGGCTAACTTGTGCTGATGCGCTTATTTGACCATGCAGGTGCCCGCCTAGATGTTCAGATTATGCTTATTAGGGATGAGTTTACTCCCAGCAAGTTGTTGGCAGATCAAGCAAAAGCATCTGCATTGGTCCGGAGCAGGAGAAGCAATTCCTATACTTCAAGGGGATCAAGGTCCACTTCGACCTGGACAAGCTTGGTAGCGTCATCAGGATTCATCTGTATAGCCATGGATGAAGAGCCTGGCTACAATCCTAAAGTCATTGGCTAATCAGCTAGATTTATCTCCTTCTAGATTTCTTGGACTTGGTTTCTCTTCTTCCCCAATTTCTGTAGCCTGGGATGCCTCGGCTCCATGGATCATTCTAGTTCGATCCTTAGGAGCTCACGCCTAGCCATTTGATCCCCGTGTACTATCCCTACTCTGTGAGGAGACTAGAAAAGAACGAATTGAAAGTATGAAGAGGGGATTAGGCGGAAGGCGTGGTAGTTGGGCTACTGAGGATGTCATCAAATGCTGCTGTCAATCCGGCCACTATGAACGTAGCCGTTTGGTTGAGGTGCCTATTCCCATCACAGATGAATAAGGGGAAGCTGATCTCCCCTTTTGACATCACCTTGTGGTTACTGAACCCTACAACCAGGTGAGTTGACGGGGAGAAGTGCTTTTCTTTGAAGCCTAACTGGACTAGTGCTCTGGAGAAGAGGATGTCAACGACACTACCCTCATCCACGAGGAGCTGGGGTTGCTGTTGTCTCGCTAGTAGGAGTGTTACTAATAGTGGATCAGTGTGCTCTGCCAGATTTGGTAGAGAAGCAAACAGTCTGGAGGCTGCCTTCTTGACAAGGCCTCTCTCACCCTACCGAAGAGTGGGGAATGCGCGACGAGCCGCTTGCCTAGAGGGGTGAGTCATTGACCTTGGGCGGTGTTGAGCCCGAAATTACTTCAACCTCCACACTTGTAGATGGAGGGACGTGAGCATTTAGGGATAATCCAGGCATAGCTGCCAGGACCTAGCGATGATACTCAACTGGAAAGAGTACAGGGGACACCGCCTTCTTGAGGCGACAGACTAAGGAATTGTCAGGCTCGTGCCCCTCGATGAGGACCTTGTTGACTCCATGGAACTACTGAAGCTTTTCCTTGTGGTAGTCATCTGGGCCCTCCATGGGCCCCTTTCCCTTATCCTGGCCCTCACTTCGCCTGACGAAGTGGGACAGATTTCTATGCGGGATTTGGAACTCGATCTGGTCCTACAGATCCCGACAATCCATAGTGGCGTGCCCCTAGGCCTTGTGGTATTTGCAATAGGGCCCAGAGTTGGCCTTCTTTTTCTTCTACTTGGGTGAGGGTAGCAGGTCTTTATCTGTAGACCATACTTCCAACAACACGTTCACCTGGTTCACGGCTAGGGAAGTGTATTCTTTGAAGTAATCCCACCTAGGCTAGTAGGGTCCACTGTTTTGGTCCTTGGTTGGCTGATCATTTCTTCACTCTAGGAAGCTAGCTTTGCGCTTGTTGAAGTGACTACCACCTCGAATGGAGATGGGGGTGGAATCTCCCAGGGCCCACTTCTCCTCGATCAGGCTGACATCATCTCCGTAACCCTCTGTAAGCCGGCTGTAGGAACGGAAAGAATCGTCATGCTTTGCGAACCTTGTGGCTTTGTCTCAGAGCTCTACCATATCACAAGGTAGGAAATTGTCAATGTCATACCAAAACCTCTAAGTCAGGAGTCTTGACTTGAAGTATTGGATGGCAATGGTATCATGAGGCCGCTTATATTTGAAATACTAGGCCTTAAACTGATCCAGGTAGGACCGGAAAGATTCTCTCCTCCACTGTCGGATCTCCGACAACCTTTTAGGGTTGTCTCTAACCCTCTACTACCCGGCAAAGTATTGACAGAACTTGTCTGCCAATTCTTGGAAGCATGCGATCTATCCAGCCGGCAATTCATTGATACTCATGGGCCATGCCGGAAAGATAGGATGGGAATACTCGGTAGAGTACTTCGTCAGGGCATCCATGAACCAACATCATCTGACAGTAACTCCCAACAAAGCTATTGGGGTCTGTCGTCCCATCATATTGGGTCATGATGGGCTGCTTGAATTTCTCTGGTAGGGGGCCATGATCACCTCCTCAGTGAAAGGGTAGGTGGTGACGTAAGCCTGTGGGCGCATACACATTGCCTTGGTGACCTGGTGGACAATCTCACGGATCGAGCCTCCATTGTTGATCGCCAGGGGTTGATCCCCTAAGTGCTCTTCCGACGAAGGTGGGTGGGGAACTTTAGGAAGATTTGGAGGAGCCTCCCTTCTCTGGCTACTAAGCTCTCATTTTAACTTTTCAAGCTATTCACGTAGGCGAGCATTCTCGTCCTCCAATATACGACACCACCTTTGCTATTCGTCTTTAACACTTGATTGGCGGGGCTCCTCCGGTCGGATTTTGCTGAACTCCCTGATCTGTTTGATCTCTTGGAGTTTCTCGACGACTGAAAGCTCTTCAGCTCTAAGAACAGCTAGCCTAGCCTGATACTGTTCCTCCCTCACCTGGATTTCTAAGAGAGGGTCTTGCTCGGGGTCCTCTAGTAGTCGATCGAGGACTCCCTACTTGTCCTTGCTTGGCTCGACCAGCTGAGGGTGTTTCTTGGACATCGAGACACTAGATTTTGCTTGGGCCGGCACTTTCTCGGAGCTGGTGCGGGAGGAGTTGCGAGTTGTAGGGGCCATTGGAAGGACTTGAGAGCTGGGAAATGTTATCAACTGATAATCTTTCCCACAAATGGTGTCAATTGATTGAACCTCCTAAGTGATCGGAGGGTCTGATTCAACGATCTATGCAATCACAATAAGACAAGAGGGTTGATAATACACAAGGGTGTACATCTAGGGGAGGGCGATGCTCCCAAATATTTACTAGTAAGGAATGATAATACAATCGCTCTTTTGCTCTTGAATTGCCTGAGGGAGGGCCTTGAGGGCCTCTCTTAGCTATTTATAGTGCTGGGATCGATCTTTTTGCAATATCTTCTGACTGGATACGCTCGTTGCCAGGGTATGTACGTTGTTAGGCTATTAATTACAGTGGCCATGACATCATTTATTGATGGTATGGCCATGTTGGACTTTTTTCGCCGTCTCCTTATCACCGGTTGGCACCGGATCCTTAGGCGGGTTGGGTTTCCTGGACCCGCCTATATCTGGGCCTTTCTGGGTGTAGGCGGGTCGGATCCACACTTTTGGGTGGTTGAACCTCTTGTTGGGCTTTTCATGGAGTTTTAAGTCCAAGGGTGCTTTTTGCCCCTCATCAGCATCTAAAAACAAAACAACAAAATCGAAGACTCTGTACATCCAATTTAAGCAAAAAGAAATATGATTGGCATTATAATGTTTATAAATGTTTGTAACAACAACAATAAAATGAGTTTGTAACCAATATGCATGTGTTGTAATAGTGTAAGCCTTGTTTGTAACAACATAAAGGACATGTTGTAACAACTAGGAACATATGTATAGAAATACAAAAGTATATTCTTGTTGTATTGCGTATTGATGTATACAACCAATACATACTAACCTATAAATTAATATTACAGCTATCATTTGTATTACAAGGTGGTCCCTCATGCACTTGTAGGAAAATACATTACAAACTAATCACAATCACAAGTCCTGATAACGTATGCATTTAAAAAATGAATTAACAAATGCATACTTGTTATAGTTACTAAAAAACAATGTAACAATGAAGAACACTGGTTGTAAGGCAAGTGTACATGTTGTAGCAATTTAGATGGTTTTAGTTGTAATACAAATGTGTTATATGTTGGGATTTTACAAAAATCACATTTATAACACTTGTTGTGAGTTAAAATACATCTATTAATTTATGTTACAGACTATTGCAGCGAGCAAGATAGGTTGTAACATAAAAAGTATGCAGGGCTTCATAAATGACTGTTGTGGCAAACAAACTATTAACTGCATTTGTAATACGTATATTACAGGTGAGTCCTTGGTTGTATTACAACATTAATTTGGCTGAATACAAAATGGTGACAGAATTGTATTACATCTAATCAAGGTGTGTTAAAATATATCCTTCCAAGTTTATTTATATTACATATTTGTAATGCGTGTATATTAAGTGTACTTTTTGTGTTGCATATTTGTAATACATGTATTCTTTGCATTACGCTTATTATTTGTGATACAAAATTAATGCATTTCAAGGATGATTCCTAAAATAGATAATTCGTTTTGATCTTCACACTTGCAATGTGATACGAAAAGTGATGAAACAGAAGCAAAGAAATCTATGGTGGATATTCCATTTTCGTGATGATCATAAATGTGCAAATTGATTTTATTAATTAGTTTCATAAATGCTGGGTGATTTTGAGTGCATACCTCAAAACCACCATACAACATGTGGAGTGGTTTCATCAATGGAGGCTCCGATCGCATGGCTGATGTGGTTTGCTCTTTTGCCTAATTTTAAGCACTGTGCTTAATGGATATATTTCTCATATATATATATATATATATATATATATATATGCAAAAGGGAAAGTGCTGGTCACCTGTATTGACGTTCGGTGCGGGTCATCACTTTTCAATCATCAGATTTGTTATATGGCTGAGATTAATTCTTGATCACCTTCCCTCTCCTCACCTTCCCTCCCTCCTTTCCTCACTTTCCATCCACATCGAAGCCCTAGTCAATGTCCCTCTCAACTACCCTAATCTCCACTCCCCCTTGCTCACACCGGCGGCCCCATCACCATAGCTCGTCACCCCATCACCGCAGCCTCACCCCCTCACTCGTAGTAGTGGCCCGCATCCTCGCAGCAGTGGCAGCCCACATCCCCTCGCTTGCGGCGGTGGTTGCTCTTACTTGTAGCCCCATCACCATAGCCCATCACCCCATCATCGCAACCTCACCCCCTCACCCGTAGCGACGGCCTACATCCCCACCCTTGCAGCGGCGATCACTCGCACCGATGGCCCCATCACCGTAGCGATGGTCACAGCGGTGGTCTTCTTCTTCACCTTCCCTCCACACCGAAGCCCTCTCGACTCCCCCGATCTCCACTCCCCCGATAGCCCTCTCCCCATAGCCCTCTCACTCATACGGTCCCATCCTCATCCCTGGATAGCCCCCTCCCTCCCAATTGTACTCCCCACTTCCCCTCCTAAGATTGCTCCTCTCCCTCCCTCCCCATTGCACTCCCTACTCCTCATCCCTAGATTGCCCCCTTCCCTCCCAACCCCCTCCAGAAAAGGGCATCTTTAAGGTGCCATGATAGCCTTTCGTTGAAGTACTTGCTTAACGAGTTTGTTATTCTCACGTAGAGACTACATTGGCTTTGCTGTGGCACCTAGATTGTTGCATGTCTGGCTACACATCAGTAAGTTCTTTTTAATTGAAAAAATGTTCTGAATTACTTAGCATTTGCAAATTATGTTATATATTAAGATGGCTACAACTTGGTTATTAACATCTCGACTATTTGAATTTCGATTTTGACTAGACTAATCTTTATCCTTCTTTTGAAGCATGAATTTTAGGAAAAGTGAATTCTTAATCTTTTCTACTCTTACTAGTTAATTTAGAAGTCATAACTCTCATTTTCCTGACCTATCACTTACAAGGTCTATGTTTAAAGAAGCATTAAGGATGAATAAAAGCACTTCAACCAACTTTCAATTGCGGAACGTGGGGTGAACGTGAATAGCATCAATAGCATAGCACAAGCTCACAAAGGCTTAAGTGCTTTAGCAATAAATACATTGTGGTAGGAAACATGAATTTTCTCTCAAGTTTCATTTATTTCAATTTCTTGGTCATAAACTCATTTTGCCATTATTGAATTTTGGCATATTTTATGAATTTGTTCCTTTATTTCTATTGAATTAAATGGGGATATTTTGTTTTGGCTTGCCTGGGGATCTTGTTTATTGTCTGTTGCATCTCTTCGTTGAATTATCCCATGCTTATCTTGTGTTTGAGGGCCTTCTTTAGTTTATACTACAGTTAGTAATTATCTTGAGAAACATATTTGCATTTGCATGTAGCTTTAATATATTGCATTGCTGAGACAAGCAAGTTGGTTGTAAACTAGAAGTTAGAAATGAAGATAATTATACAAGATAAGGACACCGCACAATATAAGCTAAAACAGATCAGGTTTTCATTTATTAAAGGACTTGGGCTCTTCCATTGTAGGTTAACAAGGAATGGGTATCCATGGGTGGGAGTTTTGGTTTTGGTTATAGGTATCTACAAAATAGCAGTGCTTTTCCCTGGCCACCCTCTTCCTTTGAGCTTCCTTGATAGTAGAGTTATAAGGAACACTTGGTTTCTTGCGAATTAGTTCATCCTCCATAAATAATTGGGACACAAAACTTTCTTGAATAGGTGGAGCTGGAAATGTAGTGGACAGAGGGGGCATATTCATCTGAATAGATGGGTTATATGATGTCAACATTGATGTAATTGCATCTATTTCATCTAAACTTGAAGGTATGAAGTTTTTGGTAATACGAGTCAAAAAATTACTATCATCACCTTTCCATTGGTGTAATCTTGTTGGCACATCACAATGGCTTAAACATTCATTGATACTTTCCTCCGAAGAGCTAAATTGGGCTTAGGCAAATGGTTTGTTTTACAATCCCCTTCAAAGTATGGAGCAGGGAGAAGCTGAGAAACATATGAACTAGATCGTTCACTGGATAGAGCAGGCGCTATGGATGTAAAATAGTTACTTGCTTTGGGATTGCTTTCATGCACATCACTAGCTTCAGAACTTCATAGATGTTGATTAACAAGGGTTGGCTTCAGTTGAACTTGGTTTTCTGGTCGATTACTATGATTGAAAGATGAGGAGACCATCCTCTTTGATTATTGTGCTTTTTTGCTTCCACATTAAAAAATAGTGCATTTCGATCAATGAAAGTACACTTTTGAATAAACATTTCATATTTTCGATTCGCCCATTGACCTACAGCATTTTATGCTCTATGATAGCCCGTGCTAGCTTTATTTTTTAAAATTTTCATGAACTATGGACTCCTTGTTTGACCATGACCACTCCAAATCGATAGCATGCATCACCTAAAAGAAAGTCCCCCATTTGCCTATGGCCCCTCCATTCTCAGTTTTAATATTGCCATTAACTTTTGTTTTCTCTCCTATAATGCAATGCTCTCCAACTTGGTGTTGTTTTGCAACAAATGTCTCAACCATAATTGGAGTTGAAAAATGGTGAGCCTCAATGTATCTGGTGGGCTCCGTATCTACTGATTCACATCCATCAACCCACTAGACTGATTGGGTTTGGGCTGCATCATCAGCCTGATTGGGTTTGGACCAACCAGGCTTTTGATCAAGGTGCTTGTTCTACAAAACTCATTTGATTTGACCACCCTTTCTCCTTGACCACTTTCTGCTCAATTGAAGGCATTGAATTTAGCACTTCACTGGAGGCAACCCGTTATTCTAAAAACCCGAGACTCTTCTGATCATCTTTTAAGCTACACTCCTACTGCACTCTTGAGTTTAGTTTTAGAATAGCCAACTTCACCTTTGGTACTTGTATCAAAGATTGAAATCGTCCACAACAGTCATCTCAACCCGTTTACCCATCCTTTAATCCTATTCTAATCCTTGAACCAAATTGAATCTATACCCTCTTGGTTTACAATGAGGACATTGCAAAACTTAGGCATGGGGGGGTGTTAAAGTACAAACATATGAAAATTCAATTCTCTGAGGGGTTCTCACAAAAAAAAACATATCAAAAATTGATAAAAAAATAAAAAATTGAAAAAAGAAAAAAATAGAGAAAGGGGAGGAATTTTGTGAACGAAATTGAGAATCTTTCTTAAGGAAGAAAAGAGGAGAAATGTTTAAATGTCATAAAAGGAAAAAAGCAAGAAAAATTGATAGTCATTAGCACTTGATTATGAAGATTACTTAAGTTCTAGACCTAATCAAAAAGAAAAAAAATTAAGTCCTGAAAACAAAAAGACAAAAAGATTAGTATGAGTGCTGATCTTAGGCCTCTTGGACACGTTCTTAGGGCTTAAACATTCACGTATTTGTTAAGATCTGGATTAGTCCTCAAGAGGTTGAGGAAAGTGCGAAGCTAATGTATTAAGTCTAAGGCTTAGGGAGTATTTGGCCCCGTTGCCTGCCCTTTAGTTTGTGGGACTTGGTAACCTAAACACTCAAAAATCACACACTTAGTTTGGTTCAGTGCGCTTAATAAAGAAAAATATGCCAAAAGTGTTTTGCTCTGAAAAGCCATCTCGAAGATCTAGCATAAGAGTGGCTCGACAACACAAGTTGATTGGACAAGTTCCCAGCACGAAGAGGTAGAAAATTCCCCTCGAAGATGCGTAATAACATACCATCTCCTCGGTGCTTGTCTCCTAGGATATCTAAATATCCTACTGGGGGCATGTAAGCACCTTGTGCTGGTTCAGGTGCCATGAGCGGGATTATCCTGAAATGTTAATTGCTAGGGCTTGAATTTAGCTATAGAACGCCATGGGAGGCATTATCTCAAAGTGTCGAAAGCCAAGAGTTCTGGGGGTTACCATGGGCGGTGCTATCCCGAAGCATCGAAAGCCAGGGACCCTTCAAGGATTAATGGTGGGGACAAGGAATCCGATACATACCGTGTTTAGGGCCAATTCAAGGCTAGATCTAGGGAAATTTTAAAAAGAGAGAGAGAGAACTCTCCAAATAAAAATACTTCTACCTCTCTCTTATAAAAATGCATTGGCAAATTGAACCTAGACATGCTACATCTAAGCATGGGTGCTTTAACCACTGAGTTCAATGAACCTCTAGGTAGATTTTGCGGGCCTTAAAAACTTTCACAGCAAATTTAGGCTGAAGTTGGTCAGGTCTGAATCTTGATTGATACATGAGTACCTCTAGGCCTACTATTAGCATTTTGACCAAATTTCTAAAAGAGTAGAAAAATCAGGCATCTGAACTTAAATGCATGGTCTAGAACTCTAGTTCTTTCCATAAGATTTTGCTAAGGGAGGTTATGATGATAACATCATCATGAGCCATAACTAGCTCTAATTAGCCAAGATTAAATGACAAGGGCTCTGACGTAATCACCGGAGAGTCAACTCACTTAATAACCATTCTGAGAGGAATACATTAAAATAAGGTTAATTCTACAGTTTTAACATCATATCATGAATGCAGAATAATCAAGAGATTTTAGGGGCTAACCTAAGCTCAAATGAGCATTAAAGACTAATAAGAGGGTCTACACAAATAAAAATAGGTTTTCATGCATTTTGAGAATTAACAGTAACCTAAAACCTTAATTTCAGACCTACTTAAATAATAAAGGTTTTGGTCAGGATAAATTCCATCTAAACCTTCTAAGATTTATAGAAAAGTATTCCATAAGATTTGGTAACCTTGGTTTGAACATCTGAACCTATTTTGACCAAGAATAGTCTCAAATGGAAAGTTGCCCTAATTTAGGTTTTTGTGTAAATTAACCAGTTAAACTTGATCAAAACTAAAATCTGACTTTACTACTCGATTCCTTGGGCCCAAATTAGGTTTGTACCAAAATTTTGGCTCAATCAAAGATCATCTTGACTTAGTTTGCATTTTGGTTCAGTCTGACTCTCTCTCTCACAAATGCCCCTACCTTTTGAAATCCTTGCAATTTGGTCCCTGTCGCCATTGAGGTCAATCCGACCTCTAAGCAAGCTTTGACCAAGCCAAATCCTATTCGAATCTTCATCAAATCCCACCAAAATTGGTGGGATTGATGTTCACACCATGGAGAATTGATTGGGACCATCCTTGGATCCCAAATCGAATCTGATTGGTCATGTGAACCCACTAAATCAATGGGTGTTTTCTTGAATCCTAAGCAAGCTAATGGAGCTTGTTTCCTATTCTAGAGCTCGCCATGGAGCTCTATAAAGCCATGCCATGCACAACCGCTCCAAGCTAGCTTGGTTTGGCTACATTTCTTCACCAAAAACTCCTCCCTCCAGCCTCCTCCAACCAGCTCTGGCGAGCTCTCTTCCCCGACTTCCTCACTCTCTCCCACATGCCATAGGCAGAGGGAAACAACTCCCCTCCTTCCTCTGCTTCTCGCGACACCGGTAGAAGTCCCCTACACCCGCTTCTTCCTCATTGTTCCACCACCGAAGGTATTCTCTTCCATGACGCCGGCCAATCACAGTCGATGCCCTCCTACCCCTTTCAACCGTTAATCTTAGGCTCCCTCACTTCCTCTTCCTCTCTATTCTCTTTCCCTCTCTTTAAAACCTAGTTTCAACCATCGACCATGCCTCTCCCTCTCCATCTTTCCCATGTCCAGCATACCTCCGATGATGCCTCCTCGACACTACACACCATAAACGCCACCGCTCCACCTCCAAAAGCTCCGCCTCACCTCACCGCACAAAACCCCTCACCTAATTCCTCGATTCACCTGCTCAAACACCTCATCAAACACACTCACTTCCACTCACCTCCTTCGAGTTCGCTTGACCACCACATGCTTCCACTCACCACATAAACACCACCACCAAACTCCACATCCTCTGGCGATGCTAGTGAACCATCTAAATGGGATATTTAGCCTGTATTGTGATTTTTAGGCTTTCACCGGATGACTGCCGCTGCCACCATCATCTCCGTCCACATTCGCTGTTCTTCGGCCGCAATCCACCTCAACTCCCCCTCCAGGTTGTGTGGCCTAGCTCTAGGCACTTGCCCCAGGTCTCCAATTGAAGACCCAAAGCTTCAGCCACTCCAATTGAACAAGTCTTTGCTGTGGATTTGCACGAAGAAGGAATGTGGCACATTAGTGCCACATCATAAATAGCAAGACACCTACGCGCACATAAATTTCATTTGTGCTTTAGGTTGTTCGCCTCTCACAAGCAGGGTGATGTCCCCACCTCACATACCCGTTCACTTCTCAGTCATCACCTATGCCTGGTGACCTTAGTCAGACATGATTTCCCGGATCCATATACCCGGTTATTGACCTAAATATGCCCTGGGTTTAAGAGAGAAGGAGTAAGATTTGTGAGAGAGTGGGGGAGGGTTTTGCTCTCTAAAGGTATGCCCCTGTGCAACACTTAGCTGCTGAGAAGTTGGCTCTCTTGTGCTGTGAAGGAGAAAAGCCTTGTGGAGAAGAAGAAGGCTTTGATAGAGAAAGGAGAATGAGAAGAAGGTCTTTGAAGAAGAAGAAAGAAGAGAAAGGCTTTCAGAGAAGCCTTGTGCTTGTACTGTTAAATCATCTGAAAGAGAAAGCCTTCATCTAATTTGGTTGTGAACACTGTGGCATTATTTGAATGGTTATTAGAATTACTATTGAAATATTGAATGCAGGCTTAATTAAACAGGATAAGTGATGATCCAAATCACCATTGTTTTTATTCTCTTTCCTTTTTGCTTCATTATATATTGGTTCTTATTGAATATATTTCTGAGTGTTTGATTCATTGAATATCTCTATTGTGCTTTGTTTATTGTGCTCATTCATTTCAATTCAAGATTAATGTTGTGAATTTCATTATTTACTCTCCGTGTTCGACCTTAGACTCTTCTTGTGATTCTAAGTTATAAATTTAATTATTTTCAAGCGATTGAGGCTTTGCTACAACGAAACGACTTAAAACTCTTCGATAGCCCAATAGCATGTTGTTATTGGAACTTAGGAGGAAAATGTAACACTCATATTATATGTAACAAGAAGAATCTAGTGTTGTTATTGCTGTTCTTCTTAACAGTTCTTCTTCTCAAATGAGAACTATTATTTCAGTGAAGAGATTGACTGGGTTTCGATGTGTGTTCCCCTATGATTAACCCCCAGGTTGTGTATCTCTAATTTTTCCTCGGAAATTTAGTGTGTTATCAATGCAGAGATGGAATTCCAACTAGTTTATCTATGAAGTGTGAACTATGGCATCACTTGATGCCCTCATGAGCTGGACAAAAATATGGTTTAAGAGGTGGATCTAAACAAAGTTCCAACTCTGTTTAGAAGATTAATGATTTTATACAAGCCATTGACTGATGGTAATCTTTACTCCTTAATTACATCCAACTACGGGTAACAGTTCAAATTAAATGTAGAAACTCTTTGCTCTACTTCTACAATATTTGTAGATTTCTTAAGCAATTACTTCACAACCAACATAGTAATAGTGAAATGTTTTAGCATCAAAGAATTTGATTTGGGTTTTCGGTGACAAAATTTTCCAAGAATGTAATCAGAAGGATCTCAATTGAATTGTTGTTTGATACATGAAGCAAATTAAAGGTAACATATGCTTGTTCCGAATGGAGGAGACAAAACAATAGAACCAAACAAAAATAAAAAAGTACAAAGATGCCCTATCTCACATGCTCTATTAATTTGTATTTAGGGTCAAGAACCATCTTCATATAAATAATTTAACAACCTAGGTATAAATGCATTAGGACTCATGACTTGGGATACCAATGCATATACATATTTGGGTACTTGTTTTAAGAACTTAAATGATTTGCTAAAAAATTTAATTATGCATTACTGATTTAAATTATGTGTTGTAAACATAAATAATATGTTCCTAACTTATATAATGTGTTACATTCATACAAATCTCAAAATGCATATAACTTAACATATTTGTGTTTAACTTCATAATCTCTATACTACTTACCATCGTGGGTAACTTGTGTTAAAGAGTTTAATAATTTGCTTAGAAATTAAACTATGTGTCACCGATTTAAATTATATGTTATAAACTTAAATAATATGTTCCTAATTTAAATAATGTGTCACACTTATACACAACTCAAATTGCACACGACTTAAACTATTTGTGTCTAAGTTGACAAAGTCTATATTGGTAACCAAAGTGGGTTACTTGTGTTGAAAACTTAAATTATTTGTTCAAAACCTAAACTATTTATCACTGACTTAAATAAGTTGTTGTAAACGTAAATAATATGTCACTAACTTAAATAATGTGTCACACTCATACAAACCTCAAAATACACATGACTTGAACTATTTGTATCTGAGTTAACAAAGTGTATATCGCTAACCATAGTAGGTAACTTGCGTTAAAAACTTAAATTATTTATTCAAAACTTAAATTATATGTCACTGATTTAAGTAATTTGTTGTAAACTTAAATTATGTCCCTAATTTAAATAATGTGTCACACTCATACATAAATCAAAATGCACATAACTTAAAATATTTGTATCTAACTTCACAAACTTTATATTGTTCACCATTGTGGGTAACTTATGTTAAAAACTGAAATTATTTGCTCAAAACTTAAACTATATGTCACTGATTTAAATAATTTATTATAAACTTAAATAATACATTCCTAACTTAAATAATGTGTCACACTCATATAAATCTCAAATTACACACGAATTAAACTATTTGTGTCTAAATTGACAAAGTCTATATTGCTAACCATAGTGGGTAACTTGTGTTGCAAACTTAAATTATTTGTTCAAAACTTAAACTATATGTCACTTATTTAAATCATTTGTTGTAAATGTAAATAAAATGTCACTAACTTCAATAATGTGTCACACTCATACAACATCAAAATGCACGACTTAAACTATTTGTGTCTAAGTTGACAAAGTGTATATTGTTAACCACAGTGGGTAACTTGTGTTAAAAACTTAAATTATATATCACTGATGTAGATTATATGTTGTAAACTTAAATAATATGTTTCTAATTTAAATAATATGTCACACTCATACACAACTCAAAATGCACATGACTTAACATAGTTGTATCTAACTTCGCAAACTTTATATTGCTCACCATCGTAACTTGTGTTAAAAACTAAAATTATTTGCTCAAAACTTAAACTATATGTTACTAATTTAAATAATTTGTTGTAAACTTAAATAATACATCCCTAACTTAAATAATGTGTCATACTCATACAAAACTCAAATTACACATGACTTAAACTATTTGTGTCTAAATTGACAAAGTCTATATTGCTAACCATAGTGGGTAACTTGTGTTGCAAACTTAAATTATTTGTTCAAAACTTAAATTATTTGTCACTGATTTAAATCATTTGTTGTAAACGTAAATAATATGTTACTAACATAAATAATGTGCCACACTCATACAAACATCAAAATGCACAACTTGAATTATTTATGTCTAAGTTGCCAAAGTGTATATTGCTAACCATAGTAGGTAAGTTATGTTAAAAACATAAATTATTTGTTCAAAACTTAAATTATATGTCACTAATTTAAATTATGTATTGTATACTTAAATAACATATTCCTAATTTAACTAATGTATCACACTCATACACAACTCAAAATGCACGACTTAACATATTTGTATCTAACTTCAAAAACTCTATATTGTTCACCATCGTGGGTAACTTGTGTTAAAAACTTAAATTATTTGCTTAAAACTTAAACTATGTGTCACTGATTTAAATAATTTCTTGTAAACTTAAATAATACGTCCTTATTTTAAATAATGTGTCACACTCATATAAATATCAAATTGCACATGACTTAAACTATTTGTGTCTAAGTTGATAAAGTCTATATTAGTAACCATAGTGGGGCATTGATCGGCTTCTTATTTGAACTGCCAATTAATTATTAATTATGTCATCGTTTGTTTTTGTAGTATAATTACAATCTAGATGGATGTCAATACTTTTATTTATTTACATAATTTTTACCGATTTTTTTCAGATTATTCACTGAGAGATAGTTATTGATATACATCACTCTTTATGATCCAAAAATGCTCTTATATTCCAAAAATATTAATTCTATTTATAATTGAATCAATGAATCCAAGAATGAATGAATTAAGTTAATTATATACAAACAGAATCAATTAATGCTGCTTACTGTGCCTTAGACATATCTATAATTAAATAGGCATCAAAAAAAATATAACACTACTCTATGTTAGTTATTATAACGATACTAATTAATACCTAAGTGTAAGTACAAAAAGACTAACGAAATGTACTAAAGTAACTCTAATAACACAAACTATCTATACTAACACATAATGTACTTATAGTGACAATTATATATGTTAGTAAAGCCTTAAAAAACTTATGTACGTTGTGTAAGGCAAAATGTGCAAACTTTATCAACATATAATCTATCTACAGTAACAGATATAAACGTCGCTAAAGCCATAACTTCGCAAAATTATTTGGTTGGTGGGCCTAAGGCTCTTCACAGGATCAATGGGCCACCAAGGGTTAGATCGGTACTGCTATTAGGCCCAGGCACTAATTTGATCAGCATATATTTTTGTCCAATTTAGGCCCATTCAAGCCCTCACACATCAACACCCACGCGCCCATGCACGCACACGCTCGTAGGCCTATGCATACACATGCCTAATATTTGGTACCCGCATGCTCAATTATGCCCAACTTTATGACAATTAGGCAGCAAATGGAGTAGAAACCTTATATGCAACATCAACCACTAGTCAGTGCCTGATGTGGCACCATGTTGGTGACCAAATTAGGCGTGCGTAGCGTGATTTAGAGGCCATTTTGGGCCTTGATTTGAGTGCCCTAATTAAGTTCAAATTCAAA
The DNA here is from genome assembly GCA_037157565.1 of Thalassia testudinum. NCBI lineage: Eukaryota > Viridiplantae > Streptophyta > Magnoliopsida > Alismatales > Hydrocharitaceae > Thalassia > Thalassia testudinum. The sequence goes on along the minus strand of JAZHRO010000010.1, from coordinate 8,409,353 downwards.
TTCAAATTAAAATATATCATTAGAAAGCCCTTACCTAGGGCTACATAATTGTATAGTTTATTTACAAAAATAACTTAATTATATTTAAAAATTACTAAAAGTTAGTGGATTATACACGTTAATTTAGAACTTAACTCTTTAATTAATGTATAAATTAATAAATTTATCATTCGATTGACCTATAAATTAGTTAATTTACATAATAAGGTATTTATTACATATTTTTACATTATTTTTTATTGTTTATTTTAATTTATGTACAATTATATACACATTTTTATTATATATATACATAATTTAGTTATAAATACTATTATATAGTATAAATATATTATAAATAGGTTGAAAATATTTAAAACTAATATGTACAACTATATGACATAAATTACTTCAATAATAACTTAAATTACTAATTTATTTAATTTTAATTTTTTTAATTTATTTATCTTAATTTTTTTAGTTGTTACACTTGGATATATCAAGGACAACCTCATAATCGGGACCTATATTTCATTGACAGGCTTGGGGCACGATGATCACACGGCTTGCTACACTGGAAGGTGCTCATCGGAGAACCCCTAGATCGAGGGTGGAGATGCAAACCTAAGAGCTTGCCGCAGGCAGCAAGTCAATTGATTGAAGAACCACTTGATCGGGGCGGAGATGTGAACATGGAGCTTGCTACAGGTGACGAGAATTTTCATAGGAGAATTACTTGATTAGGAGCGGAGATGTGAACATATTGCTTGCCGCAGGCATTGAGCCAATTCACCACATGGGAGATTAGACATACAACCCAAAGCGGGAGCCAAGCTCAACCAATCGGGGAGGGGATGGGAGATGGAGCAATTTACCTCAAAGGGAGGGGATGGGGACTTGAACCCATGCCTCACAAGAGGGAGGCACTTATGGGAAGGAGATGCACCAACTGTACTACTCTTCGGCCCCTTATTTAATTTTAACTTAATTGCATGCAAGACCACAATTCATCTTCTCCAACGCACTGAACCATCACACCACCGTACCACCGCCACACCATCATCGCTTTTGGCTGTCATCCTCAGCACCGACTTTAGCAACGTGCTCTCCTCATCTCGCCCTCAACCATCATGTCTACCACCATTACCCTGGCCACCGTAAATGCCCACTCGACCACTCATCTCCACCAGCACCCTTCCTTCTGGTCGGCCACCTCCAATCACCATCTTCTAAGTCATCACCTCCGTTGGCGTTCCCTCGCTCCAGCCGACCTCCACCAACAGCAGCTCTATCGATGAAGCCTCCACATGCGTGCATGGCAAGGAAGAAGAACGCCCCTGTTTTGCTACAGTAACTTATGTATTAAAATTTACATATTTTTCCATTGCAGAATTCACTGTTCTTTTATTTAAAGGATATTATATTGAGGTGATTTTGCATGTAAACTCCTACATTCTTGATTAATTGCATAGAATGATGATTTATGTTGGAAATGAGTTTGCAATAATTTGAATTCTTACCTATTGATATTCTCGAATAAAGGAGGTATCATTAATTATTTTAATAGCCTAGTACCTCCCTATGGAGATGAACTAATCAATTTGATGGTTAGATTTCAAATATTAAATGTTTTGAAAGCAATTTTTGACCACATAACTAAATACGACACGATATTTCATGTGCAAAAACTTATCGAAAGCAAAGATCAACTTTTCAATGCACATGACTTAAACTATTTGTGCCTACGTTGACAAAGTTTATATTGCTTAGCATCATGGGTAACTTGTGTTAAAAAGTTAAATTATTTGTTCAAAACTTAAACCATGTATCACTGATTTAAATAATTTGTTGTAAACTTAAATAATACGTCCTTAACTTAAATAATGTATCACACTCATACAAACCTTAAATTACGCATGACTTAAACTATCTGTATCTAAGTTCACAAAGTCTATATTGCTTATATCGCGGGTTACCTATGTTAAAAACTTAAATTATTTGTTCAAAACTTAAACTGTCACTGATGTAAATAATTTATTGTAAACTTAAATATATGTCCCTAACTTAAATAATGTATCACACTTATACAAAACTCAAAATGCACATGACTTAAACTATTTGTGCCTAAGTTGACAAAGTTTATATTGCTTACTATCATGGGTAACTTATGTTAAAAACTTAAATTATTTGTTCAGAACTTAAACTATGTGTCACCGATTTAAATAATTTGTTATAAACTTAAATAATGCATTCTTAACTTAAATAAGTTTGAGACATTTATTTAAATTAGAAGTAAAGTATTAAATCAGTAGCGAATAGTTTAATTAAATTTAAAACAATTAGCTTAAGTCAACGACATATTACTTACATGAAATCTGCAAATGATGACAAAATTCTTTATGCAATGCTATAAGCCCACTCAACTACAAGATGGTAGTTTTAAGTTTGAGACATTATTTAAGTTAGAAGTAAATTATTTAAATCAGTAGCGAATACTCTAAGTTTTAGACAAAAAATTTAAGTCAATGACATATTATTTAAGTGACTCCTGTAGATTCCTACGAGAGGGGGTGAGATATGCATGACGTAAAAAATGCATAATAAAAAGATAGCAATCTCACAAAATAAGCAATCTTACAATGTACACAAGTATTTTTAGGTGAAAACCCAAATTGGGTGAAAACCACCACCTAACCCTCTCGAGTTAGGATTTATCGATTGATTTAGTCAATCAAATCCACTATACGAACTACTTAACCGAGGGTAGTTCAACCTCAATTACAACTACGCTACAAGTACGAGGATAGTGTTCCTCAACCCCTCCACTTCACAAGAAGGATTTTGTCCCTTGATGGAGACGAGAATTTGCCAAGCGAATACTCAAACCAAAGAATAATAAAAGTACAATAATCCTATAGAGCCACAAATATTAAAACCTAACTTCTATAGGAGTTAGGAAACTTTCCTTTGGTGGAAGTACATCGATGTGATGACGCAGGTGCGTGAACCACGCCGCGGCACTTCGTCACTCTCGTAATCGCAGAGGGAGAGCAGGTGCGCAACTGGATTGAAGCTCTCTAGATTTGGAATGACGAAATGGAGAGCAAAATCTTCTTTTATTTGACTTGGACACAAAAGATGTGGAAATGCTATTCAAGGTGTGTTTTTACAAGGCAAGGGTCCTCCTCTATTTATAGAGGGCCTAGGAAGGCTTTGGAAGCCCTTAGAAAGCTTCCATAGCCGTTGGGGTTGAACCCAAGGCAAAACAGGCCATAATCAGAATCAATCATGATTCTGATAAGGTCATCAAACGTCTGGTCTAGGTATCAGACGTATGGAAAACCTGTTTAAGACGTTTGGGAACTAAGTCAGACGTCTGATTCTAGGTGGGTTTCTTTCCTAACTTGGTTCAGATCTAAACAGGGTTCTAGTGTATGGCCATCAAACGGCATACAGGACGTCTGGCCCTAGGTCTGGACGTCTAAAAACCTATTGTATTGCGGAAATGGATTCCTAAGATAGGTTAACAGTTAGAAAATCTTACAAAGGAGATTTTGGGTCAGTCGAGGCGAAACAATCACATATCAGACATCTGGGGTCTTTTAGGGACGTCTGATATAGGCCTAACGGTCATATTCTTAAAGTTTACTTCGGTAGCCAACATTCCACTAATTGGACATCTGGTACAAAGATCAGACGTCTTCTAAGACGTCTGGACTAAGGTTTGGACGTCTGATTTCATCAGACAGAAGCAACAAGGTCCATCCTAAGTTATTGGACGTTTAAGTCAATAGTCAGACGTCTTAAAAGTCACTATCAGATGTCTGATTAGGCTGTCAGAATCCTATTTTGGTTTTCTAAGTTCTCTACATAAAACCTAAGTATCATAGGGTTGTGTAGGTGTTCCTAGGACTACTTTAAGGGTTCTTTGAGGCTCTTTAACATAAGATCTAAGAAAGAAATAAAGAGAAAAATAAAGAAACAAAATTACATAGAACAAAATAAAAGGAAATCTATCCTATTCTTGTCTTCACGCTTCTTCAGGCTATCGCTCCTCGTGAAGTTCCTCTGTTCTTCGTCAAGCTCCTCCAATCTGCCATGGATGCTAGCTTGAACTCCGTCTAAACACATTTCTATTTGCAATTTGATCTGAAAACTAAGACTCAAAAGCAAATGTTAAATGATACGTGTTTTGTTATCATCAAAATAAATGATCGTGGTGCTCTAGCACTAACAACTCCTATGCCTTCTCTCGATTATGGGCTATCAAGTATGATCCTTTCCATTTACTTATCTAGGATATCCTATTTTTCCTTTGGTTTTGGCAAGGAGGGGGAGGGGTTGTTGAGTCATCCCATTTGAGTCCATCTTCATGCTAACCTTCCAACGCATAATCATAGGTGGCAAACAACATCCAAGGAGAGATAAACATAATAGATGGTCAAAGAGAATGGTTGCACAAAAAATTGTGGCATCTTATTTGTTTAGGAAATCACATTTCCACAATTCTACACGCATGCTCAACTTCTATTGATAGTATTGGTTCCTCGAGCATGACTGATCGCTGACAAAAGTTTGTAGCATGGCTAAGGCTGTGCCATGACGAAGGACTAAGTTAGAATCTTATTAACCTCTCAATAGAATGATGGCCCAGTTTTGCTAAGTGAACTTTGAGAAACTAAGTGAGAACCAGATAAATGTGGAAGGTGAAGCTAAAGGTGGTCATATTCTTAGCTTAATAAATAAAAATCGAACTCGATCTTGTAAGCAAGCATGAAATGACCTAAGCAAACATCCAAGGAAGAAATAACAAAAATCATATCACAAACCATGGATTTAATAACATGATCCAAACAAGCTAGACAAAATACCTTCTCATCACACAAAAAAAAAAAAATGAAATCATGTAAAGAAACATGGAACCAAATATTGTCATCTTCAAAAGGGGGTATGCTAAGCCCTTTGCTTCAAACATGCATGCCAGGGAGGAGGGGTTAGTGACGAGACCAAAAAGATAGTGCTATAATCTACCTCCTCTTGTGGTGGTATGGTGCTATGCAATTGATAGCGATGGGGTGGTGGAGGAGGAAGGGATCTAACCTTGAGGAGAAGAGGGGAGTAGCAATATTAGTCTAGCGATGGAAGATGCAGTGGTTCGGTAGGTCATCGAGGTCGAAGAAAGGGGGAGGCCGGTGGAGGAAGGGATTGCTGGTGGATGAGGAGAGAAAGGGAAGCAGAGGAGGAAGGGATCTGACCTTGAGGAGCAGAGGGGAGTAGCATTAGTCCAATGATGGGGGATACAGTGGTCCAGCAAGTCATCGAGGCCAAAGAAAGGGGGAGGCCGATGGATGAAGGGATCGCTAGTGGGATGAGGGGAGAAAGGGAAGCAGAGTAGGAAGGGATCTAATGTTGAGGAGTAGAGGGGAGTAGCATCAGTCCAGTAATGGGAGATGCAGCAATTTGGCAGGTTGTCGACGTGGAAGCTACAATGGTGCCTGCTGGCTACTTGACAAGGGATTGTGGGGAAGGAAGGGAGGGAGGGCTTTGGGGGGGGGGAGGGAGTGTTGGGTAGATTAGATCTGATTTGTTGATTAAATCCAACAACTATTATTAGTCACTTGCACCTAACTACATTACGGTAAATATATATATATATATATATATATATGACACGTAGAAAACAAGGATTCATAATTTCCTTAACACCATTACTCCTGATAATCTTTATCATATTTCCTTAACTCCAATGCTTCCTATTCTAAAAGGATCAAGGGGATTACTGTGTTTATATGTCCTAACATCTGGTGGATTCGTAATAAGATTAAACATGAAAACTTCAAATTTTCTCACATCAATCATTTTCTGGACCGTAATTGGAGATCTTTTAGTATGGATAACTAGATTAAATCTCAACACCCCAAGGTTTTTATTGTTTCTTGGGTTCGTCTGGCTAGTGGTTACAAGGTCAATTTTGTGGGTACTTGTCGTAATGGCTCCCCTTCCATAGCGTGGGTCCTTCGAGACAATCATGGTTCCTTGGTTAAAGCTGATTGTTCTAAGGCTACTAATTCTTCTTATGAGAGAGGCATCATTGAAGCCATCACCCACTTCCTTCAGTATGACCCATTGCATTTGGATAATATCTGTTACGAAGTAGATTCCTCACTCATTTATTATTGGTGGAAAGGCAAAATCTCGGTGGCATGGAGAATGTGTGATCAGGTTGCCAAAGATTCCTGCTCTCAAGACTTTTATTTGAATTAGATACATCCTATTGCCAACAATTTGTCTTGTTTGATTGCCTACTATGCTAATGGTCCATGACACATAATTCATTCGCCGGCGCTGCTCCTTAACAGATGTCGTGGTACGATGAGATTGGATCAGATTTAGCTTCCTATGTTATTGGCTGATTTTGTTTTTTGCTGGGGCTAGTTTTTGGTGTTGCTGGTTTTTGTATTAAGTCACGAGTCGTGATCCTCCTTTCTTTATATGGGGTATGTTTTGGTCTAGTCCTCCTACCCACCTGTTTTCCACCTCCAGGGAATGTGTGATGAATAATATTGGCTCCCATATTTTAAAGGAAAAGAAAAACGTGTAAAAAACAGAGAACAAAGAAGGTCCGTACACACCCTAAACCTAATGAGTCACCCAAACCATTGCTGCTTCAGATGTTGCTTTTGTCCACATTCTTGCATGGGCATCTCCACGCAACCCCGCAGATCATTTGGCTGCTACTGGTTTCATAAATCGTTGAAGATCGATTTGGGGACACGCCAGTCAAACCAATCAACTAATAAAACACTGCTCGTTCACATGCGTGACGATGCATATAAATGCTCCCCCTACTCTGTCTACATGCGACGAGCGGGTGGGGAATAAAGGCCACCACACATGCATGCACGTAGTACTAATTGATAAAGGCAGCTCAAAGTGTGTGTGTCCTTGCCACCGCCAATATTTTGACCCTTGATTGCTTTGGTACTTTCTTTTTTTTTCAATTGGCTAAGCTTTGATCACATTCTATTCTCGAAAGCAACAGCCACTTAATTTCGCCCGTGCATCCTTGCTGTCCATTGCTATCGATGTCTCATATTCTAAGGGTGCAACAGGTGGTGATGCATGTATCGTCTTGTCCTTCTCTAAAGGACAAGAAGGTCTTTTTTCTGGCTTAAGTAAATTAGCCTAATCAATGGAGGGAGCACTATAATTCAAGCATATGGTGTTTTTAAAAGGGAAAACTATTAGTTATAACTTTCATGCATCCAACCTAGCTAGGCATGTCAAAATGAACCTGCACCCAATAATCTGACCCGATAAGAAGATCTGAAACCAACCCAACAGGTAGCATTGGATCTTAAATCGAGTTGGTTAGACCGGTCCGTCTCTTTATCAAGTTAGGTCTTGGATTTAATTCTTTCATTTACATGGATAGATGGACCCGATAAATAGGATCTAGTAGACCCGATGTGGACCAGCATGGACCTAATAAATAAGACCTATTAGACTCATCTTGAGAAATTAAGAGGTTCCCTTAGACCTACATAAGACCCGACAAACAAGCGAATCCACTAGACCTGCATAAAATCAACCAATATCGGGACAAGTTGAGTTCATTAATTTCTTATTGGGTCGAGTCTCATGTTAAGGACGTACTTAGACCGGTTTTCTTATCGATTCGGGTCCGATTTTCGAGTTAGAGTGAAATTGGGTCGGGCCCCTAGCTCTCAATTCATACCCCTACTCTACTACACGTGGTCCAGTGTTTTTGGAATTTTCCCAACATATCTGATTGGAGGGGCATATATATGCTGCGTATTGGATGGATTGAGGATATCATTAGGTTTTTAGCGAATGGTAACTGCCATCGTTCATATTATAAGAAAATGGGGGACCATTAATTGTACATTTTCCACATCTACGGTAACTTAAACAAAAATAATTAATAGTCAAGTTGCAAACGCTAAACATAATTTGTCACTAGACACATGAATTTTTTTTTCCCTCAAATCGTCGCAAGTTCATAGAATTGGAAGTCATTGATAACTCAAGCCAGAAATCTATACGAATCGGACTTGAGCCTTTAGAGACGAGGGTCTATCTATTTACACTCCGAGCATATGTATCTGTAGATACAAACTTAGTTTCTTCACAATTAAAAGTTAGATATGTGTCCAATCTTGTCGAACCGAAGATAAAATAAATAGGCTCCAGTTTGGACCCAAGACTTCCATGAAAGCTTTGGATTTTTCAGCTCGATTGATGGCCTGCAAAAAAAAAACAGAAATATTAGAAAGATTAGATTCGTTTCCAAATCTGTAGTTTGTGTACACTTTAATCCATGGTTACAAACTTACAAATGGATGCAGAATAATCTACGTTCAAAATTATGAAATTCTAAGGCATTAAACTCTCTGATGCAATTCGGATACATTAATGCTTATTTGAAGCCTGGCGTCATTTCGTTGTACGTGTTCCCTTTGATTTCCTTTGGTGTGTGGCATTGTTTTTCTTTTTCTTGTAATGGCGGTGTATGATTTTTTTTTTTTTTTGAAAATATTTCTCCATTAATAAGAACAATAAGATAAAAAGATGGAACCCTTAAGAGTAAGGGAAAAGGAAGAGTAGAAACGCTTCCTCAAAGGAGAGAGGAAAGATACATCTTGTTCCAAAGAGTGAGGGAACTCTGAAAGAAAAACATATAAAACTAGAAAAAAATCAAAAGAAAAACTAAAAAAAGGAGGAAAAAGGTGCCTTTCTAAGATCTTTGATGCAGTCCCGAGGAGTTACTCTACGTCAATAGATACAACAATGGCATAGGAGGCATTAACGAGTACTCGGGAGGTTGGAGGTTAAAGATAAGTTGACCAAATACTTAGTTATGATACGCACAACTTCGAACGTAGACCTAAATCGAGATCAGTTTCATGGGAACGTGGAGGCAAAGGCGAGGCCGCCAGCAGAGAGGGCATCAATGAAGACTGGAATGGAGTCATCGACACCGATCCCACTAACAGTGAGAACATCAGACGGAGGCGGCCATGGTGGAACTGAGACCATGACCAAGGTAGAACCATCACCTAATCTCTGATGGTGATGGAGGTGGGCAGAAGGCGAGCGGTGGAAGGCGGTTGCTAGGGGAGGGGGTCTCCGACCAGCCAATGCCGGTTGGAGGCCCAAGATGGGTCAGAAGAAATAGACCTTGCTTGAAGAAGGGAAAATAATTTCTAGTTTCTAGATAGAAGGGCTCTAGGAACCAAGGAGCTAGTTCCACAATGACGGTGTATGAAATTAGATGCTTATAAAAGGACACCAAGGCTACATCTTCATCCAAGAACACACAACATAAGTACTAATATATTTTCTAAGTTGCCAACATAAGGAACAAGGTAGTGTGCATTGTTTGAGCACTTCCAAAATTGCTATATATATATGTCTAGTGATATATAAATCACCTATGTAGCTTGGAAGATTGTCCTCCTAGAGTCTACTCATCTCAACTGAATATTCCACTAGTTGGTGTAGACCTGTAGGCTATAGTTAATATTCAAAGGATGGTGTGTGACAATCGAGTCCCGTCAATCAATGAAACCCATGTTGTCGTCTGCTAACAACAAGCATGAACCAACCACAAGATCGCAGTAACTCAACACATAGTCCTAAAACAACAATAGCCAATCAAACAAAATGTAAAGCAATAATGAAAATAAAAAGAACGAAGTACCAACCAAAGGGTTTATCACAGAACGTAAGTACATAAGCCAAGAGATGCACAGACAGTAATCACCTTGCTAGTTGCCAAGGACACCCGAGTACAGAACCCAAGACCATGTTAGTAAAAACTGAGTAGAGTAGAAATAACAACTAAGCACAACAGTAACCTAAAGCAAGAGAAAATGGGTACTATATCTTTAATTAATTCATTTATTAGGCATTTCATGATCCAGTTCCATTTATATATTTGAAGCACAAGTTAATACAGTCCATAACCCATTAATCAACACCTTGGGGCACAAGGCAATCTTGTGTAACTTTCTGAGATGCGAGACAGGTATAAGCCATCTTCTTGGCCCAGAAGACAACTTATACCCATTAAGTCAACTCAATCCATTACCTTGGGGTCATAACGAAAAGGGGTGGTGACTACGTCGTGTACGTGAACATGTAAAAGAGCTATGTACGCTGAACCACAGATAGCCAATCACCAACCCACCGGCCATGCAAGAAATCGCTCCAAACCTTGAGCCATGCATTTCGCTATCCCAGTTGGCCGCCAAGCCTAACCAAAGAATCTAAGGGAGGTCAGCAACTCCTTAAACCAGCCCAAAATCAATCCAAAAGATCAAAGCTATAGCCAAATCCGGCGAGTAGTAAGGCTAAATCTAGTTATTCAGTCTCTACAATCTCAACCATTATGTCGTATTGATCTTACAATTATTCCCATATGATTAAGTTAATAACATTCCTTATCTAGGCCAATATTCCAACCATTACATTCATTGTTTAAGATTATGAAGCATTTGCATCATACCCTTAATCAACCATTAATTAATTCATTTCTAATTTACAACAATGGTTCTAAGTAATATACTAATTAACGATCACAACGATACTAATTTCATGAAAAATGGAGTTTGGTTTACACATGTGATAATAGGGTCACATTTAAGGTTCTTAATCTTGATCATTCCCGTAGTATCAATCTATTTCATATCTAGGTATCCAATATCAAAGTTAACACCCAAAAAGGGTTTTGAATTCCAATGATATAAACAGGATTTTAACAACTTCGAAATCCACCCAAATTCCCAGGTTTTAACTTGGTTCAGACTAATTATTCTAAAGTAATAACTATTCATGAATCATTGTCTTAGGCTGATTTAAGTACCCAAATCAGTAATCAAACATCACAGGGTTCCATACTCAGCAAGAGGATTAGAACATGTGCAAACGACAGTATGTATGAAGTACAACATAGAAATCAAGACTAGACTACACGAAATAGGCCAAAAATAGGGAACGAGATAGTCTACTATACTTAACGTCACCGGAGGGTCACGGTGACTTCGGATCATGTGCTAAAGGTCCTGGGACGCATGTCAGACCTTCCTCGTGATCCACATATGCAATAGGAAGTCTTCTTGAACCAAGAACAGATTAGTAACTCACTTATACATGGTTTGGATTTTTCACATCAGTAACAATGATAAAAAATGAAAATAATGTGTAGCAATGCATAAACGTGTTAATACAATTCCAACGGTACCTTATTTGTCGTGTCCTGAGGTCAGGAAGACCTCAAACCACTCGAAACAACGTGAGGGGGTCATTGAACACATCTAGGCCAGCAGGTCCACTTGAACCGCACGTCAGCCTGCCCTTGCCACGTGGTGACGTGTGGTTGGTTCGCACGCATCTCACGCGTATCACCGATCGTGCAAAATGATTAGTGCTGCACACAGTGACACATGTTGCACATCAATGGCCACGTACCGCTCCCCATCATGCAAACGCACCCCCGAGTGCTCACCCGCCACCTCTCCAGCACCCAACACGTGGCTCCCATCTGGCGGGCGTCACTGGATTAAACAGTGTTTGATCGTAGACACCATTTCGTCTATGAAAATTGCAATGGGTAGCCCGCAGTTTCTGGAATCCCGAACAGGTCCCTAGGAATTTGAATTAGGAATCTCTCTTTTTCTTCGGTTTTGGGGACCTTTGAAGACGAATGACAGCTCCAAACCCTAGGTGGCTCTTTTATAGACCCCAAGGTTGATTCAGGTTTAGGTTTAGTTGGGAAAATTACCTAATTTATCCCTAGGTTTGTTCACCTTACATTTAGGTTCTTTTTTAACTGTTTTGGTCATAACTTGAGCTATACACCTTGGATTTGCATGAAATAATTAAGCATTGTTGGAAAGCTTACAATGAAGGAAATCCAACGGTACCATACATGGTACCCCTTTGATGAGGATTGACTAGAGGTTGACTCAAAATACCCACTTTTTGGCAATTTCAAGAGGTGCTTATAGTAGCATCAAACCACAACTGTGTTTACAGGTTCTAAGTGACCCGCACCACACTAAAATGACTCACCACCACTACTAGGGATGGTAAGTACAGGGTGAAAGAGAGATTCTTGCTTTTAACAAGATGATAGCAATAAAAAGATGTGTTGTCACAGTACAAAATGTGGTGGAAAATCTCTCAATTAAAAATAATAATTAATGCAATAAACCACGTTGATTTAGAGTGTCGTATCCACAGGAAGGCTTAGGCCAATAAAAACTCAAATATTTCCTGCATAAAATCAAGCTTCAGATAGACAAGAGATTAATCTTTACTTTTAATCCAATGATCGCTTCTTGTTTAAAACAATCTATTCCATCGAGTAAGACAAGAAAAGATGGAGAAGCTGGAGGGCATGGCAACAAGTGAAACACATTAAAATATGATAAAACATATTGCAATAGTGATAGAGGGGTACAACCGGGTTTTATTGTTATAGCGTTGTAGTATAGCCAGTTATTGCTATCATTTCAAATATATAATTTTTTACTCGGAAAATAAAAGAGTTCCCGAGGTCGAACTCAGGGAGCAAGTTGTATTCTAGGGGTACAAGTTTCTTTTACAAAAATAAAGAAAGAGAGAGAGAAAGAATTTGTTGTCTTTTCTTCTTTTCTCTTTGCTTCTCCTCGTCTCAGATCTTCTGTTATCTTCTTCTTCTTTATCTGCAGTGGTGATGTTCTTCTTCTTTCTTTCAGCTGTTCCTGCTCTTCCTTTTTCTTCTGCAGAGCGGGTCCTGTTCTTCTTCTTTTCCTTTCTTCAGATCTTCTTCTCGTGCTATTCTTCTTTCAGTTCTTCCCTTGTTCTTTTGTGTTCTCCTCTGCCTCTCCTTCTTCTGTTGTTCTTCAGATCTCCTTCTTTCTTTTCTTTTTCCTGTCAGGACGTCGTCTGATTTTCCAATCAGACGACTTAAACCGCTTGTTGCTACAGTGTATCCCTCAGCTTCCTTCTTCTTCCGCGGTCCTTCTTCTTCACCTGTGCCTGCACACTTCAGAGTTTACGTCAGAGGCAAAACCTACTCTACCCTCCCCCCCCCCCGCGTCTCTCTCTCTCAGAAGCCACTCTTGGGAAAGCTCTCCCAGAGCTGCCGGGTAGTCGGGTACGGGTCGCGCCCGGGTCCAGGCCCACCGGCGTGTGTGGTGGGCGAGGAGTGCAGGTCAGTCTAAGTCGGGTCAGGCCAGGTCCGCGGGGCATGAGCGCGGACGAGACCGGGTAACCGGGCGGGTGAAGGGGACCTCACCCCGTGTGCTGAGGCAGTAAGCCTCCAGCACTTTTGCGCCTTATACCGCTGCGCCTCTTCAGACTTTTCCGAGGTGGGACTAAATGTCCCACCCTAATTGAGCGCCCGCAGCGGAGAAGGCAGCGGGCGATCGCGGCTTCACGCGAGGCCTTCGCCCCAGCTGCAAGCCTGATGCTTTGTCGAAAATGCCTCGCAAGGCCTGGGAGTCGAATCTGGGTGTGGCGCGCCTGCAACTGCAGGCGGAAGCAGCTCCTTCTTCACGGCAATGGCGGCGGAGGTCGGGTGGCCTGTTCACAGCAAAACGGCCTCTCGGCCTAATCAGAAGGTGCCGGGAGCTTCGCCAGAGTGCGGCGAAGCTCGTGTGGGTGGTGGCGAGGCGTGGGGCGGCGTGCAGGGGCTGCCCTAGGTCGGACTGTGGGTCGGAAGATGGGTTTGTTCGGTGGGGTTGCAGAGGGTGATGTGGGGGAGGTGGAAGGACGGGGGTTGATCAGGATGAGGAGGCGGAGATTCTGCGGTGGTCGGCGAGCCGTGTGGGTTGCTGGGGTGATGGGGAGGTCTCGCCGGAGTTTGGCCGGAGACGAAGGGGGTGACGGTGGACAGGAGCGGTCGAGGGTTTAATCAAATAAAAGACAGTGAGGAAAAGAAAGAGGGGGAGGAGTTCTGACCTAGCTACGGGGACGAAAGGGGAAGCAGCAGGGCGACAGTCGTATCGACTGTCGCCGGAGAAGAAGATGCCCAGGGGACGGGGCGGCGGCGAGCAGAGAGCCGGAGAGGCGCCAGCTGGGTGCGGCGTGGCGCAGGAAGAGCAGGGGACGAAGTCTCTGCTGCTGGTATTGCGGCAGAGCGAAGAGGAGGAGGAGGAGGAACCGCCGGAGCTGGTGGGCGTCTGCCGGAGTGAGAGGAGAGGAAAGTTGGGGGTTTTCTCCGTCAGATCCGAGCTGGGAAGAACGGTGGGGCGACGGGGGTATTTATAGGGACCAAATCAGGGAGGAAGGCGGAGGGAGACGACGTGTCTCCCTCGTCGGAGGACGCCGAAGATGGAAACCCATACCGTCCGTGCGTTTGCACGGCCGGTATGGTGGGTTACAGCGACCAGGGGGGTGTCCCTGCGACGGCTGACGACGCAGGGCACCCCCGGTTTACTTGCCAGGCTCTCCCCCTTACCCTGCGCGGCGCCATGCTCCGCGCAAGGTCGCCGGAGCATGGTGCTGGCAGGTTTTGTAGGGGGGACCTGAACGCAAAGAACGAAGGAGAGTTAGGGGCCAAAATGCGAGGGTTCAAAAGTTGAGGGCCAAAAAGTAAATATATGAGGACCAAAGTGTAAAGTTGGTCAAGGAGGTTTCTTCTTAGGCTCAAGTTTTTATACATGACTAATTAGGACCTAAGGAATCTGATGGTGAATTTCATTTCTATATTAAACCTTATTTGACTGGTCAATTTATGCGAAAACCCAAATTAAGTTATTAATTGGGCATGGTTCTCAATGTAGGTCAAAATGGGTTCTGAAGGCCAAATTGAAGGTTCTAAACCCTAGAGATTATTTTTCTATGAATTTTAGAGGGTTTATTCTATTTTTACTTTGCCTCGAACCTCGTGAATTGAAGTGGGTTGTTTTAGGGTTACAGATTATCATTTAGTTTCTTGGAATTGCTGTAGCCCTTGCTAGATCATTTCATCCCACTTTTATTCTTATTAAGTTGCTTTGACCTATGTTTGGGCCCTGAATTACCCTGTATGCAGATTATACTGGTAAAATTGCATTTTTACCCCTTATGACTTGTTTTCTCCTTAAACTCAGAATTCTCTGAGTTAAGCCTTTCCTTGAGTTATGTAGGAGCTTTTATCCTTTGTATTAGGTCAAAATGAGCTAGTTATGGCTCATGATGAGGTTCTCATCAAACAGTGTCTTTGAATCAATAAATCAAAAGACAACTAATGGCTCATGCATTGTTGCAAAATAAAGCAAGCATCAATGGAGATGGCTGCATGTGCTGGAAGAGATTGACGAGTGGAGCTATGGCTATTGAAGGAGCGTTGGAGGTGGGCGTCTCGTTGGTGGTGGCGGCATAGGTTGATATGGCCAGAGCCAGTGGCTAGAGGTGGAGGATGGTTGGTCGGAGGTGCTACGCATGTGTTGAGTTGGGTTCCTACGGTGAAGCGTAGAGGTGTCGGCTGGTGCTTGAAGTCGTCAAGCATGCTCGAGGTCGAGCTTTGGATGTTGAAGGGGGCTCGATGGAGGTGTTGTGTGTTCAGAACTTTGGGTTCTTCGTGCGTGGAAGGGCAAAATAGGGGATGGGTTGAAGAAGAAGAAAATGAAGGAGAGGGGGACATGATGGAGTGGAGGTTGGCAGTGGCTGTAGGGTTGGTTATGGTGAGGGGACTACTATGGTGGTAAGTGTGGCTGGCCGACTGTGGGGTTGGCGGTGGTGATGGTGGTCGTAGTGAGTGGCTAAGGTGAGGGGGGAAGGATGGATGGCGTTGGGTTCTTTCGGAGAAGAAGGTGAGCAGTGGTTTGTGGTGATGGAGTTGGTGATGGGGAGGGGATGTTGGGGGAACAACTAGTGGTGGTGGTGTTTTCTGTCACTAAGCACCACCGCATCAAGGTGAGCAAAGGAAAGGCGAGGCCGACATCAATCCACAGTGCATGCTTAGGTTCACAATGAAAGCAGATTCCACGGTGGAGATCGAAGGAGGAAGAAGCTCCCTCTCCTTCATAGGTGGTTTCTTTCCCTTTTAAAAGCATCCTGCGACTCTTTCTCTTGATTTGTTTCTTCTCCCGGAATCTCCACCTTCTCCAACAACTTGACAGTAGTAGTGAGTTGGTGACTTTGGAGGCGGTGTGTTGGTTGGCGTCGACAGTGAGTTCTCAAAACGGCGATGGATGATGAAGGTTTTGCAAACATGCACCTAACTTTTCACAATGTATTGTATTCTCCCTGTAAATATCCCTAGAAGAAATATGTAATTATTTATACTTGAAAATGCACCAAAACACAATCTATACTAGTATTTATTTTGCACTCTATCTTACTAGAATTAACTAGCAAATGCATAAAAGTGATGACAATCTACATTTACTTATTATGAACTAACATCCATGAACTAATGCATGTAAATAATATGGAACCAACACTCTTAGGCCAAATAATTGTCTACTAAAGTGGACTCATCAAATAACTCAATGCCTAAGTTTTGCTAGTCCCTAGCAAAGTGAAAAATGATGGAAGTAACCAAAGATTTCTTCCTTTCTTATTCCAAAAAAATTTAGAAATCCAAGCAAATGTGAAATGAAGTGATAGTTGCTTAGGTAATGAATCCAAGTGAAAAGCCAACTTACATTTAAAGTTCGTACTTAACCCTTGGTAAAATTCTAATAAGATAGGCAACTTCTCTCGGGGACAAAGCAGAAAATAACATGTGATTTGACCTCAGCTTTTTGGCTTAGGTAGAAAATGTCTGAGTCAAATGGATTCGTATTTAGTGGTTCGCACTCATCTGGTGCTACATGTAGTCTATACCGCAGACTCTAGATCTCTAGACTATCAAACAAGTTAACCCAGAGAGGCTAAAAACTATGCTCTCTTAGCGTTCCTTTATGCTCACTCTTTTTTTTCTTTCCTTTCTGAGCTCACACTCTCACCAGATTTTATAAATGCACTCAATATTTGGTGGCTTTACAAGACACTCACACTTTAGAGTTCTAGTAAGCTTATAAATAAGTTAGAAATCCTTAGCTAGTATTCGGGCGATCAGAAATACTGAAAAAGTAGATATGAGTAATATTTGATGGATCATAATGGGTATTTTTGTTGCCTTAATGACATTGACACATGGTGAAATCGACACGAAGATATAGATATAAACATGAACACTTTTTTTTTCTTCTTTCTTTTTCTATTTTCTTTTCTTCTTTTTTCTTTCTTTTTTCTTTCTTTCTATATATAAATATATATTTTTCTCTTTTTTTATTCATAACTACCAACACAACACAATACGATGCAAACTTTTATTTATGAGGCATTATTTGGGATGATGATGTTCAAGAAGATATTATGTGGCTTATTATGTGGCTTATTTGGCTTATGAGGCACCAGGGAGGGATGGATAGGAAAAGTGTACTTCTGACCTTTGGCACTAATACCCTCCTTTAGCCGAGGATTCTATGAAGGATGGTTATAACCATCCACCATAGTCATAGTTTTATTAGAACTCAATCTTTGCGTATCTGCATTATTTGGTGGCTCTCAGGAATTCACACACAATGTTCGCACCCAAGAATTAAGAGCAAAAGCTATGCCTAACTCTGAGGTATCATCATCCAATTTTTCATAACTTAAGAGTCCCTGCACTAGACTTAACGCACCAGTAGACACTCTACTTTTACCTCATAAATGTTTGGTGGAGCTAATAGAAGATAAACTACCTGACTCCTTAACTAACTGTTCAAGGGTTCAGGAAAAGAAGCAATGGTTCTCTTCGACAAGCTAAAAATGTTTATTAATTTTCTTAAAAGATCCATTACCCAATCTACGTGCAAGTGAAGTAAATGTACTGGATTCTAAACTAAGAAATAATTTAAGAAGAAAATCTTCAATGAAACCTCTTTGATAAAAATCTTTTGCTAAGGATTAACCAATTCAACTCAAGAAAACAAAAGAGAGTTTTTTTTTATATTTTTTTTCCAAAAACTAATGCACCTAACCTAAATGCATGCAACTATTTATAAATGCTATAAAACAACCTCAGGTTATATCCTCCCAGGCCTAAGATTGACAAAGTCCTCATTGGAAAATTAAAGATATAGAAGAACATCACCTGAGGAGGAGAGTGGGAGGAGCTAAGGTCCTCAAGCCAAAGTGCATCCAAAACCTAGCCATCTGAAAGAGTAACATACGGTTTAAGTCGTCGGCCATTTACCTTAAAGCTCGCACCAGAATTAGGATTCCGAATTTCAACTGCTTCATGTGGGAAGACATTAATAACAACATACGGCCCATCCCAGCGAGACTTGAGCTTTCCAAGGAATAATTTAAGTCTGGAATTGAAAAGCTAGACCCACTGGTTGGGATCAAAGGTCTTTCTAATAATGTGTTTGTCATGGAAGACCTTTGTACGTTGCTTGTAAGCTTGGGAGGTTTTGTATGCTTCATTGCAAAGCTCCTCAAGCTCACTGATAAATGCCAGTTTATCATCATTTTTATGACCTAAAATAGATCTAGCTCTTAGGTTGTTAACTCCACAAATGGGTTTTTGGGTTACATTTAGGCATCAATTAGGTTAGGCATGCATTACATATTTTGTTATGTTTTTAATATGTTTGTTTGAGTGTTAGGGACAAACAGGTAGACAGATCTCTAAAACCTTAGCACTCATGAAGGCAACTGGTGAAGAGGAAGCTCATTCCAACTAGAACTCAGCCAAATCCAACTCATCATAGCAGGATACTAGCTCACTTGAGTTAGGGTTAGCTCCATTCAACTCATCTTAGTTGAATGGTAGCTCATGGCAGCTCATCTTAGCTCACCATAGCTCAAGTCAGCTCAGACCCTACTCAACTTAGTTGAGTCTAGCTCACCTTAGTTCCATTCAGTTCACTGGGAGCTCTAGCTAGCTTAGCTAAGTTGACTAGAGTCCACCTTAGCTCAAGTCCAGCTACTTCCAGCTCCACTCAACTCAAGCTAGTTAAAAATGACTTCATACAGCTCAGGCCAGCTCAAGTCCAGCTCCTAGGGACTCTTCTTAGCTTAAACTAGTTGAGCTAAGCTACCTTAGCTGCTCCAGCTAACTAGGTCCTCCCCAGGAAAATCAGTCCCAGCTCACCTCAACATATTTCAACTAAGCCAACTAAAGTAGCTCCTTACAACTTCCTTCAGCAACTACCAGCACCAGTGCATCTTAGGATAGCTTCCTCCAGCTCATCACTTCCACAACCCTAGCTCCCTCTACCTCCCTCCCCAACTCTCTACTATCTAAGCTAGCTAAACTAGCTTAGCTTAGCTAGTTCATCTCCTTGGCATCCCTACCTAACCCTAAAACCTACCTAGCCAAGCTCCACCAAATAGCCCTAAACCTAGTATACCTAAGCTCCTAGTCCTAAACCTATTTTGGCGCCAACTCCTATACACCCCTTCACCCCATAACTCCACCAAGAGACACCAAAGTTAGCGCCAAAAATCATCCCTCAACCACCTTGATTTTTGGCGCCAACCTCTCCCTCCATCTTAGCCATCCATTCACTACCAAACACATCCCAACCCTCCTTTTCTGGCGCCACACAAAACCCTTCTAGAAGCTCCACCTTTGGTGACAATTTGATGTGCCTCCCAACCCTTAACCACCCATAACTACCCCCTTGGCATCCATAAGATTGGCATAAAAAATCCTACACCCTAGGATTCCCATAACCACCTTTAACTACCCACCAAACCTAATCCTAGCTAATCGCACATGTTTCGCATGTTTGAAATTGGGGTTACGAGTAACCGTCGTCGTAGTTGCAAAACTCGTGATCAAATAAAATTTATACTCAAACTCCAATGGAGTCCTGGGTCAAACACAAGGAGGCGATGTTTACTTTATATGAAAATCGTGCTTCGATTTGTTTCTTTTTGGTGTTTTAGGGCTTTATTTTTTTTTATTGTTTTGTTTTTGAAATAAAAGACAAGCAATCACAAGATAGAGATGGAATCAAATGCGATGTATTGCATGAATGTCTATTATAATAATCTACAAAAGCATAAAAAGAGAGGGAGGTGAGAAGAAATCTCCCAAATCGGCTGTTCGGCGAGACGACAGTGCCTGGCGGAAGCTCAGACGAAGGAGGTGAGGAGCGGGACGACGGAGGTGAGATGCAGGAAAACGTCGGGTAGAGGAAAGCTTCAACGTGGCTCCAGAATGGAGGTGAGAAGGAGGAGATGATCTGCTATTGAAATAGAGGTGGGAGGATAGCTCCAAGGTGACCTATGAATGAGGATGGGAAGATGGAGGAATATTTGGTGAGGTAGAGGTTCACTACACTAATAGGAACCTTGAGAGCTTGTGAGTGAGCTCTAATGGAGCATTGGAAGGCTTGGTAGAGCTTAGGAGTAGGTAGGAGTAGAGTAGGTGGGAGTAGAGTAGGTAGAGATGGCTTGGAAGGGAGGGGGTGTAGGTCCTTTTATAGTAGAGGAGAAGAGACTAAAATAGGTATGGGACCATTAGCATCCTCTAGGCCGTCGCTAGAAGTGTCGCTGTAGGCAGCTCATTCCCGCTGGCACGCGCAACTAGCCTTGCGCCCGCACGAATAATTAGCGATGGCTATAAGCGTCCCTATAGGTCCAGCTCAGGCATCATTGTAGGCTAGAGCCAACTGAGCATGTGCCCACCCCATGCTCCGTTGGCGTTGCGCTATGCGCTCTCTTTGTCGTGCATGCGCACGCTCACGCGTTGGCACTACACTATGTGCATGCATGCCTCTGTGCATGCGTGTGCTCTCGCGCTACTGTGCACGTGCAGTGGCGCGTGCATGCGCATGGATGGCCTGGGTTGTGCCACGTGGCATACTATGGGTCATCCATCTTCCTTTCGTTGTAAGGGCTGCTACAGAGGTTGGATTGAGTCGATTTTCACGCCATTGGGCTGCAATCGTTGACCCGAATCCATCCACATGGTCGGATTTTTCATTTAAAGCTCTAAATTATGTCACCTAGTCCCTTGGCCGTTGATCTGCCTCGGACTACATATGGTACTACAGGACTTTGATCTAGGTGATTTCGGAGGCGTTGGACTCCGATTGTTGTCTTGATCAGATTCATAAGGTCGGATCATCAATCCGAGGCTCTGAAATAAATATCCTTCTCACCTGACCATAAAAAGGACCCAATTAACCAAAATTATATACAACTACTCTAAATGCAGAATGATGCATGCTATGCAATATTTATAACTTGAAATTAAATCTAAGCCTAGGAACATGCATGAATAGGCATTTACCCAAATAGATGTGTTTGTATCATACCTCCATGCCTATCTTTTGCTAGTCCCTAGCAAAATTAAACTACATGCTATGTATAAAAATAGAATTAGGATTAGATCGCTTAGGCCTAAGTCATTTATTAATAATAGAAAATTTCAACTAAGGTCCTAAACAATGAAAACTCAACAGTGCCTAGGTGTCTGCCAGAACACAGATCGCCCAAGTCCTCACCTTATTTGAAAAAGGAAAGATGCTTTTTTTTTTTATTTTTCTTCATTTCTAATTTTTTTGTAGTTTTGGAGTTTGAGAGTTCAAAGATAACTTTTTCCAGCTATCCAAACCGCCCAAGACTTGAAAAGGACTCTAAGTGCTAAGCATCTTATGAAAATAGTGAAAGACTCACTAGGCAGCCATTGAAATGGACTTTGGATTTCTATGGCCCTAGGTGACCTTGCCTAAAGGTTTATCTTTTCAATTGGTAGATTTCTCCCTACTTCTTTTATTTATGGGGTTAACATAAGGGCGAACCTAGTGTATATCTCCCCGATTTATTCTACTTCCCCGCTTCTTCCCTAAGTATTTTGGGAATTATTGTTCATTTTTGTGAGTTGGGCTCTGGACAATCAGCCAATGGGCTGTTACCTACGACAACTTGCTAGCCATATTTGTGCGGTGAAGTGTGGTTTTATTTATTTTTTTATATTCTCCTTTTTCTTTTCTTTTTTTTCTATATTTTTTTCTTTTTCTTTTTTTCTTTCTTTTTTTTAAGTAGGTGGTTTCCCTGACCTAAGATTTACCTAAAGGCAATCCGATGAAAATGGTCTTGTGGCTAGGCTCTGGACAACTAGCCGATAAGCTGTTACCACTGACAACTTGCTAGCCATACCACCCTAGATAGTTCATTAGCTACCCAATTTCTGAAGAAATCGTCAAAAAGTGAGTCAGTGGAAAAAAAGTGTATAGATGCTTAGGGTTGAAGTCCTCCCAAATCAGAGGGCGGGTTGATAAGTCTCATACTCATCATCCTAATTTATTTACCAAATTAAAATGAATTTTAATTTGCAAGGACTTGAGACTACGTCCACATTCGAGTGGACAACTGGGCTAATTAAGTCCGAAGACCCAAAGAGTCTAAGTATTCAGGTCCTATCGTATCATTTCCAAATGTTAATAACTTCCAAATGCCTAAGTTCTCTTTTCCTAATTTCTTTTTTTTTATATATTTTTCAAATTTTTAATTTTTTTTATAAGAATCAAATAACAAGAAATTATTATTACAGCTGACAAAAAGGTTATAATAGAATATGTCCACCCCCCCCATGCTTAGCTATTTCATTGTCCTCATTGTACAAAATGAAAGCATGCAGGAGAGTAGAAGTGGAAGAATAGCATCTGGTTTCCGTAAGACTCAGGTCAGCTTAGAACAGTCTTTACATGTGCTGAGTTTCGTGCCTTTAGCTAGGCAAGGTCCTCAATCAAAAATAACTAAACATTGAGGCCACAACAACACAGTTTCCAAGCCCCCAGTTATGGGTCTCGGAGAGTGAAAATGGGCTTTCCAAAGAGATGAACAATGAACGTGGTAAGCTGGTGGTGCAGGGAGAGCCCAAATGGTCTCCAATAGGAGTTTTGTTGATTTATTATAGAGGAAGTGTCCTTGGGTATAGAATTTGTGCAGTGGTTGGGTGAAAAAGGATGATGAGGGTTTTGTGATGTGTTGGGGATTTGTGGGTACTCTAGAATACCTAATGTTTGAAGAGTTCTTCCCCAATGTTCAATTTCATCCTCATACTCTGGGTTCTTAAACCAACCATCTTGATCCTCAGAATTCCCACCCATAAGTTGGACCTCAAACTCTAAGCATTTAGGATAAGGATGTTGTTGGGTTTTATCTTGATAACGTGAATCATCCAACAAATTTTTGATTTCATGTATATCTTCCTCATCTCGTATTGCTACAATTGGTTGCATTTTTGCTTTGTCCTCAATTATTTCCGCAACCGTGTGATCTTCTTCTCGAGTTTGGGTTGAGTTGGCAATTAAAAGGTTGTCTAAGGTATGTATGGCCATTACTTCCTCTATTCTACCAAGCTCCTCCATCAAACCACACTTAATTTTATTCTTCTTTGAGACCTCGAAAATATTGAATTGATTTGTCTTATCCCTGAGGCCATTTCTATATTTCCCGATTCACAATCAATCCTCGCCTTGGCAGTAGCCAGGAAAGGTCTTCCCAAAATAATTGGGGTGTGGTTGAGCTGTTTTGGGGTTTACATGTCCAAGACCATGAAATCAGTAAGGTAATTGATGAGAGCCTCATCATGAGCCATAACTAGCTCATTTTGACTCAATAAAGAGAATAAAAGCTCCTACATAACCTAGAAGAAGAACTAAATGTAGGAATAAGTATTCTGAGAAGAAAACATGAAATAAAGGTTAAAACTGTAATTTTTCCATCACAATACATAAATGGGATTTCTTAGAGGAAAAACATAGGTCAAATGGTCTAAATAAGATAAAAAGTGGGTTGATTCAATCAGACATGGGTTTATGTGCAATCTAGGAAAATGACATTTGATAACCTTAAAACAGACCTGCTTAAATCAAAAAGATTCTGGTCAGGATAAAAATCAAGTAAATCCTCTAAAAATCATGGAAAAATATCCCCTAGGGTTTAGAACACTTAATTTGACCTTTGGAACCCAGTTTGACCTAGATTAGGGTCCTAGTTCATTAATTGACCTAATTTGAGTTTTTATGTAAAATGTTCAGTCAAACATGGTCAAACCTAAAATCCAACTTCACCATTGGATTCCTTAGGTCCAAATTAGGTTTGTACCAAAATTTGGACCTAAGGGGAGGTCATCTTGACCTACTTTGCAATTTAGTATACCCAAATCACAATTTGGTCCCTATCTTTTGAAAATCATCGCAGAGAGCCCCCTAAAATCCTCTCCACCTTTGCAATTAGGTCCTTCCACCATTATTGTGGAAGATTCTTCTCCGGCGAGGTTGACAGGGGGGATATGCTCAAATTCCTCAGAGATCTCAAAGAATTGGAAGGGAGATTCTCTGAGGAATTCCCTTCCATCTAAGCCCAATCTTGATCGTTGATTTCTTTCCAAACTCTCATGCGAACGCACGAGAATTTTGAGTCTCGACCACCTTCCTTCTCCGGCGAGACAGTGGTAGCCAAAAGTCGCCCTCCACGCACTAGAAAGTTTAGCCAGCACCTATAAAAGAACCCCCAAACCCGGCAGCTCAATTTCAAACTTGTCTTGGCCGTAGAATCCTCCAAATTTCTTCTCTCCTCTCTCCGGCCAAGGAACCCGCAAGCTCCGGTGACTACCTCTCCTCCTTCTCGTCGCTCTACTGCCACACCAGTAGCAGAGTCTACTTCGCCTCATCCTCCCGCGTCGTGCCACACCAAGCGCACATTTCCCCGACCTCTTCCTCATCGCCGTCATCTCCCTCAGGGTTATCTTCTCCGACGACGGCAACTACGAGCCGTCTGAATCCACTGCCCTCGTTCTCTCCTAACAGTCCAGATAAGTCCCCCATCTTCCCCTCTTTCATTTCCTCACGTTATTTCACTCAATCGACCCCGTGACCATCCTGTCCACCGCCACCTTCCTCATCTCCGGCCACCCTCCGGCGAGACGCCCCAGTCGCTCCACAGCCCCACACGTCTCACCGACCATCACATAACCTCCGCCTCATCTCACTGAACACCCTCCACTCATCCACAGCCTCGCCACACCACCACAGCAACCCCCCGAACACACCCACCCATCCGGCCATAGAGCGACCTAGGCACTCGCGCCTAGGCCGCCCCGCGACCTGCCACATAGCTGATCACCTTAGTCGTGACACAACGAAGGTCCCCCGGTGATCTGATTAGGCCGTGAGGCCATTTTCGTGTCTGACAGGTTCCCAGCCCCTGCCGCCATTGACGACGACTCGACGAAGCTCCAAGCTCACTCTAGGCTTCAGGACCGCAAGGCTCTAGGTGTTGCGGATTTGGGGAAGCATTGCGAAGCTATCTGACCCGGCGAGCGAAGCCAACAGAGCCTACAGTTGAGGAATTGAAGGCGCGATCGGCTGCGGGCGCGCGAAGAACAGCAGTGGGCTTTAGTCCCACATCGGTAAGCCAAGACGCACCAACACCCTTTAAATTGCTTTTGTGAAATATCCTCTTCACCTCCAGTTACACTTGGGGTGAGGTCCCTCACCCATTACACTACGCCTCGTCCGTGGTTTCGCCTCACGGATCTGGCGCGACCTGACCCGACCTTGTCCCAAGTACACCTCGCGCATCACCCTTAAGCTGGTGCGCCTGGTCACGGGCGCGCGATCTGACCCGTTTAACCGGCTTTGGGAGATCGTGCTAAGAGTGGTTTACACAAAGAGAAAGGGAGACGCGTGGGTAGAGGGATAGGTTTTGCTGCGCCTAGTGTGTGCAGGACACAGGTACTTAACTGCTGCAAGAAAGAAGGAAGGGAGTTCTGCAGCCAAGGCAAAGAAGAAGAAATGCAAAAGGGAAATAGAAGAAAGAAGGAAGGAGGCTCTAAAAGAAAGGAAGGAAGGAGAGAGGCAAGGCAGTGAAGGAAGCAGAACCAAGGAAGACTGAAGAAGAAGACAAAGGGTAGACGAAGACTCAAGAAGGAAAAGGCAAAGAAAGAAGAACGTCAGACCTTCGCACGAAGAAAAGAAATAGAGGGAGAGAAAAGGAGCTTCATTTTAAGACGTCTGATACAAATATCAGATGTCCAATCTTTGTTTTCCCTGAGCAATTTCTTTTTATAACTCTCATTGAACTCGGATATACTTATTTTCATTTAAAAGGTTGTGTTCTCAAGTTTTGAAAGTACTTAGATTGCTCCCTGTGTTCGACCTCGAATACTCCGATCTTCAAGTTATAAAATCTTTATTTGTTTTCGCGGAAATTTTGTCTATATTACAACGCATTAATTATTAAAACACGATCTAGCTGTGTAAACAGTAATGCAAATCATTAACCTGACTAAAACATCCTCCAAAGTACCCGTTGGTTTTGTAATGGATCTATCGGCTAACTGCAAGGTTATGTCAGTGTGTTTCGGGTAGCCTAAACCCAATTCCATGTTCTATGAGGTGGGGATCACATTATTGGAAGCACCCAAGTCGAGGAGGGCCCAGTCAGAAGTAATGTTTCCTATTGTGCAGGAAATCAGCGGGGCTCCCGGGTCCTGCTTCTTAGAAGGTAGCTTGTTTAGGATCAGTGTGCTTGTGTTATCAGACAAAACTACTCTCCTATTATTTTCATATTTGGCTCTACGCCTTTCTTTATATGCATTCAGTAAACCTATGGTGCAGGTGGGGATTGATCCGATAGCCGCGAGAAGTAAAATGATTGTCAATTTGAAAGCCTGAAGTAAGGGCATCCTTTCCTCCAATTCTCTTCTGACTTTTTCTATTTGCCTATACAACAACAACATACTCCTGAATCAGACGCTGATGTTTTGTTGTTTACATTCTTAGTTGGGAGTTTGGAATTCTTGCTACAGGGCCTAATGGGGTTGACATGGGGTTGGGTAAGTCCCTTGTGTCTACTACAACTCCTCAAGGTGATGGTGTTTGCCATGGCAAAATGCTGTTGGTTAGTGCCTTGGGGAGGGTCGGGCAAAACAAGAGGCTCCCGGTTGATTATGGTAGGAACTTGGTTCTCTCCGGGAGGGGCTAGGGTAGCCTGATAGATAGCATGAACTTGAGCATCCAACTCCCCATCATTACCAAACCCTTGAGGCCCAGCGCCTCAGTTCTGTACATTCCTTGGATTTGGTACAGATTGTGATGGTAGAGATCTAGGCTGTCGATTGTTTGTACTAAGTCTGGATTGCAAGGTGTCCAGCGAAGTTTTCATTTATTGCATGAGCTGGAGCATTGACCCTTGCATTTCTACCATCTTCAGGTTTAAATCAGCCTGCTCGGCGGGTTGTTGAGCATTCCACACGAACTGATTAACCTGATTCAGGGGCAAAAGAGTATATACATGACCTTGACCCATTGGTTTTTGCGGTACATAGTTGTTGGGTCGATATTGGGTCTATTGCCCCTGATCTTTCCAAGAGAAGTTAGGATGATTTTTCCAACCATAATTATAGGAATTCAAGTAAGGGTTGGACCTAACATTCTCCTGCACAGCCTGAACATCCTCATAAGATGAGGATGAAGAAGGATCAGTAAAACTAGGATCAAAGGCCCCAATTTGGAACCCATAAGGTTCCGAGAAGAGTTGGCTCGAAGGTCGAGTTGACTCCAACTGGTTCACAAACTCCCGTCCCATAGGAGCTTGTGAAGAATGGAATCTCGATCCCTGGGATTGAGTGGATCTAGAAAAATTAGAGTTTCCAAACATCCACCCTTCCATTCGTTTAGCAACCAGATCCATCTTATCTAATCTATTGCAGCTCAATTCCATATCAAATGTATGAGAATCTTTGACCTCATTGGCATTTGATCTAGTTTGTTGGGATTGGTTGAAGGTTTCCATGGAGGTGTGGTTTAAAGAATTTTCACTTATTTCCTCAAACAAATCATACGCGCTATCTACGTCTTTGTTGAGGAAATTGCCTCCACAAGAAGCATCCACATGATTATGGAGTTGATCATTCAACCCGTGATAAAAAATCTGCACAAGTTGCCATTTAGGCACCTCGTGGTGTGGACACTTCTGCAACAGATCCTGGAATCTCTCCTAGGCCTCATGAAACGATTCCCCCTGCCACTGGGCAAAAGTGGTAATTACCCGTCGCAAGGCACTAGTTCGCCCAATTGGGAAGAATTTCTTCAGGAAGGCCAATTTCAAAGCTGTCCAGGTAGCAATCGGTCTTCCAATGGTATGATACCAATGTGCGGCCTTATCCCTAAGTGAATGAGGGAAAATCCTCATGAGCATCTATTCTTCATCCACATCCCGCGATTTTGTGGTCTGAACCAGAGTGATCAGGGCCTCCAAATGTTGGAATGGGTCCTCTGAGCCAAGCCCGTGAAAGTGTTTAATTAGACTCAATACCTGGGGCTTGATCTCAACATCTCCAGGAGGGATCACAATGCCGGGACGATCCTCATAATTTGAAGGATCATAAAAATCCTTCAAGGGCTGAGCACCCTGATTAATCATTCATTGGAACCATTACTACATCTGCTGCAATTCTTCCAACTGCCTCTGAATCAGCTCCTACTGGTTCGGGGGCGGGGGAGATGGTTATTGATCAGCCATGGGATCTACTTAGCTAAAGCTCAACCTCCACCTCTAGGAATGGTCTAAAGGTCCTTCCAATCGAGGGTTCAATGACCTCCTTCCAAGCATACACTGGAAGGAAGTCGGAAGGATGAGGAAGAGAAGGGACCTTGCAACACAAAAAAATACAAGGCTATCCTTCGGTTGGGTAGCCTAAAGGCATATAGACTCTCAGAATCCGTCCTAAGATTATGGATGATTTACTCTATTTATGTTCAGGCAATCCAACCAGTTAGGAGGGACTGGGGAGAAGGTTCTTCCTTTGGCTTGTGCCTCCAGTTCTTAGTGTACCCCCAGCCGCAGTCATTTGACGCTACTCCCCTAGCTAGACATCAGATTGACTAGTATAAGTAGGCTAATCATGAATAATCTCAGTCTGGATCCCGTAGAGCGAACCAGTCCTTAGGGCCAATGTTTACTCAATTTTAGTTGGGCTTGGGATATTGGTTCTTCTGGAATGTGATGGGTCCTTAATGGGTTGTGCCCTTAATGATTTGTTCAATAATGTGTGTATGTGCACATCCAAAATGTTTTCAAGCAAGATTATTGAGGATGAGGTGAATTTTAGGGTTCGAATCTTGCTTAATAGCTTTTAGGATTCAAATACTAGGTATATTCAATCAAGTTTTGTGAGGCAATCCAAGTTTTGAAAGCACGAGATCAAGTATTTTTCCTTTGTAAATCAAGAAAATATGGAGTGCCTAGCTTGACCTATGTATAGAATCCTATGGGTCAGCTACAAAATGAATCTCTTTTAGATTAGGTGGTGCGGCCCAAACAATTCAATCAATCGGCCCAAATGCACCACCGATTAAGGCACACAGAGATGATTAACTGAGACTGATTTCTACTCCTTTATGTCTTGATTTGTGTGTACCGATTCCACAGGTTGGAATCCCAGTTGAGTAGATGAAAATCAAGTTAGGTTAGGTGCATCAAATGTAAGTGTATGAAGTGTGTATATTGATTCGTCCCACAGAAAGTATCTTTTTATTTTTATTTTTTATTTTTTTAAAATGAGGGGGTGAGGTGGATGAAGGTGGCAAACAAGACAAATAATTCTATCCTAGGGTTTATGCAAACACCTAAGTAGATTAAGTCATGGTTATGGGTGTGGCGAAATGAAACTAGTGGAGGGGGAATGTGGGGGACACTTACAAAACACTCTACCCGCACTTTACTCCAGTCTACCTCACTTGGATCTCCATGCTAGGGTACCTGCAAGACAGTAGATCAAAGACAAGCAGGGTTAGTGCTATGTAAATGCAAGGAAGTGCAGAAAACAATAAAGTAAATTCTGTTGCCTCCCTGGCAACGGCGCCAAAATGATCGCATGTGTTTCGCATGTCGCATGTTTGAAATCGGGGTAATGAGTAACCCGTCGTCGTAGTTGCAAAACTTGTGATCAAATAAAATTTATACCGAAACTCCAAGAGAGTCCCGGGTCGAACACAGGGAGGTGACGTTTACTTTGTATGAAAACTGCGCTTCGATTTGCTTCTTTTTGGTGTTTTACGGTTTTGTTTTTTTTATTTTTTTGTTTTTGAAATAAAAGACAAGAAATCACAAGATAGAGATGGAATCAAATGTGATGTATTGCATGAATGTCTATTACAATAATCTACGAAAGCATACAAAGAGAGGGAGGTGAGAAGAAATCTCCTGAATCGGCTATTCGACGAGACAACGGCGCTTGGAGGAAGCTCGGATGAACGAGGTAAGGAGCGGGACGATGGAGGTGAGATGTAGGAGGACGTCGGGTAGAGGAAAGCTTCAGCATGGCTCCAGAATGGAGGTGAGAAGGCGAAGATGATCTGCTACCAGAATGGAGGTGGAAGGACGACTCCAAGGTGACCTATGAATGAGGATGGGAAGATAGAGGAATATTTGGTGAGGCAGAGGTTCACTACACTAATAGGAGCCTTGGGAGCTTGAGAGTAAGCTCTAATGGAGCATTGGTAGGCTTGTTAGAGCTTAGGAGTAGGTGGGAGTAGAGTAGGTAGAGATGGCTTGGAAGGGAAGGGGTGTAGGCCTTTTTATAGTGGAGGAGAGGAGGCTAAAATAGGTATGGGACCATTAGCGACCTCCAAGCCATTGCTGGAAGTGTTGCTGTAGGCAGCTCATGCCTGCTGGCACACACAGCTGGCCTTGCGCCCGTGCGAATAATTAGCGACGGTTGTAGCGTCGCTGTAGGTGCAGCTCAGGCGTCACTATAGGCTAGCACCAACTGAGCATGCGCCCACCCCATGCTCCGCTGGCGCTGCGCTATGCGCTCTCTTTGCTGTGCGTGAGCACGCTCACGCACTGGCACTGCACTATGCGCATGCATGTCTCCATGCATGCACATGCACCTGCGTTGCTGTGCACGTGCGGTGGCACATGCGTGTGCATGGACGGCCTGGGTTGCACCACCTGGCGCAATCTAGGCCGTCCATCTTCTTTTCATTGTGGAGGCTACTACAGAGGTTGGATTGAGTCGATTTTCACGCTGTTGGGCTGCGATCGTCGACCCAAATCCATCCTCACGGTCAAATTTGTCATTTAAAGCTCTGAATTATGTCACCTAGTCCCTTGGCCGTTGATCTTCCTTAGACTACATATGGTGCTATAGGACTCTGATCAAGGTGATTTCGGAGGCGTTGGACTCCGATCATCGTCTTGATCAGATCCGTACGATCGAATCGTCAATCCGAGGCTCCAAAATAAATATCCTTCTCTCCTTACCACAAAAGGACATAATTAACCTAAATTATATACAACCACTCTAAATGCAGAATGATACATGCTATGCAATATTTATAATATGAAATGCAAATCTAAGCCTAGGAGCATGCATGAATAGGCATTTTAACCCAAATAGATGTGCTTACATCACTAGCCCTCCAAATGTTGGTGCCAACCCTTAACCCATAACCCCACCAAAAAGTGGTGCCAACCCCATCTAACCCAACCATAACCACCACTCAACACACCCCTACATATGGCATCAACTTAATCTAACCCTCCATCCATTAACTACCATCCTAAG
This sequence comes from Thalassia testudinum, assembly GCA_037157565.1. Classification (NCBI taxonomy): domain Eukaryota; kingdom Viridiplantae; phylum Streptophyta; class Magnoliopsida; order Alismatales; family Hydrocharitaceae; genus Thalassia; species Thalassia testudinum. The sequence goes on along the minus strand of JAZHRO010000010.1, from coordinate 8,377,804 downwards.
CCTTCATCCTAACCTTACACCTACACCACATTCCATTTAACCCTATGCCTACCATGATTGGCGCCAACCATCACCCTCTCCACTTCTATAAATACCCTCCTAACTACCACCAAAAAAGATCATCCATTGGCTTCATAATTCTCCACTTTCATCCCACCATACTCATGGCCAAGAGAAGAAGGAGAAGAAGAAGATTAAGGGGACACTCTATCCCCTTAGTGCCTTCCCTTCTTCCCTTCTCTCTTGCGCCCCCACCAGCTAGAGGAGCTGCCAGGCAAGGAAGACCTTAGGAGGAGGTCTTAAGGGTGGTGCATGCCACCCTAGGAGGAGTTTTGTGGGTGGAAATCATCCACCCTTGGAGGGGCAAAGGCACACCCCCCTAGGGCTTGCCAAGGAGGACACCATTTTAGAGGAACTATTCAAGGAAGGAGAAGGAGAACTTTTCAAGCCCAAGAGTAGTTGAGTTTGGAGCAAGAAGCGTCTCTCTCCTCTTCACCAACATCATCACAGGAGGATTTTTGTTTTCTTTTATCCTCATTTGTTAGAGTAGAAGCATTCCTCTACTTTTCCTTTTATAAAATAAAATTTCTCCTTAATTAAAGTTGCCTTTCTTCAATTGTGTTGCATCTTTTTTTTGTGGTTTCTAGCACTTTTCACTCTCTCTCTAATTACCCTAGGCCTCCACGTGCCTAGGGTGAGTTTAGAGAGAATATTAGCTTGTCTCTTTAGTGTTAGTATTAGCAAGTTAGGTGTAATCTCTTTCCCGCTTTAATTTTCGTAGTTTCCCGTTATTTCAAAAACAAAAAAATCTTATATTTAAAAACCTAAAAAGAAAGTTGATTTCCTCGTTGTTAAGAAAGATTATTAAAAGTGCATTTCCGCCTTGTTGGACGACCCTAAATACCCTACTATGTAGGTTATATAAATTTTAAAAGTGATTGCGAAATTGCATGTTGCAACGACTTAAACCTTAGTTTTAACAAATCACACTTTTATCCGCATCACTCACTTAACTGGAGCATACGAGCCTTACCTACTTTGCCCAGATTTGGATTGACATTCTTGATGGCCCAATAGGCCTTGTGTTAGATTTCTACAGGTAGGTGGCATGCTTTCTCATAAACCAGCCTAAAAGGTAACATGCCCAAGGGAGTCTTATAAGCTGTCCTACAGGCCCAAAGAGCGTCATTCAGCTTTTTCGACCAATCTTTTATGTCGGGCCTAATAGTCTTCTCCAGAATCTGCTTAATCTCCCTATTAAACACTTAACTTGACCACTCGTTTGGGGATGGTAAAGTGTGGCTATCATGTGATTGACTCCCAAATTTGGAGTAGTCTTATGAAGTGCACATTTTTAAAGTGAGGTCCTCCATCACTTATGATAGTCCTTGGGTACCCGTATCGAGAAATGTGTAGGTTCTGACGGAGGGGGTGAGATTTGTGTGATATGAAATAAAATGCGAAAATAAAATAACAAGCTCACACAAAAGGAAATCACACAAGTACACAAGAATTGTTAGGTGGAAACCCAGATCAAGGTAAAAACCACCACCTAAGCCTCTCGACTTAGGATTTCCCGATCGACCTAGTCAATCAAATCCACTAATGTACTACTTAAACGAGGGTAGTACAACCTCTTACAACTACGCTACTTTGAACGAGAGTAGTGTTCCTCAAAACCCTTCCTCTTCACGAGGAGTATTTTATCTTGAGAGGGAGACAGGAATTTGCAAGGTGAATACCCGACAAAGGCAATATAACAATATCCTACAAAGCCACAAAGTACGTAGGTAAAACTAGCTATTATAGGCAAAGAAGACTTCCCATTGATGGAAGTGTGTTGGCTTAGCAACACGGGTGTGTGATCCACGCAAGGCACAATAGCACTCTCATATGCAACAGGGAGAGTAGGTGCACAGTGAATATGGTGCTCTCTTGTGTGGGCTAGAGGATCTTAGAGAGCAACAACACTTCTAGGTGATTCCTTTCTTCTCTCGGACATCATATGAGTGGAAGTAGTATTCTTAGGTGTCTGTTGCAAAGGAAGGGTCCTCCTCTATTTATAGAGGACATAAGAAGGGTTTAGAAGCATATTCTAGCCGTTGGAAATAATTCCAAGGAAAATCAGGCCAAAATCAGGGTCTTTACTGATTCTGACAGGGTTATCAGACATCTGGTTCTAAGGTCAGATGACTGGGTGATCATCTGATCTAGGGATTGGTTGTCTGATCTAGAAGGGTAGAAGATATGGACTGGGTTAGATCAAGATGGACATCTAAATAAGTGTTTTAAGACGTTTGAAAATCTAATCAGACATCTAATTCTTGTCAGGTTTCCATCCTATTTTATTAAGATTGAAATGGGGTTCTAGTGTTAAGTTGTACAGATGACAGATTGGACGTCTGGCAATAGGTATAGACATCTGGAAACACAAATCACTGCGGGAATGAATTTCCCAAGGCTCAAACGGATATAAGGTCAGATAAGAAGTAATTAGGGTCAGATTTTATCCTAATGTCTATTTATCAGAGATCTGGGATGAACTACGGATGTCTGAAAGTGAATGTGAATCATTTTAAGGGTTAATCATCAATGATTAGATTTCTTAAGCTAATGGTCCTCTAGTTGGACGTCTGGCAAGATCATCAGATGTCTGGACTAAGGGTTGGACGTCTAAAACTGATAGACAAAGAGAATGTTTTCAGCCTAAGTGTTTTGGACGTCTAATCAAACAGTTAGACATCTTAAAGTCTAAGATCAGACGTCTAATGTCCAGATTAGACGTCTGATCAAGTTATCTGATGCCTACATTGGTTTTCTAAGTTCTCTACAAGAAGTCTAAGTATCCTAGGGTTAAGTAAGTGCTCCTAGGACTACTATTTTATTACTTTGGGGCTGTTTAACAAATGATCTAAGAAAATAAAAAGCAAAGAACAAAAAGACAAATACAAAGATAAAATACAAGAATAGAATGAACTTCTATCCTATTCTTCATCTCCATGCTTCTTCAAGCTCTCGCTCCAAGCAAAGCTTCTTCTCCTCCATCAAGCTCCTCCAATCCACCATGGATGTTGTTTACGTGCTAAATCGGGGTTTTAAAATCATTTCGTTGTAATATAGCCAAAACTAGCACGTGAAAAAATACAATTTATAGCTCGAATATAAATCCAAGGTCAAACACATGGAGCAAGTGTTGCAATGAATCTCAAGATCACAATTTAATCACAAGATAATGATATTTAATGAGAAATTCAAGCAATAATAATGTATAGATAATAGCAAATGTCAATAGTACAAAAGGATTAGGGTAAAATGGTGATTTGAATCACCAATTACCCTAATTACAATAATAGCAAATATCTCAACAGTATCAACCAAATTTAATCCACGCAAGCCAAGTAAACAGTGCACTATGTCAGACAGATCAGACGATGGAGCTTTCAATCAGACGGCTTAAACTCTTCTTTGCTACAGAGCCAATGGGGCACTCTTCTTTGTCCTTCCTTTCTCTCCTTAGGGGAAGGCACAGCACAAAGGCACGGCTGCCTCGTAGAGAGTAAGTGTTGAGAGTTAGAGAGCAAGGCAAACCCCCCACCTCCTCTCTCTCTTTCTTTCTCTTCCTCCTCTTCTCTTTCAGTGAAACCAGGTAATCAGATCAGGTATTCGAGTCAAACGCGTACCCAGGTCCAGGGTTGCGGGCGTGGGTCGCAGCTGAGGAGTGGAGGCAGTAGGTGGGTATACGGGTGAGAAGGGTAAGGAGGACCTCACCCTCATGTTTTGAGGCAATAAGCCCAGAACATGAATTCAACTTATTCTACCTCAGTGCTTCACCCACTTACGATGTGGGACTAATCCCACAGCTTTTCTCCTCACACATGACTGTGAGAATGCTTGAGGTGTCTTCATCCAATTTGCATAGGAGTTATGGTCAATCACTCCAGTTGACCGGGCGAAGGTATTTGTTCTTTGATTCCACGTCACCTTGGACTCGTGCCTGAAGCTGGGATCTCAGGAACACGGCCGGAGCTTGCTTGGAGTTGCTTCAGTAATGGCAGCAATGGTCGACAACCTTGAAACACAAAGTATGGCCTTGTGGCCTTGTTAGAGAAGCTCAGTAGGATCGCAAAGATGCTGCAAAGGCATTGGTGGTGGTGGCGTGCTATGAGGGGCGTCGGAGATGGTTGGAAAAGGCGGAGGAGGTCGAAAATTGATGGGTTGTTCGGTGGCACTTTTGTGTGGGAGGAAGGGCTAATAGGTATAGGGGTTTGGTTCGTGGAGTCGAGGCGGAGGTGTAGGGAGTTGTGGCATGGTGAATGGTGTCCTATAGTGGTGTAGTGTCCACCTTGGAGGTATGCCAGCCATGGGGAAAGATGATGGCAGAGCGGGCGAGTCGGAGGTCGAAGCCGAAGTCTGGAAGTGTGGAGGGAATCAGTAGATGATGAGGAATTGAATGGGCTGCCTAGTGGATGAAGAGAAGGCGAAGGAATGCTAGCTGTGATAGGCCGACGTCGGAGAAGGAGAAGGCTTCGGTGAGGGAGATCGCGATGATGATGAAGGACGGAGATGCCTGCTGGTATTGCAAGGCGCGGAAGAACTTAAGGAAGACGAGCCCACCGCCTATTGTACGTGGTGGTGGGCGTAGAAGGCGGATGAAGAAGGTCACCAGAGCAAACTTCGGAGTAGGCTGGAGAGGGAGAAGAGAAGGGGACTTGGGCCTAAAAAGTTGCTGAAGACGAGGGGAATGCCAAGGAGGTCTTTTATAAGTCAAAGGTCGAGCTTCAAAGTTTGGAAACCAAGCTTTGAAAGCTCAAAAATCATAGAATAGGTTTAGTATTTCCAAGAGTTTACATGAACACTTAGACGAGATTTGGAAGACAAGACCAGCCTTAGACTGAAGAGCAACTCCTCAAGAATCTTCCTTCCAAATTTGGAAGGATTTCGTCATGAAATCAAGGAGAATCTCTTGATTGAAGGTCAATGGTTCTTGGGTTCACATAGTAATGGTGGCAGGGGCATTTCTGTGAAGAAGACAAAGAAGTTAGGGGGTTTTTGTAATAATTTCAAAAGTTGAGGGGTTATTTGGGAGAATCAGAGTCAGACTTAGACTAAAATGCAAACTAGGTCAAAATAATCTCATATTGGGCTTAAATTTTGATACAAACCTTCTTTGAACCCAAGGAATCCAATGGTGAAGTTGGATTTTGGGTTTGACCTCATTTAATGGGGTAATTTATGTAAAAACCCAAATTAGGGCAATAGTTTGTCTGTGACTCTATTTTGGGTCAAAATGGGTCCTGATGGTCAATTCAAAGATGATAAACCCTAGAGAATATTTTTCTATGAATTTTAGAGGGTTTATGTGAATTTTATCTTGACCAAAACCTTAGTTAATTAAGCTGGTCTATTTTTAGGATTTTAGATGTCCATTAATTCTTGTCTACATGGACCCACTTATTAGGCATTAAAGACTAAATGACCTTTAATAAATCCATGGCATACACTGTGGTTATTTTGTATTTGTGATAATATGGTGAAATTGTAGAAATAACCCTATTTTCATCTTTTCTTCTCAAAATAATTCATCCTGCTCAAGAGACATGTAGGAGCTTTTATTGACTTTATAAGATCAAATTGAGATAGTTATGGCTCATGATGGTGTTCCCTTCAAATGCGAACTTCACACTCTTGTATCCATTTGCAATTATCCTGAAAACTTAAACTCAAAGCAAATGTTAAATAACAAGTATTTTGTTATCATCAAAATTAATGATCGTGGTGCCCTTGTGTTGACGCGTCTTGATCGTGTTTTAACAATTAGTTACATCGTAGTATAGGTGATCAAGAATTGTCAACAAATAAAAATTTATTACTCAAAAACCTAAGTATCCGAGGTCGAACACAGGGAGCAATTGGAATTTATTACTAATCTCAAGAATGTAATTGAACATTTAATTACTCAAAACTTAATTCAAAATTTAAAAAGTCAATTGTGGCAAGAAGAAGGAATTTGGACATCTAATCATGGGATCAGATGTCTTAAAAATATGTTTTCTCCTCTATCTGCTTCTTGTTCTTCTTTAGCAGTGTACTTCTGATTTTCTTCCTTTCTTCTTTGTTCTTCCTTTCTTCTTTGTGGTTCTTCTTCCTTGTTTCTTCGCTATAGTTCTCTTGCCTTGCTTCTTTCTTCTTATTTTCCTCTGTCTTCTGCCTTACCTCTCTTCTGCAGTTTCTTTCTCCTTCTTTTCTCTGCGGGTCTTCTTCTTCTTCTTTCCTTGGCTCTACTTCCCCTGCCTTCAGCTTCTCTTCTTCTTCTGCTTGTCTTTCTCTTTCTTTATTTCTTCTTCCTTCTTCAGTTCCTCTTCTCTTTGGCTTCACCTCTTCCCTCTGCCTTGCCTTTCTCTTTTTCCTTTGCGAAGCTTCCTTCCTTCTTCTTCTTTTCCTTCGCTTGCAGCGGCTAAGTCCCTGCTTCCTTCTTTAGTTCCTTCCCTGCACAAACCAAGGAGAGCAAAACCTATCCGTCTACCCACACCCGCGTCTCTCTCTCTTTGTAAATCACTCTTCAGCACGCTCTCCCAGAGCCGGGTAATCGGGTCGAGTCGCACGGCTGGGTCGAGGCACACCGACGTGGGTGTGGTGTGCGAGGAGTGCTTAGGAGTGTATCGGGTCGGGTCACCAGATCCGTGTGATGAGATCACGGATGAGGCACTGTGTATAGGTGAGGGACCTCACCCCATGTGTTATCGGAGGCAACCATCCGATAGCATAAAATCAATTTAAACCACTCCAGCACCTCATAGCTTACCGAGGTGGGACTATTGTTCCACCGTTCTTTCTTGCGTGCCCGCAGGAGACATGCCTCCAATTGCCACAACTACTGGTCTCGTGGCGTCACTTGCTGGGACAACTAGATGCGCAAGACCTCCCCAAGTTTGCTACACCTGGAATCCTGAAGTCTTGCAACCTGGAGCAAGCGTGCAGCCTCCACGAGTCACCATTAATGACGGCTGGAGCGCGAACCTTGACTGACATAAAAAGGGCCTTGCGACTCAATCAGACCATAGGAGCACCTTCGTCGTGTCATGGAGTAGGTGAAGCGGTAGGTGGCAAGCCGCGGGGTAGCCTAGGCGTGTGTGCCTAGGTTGCTCTATGGCTGGACGGATGGGTTTGGTCAGGGGGTAGTTGTGGCGGTGTAGAGGGTCTGTGGATGAGCGGAGGGTATTCAATGAAGTGTGAGGAGGTTATGCGGTGGTTGGAGAGTCGTGTGGAGCTACAGAGTGACGGGAGCGTCTCGCCGGAGGGTGGCCGAAGATGAAGAAGACGGTGGTGGACAGCGGCGATCGAGGAGCGTTTGGTGAAATAAGATGAGGGAAATGAAAGAGGGGATAGAGAAGAGCAATTCTAACCTAACTAAGTGGACGAAGGGGACGACAAGGTGGCCGGCAGTACCTGCTGTCGCCGAAGAAGAAAGCATCCAATGGAGGAAGACGACGGCGATGACAGAGCTAGGGAAGCGTGCGCGGGTGTTGCGCGATGCGGAGGAGGATGAGGAGGATAGCTCTGCCACTGGTTTTGTGGCAGAGCGATGAGGAAGAGGAGGGGGGCTCGTCAGAGCTCTCTAGACCCCTTGGCCGGAGGAGAAGAAGAGGAAATTGAGGTGGAATTTCGGCCAAGTCGAGCTGAGGAGGTACGGCCGGAGTTGGGGGTTAATTTATAGGCATAGGCAGGGACTCCTATGCTTGGAAGACAAGCTTCTAAGCGCGAGACTCCTTGTCGGAGATGGAAGTCTGTTAGGTACCCAAATCTCTCGTACGTTCACATGAGAGATTGGGTGCAAATCAAGGATCAGGATGGAGTTCAGATGGAAGGGAATTCCTCAGAGAATCTCCCTTCCAAATCTGGAAGATCTCTGAGGAATCAGAGAGTATTCCCTCTCTATTCCTCGCCGGAGCAGGATTTCTCCCCAATAATGGTGGAGGGACCTGCTTGTAAGAGTGGCGAGAAAGTTAGGGGGGTTTATGCAATGGCTTTCAAAAGATAGGGACCAAAATGTAATTAGGTGTACTAATTTGCAAAGTAGGTCAAGATGACCTCCCCTTAGGTCCAAATTTTGGTGCAAACCTAATTTAAACCTAAGGAATACAATGGTGAAGTTGGATTTTAGATTTGACCACGTTTGACTGGATATTTTGCATAAAAACCTAAATTAGGTCAATTGATGAGCTAGGACACTAATCTAGGTCAAACTAGGTTCCAAAACCCAAATTGAATGTTCTAAATCCTAGGGGATATTTTTCCATGAATTTTAGAGGGTTTACTTGATTTTTATCCTGACCGAAACCTTGTTGAATTAAGCAGGTCTGTTTTAGGGTTACAAGATGTCATTTAATTCCTGATTTGCACATAAACTCATTTCTGATTAAACCAACCCACTTTTTATCTTATTCATACCATTTGACCTATGTTTTTCCTCTGAGAAATCCCATTTATGTATTGCAATGGTAAAATTACAGTTTTAACCTTTATTTCATGTTTTCTTTTTAGAACACTTATTCCTTCAATTAAGCCCTCTTCTAAGTTATGTAGGAGCTTTTATTCTCTTTACTAGGTAAAAATGAGCTAGTTATGGATCATGATGAGGTTCTCATCACCTTGCACCAACAAAATGATGTTAGCCCTAACAAAATCCAAGACCATGGATTGGTCATTGGTCCATGTAGGTATGGCTTCTAACCATTTCGATACACAGTCCACGGCCACAAGGATGTACTCATATCTGAAGGACACAGGAAAGGGACACATGAAGTCGATGCCACAGATATCAAAGATCTCAACAGGGTGAATAGGTTGCTGGGGCATCTCATCCCTTTTTCCAATGGTTTCTGTCTGCTAGCAATGTACACATGTGCCCACATACGTATGTGCATCTTTGAATAATGTGGGTCACCAAAAGCCATACTAAAGAACCTTATGGCAATCTTTTTCCCACTAAAATGCCCTCCACAGTGGAGGTCATGGCGGAAACTCAGAACACTCTTTTGTTCTTCCTCAGGGATGCAACAGCGGAATAACAGGTCAGGGCCTATTCTAAATAGCTTGGGTTCCTCCTAATGATAAAATTTAGCTTCAACAAGAAACTTGTCTCATTTTTGCTTGTCCTAAGCACTGAAGGTAATGCCTTGGACCAGATAGTTCACTGTATCAGCAAACCAAGGAGTTTTGGCCTCCAAGGCCATCAAAGATTCATCAGGAAAAGTCTCCCAAATACCTTCCGCTGGGGTTGATGCCTCAATGGAGATCCTAAACAGATGGTCTATTACCACATTCTCGACTCCTCTTATATCTTTAATTTCTAATTTAAACTCCTGGAGTAGTAGAATCCAATGAATCAAATGAGGTTTGGTGTCCTTCTTAGCAAGGAGGTGCTTTAAAGAAAAATGGTCAGTGAACACCACAACCTTGGACCCCAATAAATAAGACTGAAACTTTTCCAAAGAAAATGCTACTGCAAGAAGCTCCTTTTTAGTGATAGTGTAGTTTTGTTGAGGATCAATGAGGGTCTTGCTAGCATAATGTAGAACATGAGGTTTACCATTAACCCTTTAACCCAAGATTGCTCCCACGACGAAATCAGATGCATCGCACATAAGCTCAAAAGGGAGGGCCTAATCTGGTGCTTGGAGAATCAGTGTGTAATAAGGGCCTTCTTCAAGACTTGGAAAGCTTCACCACATCTGTCATCAAAGTTGAAGGAAACATCCTTCTCTAATAGGTTGCAGAGTGGGTTAGAGATTTTACTGAAATCTCTAATGAAGCGCCTATAGAATCCAGCATGGCCAATAAAAGATCTAACTTGACGAACATTGGTGAGCGAGGGGAGTTTAGTGATAGACTCAATTTTGACTTTATCCACCTCAAATCCTCTCTCAGAAACTACATGCCCCAAAACAATGCCCTGCTGGACCATAAAGTGGCTCTTCTCCCAAATAAGCACCAGCTTTACCTCTTCATAGTGGGTTAAGACTTTATCAAGGTATGAGAGACATAGTGTAACATCCTAAAATTCAAACACTGAGTCATTTCAAACTGGTTCGAGTCAATTTGAACCCAGAAACCCGGTTGTGGTTCGGTGCTGGTGTCAGCATCAACTTAAATTACCAAAAAACACGTATTTTGAGTCAACTCTTGGCCAAACATTTTCAAAAGGGTGCCATATATGATACCATTGGATTCCGCTCATCGCAAGCTTTTCGACGACACTTGTTTTGAGTGATTCCAAGGTGTAGAGCTCAAATTTTGGACAAAATAAGTTTAAAAGGACCTAAATGTAAGGTGGACCCAACCCTAGGGGTATTATAGGTATTCTACATCACTAATCCTAATAGAAACAACCTTAAGGCCTATAAAAGGACCCCCTTGGGTCCTTTAAAAATTAAAAATTTTCTTTTCGAGGACCTAAGCGTAATCCTGCAAAACGTAGGCTTCCCACTGCAAATTTCACGGGGCTCACTGTGGTGGCGAGTGTAGGCTGCTTGATCAAGCGGCATGACGCTGATGTGTACCACGTGTCGTAGCAAGGGGCGGCGAGCGTGCAACTTCGCATGTAAAGGTGCCTACGTGCGTAGGAATTCGGTGTCGCCGATCATTGGCACATGGCAATCGCACGACAGCAAGCGACGCCATGTGGGCTATCCAGGCACGCGCGTGAGGGTGAATCATGCCATGACACGTGGCAGCGGGTGGGTGTGACCGGTTCGGTTGGACCAGCGGTCCAGGAGTGGTTCAGGATCCCCTTACACTGTTTTGAGCGATTCGAGGCCTTCTCGACCTTGAATTTCAACAAACAAGATATCGTTGGAATCATATCGAAGCATACTATACGTTGGTGTGGTTTATTTTAATTTTTGAGTATGTTCTCATTAGTGAAAAATTAGAAACATGACTAGGTATTTCCAACCCTATTTTTGGTCCTTTCGAATCAAGTCTTACCTTGGTACGTGATGGATTTTTTAGGCAGGCATGGATACTGCCCCCAGCCCTATACGCATGGTTCAGAGTCACCGTGACCCTTCAGTGACATTAGGTAGAGTAGTCCCTCTCTTTACCATGTGGTTTGTTTACATGATGATTTTCCTTGCGTATTGCACCGTTTAGCATGCATTCTTAGCTCTTGCTGAGATTAGAACTTGTCTTTGTGTTTCTTGCTATTTTTTGGGGTACTTGAATCTTAAATATGGATGTTGCAAATCAAGTCAATGACTTGTATTGTGAATAGTTAATGGGATTTAATTAACTATCATATTAAGTACAATAACTCTCATGATTTAATGAATTATATAGAAATTGGATATGGGGCTATCATAGCATGAGAAAAATGACCCTGATTTTTTCCCTAGTTTATGGGTACTTTAATAAGAAATAAATGGATTTTATGAGAAAGATTAAGACTTAATAATCATATGTACCTTGTTATCTCATGTATAAAATAAGATCTATTTTTCGTAAAACAAGTTCAGTGATGTTCTTTATTAAACAAATAACATGGGACCACTGTCATGAACTCAGAAATACCTATAAGTGAATGTGTTTAAGATAGTGAGGATCTTGTAAAAGCCCTGAATTAGTAATATAAAATTTGAAGGGATTTTCGGATATATGTGAAACTAGTTCCATCTAAATTGTAATTGGTAAATAGTATGGAATCACCATCATAAAGTGGAAATTATCTGAAAACTAATAATATTAAGGCGATATGAATGTGCATTCCTCGTAGGCTTAAAGAGGAGGAATTGATAAACAGGACTGGTTTTAACAAAAATAAAAGATACAGTTATCTAGAAATGATCAAATAATTAATACGATAGATACGTCGGGAACTAAAAAGAATTAGATAACTAGTTTCAACCCATTACTCGCTGGATTTGGCTGTATCTTTGGTCAACTAGACCAGTTCCAGGGGCTAGTTTAGGAAGCTCCTAGTGTCCCTACGACTCTTTTGTTAGGCATAGTAGCCAATTGGGATAGCAGATTGTAGGGCTTGAGGGTTTGGAGTTGGTTTCTTTAGTTGGCCAGTGGCTGGGTCATTGGTTGTCTATGGTTCAGCATTAGAAGCTAGCATGTGTTCATGCCATACGATGTAGCTGCCACCCCTTTCCGTAATGACCTTAAGGTGACAAAGAGTAGTGACTTGATGGGTATAAGCTATCTTCTCGGCAAGGAGGGTGGCTGTTGAATGCAGCGAGTGTCATCGTTGAAAGTATGTATCTCGTCGTTGTATGGGATAAAAATTGCTTTACAATATTTAAATTTATAAAGTGCTCGAAAACAAGAAATGAGTCTGAGGTCGTTCGCAGGGAGTAAATGTGGAATTCACAAACTAATCGCAATTAGAAATAATGAGCACAATCAATTAAACACAACAAATATTCAATGAATAATAATATACTCAAAATAATATTCAATTATAACAATAGTATCTCAAAAAATTAGTGAGATAAAAAGAAGAATAGAACCCTAAAACTGGTGATTTAAATCACCACTTAAATCCTCAATTTAAGCACATATCCCAATGTAATCAGCCTATCAAATTTCCCAACAGTGGCTAGGACCACATCGTCTACAAGTCCCAAGACCCAGACGATGTTGTTGCTACCTTGGCCACATTACTTAATGTGTCCTTGCAGATGAGAAATTAAGTAAGATGTTGTTGCTATCTTGGCCAATTGAAGGCCCAGACACCTTCGTGGTGTTCGTCTGCAAGGCCTGGGGGTAGAAGTGGTGATGATGGTGGTTGGTGAATGGCGAACAGGGGTGGAGAAGATGATGGCAGCCAATGGAGACCTGTGACAAGAATACAGCCTTTGAGGCCTAGTTAGATAGCTAGGAAGCTTTATCGTGGTGAGGCGGAGCTAATAGTGGTGGTGGTCGATGAGCGGCGAACAGTGGCATGTGGTGGCCGGAGGGTGAAGGGGTGATCGATGAGTTGGTGGGTTCTCTAGATGATGATTTGGGTAAGCGAAGCCCTCAATTTCTTGAGGGTTTTTTCTCCCCTGAATGTGGGCGAGCTTATGGACCAGATGGAGTGAGGTTTTGTGACGTGGATCGCCGACGCGAGCTCACCGAAGCTCTCATCGGACTTGGCGAAGACGGTGAGGAAGGGAGGCGGTTATTGGTTGAAACAAGAAATAAAGGGGATGAGAAGGATCGAGAGAGGGAGAGGACGAAGAAGAACCTAAACTAAGGACGAAAGGAGGGAGGATCTCACTGGCTTTGATTGGCAGGTGACAAGCGTAGAAAATGTGAGTTTTCAGAAAACAACATCGTAGTATAGTCACGAAATCCCCTTGACAAAAACATTTATAATATCTAAACTCGATGGATTTTATTCCTTTGAAAACTTGAGTCCCAGTCATTCATTCTGGGAGGCATGAAAACAAGTTGAGATTTGGATCGGCTTAATCTAACCTAAATATAATCAAACCTAATATTTTTGTCCTTTTGTGTTTTTTATTTTTATTTTGAAAGTGAAATGAAACCTAGATCTAGACGTGCTATCAAAAACCTAAGTGACTATGTGCATCTAAGTGGGCCATGGTGGCCATGCATAATGTGAACAAGCCTAAGTAACATGAAGATAAGCAATCACAAAAGCAATAATCACGTAATATTATTTATGCATAGAAACAAATGTCAATTAACATCTATACTAGAAAGCATATAAATAAAGGAAATCTCTCATGCCGAGAAGGTGCCACTAGGGTCATCGACCTTGTGTGAGGGTGTAGGCTAGGCCTTGGGTATGCAAACCCGTCTACACGCCTACCAATAAGAGATGGCTGGCCACAAGAGGCTATGGGTGAGCCTTCATGGCCATCCAAAAAGAAGAAAAAAAAGAGGGTGTGTTCTCTCTATGGAGAAGAAAGGACATGCCCAAGTGAAGAGAGGAGAAGAGGGTGTTGCACCCTAGTGCTCTCCTTCTTCTTGCTGCCCACATGAAGATGCCTTGGAGGAGCTTCTTCTTTAGCCATCCATGGAGGGGGCCTTGGAGGAGGAGGACGGCCTTAGGGTTTTGGAGGGTGGAAGGGTGTCACAAGTGGGAGGAGAATGGATGGGAGAGTGAATCAATTTCTTGGCTCTCTTCTCTCCTTGGCTTTTATAGGAAGGCCTCTCCATTTCAAATGGGTCACCACTTTTGGTGGCTCCCAAAATAGCAAGTGCCACCAATGTAGGATCTAGGTTGATGACCAACTAATGAGGGCTAGAATGGGCAAGTGGGATTTAGGAAAGTGTATGTATGTGTAGGTGTAATTTTCGTGGAGTAGGGTAGTGGGTTTAGTGAATCTAGGTTGGGTTAACCTACATTAAGTGGGTGTGGACCTAATTAGGCTTAGGAAAGTTTAATCGGATAGGATTGAACCTAATTAGGTCTAGGTCAAGTCTAATTGGATGTGTGCATGTGATTAACCTAGGGTAACCCTAATAGGTATGAGTCAATTAGATCCTAGGTGGATCTAATTGAGCTCAGGTGCACCCAATCAACTGTAGATGCACCCAATTAGGTATGGGATGGTTCAATTGGGTTAGGGATAGGATAAGTAGGGCTATGGATAGTGGACTAGGCTTAGGAATTCTCTAATTAGGTTTCCTAGGGTGTCCGGTGGGGTTCCTAGGTCAAAATAGGCAAGATCAGGCTTCTAGCACCAAAATTAGGAATCAGACAGCAGTATCAGACGTCTAGGATAGTGGTCAGACGTCTTATACTACAAAATTGGATGTCTGGACAATAAATTGGATGTCCATTTCTGTGTCAGTATGAGTTTTGGCTTCCTGGATTATTATTCTGCAGAAATCAGACATCCAGCCAAATGTCTAGACATCCTAAAAGATGCTGAAGAGTGGGTTTTGGTTCCTAAGTGTTTGGGATAGGGATAGGGTGGATAAGAACATGGATAGTGCTTTCCATGTTTGGGTTTTGAGGCTAAGGTGTTCTAATGGAGATCTTTTTGGGTTTGGGAAGGCCATCCTAGGATTTCTAAGGGTAGGGATAAAGCTATCCTCCTCACTCCTCTTATCTGGATCAGTCTTATTCTTCCTTTATTGCTTTATTCCACTATTTCCTTCATCCTAGATCACTTTATTACCTACATATAGTAATAAAAAGCCATTAACTAGTAGGATATCTCATCTTATTCTAAATAGAGTGATGAAATGCATGATATGCAAGATATGAGTGCAATATCCACAAATTAAGCTAGGTTTAGACATTATTTAGGTTGATTAGGACCCATGATTGCAATGCAATCATACCCCCATGCCTAAACTTTGCTAGTCCCTAGCAAACGCAAGACTAAGTGCATGGCTAAGTTATTTACAAATTGGATTCCTAAAGGACTACTTATTCTTTTTATCAAAGAGATTGACTAAAGATTTTTCTCCTTTTGTTTCATCCAGAAATCTACAAATCCAAATACGTGAAAGTGTAGCTATATAGCTTTTGCAACGGAATTGAGTGAAAGGCCTGATTCACCTCTAAAGTTTGTACTACCCCTAGTAAAATTCTAGTGGGATAGGCTAACTTCTTCTCTCGGGATATTCAAGATATTCTATGAATTCCACCCCAGCTTTAAGCTTAGGTAGAGGATGTCTAAGGCACACGGTGTGTACTTGGTGGCTCACTCATTTGGTGCTACATAGAAATTAGTACTACAGAATCTAGATTCCCAAATTAAGTAACTCAACTCAGAGAAAGACGTGAAAAACTATCTCTCTTTTGGTTCCTTTGTATTCATTCTCTCTTTTTCTTTTTTTTTTCTTTTCTTTCCTTTTGCTAGAGTTCAAAATCTCACCAGATTCACACATATGACCCGTATTTGATGGTCTCACTTGGCATTAACACTTTAATTGAGTTCCCATAACCCTAACACTAAGTCAAAATTCCTCAACCAGTATTCGGGTGGTTAGAAACACAAAAAGATAGGTTAAGGCCTTATTTGGTGGATCTCAAATTTATTTGGTGGTATTGCCTCAAGGCAATTGAAATAAACACTAAATATTCACACTCTCTTTTTCTTTGCTTTTTCTTCATTTTCTAATTTTTTTTCTTTTTCAATTTTTCCTTTTTTTCATTTTTTTTTTCTTTCCTTCTTTTTCTATGTATGTATATATATATATATATATATATTTTTTTTTTTTCAACACAACACAAGCTATCATAAAGTCATGAACTTTATTAAGGAGGCATTATTAAGGATTGGTGATACTCAAGAGACATTGGATGGCTTATTTGGTGGAAGTGCCTACTCACGGCACCAGGAGAGACCGATAGGATGGTGTATTTCTGACCTTGACATTAATACCCTCCTTCAGCCGATGATTCCATAAAGAATGGTCATAACATTCACCTTAGCCCTAGTTTTATGAAAACGTGCTCTCTACGTATTTGCCGTATTTGGTGGCTCTCAAAATTTCACGCAAAAATATACACACAGGATCCAAGCACGAAAACTTTGCCTAATCTCTGAGTATCATTACCTAATTATCTAAGATTTCAGATTCCTTGCACCAATCTTAGAGCACCAGTACACTCTGCTCTCATCTCACACTATTTGGTGGATTTTTGGAAGAAAATCTACCTGACTCCCAAAACACTATCCAGGGGTTTAGGAAAAGAAGCACTGCTTCTCAACAAACTAAAGACGTTTATCAGCCTTCACCGTGAATCTATTGCAAATTCTACGTGTGTGTGAAAAATTATATTGGATTTCAGATTACAGGAATCAACTAGAGGATAAAATCCCTAATACATTCTTCTGATAAAAATCTTATTCATGAATGCAATATATATACATGCTATGTATAACCTTTCAAAAGTTACACTTCGAAGATTTCCCTAATTCAGGTTACATTCAACTTGGCCCTAAATTTAGAACAAAAAGGTGAGTGGATGAGTCGAAAGTGGCTGTTATGGACAATTTTTAGCTCCAATGCGAGCATTAGAGGTGGAGTCAGTTGTTCTTAATTTAAGGACCCTAAAGTGCAATTAGCATGATGTACGAAAGGTTTTTCCTAGGTGTTGGCAAAAAAATTTTTAGTTTACAATTACTACCCCCCCCCCAATGCCTACTTTTTTGCATGTCCTCATGTATGAATATAACAAAAAATAAATTAAGACAGGGAGTAAATGGATAGAATTCACCTGGAATGGCTCTTGAATTTTAACGTTCCACTCATTCCAACACCTAAAATTGAATATGTAGGAAAATATGCTAATTAAAATATGCTATATATAAGTGCTGAGATTAACGCCTCCAGCTGGGCATACACTCGAAAAGGATATATCAATACACTATTGAGAATGGCGAGTAAAATGATAAGAATTTTAATCTCGTTCGCCAACAGCGGGCCACAAATGTGGACCAGCTGTCCATGAATTTTGAGCCCAAATAATCGGGCAAATGTTATGATGGGGCTTGGGAAAATCTGCAGCCAGATGCTACAGAAGAAAGACAGATAATTACGGGTGCCTGGAAGAAATGAAGGTGAAGGAATCCCAAAGAGGTGATGGAGAATGTGGGTGGTAGGGCTATGGGTAGAGTCATGTGGGGTGAAATCATATGGGTCTTGATAATGGTGAAGAATGGAAGGCATGACCCAAGTACTGTGATTAGATCTAGAAATCAAGGTCCAGTGATCAGTCTCTATCTCTACCAAAGATGTTTGGGTATCATCTTTTATCTCTTCAAAAATTTTAAATTCTAATTCCCAATTATCACATGATTCCCCAAAATTTTTTGCTTCCTCCGATAACTCATCATATGAAATCCCCAATAACCTTTCAATCTCTTGAATATCCTTTTCATAAGGGGATATTTCCTTCTTCTCACTTAGATGAAATTGGTCATTAGATTCAATAATGAGTCCCTCCATGAAAGTGGAATGGGCTGAATCATTGATTGAGGAGTTGTTACAGTCTTTTTGATTTTGTTGCTCCGTGTATATGATCATTTGAAGTAATTCATCAATGTCTCCATAGGTATTCTCAAATACAACAAAATCGTATTCAGGTCCCTTAATGCTTGGTTCCTCAAAATGAAATAATTGATACTCAAGCCCTAAATCAAGATCAAGATTCTCGAATAAATCTCCATTCTCAACTTGAATAGGGTTATCAATATCATCCACCTTGGGTGTTTGATCAACAATATCCTGCATGACCACCATCGAATCACAAATTGGTTGTGACACACTTGACCCAAATTCAAACATTTTTGACTTTTGTTGTTCGTCCCGAATTCTATGAAGCTCTTTTCGTATATCATCATATTCTCTAGCACTGGCTTCTTTTATTTCATGAACCATTTTGATCAATTGAGTAATCTGGGATTCATTGCAAGGGGCAGGGATTTGAATTGGGCTAGGTTGATCAAGATAGTCAACCATGCTATCAATGATTTGATCTGGTATT
This sequence comes from Thalassia testudinum, assembly GCA_037157565.1. Lineage (NCBI taxonomy): Eukaryota > Viridiplantae > Streptophyta > Magnoliopsida > Alismatales > Hydrocharitaceae > Thalassia > Thalassia testudinum. The sequence continues at coordinate 8,359,344 of JAZHRO010000010.1, read as the reverse complement.
GAGGATGACTTTTGTGATCTAGTGGATTGTTGATTCGGGTCAAGTGGTTCTACCCAGGTGTCAATTGCCATGGTTTCTACCGAATTGCCCTTCAAATCACTTTCCATGTCATCCAGAAAATACCCTGACTTCATTTTCTTAGTAGCTGCATAAATATCAAAGTGAATCTTCTCATTGCAGCTACTCATCTCCATACATCCTGAGTAATAGTCAATCCGTGCATTGGCCGTAGCCAAGAAAGGTCGACCTAGAACGATGGGTGAATTACTTAGCTTTTCCAATATATCCATGTCCAAAAAAATAAAATCAACTGGAAAGCTAAGACCTTGCACTTTAATAATTACATCCTGATCTACCCCCTTAAGTGTTTTGATGGAGCCATCTGCCATTCTAATGGTGACAGGTGTGTGGTGCAGATCTCCAAGTCTGGTGCGATCAAAAAGGGCAGTAGGAATCAAGCTGATGGAAGACCCTAAATCCACAAGGGCTCTATTGAAGGTGAATCCCTTGATGTCACAAGATATGAAAGGTTTCCAAGGTCAGTCTTTTTTGGGTGGTAGAGTGCCATAAACAAATGCACTTATGTTAGCTGATAAAACCACCTCTTTACGTGTGCAAGTCTTTTTGTTCTTTTGTGACTCTTTCTTTAAGGCCTCAGGAAAGGGAAATAGGTCAAATCAACTTCAGAAGCCTTTTTTTTCTTTTTGTTCCTAGAGTCTGAGTTAGAGCTAGATGTGGGTTTAGTCTTATGATTTTTGGTTGAGCCCAAATTAGATCGTTTGGGTGGGCTCTTAGCTTTCCTCTTCCTTTTAGAGGCCAAAGAGTTGGCCCCTGCACAATGGCATGTATGATAGATTGGAGGAGGGATCAGAAAAATAGGTGGAGAATAGGAGTGAAAAGGCATTTGCATCCGGGGATAAAATGATTCTTGAAGTCTCTTGATTTGATCCCCTTGAGATTTCACTTGATTTTTCAACTTAGTCAGCCTTTCTTTATTTTTCTTGTCAAAGTCCAACAAAATGTTCATGATATCTTCAAGGGTGGTTGCGGGTTGGGCTGGACTAGATGGTTGCCCTAAAGTGGATTGAGTAGAGTATTGGGCTAGCCTAGATTGATGTTCAGTCTGAGTCGATCACTATGGTGGCCATGAAAGATCAGGGTTGTCTCTCCACTCAGGGTTGTACGAATCTGGATATGAATCAATAGGTGTATTGCCTTGAGTGGGGCTGACTATAGAGGGAGTTGATTGAGAACCTGTTATGTGGTCCTATACTTGTGATCCATTATTCCAATTCCTTAGTGCTATATCATCAGGTACAGGTGTATCAGAAATGGTGCATTCCTCAAATGATTTACCCAAATCACGGATTAGGTCCAAAGGTGCCTTTTGGGTTGGCTGAGTCCAGGATGCCTTCCCATGGTATCAAGAATCAGTAGAGTAGCTAGTGGATCCAAAATATGGGTCACTAGACCCACTAGGCTGGTTGTTCCAAGTCTCACTCTGACAGTGCCTGTATGAAGGTGGCGAGGAGATGGATAAAGAAGAACTACATTGGAGGAAGGAGGACAGGGCAAGATGACGTCGCAATGAGGGATCTTCTTCCGGAAGGTGGTGAGAGGATGGCCAAAAGATGCTCCATGAAGGGGGGTAAGAAGCGGGAAAAATATTTGATTTTCTACTCTAGAGGAGCATCCCGAGCTTGGGACAAGCTCTCTCTAGAGCCTTAGAGGTGGAGAGGGAGAGAAAGGAAGAGATGAAGAGAAATAGGGGAGTGTAGGACTTTTTATAGTAGAGGAGAGGGGGCTAAAATGAGTATAGGACAATTAACGATAGCAAAGATGTCGCTAAAGCTCTAGCTCAATCGTCACTGTAGCTAGCTCCCACGTCCGCTAGCGTCTACTCACGCCTGCTCATGCGCTCGCGTACGCTCGCAACTGTCATCGTGCAAGGTTGCTCTCCATCATTGGATCCAAGATAAGCAGCCAAGATTGCGTGAGGATCGCACGCTAGATGGTGCGTCAGATGGAGCATCGGTTAGCGCCTGATCGTACGCATGCAAATCGCGTGGCGCTTGTCACACCACGACGCCTCTCTCTTTACTGCTAGATCTCCATCACACGGTCTAATTTCAATCGCACGCCACCTTTGTTGGATTCATCCCCTGTGGGTTGAGAACATCGCTTGCGACCATTGCGCTAAGACCATGGATTGTCATTTGGTCAGATTTGTGTGCACACTCTCTTAACCGTTGGATCTCGATCCAACAATTAGGATCTCATCTCCATCTCATCCTTTGAAGCTAAATGTAGGGCGCCCGTAAATATCAGCCGTTAGATCGCGATCTAATGGTTGGGATTGCTTGATGAAGTTGAGCAGCGGGACATGATTGGATTTAGGCTGCTGTGATGGCACCACGTGGCACCATCATGGCCATCCATCTTCTTTGCCTTTTAGGTGGAACCACAGATGTCAGATTGGGTCGATTTCCACATTGTTAGGCTACGATCATCAATTCGGATCCATTCGTGCGGTTGGATTTGGTATCTAAGATTTTGATTGGCACCACCTTGCCCCTTGGCCTTTGATCTTCCTCGGACTGCATAATGTGCTATGGAACTCCGATCAAGGCAATTTCAGAGGCATTAAACTCCAATTGTCATCCTGATCAAATTCATACGGTCGGGTCATCAGTCTGGGTCTCCAAAATAAATCTCCTTCTCTCTTGGCCATAAAAGGACGCACATTAACCTAAAATTTATACAAACTATTTTAAATGTAGAATGATGCATGCTATGCAATATTTATAATGTGGAATAAATCTCTAAGCTTAGGAACATGCATAAATGGCATTTTATCCCAAATAGATGTGTCTACATCAATAGTTGCTCAGGATAGGGCACCCTTGGCTTTTGGGAAGAGGGGTCGTCGTGTCGGGAAAGAGGTGGTGGAACGACAACATCCTCTGGGTGGGTGTTTTCAAGCAAGGACGGTAGTGTGGCTCTTCCTCGGTGAGGGTGGGAGTCGAAGGCATAATAGGAGAGGAATTCTGAGGGGTGACCGTAGGAGGGTTATCTGGTTTAACGATTTCTTTGCCACTCCTCAACACAGTCACAGCTTGAGCGTGCTCCCTAACCCCTTATCCTTTCAGTTCTCCTCAAAAGAGCTAAGCAACTTCCCCGGATCCCGCTGCCTAATTGCCTTAGTAAGATGACCAATTTGGGTTTACATATCAGTGATCATCTTATTTTGAGATTGGATGATCATATTATGATGCTCTTGCATCACTTTCATCATGCTTTTTAGTTCATCCATCTCAAAGGGCTTGTTCTGAGGAGGGTTTGTATAAGATGGCTGGTATACGAGTTGGGGAGGTTGGGGTCTTGCATTCCCTAAGTTGGAAGCATTACCTTGCTTCCATGCAAAGTTTGGATGATTTCGCCACCCCAAATTATAAGTATTGGAAAATGGGTTATTATGAGGGGGTGGTCCGAAATCTTAGGTCGCATTCAGGTTAACCTGTATCAACTCAGGGAATTGATTTGACAAGTGGCACTCCACAGTGGTGTGTGTAGTGCTTTGGCACATGGAGCATTCACTCGAAGGTTGGACAATAGAGGCTACTTGCAAGTTCATGCTGGGGTTTTCTAAAAAGCCTATCAAAATTTTTGTTTAACAATTGAATTTGATAAGCCAAATCTTGAGTAGCCCCGGCTACATGGCCATCTATCTTCCTTTGCAAGATTGATGGTTTCCTTTCTTGATAAGCAGAGGACATGCTATGGAATTATCACTTAATGTTTCAAATAAAGTCCAGGCTTCATCCTCAGTTTTGGTCATGAAGGTTCCAGCACAAGCTGCATCGATGGTTTGCCTATGCCATTCAAATAAGTCGTTATAGAACCTTTCAACCAGTTGCCATTTTGGTGCTTGATGGTGGGGGCATAACTTGAGTAAGTCGTTAAATTGCTCCCACATCTCATGAAATTGTTCCCCTTCCTGTTGAGTAAAACCCATGATCTCTCTCCTATAATGATTGGTTTTACTCATAAGAAAGTACTTCAAAAATTCTCCTTTAAGGGTAGCCTAATCATTTACCCTTTCATCGAGGGTATGATACTAGTGCTTGGGCTTATCCTTTAGGGAGAAAGGAAATAAGGTTCTCATCAGGGCTTCATAGTAAGCCCCTGGAGCTTCACCGTGGAACAGACCACGATGAATTCATTAAGATGCCTGTAGGGATCTTCCCTAGCATACCATAGAAAGAGGGTAGCAAAGATATGGTACTGCTCTTGATCTCATAAAGATTATCCGCTCTAGGCCTTCGGACAAATAGGGCTTGGTGAGTTGTGGGTAGGAAATAGTCGCTCACTCTGATTTTCGCCAACCCTAATTTCTCCTTCCAATCTCTCTTCTGCCATCTTTCTTCTCGCTTGGTTGGCTCTCCTAAAATGGCTCTCAGGTTCAGTGTCAAAAAGAAGACTTCTCCTAAGGGAGCGCTTAGCAAGCATACACCAAACAAACACAAGGCAAAAGGTTTTTTATCGCTGTAAAGCACTTTAAGTCCTCTTCCAACTTTCCAGATTGGCTAAATAGAGTCAAGGCAATGTTTCTCCGTCCCCACATAAGTGGATAAGAGAAATGAGGCACTTGAGATTCCTGGTCAATGTCTATTAAGGAGGTTGATGTTACTTTAGTTCTTTTAGGTGACCAGACAATTTGTCAATCTAATTGCACAACCTAAATTGACCTTCAAGTGCCTTAAAGATGTAGACTTTGTTGCAATGATATTCTCAAATGCTCAAGTGAAAAGGTACTCTAAGGATGGAACTAAGGGATGCAAGTAGGGCAAACCTTCCTTCGAGGTGATGCGTTAATGGTGCCTCTTAACTACCCTTTAGTTCCTTTAAGGGGTGTCCCCCTCCTTAAAGTATCAAATCACTCGAGCAAAAGTTAATAACACCATCACAAAGTGAAATAGGAGGGTTTGCACCGATAAAGAGATCAATGCCTATATCCTTAAGGGTCTGAGACCTAGTGCAGTGCCTACAATGCGTGCTCGGTGTAGGAAGTGTGCATCACACAAAGAAAAATGATTTTTCTTTTCAAAAGCGCAACCAAGTTGTTCAAAGACTTCCTGTATATTTTACTTCTTCTCTTTACAAAAGTAATGTGATAACTTGATTAATCTTTTCAAATCATCTTAAGTGGTCTTCTTAAATTATGTCCAAATGCAATGTGTGTATAGATAGCTGATGCAGAAAGATAGGAAGTACGCACCTTGCTCCAGCACTCTATGATGCAGAAATGTATGCAATGCAATAAGAGAAATTTAGATGCTACTCAAGCACTCCTAGATGATCGGCCTATGGATATACAACTTCTAAAAAGTAGCTCGGATTTTTTTTTATATATATGTGCAATCAAAAGAAACTAACTACCATGGACAGAATAAACCTAGTATCTAAGGAACTGGAGACACTCCCCCGAAAACTAGCCCTAGGTTACAAGGGCAAGTTAATTAAACTAAATCATAAAGAGTCTACTCTAATATGAAAAATAAGAAATCTAAGAGGCAAAATCCTCCTAAATGTTCCTCTACGCCCTTCAAGTGCGTGGGATCAAGGCCCACGTGCAACTACAATTATCCTCAAGGTGGTGACAAGGTCCACCAAGATGAGCGTCCGCTACTTGCTCCTCATCCTCAAGAATGTACCTCGCACAGAAAAATGATAGATCAATGGATGTTTAATCTCAATTAGAACTCAATGCAAAAAGGAAAAATACTTGCAAGTTTACTAGGCCTGTTACCTCCCCGGCAATGGCACCATTTGAAAGAGAGATTCTCGCTTTTAACAAGATGACAGCAATAAAAAGATGTGTCGTCGCAATACAAAATGTGGTTGATAATCTCTCAATTGAAAATAACAATTAATGCAATAAATCATGTTGATTTAGAGTATCGTATCCACAGGGAGGCTTAGGCCAACAAAAACTCAAATATTTTCTACACGAAATCAAGCTTCAGATATAGAAGAGATTAATCTTTACTTTTAATCCAATGATCACTTCTTATTCAAAAGAACCTATTCCATCAAATAAGACAAGAAAAGATGGAGAAACTAAAAAATATTACACTACTGTCTCTGAATCGATAAATCAAAAGAAAAATAATGGCTCATGCATTGTTGCAAAATAGAGCATGCACTAATGGAGATGGCTGCATGTGCTTGAAGAGATCGATGGGTGGAGCTACGACTATCAGAGGAGTGCTAGAGGTGGGCATCTCGTTGGTGACAACAGTGCAGGTTGAAATGGTTGGAGTCAGCGGCCAGAGGCAGAGGATGGCCGGTCGGAGGTGTTGTGTGTGCATCAAGTTGGGTTCTTGTTGTGAAGCATGGAGGCGTCGGCTGGTGCTTGAAGTCAGCTAGCATGCTCGAGGTCAATCTTTGGAGGTTGAAGGGGGCTCGATGGAGGTACTACATGTTTGGAGCTTTGGGTTCTTCATGCATGGAAGGGCGGAACAGGGGATGGGTTGATGAAGAAAATGAAGGAGAGGAAGAGATGAGGGAGTGGAGGTTAGCGGTGGCTGTAGGGTTGGCTGTGGTAAGGGGGCTGCTATGGTGAGGGGGTTAAGTGCGGCTGGTCAGCTGTTGGGTTGAAGTTGGTGATGTTGGTCGTGGTGGGTGGCTATGGTGAGAGGGGAAGGACGGATGGCGTTGGGTTCTTTTGGAGAAGAAGGTGAAAAGTGGTTTGTGGTGATGGCATTGGTGATAGGGAGGGGATATTGGGGGAACGACTGATGGTGGTAGTCTTCTCTGTCATTGAGCACCACCGTGTCGAGGCGAGCGAAGGAGAGGCGAGGCTAGTGTCGATCCACAATGCATGCTTGGGTTCACGATGAAAGCAGGTTCCATGGTGGAGGTCAAAGGAGGAAGAAGCTCCCTCCCCTCCGTAGGTGGTTTCTTCCCCTTTTTAAAAGCATCCTAAGACTCTTTCTCTCGATCTGTTTCTTCTCTCGGAATCTCTGCCTTCTCCAACAACTTGATGGCAGTAGTGAGGCCATGGCTTTGGAGGCTGTGCATTGGTTGGTGTCGACGGCAAGCCCTCGTAATGGTGATGGATGATGAAGGCTTTTGCAAACATGCATCTGACTTTTCACAATGTATCATTGATGAGTCCATTTTAATGGACTGTTGTTACGCATAAGTAATTCTATTCTAACATTTTATGTTTGTTAATAATCATATTAGGTCATTAAATGATTGTAAGCATCATTATTTAAGTTTTCATTTATTCTATTGCTTATTATGTAATTATTTTATATTTCATGCAGATCCCGCAACAGCGCACCCGTTGCATCTCCTCCACTTAATCCACTCCATCAGGCTAATAATTGGGAAGAAGAGAGAAGAGGATCAATTTTGCAAAGAAAAGGGTGGTAAAAGCAATTTCTCCCCCCCAATAGCCGTCGACCTCAATAACATCCCCCCAATAGCTGCCGGCCACAACAACACCTCCCCAACAGCGACAGGCCAAATTTAGTAAGGGATTTAAAAATCCCTTGACTTGTGGATGGGGATGAGATAAAAGAGGCTCTTGGTGAGAGAGAGAGAGGGTACGCTTCTTCTCCCCCTGGCAGGGATCATCTCAACCTTCACCGTGGAGAGGGAGTGCACTATGGAGAAGGCGTGCATGGTGCCTCTAGCCTGCCTGTAAGCTCTCCAACACCACAACTGCGCGCCCTCCAAGCAGTGCAACATCCTCCCACCGCGCACCCTACAGGCGTGCCACCACCCACTGCCAACAGCTTCCACCGCCTGCCTGCACCCACGCCCTCGCCAACCCTGTAGGCGTTGCACCATCCCCCACCACACGCCCTGCAGGCGTGCCCTCGCAAGCCACACTACGCTCGGCCTTACCGCAGGCAATTCACCCGCAGGTAGACCACAACAGTAGTGTCCCCTCATCGCGTGCACACTGCCTTCACCAAGCGTGCACCCTCACCGCGTGCAGCACAGCTGTGCCCACACGCGGCCAGTAGCCGCACGCGTGCCTCCTCCACTTTGTCTTCTTCATCTCCTTCATTCTTCCATGGCTGCAACGAAGAGAAGAACCCAAAGCACGCGCGTGCCCTTGCGAGCTTGCATCCTCCCACGCCAACCTACCTTCACCGCGCAGCGCTCTCAACTCACCTGCGAGCGAGCACGCAGCTACAGGCACGCCACAAGCTGTGCACACAACCGTGCGACAGAACCCAACACCGGCATCTTCACCTCCACCGTCCGGCCGCCGCCGTCCACCTCCAGCCATCGCGCCACCTCCGTTACGACGCCTGGCCTCCGACGCACCTCCACCGAACTCTAGCCAGCTGATGATCGCCACTCCACGCGCGCACACAAGAGAGAAGGAGAATCCCCTGTTTTCTCCCCTATTAAAATTTATGGGGTATGCCATTGTCAAAGGTACTATTCACTTATTTATCTTATTATTATATTGCGGTCGAATTGCATGAATGACCTTCAATTCTAATTGAATTGCATGCAGTCACATTACATTCATCTCATGAGTAAGCTAACATGTATCTTTGTTATGGGAACAATTCTGATTTAGTTAAATTTGATGATGTTTGTCAATATTAAGATAGCAATTCTGGTATTTCCATGGTGGTGATTTTGCATGTGCACCCTTAGATTCTTGGTTAATTATCTAAATTGAGAATTTATGCTGGAAATGAGAACACTAGTTAGCATGCACATCCATTGATATTCCCGATTACTTGATGCATCATTATTCAGTTTTTGATAGGTTAATTCCTCCCTGTGGAGACGGCCTAACTATTCGTGGTTAGATTCTGAAAATTAAAATATTTTAAAAAGTGATTTTCTACCACGCGATTAAATACAATGACACATCATTTTATGTTAAAGTTTTCAACGAAAATGAAGATCGCTCTTTCAATCGTATTCTCCCTGCAAATATCCCTGGAAGAAATATATAAAACACAATCTATACTAATATTTATTTTGCACTCTATCTTACTAGAATTAACTAGTAAATGCATAAAAGTTATGACAATCTACATTTACTTATTATGAACTAACATGCATGAACTAATGCATATAAATAATATGGAACCAACACTCTTAGGCCAAATAATTGTCAACTAAAGTGGACTCATCACAGGGGTTGATGTCTGCTTCTCCTTGAGTGCCTGAAAACTGGTCTTACACTCACTGGTCAAAGCAAAGGGGGTATCCTTCCTCGTTAACGGGGTCAATGGGAGAGCAATCTATGAAAAACCCCTGAATGAATTGCCTGTGGTATCTTGCAAAACCTAGGAAACTACAGATGTTCATCATAGTTTTGGGACACTCCCACTTTAGCATCACCTCAACCTTAGTAGGGTCCACCAAAATCCTCACTCCTGATATCACGAGTCCCAAAAGCTCCACTTGGCGCAACCAAAATTCGCACTTACTAAACTTGGCATACAACATGTGCCTCCTCAAGGTCTCCAGAACCAATTGGAGATGTTGCTCATGTTGTGCCTCATCGCGGGAGTAGGTAAGGACAGTGTTAATGAACACCAAGACAAAGTGGTCCAGATACGACCTGAAGATCCAATTCATCAAGTCCATAAACGCGACAGGGGCATTCATCGGTTCGATCGGCATCACTAAGAACCCGTAGTGGTCATAGTGTGTCCTGAAGGCGGTCTTTTGTACCACCCCTTCTTTAATCTTGGGCTAGTGGTAGGCTAATCGCATATCAACCTTGAAGAATACCATGGCCCCGGGAAGTTGGTCAACCACATCATCAATTCACAAGAGAGGATATCTGTTCTTGATAGTCTCCTTATTCAACTATCAGTAGTCAATGCAAAGGTGTAAGGTTCCATCCGATGCTGGGTAATTGATATAGGGTTTGAGGGAGATTCTCAAACTCAACCTCTCGCCAAGTGGAATATCCCGTGAGGTCATCTGGGAATACATCAGCATATTCCCATACAGTAGGTACATCCCCCCACTCTGGCTTCTCTCATGGGGCTGTAGCTACATAGAAAGGTATCCACTGCACCCATTCCTCAATAATCTTGCTTCTTGTAGGGTTGAGATAAACCTTTACTTATTTGCCTTCTCTCGATAGAGGAACTCAAACAGTGATACCCCTGGAATCAAGAAGACAACCTTCTTCTCGAAACAATGGGTCGACGCGTGGTGCCCCGATAACCAATCCATACTAAAAATGGCACTAAAGTCCTCTAACTGCCAACTATTTCCCACAATTCATCAACGACTACACTGACAATGTTATCAAATGAATGTGCCAGGATAGAAGGTGTGAGGTTTCGTGGACTAATATGGGCATGAGATGTCAGTACTAGTTAAAACCTTTGTCCAACACATGACTGATTTACCTAAGACTACGAGAAAAAGCATCTCCATTAGTAGACAAAGGGTGCAAGCATCTTATAATCAAGGCTTCTGTGATCTTGCCCCATTAAGGTAAGTGAAAAGGAGAGAAGGGTACCTTGAGGAATAGTTGAAATAGAGAGACACTAAAGGTTGGTGATATGATGGTGAACATTCACTTAGAATGTACTCAAGATTCACTACTAGATTAAGTAAATAGGTCAGAGCATGCGGAAAATATCAACAAGACACATCATCAATACATGACTGACTATCCACTCATTAATGCGATATGAGATGCTTGAAAGGCTTTCTCAGACCATTTTATGACTAGCGAGGTGACCTTGCTCTGATATCATCTATGACAACTTGAGTCCCACCAATTCACGAAACCCGTGTCTTCGAGTTCTAACAACAAACACGAGCCAACCACAAGATTGTAGTTATTCAACATAGTAAAAAAACAACAATAGCCAATCAAACAAAATGTAAAGCAATAACGAAAATAGAAAGAATAAAGTACTAACCAGAGGGTTTATCACAGAGCATAAGTACATAAGCCAAGAGATGCACAAATGGTAATCACCTTGCTAGCTACTGATGTGAGATTTACACGGTTCTATAAATGGGGGTTTTAATGTCATTACGATGCGCAAAATCAATCAACTTTTAAATTTATATTCCTAGATAGTGGTGATATCTAGGGTCATCCAAGGAGGCCAATTTGTTAGTCAAATAAGTGATGCTCTCTCTCGCCTCTCAAATCAACACTTCTCTTTTTGTATTTTGATTTTTGTAAAATTTTATGTTTGGAAATAAGCGAGATACAAATGCGAAGATAGAATTACGCTAAAGAAACTATGCCTAACAACTAAAACCTAAATGACAAGAGAAGTCTTCTCTTCTAAGCTCACCCTAGGCAAGTGTGCCTATGGTAAATAGAAGAGAGATGTAATGCACTAAAATCAGTAAAGTTGCTACTTGAAATTAAAAATTCAAGAATGAAGAAAGGCACTTTTCTATTAGTAAGAAATGTTTACAAAGTACTTAGGGAGCTCAACTAAGAAAAGGTACCACTTAGTTAATTCCTAGGTACATGAATGCTTAACAAGAATTAAAATGCAACAAAATAAAAGAAAGAAAATTCTCCCGAGTAGCTAAAGTAGTCTTCGCTCCAAGAATGGTGGCTCCTAGACATGAAGAAGACTTTCTTCTAGCTCCTTGAGTTACTCCTCACAAAGGTGGACATCCTCCACCCTTCTTTCCTCCTGCCTGACCGTCCTCCCGAGATGGAAGCTTGCTCCTTGGCATGGCACAAGGAAAGAGAGAAGAGGAAAAAGGCACCAAGGGAGCATGTAGGTTACTCCCTTAATCTTCTTCTCTCCTTCTCCTTTCTTGGGCGTGGGATGTATGGTGGCTATAGGTGTTTGATGGGAAGAATTGTTGCTTGCCAAGGATGGTTTGAATGGTAGGATGGGGGGTCTTTTTATAGACAAGGATGGACGATTGTTAGGAAGCTTCCTTGGTGCCATGTGAAAGGATAACAAGGAGGGTGGCTTGGATGGTGGTTAGGAAGCTTCCTTGGCACCATGTGAAAGGGTGCTAAGGAGGGTAGTTAGGAAGCTTCCTTGGCGCCATGTGAAAGGGTGACAAGGAGGGTGGCTTAGATGGTGGTTGGGAAGCTTCCTTGGTGCCATGCGAAAGGGTGCCATGGAGGGTGGTTATGAAGCTTCCTTGGTGCCATGTAAAAGGGTGCCAAGGAGTGTATTTTAGGTGCCAATGGTTAGTGGTTTTAATGTAGGTGGACAGCCGTTAAGGGAAAGAGGGAGTAAGGTAGAAGCTGAAGTAGTGCAGGAGCTAGCTAAGCTAGCTAGTAGCTTAGCTAAGTAGAGGAGGAGCTGGAAGGAGCTTTCCTGACCTATCTTTACACTTGTTCCTTGTGACTTCCATATTGCTAGGGCTTGTATGATTTCCAAAGAATTCATCCCTAGCAATCAAATGGTAACTACATAAGATAATGCAAAATAAATGCAAATGCATGATAAATGCAGTGAGATAATGCAATGTAATTAACAAAACCTTAGGAACTAGATGTGAATAGATATTAAGGATGATAATAAATTGGCATTTATCACACCCTCGAGTTTATCTTTTAGTTAGTCCCTAAGCAAAAATTGTGATTGCAGCACAATATTTCTTAAGAAAACATTTTTTTCTATTTTGAGGAATAAGCTCAAGATAGGACCGTGGTTGATTTTGGTTAAAGTAGGTACATGGTTTATTAAAGATAAAACATCAGGGCTCAACTTTGGATTCATGGATTAGACAAATCAGAACCACTGTATCCATTGAGAATTCACTACTTAAACTCCTTGTAAATTAAAATATCCCAAAACTATTTTTGTTGTTAGGATTTCCCTGACTTGTGAACTCTATCCGCAACTCGCAAGTTGATGAAAATTTAGGTGTCAATGCCTTGTGCTATGCCAACATTATTGGGATAAGGTCGTGTTATTGAAACTTTTTTTTTATTTATTTCCTCCATGCTTAGCCTTAGCCTAGTCCTACTACAGATGCGTCAGGATCATCATTCCGGTTATCGAGCCTCGAAGGGGCTCTGGCACTGACACTTTGAGATAGCACCATCCAAGGCACACCCCAGGAGCTCACAACCCCAAAACACAATGTTGTGTAAAGGGGCACTCCAAGCAAACTCAGGCTCTTGCTCGGACGCTATGGGCAGAGCATCGTCCAAGACACCTGAGTTGCAAAATGCACCTTAATACTCCCTCTAAAGATATGAAATATAGATATAGAGCAGCGTTGAGGCGGAAACATGTTGACGTCACGTCCTCAAAGAAAGTATTTTTCCTTCTCGACGGTGGGAACTCAAACCAATCATCTCTCTCGATCTTTTACTAAGATTTTGCATGAGTTTTTTAATCATTTAGATGGTTTTGGGCTTGGGTAGTGTTAGCTTTGTGTGTGAAATGTTTGACACCAGGTTTTCAAAAGAAAAGCAAATTTTTGGATCGAGAGCTAAGTCAGGTACTATCCAGGTCACTAAACAAAGTCGGTTTACTTGAATCATCAAGTGTTAGGATGGAATTCTCTGCAGGATACCTAATCCAATCTAGGTTTCTAGACTTGAAACATCTAAAAATTAATCCGCAGCTTCATCCTTAGTTGTTAATGATTAATCCCCAAGTATACCTAATTTGAATTAAAGTTCAACCATAATTTTCAAAAGATTTTTTTAGAAGTTATGCAAATAGAGTGCATATGCAGGTGCATATGATGCAAATGCAAAATATTTTAATGTTTTTAGGTTATGAAAAATAATGAAATTCCTAACAAAATTGAAAGTACCCCCCCATGCTTAAGGTTTGCAAGTCCCTTGCAAAAGGAAAAGAATAGAAGATGTCACCTGAGAGAGGAAGTCAAGATAGAGGCGAAGTTTTGCAGAACCTAAAAAAGAAAATGAAGGCAAAAAGGAAAATGTTGCTGGGTTACCTCCCAAGTAGTGCTATCTTTAATGCCATTTAGCAGGCATGAAGTGATGTACGGAAGATGGTCAATCGTGAAGATAGTTAGACACGTGAATGCCCTGTAAAATGCAATTTTCCTCTTGGTCCCCTGAAAAGAAAATGGTGGAAGTAGGGTCACTAAAATGAGTGTGAAAAATGGAAGAAATGCCTGAGTCTAGCCAAGGTTTCAGTTTAGGAAGAAGGTCATGATCGGGGGGATCAGATGGTAGGTCCAGGGGAAAGGGACTGGGGGAAAAGTTAGCGAGATGAAGGGTGGGTGTAGTTAAGGTGGGACGTTGAATTGAAGTTAAAGTGGATGGGTGAGGTGGAATTAGAGCAAGCAAGTCTGGTGAATAGTCAGGAAGAGATTTTGAGTGAATACATGACTCCAAGTCTTTGATGTCGCCAACCATCGATTCAGAGTCAAAATCCATGAAAAAATTATGGTCGGGATCAACATTGCTTCCTCCACCAAATTAGATGTTTCAGTATCTGAGTCCTCGAAGAAGTCATCATCATCATGGAATTTCGTGGAGGATCTGAAAATATCTAGAGTAATTGTTTGGCCCACGCAAGTGATATCTATTTTACCTGTATGACAATTTATATTTGCTTTCATGATGGCCAAAAAGGGTCATCCAAGAATGATAAGGGCATTGATTAGAGATTCGGGTACCTCAATGTCAAGGATCAGAAAATCTATGGGGAAGACACAGTTCTGAACCTTGACAAGAACATCCTCGACAATCCCCCAGCTAATTATAAGGTAACCTCGACAGGCTTGAGATCACCAATCTTAAATTCCTCAAATAGAACTATGAGGATGATATTGACTGAGGCACCGAGATCAAGAAGGGTGCAGTTAAATGTAGTATCATCAATAATCACATAAATCAAAGGCGCGCCTGGGTCTTTCATCTTAGGAGGCAGCTTACTTTGTATGATAGTGTTTACTATCTACGAAAGATGCACTCTTCGTAGGTTTTTATTCTTCCCTTTTGGAGTATAGATATCCTTCTAAAACTTAGCAGAGGTAGGGATATATTTGATTGAGTCTAGCAGAGGGATGTTGATCTAAACTTGCCCAAATAATTCCATGAGTTCCTCATTTGTGGGCTCAGATTTTTTTCTTCTATTGGTGGTGGAGTGGAGAGCTTGGGGAAAAGGGATAAGAGTCGTGTCGTGATAATCAATTTCTTTTTCTCCATGAGTGATGGTGTTAGGAGAGTGGACTTGCACTGGGATAATATGGGTTTCATCAAGTTGGTGTGAAGGCCCAGGATCAGTGATTGTTTTCCCATTCCTCAAAGTAATTGCATTAGCAATTTGGTTGTTCCTGGGAGGGGGTTGGGGGGCCTGATGTTGCGAGAAACCTGGTGAGTGATGTGATGCTAATTGGAGGTTGATTAGTATGGTTCTGATTTGAGTGCCCACTCTGGTAGTGGTTCCTATGATTGATAGGGTTGGGTATGGGTTAGGAAGGTAGATGTCTAGTAGGTCTTTGGGTCGAAGTAACCCCAATCTGATTATGGAGATTTGTAACAACATAGGTTACCTCCGACATTTGATTTTGCATCCCCTGTAGGGTTTTCATAACCTGGGCATTGATGTCTTCTTAGGATGGTCCAGGTTGATTGAAAGTCTGGTTCTGCTCTTACCCTTCAAATTGGTTTTATTTCTGAGAGGGCACCTGATTGGGCTAGGAGTGAGTCGGGTAATTCCTCCAATTGGAGTTGAAGGGAGTTCTAAATTGCTCCTGGAGGGCAAAAATATTCTCAGAGGGGTTAGGATTTGGATAACTACAAGTCCCCGGGGAACCATATAAGGCCTCAGAAAATTGATTATACTCAGCAGGGATAGTGTTGAGATTATGCAAGTTCTTTCTCTTTAGAATGTTAGGTGGGGTCAAATGTGGAACCTAGGCGGGTGTAGTAAGTCTTCCTCGAGTTTCTGTTGATTTAATTACATTTGGTCGAGTCTGTGGGAAATCATTTGAAGATCGTCTTGGATAGCGGGGATTGATTAAGTGCCTATCTCATGAACACTGAACTGTGAATTGGTAATTCTACCAAAGGTGTTCATGGATGCATGGTTAAATGAGTTTTCACTCATTTCTTCAAAACGATCATAGGCACTCTCAGCATCTTTATTCAGGAAGTTGCCGGCACGTGAGGCATTAACGAAACGTCAAAGTTGATCTTCTAATCCATGGTAGAAGATCTGCACGAGCTGCCATAATGGAACTTCGTGGTGCGGACAACTTCTTAAAAGATCCTGGAATCGCTCCTAAGCATCATGTATGGTCTCACCAGGTTTTTGTTGGAAGGTCATAATAGATCATCGTAAGGAAATCGTATGACCAATAGGGAAGAATTTCTTTAGGAAAGTGCTTTTAAGCCAAGGTCAAGTGATAATGGGTTTACCAATGGTTCTAAACCAATAGGCAACCTTGTTCTTAAGAGAAAGAAGGAATAACAGCATTAGCCATAAATCCTCTCGCACATTGCGACAATAGGTCATCTGTGAGAGAAGAGTAAGTTCCTTAAGATGGCTTTCCCTAGCAACAGTGCCAAAAAGTGATGCGAGATTTACATGATTTTATAAATAGAGGTTTTAATGTCATTGCGATGCGCAAAATCGATCAACTTTTAAATTTATATTCCTAGATAGTGGTAGTATCTAGGGTCGTCCAAGGAGGCCAATCTATTAGTCAAATAAGTGATTCTCTCTCTCACCTCCCAAATCAACACTTCTCTTTTTGTATTTTGATTTTTGTAAATTTTTATGTTTGGAAATAAGCCGGATACGAATGCGAAGATAAAACTATGCTAAAGAAACTATGCGTAATAACTAGAACCTAAGTGACAAGAGAAGTCTTCTCTTCTAAACTCACCCTAGGCAAGTGCGCCTAAGGTAATTAGAAGAGAGATGTGATGCACTAAAATAAATAAAGTTGTTACTTGAAATTGAAATTAAAGAAAGGCACTTTGCTATTAATAAGAAATGTTTACAAAGTACCTAAAGAGCTCAACTAAGAAGAGGTACCAGTTAATTAATTCCTAGGTACATGAATGCTTAACATTAATTAAAATGTAACAAAATAAAAGATAGAAAATTGTCCTGAGTAGCTGAGGCAGCCTTCGCTTCAAGAATGGTGGCTCCCAGACTTGAAGAAGACTTCCTTCTAGCTCCTTGAGTTGCTCCTCTCAAAGGTGGACGTCCTCAGCCCTTCTTTCCTCCTTCTTGGCTGTCCTCCCTAGATGGAAGCTTGCTCCTTGGCATGGCACAAGGAAGGAGAGAGAAGAGGAAAAGGCACCAAGGGAGCAGGTAGGTTACTCCCTTAATCTTCTTCCCTCCTCCTTTCTTGGGCGTGGGATGTATGGTAGCTATATGTGTTTGATAGGAAGAATTGTTGCTTTCCAAGGATGGTTTGAATGGTAGGATGGGGGGTCTTTTAATAGGCTAGTATGGGTGGTGGTTTGGAAGCTTCCTTGGCACCATGTGAAAGGGTGCCAAGGAGGGTGGTTAGGAAGCTTCCTTGGTGCCATGTGAAAGGGTGCCAAGGAGGGTGGTTAGGAAGCTTCCTTGGTGCTATGTGAAAGGGTGCCAAGGAGTGCATTTTAGGTGCCAATGGTTAGTGGTTTTAATGTAGATGGACGGCCATTAAGGTGGAAAGGGAGTAGGGTAGGAGCTGGAGTAGTGTAGGAGCAAGCTAAGCTAGCTAGTAGCTTAGATAAGTAGAGCATGAGCTAAAAGGAGCTTTCTCGAGCTTTCTTCACACTTGTTCCTTGTGCCTTTCATACTGCCAAGGTTTTTATGATTTCCAAAGCATTCATCCCTGGCAATCAAATGGTAACTACATAAGATAATGTAAAATAAATGCTAATGCATGCTCTGAACCCTAAATACAAATGCATGCTAAATGAAGTGAGATAATGCAATGCAATTGATGAAACCTTAGGAACTAGATGTGAATAGATATTAAGGATGATGATAAGTTGGTGTTTATCACGCCCCAAGCTTATCTTTTAGTTAGTCCCTTAGCAAAAATTGTGATTATACCATGATATTTCTTAATAAAGCATCTTTTTGCCTCAAAATTGGTCTCACACTCACTAGTCCAAGCAAAGGGGGTATCCTTCCTCGTTAACAGGGTTAATGGGAGAGCAATCTATGAAAAAACCCTGAATGAATTGCCCGTGGTATCCCGCTAGTGAGCATGTTTTCACGAGTGAAATCAGGGTTTTGGAGAACCTGTCATCATAGTCACAAAAATCTCTACCAAATAAAATTTATACCAAAACTCAAAGTGAGTCCCGGGTCAAACACAGGGAGGGGAACGTGTGGTTTAAAAATCCGCGCTTCAATTTTACTTGTTTTTGCTATTTTTATCTTTTGTGATTTTTTTTAGTATTTTTATACGGCAAGAGATCAGATCGATGAAATATTTATCTAACTAATCTACTTGCAAAATAAGAGAGAGAGAAATAAATATTATAGGAGTAATCCAAACTGTTTATTACAACAAATTACGGGAAATAAAATTACACTTCAAAATCGATAAAAAGAATAAGATGAGGAAATCCCCCTCAACGGTCGCTTGGAGGATGACTCGCTTTGACGACTCCTGGATGAAGGTGGTGGGAAGCTGGATGAACAAAGATGGAGCTGGAGGACGGAGGGTAGGGCAAGATGACGTCGCAGTGAGGATCTATTTCCCGAAGGTTGTGAGAGGACGGCCACAAGATGCTCCACAAAGAGGCTAGAGGCGGGAAAATCTTTGATTTTCTACTCTAGAGGAGCATCCCGGGCTTGGGACATGCTCTCTCTAGAGCCTTGGAGGTGGTGAGGGAGAGAAAGGAAGAGATTATGAGAAATGGGAGGGGTAGGGGTCCTTTTATAGTGGAGGAGAAGAGGCAAAATGAAGTCATTGTCAACAGTGACACTTACAATCATCAATAAATCTCTGTCGCAAACGTCGCTAAAGGCCTAGCTTACGCACCTGCTGGCACTGCTGCTTTGCTGGCATGCACGTCACATGCCCGTGCTTCGCGCAGTTGCTGATGCGCTGCTGGTGTGCTATGTGCTCGCTGCTGCTGACGCAGGAGATCAATTGAGGATTTGGGGGGGTTGCGGGTCTTGAACCTACGACCTCCCTTTTGCGATAGAGCTCAAGCCCACCACGCCAAGGCATCCTTCGTGTCGTGTGGGCGTTATTGCTGCTAAGGGGGTGGATGCTTCCCAGCCGTTGGATGATGATCCAATGGCTAGGAGTGAGGGCACAGATGATGAGGAGAGCCCACGGTTGGCCTTGGGCGATTTGGATGGTGCCACGTGGCACCATCTTGACCATTCATCATTAGATGCTTGTTAGTGGTGCCACGGACGTCGGATTGGGTCGATTTCCGTTGGGCTGAGATCGTCAATCTAGATCCATCCGTGTAGTTGGATTTATCGTTTGAAGCTTTGAATTGCATCATCTAGCTACTTAGTCGTTGATGTTCCTCAAACTGCACAATGTGCTATAGGACTCCGATTATGACGATTTTAGAGACGTTGCACTCTGATCATCGTCCTGATCAGATCTGTATGATCCAATTGTCAATCCGAGGCCCCGAAATAAATCTCCTTCTCTCCTAGCCACAAAAGGACATGAATTAACCTAAACTTTATACAAACTATTCTAAATGCAAAGTGATGCATGCTATGCAATATTTATATTATGGAATGCATACCTAAGCCTAGAAACATGCATAAATAGGCATATGCATAAATAGGCATTTTAACCTAAATGGATGTCTATACATCATAACCCTACGCCTATCCTTTGCTAGTCCTTAACAAAATTAACCTATATGCTATGTATAAAAGTAGAATTAGGACTTGATCGCTTAAGGCATTAGTTGTTTATTAACAAAAGGAAATTTCAACTAAAGTCCTAAACTACAAAGACTCAACAGTGCCCGAGTGCCGGCCAAAATGCAAACTGCCTAAGTCCTCGCCTTATTTTGAAAAGGGAAGATACATTTTTCTATTATTTTCTTTTTTTCTAATTTTTTTTGGATTTTTGAGTTTAGAGTTTCGAGGCAGCTTTCCACAGCTACCCAACCCACCCAAGACTTGTAAAGAACTTTAAGTTCTAAGCTTCTTGTGAAAAGTGATAGACTCACTAAGCAGCCTAGCCTAATCATCCATAGCCTAGCCTAATCAACTCTCTATCCTCTACTCATCAACACCGTACTACCACTTCTCCGTATCAACCGCTCCTACGCCATCCACATCATCGTCTTCCACCTTGCCAACGAACCTCCGACAAGCCCTAGCAGGTTCCACAAACGCCCAACCGGGTTGCTTCCACGCTCCTCGCCTCCGCTGTCTCCTTACAACCAAAACCCTTCAAGTAATTGAGGGGATTGGCCACTCAATGCCTCCACCCGACACCACCCTCACCGCACCACCTTCCCGAGGTCGCCAGACCTCCACACACACCCTCACACGACGCCACAACCACCATCACACTCGTCGACATCCGGCAATCCTTCTGAGCTACGCTGACGTGGCCATCAGGCTGTATTCCTTGTTTCAGGTACTTTGCTGGTCACCGTCACTGCCAGCTCCACCTACAGATCTTCGACCGTGTTCATCTTCAATTCCCTCTCCAGGTCGTGCGGCCCAATCCCAGGAAGCTTTCCAGGAGGTCAATTGACGCTGCCCACTTCTCCTTCGACCTCAATCGACCCCTTCACCTACTGCAGCTGCTGCGCAAAGAAGCGTGGGAAGATATTCCCACATCATGAAGCAAGGCGCCCCCTACAATGCATAAATTATTTTTGTGCCGAGACTATATCTCCTCGACACACCGAGGGTGAGGTCCCCGCACCTCGCTCACCTGACCCGACCCGGCTCACTCCTCGGCTACCACCACACCCAGTGGCCTTGGACCCGATACTGCTCGTTCCCAACTACCCAGTTAACCTTAGGTCTATCTGAGAGATAAGAGAAGAGAAGGAAAGAGAGAGGGGGGGTTTTGCACTACCTCCCTATCTCTCGACACTTAGTCAAAATTGAGAAGCCTCTACCTCTGTGGTACTTCGTTGCTAATTCTCTCTCTTGAGATTTGAAAGAAGAAAGAAGACGAGAGATCCTTGAGTCTCTTGAGGTTGTTGTAGCATCTAAGTTCTAAAGGCTTGAAAGATTAAAGCCACTGTGGAAACATTTGGTTACTCACTGACGTGGCATTTGAATTGAAAATACTATTCATATATTTGAGATATTTGTGGGTTAATATTCTTGGGTTAATTTGGTGATTCAAATCACCATTTTTACCCTAATATTTTGGCCACATTGACTCTTTTGTTTTTTGAAAAGATAAGGAGTGCTATCGAAGACGACAGCAGACCAGTGATATTTTACTCATGAAACAAATAAAGGAGTTACAAGGAATCACTCCACTCCTTAACAATTCTCCCACACTCCCTTATAATACTCCCAACATTCAACGAGCCCCCATTAAATAAAAGCTCATTACGAGCATGCCACACACGCCACATTACCCCCACCATCTTCGCCTGCTCCCCTCCTTTCGTCAGAAGACACCTCCATAAGTCATCCCATGTGGGTAGAGCATCCCCACAAATGCCCCTCCAGACATGGTCCATTACTAGGCATGACGAAAACAAATGCATCCTGTCATCCAATGGAAATGCACAAAGGGGACAATTTTGGGTAGGTCTTCCCATCCTTTTGGATCTCATTCCTCCGGTGATAAGACCATCACGACGACATAGCCATAGAAACACTTTAATCTTTAAGGGGATCTTCAATGACCAAATCTTGGCGCAGTCCATCTCCTCTCTTGAGTAATCCGCATTCATGGATACCATCAACCTTTTGTACGCCTTGGCTGGTGTGAACACACCATGCTTCCACCTAAAACCATCCTCCTCATCCACCGGTTGAAATGCCTCCAGATCTGCCATTAACCTCTCCTGTTCGGCTTGAGTTCGCCCTCCCTCCTGCAAACCAACGCCTGAGAAGTTCCACCTATCTCCTGCAGTGTCCTAGCAATCAGCAATAGAAACACTGTTGTTCGATGTAGCTGCATAAGCCCTTGGGAAAGCCTCATTCAGTCTGCCCAAGTGTGACCACCTATCTGTCTAGAATCTAAAATTCCTCCCATCTCCCACAACTGGGTTGAATTCTGCCAGATCCTCTTGCATTGCCTTCCAGACAGAATGCCAAAAAGGTGATGGGCGATGAGGAGGGGTTGCCCACAACTAAACTTGAGAACAGCCATGTGCCTCCTTTATCAATTGTGGCCACATCTTCCCCTCATCTGTTGCCAATTTAACTGCCCATTTCAATAACAAGGCATCGTTAAACTCCTTGAGGGAACGAATCCCCATCCCTCCCTAAGAGTGAGGTCTACAAAGATGTTGCCATTTCACCGGGTGCATGAATTTGCCTTCTGCTTTCACACCTTTCTAAAAGAAGCGTTTCCTTATGACATCTAACCTCTTCCAAACTGCCTTCGGGGATCTAAACATTGAAAAGAAGAAAACAAGGATTGAGGTGATGACCAAGTTGAGGAGAATCAGTCTCCCTCCCTTGGACAAAAATCTACTGCTCCAGCCTTCTTGTTTAGTAGACAATTTCTCAAACAAGATGGCCCAATCGCTCTTCTTTAGTTTACCTTCTCTTAGTGGCAACCCCAAGTACCTAATTGGTTGTGTAGCCATAGGGGTTTGTAGGATGGTTGAGATTGTTTCCCTCTCCTGACCTGGCATACCAAAACATACCAGAGATGACTTCGTGCCATTGAGCCTAAGGCCCGAGATCTCCCCAAAAATTCTTACCATAGTAAAGAGGGTCTCCACCTCATCCCTCCCTCCTTCAACAAAGAAGATCGTGTTGTTAACGTACTGCAAAATTGGAGCTAGTGCCCTGGAGTTGGAGATAGAGTAGCCCCTCACCAAACTTGCACTGGCCAACTTACAAGAAAATTGAGCCAATTTGTCCACGGCTAAATTAAAGATTAAAGGGGTCAAGGACACCCTTATTGCACTCCGCATTATGGCTACAACCAAACCCCGCATGGTCTCCCATTAACCAAGGGTGAAAAGGAGGAGGTGACTATGCATCTTTTCATCCACTAGGTCCAGAGAGGTGGGAAGCCTCTCCTCTTGAAAATTTCCCACAAGTACGACCATGCAACCGAATCATACGCTCTACTAAAATCAACCTTCCACATGTAAGCCTTGCTCTTTCTTCTAGGCCACCCTGCCACCATCTCTTGCGCCATGATGAAAGACTCCTGGAGCGACCTGTTGGGGAGGAAAGTCGATTGCACAGGACTCACCAGATCAGATAAGACTCCTTTCAGCAGGTTTACAGGCACTTTACTGATTATTAGGTAGATTGAGTTTGAAAGTGCTATGGGCCTAAATCTGACATTTTCTTTGCCCCACATATCTTTGGCAAAAGAAAAAGGTATGACTTATTCAGTCTCTCCACACCTGAGTTTCCACACTGTAACTCCTTGATGACATCCATTACATCCCCATTAACAACCTCCCAAAACTCCCTGTAGAAAAACACTTGAAACCCATCCAGTCCTGGAGAACCTTCAACATTCAAACCAGCCATGGCCTCTACCATTTCCTGATCGGTAATGTTTTCAGTCAACTTACTTGCTGTAGAGTCACATACTTGTGGTAGGCTTGATGCAGCCATCCTCCATCCTCCCCTCCCCGTTGCCCTGGTGGTTTCCTTAAAGTACCTGGCAACCTCTCCACGAATGTCTTCAGAAGAGGTTAGAATTAGACCATCTTTCTTCAAAGAGGATATGAGATTCACCCTCCTCCTGGTGCTTGCTGCCATGTGAAAGTACTTCATATTCGCATCACCCTCCTTCAGCCATAGTTGCCTCAACTTTGCTCTCCAGTCCACTTCTCTCGCCAAGTCTTTGACATGAACCACCCCTTGCCAAAGTCTTCTCTGCACGAATTCTTCATCAGACAATAAACCACTATTTTCTCTCTCATCCAGGACACGTAGCATTGACAAAGTTTTGGTCCTCCGCTGGTTTCTCACCACCTCAATCGTCTTCCTGTACTCCTTCATCATTGACCTCAGATCCTTCAATTTCCTTGCCAACCGATAAGTTGCTGAACCTTCAACATGCTTTTGCTTCCACCAACGACTAACCATTTCTTTAAATCCCTCCTCCCTAAGCCAAGATTTCTTGAATTTAAAATAAGTACCTATGATAGACTCCACAAAATGGTCATCCCCTTGAACACTGTTGTGCGGAAGCGAAGACCTTCCACGTCTAGCATGCCCAAGTCGAACAGCACAAAATGAGATCCACCCAAATGCACCACCTTCCACCCCTGAGAAGATAAGGATAGCGATCTTACTAGGTTTTGGATCCGCTCGAAGGAAAAAGGGCCAATCATAATCTCTCCGATCAGGGCACCCCTTATTGCCATCTCCGCCACCCTAACATCCTCTGTTTAAGGGACTTCTACATCATAAACTTGCCCCATACCCACCGGCGGTGGTGGTGGAACCTCCACGTTCACTCCTTGGCCCCTTAGTTCTCCACCTTCATTCGGATCCCTCTTCCCCATTCTCCTGCACGAATCCTTCTTATGGCCCCACCCCCGCATGCCAAACATAGCGTTGGATATCTGCATATCACCGCCATGTGACCCCTTTTTCTGCACCAGTAACACACTATCTCGGCATTCCCTCCTCTCTACCTCCTCCATAAGTCACCGATCCCATGAGTCGAATGGGTGTTTGCCCTACCAGCCTCCATCCTCTCTCTCTGGTGCCACCTCCTAGACCTCCACACCCTCCAGCTGTCGCCTTCTCCCCAAACCATAGCCTCCATCATCAGTTGCCACATTGACTCTTGAATTTATATTTACATCATTTGTGCTTGAAATTGCTATTACATTGTTATATTCTTGCTTAAAATTGTGATATTGAGATAAATTGCCATATTGCTCCCTGCGTTCGACCTCGGATTTCTTTCGAGCTATAAATTTTAAGTATTCTACACAATTTATCAACTATACTACAGCGCATTATTTTTAAAAATCCTAATTTAGCACATTAACATTTTGGCGCCGTTGCGGAGGAGCAACACGCAATTTGATCTCTTGATTGCAATATCTGATTTGATACTAACTTGCTCTATCTATTTTGTTGTGGAAACATTTAGGGAGTCTAATCAAGGAGAGTCAGACACGCACCAAACACTCCAGGGGTAGGTAAACTCCATCCACTTTCTCCTAAGCCCCTGATTATGAAAAAGCTAAAAGAAGAAAAATCAATTAGGGCTAACTTGCATTCTATTTTTAGATTAATCATCACAAGTTGCCTAATTTGATATTCTTTTTAGAAAACATCCCAAACCTGATTCTTGCACCTACTTAGGGATTTAAGACACCTAGGGCTACCACCTTCTTGATTGAGCCTTAAGTGCCAGATTTGAAATTAATTGATTGACCAATTAATAGCCAATTAGGGTTTCCATTCTAGGGTTTGGAGACACACTTGCTTAAAACAAGAATCGATCTTCCCAAACTATGTGTGTCCTAAGCCTTGATTAAGCTTACCTAAATAAGCAAACCCTAAGAACCAAGCTTTAAATCTCACTTGAATCCTAAAAGAGGGACCTAATAATCAAGGACAAATCAGGTGAAGTTGACCCACCTTGCGAGGTCAACCAATCTTAAAATTAGGTCACCACTCACGAAAACATCTTAAAGTTCAAGTGAAATCCAAAGCACCCACACTTTAAACTTAAAATTGGTAGACTTAAAAGGTTAAGTTATCCATTCTGGTCTACCTAGACTCTCAGTGACAAGGAAGGTCAGGTGGGGGAAACCCTATAACCCGTGGGGATGCTCTACCATGTAGGAGTCTTTGCGGGACTCTCCCTTCCTGACTGCCCAGGTAATTCTCAAGTGGATGACTTTCTGATCTAGGCATATCATACACCTTGAACCGCTATAGTCATCCAAAGATATTTGGGTGTCTTGATTAGGTCCATCACACCATCTATCCCTCGCCTTCTCCATTGGTGCATGTTTGGGAGGAGGTCCCTAAGACCACCCTTGAGGCCTCCATTAGCTATTCACTCTCGTCGAGGCCAAGCCTCGACTTCCCTATTTGTGCAACCACCCGACCACATTGACATATCTTCTGATTCATCTGAACCTAGATCTCCTTCATCCATACTTATTGAACAACAAGTGACGAGTCGACTTTCCGCTTTGCGTTGTAGTATTTAACTGGAGGAAAAATTGACTAATCAATAATAAAAATAACCACTCACAAAAGAGCAGGTCGTGTCCACAGGAAGGCAATTATGCAATAAACTCTAGATTATTTTATATTCTTTCGGTTAAGTGCAAAATCCCTATTCAAATCTGACATAAAATGCGATGGAAAGTAGATTCACAATAACTTAAAAAGATAAGGGTATATGTGCAGCTTTCCCTCACTGAAATCTTCAATAAATATATGATGATTTTGTATAATTTTCAATTGTCATATACTAGAGAGAATTCGTGCACGTGTTGATCCCAAAACCAATCTTAAAATAGGTGAATATCAATAACATGTAATTATCAGAAAGCATGAGTGTGCATGCACAATTCTGCCATAATAAAATAATAATAAATCAAAAATCAAATTCTGGTGGCAATGGTAGTAAATGTAATTTTTAATCTCCCTCAAAACAAAGCATTTGCTCTCTCTCCTCCTCGCGAGAGAGAGAGCACCGGCGGGTCTTTCACACATAAGGGAGGTTGGCAAAGACGAGGCCGATCTGATGGAGGTTGCGGCGTCGACGGAGATGGCCGGAGGTGGCCAGCCGACAAAGGAGAAGAACGTGGGAGAGGCTGCTGCTACCGTGAAGGCACTGCTTGAGAGGGGCACGCAAAGGTGTGCGCCTGTGGACGCGGCCTGACAGAGGCGGACGAGCGGACGCCTGCAGGCATGAAGGCGTGCAGCACCTGCGGGTGCGGCTAGAGGTGGGTGCTGGACAAGGAGCGAGTGCGCTGCAGGGTAGAGGGGTGCGCTGTAAATGGCGTAGCCTGGCAGGTGAAGGTGGGCGGTGCAGAGGCAATGGCGCAAGCGCCTGCAGGAGCGATGGAGGTGTTTGGCATGCGAGCACCTGCGGGGAGCGCTAGGCGCTGAAGCGGGTGCCTGGTGGTGAGGGTGGTGCAGTGCAGGAGCGCGCAAGTTGAGGTGATGCAGCGCCTGCGGGCGTGCGGGCGAGAGGGTGCGTGCCTGCAGGAGCTATGGGTGGGAAAGAGGAGGCACTGGAAGGGAGGTGGGCACACGCCTGCGGGCGCCTTTCTGTAGGGTGCTGGCGCTGGAGAGCGGCGCGCCCTGCTGGAGCGGGTAAGGTGAGGACGGTGCTCACAGGCTACGGTGCGGTGATGGCGGGTGTCGGCAGAGGTGGTGCAGGTGCATGAGCGGGCGCCTGCGGGAGGGGACGTGCCTGCTGGTGCTAGAGAGGGGCCTGCAATGGTGAAGGTGCCTATGGGGGTGCTGGAGGTGCGCCTACAGTAGGGGCTCTAGAAGGAGGATGCGGCTGAAAGGAGGATGCAGCTGGAGATGGGCGCGCGGAGAAGGAGTAGGGTGCACACTGGTCCACAGTGCACGCTGGAGTAGTTCCCCGCAAGGGGGAAGATGCCGATGGTCCTTTCTTCACCTCCTCTCTTTAACTCCTCTCTCTCCCCGCATACGCCAATTAAGGGATTTTCAAATCCCTTTTCTAATTTTGGCAGGAGATTGTTGGGGAGGCGTTATTGAGGCTGGCGGCTGTTGAGGGTGGCCGGAGGATGGGGAACAATGCCGCCGGTTGTTTGTTGGGGAAATTTACTCCCCAACCCTTGCTCTTTCTAAATATCATTCCTGCACATAAAAATAATAAAATCATTACATATTAAGTTATAGAATGGATGTGAACCTAAATCATGATGCATGCAAATATTCTATAACTTAATGTAGTTATTAGCAAACCTAAAAGATACAATTAAAGTTACTTAGGCATAATATTCGTCCATTAAAATGGACTCATCAAATACCCCCATGCCTAAGATTTGCTAGTCCCTAGCAAAAATGAAAAATAATAGAAGTAATCAGAATATTTCTTCTTTTCTTATTTCAAAACTTTAGAGATCCAGGCACATGTGATGTGATAATAGCCTAAGTAACGGATCCAAGTGAAAAAGCCAATTCGCATTGGGAGTTTGTACTTCACCGGTAAATATTGCTGTCAGGATAGGCAACTACTTCCCTCGGGGATAAAGCAGAAGACAATCTGTAATTTGACCCCGGCGTTTGGCTTATGTAGGAGATACCGAGTTGAATGGATTTGTATTTGGTGGCACACACTCATGTGGTGGTACATATAGTCTATTACTGCAAACTCTAGATCTCTAGACTATTAGACAAGTCAACTCTGAGAGAGGCTATACAACTGTGCTCTCTTGATGTTCCTGGGCACTCCCTCTTCTTTTTCTTTCTGAGATCACAAATCTCGCCAGATTTAGAAATTGTACTCACTATTTGGTGGCCTCACATAGCATCCACACTTCAATTAAAGTCCCAACAACTCTACAACTAAGTTAGAGTACTCAACCAATATTCAGGCGATCAGAAATACTAAAAGGTAGGTATGGGTCATATTTGGTGGAACGCGAAAAGTGTTCTGTTGCCTCAGAAACAATGTTACATTATAAACTTTGACTTTTCCTTTTTTTTTTGTAATATAAATATTTCTTCTTTTTCTTTTCACCTTTTTTTTTATATAATATAAATCAACATAATACGACATAGACTTTTATTTATGATGATGGTCAAGAGGATATTGTGTAGCATATTTGGTGGAAGTGCCTATTCTCGGCACCGGGAAGGAATGGATAGGACAGGCGTATTTCTGACCTTTGACACTATTACCCTCCTTCAGCCGAGGACTCTATGAAGGACAGTCGTAACCATCCACCATAGTTATAGCTTTATTAAGACCCCATCTCTATGTATCTACCTTATTTGGTGACTCTCAGGAATTCACACAAAGTACGCACACAGGACAGAGAGTGAAAACTACGCCTAACTCTGAAGTATCATCATCTAATTATCCAAAATTTAAGAGTCCTTGCACTAGACTTAGCGCACCAGTAATCTCTCTACTTTCTTCTCACAAATATGAGGTGGATCTACTAGAAGATAGTATGCCTGACTCCCTATGAACTGTCCAAGGGTTCAATGGACTACAAATACTTATTGGTTTTCCTCAAAGATCCATTACCAAGTCTACATGCACATGAAATAAATGTACTGAATTCTAAACTTAAGAAATAATTTCGAAAGAAAAACCTCCAATGACAAAGGTATTTTGCTAGGGCTAACCCAATCAGCTCAAGAAAAGAGGATTTTTTTTTTATATATGCTAACCTAAATGCATGAATACTTCCTAAAATGCAAATGCACCCCCCCATGCCTAAATCTTACAATGTCCCCATTGTAAAATTAAAACAGGAGGAGAAAGGAAAAACATCACCTGACAACAGTGTTATTCTGATTGCTGGGTTGCCTCCCAACAAGCGCTGCATTTTCTGTCAGCAACCAGACTTAGAAGGAACCTATAAGTTTGGTTCCAAATAGAAAAGGTTAGGCCCTAAGAATATGAGTAACAGTGCAGGCCTAGAAAATAGGTAGCCACGGATGTTGGCGAGCTGATGATGCAACGTAATAGCAAATGCTCACCAGAAGATATGAAAGCAAAGAACCTCGTTGGCTACCTTGGGAGGTGTAGGAATAATAAACGGAATATGAAAAGGGACCTCCTGAAATGGAAGAAGTGAAGGATAACAAGGATCCTCCAGAGCAGGATGGATTTTAAAAGATATACACATAATTAGTTCCAACCCTTGAATGGCGAGAGTAAAAGTACAAGCATCAATCCACACTCGCCATTCTACCTGAGGATGTATTGGCCTGATATGTTCTCTAGAAACAATGTACATGAGCAGAGATCTAAGCCAAGGATTGGTTAGGGAGTATAAGGGTTGTTTGTAGTGTTGGAAGGTAATGGTTAAGTGCAATGAGGGCTTAGTCGGTGTTAGGTCTAATTCCAACAATGATTCAGATTGTGTACACTCCCTAATAGTTGTAGACAACTTTACATTATCCTACCTAGCATTAATGATTGGAGTCATATTTGAATCAAGGGTAGACTCCAAATTATAACTCTTTGATGGCGGATCAAAATGTAAGAATCATTATCATTCAGCTCATCCCCAGATTCGTTTGGTTCACTCAAATATTTGTCGGGGTGTATATGTGATTCATTAGGAGTTGGATCAGTATCCTCAATTATTTCTAAAGGAGGATCAGTCTTAATATTTTGGAGGAATCCTATATCATTGAATTCATTATTGTTCTCGGGGTATAAATCCTCAATTGACATGTTTTGTCCCCAGGAGTCTCCCATAGACTTCTCATTATTTTGTTTGTCCTCCTTTAATAGCAACTTCTGTTTTGATGGAGGATGACTCTCAAAAGAAAGGAGGAATCTGGATTTAATCATATTATTTCTATCCTCTAGAGGTAAATCCTCAAATGATAGATAATTCCCCTGTGATTCACTCCAGATTTTCTGTCCAGATTCCTCTATGGGGGCATCCTCATTTTCTTAATTAGACTCTTCATATCCCTGAGACCAAAATTGATCCTCCATTCTATTAGGGTCACCTTCATTGAGTGCATTTAAATCCTTCGGATACTGAATGATAGGTGTTGATTCCCTAAGTGGAGGGTTATAGGTAGGCTCACTAAGGGTAGAATGAGATTACACCAAATAATCAATAGGGGAAGTGATAGGAATGATATAACCTTGACCTGGGTTGGTAGGGGTAAGGAGAATACTATCATTGGGGTCAAGGCCATCAAGAGGTACCATCTTCCTTTGCTTTTGACTCCAATAAAGCTCGGGTGGATAATCACTATGATCGTTGTCCTCTAGTGGCCATGTCTCATTGGGAGAGTCTAAGTGATAGCTACATAAAATTGGATCCCTATTGTCATTAGGTTCCTCAGAATTATTTTCATGATCATGATCGTATGGGTAGGGATCAGGATTATTGGGAAGCGTGTGACTAAGTTGTCTTATTTCTTCATTTAACTATTGACTATTCCTCAACATCTCTCCCATTGATTCCATCATTTCCTTTTGCTATTTTTGCATTTCTATCATAAAAGAGGAGAGGCTACTATTATCAGGTTGGGGAGGATAGTCAATTTCAGGCTCTAGTTGCCTAGGGGTATCAGTCCAACCTCGATACAGAAAATCATGAAGGGTGGGAGGGTTGGGTGTTTGCATGGAAGTAGGGATTTCAGGGTTGGGAAATCCCACTCCTAGGCTCTGCTGAAAAGTGGGAGTTATCACGCCAGTACTCCCAGGATAAGAATAAGAATGATCCCATGAATTGTCAATGTACCCATCAAAGGATGGATATGCTCGGGGCATGGGATCCTGATTAAAAGATGGAAAGTATTGACTCTGATAATCTGAATGATAGGAGTAAGAGTAATCCATTTCTTTAAGCAAAACAATTTAACTCTCTTAGGATTTAGCAAAATTCAGAATATAAGCAAAAAACTTCCTAGAGAGTTCTATTGTCAAAGCAACCGCAAATTCAAAGGGATCTGTTTTTAGTAGATTGTAGGTCTTAGAGTTATATGTTTAGTTGGTGGCCAAACAAGTTTTGCAAAAAATTACGCTTCCTAGGACAACCTTCGCTGGTGCCTATAACCTACTTGCAAGGGATGAAAGTCTCGAATCGAGCCCACACACGAGGAACCGAAGTAACTTGGTGGATAGGCTTGTTGATTTCTAACTAACTTCCCTTGTGGTGCAAAAGAGGGGAGGTAGAAATTTATCTAGTGACCTTATGTGTGAGGTGCACAGTGTCTCAAGTATGCAAGCATACGATCGTGTTTTGATTTTTTGAAATTTCACAAACAGGATCCTTTTGCACACAATTTTCAGTCACAGATTTTAAGGTCCAACCTCTTAGCAATCCCAATCTTTAAAGTGACCACTGAATTAATTTGATTCAAGCACTTTAGTGGTCTTAGATTTAGGTTTAATGCATATGCATGACAGGTAATTGATGCTCAAGAAAAGACGTACCTTACTCCAGCTTTCTTCATGCAATGTATGAATGCAATGCGATAAAAATAAACTAGATGCTGCTCATTCAGTCCTAGATAGTCGTCCTATAGATATGCAGCTTCTAGCAAGCAGTTCGAATATTTTTTTTATATAATAAACAAACAGACCTAATCTAACTAACCGAAATTCAGTTCAAATAGTTCAAATATTCCTATAATCTAAATAAATGGGAACACGCTCCTGAAAATACGCTCCCGCATACAAGAGCGATAAGAAATAAAATGGCACTGGGAACACGTTCCCAAAAATACTCGACAAGGGTCCAAAAGACAGTAATTAAATTCTAATGTCTATCTAAACTAAATCTAACTAAATCAGAAATAGGCTTCTTCATAAGCCTATGTGCGTGGGATCAAGGCCCACGTGTTTCTGTTGCCGTCCTCTAGGTGGCGTCAAGGTCCACCAAAAAGATCATCTTCGTCGTACGCGTCGTTCAGGGTCAATGTCGTCGCTTTGCTGCACCTGTCGCCGTGTAAGATTCCTCGCACAATAATAAAAATGATCAGATGATTTCGCAACTCATAATATTCAAAAAAATAATAACGTGAATCTATTACGTCTGTTGCCTCCCTGGCAACGACGCCAATTTGACGAGTCGACTTTCCGCTTTGCGTTGTAGTATTTAAGTGGTGGAAAAATTGACTAATCAACAATAAAAATAACTACTCACAGAAGAGCGGGTCGTGTCCACAGGGAGGCAATTATGCAATAAACTCTCAATTATTTTATATTCTTTCGGTTAACTGCGAAATCACTATTCAAATCTGACATAAAATGCGATGGAAAGTAGATTCACAATAACTTAAAAAGATAAGGGTATATGTGCAGTTTTCCCACACTGAAATCTTCAATAAATATATGATGATTTTGTGTAATTGTCAATTGTCATATACTAGAGAGAATCGGTGCACGTGTTGATCCCAAAACCAATCTTAAAACAGGTGAATATCAATAACATGCAATTATCAGAAAGCATGAGTGTGCATGCAAAATTCTGCCATAATAAAATATTAATAAATCAAAAATCAAATTCTGGTGGCAATGACAGTAAATGTAATTTTTAATCTCCCTTAAAACAGAGCATTTGCTCTCTCTCCTCCTCGCGAGAGAGAGAAAGAGCACCGGCGGGTCTTTCACACGCAAGGGAGGTTGGCGAAGATGAGGCCGATCCAATGGAGGTTGCAGCGTCGACGGAGATGGCCGGCCGACGGAGGAGAAGAACGCCAGAGAGGCTACTGCTGCCATGAAGGTGCTACTTGAGAGGGGCGCGCGGAGGTGTGTGCCTCCGGGCGCGGCTAGAGGTGGGCACTGGACAAGGAGCAGGCGTGCTGCAAGGAGGAGGGGCGCGTTGTAGATGGCGTGGCCTGGCAAGTGAAGGCGGGTTGTGCAGAGGAGATGGTGCAAGCGCCTGCAGGAGGGGGCACGCCTGCAGGAGCGATGGAGGTGTTTGGCATGTGGGCGCCTGCGGGGAGCACTAGGCACTGAAGCGGGTGCCTGGTGGCGAGGGTGGTGCAGTGCAGGAGCGCACAAGGTGAGGCGATGCAGTGCCTGCGGGCGTGAGGGCGAGAGGGTGCATGATGAGAACCTCATCATGAACCCTAACTAGCACAATCTAACCTAGATATGCAAGAAAAAGCTCCTACATTACTCAAAGAAAGGCTTAACTCAGAGAATTCTGAGTTCAAAAAGAAAATAAGTCATAAGGGGTAAAAATGTAATTTCACCAACACAATTTGCAAACAGGGTAATTAAGGATCCAAACACAGGTCAAACTAACCTAATAAGAAGGAAAGTGGGATGATCTGACCTAACAAGGGCTACAGCAACTCAAAGGAATTAAATGACATTCTATAACCCTAAAACAAATCTACTTCAATTCACCAGGTTCGAGGTAGGGTAAAAATCAACTAAACCCTCTAAAATTCATATAAAAATAATTTCTAGGGTTTAGAACCTTCAATTTGGCCTTAGAAACCCATTTTGACCTACATTGAGAACCATGCCCAATTAATGATTTAATTTGGGTTTTTACGTAAATTGGCCTGTCAAACATGGTATGACCTAGAAACAAAATTCACCATTAAAATCCTTAGGTCCAATTTAGTCATGCATAAAAACTTGAGCCTAAGAAGAGACCTCCTTGACCGACTTTGTAATTTGGTCCTCATCATTTACTTTTTGACCCTCAACTTTCGAAACCCTTGCATTTTGGCCCCTAATTTCCTCATCGTTCTTTGCATTTTGGTCCCTCCTGCAAGTCTCTGCGCAGCACCATGCTCCGGCGACTTTGCGCTGAGCATGGCACCGCACAGGGTGAGGGAGGTGTCCTGCAAAGTAAACGCGAAGTTCCCTACGACGTCTGCTGTCACAGGGACTCGGCCATGCCACCTGACGACGCCCACACCTTCCGTGCGAACGCGTGGAAGGTATGGGTCTTGTCTCCGACCATACTCCGGCGAGGTACGCACATCTCCTCCCTGCGTCCGACCCTCCTCCACCGCCTTTATAAAGACCAGCATCGCCAGCTGGTTCTCCTAGCCTGGTCTTGATGGAGAAACCCCCAACCCTTCCTCTCTCCCCACTCCGACAGGAAACCCACCAGCTCCGGCGGCCACTCCTCCTCCTTCTCGTCGCTCTGCTGCAATACCAGCAGCAGAGTTTGCTTTGTCTCATCTTCTCGCATCGCGCCGTACCAAGCGTGCACCTCCCTGCCCACTTCCTCGCCGCCGCTCTCTCCCCCTGGGTTCTTCTTCTCCAGCTCCGGTAGGTACGAGCCGGCAGCTCCGCCCTCCCCCCTTCGTCCCTATAGGTAGGTTACAGTTACTTCCCTTCCTCCCCTCTTTCTTTTCCCCAAACTGCTTTACTTGATTGCCCTACGACCACGCCTGATCACCCTCATCTTCCCCACCTCCGGCCACTCTCTGGCGAGTCGTCCCCGTCATCCCACAACCCCATACGACTCGCCAACTGTCCCAAAAGATCCGCCTCACCTCACCAAATGCCCTCCACCCCTCCACTGCCACTCCACACCTCCACAACACTCCCCCGATCAAACCCATTTTTCCGGCCACAGAACGACCTAGGCATGCTCGCCTAGGCCGTCCCGTGGCCTGCTGCACCTCGCACTACCTTTTCCGTGCCACGGTGAAGGTTCCCCTGTGGTCTGATTAGGCCGAGAGGACCTTTTTGTGTTAGACAGATCTGCTGCCTCGGCTGCCATTGGCAACGACCCAAGGAGCCTCCAAGTGAGCTCCAGGCTTCAGAGCGTCAAGTCTCCAGCTGAGGCGAATTTGGGGAGACTCGGGTGAAGGCCGGCAGCGGGCATGCGAAGGGAAACGAGGACGCAGCTGCTGAGGTGTGATCGCATTCTTCCTGCGGGCGCGCGCGAGAAGGAACAAAGTTTAGTCCCACATCGTAAGATTTCGAAGCGCCGCACCCATTTAAATTGATTTTGTGTTTTTACCTTAACGCCTCAGAACACAGGGTGAGGTCCCCTCGCCCACTCGCCCGCCTCATCCGCGACCCACGCCATGCTGACCTGGCCGACCCGTTTACCCTGCACTCCTCGCGCACCACCCACGCCGGTGCGCCTGGTCACGGGTACGCTACCCGACCCGATAACCATGCTCTGGGAGAGCTTCCTATGAGCGGTTTACAGAGAGAGAGAGGGACGTGCGGGTAGAGGGAAGGGATAGGTTTTGCTTCCCCTTGTGTGCAGGATAGGAGCGCTAAAGGAGAAGGGCTCAGCACTTAGCCACTGGAAGGAGAGGAGAAGAAGCAGAAGAAGAAGAAGAAGGCTCGCCAAAGAAGAAGAAGTAGCGAAGGAAGGAAAAGAGGAGAATCGCTGTAGCAGACCGCAGTTTAAGTCGTCTGACGGCTGTATCAGACGTCGGATGAACCTTCAGAGGAGATAAAGCAGAAGGAAGAAAAGAAGAAGAAGAAGGAAAGAAGAAGGCTCCGCAGCTGAAGAAAAGAGAAGGAAGAAAGAGAAGACCTTGCAGCTGAAGAGCAGAAGACAGAGACGAGAAAAAGAAGAACTGAAGAAGAAAAGAAATAGAAGACAAGCAGAAGAAGAAGAGGAATTGAAGGCAAATAGAGCCAAGGAAGAAGAAGACCAGTAAAGAGAGAAAGGCAAAGGAAGAAAAGAAGAAAGAAGAGAAGAAGAAGACAAAGACGACTAGAAGAAGAGAAGAAGAGGGAAGGATCAAAGAGAAGGCACAAATAGAAGAAGAGAAGAAGAAAAAGCCAAGACAAAAAACCTCTCTCTCTCTCTTATTTTTGTAATTCAATAAAGAAACTTTATACTTGTAGAATTCCAGTAGCTCCCTGAGTTCGACCTCGGGAAAACTATTTCCGAGTAAAAAAAAATTGCATGGTAAAGGCCACCGTAGCTGTCTCATCTTATACTAGAACGACATTACTGTAATAAGCATAAAAATGCACGAAGACTAGCCTCGGTGGAAAAGTCGTTCACCATATTTTGGCACTGTTGCCGGGGAGCAACGGCTATTCTAGAAGCTATAAAATCTCTATTTGTAAGTTTCTATTAATCTCTTCTCTTATTGTGTGCAGGTACAGGAAAATCAAGAAGCAGCCGCACAACAACCACTCCGAGGACAGGTAATTTTTTTTTTTCTATCCTCTCACTTTAACCCTCAATTCTAAAGAGGTAGAAAAAGAAAGAACAAGCAATATAGGTACAACCTGTCTTCCATACCTAGTAAACCATCAAAGCTGCATGTTTTCAAATTTCAACCCACCATTCCTGCACACACTATTAAGGTAATTAAGGGCTAACACCTTCTTGCCTAAGCCCTAATTACCAAATAAGGAGTTAACTGGACCAAGTAGAGCCAACATAGGATTTAACATTAGGGTTTCAGAGACACACCCCTTAATCAAGAATTGAGAAAATCCCAAAAGAAGTGTGCCTAAGCCATTGATTGAATATACCTATTCAGAAAAACCCTAAACAATTGGCTCTCTAAAAACACTTGAATCCTAAAAGACAAGACCTAATAAGTTCTCAAAGGAATCAAGAGGTGAAGTTGATCCCTTGGGTCAACCAACCTTAAAATTAGGTCACTCTTGCACTCAAAAGGCTAAAATTCAAGTGAAAACCTAAGCACCTTGATTTTAACCTAAAAATTGGTAGACTTAAGAGGTCAAGATCCCCATTCTGGTCTACCTGCAATCTCAGTGACAAGAGAGGTCGGGTGGGGGAAACCCTGTAACTCGTGGTGACACTCTACCATGTAGGGGTCTTCGCCGGGACTCACCCTCTCTGGCTGCCCAGGTAATTCTCAGGTGGATGATCTTTCCAATCAAGGGGTCCATCTGCCCCGCACCTCTATAGTCACCCAACATTTTGGGTGCCTCGATTGGGTCCAGCACCTGCTTATTTCATCCAGTCCTTCAGTATTTGGTAGGAGGTCCTTGAAACCTCCTTTAGAAATTCACTATCCCCGAGGCTAAGCCTCGGCTCCCTTGTTTTTGCAGAAACCTTCCACATAGCCCCTTTTCCTCTGATTCTGAACAAAGCCCCCTTCTTCCATCTTGGCACAACTTGAGTCTACATCGAACTTCTGATTCTAATCCTGATTCCACCACCTGATTCAAAGATGCAGCCACACCAATTAAGACTACCATTCAAAAAACTTGAATATCAAAGATCCATGAAAGATAAGACGATTGAGGATGCCCTTGAATTCTATGAAATCAAATGTAAACCCTCAACACCAATAGAAAACATTCAGGTTGATGTCCCAACAACCACAGCTTTCATCATAAATTATGCCCAAATTCTGTTGACAGAAATTACAAAAGGATCAACCCGAGACATGCTCATGACAGGATACATTGAGATAGAAAAATTACACAAATCCGAATACCTTCAATGCTTGAAAAATCCTGTACTTTGGGAACAACATCAAGATGCCCTTATAAAATGGGTAGAAATGATGAGATCACTAGAACAAATTATCAACCAGAAATACCCGTATATACCAGAAACAGAGGATGAACCATCTTGGAACAGTATTAAGGATCAACCCAGTTTCCCAGATCTCGGGGCTGAGGCACAGGGTGGTTGTGGATTCCCAACCCAAATAGAAGACAACATTGAATTAGGTTGGGATATTGCAGGAGAACACAATGATGAACAGACCTTAGACCATGAATTGCCAAGCTTAGAATTCCAAAACTCCTGCAATAATGAGATCATAACTGAACCTTTTGAGGGTATAAATTCCGCCCCTTATTTTGGTAAGGTGACCTTTGAAGGTTATTCGGACTTTGATTCTAGTAATCCTACCCACATCCTAAACCTAGAATCTAGATCCGAAACTTATTGGGAAGATTATGAGGCCCCATATGAGAAAGATCAAATTTTTACAGAATACGATTCCAGGCCTCTATTTGATGAATATCCCTCTCCAACATCCTTAGGAAATCTGATCGATTTTTCAGAAGACATGCCAATTTATGATACAGAAACTGAGGAGTTGGATGAGTGGGGTTTCAATTGGGTCTATCCTACCAGCTTGGAGCTTGAGCCTAAACAGAACACCTTTTTAAGTCCAGAATTGACATATAGGTTAAACCCCAGTTAGGCTGCTGATTCCACATCTGATGATTTATGCTACGGTGGAATTCATGATCAAGAATCTCATTTAGAACTCAATTTTCGCAAACTCTCCGACAACTTTGGATCTGACTATAATTGCGGAGAGACTCTCCTTCCTGAACACACCAAGCCCATCTACGACCTCAGTTCACATGACTCATTCTCTGACTCCGATTTTGAGGTCCTGGTTCCCGAGATCACTGATAACACAGAATCATTCCTTTTCGATCCTCAGGAACCAAAAATAGAAAATGCCAAGAGTGATTACAACCCAGAATTCAAATCTTTTCTCGAATCAGATTTCTTTCATCCTACAGACACTCTTCAGGCATTTGATAGTTACCCAGAGGACTCTCTACAGAAAACCACCTGTCATTCATTTCTAGAAGAGCCCTCATACACAGTTGCCACCTCGTCTGCACACACAGAACTGATCAAAACCTCTTCCCAACGCCGACCCGCAACCGGACTCAATTTCTATTCAGATTCACCTCTCACCGAGCCGATTGCATTTCCACATCGGGTTTAAAACACTGATCAGACTACGTACCATGCTCCATCATTCTCTGATCACCCCTGTAATGTTCCCGCGTCAATCACTCATTATTCTACGGGTCCCTATTCTGACCAGGCCGATTTGACTCAGCCAAACCCTGTATTCACACTTCCACATCCATCTGAGCCACATTCTATATGGTGGGTCCCACACCTTTTGATCTACATCTATCAACCCACCAGATTGATTGGGTTTGGGCTGCATCATCAGCCTATTGATCTTAACAAGCACCTGGTTGGACCAACCAGGCTCTTAATCAAGGTGCTTGTTATATTAAACTCTGCTGATTTGACCATCCCCTCTCCATCTCATTTCCTGCTTGGCTGAAGGCGTCAAATTTAGTACTCAACGGGAGGCAGCCCGTCATTCTCCTTGAAAACCTGAAACCTTTTTTGACACCTTTGTGCACTTAAGGTTCACCCTTTAAGACAGCCAACTCCACCTCAGATGCTTGCATCTGAGATTATAAATCGTCCGCAACAGCCACCCTGGCCCATTCACTCATCAAAACATCTGTCCTAAGGAATAAACTAAGTTGAATAAAAACCCCCTAGGTTACAATGACATTGCAAATCTTAGGCATGGGGGGTATGAAAGTGCAAAACTTGTAAGAAAAGGTTTCAAACAAAGAAATTCACATATACCAAAAACACCATAAAAAATTAAAAATTTTTTGAAGAATAAAATGAGGGAAAAAGGAAATTTTGTGAGAGAAGGAAAAGAAACAAAATGAAAAAGGAGCACAAAAATATGAGAAAAGAGTAATAGTCATTAGTAAGAAACTAAGGAATTGACCTAAGTTCTAGACCTCATTCAAGAAAAGAAATGAAAAGTGCATGGTGAGATTAGTAAGAACGCAAACCTTAGGCATTCTTGGATAGACTCTTAGTATCCATTAAAATCTGGACACTCCTCAAGGGGTTGAGGAAAATGAAAAGCTTAAGTATTAGGTCCAAGGTTTAGGGAGTATTTGGCCTCATTAACTAACTTTTGGTTTACGGGACTCAGTAACCTAAGCACCCTAACCTCACACACAGCCTGGTTCAGTAAGCGTAAAAATCAAAATCACGCGGAAGCGTCGCAAAATTCTGAAAAGAACACCTAGAGTTGGAGCGGCCGATCAACACAAGTTGATTTGGACGAGTTCCCAGCACGGAGAGGTGGGTAATTCCCCTCGAAGATGTGTAACAAAATATCACCTCCTCGGTGCTTGTCTCTTAGGATATTTACATATCCTACTGGGGGCATGTAAGCACTCTACTGGTTCAAATTCCATGGATGGCATTATCACGAAGTGTCAATTGCCAGGGTCTGGATTCGGCCACGGAACACCATGGATGGGATTATCTCGAAATCTCAATAGCCAGGGTTCCAGGGGTTTCCATGGGCGGTGCTATCTCGAAGCATCGATTGTCAGGAACCCTTGAGGATTGATGATGGGAACAAGGAATCTGATACAGACCGTGTTGAAAAGCCAATCCTAAACTAGAATTAAAAAGAAAAAGAGAGAAAACTCTCCAAACAGATAAATCTTCTATCTCTCTTTCTTACAAAACGCACTGCGAACTGAGCTAGGGCTAAAATTATTTCAAGCACGGGTGCTTTAAGCACAAAGTCCAATAGACCTTAGGTTAGTTCTTGTGGGCCTTAAAAACCTTTGCTAAGGACTGAGGCTGAGGCTAGACACATTTGGATCTTGGTTAGTACTAGAGTACCCTTTAGGACTATGGTCAGCATTCTGACCTAACCTAGGTTCAAATGAAAAAAAAAAAGCACTTATCTAAAACCATTAAGAACTTCATGATATAGAACAAAGGTTGAAACCTTAAGTTTTTGCTAAGGGACTAGCAAAAGCTAGGCATGGGGGTATAATGAAAACCTCATCATGAACCCTAACTAGCACAATCTAACCTAAATATGCAAGAAAAAGCTCCTACATTACTCAAAGAAAGGCTTAACTCAGAGAATTCTGAGTTCAAAAAGAAAATAAGTCATAAGGGGTAAAAATGTAATTTCACCAACACAATTTGCAAACAGGGTAATTAAGGGTCCAAACACAGGTCAAACTAACCTAATAAGAAGGAAAGTGGGATGATCTGACCTAACAAGGGCTACAGCAACTCAAAGGAATTAAATGACATTCTATAATCCTAAAACAAATCTACTTCAATTCACCAGGTTCGAGGTAGGGTAAAAATCAAATAAACCCTCTAAAATTCATATAAAAATAATCTCTAGGGTTTAGAACCTTCAATTTGGCCTTAGAAACCCATTTTGACCTACATTGAGAACCATGCCCAATTAATGATTTAATTTGGGTTTTTACGTAAATTGGCCGATCAAACATGATCTGACCTAGAAACAAAATTCACCATTAAAATCCTTAGGTCCAATTTAGTCATGCATAAAAACTTGAGCCTAGGAAGAGACCTCCTTGACCGACTTTGCAATTTGGTCCTCATCATTTACTTTTTGACCCTCAACTTTTGAAACCCTTGCATTTTGGCCCCTAATTTCCTCATCGTTCTTTGCATTTTGGTCCCTCCTGCAAGTCTCTGCGCAGCACCATGCTCCGGCAACTTTGCGCGGAGCATGGCGTCGTGCAGGGTGAGGGAGGCGTCCTGCAAAGTAAACGCAAAGTTCCCTGCGACGTCTGCTGTCGCAGGGACTCAGCCATGCCACCTGACGACGCCCACACCTTCCGTGCGAACGCGCGGAAGGTATGGGTCTTGTCTCCGACCATACTCCGGCGAGGGACGCACGTCTCCTCCCTGCGTTCGACCGTCCGCCACCGCCTTTATAAAGACCAGCATCGCCAGCCGGTTCTCCTAGCCTGGTCTTGATGGAGAAACCCCCAACCCTTCCTCTCTCCCCACTCCGACAGGAAACCCACCAGCTCCGGCGGCCACTCCTCCTCCTTCTCGTCGCTCTGCTGCAATACCAGCAGTAGAGTTTGCTTTGTCTCGTCTTCCCACGTCGCGCCGTACCAAGCGCGCGCCTCCGTGCCCACTTCCTCGCCACCGCTTTCTCCCCCTGGGTTCTTCTTCTCCAGCTCCGGCAGGTACGAGCCGACAGCTCCGCCCTCCCCCCTTCGTCCCTGTAGGTAGGTTACAGTTACTTCCCTTCCTTCTTTCTTTTCCCCAAACTATTTTACTTGATTGCCCTACGACCACGCCTGATCACCCTCATCTTCCCCACCTCCGGCCACTCTCTGGCGAGTCGTCCCCGTCATCCCACAACCCCATACGACTCGCCAACTGTCCCAAAAGCTCCGCCTCACCTCACCAAATGCCCTCCACCCCTCCACTGCCACTCCACACCTCCACAACACTCCCCCGATCAAACCCATTTTTTCAGCCACAGAATGACCTAGGCACGCACGCCTAGGCCGTCCCGCGACCTGCTGCACCTTGCACTACCTTCGCCGTGCCACGGCGAAGGTTCCCCTATGATCTGATTAGGCCGAGAGGCCCTTTTTGTGTTAGACAGATCTGCTACCTTGGCCGCCATTGGTGATGACCCAAGGAGCTTCCAAGCGAGCTCCAGGCTTCAGAGCGTTGGGTCTCTAGCTGAGGCAAATTTGGGGAGACTCGGGTGAAGGCAGGTAGCGGGAATGCGAAGGGAAATGAGGACGCAGCTGCTGAGGCGCGGTCGCGTTCTTCCTGCGGGCGCATGCGAGAAGGAACAAAGTTTAGTCCCACATCGTAAGATTTCGAAGCGCCGCACCCATTTAAATTGATTTTGTGTTTTTACCTTAACGCCTCAGAACACGGGGTGAGGTCCCCTCGCCCACTCACTCGCCTCATCCACGACCCATGCCACGCGGACCTGGCCGACCCGTTTACCCTGCACTCCTCGTGCACCACCCACGCCGATGCGCCTGGTCACGGGTACGCTACCCGACCCGATAACCCAGCTCTGAGAGAGCTTCCTTGAGCAATTTACAGAGAGAGAGACGTGCAGGTAGAGGGAAGGGATAGGTTTTGCTTCCCCCTTGTGTGCAGGATAGGAGCGCTAAAGGAGAAGGGCTTAGCACTTAGCCGCAGGAAGGAGAAGAGAAGAAGCAGAAGAAGAAGAAGAAGGCTCGCCAAAGAAGAAGAAGCAGCGAAGGAAGGAAAAGAAGAGAATCACTGTAGTAGACCGCAGTTTAAGTTGTCTGACGGCTGTATCAGACGATGGATGAACCTTCAAAGGAGATAAAGCAGAAGGAAGAAAAGAAGAAGAAGAAGGAAAGAAGAAGGCTCCGCAGCTGAAGAAAAGAGAAGAAGGAAGAAAGAGAAGACCTTGCAGCTGAAGAGCGTAAGACAGAGACGAGAAAAAGAAGAACTGAAGAAGAAAAGAAATAGAAGACAAGCAAAAGAAGAGGAATTGAAGGTAAACAGAGCCAAGGAAGAAGAAGACCAGTAAAGAGAGAAAGGCAAAGGAAGAAAAGAAGAAAGAAGAGAAGAAGAAGACAGAGACGAGCAGAAGAAGAGAAGAAGAGGGAAGGATCAGAGAGAAGGCACAAAGAGAAGAAGAGAAGAAGAAAAAGCCAATACAAAAAACCTCTCTCTCTCTCTCTCTTATTTTTGTAATTCAATAAAGAAACTTTATACTTGTAGAATTCCAGTAGCTCCCTGAGTTTGACCTCGGG
Organism: Thalassia testudinum; assembly: GCA_037157565.1. Taxonomy (NCBI): domain Eukaryota; kingdom Viridiplantae; phylum Streptophyta; class Magnoliopsida; order Alismatales; family Hydrocharitaceae; genus Thalassia; species Thalassia testudinum. The sequence goes on along the minus strand of JAZHRO010000010.1, from coordinate 8,315,325 downwards.
AAAACTATTTCCAAGTAAAAAAAAATTGTATGGTAAAGACAACCGTAGCTGTCTCATCTTATACTAGAACGACATTACTGTAATAAGCATAAAAACGCACGAAGACTAGCGTCGGTGGAAAAGTCATTCACCAGTGCATGTCTGCAGAAGCTGTGGGTGGGAAAGAGGAGGAGCTGGAAGGGAGGTGGGCGCGTGCCTGCGGGCGCCTTTCTGCAGGGTGCTAGCGCTTTTCTGCAGGGTGCTAGCGCTGGAGAGGTGCGCACCCTGCTGGAGTGGGTAAGGCGAGGGCGGTGCTCACAGGCTGCGGTGCGGTGATGGCGGGTGTGGGCAGAGGTGGTGCAGGTGCAAGAGCAGGCACCTGCGGGAGGGGACGCGCCTGCTGGTGCTGGAGAGGGGCCTACAATGGTAAAGGTGCCTGCGGGGGTGCTGGAGGCGCACCTGCAGTAGGGGCTCTGGAAGGAGGATGCGACTGAAAGGAGGATGCAGCCGGAGATGGGCGTGTGGAGAAGGATTAGGGCACGCGTTGGTCCACAGTGCATGCTGGAGTAGTTCCCCGCAAGGTGGAAGATGCCAATGGTCCTTTCTTCGCCTCCTCTCTTTAACTCCTCTCTCTCCCCACGTGCGCCAATTAAGGGATTTTCAAATCCCTTTTCTAATTTTGGTAGGAGATTGCTGGGGAGGCATTATTGAGGCCGGCGGCTATTGAGGGTGGCCGGAGGATGGGGAACAATGCCGCCGGTTGTTTGTTGGGGAAATTTTCTCCCCAACCCTTCTTCTTTCTAAATATCATTCCTACACATAAAAACAATAAAATCATTACATATTAAGTTATAGAATGGATGTGAACCTAAATCATGATGCATGAAAATATTCTATAACTTAATGTAGTTATTAGCAAACCTAAAAGATACAATTAAAGTTACTTAGGCATAATATTAGTCCATTAAAATGGACTCATCAACAAGCAGAAGAAGAAAACAACCTCCAGAATCAGCTTCAACGCCTCAACGATCTATTTAAAGCCTTTATGAATCAACCGTAGCATCCTATGATGCGAGATACTTACAATTCCACTGTAGTGGCAATCGAACCTCGAGTCCAAATTTCGACTAGAGGTCCTGATAATGAACTCAAGCCCAACATGATTCATGCTATTCCTAAATTTTATGGGCTTAATTCTGAAGATCCCTTCCAGCATATCAAGCAACTCAAGCATCTGGCCCAAACCTTTAGGTCAGAATCTCAAAATCAGGATATCTTGCTCATGAAAATGCTCTCCTCTCTCATGGACAAGGCCACTCACTGGTTCCAAACCCTAACTCATCCAATCAACTCATGGGCTAAACTACAATCCAAGTTTCTGAAAAGGTTCTTCCCTGTTGCTCAAACAAATGCTCTGCGGCACTATATCACACATTTCATGTAGCAAGCAGGAGAATCACTTCATGAGGCATGGGATTGATTCCTAGATCTCATGCGAAAGTGCCCCCACCACAGAGTTCCTAAATGGGAACAAGTCCAGTCTTTTTACTAGGGACTCCATTAGGATATTCGATTATTCGTCAATGCAACCTGTGGAGGAAACATCATGGATCAACATGAAGACATCGTGTAAGAGATTCTCTAGAACATGTGTGAGAACTCCATCAATGATGAATCCATGGGCATGTTCGACCAGACGAATGCCCGGGAATTGACGAATCCGCAAGGAGCATATGAGATGCAGGGCATGTCCTCTTCCTTCGACTTGGAGTTAGTGGCTAGTCTCCTGGACAAGGTCTCTATCATTGAGAAGAAGGTGGATGAGCTGACTCGACATTTGCAATGAGCCACCTTTGCGCAAAACCCGTTCGCACAACCACCCTCTAGGAGGGAGGTTGTGCATAACATCTACCATCGATTTTCTCAGGGGATGGATCCATATCCACCCCCGTCTAATCTAGGGTTCGAAGGAAACTCCGGATTCGCCTACAATAGTTGGGGGAACTCTGAACCCTCATCTTCTGATTTCTCTAATGTTCCTTAGACCTGCGAGGACCTTAACGCCATCCAGAACAATCCTTTCTCAAACACTTACAACCCTGGATGGTGTAATCATCCTAATTTCACTTGGTCAGGGAACAGTCAAAATCAAAGACCTCAATATCAGCCCTGACCATAAGTTTCTTGTCCATATTAACCGCCTTAGCCTCGGCCCAACCCAACTTACCAAACTAGGCCAACTCGAGAAGACCAAATGACTCTTGTCCTTCAAACTCTGGCTGACATTCAGAAGACAAATGCGGCTATGCAAAAATAGCACAAAGACAAGATCATAGAGGTTCGCAATCAACTCGCCCAGATGGCAAATCCCTGCCAACCTGGCGCATTCCCTTCGCAACCTCTACCCAATCCAAATAACGTAACGAACCAGAGGCACGTTATGAACCCAACTCAGGGTTAGGCTCACTATGTCTATCAGGCCCCTTCTGCACCATCACCCGACGGGATGAAGGCTTGGACATCATACGCATGTTATCAATAGCAACCACCTCTTTTGCCTACCCCAACCCAGAACCAGGCAGGACTGAATTCTGTTACCACTCGTAGTGGCAAAACAACTCAAGAACCACTTTACCCAAGCCACTCTCAGCTTGGTAGTTTAAACCCAAACCCTAGGTTGGTCATCCAGGATACTCCTGTCCCAGATCAAGAACTTGGACCAATTCTAGAGAAACCTACAGAGGTTCCATTTCTCGAGGCCTTGACCAAGGGAAAGAAGAAAATCAAACACGTGGCTCTAGAGGAGGACCTGGTCAAACTCTTTGAGCAGGTCCAAATAAATATCACATTGATGGATGCAATTTGCCACGCACCAGCTTATGCAAGATTTCTAAAGGACATATGTACACCTAAGCGTAAGCCGCGAACCAAAGGCAGGAATCCAATCGTACTGTCAGAGCAAGACAACTCCATCATTTTGAGCAGACTCCCGCCTAAGGCAAAAGACCCTGGTACCCCTTTGATTTCATGCAAAATTGGTGGTTTAGAATTCGACAGAGCCCTTTCAGACTTAGGAGCTTCCATAAATTTGATCCTTAATCCCTACGTCCCTAATAGATCATTTCAAGGAAACTGAGCTAAAATCAACTGAGGTGACTTTACAGTTAGCTGATCGATCAATCAAGTCACCTAGAGGAGTCCTCGAGGATGTTCTGGTTTAGATTCGCGATTTCTACTTTCCTGTGGATTTCATTGTGTTGGATATGGAGACTCATGAGAATCTGAAGAATACACCAAATCTATTAGGTAGACCGTTCTTAGCAACAATTAGGGCAAATATTAATTTTAAGGAGGGACAGATTGAATTAAAATTCGGGAACAAGACACTAAAAATTGATATATTTAAGGCCCAGAAAGGAATTAACTGAGGCAGTGGAACAAATATGTGACATTAGTTCCATGGTTGAAGATACATTTCTCGAGGACAACCTGATTATTTCTGGTCCTCAGCCCCAAGCAGATCATACCCCACAGATAGAGGAGCTTAACACCGGTCTAGACCTACATACAACTCCCACCTTTTCTTCTGAGGCCCATCCCGACCCTCCTACTACTGCTGATAATCCCATTATGGAACTGAAGCCTCTTCCCGATCACCAAAAATACATTTTTTTTTAGTTCTAATCAGACATTTCTTGTGATTATCAATTCCCACCTCACCACCGATCAGGAAACATGTCTGATAAACACACATGAATTCATGATAAATTGCTTATTTATGATAGTTCCTAGGGTTAGCATTGCATATCATGATATAAACATTTCACAAACATCCATTGCATTGCATTTAGGATAGTTGTATATTATGTACATTAATTCCATCATTTTACATGACCAGGAGGTAATGCGACATCTTTATGGGCTTCTGATGAAGAATCCGACCATACGGATGGATTCAGAGCGACGATTGCAGTCCGTCAACTCAAGAATCGCCCAGATCTGAGCTCTATAGCACCCTCCGCAAGAAGAAGAAGATGGACGGCCCAGATGTCACCACGTGGTGCCATCCAGGTCGCCCCACTTGAGATAAGGCATCCCCAAGCCTGCCGCAAGATCAGATCCCAGCCATTAGATCTTAATGCAATGGCTGAGATGTGCACTCCACAGCTGAAGAAGCGCCTCATCTCACCCAGCCTCAGGCCGATCAAGCGAGGAGTCATCTCGACCGTTGGATCTTCATCCAACGGTCATGGGCACAGAAGCTCAATTCATAAGCAGAACACATAATGACCCTCAGCACAGTGGTTTACGCCTCAGCTCTCAACCTGCAGCCATGTGTTCGAAGCCCCGTGTGTGGATTTTATCAGCTGAAGTGCATGCAGGAGGGAATTGAGTCGTCAATGGAAGATCGGACGGTGAAGGAAGCAGCTACATGGACGCACAGTTGAGCGTGCATGTTGCACGCAACCGCTAACGCACCTCGAGAACACACCATTTGACGCGTGCAGTTAAGACATCCAAACGCAACATCCGACAGCTGATGGCGAGGCACGCGATTCAAATTTTGCGGAGGGGCGTGATCTTCTCTAAGCCGTGCGATCCTTCATCCAACGGTCAGGATTCATTTGCACCTGTGTGCGTGATGACAGCTGCGAGCATGAGCGGTGGGCACAAGATTTACAACGACAGAAGGGCGGGCCTTTAGTGACTCTTATAGCTGTCGTTGAATGCCTGTGCACGGGATTCTCTTCTTCCCATCCACTATATAAAGGCCTACACACCCCCTCACCAAACCATCTCTACCTACTCTACTCCCACCTACTCCTAAGCTCTAGCAAGCCTACCAACGCACCATTAAAGCTTACTCTCAAGCTCCCAAGGGTCTTATTAGTGTAGCAAACCTCTGCCTCACCAAATATTCATCCCTCTTCCCATTCCCATTCATAGGTCGCCTTGGAGCCATCCTCCCATCTCCATTCTGGTAGTATATCATCTTCGCCTTCTCACCTCCATTTCGGAGCCAAGCCAAAGCTTTCCTCTACTCGACATCCTCCTGCATCTCACCTCCATCATCCCGCTCTTCACCTCCTTCATCCAAGCTTCCGCCAGGCACCGTCATCTCGCCGAACAGTCAATTCGGGAGATTTCTTCTCACCTCCTCTTTTTATGCTTTCACAGTTTATTGAAATTGACATTGGAGTGATATATATATCATATTTGTTCCATATCTCTTGTGATTCATTTTGCTTGTCTTCTTCTTTCAAAAATACAAAAAAATAACAAAACCCTAAAATACCAAAAACAAACAAAATGAAGCACAATTTTCAGTTAAAGTAAATGTCGCCTCCCTGTGTTCGACCTGGAACTCCCTTGGAGTTTTGATATAAATTTTATTTGATCATGAATTTTGCAACTTCGACGACGGGTTACTTGTAACCTTGATTTCAAACTCGCGAAACACGTGCGATCATTTCGAGACTCCCTTGGAGTTTTGGTATAAATTTTATTTGTTCATGAGTTTTGCAACTACGATGATGGGTTACTTGTAACCCTGATTTCAAACTTGTAAAACACATGCGATCATTTTGGCATCATTGTCGGGGAGGCAAAAAAATTTACTTTACTATTTTCTGTGCTTCTTTGCATTTACATAGCACTAACCTCGCTTGTCTTTGATCTACTGTCTTGCAAGTACCCTAGCATGGAGATCCAAGTGCGGTAGACCAGAGTAAAGTGCGGGTAGAGTGTTTTGTAAGTGTCCCCCACATTCCCCCCCCCCACTAGTCCATTTCGCCACAATCATAACCAAGACCTAATCTACTTAGGTGTTTGCATAAACCCTAGGATAGACTTTGTTTGTCTTATTTGCCACCTTCACCCATCTCACCCACCTCTTATATATAAAAAAAAAGATATTTTCTGTGGGACGAATCAATCTACACACTCTATACACCCACATCAAAGGCACATAACCTGACTTGATTTTCATCTACTCGATCGGGATTCCGACCTGTGGACCTGGTGCACGAATTCAACACATAAAAGAGTAGAAATCATATTAGGTTAATCACCTTTGTGTGCCTTAATCGGTGGTTCATTTGAACTGATTGATTGAATTATTTAGACCACACCACCTAATCTAAAAGAGGTTCATTTTGTAGCTGCCCCATAGGATTCAATAACTAGGTCAAGCCAGGCACTCCATATTTTTCTTGATTTCTAAAGGAAAATACTTGAACACGTGTTTTTAAAAACAAATTTGATTTTCCTCACAAAACTTGGTTGAAAACACCTATTATTTGAATCCTAAAAGCTATTAAGTAAGATTCAAACCCTAAAACTCACCTCATCATTAATAATCTTGCTCGAAAACCTCTTGGTGTGCACATTCACACATTCTGAAACAAATTATTAAGGGCACAACCCACTAAGGGCCCATCACATTCCAGAGCACCAATTTCCCAAGCCTAACTAAAATCAATCAAATGTTGGACCTAAGGATTCATTCACTCAACGGGATCCAGATTGAGATTTTCATGATTAACCTGCTTATACTACTTAATATGATGTCTAGCTAGGGGAATAGCGTCAAATGACCACGGCTGGGGGGTACACTAGGAACCGGAGGCGCAAGCCAAAGAACCTTCTCCCTAGTCCCTCCTTCTAACTGGTCGGATTGTCTGGACATAAGTAGAGTAAATCATCCATAATCTTAGGACGGATTCTGAGAGTCAGTAGACCTTAGGCTACCCCATCTAAGGACAGGCTTTTATTCTTGTTCTACAAGGTTCCCTTTTTTCCCCGTCCTTCAGACTTCCTTCCAGTGTATGATTGGAAGGAGGTCATTGAATCTTAGAATGGAAGGACCTTTAGACCATTCTAGGAGGCGGAGATTGAGCTATAGCTAAGCAGATCCCATGGCTGATCAACAACCACCTCCCCTGCCCCCGAACCAGCAGGAGCTGATTCAGAGGCAGTTGGAAGAATTGCAGCAAATGCAACAATGGTTCCAACGTATGCATGGTCAGGGCGCTCGGCCCTTGAAGGATTTTTACGATCCTTCAAACTATGGGGAATGTCCCGGCATCATGATTCTCTCCGGAGACACAGAAATCAAGCCTGAGTCTTAAGTTTGATTAAGAATTTCCATGGGCTTGGCTCGGAGGACCCATTCTAGCACCTGGAGGATTTGACCACTTTGGTTCAGACCACCAGAGCAAGGAATGTGAACGAAGAGCAAATGATCATGAGGCTTTTCCCCACTCTCTCAGGGATAAGGCCGCACATTGGTACCAAACCATAGGAAGGCCAATTGAAACTTGGGCTACTCTTAAGTCAGCTTTCTTAAAGAAATTCTTCCCTATCGGAAGGACCAATGCCTTGTGACGGGCGATTACCACTTTCGCCCAGCAGCTAGAGGAGTCGTTTCATGGTGCCTGGAAGCAATTCCAGGAACTTTTGAGAAAGTGTCCACACCATGAGGTGCCGAAATGGCAACTCGTGCAGATTTTCTATCATGGGTTGGTTGAGCAACTCTGTAATCACATGGACACCTCCTACGGAGGAAATTTCCTCAACAGGGATGCAGATAGTGCATAGGACCTGTTTGAGGAAATGAGTGAGAACTCAATTAATCACACCTCCATGAATGCATTCAATCGGTCCCAACAACCTAGGTCAAGTGCTAATGAGATCCAAGATTCTCATTCATTTGACATGGAATTAATTTGTAATAAATTGGATAAAATGGACTTGGTTGCTATCAGAATGGAAGAATGGATGTCTGGGAATTTAGGAAACACTTCTATACCTAGTCAATCCCAGAATTTGGGATTCCATTCCTCATGAGCTCCCACGGGGTGGGAATTCGTGAACCAACTCGATTCGACTCAACCTGTCAACCAGGATTTCTTAGAACCTTATGGGTTCCAAACTGGGGCCTTTGATCCCAGTTTTTCTGATCCTTCCTTCTCTCCATCCTCGTCCTATGAGGATGCGTATGCAATGCAGGAGAATGTTAGGTCCAACTCGTATTCCAACACTTATAACTCGGGATGGAGGAACCACCCTAACTTCTCTTGGAAAAATCAAGGGCAATACACCCAAACTTGACCCAGCAGCTATGCATCTCAAAGACCTATGGGTCAGGGTCAAGTATACACCCAGTTGCCCCCGAGATCTGTTACTCAGCCATCTTGGAATGCCCAACAATCCATAGGGCAGGCTAATTTAAATCAGTAGATGGTGGAAATGCAAGGGTCCATGCTTCAGCTTATGTAGCAAATGAAGACATCATTGGATAACTTGCAATCCGGGTTAATTGCTAACACCCAACAACCCGGATCTCTACCATCCCAACCCGTACCCAACTCACGCAATGTGCAAAATCAGGGCAATAGAGCCCAAGGGTACGAGAATCAAAGGGACTCACACTCACATGCTCAGGTGGTTGAGCAGGGTCCCTCATCATCTTCTTCTTCTGGTTACATGACTAACCAAGGCCTTCCAATCTTCACTAACCCACCTCAAGACCCAAACCCATATCCTCTGCAAACTCTGTCACCTTGAGAAGTGGAAAGCAAACCTGGGATCCTAAATTACCTTCTAGATGCCAAAACCTTGGGGAGCTTGAGAGAGAAGAGGAGATTGAAGAAGACAATAAGGCCCAGGGATTGGAAATTGAAAATTCCACCCATATCCCGTTCCTTGAAGCCCTATTGAAAACCAAGAAGAGGAAAACCCTAGATAGCAACAAGGAGCTCCTGGATTTATTCAAGAGTGTAGAGATCAATATTCCGCCCCTCGATGCTATTAAGCACATCCTGGCCTATGCTAAATTTTTGAAAGAACTATGTACCCAAAAGCATAAACCGAGAGAACCCACTCCGAGGAAGGTGATTCTCTCTGAGCAGGCAAGTTCTGTGATCCTACATCACCTTCCTCAAAAGAAGAAAGATCAGGGTTCCCCCTTGATCTCATGCACTATTGGGGAATATACTTTTGATAGGGCACTATTGGATCTAGGTGCATCCATCAACCTAATCATGACTTCTCTTTATGAGAGGTTTGGGTTAGGTGAACTCAGACCAACCTCAGTAATGCTACAATTAGCAGATCGATCGCTCACCACACCGAGAGGCGTTATTGAGGATGTAATTGTCAAGGTCAATGATTTCTATTTTCCTGTAGATTTTCTCGTCCATGACATGGATGTACCTAATGATTTGAGGAACACACCCATCATTCTGGGGCATCCGTTCCTAGCTACCGCCAAGGCCAACATAAACTGTGAAAGCGGTAGTATGGAGATCGTCTTTGGGGATAAGAAATTAACTCTGGATAATTTTTTAAGGCGATAAGAGGATTTGAGGATTGTGGATTCATTGAGGAGCTCATGGATCAGGATCTTGAGACTTGTATGACAATCAGTGCACACGAGGACTCCACTAGCTTTAGCGAACCCAACCCACAACCCTCCATGGTAGACCTGCCACATCCTGAAGAGACTGTTGATTCTATTCATTCCCAGCCTCTTCCTCTGGATCGTCCTAATGAATCTTCATCAGCATCCTCCCTACCTTCTATTCTGAACCCACCCCAGCTGGAATTAAAACCATTGCCCAAAAATTTGAAATATGAATTCTTAGGACCTGAAAACATGCTCCCTGTAATTATTAGTGCTGATTTGACTAAGGAGCAAGAATCAAGGTTATTAAGGTCCTTAAGAACAATAAGGAGGCAATTGGTTGGACCATTCATGACCTTAGGGGGATTGAATCATCTTATTATAATCATCGTATTTTCATGGAAGATCGATCCCGCCCTTATCGCGAAATGCAAAGGAGACTAAACCCAAATATGCGAGAAGTGGTCAAGAAGGAGATAATCAAGTGGCTCGATGCAAGGATTATTCACCCAATCTCGGATAGTCCGTGGCTTAGCCTCGTTCAGATTGTACCCAAGAAGGTGGGAATAACCGTTACGACTAATGAGAAAGGGGAAACCTTCACCACTCGTATAGCTTCTGCTTGGAGAGTCTGTATTGACTATAGGAAGCTGAACACAGCCACTAAAAGGGATCACTATCCCTTGCTATTCATCGATCAAATCCTTGAAAGGTTAGCTAGGCAAAAATATTTTTGCTTCCTGGACGTTTATTCGGGATATAACCAAGTCCATATCCATCCCGAAGACCAAGAAAAGACAACTTTCACATGTCCCTACGGAACCTTTGCATTCTGTAGAATGTCGTTCGTGCTTTGCAATGCGCCTGCGACTTTTCAAAGGTGCATGCTGGCCATCTTTTCTGACATGGTGGGAGATTGTCTTGAGGTGTTCATGGATGATTTCTCTATTTTCGGAGATTCTTTTGAGTCCTGCCTGACTAACTTGGAATTGATCCTCCAGAGATGCATCAAAACATGGATGGTCCTTAGCTAGGAAAAGAGCCACTTTATGACTCAGGAAGGCATTGTCCTAGGTCACGTGGTCTCTAGTCAAGGTATTGAAGTTGATAAAGCTAAGGTGGATGCTATCTCTAGACTTCCTCCACCCATATCCGTAAAAAATATCCGCTCTTTCCTTGGGCATGTGGGCTTTTACAGAAGATTCATTAAGGATTTCTCAAAGGTTGCTCGGCCCTTGAGTAACCTTCTGGCCAAAGACACGCCGTTCGAGTTTGATGAATCATGCCGTAAGGCGTTTGATTTATTAAAAATGGCGGTCACCTGTGCCCCGGTGTTGCAACCACCGGTCTGGAAAGCCCCATTTGAGATTATGGCTAACGCATCTGATTATGCTGTCGGGGCTGTCTTGGGTCAAAAGATTGAGAAAAGGCCCTCTGTGATTTACTATGCTAGTAAGACTCTAGACAAGGCCAAGAGGAACTACACCGTTACTGAAAAAAAAATGCTAACCGTAGTTTTCACTTTAGAAAAATTCAAGGCTTATCTATTAGGTTCTTGTGTCATCATCTATACCGACCACTCAGCCTTGAAACATCTCTTGTCCAAAAAGGATGCCAAACCCCGGCTTATTCGCTGGATTCTGTTGCTTCAAGAATTTGATCTTGAAATCACGAATAAAGCTGGGGCACAAAATGTAGTGGCGGATCACCTCTCGAGAATCATAATTGATTCTTCTCATCCGGATGTCCCGATCTCTGATACTTTTCCAGATGAGACTATCCTCACAGTCTTGGGTATTCGAACCCCCTAGTTTGCGGATATTGTCAATTATTTGGTCATTGGTCAAATCCCCCAAGATTGGACCAAACAACAATGGGATAGACTTGTGCCTGAGGCCAAATATTATTTTTGGGACGATCCCGAGCTGTACCGCATCGGTGCAAACCAGATTTATTCATCGATGTGTCCCGAAAATTGAGTCCCATAGCATACTTTAGTTCTGCCACACATCCATGTGTGGTGGACACTTTTCCGAGAAAAAAACGGCAGCAAAAATCTTACAATCTAAATTCTATTGGCCGTCATTATTTAAGGATGCCCAGGAATTCTCAAAGTCATGCACCCGATGCCAGACACTCGAGAACATGGCTAAGAGAGATATGATGCCTCTGAACCCAATTCTTTCCATCGACATTTTCGACATTTGGGGCATAGACTTTATGGGACCCTTCCCTCCTTCATTTGGACACCAGTATATTCTGGTCGCTATTGATTACGTGTCCAAGTGGATTGAGGTAATTCCCACCCAGACCAATGACCACAAGGTGGTCATCAATTTTGTGAAGAAAAATATCTTCAGTCGATTCGAGGTTCCTAGGGAAATTATCTGTGATGGTGGCACACATTTTACTCATGCCCAGTTTTGGAAGTTACTAGGGAAATACAGGGTGAATCATCGAATTTCCACACCTTACCACCCTCAGACAAACGAACAAGCCAAGGTCTCTAATCGGGAGATCAGAAACATTTTGCAGAAAATCGTTAGACCTGATAGGAAGGATTGGACCGAAAAGATAGATGATGCTCTTTGGGCCTACCATACGACATACAAAATGCCTATCGGTATGTCTCTATTCCATCTGGTGTTTCGTAAGGCGTGTCACTTACCCATAGAAATTGAACACCGGGCATTTTGGGCAATCAAGAAATGTAATTTTAACCTAGAGTTGGCAAGGAAAACCAAGAAACTCCAGCTATCTGAGTTGGAGGAGCTTCGAAATGATGCTTATGAAAATGCTAGAATCTGTAGGGCAAGGACCAAAGCTCTCCATGACCAGATGATTTCACGAAAGAGCTTTGAGCTGAACCAAAAGGTCTGGCTTTTCAATTCTCGATTGAAGCTTTTCCTTGGAAAACTCAAGTCTAAGTGGGATGGCCAGTTCGTTATTGAATGGATTTTCCTTAATGGGGTCGTCGAAATCTCTGACCCAAAGATGGGTAATATCTTCAAGGTCAACGGATAGCATCTCAAACCCTTTGTTGACCATGTGCTCCCTGAACCCACCTCAGATAAGGTTGCTCTTACCTTGCCCAAACTACCGCAGGCCGATCATCGCCCAGCTAAAGGCACTAAACTCAGCATATGTAAAGACTATTCCAAGCTGATCAAAGTCTCACAGAAACAAAGTGCTATTCTTCCACTTCTACTCTCCTGCATGCTTTCATTTTGAACAATAAGGACAGTGCAGTAGATAAGCATGGGGGTGGAAATATCTTATAATCTTTTTGTCAGCTGTAACAATAATTTCCTATTTTTTTTATTCTATTTAAAAAAAATTTAGAATTAGGAGACGAGAACTTAGGCATTAGGATTTGCAAACTTTAGGAATTGATACTTTGAGACCTGAACACTTAGACTCTTCAAGTCTTCAGGCTTAATTAGCCCGTGTGTCCACTCGAATGTGGACTTAGTCTCAAGTCCTCGCCAATTCAAATTCATTTTTAATTTGGCTAATAAATTGGAATGATAAGTATGTGACTTATCAACCCGCCCTCTGATTTGAGGGGACTTTAAGCCTAAGCATCTACACACTTTTTTTGCACTGACTCACTTTTCAGCGGTTTCTTCGAAAATTGGGTAGCTAATTAACTATCTAGGGTGGTATGGCTAGCAAGTTGTCGGTGGTAACAGCTCATCGGTCGGTTGTCCAGAGCCCAGTCACAAGACCATTTTCATTGTACTTCCTTTAGGTAAATCTTAGATCAGGAAAGCCACCTACTTAAAAAAAAAAGAAAAAAAATATATATATAGAAAAGGAGAAAAAAATAAAAACAAATAAAACCACACTTTACTGCACGAGTATGGCTAGCAAGTTATCGTGGGTAACAGCTCATTGGCCAATTGTCCAAAACCCAGCTCAAAAAAATGCACAATAATTCCCAAAACACTTATGGAAGAAGCAAGGAAGTAGAATAAACCAGGGAGATATAGACTGGGTTCTCCCTTGTGTTGACCTCATAAATAAAAGTACAAAGAAAGCTACTAATCAAAAAGATAAACCTCTAGGCAAGGCATCGAGGGTCATAGAAACCCAAAGTCCATTTTAACAACCGTCTAATGAGTCTTTCGCTATTTTCACAAGATGCTTAGCACTTAGAGTTCTTTCCAAGCCTTGGGCGGGCCGAGTAGCCGTAAAAAGTTATCCCGGAACTCTTAAACTCCAAAAGTACAAAAAATTTTGAAAAGAAGAAAAATAAGAAAAAATTTCTTATCTTCTCTTCTCAAATAAGGCGAGGGCGTGGATGGTCTGCATTCTGGCGAACACCCAGGCACTGTTGAGTTTTTGGTAATTAGGTCTTGGAGTTGAGATTTTATAAAGCAATCAACGAATTTTGCCTAAATACTCAAATCCTGATTCTACTTTTATACATAGCATTTAGGTTAGCTTTTCTAGGGACTAGAAAAAAGTAAGCATGGGCGTATGATACACACATGAATTCATGATAAATTTCTTATTTATGATAGTTCCTAGGGTTAGCATTTCATATCATGATATAAATATTGCATTGCATTTAGGATAGTTGTATATTATGTATATTAATTCCATCATTTTACATGGCTAGGAGGTAGTGTGACATCTTTATGAGCTTCAGATGAAGAATCCAACCATATGGATGGATTCAGAGTGACGATCGCAGTCCGTCGACGTGGGAATCACCTAGATCTGAGCTCTATAGCACCCTCCTCAAGAAGATGATGGACGGCCCAGATGGTGCCACGTGGCACCATCCAGGCCGCCCCACCTGAGCCAAGGCATCCCCAAGCCCACCGCAAGATCAAATCCCAGCTGTTGGATCTCAATCAAATGGTTGAGATGTGCACTCCATGATTGAAGAAGTGCCTCATCTCACCCAACCTCAGGCAAATCAAGTGAGGAGTCATCCCGACCGTTGAATCTTCATCCAATGGTCGTGGGCACAGAAGCTCAATTCATTAGCAGAACACATAATGACCCTCAACACAGTGGTTTGCGCCTCAACTCTCAACGCGCGGCCATGCGTTCAAAGCCCCGTGTGTGAATTTTATCTGCTAAAGTGCATGCGGGAGGGAAATTGAGCCGTTGATGGAAGATCGGGCAGCCAAGGAAGCAGCTACATGGACACACAGTTGAGTGGGGATGCTGCGCGCGACTCCCGACGCACCTCGAGAACGCATCATTTGACGCACGTAGTTAAGACGTCTGAATGCAGCATCCGACGGCTGATGGCGAGGTGCGTGATTCAAATTTTGCAAAGGGGCGTGATCTTCTCTCAGCCGTGTGATCCTTCATCCAATGGTCAGGATTCTTCTGCACCTGCGTGTGCGATGACAGCTGTGGGCGTGAGTGCTGGGCACAAGATTTACAATGATAGAAGGGCGGGCCTTTAGTGACGCTTATAGCTGTCGCTTAATGCCTGTACGCGGGATTCTCTTCTTCCCATCCACTATAAAGGCCTACACTCCCCCCTCGCTAAACCATCTCTACCTACTCTACTCCCACCTACTCCTAACTCTAGCAAGCCTACCAACACTCTATTAGAGCTTACTCTCAAGCTTCCAAGGCTCCTATTAGTGTAGTGAACCTCTACCTCACTAAATATTCATCCCTCTTCCCATCCCCATTCATAAGTCGCCTTGGAGCCATCCTCCTACCTCCATTCTGATAGCAGATCATCTCCACCTTCTCACCTCCATTCCAGAGCCACGCTAAAGCTTTCCTCTACCCGATGTCCTCCTACATCTCACCTCTATCGTCCTGCCCCTCACCTCCTTCATCCGAGCTTCCGCCAGGCGCCGTCGTCTTGCCGAACAGCCGATTTAGGAGATTTCTTCTCACCTCCTTCTCTTTTCATGCTTTCATAGTTTATTGTAATTGACATTGGAGTGATATATATATCATATTTGCTCCATATCTCTTGTGATTCATTCTTCTTGTCTTCTTTTAAAATTACAAAAAAATAACAAAACCCTAAAATACCAAAAATAAACAAAACGAAGCACGATTTTCAGTTAAAGTAAACATCGCCTCCCTGTGTTCAACCCGGGACTCCCTTGGAGTTTCGATATAAATTTTATTTGATCATGAGTTTTGCAATTATGAAGATGGGTTACTTGCAACCCTGATTTCAAACTCGCAAAATACGTGCGATCATTTCGAGACTCCCTTGGAGATTCGGTATAAATTTTATTTGATCATGAGTTTTGCAACTACGACAACGGGTTACTTGTAACCTTGATTTCAAACTCGCAAAACACGTGCGATCAACGTCTGATTTTTGTCCTCCAGCAGCATCGGAGAGCCATTGGTTGGACTCTCGATGATCTGGCTAGCATTGGCCCTTCATATTGCACACACCACATTTATACCGAAGAGGGCTCACGCCCATCCTGGGAAATGCAGAGATGCCTGAATCCGAACCTGTAGGATGTTGTGAAAAAGGACATCATCAAATGGTTAGATGCAGGTATCATCTACCCGATCTCCGACAGTCGTTGGGTGAGCCAAATCCAAGTTGTGCCCAAAAAAGCAGGACTCACCATCATTATGACTGAAACTGGAGAGACTATATTGATCCGTATAGTGAACTCGTGGAGAGTCTGTATTGATTACCGAAGACTAAATACATCCATGAAAAAGGATCATTTCCCACTGCCATTTATTGATCAGATACTCGAGAAATTGGCAGGGAATCGATTCTTTTGCTTCTTGGATGGGTACTCCAATTATAACCAGGTGGCAATCCATCCTGATGACCAAGAGAATGTTGATGCTAGAGCACCACGATCATTTGTTTTGATGATAACAAAACACGTGTCATTTAACATTTGCACTTGGAGTCTTAGATTTCAGGACAATTGCAAATGGAGACGTAATTAGACGAAGTTCGAGCTCGCATCCAAGACGGATTGGAGGATATTGATGGAGAACAGAAGAGATTCGCGAGGAGCGATATATTGAAGAAGGAAGGAGATGAAGAATAGGATAGATTTCCTTCTCTTGTACTCGTTGTATTTTTCGTTTCTTTTGTTGCTCTTTCTTTTTGTTACTTAGATTCATGTTAAAGAGCCTCAAAGTACCCTAATAGTAGTCCTAGGAACACCGGCACAACCCTAGGATACTTACGTTTTATTGTGGATTCCCTACTCGGAGGGGGTGAGATCAGCGTGACATAAAAAATGCGGAATTGAAAAAATACCAATCTCACAAAATAGACAAGCACACAAAGTACACAATTATTTTTAGGTGGAAACCCAAATCGGGTGAAAACCACCACCTAACCCTCTCGACTTAGGATTTTCCGATCAACCAAGTTGATCAAAATCTACTAAACGAATCACTTTAAACGAGGGTGATTCAACCTCAATTACAACCACGCTACAAGTGCGAGGGTAGCGTTCCTCAACCCCTTCTCTTCACGAGAAGGATTTTGTCCATCGAAGGAGACGGGAATTCGCAAAGCGAATACCCAACCAAATAACAAAGATAAAATAACAAATAATCCTATAGATCCAACAAAGTAAATTTTAACCTAAGCTTCTATAGGAATTAAGAAACTCCCCTTTGTAAGGAGTGCATCGTATCGATGACGCGGGTGCGTGAGCCACGCGACGATGCAACGTCGCTCTCGTGAACTACGGCGGGAGAGCGGGTGCACAACAGCTTGATGCTCTCTAGATGAAGAACTTAAGCTTGGAGAGCAAGAGCTTGCTTGGACACAAAAGAGTGTGAGAGTGTATTACAAAGTGTTTCTTGTGTATCTAGGTGTGTCTTGGTGTGCAAGAGGTTCCTCTCTATTTATAGAGGCCTTAGGAAGGCTTTGGAAGGCTTAGGAAAGCTTCCATAGCCGTTGGGAGCAAAGCCCAAGAGAATCAAGCCGAAATCAGGAACAATCATTGCACTGACAGGGAAATCAGACGTCTAATTATGGCATCAGACATCTGGAAGACCACTTTAAGACGTCTGAAAACAAGGTCAGACGTCTGATTCTAGGCGGGTTTCTTCCTAACTTGAATCAGATCTAAACAGGGTTCTTGTGCAAGTCCATCAGACGACATGCAGGACGTCTGGCACTATGTCTGGACGTCTGGAAACCTACTTTTTCATGGGAATGGATTTCCAAGAGAGTGCAACGGCTAGAAAATCTATGAGAAGAGATTTTGGGTCAGCCGAGGCAAAACCGTCATTTATCAGACGTCTGGAAAGGCCTAAGGACGTCTGATAAGTCTCTAACGGTCATATCCTTGAGTGTTCGCTAAGCCAGCCAACGGTCCACTAATTGGACGTCTGGTAAATTCATCAGACGTCTCCTAAGACGTCTGGTCTAAGGTCTGGACGTCTGATTTCATCAGACAAAACTACCAGGTCCAGCCTAAATGTTTATCAGACGTCTAAACCAACAGTCAGATGTCTTAAAACACATTATCAAACGTCTGATCTTGGAATTAGACGTCTGAAAATGCTGTTTGAACCCTATATTGGCTTTCTAAGTTTTCTACAGAAAACCTAAGTATCCTAAGGTTGTGCCGGTGTTCCTAGGA
Organism: Thalassia testudinum; assembly: GCA_037157565.1. Lineage (NCBI taxonomy): Eukaryota > Viridiplantae > Streptophyta > Magnoliopsida > Alismatales > Hydrocharitaceae > Thalassia > Thalassia testudinum. Next base: position 8,297,358 of record JAZHRO010000010.1, on the reverse strand, counting down.
CTACTATTAGGGCACTTTGAGGCTCTTTAACATGAATCTAAGTAACAAAAATAAAGAGCAACAAAAGAAATGAAAAATACAACGAGTACAAGAGAAGGAAATATATCCTATTCTTCATCTCCTTCCTTCTCCAATATATCGCTTCTCGTGAATCTCTTCTGTTCTCCATCAAGCTCCTCCAATCAGTCCGAGATGCGAGCTCAAACTTCGTCTAATCACGTCTCCATTTGCAATTGTCCTGAAATCTAAGACTCCAAGTATAAATGTTAAATGACACGTGTTTTGTTATCATCAAAATAAATGATCGTGGTGCTCTAGCACCAACAATATCCCCCTTTTTGATGATGACAAAACCATAAATAATAATGCAAAAAATCCTCCCCCGTTTTGACATTATCAGAAAGGTTTAATTGATTTTACATTTCCTATAACTCCCCCTTAAAACATGCTCTTCTATGAATTTCTTTTAAACAAGAGTAATTTCCTCCCTTTTTTGTAACAACAAGATAGCTATTATTTTTCTCCCCCTTACTAAAGGAAATTTATCTAACTTGCATCTCCCCCTTAAAAATTGACAATTAGCTCATAATTTTTTTTAACTCCCCCTATCTAAATGCTAATAATAAGAGGATAGGGTAAAGGGTTTTACCTCAGCTACCATGGCCAATAAAATGGCCCAAATGGTGGTGGTGGATGCCACATCGGATGGGGCTCCCATCTGTAGCTTGGAGGCCTAGGAATCGACGCCGGTCTCCAGTCTGGCGGTCGACGTGCGGCGGGTCCATCATTTGTTCGCCGTCTCGTCGGTCTTCTCGTTCTCTTCCTTGGTCTACTCCTTGGTTCTCCCAACTCGAGTTGACCAGCCTTGAGTTTGTAGGTCCAGCCCTTTGTGTTGTAGTTATCCCTGAAACCTACAAAATAAGATTCCAATTCTTTTTTCGGTATCCAAGTGGGCTTGGATCCGGATCTGTTAGCGGGTCTCCTTGACGGAGATCCTTTCTCAACCATAGGGCTATATAGGTTATCTACCCTATTTATCAATTTATTTGATTTCTCCCTAAGACATGCAAGTTCATTTTCTATAATATTCATCTTAGTCTTTAAATCAGAAATTTCTATTTTTAAACTAACATTTTCCTCAATCAATTTATTATTTTCATTGATGAGGTTATGATTTTCTAATAATAGGTTATCATTTTTAGGACTAGCTTCTAGATCCTTGAGTTTAATTTCTAATCTTTCATTTTCACTTTTAAGAAAACTAAGGTTCTTTTTAATGTTTTTATTTTCTATCTTAAGTGCTTTACTAACTTCAAAAAGTTCATTAAATGCATCTTGTAAATCGTAACTTACCTCGTTAACTGAGTCGCTTCCGCTTTCACTGTCGCTATCACTTCCTCTGGCCATGAAACCAAAGCAAGTGGTTTCTTCTACAGTAGACTTTTCTTCTTCTTCCGAACTCGTCTCTTCATGAGTGTCCTCTAACTTTCTCCATATCTCGTAGGCGGTAGTGCACTCTTGGATTTGCTCGAACTCTTTCGGACTCAACGCACAATACAGGGCATTCATTGCCTTTGCGTTGAGTGAAAGCTCTTGAATCTGCAGCTGTGAGTAGCCTTCTTGGGGTCGCTTCGAGATCTCGTATGGGGTTTTGCAACATCCCCATATCTCAAACTCGGTGTCTTGGAGCCACGTCTTCATCCTCAACTTCCAATATCCGAAGTCCCTCCCGTCGAAATAGGGTGGTCGGACGATGGACTGCCCTTCGGAGATTCTAATTGCGGCTATGCTCCCCTCCATGATCTTCTTGCCGGGTGTTACTCCGATCTTGCAAGAACCTGCTCTGATACCAATTGTGGATTCCCTACTCGGAGGGGGTGAGATCAGCGTGACGTAAAAAATGCGGAATTGAAAAAATACCAATCTCACAAAATAGACAAACACACAAAGTACACAATTATTTTTAGGTGGAAACCCAAACCGGGTGAAAACCACCACCTAACCCTCTTGAGTTAGGATTTTCCGATCAACCAAGTTGATCAAAATCCATTAAACGAATCACTTTAAACGAGGGTGATTCAACCTCAATTACAACCACGCTACAAGTGCGAGGGTAGCGTTCCTCAACCCCTTCTCTTCACGAGAAGGATTTTGTCCCTCGAAGGAGACGGGAATTCGCAAAGTGAATACCCAACCAAATAACAAAGATAAAATAACAAATAATCCTATAGAGCCAAAAAAATAATTTTTAACCTAAGCTTCTATAGGAATTAGGAAACTCCCCTTTGCAAGGAGTGCGTCGGATCGATGACGCGGGTGCGTGAGCCACACGATGACGCAACGTCCCTCTCGTGAACTACGGCGGGAGAGTGGGTGCGCAACAGCTTGATGCTCTCTAGATGAAGAACTTGAGCTTGGAGAGCAAGAGCTTGCTTGGACACAAAAGAGTGTGAGAGTGTATTACAAAGTGTTTCTTGTGTATCTAGGTGTGTCTTGGTGTGCAAGAGGTTCCTCTCTATTTATAGAGGCCTTAGGAAGGCTTTGGAAGGCTTAGGAAAGCTTCCATAGCCGTTGGGAGCAAAGCCCAAGAGAATCAGGCTAAAATCAGGAACAATCATTGCACTGATAGGGAAATCAGACGTCTAATTATGGCATCAGACGTCTGGAAGACCACTTTAAGACGTCTAAAAATAAGGTCAGATGTCTGATTCTAGGCGGGTTTCTTCCTGACTTGAATAAGATCTAAACAGGGTTCTTGTGCAAGTCCATCAGACGACATGCAGGACGTCTGGCACTATGTCTGGACGTCTGGAAACCTACTTTTTTGTGGGAATGGATTTCCAAGAGAGTGCAACGGCTATAAAATCTATGAGAAGAGATTTTGGGTCAGCCGAGGCAAAACGGTCATTTATCAGACGCCTGGAAAGGCCTAAGGACGTTTGATAAGTCTCTAATGGTCATATCCTTGAGTGTTCGCTAAGCCAGCCAACGGTCGACTAATTAGACGTCTGGCAAATTCATCAAACGTCTCCTAAGACGTCTGGTCTAAGGTCTGGACGTCTGATTTCATCAGACAGAACTACCAGGTCCAGCCTAAATGTTTATCAGACGTTTGAATCAACAGTCAGACGTCTTAAAACACATTATCAGACGTCTGATCTTGGAATTAGACGTCTGGAAATGCTGTTTGAACCCTATATTGGCTTTCTAAGTTTTCTACAGAAAACCTAAGTATCCTAGGGTTGTGCCGGTATTCCTAGGACTACTATTAGGGTACTTTGAGGCTCTTTAACATGAATCTAAGTAACAAAAATAAAGAGCAACAAAAGAAACAAAAAATACAACGAGTACAAGAGAAGGAAATCTATCCTATTCTTCATCTCCTTCCTTCTTCAATATATCGCTCCTCGCAAATCTCTTCTGTTCTCCATCAAGCTCCTCCAATCCATCCTGGATGCGAGCTCGAACTTCATCTAATCACGTCTCCATTTGCAATTGTCCTGAAATCTAAGACTCCGAGTGCAAATGTTAAATGACACGTGTTTTGTTATCATCAAAATAAATGATCGTGGTGCTCTAGCACCAACAGAGAAGACTACCTTCACCTGCCACTTCGGGACGTACGAATTCCGTAGGATGCCATTCAGTCTATGAAATGCGCCCGCCACTTTTCAACGGTGCATGCTTGCCATATTCTCAGATATGGTAGGTGAGTACCTTGAAGTCTTCATGGATGACTTCTCAGTATTTGGAGAATCTTTTAATGATTGTCTCCTGCACTTGGTCCAAACCCTCAGGCATTATATCGATGTGAATATGGTTCTTTCTTAGGAAAAGAGCCACTTCATGGTACCTGAGGGAATTGTCCTGGGTCACCTTGTCTCTGAAAAAGGCATCCAGGTTGATCGAGCTAAGGTTAATTTGATTTCCAAACTACCCATTCCAAGCTCGATCAAGGACATCCGCTCTTTTCTAGGGCATATCGATATTTACTGTCGTTTCATTCCTGATTTCTCAAAAATTGTGCTCCCCCTGACTAATCTTCTCTCAAAGGATGTCCCTTTCAAAATTACCGAGGAGAGAACTCATGCATTTGAGAGCCTGCGTGATCGAGTTACTCAAGCACCAATCCTGCAATCCCCTGACCGGTCTCTACCCTTTGAGATCATGTGCGATGCATCTGACTACACAGTAATTGCGGTACTTGGGCAGAAAGTAGACGAGAAATCCGTGGTCATCTATTATGCTAGCAAGACACTTGACGAGGCTCGGTGTAACTACACAGTTACTGATAAAGAGCTGCTAGTGATTAGCCCATATTTATGGACTATTTAAATATTTAAGTGCCTAGACATTAGGTTAATTCTAACATTTATTTAGCATAAATTAGGATGTAAATAGATTAATTCATATTTCTAATTTAATTACATAATTCATGCATTGCATCCATATTTTAAATGCATTTAGAATTAACTTAGAATTGCATTCATTTAATTAGTTAACCAATTAGGTGCATTGCATGCATTAATTTAAGTTAACATAAAAGTTGAGGGTTTGTATATAAATAACCATAATATTTTTATTATTATTTTTGTTCTTCTTCTTTCAGCAACGGCTGCAACGCCACTGGCTACCGCACTAAAATCTGCATTCAAAGACTAGCGGAGAAGGTGGATCTGCTCCCGCCTCTCCATTTAAATTCATACAGGCAGCTACAAAAAGAGGAAGAGACAGCCAAGCGCAGGAGGCCTCCACCCCCGACCCACCACTGTGCAGAGAGTTTGCCTCTCTTCCATTCCACACCACCGGCCTCAACCGTGGCGAAGAGCCTCCACCACCGTGGGCGTGTGGTGTGACAGGCCACACCGCCATCTAGAGCTCGTCTGCATTACCGTGAGCACCTCAGCATGCACCACCCTCGCCGTCATCACCAACAACCACCGCCACAGCCACTACATTTTCATCTTCTCAGATAGTTAAGACATCCGGGAAATTTCCCAGATGTCTGAAGCTTCAACCCACACTCCAACAGCAACTAGCCGCTCACTCCATGCCCGCGCCCCTCCGATTCATAGTTGCATCACCTCCTGCAATAGCCACGCACACACCCTGCTGCGCCCCAACGCCAAACCCGCCAGCACCGCACGCTCTTCTCTGCGTGTGCATCGCCTGCACACTTTCGTCCCACCTCCTGCAGCATCCACTCCAGCTCCAACACCTGCTCACTCCACGCCTGCATCACACCACTCGCGCACACAGCAGTAGGACCGGCCGCTACTTCATACCTGCGTCCCTCCAGCTACACAAGACCGCCAGCCCACGCACTTCACCTCCAGCACCAACCGCCAGCCACGTGCCTTGCAGCCTCGCGTGCCCGCCATCGTGTAGCAAGCCCGCTAGCACTTGCGGCCAACGCGCACACAGCAGCAGACGCGCGCTCTTCTCTGCGCGCGCATCACCTGCACAAGCCCACCACCTGCAGTGCCTCCACCTCCTTGCAGCGTGCCCGCCAGCAACGCCATCTCTACCCGCCATGCGCCTTCCTTGCAGCGTCTGCCAGCAACATCCAGCAGCAGTGGCACACCTGCAGCAGCACCATCCTCGGTGCGCACGCAGACCAGTACATGCACTTCCTCGCCAGAAACTCAGCCACTGGCGCAACCCACCTTCACCGGAACTCCAGCAGGTCGGCTCTGGCCACCACTTGACGTGCGGCTGCCACCATTACGATGGCCTCACTTCAGCCAATCGCCTATGCGAACCTCTCCTCGATTGAACCTCTCTCCCAATCGCAAGGAGGAGAGAAGTAAAATCCTCTGTTTTGGTCTTAATTAGTTATTACATTTCATGCCATTGCCAGGAAAAAGAATTTTTGTTTATGAATATTTTATTGTGGTAAAATTTACAACTTCATACTCAAGCTCTCTTACAATTACGTGGCTTTTGTAATTAACATTGTTTGATATTGGTTTTGGGATTTAAATGTGCATAAACTTTCATTAATACATGTCAATGGAAAATTGCATAAAATCATCACATATTTATTGAATATTTTAGTGAGGAAAAATTGCACATCTACCCCTACATTTTCGAGATATTGTGCATCTTTTTTCCATTGCATTTCATGTTAGATTTGACTACGGATTTCTCACGAGATTGAACGAATATGAAATAATTGAGATATTATTGCATCATTTCCTCCCTGGGGACACGACCCACTCTTCTACGAGTGGTTATTTTTAATTATTGATTAGTCAATTTTTCCACCACATAAAACTACAAACAACTTTTAAAGCGAACAATCGACTTGTCAGCTAGCTATAATATTCGGCCTCAAAAAATTTTGATCCTATCTTTTGGGTTCTCGTGTTAGCATATACTCAGATCACACCATAGTGACACACCTCCTCACGAAGAAGGACGTGAAACCTCGACTAATCCGCTAGATCTTGCTATTGCAAGAATTCGACCTCAAGATTCGTGACAAGGTAGGAAAATAGAACGTGGTAGCTGATCACTTTTCATGCCTTCCTTTTGATATCATCGACCCTTCTAGACCAATTACAGAGCACTTTCCAAATGAGCACATCCTGACTACCGGTGTAGGACTTCCTTGGTACGCTGATTTGGTTAACTACTTGGCATCACATCATATCTCGTCTAACTAGCTGAAGGTTAAGAAGGACAAGTTGCTTTCTGATGCCAAGTACTACATCTGGGAAGACTCGTACCTTTTCCACATTGGTGCTGATCAGATCATCAAGCGATGCATCTCAGAAGCGGAAATTCTAGACATTCTGTCCTTCTGCCATGACCAGGCCTACGACGGACATTTTTCCAGACATAAAACTGTAGCTAAAGTCCTCCAGTGAAGCTTTTATTGGCCTATGATTTTCAAGGACGCATACGACTACTGTAAGGCATGCACTCATTGCCAGACCTTGGGCAACATGAGCCACTGCAATATGATGCCTTTATAGCCGATTCTCGTATGTGAAATCTTTGATATATGGGGATTGATTTTAAGGGACCCTTCCCTAAATCGGACGGCTTTGAATACATTCTCCTCGTTGTAGACTACGTGTCTAAATAGATCGAAGGTACCCTGACCCGAACCACTGATCATAAGGTGGTAATCAAGTTTATTCATTAGCACATCTTTTCATAGTTCGATTTTCCACATGCCATTATCTCTGATGGAATGACCCATTTTACAAATGCACAGTTCAAATCCTTGGTGACCAAGTATGAGGTGTCGCACCGAATCTCGACTCCTTATCACCCCCAAACCAATGGATTCCCTGAACTATCTAATTGGGAGATCAAGAAAATCCTCCAGGTCATTGTCCGGCCTGACAGGAAGGATTGGTCAGCCTGACTTCCGGAAGCTTTGTGGGCTTATAGGACCGTCCACAAGACCCAATTAGGTATGTCTCCGTTCAGATTGGTGTATAGGAAGGCATGTCACCTCCCTGTCGAGATGGAGCATAAAGCCTATTGGGCAATACAGAAGTGTAATCTAGATCTACTTAAGGCCGAAACCCACCGTTAGCTCCAAATGAGTGAGATCGAGGAACTACGCAATGACGCATACGAGAACTCATGAATTTACAAAGAGAAAGTGAAGGCTTTTCATGACAAACACATATCTAGAAAAACTTTCCATCCTGGTCAGAAGGTCCTACTCTTTGATCCCAAGCTAAAACTTTTCCCAAGCAAACTCAGATCAAAATGGATTGGATCATTCTTGGTGAGACGAATCTTTGGAAATGGAGCCGTCAAAATTAGTCAACCCAGCCTAGATTCTGAACCTTTCATTGTGAATGGCTAGTGACTCAAGTCGTTCATTGAACTCACTGACACGAACTTGGCTGAGGTATCTTTTGATCTCCATTCTCCCTGAACTTATTACGCTCGGTTGATGCCGTTAAACTCAGCGCTTAACGGGAGGCAACCCGTCATCATTTGAAAAGCCTAAAACCCTTTTTGACATATCTCTTTGCTAAACTCATATTGCACTTTAGGGTTCGTCCATTAGAACAGCCGACTCCACCTATGATACTCATATCAAAGCTTGAAATCATCAGCAACAATCATCTCGACCCATCCACCCACCCTTTAAACCTGTTCTAATGTACGACCTAAGCTAAACTCGAACTCACCAAATTTACAATTAAGACATTACAAATCGTAGGCATGGGGGGCATTAAAGTGCAAAACGTTGTGAGAATTAATTCACAAAAAGGGTTTCATCAAAAAAATTATATATTCTTAAGAAAAAAAGAGGTTGAGGAAAAAGGAGAGTCATTTTTGAAAATCGAGAAAATGAGTGAAGAAAAAGGAAATTGAAAAGAAAAGAAAGGAGCAAAAAGATAAAGAAAGAAATTGAGTCCCTTCAAAGTAATATGGAACTTACCTAAACTTCTAGGTTGGATCAAATGATGAATTAAGACCTGGAAGGCTAAAACTTAAGAGATTAGTGGTAAATACCAATCTTAGGCCTCTTAGATCTGATTGGATTTAAACACTCACGTACTTGTCACGATCCGGTTTAGTCCTCAAGAGGTTGGGGAAAATGCAAAGCTTGTGTATTAGGTCTAAGGCTTAGGAAGTATTCGGTCTCGTTAACTAACCATTGGTTTGCAGGACTCGATAACTTAAGCACCCTAAATCACACACAGTTTGGTTCAGTACGCTTTAGATAATAAAATCATGCCAAAGGGCATTTTATCTATTCTAAAAATGGTCCTAAGATCTAGGTTAGGAGTGACTCAAAAACACAAGTTAATTTGGACGAGTTCTTGACGTGGAGAGGTGGAAAATTCCCCTTGAATATGCGCAATAACATATCGTCTCCCTGGTACTTGTCTCCTAGGATATCTGAATATCCTATCGAGCGCATGTAAGCACCATGTGCTGGTTCGATGCCATAGGCGGCATTATCACAAAATGTCGATTGCCAGGGTCTAGATTTAGTTACAAAATGCCATGGGCGGCACTATCCCGAAGTGTCGAAAGCCAGGGTTCTGGGGGTTGCCATAGGCGGTGCTATCCCGAAGCATCGATTGGCAAGGACCCTGCGAGGATTGATGGTGGGGACAAGGAATCCAATACAGATCATGTTTAGGGCCAATCTAAAGATGGATCTAGGGAAAAATATAATGAAAAGAAAAAGAAAGATAAAGCTCTCCATAAATAAAATTCTCCTTCTATATCTCTCTCTTAAAAAATGCACTAGCAAACTGAACCTGGACTAACCATGTTTCAAGCACAAGTACTTTAACCGCTGGGTCCAATGAACCTTAGGTTAGTTCTTGTGGGCCTTAAAAACCTTTGCGGTAGGCTGAATCAAAAGCTAGTCTGGTTTGGATCTGGGTTGGTACTTGAGTACCTCTAGGCATATTGTTGGTATTAGGATATGATTCCTAGAGATGCAGCTTAGTAAGGCATCTTGACGGTTACATCCAACCTAAATAACTAGTTTGATTCATAGAATTTTGCTAAAGGACTAGCAAAATCTAGGCATGGGGGTATGATGGGAACATCATCATGAGCCATAACTAGCTCAATTTGGTATGGTAAAGTCAATAAAAGCTCCTACATATCAGTCAGAAGGTCTCTTGTGTATGTTAAGTTATTTTAAGAAGAAAAGATGAAAGCTGGGTTATTTATGCCATTTTACTATCTTATCACAAATATAGAATAACCACGGGATTTTTCAGGGGTTACTAAAGGTCAAATATGCATTTAAGTCTAACAAGTGGGTCCATGCAACAGAAATGGGTTTTCAGGTATTTCAAGAATTAATGGACACCTGAAACACTAAAAATAGATCTGCTTAATTAATTGACGTTCTGGTCAAGATAAAATTCATCTAAACCCTCTAAAAATCATATAAAAATATTCTCTAGGATTTAGCATTCTTGATTTAACCATCTGAACCTATTTTGACCTGAAACAGAGTCTCAGACAGACTATTATCCTAATTTGGATTTTTGCATAAATTACCTAGTCAAACTAAGTTAAAATCAAAATCCAACTTCACCATTGGATTCCTTGAGTCCAAATTAGGTTTATGCGAAAACTTGGGCCCAATTAGAGATCATCTTGACCTAGTTTGCATTTCAGTCCTATCTGATTCTTTCTATTTCACAAGTGCCCCTAGCTTTTGAAATCTCTCTCAAAATTGAAAGGGAAATTCATCAGGTAATCTCCTTCCTATTGAGCCATGTCCAAGTCTCCAAAGCTAACTAAAAAAATCGTGTGAATCCTTCAAAGATTCGGGTATCTCTTATGCATCAAGCTTATCAAGCTTGAAAGCTTGGTTTCCAAGCTTCAAACCTCCCTCTAAGGCCTATATAAAGACCCATGTTGCACGCTGATCTCCTTACACTCATTTTCAACCTGAATCCCTCTATTTCCTCCCTCCTCTTCGGTTGAAAAGCTCCATGACGTCTAATAACCTTCTCCGACCACCCTCATTATCCGCTCGCAATACTGACGGCAGATTCACCTTCCACTCCTTCCGCATCACACTGTACCTGCCGACACCTCTCCCTCAAGTTGTCCTCGTCATCTCACCCTCACCGAAGCATCTTCGTCTCCGACGTCGGCCATGCCAGACCTGGTGCTACCTCTGCCTCTATTCATCCATAGCCTAGCCTAATCGACACTCTATCCTCTACTCATCAGCACTATACTACCACTTGTCCGTATCGATCGCTCCTACGCCATCCACATCGTCGTCTTCCACCTCGTCGACGAACCTCCGGTGAGCCCTAGCAGGTTCCACAAATGCCCAACCGCATTGCTTCCATGCTCTTCACCTCTGCCGTGTCCTTACAATCAAAACCCCTCAAGTAATTAAGGAGATTAGCCACTCAATGCCTCCACCCGGCACTACCCTCACCGCACCACCTTCCCGAGGTTGCTAGACCTCCATACACACCCTCACGCGATGCCACAACCATCATCGCACTCGTCGACATCCAGCGATCCTTCTAAGCTACTCTGACGTGGCCATCAGGCTGTATTCCTTATTTCAGGTACTTCGCTGGTCGTCGTCGTCGCCACCATCATCTCCAGCTCCACCTGCAGATCTCCAGCCGTGTTCATCTTCAATTCCCTCTCCAGGTTGTACGGCCCAGTCCCTTGAAGCTTCCCAAGTGGTCAATTGATGATGCCCACTTCTCCTTCGACCTCAATCGATGCCTTCACCTACTGCAGCTACTACGCGAAGAAGCGTGGGAAGATAGTCCCACATTGTGAAGCGAGGCACCCCCTACAGCGCATAAATTATTTTTGTGCCGAGGCTTTATCGCCTCGACACACTGAGGGTGAGGTCCCCGCACCCCGCTTACCTGACCCCACCCGGCTCACTCCTCGGCTTCACCACACCCGGTAGCCCTAGACCCGATACTGTTCATACCCAACTACTCAATTAACCTCGGGTCTATCTGAGAGATAAGAGAAGAGAAGGAAAGAGTGAGGGGAGGTTTTGCACTGCCTCCCTATCTCTCGACACTTAGTCAAAATTGAGAAGCCTCTGCCTCTGTGGTGCTTTATTGTTGAGTCTCTCTCTTGAGGTTTGAAAGAAGAAAGAAGGCAAGAGATCCTTGAGTCTCTTGAGGTTGCTGTAGCATCTAAGTTTTGAAGGCTTGAAAGATCAAAGACACTGTGGAAACATTTGGTTACTCACTGACGTGGAATTTGAATTGAAAATACTATTCATATATTTGAGATATTTGTGGGTTAATATTCTTGGGTTAATTTGGTGATTCAAATCATCATTTTTACCCTAATCTTTTTGCCACATTGACTCTTGAATTCATATTTACATCATTTGTGCTTGAAATTGCTATTACATTGTTATATTCTTGCTTAAAATTGTGATCTTGAGATAAATTTCCATATTGCTTCCTGCGTTTGACCTCGGATTTCTTTCAAGCTATAAATTTTAAGTGTTCTATGTGATTTATCGGATATACTACAATGCATTACTTTTAAAAATTCCGATTCTGCATGTTAACACAGTGAGGACTTGAGACTAAATCTACATTTTAGTGGACACCCAAGCTGATTAAGCTTGAAGACCTGAAGAGTCTAAGTGTTCAGGTCCTAAAGTATCGTTTCCTAAAGTTAACAACTCCTAATGCCTAAGTTCTCTTCTCCTTATTCTAATTTTTTTGGATTTTTGAATTTTGATTTTTTTTATAAGAAAATAGAAGAAATTCCATGAAGCTAACAAAATATTTTTAGGACTAAGTATCCACCCCCATGCCTAATTGATGCAATGTCCTCATTGTAAAAATAAAGACATAAAAAGGGCAGACTAAACAGAATATCACCTGAATTTCATGAAAATTCGGTCAGCTCCATAGTACACACGTGCCAAGTTTATTGCCTTCAGCTAGGCATATTATACAAATAAGGAGAAAGTTAAGAATTCTCAAGTGCGGGTTAGGATCAAAATCGAAAGATTAATCCTTAAACCCGCCAGTAGGAAATGTCCATAGATGTGGACCAGATTATAATGTAGACCCATGCCCCAAGGTCGAGTGGTTCTAAGGTTCTGTATGAAAATCACCCAGAATTGGAGATTGTTGTGCTTACGAAGTCGAGCCTGCAATTTTGTGGTGTGTGATGAGCGGGTTTTCATACGCAAAAAGATTTAAGTTGGAAACCCGTCGTCATAGTGCATACAAATCCGCTAACCAGATAAAATTTATGCCGAAACTCGAAAGGGAGTCCTAGGTCAAACACGGGGAGGTGAACGTTTGGTTTTGAGAAATCTGCATTTCGCTTTTATTTGTTTTTGTTGGTTTTTATCTTTTGTTATTTTCTTGGAATTTTTATAAGACAAGAGATCAGGTCGACAACATAATTATCTAACTAATCTACTTGCAAATTAAGAGAGAGGAGAGAGAATATCAATATTTAGCTAAACAATGTTTGCTACAAATATGAAAGTGGAAAACTACACTAGAAAGCAGTAAAAGATAGAATGGGTTGAGAAGAGTCCCCCTCCACGGTCTCTTAGAGGATGGCTTGCTCTGATGTTTCCTGGATGAAGGTGGCGGGAAGCTGGAGGAAGGAGAATGACGGCGGAGGAAGGAGGATGGGGCAGGACAGTGTCGCGGCAAGGATCTTCTTTCAGAAGGTGGTGATAGGTCAACCATGGGATGCTCCACGAATGGGGGTGAGAAGTGAGAAAATATTTTGGTTTTCTACTCTAGAGGAGCATCCCGGGCTTGGGACAAGCTCTCTCTAGAACCTTGGAGATGGTGAGGGAAAGAAAGAAAGAGATGAAGGTGGATGGCAGGGTGTAGGTCCTTTTATAGTGGAGGAGGAGAGGAAGAAATCCGTCCATGGGCTATAGAGACATCAAATGTGTCGCTGAAGATTCTCCCCTAAATGTCATTGAAGGGCCTGAAGGCACTCGTGCATGCACGCCCTCTGCATGCAGCAGCTGGCAAGGCATGAATGAAGCACGACCGTTGGATCACGATCTCACAGTTGTGGATCGTGCAGAGAACGTGCCTTTGATCACATTGGATGGTGCATGAGAATGCACATTAGGTCGAGCGTTGGATTGTGCGGCCACATCTACATTCATCCGCTCGCTCATGTGGCTACATCTCATCCTCTCGACCACGATTAAGCGGTAGAATTTGGGCACACTTCTCTTCTGCTGTTGGTTAGGGGCACTGAGGGAATCGAACCCACGTTGTAGATTTACGAGTAACCTTCACGACCGCTGCGCTGCCAAGCTAGATTGTTGAGCGAAGGAGTTGAGTGCTGCAGGCGCAGAGGCATCTTAGCTATTGGATCTTGATCCAACGCTTGTTGTACGAGGTCACAGGTGATGAGGAGCACCCGTGGTTGCTACTGGTCAGTATTGAGAGGCCTAGATGGTGCAACATGGCACCATCTAGGTCATCCATCTTCTTTCTCTTGCAGAGGAAGCCATGGTGCTCGGATCAAGATGATCTTTACATTGGTGGACTGCGATCGTTGCTCCGGATCCATCCTTATGGTAGGATTTTTCATCCAAAACCTGTAAGGATGTCACATTGCCCCCTAGCCATTGATCTTCTTCAGACTGTATACAGTGCTATGGGATTTCGATCTAAACGATTTCAAAGGCATTGGACTCCAATCGTCATCCTGATCAAATCCGTACAATCGGATCATCAATCTGAGGCTCCGCAATAAATCTCCTTCTCTCCTGACCATAAAAGGACATGAATTAAGCTAAAATATACCCAAACTACTTTAAATGCAGAATGATGCATGCTATGCAATATTTATAAAATGGAATGCATATCTAAGCCTAGGAACATGCATAAATAGGTAGTTTATCCTAATTAAACATGTCTACATCATACCCCCAAGCCTATCTTTTGCTAGTCCGTAGCAAAATCAAACTAAATGCTATATATAAAAACATAATTAGGATGTGATTACTTAGGTAAGATTTGTTGATTACATTAGAAAATTTCAACTAAGGTCCTAATTACAAAAACTTAACAGTACCCGAGTATTTGCCAAAATGCAAACCGCCTAAGTCCTCGCCTTATTTTTGAAAGGGAAGATACATTTTTCTCTGGTTTTTTTCTTTTCTAATTTTTTTTGGATTTTTTAGTTTAGGGTTTCAGGGTAGCTTTCTACGGCTACCTAACCCACCGAAGTCTCAAAAAGAACTTTAAGTTCTAAGCATGTTTGTGAATGTGATAGACTCACTGAGCAGCCATTAAAACGGACTTCAGGTTTCTACAACCCTAAGTGACCTTAAGAGTTTCTGCCTAAAGGTTTAACTTTCCGATCGGTAGCTTTCTCTCTACTTTTTTTCAAATTTTTTCATGGGGTCAACACAAAGGTGAACCCAGTGTATATCTCCTCGGTTTATTCTACTTCCCCACTTCTTCTCTAAGTATTTTGGGAATTACATTTTTGTGAGCTAAGCTCTAGACAACTGGCCAATGGGCTGTTACCCATGGCAACTTACCAACCATACTCGTGCGGTGAAGTGTAGTTTATTTTTCTATTTTTATTTTTCTCCTTTTTCTATTTTTCTTTTTTTATCTTTTTATTTTTGAGTATCATTTTTTCTTTTTCTAAGTAGGTGGCTTCCTTGATCTAAGATTTACCTAAAAGTAGTAAAATGAGTATGATCATATATATGGGCTCTAGACAACCGGTCAATGGGTTGTTACCCACAACAAGTTGTCAGCCATACTACCTTAGAAAGTTCATTAGCTACCTAATTCCTGTAAAATTCACCAAAAAGTGAGTCAGTGCAAATAATGTGTAGATGCTTAGACTTAAAGTCCCTTCAAATCAGAGGGTAAGTTGATAAATCATGTACTTATCACCCCAATTTATTTACCAAATCAAAATAAAATTAACTTGGCGTGGACTCAAGACCAAGTCCACATTTTAGTAGACACCCGAGCTGATTAAGCCTGAAAATTAAAGAGTCTAAGTATTCAGGTCCTAAAGTATCGTTTCCTAAAGTTAACAACTACTAATGCCTAAGTTTTCTTCTCCTAATTCTTTTTTTTTGTCTTTTTGAATTTGAATTTTTTAAAAATAAAATAAAAGAAATTCAACGGAGCTAACAAAATAATTTCATAATTAAGTATCCACCCCCCCATGCCTAAATGATGCAATGTCCTCATTGTAAAAATAAAGACATGAAAAGGGCAGAGTAAACAAAATATCACCTGAATTACGTGAAAATTCAGTCAACTCTGTAGAGAGAAGGAAGTATAGACACATGTTAAGTCTATTGCCTTTAGCTAAGCATAATTTACAAACAAAGAGAAGGTTAAGAATTCACAAGTACAGGTTAGAATTAGAATAAAAATATTGATCCTCAGACCGGCCAGAAGAAGATGTCCACAGATGTAGACCAAGTTGTGGTGTAGACCCATGCCCCAAGGTCAAGTGGTTCTAAGGTTCTAGATGAAAATCACCTAGAATCAGAGATTGTTGTGCTTGCAGGGCCAGGCCTACAACTTTGTGGTGTGCAACCAAAGACTAAAGTGGTGGACAATTGGTAGATCTGATTCATTAAATTCGGGTGTCCACTTAGAGTTCAGCTCAGAAAGATAGTCAATTGTTATGTACTTAGGTTGCACATCCTCAATGTCAAAATTATCATAAGGGTCCTGGTAGAAGGTAGGTGGTTTTAGGTCAACAGGAACCCTTAAATCCAAAATTGTATTTCCCTCAGAATTAACCTCGTAAATTTTAACTTCCACATTTCTATCCTCCAAAGTTCAAGTGTTCAGTTTCTGGGACCTCAAGATCATTGCACACCCCATCTAAAATATCCAAGTCCAACAATTGTGGTTGAATCAGGATTGACTTGGGTACAATAATTTCCAAATCAAAATCATAATCAATCCCTTCGGGGTGTGGTTGAGGGATGGGGCTATTGATTGAATCATCTAGTAAATCAGGATTCAGATCCTCCAAGTTAACCCCAACAGGATCACATTCTTCAATGATCGGGCTATCAAATAGTTCATCAGATTCCTCAGGCTCATTTGTCTCACTAAAACCATTTTCTTTGAGCTCAAGTGAGACCTCGCCTACTAATTCTTCACCCTCGCAATCAAAGAATTCTTGATGCTTATTTATATATGTTACAAAATCATATGTTGTTCCTTGGTCTATAGAGACATTTTTCCTCACACCTTGGCTCAGGGATCTCAAGTGAGAAAATCGATTTATCCTCAATGGGTTGCTTTAAACCAGCTTGGTCATCCCTGTTCTCAGACAATGTGTCCCCCTCGACAGGTGCCTGAGCGGGTTCTAACACTGGCTCTCCTGAAGGGGGTTCATCCTGGGAATCATCTCAAGATTGGACTAAGCCAACCACCAATTTCATCCTCAATCTTGACAACTTCCCAAGTAAAAACTCACCTGAGCTCCTATCCTTAACATCTTGGAGCCAAATAAAGAACTATTAAGTTCATCAATCATTTTTATCATAAGCTCCAATGCTACAGTGCATAAATTCATCAATCATTTTTATCATAAGCTCCAATGCTACAATGCATGGTGTTGGCTGAGTTTCTAAAAATTGTGTGGTGTTCCTCAAGTTAGCCAACACCCTATCTTGGACCTGGTTCACCTGAACCAAATGGTTCGGTTAAGGGTTGGGTGGGTTTGGGTAGAAACTAGGGTAGTCAAGAAATTGAGGTCTTCCCTGATAATAGGTTGTTTCGAGTTATTCAAAGAATGGTAGTGACCTATATTCAGCATAATCCTGGAGAGGTTAAGAGTTATAATCATCATATCCTTCTTGATTGTAGATCGGGTTAGGTCGATCATCAAAGGGTAGAGATCTATAATCAGTATAGGCGTGAGAAGGATAATAATCATAGTCTTGTTATCCAAGGTTAGGCCCTGGATACTGAGGTCTGGATTCGTATCCCCAATCAAAGTTATCCCGACTAGTGGATGAGTAATCATAAGTCGAGTCGGGATAGTAATCATTTTGAGGATAAGTGGTGGTAGGAGGGTAGGATTGGAAATGTGTGTCGGATGTGGAAACCTACACAGTGAAGTAAGAGGGAAAATAGAACAAAGAAAGGTGCCCTACAATACAATCAACCAAACTTGTCCTTAGGTGGGTAGCCTAAAGACCTACAAACTCCCAGGACCTGTCTTGAGATGACAGAAACTATTTGGTCTATTTCTATCCGGTCAATCCAACCAGTTAGAGGGAGGGGTTGGGGAGAAGGTTCTTCCTTTGGGTTGCACTACCGGTTCCTTTAATACCCCCCAATCATGGTCGTTTGATGCTACTCCCCTAGCTAGACATCAGATGGATCGGTAGAAGCAGATTAATAGAAAAAAATCTCAGTTGGGGTCCCAAAGAGCAAGTTAATCCTTAAGGCCAACGTCTACTAGTTTTAATTAGGCTTGGGATGACTGTGTTCTAGGAATGCAGTGGGCCCTTTAGATGGGTTGTGTGCCCTTAATGATCAATTAAAATGTATGTGTGTGCACAATCGGGGTTTGCAAACAAGGTTATTTGATGATGTGTCTTTTAGGGTTTAACCTTGTTTAGTGGCTTTTAGGATTTAATCTTTAGGTTGGTTCAATCAAGGTTCAATAGAACACTACAAGTTTTGAAAGCACTGGTGATGATATATTCCTTTAAAACTCAAAAATAACGTGGAGTGCCTGGTTCAACCCTAAAAATCAACCCTAAGTGTCAAGCTACTGGATGGATCAGTTTTAAATTGAGTGGTGCGACCCAAACAATTCAAGCAATTGGCTTATTGCACCACTTGATTAAGGCACACAAAAATGTTTAACCTATTCAAATTTTCTACTCACTTATTTGTGTGTTGAGTTAAGGTGTATCAAATCCACAGATCAGATTCCGGTAAGTGATAGAATCAATTTAGAGTGGTACACCTTAGGTCAAGAGTTGTGAGTGTTTAATGTGTGTAACTTTCAATAAATCCCACAATCAAAGAGTTTTTCTTTCTTAATTTATGCGGGTGGGTGAGGTGAGTGGAGTGACAATCAAACAACCAAGATCTAACCTAGGATTTATGCAAGCACCTAAGTTGATTTGGGTTTGAGTTATTAGTGTGGTGAAATGAAATCTAGGATGGGGATGGTGGGGATACACTAACATAACCTTCTAACTACACTTTACTCCAATCTATTCCGCTTTGGCTCGCCTTGGAAGGGTACCTGTAATCATAGAAAGAAAGGAGCAAAATGAGCTATAAAGTTAAGTAAGGCAGAAAACATGGAAAAACTAAAGGGCATTGCCTCCTCGGCAATGGTGCCAAATGATGAGCGGGTTTTTGTACGCGAAAAGATTTAAGTTGCAAAC
The DNA here is from genome assembly GCA_037157565.1 of Thalassia testudinum. NCBI lineage: Eukaryota > Viridiplantae > Streptophyta > Magnoliopsida > Alismatales > Hydrocharitaceae > Thalassia > Thalassia testudinum. The sequence continues at coordinate 8,278,490 of JAZHRO010000010.1, read as the reverse complement.
TCGTCGTCGTAGTGGTAGAAATCCGCTAACCAGATAAAATTTTTACCGAAAATTGAAAGAGTGTCCCAAGTCGAACACGGAGAGGCTAACGTTTGGTTTTGAGAAATCTGCGTTTTGCTTTTATTTATTTTTGTTGTTTTTTTATCTTTTGTTATTTTTTTGGAATTTTTATAAGACAAGAGATCAGGTCGACAAAATAATTATCTAACTAATCTACTCGCAAAGTAAGAAAGAGAAAGAGAGAGAGAGAGAAAATATCAATATCTAGTTAAACAATGTTTGCTACAGATATGAAAGCGGAAAGCTACACTAGAAAGTAGTAAAAGACAGAATGGGTTGAGAAGAGTCCCCTTCGACCGTCGCTTGGAGGACGGCTCGCTCTATCGTCGCCTGGATGAAGGTGGCAGGAAGCTGGAGGAAGGAGAATGACCGTGGAGGAAGGAGGACGAGGCAGGATGATGTTGCGACGAGGATCTTCTTCCAGAAGGTGGTGAGAGGATGGCCACAGGATGCTCCACGAATGGGGGTGAGAGGTGGGAAAATATTTTGGTTTTCTACTCTAAAGGAGCATTCTGAGCTTGGGATAAGCTCTCTCTAGAGCCTTAGAGATGGTGTAGGAAAGAAAGGAAGAGATGAAGGTGGATGAAGGGGTGTAGGTCTTTTAATATTGGAGGAGAGGAAGAAATCCGTTCATGGGCTATAGCGACATCAAATGCATCGCTGAAGATCCGCCCCCAAATGTCACTGAAGCACCTACCGGCGCTCGCCGCCCTCCACACATAGCAACTAGCGAGGAATGGGTGAAGCATGGTCGTTGGATCATGATGTCATTGTTGAGGATCGCACGAAGATCGTGCCTTTGATCACGTTGGATGACACGTGAGAACGCACATTGGGTCGGGCATTGGATCGTGCGGCCGCATCCGTGCTCATCCGCGCACCCGCGTGGCAGCATTTCTTCCGCTCAACCACAATCGAGCAGTCAAATTTGGGCACGCTTCTCTTCTACGGTCGGTTAGGGGATCTGGGGGAATCGAATCCGCACCACAAATTTGCGAGTAACCTTCGCGATCGCTGCGTTGCAATGCTGGATTATTGAGCGGAGGAGTTGAGTGCTACGGGCACAGAGGCATCCTAACTATTGGATCTTGATCCAACGGCTATGGTGCGAGATTGCAGATGATGAGGGGTTTCCATGGTTGCTGCTAGCCAGTGTTGGGCAGCCTAGATATCGCTACGTGGCATAATCTGTGCCATCCATCTTCTTTCATTTGTAGAGGATGCCATAATGCTTGGATCAAGATGATCTTTATGTTGGTGGACTGTGATTGTCGCTCAGGATCCATTCGTACGGTTGGATTTTTATCTGAAACCCATAAGGATGTCGCATTGCCCCATGGCCATTGATCTTCTTCGGACTGCATACAGTGCTACGAGATTCCGATCTAGAAGATTTCGGAGGTGTTAGACTCCGATCGTCGTCCTGATCAGATCCATACAGTCGAATCATCAATCCAAGGCCCCGAAATAAATCTCCTTCTCTCCTTACCACAAAAGGACATGAATTGACCTAAAATATACACAAACTACTCTAAATGTAGAATGATGCATGCTATGCAATATTTATAATATGGAATGCATATCTAAGCCTAGAAACATGCATAAATAGGCAATTTATCCTAATTAAATGTGTCTACATCAGTGTGTAACCCAAGTCTAAAGTGGCAGACAATAGGTAGATATAGTCCACTAGATTTGAGTGTCCACTTAGAGTTCAGCTCAGAAAGACAGTAAATTATTTTGTACTTGGGTTGCATGTCAAAGATATCATAAGGATCATGATAGAAGGTACGTGGTTTCAAGTCAATAGAAACCCTTAGATCCAAAATTGTATTTCCCTCATAATTAGCCTCCCAAATTTTCATTTCCAAATTTCTACTCCTCACGGTCATAATTTCATATTCCAAGACCTCCTGCATATTATTTACCTCATTTAAATTATCCAAGTCTAATAATTGTGGTTGAATCAGGATTGACTTAGGTACAATGATCTCAAAACTATCATCATTCAGTTCTTTGGGGTGTGGTTGAGGAATGGGGCTATTGATTGAATCATCTAATAATTTAGGACCGGAATCCTCCAAGTTAGCCCCAATAGGATCAATTTCCTCAATTATAGGGCCATCAAATGATTGATCAAGTTCCTCTAGCTCGTTTGTCTCACTAAAATCATTTTTATTAGGCTCAAGTGAGACTTCACCTAAAGATTCTTCACCCTCAGAGTCAAAGAATTCTTGATCCTCATTTATATATGTCTCAAAATTATCTATCATTTCCTGACCCATGGAGACATTTTTTTCCCCGTTCCCTGGCTTGAGGATCTCGAGTTAGAAAATCAAATCATCCTTGATCAGTTACTCTAAACCAACCTGGTCATCCCTGGTTTCATAAAAAATGTGCCCCCCGACAAGTGCCTGAGCAGGTTCTGACTGTGGCTCTTCTGAAGGGGGTTCATCCTGAGAGTCATTCCAAGATTGGACTATGGCAACCACGAATTTCATCCTCAATCTTGACAACTTCCCAAGTAAAAATTCACCCAGGCCCCTATCCTTAACATCTTGGAGCCAATCCAATAAAAAACTATTAAGCTCATTAATCATTTTGATCATAGGCTCCAATGCTTCAGTGCATGGTGTTGGCTGAGCTTCTAAAGATTGTATAGTGTTCCTCAAGTTAGCTAACACCCTGCCTTGGATCTGGTTTACCTGAACAGAATGGTTTGATTCAGGGTTGGGTGGGTTTGGGTTCAATCTAGGGGAGTCAAGATATTGAGGTTCTAAGGGTTCTCCTTGATAGTAGGTCATTTCAGGTTGTTCAAAGATGGGTGATGACCTATATTCAGTATAATCCTAGGGAGGGTAGGCGTTATAATCATCATATCCTTCCTGATTGTAGATCGGGTTGGTTTGCTCATAAGAAGGTAGTGATCTATAACCAGTGTAGCTCTGGCAAGGATAATAATCATGATCATGATATCCAGGGTTAGGTCCTGGACATTGAGGTTCAGAATCATATCCCCAATCTAAGTTATCCCGACTAGTGGGTGAGTAACCATAAGTCAGGTCGGGATAGTAATCATCTTGGGGATAAGTAGTGGTAGGAGGGTAGGATTGGAAATACGAGTGTGGTGTGAAAGAATACATGATGAAGTAGGAGGGAAAACAAAGGAAAGAAAGGTTCCCTGCAATACAATCAATCAAACATTTCCTTAAATTGGGTAGCTTAAAGACCTATGCTTCAGAAATGAACTCTGACCACACAATGAATTTGATGTTGTCCTTACTCCCGAAGGTGGCAAAGTTGGGCTAGCGAAGTAGGGGGAGTGTGCCCCGAGGGCTGCTAATTATGCCAAACCCCTACTTAAGTCGTTTGATAATTAGGCCCCCCAACTTAGCACCTTTTGAAGCAAACAGACGTCACTAATTCGAAATACGTTCAAGAGAATACCCTGAAACAGACTCTATGAATCCTAGGGTCAGTGTCTACTCAGTTTTAATTAAGGCCTGAGATGATTGTGCTTTTGGAATGTGATGGGCCCTTTAAATGGGTTGTGCCCTTAAAAATCGATTAATATGTGTGTGCGTGCACAACCAGGGTTTTCAAACAAGGTTATTTTATGATGTGTCTTTTAGGGTTTAACCTTGTTTAATAGCTTTTAAGGTTTAATCTTTAGGTATATTCAATCAAGGTTCAGTGGAACACTCCAAGTTTTGCAGACACAAGTGTAGATATATTCTTTTAAAAATCAAAAATATTGTGGAGTGCCTGGTACAGCCCTAAAAATCAACCCTATGGGATAAGCTACTGATGAATCACTTTTATCTTGAGTGGTGTAGCCCAAACAGCTCAATCAATTGACCTGTTGCACCACTTAGTTAAGGCACACAAGAATGTTTAAACTATTCCAATTTTCTACTCACTTATTTGTGTGTTGAGTTAAGGTGTACCCAATCTACAGGTCAGATTCCAGTTAAGTGGTAGAATCAATGTAGAGTGGAGCGCCTTAGGTCGAGAGTTGTGGGTGTTAATGTGTGTAACTTTCAGTAAATCCCACAATCAAATAGCCTTTTTTTTTAAATAAATATATGCAGGGGTGAGGTGGGTGGAGTGGCAATCAAACAACTAAGATCTAACCTAGGGTTTATGCAAGCACCTAAGTTAATTTGAGTTTAAGTTATTAGGTGATGGAATGGAAATCTAATGGGTGGGTGGTGGGGGAAGACTTACAGAACCTTCATCAACACTTTTCTCCAATCTAACCACTTTGGCTCACCTCGGAAGAGTACCTACAATAAAAATAATATCAGAGAAAAGGTGAGATAAAAGTTAAGTAACGTCATTGTAGTATAGTGGTGAGTATTCCCGGTTGTCACATGAGCAACCTGGGTTCGATCCCTGGCAATGGCACCAAAATGGTGAGCGTGTTTTCACGAGGGAAATCAGGGATTTAGAGAACTCATCGTTATAGTCGCAAAAATCACTACCAGATAAAATTTATACCAAAACTCAAAGTGAGTCCAAGTCAAACACAGGGAGACGAATGTTTGGTTTGAAAATCCATGCTTCAATTCTATTTGTTTTTGTTATTTTTATCTTCTATATTTTTGGTATTTTTATAAGACAAGATATCAGATCAAAGAAATATTTATCTAACTAATCTACTTGCAAAATAAGAGAGAGAAAGAGAGAAACAAATATTATAGGAGTAATCTAAACTGTTTATTACAACTAATTGAGTGAAATAAAATTACACTACAAAAGCAATAAAAAGGATAAGCTGAGTAAATCCCCCTTGACGGTTGCTTGGAGGACGACTCACTTTGACTACGCCTGGATGAAGGTGGTAGGAAGCTGGAAGAATAAAGACAAAGCCAAAGGATGGAGGGCAGGGTAGGATGACGTCGTGACGAGGATCTACTTCCCGAAGGTGGAGAGGACGGCCACAGGATGCTCCACAAATGGGGGTGAGAGGTAGGAAAAATATTTGATTTTCTACTCTACAGGAGCCTCCCGAGCTTGGGGCAAGCTCTCTTTAGAGCCTTGGAGGTGGTGAGGGAGAGAAAGGAAGAGATGATGAGAAATGGGACGGGTAGGGGTCCTTTTATAGTGGATGAGAAGAGGCAAAATGAAGTCACGACCAATAGCGACATTTACAATCGTCACTAAAGCTCTGCCACAAACATTGCTGAAGGTCCAGCTCATGCACCCGCTGGCGCTGTTGGCTCCGCGTTGCTTGTGCACGCCCCTCGCGCACATGCTACTACACTGCTGGCACGCGCGTCACGTGCTCATGCTTCACGCAGCAGCTGCTGCACTACTGGTGCGCTATGCGCTCGTTGCTGCTGGCGTAGGCAATCAATTAAGGATTTAGGGGGGTTACAGGTCTCGAACCTGCGACCTCCCTTTTGTGATAGAGCTTAAGACCACCACACCAAGGCATCCTTTGTGTCGCATGGGCGTTTTTGCTGCTAAGGGCGCAGATGCTTCCCAGCCTTTAGATGATGATCCAATGGCTAGGATGTGAGGGCACAGATGATGAGGAAAGCCCGCGATTGGCCTTGAGCGGTTCGAATGGTGCCACGTGGCAACATCTGGACCGTTCATCTTTAGATGCATGTTAGTGGCACCATGGACGTCGGATTGGGTCGATTTTCGCATCATTGCACTGCGATCATCAATCTACATTCATCTATGTAGTTGGATTTGTCATTTGAAGCTCCGAATTGCATCACCTAGCCCTTTGGCTGTTGATCTTCCTCGAACTGCACAATGTGCTACAGGACTCCGATCAAGATGATTTCAGAGGCATTGCACTCCGATCGTCATCCTGATCAGATCCTTATAGTCAGATCATCAATCTGAGGTCCCAAAATAAATCTCCTCACCTAGCCACAAAAGGACATGAATTAACCTAAACTTTATACAAACTATTCTAAATGCAGAATGATGCATGCTATATAATATTTGTAATATGGAATGCATATCTAAGACTAGGAAAATGCATAAATAGGCATTTTAACCTAAATGGATGTGTATACATCACCCGTGAAACCCAGGAAACTGCGGATGCCCATCATAGTTTTGGGACACTCCCACTTCAACTTCACCTCAACCTTGGCAGGGTCCACCGAAATCCTTGCACCTAATATCACAAGTCCCAGAAACTGTACTTAGCACAACCAAAATTCGCACTTGCTAAATTTAGCATACAACATGTGCCTCCTCAAGGTCTCTAGAACCAATTGGAAATGCTGCTCATGTTGTGCCTCACCGCGGGAGTAGGTGAGGACATTGTCAATGAACACCAAGACAAAGTGGTCCAGACATGACCTGAAGATCCAATTCATCAAGTCCATAAACATGGCAAGGGCATTCGTTAGCCTAAATGACATCACTAAGAACTCGTAGTGGTCATAGCATGTCTTGAATGTGGTCTTCTGTACACCCCCTTCTTTAATCTTTAGCTGGTGGTAGCCTGATCACATATCAGCCTTGGAGAATACTGTGGCCCCCCAAAGTTGGTCAACCACATTGTCGATCCACAGGAGAGGATATCTATTCTTGATGGTCAGCTTATTCAGCTGTCGATAGTCAATGAAAAGGTGTAAGGTACCATCCGATGCGGGGTAATTGATATAGGGTTTGAGGGAGATTCACAAACTCAACCTCTCGCCAAGGGGAAAATCCCAGGAGGTCATCTAAGAATACATTGATGGGAACACTATCATGATCCATAACTAGTTCAATTTGATCTGATTAAGCCTTTAAATGCTCTTACATAACCACCAGAGAGACATAAATCACTGCAAATCCATTTTAAGGGAAATACAATAAAACAGGGGTAAAACTGTAGTTTTAACAGTATATCTCAACTGCAGTACAATCATGGGTTTTCTCAGGGGTTAAATAAGGGTCAAATGATCTTAAATGTCCAACAAGTGGGTTAATACAGACAGAAAAGGTATTCACGCGTTTCAGGAATTAAATGACATCTGAAATCCTAAAAATAGATCCGCTTAATTAAATGAGATTCTGATCAGAATAAGTCACCTAAATCCTCTAAAATTCATAGAAAAATATTCTCTAGGGTTTGGTACCTTCAATATGACCATTAGAACCCGTCTTGACCCAAAATAAAATCACAGACAGACTTTTGCCCTAATTTGAGATTTTGCATAAATAACCCAGTAAAACTAGGTGAAAACCAAAATCTAACTACACGATTGGATTCCTTAGGTCTAAATTAGGTTTGTACCAAAATTTGGACCCAATTTGAGATTGTCTTGACCTAGTTTGCAATTTGGTCCTGTCTAATTCTTTTATCTCACACTCATGTCCCTAACTTTTGAAATTCTTACAAACAGCCCCCAAATTTGTCATCTTCTTCACAAAGAGGTCTCTACCGCCCTGAAATCCTATTCCTACAACTCCGGTGACCTTTGATTGAAGAGAACTCCTTTGATCAATCAATCTCTTCCAAAATTGGAAGGGAGATTCCTTGAGGAGTCATCGTTCCATTGAATCTGGTCTTGAGCCCTAAAAACTTCCCAATCACTCATGCGAACGCATGAGAGATTCGAGTATCTTTAACTTTCTAACTTCGGCGAGCCTTCCAAGCTTGGGAAGGTTGCCTCCCAAGCTCTAACTGATCCCTGAGGTGTATATAAGGATCCCCAGGGCTCAACCGAACTTTTCAGCTAGTTTTGAGGCCAACAATCTCTTCTTAACCCTACCTCTGGCCTCCTCCAACCTAGCATTGGTGAGCATCCTCCCCCGTCATCCTATGGCCTCCCAACGGCCAAATTGGGAGCGTCTCCTTCCTCCCCGACTTCCTCCGCCTCTCGACGACCACATCAGAGGTGCCTTAGGCCCTTTTCTTCGTTGCCGTCTCCCTTAGGAGTTTCATCTTCCATGGCGTTAGCAATCACATCAGCGTCATATCCCTTCCCCTTTTCGTCCCTAAATTAGGTCTGGTAGACTTATCTCTCTCCTTACTTCCTTTATCCTCTTTCTATCTCTCAAAACGACCGTCGACAATACATCTCCCCCTCCGTCTTCTTCCGCTCTGGCGAAGCTCCGGTGACGCCCAACCACCGCTCCACCACATGAACCTCGCTCCTATTTCCCTCATCAGCATCGCCACGACTTCCTCATCAAATCCCTCTAACAATTAGGACATTCACCCTCTCCATCGCTCCACCGACCAACCCACCCTCGCAACACCTTCACTGACTTCGCCACACGCACACACACCTCCTTACACTATGCCACCACCACCAACACATTCGTCGACCTCCGATGAAGCTCCTAAAGTCTTTTAATTGGGCCAAGAGGCCGTACTTGTGTTTCTCAGGTACACACCAGACTCCCGCCGCCCTCCGCCAGTCGCTGCCTTTGTTCTTTGAGTTCTAGCCACGAAGCTCCAGGCCACACCCTCCAGGCACTACGGATTTGTCCCACGTATGTGTCCAGGTCCTCAATTAAGGATCCCAGTAGCAGCAACACCTCCAATTGGACGAATGACCTTCTGCCAGCATGCAAGGAAGAGATGTGGGAACATAGTCCCATATCGTAGAAAGAGGAGCGGTCAACCACACATAAATTGCAAAAGTGATGTCGGCTATTCACCTCCTAACATAGGGGTGAGGTCCCTCTCACTTGCTTACACTGACTCACCTTCGCCTCATTCCTCGCTCATCACCACATCCGGTGAGCCTGGACTCAGGTACGCAGATCCTTCGATTACCCGATAACCCGATGTGCATGGCCCTAGGAGGGTGTGAAAGAGGTTGACCCAGAGAGAGAAAGAGAGAGCATGGGGGTAGGGGGTTTTGCTCTCTGCGACACTTAGTCGAATTTGAAGGGTACATAGCCCTTGTGCATGAAGAGAAAAGAAGGCTTGTGTGTACTGTGAAGGTAGAAGGAAGGAAGGAGGACTTGAGAAGAAAGAAGAGGTTGAAGAAGCAGGCTTGAAAAAGAAGAGAAGAAGAACAGAGAAAGAAGAGGAGGCTGAAGAAGAAGCACAGTGCCCTCTTGGCACTGTAGGGTAACGGCGATTGATACTATTGATATATTTGAGTACCTAAGTTTAATGGTTGATGGCACTGTTGTATTATTTGGACTCAATGCATATATGCTTAAATTGAATAATTGATGATCTAAAGCCATTGTTTTTGCTTTGAGATTCTTTTTGCCATGCACAGCTATTGTTAAACTCATACTTTACACTGATTATCATTTCTGAGTAATTATTATTTATTTCTTGATATTATCTGGCTTGAATCTTATGCTCAATTACATTTTATTGAGATTAGCGATTGAATTCCTATTTGCTCCTAGCAAACGAACTCGGACTTTCATTCGAGTCATAAATTTTATTTGTTATTCAAGCTATTTCTGAGGATTTATTACTACAACGAATACATCTTTCTAAAACCTCGATCTAGCCCTGTCAACATTTTGATACCGTTGCCGGGGAGCAACACGTAATTCGATCTCTTGATTGCAATATCTAATTTGTTACTAACTTGCTCTATCTCTTCTGACTGTGATCTGTGATAGGGATTCATTAGAGGAAGATCAAGCTACACATCAGACACTCCAAGGGCAGGTAAACTCCATCCAATTTCCCCTAAGCCCTTGATTCATGAAAAAGCTAGAAAAAAGGGAAACAAATCAATTAGGTTCAACTTGTATTCTATTCTTAGATTAATCATCAAGTTGCTTGATTTAATACATTTTGTTTAGAGAACACCAAACCATGATTTGTTCACCTACCTAGGGTTTTAAGGTATCTAGGGCTATCACCTTCTTGCTTGAGCCCTAGGTACCACATTTGGACAAAGTTGAATTGGACCAATCAAGAGCCAATTAGGGTTTCCAGTTTAGGGTTTTAGAGACACACTTGCTTAATCAAGAAGTAACCTTCCCCAATAGTGTGTGCCTAAGCCTTGGTTGAATTGATCTATTCAAGTAAACCCTAAAAATCAGGCTCTTAATTTCATTTGAACACTAAAAGAGGGACCTAAATTTCTCAAAAGGACAACTAGGTGAAGTTGACCCACCTTGTTGGATTAACCAATCTTCAAATTAGGTCACTTTACACAAAAACATCTTAAAGTTCAAGAGAAATCATAAACACATTTGCTCTTAACTTAAAACTAGTAGACTTAAGAGGTCAAGTCCCCATTCTGGTCTACCTGGATCCTCAATGATAAGAAAGGTCAGGTGGGGGAAACCCTGTAACCCGTGGGGACACTCTATCTTGTAGGGGTCTTCGCGGGACTCTCCCTTTCTGGCTGCCCAGGTAATTCTCAGGTGGACGACTTTCTAACCAAGGGGTATCATCTGCCCCAAACATCTATAGTCATCCAAAATTTTTGGGTGTCTTGATTGGGTCTGTCATTTGCTATCCCTCATCTACTCCATCGGTGCATGTTTGGGAGGATGCCCTTAAGACCATCCTTGAGGCCTCCATTAGCTATTCACTCTCGTTGAGGTTGAGCCTCGACTTCCGTGTTTGTGCAACAACCTAATCACATTGATATATCTTCTGATTCAGAACCTACTTCCCCCTTATCAGCTATGGATCACCAAGAAGATCAACCTAACCTTGAGCAGCAATTCCATGATTTCCGAAATCAAATCAATGTAATCATCAACCCACCACCGCGTCCTCAAATGCGAGATCACTATAACCCTGCAGTAATGGAGATCGAACCCCGAATCAACATTCCCACGGGAGGACCCGAGGTGGATCTCAAGCCTAGCATGCTTCATATGACCCCAAAATTTCATAGCTTGAAATCCGAGGATCATTTCTAGCACATCAAAGACCTAAAACATCTGGCCCACACTTTTGGGGCAGATGTACAGAATCGGGACGGATTACTCTTGAAACTCTTCTCATTCTCTCTAGCTGACAAAGCCGCTCACTGGTTTCAAACTCAACCACACATGATCAACACATGGGGAGAACTTCAAACAACCTTTCTGCAAAAATTCTACCCCATTGGTCGTACAAACACAATGTGGCACCAAATCATGCACTTCTCCTAAGGAGCAAGAGAATCTCTACACGAGGCATGGGATCGTTTTCTGGATCTAATGCGTAAGTGCCCCCATTACGGAGTTTTGAAGTGGGAACAAGTCTAATCCTTTTACCATGGGCTCCATGAAGACATCAAGCTCTTTGTCAATGCAACCCGTGGTGGTAGCATTATGGGTCAACATGAGGACACGATCTGGGAAATTCTCGAGAACATCTACGAGAACTCCCTGAACAATGAGTCATTGGGTGAGTACGACCAGACATCCACCCGCACATTGACAAACAACAAAGGATACACGAATCCCAAGGCCTTTCTGCATCCATTGATCTGGAGTTGGTAGCCAGTCAATTGGATAAGGTCTCCATTATCGAAAAGAAGGTGGACGACATCACTCATCATCTACACAAATCCACCTCTACACCTCAAAGCACATACGCGCACCAACCCACGGAAAGAGAGGCTGCGCACAACATCTACCACTCCCCGGGGATGGATGAATATCCACCCCTGCCTGATTATGGCTTCAAAGGCAACTTCGGGTCAGCCCACCACAATTGGGGGAACTCTGAACCCCCATACCCTGATTATCTCGAAGCTCCTCAGACTTGTGAGGAATTCCACGCCATCCAGAATAATCCTTTCTCCAACACTTACAACCTTGGATGGCGGATGCATCCTAACTTTGCGTGGTTGGGAAATAACCTCAATCCAAGACCTCCATTTCAACCCCGACCATAGCCTCCGCACCTATATCAGCCCACCCAACCAAGGCCAACTCAAAATTTCCAATCTGGACCGCCTAAAGAAGATCGGACATCTTTGATTCTTCAAGCCTTTGTTGACATGCAAAAGCAGCACAAAGAAGAAATCACTGAACTTCAAAATCAAATGACCCAGATGGCAAGTTCTCACCAGCTTGGTACACTTCCATCCTAACCTCTGCCAAATCCTAACAACATGTTGACCCAAAAACGCGTTGTAAACCAAATTCAAGGTCAAACATGTTATACCCAACCTGGTCCAACGACTCATACCGGTGTATTTTCTCCATCCACCTCAGCTGAGCCAAAACACACCATGACTTACTCAACTCCACCCCCACAACAATAGCAAGGTCTGACTTTTCCCCATCCACCTCTCCACCATGATTGTGCTATGATCAATGTTATGAAAGAACATAAACCCATCCTTAAAGATAGCCAATCTATTTCCTTATCCCAGGTCATAACTCACCTCCACACTAAAGGATTGTCAGGAAGTGATATAACAGGACCTTTGAGGAATGCACAACTCACGATTCCACTACTTGGTATCCTCACTCTCAACCCAACCTCACCTAACTTACCCAGAAGGAGATGAAAGAACAAACACTAGGAAAGGTAGTATTATCTAAAAATATAAGTGCCATAACCCAAAACAGTCTACCTCCTAAGAAATCTGATCCAGGCACCTCGCTAATTCCTTGCAATATCAATGATACAAACTTCAAGCGGGCTATACTAGACCTGGGTGCTTCAGTCAACCTCATCCCTACCAACCTATTTGAAAAATTACAGATTGGACAGCTAAAACCTGCTCATGTCACTTTGCAACTAGCTGACCGAACCTTGATCACACCAATTGGGATGATAGAAGATGTGGTAATTAAAGCTAAGGATTTCAGCTACCTAGCAGATTTCCTAATTCCTGACATGGAGATACCACAACAGGTACAGGATATGCTCGTGATTTTGGGAAGACCATTCTTGGCCACTGCGAGAGCCATAATCAATTGTGAATCAAGGCATATGATAATTTCCTTCGAAAATCAACATGCCGAGATTAATATTTTTAAGGCAACAAAAGGAAAATGCTTGATAGAACAACTAGGTTTTATATAGGATCTCATGACCATATCCTTAGTAGGAAACCTAGAATCGAATTGGAAACCTTTCACATCTTAGATGATGAACTAGTCCAGCATAATGACATGAGCACAATAGAGGCTTTCACCTTAGAACTTGAGGATATACCAAGAAATGTTGGGAAACATGGTGACAGACCAGATTTAGAGTCCATGGATATGAAGACTTTTTATTTTGAGGACCACCAGGAATCAGGATTTGATGATACTGAGAGTGACCTTCACCCAGAATATGAATCCTTTATAGATTTCAAGTTTTATGATTCAAAAGGCACTCTCCAAGCATTCACATTTTGGGATGAAGATTATAGGGAAAATTCATTTGAAGACCCAATCTATGAGTCATTTCTTGAGGAGATAATCTTAAACCCAAAGGGAAAGAATCAAAATGACTCATCAGGTATTGATTTGATAGGTCACAAAGCACGAGAGGAACCATACATCTGGGATACACTAACTAGACCCATTTCTATTGAGCCTTGGAATCACCACAATCTGACTATAGAATCCCATGATCACTATACCTTCCAAATGTTCCCTCCACGGAAACTCAAGAAAGATCATCTAGAAACAAATCAGCCTGACTTATATCAGAGATATTCTGGAATGACTCTCCACCATGCTTTGATACTTATCTGTGGCCATCCAATTCTCATCCATCACGATCATATCATTCCTGCAGTTAATCACATCTCCCAAAGCCTATTGTGCCCAGCTGATGGCATTAAACTCAGCCCTTAATTGGTGGCAACCCGTCATCTTTTTGAAAAAACCAAAACCCTTCTTGACACATCCTGTGCTGAACTCATATTACACTTTAGGGTTCATCCATTAGAACAGCTGACTCTACCTCTGGTACCCGTACCAGAGCTTGAAATTGTCCGCAACAGTCATCTCGACTCGTCCACTCACCTAAACCTGTTCTAATGTACGATCTAAGCTGAACTCAACCCCACCTAATTTACAATGATGACATTGCAAATCGTAAGCATGGGAGGTATTAAAGTGTAAAACACTGTGAGAATCACTTCACAAGAACGAGTTTCATAAAAAAAAAATACATATTCTAAAAAAAAAATTGAAAAAAAATGGAGAAGGGAGGAAATTTTGAAAGATCAAATTGCATATCATTCTTGAGGAGGAAAAGGGGAGGTGATTTAAAATGTCAAAAAGGAGCACAATTTGAAACAAAAAGAGATAGTCATTAGTAAAAGATTAAGGAATCTACTTAGTTTTAGACCAATCAAAAGAAAGAAATAAAAGACAAAAAGTGCTAAGAAACACAAAGGTTGGTATGAACGCTAATATTAGGCCTCTTGGGCTTGTGTTTAGGCTTAAAAATTCAAGTATTCGTTAAGATCTAGATAGTCCTCAAGAGGTTAAGGAAAATGTAAAGCTTAAGTATTAGGTCTAAGGCTTAGGGATTATTCGGCCTCATTAACTGACCTCTGGTTTGTAGGACTCGATAACCTAAGCACCCTAATCCACACACAGTCTGGTTTAGTACGTTTAATTATCAAAATCACGCAAATGTGTCAATTCTGTTCTGAAATGCTACCTAGATTAGAAGCAGCTTATCAACACATGTTGACTTGGAAGAGTTCTTGGTGCAGAGGGGTAGGAAATTTCCATCGAAGATGCGCAATAACATACCAACTCCTCGGTGCTTGTCTCCTAGGATATCTAAATATCCTACTGGGGGCACGTAAGCACCTTGTGCTAGTTCAGGTGCCACAAGGGGGGATTATCCTAAAATATCGATTGCCAGGGCCTGAATTTAGCTATAGAATGCCATGGGTAGCACTATCTGGAAGTGTCGAAAGCTAGGGTTTTGGGGGTTGCAAAGGGCAATGCTATCTCGAAGCATCGATTGCCAGGGACCCTGCGAGGATTGATGGTGGGAGCGAGGAATCCGATACAGACTGTGCTGTAAAGCCAATCTGAAGCTAGAACTAAAGAAAGAAAAGAGAGAGAAAACTCTCCAAAAATAAAAAAAAAATCTTGTCTCTCTCTTTTACAAAAATGCACTGCAAACTGAACTGGGACTAGATATGTTTTAAGCATGAGTGCTTTAACCACGGAGTTCAATGAACCTTAGGTTAGTTCATATGGGCCTTAGAAATCTTCGCGGTGGGCTGAGGCTAGAGCTGGTCAGGTCCAGATCTTAGTTGGTACTTGAGTACCTCTAGGCCTACTATTAGCATTCTGACCTAATCTACAAAAGAAAGCACACATCATAAATCTGAGCAAAGAAAAGCCTGGTCTAGAATTTAAGTTAATTCCATGAAATTTTGCTAAGGGACTAGCAAAAGTTAGGCATGGGTGTAAGATGGGAACACCATCATGAGCCATAACTAACTCAATTTGATCTAATTAAGTCATTAAATGCTCTTACATAACCGCCAGAGAGACATAAATCACTGCAAATCCATTTTTGAGGGAAATACAGTAAAACAGCGAAAAACTGTAATTTTAACAGTATATCTCAATTGCAGTACAATCACGGGTTTTCTCATGGGTTAATTAAGGGTCAAATGATCTTAAATGTATAACAAGTGGGTTAATAAAGACATAAAAGGGTATTCGTGCATTTCAGGAATTAAATGATATCTAAAATCCTAAAAACAGACCCGCTTAATTAACTGAGGTTTTTGTCAGAATAAAAGTTACCTAAACCCTTTAAAATTCATATAAAAATATTCTCTAAGGTTTGGTACTTTCAATCTGACCATTAGAACCGGTCTTGACCTAAAATAGAACCACAGACAGACTTTTTCCTTAATTTAGGTTTTTACATAAAATACCCAGTCAAACTAGGTCAAAACCAAAATCTAACTTCACCATTGGATTCCTTGGGTCAAAATTAGGCTTGTACCAAAATTTGGGCCCAATCTGAGATTGTCTTAACCTAGTTTGCAATTTGGTCCTGTTTGATTCTTTTATCTCACACTCATGTCCCTAACTTTTGAATTTCTTATAAATAGCCTCTCAGCTTTGTCGTCTTCTTCACAAAAAGGTCCATGTCACCCTAAAATCCTATTCCTACAACTCCGATGACCTTTGATTGAAGAGAACTTCTTCTCTGATCAATCAATCCCTACGCCTCACTCCTCGCTCATCACCACACCCGTTGAGCCTGGACCAGGGTACGCGGATCCTCCGATTACCTAATAACCTGATGTGCATGGCCCTGGGAGGGCGTGAAAGAGGTTGACCCAGAGAGAGAAAGAGAGAGTGCAGGGGCAGGGGATTTTGCTCTCTGCGACATTTAGCTGAATTTGAAGGGTGCATAACCCTTGTGCATGAAGAGAAAAGAAGGCTTGTGTGTTCTATGAAAGTAGAAGGAAGGAAGGAAGGAAGGAAGGAGAAGGACTTGAGAAGAAAGAAGAGATTGAAGGAGGCCTAAAAAAGAAGAGAAGAAGAACAGAGAAAGAAGAGGTGGCTGAAGAAGAAGCACAGTGCCCTCTTGGCATTGTAGGGAAAGGCGGTTGATACTGTTGATATATTTGAGTACCTAAGTTTAATGGTTGATGGCACTGTTGCATTATTTGAACTCAATACATATATGCTTAAATTGAATAATTGATGATCTAAATCACCATTATTTTTTCTTTGAGATTCTTTTTGCCATGCACAACTATTGTTAAACTCATGCTTTACATTGATTATCATTTTTGAGTAATTATTATTCATTTCTTGATATTATCTAGCTTGAATCTTATGCTCAATTACATTTTATTGAGATTAGCAATTTAATTCCTATTTGCTCCTAGCGAACGACCTCGAACTTTCATTCGAGTTATAAATTTTATTTGTTGTTCGAGCTATTTCTGAAGATTTATTACTACAACGAATGCATCTTTCTAAAACCTTGATCTAACCCTGTCAACATACATCAGCATATTCCCATACAATAGGTACATCCCGCAACTCTGTCATCTCTCATGGGGCTGTAGCTACATAGGCGAGGTATCCGCTGCACCCATTCCTCAATAATCTTGCTTCCTGCAGGGTTGCGATAAACCTTTACTGATTTACCTTCGCTCGGTAGAGGAACTGAAACAGTGATACCCCTGAAATTGAGAAGACAACCTTCTTCTCGAAATAATGGGTCGATGCGTGGTGCCCCAATAGCCAATCCATACTAAGAATGGCACTAAAGTCCTCCAACTACCAATTATTGCCCACAATTCATCAACGACTACACTAACAATGTTATTAAACGAATGTGCCAAGACAGACGGTGTGAGGTTTTGTGGACTAATCTAGGCATGAGATGTCAGTACTAGTTAAAACCTTTATCCAACACATGACAGATTTACCTGAGACTACGAGAAAAAGAATCTCCATTAGTAGACAAGGGGCGCAACCATCCTATGATCAAGGATTCTGTGATCTTACCCCATTAAGGTAAGTGCAAAGGAGAGAAGGGTACCTGAAGGAATAGTTGAAATAGAGAAACACTAAAGGTTGGTTATATGATGGTGAACATTCACTTGGAATGTACTCAAGATTCACTACTCGATTAAGTAAATAGGTCAGAGAATGCAGAAAATATCAACAAGACACATCATCAATACATGACTGACTATCCACTCATTAATGCGATATGAGATGCTTAAAGGCTTTCTCGGACCATTTTATGACTAGAGAGGTGACCTTGCTCTAATACTATCTGTGACGACCCAAGTCCCGCCAATCCACGAAACCGATGTCGTTGAGTGCTAACAACAAGCACGAACCAACCACACGATCATAGTCACTCAACACATAGTCAGAAAACAACAATAGCCAATCAAACAAAATGTAAAGCAATAACGAAAATAGAAAGAGTGAAGTACTAACCAGAGGGTTTACCACAGAATGTAAGTACATAAGCCAAGATATGCACAAATGGTAATCACCTTGCTAGCTGCTGACGCAGGATTTAAATGGTTTTATAAATGGGGGTTTTAATGTCGTTACAATACGTAAAATCGATAAGCTTTTAAATTTATATTCCAAGATAGTGGTGGTATCTAAGGTCGTCCAAGGGGGCCAATTTGTTAGTCAAATAAGTGATGCTCTCTCTCGCCTCTCAAATCAATACTTCTCTTTTGGTATTTTAATTTTTATAAATTTTTATGTTTGGAAATAAGCAGGATACAAATGCAAAGATAGAACTACGCTAAAGAAACTGTCTAACAACTAGAACCTAAGTGACAAGAGAAGTCCTCTCTTCTAAGCTCACCCTAGGCAAGTTTTCCTAGGGTAATTAGAAGAGAGATGTGATGCACTAAAATAAATGAAGCTGCTACTTGAAATTGAAAATTCAAGAATGAAGAAAGATACTTTGCTATTAATAAGTGCTTACAAAGTACTTAGGGAGCTCAACTAAGCAGAGGTACCACTTAGTTAATTCCTAGGTACATGAATGCTTAACAAGAATTAAAATGCAACAAAATAAAAGACAAAAAATTATCCTAAGTAGCTAACACAGCCTTCACTCCAAGAATGGTGGCTCCCAGACTTGAAGAAGACTTCCTTCTAGCTCCTTGAGTTACTCCTCTCAAAGGTGGACGTTCTCCACCCTTCTTTCCTCCTGCTTGACCATCCTCCCTAAATGGAAGCTTGCTCCTTGGCGTGCACAAGGAAGGAGAGAGAAGAGGAAAAAGGCACCAAGGGAGCATGTAGGTTACTCCCTTAATCTTCTTCTCTCCTTTCTTGGGCGTGGGATGTATGGTGGCTATAGGTGTTTGACAGGAAGAATTGTTGCTTGCCAAGGATGATTTGAATGGTAGGATGAGGGTTCTTTTTATAGGCTAGTATGAATGGTGGTTGGGAAGCTTCCTTGGCTCCATGAGAAAGGGTGCCAAAGAGGGTGGCTTGGATGGTGGTTAAGAAGCTTCCTTGGCATCATGTGAAAGGGTGCCAAGGAGGGTGTCTTGGATGGTGGTTGGGAAGCTTCCTTGGTGCCATGTGAAAGGGTGCCAAGGAGGGTGGTTATGAAGCTTCCTTGGTGCCATGTGAAAAGGTGCCAAGGAGTGCATTTTAGGTGCCAATGGTTAATGGTTTTAATGTAGGTGGACGGCCATTAAGGTAGAGAGGGAGTAGGGTAGGAGCTAGAGTAGTGCAGGAGTTAGCTAAGCTAGCTAGTAGCTTAGCTAAGTAGAGGAGGAGCTGGAAGGAGGTTTCCCAAGCTATCTTTACACTTGTTCCTTATGCCTTCCATACTGTCAGGGCTTTTATGATTTCCCAAGCATTCATCCTTGGCAATCAAATGGTAACTACATAAGATAATGTAAAATAAATGCTAATGCATGTTATAAACCCTAAATTCAAATGCATGCTAAATGCAGTGAGATAATGGAATGCAATTGACGAAACCTTAGGAACTAGATGTGAATGGATATTGACGATGATGATAAATTGGCATTTTTCAGCTTCCAAGGACACCTGAGTACAAAACCCAAGAACCATGTCAATAAAAATGAGTAGAGTAGAAACAACAACAACTGATCACAACAACAACCTAAAGCAATAGAAAATGGGTGTTATATCTTTAATTAATCCATTTATTAGGCATTTGTGATCCAGTTCCATTTATATATTGGAATCCCAAGTTAATACAATTCATGACCCATTAATCAATGCCTCAGGACACGAGGCAATCTTATGTAACTTCCTGAGATGCGAGATAGGTATATGCCATCTTCGTGGCCCAGTAGGTAGCTTATACCCATCAAGTCATCTCAATCCATCACCTTGGAGTCATAACAAAAGAGGGGTGGCGACTACGTCATGTGGAGTGAACACGTATAAGCGCTATGTATGCTAAACCACAGACAGTCAATGACCTATCCACCGGCCGAGCAAGAAACCACTCCAAACCTCGAGCCACGTATCTCGCTATCCCAATTGGCCGCTAAGCCTAACCAAAGAATCGTTGGGAGGCCAGCAACTCCCTAAACCAACCCAAAATCGATCCAAAAGGCCAAAGCTAAAACCAAATCTGGTGAGCAGCAGGGCTAAATCCAGTTATCCAGTCTCTACAAGCTCAACAATTCCATCGTATTGATCTCATGATTATTACCATATGAATAAGTTAATAACATTTCTTATTCAAGCCAAGATTCCAACCATTACACTCATTATTTAAGATTATGAAGCGTTCGCATCATACCCATAATCAATCGTTAATCAATTCGTTTCTAATGTACAATAGTGGTTCTACGTAATATACTAATTAACTATCACAACGATACTTATTTCATGAAAAACGAAGTTCATTTCACACATGCGATAATGGGATCACATTTAAGGTCCTTAATCTTGATCATTCCCATAGTATCAATCTATTTCATATCCAATTACCCAAGATCAAAGTTAACTCCCAAAAAGGGTTTTGAATTCCAATGACAGAAACAGGATTTCAACAACGTCGAAATCCACCCAAATTCTCAAGTTTTAACTTGGTTCGAATTAATTATTCTAAAGCAATAATTATTCATGAATCATTGTCTTAGGGTGATTTTTAGTACTCAAATCAGTAATCAAATATCACAGGGTTCCATACTCAGCAAGAGGATTAGAACATGTGCAAACAACAGAATGTACGAAGCACAATGCAGAAATCAAGTATAGACTACACGAAACAAGTCAAAAATAGGGAACGAGATAGTCTACTCTACCTAACATCACCAGAGGGACATGGTGACTTCAGATCATACGCTACGCAACGGGAAGTCTTCCTAAACCAAGAGCACCAAGAAGAGCTTAGTAACTCACTTATACACGTTTCAGATTTTTTACGTCAGTAACAGTGATCAAAACAAAAATAAAGTATACCAACACATAGTACGCGTTGATACAATTCTAACGGTACCTTATTTGTCAAATTTCGAGGTCGAGAAGGCCTCGAACCGCTAGAAACAACATGAAGGGGTCACTGAACCCAACCATGTCGACCAGTCCGCTTGAACCGCACGCTAGCCTGCCCTTGCCACGTGCTAGCACGTGGTTGGTCCACGTGCACCTCATGTGGATCATTGATTGCGCCAAATGATCAGCACCGCAGGCAGCAACACGTGTCGCACATCAACGGCTACGCACCATTGCCCTTCAGGTGAATGCATCTGCGAGCACGCGCTCACCACTTCTTCAGCGCCCAAAATGTGGCACCCATCCGACGGGCACCTCCAGATCGAACGGTGTTCCATCATAGCCATTGTTTCCTCCACGGAAATTGCAGTGGGAAGCCCGTGATTTCCGGAATCACGAATAGCTCCCTAGGAATTTGAATTAGGATTTCTAATTAAAATCCTAATTCCCTAATCTCTCTTTCTCTTGGGTTTTGGGGACCTTAGATGACAAATAATGGCTCCAAACCCTAGTGGTGTCGTCTTTTGTCGCTATGGTAATTACAGTCGTTGGAGTATATGACAAAAATGGTTACCAGTCTAATATGATTTATTACTCGGAATAGAAAGATTCTTGAGGTCAAACTCAGGAAGCAAACTATAGTTCTAGAAACATATAAATTCACAATATAATGTTTTACAAAAATATAAGTAAATGGGAAAGAGAGTGAGAGAGAGAGAGATTTGGCTTTTTCTTCTCTTCCTTCTCTTCTTCCTTTCTTCTCTGTGTCTTCTTCTCTTTTCTTTCTTTTCTTTTTTTGTCTTCTTTTTTCTTCTTCTTCAGCTTGCCTTCTTCTCTGTTTCTGCTTCTTCCTTTTTCAGCCTACCTTCTTCAGAGGCTTCTGCCTTCCTCTTCTTCTTTTCTTCTCTGCGGCTGCAGAGGCTTCTACTTCCTGCTAAGTTCTTCTCCTTTCTTCTTCTTCTTTCTTCTGCATTGACCTTTTTCTCTTTTCTTCTTCTCTATTTCTTCTTTGCTTCTTCTTCTTTCCCTTCTCTTCTGCTGCTAAGTCCTTCTTCTTCCTCCTTTTCTTTTTACTGTGGCTATCTTCTTCTTCTCTTTACCGATGTCTGCTTCAGCGCTCAGATGGCTTAACTGTGCGTTTGCTACAGTGTGGCTCCTCTTCTTTTCCTTTAGCTCCTTTCCTTCCTTTCTTCTTCCTTCTCCTGCTTCTTCCTTCTTCTTCCTTCTATCCTGTGCACACATGCAAATATCAGCGCAAAACCTACCCCTACCCCTTCCTTGCATCTCTCTCTTTGGATCTCTCTTTAGGAAGCTCTCCCAAAGGCAGGTAATCGGGTTGGGTCGCGTGCCCGGGTCCAGGCGCACCGACGTGGGTGGTGCGCGAGGAGTGCACAGGAGTGTCGGGTCGGGTCACCAGATCTGCGTGGGCAGTGCCGCAGACGAGGCGAGTGAATAGGTGAGGGACCTCACCCCAGTGCTACCAGAGGCAACCAGCCAATAGCACAAAATCAATTTAAGTGTGGGCGAGATGCCACACACTTACGAGGTGGGACTAAAGTCCCACCTCCGATTTCGAGTGCCCGCAAGAGGAAGCTTCGCGCAATTGGGGCCACAGCGAAGCTTCGCGACCCCAATTGAGAACCTGGGCATCTCTGCGGAAGTGCCCCGCGTTGCCTGGGGCCTACGCCTGGGGCTGAAGAAGTCTGGAGCTGCGCGCGAAGTAGCTCCAACTTGCTATCAATGGCGGCGAGGAGGCTGAGACCTGAAATCACGAAGACAGCCTCACGGCCACATCATACAACGCAGGAAGCTTCGCCAGAGGATGATGAAGGCGGTGCGGGGGTCGGCGAGAAGCGAGCGTGCCTGTGGCCGTGGGCCTAGGGCACACTGCGTCCGTGAGAGTGGGTGTGTTCGGGGGGTGGTCTGGAGGTGGTAGGAAGTGAATGGAGGGTGGATTCGGTGTCAGTGAGGTGTTGCGGAGCTTAAGGGGTAGCTGGCAAGGTGGGTGGAGACGTGGAGTGGCGAGAATGCCTCGCCGGAGAGTAGCCAGAGATGGGGAAGGTGGTGATGGACAGTGGCGGTCGGTGGGTTAAACTGGTAAATTAAGAAGGGGGAAATAACAGGGAGAGAGAAGGGAAGGTTTCTACCTACCTAATTGACGAAGAGGGAGGGAGGTGGCACTCGGTGCGTACCTACCAGCGTTGGGGACGAAGGTGCCTGAGAGAGGGTTATCGGCAATGAGGAGGAGATCTGAGGATGCCAGCTGGTGTGGCCTGGCGTGGGACGACGGGGCAGAGCGGGCTCTACTACAGGTATGGCAGCAGAGTGACGAGGAGGAGGACGAGCGTTCACCGGAAGCTTGGGCAGTCTGACCAGAGAGAGAGGAGACAAAGGAGGGGAGTTTCTCGGCCAGAACTAGTTTGCATGGATGGTAGCCCCTGCCGCTCCTTATAAAGGAACTAGCGAGGAGAGCGGCCCGAGGGAACGACGTGCAGAGCACGCCGGAGATGGCCGGAGAAGGAGACCCATGCCTTTCATGCGTTCGCACGAGAGGCATGGGCGGTTGCAGGACACAGGGGAGGGTCCCTGCGACAGAAGACGACGTAGGGAACCTCCCGTTCGTTCCTGAGAACGGGCGCCATGCCCTACGCGGCGCCATCCTTCGCGCAAGGTTGCCGGAGGTATGGCGCTACTCAGAAATGGCAGGGAGGACCATTCTGCAAAGAACGACGAGAAAAATAGGGGTCTAATTGAAAGGGTTTCAAAAGATAAGGGTCAAAAAGTAATTCAAGAGGACCAATTTGTAAAGTTGGTCAAGATGGTCTTCTCAAAGGCCCA
This sequence comes from Thalassia testudinum, assembly GCA_037157565.1. NCBI lineage: Eukaryota > Viridiplantae > Streptophyta > Magnoliopsida > Alismatales > Hydrocharitaceae > Thalassia > Thalassia testudinum. The sequence goes on along the minus strand of JAZHRO010000010.1, from coordinate 8,254,778 downwards.
AATTTTTATACCAGCCTAATTTGAACCTAAGGATTTTAATGGTGAAATTTAATTTTAGGTTTGACCATATTTGACTAGTCAATTTGCGCAAAAACCCAAATTAGGTCATAATTTGGGCATGGTTCTCATTTTAGGTCAAAATAGGTTGCAAAGGCCAAATTGAAGGTTCTAATCCCTAGGGAATATTTTTATATGATTTTTATAGGATTTAGTTGATTTTTATCCTATCTCAAACCTCGTGAATTAAAGCAGATTTATTTTAGGGTTATAGGATGTCATTTAATTCCTAAAAGTTGCTATAACCCTTTTCAAATCAGATCATCCCACTTTCTTTCTTATTAAGCTTATTTGACCTGTGTTTAGACCCTCGGATACCCTGTTTGTGTACTGCATTGGATAAATTACAGTTTCACCCCTTATGATTTATTTTATTCTTTACTTCAAAATCCTCTGAGTTAGGCTTCTCTTTAGGTTTTGTAGGAGCTTTTTCATACTTATTCAGATCAAATTGTGCTAGTTAGGATTTATGATGAGGCTCTCATCATACTCGCATGCCTAGCTTTTGCTAGTCCCTTAGCAAAATTTTAAGGTTTTAACCCTTGTTCTAGACCATGAAGTTCTTATTGAGTTTAGATAAGTGTTTTTTCTTTTGTAACCTTGATTAGGTCAAAAAGCCATCCATAAACTTAAAGGGTACTCTAGTACCAACTAAGATCCAGATCTGTCTAGCCTCAACCTCAGTCTTTAGCAAAGGTTTTTAAGGCCTACAAGAGCTAACCTAAGGCTTATTGGACTTTGTGGTTAAAGCACCCGTGCTTGGGATAATTTTAGCCCTGGTTCAGTTCGTAGTGCATTTTGTAAGAGAGAGAGGTAGAAGATTTATTTGTTTCAAGAGCTTTCTCTCTCTTTTCCTTTTTAATTCTAGCTTAGGATTGGCTTCTCAACACGATCTGTATCAGATTCCTTGTTCCCATCATCAATCCTCAAGGGTCCCTAGCAGTTGATGCTTCGAGATAGCACTGCCCATGGTAACCCCCAGAACCCTAGCTTTTGAGATTTTGAGATAATCCCGTCCATGGTGTTCCGTGGCCGAATTCAGACCCTGGCAATTGACACTTCGTGATAATGCCATCCATGAAATCTGAACCAGCAGAGTGCTTACATGCCCCCAGTAGGATATGTAAATATCCTACGAGACAAGCACCGAGGAGATGATATTTTGTTACGCATCTTCGAGGGGAATTTCCCACCTCTCCGCGCTGGGAACTCGTCCAAATCAACTTGTGTTGATCGGCCGCTCCTACTCTAAGTGACATTTTCAGAAATTTTTCAACGCTTTTGCGTGATTTTGATATTTATGCTTACTGAACCAGACTATGTGTAAATTTGGGTGCTTAGGTTACTGAGTCCCGCAAACCAAAAGTTAGTTAACGAGGCTGAATACTCCCTAAGCCTTGGACCTAATACTTAAGCCTTTCATTCTCCTCAACCTCTTTGAGGAATATCTAGATCTTAATGGGTACTAAGAGTTTATCCAAGAATGCCTAAAGTTTACGTTCTTACTAATCTTACTATGCACTTTCCTTTTCTTTTCCTGAATGTGCTGTAGAACTTAGGTTAATTCCTTAATTTCTTACTAAGGACTATCTCTTTTCTTTTATTTTGTGCTCCTTTTCATCATTTTGTTCTTTTTCTCCTCCTCTTTTATAGAGTCCACAAAAATTTCTTTCCTCCTCTCATTTTATTATTTTCAAAAAAATTTTTAATTTTTATAGTGATTTTGGTATATGTGCAATTTTTTGTTTAAAACCTTTTCTTACAAGTTTTGCACTTTCATACCCCCCCATGCCTAAGATTTGCAATGTCCTCATTATAAATTAGGAGGGTTTTTATTTGGCTCAGTTCATCCATTAGGACAGGTGTTTTGGTAAGTGGATGGGTTGGGGTGGCTGTTGTGGATGATTTCTAATCTCAGATGCAAGCACCTGAGGTGGAGTCGGCTGTCCTAAAGGATGAACCTTAAGTGCAAAAGAGGTATCAGAAAAGGTTTTGGGTTTTTCAAAAGAGAATGACGGGCTGCCTCCCATTGAGCGCTGAGTTTTATGCCATCGGTTGGGTGCAATATGCTCATGGAAAATGGAGGATAAATGATGACTCAGCCGAATCTGTAGAGGTCACATTGATGAACAGTTTGAGTCTCTGACCATTCACGATGAAAGGTTTGGAATCATGGCTGAGCGAACTGATCTCGGCGGCTCCATTTCCAAAAACCTGTCGGACAAGATAAGGTCCAACCCACTTGGATTGCAGTTTCCCAGGGAAGAGTGTTGAACGTTTTGCGAATCGCTACGCTTACGTGTTTGGTTTTGGAAAACCAGTCGTTGTAGTTCGAAAGCGAAGAATTCGTGTTCAACAAATAAAAATTTATACTGAAAAGAATTCTGGGTCGAACACAGGGAGGCTACGTTGATCTATATTCGCAATTATATTCTTTTAGGATTTTTGATAAGCAAGGTGATATAATTACAATGGAACTATCAAACTAAAAGAAAGAGAGAGAGAGAGAGAGAGCACATGCATTCAATATTTCAATTGTTTATATAATCAAACTAAATAAAAGCTACACTAGAAAGAGGAAAATCAATTATACTATAAAGCAGGAAAATTCTACACTAGAAAAGCTGTAAATAAGAATGGGAGAGAGAAGTTATCCTCCTCGACGATTGCTTGGAGGACGAACTGGACGGGACGACGCCTGGACAAAGGAGAACGAAGCAAGATGGAGGACAAAGCAGAAGAACGGGAATGGAGCAGCACGCCGTCGTCGTCGCGGGATCCACTTCTGAAGGGGAAGAAAATTGGACTTTATCTCGCGAGAAGTATCCCGGGCGTGGGACAAGCTTCTCTTGAGCTTTGGAGGGGTAGAGAGGAGAAAGAAGGGATGAGAATTTCGTATGGAGGGGGTCTCCTTTTATAGTTGCAAGGAGTGGGGGAAAAATGGACATTACAACTTCAAAATAATAACAGAGGGGTCTTTAGTGACGGATAAATCCGTCACTAAAGGCCCCAACGTGGGCGTCGTGGGCGGCTCGCACGCGCCTCCTCGCCTGCTCGTGCGCTCAACGGCTTGCGCATGTTCGCCAATTTTCAATCGTCCGATCGCAAGATCGAATGGCTTAAAATGCATCTCCGCCCGCTGCGTTGCGTGCCCGCCCGCGTGCGATCGCGGGTCCGCGCCGCACGTTCAATTGCACGTGGACGCTATCGAGCGCACGCGGCCGTCCGATCTCCATCTGACGCTCCACCCGCGCCCAATCGCCCACGCCCAATCGCCCGCTCCAGCCCCTTGCCGCGGCTCGATCCCGCGCCTGCCGCTCGTGAAAGTGCACTCAACCACTGTGCTATGGGGCGCGGATGGTTGAGCGGACGCTTTTAAGCGCGGGCGACCACAGCCGTTGGATTAAGATCCAACGGCGGAGAGCGATCGGGCGCGAGGCCTTCACAAGATGCAAGCGGCCATTTGGGCGGCTGAGATGGCACCACGTGGCGCTATCTTGGCCGTCCATCTTCTGGAAGTTGTAGATGGTGCCACTGATGTCGGATTGACTCGATTTTTGTGTCGTTGGGCTATGATCGTCGATCCGAATTCATCCGTGCAGTCGGATTTATCATCTGAAGTGCGAATTTACACCATCCTGGCCTTTGATCTTCTAAGGTTCCCAGGTCACTATCTGATGCTACGGATACCTGATTAGGGCAATCTTGGAGTCGTTGAACTCCAATCGTCGCCTTGATCACATCCATACGGTTGGATCTTTGATCCGAGGCCCCTATAAAAATGTTTGCCCTGTCCAAGCACATAAAAGGAGACAATTAACCTCCATTTTATTCAAACTACTCTAAATGCAAGATGATGCATGTTATGCAATATTTATATCATGAAATGCAATCCTATGCTTAAGAACATGCATAAATAGACATTTTAAGTAGTGTAAATGTGTTTACATCATACCCCCATGCCTATCTTTATCTAGTCCCTAGCAAAAACTATATGCTATTTATAAAAGAATTAGGTTGGATTATTTGGACTTGAGTTATTTTCAATCATTAAGAAATTGTCTACTTAGGAACTGAACTTTCAAAGACACAACAGTGCCCGGGTATTAGCCAAAATGCAGACCGCCTCAAGCCCTCGCCTTATTCAAAGAAAATTTTCTTTTTCTCTTTTTACTCTTTTCTAATTTTTTTGGATTTTCAAATTTTAGGGTTTAAGAGTGGCTTTCTATGGCTAGTCAACTCACCCAAGATTTGATGAGAACCCTAAGTTTTAAGCATCTTATTGTGATTGTGGTAGACTCGTTGACCGGCAATTAAAACGAACTTTGGATTTCTACGCCTCTAGGTGACCTAACAAGAATTCTGCCTAAAGGTGTATCTTTACAACCGGTAGCTTTCTCCCTACTTTTATTATTATTATTATTATTTTTTACGAGGTCAACACAAGGGTGAATCCAGTGTTTATCTCCCCAGTTTATTCTACTTCTTCGCTTCTTCCTAAGTGTTTTGGGAATTTTTAGTGCATTTTCTGAGCTGGGTTCTGGACAACCGGTCGATGAGCTGTTACCACCGACAACTTGCCAGCCATACTCGTGCAGCGAAGTGTGGCTTATTTGTTCTTTTCTCCTTTTTATTTATTTATTTTTTTTTTAAGTAGGTGGCTTCCCTAGTCTAAGATTTACCTAAAGGCAGCAAACAGAGAAAGGTCCAGTGACTGGACTCTAGACAACCTACCTATGGGTTGTTACCCACAATAACTTGCCAACCATATCACCCTAGAAGGTTCATTAGCTACCCAATTTCCGTTAGAATCGCCGAATAACGAGTCAGTGCAAAGTAAGTGTGTAGATGCTTAAAACTCAAAATTTCCTCAAATCAGAGGGCGGGTTGATAAGTCGTGTACTTATCACCCAAACTTATTTATTCCAATTATAATAGAATTAAGATGGCGAGGACTCAAAAACAAATCCACATTTTAGTGGATACACAGGCTAATTAAGTCCAAAGACCTGAGGGGTCTTTGTGTTCAGATCCTAATGTAAAATTTCTTAGGATTGAAAAGTCCTAATGTCCAGCTAATCCTTCCTAATTTTTTCTTTAAATAAGAAGAGAGGCAATTTACATGAATTTCACAAAGCTGACCAAATAATTCAAGAATGAATCCACCCCCCCATGCCTAGCTGATGCAATGTCCTCGTTGAAAAAGTGACATGAAAGAAAGGGTAGAATATGAAAGATGTCACCTGGATATGAAGCTCGTATCAGCCTTGTGTCATATGTACAACTGCTGAGTTTAATGCCATCAGCTAGGCGAAGTCCAGCCAAAGAAGTCACAGAATGGCTAGAGCAACAGAGTCTGAGATGGGTTCCGGAAGATTACGGTCAACAACAGGCTTCAAACGTTGACCGTTGACTTTAAAGGTGTTACCCGTCTTTGGGTCAGAAATCTGAACAGCACCATTAGGAAAAATCTGATCAATTATGAATGGGCTATTCCATTTAGATCTAAGTTTACCAAGAAAGAGCTTAAGTTTAGAATCAAATAACCAGACCTTCTGGTTTGGCTCAAAGCTCTTGCGAGAAATCAATTGATCATGTAGAGCTTTGGTCCGAGCCTTGTAGATCTTGGCATTCTCATAAGCATCATTTCTAAGCTCCTCCAACTCAGATAGTTGGAGTTTCCTGGTCTTTCCAGCTATATTCAGATCTAAATTGCATTGTTTGATTGCCCAGAATGCCTTGTGTTCAATCTCTACGAGTAGATGGCACGCCTTTCCATACACCAAACGGAATGGAGACATGCCGATGGGCATTTTATATGCCGTACGGTAGGCCCAAAGAGCGTCCTCAAGCTTTTGAGTCCAATCCTTGCGATCAGGCCTAACCGTTTTTTGCAGAATGTTCTTGATCTCTCGATTGGAGATCTTGGCTTGTCCATTCGTTTGGGGATGGTAAGGTGTGGAAATTCGATGATTAACCCCGTATTTGGCCAATAAATTTTGGAATTGGGTATTAGTAAAATGAGTGCCACCATCACTGATGATAGCCCTCGAAATCCCGAACCTACTGAAGATATTTTTCTTGACAAAATTGATGACCACCTTGTGGTCATTGGTTCGGGTGGGAATTGCCTCAATCCATTTGGGCACATAATCAACAGCAACAAGAATGTACTGATGTCCAAATGAAGGGATAAAGGGTCCCATGAAATCGATGCCCCAAACATCGAAAATTTCTACAGGAAGAATAGGGTTTAGGGGCATCATGTCTCTCTTAGTTATGTTCCCGAGTGACTGACATCGAGAACATGACCTTGAGAAGTCTTGAGCATCCTTGAATAAAGACGGCCAATAGAAGCCAGATTGCAAGATTTTTGCAGCCGTCTTTCTCCCGGAGAAATGTCCACCACACCCAGATGCGTGGCAGAACTCGAGTATACTGTTGAATTCATTCTCTGGTATGCATCGGCGAATAATCTGATCAGAGCTGATGCGATACAGTTCAGGGTCCTCCTAAAAGTAGTATTTGGCCTCAGGTTTGAGTCTATCTCGTTGTTGCTTGGTCCAATCCTGGGGGATTTGACCAACGGCCAAATAGTTAACAATGTTAGCAAACCATGGGGAGTGGACACCTAAAACTGTAAGAATGGTTTCGTCCGGAAAAGTGTCAGCAATCGGAATGTCCGGACAAGAAGAATCACCTAGGAGTCTCGACAAATGATCCGCTACCACATTTTGCACCCCGGCTTTATCCTTGATTTCAAGATCAAATTCTTGAAGAAGAAGAATCCAACGAATAAGCCAGGGTTTAGCATCCTTTTTAGCCAAGAGATGTCTCACGGCCGAGTGGTCGGTATAAACAATAACATGAGACCCCAAGAGATAAGCCCTGAATTTTTCCAACGCAAATACTACAGCTAGTAATTCCTTTTCAGTAACAGTGTAATTCCTCTAGGCTTCATCCAGAGTTTTACTAGCGTAGTAAATGACAGAGGGCTTTCGGTCAATTTTCTGACCCAGGACAGCCCCGACCACGTAATCAGAAGCGTCGGTCATGATCTCAAATGGGGCTATCCAAATTGGTGGTTGCAAAATTGGAGCACAGGTGACTGCCATTTTCAGAAAATCAAATGCCTTTTGGCATGATTCGTCAAAAACAAACAGCGTTTCTTTGGCAAGAAGATTGCTCAAAGGACGAGCAACCTTCGAGAAATCCTTGATGAATCTTTGATAAAATCCCACATAGCCAAGAAATGATTTGATTTGTTTAACAGATGTGGGAGGAGGAAGTTTAGCGATAGCATCAACCTTAGCTTTGTCTACTTCAATTCCCCGTTTAGAGATTACATGACCCAAAATGATGCCTTCTTGGGTCATGAAATGACTCTTTTCCCAGCTAAGGACCAGTCGTGTCTTGATACATCGCATAAGAATCATTTCTAAATTAGCCAAACAAGAGTCAAATGATTCTCCGAAAATAAAGAAATCATCCATGAAGACTTCCATAAACTCTCCCACCATGTCGGAAAATATGGCTAGCAGACACCTTTAAAAAGTCGCAGGTGCATTGCATAACCCAAAAGGCATCCTACGAAAAGCAAATGTTTCGTAGGGACAGGTGAAAGTAGTTTTTTCCTGATCCTCGGGATGGATAGGAACTTGGTTGTATCCCGAGTAGCCATCAAGAAAACAGAAGTACTTCTGCCCAGCTAATTTTTCCAAGATTTGATCAATGAAGGGCAGGGGAAAATGATCCTTTTTAGTGGTTGTGTTCAGCTTCCTGTAATCAATACAAACTCTCTAAGAGGAAGCTGAACGAGTTGTGACAGATTCTCCTCTCTCATTAGTCACAACAGTAATCCCGGCTTTCTTTGGAATAATTTGAACGGGACTTACCCAGGGACTATCAGAGATTGGATAAATAATTCCTGCATCGAGCCACTTGATGATTTCCTTTTTGACCACTTCTCGCATATTTGGATTCAATCTCCTCTGCATCTGGCGAGAAGGGCAGGATCCATCTTCCAAAAATATTCTATGATTACAGTAAGATGGCTCGATCCCCCTGAGGCCATGAATGGTCCAACCAATTGCCTCCTTATGTTCCTTTAGGACCTTAATTAATTTAATCTCTTGCTCCTTTGTCAATTTAGCACTAATAATCACAGGGAGCGTATTTTGTGGTCCTAAAAATTGATATTTTAAATTCTCGGGCAATGGTTTCAATTCAAGCTGGGGTGGGGTAATGATTGATGGTAGGGTAGATGCTGAAGATTCAACAAGAGGAAGAGGTTTTGAGTGGACAAAATTAGTAACCTCTTCCGAAGATGTCAGGTCAGAGGGTTGTGGGTCAAATTCATCAACCAAAGAGGAACTTTCAATTGATGAAACTGTCAAACAAGTTTCAATATTAACATTATCCTCATCAAGTTCCTCAATAAATCCACAATCCTCAAATTTGTTGATTGCCTTAAAAATATCCAATTTCATTCGTTGATCCCCAAAGGCGATTTCCATGCTACCGCTTTCACAATTAATGTTGGCCTTTGCAGTAGCCAGGAACGGACGCCCCAGAATGATGGGCATGTTCCTCAGATTATCTGGTACATCTATGTCAAGGACAAGAAAATCTACAGGAAAATAGAAATCCTTGACCTTAACTATAACATCTTCAATAACGCCTCGCGGGTTTGTGACCAAACGGTCTGCTAATTGTAGCGTTACTGAAGTTGGCCGAAGTTCACCTAACCAAAACTTCTCATAAAGAGAAGTCGGAATTAGGTTGATGGATGCACCGAGATCCAAAAGTGCTCTATCAAATGTGTAATCTCTGATAACGCAAGAAATCAAAGGAGCACCAGGATCTCTCTTTTTCTGAGGGAGGTAGTGCAGGATAACAGAGCTAGCCTGCTCGGAGAGTACCACCTTCCTCAGAACAGATTCTCTCGACTTACGCTTTTGTGTACATAATTCCTTTAAAAATTTTGCGTAAGCCGATGTGTGCTTGATAGCATCAAGGAGCGGAATATTGATCTCAACATTCTTAAATAAATTCAGAAGCTCCTCATTGCTATCAACAGACTTCTTCTTCTTTGCTTTGGCTAAGCTTCAGGAAAAGGAACATGAGTCAGATCTTTGGAATCAGGTTCCTGAGCGTTGATTTCTCCTCTAGAATTCTCCTCTCTCTCCTCAGATTCTTCAGGATTCAAAAGATCAGAATAGTGTGGTTGTGGATCCTGAGTCTTCTTACCACTCCTCGAAGTGACAGAATTTGCAGAAGCGTAAGAATTTGGGTCCTAGGGAGGGTTAGGAAAGATTGGAGGGACTTGATTGACCATGAATTGTTGATTTGTAGAAGAAGAAGACGAGGAACCCTGCTCAACCACCTGAGCATGTGCATGCGGGTCCCTCTGATTTTCGTACCCTTGGACTTAATTGCCCGAATTTATAATGTTTCGCGGGTTGGGTACGGGTTGGGATGGTAGAGATCTGGGTTGACGAGAGTTAGCAATGAGCCCGGATTGCAAGTTGTCCAGCGAGTTTTTCATTTGCTGCATGAGCTGGAGCATAGATCCTTGCATCTCTACCATTTGACGGTTCAAATTAGCCTACCCTATGGGTTGACGGGCATTCCAAGCTGGCTGATTGACCTGATTCGGAGGCAACTGAGTATATACTTGACCCTGACCCATTGGTCGTTGCGGAGCATAGTTGCTGGGTCGAAATTGGGTCTGTTGCCCCGAATTTTTCCAAGAGAAGTTAGGGTGGTTTCTCCAACCTGGATTCTAGGCATTCGAGTAGGGGTTGGATCTAACATTCTCTTGTACAGCACAGACATCCTCATAGGGTGAGGATGGAGAGAAAGAAAGGGAAGGATCAGAAAAACTGGGATCAAAGGCCCCATTTGGGAACCCATGGGGTTCCAAAAAATGCTGACTCATAAGTTGAGTCGCATCGAGTTGATTCACGAACTCCCGTCCAGAAGGAGCTCGTGAGGAATGGAATCCCGAATTTTGGGATTAAGTGGATTGAGAGTTGTTCATAGAATTGCCAGCCATCCACTCTTCCATTCTTTTAGCAACCAAGTCCACCTTATCAAGTTTATTACAAATCAATTCCATATCAAATGAATGAGAGTCATGGACTTCATTGACATTTGATCTGGGTTGCTGGGACCGGTTTAAAGTATCCATGGAGGCATGATTAATTGAGTTCTCACTCATTTCCTCAAATAAATCATGTGCACTATGTGCATCTTTATTGAGGAAATTGCCTCCGCAAGAAGCATCCACATGGTTTCTGAGTTGCTCATTGAACCCATGATAGAAGATCTGCACAAGTTGCCATTTCGGCACCTCGTGGTGTGGACACCTCCGCAATAAGTCCTGGAATCGCTCCTAAGCCACATGAAACTGCTCCCCCAACCGCTGGGTAAAGGTAGTGATTGCCCGTCTCAAAGCATTGGTACGGCCGACTGGGAAGAATTTCTTCAGAAAGGTCAATTTCAACTCATTCCAAGTTGTAATTGGTCTTCCTATTGTCCTATACCAATGCGCGGCTTTATCCCTAAGAGAGTGGGGGAAGAGCCTCATGATCATTTGCTCCTCGTTAACGTTTCGAGACTTGGTGGTCTGGACCAAAGTGGTCAAATCTTCCAAGTGCTGAAACGGATCTTCGGAGCCAAGCCCATGATAATGTTTAATCAGGCTTAACACCTGGGGCTTGATTTCTACGTCACCGGCTGGAATCTGGACGCCGGGACGTTCCCCGTAATTTGAAGGATCATAAAAATCCTTCAAGGGCTGAGCACCCTGCATTCTCTGGAACCATTCCTGCATTCTCTGCATTTGTTCCAGCTGCCTTCGAAATTCTTCCTGTGGATTTTCAAGCAGAGGAGGCTGTTGTTCGACCATGGGATCAAATTGACCAAAATCTAACTTGCACCTCCTAGAATGTTCTACGGTCCTTCCAATCGGGGATTCAATGACCGTCTTCCCAGCATAAACTAGGAGAAGGTCGGAAGGACTGGGGATAGTGACCCTGCAGCACAACAAAACAAGGCTGTCCTTAAGTGGGGTAGCCTAAGGATCTACTGACTCCCAAAACCAGCCTTAAGACTTTTAGTGATTTACTCTACTTATGTCTGTTTAATCCAACCAGTTAGAAGGAGGGACTGGGAAGAAGGTTCTTCCTTTGGCTTTCGCCTCTGGTTCCTAGTATACCCCCCAGCCGCGGTCGTTTGACGCTACTCCCCAAGCTAGACATCAGATTAATCAGTATAAGTAGGTTAATCAAAAATAATCTCATACTAGGCCCTGAAGAGCGAATCAAACCTTAAGGCCAACGTCTACTGAATTTTATTAAGGCCTGGGATTGTGGTGCTTATGGAATGTGATGGGCTCTTACAATGGGTTGTGCCCTTAATGATTGATTGAGATTTGTGTAAGTGCATGCACAACTAGGGTTTTCAAGCAAGATTATTGATAATGTGTGAATTTTAGTGTTCAAATCTTGCTTAAGTAGCTTTTAGGGTTTCAAATTAGGTGAATTGCAATCAAGTTTTTAGGCAAACCAAGTTGTAAAACACGGGTGAAGATTGTTTTCCTTTAAAATCAGAAAGAAAGTGGAGTGCCTGGAATATACCTAGATTGAAAATCCTAAGGAGGAGCTACTTGATGAGTTGGTTTTAAATAAAGTGGTGCGGCCCAAACAACTCAAACAATTGGCCACAAATGCACCACTAAGTTAGGCACTCAAAAATGGTTAACCTAGAATAATTTCTACTCTGTTATATTTGCTTTGTGTGTACCGGTTCCATAGATCAGAACCCGGTTGAGTAGAAAACAAATCAAGTTTAGGGTGTGTGTTGTGTGCTTGTTGAAAATTACCCCACAAGATTATCTTTTTGTTATTTTTTTATGAATGAGGGTGAAATGAATGTGAGTGAAAATCCAAACAACCAAACTATTCCTAGGATTTATGCAAACACCTAGGTTAATTGGGATTTGGATTTAATGTGGCAAATGAAATCTATGGAGGGGGAAAGAATGGGGGAGCACTTACAGTTGTCTTCAACTGCACTTTACTCCAGTCTACCGCTTGTTGATTCCTTAATGGAGGTCTCTGCAAAACAATAGACACAAGAGAAAGCTAGTTAGAAAAACAAATAAAGTGAAATAAATGCGAAGAAAAGATTGGAAATCGTTGCCTCCCCGGCAACGGCGCCAAAATGTTGAACGTTTTGCGAATCGCTATGCTTACATGTTTGGTTTTGGAAAACCAGTCATTGTAGTTCGAAAGCGAAGAATTCGTGTTCAACAAATAAAATTTATACCGAAAAAAATTTCGGGTCGAACACAGGGAGGCTACGTTGATCTATATTCGCAATTATATTTTTTTAGGATTTTTGATAAGCAAGGCGATATAATTACAATGGAATTATCAAACTAAAAGAAAGAGAGAGAGAGAGAGAGAAAGAGAGAGAGCACATGCATTCAATATTTCAATTGTTTATATAATCAAACTAAATAAAAGTTACACTAGAAAGTGGAAAATCAATTACACTATAAAGAAGGAAAATTCTACACTAGAAAAGCTGTAAATAAGAATGGGAGAGAGAAGTTATCCTCCTCGACGATTGCTTGGAGGACGAGCCGGACCAGACGACGCCTGGACGAAGGAGAACGAAGCAAGACGAAGGAGGACGAAGCAGAAGAACGGGAACGGAGCAGCACGCCGTCGTCGTCGCGGGATCCACTTCTGAAGGGAACGAAAATTGGACTTTATCTCGCGAGAAGCATCCCGGGTGTGGGACAAGCTTCTCTTGAGCTTTGGAGGGGTAGAGAGGAGAAAGAAGGGATGAGAATTTCGTATGGAGGGGGTCTCCTTTTATAGTTGCAAGGAGTGGGGGAAAAATGGACATTACAACTTCAAAATAATAAAAGAGGGGTATTTAGTGACGGATAAATCCGTCACTACAGCCCCAACGTGAGCGTCGTGGGCGGCTCGCGCGCGCCTCCTCGCTTGCTCGCGTGCTCAACGGCTTGCTCACGTTCACCGATTTTCAGCCGTCCGATCGCGAGATCGGACGGCTTAAAATGCGTCTCCACCCGCTGCGTTGCATGCCCGCCCGGGTGCGATCGCGCCTCCGCGCTGTGCGTTCATTTGCGCGTGGACGCTATCGGGCACGCGCGGCCGTCCGATCTCCATCTGACCAATCACCCGCGCCCAATCACCCGCTCCAGCCCCTCGCCGCGGCTCGATCCCGCGCCTGCCGCTCACGAAAGCGCGCTCGACCACTGTGCTATGGGGTGCGGATGGTCGAGCGGACGCTTTTAAGCGCGAGCGACCACAGCTGTTGGATTAAGATCCAACGGCGGAGAGCGATCGGGCGCGGGGCCTTCACAAGATGCAAGCGGCCGTTTGGGTAGCTGAGATGGCGCCACGTGGCACTATCTTGGCCGTCCATCTTCTGGAAGTTGTAGATGGTGCCACGGATGTCGGATTGACTCGATTTTTGTGTCGTTGGGCTGAGATCGTCGATCCGAATTCATCCGTGCGGTCGGATTTATCATCTGAAGTGCGAATTTACACCATCCTGGCCCTTGATCTTCTAGGGTTCCCGGGTCACTATCTGATGCTACGGATGCTTGATTAGGGTGATCTTGGAGTCGTTGAACTCCAATCGTCGCCCTGATCACATCCATATGGTTGGATCCTTGATCCGAGGCCCCGATAAAAATGTTTTCCCTGTCCAAGCACATAAAAGGAGATAATTAACCTCCATTTTATTCAAACTACTCTAAATGCAAGATGATGCATGTTATGCAATATTTATATCATGAAATGCAATCCTATGCTTAAGAACATGCATAAATAGAAATTTTAAGTAGTGTAAATGTGTTTACATCAAAGAGTTTGAGTCGGGCATCGAAGAGTAGGACCTTCTGACCAGGATGAAAGATCTTTCTAGATATGTACTTGTCATGGAAGGCTTTAACCCGCTCTTTGTAGATTCGCGAGTTCTCGTACGCATCGAGACGTAATTCATCGATCTCGCTTATCTGAAGCTTTCTGTGGGTTCCAACCTTAGAAAGATCTAAATTGCAACTCCGTACTGCCTAATAGGTTTTGTGCTCCAATTCGACGGGAAGGTGACACGCCTTCCCGTACACCAGTCTAAAAGGAGACATGCCTAATTGGGTCTTGTGGGCGGTCCTATAAGCCCACAAAGCTTCCAGAAGTCGGGACGACCAGTCCTTCCTGTCAGGTCGAACAGTGACCTGCAGGATTTTCTTGATCTCCTGATTAGATAGCTCATTTAGACCATTAGTCTGGGAGTGGTAAGGAGTAGAGATTTGGTGAGACACCCCGTATTTGGTCATCAGTGACCTGAACTGAGCATTCGTGAAGTGGGTCCCTCCATCAGAAATGATTGCATGAGGAATCCCGAACCGTGAGAAGATATTCTGATGAATGAATTTGATAACGATTTTGTGATCACAGGTTCGGGTCGGAATGGTTTCGATCCATTTGGACACGTAGTCCACAGCAAGCAGAATGTACTCGAAGCCGTCCGAAACAGGGAAGGGGCCCATAAAATCAATCCCACAAATGTCAAATATTTTGCATACCAGAATCGGCTGCAAAGGCATCATGTCGCGATGGCTCATGTTGCCCAAAATTTGGCAACAACTGCATGCCTTGCAGTGATTGTATGCATCTTTGAAGATGGTGAGCCAGTAAAAGCCACACTAGAGGATTTTACATGTGGTTTTGTGCCCAGAGAAGTGGCCACTTGGTGGACGTTTCCCAACCGCGGCTAGTCTTTGTTTGTTTTAATGCTTATTACAGTAATGTCGTTGTGGTATAAAATATGATAGCTACGGTTGTCGTTACCATTAAAATTTTACTCGAAAATAGTTTCCCGAGGTCGAACTCAGGGAGCTACTGAAATTCTAGAAGTACAATGTTTCTTTATTACAAAAATAAGAGAGAGAGAGAGGGAGAAATAGATTTCTGTCTTTTGGCTTTTTCTTCTTCTCTTCTTTCTCTCTTTGCTTGTCTTCTTCTTTTCTTCTTTCTCTTTTCTTTATCTTTACGGGTCTTCTTCCTTGGCTCTGATTGCCTTCAGTTCCTCTTCTTCTGCTTGTCTTCTAGTTCTTTTCTTCTTCAGTTCTTCTTCTTTTTCTTGTCATTATCTTCTTTCTTCCTTCTTCTCTTTTATTTCTCTTCAACTGCGGAGCCTTTTCTTTTCTTTTTCTTCTTCTCTGCTTTATCTCCTCTGAAGCTTCATCCGTCGTCTGATATCACAGTCAGACGACTTAAACGGCGATCTGCTACAATGCTTCCCCTCTTTTCTTCCTTTGCTGCTTCTTCTTCCCGCTTCTTCTTCCTTGGTCTTCTGCCTTGCTCAGCTGCAGAGCCTTTTCAGAGTTTCTTCTTCCGCTCCTCTTCTTCTTCCTGCGGCCAAGTGGTGAACCTTTTTCCTTCGCACCCTGTTCCTGCACAAGGCACAGCAAAACCTAGCCCTTCCCTCTACCCGCACGTCTCTCTCTCTCTCTGTAAACCGCTCATAGGAAGCTCTCCCAGAGCCGAGTTATCGGGTCGGGTAGCGTACCTGTGACCAGGCGCACCGGCGTGGGTGGTGCGTGAGGAGTGCAGGGTAAACGGGTCGGCCAGGTCCGCATGGCGTGGGTCGCGGACGAGGCGGGGGAGTGGGCGAGGGGACCTCATCCCATGTTCTGAGGCGCTTAGGTAAAAACACAAAATCAATTTAAATGGGTGCGGCGCTTCGAAATCTTACGATGTGGGACTAAACTTCGTCCCTTCTCGTGCGCGCCCGCAGGAAGAATCGCAACCTTGCCTCAGCAGCTGTGTCCTGGCTTCCCTTTGCATGCCAGCTGCCTGCCTTCACCTGGGTCTCTCCAATTCGCCTCTGCTGGAGTCCTGCTGCTTCGAGGCCTGGAGCTCGCTTGGAAGCTCCTTGCTTCGTCGCCAATGGCGGCCGGGGCTGAAAATCTACCTAACACAAACAGGGCCTCTCGGCCTAATCAGACCACAGGGAAACCTTTTCCATGGCACGACGAAGGTAGTGCGGGGTGCAGCAGGTTGCGGGGCGGTGTTTGGCGGCAGCCCTAGGTCGGACTGCAACCGGAAAATGGGTTTGATCGGGGGAGTGTTGTGGAGGTGTGGAGTGGCAGTGGAGGGGTGGGGGGTGTTGGGTAGGGTGAGGCGGAGCTTTTGGGACAGTTGGCGAGTTGTGTGGAGCGGCGGATCAACGGGGGCAACTCGCCGGAGGGATGGAAGATGATGGTGGTCGAGCGCAGTCGAGGGGTAATCAACTGAAAGGCAGTGGGGAAAAGAAAGAGGGGACGAAGGGAAATAATAGTAACCTACCTACAGGGACGAAGGGGGCCGAAGCAGGGCGGCAGTCGTATTGACTGTCGTCGGAGAAGAAACTCCCAGAGGGAGAGAGCGGCGGCGAGGAAGAGGGCAAGGAGGCGCGCTCTTGGTACGGCGCGACGCGGGGAGATCAGGCGAAGGTGGCTCTGCTGCTGGTATTGTAGCAGAGCAACGAGACGGAGGAGGAGGAGCCGCTGGAGCTGGTGGGTTCCTGTCGGAGTGGGGGAGAGAGGAAGGGTTGGGGTTTTCTCCGTCAAGACCAAGTTGCCCGAATCGGCTGGCGACGCTGGTCTTTATAAAGGCGGTGGCGGAGGGGTGGACGCAGGGAGGCGACGTGCCTCCCTCGCCAGAGAATGGCCGGAGGTGTGACCCATACCTTCTGCACGTTCGCACGGAAGGTGTGGGCGTCGTCAAGCGACATGACGGTGTCCCTATGACAGCAGACGTCGCAGGGAACACCAGGTTCAATTTGCAGGACATCCCCCTTACCCTGCGCGGTGCCATGCTCCACGCAAAGTCATTGGAGCATGGCGCTACAGAGAGACTTGCAGGAGGGACCTAAATGGAAAGAACGATGAGGAAAGTAGGGGCCAAAATGCAAGGGTTTCGAAAGTTGAGGGTCAAAAAGTAATAGATGAGGACCAAATTGCAAAGTCAGTCAAGAAGGTCTCTTCTTAGGCTCAAGTTTTTATGCATGACTAAATTGGACCTAAGGATTTTAATGGTGAATTTTTTTTCTAGGTCAGACATTGTTTGACTGGCCAATTTACGTAAAAACCCAAATTAAATCATTAATTGGGCATGGTTCTCAATGTAGGTCAAAATGGGTTTCTAAAGCCAAATTGAAGGTTCTAAACCCTAGAGATTATTTTTCTATGAATTTTAGAGGTTTTATTCGATTTTTACCCTACCTAGAATCTCGTGAATTGAAGTGGGTTTGTTTTAGGGTTACAGAATGTCATTTAATTCCTTAGAGTTGCTGTAGCCCTTGTTGGATCAGATCATCCCACTTTCCTTCTTATTAGGTTAGTTTGACCTATGTTTGGACCCTGAGTTACCCTATTTGCAGATTGTGTTGGTGAAATTGCATTTTTACCCCTTATGACTTGTTTTCTTCTTAAACTCAGAATTCTCTGAGTCAAGCCTTTCTTTGAATTATGTAGGAGCTTTTTATTGCATATCTAGGTTAGATTGTACTAGTTAGGGTTCATGATGAGGTTCTTATCACCACTACATGCCTGGTCATGGCAGAAGGAGAGAATATCAATGATTTCACCCTCCAAGACACATCGCCGGATGATTTGGTCAACACCTATGCGGAAGAGGTACGGGTCTTCCCAGATGTAGTACTTAGCATCAGAGAGCAATTTGTCTTTCTTGGCCTTCGGCCAATCAGACGGGATCTGATAAGATGCCAAGTAGTTCACTATATCAGCAAACCATGGAAGCCTAGTACCAATAGCCAGTAGGTGCTCATCAGGAAAATGCTCCATGATGGGTCCAGAAGAGTTGATGATTTCAGAAGGAAGGCGAGACAAATGGTCAGCTACCACATTCTATCTTCCTGCCTTGTCGCGAATCTCGAGGTCGAATTCTTGCAACAACAAGATCCATCGGATCAATCGAGGCTTCGCGTCCGTTTTGGCAAGGAGATGTCTCACAACTGTGTGATCCGAGTAGATGACGTGCGAACCCAGGAGATAGGATCGGAATTTTTCGAGGGAAAATACTACGGCTAGCAGCTCTTTCTCTGTAACTGTATAGTTACACCGAGCTTCATCAAGTGTCTTGCTAGCGTAGTAGATGACCACGGGTTTCCCTTCAACTTTCTGCCCCAGAACCGCTCCTACAGCGAAATCAGATGCATTACACATGATCTCAAAGGGTTTAGACCAATCAGGGGACTGTAGGATCGGGGCCTGGGTGACTCGGTCACGAAGATTCTCAAAGGCTTGAGTGCATTCCTTGGAGATCTCAAAGGGTACATCCTTAGAGAGAAGAGTAGTGAGGGGGCACGCGATCTTCGAGAAATCAAGAATGAAACGACGGTAAAAATCGATGTGCCCTAGAAAAGAACGGATGTCCCTGATCGAGCTAGGCATAGGAAGTCGAGAAATTAGATCAACCTTGGCTCGATCCACTTGGATGCCCTTTTCAGAAATTAGATGACCTAAGACGATCCCCTCAGGCACCATAAAGTGGCTCTTTTCCCAGGAAAGAACCAGATTTACATCGATGCAACGCCTGAGTATGTGAACCAAGTGCTGGAGGCAATCATCAAATGATGCCCCGAAAACTGAGAAGTCATCCATGAGGACTTCCAGATAATCACCTACCATATATGAGAATATGGCAAGCATGCACCGCTGAAAAGTCGCGGGTGCATTGCAGAGACTGAACGGCATCCTTCAGAACGCGTATGTCCTGAAGGGGCAGATGAACGTGGTCTTCTCTTGGTCCTCTGGATGAATAGCCACTTGGTTATAACCGGAGTACCCGTTAAGAAAGCAAAAGAATCGATTTCCCGCTAATTTCTCGAGAATCTGATCAATAAAAAGTAGTGGGAAATGATCCTTCATTGTGGATGAATTAAGTCTTCGGTAATCTATGCAGACTCTCCATGAGTTGGCTATTCGGGTAGGTATGACTTCTCCGATTTCAGTCGTAATGGTGGTGAGCCCTGCTTTTTTAGGCACAACCTGGATTGGGCTCACCCAACGACTGTCGGAGATCGGGTAGATGATTCCTGCATCTAACCACTTAATGATCTCCTTTTTCACGACTTCCTACAGATTGGGATTCAAGCGTCTCTACGTTTCACGAGAAGGTCGTGCGCCCTCTTCAGAATAGATATGGTGGGTGCAATAAGAGGGACTTATTCCAGTCAAGTCATCGAGAGTCCAACCAATGGCTCTGCGATGTTGCTGGAGAATAGCAATCAGACAAGATTCCTGATCAGGAGTAAGCTTAGAGTTTATAATCACAGGAAAAGTCTGATTAGAACCCAAGAAGATGTATTTCAAATGGTCGGGAAGAGGTTTAAGTTCGAGGATGGGGTTATCAGCAGCAACGGGTGGTTCAAGATGAGTGTGAGGTTCAAGGATAGGAGTTATGGATTTGTCTGAATCAGGTTCTAACTCCTCTAATTGAGGTTCAAAATCCTCTTGTGGTTGATTGGGTAAGATCAGGTTATCCTCAAATTGTGATTCATCAACCAAAGCTCTAATATCACAGATTTGCTCAATGACACCGCAATTAATTCCTTGTTGGGCCTTAAAGATATCAATTTTGAGAGTTTGGTTCCCAAATTTCAGTTCTATTTGGCCCTCCTCACAACTAATGTTGGCCCTAGTAGTGGCCAAAAAGGGTCTCCCTAGAATGATCGGTGTATCCCTAGGGTTTTTAGGTGCATCCATGTCTAAGACTATAAAGTCTACAGGGAAATAGAAATCCCGCACTCTTACAATAACATCCTCAAGAATCCCTTTTGGTGACTTTATAGATCGATCTGCTAATTTTAGTGTCACCTCAGTTGGTTTTAGCTCAGATTCCTCTAGGTGGTTAAGTAAGGATGTGGGTATCAAGTTTATGGAAGCACTTAAGTCTAGTAATGCTCTGTCGAACTGGGTTTCACCAATCTTGCATGAAATTAGGGGAGTGCCTGGGTCTTTTGCCTTGGGTGGGAGTCTACTCAGGATTATAGAGCTGGCTTGCTCTGATAGTACAATTGGACTCCCACTCTTGGTTCACAACTTACGCTGAGGTGTACACACATTCTTCAAGAATCGTGCGTAAGTTGGTACATGGTGAATCGCATCCATCAAGGGGATGTTTATTTGGACCTGCTCAAAGAGCTTGACCAGGTCCTCCTCAGGAGCCACGGATTTTGTTGTCCTTCTTCCCTTGGTCAAGGCCTCAGGAAATGGAACCTTGGTTGGTTCCTCTAGGATAGGTCCAGGTCTTTGATCTAGGACAGGGTTAGGAACATCCTGGATTACTGTCCTAGGGTTTGGGTCACTACCAGGCTTGGAGTGGTTTAGATAAGGTGAATCTTGGGTCTCCTTACCACTGCGGGTGGTCACAGAATTCAGTCCTACCTGGTTCTGGTTAGGGTTTGATAGGATGGGTTGCTGCTGATAACTCGCATAAGAAGTTGAGGCCTCCATCCCGTTAGGTGAAGGAACAGAGGGGGCCTGATAAACCATGTGTGCATGGCCCGAGTTTGGGTTCATAACGCGCCGCTGGGTCGGCACGTTATTAGGGTTAGGAAGAGGCTGAGAGGGAAGTGTGCCTGGTTGGCGAGAATTTGCCAACTGGGCCAGTTGGTTTCGAACCTCTGTGATTTCGTCCTTGTGTTGCTTTTGAATAGCCGCATTCATTCTCTGAATGTCGCCAAAGTCTGAAGGATGAGGGACATTTGATCTTGGTTTGGCCTGGATGAATAAGTAGGGTTGGGCCATGGCTGAGGCGACTGGTAAGGACGAGGTGCTTGTGGGCGGGGCTGAAAGGGTGGTCTTTGAGTTTGGGAATTTCCCGTCCACTGGAAGTTGGGATGGTTTCGCCATCCAGGATTGTAGGTATTGGAAAATGGGTCATTTTGGATGGCATTGAGGCCCTCACAGGTCTGAGGAACCTCAGAAAAGCCAGAGAATGGTTTCGCCATCCCAGCAGCCACACCATTCCCCCAACAGGAATAGAAAGGATCGGAGGTTCCTCTGGTCCTAGAATCAGATGGGAATGGATATGAGTCCACCCCAGGAGAAGGTTGGTGGAAAATGTTTTGCACAGTCTCTCGTGCAGAAGGAGGTTGTGCAAAGGAATTCTGCGTAGAGGTGGCTCACTGCAAGTGTTGCGTAAGCTCATCCACCTTCTTCTCAATGATAGAGACCTTGTCCAATCGACTAGCCATTAATTCCAAATCGACTGATGCGGACAAGTCCTGCGTCTCATGTGCTCCCCTAATGTTCGTTGCTGCACGGGTATTCGTCCTGTCGAATAGTCCCATGGAGTCATTATTGATGGAGTTCTCGCACATGTTCTCGAGAATCTCCCACACGGTGTCCTCATGCTGACCCATGATATTCCCTCCGCAAGTTGCATTGACAAAAAGCCTAATATCCTCACGGAGTCCCTGGTAAAAAGACTGGACTTGTTCCCATTTAGGAACTCCGTGATGGGGGCACTTCCTCATGAGATCCTGGAAACGATCCCATGCCTCATGAAGAGGTTCTCCCGTTTGCTGCGTGAAATGGGTAATCTGATGGCGCAAGGCATTGGTCCGACCAACGGGGAAGATCTTCTTCAGAAACTCGGATTGAAGTTCCTCCCAATTGTTGATCGGTCGGGTCTAAGTTTGATACCAATGAGTGGCCTTGTCCATAAGGGAGAAAGAGAACATCTTCATAAGGAGAATATCCCGATTTTGTGCATCTGACCCGAAAGTCTGGGCCAGATGCTTTAGCTGTTTGATGTACTGGAAAGGATCTTCAGAATTAAACCCATGAAATTTAGGAATAGCATGAATCATGTTAGGCTTTAGTTTAGAATCAGGTCCTCCAGTCGGGATTCTGACTCGAGGTTCAATAGCCACTGCAGCAGGATTGTAATGATCCCGCATCATGGGACGTTGCGGTGGATGCATGAAGTTCTGGAAGAGGTCATTGAGTCGCTGGACCTGGTACTCAAGATTGTTCTCTTCCTCAACTGGCTGAGCCATTGTGGAAGAAGAAGGTGAGTTGGGTTCGGAATCGGAGGAGAGGTCTATGTGAAGTATTGGTTGCACACGCAAAGGCATCGAAGCTCGGCCTCGAGGAGAGTGAATTTCTAAAGGAGGTTTCAAGGACCTTCTACCAAACATACACTGATGGAGAGGATGAGTTTAGCAGGTGCTGGACCCAATCAAGACACCCAGAATTTTGGGTGGCTATAGAGGTTCGGGGCAGATGGATCCCTTGATCAGAAAGTCATCCACCTGAGAATTACCTGGGCAGCTAGAGAGGGTGAGTCCCGCGAAGACCCCTACACAGTAGAGCACCCCCACGGGTTATAGGGTTTCCCCCACCCGACCTCTCTTGTCATTGAGATTCCAGGTAGACCAGAATGGGGACCTTGACCTCTTAAGTCTACCACTTTTAGTTAGGATCAAGGTGCTTAGGGTTTTCACTTGAACTTTAGCCTTTTGAGTGTAAAGAGTAACCTAAGTTGAAGATTGGTTGATCCAGAGGATCAACTTCACCTATTAGTTCCTTTGAAAGCTTATTAGGTCTTGTCTTTTAGGGTTCAAGTGTTTAAAAGCCAAATTGGTTAGGGTTTCTCTGAATAGGTTCTTTCAGACAATGGCTTGGGCACACCTCTTTAGGGATTTTCTCTTTTCTTGCTTAGAGAAGTGTGTCTCTAAAACCCTAGCTTTTAACCTTATATTGGCTCTAATTGGTCCAATTAGTTGCCTTTAGATTGGGTAGTTAGGGCTCAAGCAAGAAGGTTTTAGCCCTAACTACTTTTAATGGATGTACAGATAGAGTATGTTGAAACTGAAAAATAGGCAACTCTTGTGGTTTACTAAGTATAGAAGATAGGTTATTCCTAGATAGCTTTTTTTCTTTTTCTTCCTCTTGAGAATTTAGGGGTTTAAATAAGAGGATAGAAAATTAACTGTCCTTGGTGTGGTTGTTGTGCGGCTGCTTGTTTTCCTCTTGATCTCCTGTGCCTACACAACAAAAGAGAAGAGATTAGTCAATAAAAAGTCAAAATTTGTGAATTAATAGCTTCTAGAACAGCCGTCGCTCCCCGGCAACGGCACCAAAAACTGGTGTCGTCCTTTGTGGCTATGGTAATTACAGTCGTTGGAGTATATGACAAAAACGGTTACCGGTCTAATATGATTTATTACTCGGAATAGAAAGATTCCCGAGGTCGAACTCAGGGAGCAAACTATAGTACTAGAAACATATAAATTCATAATATAATGTTTTACAAAAATATAAGTCAAATGGGAAAGAGAGAGAGAGAGATTTGGCTTTTTCTTCTCTTCCTTCTCTTCTTCATTTCTTCTCTGCATCTTCTTCTTCTCTTTTCTTTCTTTTCTTTTTTTGTCTTCTTTTTTCTTCTTCAGCTTGCCTTCTTCTCTGTTTCTGCTTCTTCCTTTTTTGGCCTGCCTTCCTCTTCTTCTTTTCTTCTCTGCGGCTACAGAGGCTTTTGCTTCCTACTAAGTTCTCCTTTCTTCTTCTTTCTTCTGCGTTGGCCTTTTTCTCTTTTCTTCTTCTCTGTTTCTTCTTTGCTTCTTCTTCTTTCCCTTCTCTTCTGCCGCTAAGTCCTTCTTCTTCCTCTTTTTCTTTTTACTGTGGCTGTCTTCTTCTTCTCTTTACCGACATCTACTTTAGTGCTCAGACGGCTTAACTGTGCGTTTGCTATAGTGTGGCTCCTCTTCTTTTCCTTCAGCTCCTTTCCTTCCTTTCTTCTTCCTTCGCCTGCTTCTTCCTTCTTCTTCCTTCTATCCTACGCACACACGCAAATATTAGCACAAAACCTACCCCTACCCCTTCCCCGCATCTCTCTCTCTCTGGATCTCTCTTTAGGAAGCTCTCCCAGAGCCAGGTAATCGAGTCGGGTCGCATGCTCGGGTCCAGGCGCACCGACATGGGTGGTGCGCGAGGAGTGCACAGGAGTGTCGGGTCGGGTCACCAGATCTGCGTGGGTAGTGCCGCAGACGAGGCGAGTGAATAGGTGAGGGACCTCACCCTAATGCTATCGGAGGCAACCAGCCAATAGCACAAAATCAATTTAAGTGTGGGCGAGACGCCACACACTTACGAGGTGGGACTAAAGTCCCACATCCAATTTCGGGTGCCCGCAAGAGGAAGCTTCGCGCAATTGGGGCCGTAGCGAAGCTTCGCGACCACAATTGAGAACCTAGGCGTCTCTGCGGAAGTGCCCCGCGCTGCCTGGGGCTGAAGAAGTCTGGAGCTGCTCGTGAAGCAGCTCCAACCTACTATCAATGGCGACGAGGAGGCTGAGACCTGAAATCACGAAGACAGCCTCACGGCCACATCATACAACGCAGGAAGATTCGCCAGAGGACGGAGAAAGCGGTGCGGGGGTCAGCGGGACGCGAGCGTGCCTGTGGCCGTGCGCCTAGGGCACACTACATGCGTGAGAGTGGGTGTGTTCGAGGGGTGGTCTGGAGGTGGTAGGAAGTGAATGGAGGGCGGATTCGGTGTCAGTGAGGTGTTGCGGAGCTTAAGGGGTAGTTGGCGAGGCAGGTGGAGGCGTGGAGTGGCGAGAACGCCTCGCTAGAGAGTGGTCGGAGATGGGGAAGGTGGTGATGGACAGTGGCGGTCGGTGGGTTAAATTGGTAAATTAAGAAGGGGGAAATAACAGGGAAAGAGAAGGGAAGATTTCTACCTGCCTAATTGACGAAGAGGGAGGGAGGTG
The DNA here is from genome assembly GCA_037157565.1 of Thalassia testudinum. Classification (NCBI taxonomy): domain Eukaryota; kingdom Viridiplantae; phylum Streptophyta; class Magnoliopsida; order Alismatales; family Hydrocharitaceae; genus Thalassia; species Thalassia testudinum. The sequence goes on along the minus strand of JAZHRO010000010.1, from coordinate 8,229,888 downwards.
GCGCTCAGTGCGTACCTGCCGGCGCTGGGGATGAAGGTGCCCAGGAGAGGGTTATCGGCGACGAGGAGGAGATCTGAGGACGGCAACTGGTGTGGCTTGGCGTGGGACGACGGGGCAGAGCGGGCTCTGCTGCAGGTATGGCAGCAAAGCGACGAGGAGGAGGAGGAGCGTTCGCCAGAAGCTTGGGCAGTCTGACCAGAGAGAGAGGAGACGAAGGAGGGGGAGTTTCTCGGCCAGAACTAGCTTGCATGGACGGTAGCCCCTGCCGCTCCTTATAAAGGCGCTGGTGAGGGGAGAGGCCTGAGGGAACGACGTGCAGAGCACGCCGGAGATGGTCGGAGGAGACCATGCCTTTCGTGCGTTCGCACGAGAGGCATGGATGGTTACAGGACACAGGGGAGGGTCCCTGCGACAGAGGACGATGCAGGGAACCTCCCGTTCGTTCCTGAGAATGGGCACCATGCCCTGCACGGCGCCATCCTCCGCGCAAGGTCGTCGGAGGTATGGCGCTGCTCAGAAATGGTAGGAAGGACCGTTCTGCAAAGAACGACGAGAAAGATAGGGGTCTAATTGAAAGGGTTTTAAAAGATAAGGGTCAAAAAGTAATTCAGGAGGGCCAATTTGTAAAGTCAGTCAAGATGGTTTTCTCAAAGGCCCAAGTTTTTATACCAACCTAATTTGAACCTAAGGATTTTAATGGTGAAATTTGATTTTAGTTTTGACCATGTTTGACAGATCAATTTGCGGAACAACCCAAATTAGATCATAAATTGGGCATGGTTCTCATTTTAGGTCAAAATAGGTTGCAAAGGTCAAATTGAAGGTTCTAAACCCTAGGGAATATTTTTCTATGATTTTTAGAGGATTTAGTTGATTTTTATCCTTCCTCAAACCTCATAAATTAAAGCAGGTTTTTTTTAAGGTTATAAGATGTCATTTAATTCCTAAAAGTTGCTATAACCCTTTTCAGATCAGATCATCCCACTTTCTTTCTTATTAAGCTTATTTGACCTATGTTTAGACCCTTGGATACCCTGTTTGTGTACTGCATTGGAGAAATTGCAGTTTCACCCCTTATAATTTTTTTTATTCTTTACTTCAAAATCCTCTGAGTTAGGTTTCTCTTTAGGTTTTGTAGGAGCTTTTTCATACTTATTCAAATCAAATTGTGCTAGTTAGGGTTTATGATGATGCTCTCATCACCTAGGTAGGTCTTCTATAAACTGTAAGGTTGGTTTAGGTTTAGATTTAGTTAGGACCTAAATGTAAGGTAAATCAAACCTAGGGGAAAATTACCTAATTTACCCCTAGGTTTGGTTTACCTTACATTTAGGTCCTTTTTTACTTGTTTTGGTCATAACTTGAGTTATACACCTCGAATTTGCGCAAAACAAGCGTCATTTGAAAGCTTGAGAGGAAAGGAATCTAATAATGCCATACATGGCACCCTTTTGATGAGGTTTGACTAGGGGTTGACTCAAAATGCACATTTTTTAGCAATCTCAAGAGGTACTTATACTAACACCAAATCGCAACTGTGTTTATGGGTTCGAAGTGACCCGCACCACACTGAAATAACTCAGGACCTGAATTTTGGGATGTTACATGGTGTAACCACATGCCTAAGGCTTCATTTCTGTTGATAAGGTTGGTACGGTAATTGCTCTATCTTTCGACAATACTAATAGTAGAGTGCACCATGTTCTTTTTTTTTTTTTGCTAGTAAAAGGAACCTTTGTTAAGAAGCCATTAGAGAATACAAAGGACATTGGGAAACATCCAATTTCCTTTAACACTACAGTGTAAACAATATCTAGCCAGCTGATGAGTTGGCTACACATAAGACCTGTGTACCTTATGCAAGGAGAAACCTTCATTAGTCTTGAGGATTGAGGAACAATCTTGAATAAGCCAACGAAAATTCCAATCTGGCCACTGATGAGCTTCAACATCTAGTAAAACAACGACAGCCATAGATATATCCTCTCCCACACTAGCATCAACTAGAATGTGGTTTTTGCAGCCTTTTGGTACTAAGTATCTTTCCACCACTGCCTCATTCTGAGATGAATGAATATCATTCTATCCCCTTTGACTTACGACATAAAAACCTACAAGGTTTTTTGCCATTTTGATAATCTCATATGGGGAGGGATTCATTCCTTCCATTACAACCTTGCAACGATGCAACCAGGTAGCCTATAGTATGTAAAATGGGGTATTCTCCAACTGGTTAGAAGCATTGTATTGCGAATTGATGTGAAATAAATCATTCCACCATCTGTCCACAACAGGAACTCTTATAATGCCCCAATAGAACCATATTGCCCTCATCATATGGCACTCACACAATAGGTGACTCCAACTCTCATCATCACTATGACAAAAAGGGCAGGCTATGTCACCCTTAGTAATTGCTACCAATAACTTGGTTATCAAAAGAAGTACACCTACAATGGTCATCCACAGAGTGAGTTTTACCTACGAAGGAAGGATTTTCATAGGTAAAACTCACTCTGTGGATGAGGTGCGACCATGCTCTTCTAGTAATTTAGTATATGCTGAATTAATTGAGAAATTACTTTTAGGGTGTGGCTTCCAAATAAGGATATCATCACCTGAATGTATTGGAGTATCCAAAATAACCCTGACCACATCCTGATGGAGTGAATCTAGTAGTAGCTCTTCATTCCAGTCGACTTGACCACTAGACAGCAACTCTTCTACTTTGGGTAATTGCAATGCATTACCACTAACTAGTAGTAAAGTAACATTCTCTTGGCTTATCCAATTATCACTTTATATGTTAATTGAAGATCCATTATCTACCAACCATCTAGAGTTGTTGTACAAATAGTCCCTTATCTGATATAGCACCTTCATAAAACTAGAATCTCCCGATCTTGGCAAGTACTCCCTAAAAGAACCTCCCTTGATAATATTTACTTCTTAGCTGCTTCTGCCACAATCCATCCGGATTAGTACATGGTGACCAACCCATCTTCGTGATAAAGGCTAGATTGTTCAACCTTGTCAATCTAAAACCCAGACCCCCTTGATGCTTTAGCCTGCAAATCTCACCTCAAGCTTTTACATAAACATGCCTCTTTTCATCAAAATATCCCACAAAAAATCCCTAATCAATCTGCCCAATTGAAAACAATTACAATCGGCCAAAATCATTAAGATTACCGAACATCCAGTAATCTTTTCACATATTAATTAGAGCCGTCGTTGACGTTAGAATCTCAAACCCAATAATGTGATGATGCAGCACATGAATTTTAGCACGTATAGTTAAATCATTCCTGAGAGATAATAGGATCGAGATGATGAGAAGCTGATTTTCGAAGAAATCTGCCACAAATGACATAAATGAGCAATATCGGAAAAAAAAATCTAGACGGTGATTTTTTAAAGAAATACAATTTCATAGCTTAAGATCTAGTTTACTTAGGAGGTAAACCCCTCAAAAGGTAAATTAATCCACATTTACTTAATTACTTAATCGTTAATTTGCTAACCTAGGTTTAGTCACTTTAATACGAATTTACCTAATATCAATTTCAACTGATGTTAACTAAATTTGTGTTAAAATCGTACATCACTCATATCTTTGAAATCACTCATATTTCATATGCTAATATCATTACTAATTAAACATCACAACAATTAACATCAAAATTTAATATTAATTTAAATAAATATAAATTGATATTAAAATTACTTTATAGGTAAACATAATTATAAATTATCACTAATTTCATATTTTCTAATATATTTTTTTAACTTTTCAAATAAACTAACCGTAAATTATGTGCACATAATCCAGGATACAATGGTCTTTGATGTATAGCACCACGTGGACACCTATTTGGACACAACAGGAGTGTGTGCGTGGGCACGTGTGCACATGTGTGCGTGGCTAGGTCAGTGTTCAATCATGTGAGGAGAATTTTGTCTCCAAAACATTTTGCAATCCAAAAATCACGTGGAACCTCCAAGTAAAGGAAGGTTTAAAAGTTCTTCGAACCACGTCGAGGAACATTGACTCTAATTTCCATGGCAATAGTCGCACCCTTGTGTGTCTAAAGGACTTTGGATGGATTACAAGTGCGGGAGAGCAAAGGTTAAATTACACATCAAAGAAGATAAATAAAAGAGTTTTGACATACATGCCTCCAAAAAGCTGTTAGCTAAGTATCGTATACATGTCCTTTGATTTTTCATTGGATGTGAAACGTAAAAGGTGATGTACAAACGGTGTCAATATGATTTCAATATGTATTTTTTTTAATATAAAAAAAATATATAAATTGAAAATTTATAAAAAAATAATAATATAAGATGAGATCTATCAATATTAAAATCAATAACAAATCACTTTCGTACGAATGTAAACTACTTAAATTACATTCGAAATCACTTTATACGAGTGTAATCTTATTTTACACAAGTACAAAATTACTTTATATCTCTAAAATAATTTCACACAGGAGTAAATTAAGATTACACCAATGTAATCTTATTTTATATAGTCGTAAAGTAAGATTAAATCAGTGTAAAATTAAATTTCAAGTGTTTCTTCACCTAATGACAAGTGATTTTAAATTTGAAAGGTGATTTTTCCATCTTAAGGTTTAGGATTTAATCTTTAGTATTTCACTAATCCCTAAACTCTAAATCTTAAACCCTAAATCCTAAGGTGAAAAATCACATTTCAAGTGAAAAATCACTTTTTATACGTGAAATCACTTTTCATGAACCTAAACATTAAACCTTAAATCCAAAACTCATATGTCAAAATCACTTTGCACATGAGTAAAATCACTTTAAACAGGTGAAACTACCATTGCAATAATTTTACATCGATGTAAAATAAGATTGCACTGATACAAAGACACCCTAAAATAATTTATCACCGATACAAAATTATTTTACACTAATATAAAATTATTTAAAATAATTTATCATCTGTACATACATTTTAAATTATATTGATATGATAATTTTTTTAAATATGATAAAAATCACCACGTATCAAACCTTTCATTCTTTTATTTTTTTTACATTAAATAATAATTATCAAATAAATCGACATTCTCAACACTATCTAAAATACAAAAATAATACCCACAATTTTTCTCACGCCACTTTTAACGGAAGTACCTATGTTACACTACTTTTTGGCTAGTTTTTACTTAACTAGGCATCAAATTAAGATACAGTGAGAAACCCTGGTTTTCATGGGTTTAGTTTAAAAAATAAATAGATTTTTACATAGACGTTATCATAAATATCGCAAATTATGTGCAGTCATTGGATTCCCAATATTGATTTAAGTGTTGTTGAAAAGTCATTGCCGTCTCCACAATTGCCATCACTTTTTCACATAGTTAAAGATAACAGCAATGGATTGAAAAGTAAGGAAAACTTACTCCATTATCCTTAAACTTTTTTCTTTCAATTCCCTCCATCATCCTTCACTTCTTCATCCTAATCCACCTTCTTCTCCTCCCTCTCCCTGGAAGTCTCATCACGGATATGAGGGAGATGGCAGATCAGAAAACCACGTGTGGGCACAACTCATTGGTGGAGCAAGGGTAGCCCCTGTGGTTAGGTTGGCAAAGAGGTCTTCGTAGCAGGGGCTGGAGCAGAGAGTAGGCGGCAATATACTGGTAGCGTGGGTTTGGTAGTGGGAGGGTAATGGGTGCTCGACAAGGAAAGGGGAGAGGAGGAGTGACTCGAGGTTAGGGGAGAGAAGCTGCAGCACCACCAACTCGATCGTGGATAGGTCTGTGGGAGGAGGAGGAAACAATCGTGGGTCTTCGGAGATGTGGATGGTGGGTGGTCATCGTGGTGGGAGCACAGCTGGATAGGAGGTGGCGACAATGATGGAATGTAGGGGTGGAGGGGAGAGAGAGAAAGAGAGAGAGACAAAGACAGAGAGAGACCTCTCCTGTTGAGGACTTCTCCACGACTGCTATTGCCGAGGACCTCTCCTCCCACCACAGCGCCCTTAGGCAAACCCTCCTTGAGGAATCCAAGCACGAAGCTTTTCTCCTATGCCCCCTCTTCTTCAACCTCCATGCCCTCTTCCTGACCGTCCTTTTTACCTGCATCTCCTCGGTGGAGGATAAAGGAGCCTGCGTGTCATGGTGGGTACCTAAAGGTGTCGACCGCCACGTCCAGTGTGCTCACCAAGCAATGCTTCGACCTCCACTCTTACTTGGTCGGCCTCCTCTGTGTGGTTCAGCAAGGTCCAACGAGGCATAGCAAGATCTGACGAGGTCTATGGAGGTATGGATGAAGGGGGAGGGCAGGGGAGAGGAAGGAGCGTAGGGTAAAGGGAAAAAAAGGGAATTGTGGGTAAAAGAAATAATTTTTCCACTTTCATCAAATTTAAGGGTGTTAATTAACGATGTAGCAATTGTCAAAGCAACGTCACTTTTACAATATTGAAAATTGAATGACGAGTATGTAATTTTCATATCTATGTAAAAAGATCCAAAGATAAATCATAACCCCCCTCTCCTGGGTGACTACGAGTTCTTTGTGACATGTAAATTTCAATAATGAGATTACTCTTTTTCTATCAAAAACTTGATATTTTCATTGAATCACAATATTTAGGTTCATGCTATGAGATCTTATACCCTAATCCTAAACCTTGCATAAATTGGCTTATACATTATTAATTTGAAAGCTCATACTAATGAAAGGGTGAAATGAAGCCTAGTAGCTTTACGACGATTTCTATGTATGTATATGTGCCAAGGTATATATACATGCAATATCAAATGTTCGTAAGATCATCTATAAAAATTTCTTGAAACAACAGTAGTATTTCATTAAATTTCAGTTATAAAGATGTAAATTTTGAGAAGGGATCTAAAATCTAAACAAATGATTTCGAGAGTAATGTCCCAAATACATCTTTAAGGTGGGGTGGAGCCTCAATGTCTTGAGGATTTGATCCAATTACATAGAAGACCTCTCACCCCTTAACTGACATAGTTAGGAGAGAACATCTCTCAGAAGAAAAGTAGCTAGGAGAGGACCATTACTTATATCCAAGGTTGATCTCTGAATTTCAGCAAATATGTCAAGGACTTTTTTCCTTCCACTGATAGGTGAAAATCTTGGTCATTTTTTTGACACAAGGGCCTATTTTGGCATGGGCTGGTACCAAATTGGCCTCTTTCCCTTGTCCCTTGCATTTGCTTGCGTAGTGGGAAGGAGATCATAGAGATTTCTCTTACAACCACATCGAAAGGGAATGTGGTGCTTATGTCCTTTATCTCTTCCGTAATGGATAGCTCACTCTGTGATCGTAGCAGGACATCTAACGAGCTGATCTCATTGAAAGGCCAAAGCACCCAATACTTTTGTGATGCTAACAACTATATATGGCAATAAAGGGTCCATGGAAGAACCAATCTGGTGATGACATTTATTGGGCGGGGCATGGGGGGAGAAAAATAGCCTACAAATTTATCCCTCCATGTTAGCTGAAAGTCGAACTGGAGATATGCCATTCTCACTAAAATAATATGAGTATTCTCACCAGCTAAATTATCGGACAAACTCTGGAAGAACCAATCTGACCCTAGATAAAAAAAGGATAGAAAACATGCACCAAGTATGTGAAGCAATAAGATCTAGGTACCTTCATCGCATTCCAATACATTTCATGATAATGCAAGTTTGATCCAAGTTTTCCTACTATTCATGCATTGAACCTAATATAAGCTGAGTTATTACATCAGAGAAGGAAAATAAGAAGTTTAAATTGACTTCCAGTTAAGTTTGAATTGATTATGACCTAGTCAAGATGAATATCTTTATTTAACAATTAGAGTGAAATCAAATATAGAGTAAAGTACTAAAATATCAATTAGAACATAGTTCCAAGGTTTGGTTTCTCTCTTCTCCTTCTCCCCAACAACCATTTTGCTTAGGCATCCTATCCAAAATTGGATGAGCCACGCGTTGCCTCCATTAACCAGCAGCATCCATTGCTTATTTGTGGAGGAAATAGCATCGACTCTGGCAAGATCGCAGCGTTAGACCATGGGATCAACTTGCTCAAGAGACACGATTTTTCTTTTGTAATTTTATTTTTTCTAAAAAGTAGAGAAACCGAAGTTTTGACACAAAACGTGATGTGGATATTATTTTCGTAATTCACACATTGTTGAGAATGTAAGTACACTTGATAGTTGATATTTAATGTAAATAAATAAAAGAATATAAGGTTTATTACGTAGTGGTCCCTATCGCACTCAAAAAAATCAATACACCATTTTAACCTAAAATACATAAATAATAAATAACTTTACATCGATGATAAACTACTTTGCATCAGTGATAAATTATTCTAAGGTATATTTACACCTATGTAATATCATTTTGTACCTGTGATAAATTATTCCAATGATAGTTTAACTTGTCCAAAGTAATTTTACATCTGTGCAAAGTGATTTTGACCTATGACTTTAGGATTTAGGGTTTAGGATTTAGATTTATGGAAAGTGATTTCACGTATGAGAAGTGATTCTTCACCTTAGGATTTAATGTTTAGGGTTTTCACTAAAGACTAAACCTTAAATCTTAAGGTGAAAAATCAGCATTCAAGTGTAAAATCACTTGTCATAGGTGAAGAAACACTTGGAATTTAATTTTGCACCGTGAACTACTTTACATCGGTGCAAAGTAGTTCAAAGTAAGATTACATCGGTGCAATCTTACTTTACACCCATGCAAAATTATTTTGAAGGTGCAAAGTGATTTTGCACAGGTGCAAAATAAGATTGCACCTGTGCAAAGTGATTTTGCATCAGTGCAAAGTGATTTCAAAGGTGATTTGAGTGGTTTGCACTCGTACCAAAGTGATTTGTTGTTGATTTCAACAATGGTGGACCCCACCATGTGCAGCACTTTTTTTGCATCAAAAGAAGGAATACGGGTTGCGACCACATTTACACTACTACACATCAACTTTTACGTCAACTTTTGTATTTTCCAACCCGCATCGTTTATTTTTTATTACAAAGCTTTTGCTCTTTATGATACCGTTTATTTCGAAGGATTAATTTTGTTAGTGGTAGGATTACGAAGTTTTAATGTTTGAGGAAAATATGGGTCAAATCATGAGATATTTGATGGGATAGGCATGAGTGTTTTCTCACATAATCACGAGATAAGTTCATCTCACTCTCCTTCCTAGAATTGAATAATCCCATGATTGAGGTCTCTATCACAAGATTGTTATAACCTAAGATTCAAAGATCTAAATGCAATATAAATGACTCAATTCCTGTAAACAAACAGTGCAGCACTAGTTCCATCTCTAGAACTTTTCCTTTTTTCATCCTGGAGGTGCATATGAGGTTTAACCCACATCCTGATCCTATGGAACCCTGTTGGCCGGATTGGATTGGATTAGGACCCTTGCAAAAGCAATCGGGTTGGGTTGCATGTTGATCAACTCATTTAAAAAATGACCAACCCAGCTCACTCAAACAACTAACGTGTAGATGCTTCTTTTTCAAATGGAAATCCTTGTGGTTTATGGCACGATGCAATCTCGCAAGCATATATGGCATCTCAAATAATGAATTGAATTTCCCAGAAAAAAGGGTGAGGTGCCAAAGAGTAGTTATGTTAAGAGCAGTCAAACTGGTTGAAGCTCTTTCTCCTCACCAAGTGTGTGCACTGTGCAGTTGAATCTTACGAGAAGGCAGGTTACAGAGAAAAGTCCTCGTAGTATTAGGACCAAATTCGATACCTACATTATATGATAGGGGTATGCCTCCTCGAAAGATATTAAAAAAAGGCTTCATCCATGTTCAGGTGCAGGGGGGGTCACCCGTCTGTATCCTCACAGAAGAAAAATAAAATAAGAAATAAGAGGGTGGATTAAATTAATACCAACTGTGCCTTCACGTTCTTCCCCCAAACCAAACGATTGTGGGGACCGACATTAGATGCTCCATTACAACTCGGGAATCCATTTGGGAGGGGACACTGGTAAGGGCAGCTGGAAGAAGAAACAAAGATCCTCCCAGACACCATATCGGCCACATTCGCTTTGGTGATTCTTTGTCCATACATATTTTAACCAGTTCTACCTTTAATTTTAAGGACGAGGTGTGTAAGGGAATCCTAAGATCTATCCATATGCACCATCCTTTTCACCCCCTTACTTTACCTGTCATATATATACACAATCAACCCGTCCAGCGAATAATTGTTGAAAGTTATGAATGCAATTTAGAATTACCAATTCTGTGGGACCACTGAACTAGACAGACCTCTCTACACATTTTTAGTCAATTCAAAACCGCAAAATTTGCAATGAGAGGGCTAATCCTACAAAATCTCCTGCTCAAAACCACAGTATGAATCTGACTGGCCTCTCCCTCCAAGACAGCGGGAAGTGCTAAAGATTGAATTTTTAATGTTTTCCCTCATGTCCCCAAAGTCCTCGTGAGGCCCCTTTGCTTGTTAACAAAATTTAAACGGCGCGCTGAATTTTGGAAAGGAGGAGGAGCTAAGGTGCTACATGGCTTATTGGAAAAATATGGTAAAACTGTAATGATTGAAGGTGGAGAATTGGCTGAAGTGGCCCACCTACACACTCCCCATGATAGGATAGCCAGGAGTAGGGACCAACCCGTAGGTCATAACAGCTAGGAGCAGGGACCAATCAAGTGGTTTCAATAACAGTACAACACAATTACAGAAACAACCCATCATACATGTCTAATATCCCCTCTCAAATAGATGGCTTCTCTTGAAGACGCAGGTTGTCTAAGAACCAATGAAATGGTTGGCTGCTGAGTGGTTTAGTTAAGCATCAGCAAGTTGCTCAGTGGAAGGTACAAAGAGAACTTTTAAGGCCCCTGATGCGGCTTTATCATGCACGAAGTGATAATCAACTTCCAAATATTTTGTTCTAGAGTGGAAAACTAGATTTGCCGCCAAGTAGCCCCAATATTGTCACAATATAGCACCAGAGTGGGCAATTGAAGATGGAGTTCTCAAAATAGGGATTGGAGCCAAATTAGTTTAGCAACAGCATGACACTCAGCCTCAGTCGAGGATCTTACAACCGTGGGTCGCTTTTTACGTGACCAAGAAATGGGACAATTGCCAAGATAGAAAAGGAAGCCTGAAGTGGAACGTCTGTCATCAGGATTAGAGGCCCAGTGAGCATCAGAATAAGCAGTTATACAGGTGGAGCTGGGGTTGGAGAAATAAATACCATGAGAGATTGTTCGTTTGAGATATCAAAGAACTCTCTCGAGGGCGTCATAATGGATGTTTGTAGGGGCTTGCATCATTTCACTAACTCGATTGACGGCATAGGAAATGCCTGGGCATTGAATAATAAATTTGTTGGATTGAGCAAGGAATTGCATGAGTTTTGGTGAAAGTTTCGAGGGAGGATGGATTAGGAGTGTTGATTGATTTGACTCCATCAAATTTGTGACACTACAATAGATGAGCTAAGAATCTCTGTTGAGGGAGCAGAAATCCTAGTTTAAGATAGGTGCTTTCTACTCTTAGGAAATGATGTGGAACGAAAATTATCTTCATGGAATAAAATACAATCAGCTCTTAAACTTGATCCGCACGGGAATACGAAGAGGTGTGAATTCCCCAGGCGGTTACCAGTCAATGCCATGATTATCATTATTTTCCATTATCTCTAAAATAATGGCCTATTATCCCCACATTATGAGATCGGTTACACTTTTCAATTTTGTAACCGCCGGCATTATGTATACTTTATAAATAAGCCCTCACCTACACATGGTCGGGGAGGAGAAAATGAACGGTGACTTCCCATGGGACACCCATGGGGACAAGCTAAAGAGCCTATAGCTCATCATTTCTTGTATCATTCCCACCAATAATAGGTATTGAGAGCTAGATCTCCTCCCCAGACATACACCTCTTGAGGTAGAATTGGGTCAACAATCCCCTGTGTTCTTGTGATCGTCTATTTCTATAGTTTTATAGCTATGTTTCGTTTCCTATGTCAATAAATTCTTTTATGGCCTCCCAGAGCTCATCAAATAGCGCTATCTATGGGATACATCAACAAAAAATGCCGTGCTCTTCATATCGGGGTTGTGTTTCTCCTTGTTGTGAATTGGCGGAATGGGAAGGCATGAATGGACCACCTAATTGGAGGTGGATCCTGGCTGCTTGATTGCCGCCAGGATGAGGTCTTCTCAGCCTGAGCCCATCCTCTACCTGGAAGCTCCACCCGGCTGCACCGTCCAGCTGGTGCTCTCCACCCAGCGGATTCTCTCCCCGGCAAGTTTAGCCCAATAGGCCCTCCCAGCGGTAGTGGTAGCTACCTAAAACTTCACCTCTCGACATTTGGAGTGTATGTATATATATATATATATATATATATATATATATATATATATCCCACATGGTAAAGAGCGAGCCCATACGAGGTTGCACTACTGACAGGGATGATCCCACCTAACAACTCCCCTCGATAGTGCATCACCACCCCACTCAAGCGTCAGCTTCTCCCTGGTGATGCCCCCACCTACCTATGGGTATTGGAGGCTCTGCTTAAGCGGTCTATCTAGCTCCTCCACTTGAGAGATGGTTGGCCCTTTTGAGCGTCACCGACCCATTTGAAGGGCAGCCCCTGAGACTCGCTGAAGGGGCCGCATGACTTGGGGACCAGCCAACCCCTCTTACCATTCAACCAGTTTTGTGCCTCTCTACCAGAGGGGACTGCTGCTTGAGTCCCTTTGCCACCTGATCAGGCTAGCTCACGGCAAGGATGTCCATTCACATGCAAAGGTCGAGACTTAAAAATCCCCTCGTGTTCCCCATAAGTACACCCCACCCATTGGAGACAGGATGCTAGTGGTTACCCCAACCGGAGTGGACCCTGAGCACCCTACGAGCATCGGTTCCATGCGAGGAACTTTGGTGGGAGAGCCCGACCACGAGCGCTTACCTGAGGACCCCTCCTTTCCGTAGGAGGGTGGATGACTCTCCTCCAAGGATTCATCAAAATGACCTCATGTGAGAGGTCCATCCAAAAGGGGGGCACCCACAATCGGGTATCACAATCTGGTTGCTTCCTTAGCCGGTTGCTAATGCCTTCACACATGAAGAGGGAAACTACTTTCTCAAATTAAGAGCAGTCGACTCCCATGCTTAATTGGTTGCTTTTCTTTAGAAAAAAAATAAGGAAAACAAAGGGTGTAGCCGCTTGCTCATGCTCAACCAGATGGCTTTCTAGAAAAAGAAAAGAAAGAAAGAAAAGAAAAGGATTGAGTCATCACCAGTCGATTATTCTGCTAGCTAAATTCCAATGGTTATGGATTTACATTATATATATATATATATATATATATATAGACCAAAGGATGGAATCCAGTGAAGGAGTCTAATAGAGGACGATGACAAAAAAAGAAAAGCAAATGGAGATCTATCTACCAAGATTTCTTTGTTTAACTATTGTTGCCTAACCATAATAGCCTGACTAAAAGGTTGGCTAATGGTGGAGGTTTTGGCTGGAATTTCCTAGTGGCTGGGAAGGGACCGACATCCCCCTTCGCCTGGTGTTCCACCAAGCCCATTATATGATGCAAGTGGGGGCATCATCCTAAGAACAGGAAACGTTTTAAGGCTAGTGAGTTCATCTACAGCTAAACGATGCTTCACGCATCCCCCTTTTATGCAAAAATAAGTAGCCCTTTTTTTAATTTCATTAAATAGATATTTACTTTTGCAAAATTTATACACTACATCTCCCCACCCACCTGCAAACTATCTTACCTAATGTTTGAAAAACCTCCACTCTCTCAGTGCATGAGCCACCCACACGAGATAGGCTGCCAGAGGGTACTCCGCAACATGTAGACCCTGGGCCCCTGACGAGCGCCAACTCAATGCGAGGGACATTGGCACACCATCACAAGTTACCTCTCAAGGACCTGAGGAGTGCATAAGTCCTCTAGTTTGGCCAGCGTGGAATAGTGGGTTGATATCTAGTTTGAAGTTGGGAACTAAATTCCTGCACTTCCATTGTGATTTATATTTTACTAATCACCTATTTTTTCAGGAGACGGTTCCCAAACGACCTTCCCCTCCCTCCCTCAGGAGGCGAGCGAGAGCGCGAGCACAATCAAGCACTTAGCCCCCTCTCCCCATGAAGCGAGCGGGAGCATTAAAGCACCTATCCCCCAGCACTACCAAGAGAGTTGCTGGGGTCATGGGTAATTACCTCTACGTAAGGGAAAAAAAGAAAGAAGTCTACTCTTGCAGTCGACATAGCTAGACTACGAGAGTCGAGGCTTATGATGCAGAACGAAAATTGCCCTCATGAAATAAAACACAACCGGCTTTTGGACTCGGTCCGCAAGGGAATATGAAGAGGTGTGGATTCCCTGGCCAGTTACCAGTCAATGTCGTGATTACCATTATTTCCCATTATCTCTAAAATAATGGCCAATTATCTCGACATTATGGGATTGGTTACACTTTTCTATTTTGTAACCGCCAGCATTATGTATACTCTATAAATAAACCCCCACCTACACATGGTAGGGGGAAGAAAACGAACGGTGACTTCCCATGGGACACTCTTGGGGGCAAGCTAAAGAGCCTACGGCTCATCATTTCTTATATTATTCTCGCCAATAGTAGATATTGAGGGTTATATCCCCTCCCCACACATACATCTCTTGAGGTGGTACTGGGTCAACAATCCCTCATGTTCGTGTGATTGATTGTCTATTTCTATATTTTCATGGCTATGTTTCGTTTCTTACGTCAACAAATTCTTTGATGGCTTCTGGGGCTCATCAGGAAATAAGATGGTTTTCCCAAATCACTCATGGGGAAGACTGCTGCTAATTGAGAGACCACCAAATGTAGTGTGGCAGTGTGGTTGCTGAGAAGTACTATATCATCAACATATATTAAGAAATATGTAACACTACAGTTGTCATATTTCTTAATGAAACTGGAGGTATCCATTTATGAGCCTTTGATGAGGGGCAAAAAGTGTCATCGGACTCAAAAATTCACACATAGCCTGTTTAAGGATCCAAACACCCAGATTTGGAGTAAAGAGGCAGATCTGACCGAACTTGAATCGGATTCGAACCCGATCTGTCTCCACTCCAGCATATCCAGATCCAAGCGAGCACAGCCTCTTCTAAAGGCCCAGTGCATCCAAAGTCAACAGAGCATGGTAGTAGCACTCATAATGCCCATGCTGGCAGTAATTATGATACAATTAATGCTCTGACAATCGACGAGCCTTGACAACGGGCTTACCAAGAAACATGGCAAGACCGTGGACGAAGATCTCATAGGATTTCCCTAGCTGTAATGACACTTTTTGTAGCTATAAATAGAGGAGGAGGCACATGCAAGGGCCTCCTCATGCAATCCGAGAGAGGGGAACCACAAGAGATTGTAACATCGCTATTTCTAGTATATTTTCTGGGAGCCTTGCCCTCCCCCCAAACGTACACCCCTTACGGTGGAACTGGATAACTAATTTCCTTATCTTCCTTGTGATTGCCCTTTGTGTGATTGCTGGGTTGAATCCTCCCTCTACCGAGAAGCTTGATCAATTGGCATCATTTGTGGGAAAGGCGATTGTCTTTTGACACCTTTCCCTGTGCAAAACTCCTAGAAATGGCCCCAACCACTCGTAACTCCTCTGTGGCCACCCTGAGAAGACCAAGCGGAGTCCAATGTCTCCGTGTCCAAGAGGCACCATCAGCAAGCTGGTCCCGATAAAGGAAAGTCAGTGCAACCTGAACGGTTGCTCGAGGGCCCCGAGCGAGATCCCCTCAAAATGCAAACAAGGGAGGATGAGTACGAAGCTAGGTTGGTGGTTCTGAGGGTGGAGCATCAGGTCCTTGTCGCCCAACTCCTTGAGATGAAGCCACTACGAGAGTCCCGCACGACTCCACCGGAGGAGCCCCAAAGTTTGAGACCTACCAACGAACAGTCAAAATGGTGGCTTGTGGTAGAGGAGGAAAATGCCTGCTTATGTAAACAGCTCAAAAAGCTAAAGCACAAGCTTAGTAACCAGCTAGGTGAAGTTCCCCTCAGCCCACCAAAAGCTCTACCCCTGCCTTTGTTGGGGGAGCATTTAGGCGATCAACCCATCTTCAGTGGTGGGGGTTCCATTCCTGAAATCATCCGCCAAGTCACCCGAGCAATGAGGGGCATACGCCCACGCACGTATGTCACCAGCTACCCGTTCACAGAGGAGGTGATGACGGTCCCTTGCCCAAGAAATTCAAGCAGTGATGGAAGCACCATCATCCCTCATATCTAGTCTAACTTGATTGAGTTCTAAGGTTAAATTCACTTTATTAACCAACAAAAGAGTATAACTTAATGATATGAAGAGTTGGGAGGAATGGCATTCAAATTAGTTAATTCTACTATTTTAACAGGATAATACAAATATAGATTAACTAAAAGGGTAAACCTACACTCAATTGAAGGTCAAATGAGCTCAAATTTTTAATAAATAGGCTTACATTGATTGATTTAGGATTTCTATTAAGATTGAAGGCTAAAATTCAAATTAAAACATTAATTTCAGCCTCACTTAAATTAACAAGGTTCTAATAGAAATAAATGAAATCTCAACCTTCTAAAAATCATTGAAAAATATTACATAAGGTTTAGATCAAATTGACAAAATGAACTCAATTTGACCTAAATCAAAGACCAAATATAACAATTAATGCATTTTAGGTTAAACTATAAATTGACCATCAAAACCTAAAATTGAAGTCAACATTAGATTCCTTGGGTCTAAATTAGGTCACCCTAAAAAGTTGTGACAATTTGGACCCCATCTTTACCAAATCTGCATAATAGTCCCTAACTTCTGAATTTATTACATTTTGATCCAAAATCGTTATGTTTTGATCCAAATCTTCTTCATTACGGTCCCTCGCTGACGTCATGATGATCTCAGCATCTTCCTCCTCCAATAGCTTCAGCAGCGATGTAGCCACTCGCACAAGGCGAGATTTGAGGAGAAAATTCTCCTAATCCCTTCGATCAAATCCCACCAAATTTGGTGGGATTGATCACAAATCAATTCCGCGTCTGATGGGGCACTACCTCGCTTGAGATTCCATCTATGGCAGTTGGAATCCTCGCTCAAAATCCTCGCCAGAATGCCCTCAATACTACTCTTTCAAGGCCATGATTTGGTCTCAATCAAGCGAGCAAGCCACCTATAAATCTTCGTCGAGAAGCACTAATGAGAGTTGTCAAGATTTTGTCGTGTTTCTCACCCTTGTCCTTCGCCATGGCCATCATCATCTTCAGTCCCAGCGACACCTCCAATGCCCTTCTTCACGCATGCTCAGAGCAAGAGTGCGCCATTAGTTCCCCCTCCCCTTCCTTCGACCTTCGCCAATAAAGCAGGGCCTCTATACCCATTTCTTCGTCGCCAATTTTCTTCTCTGCCCCTCCATCTTCTTCACGACCGGCAAACCAAAATCAGTCACTTCTCTTCCTCGTTGTCTACTCATAGGTAATGTCCCCCCTCCCTCTCCCTTTGTAGAGTAGTTTAGGTCACTTAAACCTAGGAATTTACCTAGATTTCTCTACTCTCATCTTCTTGCCCATGGTCGGTGAGGGCTCCATAGAAGCCTTCTCTTGGTCTCCTTGCATCCACACTACCTTAGAACCACCCCTACACCTTCACCAGCCCTCAATGGGCAAAAGCCCTCAAGAAATTGAGGGCATTGTCCATTGTGGTACTCTGATGGACTCCGCCGCTGTCCATTCCGACGGCCCTCTTCGGGCACCCCCATGGCAATTTGACACCACCATCATCTTTAGCAAGGTGCGTTGACTCTTCTTGATCCCTTGGTTGAGAGTTTTGACACCTCCTTCGATGAACCAACCCACGCCGTCGTCACCTCCTCCTCCTATTTCCATCATCGACCCATCACCTTCTCTGCTCTCACAAGCTTGACGAGAACTTTGTGGGACTCCAATGAAAACTCTCACCTTCATAACATAGCTAGAGGCCCTTTGAAGCTCCTCTCGCACCATCGTTGGAACCTCCCATCACCACCACCTTCTTCATAATTGGCGACCATTGTTGATCACTCTCGTAGCCGCCAAGCTTTGAAAGAAGTTTCGTGGCATTGCAAGCAAGCTCCATAGCCACTCCGCATGGCCTGAAGAAGCTTGAAGCTCCTAGTCGATCTCACCCAGCTCTGATTGTAGGTTCGTCAACGTGAAGGAGCTTATGCTCCTAAAGCTAATAGGGATGGAATCGAAAGAAAAAAAAAAATTTTTCAGGGATCTAAGCATGAGAAAATCTTTACTTGCAAGGGTTGATTTGTAGATCATATAAATGTAGGACCTATCAAATTGTTTATTGCATTGTCTTGTGCAAACTCTTGGTAATTAGTTATTTCATGCTTAAACATGTTCACAATCAATCATTTTATGTTAAGCATTTATTGATTACACTTGAGATATAAATTTAATTGCTTTGATTTGTAAAGCCAAGTCCAACATTCAAACTTGCTTGATTCTTAAAAGTTTACACTTAATGAAAGTTTACCAAGTCAATTTGTAAATAACTTAAATAGTGGTATTCGCACACTTTTTTCTCTTATAAAATGACCTCGGATTACTGATGTTTCCAATATATAAATTGTAAGTGTTGACACACTTTTATCATCTATACTACGATGCATCTCCATTTTTAAAACCACGGTAGAAGCGCATTCAACATTTGGTGCCGTTGTCGGGGAGCAACGCACGCTTACCACTATCGTTGTATATATTTTTCATTTTATTTTGTATATACTTTGTGAATATCAATTTTTTTGACTAATCTACCTCTTTTTGGTTGTTGATTTTCTTGGACTAGGCCTGTTGATCTATGGAATTACTCCAATCGGGCCAACCACTTTGTCAAAGGAACAACCCCACACCACAGGCAAGTAGTCCTCATCTCCTTTATTCTTTAATCCCCTTTTCTCTGTATAAATCTAAAAAAAAACAAAAAAAAACTAGGATCGCAATCTTGCCTTATTTTACTAAAGAATATCATTTTTGGCAAGAAATTTTTTGAAAATCCCCTATGCTTCAATTTTTGGAGAAGTGATTGGAATAGATCACACAAACCATAAATTTCTATGCATATTAGCACTACAACATACCTAACTTTTGCCGTTGGTGGAGAATCAACGGCAAAACCATTTTAACTGACTCCAACAAGCGACGTCGTTGGTAGCATCGTTGTTTCATTTTCCCATCAGTTGTAAAGAAAATCCAACGTCGAATTATTGTTTGCCCAGCGGATCAATTGGATCTTTCGCCATTATTTGACAATCGATGGGAATTGGATTTCTCGTTACTTATAAAATAAGAGATGGCATTTGTATGCCACTTTTTCCCCCCTTTGCGTGCCCTTTCTTAAGTTTCCCCATCATTTAAATGAATATACTATCACTTATATAAGCGACGGTAAAAATATTTTTGCCGTCACTTGGCCAAATAAGCGACAGCATATAAGTTTTAGGAAAGACCAAAGCTTCTCTTTTTTATCATCATTTTTTAAAATAAGTGATGACAAATGTTCAATATTCGCTGTCAGAATGAAACTTTAATGTCGTCGATTTTTTCCAAAATTGACAGAGAATGTAGGATTTTTTTTTCAAATGTGAAAATTATGGGAAATACCTACTAATCCTGCTTAAAAGACTTGCTTTTAAATAAAAATGGCTAATGAAAATGAAGAGAAGTTTATATTTCATAAATATAAAGTCAGGTATAGAAGAAGTTTGAAAATGAAATATCTACATAAAAAAGGTAACATGAAAACATAACAAAAGGAAATGGATAAAAGTCAAAATGTTGCTTCCCCAATGCCACCAGCTCCACCTACACTGCCCATGTCGTCATCGTCTCATCTATGGATGCTGGGATCTAATGAAGACAGATGCTCTGATTGACCCTTCTTCAGAAGAAGGGTTAGAAGCCTCTCGATCTTATCATTCGTCCTGCTCATCTGTGATTGCTTGGCATCCTTTTGATTCTTCACCTCCTCCTCTCATCTTTGTAGTGTGTTGTCTCTCGTCTCCTCCTCCCATACCAACTGGACAAGATGTATGCCATCCCCACATTACGAACAAAACCACCATGGCCTGGTGGCATCACTCTCCTAAATGCCTCCTCTAGATCCAGAGGTTGCTAGACAGTATCGGAGGTCTCGTCAGTGGGGGGATGCACTAATGGGAACACCATCATGAGCCCTAACTAGCTCATTTTGACCCCATGAAGAGAACAAATACTCCTACATAACCTACTAAAGGTCATAATTCACTGCACAATCATTCTGAGAGTAAAATAAGAAACTAGGGTTAAAACTGTAATTTTACCATTGCAGTACAACCACAGGTTTTCGTAAGGGCTAAACACAGGTCAAATGATCTTAACAAGATAACAAATGGGTTGGATTTGACAGAAAAGGATTTGTGTGAGTTCTGTGAATTAAATGACTTCTGAAATCCTAAAACAAACCCACTTGATTAACCAAGGTTCTGGTCAGGATAAAATTCACCTAAACCCTCTAAAAATCATAGAAAAATATTCTCTATGGTTTAGAACCTTCAATTTGGCCATTGAAACCCATCTTGACCTAGAATGAGGTCTTAGACAGATATTTACCCTAAATTGGGTTTTTGCATAAATTTCCTACTCAAACGTGGTCAAACCCAAATCCAACATCACCATTGAATTTCTTAGGTTCAAATTAGGTTTGTACCAAAATTTGAACCTAGGAGGAACTCATCTTGACCTAGTTTGCAAAAAGGTTCAGCTTAATTACATTTCTACCCCTAACTTTCAAAAGCCATTGCAATTAGCCCCCTAGCTTCTTCGACGTCTTTGCAAATAGGTTCCTCCAGCATTATAGCGAAGGAATCCTACTCCGACAAGCTTTGAAAGGAGGTTTCTCCTTGATTGCTCAGATAATCCCTTCCAAAATTGGAAGGAAGATTCTCTGAGTAATTCCCGTCAATCTGAACCTATTAGTGAGCCCTGATTGTTTCCCAATCTCTCATGTGAACGCATGAGAGATTTGGGTCTCTTGAAGCTTCCAACTCCGATGAGCCTGCCTTGCTTGGAAGCTTGGCTTCCAAGCACAAAACCTTCTTAGAGACTGATTTAAAGATTCCCCAGATCCAACCGACGTTCCTCAGCTTGAATTTGGGCCGGTTCCCCCTCGATTCTTCTCTCCCTCGCCGGCCACAATCTCCGCAAGCTCCGGTGGCTCTTCTCTCACTCACTTGTCACCTAACCAAAATACCAGTGGTCAGGTTAACTCCGCCACAGTCGTCCACGTCGTGCAACACCGATCGACGTCGCCTTTGCCCTCTCTTTACCGCTGCCTCATCTACGGAGGTCTTCATCTTCCCCATGTCCGACAACCATACCGGTGTGGGTTCTCTATCCCTTTTCGTCCCTTAGAGTAGACTCTTAGGTCCTCTCTCTCTCACACTTTCTTTCCCTCTCTCTATTTCCTTAAACGACCCACCGACGCCACTGACCACCGTCACCTTCTCCACCTCCGACGATACCTCCGGCAAGGTGCTCCCGTCGATCCGCACCTCCATCCACCTTGCTGACCACCCTACAACTTCCGCCTCATCTCCCTGATCACATCCCCTCACTTTAATCTCTCCATCAACCACCTAAACACCCCACCGAACACACCCACTCACACACCCACAATAAGCCCTAGACAAGCCACCACAACCACCTTCGCTCCTCGCCACAACCACCATTCCATTCGCCGTGCCTCGGTGACCATGCTAAACATTCTGATGCAGCCATAAGGCCCTTGTTCTTGATTTCAGATATCTAGCCACTGGCCGCTATTACTGCCAAGGTTAAAGCAAGCTTCAAGCCGCTCCAGGTCTTGCGCTGCTCCAGGAGAGAGCCCAGGCTGTGTGGACTTAAGGCACGCACGCATCCAGGCCTTTGATTGGAGTCAAAGGACTATGCAGCCTCGCCAATTGAGGAAGCCATCTGCTGCTATGCATGTGGAAGAAGGTGGGACATTTAGTCCCACATCAGAAGTGGGAAGACACTTGCACATAAATTGATTTTGTGTTAGAGGCTCTTCTCCTCCAACACTGAGGGTGAGGTCCTCCTCCCCCCTCTCACAAACTCGTCCGTGATATAACCTGCGGACCTGGCCACGACCTGACTACT
This sequence comes from Thalassia testudinum, assembly GCA_037157565.1. Classification (NCBI taxonomy): domain Eukaryota; kingdom Viridiplantae; phylum Streptophyta; class Magnoliopsida; order Alismatales; family Hydrocharitaceae; genus Thalassia; species Thalassia testudinum. The sequence goes on along the minus strand of JAZHRO010000010.1, from coordinate 8,207,607 downwards.
GGACCTATTCACTCCTCACTCGCCACACACGCTGGTGAGCTTGGACCCGGGTCTCCATTAGGTCCGATTACCCGAACCGTTTAAGGCTCTAGGAGAGCGAAGCTGAAATAGAAAAGAGAGAAAGAGAGGAGAGCTACGCAGGGGAAGGGGGGTTTTGCTCTGAGGAGTTTGCCTTCGACACTTAGTCAAATTCAGAGAAATAGCAAGGCTGAAAGAAGAAAGAAGAAGAAGGAAGAGAAGAAGCCAAAGGAAGAAGAAGAAAGGCAGAGAAAGCTAAGGAAAGCAGAAAGACTAAGGAAGAGGAGAAGAAGAAGAAAGGCAGAGAAAGCTAAGGAAAGAAGCCAAAGGAAGAAGAGAAATCAGAAGAAGAAAAAGAGTACTGTTGCATTAGATATTTAAGACGTCTGATTAAAAAATCAGACGTCCGATTTTCATATGCTCTTCATTATTTTGTTTACAATTATTTTTACTCTTCATACACTAATGGTGTACATTCCTAATTAGATTTTGAGTAGTATTGTGTTCAAATTGCATTAATTGCTAAGTTTAATGTGTGGATTCCATTTTCTCCCTGTGTTCGACCTCAGAATATATTCGAGTAATAAAATTGTATTTGTTTTGAATGCTATTTCGGCTATACTACAACGTAACACTCTTAAACACCGATTCAACGTGATGAACATGCACCAAGTGTACCATTTGCTCCTAAATGTATTAAAAAATATTAGTATAATATATATATATATACAAAGTTATAAATTTTGAGTTTAGGAAACTTATGTGTCTCTCTAGGTATGTCTCATGGATCCACTTATGAGCACCCTCAGCTGCAGCGTTACTGTGGGTGACCTTGTAGATATCCATCCTACTCATTTCCCTCCTATCATGTGTAGCGAACTGAAAATATGAAAATGATACAATTATATTAAGATAACTTATAAATTAAGTAATATTCAAGTGCATGCAAAGTAGTTACAATAGTTACATAGCGGCTCCTGACCGTCTCAATGCTCCTTCGACCCAAACAATAGGTCTGTGGTGGAGCTTTGGCCCTATTGATCTTATTTTTCCTTACTTGCTCCTATAATAAAAGCATATATATGTATAAATTAATATACAAAATTATATTTATAAATAAATTTAAGATATATTAAATTAATAGAATCATTTTTAATTGATTACTAACCTCTGCCTTGGGATCAAGCCAATGCTTACATGTCTGCTTCCAATGTTCAGGCATGATATCAAGAGGATAATTCTCCATTGATTCCTTGGGTGAATTGTAATTCAAGAAAAACTAAATACCAAATATAAATTGATAGAAATAATGTATGAATTTTGTTGGTGCATAAGAAATTAGGCACCACATTAACCTTTAATGATGGTTTTGATGATAACAAACATCTCAAGTAATTGATATTAAAATTGAATCTTATGCATAGATAATGCAAGATTGATTTTCAAGTTGAAGCTCTCTTGACAAAATCAGAAGCCAAGAAGAAGGAGGAGATCATGCTTTTTAAGTTTAGGTCTTCTTGTATAACAGGAATTGAGTTGTAATCTTTTATTCTTTAGAATGTAAGGAGAGCCCCAATTAGATCTCATATTTGCATAAACATAAGGGGTTCATATGTAATTCTCACAATAACACCACACATAACCTAAATAGGTCAAAATATGATAAAAAATATCCTTCGGTGTTAAAGGATCATCCTAGAACCCCATAGAATCATCAAGACTCATTTAGACAGTTACAGGACTTTTCACAGTCCATCTAACATTAGGTAGTATATACTTAACATTAGGTAGTAAGGCTGAGGCCACCTTGAGCTCCAGGGAATAACGAACTTTGCGCTGAACTTTGTACCTAACGTTAGGTAGTTGACCTAATGTTAGATAGAGGTTGCCAACGTTAGGTAGGCAATTTTAGGCCAAATTGGACATTTCTAGGAGATAGTGAACTTGCACCTAACTGAGTACCTAACGTTAGATAGTTCACCTAACGTTAGATGAATTTTACCTAACATTAGATAGAGCACTTTTGGAGAATATTAGTTAGCCGTTGGCAAATCCATTTGTGGATCCTTTTAGCCATTAAAGAGGAGCCTTATGCACATGTAAACTAGTCCATTCACCCCTCTATATATGAGATGGTTTCCCACTCTTTGCAAGAGAGAGAACACCCTAAAAACACAGTCTAAATTGCATTCAAGTCCACATTCAGCTAAAGCATAGATTTGGTGTTCTTGGAAGTGATTGAAGCTTTGATTCTCCAACTCACACTTGCTTGAAGCTTCATCACCTCAACTCCCAACAGCATCATCTTCTCACAATCACTATGGGAGTTCTTTTAGTCTCCTAGATAGCTAGTTCATATAATTAATTGCATATCTTATTGGGGCTATCCATAGGAGCTAAATTGTGTTTTAATTCTATTCTTTTCCTTAATCTACTTGTAATCTGAGGGCCCAAGTTGTGGGTTCCCTTCCTCTTGAGAAAGAGGGGTTTGCTATTGATTGGAATATCAAGAGGGATTGAAAAGGGGTTTGGTACTGTAACGACCCAATTCCCGAGTCCCTACGCGACTAATCCCAAGACCTAGTCGTCCAACGAGGAAGTAACCAAAAGAGCAGTAAAATAAACCACATTCAGCATGAATATAACTAGCAGTAACAAAATACAGCAGTAAGAAAAGGAACCACTACAGTATATACCACCACAACAGTAGAACAACATTTATAACATAACATGAACTATAAGTAAAGAAAAGTCCAGAGAGTAACAAGAACTACTCACTACAGTGGACCAAAAAGGGCACCAAAAGAACAGTGGTAACTCTACTGGACCCTACTCGGCCCAGCGTCCTCTGCAGCCGCTGACCCTTGCTGCTCAACACCTGGTCCTGAAAAGTAATGAGTGTAACACGTCAGCGAAACGTTGAGTAGAGTGGCAACTAAACTAAGAAATAGTAGAGTGTACAGTAGCTGTTATATTTTGTTACTTTCTTTATTTACGTCTTTCTATTGTTTCACAATTTATCTATTTCTCAGATCCTTCACTTGATCTCGAATGTTCCTCGTGGGAACAATCTTGATTTGCAGTCTTTTCCGAAAAGTAGAAGTAACACATGGTGCTCTCCTGGCCGGGAGAGTCCCCCGTGGTGATCCTACTCTCAATCAACCACCCCAAGGTCGCTGACAGACGTAACGGTGACTACGGCATGCGCGATAAACACACGGGTAGCTACCCCGCATTGGCATGCGGTTCGTCATTTCCGTTAACGGGTGCGCCCAAAGCACAGCACGGAACCAGTATAGGGCAGAGCCCTCTCAGTAACAGGGGTCCAACCCCTCCACAGTCCGCGCACCCTCGCCTGACTACCCTGGTTTGCCCAGTGGGCCTAACAAGTCGGTGTAGGAGGCTAGCAGAACCCCAGGGCCCGTGGGGTAGCTAGTGCTCTCCCTACACTAGTAGCTCTCCTCGGTACTGCATACACGAGGGCCAGCAAGTCGGTACAAAGTGGCCAGACCTAACCCCTGGTCCCTGGAGCGGCTAGCTCCGCTCTACACTAAGAGGTAATGTGTGCTCTCTTGGTATCACGTACCCTAGAGACAACACACTTCCACATCTTCCTTTCTCAGTTCCATTCCATTCTCTTTCCAGGAGTTCTACTCCTAATTCCCCATAGGGTTCCAGCTCTTTTACTCAGCACATTTAAGTTTCACCGTTCTAGTTTCACGTTCATAAAACCCATGTTCTCAGTCATGTTTATTTATTCATAACAGGCAGCTGTTAAATCAATTTACAGGTAGCTATTATTTCCTTTCCACATTTTCCAAGACTGCAATATTATATACATATCACTAGTTTTCCAGTCCTAGGATTCATGCCGTATCCTAGGATCTATCATTCAATCTAGTTTCCAGTCCTAGGTTTCATGCAATACCCTAGGATCTATCAATCAATCTAGCTTCTCAGTCCTAGGGTTCATGCAGTGCCCTAGACTCTATTAATTATTCCACAATTGTAACAAGTTTGATTAAGTAAATTAAAAGCTACTCTACCAGCTACAATGGAAGTACTGGGGGCGTGGTCGGAAATCCCGCGCTCCTCCGCAACCCCCGAGACTGCAATGGAATGGGGTCCTAACACAAGGATCAAGTACAAGGAATTTCTCGGAACAGTATATAATTACTGTAAATAGGTAGAGGATTTTATTTCGGAAAGAACGCAACTCGAAACCTGGAAAACGAACTCCGAACGGGCCCTAAACGGGTCGAAAACGACGAAACAGTCCAAAATCAGACGTCTGGAACATCTTCCAGATGTCTTAAAAGGCGGTTCAGAGGATACCTTCGCTCTGTGTAATCCCTCAGACGTCCAGAAGCCTGCGGGGGCATCTGGCTTAGTTCCCAGATGTCCGATGGTCACCCCGGACGTCTGGAAGTCCTTCCCGTCGTCTGGCACTGTGGCCAGATGCCTGATTCGTGTTGGATGGCGAATCTCAGAACCTGCACGTACCCACTCCTCGTTCTCAGTACGAACGGTCACAAAAAAGGAAGAAGGACGAAAATAACTCACTTGACAGATGTCTGGACAGTCCTCCAGACGTCTTCACCGTCGTTTGGTTGGAATCCCAGACGTTTGATTCTGGAAAAATTTCCAGAATCAGAGCTTGACTCGCTCTCCGCCCGCGACGCACGGCCGCGCCGTGCCTCATCTGCCTGCTGCTCGAGCTGCAGCAGCCCTCCAACGACGCTCCACGCCCGTTGTTCCCCCGCCGACCAGCCCTAGCTGCCCCGGCAAGCTCGAGCCCTCACGGTCGAGCGTCTCCTCCCTCGTGCAACACCTCCTCCTGCACCCTCGCCGTGGCTACCGCTGCCGTCGCTCGCTTGCTCTCGCACCGGCTGGAAGAAGGAGAAGAAGGGAGCGGAGGAGATGAGAGTGAGGGAGAGGGCGAGGGCCTTATAAGGCCGCGCGGGGAGAGAGAGAGAGAGTGCAGCCTGCGCCTGCAGGAGGAGAGAGAGAAAAAGGGTGCGTTCGCAGGTCTGCACGCGCAGGAGCGCAGACGCAACTCTGCGTGCCGCAGAAATTAAATCCCAAACGTCTAGAAGGGGTTCCAGACGTCTAGTCATACGTCTGGGACACCTCCCAGACGTCTTAAAAGACGTCTTGAAACCGCGTTCGTAACAAGTACCCATTGCTCTTGATTGGGATATCAAGAGGGCATATAAAAGGATTTGGTACCCCATAAGTATCGATTAGCATACCAAGTTGGACTCGGGGTAAAATCCTAGATTGGAAGATCTAGGTAGTGATTTTTCCTAGATTGGGTTTCCACTGTAAATCCTTTTGTTCATTTGTGGTTTTCTTGAGTTTATATTAAATCTACATTATTGACAATTAGTTATTTGTTTACCACCTTTAGCACTAATCACCCCCCCTCTAGTGCACTTTCATTTGGTATTAAAGCTTAGGTTGGTGTAATTTGGAGTAACTTCCTCTCACCGATGACAATTGCAGAATCAAGCAATTTAAGGATTGAGGGATTGTCGACCTACCGATCTCCATATTTTGATGGAAATGGCTACACTCATTGAAAGAGGAAGATGCCAATTTTCCTCAAATCAGTCACCGAAGATCTCTCATTATGGAAATTGGTAGAGCAAGAATTCAAAATGGTAGAAGTAGATGCCACCACTAGAGACTAAAAGCTGGAAGATGAGAAGAAGATATCAATCAATTGTAAGGCTATGAGCATATTATATTATGCCCTTTCTAATGATGAGTTTAATAGAATTTCACAGCTAGAGACAGCACATGAGATTTGGAAATGCCTTGATGTGACTCATGAAGGAACCTCAAGGGTGAAGGAGACAAAAATTGGTCTCTTAACCCAAGAATATAAGATGTTCAAGATGAAGGCAGGTGAAAGCATAAAGGAATTGAGTTCAAGATTCACCAACATCATCAACCCTCTCAACGGGCTTGGGAAGAGTTATCCCTCAAATGAGATGGTGTCCAAATTCTTGAGGGCTCTAACCAAGGAATGGGAGCCAAAGGTCACTGCAATTGAGGAAGCAAAGGATTTGAAGAACATTAGCATGGATGAGATACTTGGAAGTCTAATCACTCATGAAGTGAAGCTTGAGCTATCCAAGAAGGAGGAAAATGAATCTTCTAGCTCCAAGAAGAAGAATTTGGCATTCAAAGCCAAAATTGAAAGAGATTCTGATTTCAAAGAAAAAGATAAAAATGAAGAGGATGAAGAGATGGCCATGTTCTCTAGAAGATTCAAGAAGTATGTGAGAATGAGGAAGCAATTCAGAAAGAGGAGAGATTATGAGACTCCTACATGCTATAGATGTAAGAAGAAGGGTCACATACTAAAAGATTGTCCTCTACTCAATGAGGATAAGAAAGACAAGAAGGAGAAGAAGGAAAGGAAGGAAAAAGAGTCAAGGACTAATGACAAGTCAAGAAAGAAATTCTTCAAGAAAAAAAAGAAGTCTTTTGCGTCAACATGGGATGACTCGGAGGAGAGTGCAAGCGATAGCACCAACTCCAACTTCGACTCCGACTAAAGCAAGGAGGATGTTGCACACGTATGTCTCATGGCAAATGAGATGAAGGTACTAGACTCTACTTCTTTTGATGAGCTACTTGATGCATATAATGAGCATTTTCATGAATGTAGGAAAATTAAACATGAAAATAGAGCCTTGAAAAAGCTTAGAGTAGAAGAAAATGACTTGCTAAACAAATATGAGCTTTCTGTCAATAAGAATTTGGATCTAGAAAAGGAAAATGTTACTCTAAAAATTGAATGTTTGAACTTGACTAGATCGAATGAAAATCTTATTGTTTCTAACACTAGCATGCTTATTGAGAAAGACATATTGATGGAAGAGACCATTGAATTGAAAAATAAAATTGCTTGCTTAGAAAAAGATGTGCATGACCTTAGGATAAGCACAAATAGGTTGACTGATGACTTGGCTAAGTTTACTAATGGTCGCAAGAACCTACAAAAGATGCCTGCAAGTCAATTACCATCAACCTCTAGGCATGGTCTTGGTTATGTTGAACCTTCATCCACAACCAAGAAGCCTACGAACTTTGTGAAGCCTAAAGCTAGAAACAACTTTGTAACACTCAAGGCTCAGAAACCAACTTATCTTGCATACTTGTATAGCTATAAGGCTCAAAAATAATCTTACCATGCATATGCTTTTAGCCATAACACTCAACAACAAAAGGTTGAGAAAGGATCTCCATCAAAGAGATCAACTAACACATCCGAATCCAAATTGATTTGGATACCGAAGAGAGAATTAGAATCTTGTTTTGTAGGTTTAGATGAAGATTTTAATGTCAAAGATTGGACCTACAAATTGAAGAATGGTCAACTCGAATTGGGAGGACCAAGGAGTAGACCAAAGAAGAAGATGAAACGACCGGTGGGTGATCGAATCGCCATGCATCAATAGTTTGGTTGGAGACCAGCATCGATGCCCTAACCTCCAAGTTTTAGATGGGAGCCCATCAACTTTGGCATAAACCTCCATTTAGGCCATGCTATTGGCCTTGGTAAGTGAGGTAAACCATTTACCTTCTCTTTTATGTTAATAGATAGCATTTAGATAAGGGGAGATAAAAATGTGTTATATGCTATATGTCCATCATTAAGGGGGAGATATATAAGCTTTGCCTATATGTTTGGACTCTTTTAAGTAGGGGGAGGTCTCAAATATGAATATAGCTATGTTTCCATTTTTAAAGGGGGAGTATAGAATAAAATAGTTAGAAAAGAACTTGATTGTAGTTCCTAGTACTCTAGCTTCAACATTTAATGTACTTGTAAGAACATGGGCTACACAAACTTTTCTTGTTTATATCCTTGGCATGCATTAACCAATAGTTATATTTTCTTGTTGCACCTTGCACTTCTTTAAAGCTCATGGTTTTGATGTTCCTATTATCTTGTTGAGCTATATATGATGATGTCTATGATGCTATATGTGAGTTGATGAATTGTGTTGTATGTTACATGAAGTTGTATTCTCATATGTTGAAATATGAACATGCTATGACTCCTTTGATTTTTTTTAATGATGTCAAAAGGGGGAGGATAATACTGAAGGTTTCCCTACCAGGAGGGGTGACGTAATAAAATTGCGGAAATAAAAATATAAAGCAATCTCACAAAAATAAGCAATTGCACAATGTACACAAAGATTTTTAGGTGGAAACCCAAACCGGGTGAAAACCACCACCTAACCCTCTCGAGTTAGGATTTTCCGATCAACCTAGTTGATCAAATCCACTAACCGAATCACTTTGAACGAGGGTGATTCAACCTCAATACAACCACGCTACAAGTACGAGGGTAGCGTTCCTCAACCCCTTCTCTCCACGAGAAGGATTTTGTCCCACGAAGGAGACGGGAATTCGCAAAGCGAATACCCAACCAAAAGACAAAGATAAAATAAACAACAGTCCTATAGAGCCAACAAAATTAAACCTAGCTTCTATAGGAAATAGGAAACTCCCCTTTGCAAGGAGTGCGTCGACGATGACGCGGTGCGTGTGCCACGCGATGGCACTACGTCGCTCTCGTTATCAACAGCGGGAGAGCGGGCACGCGAAGGCTTGATGCTCTCAAGAGAATGAAACTTGAGCTTGGAGAGCAAGGGCCTCAATTGGACACAAAAGAGTGGAACTAAGTTGCTTAGGTGTGTCTCTTGTTTCTCTTAGTGTGTATATTGTGTATAAGTGTATCCAAGTGTTTTCTCTCAGTGTATTTGTGTTACAAAGGTTCCCCTCTATTTATAGAGGCCTTAGGAAGGCTTTGGAAGGCTTGGAAAAGCTTCCATAGCCGTTGGGTGCAAAGCCCAAGAGAATCAGGCCGAAATCAGGACAATGATTGCATTTGACAGGGTCATCAGACGTATAAATCTGGAATCAGACGTCTGGAAGGCCACTTTAAGACGTCTGATTTCAAGGTCAGACGTCTGATTCTGTGCAGGTTTCTCCCTGACTTGAATCAGATCTAAACAGGGTTTTTGTGCAAGTCCATCAGACGACATACAGGACGTCTGGTACTATGTCTGGACGTCTGGAAACCTACTTTTACTGTGGGAATTGATTTCCAAACGTTGCAACGGCTAGAAAATCTCTGAGAAGAGATTTTGGGTCAGCCGAGGCAAAACGGTCATTTATCAGACGTCTGGTAAGTCCTATGGACGTCTGATAAGGCTCTAACGGTCATAATCTTGAGTGTTTTCTAAGCCAACCAACGGTCCACTAACTGGACGTCTGGAAAAGTCATCAGACGTCTCCTAAGACGTCTGGTATAAGGTCTGGACGTCTGATTTCATCAGACAGAACTAACTATGTCCAGCCTAACAGTTATCAGATGTCTGAAACAACAGTCAGACGTCTTAAAATTCTTTATCAGACGTCTGATTTTGGGATTAGACGTCTGGAAATGCTGTTTGAGCCCTATATTGGTTTTCTAAGTATTCTACAGAAAACCTAAGTATCCTAGGGTTGTGCAGGTGTTCCTAGGACTACTTTTAGGGTACTTTGAGGCTCTTTAACATAATGTTCTAAGGAATCAAAAAGAGCAAGAAAATAAATACAAGAGATACATGAAAGGATAAAAAAGAATCTATCCTATTCTTCTTCTCTTCCATCTCCAATCTTTCGCTCCACGCGAACCTCCTCTGTTTTCCGTCAAGCTCCTCCAATCCGTCCTGGATGCGAGCTCGAACTCCGTCTAAACACGTCCACATTTGCAATTGACCTGAAATCTAGGACTCAAATTGCAAATGTTAAATAACACGTGTTTTGTTATCATCAAAACAAATGATCGTGGTGCTCTAGCACCAACAATCTCCCCCTTTTTGATGATGACAAAACCGTAAATAATAATGCATAAAATTCTCCCCCTTTTTGACATTATCAAAAAGGTTTAATTGATTTTACATTTCTTATAACTCCCCCTTAAAACATGCTCTTCTATGAATTTATTTTAACAAAGGTGATATTCTCCCCCTTTTTGTAATAATGCGATAGCTATTATTTTTCTCCCCCTTTCTAAAGGAAATTTAGCTACCTTACATCTCCCCCTTAAAAATTGACAATTAGCTCATCATTTTTTAACTCCCCCTATCTAAATGCTTATGATAATAAGATAGGGTTAAGAATTTTTACCTCACCTACCATGGCCAATAAAATGGCCCGAATGGTGGTGGTGGATGCCACATCGGATGGGGCTCCCATCCGTAGCTTGGAGGCCCGAGCATCGGCGCCGGTCTCCAATCTGGTGGTCGACGTGCGGCGGGTCCGTCGTTTGTTCGCCGTCTCGTCGGTCTTCTTGTTCTCCTCCTTGGTCTACTCCTTGGTTCTCCCAATTCGAGTTGACCAGCCTTGAGTTTGTAGGTCCAGTCCTGTGTATTGTAGTTATCCCTGAATCCTACAAAACAAGATTCCAGATTTTTCTTCGGTATCCAAGTAAGCTTGGATCCGGATTTGTTAGAAGGTCTCCTTGATGGAGATCCTTTCTCAACCTTAGGGCTATAAAAATTATCAACTTTGTTGATTAATTTGTTAGAATTTTCCCTAAGACATGCGATTTCTTTTTCTATAATATCCATCTTAGTCTTTAAATCAGAAATTTCTAACTTTAGACTATTATTTTCCTCAATCAATTTAGTATTTTCATTGATGAGGTTATGATTATCTAATAATAGGTTATCATCCTTAGGACTAGCTTCTATGTCCTTAAGTTATTTTTCTAACCTATCATTTTCATTTTTAAGAAAACTAAGGTTCTTCTTCATGCTTTTGTTTTCTATTTTTAGTGATTTACTAATCTCGAATAATTCATTAAAAGCTTCTTGTAAATCAAAATTTACCTCTTCGTCGGAGTCGCTTCCGCTTTCACTGTCGCTATTGGTTCCTCTAGCCATGAAACCAAAGCAAGTGGTTTCTTCTTCTTTTTCTTCTTCTTCTTCCTCCGAGCTGGAATCCTCATGAGTGCCTTCCAACCTCCTCCATATCTCATGGGCGGTGGTGCACTCTTGGATTTTCTCGAACTCTTCCGGACTCAACGCGCAATACAGGGCATTCATTGCCTTTGCGTTGAGTGAGAGCTCTAGAATCTGCACCTGTGAGTAGCCTCCTTGGGGTCGCTTCGGGATCTCGTATGGGGTTTCGCAACATCCCCATACCTCGAATTCAGTGGCTTGGAGCCACGTCTTCATCCTCAGCTTCCAGTAGCTGTAGTTGTTCTCGTCAAAGTAGGGCGGACGGGTTGTGGACTGCCCCTCGGAAATCCTACTTATGGAACAGCTTCCCTCCATGTTTAGATCCTCGCCGGTTTGTAACGCCGAAAATGCGAGACCTGCTCTGATACCAATTGAAGGTTTCCCTACCAGGAGGGGTGACGTAATAAAATTGCGGAAATAAAAATATAAAGCAATCTCACAAAAATAAGCAATTGCACAATGTACACAAAGATTTTTAGGTGGAAACCCAAACCGGGTGAAAACCACCACCTAACCCTCTCGAGTTAGGATTTTCCGATCAACCTAGTTGATCAAATCCACTAACCGAATCACTTTGAACGAGGGTGATTCAACCTCAATACAACCACGCTACAAGTACGAGGGTAGCGTTCCTCAACCCCTTCTCTCCACGAGAAGGATTTTGTCCCACGAAGGAGACGGGAATTCGCAAAGCGAATACCCAACCAAAAGACAAAGATAAAAGAAACAACAGTCCTATAGAGCCAACAAAATTAAACCTAGCTTCTATAGGAAATAGGAAACTCCCCTTTGCAAGGAGTGCGTCGACGATGACGCGGTGCGTGTGCCACGCGATGGCGCTACGTCGCTCTCGTTATCAACAGCGGGAGAGCGGGCGCGCGAAGGCTTGATGCTCTCAAGAGAATGAAACTTGAGCTTGGAGAGCAAGGGCCTCAATTGGACACAAAAGAGTGGAACTAAGTTGCTTAGGTGTGTCTCTTGTTTCTCTTAGTGTGTATATTGTGTATAAGTGTATCCAAGTGTTTTTTCTCAGTGTATTTGTGTTACAAAGGTTCCCCTCTATTTATAGAGGCCTTAGGAAGGCTTTGGAAGGCTTGGAAAAGCTTCCATAGCTGTTGGGTGCAAAGCCCAAGAGAATCAGGCCGAAATCAGGACAATGATTGCATTTGACAGGGTCATCAGACGTCTAAATCTGGAATCAGACGTCTGGAAGGCCACTTTAAGACGTTTGATTTCAAGGTCAGACGTCTGATTCTGTGCGGGTTTCTCCCTGACTTGAATCAGATCTAAACAGGGTTTTTGTGCAAGTCCATCAGATGACATACAGGACGTCTGGTACTATGTCTGGACGTCTGGAAACCTACTTTTACTGTGGGAATTGATTTCCAAACTTTGCAACGGCTAGAAAATCTCTGAGAAGAGATTTTGGGTCAGCCGAGGCAAAACGGTCATTTATCAGACGTCGGGTAAGTCCTATGGACGTCTGATAAGGCTCTAACGGTCATAATCTTGAGTGTTTTCTAAGCCAGCCAACGGTCCACTAACTGGACGTCTGGCAAAGTCATCAGACGTCTCCTAAGACGTCTGGTATAAGGTCTGGACGTCTGATTTCACCAGACAGAACTAACTATGTCCAGCCTAACAGTTATCAGATGTCTGAAACAACAGTCAGACGTCTTAAAATTCTTTATCAGACGTCTGATTTTGGGATTAGACGTCTGGAAATGCTGTTTGAGCCCTATATTGGTTTTCTAAGTATTCTACAGAAAACCTAAGTATCCTAGGGTTGTGCAGGTGTTCCTAGGACTACTTTTAGGGTACTTTGAGGCTCTTTAACATAATGTTCTAAGGAATCAAAAAGAGCAAGAAAATAAATATAAGAGATACATGAAAGGATAAAAAAGAATCTATCCTATTCTTCTTCTCTTCCATCTCCAATCTTTCGCTCCACGCGAACCTCCTCTGTTTTCCGTCAAGCTCCTCCAATCCGTCCTGGATGCGAGCTCGAACTCCGTCTAAACACGTCCACATTTGCAATTGACCTGAAATCTAGGACTCAAATTGCAAATGTTAAATAACACGTGTTTTGTTATCATCAAAACAAATGATCGTGGTGCTCTAGCACCAACAAATACATGAGAGGTTGAATAGGGGGTTGAATAAATATTGAGATCATGATACTTGAATCTTGCTAAAATCTTGTTATCACATTATATGCTATGTGCTCTGATGAGAGCCTCATCATGAGCCATAACTAGCTCATTTTGACCCAATAAAGAAGATAAAAGCTCCTACATAACCTAGAAGAAGGCCTAAATGAAGGAATAAGTGCTCTGAGAAGAAAACATGAATTAAAGGCTAAAACTGTAATTTTACCATTGCAGTGCATAAACGGGAATTCTCAGAGGCAAAACATAGGTCAAATGGTCTAAATAAGATAAAAAGTGGGTTGAGTCAATTAGAAATGGGTTCATGTGCAATTTAGGAATTAAATGACATTTGGTAACCCTAAAACAGACTTGCTTAAATTAACAAGGTTCTGGTCAGAATAAAAATGAATTAAACCCTCTAAAAATCATGGAAAAAATATCCCCTAGGGTTTAGAATACTTAAGTTGGCATTTTGAACCTAGTTTGACCTAGATTAGGGTCCTAGCTCATCAATTAACCTAATTTGGGTTTTTACGCAAAATGTCCAGTCAAACGTGATCAAACCTAAAATCCAACTTCACCATTATATTCCTTAGGTCCAAATTAGGTTTTTACCAAAATTTGGACTTAAGGGGAGGTCATCTTGACCTACTTTGCAATTTAGTACACCCAAATCACAATTTGGCCCCTATCTTTTGAAAATCATTGCAGAGAGCCCCCTAATTTCCTTGCCACCTTTGCAATCAAGTTCGGCCGCCATTGTTAGGGCAGAACTGACCTCCGACGAGGTTTAGAGAGGGAATACTCTCTGATTCCTCAGAGATCCCCTCCCAGAAATGGAAGGGAGATTCTCTGAGGAATTCCCTTCCATTTAAGGCCAATCACGATCTCTGGTGTGAACCCAATCTCTCGTGCGAACGCACGAGGGATTTGGGTATCCACCCTCTTTCCTTCTCCGACGAGTCGTCGGAGATAATTGCGCAGCCCTCCGCACACTAGAAAGTTCGGCCAGCACCTATAAAAGGATCCCCAAACCTGGCCGCTGATCTTCAGACTTGTTTTGGCGGAGATTCCCCCAAATTTTCCTCTCTTCCATCTCCGGCCAAGAAACCTGCAAGCTTCGGCGACCTCCTCCCCTCCTTCTCGTCGCTCTGCTGCCATACCAGCAGCAGAGTCCACTTCGTCTCTTCCTCCCGTGTCGCGCCATACCAAGCGCGCGTGCCCCTGACCTCATCCTCGTTGCCGCTCCTTCCCTCAGGGTTCTTCTCCGACGACGGTAGCTACGCGCCGTCCACTCCCCTGCCTCCCTCCCTTCTAGAACACTCCAGATACCTTCTCCATCTTCCCCTCTCTCTTTTCCCCCTTTTATTTCATTTAATTGCCCCCCGACATTGCCTAACCACCCTCATCTTCCACGTCACCGATCGACCTCCGGCGAGCCGCCCCCATCATTCCGCCCCTCCACACGGCTCGCCAACCGTCTCATAAGCTCCGCCTCACCACAAGGAACACTCTCCGCCCATCCACCATCCCTCTACGCCTCCACCACAACCCCCCGAACACCCCCACACTTCCAGTCACAGGTCGACCTAGGCACGCACTCCTAGGCCATCCCACGACCTGCAGCACCGTGCACCACCTTCGCCGTGCCACGGAGAAGGTCCCCAGCTGGTCTGATTAAGCCGAGAGGCTTGTTCTGTGTATGACATTCTTGCAGCCCCTGCCGCCATTGACGGGTGGAGCAGCTCCAGGTTCCAGCAGCTCCAAGCTTCAGCAGCTCCAGGCCTCAGGTGAAGTGGACTCGGGCAGTCAGTGCGAAGACATCTAGTCCAGCAAAGAGCACAGCGACGTCCGCAGCCTTGGCAATTGAAGAAGAATCTTCTGCGGGCGCGCGCGGGAGCGGGGCAGAACTAATAGTCCCACATTGGCGAAACGCGAAGCGTTGGTATACTTTAAATTGTTTTTGTGATATTACCTCGTTGCCTCCGAACGCACAGGGGTGAGGTCCCTCACCTTATCCCACGCTCGCCTCGTCCGCGGTTTCACCTCGCGGATCTGGTGGGCTCCGACCCGACCCAACCTGAGCACTCCTCGCGCATCACCCACCTGCCGGTGTGCCTGGTCCCGGGTGCGAAATCCGACCCGAATACCAGTGGCTCTGGGAGAGTGGCCTTGAGTGAATTTCAGAGAGAGTGAGAGACGTGCGGGTAGAGGGACAGGGTAGGTTTTGCTTCCACCTCTCTGTGCAGGCAGGCTAAGCGTTGAGAGACTTATCCGCAAGGAGAAAAAGAAGCAGAAGAAGAGGCTGAGCAAAGAAGAGAAGAGATAAGAAGAAAGGACTGCAGAGAGAAGGAAGAAGACCAAGGAAGGAGAAGATTTCACAGGAAAGAGAAGTTCAAGGAAGAAGAATACCTGTAGATCAGAAGAAAAGAACAAGGAACCTACGAAGAAGAAGAAGGCAAAAGAGAGAAGAGCAAGCAAAAATCCGAGAAGGCAGAATCAAAACAGGAAGAAGAATAGTTGCATTTAAGACGTCTGATATAGAAATCAGACGTCTAATCCTGTTATCTTTTAGCAATTCTTTTTATAACTCTCTCTTTGAATCAATTGTTCTTCATTTAAAAGTTGTATTCCTTAGTTTTAAAAGTACTGAGATTGCTCCCTGTGTTCGACCTCGGATACTCTAGTTTTTCGAGTAATAAAATTCTCTATTTGTTTGAACGCTTTGTCGGCTATATTACAACGTATTATCTTTTAAAACCCAATCGAGCGCGACAAACATTTTGGCGCTGTTGCCGGGGAGCAACGGGCACTTTTAAAGCTTTTGATTACAACTTTTTGATCCAATATTTGGCCTAACTCCTCTCTTTTGTTGTGCTCAAAACAGGGAAAGCAAAAAGGAAAGAAGGGCAGCTGCACAACAGACACTCCAAGGAATAGGTAATTTCCATAAGCCCTCCCTCTTAACGCTCTCAAAATCTGAAAAGAAAAAAAAAGAGAACAATCAACTTAGGGCTACCTGTTTTATATTTAGTAACTCATCAAGTTGCCTGATTTTCATTTCAACACATTTTTATCTGCTCATCCAACTAAGGTAACTTGGGCTAAAACTTTCTTGATTGAGCCCTAGGCGCTAAATTCTGAGGCAACTAAATTGGACCCACTAGAGCCAATTTAAGGATTGCAAAGCTAGGGTTTTTAGAGACACACCTTATCTTAAACAAAGAAACAAATTTTCCCAAAAGAGGTGTGCCTAAACCTTGTTTGAAAAGATCTACACAAGAGGAACCCTAAGCAAATCAGGCTTTTAATCCATTTGAACCTTAAAAAGAAAAGGACCTAAAAGCTCTTACAGGAACAAAAGGTGAAGTTGATCCCTTGGGTCAACCAACCTTAAAATTAGGTCACTTTTTAACTCAAAATACCTAAAAGTTCAAGTGGAACATTAAGTACCTTGATCTTAAAGTAAAAAAGGTAGACTTAAGAGGTCAAGGTCCCCATTCTGGTCCACCTGGAACCGCAGTGACAAGAGAGGTCGGGTGGGGGAAACCCTGTAACTCGTGGGGACGCTCTACCATGTAGGGGTCTTTGCGGGACTCTCCCTCTCTGGCTGCCCAGGTATTTCTCAAGTGGACGACCTTTCTGACTAAGGGATCCATCCACCCCGAACCTCTATAGTCACCCAACAATTTTTGGGTGTCTTGATTGGGTCCAGCACCTTCTAATCTCATCACATCCTTTGGTGCATGTTCGGTAGGAGGTCCTTAAGGCCACCCTTAAGACCTCCTTTAGAAATTCATTCTCGTCGAGGCCAAGCCTTGACGGCCTTGTTTGTGCAGCAACCCCTCCACATAAATCTTTCATCTAATTCAGACCCTGGTTCTCCTTCTTCTTCCATCATGGCACAACCCATTGAAGAGGAGAATAACCTTGAACACCAACTTCAACGCCTTAATGATCTCTTTCAGAACTTTGTAAACCCACCGCAGCGACCTATGATGCGAGATCACTATAATCCCGCTGCGGTGGCGATCGAACCTCGAGTACGAATCCTGATTGGAGGACCTGATTCTGAACTGAAGCCCAATATGATTCATGCCATACCAAAGTTCCATGGGCTTAACTCTGAGGATCCATTCCAACACATTAAACAACTCAAGCATCTGGCCCAGACCATCGGGTCAGATGTACAAAATCGGGATATCCTACTCATGAAAATGTTTTCGTTCTCCCTCTTGGACAAGGCCGCACAGTGGTATCAAACTCAGACCTGTCTGATCAACACATGGGAGGAAATCCAGTCCGAATTTTTGAAAAAATTCTTCCTCGTTGGCCGGACGAATGCCTTGTGCCACCAGATCACTCATTTCACTCAACAACCGGGAGAACCTCTTCACGAAGCATGGGATCAATTCTTAGATCTCATGCGAAAGTGCCCCTATCACGGAGTTCCTAAGTGGGAACAAGTCCAGTCTTTTTACCAGGGACTCCGTGAAGATATTCGTTTATTCGTCAACGCAACGTGCGGAGGAAACATCATGGGTCAGCATGGGGACACGGTGTGGGTGATTCTCAAAAACATGTGCGAGAACTCCATAAATAATGACTCCATGGGCTTATTCGACAGGACGAATGCCCGCGCATCGACGAATCTGAGAGGGACACATGAGATGCAGGACCTGTCCAATTCTGTCGACTTGGAACTGATGGCCAGTCGGTTGGACAAGGTTTCTATCATAGAAAAGAAGGTGGATGAGCTAACTCGGCATTTGCAGCAAGCCACCTCTGTGCAAAACTCTTTTGCATGACCACCTCTGGCAAGGGAAACTGTGCAAAACATCTATCACCAATCTGCCAAGGGGATGGACCCATATCCACCCCCGTCTACCTCTCGAACCGGAGTGACCTCCGATCCATTCTACTCAAGTTGGGGGAACTCTAAACCCTCGTATTCTGACTTTCCTGAGGTTCCTCAGAATTGCGAGGACCTCAACGCCATCCAGAATGACCCATTCTCCAATACCTACAACCCTGGATGGTGAAATCACCCTAACTTTCAGTGGGCGGGAAATTCTCAAAGACCACCATATCAACCCCGTCCATAAGCCCCTCGTTGATATCAGCCGCCTCAGCCTCGGCCCAATCCCACCTACCAATCCGGGCAAAACCAGGATCAACTGACTCTTATCCTTCAAACACTGGCTGACATTCAAAAGACAAATGCGGCATTGCAAAAACAGCACAAGGATGAGATCACAGAGGTTCGCAACCAACTGGCCCAGATGGCAAATTCCCGCCAACCTGGCACCCTTCCCTCACAACCTCTACCCAACCCAAATAACGTGCTAACCCAGAAGCGCATTATGAATCCAAATTCAGGCCAAGAACATTTGATTTATCAGGCCCCTACTGCTCCATCGCCAGACGGGATGGAAGCTTCGACATCTTATGCGGGATTTCAGCAGCAGCCACCCCTCCTACCAAACCCAAACCAGAATCAGGCCGGATTAAACTCTGTAACAACACGTAGTGGTAAAACAACCCAAAATCCACATTATCCAAACCACTCCAAGCCTGATAATAGCCAAGGCCCTAGGATAGTCATCCAAGATACTACTATCCTAGATCAAGATCCTGGACCTATCCTAGAGGAACCAACTAGGATCCCATTTCCTGAGGCCTTGACCAAAGGAAAAAGGATAACTAAACCCGTGGCTCCCGAGGAGGATCTGGTCAAGCTCTTTGAACAGGTCCAGATAAACATCCCATTGATGGATGCAATTCGCCACATACCGGCTTACGCAAGATTCTTGAAAGACATATGTACCCCTAAACGTAAGTCGCGACCCAAGGATGGGAATCCAGTCGTACTGTCAGAGCAAGCCAGCTCTGTCATCTTGAGCAAACTCCCACCCAAGGCTAAAGACCTAGGAACTCCCTTGATTTCTTGTAAAATTGGTGAAACCCAATTTGATAGAGCCTTACTAGACCTAGGTGCCTCCATAAATTTAATACCTACATCCCTCCTTGACCACCTTGAAGAATCTGAACTTAAACCCACTGAGGTGACATTGCAGTTAGTCGATCGATCCATCAAGTCACCGAGAGGAATACTCGAGGATGTCATTGTTAGGGTTCGAGATTTCTATTTCCCGGTGGACCTCATAGTACTGGACATGGATGCACCTAAGAACCCAAGGGACACACCAATCATATTAGGGATACCCTTTTTGGCCACTGCTAGAGCCAACATAAACTGCGAAGAGGGCCAGATTGAATTAAAATTTGGGAATCAAAACCTGAAGATTGACATTTTTAAGGCCCAACAAGGGATTAATTGCGGGGTTATAGAGGAAATATATGATATCAAAGCCATGGTTGATGGATTGCTTATAGAGGACAACCTGATTATCCCTGATCAACCACTAGAGAATCAAAACCCGCTAACAGAGGAGTGCGAACATGATCTAGACACACCTATGACTCCTACCCTTGTTCCTGATACAAACCCTGAACCGCCCGCTGCTACTGAAAATCCTGTCATGGAACTCAAGCCCCTTCCCGAGCATCTGAAGTACGTCTTTTTGGATTCGAATCAGACGTTTCCTGTGATTATCAACTCTCGACTCACACCTGACCAGGAACTCCGTTTGATTTCTGTTCTCCAGCAACATCGTAGAGCCATTGGATGGACTCTCGATGATTTGACTGGCATAAGCCCTTCATACTGCACACATAGAATCTACACATAAGAAGGCGCACAACCTTCAAGAGAAATGCAAAGACGCCTAAACCCTAACCTACAGGAGGTTGTGAAAAAGGAGATCATAAAGTGGTTAGATGCAGGGATCATCTACCTGATCTCCGACAGTCGTTGGGTGAGTCCAATACAAGTGGTGCCTAAAAAGGTAGGACTTACCATTATCACGACTGAAATCAGAGAAGTCATTCCTACCCGAATAGCTAACTCGTGAAGAGTCTGCATTGATTACAGAAGACTCAATTCCTCCACGAAGAAGGACCATATCCCACTACCGTTTATTGATCAGATCCTCGAAAAACTAGCGGGAAATAGGTTCTTCTGCTTTCTTGACGGGTACTCCGGTTACAATCAGGTGGCAATCCATCTAGAGGACCAAGAAAAGACCACATTCACCTGCCCCTCCGGGACGTGCGCATTTCGAAGGATGCCATTCGGTCTCTGCAATGCACCTGCAACTTTTCAGCGGTGCATGTTTGCCATATTCTCAGATATGGTAGGTGATTATCTGGAAGTCTTCATGGATGACTTTTTAGTTTTTGGAGAATCATTTGATGATTGCCTCCAACACTTGGTCCAAATACTCAGGCGATGCATCGAGGTGAATTTGGTTCTTTCTTGGGAAAAGAGCCATTTCATGGTGCCTGAGGGAATTGTCCTAGGACATTTAATCTCGGAGAAAGGCATCCAAGTGGATCGAGCTAAGGTTAACCTGATTTCCAAGCTCCCTATGCCTAGCTCGGTTAAGGACATCTGATCTTTTTTAGGGCACGTCGATTTTTACCGTTGATTTATCCCTGATTTCTCCAAAATCGCGCACCCCCTGACCAATCTTCTCTCCAAGGATGTGCCTTTCGAAATTTTCAAGGAATGCATTCAAGCATTTGAGGTCCTAGGTGACCGAGTCACCCAAGCCCCAATCCTACAGTCCCCTGATTGGTCTCAACCCTTTGAGATCATGTGCGATGCATCTGACTTCGCTGTAGGAGCGATTTTGGGGCAGAAAATTGATGGGAAACCTGTGGTCATTTACTACGCCAGCAAAACACTGGATGAGGCTCAGCGTAACTATACGGTTACTGAGAAAGAGCTGCTGGCCATAGTATTTGCCCTGGAAAAATTCAGATCATACCTTCTGGGTTCCCGTGTTATCATAAACTCGGACCACACAGCTGTGAGGCATCTCCTTGCAAAGAAGGATGCGAAACCTCGATTAATCCGATGGATCTTGCTGTTGCAAGAATTTGACCTCGAGATTCGCGACAAGGCGGGAAAGAAAAATGTGGTAGCTGATCACTTGTCTTGCCTTCCTTCTGAAATAATTGACCCTTCTGGACCTATCACAGAACATTTTCCTGATGAGCACCTCCTGAATATCAGTACAAGTCTTCCATGGTTCGCTGATATAGTTAATTACCTGGCATCACATCAGATTCCGTCCGATTGGCCGAAGGCCAAAAAGGACAAATTGCGTTCCGATGCCAAGTATTACCTATGGGAAGACTCGTATCTATTCCGCATTGGTGCTGATCAGATAATTCGACGGTGCACCACGGAAGTGGAAATCAAAGACATACTCTCATTTTGCCATGACCAGGCATGCGGTGGACATTTTTCAGGACATAAAACCGCATCAAAAGTCCTCCAGTGTGGCTTTTACTGGCCCACAATTTTCAAAGATGCATACGATCACTGTAAGGCATGTTCCCGTTGCCAGACTCTAGGCAACATGAGCCATCGAGACATGATGCCTTTACAGCCGATCTTGGTATGCAAAATTTTTGATATTTGGGGGATTGATTTCATGGGACCCTTCCCGATCTCGGATGGCTTCGAATACATCTTACTCGCAGTTGACTATGTTTCCAAGTGGATAGAAGCCATTCCGACCCGAACCAACAATCACAAAGTTATAAAATTCATTCATCAAAACATTTTCTCAAGGTTCGGGATCCCACATGCTATAATTTCCGACAGAGGGACCCATTTCACTAACGCTCAGTTCAGGTCACTGATGACCAAATACGGGGTGTCACACCGAATCTCTACTTCTTACCACCCCCAAACTAATGGTCTAACTGAGCTATCTAACCGAGAGATCAAGAAGATCCTTTAGGTTACTGTTCGACCTGATAGAAAAGATTGGTCTTCTCAGCTTCCAGAAGCATTGTGGGCCTATAGGACCACCCACAAGACCCAATTAGGAATGTCTCCCTTCAGACTAGTGTACGGGAAGGCATGTCACCTCCCCGTCGAGTTGGAGCATAAAGCCTATTGGGCAGTACGGACCTGTAATCTAGATCTTTCTAAGGCTGGAACCCACAGAAGACTTCAAATGAGTGAGATCGATGAATTACGCCACGACGCGTATGAAAACTCGCGAATTTATAAAGAACAGGTTAAAGCTTTTCACGACAAACACATTTCTAGAAAGGTCTTTCATCCTAGCCAAAAGGTTTTACTCTTTGATGCCCGACTCAAATTATTCCCAGGAAAGCTAAGATCTAAGTGGGTCGGACCCTACCTAGTCAAACAAATCTTCGGAAATGGAGCCATTGAAATCAGCCCACTCAGCCACGATTCTGAACCCTTTGTCGTGAACAGTAAGAGACTCAAGCCATTCATTGACATAGATTTGGCTGAGTCATCCTTTACCCTCCATTCCTCTTGAGCTCATTGCGCTTAGCCGATGGTGTAAAACTCAGCGCTTAACGGGAGGCAACCCGTCATTCTTTGAAAAACCCGAAACCTTTTCTGACATCTCTATGCGGAATTCATATTGCACTTTAGGGTTCATCCATTAGAACAGCCGACTTCACCTCAGGTATCCCTACCTGAGATTAGAAATCGTTCGCAACAAGTCACTTCGACCCATTCACTCACCACACACCTGTCCTAATGCATGAACTAAGCTGAAATCGAACCCACCTAATTTACAATGGGGACATTGCAAATCTTAGGCATGGGGGGGGGGGGGTATGAAAGTGCAAAATGTCAAGAAAATTCATATCAAGAAAGGGTTTCAATTAAAAAAAAAAAGACTTGAAGGAGGGGAGGAACAATTCAGGGTCATACAAATGAGAAGAGGAAAAGAGTAAAATGACAAAAAGGAGCACAAAATGAAAATGAAAAGAAATAGTCATTAGTAAAAGATTAAGGGGTTAACTGAAGTTCTAGACCAAATCAAGAAAAAGAAAAAGTGCTAAGGAGACATAACAAGAGATTAGCGGGAACACTGGTCTTAGGCCTCTTGGGCTAGATTTGTTAGCTTAAAAATTCACGTATCCGTTAAAAATCTAGATAATCCTTAAGAGGTTGAGGAAAATGCAAAGCTTGAGTATTAGGTCTAAGGCTTAGGAAGTATTCGGCCTCGTTAACTGACCTCCGGTTTGCAGGATTCGGTAACCTAAGCACCCCAAATTCACACACAGTCTGGTTCAGTGCGCATAAACATCCAAATCACGCAAAAGCATTTAATGTTCTGAAAACGTCACCTAGATTAGGAGCAGCCAATCAACACAAGTTGATTTGGATGAGTTCCCGGCACGGAGAGGTGGGAAATTCCCCTCGAAGATGCGTAACAACATATCGTCTCCTCGGTGCTTGTCTCTTAGGATATTTAGATATCCTACTGGGGGCATGTAAGCACTCTGCTGGTTCAGATACCATGGGCGGCGTTATCATGAAATGTCGATCGCCAGGGTCTGAATTCGGCCACGGAACGCCATGGGCAGGATTATCTCGAAATATCGAAAGCCAGGGTTCTGGGGGTTGCCATGGGCAGGATTATCTCGAAATCTCGAAAGCCAGGGACCCTTGAGGATTGATGATGGGGATGAGGAATCCGATACAGACCATGTTGAGAAGCTAATCCGAAGCTACAAATAAAAAGAAAAGAGAGAGAAAAGCTCTCCAAACAAATAAATCTTCTATCTCTCTCTTACAAAAAATGCACTGCAAACTGAACTTAGGCTAAAAATGTCTCAAGCACGGGTGCTTTAACCGCGGAGTCCAACAAACTCTAGGTTAGTTTTTGTGGGTCGTAGAAACCTTTGCGGAGGACTAAGGCTAAAGCGGGTCAGGTCCGAATTTTGGTTGGTACTTGAGTACCTCTAGGCCTATTGTCGGCATTCCGACCTAATCACAAAAGAAAAGGAGAAGCACTTATCATGATTGTTGACAGACACTCTGGGTCTAGAACGGAAGTTAAAACCTTGAAATTTTGCTAAGGGACTAGCAAAAGCTAGGTATGGGGGTATGATGAGAGCCTCATCATGAGCCATAACTAGCTCATTTCGACCCAATAAAGAAGATAAAAGCTCCTACATAACTTAGAAGAAGGCCTAAATGAAGGAATAAGTGCTCTGAGAAGAAAACATGAATTAAAGGTTAAAACAGTAATTTTACCATTGCAGTGCATAAATGGGATTTCTCAGAGGCAAAACATAGGTCAAATGATCTAAATAAGATAAAAAGTGGGTTGAGTCAATCAGAAATGGGTTCATGTGCAATTTAGGAATTAAATGACATTTGGTAACCCTAAAACAGACCTACTTAAATTAACAAGGTTTTGATTAGAATAAAAATCAATTAAACCCTCTAAAAATCATGGAAAAATATCCCCTAGGGTTTAGAACACTTAATTTGGCCTTTGGAACCTAGTTTGACCTAGATTAGGGTCCTAGCTCATCAATTAACCTAATTTGGGTTTTTACGCAAAATATCCAGTCAAACGTAGTCAAACCTAAAATCCAACTTCACCATTGGATTCCTTAGGTCCAAATTATGTTTGTACCAAAATTTGGAGCTAAGGGGAGGTCATCTTGACCTACTTTGCAATTTAGTACACCCAAATCACAATTTGGCCCCTATCTTTTGAAAATCATTGCAGAGAGCCCCCTAATTTCCTCGCCACCTTTGCAATCAAGTCCGGCCGCCATTGTTAGGGTAGAACCGACCTCCGGCGAGGTTTAGAGAGGGAATACTCTTTGATTCCTCAGAGACCCCCTCCCAGAAATGGAAGGGAGATTCTCTGAGGAATTCCCTTTCATCTAAGGCCAATCACGATCTCTAGTGTGAACCCAATCTCTCGTGCGAATGCACGAGGGATTTGGGTATCCACCCTCTTTCCTTCTCCGGCGAATCGTCGGAGATAATTGCACAGCCCTCCGCACACTAGAAAGTTCGGCCAGCACCTATAAAAGGATCCCCAAACTCGGCCGCTGATCTTCAGACTTGTTTTGGCGGAGATTTCCCGAAATTTTTCTCTCTTCCATCTCCGACCAAGAAACCCACAAGCTCCGGCGACCTCCTCCCCTCCTTCTCGTCGCTCTGCTGCCATACCAGCAGTAGAGTCCACTTCGTCTCTTCCTCCCGCGTCGTGCCATACCAAGCGCGCGTGCCCCTGACCTCGTCCTCATCGCCGCTCCCTCCCTCAAGGTTCTTCTTCTCCGACGACGGCAGCTACGTGCCGCCCACTCCCCTGCCTCCCTCCCTTATAGAACACTCCAGATACCTTCTCCATCTTCCCCTCTCTCTTTTCCCCCTTTTATTTCATTTAATTGCCCCCCGACATTGCCTGACCACGCTCATCTTCCACGTCACCGACCGACCTCCCGCGAGCCGCCCCCATCATTCCGCCCCTCCACACGGCTCGCCAATCGTCTCATAAGCTCTGCCTCACCACAAGGAACACTCTCCGCCCATCCACCATCCCTATACGCCTCCACCACAGCCCCCCGAATACCCCCACACTTCCGGTCACAGGTCGACCTAGGCACGCACGCCTAGGCCTTTCCACGACCTGCAGCACCATGCACCACCTTCGTCATGCCATGGCGAAGGTCCCTAGCTGGTCTGATTAAGCCAAGAGGCTTGTTCTGTGTTTGACATTCTTGCAGCCCCTGCCGCCATTGACGGATGGAGCAGCTCCAGGTTCCAGCAGCTCTAGGCTTCAGCAGCTCCAGGCCTCAGGTGCAGTGGACTCGGGCAGTCAGTGCGAAGACATCTGGTCCAGCAAAGAGCGCAGCGACGTCCGCAGCCTTGGAAATCGAAGAAGAATCTTCTGCAGGCGCACACGGGAGCGGGGCAGAACTAATAGTCCCACATTAGCGAAACGCGAAGTGCAGGTATACTTTAAATTATTTTTGTGATATTACCTCATTGCCTCCGAACGCATAGGGGTGAGGTCCCTCACCTTATCCCACGCTCGCCTCGTCCGCGGTTTCACCTCGCGGATCTGGTGGGATCCGACCCGACCCAACCTGAGCACTCCTCGCGCATCACCCACCTGCCGGTGTGCCTGGTCCCGGGTGTGAAATCCGACCCTAATACCCGTGGCTCTGGGAGAGCGGCCTTGAGTGAATTTTAGAGAGAGTGAGAGACGTGCAGGTAGAGGGACAGGGTAGGTTTTGCTTCCACCTCTCTGTGCAGGCAGGATGAGCATTGAGAGACTTAGCTGCAAGGAGAAAAAGAAGCAGAAGAAGAGGCTGAGCAAAGAAGAGAAGAGAGAAGAAGAAAGGACTGCAGAGAAAAGGAAGAAGACCAAGGAAGGAGAAGATTTTGCAGGAAAGAGAAGTTCAAGGAAGAAGAAGACCTGTAGATCAGAAGAAAAGAAGGAAACTACGAAGAAGAAGAAGGCAGAAGAGAGAAGAGCAAGCAAAAATCCGAGAAGGCATAATCAAAACAGGAAGAAGAATAGTTGCATTTAAGACGTCTAATCCTGTTATCTTTTAGCAATTCTTTTTATAACTCTCTCTCTTTGAATCAATTGTTCTTCATTTAAAAGTTGTATTCCTTAGTTTTAAAAGTACTGAGATTGCTCCCTGTGTTCGACCTTAGATACTCTAGTTTTTCGAGTAATAAAATTCTCTATTTATTTGAACGCTTTGTTGGCTATATTACAACGTATTATCTTTTAAAACCAGATCGAGCGCGACAAACATGCTCCTTGTGTGTCATCTCTTAGATTTTATTTAGGAGAGCACTTAGACAGGGGGAGGCTTTCAACGTCTCCATTGAGTATTTGTCATCATCAAAAAGGGAGAGAATGTTGGTGCATAATCAATTAGGCACCACATTAGCCTTTAATGATGGTTTTGATGATAACAAACAACTGAAGTAATTAAGATTAAAATTGGATCTTATGCATAGATATTGCAAGATTGATTTTCAGGTTGAAGCTCTCTTGACAAACACAGAAGCCAAGAAGAAGGAGGTGATCATGCTCTTTAAGTTTAGGTCTTCTTGTATTATAGGAATTGAGTTGTGATCTTTTATTCTTTAGAATGTAAGGGAAGCCCCACTTAGATCTCATGTTAGCATAAACATAAGGGGTTCATATGTAATTCTCACAAGAACACCACACATAGCTTAAATAGGTCAAAATATGATAAAACCAATACTTAGGTGTTAAAGGATCATCCTAGAACCTCATAGAATCATCAAGACTCATTTGGATAGTTAGAGGACTTTTCATAATCCATCTAACGTTAGGTAGTATATATCTAACGTTAGGTAGTAAGGCTGAGGCTAACGAACTTTGCACTGAACTTTGTACCTAACGTTAGGTAGTTGACCTAATGTTAGATAGAGGTTGCCTAACGTTAGGTAGGCTATTTTGAGCCAGATTAGACATCTCCAGGAGATAGCGAACTTTGCACCTAACTGAGTACCTAACGTTAGATAGTTCACATAACGTTAGATGAATTTTACCTAATGTTAGATAAAGCACTTTTGGAGCATATTAGTTAGCCGTTGGCAAATCCATTTGGGGAACCTTTTAGCCATTGAAGAGGAGCCTTATGCACACCTAAACTAGTCCATTCACCCCTCTATATATATGAGATGGTTTCCCACTCTTTGCAAGAGAGAGAATACCCCAAAAATACACTCTAAAGTGCATTCAAGTCCACATTCAGCTAAAGCATAGATTTGGTGTTCTTGGAAGTGATTGAAGCTTTGATTCTCCAACTCACACTTGCTTGAAGCTTCATCACTTCAACTCCTAGCAACATCATCTTCTCACGATCACTAAGGGAGTTATTTTAGTCTCCTAGATATCTAGTTCATATAATTAATTGCATATCTTATTGGGACTATTGTTTGCACCTCAAAATACGCCTACAATAAAACCTTCTTATGCTATTTCCTAGCATTAACGTTGCATATTAGGATTCTATAGTTGCATTTGTAAAAACACTTGCATTCATGCATTTAATTGAGAGGAGAAGAGAATGGAATAAATGGCTTGCATATTTACATTTTTTCGCAAGTGCCTCTTTGCAAAAAGTCCCCTCTCTATTTTTATTTTTTCTTTCTTTTCTCTTCCCGCGGTTCTTCTTCTTCCTGCGGCTGTATGCACTCCACGCCATGCTGCAGCTGCACGTCCTGCCAACGCCACTCCCTGTTGTCCTTCTCGCACCATTCCCTGCGGTGGCCATCTCCTCCATTCCCCGCATGCTGCATGGCCACGCTCTCCTCCTCTATTTAAAGTCGCAGCCTCTTCCTCGCGACACATGCCCTGCTGCAGCAAGCAAACCCGCAGCCACCACCTTCCTCTCCACCATTCTCCCCTCCCATACGCCGGCCCTCCTTCGAGGAGACACCCGGCGAGCAGGAGAGCCCACTGTGGTGCACACCACCACAGTGGGAACACCACCACCCAGCTCTTCAACGAGCCGGTGGGCGTGGTGTTTTCTTTTCTTTTCGTTTTTGTCTCCACGCCATTGCTGCCGCTTCAAGGTCCGAAGCTTGACGCAGCAGCAGCAGCCCAGCGGCGGTCGCAGCAGTAGCAGCAGACCCCCCCGCCTCCTCCGCGACCTTCCCCGCAGGCACTCAGCCCTTCGTGCGCGCCTGCAGGGCCCTTTGCCGCCTTCGTCTTCCGCTTTGATGCCTCCACCGTGCACCCGCAACCGGCCGCTGCGCGCACTGCAGTGGCCGACCATGCCCTCTCGCCGTCCCTTGCCAGCCCCCGCGCCCCTCTGCGACCACCTGCAGACCTCCTCTGAGTTCGCTTCCCCGCGCCATCGCCCGCTCTCCGCCCTTGAGCCGGCCTGCAGAAGCCTCACGTCCTCTGCGAGAAGACGCGCTTGCACCTGCGACGTCCAGACGTCCGCCGCCTTCTACAGACGGCTTAACTGCGACTCTCGCGTCGTCTCGCGTCCGCTCTCTCCCGCTCGCTCCCCACTCTCTTCTGCGCTCTCTCGCCCACTCTCTCTCTGGCACGCGATCTCTTTCTCCCTCTCTCTCTCTCTCTCTTTCTCTCTCTCCTTTTCACTCACTCACAGCACACTACACCAACGCACACACACATCTTCACCGACACTTACACACACCCACACTCATAAACACTAGTATAAACATATATATATATATATACGTATAGTTATATATAGTAACATATATATACATATATATATATACATACATATATCTATATATATATACTTATATACATACTTATCTATATATTTATGTATACATACATATATATATATATACGTATATATATCTATATACTTATACATATACTTATATATATACACATACTTATATACATATACAGTATTATATATATATATTTATATATATATAAATATATACATAGCTATATACATGTATACATATACATATATATACATATACACCTATATATATATATACATATATATATATCTATGTATATCTATACATATGTACCTATACATATATATACATATATATATCTATATATATATATATACATATATACCTATACATTTATATACATATAGATATATTTACTTATATACATACATATGTACATATATTTTCACGTTATTTACTATACGCTGTATCGCGGGAATATCTGCACCAGTTGCTGATATTTCACGGTACACGCGTACAAAAAGCGTGGACCCATACATCATCCATCATCCATCCACACTCCACGCGGCACCTAGTCGTGTTGGTTGCGTCTTTCTAGACGACGACCAACCCGACACAGTGCTACACTCCATCGCCACCTCCACCCCCACCCCTTTATAGATATAATATATATATATATATAGATATACTATATTTACTTTCTGTCTGTTCGCTTCTCTCTTAGTAAAAAGATAAAAAAAAAACATAAAAGAGAAAAGATAATCTTTGATTTGCAGGTACCCCATCTTGCGAGTAGCAAGACTCATTTTGGAACTCTGTTTTGGCTAAAAGCCAAGGACACAATTTTGAGGGTGTGACTCAAGGACAAGGATTACCAGAAAAAATCTAAATAAGAAAAACACCAAAAACAGAATAAACGAACGGAAGAGACTCATTTTAAGGAAAACGTAGAAACTTGACTTGAACCCCACTTCCCTAAGTTCGACCCTGGGCCTAAAAGTGACAAGCTAAAATCAAGTAGACCAGGTTAAAAATTTTGTAAAGAGATGGTTAGGGCCGAATTAGGTTAACCACTATACATATTTCAACGATAAAAACATCTTATTAACAACCTATACGGGCCGACCCATCAACTATCCATAGGAGCTAAATTATTTTTTAATTCTATTTTATTCCTTAATCTACTTGTAATATGAGGGTCCGGGTTGTGGGTTCCCTTCCTCTCAAGAAAGAGAGGTTTACTCTTGATTGGAATATTAAGAGGGATTGAAAAAGGGTTTGGTACCCATTTCTCTTGATTGGGATATCAGGAGGGTTTGTAAAAGGGTTTGGTACCTCATAAGTATCGATTAGTATTCTGAGTTGGACTTGGGACAAAATTCTAAATTGGGAGATCTAGTTAATGGTTTTTCTCGAGATTGGGTTTCCACTATAAATCCTTGTGTTCATTTGTGGTTTGCTTGAGTTTATATTAAATCTACATTATTTACAATTAGTTATTTGTTTACCGCCTTTAGCACTAATCAGCCCCCCTTTAGTGCACTTTCATATGCTCACTCCTGTTATTAAAGGATAAATTATGAAATAAGGTTATACTTGAAAGTGTCAATTGACTGGTAACCTGGTGATAACAGAATATATGGATACGATGGAATTAACAATGGAATCAAACGATCGAATGAGACTTTAATCAACCCTAGGAATTGATAATTATGTCATTCTTCTTAAGAATTGAAATAAATCCTAACTTAGGGTACATAGCTTACGTTTACTCGCCCATTATAAATGTTTTGATTAATTACTTTGGAAACCTAAGTTTTACCTTTGAAGGTGCTCAAAACTTGAAATTTTTATGTCGCTTGATGCTCTATGTGTTTTTAAGTTTAGAGTTTCAGATCATTTTCATCACATGGATCAAAAAGTTTAGGAGATTGTGTTTTGTATCCTGAAAATTTATGTAAATTTGAAGGCATCTTCTTGCGTTATTAAGTAATACCAATGAATTATGAATTATTTATCGTGTGTGATGGATTTTACCGTAGCGAGGTTTTGCCACTATCATTATTATCATTAGATCTATGGGCAAATTGCCTCATATTTTTCAATTGTGACACCATAAACTATAGAGGCTTGCAAATTCTTCTTTGATGTGCTTAGTTAATTGTTAGAAATTGCCAAATTTTCGCATGAGTCGGTAACCACTCTGCTTAATTCTCGCTTGTCTTCATAAGCATGTAAATCATTTTATACAGAAATTCTTTTAACAACTTACATAATTCTTGCAAGTTTGTCCATTGGTTGTTGCATGGCTGATATAGATTTAAAGAGAATTCTAGGCAAACATTAAGGAAATCATTTTTGTCTTTGGGATCTGCGTCAAATGAATTGCCATTGTCCATAGCTTCATAAAGAGTGTTATTGATTGACTACATGAACTCGTCATGAATCGAACGTAATTTAAATTGATGCAGTTTTTACATGTTTCCTTATGAGGTTGTAACTTGGATTATCCTTAAGAAAAATCATACAGGCAGTTAAGTTGTGATAAATCATACATGAAATCAATAAGCTAATTTTGATTTTTTTTAATTCAAGGCAAGTTGTGATAAATCAAAAAAAAGAATGGGGGAGGATATAAATGATTTTTGGTGGTATGCTACTTTTAATTACATTTTCTCCTTTGATGAAAGAAGTGTTTCTTAACCCTTATATAGCATGACATGATTATAACTCTTGTATTTCTGATGATTGACAAGATTTATGATCAAAGTTCTTGAGTTATAATTAATTCTTGGTTTTCCTATTTTGGATAGTTTGAAAATGATTCTTATTTTGACAATGAGATAGAAAAGTTAATGTATTGCAAATATGGGGTTAGTGATTGTAGTTAAATCATTTTAATAGTGTAGATTCTTCTTTACCAGGAGGGGGTGACGTAATAAATTATGGAAATAAAATATACAATCTCACAAAATACAATCATACAAAGTACACAATAATTTTTAGGTGGAAACCCAAACTGGGTGAAAACCACCACCTAACCCTCTCGAGTTAGGATTTTCTGATCAACCAAGTTGATTAAATCTACTAAACGAATCACTTAAACGAGGGTGATTCAACCTCAATTACAACCACGCTACTTTCTACGAGGGTAGCGTACCTCAAACCCCTTCTCTTCACGAGAAGGATTTTGTCCCACGAAGGAGACGGGAATTCGCAAAGCGAATACCCAACCAAATAACAAAGATAAATGACAACAATCCTATAGAGCCAACAAAGTAATTTAAACCTAGCTTCTATAGGAATTAGGAAACTCCCCTTTGCAAGGAGTGAGTTGGATCGATGACACGGGTGCGTGAACTACGGCAGGAGAGCGGGCGTGCAACAGCTTGATGCTCTCTAGATGAAGAACTTGAGCTTGGAGAGCAAGAGCTTCTTTAGGACACAAAAGAGTTTGAAAGTGTATTACAAAGTGTGTCTAGGTGTATGTTAGTGTGCAAGAGATTCCTCTCTATTTATAGAGGCCTTAGGAAGGCTTTGGAAGGCTTAGGAAAGGTTCCATAGTTGTTGGGAGCAAAGCCCAAGAGAATCAGGCAGAAATCAGGAATAATGATTGCACTGACAGGCTTATCAGACGTCTGATCCTGGCATCATACGTCTGGAAGATCACTTTAAGACATCTGAAAATAAGGTCAGACGTCTGATTTTGGGCAGGTCTCTTCCTGACTTGAATCAGATCTAAACAGGGTTCTAGTGCAAGTCCATCAGACGACATACAGGACGTCTGGCACTATGTTTGGATGTCTGGAAACCTACTTTTTCGTGGGAATGGATTTCCAAGCGAGTGCAACAGCTAGAAAATCTCTGAGAAGAGATTTTGGGTCAGCCGAAGCAAAACGGTCATCTATCAGACGTCTGGAAAGGCCTAAGGACGTCTGATAAGGCTCTAACGGTCATATGCTTGAGTGTTTGCTGAGCCAGCCAATGGTCCACTAATTGGACGTCTGGTAAAGTCATCAGACGTCTTCTAAGATGTCTGGACTAAGGTCTGGACGTCTAATTTCATCAGACAGAACTACCAAGTCCAGCCTAGATGTTTATCAGACATCTGAATCAACAGCCAGATGTCTTAAAACACATTATCAGACGTCTGATATTGGAATTAGACGTCTGGAAATGTTGTTTGAACCCTATATTGGTTTTCTAAGTTCTCTACAGAAAATCTAAGTATCCTAAGGTTGTGCTGGTGTTCCTAGGACTACTGTTAGGGTACTTTGAGGCTCTTTAACATGAATCTAAGTAACAAAAATAAAGAGCAACAAAAGAAATGAAAAATACAAAGAGTACAAGAGAAGAAAATCTATCCTATTCTTCATCTCCTTCCTTCTTCAATATATTGCTCCTCGCGAATCTCTTCTGTTCTCCATCAAGCTCTTCCAATCCATCCTAGATGTGAGCTCGAACTTCGTCTAATCACGTCTCCATTTGCAATTGGCCTGAAATCTAAGACTCCAAGTGCAAATGTTAAATGACACGTGTTTTGTTATCATCAAAACAAATGATCGTAGTGCTCTAGCACCAACAAATAGTTGTGATTGAGAACTTTAATATAACTGGCTAGATTAATGAATTGCTTGAGACTAGTAATCTTGGTTGTAAAAGTTGGAGGATGAAAGTTCTTGTGGCTTGATGAACATGGTTAGTTCAGTTATGGATTCTTATACTTGCATACCTCACACTTTAACCACTATCTAACTCCATGCTAGCCCTTGTACCCTGTAGTCATCTTACTCACGATCAAATGCTTTCGAAATATTTTATATTCTTCTTTTAGTTTATTATCAAGAAAATAGATTTCTTGTCTAAATATGATGTGGGAGAGGTATCCCGAGTTTTTTTTCTTTTCGGTGCATCCATAACACCCTAGTTTGTTCTTTTTATGGCTGTTATCGCCTCTTTAAGGTTATTATGGAATACTTGATTACATGCCTCCCTTCGTACTTACACGCTCGCTTGAGTTTCAGGGGCGAAACTCCTTTTAAGGTTGTTATATCTATAACATCCTGAACTTGGATTTCCAAGTCATTTCAAGCTAAGCATGCCAAGACAAACCTATCGACACTTTTCATATGCAAATTAGAGCCTACACGAATTAAAAATGCATAATCGGGTTGAAAACCCGCGTGTTTTTTGTTTTTGCAATTTGGACCTTGGATCGATGATTCGAAAGTACTGTTAACTTCCTGGTGTCGCGAGGATTTCTACGATATGTTCCGTGTGGCGATCGGACCTTGGATGTGCGAAACTTGTGTAAACTCGCGTGCAACCCACTGTAAGAATCATATTTTGCAAATGACCTCTGTCTAGAAATCCACAAATTTTGTTGGATTCCTTGTCTTATAACGATTCCAGTGATTGTTTTGCTGGAATGAGAGCTCATTTCATCCTGTTACAAGATTACTCTTGTTATAAACAAAAATAATCTATATGGATTTATGTTATGGAGATTTATAAAATAATAAGTAAATGATGATAATAATTATTATTATTATGAGAAAAATTATTTTTACGTAAACGTTGTTTTGTCATTTAGGTATATTATTTTTATCATAACCTCATGACTTATAAAAAGAGAAAGAGAAAGAGAGATCAAAAGAGAGAAAAGGAGACGGAGAGAGAGAGAGATGGAGAGAGAGGGATTGGGAGAACGGCAAAGAAAGAGAGAAAGGGAACGTGAAAGAGAGAATAGGAGCGAGGAAGAAGGAGAGGAGGAAGTCGATCGAGAGGAGGATGGGAAGACGACGGTGCAGTGTAGGTTTCCAGCAGGTGAATGTGTGGCCATGGAGGTCCGACCGGTGGTCACGAGGCATGATGATAAATGCTAGCTAGTGTCCCTTTATGTGCTCGCATGGCGTCATGCATGGGTGCGTAAAGGAAGACGAACGAGAAGAGAACGGAGAGGGACGCTGGCGAGGTGGTTGCCAGACATGGCCGGCATTGGGGTGCGTAGAGACGACATGTTGCATCGGTAGCCATGGTGTCGTGACGTGAGAGAGAAGAGGAAGAGGGTCAAAGGGCCATTGGTGGTCCGACAAGCGTTGGTCAGGGTTGGCAAGGGCCATTGGAGGTCTGGCGTGGTCGATGGTCGTAGGCGTGGTCGATGATGGTTGGAGATGACAAGGGAGGACACTATGTGTTGGGTTGTCACAGATGCAAATTGAAGAAGGAGCGTAGGGGAGGAGGATGGGATTGAGGGGTCACGAAAATTATATTTGTTTAAATATTAACTTTCTAATATTTCATTTTGGTCCCTGTGAATGGATTGTATGTTAATAAACATCTAACAGTCAGTATTATTTTGCTTAGATCGAGGGCTTTCGAGATCGGAATCAAGTAATCCAAGCTTGATCTTAGGGTTCTCAAGCATGTCGAACACATTCGTACGGTTAAATTGAGTGGTTTCTGCTATGATTCTCGGGGCGCATGGAGAAAGAACGTACGTGCATGATCGTTGCTCTGATCTATTCTGGGGTCAAACGAAGTCCATTTTTCGCATTCCAGGATCCATTGAAATCGCCTCTCTACGAACTACGCATGGGTAAACTTTTAAACTTGGTTTTGGAAATTAATTGTTACATGAAAATTCAATAAAAGATTATGACATTTTAATTCGTTCCTTTCGTGTCTCCACGTTGATCTTACCCTTGGTACATGCACGGATTTTGAGGTAGGCATGGATACTGCCCCCAGGTTCTATGCTCGTGGTTCAGAGTCACCTTGACCCTCCGGTGACATTAGGTAGAGTAGTCTCTCTTCTTTTTCGTACAATTTATCTGCATAGTGATTTTCTTCGCGTATTGCATCGTTTAGTGTGCGTTCTTACCTTTTTGCTAAGATCGAACCCGTTTACGTATTTCTTGTTGCTCTGGGTATCGGAACATTAAATATTGATGATGAAAATCAAGTTGTTGACTTGGAATGTGATTAACCCAAGTAATAATGTTAACTGCTGGGTTAAAAGGAGTTAACAACAAATTATTTGATAACTTTCGTGAAATGAAGCAATTAAGCTTGTTGATTATGGCTTTATCATCAGATGTACAAAAGTAATCTTATTTTTAGTAAAACTGACATCATCAGGATGGTTAAATTATGAATTAATGGGAACCATAATCGAAAATGGGAAATTTCTGGAAAATGGATAAGATAAAGGATAATGTGAATATTAATCCTGGAACTAAAAGTACAATTCTTGATATGGTTGATTGGATACCAATAAATGATATAGTTATCTGAAAATGATTAAACAATCATTATGACGGATATGCAGGAAAATAAAAAGAATAGATAACTAGTTTTCAGCCTGCTACTCACCAGAGTTTGGCTGTAGCTTTGGTCTTCTCAAACCAGTTCCAGGGGTGGTTTAGGGAGTTGCTGGCCTCCCTATGACTCTTTGGTTAGGCTTAGCGACCAACTCGGGTAGCGAACTGCGGGGCTCAAGGATTGATTCTTCTCAGCCGAAAGGTGGGTTATTGGCTGTCTGTGGTTCAGTGTACATAGCGCTTGTACTTGTTCATGCTACACAACGTAGCCACCACCCCTTTTCGCGATGATCCTAGGGTAACAAAGCATGGTGACTCAATGGGTATAAGTAGCCCTCTCGGCTAAGAGAGTGTCTTATACCGATCTTGCACCACAGGAAGTCGCACGAGATGGTCTCATTCCTTGAGATGTTGATTTTTAGATTGTGAACTATAATAAATTGGGCTTCCCATGTACGAAATGGAATCGGATAATGAGTTGTCTAATAAATGAATTAATCAAAGCTATAATACCCATTTTCTCTTGTGCTTGGTTACTGTTGCACTCTGCTATTGTTGTTTCTACTTTACTTAGTTTTTACTGATGTATTTTTGGGTTCCATACTGAGGTATACTTCACAATTCGCAAGGAGATTCCATTGTACACCTCCTTGGACTTAGATACTACGATCAATCCTTCGGTTAGTATTCAATTTTTGTTCCTTTAATTGTTTGCAATATGAATTGTATGTTGGATATATTTATATTTTATGATTATGTGTTGGGTGACTGGGATATTGTGGGCGAGTTGTGCTGGTTGTTAGCACACGGTGATTCAGGTTTCGTCGGTTAGTGGGACTCGGGTCATCATAGGAGGTGGGGAGGAGGAGGAGGAGGGGGCGGTCAGGAGGAGGAGGAGGACGAGGGGGAGGAGCTGAGGAGGAGGAGGAGGTGGTGGAAGAACTAGGGAGGAGGAGGAGGGGGTTGTCAGGAGGGGGGAGGGAGTGGGGAGGAGGAGGAGGGGCGAGGGTTGGCGAAGGAAGAGGAGGGGTGGAGGCTGGTGAGGAGGAGGAGGAGGAGGGGGCAGGGGCTGGCAGAGGAGGAGGAGGGGTGGGGGCTAGCGAGGTGGAGGAGGAGGAGGATGGGGAGGGGGTGGATCATAGGAGGAGGAGGGGGAGAGGGTGGATCGCAGGAGGAGAAGGAGGAGAGGAGGAGGGGCTGGGGAGGAGGAAGAGGAGGAGGAGAGGCGTTAATGGGCCTTAGGAGGAGGACGAGGAGAAGGAGAGGAGGAGGGGGTAGGGAGGAGGACGAGGAGGAGAGGTGGAGTGTTCGGGGAGGAGGGATTGACTTGAGGTGGAGGAGGACGGCAACGAGAGGCGGCGAGGTGGGGCTCGTGAGGGTTTGGGCCATGGTGAGGAAGATGAATAGTGATGGGAGGAGGCTCTGCATGCAAGTAGATGAACCTATATATGTCGTTAGTTGAATTAACAAACGACGGCAAGTCGCTTCAAAAATTTTTCGTTGCGCGCCCAAATGCCTTGGCTCTTTAACAAAATACATTCGCCGCCGCTTATATCAACAAACGATGGCAAATACACATTTTAAACTCCATCGCTCTTCTTTGTTAGCAACAAGGGGAGGGGCAAGTTTACACTACTCCTTCGTCGTTGCTTTATAACAAAAGCCATGAAAAATGTTTATTTATTGTCACTTTTTCAAATGGCAGTAAAGAACCGATGCTAAATCCCATTTTTCTAGTAATGTAGGGACTGATATTTAAGTTTCCTAGCACATTTGGACTATCACATTCTTGTTTGAGTCCAAGTGTGCCACTTAATTTGAATTCAAATTGGATTCAAATTTAGAGCCAATTAGGGTTTTGAAATTTTAGGGTTTCTGGAGTGCTAGAACACACTTGCCTAATATAAAGGAATATTCTCCTACTTTGTGTGTAACCCAAGCCCTGTTTGAATCGATTTAAAAATTCAAATCCTAAAATAAAGGCTTTAATATCACTTGAACCTTAAAACTCGTGACTTGATACTTATTTGTTGGACTCAATAGGGTGGTTCAGGTGAATTGACCTGAATTTTCTTCCTTGAATCCATAGGATAGGTCAGGTGAAGTTAGGTTGCATTGCAACCTAATCAACCTAAAATTAGGTCACAAGTGAATTCATCTCTAAAAATCAAGTGATGACCAAGCACATGTACATTTAAGCCTAAAATTGGTAAACTTTAGGGCTTAACTCACATGTTTCTAGTCTACTTGGAACCAAAATGACAAGGAAAGCTGGGTAGGGGAAGCCCTGTAACCCATGGGGAT
Organism: Thalassia testudinum; assembly: GCA_037157565.1. Lineage (NCBI taxonomy): Eukaryota > Viridiplantae > Streptophyta > Magnoliopsida > Alismatales > Hydrocharitaceae > Thalassia > Thalassia testudinum. The sequence goes on along the minus strand of JAZHRO010000010.1, from coordinate 8,168,651 downwards.
GCTCTACAGTGTAGGGGTCTTTATAGGACTCTCCTTTTCTGACTGCCCAAGTAATTCTTGAGGCACATGAGTTTCTGATTTAGAGGTACGTCCACCTCAAATCTACCTTAGTCATCAAATTGATTTGGGTGCCTTGCTTGGGTCTAATTCATATCCAGTCCCTCTTGCCTTTTCTATTATATATGCATAGAAGGAGGTCTTAAGACTCACCTTAAGGCCTCCATTAGAGTTTAACTTGAATTGGGGTCAAACCCTGATTTTCATGTGTGAGATCTGAACTGATTAGCTTCTTCTATTCAGTCTGAACCTGAATTTGATTTTGTGTCTTGAACCACCACCTGTTTGATTTCAAAATCTTACTCTAAAATCAACCTGAAAGGTTAGGAATAATGTCCACTAGCCTTGATCGCCGTAAAAGCATGAAGGATTGAATGATCGAGGATGTAATCAAATGTAACGAAGAATTTTTCAGAACCTTAAACCCTTTAAGAGAAAATCAGTCTAGCAAACCTACTTTTATGAAATCCATTATGGATCACATTCAGATGATTGCAACCTAGATTTCATGTGGTTCGACCAAGGAAATCCTCTTGGAATAGATGAGAACTGTAAGAAAAATTCATAGAAATGAGGGTTTACAATATTTGTCAAATCCACAACTTTGGGAAAAATACCAAGATATCATTAAACAATGTGGGGATCTGCTCAATCATTTGGAAGATTTCATTAGTGAAAATTACCCAAACCCCCACCTAGAAATTGATTATGAATCTTGGGATAATTTCGAGGACTAATCTGATTTTCCCAAACCTGGGTACCATAATGGAGGTTTTTATGCTGAATACCCAACCCAAGTAGAACCAGATGATGATTTTGTACATAATGAATTACTTGATATAGAAAATCAACTTTTGGGTTGGGAGGATTCCATCACATGTGCTCTTGACATTAATACTGAACCAACAGCTGAAATTCTTGAAGATAGTTCAACTATGCCAGAATTTCAAAACACCTGTGAAAAGTTTGATTCTGAAGTCCTCGAGGAAGTAACTTACATACCTTATCTTGATAAGGTTTTCCTCGAGAACAATTCTAACATCCCAATTGATCTGAATTTAGAAATAGATTCTTGTGACCTAACTCCTATTTTTGACCTGGAATCTGGATCTGAACTTATTTGGGATGATTATAAGGCTCACTTGAATGAGGATAAGATCTCAAATTCACAATATTATGATGTTCATGAGCCTATTTTTTATGATGAAACCGCTCAAGATTCCTTAGAAGAGCATATTGATCTATTTGAATTGAAACCAATTTATGATACTAAATTAGAGGAATTGGAAGAGCCAGGATTAGATTGGATCTATTCTAGATATTCTAAACCCAAGCCTATGCTTAGTGAAGATATCCCTAGTAACTTGGAACTAGAATCTAGGTTAGACCAATCTCAAGTTGGTAACTTGGTGAGTCTTGATTCTTCTTTTGGTAGTAATCTCAATTTCGATTTAGGTTCGGAAAATTATTTTGGATTCTCCTTTACTGATGTTGAGTTTGGACCTTATTCTGATTTAGGAGAATCCTTCTTTCCAGAGGATTACAACCCAATCTATGACCTTGATGTCTATGAGCCGTTCTTTGATTTTGATTTCAAGGTCATTGATTTGGAGCTTAAGGTAGTTGAACCTCATGATCAGGAGGACACTCAGGAAGGGTTGCTTAAGATTCTCAGCAATCGATCTCCACCACATGAATCCATTGGAATCCATCTTCATCTTGAATCATTTTATTATGATCCGATTGGACCTGATTCTCCACCTCAGTTTGACAATGAGTGGGGCATTGATCAAACTGATAGTCAACTGCTAATTTTTGCTGATCCCATAAGTAGGGACCCTATATTTTTCACCGATCCATTATAATTTAAGGATCCCTACTCTAAACTGGCTGAGCTTGCGTAGCCAAACCTTTGTTTCTCATTTCCAAATATTTTTGAGCTAGGCTTCATATGGTGGGCTCCGCATCTGTTGATCCATATTTTGCAACCCACAAGACTCATCGAGTTTGGTCTACACAATCAGCCAGTTGATTTGAATAAGCACTTGGTTGACCGACTAGGTTAATCATCAAGATGCTTTTTCTACAAAACTCCTGCACCCTGATCACCCCTTCCACTTAACCATTTTTTGCTCGGTTAAAGGCTTTAAATTTAATGCTTAACGGGAGGTAATCCATCATTAAAAAAAAAATCAAAATAAAAAAAATCGAGAACCTTTCTAATCATCTTTAAACCTAATTGCAAAATGACTCAACTTTGATCACTTCTCCACCTAGAACATCCCTTTCATGATTTGGAGCTTGAAATTGTCTGCAGCAACCATTTCCCCACTCACCCACCTTTGTTCTAAAGAAGTGATTTGGTTTTAAATTACCTAACCCATCCTACCTTGCAATGAGTACATTGTAAGAGTTAGGCATGGGGAGGTGTCATAAAAAGTGAGTAAAATTTTTGAAAAATTCTCGAAGAAAGGATCTCAAAAATAAAAATAAATGGAGATGAAATAGATCAATATGCATAAGTCTAAAATGGAATCGAAACCAATTTATGATATTGAATCGAAACCAATTTTTGAACACACAATCACGTGCATGAGTTGAGTTATAGAACCTGAGTTGAAGGTTAATAAAACATTGGACTTAGGTAGAGTTAGAAAATAACTCTTTTATAGTAGCCAGCCCATGAAGGATGAAGAGGCACTTCCTTAATAAGGTGCACATATGTGAGTTTGTTTTGGTGGGTCTTTGATGGTAACGCCATCATGAGCCATAACTAGCTTTATTTAATGAAAATCAAGTGACAAATGCTCCAACATAATCGCTTGAGAGACATAATTCCACGCAAATCCATTCTGAGGAGAAAACACTAAAATAAGGTTAATTCTGCAGTTTTAACATCACGTCATAAATGCAAAGTAACCACGAGGTTTCCCAAGAGTTAATTTAAGGTCTAATGGGCATTAAAATCCAATGAGTGGGTCCATATAGATAGAAATGGGGTTTCACGCATACTAAATCAGAACACAAAACCCTAATTTCAGACCTGCTTAAATTGAAGAGGTTCTGGTTAGGATAAAATTCATCTAAATCACTTAAAATTTATATAAAAATATTCTTAGAGGTTTAGTACCTTTAGTTTGACCATCTGAACCTATTTTTACCTTGAACAGAGTCTCAGACGAATTTCTACCCTAATTTGGGTCTCTATGCCAATTACCCAGTCAAACTTGGTCAAAACTCAAATCTAATTTCTCTACTAGATTCCTTGGGTCAAATTAGGTTTTTACTAGAATTTGGGCCCAATCAGAGTCCATCTTGACCTAGTTTACGTTTCAGTCCATTAAGTCCTATTTCTTTCAATCAGACCCCTAAGTTTCAGAATTCATTGCATTTAGGTCCCTAACTTCTCATCTTTCTTGTAAGAAGGCCCATACTGCCATTATTGGTGTGAAATCTCTTTAGGTTGAGATTCGAGAGAAGAAATCTCTCTCAAATAAAGACCAAATCCCTCCAAATTTGGAGGGATTGATCATGAGAGACCCCTCTATCACCTGAACCAAATCTGGGACCTCGATTTGCACTATAAAGATCATGCTAACACTTGAAATTTTGGAGATTTCATTCCCTGAAACTTCGAGCTCTTCAAGCTTCTTCGCATGCTTAGAGCCTGCCCTAAGGACTTTAAAAGAACCCCCTCGCAAGGCCTTACTCCTTAGCGAGTTTTTAGCCTAGAAACCTCCTTCTTCTACTTTCGACCTGCTCCAAGCTCTTTCTAGTGACCTTCTCTATGCAGCTTCCTCGCCCGCTACCATATACCGTAGGCAGTGGGAAAAGCTTCCTTTCTTCCTTCCGTACCTCGCCATACCTGCGAGGAGCTCTCTGATCCCTTCCTCGTTGCCGTCCTCATCTTTGGAGCTTCTTCGTCTCCAATGCCAGCCAATCACATCATTCACAACCACTCCTTTTCGACTCCTCTCCTCCCCCTGACTCATTTTATACCTTTAGCACTTAGGATCGCTCACCGTTACGCTCGTCCCATCGTCGCCTTCCTCAGTGCCGGCATACCTCTGGCAAGCATGCACACCCGCTCCACTAAGTCAAACCACCTGCCACCACCACCAAAAGCTTCGCCAGCACACCACGATCAAAAGCCCTAGCCTTGCTAGGGTTATTGACCACCAGAACACCCCACCGACCACCACCACCTTCACGCATCTTCTCTGCCATCACCACACACATACACAACTTCGCAACAGACACAACACCCACCAGCACACTCACCACCTTCAGGTGAATCTCCTGAACTATTTTGGCAAGGTTGGGAGGCCATACTTTATGTTTTAGGTGTACACCGGAGCTCTGTCACCACCACCTCCTTCTTCGACTTCGTTTGACGTCTTCCACCCAAGTTCATCCCCAATCCCACCTCCAGTTGCTGCGGATCACTTCCAGGACTCGCTCCAGGCCTTCAATTGAAGCAGCAGGTGCTCCTTTCAACCTCAATCAAAATAGAACTTTGGTTGCAGCTGTACGCAAAAGGAGGTGCCATCTTAGTGCCACATCATGCGTAGCAAGAGCTCCGACTATGCATATAAGGAAAAAATGCATATGGTTGTTTGCCTTAGCACGCACAGGGGTGAGGTCCCTCCATGCCCCTAAGCATGTGCTCACTCACGCACCTGTCCACACCCTTACCTGCGCTCATGCCTCATAAGTCTGGACGGTGGATCCGATTACCCGGGTCCAGTTTGAGGATTGAAAAGAGAATCAGAGAGAGAAAGGGGGTGGGTTTTGCTCTATCTTGGGATTTATGCCCTCCATCTCTAGACACCTAGTCGAAATTAAAGCTGCCCTTGTTTCTTTATTGGTGATATGCTGCTGTGCCTTAGAATCTCTGAGGCTTTTGTGACAGCCTTGTGCTCCATAGTTGGTTCTTGAAGGCAAGGCTTCGTGCCTTGTGAGATATGCTATTTTAAGGCATCTATGCCCTGGGTTCGACATTTGATTAAGTATATTGGTTGAGAGTACTATTCATTTATTTGAATTAATTGTGAGCTTAAACTTAAGGGTTAATTTGGTGATTCAAATTACCATTTTAACCCAATCTTTTTGCACTCTCATACTTGGTTTCATTGATATATTATTTTGATTTATTTTGAGAAAAGTTTTGATCATATTTGCATATTTTTTGAAGTAAATTATGATTAGTGAATTGAATTGCCATCTTTGCTCCCTATGAATAACCTTGGACTCAAATTTTCTGATTTTGAGCTTATAAATTTAAGCATTTTGTGTGATTTGTCAGCTATACTATGACGCATATATTTCTTAACACTTGACGAAAGCATTCAATAGGCTTGTATGCATAAGTCTTAGTAAGTAGTGTACCTGTCACCACCCTAAAAGCTCACAAAAAGCCTCACACACTGCACCAGAAAAAGAAAAAGATAAAAAAAAAATAAAGAATATATATAGGTATACAAAAAAGAAAAAAAAGATAAAAATGGTGCTAGAACTTTATTTTTCTTTTCCTGGGGAGAGGCACCCAGAGGTTGACCACAATAGGAAGCTAGAAAGCCACCAAGCTCATGTGGGAGCAGCTGATTGAGTCCAATAAGTTATTAATTGTAAACTTAGGATCTGTAACTCGATTCACCTTCACTACACATGTGCCAACCTTGATAGTAACAAAATCGAGAGTGAAATTGAGACCAACCTAGACCTTGTGCCTTGGTGTTTAAAAATCAGGGGTTAGGCAAGGTTAACTTAGTAGGAAGCCGATAATTTTTGGGTTCTAAGGATAGAAATGTCCAAAGTACTAGGCATAAGAGTGTTTTGTATTTCAACCTAAGTTAATAATGCTCATTAAGTAATAAGTTTCAAAAGAAAGTGTAAAATGAAGTTGAATGACAAAAATACCCTCGAGCTTTAAATCTATGCTGAAATCTAAGAATTTGCTAAGGGACTAGCAAATGGTAGGCATGGGAGTATGATGGCAACACCATCATCCCTCATATCTAGTCAAATTTGACTGAGTTATAAGGTTAAATTCACTTTATTAACCAACAAAAGGGTATAACTTAATGATATGAAGAATTAGGAGGAATGTCATTCAAATTAGTCAATTCTGCTGTTTTAACAGGACAATACAAATAGAGATTAACTAAAGTGTAAACCTACACTCAATTGAAGGTCAAATGAGCTCAAATTTCCAATAAATAGGCTTGCATTGACTGATTTAGGATTTCTATTAAGATTGAAGGCTAAAATTCAAATTAAAACCCTAATTTCAACCTCACTTAAATTAACAGGAATCTAATGGAAATAAAGAAATCTAAACATTCTAAAAATCATTGAAAAATATTGCATGAGGTTTGGATTGATCAAATTGACAAAATGAACCCAATTTGACCTAATTCAAAGACCAAGGTTAACAATTAATGCATTTTGGGTTAAACTGTAAATTGACCAAGAAAATGTCATCAAAACCCAAAATTGAATTCACCATTAGATTCCTTGGATATAAATTATGCTACCTAAAAAGTTAGGACCATTTGGACCCCATCTCTACCTAATTTGCATAATAGTTCCTACTAAATTTATTGCATTTTGGTCCAAAACCCTTACACTTTGGTGCAAATCTCTTTCATTGCGGTCCCTCACTAATGTCATGATGATGTCAGCATCTATATACTCTAGTAGCGATGCAGCAGCTCGCACAGGGCGAGATTTGAGAAGAAAATTCTCCTAATCCCCTAGATCAAATCCCAGCAAATTTGGTGGGATTGATCACAAATCAATTCCACATCAGATGAGGTGGTACCCAACTCGAGATTCCATCTATGGCAGTCGGAATCCTCTTCCAAAATCCTTGCCAGAATGCCCTTGATACTGCCTTTTCAAGGCCACGATTTGTCCACAATCAAACGAGCAAGCCACCTATAAAGCTTCACGAGAAGCACTGATGAGAGTCATCAAGATTTCGCTATGTTTCTCACCCTTCTCCTTCGCCACAACAATCATCATCTGCAACCCCGGTGACTCCTCTGATTCCCTTCTTCACGCATGCTTAGAGTAAGAGGAGTGCACCATTAGTTGCCCCTCCCCTTCCTGCGGCTTCTCCAATCAAAGTAGGGCCTTTATACCCATTTCTTCATCTCTGGTTCTATTCTTTGCCCCTCCATCTTCTTCATGATTGGTGAACCAAAATTGACCGCTTCTTTACCTTGTCATCCACTCGTAGGTAATGTCCCCTCTCCCTCTCCCTCTATAGTGTAGTTTAGGTCACTTAAACCTAGGAATTTAGCTAGATTTCTCTACTTCTCTCATCTTCTTCCCTACGGCCAGTGAGGGCTTTGGCGAAGCCTTCTCTTGGTCTCCTCACATCCACACCACTTCACAATCACCCCTACACCCTCATCACCCCTACACCCCTGTAGCAATTCGACACCACCATCATCTTCAGGAAGGTGCGTCGACTCTTCCCGATCCCTTAGTTAAGAGTTTCGACACCTCCTTCGATGAACCAACCCACGTCGTCGCCACCTCCTCCTCCGATTTCCATCGTCGGCCCATCACCTTCTCCATGCTCACAAGCTTGATGAGAACTTTGTGGGACTCCAACGAAGCCTCCCACCTTCAGAACATAGTTAGAGGCCCTCTGAAGCTCCTCTTGTATTGTCGCCAGAACCTCCCATCCCTGTCACCTTCTTCATATTCGATGGCCATTGTCTATCACTCTCGTGGCCGCCAAGCTTTGTAAGAAGTTTCATGGCATTGCAAGCAAGCTCTAAGGCCTCTTTGCGTGGCCTAAAGAAGCTCGAAGCTCCTAGTCTATCTCATTGAGCTCTGACTGCTGTTTCGTTGACATGGAGAAGGAGCTTATGCTCTTAAAGCTAATAGGGACAAAATTGAAAGAAAAAAAAAATATTTTGCATCGACTTGAGAATGAGAAAATCTTTACTTGCAAGGGTTGATTTGCAAATCATATAAATTTAGGACCTATCAAATTGTTTATTGTACTGTCTTGTGCAAACTTTTGGTAATTGGTATTTCATGCTTAAACTTATTCACCCTTGATCATTTTATGCTATTAAGCATTTATTGATTGCACTTGAGACCTAAATTTAATTGCTTTGTGATGTAGGAAATACGTGGTTTGTTAATTAAGCAAAATAGTGTCGTTGCAATGCGTAAATTCGCAATCAACTTTTACAATTCATATTCCTAGATAGTGGAGTATCTAGGGTTATCCAAGGAGGCCAATTTGTTAGTCACAAAGAATAGGTTCTCTCTCTCGCTTCTTAAATCAACACATATTTTTGTGATTTTCGTTTTGTTGTTTTTGTAGTTTTGGAAATAATTGGGATTCATGCGAAGATGAATTATGCTACAACTAACCCTAAGTGACAAAAATGAAGCCTTTTCCTCTAAGATCACCCTAGGCAAGTGTGACTAGCGTAATTAGAAGAAAAAGGGTGTGATGCACTAGCTAATTAAAAGCAAGAAAAATACAGTAAAATTGAAACATGAACTTGGAAGGCAAACATGATTTGTATTAATAGCAACTATAAGGAATGTAGCGGAATGGTTGTTACATGAAAATAAAAGCACACTAGCTAATACAAGATATAAGGATAAAGAAGAAGAAAGGGGGATCCTTTAGTTGAAGTTGGGATGGCCCTCGCTCCAAGTGCAGTTGCCCCACACTTGAAGGGTCATCCAGTCTTCTTCTTGATGTAGTCCTCCTCCAAGCTATCCTCCAAGGTGGGCGTTAACCACCTTGCTCCTCCTCTTGCCTGGTCGTCCCCTTACTGTTGAAGATGACCTCCTCCTTGGCATGGGTAAGGGAGAAGAAGGAGAGGAAGAAGGCACCAAGGGGGAGGGTGTGAGCCCCCTTGATCCTCTTCCCTTCTTCCTCCTTGGTGTGAAAATGATATAGCTAAGGTAGGGTGGAACCTAAACTAATGGAAGAATATGGAACCTAACTAATGGAGAGGATGGTTGGCATAACCTTTGGATGGATGGTTAGGATGATTTGATGGAGGTGGTTGGTGATCCAAGGGAGGAGAATAGTTGGCGCCACTTTAAGGGATGCAAGGGGGGGTGGTTATGGTTTGATTCCACCCCTTGGTGGACATCCATGAGTGGAGAGGTGCCTCCACTTTGGCACCAATATGGGGGTTTCTAGAAGGTGGATTGGTGTAGGGTTGGGATTGATTGTGGAGGTAGGTGTATGGTTGGGATTGGGGTTCATTTTGGCACCAATTCTAGGGTAGTTATTAGGTGGTTTTGGTACCATCTTTAGGTGGCTTTTGGTGGTGGTTGAGGGGACAAGGGATGCCTATGTTGGCACCAAAAGAGAAGGGAGGTGGAGTAGGCTTAGGTGGACTATAGGTAGGCTTAGTTGGTGGAGCTAGTTAGGTGAGGTTTAGGATTAGGTTTTGGTGCCATGGAGATGAACTAGCTAAGCTAGCCTAGCTAGTAGGGAGTTGTGGAGAGAGGTAGAGGGAGCTAGGGTTTTGGAAGTGATGAGCTAGAGGTAGCTGAAAGGAGCTGCATCGGAGCTGATGTCTACAAAAGGGAGCTAAAGTATAGTTCAGTTGCTAGCTTAGCTAGCTAGTTCCTTACTAGTAGCTAAGTCAAGCTAATCTAAGCTAGATTCTTCTTAATTTGAGTTGAGGTAAGTGATGGGAACACCATCATGAGCCATAAATAGCTCATTTTGATCCAATTAAGTCAGTAAATGCTCCTACATAATTGCCAGAGAGCCATAAGTCACTACAAATCCATTCTGAGAAAAAGACAAGAACTAGGGTTAAAACTATAATTTTACCATCATAACTTGAACACAGTACACCCACGGGTTTTCTCAGGGGTTGAATGAGGGTCAAATGGTCTTAAAAGAATAACAAGTGGGTTAGAACAAGCAGAAAAGGGTTTGCACATGTTTTGAGAATTAAATGACTTTTGAAACCCTAAAAATAGATTCGCTTAATTAAGTGAGGTTCTGGTCAAGATAAAATTCACCTGAACCATCTAAAATTCATAGAAAAATATTCTCTTTGGTTTGAAACCTTCAAATTGACCATCAGAACCCGTTTTGGCCAAGCAGAGTCTTAAATAGACATTTACCCTAATTTGAGTTTTTGCATAAATTACCTGGTCAAACGTGGTCGAAACCAAAATCCAACTTCACCATTGGAATCCTTACTTCCAGATTAGGTTTGTACCAAAATTTGGACCCAAACTGAAATTATCTTGACCTAGTTTGCAAATTGGTCCTATCTGATTACATTTATGCCCTTAACTTTCAAAATATTTACAAATAGACCCCCAACTTTGTTACCATCTTTACAAATAGGTCCCTACCGCCATTACTCCTATTCCTACAAGCACTGGCAACCTAAAAATGGCAAGAACTTTTTGATTCCTTGACAAATCCCTCTCAGAATTGAAAGGAAAGCTCGTCAAGGAATTCCCTTCCTTTTGAACCACATCTTGGGCCACAATTCTTGCCCAAATCCTAATGGGAACTCGTAGAACAAATGGGTTTCCTGCTCCGGTGAAATTTCCAAGCTTGAAAGCTTGGCTTCCAAGCTTAAGATCCTTCCTGAGCCCTATAAAAGAAGCCCTAGGGCACGGTCGTGCTCTTCAGCTAGTTTTTGCCTGAGAAACCCTCTTCTCCATCTCCGACCACCTTTAGAATTTGCTCTGGCAACCCCTCTTTGCCCTCCTCCTCCGGCCATCCAACCATCAAATTGGACGGCCGACACTCCTCCCCTCATCCTCGCAAACCTCTTCTGCCAATGAGAGTCTCCCTCAGTCGACGTCGCCGCCTTACTGCACCATCCTCCTTTTCCAGCTCTGGTCGACCAACACCGGCACCCTCCATCTTTCTACCATGTCCCTAAGTTCCTCTGTCTCTCCCTTTCTCACTACACTTTCTTTTCCCAATCTCACAACACACGCACAACCACAAATCTGCCCTCAACACTGTCACCTTCTTCCACTCCGGTGAAACTCCAGCGACACCTATCCACCGCGCCACTGCACGAATCATGCCGCTACCACCCCCATAAGCTCCACCATCACTCCACACACAAAAGCCCTAACCTAATTCCACTTATCTCTCATCCAAACTCACCCCCGAACCACCCACTCTCATGCACACAATCTGATTCTGCCACGCACGCAGGGACCTTGCCATGCCTCATAGCCACCACCATCGCACTCGCCGTGGTTCGGCGGTCCTTCCTGAGCCTTCTTACATGGCCAAAAGGAATTATTGTTGATTTCAAGTACTCGCCCCCTCCGCCATTGATGCAGCACGCCTCGAGCTTGCTTGAAGCTCTATCCATACTTGTAGCTCCAGGTCCTCGACTCCAGATCGAGCGGAGTTGGTCCAGGAACATACTCACACGGTCAATTGGAGACATTGACCGCTCCTTATGCGCAAATTGGGTGAAGGAAGCAGTAGTGATAACACCACGCAAGGGGGTAGTAATTAGGTTGAATATGGCCCATCTTTAGAATAAAAGGCACAACATAAAGTAGAATAGGAGCATTGCATGCATCAAGTACCAAGATTGCTTATAAAATGTATTAATGGCCATTTGTGTAAAGCATTTGTCAAAGCAGGCCTCAGATGAGCAATCGGACCGCATGGATGGATTCAGGACGACGAACGGAGTCTAATGGACTCAAGATCGGCCAAATCCGACATCCGGAGCTCCCACAATGGGCCCAAGAAATCCTGACCGTTGATCTGGAGATCAACGGCGTAGAACGCGCCACGTCGCCCCGCCCCCGCCGCTCGCACGCCCCCAAGCCAGCCAAGGACGCATCTCGGCCGTTGATCTTCGATCGAACGGCCGAGATCCGCGCGCTCGCCCGCGGTCGCCGCGACAAAGCGCGGGCGTGGCGCAACGGTTAGCGTGCACGCCCGCGTCACGGCGACGCGCGTTCGAATCGCGCGGAGCGGAAATCACTTGCGGGTGAAGGGCACGGCAAAATTGAGCCGCGCGATCAGAAGCGAGCGGTTAGGATTGCGCCACGCGGCGCGACGACAGCGCCCCCCCTCCCACGCGCGCGCGCACGCCGGGCGGAAACGCGCGCGCGCACGCGCGCCCGAAGCGCGATCCTAGCGCAGGTGCGGGAGGATCTCAGCCGTCCGATCATCAATCGGACGGCTCTCGTTCAACATCCACGGATCGCGCCTGAAGAGAGAGAGGGGCGGGCGGCTGACCGGCGGCAGAAGGCCTTCACCGACGTATCTGGAAGCGGTTTTAGCGACGTTCTGGATGTCGCTAAAGCACATTCTTCTTTTAGGAAGCCCTTAACTCTATTTAAACCCCCTTCTACCACCATTCAAGGCATCCTCTCCCACTTGCAACTACTCCACTCCTCTCCTAGCTAGTCTTAGGCACTCTTGTAATCGCCGGAGACGACGAGCCGCCGACGGAGCCTCCTCCACCACCGTGGCTGCCTCGTCGCTCTCCACTCTCTCTCTACCTCTCTCTCTCTCTCTTTTAAGCTTTCATTTACTTTTGTTGAAGCATGTATTTAACCATGAACTATGAATGCATGTTTAATGAAATTATTTTCCATTTAGTTGCCATTTTAATTTCTGTTTAAAGTGCATGATCAAAACCAAGAGCTTTCTAACCCTAAACTCTCTCTATCTCTCGCTTTTCAAAACCGTCTCTTTCGCAAGCAAAACTCCACCTTTTTTTTTTCATGACAACAAGTGGTAAACAAAATCCGATTTCCACGCCTCCCTGAGATCGACACTCGGACTCACCTCCGTTTACTTCTTTTAAAACCGACGTATCAAGTGCAACTATAACGACACCTCTTAACACACACGCACGAAGGCACGTCAGTTTTTGGCGCCGTTGCCGGGGAGGCAACGGATTTGTTTTATCAGCTCCATTCCACCTTCATTCTCATATCGTCTAATGCCCTATTTTCCTTTTTACTTGACGGTTGCAGGAATTCGGCGCATGGACGGCGAAGCGACGCATTCCACTATGGTAGCAAGGAAGTAGGCGCCTCGAGGACTGATAGTGAGTACTCTCTCTCTCATTGTTTGCTTGCGTGAAAAAGCTAAAAAAAAATCATAAAAACTAAAAAAATTGGCGTGGTGAATGATTTCTTGACCCACATTCTTAACACATCACCCTACAAAAAAATGTACACTCTAATATGCTGGATAAATTCTTGGAGTGTTCTTTTCTCTTTCTCTTGAGTGGTGTTTGTGAAGCCACCGTGAGTTGACCTGGGCCGCACCACTCAACCCTAAAACTGACTCATCTAATAGAAGCTGCATGATTATCAGGATGAGTACACTAGGGTTTTAGAGCCTCTACAAAATAAAAGGAAATCTACTTTCACTAAGTTGTGTGTAGAACTTGACGTGCCCACTGAAACTTGTTTGAAAATATTAAGACACGTCAACCCTAAAAAGTACTTAAGTGAGGATGAAACACTAAAAGACACTATATCTTAACAAATCCTTGCTTGAAAATCATGTTTTGCTAGAAGCACACACTTTGAAAGTAGAACATTAAGAGGCACCACCCCAATCAACGCCTCATCACATCACCCTAAGCACAAGCACTATCCTAGCCCTTTAAAACTGAGTAGACGTGCCCTAGGCAGGACTGAGTTAAGTCTCAAAAGGTGAGGTTTTGTCTGCTAGGCACTTGGCTTTCATTCCCTTGGTAGAATCTGGTGACTAGGCTGCGAGGCAGTGTCAAACGACCGTGGTTGTGGGGTCTATGGAACCGGAGGCGCAAGCCAAAGGAAGAACCTTCCCTGCAATCCCCTCGTAATCAACCTGGCCAGATTAGCCTTGAGAAGGGGAGTCCAGTGCTTACGGACTTAATCACCCTTTGTGAGATTTCTAGGTCTCCTAAGGAATACACCATAAGGATTAGGCTTGCGTGCTTGATTGAAACACATTTCTCGCATCTGTCGCCCTCCGCATCCCCTCCTGTTCTTCTCTAGTGTATGCACGGGAGGTGCTCACTGCATCCCGAATTGTGTGTTTTGGGGCAGGAATCTAGGCGACGTAATTCTGTTGAAAACATGGCTGAACCTAGGGTAGATGAGGCTGAAGATCAACCCCCACCAGATGCTATGGCTGTCGTCCAGGCTCAAATCAATGCTAACCATCGGCTTCAGCAACAACAAATCCACACCATCATGCAAGCCATACAACGGTTACAGAACCCGCAAGAACAACCACCACCTTTCAATGACATACCAGGACAACCACCACTTGATTTACCACCATTTCAGAACCAGCCAAGACCCCTCCGTGATTTCTATAACCCTTTTGCCATTAGAGTCGAGCCACACCTTAGGATCCCCGAAGGGGGAGACGATTTTGAGCTAAAACCTAATGTATTAAGTCTAATCCAGTGCCACTTTCATGGAAGCTCAAATGAAGACCCTTCTCAGCACCTAGAAGATCTCGACCGCATAGCAAGAACAGTAAAACCTAGGAACATTAGCCTTGACATTGTTCTAATCAAGATGTTCCCTTTCTCATTAAGAGACAAGGCTTCTCATTGGCTTAGAACCCTAGGTAGACCCATCACCACCTGGGAGGAACTGAGGCATACATTTTTAAAGAAATTCTTCCCCATAGGAAAGACCAATGCCCTCAGAAGAGCTATTGCTACCTTCACACTCCAGGGTGGGGAACAATTTCATGAGGCGTGGGAAAGATTCAATGAACTTTTGAGGAAATGCCCACACCACGAAGTTCCAAGGTGGCAATTGGCCCAGATCTTCTACCACGGTCTGGATAGCAACCTACGGAACTTCGTCGATGCCTCATGCGGGGGAAACTTCCTAAACAAAGACGAGGAGAGCGCGTTTGAGCTCTTTGAGTCTATGAGTGAGAATTCGCTCAACAATGCCTCCATGAGCCAGTTTAACAGATCGAGTCAACCCCGTGGTGGGATTTATGAGGTGCAAGCAAATTCTGGAATGGTTGACATGGACATCATTGCCAAAAAGTTGGATCGAGTGGAATTGGTGGACAGGAAGATTGATGAGCTTCTAAACCAGACCAGGAACCCCTTGCAGACTTTCACCCTAGCAAAGGGAGCACATAATGTTGACCTGGTCCAACCCTTCACCCAACTGAACCTGGAACAACCCCCAACCATGTTCCAAGGAGGGACCTTTGCTCCCTCGACCCTTGATTACTCCCTTCCTTCTTCATCAACATCGGCTATTCTAGAAGATGTGCAAGCCGTCCAAGGATATGCAAAACCTGACCCTTTCTCCAACACTTACAACACCGGCTAGCGTAATCACCCCAACTTTGGTTGGACAAACCAGAAACTACCGCAATTCCAAAACCAGCCCAGGCCAAACCAACAACCACACTTGCCCCCCTATCAGCAAGGACCACCAGTTAGACCCCAATATAACCAAAATAGGGCGGCCCCTCCCCCACAAAACCAAATGGACACCCTAATAAAGATGATGGCTGACATGAACCAAAAACATCAGGAAGAAATGGCCTTGGTAAAGGGATAGTTAAGCCAACTCTTAGACTATAAACAGCAAGGATCTCTACCTTCCCAACCACAACCAAACCCGCGAAACATAATTAACAGAGGCCCCAATTCGCAAGGGTTCCAAGGCAACCCCGGGCAGGCTCATATGGTCCAACCGGCTCCACAAACACCTCCTGGGTTTGGCGCCTCTTCATCCTCATCTTCTCAAGGATCACCCCATGGCCCCAATGCCTCTGCAAATGCGGTGACCTTGAGAAGCGGCACCAAAACCCAGGATCCCAAATGGCCGACTCTCCCCGAGACTTTACCCGACTTAGAAGAAACACCAACCAAGGACCCAAACTTGGAACCAATTCAGACACCCTATCCTGAGGCCTTGGAAACAATCAAGAGAAAAAAGAATACTGTGGAAACTGAGGAGCTGATGGAAATTTTTAAACAAGTACAGATTAATATTTCGCTTCTAGAAGCTGTCAAACACATCCCCGCTTACGCCAAGTTCTTAAAGGATGCCTGTACACCCAAGCGTAAGCCGAGACCTCAAGCACCTAGGAAGGTTGTACTCTCTGAGCAAGCCAGTTCCGTGATATCAAGCAACCTTCCACTCAAACGAACTGACCTAGGAGCACCCCTGATTTCCTGCAACATCGGGGACATGACATTTGATAGAGCGCTCCTGGACCTAGGTGCTTCTATCAACCTAATTCCCACAACCTTGTACCACCAATTTGGTTTTGGGGAGCTGGCACCAACCCCTGTCACCATCCAGCTGGCGGATAGATCAGTGAAAACCCCGAAGGGGGTTGTCGAGGACGTGATTGTACGGGTCAAGGACTTCTATTTCCCAGTCGACTTTTTGGTGCTCGACATGGAAGTCCCTGAAAAATTACAGAACGCACCCATAATCTTAGGCAGACCTTTCTTAGCCACGGCTAAAGCAAACATCGATTGCGACACGGGATGTATGGAAATTGCCTTCGGAGATAGGAAAATGCAATTGGATATCTTCCGGGAAACAAAGTCTTTTGATTGTGATTACATTGAGGAACATGATCCCGTGGAAACTTTAATCGAGGAATGCCTTACCCTCAATTCTGTCTCAGACCACCAAACCCGTAGTTCTGACTCGTCACCATCATTACCTGTGGACCTCTGTAAGGCTGAGTATCATCACATGACACCATTTGAAGAAATCGATGTTGATCAACTACCGCCCTTTCCATTCCCATCGACTGTGGTCCCACCCGCACCTGAACTTAAACCATTGCCCGAGAATCTCAAGTACGTCTTCTTGGGACCTGGCCAGACCTTCCCAGTGATTATTAATTCCCATCTAACCAAGGATCAGGAACTAAGGTTGACTGCAACTCTTTCAGAACATCGGGCCGCCATTGGTTGGACCATCTCAGATCTAAGAGGAATTAGCCCCACCTATTGCACCCACAAGATTTACCTGGAAGACGGGGCCCGACCTTCCTGCCAGATGCAGAGACGGTTAAACCCTAACATGCGGGAGGTCGTTAAAAGAGAAATTATCAAGTGGCTCGACGCCGACATCATCTACCCTATCTCTGATAGCCCCTGGGTGAGCCCCACTCAAGTGGTTCCAAAGAAGGCTGGGCTCACCGTTGTCACTAATGATCATGGCGAATCCATTCCCACCCGCACCACCACCGCATGGCGGGTGTGTATTGATTATAGGAAGCTTAATGAAGCCACTAAGAAGGACCACTTCCCCTTGCCATTCATTGACCAAATCCTTGAAAGATTGGCAGGGCAGAAGTATTTTTGCTTCTTGGATGGATATTCAGGATATAACCAAGTCGCAATTGCTCCGGAAGATCAGGAAAAGACCACATTCACTTGCCCGTATGGCACGTTTGCATTCCGTCGAATGCCGTTCGGGTTATGCAACGCACCCGCGACCTTCCAGCGTTGCATGCTAGCCATTTTTTCAGAAATGGTGGGTGAATACTTGGAGGTCTTTATGGATGATTTCTCTGTATTCGGGAATTCATTCGACCATTGTTTGAGCAACTTGGAGAAAATCCTGAAACGATGTATCGAGGTTAACTTGGTGTTAAGTTGGGAAAAGAGCCATTTTATGGTTCAAGAAGGAATTGTCCTCGGACACATCGTTTCGCATAAGGGCATCGAGGTAGATCGAGCTAAGGTTGATTTAATTTCCAAACTTCCTCCACCTAGTTCGGTCCGACAGATTCGCTCTTTCCTAGGACATGTTGGCTTCTACCGAAGGTTCATCAAAGACTTTTCCAAACTTTCCAAACCCTTGACCGACCTTCTAGCCAACGACGCCACTTTCCACATGTCTCCTGATTGCACCCAGGCTTATCATACCCTCCGGGACTTAGTCTCCACCGCACCTGTACTTCAACCCCCAGACTGGTCCCAGGATTTTGAGATTATGTGTGACGCATCAGATTTTGCCATAGGCGCTGTCCTGGGACAAAGGCAAGACAAGAAGCCCGTGGTGATCTACTACGCGAGTAAAACGTTGGACGAGGCCCAACGTAATTATACGGTCACAGAAAAAGAGTTGCTTGCTGTAGTCTTTGGACTGGAAAAATTCCGATCATACTTGCTGGGATCCCACGTGACTATCTACACCGACCATTCAGCCATCCGGCACCTGTTGGCCAAAAAGGACGCAAAACCTAGGCTCATCAGATGGATCCTGCTTTTGCAGGAATTTGACCTGGAAATCCAAGACAAGGCCGGATCGAAAAATGTGGTGGCTGACCACCTGTCAAGACTTCATCCAGACCACATTGGACCCTCCCTACCTCTATTTGATACCTTCCCTGATGAACACATCCTAGCCGTGCAAGACAAGAAAATGCCATGGTATGCTGACTATGTCAACTACCTGGTTATAGGACAAACCCCGCACAGCTGGTCCAGACAGCAACGGGACAGGTTCTTGGCTGAGGCTAAGCACTATTTCTAGGATGATCCCATGCTGTTTCGCCTCTGTGCTGATCAGATCATCAGGAGGTGCCTCCCCGAAGACGAAGTTCAGAGTGTGCTTTCCTTTTGTCATGACCAAGCATGTGGCGGCCATTTCTCTGGCAAGAAAACAGCTGCAAAAGTTTTACAGTCTGGATTTTGTTGGCCGTCCCTATTCAAGGATGCACACATCTTTGCCAAGACTTGCTCACGATGCCAAACACTAGGGACAATGACCAAAAAAGATATGATGCCCCTTCAGCCCATTTTGATTGTCGAAATTTTCGACGTTTGGGGTATCGATTTTATGGGCCCCTTTCCACCATCCAACGGCTTCGAGTATATCCTGGTCTCGGTAGACTATGTTTCCAAATGGATTGAAGCCGTCGCCACCCGATGATGCGATCACAAGACGGTCATGGACTTTGTAAAGAAGAACATCTTTTCCCATTTTGGAATACCCAAGGCCATGATCAGTGATGGTGGAAGCCATTTTATCCATTCCCAGTTCCGTGCCCTACTTAGAAAATATGGGGTAAACCACCGCATTGCCACCCCGTATCATCCACAAACAAATGGGCAGACTGAGGTCTCAAACAGACAAATCAAGAACATTTTACAGAAGACTGTGAGACCTGACAGGAAAGACTGGTCCACACGACTTGATGATGCCCTGTGGGCATACAGGACCGCTTTTAAGACCCCGATAGGCATGTCACCTTACCGCTTGGTCTTTGGCAAAGCTTGCCATCTCCCTGTCGAATTAGAACACCGGGCTTACTGGGCTGTTAAGAAATGTAACATGGATCCCCAGTTAGCTGGTGCGCAAAGGACTCTTCAATTATCTGAGCTTGAAGAAATTCGTCGGGACGCCTTTGACAATAGTCGGCTATATAAGGAGAAAATGAAAGCCGTCCACGACCGACTCATTCATAGGAAAACCTTTGAGCCAAACCAACAAGTCTGGCTATTTGATGCACGCCTGAAACTCTTCCCAGGGAAACTTAGGTCCAAATGGACAGGACCATTTCAGGTGGTCAAGCCCTATTCCAATGGGGCAGTCGAAATCGCCGATCTTAATACCGGGCACACCTTTACAGTCAATGGTCAAAGATTGAAGCATTTCCTGGCCCAAGTACCCCCCAAGGAAAGTGTCACCCTTGTTGAGGGCTGACACCAAGCACCGCCCAGCTGGAGGCGTTAAACTCAGCGCTTCCTGGGAGGCAACCCAGCGGATTCAGACTGATCTGGTAGTTTACGTCACTCAGGTACTATCTTTTTGAACCCTTTTGCATCCATGCATCTGCCAATGAGGACATTGTCCAACTTAAGCATGGGGGGGATGGTAAATTGCATAATCCTGAGCTTAATTAATCAGTCTGAATGAATAAAAAAAAAAAAATTTGAATTTAGGAAGAAAAACTTAGGTATTAGAAACTTGTCAATAGTGGGAAATAATACAAAAAGAACTTAAACACTTAGACTTTTCAGGCCTTCAGGCTTAATCAGCCCTGGTGTCAGTTAAAATATAGATTTAGCGGTGAGTCCTGGCAACTTTAAGCTATTCTAATCCACCTACTAAATAAGGTGATAAGTATACGACTTATCAACCCATCCTCTAACTCAGGAAAACTTTGAGTCTAAGCATCTGCACACATTTCTGCACAGACTCACTTCTCGGAGATTTTGACAGAAATTGGGTAGCTAATGAACTCTCTAGGGTGGTATGGCTGGCAAGTTGTCGTGGGTAACAGCCCATTGGCAGGTTGTCCAGAACCCAGCCACAGGCCATTTCTTTTTCATTGCCTCTGGGTACATTTGAGATTAGGGAAGCCACCTACGAAAAAAAAAAAAAGAGAAGAAAAGAAAATAAACCACACTTCACCGCACAAGTATGGCTGGCAAGTGATCGTGGGTAACAACCCATTGGTCGATTGTACAGAGCCCAGCTCAATAATTGCACAAAAAAGACCAAAACACCTAAGGACGAAGCGGGGAAGTAGTACAAACCGGGGAGATATACACTGGAAAATCCTTGTGTTGACCCCAAGTAAAATGAACGTAGGGAGAAAGCTACCAGTCGAACAAATACACCTTCAGGCAAAAAAAAAAAAAAATTATTTTCTTTTCCGGTCACCTAGAGGCGTAGAAACTCGAAGTCTGTCTCAATTACCGTTAAGTAAGTCTATCACAACATTCACACCAAGATGCTTAGCACTTAGGGTTTTGACCGAGTTTTGGGTGGGTTGGGTAGCCGTAAAAAGTTACCAACCCACACTGAATTCTAAAAATTCTAAAAAGACATATATAGATATATACGTATACATAAGTATAGTTATATATACAAAGCAAGGATTCGGGCGATTCGTATTTTGGCAGACACCCGGGCGCTGCTTAGTCTTTGTAGATTAAGATCTTCGTATAGTTCCTCTTATTGACAAGTAACGAAGTGCCTAAGCAATTACTTCTTGAATTCGCCAAAGAAATAAAGGCTAGAATAAACCTTGCTAGGGACTAGCAAGGAGTAAGCATGGGGGTATGATAACACCACGCAAGGGGGTAGTAATTAGGTTGAATATGGCCCATCTTTAGAATAAAAGGCACAACATAAAGTAGAATAGGAGCATTGCATGCATCAAGTACCAAGATTGCTTATAAAATGTATTAATGGCCATTTGTGTAAAGCATTTGTCAAAGCAGGCCTCAGATGAGCAATCGGACCGCATGGATGGATTCAGGACGACGAACGGAGTCTAACGGACTCAAGATCAGCCAAATCCGACATCCGGAGCTCCCACAATGGGCCCAAGAAATCCTAACCGTTGATCTGGAGATCAACGGCGTAGAACGCGCCACGTCGCCCCGCCCCCGCCGCTCGCACGCCCCCAAGCCAGCCAAGGACGCATCTCGGCCGTTGATCTTCGATTGAACGGCCGAGATCCGCGCGCTCGCCCGCGGTCGCCGCGACAAAGCGCGGGCGTGGCGCAACGGTTAGCGCGCACGCCCGCGTCGCGGCGACGCGCGTTCGAATCGCGCGGAGCGGAAATCACTTGCAGGTGAAGGGCGCGGCAAAATTGAGCCGCGCGATCAGAAGCGAGCAGCTAGGATTGCGCCACGCGGCGCGACGACAGCGCCCCCCCTCCCACGTGCGCGCGCACGGCAAGCGGAAACGCACGCGCGCACGCGCCCCCGAAGCGCGATCCTAGCGCAGGTGCGGGAGGATCTCAGCCGATTGGACGGCTCCCGTTCGACATCCACGGATCGCGCCTGAAGAGAGAGGGGGGCGGGCGGCTGACCGGCGGCAGAAGGCCTTCACCGACGTATCTGGAAGCGGTTTTAGCGACGTTCTGGATGTCGCTAAAGCACATTCTTCTTTTAGGAAGCCCTTAACTCTATTTAAACCCCCTTCTACCACCATTCAAGGCATCCTCTCCCACTTGCAACTACTCCACTCCTCTCCTAGCTAGTCTTAGGCACTCTTGTAATCGCCGGAGACGACGAGCTGCCGACGGAGCCTCCTCCACCGCCGTGGCTACCTCGTCGCTCTCCACTCTCTCTCTACCTCTCTCTCTCTCTTTTAAGCTTTCATTTACTTTTGTTGAAGCATGTATTTAACCATGAACTATGAATGCATGTTTAATGAAATTATTTTCCATTTAGTTGCCATTTTAATTTCTGTTTAAAGTGCATGATCAAAACCAAGAGCTTTCTAACCCTAAACTCTCTCTATCTCTCACTTTTCAAAACCGTCTCTTTCGCAAGCAAAACTCCACCTTTTTTTTTTCGTGACAACAAGTGGTAAACAAAATCCGATTTCCACGCCTCCCTGAGATCGACACTCGGACTCACCTCCATTTACTTCTTTTAAAATCGACGTATCAAGTGCAACTATAACGACACCTCTTAACACACACGCACGAAAGCACGTCAAGTAGCAGTGTGCGCAAGCAAAGTGGGGGCAAATAGTCCCGCATCGGAAGCCACTGAAGCAGAGCATACACGTAAATTAAATTTGTCAATAGGGCTTATTGCCTCCAAACACGGGGTGAGGTCCCTCTCACCTACGCACCGCCTCGTCCGTGACCTTTGCCTGCGGACCTGGCTTGACCCGTTAACCAGCTTAACCCTCACTCCTCGTTCATCACCCACTGCCGGTGAGCCTGGACCTGGGTACGCTAGGTCCGATAGCCCGATTACCCTGTGGCTCTGGGAGTGCGGATCGTAAAGAAAGAAAGAGAGAAGGAGAGTCTACGCAGGTAGGGGAAGGGTTTTGCTCTTGGTGAGACCTGGCTAACACATAGCCAAAGTCAAGAAGCCTCTCCCCTACTATTGTGTAAAGAAAGCCAGCGAAAGAAGAAGAGGAAAGAAGAAGCAGAGTTGCAAAGACAGAGAAGGAAAGAAAGAAGAAGGGCTGAAGGCAAAAGAAGAAGAGTTGCAGAGAAGGAAAGAAGAGAAGAACAAGGGCAGATGAAGAAAGACAGAAGAGAAAGAGAAAAGAAGAAGAAGAAGAGAGAGGCTTAAGAAGTTTAAGCCATTTGATTTACTAATCAAACGATTAGTTTGGTTGCATTTCATTTCATATATACATTGAGTTCATTAGCTATCATTGTAAGGAGTAATTGGTGATCTAAATCACCATTTTACTCCATTATTTTTGATATCCGACACTTGATCCTAGTGCTACTTTATTCTGAAGCAGTTTTTATTTACAATTTCATAGCTTTCTTATCTTAAATTGCAATTCTTGAGAACTAAATTTCATATTGCTCCCTGTGTTCGACCTCAGAACCTTTTTAAGTAATAAAATTATTTGTTTGAGTGCTATTTTGGCTATATACAATGAAGATATTTTAAAATAGAGATTTATCGCTCAAACATCTTGGCACCATTGTCTGGAAGCAACGGGCAATTTAGAACTCTTGATTGCAATTCCTGATTTGGATTCTAACTTGCTATATCTCTTTTGCTGTGGTTGTTTCACGGGGGATACATTCAAGGAAGATCAGCCGCACATTAAACACACAAGGAGGCAGGTAAGTTCTAACTACTCTCTCTTAAGCCCTTGATTCTGAAAAGGTTAAAAGGAAGAAATCAATTAGGGCTACTTGCATTCTATCCTTAGATAATTCATCAAGTTGCATGATTTGATGCATTTTATTTAGACAACAAATCCTGATCTGTGCACCCACTTAAAGCTTAAGGTATCTAGGGCTATCACATTCTTGCTTGAGCCCTAGGTATCACATTTTGATAAATTAAATTGGACCAAATTAGAGCCAATTAAGGATTCCAGTTTAGGGTTTTTAGAGACACACTTGCTTAATCAAGAATTGATCTTTCCAAACAATGTGTGCCTAAGCCTTGATTAAACTGATCTATTTAAGAAAAACCCTAAAATCAGGCTCATAAATTCATTTGAACACTAAAAGAGGGACCTAAAATTCTCAAGAGGACAATATAGGTGAAGTTGACCCACCTTGTTGGCTCAACTAATTTTCAAGTTAGGTCACTTTTGCACTCAACACATCTTAAAGTTCAAGTGAAATCCTAAGCACCCTTGCTCTTAATTAAAACCGGTAGACTTAAGAGGTCAAGTCCCCATTCTGGTCTACCTGGAACATCAATGATAAGAAAGGTCGGGTGGGGGAGACCCTGTAACTTGTGGGGGCGCTCTATCATGTAGGCTCTTTACGGGACTCTCCCTCTCTAGCTACCCAGGTAATTCTCAGGTGGACGACTTTTTGACTAAGGGGTATCATTCGCCTCGAACCTCTATAGTCATCTAAAATCTTTTGGGTGTCATGATTGGGTCCATCACATTCTACCTCTCATCTACTCCATCGGTGCATGTTCGGGAGGAGGTCTCTAAGACCATCCTTGAGGCCTCCTTTAGCTACTCATTCATGTCGAGGCCAAGCCTCGACCTCCTTGTTTGTGCGACAACCCAATCCTATTAATATCTCTTCCGATTCATCTGAACCTGATTCTCCTTCATCCATCACCATGGCACAACCAGTAGAAGAAAATAATCTTAAAACTCAACTTCAACGCGTCAATGATCTATTCCAATCCTTTGTGAATCCACCGCAGCGTCCAATGATGTGAGATCACTATAATCCTGCTACAGTGGCAATTGAACCTCAAGTACAAATCCCCGTTGGAGGTCTTGACACTGAACTCAAGCCCAACATGATTCATGTCATTCCCAAATTCCATCGGTGTAATTCTGAAGATCCTTTCCAGCATATCAAACAACTCAAGCATCTGACTCAGACCTTCGTGTTAGAAGCTCAAAATCAGGATGTTCTACTCATGAAAATGTTCTCCTTCTCTCTCATGGATAAAGCCGCTCACTAGTACCAAACCTAAATGCATCCAATCAACACCTGGGCGGAACTTCAATCCGAGTTTTTGAGAAAGTTCTTCCATGCTTTATGGCACTAGATCACACATTTTACACAACAAGCAGGAGAACCACTTCACGAAGCATGGGATCATTTTCTGGATCTCATGCGAAAGTGCCCCCCATCATGGAGTTCCTAAATGGGAATAGGTCCTGTCTTTTTACCAGGGACTCCGTGGGGATATTTGATTGTTCGTTAATGCGACCTACGGAGGAAACATCATGGGTCAACACGAAGACACGTGTGGGAGATTCTCAAGAATATGTGCGAGAACTCCATCAATAATAAATCCATGGGCATGTTCGACCGGACAAATGCTTGTGCATTGACGAATCCAAAGGGAGAACATGAGATGCAGGGCCTGTCCTCTTCCCTCGACTTGGAACTGATGGCCAGTCATCTGGACAAGGTCTCTATTATTGAGAAGAAGGTGGATGAGCTAACTCGACATTTGCAGCGAGCCACCTCTACGCAAAAGCTGTTCACGCAACCACCCTCTGGCAGGGAAGCTGTGCACAACATCTATCATTAACCTTCTCAGGGGATGGATCCGTATCAACTCCTGTCTGATTTTGGTTTTAGAGGAAACTCTGGACCCACCTACTCTAGTTGGGGGAACTCTAAACCCTCGTATTCTGATTTTCCCGAGGTTCCTCAGACCTGCGAGGACCTCAACGCCATTCAGAATGATCCATTCTCAAACACTTACAACCCTAGATGGCGTAATCATCCCAATTTCATGTGGTCAGGCAATAATCAAAATTAGAGACCTTAATATCCACCCTGACCACAAGCTCCTCATCCATATCAGCTGCCTCAGCCTCGGCCTAACCCAACTTATCAATCTAGGCCGACTCAGATAGATCAAATGACTCTTATCCTTTAGACTCTGGCTAATATTCATAAGACGAATGCGGCTATGCAAAATTAGCACAGAGACGAGATCATAGAGGTTCGCAATCAACTTGCCCAGATGGTAAATCCTCGCCAACCTAGTGCACTTCCTTCACAACCTCTGCCTAATCCGAATAACTTGTTGAACCAAAGGCGTGTTATGAACCCAAATCTGGGCCAAGCTCACTTTGTTTATCAGGCCCCTTCTACTCCATCATCTGACGGGATGGAAGCTTTGACATCGTATACGGGTTACCAGCAACAAGCACCTCATCTACCTACACCAAACCAGAACCGGGCAGGATTAAATTTTGTTACTACCTACACTGGCAAAACAACACAGGACCCACCTTATGCAAGCCAAACCCAACCTGGTAATACAAACCCTAACCCTAGGATAGTCATTTAGGACACCTCTATCCCAGATCAAGAACCTGAACCCATTCTAGAGGAACCATCTAATGTTCCATTTCCTAAGGCCTTGACTAAGCGAAAAAGGGTAACCAAAACCGTGGCACCTGAGGAGGACCTGGTCAAGCTCTTTGAGCAGGTCCATATAAACATCCCCTTGATGGATGAGATACACCACGTACCGGCTTACACACGATTTCTGAAAGACGTATGTATACCTAAGGGTAAGCCACGAACTAAAGACGGGAATCCGATTGTACTGTCAGAGCAAGCCAACTTTGTCATTTTGAGCAAACTTCCACCTAAGGCAAAAGACCCAGGCACCCCTTTGATCTCCTGTGAAATCAGTGATATACGATTTGACCAAGCCTTACTAAACTTAGGAGCCTCCATAAATTTGATACCCACATCCCTACTAGACTACTTCGAGGAATCTGACCTTCAACCGACAGAAATGACTTTACAACTAGCCGACCAATCAATTAAGTCACCAAAAGGAATTCTCGAGGATGTCATAGTTAGGGTGCATGATTTCTATTTTCCAGTGGATTTCATTGTCTTAGACATGGCCACTCCTGAGAATGTGAAGAATACACCGATCATACTAGGGAGACCCTTTCTGGTCACTGCTAGGGCCAATATCAATTGTGAGGAGGGCCAAATTGAATTAAAATTTGAAAGCAAGACACTAAAGATCGCATCTTTAAGGCCCAACAAGGAATTGATTGCAGAGTCATAGAATAGATTTGCGATATTGAAGCTGTGGTTGACGACTTTATCAAGGAAAAAACTATTTTTGATCAACCACAAGAGGATCAAAACCCGCAATTAGAGGAGCCCGAACTCAACCTAGATGCACCCATAGCTCCTTCTTTTGCTCCCAACACCCATCGTGAACTACCTGCTGCTGCTGACAACCCAGTTTTGGAATTAAAGCCTCTTCTCGATCATCTCAAGTACGTCTTTTTGGGTTCCAATCAGATGTTTCCTGTGATTATCAACTCTCAACTCACACCTGATCATGAAACATGCCTGATTTCTATTCTCCAGCAACATCGAAGAGCCATTGGATGGACTCTCTATGATCTCACTGGTATCAGCCCCTCATACTACACACATCACATCTACACTGAAAAGGGCTCACGACCATCCCGTGAAATGCAGAGACGCCTGAATCCAAATCTGCAGGAGGTCGTGAAAAAGGAGATTATCAAATGGTTAGATTAAGGGATCATCTACCTGAACACTGACAGTCAGAGGGTGAGCCCAATCCAAGTTGTGCCTAAAAAGTAGGGCTCACCGTCATTATGGCTGAAACTGGAGAAACCATATTGACCTATATAGCAAACTCATGGAGAGTCTGCATTGATTATAGAAGACTCAATTCCTCCACGAGGAAGGATCATTTCCCACTACCGTTCATTGATCAGATTCTCGAGAAACTAGCGGGAAATCGATTCTTCTGCTTTTTGGACAGGTACTCCAGTTACAATCAGGTCACAACCCATCCTAAGGACCAAGAGAAGACCACCTTCACCTGCCTCTTTAGAACATACGCATTCCGAAGGATGCCGTTCGGTCTCTGCAATGCACCTGCTACCTTTCAGCAGTGCATGCTTGCCATATTCTCAAATATGGTAGGTGAGTACTGATGTAAACACGTTTACACTACTTAAGATGTCTATTTATGCATGTTCTTAAGCATAGGATTGCATTGCATGCTATAAATATTGCATAACATGCATCATCTTGCATTTAGAGTAGTTTGAATAAAATGGAGGATAATTGTCTCCTTTTATGTCCTGAACACGATAAACTTTTTATCGGGGCCTCGGATCGAAGATCCAACCGTACGGATGTGATCAGGGCAACGATTGGAGTTCAACGACTCCAAGATCGCCCTAATCAGGCATCTGTAGCATCTGATAGTGATCGGGGAATCCTAGAAGATCAAGGGCCAAGATGGTGTAAATTCGCACTTTAAACGACAAATCGGACCACACGGATGCATTTGGATCGACGATCGCAGCCTAACGGAGTAAAAATCGAGTCAATCTGACACCCGTGGCACCATCTACAACATCCAGAAGATGGATGGCCAAGATGGCACCATGTGGCACCATCTCAGCCGTCCAAATGCCCGTACGCACTCGCTGAAGCTCTCGCATCTGCCCCTCCCCGCCGTTGGATCAAGATCCAACGGCTGTGGATGCGGCGCCTTGAAATCGACGGCACGACATTTGGGCGAGGCAGCACAGTGGTCCAGTGCCTTAACGTGAGGCTCGGATGCGAGTTCGAGTCGCTGCAAGCGGGCGAGCGACGCGGAATCGCGTGAGTGGGCAAGCGTCAGATCTTGATCGGGCGGCCGTCCACGCTCAATAGCGTCGACGCGCTATCGCACGCCTGTGCCTTACGCGGCATCGCACGTGAGTGGGCGCGCGTTGAGGAGCGGGGGAGGCACATCTTAAGCCGTCTGATCTCGTGATCGGATGGCTGAGATTCGTTGAACGTGCGGCGAGCGTTAGGCACGAGCAGACGAGCGGGCGCGCGTGGGCAACACCCACTACGCCCAAGATGGGACTTTAGCGACGATTTTATCCATCACTAAAGACCCCTTATTTAATGTTTTAAAGATGTAATGACCAATTTTCCCCCACTCCTTGCAACTATAAAAGGAGACCCCCTCCATACGAAATTCTTATCCCTTCATTCTCTTCTCTACCTCTCCAAAGCTCAAGAGAAGCTTGTCCCACACCCGGGATGCTTCTCGCAAGATAAAGTCCAAATTTTTGTCCCCCTTCGGAAGTGGATCCCGCGATGATGATGACGTGCTGCCCCATTCCCGTTCTTCTGCTTCGTCCTCCTTCGTCCTACTTCGTCCTCCTTCGTCCTGCTTCGTCCTCCTTCGTCCAGGCATTGTCTCGTCCGGCTCATCCTCCAAGCGACCGTCGAGGAGGATATCTCTCTCCTTATTCTTTTTGCTGCTTTCTAGTATAGATTGACTGCTTTCTAGAGTAGTTCTGCTCGTCCTCCAAGCGACCGTCGAGGAGGATATTTCTCCCTCTATTCTTTTAATGCTTTCTAGAGTAGATTTATTGCTTTCTAGTATAATGAACAATCGTTCTAATGATGAAATTCTATGTTTATTCTACATCTCATTTTCATTTCTGTTTGTAATATTCTCTCTCTCTCTTACTCTCTCTCTCTTCTATTTATTATAAGTAGTTAGATAGTTTTAAATTGAATTACTTCGTGACAAATAAAAATAAACGCGTAGTTTTTAAATCAAATGTCCGCCTCCCTGTGTTCGACCCGGAATTTTCATTTCGGTATAAATTTTATTTATTGAACACGAGTTCTTCGCTTTCAAACTACAACAACAGGTTTTTCAAGCCCGAACATGTTAGCGTAGCAATTCGTACGTTTAACATTTTGGCGTCATTGCTGGGGAGGCAACGCTCTTTGATTTCTCTTCGCGTTTTCTAACTTACAAATCATTTACCTCACTTCTCTCCTTTCTTATTGTGATTGCAGGTACTCTTTCGAGACAGGTAAAAGTAGTAGATTGGAGTAAAGTGCTGTGGAAGGTTTTGTAAGTTATCCCCTACATCCCACCCATTAGATTTCATTCCACAACATAATAACACAAACATCAATCAACCTAGGTGTTCTTTTAAACTCTAGGGTTAGATTGTCTATTGTTTGACATTCACACCGCCCCAACCCCCACATTAAAAAAATTTAAAAAAAATCTCACAGAGGTACACAACCTCATCTGATTTTCAAACTCAACCGATAAACTGATCTTTGGAGCTGGTACACACATCCAAATACATAATTGAG
Source organism: Thalassia testudinum (assembly GCA_037157565.1). Classification (NCBI taxonomy): domain Eukaryota; kingdom Viridiplantae; phylum Streptophyta; class Magnoliopsida; order Alismatales; family Hydrocharitaceae; genus Thalassia; species Thalassia testudinum. The sequence goes on along the minus strand of JAZHRO010000010.1, from coordinate 8,138,536 downwards.
TAGAAATCAGATTAGGTAATCATTTGTGTGCCTAATTAAGTGGTGTAACAGGACAATTGTTTGAGTTGATTGGGCCGCACCACTTCAATTAAAATCAACTCATCAAGTAGCCGCTACTTAGGTTCAACTCTTGGGGATTTACCAGGCACTCCACATTCTTTTTAAGTTTTAAAGGAAAACATCTTCACCTGTGCTTGCAAAACCTGGTGTGCCAACGAAACTTATTTGAAAACACCTAAAGTTGAATCCTAAAAGCTACTAAGCAAGATTTGAACTCTAAAATTCACCACATCAAAAATAATCTTGCTTGAAAACCACCGGTCGTGCACGCACACACAAATCAATCAATCATTAAGGGCACAACCCATTTAAAGGGCCCATCACATTCCAAAGCACATTCAAACCTAGCCCTAAATAAAACGAAGTAGATGTTAGCCTTAAGGATTGGACTCGCTCTTCAGAGCCCAGAACGAGATTATTTTCGATTAGTTTGTTTCTACTATTTAATCTGATGTCTAGCTAGGGGAGCAGAATCAAACGATAGTGGTTGGGGGGTACACTAGGAACCGGAGGCGCAAGCCGAAGGAAGAACCTTCTCTCCAGTCCCTCCTTCTAACTGGTTGGATTGAACAAACAGAAGTAGATCAAATCGTTCCTTTATCTCAAGATGGGTTTTGGGAGTCTGTAGGTCTTTAGGCTAGCCCACTTAAGGACAGGTTTGATTGTTTGTATTGCAGGGCACCTTTCTTCCTCCCGCTTATCATGAATCCTTCCACATATTACACGCATTCCTACTCTTTCCCTCCTGTTTTGAATTATCCTCAACATGACGATTATCCCGACTCGTACTATAATCAACCATCAGTTAGTTGGGATAACTCGGATTGGAGATACAGTTCTGGACCTCCGTGTTTAGGGTCTAACCCTGAACACTTTGATTGCTATTTCTATCCTTCTCAGAGCCACATCGATTATAGATCGTCAACCTTTCATGGAAAACCTAATACGATCTATAATCAAGAAGGATACATTGATTCTTACCCATCCTCAGATTACACTGCCTTTAGGTCATCACAACCTTTTGAACAATCTGAAATGACCTATTATCAGGAAGGCTATAACAAACCTCAATTCATTAATTCCCATGCATTGACCCCAAACCCACCCAACCCTGAACCAACTCATTTGGTTCAGGGTAATCAGGTTCAAGATAAGGTTTTGGCTAACTTGAGGAATATCATTCAATCTTTAGAAGTTCAGCCGATACCTTACATTGAGAGATTGGAGCCCCTGATTGAAATGATTGATGATTTGAACAAGTCTTTGTTGGATTGGCTCTAGGATGTTAAGGATAAGAACCCGGGTGAGTTTCTACTTGGGAAATTAGCGAAATTGATGATGAGATTCATGGTTGCTTTGATTCAATCATGGGATGATTCCCAGGATGAACCCTCTTCAGGAAAGCCAATGACAGAACCCACTCAGGCACCTGTTGGGGGGACACGTGTTACGAGGCTGACCAGATCGAATTAAAGCAACCAGTTAAGGATGATTTGATTTCTTCACCTGAGATCCCTGAGCCGGGATATGAGGAAACGTATGTCTCCATGGATCAGAAAGTGACAGATGATTTTGGGACATACATTGATACGGATCTTGATTTCTTTGATGGTGAAGATTCAAGTTGCAAAGTCTCACATGAGTTTTCAGAACACGATTTTTGTGAGACGATTAGGCCTGAGGAATTTGATAGATCATTTGATAGCCCAATAATTGAGGAAACTGATCTTATTAGGGCACACATTACGGATCCAGAATCGCATTTTTTGGAGGATTCAATTCAATGCCCTGATTGTTAGTTACACCCCGTTGAGCTTATTGATGATTCTATTTTTGAGATAATTAGACCAAAGTCAATTTTGATTCTGCTACATCATTTAGACTTGGAGATTTCAGATGGGGTGATTAATATACAAGAGGTCCTGGAATTTGACATGCTGAATGAGGAGGATAGGAGCTGGGAAGTTCTGATTTGGGAAGTTAACTTTGGAGGAAATAGAAGATTGAGTCGAAGTGTGCCTATTAAGCTGAAACCATCAAACCAGGACCCTTATGACATTTGTTTTGAGGATGTCAAACCCAAGCACACATTCAATAATTATCCTTCTGAGCTTGAATTCTCTGTAACCCGACTTTTTGGTCTTGGGTTGCATCCTCATAAATCGCAAGCCCGACCCCGCTTGCATACAGATTTTAGGCTTTAGGTAATTTTTATCCAGAACCTAAGATATTCTCGATTATGGGGTATGGGTCTACACCACAATCTGGTCCACATCTATGGACCTCTGCTGACAGGTCGGAGGATTCTTCTATTTATTCTGATTTTGACCTGCACCTGTGAATTCTTCATTTCTCTTCTTTATATAGTGTGCTTAGCTGAAGGCACTAAACTCAGCATTTATATAGTTCTTTTTAGTTTCTATCTCACGCAATTTAGGTGCTTTTTACGTTATTCCACTCTGTTTTATGCCTTTTTAATACAATGAGGACATTGCATTAGATATGCATGGGGGGGTGGATATTCATCTCTGAATTCATTCGTCAGCTCCGTAGATTTGTTTTATTTTCTTTTATTAAAAAAAAATTGGAATTAGGAAGGAAAACTTGGGTTTAAGAAATTTTCAATTGTAGGAAATACTACATTATGATTTGAACACAAAGACCCTTCAGGTCTTTTGACTTAATCAGCCTGTGTATCCACTAAAATGTGGATTTGTCTTTCGAGTCCTCACCATCTTAATTCTATCGTAATTAGAGTAAATAAGTTTGGGTGATAAGTACACAACTTATCAACCCACCCTCTGATTTGAGGGAACTTTGACTTTTTAGCATCTACACACTTTCTTTGCGTTGACTCATTGTTCGACGATTTTAATGAAAATTGGGTAGCTAATGAACCTTCTAGGGTGATATGGCTAGCAAGTTATCGTGGATAACAGCCCATAGGTAGGTTGTCCAGAGCCTAGTCACTGGACCTTTCTCTTTTTGCTGCCTTTAGGTAAATTTTAGACCAGGGAAGCCACCTACTTAAAAAGAAAAAAATCAAAAAGAAAAGGAGAAAAGAAAAAAAAAACCACACTTCCCGCATGAGTATGGCTGGCAAGTTGTCGATGGTAACAGCTCATCGACCGGTTGTCCAGAACCCAGCTCAATAAATGCACTAAAAATTCCCAAAATACTTAGGAAGAAGTGGAGAAGTAGAATAAATCGGGGAGATATGCACTGGATTCACCCTTGTGTTGACCCCGTAAAAAAATAAAGGTAGGGAGAAAGTTACCGGTTGTAAAGATACACCTTTAGGCAGAATTCTTTTTGAGGTCACGTAGAGGCATAGAAATCCGAAGTTCGTTTTAATTGTCGGTCAATGAGTCTATCACATTCACAATAAGATGCTTAGAACTTAGAGTTCTCATCAAATCTTAGGTGAGTTGAATGGCCGTAGAAAGCCACTCTTTAACCCTAAAACTTGAAAATAAAAAAAAAATTAGAAAAGAGGAAAAAGAGAAAAAGAAATTTTTCTTTGAATAAGGTGAGGGCTTGAGGCGGTCTGCATTTTGGCTGATACTCGAGCACTGTTGTGTCTTTGAAAGTTCAAATCCTAAGTAGACAGTTTCTTAATCATTGAAAATAACTCATGCCCAAATAATCCAACCTAATTCTCTTATAAATAGCATATAGTTTTTGCTAGGGACTAGCAAAAGATAGGCATGGGGGTATGATGTAAACATGTTTACACTACTTAAGATGTCTATTTATGCATGTTCTTAAGCATAGGATTGCAGTGCATGCTATAAATATTGCATAACATGCATCATCTTGCATTTAGAGTAGTTTGAATAAAATGGAGGTTAATTGTCTCCTTTTATGTCCTTGGATAGGGGAAACTTTTTATCGGGGCCTCGGATCGAAGATTCAATCATACGGATGTGATCAAGGCAACGATTGGAGTTCAACGACTCCAAGATCGCCCTAATCAGGCATCTGTAGCATCTGATAGTGACCGGGGAACCCTAGAAGATCAAGGGCCAAGATGGTGTAAATCCGCACTTTAAACGACAAATCGGACCACACGGATGCATTCGGATCGATGATCGCAGCCTAACAGAGTAAAAATCGAGTCAATCTGACACCCGTGGCACCATCTACAACATCCAGAAGATGGACGGCTAGGATGGCACCATGTGGCACCATCTCAGCCGTCCAAATGCCCGTACGCACCCGCTGAAGCTCCCGCATCTGCCCCTCCCCGCCGTTGGATCAAGATCCAACTGCTGTGGATGCGACGCCTTGAAATCAACCGCACGACCATTTGGGTGAGGCAGCGCAGTGGTCCAGCGCCTTAACATGAGGCGCGGACGTGAGTTCGAGTCGCGGCAAGCGGGCGAGCGACGTGGAATCGCGCGAGCAGGAGAGCTTCAGATCTTGATCGGGCGGCCATCCACGCTCAATAGTGTTGATGCGCTATCGCATGCCCGTGCCTCACGCGGCATCGCACGCTGGCGGGCGCGCGTTGAGGAGCAGGGGAGGAGCATCTTAAGCCGTCCGATCTCGCGATCAGACGGCTGAGATTCGTTGAACGTGCGGTGAGCGTTAGGCACGAGCAGATGAGCGGGCGTGCGTGGGCAACGCCCACTACGCCCATGATGGGGCTTTAGCGACTGTTTTATCTGCCACTAAAGACCCCTTATTTAATGTTTTAAAGATGTAATGACCAATTTGCCCCCACTCCTTGCAACTATAAAAGGAGACCCCCTCCACACAAAATTCTTATCCCTTCCTTCTCTTCTCTACCTCTCCAAAGCTCAAGAGAAGCTTGTCCCACACCCAGGATGCTCCTCACGAGATAAATTCCAAATTTTTGTCCCCATTCAGAAGTGGATCCCGTGACGACGACGACATGTTGCTCCATTCCAGTTCTTCTACTTCGTCCTCCTTCGTCCTGCTCCGTCCTCCTTCGTCCAGGCGTCGTCCCGTCTGGCTTGTCCTCCAAGCGATCGTCGAGGAGGATAACTTCTCTCTCCCATTCTTCTTTATAGCTTTCTAGTGTAGAATTTTCCTACTTTCTAGTGTAGCTGATTTCTCGCTTTCTAGTGTAATCCTTATTTGATTTTATTGTATAAACATTTTGAAATATTGAATGCATGTTTTCTCTCTCTCTCTCTTCCTTTTAGTCTGATAGCTTCATTGTAATTACATCGCCTCGCTTTTTAAGAAAAATTCTAAAAAAATATAATTGAGAATATAGATCGACGTGGCCTCCCTATGTTCGACCCAGAATTTCAATTTCGGTATAAATTTTATTTGTTGAACACGAATTCTTCGCTTTCAAGCTACAACGACAAGGTTTTAAAACCAAACACGTTAGCGTAGCAATTTGCATGTTCAACAAGTACCTTGAAGCCTTCATGGATGACTTCTCGGTATTTGGTGAATCATTTGACTATTGCCTCCTGCACTTGGTCTAGATCCTCAAGCGATGCATCGACATGAACTTGGTTCTTTCCTGGGAAAAGAGCCACTTCATGGTACTTGTGGGAATTGTCCTAGGACATCTCATCTCTGAAAAAGGCATCCGGGTTGATTGAGCCAAGGTGGATTTGATTTCCAAACTCCTTATGCCTAGTTCGGTCAAAGATATTCGATCCTTCCTGGGGCACGTCAGCTTTTACCGTTGATTCATTCCTGATTTCTCAAAATCGCGTGCCCCCTGACTAATCTTCTATCTAAGGATGTCCCCTTTGAAATCTCCAAGGAGTGCACTCAGGCATTTGAGATCTTGCATGATCAAGTTACCCAAGCACCTATCCTGCAGTCCCCTGATTGGTCTCAACCCTTTGAGATCATCTGCATTGCATCTGATTATGCTGTAGGGGCGGTACTTGGGCAAAAAATAGACGGGAAACCCGTGGTCATCTACTACGCTAGCAAGACACCTGACAAGGCTCAGCGTAACTATACAGTTACTGAGAAAGAGCTCCTAGCCGTAGTATTTGCCATGGAAAAATTCAGATCATATCTCTTGGGTTCCCATGTTATTATATACTCTGATCATACTGCAGTGAGACACCTCCTTGCGAATAAGGATGCGAAACCTCGACTAATCTGCTGGATCTTGTTGTTGCAAAAATTCGATCTCAAGATTCGCGACAAAGAGGGAAAACAGAATGTGGTAGTTGACCACTTGTCCCGTCTTCCTTCTTCCATCATCGACCCGTCAGGTCCAATCACTGAGCATTTTCCAAACAAGCACCTGCTAGCCATCCACAATCTCCCTTGGTTTGCTGATATTGTAAGCTACTTGGTTATGGGGAAAGTTTCGCTAGATTAGTCGACTTCCAAGCGGGACAAATTTATTGCCGAGGCCAAGTATTATTTTGGGACGAACCATACCTTTTCCACATTGGCAATGATCAGGTGATCCGAAGATGCATTCCTGACGATGAGGTCAATGTCGTAATGTCATTCTGTCATGACCAGGCCTACGATGTCCATTTCTCTGGGTGTAAAACCGCAGCAAAAATTCTCTAGTGTGGGTTCTTTTGGCCCACTTTGTTCAAAGATGCACAGACGTATTGTAGGGCATGCACTTGTTGTCAGACCCTCGGCAACATGGGCCCGCAGGATATGATGCCCTTGAACCTGATTATTGTGTGCGAAATCTTTGACATATGGGGAATTGATTTCATGGGACCCTTTCCAGGATCTAATGACTTCAAATACATTCTACTCACTATTGATTATGTCTCTAAATTGGTCGAAGCCGTCCCCACAAGAACGAGTGATCATAAATTTGTCCTCCGATTTATCCAGGAGAACATCTTTACCAGATTTGGGGTTCTTAAAGCCATCATCAGTGATGGTGGGTTTCATTTTACCAATGTGCACTTCCAGTCCCTAATGAAAAAGTATGGGGTGTCACATCGTATCTCGACTCCATACCACCCCCAGACTAATGGACTGGCGGAACTGTCAAATCAAGAGATCAAGAAGATCCTTCTGGTCACTGTTTGGTCTGATCGAATAGATTGGTCTACTCGCCTTCCGGAACCCTTGTGGGCCTATAGGACTGCCTACAAGACCCAATTAGGCATGTTTCCCTTTAAATTAGTGTACGAGAAGGCGTGTCACCTCCCCGTCAAATTGGAGCACAAAGCCTATTAGGCAATACATAACTGCAATCTCAAACTTTCTAAGGTAGGAACCCACAGAAAGCTTCAAATGAGGGAGATCAATGAACTATGCCATGACGCGTATGAGAACTCGCAAATTTACAAAAAGCGAGCTAATGCCTTTCACGACAAGCACATATCCAGAAAGATCTTTTTCCCTAGTTAGAAAGTCCTACTCTTTGATGCCAAACTCAAATTGTTCCCAGGAAAACTCAGATCAAAATGGATTGGACCATACCTTGTCTGACGAATCTTTGGAAATGGAGCTATCGAAATCAGTCAACTCAGCCACGATTCAGAACCTTTTGTCGTGAACGGTCAGAGACTCAAATCGTTCATTGAACTCACCGATACAAACTTGGCTAAGGTATCTTTTAATCTCCATTCTCCCTGAGCTTATTGTGCCCGACTGATGGCATTAAACTCAGTGCTTAACAAGAGGCAACCCATCATTTTGAAAAAACCCGAAACCCTTCCTAACACTTCTTATGCTGAATTCATATTGCACTTTAGGGTTCATCCGTTAGAACATCCGACTCCATCTCTGGTACCTGTACCTGAGCTTGAAATTGTCCACAACAGTCACCCCGACCCATTCACCTACCCAACGCCTGTTCTAATGAATGATCTAAGCTAAACTTGAACCCACCTAATTTGCAATGAGGGCATTGCAAATCATAGGCATGAGGGGGTATTAAAGTGCAAAACGCTGTGAAAATCACTTCACAAGAAAGGATTTTATCAAAAAATTACATATTCCAAAAAAACAAAAAAAATAAAAAATTGAAAAAGAACAAAAATAGGAGAGGGGAGAAAATTTTGAATGGATTACATATCATTTTTGAGGAGAAAAAGGGGAGGAGATAAAAATGTCAAAAAGGAGCACAATTTGAAAAGAAAAAGTGATAGTCATTAGTAAAAGATTAAGGAATTGACTTAGTTCTAGACCAAATCAAAAGAAGGAAAATGAAAGGCAAAAAGTGCTAAAGAAACAAAAAGAGATTAGTAGGAACACTGATCTTAGGCCTCTTGGACTGTAATCCTAGGCTTAAAAATTCAAGTATCCACTAGGATATGGATAGTCCTCAAGAGGTTGGGGAAAATGCAAAGCTTAAGAATTAGGTTTAAGGCTTAGGGATTATTCGGCCTCGTTAATTGACTTCTGATTTGCAGGACTCGATAACCTAAGCACCCCAATCCACACATAGTCTGGTTCAGTGCGCTTAAGTATCAAAATCACGTAAATGCGTTAAATCTATTCTAAAAAAAATTACTTAGATTAGGAGCAGCTGATCAACACAAGTTGATTTGGACGAGTTCCCAGCGCGGAGAGATGGGAAATTCCCCTCGAAGATGCACAATAACATATCGTCTCCTTTGTGCTTGTCTCTTAGGATATCTAAATATCCTACCAGGGGCATGTAAGCACCTTGTGCTGGTTTAGATGCCATAGGCGGCATTATCTCGAAATATCGATTGCCAGGGTTTGGATTTAGCTATAGAACGCCATGGGTGGGATTATCTTGAAATCTCGAAAGGCAGGGTTTTGGGGGTTGCCATGGGCGGTGCTATCTCGAAGCATCGATTTCCAGGGACCCTGCGAGGATTGATGGTGGGAACTAGGAATCCGATATAGATCATGTTGTAAAGCTAATTCGAGGCTAGAAATAAAAAGAAAAGAGAGTGAAAACTCTCTAGAAACAAATACAAGTTCTTCTGTCTCTCTCTTACAAAAATGCACTGTAAGCTGAACCTAGGCTAAAACATGTTACAAGCACAGGTGCTTTAACCACGGAGTTCAACGAGCCTTAGGTTAGTTCCTGTGGGCCTTAGAAACCTTTGCGGCAGATTGAGGCTAGAGCTGGTCCGGTCTGAATCTTGGTTGGTACTTGAGTACCTCTAGGCCTACCATCAGCATTCTAACCTAATCTACAAAAGAAAACACACATCAAAGTTTTAAACATCAAAAGTCATATGGTCTAGAATCAAAGTTAATACCTTGAAATTTTGCTAAGGAATTAGCAAAAGCTAGGCATGGGGGTATGATGGGAACAACATCATGAGCCATAATTAGCTCATTTTGATCCAATTAAGTTAGTAAATGTTCCTACATAACTACCAGAGAGCTATAAGTCACTACAAATCCATTTTGAGAAAAGATAAGAAAATAGGGTTAAAACTGCAGTTTACCATCATAACTTGAACACAGTACACCCACGGGTTTTCTCAAGGGTTGAATGAGGTTCAAATGGTCTGAAAGAATAATAAGTGAGTTAGAACAAGCAGAAAATGGTTTGCACATGTTTTGAGATTTAATGACTTTTGAAACCCTAAAAACAGACCCGCTTAATTAACTGAGGTTTTGGTCAGGATAAAATTCACCTAAACCCTCTAATATTCATATAAAAATATTCTCTTGGGTTTGAAACCTTCAAATTGACCATCAGAACCCATTTTGACCCAAAGTAGAGTCTCAAACAGACATTTACCCTAATTTGGGTTTTTACGTAAATTACCTATTCAAACGTGGTCAAAACCAAAATTCAACTTCACCATTGGATTCCTTATGTCAAAATTAGGTTTGTACCAAATTTGGACCCAAGATGAAATTGTCTTGACTTAGTTTGCAAATTGGTCCTGTCTGATTACATTTATGCCCTTACTTTCAAAATCTTTACAAATAGACCCTCAACTTTGTTATCATCTTCACAACTAGGTCCCTACCGCCATTACTCCTATTCCTACAAGCACCGGCAACCTAAAAATGACAAGAACTCCCTGATTCCTTGACGAATCCCTCTTAGAAGTGAAAGGGAAGTTCGTCAAGGAATTCCCTTCCTTTTGAACCGCATCTTAGGCCACAATTCTTGCCCAAATCCTAATGGGAACTCATGGAACAAATGGGTTTCCTACTCCAGCGACATTTCCAAGCTTGGAAGCTTCTCTTCCAAGCTTAAGACCCTTCCTGAGCCCTATAAAAGAAACCCTAAGGCACGGCTGTGCTCTTCAGCTAGTTTTTGGCCTAAGAAACCCTCTTCTTCTCCATCTTTGGCCACCTTCAGAATTAGCTCCGATGACCCCTCTCTACCCTCCTGCTTCGACCATCCAACCATCAAATTGGACGGCCGACACTCCACCCCTTGTCCTCACGAACCTCTCTTGCCAACGAGAGGTCGTGCCTCTCCCTCAGTTGACGTTGCCGCCTCGCCACAGCATCCTCCTTCTTCGGCTTCGGTCAACAAACATCGACAACCTCCGTCTTTCTACCACGTCCCTAAGTTCCTCTGTCTTTCTTTCTCTCTCTCACTACACTTTCTTTTCCGAATCTCACAACACACGCACAACCACAAATCCGCCCTCAACACCGTCACCTTTCTCTCCGGCGAAGTTCCGGCGATGCCTATCCACCGCACCACTGCACGAATCGCGCCGCTACCACCCCCATAAGCTCCACCATCACTCCATGCACAAAAGCCCTAACCTAATTCCACCTATTGCTCATCCAAACTCACCCCCGAACACACCCACTCTCATGCACATAGTCTGATTCTTGCACGCATGCACGGACTTTGCCATGCCTCACAACCACCACCATCGCACTCACCGTGGTCCGATGATCCTTTCTAAGCCTTTTGACGTGGACAAAAGGCCTTATTGTTGATTTTAGGTACTCTCCCCCTCCGCCATTGACACAGCACGCCTCGAGCTTGCTTAAAGCTCTATGCAGACCTGCAGCTCCAGGTCCTCGACTCTAGACTGAGCGGAGTTGGTCCAGGAAGATACTCGCACGGTCAATTGGAGACATTGACCGCTCCTTATGCCCGAATTAGGCTAAGGAAGCAGCAGCAATGTGCGTGAGCAAAGTGGGGGCAAATAGTCCCACATCGGAAGCCACTAAAGCGGAGCATACACATAAATTGAATTTGTCAATAGGGCTTACTGCCTCTAAACAAGGGGTGAGGTTCCTCTCACCCACGCATCGCCTCATCCGTGACCTCTGCCTGCGGACCTGGCCTGACCCGTTAACCTGCCTAACCCTCACTCATCGCTCATCACCCACTGTTGGAGAGCCTGGACCCGGGCACTCTAGGTCCGATAACCTGATTACCCTGTGGCTCTAGGAGAGTAGATCCTAAAGAGAGAAAGAGAGACGGCGAGTCTGCGCAGGTAGGGGGAGGGTTTTGCTCTTGGTGAGACCCGGCTAACACTTAGCTGAATTCAAGAAGCCTCTCCCCTGCTATTGTGTGAAGAAAGCCAGCAAAAGAAGAAGAGGAAAGAAGAAGCAGAGTTGCAAAGACACAGAAGGAAAGAAAGAAGAAGGGCTGAAGGCAAAAGAAGAAGAGTTGTAGAGAAGGAAAGAAGAGAAGAGCAAGGGCAGAAGAAGGAAGATAGAGAAGAGAAAGACAAAAGAAGAAGAAGAGAGAGGCGTAAGCAGTTTAAGCCGTCTGATTTACTAATCAGATGATTGGTTTGGTTGCATTTCATTTCATATATACATTGAGTTCATTAGTTATCATTGTAAGGAGTAATTGATGATCTAAATCACCATTTTACTCCATTATTTTTGCATTCTGACACTTGATCCTAGTTCTACTTTATTCTGAAGTAGTTTTTATTTACAATTTCATAGATTTCTTGTCATAAATTGCAATTCTTGAGAACTGAATTCCATATTGCTCCTGTGTTCAACCTCGGAACCGTTTCGAGTAATAAAATTATTTATTTGAGCACTATTTTGGCATATTACAATGAAGATATTTTAAAATACCGATTTATCGCTCAAACAATAAGCTGGGTCTGGTTTTCTCGAAGAATACCTAGCTAGCTGGAGTAGCTAGATTAGGTCAAGTAGCTCAGCTCAACTAAGTTGAGCTGAGTTAGGTCTACGGGAGCTGGACTTAAGCTGACCTGAGCTGGTTGATGACTTCTTCAGCTGGCTAGGTCTAGCTAGTTGATGGCAATAGCTAGTCCTAGTCAGGTTGAGCTTCCAATGAACTCTTCTGAGCTGGAGGAGCTGGAATGGAGTTGGGATCAACTATTTTGAGCTAGTTTGAGCTGCCATCCAGCTGAGGTGAGATGAATAGAGCTAAAGTGAACTAGCTAGAGCTACCATTCAGCTAAGATGAGATGAATGGAGCTAGGGCTGAGTTGATCTAGCTAGAAGGAGCTAGGATCTAGCTGGGATGAGCTAGATCTAGCAAGGATCAAGCTGATAGGAGCTTCTTCTTCATTTTCTCCCTTCCTAAGTGCCAAGATGTGTGGGATCTAACATTCTGCCTAATCCTGACACTCAGATAAATACATCAAAAAGATGAAAAGATACAATGCAGGCCTATCCTAAGTAAATGCCTAAATGCAGCCTGAAAACCTATTTGCAGAGTTAAAACCCTAAGAGCTAGATTAGTTTTAGGGCACAAGAATGATGATAAATTAGCGTTTATCACTTTGATTCATAAAGTCAAGTCCAACATTTGAACTTGCTTGATTCTTAAAAGTTTACACTTAATGCAAATTTAGCAAGTCAATTTGTAAATAACTTAAATAGTGGTATTTGCACACTTTTTGCTCCAAGCGAATGAACTCGGAATACTGATGTTTTGAGTATATAAATTGTATGTGTTGACAGACTTTTAACGTCTATACTATGATGATCTCCATTTTTAAAACCATGGTAGAAGTGCGTTCAACAAGTTGCTAGTCATGGCCCCATATAATGGGACGACGGACCCCAGCAGTTTTTTTGGGAGCTACCACCAGATGATGCTGGTGCACGGCTGCCCCAACAAAGAACTCTATCGAGTATTCCTATTGTATTTGTTCGACATGGCCCACGAATGGTTCAACGACCTGCCAGTTGGGCAAATTGCCTACTTCCAAGACTCGACAGACAAGTTCTGCCAATACTTTGCTGGTTAGCAAAGGGTTAGGGACAACCCTAAGAGGCTGTCGGAAGTCAGGCAGTGGAAGACTGAGTCCTTCTGATCCTACCTAGATCGATTCAAGGCTCGGTACTTCAAGTTGGACCTCCTAACTCAAAGGTTTTGGTACGACATCGAAGATTTCCCACCAAGGAACATGGTGGAGCTCAAGGATAAAGCTACAAGGTTTGCAAAGCAGGATGACTCCTTCTGCTCCCGCAGTTGGCTGGCTGAGGGGCATGGCGACGATGCCAGGACCATGGAGGAAAGGAGGGCCCTTGGCGTGTATGCTCCAATGCCTACCCATGGAAGTGGTCGCTTTTGCAAGCGAAAGGCCCCCTTCTTTGATCAAAGGAGCGAATGACCTGCCAAGGGTCGCAATTACAGACCCCACCAAGCGAGGCAGGAGTCCTTTGAGGAATACAATCCCCTGGCCATAAAGCAGGCGGACATAATGGAGGAGGTTTGGTCCATAGACAAGGACCTGTTGCCCTCGCCAAAGCCCATGAGGAGGAAGGCTGACTCTGGGCCCTATTGTAAGTACCACAAGGCCTGGGGCCATGCCACTGAAGACTACCATGATTTGCGTGACCAGATTGAATCCCAGATCCAGTACGGGAACCTAGCTCACTTTGTGAGGAGAAATGTGAGCCAAGACAAAGGCAAGGGGCCCATGAAGGGCCTAGAAAACTACCACAAGTAGAAGCTCCAGCAGTTCCAGGGAGTCAATGTAGTCTTCCTTGTGGACCAGGAGCCAGACGAGTGGACAGCTTGCCCAACCAAGCTAGTGGTGTCACCCTGGGTACCCTCGGTAGAATACCACCACCAAGTCATGGTAGCATTGCCTGCGCCACCCAAAAGGGCTCTCCTCCTATCGCCTGAGCGTATCATCGTAGAGGTTGAGGTAATTTTTGGGGTCAATGATAAACGCCAGTTTATCCTCATTCTTATGCCCTAAAACAGATCTAGCTCTTAGGATTTTAACTCTGCAAATGGGTTTCTGGGTTGCATTTGGGCATCACTTATGTTAGGCATGCATTGCATGATTTTTTGTGTTTTTGACACATTCATTTGAGTGTTAGGGATGAACAGATGGCCAAATCCCTAAAATCCTAACATTCAGGAAGGCAACTAGTGAAAAGGAAGCTTAATTTAGCTAGACCCCAGCTAAATCCAGCTCATTATAGTTGTATGCCAACTCACCTGGGTTAGGTTTAGCTCTCTCAAGTTCCATTCAGCTAATCTTAGCTGGATGGTAGCTCAGGGTAGCTCAACTTAGCTCAAGTCAGCTCAGATCCAGCTCAACTTAGTTGAGTCTAGCTCATCTTAGCTCCAATCAGTTCACTGGAGCTTAAGCTAGCTCAACTTACCTGACTGGAGTTCACCTCAGCTTAGGTCCAGCTCTCCCCAGCTCTACTCAGCTCTTGAGAGCTGAACTCCCTCCAGCTTAGCTACTAATTGTCAACTTAGTAGCTAAGCCTACTCAGGAGTTCCCATCAGAAGTAGGTCCAGCTCAACACAACTCCAGATAGGCTGAGTCTAGCTTAACTTAGACGTACTACTCAAGCTTGGCTGCTAGCAGAAGAATTAGCTAGCTAAGTTGAGTAGCTGAGCTCTCATGAAGACCTTTTCAACAGAATCAGCTTCAGGATAATTATTTCAGCTCCAGTTGAACTTTAGATAGCTCCTCCTCTCAAACCCTAGCTTCCTCTTACCTCTTCTTCTATTCACCTACTAGCTAAGCTAGTTAAGCTAGCTTAGCTTAGCTAGTTCACCTCCTTGGCACCAAAACCCAACCCTAATCCTCACCTATTTAGCTCCACCACTAACCTTAACTAGTCCACCTAACTAACATACTCCCATTCCCTTTTTGTCTGGTGCTAACCCTTCACCACCCTTCAACCCACCACCATCACCAAAGGACACCACATGAATGGCACCAAAAACACCTAACTACCCTCCTCATTTTGGCACCAAAACTAACACACCCCTTCAACCCTTTCTACCACCAAAAGGCACCACCAAATTCCCTCCAAAAACCACCCACAAGTGGCTCCAAAAATTCCCTCCAAAAGGCCTCCCATCTCAACCATCCATCCACCTATAAAACCCATCCAAGCCATCCAATCTTGGCACCAAAAGTGACCCTTCTAGAAGGCTTCAAAATGGCACCAAAATTGGAGGTTAACAACCACCTTGGATGGCCATGAAGGGTGGCCTCAAACCCTTAACTAACCACCTAAGCAACCCTACACTTAGCGCCATTTATTCCTAACCATAGATCCCACAACCACCTCTCCAAAATCAATCCTAGCCATCCACCTTAAAGTCACCAAACCCCCTTCATATCCCTTGGTTTGGCGCCAATTAACCTAGGCCTTAAGATCATCTAACCACCACCAAAGACCTATCCTAGCCATCCATTGCCATGCACGCCTACCCTACCCCCTTACCACTCTATATATACCCACATAACCACCACATAAAACTCACCTTTGGCTTCATTATTCAAGCACTCTTCCACCCATATTCCACCATATGCCACGACCAAGAGAATAAGGAGAAGAAGAAGATTAAGGGGACACTTTGTCCCCTTGGTGCCTTCCTCTCTTCCGTTCTCTCTTGTGCCCCTGCTAGCCAGAGGTCAAGCCAGGTAGGAAGACGTCCAAAGGAGGAGTTCTTGAGGGTGGTTCACGTCCACTTTTGAAGGAGTCTTTGGAGTGGAAATTCTTCACTCTAGGAGGAGCTAGGGCACACCCACCAAGGGCTTGCCAAGGAGGATACCATCATCTCTGGAGAGCACTTCAAGAAAAGGATTAGGAGAAATCCTTTTCAAGCCTAAGAGTAGCTGAGCTTGGAGTAAGGATCTTCTCCTCTTCACCAACAACACTAGGAGGATTTTTGTTTCATTTTGTGTTTTCATTCCCATAGTAGAAGCATTCCTCTACTAGAAATTTTGTAAAACAATTTTCTCCATAATTAAAGTTGCGTTTCCATAATCTTTGTTGCAATCTATTTAATTGCTTTGTACTCTAGTGCACTCACATCCTCTCTCTAATTACCCTAGGTCTTCACGTACCTAGGGTGAGCTTAGAGAGAGGTTATTCTTGTCACTTAGGTTGTAGCAATTAGGTGTAGTCTTCCTTCACATAATATTTCGTTATTGCCTTTATTTCAAAAACATTAAAAAAATTCTTATATTCAAAAATCACAGAAGGAAAGTTGATTTCCCGATTTCAAGTGAGTGTTAAAAATTGCAAACTTGCCTCCTTAAATGACCCTAGATACCACCGCTATCTAGGATTACAAATTTAAAAGCAATTGTGAACTTGCATGTTGCAACAACTTAAAACCTTAATTTAACAAACCATAATTTTTCGCTATCAGTCAACGTCACCCCAGGGCAACAAGCCACTCCTCCCGAGTCAACTCTTCCGAACGCCTTCCCCACTTTTCAGTGGAGCGAAAGGAGTACAATCAAGCAAATGGCATCCCAGTTGTTCGCCTCCCTATGTGATCCGGCAGAACACATGGACCCACTTTTAGTGACACTCCTCCTGGTAGGGTAGCTGCAGCCTAGGCTCTTGGTGGATGAGGGTAGCGTAGTAGTTCACAAAGATGTTGCTCAAGCTGGGCTTCCGAGAGGAGCATCTCTCCGCATCAACCCACCCAGTCGTGGGCTTTGGCAACCACAAAGTAATGCCAAAGGGGGAGATTAACCTTCCCTTATCTGTTTGTAACGAGGACAAGCACTTCAACCAAACGGCTACATTCATAGTAGTCGAGTTGATGGCAGCATTTGACGGCATCATTGGCCACCCATCAACCCACACCTTCTGCCTCATCCCCTCCTTGTATTTCCAATTCCTGCTTTTCCACTCCCCTTGAGGAGTCGGAATAGTACATGGGGATCAAACGATTGGGTAGGAGCTCCTGAGGATCAAGCTGGAACGATCCATGGAGCCAAAGCCCCCCCAAATCACAAAAATGGGGGAAGAAGAGAAACTAAGTCCAGGCGATCCAACAAGGGGAAAACTCAGCTAATCCACCAGCGACTTTGGGACTACAGCCAGACTCTTTAGCCGTGGCTATACAACTTTTCCCTAATGATGCGACTAAGCTCGTCGGGGTTGAAGTAGACCTTGATCCCTCTGAGGTCCAGGAGTTACTCCTACTCAGGGCCAACGTGGACATCTTCGCTTGGTCTACAAAAGACCTACCAGGAGTCGACCTGTCCTTGGTCCAGCACCACCTGAATATCCAAGCGGGCACCCACACGGTCAAACAAGCATGCTGGCACAAGTCAGTTGAACAATGGCAAGCGACTGAGGCTAAAGTCCAAAAGCTCCTTAAAGCTGGATTCATTGAAGAATCCCTATACCAGGCGTGGCTCTCGAACATGGTGATGGTGAAAAAAGCCAACAACAAATGGCACATGTACGTAGACTTCACCAACCTCAATGAGGCCTACCCGAAGGACGAGCCCCCCTACTAAGGGTGGACTCTCTGGTGGACTCCTGTAGCAGACAATCTCATATGTCCTTGGATGCCTAAAGTGGGTACCATCAGATCAACCTTGCTCCCGCTGACAGACCCTACACCTCCTTTATCACCGATTGGGATCTGTTCCAATATAAAGTCATGCCCTTTGGCTTGAAGAATGCTGAAGCAACTTACCAGTGCCTTGTAAATATGATTTTCTAAAAAATAATAGGAAAATCATTTGAGGTATACATAAATGATATGCTTGTAAAGGGATTCAGTTTCCCTCAACACCTAGAATACTTGGCTGAAGTGTTCCAAATTCTAAAGGACACCCACTTCAACCTAAACCCTGAAAAGTGTACTTTTTGGGTCTCAACCGATAAATTCTTAGGGTTCTTGGTCCCTAACCGAGGGATTGAAGCCAACCTCGACAAGATCCAAGCGATCATGGACTCGCAACTGCCAAACACCTTGAAAGGGATATAATCGATGGTCAATAAAATCACCTTGTTAGGCCAGTTCTTGTCTCGATCCTCCTACAATTGCCCCCCCTTTTTTGAGTGTATAAAAAAGGGCAAAGACTATATTGCATCCACTAGACTCCTCACTACCAAAAAGCTTCAGAGAAAATCAAAACCACCCTCCAAAGTTCCCCCATCTTAATGACTCCTAAACCTGGGGAGGTCCTTTCCCTCTACCTGGCGGCTTCCGTATTCATCATCAGTGCTGTCCTAGTCAATGATCGGGAAGGAGCACAACGACCCATCTACTTCATTAAAAAAAACCTATCAAGGTGCCGAAGCTAAGTATATAGTCGTCGAGAAACTAGGGCTAGTTCTGGTCGTCGTAGCTAGGAAGCTGTGACCCTACTTCCAAGCCCACACTATAATGGTCCTATTAGACTAGCCCCTACGACGAATGCTACATAAGCCCACGGGGTCAGCACGATAGATCAAATGGGCTATGGAGCTGGTGGAGTTTGACGTCAGGTACCAGCCGAGGAAAACCATCAAAGGACAAGTCTTGGAGGATTTCGTAGTAGAATTCACGGACCTAGATGCCTCCCTCACGATCCCTTGATAACTGTATGTCAACAGCTTGTCTATGACAGTTGGGTCTGGGGTCGGAATAGCCTTAATTGCCACAGATGGCACTACTTATAAGTACGCCATCAAATTGGATTCCCTATGTCCAATAACTAGACAGAATATGAGGCCATGTTGGTAGGTGATAAGCCCATATTTGTGGGCTAATTAGTTAGTTAAACGCCTAGACATTAGATTAGTATTGACAAATAAATAGCATACAATAAGATGTAAATAGATTAGTCTAATTATTCACTTATTTGCATATTTCATGCATTGCATTCATATCTAAATACATTTAGAATTCATTTAGAATAACATGCATTGAAATAATTAGTCTATAGGTTGCATTACATGCATGTATTAGAATTAACATTTTATGTGAGGGTTTGTAGATAAAAACCCATCATTTATTTTCTTATTAATCCATTTCTTCTTCTTCAACGGCTGTTGTCTCTTCACACCAGCTGCTCGTACTGAAGACCTGCATTCAAGGAGGAGCGGGAGAGGTCGATTTGGTCGACGCTCCATCCTCGTCTTCATCTTCCCTTGTAGGTATAAGAAACAGGGAGCCACAACCAGGTTGGAAGAGGCCTCCACCCCACTCCATTATTGCGTAGAGAGTCAAGCTTTCCTCCACTCCACCACTGTCGGCCTCGACTGTGTACACAAGTCCACACCACCACGGGTAGGCGGGGTGACAGACCATCACGCCACCAGTGGCTTGTGTAGCTGATCATTGAGTGGTTAATTTTAAATGTTTTGAATAGCGATTTTCCACCACTTGCATACTACAACACGACATTATCATTTTATTGTGATCATCTTGTTTAAGCGAAAATCGGTCTTTTCAAATGACGTCGTTGCTGGGGAGGCAACAAGCCTGTTAAACTCACATTTATTTATTTATTTGTTCACACATTATTTTTGAGGCATATTTAACTTCGATCTTTTTGATGTGAGGTACACATATCTTCTCCATCTTGCCGCACCAGCCTTAGAGATCAGGTGACCCTCGACGTCGTTCGATGGCCACACATTAGGAGCATCATAGCTGTTGTGCGCACAATTGAGGTGGACCTTGAGCCACAATTTGGAGGAGAACATTTTGAGGGAGCTGCAAGCATTAACTCCTCCATTCTGAATAGATAGAATAGATAGTATATTAGATTAGCTTAGATTTAGTTTAGACTTTACATTTGGTTTGAGACCCTTGTTCTGGGGTATATTCGAGGGGTTTGTTCCCCGATTTTGTTTTAGGCCCATGTTGGGTAATCTTTTCAGGAGCATGTTCCCTTTTCTTTAGATTTAGGTTTTCTTTTATTTTGTGGGTTGTTTATCCTTTATTTATTTGTGCATAAGTAGGTAGATAAAAAAAAATCAAACACGAATTGCCTGATAGAAGCTGCATGCCCTAGGATGACCATTTAGGTGTGTATGAGTAGCCTCGATTTATTTTGCATTTGCGTACATTTCATTGCTAATTGCTGGAGGCAAGGTACGTTTTCTTTTCCTTACATTCTATCTTGTTCACACATTTGCATCTGGATTTAATTGCAAGACCACCTAATTGAATTGAAAAGATCTAACAAGTGGTCACATATTTTTCTTGAAAAAGGACTTTATCTAAATGAGGAACATTAAAAACCAAGAACTTGAATTGAGAACTTGTCGTATGATTCACAAAACTCAAGCTCAAAATTTTATGGCAAATGCACATGTGTATGATTGTGCACCAAGGAACGCATTTAGACATTGCTAGGTTTTTGAGCTGCTAGGAAAAAACCCTCCTACCGTTGGTTTCGAAGTGCTTGAAACTCAAGATCAAAGGTTTCGTAACTCCAAGGAGGGGGATACCCTGTCACGGATTTTTGAGGGTAGTTAAGAAGTACCACGAAAGCAAAGCTTCCAAGGAAGGCTTAGGCCTACTTGCATCCCTCGATCTTCCGTCCTTGGAGTACTTTACCATTTGAACTTTAGGGAAGAGCACTTAAGTTCCAACTAGGTCTTTTTAGACATTCCATAGGTCGACAATAGGTGCGTAAATTGATTGAACAAATTGTATTGTCACCTACAATTTGAATTAAAACCAAATGCCTAAATGGGTAAAGACCTAAAAAGTCCTTTGATTTGTGTTTGTATTGGGAAGAATCTGACTTGGGTGTGAGTTAGAATGGACCAATTTGATCACCTCTCTTTCACCTCTTGCCCACGCCCTTACCCCAACTCTGCAATCTTCGATCCCATACGTCAAGATGGTCCATTCTTTGATGGACATAATGATAGTAATTGGGATCCTTTTCACTCCTATTATAAGAGTATTGTCCTAGTTAAGCCCCAAATCAGTGAGCCGAACCTAGGAGCAGGATTTGGCTTACTTTATATCCCATACAAGATAGAAATGCCCAACACACCTACCCTGAATGATTGTAATGGTTGGACAGAAACTCCTAGGTACTATAAGCCTGAGCCTGACTTCTCTCCTGAAAGAAATGATGACCTCTCCTCCTTGAAAATGGAAATACAGAAAATGCAAGATGAAATGATTGAATTATTAGAAGAATCTTCGAGAGCAGGCCAACAAGAAAAAGAATAAATTAGCCACCAAATCTACCCCATTGATGATGATGTGCACCCCTCTATGCTAGATGCATCTCCCGTGGGAGAGCCACACCCTAAGTTGGAGGGGAATTTTGGGGATTATGTAAGGGAGAATAGCTACTTTTCAAAGATTGATTTTGAAACCTCCCCGCTAGATGATACTTCCTTGAGAGGTCCATGCATTAACTGGGAGGATGATAATATGGATCAAAGTAGCTACCATTTGGATGAAGAAAGGTGGAAACCTGAGGAAGATGATGATCATGTTGAGTATCCACCTGAATTATATTGGAGTCAAAAGAAGGGAATGATGGTACCATTGGAAGTCCTCGACCCAGATGATAGTATTTTCATGACATTTGATGAAGTGGGTCAAAGTTAAGTTGTTAATCCCACCTGCCCTTCTGATCACTAGATGGAACTCAAGCCCACCCTTAGGGAGCCTAACCCTGAAGAAATTCACCTATCTGAGGAGTCTGATGTTACCAGTGTGAACCATTTACCCTAGATAGAGTGCCCTAGGGGACTTATTGAGATTTTAGATTATTCTAGACCTCAGGTACATGATGAATTGTATGATGAGGAGAAGGATGAATTATATGAGGAACCTACATTCAAGATCTGGAGTGACACTAAGGGTGATTGTCTTATTTGAAGAATTAGCCCCTGAGGATGTCACAGATTTGATCAACTTAGGTTTCCTCCGTGCTCCTATTGATGATATCCCTCCTCGTGATGAAATACTGGAAAACGTGAAGCAATTTCTGATATTTATGTGCATTCACATATAGACTCTAGGGAGGAATTGAGTAAAGAATAAGAACTCGAGGATGAGATTGATAGGGTAATCCCTAAATCTATTGCTTCCAACCTGCCTTCATTTGATTCGAAGTCATCCTTTGATTCGCCTATGTCTGAAGGTGAAATTTTGACTCCATACCTTGAAATAATCACTGATGAAGTGCAGGAGGATACTTGTGATAGTACAAGGGATGCGATTGAGGAATTAGTTAGGTTGTTAGAAATGGACACTAAGTCGATTAGACCCAACCTAGATCTTATGACCATCCCACAACCTCGAAACTTAGACACCCTAAACAATCCCTGGCTCAAAGACATGCTCACTACTATTTTGACCAGGGGCTTAATAGACCAATATTTCCTATATTGGGGTACCGGTGTTGAATGGCGGATGACTACGCTATCGAAATTGGTTTTGAAAACCTATTATTGTAGTTCGAGTATCGAAGAAATCCATTCAACAAATAAGATTTATACCGAAAAATCTATAAAGAAATTCCGAGTCGAACACAGGGAGGCTACGTCGATCAAAATTCGCAATTATATTTTTGTGTTTTTGTGTAAAGGGAGAAATAATTAGAATGGAATCAATTTAGACAATAAGAGAGAGAGAGAGAAAGAACAATCGCTTGATATTGCATAATGTCTTTACAACTAAGAAAGAGAGAAATGATTACACTAGAAAGTGAGAAATTATTATAACTAGAAAGTAGGAAAATTCTACTCTAGAAAGCAGTAAAAAGAATGGGAGAGAGAAGTTATCCTCCTCGATGATCGCTTGGAGGATGAGCCGGATGGGACAACACCTGGAAGACGAGGAATAGAGTAGGAAGAGGGATGACGAAGCAGGAGGAATGGGAATGAGGTAGCACATCGTCGTCGTCGCAGGATCCGCTTTTGGAACTGGGGCAAAAACTTGGTTTTAGCTCTTGAGGAGCATCCCGGGTGTGGGACAAGCTTCTTTTAAGCTTTGGAGAGGGAGAGAGGAGAAGGAAGGGATGAAGAAAGTGTGGGGGTCGTAAGGCTATATATAGGTGTAGATTGGAGGGGGCAAATGGGTTATTTCATCTCAAATCATTAATTCAAGGCCTTTAGTGATGAATTTAAATGTTGCTAAAGCCCATGAACGTGGGCGTAGGTGCCACTCACCCACGCCATCTCTCCTTCCGCAAGCCTTAACGATCACGCACATCTGCGTGCTTTCAGCTATCTGATCAAGCAATCGGACGGCTTAAAAGTATTCCCCATTGCTTCAGCTTCAGGCATTAAGCGTGCCCACTTTCCACTGTCAGATGAAGGATCGACGGCCCAGAATCGCACGCTTGCAGCTCTTCACATTCGTGCCTTCCGCATTAGATGGCGCATCCGATGGTGCGTCCACAATCCACGCTCATCTGTGCTGCCACGTCACTCACATCTGTACCGCCCATTCGCCATCCAACGGCCCAATTAAGCCCACTTTACCCCCGCGCCTTGATTTGAGGCACAACGGGGATCGATCCCGCAACCTCTGCATCGCCCATGGGCGTACACCCACTGCGCTATGCTGGTGGATGGTCGTGGTTTTGACAAAGGCTCAAGCGTGCTCGACCGTTGGATGAAGATCCAACGGCTGAGAGTGCTTGAGCATTGAATCTTCACCAGCGTGCGGGTCCTTCTTAATGCAATCTCGGCCGTTGGATTTGAGATCTAATGGTTGAGATTAATCATGCTATTGAAGAAGGCGTCGTGCAGCACTCCTTTGAACGGTTGGGCGGTTTGGATGGCGCCACGTGCTGCCATCTTGGCCGTCCATCTTCTATGCATTATAGATGGTGCCACGGGTGTCGGATTGGATCGATTTTCACATCGTTAGGTTGCGATCGTCGATCCAAACCCATCCATGCTAACGGATTTGTAGTTTGAGGTATGGATTAACACCATCTTGGCCCTTGATCTTCAGGATTCCTCGGACTCTATCTGGTGCTACCGATGTCCGATTAGGGCGATCTTGGAGTCTTTGAACTCTAATCGTCGCCCTAATAATATCCGTATGGTTGGATCTCTAATCTGAGGCCCCGATTAAAAAGTTGCCCTGTCCCTGACCATAAAAAGGAGACAATTACTATACAATTTATACAACTTGATCTAAATGCATGATTATGCATGTTATATAATATTTACAATGTATAATGCTAATGTGACACTAAGAACATGCATTAATAGACATTTTAGGTTAATCAGATGTATGCACATCACACCCCCATGTCTATCTTTTGCTAGTCCCTAGCAAAAACTACATGCTATTTATAAAAGAATTAGGTTGGATTACTTGGGCACAAATCATTTTCAACATTAAGAAATTTTTACTTAGGACCTGAACTTTCAAAGACACAACAGCACCCAGATATCTGCCAAAATGCAGACTGCCTCAAGCCCTCATCTTATTCAAAGAAAAATCTCTTTTTCTCTTTTTCTTCTTTTCTATTTTTTTGGATTTTTGAGTTTAGGGTTATAGAGTGGCTTTCTACGGCCACTCAACCCACCCAAGATTTGATGATAATCCTAAGTTCTAAGCATCTTATTGTGAATGTGATAGACTCGTTGATCGATAATCAGAATGGACTTCGGGTTTCTACGCTCCTAGGTGACCTCAAAAAGAGAGTTCTACCTAAAAGTGTATCTTTATGACCGGTAGCTTTCTGCATACTTTTATTTTTATGGGGTCAACACAAGGGTGAGTCCAGTGTAAATCTCCCCGGCTTATTCTACTTCTCCGCTTCTTCCTAAGTGTTTTTGGAATTTTTAGTGCATTTCTTGAGCCGGGTTCTGGACAACCGGTTGATGAGTTGTTACCACTAAAAACTTGCCAGCCATACTTGTGCGGCGAAGTGTGGCTTATTTCTTTTTGTTTCTTTTTCTTTTCTTTTTGACTTTCTTTTTCTTTTTAAGTAGGTGGCTTCTTTGGTCTAAGATTTTCCTAAATGTATCAAGAAGAGAGTGATCCAATGATTAGGCTTTGGATAACCTACCTATGGACTGTTACCCATGATAACTTGCCAGCCATATCACCCTAGAAGGTTCATTAGCTACCCAATTTCTGTTAAAACTGCCGAACAATGAGTCAGTGACGAAATAGTGTGTAGATGCTTAGACTTAAAGTTCCCTCAAATCAGAGGGTGGGTTGATAAGTTGTGTACTTATCACCCAAACTTATTTAATCAAATTAAAATAGAATTTAGGATGGCAAGGACTCGATAACAAATCCACATTTTAGTGGATATCTGGGCTGATTAAGCCCAAAGACGTGAAGGGTCTTAATGTTTAGATCCTACTGTAATATTTCCTAAGATTGAAAGGTCCTAATGTCCAGGTATTCCTTCCCAATTCAAATTTTTTTTAATGTATATATAAGAAGGCAAATAGAATTTACAAAAATTTCACAGAGCTGACAAAATGATTCAAAAATGAATCCACCCCCCCATGCCTAGCTGATGCAATGTACGCATTGAGAATAAAAGACATGAAAGGACATGTAGAATGCAGAAGATATCACCTGAATATGAAGCTTGGGTCAGCTCTGAGTTAGACTGTACAACTGCTAAGTTTAATGCTGTCAACTAGGTGAAGTCTAGCTAAAGAAGTCACAACATGGCTAGAGCAACCGTGTCTGAGATAGGTTCTGGAATAGTACGATCAATAACAGGTTTCAGACATTGACCATTGACTTTAAATGAATTACCTATCTTCGGGTCAGAGATCTGAATAGCTCCATTTGGAAATATCTGGTCGATAATGAACAGGCCGTTCCATTTCGACCTAAGTTTGTCGGGAAAGAGCTTAAGTCGAGAATCGAATAGCCAGACCTTCTGGTTCGGCTCAAATCTCTTGTGGGAAATCAATTGGTCATGAAGAGCTTTGGTCCGAGCCTTGTAGATCTTAGCATTTTCATACGCATCATTTCTAAGCTCCTCCAACTCAGATAGTTGGAGTTTCCTGGTCTTCCTGACTAAACTTAGATCTAGATTGCACTGCTTGATTGCCCAGAATGTGCTATGTTCAATTTCTACAGGTAAATGGCATGCCTTTCCATACACCAGACGAAATGGAGACATGCCGATGGATGTTTTATATGTCGTACAGTAGGCCTAAAGAGCGTCCTCAAGCTTTTGAGTCCAGTTTTTGCGATCAGGCCTAACCATTTTCTACAGAATATTCTTGATCTCCCAATTGGAGATCTCGGCTTATCCATTCGTTTGGGGATGGTAAGATGTGAAGATTCTGTGATTAACCTGTATTTTTCCAGCAAATTACGGAACTAGGCATTAGTTAAATGAGTGCCACCATTGCTAATAATGGCCCTCGAAATCATGAACCTGCTGAAGATATTCTTCTTGACAAAATCGATGACCACCTTGTGGTCATTGGTTTAGGTGTGAATCACCTTGATCCATTTGGACACGCAATCAGCAGCGATGAGAATGTACTGATGTCCAAATGAAGGAAGGGTCCCATGAAGTCGATGCCCCAAACGTCAAAGATTTCGACAGAAAGAATCGGGTTTAGGGGCATCATATCTCTCTTGGTTATGCTCCTAAGTGTCTGGCATCGGGAACATGACCTTGAGAATTTCTGGGCATCCTTGAATAAAGACGACCGATAGAATCTAGATTGCAAAATTTTTGCAGTGATCTTTTTCCCGCAGAAGTGTCCACCACACGCAAATGAATGGCAGAACTCAAGTATACTATTGAATTCATTCTCCGGAACACATCGGCGAATAATCTGATCAGAGCTGATGCAGTACAGTTCAGGATCCTCCCAGAAATAATATTTGGCCTCATATTTGAGTCTATCCCGTTGTTGCTTGGTCCAATCTTGGGGGATTTGACCAACGGCCAAATAATTAACGATGTCACCAAACCACGGGATTTGGACACCTGAAACTGTAAGGATGGTTTCGTCCGGAAAAGTATCAGCAATCAGAATGTCCGAATGAGAAGAATCACTCAGAAGTCTCGACAGATGATCCACCACCACATTTTGTATCCCGGATTTATCCTTGATTTCAAGATCAAATTCTTGAAGCAGAAGAATCCAACGAATAAGCCGGGGTTTGGCATCCTTTTTGACCAAGAGATGTCTCAAGGCTGAGTGGTCGGTGTATATGATGACATGAGACCCTAAGAGATGAGCCCTGAATTTCTCCAAAGCAAATACTATGGCTAGTAATTCCTTCTTAGTAACAGTGTAATTCCTCTGGGCCTCATCCAGAGTTTTACTAGCGTAGTAGATGACAGAGAACTTCCTATCAACTTTCTGACCCAAAACAGCCCCGATCACGTAATCAAAAGCATCGGTCATGATCTCAAAAGGGGCTATCCAAACCAATGGTTGCAACACTGGAGCACAACTGACTACCATTTTAAGAAAATCAAATGCCTTACAGCATGATTTGTCGAAATCAAATGACGTTTCTTTGGCGAGAAGATGGCTCAGAGGACGAGAAACCTTCGAAAAGTCCCTGATGAATCTCTTGTAGAATCCCACATGACCAAGAAATGATTGAATTTGTTTGACAGATGTGGGAGGAGGAAGTTTAGCGATAGCATCAACCTTAGCTTTATCCACTTTGATTCCCCGTTCAGAGATTACATGACCCAAGACAATGCCTTCTTGTGTCATGAAATGACTCTTTTCCCAGCTAAGGACCAGCCATGTTTTGATGCATCATTTAAGAATCATTCCAAGATTAGCTAGACAAGAGTCAAATGATTCTCCAAAAATAGAGAAATCGTCCATGAAGACTTCCATAAACTCTCTCACCATGTCAGAGAATATGGCCAACATATACCTTTGAAAAGTCGCAGGTGCATTGCATAAATCGAATGGCATCCTACGGAAAGCCAAGGTTCCTTAGGGACAGGTGAATGTCATTTTTTCCTAATCCTCAGGATCGATAGGAACTTGATTGTATCCCGAGTAACCATTAAGGAAACAGAAGTACTTCTACCTGGTTAACCTTTCTAACATTTGATCAATGAAGGGAAAAGGAAAATGATCCTTCTTCATGGCTGTGTTTAGCTTCCTATAATTGATACAGATCCTCCAAGAGGAAGCTAAACAAGTTGTGGCAGATTCTCCTTTCTCGTTAGTCACAATGGTAATCCCAACTTTCTTGGGAACAATCGTACGGGACTTACCCAAGGACTATCAGAGATCGGATAAATGTTTCCTGCATCGAGCCACTTAATAATCTCCTTCTTGACCACTTCTCGCATATTTGGATTTAATCTCCTCTGCATCTGGCGAGAAGGGTAGGATCCATCTTCCAAAAATATTCTGTGATTGCAATAAGATGGCTCGATCCCCCTAAGGTCATGAATGGTCCAACCAATTGCCTCCTTATGTTCCTTTAGGACCTTAATCAATTTAATCTCCTGCACCTTTGTTAATTTAGCACTGATAATCACAGGGAGCATCTTATGTGGTCCTAAAAACTGATATTTCAAATTCTCAGGCAATGGTTTCAGTTCAAGCTAGGGCGGGTTGATGATTGAAGGTAAGGAAGATGTTGATGAAGACTGATCAAGAGGAAGAGGTTGAGAGTAAAAAATCAATAACCTCTTCAGAAGATGGCGAGTCTGCCATAGAGGGTTGCGGCTCCAATTCATCATCAGAGGAGGAACTTTCAAATGCAAAAACCATTATACAAGTCTCAATATTCACATTATCGTCCTCAAGTTCCTCATTAAATCCACAATCCTCAAATTTAGTAATCGCCTTAAACATATCCAATCTCATTCTTTGATCCCCAAAGGTGATTTCCATGCTACTGCTTTCACAGTTAATGTTGGCCTTAGTGGTAGCTAGGAACGGACGCCCCAGAATGATGAGCGTGTTCCTCAGATTTTCAAGTACATCCATGTCAAGGATAAGGAAATCTACAGGAAAATAGAAATCCTTAACCTTAACAATAACATCTTCAATAACGCCTCGTGGATTTGTGACTGAACGGTCCGCTAACTACAGCATTACTGAAGTCGGCCGAAGTTCACCTAATTTAAACTTCTCGTAAAGAGAAGTCAGAATTAGGTTAATGGATGCACCCAGATCCAACAGTGCTCTATCAAAAGTGTAATCTCCGATGACACAAGAAATCGAAGGAGCACCTGGATCTCTCTTTTTCTGATGGAGGTGGTGTAGGATAACACAACTATCCTGCTCAGAGAGTACCACCTTCCTCAGAACAGATTCTCTCGACTTATGCTTCTGTGTACATAAATCCTTTAAAAATTTTGTGTAAGCCGGTATATGTTTAATAGTGTCGAGGAGCGGGATATTGATCTCAACATTCTTGAAAATATTCAGAAGCTCCTCATTACTATCAATAGACTTCTTCCTTGATCTAACCAGGGCCTCAGGAAAAGGAACATGAGTCGGATATTTGGAATCAGGTTCCTGAGCCTTGATTTCTTCTCCAAAGTTCTCCTTTCTCTCCTCAGGTTCTTTAGGATTCGGTAATTAAGAACAGTGTGGTCGTGGATTCTGAGTTTGTTTACCACTCCTTAAGGTAACAGAATTAGCGAATGCATACGAGTTTGGGTCTTGTGGAGGGTTAGGAAAGATTGGAGGGGCTTCATTAGCTAAGAACCGTTGATTTGTGGAAGAAGAAGAAGAGGAAGGACCCTGGTCAACCACCTGAGCATGTGCGTGTGGGTCCCTCTAATTCCCGTACCCATGGGCTTGATTGCCCGAATTTAGGATATTATGTGGGTTGGGTACGGGTTGAGATGGTAGAGATCCAGGTTGACTAGAATTAGCTATGAGCCCGATTTGCAAGTTGTCCAGTGAGGTTTTCATTTGTTGCATGAGCTGGAGCATAGATCTTGCATCTCTACCATTTGTCGGTTCAAATCAGCCTACCCTACGGGTTGACAGGCATTCCAAGCTGGCTGATTGACCTGATTCGATGGCAACTGAGTATAAACATGACCCTGACTCATTGGTCATTGCGGAACATAGTTGCTGGGTCGGAATTGGGTTTGCTGCCCCAGGTTTTTCCAGGAGAAGTTAGGGTGGTTTCTCTAAATCTGATTATAAGAATTGGAGTAAAGGTTGGATCTAACATTCTCCTGTACAGCACGAACATCCTCATAGGGTGAGGATGGAGAGAAAGAAAGGGAAGGATCAGAGAAATCAGGATCAAAGGCCCCAGTTTGGAACCCGTGGGGTTCAGAATAATGTTGGCTCGCAGGTTGAGCCGCATCAAGTTGATTCATGAACTCCCGTATAGAAGGAGCTCGTGATGAATGGAATCCCGAATTTTGGTATTGAGTGGATCGAGAGTTGTTCATTGAGTTTGCAGCCATCCACTCCTCCATTCTCTTAGCAACCAAGTCCACCTTATCAAGTTTATTACAAATCAATTCCATATCGAATGAATGAGAGTCGTGGACTTCATTAACATTCGATCTGGGCCGGGACTAGTTAAAAGTATCCATGGAGGCATGATTGATCAAATTCTCACTCATCTCCTCAAACAAATCGTGCACGCTATCTGCATCTTTGTTGAGGAAATTGCCTCCGCAAGAAGCATCCACGTGATTTCTGAGTTGCTCAATCAACCCGTGATAGAAAATCTGCACGAGTTGCCATTTCGGCACCTCGTGGTGTGGACACCTCTGCAATAGGTCCTGGAATTGCTCCCAGGAAACATGAAACTACTCCCTCGGCCGTTGGGTAAAGGTAGTAATTACTTGTCTCAAAGCATTGGTACATCTGACAGGGAAGAATTTCTTCAGGAAAGTCGATTTCAACTCATTCCAAGTTGCAATTGGTCTTCCTATAGTCCTGTACCAATGAGTGGCTTTATCCCTAAGAGAGTGGGGGAAGAGCCTCATGATCATTTGCTCCTCATTCACGTTTCGTGTCTTGGTGGTCTGGACCAAAGTGGTCAAGTCCTCCAAATACTGAAAGGGTCTTCAGAGCCAAGCCCATGAAAATGTTTGATCAGGCTTAACACCTGAGGCTTGATTTCTACGTCTCCGGCAGGAATCTCGACGCCAGGATGTTCCCCGTAATTTGAAGGATCATAAAAATCCTTCAAGGGCTGAGCGCACTACATTCTTTAGAACCATTCTTGCATTCTTTGCATTTGTTCCAACTGCCTTTGAAATACCTCCTATGGATCCTAAGGCAGAGGAGGCTGTTGATCGGCCATGGGATCAATTTGGCCAAAATCCAATCTACGCCTCCTAGAATACTCTAGTGGTCCTTCCAATTGGGGATTCAATGACCTTCTCAGCATAAACTAGGAAAAGGTCGAAAGGACTGGGGATAAGAACGCTGCAACACAACAAAACAAGCCTGTCCTTAAGTGGGATAGCCTAAGGATCTACAAACTCTCAGAACCCACCATAAGATTATAAATGATTTACTCTACTTATGTCTGCTCAATCCAACCAGTTAGAAGGAGGGATTGGGGAGAAGGTTCTTCCTTCGGCTTGCGCCTCTGGTTCCTAGTGTACCCCCCAACCGCGATCGTTTGACATTACTCCCCTAGCTAGACATCAGATTGATCAGTACAAGCAGGTTAATCATAAACAATCTCAGACTGGACCCCAAAGAGCGAATCAGTCCTTAAGGCCAACATCTACTCGATTTTACTGAGGCCTGGGATTGTAGTGCTTATGGAATGTGGTGGGCCCTTAAAATGGGTTGTGCCCTTAATGATCAATTGAGTATGTGTAAGTGCATGCACAACCAGGGTTTTCAAGCAAGATTATTTGTGATGAGTAGATTTTAATGTTCAAATCTTGCTTAAGTAGCTTTTAGGGTTTAGAATTAGGTTTAATTCAATCAAGTTTGAGGCAAACCAGGTTTTCAAACATGGGTGAAGATTGCTTTCCTTTTGAAATCAGAAATAAAGTGGAGTGCCTGGTATGAACCTAGATTGAAAATCCTAAGAGGAAGTTACTTGGTGAGTTGATTTTATGTTGAGTGGTGCGGTCCAAACAACTCAAACAATTGGCCACAATTGCACCACTGAGTTAGGCACAAAAATGATTAACCTAGAATGATTTCTACTCTTTTATGTGTTAATTTACGTGTACCGGTTCCATAGATCAGAATCCGGTTGAGTAGAAGAAAATCAATTAGGTTAAGTGCCTTGAATGTTGGTGTATGTTGTGTGTATGTTGAATTACCCCACAAAAATATCTTTTTGTTTTTTTTTATATGCAAGGGTGAAATGAATGTGGGTGGAAATCCAAACAATAAAACTAATCCTAGGATTTATGCAAACACCTTGGTTAATTGGAATTTGAATTTAATGT
The DNA here is from genome assembly GCA_037157565.1 of Thalassia testudinum. NCBI lineage: Eukaryota > Viridiplantae > Streptophyta > Magnoliopsida > Alismatales > Hydrocharitaceae > Thalassia > Thalassia testudinum. The sequence goes on along the minus strand of JAZHRO010000010.1, from coordinate 8,106,101 downwards.
GATGGAATGAAATCTATGGAGGGGGAAGATTGGAGAGCACTTACAGTCGTCTTCAACTACACTTTACTGCAGTCAACCGCTTGACGTTCCCCTGATAGAGGTATCTGCAAATAATAGATACGAGATAAAGCAAGTTAAAAAATAATAAAGTGCTTGAAATGTGAAAAAGAAGATCGAAAAATCATTGCCTCCCCAGCAATGGTGCCAAAATATTGAATGGCGGATGACTATGCTATCAAAATTGGTTTTGAAAACCTGTCGTTGTAGTTGGAGTCGTGAAGAAATCTGTTCAACAAATAACATTTTTACCAAAAAATCTGTAAAGAAATTTCGAGTCGAACACAGAGAGGCTACGTCGATCAAAATTCGCAATTATATTTTTGTGTTTTTATGTAAAGGGAGAAATAATTACAATGGAATCAATATAGACAATAAGAGAGAGAGAGAGAGAAAGAACAATCGCTTGATATTGCATAATGTCTTTATAACTAAGAAAGCAAGAAATGGTTACACTAGAAAGCGAGAAATTATTATAACTAGAAAGCAGGAAAATTCTACTCTAGAAAGCAGTAAAAAGAATGGGAGAGAGAGGTTATCCTCCTCGACGATCACTTGGAGGATGAACCGGATGGGACAACGCCTGGAAGATGAGGAACGGAGCAGGAAGAAGGACGTAGCAGGAGGAATGGGAACAATGTAGCACGTCGTCGTTGTTGCGGGATCCACTTCCGGAACGGGGGCAAAAACTTGGTTTTAGCTCTTGAGGAGCATCCCGGGTGTGGGACAAGCTTCTCTTAAGCTTTGGAGAGGGAGAGAGGAGATTGAAGGGATGAAGAAAGTGTGGGGTCGTAGGGCTATATATAGGTGTAGATTGGAGGGGGCAAATGGGTCATTTCATCTCAAATCATTAATTCAGGGCTTTTAGTGATGAATTTAAATGTCGCTAAAGCCCCTGAACATGGGTGTAGGTGCCGCTCGTCGGTGCCTTCTCTCCTTCCGTGCACCTTAACGTTCACGCACGTCTGCGTGCTTTCAGTCGTCCGATACACTTAACACCTGAAGCTGAAGCAATGGGGAGTGCTTTTAAACCGTCTGATCAAGCAATCGGACAACTTAAAAGCACTCCCCACTGCTTCAGCTTCGGGCGTTAAGTGCTCCCACTTTCCACCATTAGATGAAGGATCGACGGCCCAGAATCGCACGCTTGCATCTCTTCATATTCGCGCCTCCCGCGTTAGATGGCACGTCCGATGGCGCATCCACGATCCACATCATCTGTGCTGCCACGTTGCTCGCATCTGAACTGCCCATTCGCCATCCAATGGCTCAATTGAGCTCGCTTCACGCCTGCGCCTTGATTTGAGGCATAATGGGGATCCATCCCGCGACCTTTGCATCGCCCATGGGTGCTCACCCACTGCACTATGCCGGTGGATGGTCTCAATTTTGACTAAGGCTCAGGTGCACTCAGCCGTTGGATGAAGATTCAACGATTGAGAGTGCTTGAGCGTTGAATCTTCATCAGCGTGCGGGTCCTTCTTAATGCAATCTCGGTCGTTGGATTTGAGATCCAATGGTTGAGATTAATCACGCGATTGAAGAAGGTGTCGTGCAGTACTCCTTTGGCTAGTTGGGCGGCTTGGATGGTGCCATGTGGCACCATCTTGGCCGTTCATCTTCTATGTGTTGTAGATGGTACTGTTGGATTGGACCAATTTTCATGCTGTTAGGCTGCGATTGTCAATCCGAACCCATCCGTGCGCTTAGATTTGTAGTCTGAGGTGTGGATTAACACCATCTTGGCCCTTGATCTTTAGGGTTCCTCGGTCTCTATCTGGTGCTACGGATATCTGATTAGGGAGATCTTGGAGTCGTTGAACTCTAATTGTCACCCTGATCAGATCCGTACAGTTGGATCTTCGATCCGAGGCCCCGATTAAAAAGTTGCCCTGTCCCTGACCATAAAAAGAAGACAATTACTATACAATTTGTACAACTTGATCTAAATGAATGATTATTAATGTTATGCAATATTTACAATGTATAATGCTAATGTGACACTAAGAACATGCATTAATAGATATTTTAGATTAATCAGATGTATGCACATCAACCGGGTATGTATTGATGCTTTCTATGGTTAGTTTATCACCCTGGGGGTCTATCTCTACACCATTCCTTCCCCATCACTTTTGGAGGATCCTTGTTATCCTCCTATCCGTTTAGAGGCCACTATTCCAGTATATCCTTTAGAACCTCCTTTGGTGACCTGGGATGATTTCATTCCCATCTTGGTTGGGCGAGAATTTGCTATCGGGATTCATCATCAGCTCGCCAACATCCTAGGTTACCTATTTGCTAGGCCAGCATTACTTTGCTCTTTTTTAGGGCCTATTTCTTTGGTTTTGGAACCTGACTTGCAGATTCTTTGGCTACTCAGCTGCCAACAAAATAATGGCAACCCAACTCTGACCCACGTAATATCCTTCTATGCAATGGGGAATTTATAGATTTTAGGCATGGGGGATGTACTTTGGGATATACATAGCATTTATACATAGTGGATTCATGCATTTAGTTAAAACATTTTTCATTTCATACATTTGCATTGATAAAAAAAAAAGAAAAAAAAAATTACATTTAGGCCTACAATTACATTGAGCTTAACTGGCTGGGCCCTGCATTCTTAGGCATAAGACCAGAACTTTAGGTTAGACTAAGTTGACTCTAGGTGACTGACTTTAGAAACTAAGTTGAGCTACTAGCTTTAGACCTTTAGAGCCCTTTGTGGACTTAAAAACTTAAGTAGGAGTTAAGTTACGGACCATTCCTCAAGAGGTTGAGGAAGGAAAGCTAGGGATTTAGTTAAAGGTTGGGTAGTACCTGGTGTCTTTTTCTACTTTTTGGTTTGCGGGTCCTCATTATCTAAGCATCCACATTTCATAGACACTTGGTTTTGTGTAAGTAATGATCACCTTAATTCCTTTCTTAAAGAAAATTTGCTTCTCTTAGTTTTGACTTAGGAAAGCTTGAAATCACAACTTGATTAGACGAGTTCCTGCTGTAGGAGAGGTAGAGTGTATACTCACCTTGATGATGTGATGATAACATGTCACCTCCTCGGCGCTTGTCTCTTAGGATATCCATCCTACTGGGGGCATGTAAGCGCATTGTGCAGTTCAGGTACAATGGACGGCCCTATCTCAAAGTGCTGATTGCCATAGGCCTGAATTCGCTTAAGAAATCCATGGGCGATACTATCTCAAAGTGTCGATTGCCAGGAGTTCTTGGGGTCGCCATGGGCGGTGCTATCTCGAAGCATTGAAAACCCAACACCCTTCAAGGGTTGGTGATGGGGACAATGAATTTGACATTGACCATGTTGATAGCTGATCCAAGGTTAGACTTAGAGGAATCATACAAAAAATATATGTATATATTAAAAAAAAATCCTTCTTACTCTCTTTCTAGGTTGGCAATCATACCAACCTCAACTAACTCATACCAATGCACATGCACAGATGATTTAATCTTTGGGACCAATAAACTTTAGGGTGGAGCTAGAAATCAAGGAAACCTGTGCCTACAACTTGTCCTTAGCCGACCTAGTTTGTAACTAAGCAACTACTTGGGAACCTTAGGTCTAAAGTCTGTAACTTAACATGTTTCTAAGGGAAGGCTAATTGGGTTGGCTAATCTATTTGGAGAGCTAGGTTATTGCTTAAGTTTGCTATGAACTAGCAAAAACTAGGCATGGGGGCATTTGATAAGCCCATATTTGTGGGCTAATTAGTTACTTAAATGCCTAGACATTAGATTAGTATTGACATATAAATAGCATACATTAAGATGTAAATAGATTAGTCTAATTATTCACTTATTTGCATATTTCATGCATTGCATTCATATCTAAATACATTTAGAATTCATTTAAAATAATATGCATTAAAATAATTTGTCTATAGGTTGCATTACAAGCAAGTATTAGAATTAACATTTTATGTGAGGGTTTGTAGATAAATAACCCATCATTTATTTTCTTATTAATCCATTTCTTCTTCTTCAACGTTTGTTGTCTCTTCACACCAGCTGCCTGCACTGAAGACCCGCATTCGAGGAGCGGGAGAAGTGGATCTGGTCGATGCTCCATCCTCATCTTCATCTTCCCCTGCAGGTATAAGAAAGGGGGAGCCACAACTGGGCTGGAAGAGGCCACCACCCACTCTATCACCGTGCTCCGCTCCCACCACCGACCTCCATGGATGAGTTCCATCACACTATGGACTGATAAGGTGATAGCTCGCCGCGCCAAATCAGTGGACTTGTGCCAACACTATGCTTGAGCCTCCACGACTCCACCATACCGTGGGCACCTCAGCACCCGTATCCCTCCACGCTGCAACAACAGTGTGCACCACCACCATCACCAACATCGCCACCTCCTCGCTGGCCCAGCACCTCCACTCGCAAGCAGAAGTGCGGGTTCTCCTCGCGCATCCACCGTGCATCAACACCACTGCAGCCACGCATCAACAGCCATCCACGTGCAGTTAAGACGTCCGGGAGGATTCCCAGATGTCTGAAGACCCAACCTGCTTCTTCTCCACCTTGCACACAGCACCTTACCCCCTCTCCGCTTCATCGTGCAGCCGCACGCACGCACCGCGTGCCTGCTGCGCACACAGTAGTGTCACCACTACACCTCTCGCCCACGACTACACCTCAATGCACCACCACCTTCTTCACTTCTTCCTCTTCATTTCTTCTTCTTTTTCCTCTGCAACCAAAATGACCCAACATCACCAACCTCCAACAACCACCTGCAGCACCACCTTCACCACCCTCACTTCACCCCAAGTGATCAACGGCCGCTGAAACCTCCACGCGCGTGCCACCCTCCTCACGTGCGTGCCTCCTCATGCAACAGCCAACAGCGCGCCATCGCCTCTCACGCATGGCCAGCAACATGCCCGCGCACACCATCCAGCGGCACGCGTCTCCCCTCGTCGAGCTCCCATGTGCAGCCTGAACCATGTCCACATGCCACCCTCCTCACGCGTGCACCTCCATGTGCAATAGCTAGCAGTGCAGAGCAGCTCCACTGTCGGAAACCACCTCCACCGTAGCTCCATCGAGCTACCTCAGGCCACCTCACACTTCGCCGTGACCGCCATCACGAAACCCTCGCTCCACTTGACCTCCAGCGAGCTTCTTGCCTCCAACCTCTCCTCCTCCATCCGTGGAGAACAACAAAAGCAAATCCTCTATTTTGATTGTAATTAATAATTACATTTTTTTTGCCATTGAGGAGGAAGGGATTTTTTTAGTTATTAATATTCTATCGATTGATTTTATGAGCATATCCCTCTTATTTTGCATAAATACCATTCCAGCATATCATTTCATTGATTAACCAGTCTAAAGGGAAATTTAACTTGATTTTGGGGGAAATCAATAGTGGTCATTGGTTTTTGAACCGTGCAAGTTTTAATCAGTCATTGCCTCCCTGTGGATATGACCTGCTCTTTTGAGTGGTTAATTTTAAATGTTTTGAGTAGCAATTTTCCACCACTTGCATACTATAACACAGCATTATCATTTTATTGTGATCATCTTGTTTAAGAGAAAACCCATCTTTTCAGTAGGCATCTAGGTGGCCAAGTCCAGAGGCGTCACCTCGCTGGAAACCTACATAGACACCCAACTGGTCGCCAACCAAATAAATGGTGAATACCAAGCTCGGGATCCAAACATGATCCTGTATGCTGAAAAAGTCAGAGAAGAACTGGCATATTTTAAGACCATCTCGATCAGGCGAGTGCCCAGAGCTGAAACCCCCTAGCTGATGTGTTGGCCAAACTTGCTGCTGCTATCTCGCTAGGACAAGAGGAGGATATCTACCTCCAGACCCTAAAAGAGCCAACTGTACTCGCTCCCAACATGTTCATGATAGAGAAGCCCATCTCTTGGATGATGCCTATCATCACTTACCTGAACTCTGGTGAGCTACCCCCAAGGGAACTTGTTGTACGCACGAAATCGGTGTATAAGATCGATACATTGTAGTACAGACCAAAATCGCTCATCAACAAATACAGTTTTTTACTCGAATTGAAGTCTGAGGTTGAACACAGGGGTAAATATGGAATTCACATGCTAATCTCAATAAATAATATAAATGAGCACAATCAATGATTTGCAATGAATAACAATTACTCAAAACTAATCTTTAGTGTAGCACATGAGTATATCAAGAGTCTAATGAGGCAAAAAGACATCTAAGGCAAAATAATGGTGATTTGAATCACCAATTATTACTTAGATACAAGTATATACTAATTACTGAATGAATTAAATAAATGAACAATTCCTCAGATGTCTGATTTATCAATCAGGCGACTTAAAATGCCAGTTGCTACAGTGTTTTTCTGATTTTCTTCTTCTCTTTTATCTTTGATCCTTCTTCCTTCTTAGAGAGACGACTTCCTTTCTTTTGCCTTTCTTCCCTCTTCTTCTTAGCCCTTCTCTTCTTCTTTCTTGACTCTTCACACATAAGGGAGGAGCTCTCAGATTCTATGTAAGCGTTGGAAGGTTTCAGGAGCAAAACCCACCTTTTCCCTGCACGCTCTCTCTCTCTTTCTCTTTTCCTCCTCTTCTCTTTCATTGAAACCAGGTAACTGGGTATTCAAGTCAAGTGCATACCTGAGACTAGGGCTGCGGGCGTGAGTCGCAGTCGAGGTGTGAGTAGGTAGGTCGGGTGAGAAGGGTAAGGAGGACCTCACCCTCATGTTCTAAGGCAATAAGCTCAGAACACGAATTCAACTCATTCAGCCTCAGCGCTTCACCCACTTACGATGTGGGACTAATCCCACAGCTTTTCTCCTTGCGCACGGCCATGAGCTGCCTGAGGTGTCTTCATCCAATTCGTGTAGGAGATGTGGCCAAACACTCCAATTGACCAGGCGAAGGTGTTTGTGCTTCGATTCCGCGTCACCTGGGACTCGCACCTAGGGTTGGGATCTCAGGAACACGGCTAGAGGTTTCTTGGAGCTGCTTCAGTAATGGTGGAAATGGTCAGCAAACCTGAAACCCAAAGAATGGCCTTACGGCTTTGTCAGAGAAGCTTAGTAGGATCGTGATGATGTGGCAAAGGCATTGGTGGCGATGGCATTCTGCGAGGGGGTTCGGTGGCGCTTTTGTGTGGGTGGAAGGGCAAATAGGTATAGGGGTTTGGTTTGTGGAGACGAGGTGAAGGTGTATGGAGTTTCGGCGAGGCGTGTGATGCAGTGGAATGATGGGAAGGCCTCGTCGGAGTGGTCACTGGAGCGGAGGGAGGAAGGTGGCTTGCGTAAGTGTCGAGGGATGTTTTTTGGATTTTTAGATAAGAAACTAACCTAAGATGCTAAAAGATCTAAACTAACCCTAATATAATGGGCAAAAGGGGTGGAGCGACGTCAGTTTTGGCAGGTTGGCATCGTGGAAGATGAAATCTCCGTTGAGGTGAACAATGAGGAAGAGGGGTTCTAAGAGGCGCTCGGGGGTGTTGCGAGAAGCAGATGAATGAGATGAAGAGGAATCCGCAAGATATTGTTCGTGACTATGGATGAGGAAGAAGGTCGAAGAGGCTTGTCAGAGCTTGTAGAGGATCTAGGTCGGAGAGGAGGGAAGAAGGTGAGATACCGGCCAAGAATAAGCTAAGGAACTCAGCCTTGCAACTTGGGTCCTTAAATAGGCCTTAGAGAGAGGTTTGAAGCTTGGAAACCAAGCTTTCAAGCTTGGTAAGTTCGTCGGACTAGGACACCCACATCTCTTATGCATTCGCATGAGAGATTGGGAAAGAATTGGAGCCTACGAATAGGTTCAAATCGTAGAGAAATCTCTTAGGAATCTTCCTTCCAAATTTGGAAGAGATTGAGCGTGAAATCAGGGAGAAAACTCTGATTGAAGGTCACTGGAGTTGTAGGAATAGGACATGGAGGCAATGGGGACCTTTTGGAGAAGAAGACAACAAAGATAGGGGCCTATTTGTAATGAATTTCAAAAAGTTAGGGGGACTTGCGAATAGACAGGACTGAAATGCAAACTAGGTCAAGACGATCTCTGATTGGGCCTAAATTTTGGTTTGAACCTAATTTGGACTAAAGGAATCTAATGGTGAAGTCGGATTTTGGTTTTGACCTAATTTGACTAGATAGTTTATACAAAAACCTAAATTAGGGTAATAGTTTGTCTATGGCTCTATTTTAGGTCAAAATCGGTTCAAATGGTCAAATCAAGGGTCCAAACCCTAGAGAATATTTTTCTATGATTTTTAAAGGGTTTAGATGAATTTTATCTTGATTAGAGCCTCAGTGAATTAAGCGGGTCTTTTTTTAGGATTTCAGATGCTATTTAATTCTTGAAATGCATGAAAACCCATTCTTGTCTGCATGAACCTACTTATTAGACATTTATGACCATTTGACCTTTAATTATTCTGCATTCATGATAGGATGGTAAAGTTGCAGTTTTAACCTGGGTTTCATGTTATTATCTTAGAAAGGATGTGCAATGAATTACTGTCGTCTGGTGGTTATGTAAGAGCATTTAATGATGGAATATGACTAAATAAAGCTAGATATGGATGATGATAATGTTATCATTAGAACCATGGCCCAGGGCCTTTCGCCTAAAAGCCTCAAGGTACACCTTGATAGAGGGGAAATTGTACAAGTGGGGGTACTCCACCCCCTATTGTGCTGCTTAGCAAAAGAGGAAGTAGAACATGCCCTCCAAGAAGCCCATAGAGGCATGTGCGGGAATCACGAAGGGTACAAGGCACTCCTGGCCTAGCTATTCCAAGCAGGCCATTTTTGGCCCCCAATGAAGCAACACAGTAAGGACTACGTGCGCAAGTGTGATAAGTGCCAGTGGTTCTCTACCTTACACCACTTGTCGCCTGGAAAGCTGGTGCCATGATGTCACGCATCCCCTTTGCAAGATGGGGCATGAACTTCATTGGCCCCATATTGCCAGCTCCGACTCAGAAGAGATTTATACTGGTGGCAGTTGATTACTTCTCCAAATGGGTCGAAGTTGAGGCTATGGCAGGCCCAACAGCTGATAGAGTTATCTCCTTCATCTGCAAAAGCATTATTGCCCATTATAGGATACCCCAGTACATTGTCACAAACAATGGCACCCAATTCACATGCTAAATATTCGAGGAATTTTGTGCCAACTGGGTTATCCACCTCACTTCACGTCCGTCGAACACCCCCAAGCAAATGGATAGATGGAGGTAACCAACCGTACCATCATCTCAGCGTTAGAACACCAGCTAGATTTAGTCAAAGGGAGATGGGCAGACGAACAACCAGACATATTGTTGGGCTACAGGACTTACTAAAGGACTTCCACAAGCCACACACCATTTAGCTTGGTGTATGGCATGGAAGTCCAACTACCCATTGAAATAGTCCTCCCCACCTACAGGACACAACTCTATGACCCCGCCACCAACGATGATCAAGTTCACCTATCCATAGACCTTATAGATGAACTAAGGGATAATGCTTCAGAAGCATCACTCAAGCATAAAGAAGCGATTGCTATCGCTTATAACAAGCAGGTCCATGAGTAGACATTCTCCCAAGGAGACTTAGTCCTACGCAACTGTGAAATCTCCATGCCAAGTAAGTTAGGCAGGAAACTAGACGCTCGTTGAGAAGGACCTTACAAGGTTTGCACAGATAATCCAGGTGACTTCTACAAGTTATAGACCCTAGGCGGCAAAAGTATGCCCCAAACTTGGCATGCGAGCAAGTTACATTTGTATCATGTATGAATACAGACAAGCAATAAAGATAGAAATTTTCCTTTTTCATTCAAAAGGAGTGTTGCTTATTACATTAAAAAAAAAAAGCAACTCCAACTAAAAGCTCAAGGACTCCCCTTCCATGGCCCAAAAATGTCTCCCCCAAGCATTGGCGAGAGGTGGAGTAGGTTAATCACCCCTAAAGGAGGTTTGGCAGCTCCCAACAACCCAGGCTGGTTTGCCTCCTCTTCAGGAGTCTGCTGGTCCGCAGGCGGCCCCACGAGTTGTTTGTTGACAATAACACTAGCAGTTTTCTAACGATCGTATTCCGAAGAAAATTGGTCCATAGACTAGTTGTATAACCCCTCCATGGGAGTATGCTTCCTCGTAAGAAGGGACTGTATGCCAGCTAGGGTATGCTTCCCGACCTCCATCGAGAGTTCCTCTTAGCTCGCCTCCATAGACAAATATAACGAGAAAAATGCCATCACCATCTCTGCATCTAGCTCTGGCTGGGTAGCATCCTCCAACTCCAGCACCTGCCGGCCCCTCTCCTCTACGAGCTGTTGGGCCTTGCTAAGGCTGGCCCTAAACTCCCCTGTAGATGCCTCTACCTTTTCCAGACTTGCTCTCATAGAAGTAAGTTTATCAATCGAGGCACTCAGGTTGATGCGCTCTTCCTGAGGAGCCCTATTATACCCCTCCACGGATGAGGAGTGTACAGCCCTGAGCACTTGCACCTCCTCCTTCAAGGAGAAAATGTTGGTGCAGGAAGCCGAGAGGCGCTCAAACAAGCCCTCCAGAGCCACCATATCAGCCTTGTGCGCTCCGATGAGGCTTTCCTCCAGCCCCTCGCCAACATGGAGGGCCCTCCTCATAACAGAGTCGATCTTCTTTAGCTCATCCTCCAACTGGGACACCTTGCTAGTCACTTGCTACTGGGAACGGAGCTTACGCACAGCCTCCTCTACAATCTTCTCCACCTTCTTCTGGGCGGCAACAGCCTTCGCCACTTGGAGGAACAAATTCCTCTGCTTTGCCTTAACCGTGACAGCCCATTTGGCGACCATGTTCGTCATGTCAACACCGTCAGCTAGACCAGGGAGGTCCAAAGGAGCGTTGTTGCACGAAATAAAGGAGGTCCCAAGCATCTTAGCCTATAACCCACGAGCGCGTCAGAATAAAAAAGCTATGGCCAGAGAAAAAATTGACAAGAGACAAGCCCTAGGAGCTTACCGTGAGCATATAATAAAAGAAGATGTGATTGAAGTTTGTGCCCCTAGGCTCAGAAGTATCCCAAGACAGGGCATTGTTCAGGTGCCTTAGCACCTGCCATTCTAAATCGGGGCCCCTACTTGATGCCCCCGACCAAACCGGCACCACTAGACCGGGTGAGGGGCCACTGGGAGGACCCTCCAGCACAGATCCAGCAAGGGACCAAACTGTGTGGCCGATCATCCCTGAGCCCCCCCAACCAAGGGGATCCACCATGACCCTTACACTTGTAGAGCTTCGCATGTAGTACGGCTGGTCAAAGATGTTGCTGGTGGTACCCACCTCTTGCGCCAGCAGGACGAATGCTCCAGAGGTAGTCGACGAAGCCGGAAAGTTGACAATACCCCCCCACGAGTCACCTCCAAATGCGCCTCCAGGGGTGAGTTGCTCAAGGTAATTGCCTCAAGTAACCCAGATGGCTCTAAAGGGGCAGAGGGCACACCTTCCTAATTAGCTTCATTAGGACTCTACAAAGAGGATGTCATTGACTCCTTTCGCGGAAGCTCCACACGGCGACCCTTCTTGGCATGCCTCAAGGGGACCTCTGGCTCCTCCGCAACCTGCCCCTTCTAATAAGAGGGCTAACTCCCCTCGCCCCCCTGCAAGGGCCTCCTCTCCCCTTGCTCCACTAGCCTGTCATTGTCAAGCTGTGACTCACAGTGAGCCAAGCCACTACCTCGACACTTGGGCGTGACCAACCGAGCAAACCGCCCGAAAGTTGCAGCCAAAAGATTGGATTAATAAATAAATGGCAGATGTAATATGCGATACAAAAGCCATTGCCTCTCCCCTACTTACATGGCGTGTGCAATGAATCTGCCACCCATGACAAAGCCTCCTAGATGTCCTTCCACTTGAGTTCCAACCGGGTAATCGACCAAACTTAATTATTTTGTCTGTGTCCGCCTACGCAAACAGGTCAATTTCCTTGGGTAGAGGTTGCTGGTCCCTCTCAAGCAGACCTTGCCAGGTATAAGGGACTCCTAGGTCTTCGATATTCAAAATAAAAAGGAAATGGTGGTCTTGCCCCTTCAAACTATCGGGAAGATCCACTATTTGTTACCCGGTATGCTGGCGATACAGGGTGTAAGTGCCAAATGAAGGCTTGCCCCTCACAGGCGGAACAAAACAATATGGGGAACAATCCTCAAGTGGAGGCAGGTGGCAGTAAATACATTTAAAACCAGCTAGCAATTAAGGCTGAGCTGTGAAGGGGCGAAGTCGTAAAAAGAAAGGAAGGAGGACAAAAAGGGGTGCAAAGGTACCCGTAGACCATGTTATATCGCGTATCTACAAATTATAAACATATCCATCACCCCATCTAAACATAAATGGGTCTAGGACCCATAAGCATGAAACAATACTCCACCGAGACGGTACTCCTTCAAAAAAGATAGAATTGTCGACCAAATATGAAAATCCGATGAGAAATTCTACAAATCCCTTGTCTCATTTAAGACCCCAGAAAAGGAATCAACGGACTTACCCTTGCCTGCAAGTCCTGACATGATGATGCTTCCTCTAAGAAAGCTTGAGACGAAGATGCTTCGATGAAGGACACATTCTCACAGCATCCTGCTAAAAACAAATATTGAGCACAGTGCTCTCCAAGGTAGGTGTTGCATTAACTATGACCCACCACCCCTATATATACCCCCCATGAAGGACGGTTCCCCATTGCGAGGTGTATGTTTCGAAAAAATCAAATCCCACCATATTCATCGTGGATTCCAAATATACTACCAAGGGCGAAAAATAAATTAGCCATCATTACGACCATTAAATAACCCCTACGTCCATATCCACTACCACAGAAAGGGTACTCCCATCAATGACAGGCATAATACTTGAGGCCTTTGCTTTATCATAACGGCAATTAATGTCGGTCTTGTCACACCCAAGGCATTTAACCAATCCCCGCAGTGATTGGCCATCACTAGCGGATGGTGGCACTCACGCCACACCATTTACTGGGTAGTCGCCTCTTAAGGCCGGCAGGGACCAGGCGTCAATATGCCTTTGCTCCCTCAAAAAGCCACCTCTTAAGGCTGACAGAGACCAGGCGCCAGTATGCCTTCGCCCACTCCAAAGTCTACCTCTGAAGGTCGGTAGGAGCTTAAGTGAACGCTGGTGTACGGACTACCAGGTTGCATTAAAGACATTTAATTAAATGTCGTTGTTATACTATAGATGTCACAAATGTAAACCGATGTCGCGTCAATTTTTATTTAATTACTATTTTTACTGGTTTGTTTCCAGGTTGTTCACTAGGAGGTAGTTATTAATATACAATTTTTACTAGTTTCTAGGTCCAAAAATATTCTTTTATTCCAAAAATATTGGTTTATTTACAAAAAGAATGAATGAATCAAACAATTAATGAATTGATCAATTATTTACAAAAAGAATCAATTAATATGTATTACAATGCCCGAAATAAATGTACAACAAATAGGCATAAAAACTCGCTAATACTACACTATGTTAATTATATACAACTATTATAAGTAATACCTAAATATAGGTACAAAAATAGCTATTAATATCTACTATACTAAATTAACTTAAAATACTAACATCTATAGTAACATATATTACATCTACAGTAACATATGTATACGTCAGTGTAGCTTAATAACATATTTACACAACATAAGGCATAAGTTACTATTTATACTAATGTATATACATATATACAACAACGAATATGTCTGTTGCAAAAGCCTCTAGTGTTATTTATAAACATACAAGAAGCTTAAACATATACTACTTTACATATACACATATACTTGTACTATTCACATATAATTACTTATGTACTTATATACATCTATTATTATACATTTATACATATTAGTATACTTATACAAATATACATATATAAGCACACTCAAACACAGCAATTGCGCAAATATTCACACTTAGCCTCTATTCTTCTCTTCCTTCTCCTTCATTCTTCTTTAACACTTAGACGTTTTAGGACATCCTCTCTCACACATGGACGTTTACTACTCAACCCAAAAATTAGGTTTTTAGTGGGCAGGCCGACCACATTCGAGGGATACACACACCCCAAAGGGGTGGGACAGATGTGCATACATCTAAGTAGCCTAAAATGTCTATTTATGCATGTTCTTAATATCTTAGAAGCATCATGCATTATAAATATTGCATAACATGCATCATCATGCATTTAGGTTAGATTGCATAACTTTTACGTTTTCTCTTTTCGTGTTCAGGGAATAGGGCAATATTTACCAAGGCCTCGGATTTCAGATCAACCGTATAGATTTGATCATGGCGACGATCATAGTTCAATGACTCCGAGATCGCCCTAATCGGACCTTTGTAATATATGATACAATCCAAAAAAGATTAGAGGTCAAGGGGTCAGGTGGTGTTAAATCCACACTTCAGATGACAAATTTAACTGCACAGATGGGTTCGGATTGACGATTGCAACCCAACGGCATGAAAATCAGTCCAATTTGACATCGTGCCACCATCTACAAGTCAGAGAAGATGGATGGCCAGTATGGCGCCATGTGGTGCCATCCCAGCTGCCCACCATTGGCCCAAGTCTCCCACTCCACCTCTTCACGTGATGGCCAACACATCTCAGTCGTTGGATCATCAATCTAATGGCTGAGAATGCGCCATGTCATGCCCTAAGCCGTGCTACAACCTCTGAAGGTAGGGGCTCGGTTGATCTCGACCGTTGGATCGCTATCCAATGATCGAGAGCAAAAGACCCTTAAAATAAGAATGCAACATAGGTCGAGGCATAGCCTAGTGGTTGAAGAGCCTCCTCGCAAAGACGAGGTGCGGGTTCGAGCCTCGCATGCCTCAAATCGAATGGGCGAGCAGACGCGGATAAAATCACGCCGCTGAATCGCAATCAGGTGGTAGATGCAGGCACGACATGGCAACACAGATGAGTGTGAATCACGCACGCACATGATGATGCACGATCGAACGTGCCATCGCATACGAGCATGCTTAACAGTCGAAGAAGAAGCAATGCTGAGCGCGTTTAAGTTGTCCGATCTCTTGATCGAACCACAGAGGATGCGTGCGTGTAATGGGGCATCTCAACGGCTGAAGGCAAAGAGGTGGGGGCGCATGCGTGCTTCAGCGACATGGGGTCCTTAGTGACGTTTATAAAGACCCCAGCAATTAATGTGTTAAGATCTAAAATGACCTTTATGCCCCCATTCCTACAACTATATAAAGACCCTACGCCCTCCACATTTTGAGCATCTCTTCTTCTCTTCTCTCTCCCCCTCCAAAGCTCTACGAGAATGCCCTAAACTCGGGATGCTCCATTGGAGCTAAAAATATAATTTTTCCACCTTCTCACCCCTTCGTGGAGATCCTGCGGTTGTCCTCTCACCGTCGTTCAGGAAGCGAATCCTGTTGTGATGTCGCCTTATTTCGTCCTCCCTCTTTGTTCTCCCTCATCCAGTATCTCACCACCCTCATCCGGGCGCTTCATCAACGCTGCTCGTACTCCAAGCAGCCGTCGAGGAGAATAATTTCTCTCCCTCTTCTCCTTATTGCTTTCTAGATTAGATTTCCCACTTTTTAATATAGCAAATAGTTGTAATGAACCTGTTTCTATAATTATGAAATTTTTGTTAATTCTCCCTCTATTTTATTTTTATTTGTATTATTCTTTCTCTCCCCTCTATTAGTTATTCTTTAAGTAGATAGTTAGTATAGATTTAATTCTACCAGCTAATCTGCTTCGTGACAATAAATATAAATGCAATTTTTGATCAAACATACGCCTCCCTGTTTTCGACCTTGGACTCACTAGAGTTTCAGTTAAATTATCTATTTGACAGATTTTTACGTGACTACAACGACAGGTTTTTCAAAACTCAAATTCTTAGCATACAAAAACCGTACAACATTTTGGCGTCATTGCCGGGGAGGCAACGCCCTTTGATTTCTCACGTTTTCCCACCTTACTTATCTTTTACCTCACTTCTCTCCTTTCTTATTATGATTGTAGGTACTCCCTCAAGGAGGGAAAAAGTGGTAGATTAGAGTAAAGTGCAGTTAAAGGGTCTGTAAGTATACCCCACCTCCCACCCCCTAGTTTTCATTCTATCACCTAATAACACAAACCCTAATTAACCTAGGAGCTCTCATAAACCCTAAGGTTAGTCTTGGTTGTTTGTTTGTCACCTTCACCCGCCTCACCCTCCATTTAAGAAAAAGAAAATCTAACAAAATCTCACAGAGGTACACAACCTCTTCTGATTCTTCATACTCAACCAGTAACCTGATCTTTGGAACTGGTACACCCATCAACACATAATTGAGTATAAATTAGATTAGATAATCACTTGTGTGCCTAATTCAGTGGTGCATCAAGCCAATTGTTTGAGTTATTTGGGCTGTACCACTCCATCTAAAAATAACTCATTGAGTAGCTACCTCTTAGGGTTCAATTTTTAAGAATCAACCAGGCACTCTACATTCTTTTAAGTTTTAAACGAAGACATCTTCACCTATGCTTTCAAAACCTGGTGTGTCAACTGAACTTGATTGAATACACTTAAAGTTGAATCCTAAAAGTTACTAAGCAAGATTTAAACCCTAAAATTCACCACATCCAAAAATAATCTTGCTTGAAAACCATTAGTTGTGAACACACACATTGAAACTGATCTTTTAAGGGTATAACCCGGATAAAGGGATCATTGGTGGTTATCTTTCTCAACACAGTTAATTAAGTTAATTGTACTTAATTATGTGCAGAAGAAAGTAACTTTGGTCAACTTGTATTTGTGTCGATTAAGTAGTATAGGGTCAAGTTAACCTAACATTTTAGATTTTATTTCTTTTACTGGTTGAGTTCAGGTCGTTCATTGGGAGGCATAACTTAATTAGAATTCACCATTAAGTCTAAGCTACTTATAGAAAGTATAATTAAGTTTACTTTAAGAACATGAATTTTGCTTAATAATTTCAAATTAAAAGAATATGCAAAATTCCATAAGAAAACACATTTACACAAATGATCTTTAACAACAAGTAAACATGTTTATTTCTTTTTATTTCAAGTGATTAAGGCAAGAAAAAGTAATTATAATGGAAATATGCCTTATTACAACATTAAGCTCAAAAGGAATGAATAATATGCAAGAAATTAAACCATGAATTTCTCCTTTGTCTTCAGCCTCTTTCTTTCTCTTCTTTTACCTTTTTCTCTTTCTCTTTTCTTGCTACTTATTTCTTAATCTTCTTAATCTTTTCCTTAATCCTTCTCGAGCTCTTTCTTTTACATGTCTTCTTGTCTTTCTTTCTTCTCTTCTCTTCCTTACTTTACATTTTCTCTTTAGCCTTTTGATGAGTCCATTTTAATGGACTAATATTACGCCTAAGTAACTTTAATCGTACCGTTTAGGTTTATTAATAACTACATTAAGTTATAGAATGTTTGCATTCATCATGATTTAAGTTTACATCTATTTTATAGTATTCTATAACTTAATATGTAATGATTTACATTTTTATGATTGCAGGAATAATATTTGGAAAGAGGAAGGGGGGAGTAAATTTTCCCAACACATATCCGATAACAGCCGCAACTCCTCCCGCACATTTATCAAATCTTCCGCCGCCCTCCCTCAACAAACGAGCCATATTTAGAAAGGATTTTTGAAAATCCCTGGAAGGGCGGAGGAGAGGAGTTAAGAGGAGGGGCTTCGTCATCGAGGGATGGTGTAACCCGTGTGCACTTTGCACCAAATCACCTTCAGCTCGATCCACCTTCCGCGCCCGTAGGCGCGCACCCATCTGCAACGTGCCCTCCCCTCTACAGACCTGCCTCACCGCACCAGCACCACCCGTCCTGCGCCCTCACCAAGCAGCCTACAGGCGCCTGCGCGGTCATCCCCAGCCGGCCCTGCAGTCGCCAGTGCCCCTGCCAAGCTGCGCCTGCAGGCGCATCCTCCCTTCCAGTGCCATCACCAGATCTCCCGCGCGCTCATCTCCAGCCGGCCCTGCAGTCGCACACCGCTTCGTCCACCCCACTCGCGCCCGTAGGTGCGCGCCCTTCTGCAGCGCCCGTAGGCGCTCTGCCTGCCACCAGCGCACGTAGGCGCGCCCTCCCCTCTGCAGACCTGCCTCGCCTCACCAGCGTCTCCTGCCGCATCGCTCACCTGCAGGCGCCCTTCTCCAGCGCCCGTAGGTGCTCGCTGCCACTTTGCGCGCTCCTGCACCGCCCGCCCTCACACACCTGCACAGGCACAGTGCTGCCTCACAGGTGCGCCTCCTCGAGCGTTCTTCTACTCCATCGGCCGGCCACCTCCGACCATCTCTGTCGATGCAGCAACCTCCATCGAATCGGACTCGTCTTCACCAACCTCCCTTGCGGTTAACAGCCCCGCCGGTGCTCTTTCTCTCTCGTGCGAGGAGGAGAGAGAGCAAATGCTCTGTTTTACATTCAATTAAAAATTACATCTAATGCCATTGCCACCAGAAATTAATTTTTTATTTATTATTATTTTATTGTGGCAAAATTGGGCATGCACACTCATACTTTCTGATAATTGCGCGTTATTGTTATTCACCAGTTTCAAGATTGGTTTTGGGATTGACGTGTGCATCAATTTTCTCAAGTATATGTCAATTGAAAATTACATAAAATCATTATATATTTATTGAAGATTTCAGTGAGGGAAAATTGCACATATACCCTTATATTTTTAAGTTATTGTGAATCTACTTTCCATCGCATTTTATGTCAGATTTGACTAGGGATTTCGCACTTAACTGAAAGAATACGAAATAATCAAGAGTTTATTGCATAATTGCCTCCTTTTGGGCATGACCCGCTCTTCTTTGAGTGGTTATTTTTATTGTTGATTAGTCGATTTTTCCACCACTTAAATACTACAACGTGTAGCGGAAATTCGACTCGTCAAATTGGAGTCGTTGCCGGGGAGGCAACAGACGCAATAGATTTACTTCATTGTTTTTGAATATTCTAAGTTACAAAATTATCTGATCAATTTTTTTACTGTGCGAGGAATCTAACAAGGTGACGAGGCGCAACAGAGCTGCGACAGCAGCCACGAGCTAAGCCACACAAGGAAAAGACGTAGGAGGCCAAGATCCTGCTTTCACAAAGGATTCTCCGTCGTCACAAAATTTACTTCTGTCTTTTCGCCCTTATAGTAATTGGGGCTGAATTTTTGGGGGTTTGTCCCCACATTCTTTAGCTACTAGGGCTTACATTATTTTTTGTGCATGTGTGATTCTATTTTCTGCTTGCCTTTAAAACCAATAAAGAAAATATCGAGCTGCCTATTTAGAAGTTGCATGCCCTTAGGTGCACGCATTTAGGGGTGATTGAGCAACACATTAGATCTTATTATTGCATTGCAAGCATATTAGCACGAAGATTGCTGGAGACAGGTACATCTTTCTAACTTTTGCATCCAGCTCCTATTCATGCATTTGCATTCAAATTAAAATTCAAGACCACCAAGTTGTTTTAATTTACTAATTCAGTGGTCACATAACTAAAAGTGGGACTGATAATCAGATTCAACCGTAAAAGCAATTCACATTTGATATGATTCTAAGGGACTTGTCTGCGATTTCAAAAGAAATTACAAAGATTTGCGGTGTGTTGCACACTTCTGACACTGAGCACGCACATTAGGCACCGCACTAAGGCTCGATCCCTTAAGGCTATAGGCACCAATCTCTTTATCAGTGCAGACCCTCCTATTGTGCTTTGTGGTGGTGGTGATACTATCTTTTGACCAAGTGTTTTGATACTCCACGGAGGGGGACACCCCTTAAAGGAACAAAAGGGTAGTTAAGGGGCACCGCATACGCATTGCCTCAAAGGAAGGGTTCGCCCTACTTGCATCCCTTTGTTCGTCCTTGGAGTAACTTCTCACTTGATCACCTGGGAGTATCATCCAAACAAAGTATAGGTCCTAGGGCACTCGAAGGTTGAATAAGGCACGTAATTGCAGTGAAAAACTTGTTTGGCCATTTATATTAACTAATTCGACCTCCGCAATAAAGAAGGATAAGATTTCAAGTCCACACCCCTCTTATACCACTTACGTGGGAACGGAGGGATAAGTCTTGATCTTTTGATTTATCTTTGGAGTGGAGGTTTAACTTACTCAATAAAAACCTGAATTGTGTTTTGTATGCTTGGTAGATGCTCTCTTGAGGGTAGTCTAGTGTTTGATCCTGAGCCTGAGAGAACTCTTAGGAGAGCTCACCTAGGAGAGGAAAAAGAAGGAATGGTTGAGCAAGGTGCAAATCAATAAAGGACCCTAAGGGACTATTTTATTCCAACTAACCAACCTGCACAAGCACTAAGACGACCGGTAGGGGATAATCTGTATGAGATCAAGAGCAGTACCATATCTTTATTGCCCTCTTTTTATGGTACTACCAGGGAGGACCCCTACCGGCAATTGGAGGAATTCACCAAGGTCTGTTCCACGGTGAAGCTCTAGGGCTTTACTGATGAAGCCCTGATGAGGACTCTATTTCCTTTCTCCCTTAAGGATAAGGCCAAGCACTGGTATCATACCCTCGATGCAAGGGTAAATGATTGGGCCACACTTAAGGGAGAATTTTTGAAAAAGTATTTTCCTATGAGTAAAACCAACCATTACAGAAGAGAGATTATGCATTTTACTCAATAGGAAGGGAAGCAATTTCATGAGACTTGGGAGCGCTTTAATGACCTTCTTAGGTTATGCCCCCACCATCAAGCACCAAGATGGCAGTTGGTCGAAAGGTTCTATAACGTATTATTTGAAAGGCATAGGGAAACCATTGATGCAGCCTGTGCAGGAACCTTCATGACTAGAACTGAGGATGAAGCTTGGGCATTATTTGAAACATTAAGCGACAACTCCATACATCTATCCTCTACCTATCAAGAAAGAAAACCATCAATCTTGCAGAGGAAGATAGAGGCCCATGAAGCCGGGGCTGCTCAGGATTTGGCTTATCAGATTCAACTATTGAATAAAAACTTTGATAAGCTTTTAGCAAACCCTGGCATGAACCTGCAAGCAGCCTCTATTTTTCAAGCTTCAAGAGAATGCTCCATTTGCCAAAGCACAACACACACCACTGTGGAGTGCCATCAAGCAAACCAATTCCCTGAGTTGATTCAGGCTGACTTGAATGCTGCCCAAGGTTTCGGCCCCCCTCGCAATAACCGTTATTCCAACACTTATAATCCAAGGTGGCGGAACCATCCAAACTTCTCTTGGAAGCAAGGTGATGCTTCTAACTCACGAAATACAGGACCCTTACCTCCTCAGCCCATATACCAACCTTCTTATGAAAATCCTCCTCCAAATAAGCCCTCTGAGATGGATGAACTGAAGGCCATGATGAAAGCAATGCAAGAGCATCAGAATATGGTTATCCAATCTTAGAATAGGATGATTACTAATATGCAATCCCAAATTGGTCATCTTACTGAGACAATTAGGCAACGTGATCTGGGGAAGCTACCTAGCTCCTCTGAGGAGAACCCTAAGGGCAAGGGGGTTGTATTCAGGGAGCAGGCCCAAACAGTGACCGTGTTGAGGAGTGGAAAAAAGATTGACAAGCCTGATAACACTCCTACGGTTACATCTCAGAATTCCCCTTCCACACCTGACCCGACTTCCATCTCACTCGAGGAAGAGCCACATAGCTCTCCCTCGCACAAAATCACCCACAATGAGGATGTCATCCTTCCACCACCCCTTTCCTGCCATGACGACCCCTCTACGGAGAAGCCGAGGGTGCCCTATCCAGAGAGCCTATCTGCTCCTGGGGAATCTTTTGTTGGCTCGTCTAGAGCCAAGGATAGGATGGAAGAGATTATGGATACTTTTAGGCAAGTCCAGATTAACTTGCCTCTATTGGAAGTGATTAAACAGATTTCGTCCTATGCCAAGTTTCTGAAGGACCTGTGCACCCAGAAGCACCGATCTAGGAAACAGGTCCAAACCAAGGTCATCCTGCCTGACCATGTTAGCTCGGTTCTTCAGCATGGAACACCCCCCAAAATGAAATACCCAGGGGCCACGTATATTTCAGTGGTTATAGGTAACCAACACATTGATGAGGCTCTGCTCAATCTGGGTGCGGGGGTAAACATTCTACCGAGCTCTGTCTATGACCTTTTGGGAGGAGGCAAGCTAAAGCCTAGTCCAGTAATCCTCCAGGTTGCAGACAGATCACTTAAGACATCGCGGGGATTGTTGGAAGATGTCCTTGTAAGAGTGGAGGATTTCTTCTTCCTTGTTGACTTTCTGGTACTTGATACTGACCCATCTAATAAGCCCACAAAGCTGTCCATTATTTTGGGACGCCCCTTCTTGGCCACAGCCAATGCCTCTATAAATTGTAGATCTGGGGCACTTAAAATGGGCTTTGGGAACAAGAAGATTCTGTTGAATGTTTTTGATACTTACAAGCAACCCAGATTTGAAGATTGTTCTCAGATTGAGGTCGTTGATGAAATAATTGAAGAGACTACTCCATCACTCTTATGTAGAGATCCCCTTCAGAAGGTCATATCTCAGGACCATCCCTCGATTATTAAAGAAACTGAAGGGAAAATGCCCGAACTAGAAGAGTTGCTGGGGATATACACTGAGTCTCTGTCCCTACCCTGGACTGTGAAGGTAGATCCGCTGCCTGAGGAGGGGACATCTCAACTAAAACCCTCAATCCAAAAGGCTCTTGGATTGGAGTTGAAATCCCTCTTGAGCACATTGAAATATGCTTTCCTTGGCCCTAATAACACTCTCCACATTATTATCTCGTCTGCATTATCTGAATTGCAGGAGGGAGCTCTGCTCAAGTGTTTACAAAGGCACAAGGAAACAATTTCCTGGACAATTGCTGATATTAAGGGTGTTGATCCCTCTCTTTACATGCATCATATATACACGAATGAGTCTGTGAAGCCTTTTCGAGATATGAAGAGAAGGCTCAATCCAAATATGCGGGAGGTTGTTAAAAAGGAGATTCTAAAATCGCTGGATGCAGGGATTATCTATCCCATTTCAGATAGTAAATGGATCAGTCTTATTCACGTAGTTCCGAAAAAGGCAGGAATCACTGTGGAAGAGAATGACCAAGGTGAACTGGTGACCACTAGACCCTCAATTGGTTGGAGGGTCAACATTGATTACCACCGTTTAAACACAGCTACCCAAAAAGACCATTTCCCCTTACCGTTTATCGATCAAATTCTGGAACAATTGGCGGGGAACAAGTACTTTTATTTTCTTGATGGGTACTCTGGGTACAATCAGATAGCCATTTTTCCTGATGATCAGGAGAGTACCACCTTCACGAGTCCGTATGGCACTTTTACGTTCCGCCGAATGCCATTCGGGCTATGTAATGCTCCTGCCACTTTCCAACGTTGTATGATGGCTATCTTTTCTGATATGATCGACGAGTTTGTTGAAATTTTCATGGATGACTTCTCCATTTATGGCTCGTCGTTTGACCTATGCCTTTCGCACCTTGATAAAGTATTAACCCATTGCGAAGAGGCAAAGCTGGTGCTTAGCTGGGAGAAAAGCCACTTTATGGTCCAGCAGGGCATTGTGTTAGGGCATGTAGTTTCCGAGAGAGGATTAGAGGTGGACACCACAAAAATCGATTCCATCTCTAAGCTTCCATTGCCTGCTAATGCTCGTCAGGTTAGATCTTTCCTTGGCCATGATGGGTTTTATAGGTGCTTCATTAGAGATTTCAGTAAAATCTCTAAGCCACTCTGCGACTTGTTAGCAAAGGATGCCTCCTTCGATTTTGATGATAGATGTGATGAAGCTTTCCAAGTTTTGAAGAAAGCCCTCATTACCACGCCGATTCTCCAAGCACCAGATTGGACCCTCCCGTTTGAGCTTATGTGCGATGCTTCTGATTTTGCAGTGGGAGTGGTCTTAGGTCAAAGGGTTGATGGCAAACCTCATGTGCTGCATTATGCCAGCAAGACCCTTACGGATCCTCAGCAAAACTACACGGTCACTGAAAAGGAATTACTTGCTGTAGTATTTGCTTTGGAAAAGTTTCGCTCTTATCTTTTGGGATCCAAGGTTGTAGTGTTCACTGATCATTCGACCCTAAAGCATCTTCTGGCTAAAAAGGACACCAAACCTCGCCTAATTCGTTGGATTCTGCTACTCCAAGAATTTGACCTGGAAATTAAAGACAAGAAAAGAGTTGAGAATGTGGTAGTAGACCATTTGTCTAGGATCCCTATTGAGGCATCAAACCCTACTGGCGGTATTCAAGAGACTTTCCCTGATGAGTCTCTGATGGCCGTGGAAGCTAAAACTCCTTGGTTCGCTGACATAGTGAACTATCTGGTCACGGGCATTACCCCCAGTACTTGGGACAAGCAGAAACGAGACAGGTTTCTCGCTAATTTTAAATATTACCACTGGGAGGAACCCGAGCTTTTTAGAATAGGCCTTGACTAGCTTTTTCGCCGTTGCGTCCCTAATGAAGAACAAAGAAGTGTTCTGAGCTTCTGCCATGACCTCCATTGTGGGGGACATTTTAGTGGGAAGAAGACTGCCCACATTATTCCGAGATGCATATACGTATGTGAGCGTATGTCTACGTTGCTAGCAGACAGGAACCATTGGAAGAAGGGATGAGATGCCCCAACAACCTATTCTCCCTGTTGAAATCTTTGATATTTGGGGCATTGACTCATGGGTCCCTTTCCTGTGTCCTTCGGATATGAATACATCCTTGTGGCGGTTGACTATGTATCGAAATGGATAGAAGCCATACCCACGCGAACTAATGACCATTCTGTGGTCTTGGGCTTTGTTAAGGCTAATATCATTTCTCGGTATGGGTACCCAAGGACGATCATAAGTGATGGAGGACCTCACTTTGAGAATGTACACTTCACAAGACTACTCCAAAATTTGGGAGTCAACCACATGATAGCCACACCTTATCATTCCCAAACGAGTGGACAAGTTGAAGTGTCTAATAGGGAGATTAAGCGAATTTTAGAAAAAAATGTCAGGCCTGATCGGAAGGATTGGTCTCAAAAACTAAATGATTCTCTTTGGGCCTACAGAACTGCGTATAAGACTCCCTTGGGCATGTCTCCTTTCCGTCTTGTCTATGGAAAAGCGTGCCACCTTCCCATTGAAATCCAACATAAAGCTTATTGGGCTATTAAAAACGTTAACTTGAATCTGGGTAAAGCAGGAAAGGCACGTATGTTAGAATTAACTGAGCTTGAGGAGTTTCGTAATGAAGCTTATGAAACTTCTCAAGCTTACAAGCAACATACAAAAGTCTTCCATGACAAGCACATCATTAGAAAGACTTTTGAGCCCAACCAATGGATTTGGCTTTTCAATTCTAGACTTAAATTATTCCCTGGAAAGCTCAAGTCCTGCTGGGATGGGCCATACATTATTATCAATAGTTTCCCTCATGGAGCTGTAGAGATTCGGAACCCTATTTCAGTTGCGACCTTTAACGTAAATGGCCAACGACTTAAACCATATATTACTCTTTCTGATGGCCAAGTTTTGGATGCACTTCTGCTTGAGGAGCCTTAGCTCCTCCCACTCTCCTCCTCAGGTGATATTCTTCTATGTCTGCATTTTTCCAATGAGGACATTGTCAGTCTTAAGCATGGGGGGTATAACCTGAGAATATTTATAGCATTTATAAATATTTGCATACATATTTATTTATTAAAAAAAAATAAGAGAGGGAGAAAAGAAAAGAAGAAAAAGAAGAAACAGAAAAAGAAGAAATATTTATATTACAAAAAAAAGGGTCCAACTTATAATGTAACATTATTTCTGAGGCAACAGAACACCTATCGCGTTCCACCAAATATGACCCATACCTACCTTTTAGTATTTATGATCGCCCGAATACTGGTTGAGGACTCTAACTTAGTTGTAGAGTTATTAGGACTTTAATTGAAGTGTGGATGCCATGTGAAGCCACCAAATAGTGAGTACAATTTCTAAATCTGGCAAGATTCGTGATCTCAGAAAGAAAGAAAAGAGGGAGTGCCCAGCAACACCAAGAGAGCACAATTGTGTAGCCTCTCTCAGAGTTGACTTGTCTAATAGTCTAGAGATCTAGAGTCTGCAGTACTAGACTATATGTAGCACCAGATGAGTGTGTGCCACCAAATACAAATTCATTCAACTCGATATCTCCCACCTAAGCCAAACACCGAGGTCAAATTACAGAGTATCCTCTGCTTTATCCCCGAGGGAAGTAGTTTCCTATCCCGACAGCAATATTTACCAAGGGTGAAGTACAAACTCCCACTGCTAATTGGCTTTTTCACTTGGATCTGTTACTGAGGATATCATCACTTCAAATTTGTCTGGATCTCTAAAGTTTTGAAATAAGACAAGAAGAAATCTTCTGATTACTTCTATTATTTTTCATTTTTGCTAGGGACTAGCAAATCTTAGGCATGAGGGTATTTGATGAGTCCATTTTAATGGACTAATATTATGCCTAAGTAACTTTAATCGTACCATTTAGGTTTGTTAATAACTACATTAAGTTATAGAATGTTTGCATTCATCATGATTTAAGTTTACATCTATTTTATAGTATTCTATAACTTAATATGTAATGATTTACGTTTTTATGATTGCAGGAATAATATTTGAAAAGAGGAAGGGGGGAATAAATTTCCCCAACACATATCCGGTGCCAGCCGCAACTCCTCCCGCACATTTATCAAATCTTCCGCCGCCCTCCCTCAACAAATGAGACCATATTTAGAAAGGATTTTTGAAAATCCCTGGAAGGATGGAGGAGAGGACTTAAGAGGAGGCGGAGAAAGGAGAGGAGGGGCTTCGTCATCGAGGGACGGTGTAACCCGTGTGCACTGTGCACCAAATCACCTTCAGCCCGCTCCACCTTCCGCGCCCGCAGGTGCGCACCCATTTGCAGCGCGCCCTCCCCTCTGCAGACCTGCCTCACCGCACTAGCACCACCCCCCCACGCCCTCACCAAGCAGCCTGCAGGTGCCCGCGGGCTCATCCCCAGCTGCCCTGCAGTCGCCAGTACCAAGCCGCGCCCATAGGCGCATCCTCCCTTCCAACGCCATCACTAGATCTCCCGCGCACTCATCTCCAGCCGGCCCTGCAGTCGCACACCGCTCCGTCCACCCCACTCGTGCCCGCAGGCGCACGCCCTTCTGCAGTGCCAGCAGGCGCTCTGCCTACCACCAGCGCACGCAAGTGCGCCCTCCCCTCTGCAAACCCGCCTCGCCTCACCAGCGTCTCCAACCGCACCGCTCACCTGCAGGCACCCTTCTCTAGCTCCCGCAGGCGCTCGCTGCCACTTTGTGCACTCCTGCACCGCCCGCCCTCACGCACCCGCACAGGCACAGCGCAGCCCCACAGGTGCGCCTCCTCTGGCGTTCTTCTACTCCTTCAGCCGGCCACCTCCGGCCATCTTCGTCGACGCCACAACCTCCATCAGATCGGCCTCGTCTTCGCCAACCTCCCTTGCGGTTAATAGCCCTGCCGGTGCTCTCTCTCTCTCTCACGAGGAGGAGAGAGAGCAAATGCTCTGTTTTACATTCAATTAAAAATTACATCAATGCCATTGCCACCAAAAATTAATTTTTGATTTATTATTATTTTATTATGGCAAAATTGCGCATGCACACTCATACTTTCTGATAATTGCATGTTATTGTTATTCACCTGTTTCAAGATTGGTTTTGGGATTAACGTATGCACCAATTTTCTCTAGTATATGTCAATTGAAAATTACATAAAATCATCATATATTTATTGAAGATTTCAGTGAGGGAAAATTGCACATATACCCTTATATTTTTAAGTTATTGTGAATCTACTTTCCATCTCATTTTATGTCAGATTTGACTAGGGATTTCTCACTTAAGTGAAAGAATACGAAATAATCGAGAGTTTATTGCATAATTGCCTCCCTGTGGACACCACCCGCTCTGATGTGAGTGGTTATTTTTATTATTGATTAGTCAATTTTTCCACCACTTAAATACTACAACACGTAGCAGAAATTCGACTCGTCACCCTTGTGCTTGTTCAACCTTCCTTTCTCTCTACGAGCTCTCTCTTTCTTCTCCTTCTCTTCCTTTCCTTTGCTTCTTCTCCTCTTCTTCTTCTCTTCCATTCCTTTGCTTCTTCTCCTTCTCTTATGAACCTTAGCATTCTTTCCTTCAGAACTATTGCAGACCTTCTGTGAACTGAACTAGTCTAACTATTTAAACCGAAAATTAGGTTTTTAATTGGCGGCTTGGACTGGTCGGGGATACAAAGCACCCCTCTCAGGGTGGGATAGGACCCTACTAGGTCCAAGCCTGGTTTATTTAGTTTCAATTTATTTTTGGTTCGCATAGTCTCGAGCCCATTCGGCTCACGGCCTCCCAAGCCCATGCACACACCCTCACGGGCCCACACTCGCATGCCCATAGGCGTACACACACCCGGGCACGTGCACTGGACGTGCCCACACACACACATCCAATGCTCAGTTCATTTCCTTACACCGTGCGCTGTCGACTGAGAAGCCCTTATCACAAATAAGTTTTATACCCATGCGGCCGCTCCAGTCCTACCAAGGTGGGACTAAGTTTCCCCCTCCCAGTTTGAACTTCAAATGTCGATTCCAGCTATCTTAGAGCTTCGTTCAAAGCAAATAAAAGCTTGCTGGAAAGCTCTTAAGATGTTCTACACGATTGGAGTATCAATTTGATACTCAGGGGAGGTTAAGCTCTTCGATTTGAAGGGCGAAGGACCTGGGTTCACTACGTTCAAACTGGCTTGCAGAGTGGAGTTATGGCTCTAAAGTCCTACAGAAGGTCTTTGACTTCCAGATGAAGTATTAAAGGGATTCAAAGGGTAATTCCATGGCTGTTGGTGGAGGTAATAAGCTCTCAGGAAATTCAGGAAGGAATAAAAGCTAAAAAGCTTCTTCAGGGAACTTCAAAACTGTAATTTAAATTCTAAAAGGTCCAACAAATAGCTAAAGTCGTATTGAATCAAATTAAATAACCTCTAGAGGTTGTTACGAATCCATCTGGGTAGATTATTCATTAAAAACTCATCAAAAATCCACTGTCGTCAGTTTAGGTTAAAAAACTGACATAAATCAAATTCTACCATATAGTTGATCAAAGCTCATCCAAATCTTATCTAAATCATTCACAAACATCTCAGCAGCAACTTGAACTCCTCAATTTGTCTGTTTGAATCCAAAATCCAAGGATCAAACTTTAGTTTGACTAATTAGCCTCGAATTTTTACTTTTTGAGTTTAGCCTTTTCAAAGGAAATTAAAGAATAAAATAACTTCTCTTTAGCTTCTGGAACAGATTCAAACCCTTAGAAAGATGATTCAACTAAGGTTCCTAGGGTTCCAGGCTTGTCGCCTGATCTTGAAGAGGAGTTTGTTCGTCAGGACAAACTAAGGTTTGTTACAGTGATTGAATCATGGAAATAGTCTTAGGGCAAGGCACCGGTGCTTTCAGACGTTTAAAATATGGTTTAAACCTAACTGTTAGACATCTCCAACTTTGCTGGAGTCAGAGAAGATGAAGACCTAACAGAAGCTCCAAGCACTAAAACCTCAATTAAAATGTCTCAGCATGATCAGTAAACCTCAAATCGTTGATCTAGAGCTTCACACTGCGTTCTACAGGCTAAAGAGCTTGTTTGACTCGCCGGAGCTCACCGGAGCTCTGGTGAGTCCAGAAAAAGCTTAAAATGCACAGATGTTATGAAATTATACCATTAATGATTCAAAAAGATTCCTGAGGTCACAAGGAATCTCAGGAACACATTAATTTCATCAATTGTCCATTAAAATGAAGACTAAACAGTGACTTCTCAGCAAGTAACATATGAATTGGATTAGGCTCAGGACTTGTTTTCCCACTCAATTGAGTGGACAAAACAAGTCAAAAGATATTTGCGATGGTATATATGTAGTTAATTAATGATTTGAACTTCTCCTGAGCTGCCATTGATAGCGAGCTCAAGAGCTTAATTAAAATTGGACGTTTAAGTTATAGGGGGTAATTACTTAAATTAAAGTGAGGATTAGGGCCCTTCGGTGATGAATAAATGGTGGAGGACCCAGTGAAGGTGAAATAAGCTCAACTATTGCTGCCATGGACAGCAGGAGTAGTTGGTGGAGGTGGAGTTGGTTTAGTCGATTAGATGATCAATAGAGTAATTAAGGATGATAGAAATGTTCATGGAAGGTGTAAGAAGGTGAATGGTGACTTAAAAAGACAAAAGAATTGCTCCTGACAAGCTCAAGGAGCTCACTAGAGCTGAGGAAGACGAGTGCGAAATCTAGCATTACACTATCTAATCTACCTAACTAACTATTCTAACTAACCTACTTACCTAACCTACTGTTACATGGACGAAAGGGATAGGAGATCTCCATCGATGGATCATAACGGAGGAGGAAATCAGAGGGTTGGCGAAAGAGTCCGGTGGGCGGCTATGAGGTGAAGCAGAGGAGCTCCTAGTCAGCGCTTCGTCAGAGGACTGGGGTGACTTTGGCGGAGGTCCAAAGCGATTGAAGATGGATAGAGGAAGACAGATGAAGCGAAGGAAGGTTGTCGGAGTTTAGAGGGAATAGCCTATCGAGTTAGCTCAGTGAAGAAGAGGAAAGGGAGCTAACTTGGTGAAAATCAAGGGTGTGGAGGGGTATTTATAGGTGGCGGCGGCTGAGATTGAGGTGGAATCTGGACGGAGAAGCGGCTAGGAGTGGAGTAACCACCGGCGTCTTCTTCGACGCTGGTGAGGTTATCTCCAACCCTAAAATAGGATTTTAGCATCAACCAGATTGGTGGATGAAAAGGAGATGGTGAGCCCAAGCTCCAGGAGCTTGGAGAAGAAGGAATGACGTCGGATGCGCGGTGGTTAAGCAGTGGAAGCACCTCCTGTTGTTAGCCGTCTAGACGGTTGAAGAAGGAAAGAAGAAGTTTCAGGGACTTGTTCGTAGTGAAAGCTGAGGACCTAAATGAAGAATAAGGACCGACTGAAATAAAATATAAGGACTAAAATGTAAACTCAGGTTTTCAAGGTTTATTTTAATTTAAATCTTTTTCAACTTTTTATATATGATTATAAATAAGACAATTATTATATTTAGACCTTGAATTTACATTTTTGACCTTTTTAGATTAATTTATTTAATTAAGTAATGTTACTTAAATTATTACATACTTAGGTATATATTATACTTAAGTTAGTTAACACATTAATTAGATGAATGTTAATAATATTTTGAGTCCAATTATTAATTAAATTATTAATAATATTAATTGGATGATAATATAGCATTTTAAACTTATTTTAAGGTCCTTTACTATTTATCTCTTATTTAATAATTAACCCATATATTTACATATTTCTAGCTAATTAACTAGGCAGACTAGTTAAGTAGGGGTAATTAGAGACCATGATGAGTTTCTCATCACTCATCACATTCCAAAGCACATTCAAACCTAACCCTAATTAAAATAGAGTAGACGTTGGCCTTAAGGATTGAACTCTCTCTTTGGGACCTAGATGGAGATTATTTTTGATTAATCTGATTCTACCATTCAATCTGATGTCTAGCTAGGGGTGCAAAGTCAAACGACCATGGTTGGGGGGTATCAAAGGAACCTGAGGAGAAAGCCAAGGGAAGAACCTTCTCCCCAGCCCCTCCCTCTAACTAGTTGGATAGATAGGAAAGAATTAGATCAAATCATTTTTTTATCTCAAGACGGGTTCTGGGAGTCTGTAGATCTTTAGGCTACCCCACTTAAGGACATGTTTGATTGTTTGTACTGCAGGGCACCTTTCTTCCTCCCACTTTATCATGGATCCTTCCACATACTATTCACATTTCCACTCTTACCCTTCTGACACATCATATTCCTAAGACGATTATTATCCCAACTAGACTTATTCTCACCCATCTACTAGTTGGGATAATCCTAATTAGGGATACAGTTATGGACCTCCATGTTCAGGGTCTAACCTTGGACATCATGATTGTGATTTTTATCCTTCTCCAAGCTACATCGATTATAGATCACCGCCCTCCTATGGACAACCTAATACGATCTACAATCAAGAAGGATATGTTGACCCTTACCCTCCTTCAAATTACACTGCATATGGGTCACCACCCCTTTATGAACAATCTGAAATGACCTGTTATCAAGGATGATATCAAGAACCTCAATTTGTTGACTCCCCAAGACTGAAACCAAACCTACCCAACTCTGAATCAGACCATTTGGTTCGAGTGAACCAAGTCCAAGATAGGGTGTTGGCTAACTTAAGGAATACCATTCAATCTTTAGAAGCTCAGCCAACACCCTGCACTGAAGAATTGGAGCCTTTGATTCAAATGATTGATGATCTCAATAAGTACTTGATGGATTGGCTCTAAGATGTTAAGGATAAGGACCCGGGTGAGCTTTTACTTGGGAAGTTATCGAAATTTAGAATGAGATTTGTAGTTGCTCTAGTCCAATCTTGGGATGATTTCCAAGATGAACCCCCTTCAGGAGAGCCAACGTCAGAATCCGCTTAGGCACCTATTAGGGAGGACACATTTTACGAGACAAGGGTTGACTAGATTGTTCTAGAGAAACTAATTAAGGATGAGTTAATACTTCACCCGAGATCCCTAAGCCATGGTATGAGGAAAAATGCCTCCATGGACTAGGAAATGATAAATGATTTTGAGACATATATAAATGAGGATCCAGAATTCTTTGATTCTGAAGATGAAGAATCATTATGTGAAGTCACACCCAAGTTTGAAGGAAATGATTTCAGTAAGACAACTAGGCATGAGGAATTCGATTAATCTTTCGATGGCCTTATAATTAAGGAATTTGATCCTGTTGGGGCTAGCATGATGGATTCAGATCCTGATTTCATGAAGGATTCAATTTATAGCCCCATTCCTCAATCACACCCCATTGAGAATACTGACGATTTTGATTTTGACATTACTAGACCCAAGTCAATTTTCAGCCATAAATCTTGGACTTGAAAATTTTAGATGGGGTGATTAACATGTAGGAGGTCTCGAAATCTAAAATTATGATTATGGAGGATAGGAGCTAGGAAATAAAGATATGGGAAGCCCATTCCGAGGGGAGCAGAAGTCTGAATCTAAGGGTTCCTATATACCTGAAACCACCAACCTTCCACCAGGACCCTTATGACTTTTTTGATTTCGAGGATGTGACACCCAAGCACAAATTCATTGAATATCTTTTTTATCTTAATTTTCCTAATATCCGACTTTTTGGACTTGGGTTGCATCCTCACAAACCACAGACCTAACCCCGCTTGCATGCTAATTTTAGGTTTTGGGTAATTTTTATCCAGAACCATAGATACACTCGACCATGGGGCATGGGTCTACACCACAACCTCATCCACATCTATGGACATCTTCTCCTTGCAAGTCCAAAAATAGATTTTCTTATCTTGATCCTGACCTACACCTGTGAATTCTTTATTTCTTTTTTATTTGTATAGTGTGCTTAGCTGAAGGCACTAAATTCAACACATATACAGTATGTTTTTATCTCGGAGTTGACCAGGTAATCATGAAATTTAGGTGCTTTCTTCTCTAGTCCATTCTGTTTCATGTCTTTTTAATACAATGAGGAAATTGCATTAGATAGGCATGGGGGGTGGATATCTTTATCTGAATCATCTTGTTAGCTCTGTAGATTCTTTTTATTTTCTCTTTATTTTAAAAAAAAATGAAAAATTGAATTAAGAAAAGAGAACTTGAGCTTTAGAAATTTTCAACATTGGAAAATAATATAGTAGGACCTGAACACTTAGACCATTCAAATCTTAGGGCTTAATCAGGTCAGGTGTCCACTAAAATGTGGATTTGTTTACCAAGTCCTCGCCATTATGAATTCAATTTTTAATTGGTTAATAAGTTGGAGTGACAAGTACACGACTTATCAACCCACCCTCTGATTTGAAAGGACTTTAAGTCTAAGCATCTACACACTATTTGCACTGACTCGCTTTCGATGATTTTAATGAAAATTGGGTAGCTAATGAACCTTCTAGGGTGGTATGGCTGGCAAGTTGTTGGTGGCAACAGCTCATCGACCGATTGTCCAGAGCCCAGCCACATGACCATTCTCTTCCTACTACCTTTAGGTAAATCTTAGATCACCTACTTAGAAAAAAAATCCAAAATGAAAAGAAGAAAATAAGAAAAAGAAATAAACCACACTTCATCGCATGAGTATGGTTGGCAAGTTGTCGATGGTAACAGCTCATTGGTTGGTTGTCCAAATCCCAGCTTGAAAATGCATGTTTAATTCCAAACACTTAGGAAATAGCGGAGAAGTAGACTAAGTCAGGGAGATATATACTAGGTTCACCCTTGTGTTGACCCCATAAAAATAAAAAGTAGAGAGAAAGCTACCGGTTGTATAGATACACCTTTAGGCAGAATTCTTTTCAAGGTCACCTAGGAGCGTAGAAGCTAGAAGTCCATTCTAATTTCCAATTAGTAAAGTCTATCACATTCACATAAAAAGATGCTTAGGACTTAGAGTTCTCTTCAAATCTTGGGTGGGTTGGGTAGCCGTAGAAAGCTGCCTTGAAACCCTAAACTTAAAAATCCAAAAAAATTAGAAAAAAAGAAATAGAAAAAGATTCTTTTGCTTTGGAATAAGGTGAGGGCTTGGGCGGTCCGCATTTTGGCAGACACCTGGGCACTGTTGTGTCTCTATAGTTCATGTCTTGAGTAATTTGATCCTAGTGTTGAAACATAACTATGGCCCAAGTAATTTGATCCTAATTCTGTTTATAAATAGCATATAGGTTTGCTAGAGACTAGCAAAAGATAGGCATGGGGATATGATGTGCATACATCTAAGTAGCCTAAAATGTCTATTTATGCATGTTCTTAGTGTCTTGGAAGCATCATGCATTATAAATATTGCATAATATGCATCATCATGCATTTAGGTTAGATTGTATAAATTTTAGGTTAATTTTCTCTTTTTGTGGTCAGGGATAGGGCAACATTTATTAGGGCCTCGGATTTGAAATCCAACCATACGGATCTGATCAGGGCAACGATTGGAATTCAATGACTTCGAGATCGCCTTGATCAGACCTCCATAATATCAGATACAGTCTGAGAAGAATCAAAGGTCAAGGGACCAAGTGGTGTTAAATCCACACTTTATATGACAAATCCAACCGCACGAATGGGTTCGGATAGACGATTGCAACTCAACGACGTGAAAATTGGTCCAATCCAACATCTGTGGCATTACCTACAAGTTAGAAAAGATGGATGGTTAGGATGGCACCATGTGGCACCATCTCAGCCACCCAACGTCCGGCCAAGTCTCCCACTCTACCTCTTCATGCGATGGCCAACGTATCTCAACCGTTGGATCATCAATCCAATGGCTAAGAATGCGCCACGTCGCACCCCAAGCCGCACTGCATCTTCTGAAGGTGGGGGCTCGGTTGATCTTGATCATTGGATTGCCATCCAACGATCGAGAGTGTTGAAGCTACAGGTTACTATGCTATCATATTTGGTTTTGAAAACCTGTCGTTGTAGTTTGAAAGCGAAGAACTCATGTTCAATAAATAAAATTTATACCGGAATAGAAATCCCAGTTCGAACTCAAGGAGGTGGACGTTTGATTAGAAATATGCATTTGTTTTATTTGTCACAGAACAGAATAGCTGATTGAAAATTATTTAACAAATAATAAATAGAAGAGAGAGAGAGAATATTACAAATAAAAGGGATGTAGAATAAATATGGATTTCATTATCAAAAAGTTGTTCGTTACACTACTCATTATGACTAGAAAGCGGGAAATGATTACACCAAAAAGTAGTAAATCTATTCTAGAAAGCAGTAAAAAGAATGGAGAGAGAGATATCCTCCTCGATGATCGCTCGGAGGATGAGCCAGATGGGATGACGCCTGGAAGACGGGGAATGGAGAGAAAATAAAAAAGGAAAAGCGGGAAGAATGGGAACGAAGCAGCACATCGTCGTCGTTGCGGGATCCTCTTCTTGAATGCAGAGAGAGGACAACCGCAGGATGCTCCACGAAGGGGGACGAAGGTGGAAAAATTAAGATTTTTACTCTAGAGGAGCATCCCGGGTTTGGGACAAGCTCTTAGAGCTTTAGAGGGGGTGAGAGAAGAGAACAAGGGATGAGAATTTCGTATGCAGGGGGTCTCCTTTTATAGTTGCAAGGAGTGAGGGAAATTTGGTCATTACAAGTTGAAAATCATTAATTTAGGACCACTAAAGGCCTAAACATGGCCGTAGTGGGGCGGCACATGCATGCCCGCTCGCCTCCTTGCATTAAACGCATGTCCATGATCTCTATATCCCGGCTGTTCGATCATGAGATCGAACGGCTGAGAATGCATCCCCGCCACTTCAACCGCACGCCTCATTGCGTGCGATGAGGCATCTGCTCGCCGCGTCAGATGGCGCGTGGACTTGATTGGGCGCACGTAGTCACCTGATCTCCATCAAGCAGTCAGATGAGCCCGCTCACTCGCGCCCCATCGCATGCTTCACGCGGATTCGAACCTGCGCCCTAAGGCAACCGAGTGCCTTATCCACTGCATTATGCACGTGGATGGGCGGGCGGTACACATTAGGTGCACGCGATATGGACTGTTGGATTGAGATCCAATGGTCGAGGCTGCGTGTTCAAATGGGCTTCAGAGAATGGAGGCGCCAGTTGGGATCCACTCTCAGCCGTTGGATCTTGATCCAATGGTGGTGAGGCATAGGTGCTAGAGGCTTCAACGGTTGTGGGCGGAGGGTTGGGCGGCCGAGATGGCGCCACATGGCACCATCTTGGTCATCCATCTTCTGGATGATGTAGATAGTGCAACGGGTATCGGATTGAGTCTATTTTCGCATCGTTAGGCTGTGATCGTTGATCCAAATCCATCTGTGCGGTTGGATTTGTCATATGAAGTGAAGATTAACATCATCTTGGCCCTTGATCTTCTAGGGTTCCTCAGTCTTTATCTGATGCTACAGATGTCCGATTAGGGCGATCTTAGAGTTGTTGGACTCCAATCGTCTCCTTGATCAGATCCGTTCTGTTGGATCTTCGATCCGAGGTCCTGAAAAAAAGTCCCCCTGTCCCTGAACATAAAAGGAGACAATTAACCTCCATTTTATTCAGACTAATCTAAATGTAAGATGATGTATGGTATGCAATATTTATAGTATGTAATGCAATTCTATGCTTAGGAACATGCATAAATAGACATTTTATGTAATATAAACATGTTTATATCACACCCCCATGCCATCTTTTGCTAGTCCCTAGCAAAAACTACATGCTATTTATAAAAGAATTAGGTTGGATTATTTGGGCAGAAGTTATTTTCAATCATTAAGAAAATGTTTACTTAGGATCTGAACTTTCAAAGACACAACAGTGCTTTGGTATCTGCCAAAATGCAGACCGCCTCAAGCCCTCGCCCTATTCAAAGAAAAATTTCTTTTTCTCTTTTTCTTCTTTTCTAATTTTTGGATTTTTGAGTTTAGGGTTAAAGAGTGGCTTTCTACGGCCATTCAACTCACCCAAGATTTGATGAGAACCCTAAGTTCTAAGCATCTTATTGTGAATGTGATAGACTCGTTGATCGGCAATTAGAACGGACTTTTGGGTTTCTACGCCTCTAGGTGACCTTAAAAAGAGAGTTCTGCCTAAAGGTGTATCTTTACAACCGGTAGCTTTCTCCCTACTTTTATTTTTATGGAGTTAACACAAGGGTGAGTCCAGTGTATATCTCCCCGATTTATTCTACTTCTCCGCTTCTTCTTAAGTGTTTTGGGAAGTTTAAGTGCATTTCTTGAGCTGGGTTCTGGACAACCGATCGATGAGCTATTGCCACCGACAACTTACTAGCCATACTCGTGCGGCGAAGTGTGGCTTATTTCTTTTGTTTTCTTTTTCTTTTCTCCTTTTCTTTTTCTTTTCTTTTTGACTTTCTTTTTCTTTCTTTCTAGGTAGGTGGCTTCCTTGGTCTAAGATTTACCTAAAGGCAGCAAGAAGAGAATGGTCTAGTGACTGGGCTTTGGACAACCTACCTATGGGCTGTTACCTTACCAGCCATATCACTCTAGAAGGTTCATTAGCTACCCAATTTCTGTTAAAACCGTCGATCAACAAGTTAGTGAAAAGAAAGTGTGTAGATGCTTTAGACTTAAAGTTCCCTCAAATCAGAGGGCTGGTTGATAATTCGTATACTTATCACCCAAACTTATTTAATCAAATTACAATAGAATTAAGATGGTGAGGACTCAAAAAATAAATCCACATTTTACTGGATACACAGGCGATTAAGTTCGAAAACCTGAAGGGTCTTCGCATTCAAATCATATAGTTTTATTTCCTAAGATTGAAATTTTTCTTAAGCCCAAGTTCTCTTCCCTAATTCTACAATTTTTTTTCATTATATATATATAAATGAAAGAAAATAAAATGAATCTACGGAACTGACGAATTAATTCAGAGATGAATATCCACCCCCCATGCCTATCTAATGCAATGTCCTCATTGTATTAAAAAGACATAAAATAGAGTGGAATAGAGTAGAAAGCACCTGAATTGCGTAAATGATGGGTCTGCTCCGAGATAAAGAAAAAAATTGTATATGTGCTGAATTTAGTGCCTTCAGCTAGGCACACTATACAAAGAAGAGAAATAAAGAATTTACAGGTGCATGTCAGAATCAGAATAAAAAGATGAAACCTTTGACCTGCCAGTAGATGTCCACAAATGTTGACCAGATTGTAATGCAAACCCATATCCCATAATCGAGAATATCTAAGGTTTTGGATAAAAATTGCCCAAAACCTAAAATCAATATGCAAGTAGGGTCAGGCCTGCGATTTATGAGGACGCAACCCAAAACCAAAGAGTCGGGTTACAGAGAAATCAAGCTCCAAAGGATAATCAATGAATGTGTACTTAGGTTGGACATCCTCAGAACAAATCTCGTAAGGGTCCTAGTTTGATGATTTTAACTTCATTGGAACTCTTAGACTCGATCTTCTACTTCCTCCAGAGTTTGCTTCCCAAATCAAAATTTCCCAGCTCCTATCCTCCTTTAGAATGTCAAATTCTGGGATCTCTTGCATATTAATCACCCCGTCTGAAATTTCCAAGTCTAAAAGATGTGGCTAAATTAGAATTGACTTGGGTCTAATTATCTCAAAAATAGAATTATCAATAAATTCAATGGGGTGTAACTGATAATCAGGGCATTGGATTGCATCCTCTAGAAAATGCAATTCTGGATCCGTCATGTGAGCCCCAGTAAGATCAGTTTCCTCAGTTATTGGGCTATCAAATGATCTATCAGATTCCTCGGGCCCAATCGCCTCACAGAAATCGTGTTCTGTAAACTCACGTAAGACTTCGCAAATAGAATCTTCACCATCAGAATCAAAGAAATCAAAATCCGTATTAATGTATGTCCCAAAATCATCCATCACTTTCTTATCCATGGAGACATACATTTTCTCATACCCCGATTCAAGGATCTCAAGTGAAGAAATCAGATCATCCTTAATTGGTTGCTCTAATTCAATATGGTCAGCCTTGTAACGTGTGTCCCCTTCAATAGGTGCCTGAACGTGTTCTGACATAAGCTCTCCTGAAGGAGGTTCATCCTGTGAATCATCCCATGATTGAACTACAGCAACCACAAATCTCATTCTCAATTTTGCTAACTTCCCAAGTAGAAACTCACCCGGGTTCTTATCCTTAACATCCTGGAGCCAATCCAACAAATACTTGTTCAAATCATCAATCATCTCAATCAAGGGCTCCAATTTTCCAATGCAAGGTATTGGCTGAACTTCTAAAGATTATATGATATTCCGCAAGTTAGCCAGAACCTTATCTTGAACCTGGTTACCCTGAACCAAATGACTTGTTTCAGGGTTGGGCGGGTTTGGGATCAGTACAGAGGAGTTAACGAATTGAGATTCATGATACCCTTCTTGATAATAGGTCATTTCGAATTGTTCAAAAGGTGGTGATAACCTAAAGGTAGTGTAATCAGACGATGGGTAAGGATCAGTGTATCCTCCTTAACTGTAGATTGTATTAGGTTGTCCATGAAAGAGTGGCGATCTATAATCGATGTGGCTCTGAGAAGGATAGAAATCACAATTATGGTGTTCAGGGTTAGACCCTAAACACGGAGGTCCGGAACAGTATCCCCAATCCGAGTTATCCCAACTAATCAATGGTTGATTACAGTACGAGTTGGGATAATCATCATGTTGACGATAACTCATAACAGGAGGGAAAGAGCGGGAATGCGTATAAAATGTGGAAGGATTCATGATAGACGAGAGGAAGAAAGGCGCCCTGCAATACAAGCAGTCAAACTTGTCCTTAAGTGGGCTAGCCTAAAGACTTACAGACTCCTAGAACCTGTCTTGAGATAAAGAAACGATTTGATCTACTTCTGTCTGTTCAATCCAACCAGTTAGAAGGAGGGACTAGGGAGAAGGTTCTTCCTTCGGCTTGTGCCTCTGGTTCTTAGTGTACACCACAGCTGCGATCGTTTGATTCTGCTCCCTTAGCTAGACATCAGATTGAACAGTAGAAACAGACTAATCGAAAATAATCTTGTTCTGGGCTTCGAAGAGCGAGTCGAACCCTTAAGGCCAACGTCTACTCTGTTTTGTTTAGGGCTAGGTTTGAATGTGCTTTGGAATGTGATGGGCCCTTTATATGGGTTGTTCCCTTAATGATTGATTGATGTGTGTGTGCATGCACAACCAATGGTTTTCAAGCAAGATTATTTTTGATGCGGTGAATTTCAGGGTTCAAATCTTGCTTAGTAACTTTTAGGATTCAACTTTAGGTATTTTCAAACAAGTTTTGTTGGCACACCAGGTTTTAAAAGCAGAGGTGAAGTTGTTTTCCTTTAAAACTTAAAAGAATGTAGAGTACATGGTAAATCTCTACGAGTTGAACCTATGCGACATCTACTTGATGAGTTGATTTTAATTGAAGTGGTGCGGCCCAATCAACTCAAACAATTGGCCTATTACACCACTTAATTAGGCACACAAGTGATTACCTAATCTAATTTCTACTCAATTATGTGTTTGGATGCGTGTACCGATTCCAAAGATCGGTTTATCGATTGAGTTTGAAAATCAGATGAGGTTGTGTGCCTCTGTGAGATTGTTTTATTTTTTTTTCTTTTAAATGTGGAGGTTGAGGTAGGTGTAAGTGTCAAACAAATAAACAAAACTAACCTTAGATTTTATAAGGACACCTAGGTTGATTTATGTTTGTGTTATTACGTGGTGAAATGAAAACTAATGGGTGGGAGGTGGGGGAAAACTTACAAAACCTTTAACAGCACTTTGCTCCAATCTACCGCTTTTGCTCGTCTCAAAAGAGTGTCTGCAATCACAAAAGGAGAGAAGTGAGGTAAATGATTCGTAAGTTGGAAAATGCGAAAAGAAAAAAGAAATCAAAGAGCGTTGCCTCCTCGGCAATGGTGCTAAAATGTTGAAGCTACGGGTTACTATGCTATCGTGTTTGGTTTTGAAAACTTGTCGCTGTAGTTTGAAAGCGAAGAACTCGTGTTCAACAAATAAAATTTATACCGGAATAGAAATCCTGAGTCGAACTCAGGGAGGCTGATGTTTGATTTGAAATACGTGTTTGTTTTATTTGTCACGAAACATAATAGCTAATTGAAAACTATTTAACAAATAATAAATAGAAGAGAGAGAGAATATTACAAATAAAAGCAAAAGGGATGTAGAATAAACATGGATTTCATTATCAAAAAGTTGTTCGTTACACTACTCATTACGACTAGAAAGCGAGAAATGATTACACTAGAAAGCAATAAATCTATTCTAGAAAGCAGTAAAAAGAATGGAGAGATATCCTCCTCGACGATCGCTTGGAGGATGAGCCGGACGAGACAATGCCTGGAAGATGGGGAATGGAGTGAGAAGAAAAAGGACGAAGAGGGAAGAACGGGAACGAAGCAGCACGTCGTCGTCGTTGCAGGATCCACTTCTCGAATGTAGAGAGAGGACAACCGCAGGATGCTCCACGAAGGGGGACGAAGGTGGAAAAATTAAGATTTTTACTCTAGAGGAGCATCCCGGGTTTGGAACAAGCTCTTAGAGCTTTGGAGGGGGTGAGAGAAGAGAAGAAGGGATGAGAATTTCATATGGAGGGGGTCTCCTTTTATAGTTGCAAGGAGTGAGGGCAATTTGGTCATTGCAAGTTGAAAATCATTAATTCAGGACCTTTAGTGATGGATAAATCCATCACTAAAGGCCTAAACGTGGCCATAGTGGGGTAGCGCGCACGCACCCACTCGCCTCCTTGTGTTAAATGCATGTTCACGATCTCTA
The DNA here is from genome assembly GCA_037157565.1 of Thalassia testudinum. Taxonomy (NCBI): domain Eukaryota; kingdom Viridiplantae; phylum Streptophyta; class Magnoliopsida; order Alismatales; family Hydrocharitaceae; genus Thalassia; species Thalassia testudinum. Next base: position 8,063,520 of record JAZHRO010000010.1, on the reverse strand, counting down.
AATCTCGGCCGTTCGATCGTGAGATCGAACGGCTGAGAATGCATCCCCAGCGCTTCAATCGCGCGCCTCATCGCGTGCGATGAGGCATCTACTCATAGCATCAGATGGCGCGTGGACTTGATTGGGCGCACACAGTCGCCTGATCTCCATCGTGCAGTCGGATGTGCCCGCTCACCCGCGCCCCATCGCATGCTTCACGTGGATTCGAACTCGCGCCTTAAGGCGACCGAGCGCCTTATCCACTGCGCTTCAAGCATGGATGGGCGGGCGGTATGCATTAGGTGCGTGCAATCTAGACTGTTGGATTGAGATCCAACGATCGAGGCTGCGTCTTCAAATGGGCTTCAGAGAATGGAGGCACCAATTGGGATCCACTCTCAACCGTTGGATCTTGATCCAACGGCGGAGAGGTGTAAGCACTAGAGGCTTCAACGGTTGTGGGCGGCCGGTTGGGCTGCCGAGATGGCGCCACGTGGCGCTATCTTGGCCGTCCATCTTCTGGATGATGTAAGTAGTGCCACGGGTATCGGATTGAGTCGATTTTTGCACTGTTAGGCTGCGATCATCGATCCGAATCCATCCATGAGGTTGGATTTATCGTCTAAAGTGTGGATTAACATAATCTTGGCCCTTGATCTTCTAGGGTTCCTCGGTCTCTATCAGATGCTACAGATGTCCGATTAGGGTGATCATGGAGTCGTTGAACTCCAATCGTCACCCTGATCAGATTCGTACGGTTGGATCTTCGATCCGAGGCCCTAATAAAAAGTCATCCTATCCCTGAACATAAAAAGAGACAATTAACCTCCATTTTATTCAGACTAATTTAAATGCAAGATGATGCATGCTGTGCAATATTTATTGTATGTAATGCAATTCTATGCTTAAGAACATTCATAAATAAACATTTTATGTAATATAAACATGTTTACATCAGAGAGAAAATGACCCTTAAAACAAGAATGCAACACAAGTCGAGACATAGCGCAGTGGTCAAAGAGCCTCCTCGCAAAGACGAGGCATGGGTTCATGCCCTGCATGCCTCAAATAAAATGGGCGAGTGGGCGCAGATGAATCGTGTCGCTTGATCGCGATCGGTGGATGTAGATGTGACGTGGCAGCACGGATGAGCATGAATCATACACATGCACGATGACGCGTGATCGAACGCGCCATCACACGCGGGCGCACTTAACAATCGAAGAAAAAGCGACATTGAGCGCATTTAAGCCTTTTGATCAAGAGGATGTGCACGTACGGAGGGGTGTCTCAATGGCTGAAGGTAGAGAGGTGGGGGCACATGCATGCTTCAATGATTTGGGGTCTTTAGTGATGTTTATATCTGTCACTAATGACCCCAGGAATTAATGTGTTAAGATCTAAAATGACCTTTATGCCCCCATTCATACAACTATATAAAGACCGTACGCCCTCCAGATTTTGAGCATATCTTCCTCTCTTCTCTCATCCCCTTCAAAGCTCTACGAGCTTGTCCTAAACCTAGGATGCTCCATTAGGGTTAAAAATACAATTTTTCCACCTTCTTACCCCCTTCGTGGAGCATCTCGTGGTTGTCCTCTCATCGCCGTTTGGGAAGCGGATCTTGCTGCGACATCGCCATATTTCGTCCTCCATCCTCCATCTTCGTTCTCTTTCATCCAATATCTCACCACCCTCATCTGGGCAGTCCATCAATGCAGCTCGTCCTCCAAGCAACTATCGAGGAGGATAATTTCCCTCCCTCTTCTCTTTATCGCTTTCTAGATTAGATTTCCCGCTTTCTAGTATAGCAAATAGTTGTAATGAAGCTGTTTCTATAATTATGAAATTCTTGTTCATTCTCTTTCTATTTTCTTTTTATTTGTATTATTCTTTCTCTCCCTTCTATTAATTATTCTTTAAATAGATAGTTAGTGTATATTTAATTCGACCAGCTAATCTACTTCGTAACAACAAATATAAATGTTGCTTTTGATCAAACATACGCCTTCTTGTGTTCGACCTGGGACTCACCAGAGTTTCAGTTAAATCATCTGTTTAATGGATTTTTACGCGACTACAATAATAGGGTTTTCAAAACTCAAATTCTTAGGGTACAAAACCCATACAACAGGGACCAAACCTTTATTAGCAGCCAGCCCTAGTTAATTTTTGGTTCAATTTTATCTGATTCTAGGTCCAAAATCAGACCCATACAAGCCTACCTACAGTGTAGGTGCATGGCCCAGCACTATTCAAATATGCTCAGAATAGAGAAAGGTATGGGTATATATGCACCCTGCACTTGACGACTGAGGAGCCATCGAGCACCTTTCAATCTATACTATGTTACACGACTTTCATCCCACGATGTGGGATCATTCAGTGCGACTATCTTGACATAATTCAGCGCTACAGTGCGTACGAAATTAAGGATTTTGGCCCTCAATTTGAGGGCCATAATTTAATCTAAATTAGAATTAAATTATATGGTTATAAAGTCCTAATATATGTCTACTTAATTGTACAATTCGTTTACAAAAATAAGTTATTTAAATATATAATAAAATTAGCTAAAAGTGACTATTTATACACATTAAGTTAAAGCTTAATTTGTTAATTAAAGAATAAATTGTGACTTAATTACCAATTTGACTTTATACAGAGTTAATTTATATAATAAATTATTTATTATACATTTTTATTGTAGTTTAGAAACTTTATTTTAATTATTTACATTTAATTACATGTTTAAGTTAGTTATTTACGTAAATAATTTATAAATACCATAATATAGTATAAAGACAACATAAATTGGTTGAAAATACATAATATAATATTATACAAGTGTACATTGTAACTTACTTCAGTTTTAATTTAAATTACTAATTTATTTTATTTTAAGTTAATAAATTACTTAATTAACTTAATAACTTAATTACCTATTGTAATTACTTAATTAAATTAAATTACAAGTATTATCCAGTTTATATTACTTACATAAATACGTATACATAGTATTAGGTATAATTATGTACATATGAATGGGTTTATATAATTACTTAGATTATTTTACATTTAGTTAATATAAATTAATAGATAATAATACAATACCGTTATGTATACAATAAATCACTCAAAATATTTAATTTAATATATAGAATACAAATATAAGTTATATATACTCATTATGTACATATTAAACAATATATTTACTTAGCTTAGCTTTAAGTTATATATATAAGTATATACATAGTATATATGGTATTTTTGGGTATTTTTAAGGTTTTTCTGATTTTTATAGTTTTTATATAGATAATAAAGGTAGGGGATGAGAGAGAAAGAATGAGATGAGAGATAGAGATTTCTTTTTGTGATTTTTCATCTTTGGTTCTTTATTAGATTTCAAGGTATACTGAATCGTCGGTTGGTATGTTCTACCAAGCTGGGGGTTCAGATTACCTTGAGAATTCGTACACACCTAAAGAAATACTTGATCTTACTCAAGATTAGTTTATTTTATTTTTTAATGATTTTTTTAGGTATTTTATTTATTTACAAACCAACTCCATAATAAGGACTAAATGAATGTTTTGAAATGAACCTAGGGCCTCAACTCAACTTTCAGTGGATGGAATAGAAAGATGGGCATTCAAAATTGTCCAACACATGTCATGCAATATTTATGAACAATTAAACATGATTTCGCTCATGAATTTCCTTAAAATCAAAGTTTAGACAGCTGACTACTGACATGATGCTGACAATGCCTCAAAATAAATTTACAAGCAATTCATATCAGATTTTGAAATTCAATAGTATAAGAATGCTTGCTACATAAAGTTTTTTCATTACACTACAATGTCAGCTCAATGAATCCTTAAATTTTCATTATCACTTCAATTTTCCATCCAACAGTAACAACAGCTCCATTGCAACAACCATTTCAACTACTATAGTTGCTACATCAAAATAGCAGCAACTGCTGCTCAAACGATGGATTAAAGAGCAGATGACTTATAACCATGCTGCAGCTATTGTTGCAGCCATTTCAACCACTGATGTTGCTGTTATTGCTATTCCAAGCAAGCAATTCAGAATGATTAAATCCCAGGTTAAATCAATAGCTATTAGCTGCTAGTATACATATTCAAATCAGTGGATGAAACCCTTAGAATTTCACTTTAAAACTTGGAAGAAGTTCCTCAAAAGGTCTAACAATCACTCAACGTTAAATCTCTCATTAATGAATCCTTAAAGTCCTAGTTTAATCCCTCCCTCTTCGCCATGGATAGCACAAGAGGATTGGATTAAACTTGACATTAAATCCAGGTGCAAATCAACTCAAAATCTCCCTTATGGTCTTTCAGAAACTTCATTTAAACCTTGATCAGCAACCTGAAATTAGTTTGCATCGAGAAACAATGTCACCCAAATAGGGGTTTGATCTTGAATCGCTAAGGTGATATAATCACCTATACTTCCTGCATACCATTATTTGGTGTTCAAGATGGTTGGGTGATCCTTAAAAAGCAATCGAATCATTTCTAGAGCCTCAAATCAGTGCAGTTGATTTTCCTTGGCTCTAGCTATCATTAAAGAGCAAAACCTTAGAATCTGGGATAAAAATTAGGCATAAACACTATCCTCAGTAACAAATCCAATTAAAATAGTCCATTCCCATCGCCATTAGTTCAATCAAACAAATATTTGCTCAATTTGATCATTTAAAATCTGATTAAAACTTAATTGCCTTAGAAAAATCCTCATTCAATTCCAAAATTTAGATCAGTTCCAAACAACCAAATAAGCACAAATCAAAGCACATTGAGGGTGATTGTGACTAATGAAGTGAATGAAATCACCCTTAGATGGAATTGAACACACTGTAGATCTAGAAGCTATAGAGCTTTAGCTCCATAGTTGTTCTTTTGGATGGAGTGAACTATGAAATAAATCGTCAAGGAAATCAGAGAATGCGATAGTGATATGGAGAAGGAGTTGTATGAATCAATGGAAATGTGTGTGAAAACTCTTCTCTGATCTAAATTGATCAGAGAGGTCAGAATGACTCTAGTCTACTCTACTCCTAACCTATACTAAACCAAATCAGATCAACCAATGTTTTCTACTCTAACTAATCTAAACTAAGCTAAAAAGCACTAAACTACATTAAGAAAGCAATAAACCTAATCTAACAGGAAGAATGGGACCTGTAGAGAAGATCTACAGCTGGAGGCTGCAGTGACGAGTGGGGGAGGATCTCCAGTGGATGAAAGCTCTCTAGTGGAGCTCAGAGTTGTCCTCAAGTGCTACATGGTCCTTAGTGGCGAGGAGATGTCACAGGATGGTGAATTCCTCCACCAAGGGAGGTGGAACAGGGGCTAGGTTGGGCAGGAGCTAGAGAGGACAAAGGGATCAACTCAGGAATGTAGGAGAGGAGCTAATGGCCTATGCGAGGGTCTAGGTAGCTGCTTAAGTAGGCACTTGAGTTGATCAGGTTGGCCGAAGAGGTGAGATTAATCGTTTAGGGCATTAATGGTGGATTAAGCTTGAGAGGGGCATACGAGCATCCAAATCAAATCATATCCGTAGGATTGAATATGGTAAAGGTGGAGATTCCATGCGCAATGGCATGAGAAGCTTCGATGAAGGATTGGTCGTAGATCAAGAACACATGAGAACAATGGCCCAGATTGGCCTTGTTCATACACTGCTACATTGGTCTGCACCATCAGGTATGATGGTGCATTTGCAAGGAAACCCTTCAAGATCAAAACAGTAGAAGAATTGTAGAAAAGCCCGTAAGTGAAAGAACATCAACCGAAATGGTCCCTAGTTTCAGCAAGTAGGTCCCTGTGACTTTTAGAATAGTCCCTGGAATGTTTTTATATGAATGAAATGTTAAAGCTTAAAGGACCTAAGTGTAATCTAATGATTGTGAGATCCTATTGATGTCCAAATGCAACCAAGTTTTTATTGAATCATAATTGAACATTTAGGGATATGATTTCACTTTCAATTAGATCTTTTGAACCAAAATATGTGTTTAATTCGCAATTGGATCATCATATTACACTTTGAATAGAATACCTCAATTTGTGACCTAATTATGCGTTTCTAACATTGATTTGTTATTTTAGGTCATTTTCGCTAATTCACACACTTAACCCTTTTCTTGTGTTAATTATGTAGTGTTTAACTTAGTTTCTAGCTTAACTTAGGCATTTAACTATGATGAGCCATACCTCATCAGACGTGCCTCACGTTCCCTTAACACTACCACCTCTTAAGGTAGGCAAACTACCTCTTAAGGCCAACACGGGAACACCTTAAAACTTTCTGCCTCATTGATACGAATTTTACGTGGTTTGTAAAATACGCCGTTGTAACGTGTAAAATCGGTCAACTCTTAAATTTATGAAACCTAGATAGGGGAGTACTAAGGTTGTCCAAGGAGGCAATATGTTTGCAAAATTGAATCCCTTGCTTGAAAATGGAAATCACCTTTCTTTTTGGTATATTTGAATATGTAATTTTTATGATTTTGAAATAAAGGGGCAATCGCGGATTTATTGGCAGAAAAAAAAAACTAAAGAACCTAATGCCTACATGACACAAAATGGCCTCTCTCTAAGTTCACCCTAGGCACATGGAGGCCTAGGGTAATTAGAGGGAGGGAGTGGAAGTGCACAAAGAAAAAGCAATAAAACTAGAATTGCTACAAGAATTTAAAGAAGGCAAAAATTTTTTTACTAAAGGAAATTGTTTTCTACAAGTAGAGGAATGCTTCTACTAGAATTTGAGATACAACAAAAATAAAAACAAATCCTTTAGATGATGACGGTGGTGAAGAAGAGGAGGGTCTTCTTGCTCCAAGCCTAGTTGCTCCTTGGCTTGAAAAGAAGGTCTCCTTCTTCTCCTTCCTTGCTATGCTCCTCCAAGATGGTGTCCTCCAAGGCAAGCCCTAGAGGGGGACATGCCTTGGCTCCTCCAAGGGTGGGCATCCACCCTAGAATCTCCTTCAATGCCTGGCCATCCTCCTTGATAAGAATTTGGACCTCCTCTTAGTGTGGCATAAGGAGAAGAATGGAGAGGAAGAAGGCACCAAGGAGGAAATTGCTCATCTTTGGGGAGACATGAGAGGAGAGGAGAGGTTGGCCATGGTGAGGAGGAGGGATGGTCAACAAGGCAGTCTAGGGCAGGGCGGAGGAGAAATCGAAGAGGAGAAACCCTAAGGGGCAGTAGTCGGATGGGAGGTGGCCAAACAGTTAGGGAGATATGGAGAAGGGTTTACAGAGAGGTCATCTGTTATCGCTGTCGAAGGAGAGGCCAACTGGCAGCTATTTCCCAATCCCCCCTCATCTACCTAGTGTGTGGAGGACATGGGCATAAGAGCGATGCCTGCACGAGGACTAGAGGGGGACCTGGTAAGTCGTTTGCCTGGCGCCCTAAGTCGATGAATAATGCTGGATCGCCACTGCCACCTGACAGCTACAAGGGGCTTACCATCAACGTTGAAGTTCCAATGTCTAAGGATATAAAGACTTCCGAACTTATGCTCAGAGGTGCTTTGGTCGAGGAGGTGATGTTTGGCAACCCTTCGCTAGATCGCATCAAAAAATTGGTAAAGTCCTTTGCACTCTCAGTTGAAGGTTGGAAGATCTCTACCCTATCCCCTACGAGATTTGTTCTTTTCAATTTGGGTATGATGGATGTGGAGCAACTTTGGTTTAAATCTTCTATGTTTGAGAATTTAACTGTGATCTGGAGGCTCATTTCGCCCTTTGATGGGGCCTTACCGGACCGGCCGCCTCAAATGGTTGGCTCTCGATCAGGGAGTTTAGAAATCAGTGGTCTACCGTTGCACCTTAGGTCGCGAAGTGTGGTAGCATCTGCTCTAGCTGGATATGCGAATGTGGCTGAGGATGTAGAGATTGGTTTGAGGGAAGGGGTCGGCAGGGCACTGTATGTTAATGTGGAGGTCTTCAGAGGAGGATCGCTACCAGAGAAGATTATTCTCAGGTGTGGTGGGAGTTCATGGCACTTGCAGCTGAAACTGGGGGAGGTGGTGAATGAGCTCCATGAGTAGAAGGTGCAGCAAACCTATGCGGAGATTGTTAGAGAGGAGCATTCTCTGGAGCAAATAGGGAGAGGCACACCTGAGGAGGCTCCCAAGCAAAATAAGAGGAAAGATCATCATTACAAGGAGATGGAAGAGGAGGAGATGACTGTGATGGGGGATGACCAAGCTGCATAAGAGGACAAACAGTCTGTTAGGGTGCTACAAGAAATCCCAGTGAACTCGATGGTACAAACTTCCCCTTTCACTGCTTCCAAAGACTTGACGTATGGGACTGGAGCCTCATCAAAACTAGCCTCGGGGAGATTTCCCTATAAGCTAAGGCAAAGAAGAAAGAATTTGGTGTCCAAGAAGGTGGATGAGAACTCCATTGCAATGATACTTAGAGCTGAACGCATGCCTCAAGCAAACATGAGGGGTTCTCAAAAGGGGAGATGAGAGTTCTCTCCTGGAATGTGCGTGGGTTATGCGATAAAATTCGAAGGGCCTCACTTATGAGATATCTTAGAGAATGGGATATTGAATGTGCTCTCATTCAAGAAACGCATATTGAATGTGAGAATAGCCCCATGTGGACTGATTTGAAGAAGAATGGGTATGTTGGCTGTGTGGCAATAGAGGCAAATGGAAGAGCTGGAGGGATGACTTTTTGGTGGATGGAGACATGCTTAGATGTGATTAAGGTTATTAAATCTAGGCATGCTATCTCTTGTCAATGTAAGATGATCCAAGGGGAGATGGAATGTTTAATTACTGGTGTGTATGGCCCATGCGCTACTAGCAGTCAAACTAAATTGTGAGAGGACTTAACTAACCTTGCGAGACATTCATAGGGGCTACCAAGGTTAGTCAGGGGTGACTTCAACTGCACCTTGATAGAGTCAGATAGATTGAGTGGATTAATGGATAATGCTTCCCTTGGATTCTAGCTAATAGTACAAGAGCTGGGTTTGAACAAGTTTCCTACTGCTGGGGTGGAATTTACATGGAGAAGTGGGAATGGCTCGTGCTCAAAATTGGATAGATTCTTCTGGAATGTGGAGTTGATGGAAAAGTTTCACTTATCCTCAGTGGCAGGGCTAGAGCGTACCTTCTCAGATCATACGCCGTTGGTCTAGGATAGTGGAGACAACATCCATGTTGGGTATTACTTTAAACTAAGAAAGGCTTGGCTTAGAGAGCAGGGGTTCCGTGAAATGATTGAATCTTGGTGGTGATCCAACCAGGCTGAGGGCACCGCAACTATCAAGCTGGCTGCTAAACTTGCATCTATGAGTTCCATGCTAAAAGAATATGGTTCCACAGTGGTGTTGGACCCTAGTTCCATCTCTCTTATGTGTTTTGATGTTAACAAAACCATTTTAAAATCTAATATGTTTATGAAGTGATTACAAGTCAAAAGAATCTATGGATACAAGCAAAAAGATTGTACATGAAGGAAGAAGCTTTTTGAAGATTTTAGTTTTTATTGTATCTTAGAATTTTTGTATGTCTCCAAACAAGTAAAATATAATCTAGGTATTAAAATCAAAGTAGAGATAACTAGGATTCAAAATATCATTTATTTACTCGATTCTTAACTCGAAGTCGACTCATTCAAAACAAAGTCGCCTAGAGTAGGTTGGATTTCTCAAATGGTTAACACTAATGATCTTTGGTACTTGGTCGGCATAGGTTTGGACCTAAGTTCCAAACTGTGAACATCAAGTACCGATACTTATCATGAGTACCGGTATCAAGTGGTCACAGTTTGTGAACTGGGTTTTTTCCTGAACCTTACAAGTACTGGTACTCATCATAAGTATCGATACATGAAGGTCACAGGAACCATGACTACGCGTTACAAGTATCGATACTCATCATGAGTACCGATACATGTAGGTCACAGGACCCAAGACTGTGCGTCACAAGTATCGGTACCCAGTGATTTGACTGTACTGACTGTATGTAGTCAGTACCGGTACCAAGAGTTCAGTACTAATACCAACTAACCGTTGTGACCAATCTGAACGGCTAATTTGCAATTAATCATAATTCTAATGTTCCTAAAATACCCCTAACGGCTAGAATTCGTGGGAGAGGTGATTAGTGGTCTATATAAGTACTCTTTGAGTGTTGTTTTAGACACATCTCTTAAGAAAAATCACACTCTTGCCTACACCTTCAATTCTCCATTTTCAAGCTGAAAGAGAGTTTGTTTTGTTGCATACATTTCAAGGCATCTCATCATTTGCAACAAATCATCAAAGGCGATCGTATTTTTTTGTAATCAATAGTTTGTTTTACACCTTAGTTTTTCTCGTAAGATTTGATTATACTTGTTATAAGATATATTCTTGTTGGAGACTTAGGAAATAGTTGTAAGCTTCTATTTACATTTTGCTTACACCTGTATCTTTATCTTTTCTTCATATCTTGTAATTGGGTTGAGGTAACCCGGTAATTACCTCTGATATTAGTAAATTGATTCCCTCTGAGTTGAGGGAATCGAGTTAAAAATCCTAAGTCAGGAGACTTAGGTAGTGGAGTACCCAAGTGAGGGGAACCACTATACATCTAGTGCCTTTGTTTTTGTGGTTGGATTTGTCTTGCAATTTTTTATTTCCCACACTATTCATCCTCCCTTCTAGTGTGCTTGTGATTTACAGATCCTACAGGTGGTATCAGAGCAGGTTGCGAAAAGAAGTGACAATTCTATTTCACAATGGCATCTCCAGTAAAGCGCACCGAAGGATAATCATCCACACGTCCTCCCTACTTTGATTGGATGGACTATGGATACTGGAAGAGGAGGATGTAAATCTTCCTCAAGGCCATGGATGAGGACTCATGGATGTTTATCCAAGAGAAGTACGTGGATCCGGAGCCACAAGAAGGAGTGGCATGGACGGCAGAGCAAAAGAAAAGGATCGCGGGAAATGCAAAAGCGATGAACTCACTCTATTGTGCATTATCAAGAGAAGAATTTAACCATATCTCCACATGCGAGTCCGCATACGAGATATGGAACACATTGTAAGTCACCTATGAAGGTACAAGTAAAGTTAAAGAAACACATATTTCTATTCTAATAGAAAGCTATGAGTGTTTCAGGATGCAGAAAGGTGAAACAATCAAAGGGATGTACACAAGATTTGGAGAGATTAATCCAATGAAGAATCTTGGAGTTAAGCTGAAGGAGGAACAACTTGTAAGGAAAATCTTAAGATCCCTTACAAGTGATTGGTCTCCAAAGACCACAGCCATTCAAGAGGCAAAAGATCTCTCTACTCTCTCATTAGATGAGTTAATTGGAAGCCTCATGGCATACGAAGTCCAGTTGGAAAATATGAAGAAGAATGAAGAAAAATCCATAAGCAAGAAAAAGGAGCTTGCTTTCAAAGCTTTAAAGGAGGTATCAGACTTTGAAGACTCAAATTCCGACGAAGAAGAGGAGCTTGCTCTTCTAACAAGAAGATTCAGAAGATTCATCCGAAAATAAGGTAAGAAAGTCAATAAATTTTCAAATAACATTATTTGTTTTGAGTGCAAGAAGGGGCACGTACGAAAAGATTGTCCAATGATCAAAAAGAAGGAAGAAAAGAAGGACAAAGAACTTGATCGAAAGAAAAAGAAGACCTCAAGAAAGGCATTCAAGGCAACTTGGGATGATAGTTATTCCGACACGGAATCATCTTCCGAAGAATCTGAAGAAACAGAAGTTGCACATCTTTGCTTAATGGCAAACGATGACAGTTCGGAAAATGAGGTAGATTCTGAAGTTACCTTTACTGAATTAATACAAGCATATGAAGATTTATATAATAAGGCTAGGATGATTAAAAAGGAAAATAAGGTTTTGCATGATAGTTACAGAACTCTAGAAATAGAGAATCTTGTTTGGAAATAGAATTAGATATGTCCAAAGAAACTAACAATCAATTACATGCAAAAATAGTAGAATTAGAGGATATTTATGAACACTTTGAAGATACTTTGAATAATTTGAAAATAACAACTAGGCTGAATACATAATTTTGTAATAATCTAAACGCTAACTTCAATAATAAAAAGAATACACAAAATAAATCACATGCACCTAGATATGCATGGATTTATCAAAAGGTCAATAATCCTAAGAATTATAGATCTAACACTAAAATGATCTATAAACCTAAGGATTTGAAAGGTACTAACCATCAAGGATCGAAAAGAAAATGGGTACCTAAAATAGATTTAATAAATTGTCTTGCAGGTCAAAAAGGACAAATGGATCCTAGACAGTGAGTGTTCCAAGCACATGACGGGACACTCTGACCTCTTTATCAAATGGATCAAAATCGAAGATGGAGGACACATCAAGTTGGGCTACAACAAACGTTGTCGCATTATTGGTGAAGGTACAATAGGAAACTCTTCTAAACAGGTATGTAATGTTCTTTTAGTAGAAAACTTAAAACATAACCTGCTTAATGTTAGTCAAATATGTGATAATGGATGTGATGTTTTGTTCACTAAAGTTGGATTTAAAATAATAAAATAATGAACAAATACGGTTTTAATTGAAGGATTTAGATATGAAAATATCTATGCTCTTCATTTTTCAAAAGAGAAGTATGTAAAATGTCTGCTTGCCTCCCATATTGAAGTAGATCTTTGGCACCGTAGGCTAGGTCACATTAATCACAAACATCTTAATAGGTTAGCCAAAAATGAGTTAGTAAGGGGCCTACCTAAACTAACTTATAAGAAGGATGTTTTGTGCAAGTCGTGTGAACTCGAAAAAATGCACAAAACTTCTTTTAAACCTAAAGACTTAGTTTCAACAACACGACAATTAGAGTTGTTACACCTTGATCTATTTGGACCAATACGATTTGAGAGTCTAAATGGATCAAAATTTTTCCTAGTTATTGTTGATGACTTCTCTAGGTTCACTTGGGCCATCTTCTTGAAACATAAGGATGACTCATTTGATTCCTTCCTAAGTCTTACTCGAAGACTTCAAAAGGAAAAATCATCCTTTATTCTTAGACTTAGGACTGATCATTGAGGTGAATTTGAAAATGAAAAATTTTTAAGTTTTTGTGTCAATTCTGGCATAACCAATGAATTTTCATTTCCTCGGGCTCTATCTCAAAATGTTGTAGAGCGCAAGAATTGCACTCTACAAGAATGCGCCCGAACTTTGCTCTTGGAGTCTGGGCTTCAAAAATATTTTTGGGCAGAAGTCATTAATACGGCATGTTATGTTCTAAATAGAACACTCTTAAGGCCTATTATTAGGAAAACTCCATATGAGATTTATTATGAGAAGTCTCCTAGGATATCATATTTCAGGGTGTTTGGAAGTAGATGTTATTTATTAAACACCCGTGACCGACTTGATAGGTTTGATGCTAAAGGTGATGAAGGCATTTTTATTGGCTATTCAACAAGAAGCAAAGCGTATCGAGTCTTTAATAAAAGGACTTTTGTCATTGAAGAATCCCTACATGTTTCATTTGATGAAACAAACTTAGGTGAACCGGAACGAAATCATTTAGATTCTGATGATGAAGATACCCCCTTCATTGATGTATCAAAAATAGAAGATTTACGAAATGTACATGATCTTCCAAAAGAATGGGTACACCATAAGGATCACCCTTAAGAACAGATTATTGGTGATATTGAACAAGATGTAAAAACCCGATCTCACTTTAGAGCTAATTTTATCCTTAATGCTTTTGTTTCACAACTTGAACCCAAGAAAGTTGATGAGGCATTAAAGGATGAATCATGGGTTGCAGCTATGCAGGAGGAGCTACTCCAATTTACTAGGAACAATGTATGGAACTTGGTACCCGCTCCTGAGGGTAATTCCATCATTGGAACCAAGTGGGTGTTCCGAAATAAATTGGATGAATCTGGTTCAGTGATTGGGAATAATGCCAGACTTGTAGCTCAAGGCTATAACCAATAGGAGGGTATTGACTTTGATGAGACATATGCTCCTGTTGCTCGCTTGGAGTCCATACGGATGCTACTTGCCTTTGCAAGTGCAAAGGGCTTCAAGTTATATCAAATGGATGTCAAGAGCGCTTTTCGTAATGGTTATATTGAGGAAGAAGCTTATGTCCATCAGCCTCCCAGGTTCGAGGACCCAGCACACCCAGAGCATGTATACGAGCTCAATAAGGCGTTATATGGACTTAAACAAGCTCCCAGGGCCTAGTATGATAGGCTCAGGACCTTTCTTCTTCAGCACGATTTTAGAATTGGAGTTGTTGATTCAACTCTTTTTGTAAAAGAAGGTAATGACATCTTATTGATTCAAATATATGTCAACGATATTATATTTGGATCAAATAAAGAGTCCCTGTGTCAACATTTCTGTGAGATTATGAAGACTGAGTTTGAAATGAGTATGATGGGTGAACTCAAATTCTTTTTAGGACTCCAAATTCAGCAATTAGACACAGGAATTTACATTAGTCAAACAAAATATGTTCTTGAAATTCTCAAGAAATTTGACTTTGAAAGCGTAAATGGCAAAGAGACTCCAATTGCTTTATCTACTTCTCTTGATGAAGATTTATCCAGCAAGAGGGTAGATGAAAAGAAATACTGGGGTATGATAGGTTCACTACTCTATCTTACAGCTTCTAGACCTGATATTCTTTTTGCTACATGTTTATGTGTGAGATTCCAATCCGAACCCAAGGAATCTCATTATAATGCAGTAAAAAGAATATTTAGATACTAAACAGCACAAAAGACCTTGGTCTTTTCTATCCTAAAGCACAATCTTTAGATCTATTATCCTATAATGATGCAGACCATGTAGGGAGTCGGACAGACTGAAAGAGCACTAGCAGCACATTCATTTTATTGGAGAATCTCTAGTCTCTTGGTTCTCTAAGAAGCAAACTTGTGTTTCACTTTCTACAACTGAAGCTGAGTATATTGCAGCTTCACTTGCTTGTTCTCAGGTCATTTGGATGAGACAGACTTTGTCCGACTTTGGATTGATTTTTGCACAATCCAAGATATTATGTGATAATACAAGCACAATAAATCTATCCAAAAATCCGGTACATCATTCACGTACCAAACACATAGACATTAGACATCATTTTCTAAAAGATAATGTACTTCAAGGCTCTATTCAATTAGAATTCATTGACACTCAAAACCAATTGGCAGACATCTTTACAAAACCTCTTGCAGCAGAGAGATTCTACTTTATAAGAAGAAAATTAGGACTTTGTACAATAAAAGAGATTCTAATCTAACATTTTATTTGATATAAACTTTGTTTGTATTTATGAAAATTCCTAAGGGCTTTTTTTGCAAATTACCCATGCTTACTAAAAGAAGGGTAAAATATAATATTTTCATATGTCTAGAAATACCAGGGTGTTGTTTGCAATTTGGTTGCTTAAATTAGGTTTGTGATCACATTATTTTTTCAACACCTAAGTTGTCAATTTTTCTTCTCTCAACCACTTAAGTGGTCATGTGACAAGCACATGACCCATCCCATATAAAAGAGGTCAAGTGCAAACACTTGCCTCATTTCTTCACAACTAAACCCTAGTTCCACCACAAGCCTCTCCAAGCCCTTGCCAAGAAGAAGAAGAATCATCTCCAATCTTCATACCCTAGGTACATTCTTCTCTTCTCATCAAATCTTGTTTCCTTGATTCGTTCTATATCATGCTTTTTGTTTCTCATCGTCATTTCTACTGCTGCAATATGTTTTTCATTGGTACCAGATGGTACCGGTACCCATCATCGGTACTGGTACTAGCTGGACGCAGCAGTGCTTGCTTTACAGAGCAGGTATCGGTACTGAAGATGAGTACCGGTACTAGCTCGTATTTCTGGTTGGAACAAAAACCAACCAGTACCGGTACATGCAAGCTTAAATGTGTTGTTACTTGAACACATGATCTTTATCTCTAATTGTATTCCTATTTCTTGTTGTTGTATGTTTTCAGATGGCACCAAAATCTAAAAGTAAGGGAAAAGCACCTCAAGATGCATTCCACAAGTTTTGCATCAATGAGGATGCTAAATCAAAATTTGATTGGTATAAAGGCCTAAAACTCCATCACTATAGGCCTATTGAGTGGAAAGATTTTTCTCTACAAATCTATGAGTTCACTACATGTCTTTCCAATCAGCATCTTATGCATTTCTTTGATGAAGCATTTTTTGTTGATGTTCCTGGAGTTTACCCTGACATTAATTGTCTATTTTTTGCTAATCTCCAAGAATAAGAAAATCGAGGCCATCTTGTCTTAACATCCAAAGTCTTTGGTCAAAAAATCACCATTACTCCTAAATTTTTATCAACCAACACCCAATGCCCTAATGAAGGTCATCCTTTTAACACACTTAAGGAGCAATTTCCTACTCACAAAATTCATGAAACTCTATTGCTTCCTAATTGTCAGGGCAAAGCATTGGTTGCCCCCAACATGACTCTTTTTGCTCGTGTTCTTTTCCGTATCTTAGCATGGAATTTAAGGGCTAAAAATTCAAGTTTTCACAAAATTCTCGTTGACATCTTGCCCTTAATTTATGCTATCATTACAGGATTTTCGGTCAACTGGAACACGATTTTCATTCATTTTCTTAAACCTTATTACCGTGCATCGACTTTACCCTTAGATATCTTGGTGTCTCATATATTTCATAAAAATAAAATTGAACTTTCTAATTTCACTCCTCTTAGAAAAGTGGTTTATTTCAAATGGACCACTCTTCGAAAAATGGGAGTGAAACCCTAGAATCTACCAGTGATGATGAAGAAGATGAAGTTATCCAAATGCTCAATCTTCTTATCCACCTCCTGAATCATCTTCAGCTTTTGTCCCCATTACCTATCCATTTCTGAAAGCCGAAACTCCTTGGAAGAACCTATCCCATGAGTCTAGCACCAATCCCTACATGATCAACACTTTCAATTACATTGGCCAAAATTTAACCAATCTGAATTTTGCCTTCCGTCACATGGAATGAAAATTTCATGATCTTTCTATATCTCTTGAGTCTTCCTATGTTGCATCTTCCACTCAACATACCAAACAAAAGAAGCAGACTCAACCAAAAGCACCTTCGGAATACAGCGAAAGAAGACAGAAACACTTCCAAGATCCATCTTTTGTAGCAGAAAAAGAACCAATTATCAATGAAGATGAGGAAGAAGATACAGAAGATGAAGAAAATGTTTCATATGAAGAAAACAGTGATGATGATGACAACGACAATGCTGATGATGATGACGACGGCACTAATGATGATGATGACAATGACGATGACAATGAAGATGAGGAAGAAGATGAACAACCACTTATTCGAAAACGTCGTAGAAATTAGTTTAGTTTTTTGAGTATGTAAGCTTGTTGTTGATTGTATGACTCTTGGCATTGTTATGAAATTTATTTTGTGTCATCTAAGCTTGTTAGAAAACTTCTACGGCTCTTAATATTTATGAAATCCGAACTTTTATGATATTTGCTCAATTTTTTGCTTGTTTGACAAAAAGGGGGAGAAATGAAATTAATGAATGGATACTTCATATCTAAAATTGGGAGAGCTTAGTTTGAGGGGGAGGTTTTTTACTCTCTTGTGGAGTTTTTTATTCTTCTCTTATTAAGTCTCTGTTTATTTTTAATATGAGTATCTTATTTGTTTTGTCAACATCAAAAAGGGGGAGATTGTTGGACCCTAGTTCCATATCTCTTCTGTGTTTTGATGTTAACAAAATCGTTTTAAAATCTAATATGTTTATGAAATGATTACAGGTTAAAAGAATCTATGGATGCAAGCAAAAAGATTGTACATGAAGGAAGAAGTTTTTTGAAGATTTTAGTTTTTATTATATCTTAGAATTTTTGTATGTCTCCAAACAAGTAAAATATAATCTAGGTATTAAAATCAAAGTAGAGATAACTAGGATTCAAAATATCATTCATTTACTCGGTTCTTAACTCAAAGTCGACTCTTTTAAAACAAAGTCGCCTAGAGTAGATTGGATTTCTCAACTGATTAACACTAATGATCTTTGGTACTTGCACGGCACAGGTTTGGACCTAAGTTCCAAACTGTGAACATCAAGTACCGATACTTATCATGAGTACCGGTATCAAGTGGTCACAGTTTGTGAACTGGGTTTTTTCCTGAACCTTACAAGTACCGGTACTCATCATGAGTATCGATACATGAAGGTCACAGGAACCATGACTGTGCGTTACAAGTATCGGTACTCATCATGAGTACCGGTACATGTAGGTCACAGGACCCAAGACTGTGCGTCACAAGTACCGGTACTCACAATGAGTACCGGTACCCAGTGATTTGGCTGTACTGACTGTATGTAGTCAACACCGGTACCAAGAGTTCAGTATGGGTACCAACTAACCGTTGTGACCAATCTGAACGGCTACTTTGCAATTAATCATAATTCTAATGTTCCTAAAATACCCCTAATGGCTAGAATTCATGGGAGAGGTGATTAGTGGTCTATATAAGCACTCTTTGAGTGTTGTTTTAGACACATCTCTTAAGAAAAGCACACTCTTGCCTACACCTTCAATTCTCCATTTTCAAGCTGAAAGAGAGCTTGTTTTGTTGCATACATTTCAAGGCATCTCATCATTTGCAA
Organism: Thalassia testudinum; assembly: GCA_037157565.1. Classification (NCBI taxonomy): domain Eukaryota; kingdom Viridiplantae; phylum Streptophyta; class Magnoliopsida; order Alismatales; family Hydrocharitaceae; genus Thalassia; species Thalassia testudinum. The sequence goes on along the minus strand of JAZHRO010000010.1, from coordinate 8,044,822 downwards.
CAAATCATCAAAGGTGATCGTATTTTTCTGTAATCAATCGTTTGTTTTACGCCTTAGTTTTTCTCGTTAGATTTGATTATACTTGTTATAAGATATATTCTTGTTGGAGACTTAGGAAATAGTTGTAAGCTTCTATTTACATTTTGCTTACACCTGTATCTTTATCTTTTCTTCATATCTTGTAATTGGGTTGAGGTAACCCGGTAATTACCTCTGATATTAGTAAATTGATTCCCTCTGAGTTGAGGGAATCGAGTTAAAAATCCTAAGTCAGGAGACTTAGGTAGTGGAGTACCCAGGTGAGGGGAACCACTATACATCTGGTGCCTTTTTTTTTGTGGTTTGATTTGTCTTGCAATTTTTTATTTCCCACACTATTCATCCCACCTTCTAGTGTGCTTATGATTTACAGATCCTACAAGTGGCTGTGCTGAGAAACAAAAAACACAGTGAAGCTTTGGCGGCAACACAACAGCTGGATGTTAAGGAGGAGGCTACCATTCTAACCGAGCAGGAGAAGCTAAATAGGAAAAATTGGCAGAACATAGTGGCCGAGGAAGACTTAAAAAGAGAAATGGATTGGTGGGAGCGTTCACGCCAACTTTGGCTCAAAGAGGGGGACGCCAATACCAAATATTTCCATTTGGCAACTAGCACATGAAGAAGACAAAACCTTATCTCTTCCATTGTTGTGGACGGTTACGAAACTTCATCTATTCATGAAATCAAAGCTGCAGCCATTAGATACTTCATGGATAGTTCTCAGGCTGCAAGAAGGGGGGTGTGGAAAATGGCAGGATCAGTCTTTCCTCGCATCTCTGTGCAGCAGGCTGGTAGCTTGGTGACTCCCATCTCTGTAAAAGAAGTTTTGGAAGCTCTTCATGATCTGAATAATGGAGGATCGCCAGGTCCAAATGGCATACAAGTCTTCTTTTACAAAGAATTTTGGACTGTGTTGAAAGGGGAGGTGATGGAGGTAGTTAGGGAATTTGAAAGGGGCAATTATGGCTTTGAAAAAATTAACAGATCATACCTTTTTTTACTCCCAAAAAAGCCAGGTGCAAACTGCTTCCTAGAGTTTAGACCAATTTCTTTGTCTAACTCCATATACTTGTTGGTGAGTAAGGTTCTGGCAAACAAATTAAGGAAGGTTCTTCAAGACCACATACTACCAGTGTAGTCCGCTTTCCACCCCAACAGGTCATTACAAGAATCCTTCATTATGGCACAGGAGAAAGTGTAAAGCTTTCCTTTGGAAGGTAGATTTCCGAAAGGCATATGATTCAGTGTCGTGGCAATATTTATGGGAAATATTCAAGAGAAGGGGGTTTCCACCTCTATGGCTGCAGTGGATGAAATGATGCATCACCACCGCTTCTTTCTCACCCTTGATTAATGGTAGGCCTTGTGGGACGTGGATCCAATCACAATGTGGTGTTAGACAGGGATGCCCACTTGCACCACTTGTGTTCAACCTTGCGGTTGACACTTTGGCGAGGTATGCTTGCAGATTGTCGGAGGCTGGTATCATCAGAGGGTATTCCATCTCCAACAGGAATGCCCTGGCTCCTATTTTGCAATATGCTGATAATACAGTATTTTTTGTAGAAGCATAAGCATTGCTCCACATGGTACAGATATTTGGGGAAATATCGAGTTTGAAATTGAATGGTGATAAATCTTCCTTGGTGTGTTTTGGGCTAACTGGTGACGAACAAATGACCATCTCCTCCATATTAGGTACCCCCTTGATTACTCTTCCGATCAGATATTTGAGCCTACCTCTGAAATGTACTAAACTAAAGAAGAGTGACTGGCATACTTTATTTGATAAAATCTTTATCAAGCTACAAGGGTGGAGCAGCAGACATCTTTCCAAAGGTGGCAGACTTATTCTCTTAAACTCGGTGATAACTTTCATCCCTGTATTTTTCTTCCCTATGTTTAAAGCACCCAAGTCCATCTGGAAGTGCATTGATGTGATGTGGAAGCGATTTTTCTAGAAGGGAGCAAATCATGAAGGTAAATTTCTCCAACCATTGAAGTGGGATAGTCTATGTATGCCAAAAGATCAGGGTGGTATGTGAATAAAATATCTTAAAGAGTTCAATGATGCTTTGTTGCTTAAGTGGGCCATCAAATTGCTTAATGGTGAGAATAAGAATTGGGTGAATCTTATTAAAGAAAACTATGGCAGCTCGCATAACTCCCTGGACTAGCTCCAACCACTTAAGCCATCCCACTTCTAGAAATCAGTGATTCAAACTATGAAGAAGAACTGGCAGATGTTTCAACCTATCTTAGGTGATGGACGTTCCTTTAAGTTTTGGCAAGAGGAGTGGTCATCTTTGGTCCAATTAAAGGAAGTCTATCCAAGAGCTTATGCGGTTGACATGAATAAAGGGGACCTGGTCTGCAGGTTTTGGTTTGATGGGGATGATGCCTGGCGAATTGATGGGGGTGACTCTAGTAGAGAAGGCACAAGAACATGGGAGGAAAGGGCATGCCTAGAGCAAGACCTGATGGCTTTTAGGCCATTACCTAGTTTTGAAGACAGGTATAGCTGGGATGGAATCTTCACTCCTACAAGAGCATATGAAAAGATCATGATGCATTCCCACTCTATGGAGGATGATGCGGTAGGGAAAAAATTATGGCTACTGAAGATCCCAATTAAAGTCTAGATTTTTCTATGGCTATGAAGGAGGGATGGATTGGTGACAGGTGATCTTAGACATAGAAGATTGGGTGTTGTCTTACAATCTTGCCTATTATGTGGTTTGCCAACCGATAGCTCCACTCATATTTTTTCTTCATGCATGATCACTGATGTTGTGTGGAGAAGAGTTTGCAGAGAACCTCTTCCCACTTGGGATGATCTATGGAAAAATTTTTTGCTACATGATAAACTGCCCTGTCATATGGCGGCAGTCATGTGGTGTGTTTGGAGAGCGAGAAATGATTTTTTGTTTCAGGAGAGGCCAATATGTGTGGAGCATATTGTAAATGTATGTCGGTCTCTCATACATATGTAGGGATCTACTTTATAATCGTGTCTTTATATTGATCAATAAAATGCTCTCCCGGATTGCTATCATTGCGCAATAGCTTTCCTTACTACTTCAAACAAAAGAAAAGGAAGAAGGCACCAAGGAGGCAAGGAATAGCCTCCTTAATCTTCTTCCTTCCTTCTTCTTCTTGGTCGTGGATTATAGGTGGGTATAGGGTGGAATTAAGCTAAGGGAGGATGGGGAAAATGGTGGCTGTTAAGGGTCTTTTTATAAAGTAGGATGGGGGGTATAGGTGGCTCTTGGAATGGATGGCTAAGATGGAGTTTGGAGTGGTGGTTATGGGATCTATGGTCATGGATTTTTGGGCCATTCAAAGAGATGTGGAGGGTGTAGTTAAGGACATGGAGGCACCCCATAGTGGATGTCCATGGTGGAGGAGGTGCCTTTATTTTGGTGACAAAATGATGTTCTAGAAGGGGGGAATTTTGGAGGGAAAATGGAAGGTGGAGATGGGCTTTAGGCTTAGGTGTAGGGTGGAGATTGATGGATTTTGGAGGGAAAAAGGTGGCACCAATATGAAGGTGGTTATGGTGGTTTTGGCACCACCTTGTTGGTGTCTTTTGGTGGTGGTCATGGGGTGAAGAGTTGTGGCTATGGTGGCTCCAACATGGATGGCTTAGGTGGACATAGGTAGGCTTAGTTGGTGGAGCTAGTTAGGTAGGGTTTTAGGGTGGTGGATGGCCAAGGGAGTTGGAGCTTAGCTAAGCTAAGCTAGCTAGTAGAGTAGAGGAGGAGGCAATTAGAGCTAGGGTTTGAGGGGAGGGTCTGGACAAAAGAAGTCTAGAGCTGAACTGGAGTTGGTAGCTACTGAAGAGGGTGGCATGGAGCTACTTTAGCTGGCTTAGTTTGCTAGTTCTTTGCTAGCTGCTAAGCCAAGCTAAAGCAAGCTGGCTTCTACTGAAAGGAGCTGAGGTAAGCTGGTTTGATGCTCCCAAGGAGGACCTAGCTAGTTGAGGTAGCTACGGTAGCCTAGCTCAACTGAGTTGAGCTAAGCTGAGTCCTTGGGAGCTGGACTTTATCTTCCTGAGCTAAGATTAAGTCATCTTCAGCTGGCTGGAGTTGAGTGGAGCTGAATGTAGCTGATCCTAAGCTGAGGTGAACTCCAGTCAACTCAGCTGAGCTGGCTAGAGCTCCTAGTGAACTGATGGGAGTTGAGATGAGCTAGACTTAGCTAAGTTGAGCTGGATCTGAGCTGACTTGAGCTAAGGTGAGTTAATATGAGCTCTCTTAAGCTACCATTCAACTGAGATGAGCGGAATGGAGCTAGGATGAGCTAACCCTAGTTCAAGTGAGCTGGATTCCAACTATGGTGAGCTGGATAAAGTTGAGTTCCAGCTAGTTTGGGTTTCTGATTCACCAGTTGCCTTCTTGAGTGCTAGGGTTTTAGGGATATGATAATTTGTTTATCCCTAACACTCACAAAAACACATCAAAACCACAATAAAAAAATGCAATGCATGCCTAACCTAATTGATGCCTAAATGAAACCCAAAAGCCCATTTGCAGAGAAAAATCCTAAGGGCTAGTTTTGTTTTAATGCATAAGAATGATGATAAACTGCCGTTTATCACTCATCACAAATGTTCCCCTCACTTTTCATACAGCCAGAACAACATTTAGGAGCATACTATACTGCAAAGTTTTAAGTATCCTTATTGTTCTCTCAATCGCATTCATCCGTTAGAGAGTGGGGGGCATATGATGAGGGGAAAAAGGCACCCTCGAACTCAAAATTTTGCACATAGCTCTTGTAAGGATCCGACCACCCAGATTCAGAGTAAGTAGGAAGATCCGACCTAACCTGATCTGTCTCCACTCCAGCAGATTCAGATCCAAGTGGGCATGGCCTCTTCTAAAGGCCTAGTGCGTCCAAAGTCAACAGAGCATGGTAGCAGCACTCATAATGCCCATGTCGGCAGTAATTATGATGCAATTAATGCTCTAACAATGGACGAGCCCTGACAACGGGCTTACCAAGAAACTTGACAAGACCATGGAGGAAGATCTCATAGGATTTCCCTAGCTATAACAACACTCTTTATAGCTATAAATAGAAAAGGGCCCATGCAAGGGCCTCCTCATGCAATCCAAGAGAGAGGGGAACCCTGGGAGATTATAACATAGCTATTTCTACTGGATTTTCTGGGATCCTTTCCCTTCCCCCAGACGTACACCCCTTGCTGTAGAACTGCGTAACTAATTTCCCTATCTTCCTTGTGATTGCCCTTTGTGTGATTGCTGGTCGGATCCTCCCTCTACTGAGGGGCCCAATCAGCCTTGAAATCTAATGGAGAGGAATCTAGAGAGATGCAGGAACCAGGCACATGGTGATTTCTTGAGATTGTATATGGACTGTGTAATTTACACACATGTGATGGGAAATCAACATGAAGAAATCCTTGTGGTTGGGATATATAAAGATCCTCTTGAATATCTCCATGAAGGACAGCATTGTGAATTATTTGTTTCATTTCCCAATTGTTAGCTATAGCTAACAAGGCAAGAAAAAAACATATACTGGTAGTTTTAATAATTGGGCTGAGGGTTTCAAAGTAATTGATACCTCCTTGTTGCTGATATCCCTTAGCAACAAGGCATGTGATGGGAACACCATCATGAGCCCTAACTAGCTCATTTTGACCTAGAAAAGAGAACAAAAGCTCCTACATAACCAAGTGAAGGGCCTAATTCAAGGAATAACTGCTTTGAAAGAAAAGCAAGAAATAAAGGGTAAAACTATAATTTTACCATTGTAGTACAACAACAGGATTTCTCAGGGGCTAAACATAGGTCAAATGGTCTTAACAAGATAAAAAGTGAGTTGGTACAATCAAAAAAGGGTTAATGTGAAATCTGGGAATTAAATGACTTCTTGTAACCCTAAAATAGACCCACTTAATTCAACAAGGTTCTATTCAGGATAAAATTCATCTAAACCCTTTAAAATTCATGGAAAAATATCCTCTAGGGTTTAGAACCTTCAATTTGGCCTTTAGAACCTATTTTGACCTAAATAGGGGTCCTAGTTAAATATTTGCCCTAAATTGGATTTTGTGTAAAATGCCTAGTCAAACATGGTCAAACCTAAAATCTAACTTCACCATTGGATTCCTTAGGTCCAAATTAGGTTTGCACCAAAATTTGGACCTAAGGGGAGTTCACCTCGACCTACTTTGCAAAACAGTCCAACCCAATTACTTTTAAACCCCTAGCTTTTGAAAACCTTGCAGATAGCCCCCTATCGTACTCGTCATTCTTTGCAATTAGGTCCGTCCACCATTACAGCGAAGGAGTCCTACTCCGGCAAGGATTCAAGGGGGGATTTCTTCTTGATTCCTTAGAGACTCCCTCTCAAATTTGAAAGGGAGATTCTCTGAGGAATTCCCGATCATATAAACACAATTTCAAGCCCTAACTGTCACCTAATCTCTCATGCGAACACATAAGAGATTTGAGTATCTCTCTCAATCCTACTCCGGCGAGGATACCCATGCTTGGAAGCTTGCCTTCCAAGCACAAGGCCCTCTGCCTACGACTATAAAAGACACCCTAAGTCCTCCCGTCCATCCTCAGCTTGGTTTGGCCGAAGACAACCCCTCAAATTCATCTCTTCTCCTCCGGCCAGACACCCAGCGAGCTCCGGCAACACATTCCTCCTCCTCTCTTCGCTGTACCACAAAACCAGTGGCAGAGTTTTCTCTACCTCCGTCATCCGCATCGCACCATACTTGCGCATGCGCCTACATCCTCTTCGTCATCACCTCCCCCTTCTAACAAGATCTTCATCTCCGGTGGTGGCAGGTACGTGTCATCCGCCATCCTCTCTCCTTTCATCCTTAAAATAGGTTAAATACCTTCCCTTTCCTCTTCTCTTTATTTTCCCTCTCTTTATTTCCAAAAACACCCCTCGACAACCACAGACCACCACCATCGTATCCACCTCTGGCAGACACCGGCGAGGTGCCTCCGTCACTCTGTGCACCATCCACCTCGCTAAACCCCTTAGAAGCTCCGTCACCTTCCACTGATCATTTCCCCCCTATCCATCAACCGCCACACGTTCCACATTCTTCTCCCAAACAAACCCATCATCACGGCCACAGAACGACCTAGGCACGCACACCCAGGCTGCCCCGTGCCACGCCACTCACGGAGTCACCTTCGTCGTGTCACGGTGAAGCCCCCTATGTGATTTAACGAGGCCACAGGGACGTTTTACTTGAGAGCAGGTTCTGATCTCAGCCGCCATTGGAGCAGGCTTGAAGCAAGCTCGCATCCTCCACTCCAGGCGCCAAGCATCAGGTTCCCAGTCCCAGGCGATGCGGGCACACTTCGCAAACCCCTCACGCCAGCAATTGGAGTCCCAGGGCATTGCAGTCGCTATAATTAAGCAAGGCACCTCCTACGGGTGCATGCGAGGTGGGTGCGAGGTGGGTGGGACTTTTAGTCCCACCTTGGTAAGTTTAGAGGAGGTGGAGCGGAATAAATTGCAATTGTGTCAGGGGCTTATCGCCTCATAACACGGGGTGAGGTCCCCTCGCCCACTCACGCCTCATCCGTGACCACGCTCCACGGACCTGGTAGCCTGACCCGATAACCCGTGCACTCCTCGCGCACCACCCACGCTGGTGCTCCTGGACCCGGGTGCACTAACCCGACTCGTTTACCCGAGAAAGGCTTTAGGAGGGTGAGCCTAAGAGAGAAAAGAGAGAGAGTTCGCAGGGAGGGTAGGGGTAGGTTTTGCACTTACTTGCAGGGAAAGGAAGAAGGAAGAGGAAGCTGAAGGAGAAGTTAAGGAAGGAAAAGCTAAAGGCAGAAGAAGTTGCAGAGAAGAAGAAGGCTGAAGAGAAGGCACAGCTGAGGAAAAGGCAAAGCTGAAGGCCAAAGAAGGAAGAGAAAGTCAAGGCAGCAAGGAAGGAAGAAGAAGACAAAGGAGAAAGAAGCCACAGGCAAAGGAAGAACCAAAAGCCAAGAAGGAAGAAGGAAGGAGAAAAGCTAGAGAAGAAAGAAGAGAGGCCAAGAAGAACAAAGAAGAAAAGAAGAGAAAGAGAAGAAGCAAAAGAAGAAGAGTCAAACACTTTTAAGATGTCTGATTCTATAATCAGACATCCAATTTCTCTTTTATGCTACATTTTATTATTCATATACTCCTGCTTTACATTATGAATTAGGTTTTGAGTAATTTTATGTGTTCAAATTGCATCTATTATTGAGATTAGTGCATGAACTCCATTTGCTCCCTATGTTTGACCTCGGACTTAAACTTCAAGTAATAAAATTTATTTGTTTTGAATGCTTTTTCGACTATACTACAACGCGATCTTTTTAAAACCCGATCAAGAGCTCTCAACATTTTGGCGCCGTTGCTGGGGAGCAACGAGCAATTCATCACTAGTCTCTGCATTCTTTTGATTATATTTGAGCACTAACTTGCCCTATTTGTTTTGCTATGATCTTGCGAGGTATTTCACGAGGAGATCTCCCACGCAAATCAACCACTCCAGGGTAGGTAACTTCTCTCTTCTTCCCTAATCCATCTCCTAATCCTAGGAAGACAAAAAGGAAGCAATCAATTAGGAATCAACTGCCTTATTCTCTTTAGTAATTATCATTTAAAAGGCTAGTTTCCTAATCTGCAAATTTTTTTTTCAAATCTTATTGAAGTTGAAGCGACTTTTAGAGATCCTACCCCATAAATTCCTATGCCTATTAGAGACCACGCTTAATTCCTAAATCTCCGTGGACTATACACTTCTTATTTGAAGTCCAAAGAGAACTTCTGTGAAAATCAAAGAGGATTGGAAATAGAACCAAATTAGGGTTTCTACACTAGGGTTTTGGAGTGCTAGTTCACACATGCTTACACAAAAGGAAATAAACCCACCCGCACCTGTGTGCTACCCAAGCCCTTGATTGAAAAGATCTAAGCAAGATAAACAGCTCTAAAATCACTTGAACCTTAAAAACCTTGGACCTAATAACCTGGGAGTCAAATCAGGGTGATTTCTAGGTCTTGACCTAGAATCATTCTACCATCTTTAGGGCAGGTCAGGTGAAGTTGACCCCTTGTTGGGTCAACCAACCCTGAAATTAAAATCAAAACATCTAAAGTTCAAGTGGAACCCTAAGCACCTTTGATTTGAAATAAAATTGGTAGACTTAAGAGGTCAAGGTCCCCATTCTGGTCTACTTGGAATCTTAGTGACAAGAGAGGTCGGGTGGAGGAAACCCTGTAACCCATGGGGATGCTCTACCGTGTAGGGGTCTTTGCGGGACTCTCCCTCTCTGGCTGCCCAGGTAATTCTCAAGTAGACGACTTTCCGATCCAGGGGTATCATCCACCCCGAACCTCCACAGTCATCCAAACATCTTTGGGTGCCTTGATTGGGTCAGAAACACCTCTAGTCCCTCATCCCTTCACTTTAGAGCACACACATAGATTTTCAAGTGGGGTTCTCTATTTAGATCTAATCACTTCACAGCTTGATTCTACATCTTGATTCCACCATCTGATCCAAATATGCAGCCTAGTTACTTAGGATTACCATTCAAAAAACCTGAATCACAGAGATCCATGAGAGATAGGATGATTGAGGATGCCCTTGAATTCTATGAAATTGAATACAAAAACCTCAACACCAGTAGAAGACATTCAAGTTAGTGTACCAACAACAACAACTTTTATCATAAACTGTGCCCAAGTGTTATTGATAGAAGCCACAAAAAGACCAACCTGAGACATTCTCATAACAGGATACATTGAGATAGAAAAATTGCATAACTTTGAATACCTTCAATGCATGACAAATCCTGTACTATGGGAACAACACCAAGATGATCTTGAAAAATGGAAAGAGATGATGAGATTATTGAAACAAGTTATCTATCAAAAATACCCGTACACGCCCCAAACAGATGATGAACCATCTTGGAATAGTATCGAGGATCAATCCGATTCCCAAATCTCGTGTTTGAGGCATAGAGTTGTTATGGATTCCCAACCCAGATGGGATACAACATGCCTGATCTTGAAATAGGTTGGGAAGTTCCAATTGCAGGAGAACACAATGTTGAGCCAACCCTAGACCCTGGATCACCAAGCATGGAATTCCAAGACTCCTGCAATGATGAGATTAGAATTGAACCTCTCGAGGGTGTAAATCCCGCCCCTTATTCTGATAAGGTGACCCTCGAAGGTTATTCGGACCTAGATTCTAGTAATTCAACCCACATCCTCAACCAGAATCTGGATCTGAAACTTATTGGGAAGATTACGAGGCCCTGTATGATGAAAATCAAAGTTTCAATGAAGAATATGATTCAGGGCCTCTATTTGATGAATATCCCTCTCCAACATCCTCATAAATATAGATCGATTTTTTGGAAGTCACGCCAATCTATGATATAGAAATCGAGGAGTTGGACGAGTGGGGTTTTGATTGGATCTTTCCTACAAGCCTAGACCAAATAAGGACACCTTTTTGAGCTCATAATCTACATATAGGCTAGACCTAAGTCAGGCTGCTAAGACTACATCATGTGATTTATTCTGTGGTGGAACCCCTGATCTCGAATCTCATTCAAGACTTGATTTTCGCAATATCTCTGACGATTTCGAATCTTACCATGATTTCGAAGAAACTCTGTTTCCTAACTACAACGAGCCAATCTACGACCTCAACTCACATGATTCATTCTCCGACTCTGACTTTGAGGTCCCGATTCCTGAGATCACTGAGTTAAGTTCAGGTTCCAGTTAGATGGAATCATTTCTTTTCGATCCTCAGGAATCAAAGCTAGAAAATGCCAAGAGTGACTACAAACCAGAGTTCGAATCTTTTCTCGACTCAAATTTTCATCATCCTATAGACACTCTTCAAGCATTCACTTTTGACTTTGAAAGCTACTATGAGGACTCTCTACATGAAATCACCTGTAACTCCTTTCTAGAAGAGCCCTCATACACAATTCTCATTGAAGCCACCTCTTCCGCACATACAGAACCCATCCAAACCCATTTTCAACCTCGACCCGCAACCAGACTCAATTTCTATTCTGATTCCCCTCTACTGAGCCAATTGCAGATGATTCGACTCCACATCTATACCAGGTATCGAACATTGATCAGACTAAAGACATGCTCCATCATTCTTTGATCACACCTGTAGGGTTTCACTGATTACTTTACGGATCCCTACTCTGACCAGGTTGATCCAACTCAGCCAAAATCGAATTTACACTTCTACATCCATCCGAGCTCCATAGCATATGGTGGGTTCCACATCTCTTGATCTACATTTATCAACCCACCAGATTAATAGGGTTTGGGCTGCATCATCAGCCTATGGATCTAAACAAGCACGTGGTTGGACCAACCAAGCTCTTGATCAAGGTGCTTGTTCTATAAAACTCTATTGATTTGACCACTCCATCTCCATCCCATTTCCCACTCGGCTGAAGGTGTTGAATTTAGCACTTAACGGGAGGCAACTCGTCATTCCAAAAACACGAGATCCATTTGATTATCCGCCTGTACTCCACGTCTATTGCACCATAAGTTTAGTCTTAGAATAGTTGATCCCACCTCTGGCACAAGTGCCAGAGCTTGAAATCATCCACAACAGTCATTCCCGACCCATTCGCCCACCCGATAAATCATGTTTGAAGTCCCTGAACCCAACACTGTTTCACACCCTCTGTTTATAATGAGGACATTGAAAACTTAGGCATGGGGTGGTGGTAAAGTGCAAACATACAGAAATCAAGAAAAGTCAGAAGGATTCTCACAAAAAAATACATATGCCAAAAATACCCAAAAAAAAAGAAAATTGTGAAAAAGAACAAAAAAATTGGAGGGAAGAAAATTTTGAGGCCATATAAACATGAGGAGGAAAAGAGCAAAATGACAACAAAGGAGAACAAAATGAAAAAGAATAGTCATTAGTAAGAGATTAAGGGATTAATCGAAGTTCTAGACCACATCAAGGAAAAGAGAAAAATAGGAAAAAAGTGCTAATGAGACAAAAAAAGAGATTAGTAGGAATGCTGATCTTAGGCCTTTTGGGCTAGACTCTTAGGCTTAAAAATTCAAGTACCCGCTAAGATCTGGATAATCCTCAAGATGTTGGGGAAAATGCGAAGCTTAAGTATTAGGTGTAAGGCTTAGGGAGTATTCGGCCTCGTTAACTGATCTTCAATTTGTGGGACTCGGTAACCTAAGCACCCCAATCCACGCACAGTCCGGTTCAGTGTGCATAACTATCAAAATCATGCAAAAGCATTTGAATGTTCTGAAAAAAGTTTCCTAAACCGATCAACACAAGTTGATTTGGATGAGTTCCCAGCCCGGAGAGGCGGAAAATTCCCCTCGAAGATGCATAACAACATATCGTCTCCTCGATGCTTGTCTCCTAAGACATTTACATATCCTACTCGGGGCACGTAAGCACCCTGCTGGTTCAGATGCCATGGGCAGCATTATCACGAAATGTCAATTGTCAGGGTCTGGATTTGGCTACAAAACACCAATGGGTGAGATTATCTCGAAATCTCGAAAGCCAAGGTTCTGGGGATTGCCATGGCTGGTGCTATCACGAAGCATCGATTGCCAGGGACCTTTGAGGATTGATGATGGGGACGAGGAATCCGATATAGACCATGTTGAGAAGCCAATCCAAAGCTAGAAATAAAAAGAAAAGAGAGAGAAAACTCTCCAAACAAATAAATCCTCTGTCTCTCTCTTACAAAAACGTACTGCAAACTGAACCGAGGCTAAAATATGTCTCAAGAACAGGTGCTTTAACTGTGGAGTCCAACGAACCTTAGGATAGTTCTTGCGAGCCTTAAAAACCTTCGCAGAGGATCGAGGCTAGAGCTGGTCAGGTCTAAATCTTGGTTGGTACTTGAGTACCTCTAGGCCTTCTTTCGGTATTCTAACCTAATCAAAAAGAAAAAGAAAAAGCACTCATCATAAATTGTGAAAGGAACTCATGGTCTACAATAGAAGTTAAAATCTTGAAATTTTGCTAACTAAAAAATGTTAGGCATGGGAGTATGATGGGAACACCATCATGAGCCCTAACTAGCTCATTTTGACCTAGAAAAGAGAACAAAAGCTCCTACATAACCAAGTGAAGGGCCTAATTCAAGGAATAACTATTTTGAAAGAAAAGCAAGAAACAAAGGGTAAAACTACAATTTTACCATTGCAGTACAACAACAAGATTTCTCAGGGGCTAAACATATGTCAAATGGTCTTAACAAGATAAAAAGTGAGTTGGTTCAATCAGAAAAGGGTTAATGTGAAATCTGCGAATTAAATGACTTCTTGTAACCCTAAAACAGACCCACTTAATTCAACAAGATTCTGGTCAAGATAAAATTCACCTAAATCCTCTAAAATTCATGGAAAAATATCCTCTAGGGTTAAGAACCTTCAATTTGGCCTTTAGAACCTATTTTGACCTAAATAGGGGTCTTAGTCAAATATTTACCTTAAATTAGGTTTTTATGTAAATTTCCTAGTCAAACGTGGTCAAACCTAAAATCCAACTTTACCATTAGATTTCTTAGGTCCAAATTAGATTTGTACCAAAATTTGGACCTAAGGGGAGTTCACCTTGACCTACTTTGCAAAACAGTCCAACCCAATTACTTTTAGACCCCTAACTTTTGAAAACCTTGTAGATACCCCTTATCTTCCTTGTCATTCTTTGCAATTAGGTCCCTCTGCCATTACAGCAGAGGAGTCCTACTCCGGCGAGGATTCAAGGGGGGATTTCTCCTTGATTCCTCAGAGACTCCCTCTCAAATTTGAAAGGGAGATTCTCTGAGGAATTCCCGATCATATGAACACAATTTCAAGCCCTGACTGTCACCTAATCTCTCATGCGAACGCATGAGAGATTTGAGTATCTCTTGCAATCCCACTCCAGCGAGGATACCCGTGCTTGGAAGCTTGCCTTCCAAGTACAAGGCCCTTTGCCTACGACTATAAAAGACACCCCAAGTCCTCCCGTCCATCCTCAGCTTGGTTTGGCCGGAGAAAACCCCTCAAATTCATCTCTTCTCCTCCGGCTAGACACCCAGCAAGCTCTGGCGACACATTCCTCCTCCTCTCTTCGCTCTGCCACAAAACCAGTGGCAGAGTTGTCTCTACCTCCGTCGTCCGCGTTGCGCCATACCTGCGCACGTGCCTGCATCCTCTTCATCGTCACTGCCCCCTTCTAATTGGATCTTCGTCTCCGGCGATGGCAGGTACGCACCATCTGCCATCCTCTCTCCTTTCATCCTTAAAATAGGTTAAATACCTTCCCTTTCCTCTTCTCTTTATTTTCCCTCTCTTTATTTCCAAAAACTCCCTTCGACAACCACAGACCACCACCATCGTATCCACCTCCGGCAGACACCGACGAGGTGCCTCCATCACTCCATGCACCATCCACCTCGCCAAACCCCTCAGAAGCTCCGCCACCTTCCACTGATCATTTCCCCCCTATCCATCGACCGCCACACGTTCCACATTCTTCCCCCAAACAAACCCATCACCATGGCCACAGAACGACCTAGGCACGCATGCCCAGGCTGCCCCGCGCCACCCACCCACCGAGTCACCTTCGCCGTGTCACGGCAAAGCCCCCTATGTGAATTAATGAGGCCGCAGGGCCGTTTTACTTGAGAGCAGGTTCCGTCCTCAGTCACCATTGGAGCACGCTTGAAGCAAGCTTGCATCCTCCACTCCAAGCGCTAGGCATCAGGTTCCCAGTCCCAGGCAACGTGGGCACACTTCGCGAACCCCTCACGCCAGCAATTGGAGTCCCAGGGCACTGCAGTCGCTACAATTAAGTAAGGCACCTCCTGCGGGTGCGCGTGAGGTGGGTGGAACTTTTAGTCCCACCTCGGTAAGTTTAAAGGAGGTGGAGCGGAATAACTTGCAATTGTGTCAGGGGCTTATCGCCTCCTGACATAGGGTGAGGTCCCCTCGCCCACTCATGCCTCGTCCGTGCCCACGCTCCGCGGACCTGGTAGCCTGACCTGATAACTCGTGCACTCCTCGCGCACCACCCATGCCGATGCATCTAGACCCGGGTGCGCTAACCCAACCCGTTTACCCGAGAAAGGCTTTGGGAGGGCGAGCCTAAGAGAGAAAAGGGAGAGAGTTTGCGGGGGAGGGTAGGGGTAGGTTTTGCACTTGCGTGTAGGGAAAGGAAGAAGGAAGAGGAAGATGAAGGAGAAGCTAAGGAAGGAAAAGCTAAAAGCAGAAGAAGCTGCAGAGAAGAAGGCCAAAGAGAAGGCACAGCTGAGGAATAGGCAAAGCTGAAGGCCAAAGAAGGAAGAGAAAATCAAGGCAGTAATTAAGAAGAAAGAGGAAGAAGGAAGGAAGAAGATGACAAAGGAGAAAGAAGCCACAGGCAAAGCAAGAACCAAAAGCCAAAGAAGAAAGAAGAAGGAAGGACAAAAGCCAGAGAAGAAAGAAGAGAGGCCAAGAAGAATAGAGAAGAAAAGAAGAGGAAGAGAAGAAGCAAAAGAAGAAGAGTCAAACACTTTTAAGACGTCTAATTCTATAATCAGATGTCCAATTTCTCTTTTATGCTACATTTTATTATTCATATACTCCTGCTTTACATTATGAATTAGGTTTTGAGTAATTTTATGTGTTCAAATTGCATCTATTATTGAGATTAGTGCATGAACTCCATTTTCTCCCTGTGTTCGACCTCGGGCTTAAACTTCGAGTAATAAAATTTATTTGTTTTGAATGCTTTTTCGACTGTACTACAACGTGACCTTTTTAAAACCCGATCAACATCTCTCAACAACATGCCTTAAAGTGATCAATGGTGTCATCTTATTTTCTTTTGATACTATAAATCCATTTTGTTCCAATTACATTCATATCATAAGTATACAAAACAAGTGACCAGGTTCCATTTTTAATTAGAGCATCAAACTCCTCAAACGTTGCAACAACCTATTTGGGAATTTTAGCAACTTGGTTATAGGTGGAAGGTTCCTGGTTAGGGGGAGAGGTAATAAGGCTAGGTGGGAGAGGGTGTTTGGTGGAGGTGTAAGGCTTCTTTTTGAAAATTCCATCCATAGAATGAGTGGTCATTTGGTGTACTCGTTGAGGTGGTGGTGTTGGTAGGATAGATGAGGGTGGCGGAGGTAGGGAGGCAACAGAAGGGGATTGCGGTGGTGGTGATAATAATAGGGAATTTCGAGGTGATGTTGTGGAGGTAGGGTAAGGGGAAGATGAAGGAGCAGTGTTGGGTGATGGTGGTGGAGTATGTAAAAGGTGATTGGTAGATAAAATGTTGGTAGGAAAAGGTGGTAGAAAGGTTGTGGTGAAGGGGATGGTGGTAAGGTTGATGGTGACAAGGACTGGAAAGGAAATAGTGATTCATCAAAGACTACATGACCAGAAAGAAGGATTTTATTGGTGAAGGGATTGAGGCATCAGTAGATTAATTTTATGGTTACTAACATATCGCAAAAAAACATTGAGGGTCGATTGAGGTTGTAGTTTATGTATGTTATATGCTCTTAGTAATGGGTAGCAGTAACTACCAAACATCTTGAAAAAATAATAATTTGGAGCATTATGAAAGAGTTGCTCATGAGGAATATGGCCTTGAAGAGGGGAACCTGGAAGCACATTGATAACACATATAGTTGTATGAAGTGCATAGAACCAATAGGAGATAGGAACTAAACTCTAAAATAGCAATGCTCTAGCAAGCTCTATTATGTGCTTGTTTTCCCTTTTAGTTGATCCATTATGTTAAGGGGTGTATGGGGCACTAATGCAATGTACAATGTCGTGATGTTTAAACGATGTAAACCTTGATATTGACCACCCCAATTAGAGTGAATGGACTTAATTTGGCAATTGAACTATGTCTGAACATAAGAATAAAAATGAAGGAAGACATTGTATACATCAAATTTTTGATAGAGTAGAAACACCCACAAATATAAAAATAAACATCAATGAACATAATGGCATACTTGTAACCTTCATTTGATATAATAGGGGATGCCCATACATTAGTAAAAACAATATCAAAAGGGTTTTTGTAGTACCATCTTTGAACATGGAAAAGCCAAGTTTATGAATAATAGTATTAAGTATAGCATAATTTGCATGGCCAAAATGCCTATGCCATGTCTAAAGAGTGTCTTTACTGGCTGTGAAGGCATGAATGGTAAAAGCGACTAGAGGAGTAGTTGCATTCTTGAGAAATTTGGGTAGTAGCCATAAATGATATAATTCATTCATAGCCTGGCCATTGAGAAACATCCTCCTTATTGTAATGTCCTTCACATGGAATTCATGAGGATACAATTTAAAATAACTGCAATTGTCAATAGTAAATTTAGGAATGGATAGTACCTTTTTAGTGGCATCAGGAATATGGAGTATATCCTTAACAACAATGTGAAGTCGAGGGAATAAACTTAGAACCGATATAAGTAATATCTCCGAACCTTGGCCATTGACCCATTGTCTAACCTGGCCTCATTAGTTCCTTGATAGTAAGCACCCAAATCAAGGGGCATGAGAGAGTTGGTGATATGGTGTGAAGCACCAGAGTTAGGGAACCATAATGCCTGGCCATGGGGAAGATCTGCAGTAATGGCTATCGGAGGGGAAGCGTTATAATCATGATTATAAAGATAAAAACAAAAAGCAGCGGTGTGACTTCTTTGACCACAAATATGATAAGCAGCTTTATATGAAGAATTTTTCTGGAAGGAAGGTCGATAAGCAGTCTAAAAATGACCTCATCCAAAATAAAAGGAGCCCCTATTTTTGCAACCACAACCTCGAAAAGAGGGGGAACCACACCCCTATGAAGCTTGATTTGCAAAGATATCAAGAAAGGCATTCATCCTTTGAAGATGCTATTCGTGAGAGATGAGCATAATAGCCAAATCTTCAAAAGTAAGCTGTAGATTTGGTAGAATCAAAATCTGAGGGTAACCCATTTAGAACCTCAATAACTAGCTCATCATTCTATTTTTTCTGTTTTAATGTACTAGGCTACGAGTCATGACAACTTTTTGCTTTTCGGCTTGTACTACCTGGTCTTGGCTTGTTCCTCATGCCTTGTGATAGCTTCCAAGGAGTGGGGATGAATAAAATTAACTCTTGTATTTCTTTTTCTAAAAAAATTAGCTCATCGTTATCAAGGGGCATGCCTGAGGCATGTGCAATGTTCATAGCAATGCCTTCAGCATTAGTGAGGTTTTCATTTATCAAGAGATTGCCCTTTTTCATATTAATAAGTGTAAATTTAAGATGAAAAAGTCGATTGCATGACTTTGTAGAGAAGAATCACTCAATATAAATCCAAAGATCATGAGTCATATCAAAGTGTGCTAGCTGTGTGTCAATCTCCTCATAGGTAGAGGCAAGGATCCAACTTAAGACAAGTGGTCCCTCCTCTTCCATGCAATATAAGCTTCACTAGGAATTATGTTACTTAATTCATCTCTCAAATAAGCAAGAGGTTTAGAGCTTCCATCAATTAAATGGTAAAGATCGTATGCATATA
Source organism: Thalassia testudinum (assembly GCA_037157565.1). NCBI lineage: Eukaryota > Viridiplantae > Streptophyta > Magnoliopsida > Alismatales > Hydrocharitaceae > Thalassia > Thalassia testudinum. The sequence goes on along the minus strand of JAZHRO010000010.1, from coordinate 8,026,194 downwards.
ATAATGGTCTGAGTGGTGCACGCCATAGAGGATAATTCATGTTGGCTAGCTTCACCAAGATGAGATTCTAGACATTGGTAGGAAGAGAATGGTAGTGCTTGTCATGGAGAAGATGGAGCTCAATGAGTTTGCAACCATTGCTGGAGCTTGCTCCCTAAATCAGAGACACGTGGCGCTCTGATACCATGTAATGATTGAAGGTGGAGAACTAGCTGGAGTGGCTCACCTACACACTCCTGATGATATGTATATATTGCATCACTCATAACAACCTACAATAGGCCATAACAGGTAGGAGCAGGGATCACCCAGGTGATTATAACAACAATTCTTGACACAATTACTGTTAACGCGCTATCGAGGAGTTTTAAGGAGTAATCGTCATAGCAAAGCCTCAATCGCTGAAAAATAATTAAATTTATAACTCAGAATCGCAAAAGAGTCTGAGGTCGATCACAGGGAGCAAATATAGAACTCACACAATAATCTTCATTTAAAATAGATAAGAAAAATCAATTGATCACCAAATAGGTATTCAATGAATAAAACTAACCAGATTGATATTCAATGTAATCTAATATCTCATAAGATCATAGAATCAAAAAGTAAAGAGAATCAAAACAATGGTGATTTGAATCACCACTTATTCTTTTTAATTAAGCATGCATTCATTTACTCAAATTATTCAACAATGATCTTCAATTAGAATTCAAATGTAAACTTAGGTTCTTAAACCATTCAATAGTAACCATAATCAACCTCTATGAGCACAAGCACAAGGCTAAGACTCTCTAAGAGCCTTTCTTCTTCTTTTCTTCTTCAAAGGCTTTCTTCTCCTTTCTTCTTCTTCAAAGCCTTCAACTCCTTCTCACGCACAGAGCACAGCCTTCTCTTTAGAGGCTAAGTGTTGCCTCTTTCTTCCTTCAGCATAGGGCCACGGCAAAGGAGCATGCAGCAAAACCCACCCCCTCTCTCTCAAAAGTCCTTCCTCTTCCTCTCTCAAAGAGTCGGGTTTAGTCGGGTAACCGGTTAGGTTATCGGGTCTAGAAAAGTGTCCAGGCCTACGGGCATGTGTCGCAGGTGAGGACTGGATAAGCGAGTAAACGGGTAGGCAGGTGAGTGTGTGGAGGGACCCGACCCCTCGTGTTACTGGGCGGAAAGGTCACTTCACAAATTCCACTTAAGCGCAGTGTTGTGTCTATATCCCCACGATGTGGGACTATAGCTCACGGCTCCTTTACTTGCGTATCAGCCGAAGGTGATGCTGCTCAAATGTAACTACTGAGGGTCTCATGTCTTCAATTAGCGCTACAATTGCCTACGCAAATGTAGTCCGTGCCTCCTGGAAGTGGAATCAGGCCTTAAGCTCGTCGGAGGACTGCAAACTTGGTCGGAAAGGATGGTGGCAACGGCGGTGGACGGAGGATACCTAAAACACGAGATTAGGCCTCACAGCCACATTAAAACATCTCAGGATGTTTGCCAAGTGATGGCGGTTTCGTGGTGAATTAGGGTGTGTGGTAGCCGAATGAAGGCGGAAGGGTGAACGGAGGAGGTGTCTGGTGGAGGCGTTGAGTGCGTGAAATCCCAAATCAAGTTGGGGCTTTTGATGTGTGAAGCTCGACGATGCTTATGGGATTCGTGGTATGGCGAATGGTGACATATAGCGGGCTCACGACCTCATCGGAGCTTGGCCGAAGCGAAAGAAGGGGGAGAGATGTGGTTGTCAATCGATTTAGGAAAATAAAAGGATAGGGAGGTTTAGGAGGGGAAGGGGGAGAAGTTTAACCTACGCTGGAGAAGGAAAATACTCCGGTGGACGAACGCTGGCAAAGAAAGGGTTGCCAATGCCGAGGCTTAGGTTGGCCACAATTGGAGGAAGATGAAGAAGATCGCTGTGCTTCCAATTTGACCGTTGGAGGTGTGGATGAGGAAGATCAAGAGGGCCATTGGAGCGTAGGTCGGAGTCAGCTAGGGGAGAGAAGGAAGACTTGTTCTGGCCTTAAACCTAGCTGAGTTAGGTTAGAAGCTCCAGGAGCTTTTATAGAGCTCCTGACCGAGCTCAAATTAGGAAAATCGTGAGCACATTTCATGGATTAGGCAAGTTTAGAATGTGAAGAATCAAGCTCTGTTGGAGATTCTTTGCTTCAAAACTAAATTCTTAACTTGGTTCAAATGTGTTCCCCCTATTTGAACACTAATCCCTCCAATTTTAGAGGGATTTGGTAATGATTTCGTGGTGTTCTTCCTTGATTGCAGTTGTTGTGATGGGTTGATTAGGAAACCCTAGAGAAGAAGGCGGCAGGGGGACATTTGGTGAAGAAGATCACAAATCTGGGGGGCTAATCGCAATTAATTTGAAAGTTAAGGGCCTAAATGTGAAGAATTGAGTTTTTAAGAACTAGAATGCAAACTAGGTCAAGATGGACTCAGATTGGGAAAAAATTTTGGAAAAAACCTAATTTGGACCCAAGGAATCTGATGGTGAAGTTTGATTTCATTTTGACCAAGTTTATTTGGGCAGTTTGCACAAAGACCCAAATTAGGATATAATTGTGTATGTGACTCTATTTAAGGTCAAAATAGGTTCAGATGGTCAAATTAAGGATACCAAACATCCAAGAATATTTTTCTATGAATTTTAGAGGGTTTAGATGAATTTTATCCCGATCGAGACCTCTATTATTTAAGCAGGTCTATACTTAGGGTTTCAGGAGCTGTGTCAGTTCTTAAAATGCACGAAACCCTTTTTCTATCTGTGTGGACCCTCTTATTAGTCTTTAATGCTCATTAGACCTTAGATTAACCCCTGGGAAATCCCGTGATTATTCTGCATTCATGATATGCTGTTAAAACTGTAGAATTAACCCTGATTTAATGCACTCTTCTCAGAATGGATATTCAGTGAATTATGGCTCTTAGGTGATTATGTAGGAGCATTCGTCAATTAATCCTGATTAATTAAAGATAGCTATGGCTCATGATGATGTTATCATCAATTACAAAAACAACCCATCATATATATGACTAATAAAAAAATAATCTTCTTAAGACTGTCCAAGAAAGTCCCACTCAACAAAGAAAGCCAGCCACATCCCCCATCTACACACAAAAAGAAATGGGGGTGGGGGGAGGGGGCTTGTGTGTGTGGAATAAAAAGCAGAAGAAGAAACAAAGGAGAAGGAGAAGAAAAGGGCCAGCTTCTATACTTTCTTTCTCATTTTTCATCTTACCTATTCATCCTTAATCATTTTATGAAGAAAGAATATGTACCCTACCTAGAAGAAAGTAGAAAATTGATATGAGCCTTGCTTATCTATGGTGTAGGGTATGAATGAAGTTTAAAATGAGTTCAAAAGTCATTTTCTTTAACACATAGTCGGATGTGGTCAAGTATTGATGGTTGGGGGTAGGGCAAGGAGGGCACATACACTCCTGAAGTAAGGTTCTCCATGCAATTTTTTAATGAAATTGCAAGTACATACTCCTAAATTCCAGACATACAAGATAAAATTCTACATTCAAAGAATATATATTAATAAAAGTTTGTTTCTGCTTATACGATTTCCCTATTGTTGTATGAAGATTGCCTCTTCTTTCTCTTGCCCAAGAAAAAAAACCATTTAACAAGGTCTATAGGCTAGAACCATTTCGTCAGAAATGCAAACAAGCTAAACATTATATTATTATATTGTCATAAAATGCCTTGATCGGCAAGTTTGCTATTCTTCACAATTAATACAAGTCCAAGAAATCTCCAATTGAAAAGGTGAAAGTAGGTTAATTGACTATAATGCCAATCTCCTAATAGATGGTTAAGTGACTTCTTTGATTTATTTATATAGTACTTAGAATATAAATCAATGATCCTTAACACTAAGATGTCAAGTGGTAGGTTATTTTAGATTTATTTCATTGTCCAATATACTATTTGCTTTTGTTTTGTAGGAATGATCAGCAATACCCTCAAAATTTATTACCCTCCTTTATCTTTATTAAATACCTTTTGAAAAAAAAAACATTTTCATGAAATAAAATGTTGGCATCCTATTTACTCTTGAACAAAACACTACTTTTATAACATACAAGAAAATTCATAAAATTTGTAATTAAAGACAAAGAAAACCAAGTCACTACACACCCAAATACTACTTACAACAAGATTTGAAATGAGCATAACCATTAATCCTTCATCCTCTTAAAACAATTGAACACAAAAATTTTTAAGATCAAGCGCTACTTGCCTTACCTTACTTTAATTCACCAAGCACTATCCATCCTCTCATTCTTACATCAACTACTCATTATTATTCTTTGTTCACACTTTGGTGGTGATTGGAGCATGAATATCGATGGCACATTACCAAACATGACATGCATAATGCAAAACATGCTAGTGGTCAATCACCAACATGACTGCCAAGAGGACTCCATTAATTGAAAATTAGGGCTACAACTTCTCACTCTCAATCATTCCCCTCTCTTAGTTACTATATGATCGGCATCTCGAGAATGCGGAGTGTCCGACTCAAGAAGTAATCGGACTCCCAAGAGTGGGTAGTCCGATCAAGGGATCAAGGCAATCTCACAAATGGCATAGGGGTTGATTACCTAATTCCACCGCAAGGGGTGTACGTCTGGGGGGAGGATGGGACTCTTGACTATGCAATACAATTATGCAAGATTACAAAGTATACAATCTCTCGATTTCTCTCAGATTGCTTGGGGGAGGACTTAAGTGCCTTCCCACCAATTTATAGTGCAGGGATAAAGCTCCCAACGACATCTTCTGAGTAGATTGGGCTCAGGCTCCTAGCAGGATTTCCTAAGCGGATTGCACTTCTAGCAAGATTTTCTGGACAAATATGCTGCCAGGTTATTAATGAAGGCTGCCACTGTCAGCATTTATTGAAAGCGCATGCCTATTGTACTTTCCCCAAACCTCTAATAGATAGGGCCTCCTGGATTTGGTTGTGCCCTGCTTGTTTGTATGCAGGCCAGTTGGATCGCTAGATCCGTCCGCGTAGGAGGTTCTATTGGGTATAGGCGGACTGGATCTCCAAACTCGCTTGTATCCAAGCTTCTCCAAGCTGGATCCTTCTTTTTGAGCCTATCACGAGGTTTTGAGTTTGAGGGAATTATTTTCCCCTCATCATATGCCCCTTACTATCGAGCTACCATCTACTTGTTGAGAGAGTAACACTTGGAGTAGAAACTCCACGATAGGTGATGTCCCCAAATGTTGCCCTAGTTGTGTATACAAGCAGGGGAGCATTTGATATATAGCAGGGTTCTTTGGGGTGAAGGCTCGTAGTTGTATAGAGCACATGGGCTTGTTATGCCACCAGCCTTAAAAGGCAGTTATGAGGCATGTCCGGCCACTATGTTGCCAGCCTTAAGAGGCGATTTTGAGGCACGTCTTCCCGCTATGTTATCGACCTTACAAGGTAGTTTTTAGGCACATCCACCCACTTTTTCCGCAGGTAATGGCCAATTACGTCGAGGTCGAAATAGTGTCTCGTTATTCGAAGAGACCGACATTTATTGCCGTTATGATGAGGTGAAGACCTCAAGCAACGTGCCAACCATGATGGGACCACCCTTTTCCTACAGCAGTGGATATGTGCACATGGGTATTAAATGCCCATAATGATGGCCGAGGTTTTCTTCACCTTTGGTTGTTCAATTAGAATCCGCGCTAGATACAGTGAGATTTCATTTTTTCGAAAGTTGTGCCCTTCAAGGGGGGGAATCGCCCTCCATGGGGGCTATATATAGGGGTGGTGGGCCATGGTTAATGACCCACCTACCTCGAAGAGTGCCTGCGTGGAGAGCCTTTACTCTTAGTAGAGGGGAGTGATGGGACGTCCTTCGTCGAAGCGCCACCATGTCGAGGTCTCTTAAAAGTGAAGGGTAAGTCCGTTGCTTCTTCTTCTTCTGGAGTCTCTGCCAAAAGTAGGTCTTTGTATAGTTTTTCATCAGACTTTCTTAGTCGATCTGCTATTTTTCCATTTTTAGGAGAGTACAGGCTTGGTGGGGTGCCATTTGAGGCTTGTGGGTCCGAGACTCGTCTGTGTTCAGACAGGATGAAGGACATGTTTATCACATGCAAATATGCCATAGAGCATGATCTACGAGTACCCTTAAATCCCTTTGTGTCCTCTTTCCTTTGCTTTTACCGCCTTACCCCTTTGGAGCTCTGCCTTAATTGTTAGCTGGTGCTGAACGCTTTTACCACCCTTTGGCTTTGATTGTTCCCCATCTTGCCTTGTTCCACCTGCTTTTTGGGTTAATGCCCTTGAAAGTGAAAAAGGGCAGGCCTCCTGATGAGAGCCTCATCATGAGCCATAACTAGCTCATTTTGATCCAATAAAGAAGATAAAAGCTCCTACATAACCTAGAAGAAGGCCTAAATGAAGGAATAAGTGCTCTGAGAAGAAAACATGAATTAAAGGTTAAAACTGCAATTTTACCATTGCAGTGCATAAACGGGATTTCTCAGAGGCAAGACATAGGTCAAATGGTCTAAATAAGATAAAAAGTGGGTTGAGTCAATCAGAAATGGGTTCATGTGCAATTTAGGAATTAAATGACATTTGGTAACCTTAAAACAGTCCTGCTTAAATCAACAAGGTTGCGGTCAGGATAAAAATCAATTAAACCCTCTAAAAATCATGGAAAAATATCCTATAGGGTTTAGAACACTTAAATTGGCCTTTGGAACCTAGTTTGACCTAGATTAGGGTCTTAGCTCTTTAATTGACCTAATTTGGGTTTTTACGCAAAATATCTAGTTAAACAGGGTCAAACCTAAAATCCAACTTCACCATTGGATTTATTAGGTCAAAATTAGGTTTGTACCAAAATTTGGACCTAAGGGGAGGTCATCTTGACCTACTTTGAATTTAGTACACCCAAATCACAATTTGGTTGCTATCTTTTGAAAATCATCGTAGAGAGCCCCCTAACTTCCTCGCCACCTTTGCAATCAGGTCCTTCCACCATTATTGGGGCAGAATCCTTCTCCGGCGAGGATTAGAGAGGGAATACTCTCTGATTCCTCAGAGATCCCCTCCCAGAAATGGAAGGGAGATTCTCTGAGGAGTTCCCTTCCATCTGAGGCCAATCACGATATCTGGTGTGAACCCAATCTCTCGTGCGAACGCACGAGGGATTTGGGTATCCACCCTATTTCCTTCTTCGACGAGCCGGCGGAGGTAATGGCGTGCCCTCCACGCTCTGAGCAAACGGCCCAGCACCTATAAAAGAACCCCCAAACCCGGCCGCTCATTTTTAGCTTGACTTGGCCGGACTTCCACCTCAAATTCTTCTCTTTCTTCTCCGGCCAAGGGTCCAGCGAGCTCCGGCGAGCCCCTCTCCCCTCCCTCTTCGCTCTTCCACAAAACTAGTGCCAGAGTCATCTTCCTGATTCTCCTCCGCGTCGCGCAACACCTACACACGCCGCCTCAGCCCCGTCGTCGCCGCCGTCTTCCTCCACTGGGCAGCTTCTTCTCCGGCGACAGCAGGTCTAGCTGTCCGCCTCTCCGTCCCCCTTCATCCCTGTAGTTAGGCTTAATAAATTCTCCATCTTCCCCTCTCCCTTTTTCCCCTTTTATTTCATTTAATTGCTCCCCGACATTGCCTGACCACCCTCAACTTCCACGTCACCGACCGACCTCCGACGAGCTGCCCCCACCATTCCGCCCCTCCACACGGCTTACCAACCGTCTCATAAGCTCCACCTCACCGCAAGGAACACTCTTCGCCCATCCACCATCCCTCTATGTCTCCACCACAGTCCCCCGAACACACCCACACCCCCGGCCACAGGTTGACCTAGGCACGCACGCCTAGGCCATCCCACGGCCTGCCGCATGGCTCACCACCTTCGCCGTGCCACAACGAAGGTGCCCAGCTGGTTTGATTAGGCCAATAGGCCGTATTTGTGTTTGACAGGTTCCAGCCCCTGCCGCCATTGACGGTTGGAGCAGCTCCAGGCTTCAGTAGCTCCAGGCGTCAGGACCTCCAGCCTTCAGGTGCAGTGGACTAGGGCAGTCAGTGCAAAGCATCTAAGTCCAGCAAGGAGCGCAGTGACGTCTACAGTTGTAGTGATTGCACGAATCTTCTGCGGGGGCACGCAAGAGCGAGCCAGGCCTGATAGTCCCACATCGGCGAAATACGACGTGCAGGTATGATATAAATTGAATTTGTGTTATATGCTATTCGCCTCCAAACGCACAGGGGTGAGGTCCCTCACCTGACCCACGCTCGCCTCATCCGAGGCTTCATCTCGCGGATCTGGCGGGCTCCGACCCGACCCATTCTGAGCACACCTCGCGCATCACCCACTCGCCGGTGTGCCTGGTCCCGGGTGCTAAATCCGGCCCGATTACCCGTGGCTCTGGGAGAGCATCCTTTGAGTGAATTGCAGAGAGAGAGAGATGTGCAGGTAGAGGGAAAAGGGTAGGTTTTGCTCTCTGTGCAGGAAGGCCGGGCGTTGAAGAGAAGAAACTTAGCCAAAGAAGCAAAGGCAGGAAGAAGAGAGATTGCAGAGAAGAAAGAAGAGAGGCCAAGATAGAAACCAAAGAAGCAAAGGCAGAGAAGAAGCCTTCGCAGAAGAGAGAAGACAAGGAAGAAGGAGAGACTACTGAGAAGAAGACAGAAGAGAAAAGAAGCAAAGGCAGGAAGAAGAGAGATTGCAGAGAAGAGAAGAAAGAAAAGAGGCCAAGACAGAAGGAAGACAGAAGAGAAAGATGCAAAGTGAAGACTGCAGAAGAAAGAAAGCAAGATCAGATGAAGAAGAATCTTCAAAGAAGGGAAACTTTTAAGACGTCTGATCTTGTGGTCAGACGTCCAATTTTACTCTTTTGTCATAATTACTTTTTAACCGCATACATTCATATTTGAATTCAAGTTTTGAGTAAATTAGAGTGTTCAATTACATTTGAGATTAGTAGTAAATTCCGATTGCTCCCTGTGTTCGACCTCGGATACTCCGATTTTCGAGTAATAAAATTCTCTATTTGTTTAAATGCTTTTTCGGCTATATTACAACGTGTTATTCTTTAAAACCCGATCAAGCACGATAAACATTTTGGCGCAATTGCGGGGAGCAATGCGTAATTTATCACTAGTCTCTACATTCTTTTTATCATATTGAACACTAACTTGCCCTACTTTGCTTTGTTTTGATCTTGCAGGTATTTCACAAGAAAATCCCTCCCGCAAGTCAACCACTCCAGGGCAGGTAATTTCTTTTCTTCCTTAAACCATCCCCTAATCCTGAAAAGACAAAAGGAAGAAAATCAATTTAGGAATCAATTGCCTTCTTTATATAGTAATCACCATCTGTAAGGCAAACGTTTCCTAATTTTGAAAATTTTTTCAAATGTTCTTGAAGTTGGAGCTATTTTCTAGATTCTATCCCACAAATTCATGTGCCTAATAGAAATAACACTTAATCTCTACGGACAACACACTTCTTGCTTTCAAGTCCAAAGAGAACTTCTGTGAAAAAGAGAAAAGGATTGGAAATAGAACAAATTAGGGTTTCTACGGTAGGATCTTGGAGTGTTAGTCACACATGCCTACATAAAAGGAAATAAACCTTCCTGCATCAGTGTGTCACCCAAGACCTTGATTGAAGAGATCTTAACAAGACAAACCCTAAGAAAAAAAATGAAGTTCTAAAATCACTTGAATCTTAAAATTTTTGGACCTAATAACCTGGGAGTCAAATCAGGGTGATTTCTAGGCTCCAAACCTAGAATCATTCTGCCATCTATAGGACAGGTCAGGTGAAGTTGACCCCTTAGGTCAACCAACCTCTAAATTAGGTCACAATATCAAAACATCTAAAGTTCAACTGAGAACCCTAAAGTACCTTTGAAATAAAAGTGGTAGACTTAAGAGGTCAAGGTCCCCAGTCTGGTCTACCTGGAATCTCAGTGACAAGAGAGGTCAGGTGGGGGAAACCCTGTAACTCGTAGGGACGCTCTACTGTGTAGGGGTCTTTACGGGACTCTCCCTCTCTGGCTGCCCAGGTAATTCTCAGGTGGACGATCTTCTGATCTAGGGGTCCATCTGCCCCGAACCTCCATAGTCATCCAAACATCTTTGGGTGTCTTGATTGGGTCAAAAACATCTCCAGTCCTTCATCTTTTCTCTTTAGAGCACACATACACATTTTCAGTGGGACTCATTATTCAGATCTGATCGCTTCATAACTTGATTCTACATCTTGATTCAAACTCTGATTCTACATCTTGACTCCACCACCTAATCCAAAGATGCAGCCAAACCACTTAGGACCACCATTCAAGAAACCTGAATATCAGGGATCCATGAGAGATAAAATGGTTGAGGATGCCATGAAATTCTATGAAAAAGAAGAAACCTCAACACCAGTAGGAAACATTCAGGTTGATGTCCCAACAACCACAACCTTTATCATAACTTGTGCCCAAGTACTATTAACAGAAGCTACAAAAGGATCAACCCGTGACTTGATCATTACTGCATACATTGAGATAGAAAAACTGCACAATATTGAATATCTTCAATGTATGACAAATCCTCGCCTTTGGAAGCAACACCAAGATAGTCTTGAAAAATGGGAAGAGATACTGAGATTAGTAAAACAAGTTATTGACCAGAAATACCCGTATATACCACAAACAGAGGAGGAACTATCTTGGGACAACATAGAGGATAAATCTTATCTCAGGTTTGAGGCACAAAATGGTTGTGGATTTCCAACCCAGATGGAGTATAATGTGCCTGATATTGAAGAAGGTTGGGAATCTCCAAATGCAAGAAAATACCATGATGAGCCCATTTTAGAATCCCAAAACTCCTGCAAGAATGAGAGTAGAACTGAACCTCTCGGGGGTATAAATTTCGTCCCTTATTCTGATAAGGTGACCCTCGAAGGTTATTCAGACCTAGATTCTAGTAATTCAACCCATATCCTAAGCCTAGAACCTAGATCGGAAACATATTTTGAAGATTTCAAGGCCCCATATGAAGAAGATCAATCTTTTAATGAAGAATATGATTTTGGGCCTCGATTTAATGAATATCCCTCGCCAACCTCCTCAGAGGAACGAATAGATTTTTCGGAAGTCATGCCAATCTACGACACAGAAACCGAGGAGTTGGACGAGCGGGGTTTCAATTGGGTCTGCCCTACTAGCTTTGAACCTGAGCCTCTACTAGATAAGGATACCTTTTTAAGCTCAGAATTCACATTTAGGCTAGACCCCAGTCAGGCTGCTGAGTATATAACATATGATTTATTCTATGGTGGAACTCATGATCTTGAATCTCATTCAGACTTTGATTTTCACAAACTCTCCGACGATTTCGAATCTGACCATAACATCGAAGAAAATCTGCTTCCTGATTATAACAAGCCAATTTTCTTTGAAGCCACCTGCTCCACATATACAGAACCAATCAAAACCCGTTCTCTACCTTGACCAGCAACCAGACTCAATTTCTATTCTGATTCACCTCTCACTGAGCCGTTTGCAGATGATTCAACTCCATATCTATATTGGGTATCGGGCATTGATCGGACCGAAAAATGGGAGCCAACATTCTGTGATCACCCCTGTAAGGATTCCACACCTTACATTGATTATTTTTTGGAACCCTACTCTGACCAGGCTGACTCTTCTCAGCCTGAACCCGAGTTTTCACTTCCATATCCATCAGAACTTCACTGCATATGGTGGGTGCCGCATCTACTGATCTACATCTATCAACCCACCAGACTCATTGGGTTTGGGCTGCATCATCAGCCGACTGATCTCAACAAGCACCTAGTTGGACCAACCAGGCTGTTAATCAAGGTGCTTGTTTTACAAAATTCCATTGATTTGACCACTCCCTCTCCACCCCATTTTCCGATCGGCTGAAGGCATTGAATTTAGCGCTTAACGGGAGGCAACCCGTCATCCCAAAAATAGAGACCCGTCTGATTATCCATCTGTACTCCACATCCATTGCACCTTGAGTTCAGCCTTAGATAGTTGATCCCACCTCTGGTACACTTATCAGAGCTTGAAATAATCTGCATCATTCATTTTCGACCTATTCACCCACCCGATGTATCCTGTTCTAAGTCCCTGACCTCAACACTATTTCACACCCTCCGTTTACAATGAGGACATTGCAAAACTTAGGCATAGGGGGGTGATAAAGTGCATACATATAAAACCAAGAAAAAGTCAGGAGTCTCACACACAAAAATTTTTGCATATGTCAAAAACACAAAAAACTGGAAAAATTATGAAAAAAGAACAAAAAATAGGGGAGGGAGGAAATTTTGTAAGCCACATAAACATAAGGAGGAGAAAAAAGAGCAAAAAGGACAAAAAGGAGCACAAAATGAAAAAGAAAAAGAAATAGTCATTAGTAAAAGATTAAGGAATTAACTAAAGTTCTAGACCAGATCAAGAAAAGAAATAAAAGAAAAAGTTCTAAGGAGACATAGCAAGAGATTAGCGGGAACGCTGATCTTAGGCCTCTTGGGCTAGATTCTTTAGCTTAAAAATTCACATATCCGCTAAAATCTGGATAATCCTCAAGAGGTTGGGGAAAATGCGAAGCTTAAGTATTAGGTCTAAGGCTTAGGAAGTATTCGGTCTCGTTAACTGACCTCCGGTTTACGGGATTCGGTAACCTAAGCACCCCAAATCAACACACAGTCTGGTTCAGTGCGCATAAATATCCAAACCACGCAAAAGCGTTTAATGTTCTACAAAAGTCACCTAGATTAGGAGTGGCCAATCAACACAAGTTGATTTGGACGAGTTCCCGAAGCGGAGAGGTGGGAAATTCCCCTCGAAGATGCGTAACAACATATCGTCTCCTCGGTGCTTGTCTCTTAGGATATTTAAATATCCTACTGGGGGCATGTAAGCACTCTGCTGGCTCAGATACCATGGGCGGCATTATCATGAAATGTCGATCGCCAGGGTCTGAATTTGGCCACGGAACGCCATGGGAGAGATTATCTCGAAATCTCGAAAGCCAGGGTTCTGGGGGTTGCCATGGGCGGGATTATCTCAAAATCTCGAAAGCCAGGGACCCTTGAGGATTGATGATGGGGACGAGGAATCCGATACAGACCGTGTTGAGAAGCTAATCCAAAGCTAGAAATAAAAAGAAAAGAGAGAGAAAAGCTCTCCAAACAAATAAATCTTCTATCTCTCTCTTACAAAAATGCACTGCAAACTGAACTTAGGCTAAAAATGTCTCAAGCACGGGTGCTTTAACTGCGGAGTCCAACAAACCTTAGGTTAGTTTCTGTGGGCCTTAGAAACCTTTGTGGAGGACTGAGGCTAAAGCGGAATAAGTCCAGATTTTGGTTGGTACTTGAATACCTCTAGGCCTATTGTCGGCATTCCTACCTAATCACAAAAGAAAAGGAAAAACACTTACACTCAGGGTCTAGAACAGAAGTTGAAACCTTGAAATTTTGCTAAGGGACTAGCAAAAGCTAGGCATGGTGGTATGATGAGAGCCTCATCATGAGCCATAACTAGCTCATTTTGACCCAATAAAGAAGATAAAAGCTCCTACAAAACCTAGAAGAAGGCCTAAATGAAGGAATAAGTGCTCTGAGAAGAAAACATGAATTAAAGGTTAAAACTGTAATTTTACCATTGCAGTGCATAAATGGGATTTCTCAGAGGAAAAACATAGGTCAAATGGTCTAAATAAGATAAAAAGTGGGTTGAGTCAATCAGAAATGGGTTCATGTGCAATTTAGGAATTAAATGACATTTGGTAACCCTAAAACAGACCTGCTTAAATCAACAAGGTTCCGGTCAGGATAAAAATCAAGTAAACCCTCTAAAAATCATGGAAAAATATCCTCTAGGGTTTAGAACACTTAAATTGTCCTTTGGAACCTAGTTTGACCTAGATTAGGGTCCTAGCTCTTTAATTGACCTAATTTGGGTTTTTACTCAAAATGTCCAGTTAAACAAGGTCAAACCTAAAATCCAACTTCACCATTGGATTCCTTAGGTCCAAATTATGTTTGTACCAAAATTTGGACCTAAGGGGAGGTCATCTTGACCTACTTTGCAATTTAGTACACCCAAATCATAATTTGGTCCCTATCTTTTGAAAATCATCGCAGAGAGCCCCCTAACTTGCTCGCCACCTTTGCAATCAGGTCCTTCCACCATTATTGGGGCAAAATCCTTCTTTGGCAAGGATTAGAGAGGGAATACTCTCTGATTCCTCAGAGATCCCCTCCCAAAAATGGAAGGGAGATTCTCTGAGGAGTTCCCTTCCATCTGAGGCCAATCACGATCTCTGGTGTGAACCCAATCTCTCGTGCGAACGCACGAGGGATTTGGGTATCCACCCTCTTTCCTTCTCCGACGAGCCGGCAGAGGTAATGGCGTGCCCTCCACGCTCTGAGCATATAGCCCAGCACCTATAAAAGAACCCCTAAACCCGGCCGCTCATTTTTAGCTTGACTTGGCCGGACTTCCAATTCAAATTCTTCTCTTTCTTCTCTGACCAAGGGTCCAGCGAGCTCCGACGAGCCCCCCTCCACTCCCTCTTCGCTCTGCCACAAAACCAGTGGCAAAGTCATCTTCCTGATTCTCCTCCGCGTTGCGCAACACCCGCGCACGCCGCCTCAGCCCCGTCGTCGCCGCCGTCTTCCTCCACGGGGCAGCTTCTTCTCCGACGAAAGCAGGTACAGCTATCCGCCTCTCCGTCCCCCTTCATCCCTGTAGTTAGGCTTAATACATTCTCCATCTTCCCCTCTCTCTTTTCCCCCTTTTATTTCATTTAATTGCTCCCCGACATTGCCTGACCACCCTCATCTTCCACGTCACTGACCGACCTTCGGCGAGCCACCCCCACCATTCTGCCCCTCCACATGGCTCGCCAACCATCTCATAAGCTCCGCCTCACCACAAGGAACACTCTTCGCCCATTGACCATCCCTCTACGTCTCCACCGCAGTCCCCCGAACACACCCACACCCCCAGCCACAGGTTGACCTAGGCACGCACGCCTAGGCCATCCCACGTCCTGCCGCATGGTTCACCACCTTCGCCGTGCCACGGCGAAGGTGCCCAGCTGGTTTGATTAGGCCAATAGGCCGTATTTGTGTTTGACAGGATTCCAGCCCCTGCCGCCATTGATGGTTGGAGCAGCTCCAGGTTTCAGCAGCTCCAGGCGTCAGGACCTCCAGCCTTCAGGTGCAGTGGACTTGGGCAGTCAGTGCGAAGCATCTAAGTCCAGCAAGGAGCGCAGCAACGTCTGCAGTTGTGGCGATTGCATGAATCTTCTGCGGGCACGCGCAAGAGCGGGGCAGTCCTGATAGTCCCACATCGGCGAAATACGACGCGCAGGTATGATATAAATTGAATTTGTGTTATATGTTGTTCACCTCCGAACGCACAAGGGTGAGGTCCCTCACTTGACCCATGCTCGCCTCATCCGGGGCTTCATCTCGCGGATCTGGCGGGCTCCGACCCGACCCATTCTGAGCACACCTCGCGCATCACCCACTCGCCGGTGTGCCTGGTCCCGGGTGCTAAATCCGGCCCGATTACCCGTGGCTCTGGGAGAGCATCCTTTGAGTGAATTGCAGAGAGAGAGAGATGTGCAGGTAGAGGGAAAAGGGTAGGTTTTGCTCTCTGTGCAGGAAGGCCGGGCGTTGAAGAGAAGAAACTTAGCCAAAGAAGCAAAGGCAGGAAGAAGAGAGATTGCAGAGAAGAAAGAAGAGAGGCCAAGATAGAAACCAAAGAAGCAAAGGCAGAGAAGAAGCCTTCGCAGAAGAGAGAAGACAAGGAAGAAGGAGAGACTACTGAGAAGAAGACAGAAGAGAAAAGAAGCAAAGGCAGGAAGAAGAGGGATTGCAGAGAAGAGAAGAAAGAAAAGAGGCCAAGACAGAAGGAAGACAGAAGAGAAAGATGCAAAGTGAAGACTGCAGAAGAAAGAAAGCAAGATCAGATGAAGAAGAATCTTCAAAGAAGGGAAACTTTTAAGACGTCTGATCTTGCTATCAGATGTCCAATTTTACTCTTTTGTCATAATTACTTTTTAACCGCATACATTCATATTTGAATTCAAGTTTTGAGTAAATTAGAGTGTTCAATTACATTTGTGATTAGTAGTAAATTCCGATTGCTCCCTATGTTCGACCTCGGATACTCCGATTTTCGAGTAATAAAATTCTCTATTTGTTTAAATGCTTTTTCGACTATATTACAATGTGTTATTCTTTAAAACCTGATCAAGCACGATAAACACCTCCCTCGGCACGTATCCGTTGTATAGCTGGCAAGTCGAATACCGAATAGTGGACCTCCTCGATAGTTTGAAGGGGCAATACCGCCATTTCTTTTTTCTCTCCATTGTTGAGGACCTCAAAGTCCCCTGCACTTGGCAAGGTCCACCTGAGAGAGACCAGTTACCCCGAGTCAAGGATCTTGAACCATCCGTGCAGGTAGACGTAAAGAAGTTAGTTAAGCTTAGTCCAATCGCTCGGTCAGAACTCAGGCGAAAGGACGTCCGAGAGGTGTTGTCATGGGTAGCGGATGAGTTGCCAATGCCATGTAAGTGGGGGGAGGTAGAGGATGGCTTTCGTGTCGTACCTTACACCCACCCATTACCAATCCAGTATCTCTGGTTGCAACTTTCGAGCGATTTGCACAACTGGGTGCACCTAAGCATCCAAGCGACATCGTCACCCACCATGGGTTGAGGCAAGGCGAAGAAAGGACTGCAAAGCATGAAGAGGGGAGTGAATCCACTCACCAGTAGGGGATAAAGCGAATGGAGGGGGAGGCCCTTGAAGGGGCCACAGAGGAGGTAGAGGTCCCCCTGAGGCGAGCGAGGAAGGGTCATTGTGTGGAGCCTTCGCAGGAGGAGTCGGCAACATCCTCATTTTGAAGTCCTGACAAGGACAAGTGGGAAGGTGTGCCTCCCGCTCCTCTAGCTCTATTTGAGACACTTGAGGTGATCTCCCTTAATGGCTCTCTATTACGACCCGATTCCCGAATCCCTACAGAACACGAGAATCGGACCGACCCAGCTGATCCCAAGACCCAATCGTCCAACGCGAAAGTAACCAAAAAGCAGTAAAATAAACCACATTCACCATGCAAGTAACTAACAGTAACAAAAGTACAGCAGTAAAGAAAAGAATTACTACAGTACATACCACCACAACGGTAGAGAATTTAGAAACATGTACAGAAATACGAAGTTTACAATAAAGAGTACAAGGTGAAACAAAAATACTCACTACTACAGAAAGACGGTACAACAAAAGTACAACTATTGGGATCTACTAGGCCCAGCACCCTCTGTAGCTGCAAGCTCTGGCTGCTCAACACCTGGTCCTGAAAAAGGTGACAAATGTCACATGTCAGTGAAACGCTGAGTTGAGTGGCAACCAGCTAGCTAAGAAAACAGTAAAGGTGGACAAGTAGTTGTTGTTTTTAATTTCTTTATTTCCCTATTTACTCTTTCTTGAATTATTTCTCAGATCTTTCTCTTGATCTCGAATGTTCCTCGTGGGAACGATCTTGATTGCAGTCTTTTCTGAAAAGTAGAAGTAGCACGTGGTGCTCTCCTGGTTGGGAGAGTCCCCTGTGGTGGTCCTACCCTCAGTCAACCACCACAAGGTCACTGAAAAACTAACGGTGACTACGGCATGCGCGATAAATGCACGGGTAGCTACCCCACACTGGCACGCGGTCAGTCATTTCCGTTAACGGGTGCGCCCAAAGCACAGCACGGAACCAGTATAGGGCAGAGTCCTCTCAGTAATAGGGGTCCAGCCCCTCCACAGTAACCAAACAGGGGTCTTGCCCCTCCACAGTTCACACACCCTCGCCTGACAACCCTGGTTTTCCCAGTGGGCCTAACAAGTCGGTGTAGGACGGCTAGCTGAACCCCGGGGCCCGTGGGGTGGCTAGCTCTCTCCCTACACTAGTAGCCTCCCTAGTACTGTGTACGCAAGGGCCAAAAGTTGATACAAAGTGGCCAGACCTAACCTCGGGTCCCTGGGGCGGCTAGCTCTGCTCTGCACTAAACAGGGGGACAGTCGGTCTCCTTGGTACTCCGTACTCAAGGGCCAGCTCACTTCCCTATCCACTTTCCCAGTTCCATTCTATTTATCTTCCAGGAGCTCTACTCCTAATTCCCCGTAGGATTCATGCTCATATTTCTCTGGCCAAACCATTTTAGGTCTCATCATTTCAGTTTCATTCTCATATAGCCCGTGTTTCCAACATTTAATATCAATTTATATACAAGCAGCTCAAATTTAGTTTTTAACAACAGGAATCACATGTAGCAGTTACTAGCAATAGTACTCTATATGTCACAGGCAGCTGTTATCCAATTACAGGCAATTATCATTATTCTATCTACTTATCCAAGACTGCAATTCATGTATTCACAATATTCGTTTCAGTGTTTCTGTTCCTAGTATTCATGCCAAACCCTAGGATCTATCATTCAATCTAGTTTTCAAGTCCTAGGATTCATGCCATACCCTAGGATCTATCATTCAATCTAGTTCTCAGATCCTAAGATTCATGCCATACCCTAGAATCTATTATTCATCTCAAAGATGCATTAATGTTGGTAAATAACTAAGGGGAGTCACTCTACCTGCAAAACCGGGAGTAATGGGGCCGTGATCAGCAAGTCCATGTGCCTCCGCAACCCCCAAAGCTGCAATAGAATGAGGTCCTAACACAAGGATCAATCACAAGGAACCACTTAGAACAGGATACAAGTATTTTAAACGAGTAGAGGAACTAATTCTGAGAAGAACAGAATCTTAAATGCGGAAATCGAACCTCGAACGGACCCTAAACGGGTCAAAAATGACAATTCTGACTCAAATCAGACATTTGGAACACCTTCCAGACATCTTAAAAAATGATCCAGGTGATACCTCACTCTATGCTGCTCCTCAGACATCCAGGGTGTTGGTGCTAGAGCACCACGATCATTTATTTTGATGATAACAAAACACGTGTTATTTAACATTTGCACTTGGAGTCTTAGATTTCAGGCCAATTGCAAATGGATACGTGATTAGACGAAATTCGAGCTTGCATCCAGGACAGATTGGAGGAGCCTGATGGAGAATAGAAGAGATTCGCGAGGAGCGATATATTGAAGAAGGAAGGAGATGAAGAATAGGATAGATTTCCTTCTCTTGTACTCATTGTATTTTTCGTTTCTTTTGTTGCTCTTTATTTTTGTTACTTAGATTTCTGTTAAAGAGCCTCAAAGTACCCTAACAGTAGTCCTAGAAACACCTACACAACCCTAGGATACTTAGATTTTCTGTAGAGAACTTAGAAAACCAATATAGGGTTTAAACAGCACTTCCAGACGTCTAATTCCTAAATCAGACGTCTGATAAAATGTTTTAAGACGTCTGACTGTTGATTCAGACATCTGATAACATTTAGGCTGGACTTAAGTAGTTCTGTCTGATGAAATCAGACGTCCAGACCTTAGACCAGACGTCTTAGGAGATGTCTGATGACTTTTTCAGACGTCCAACTAGTGGACTGTTAGCTGGCTTAACAAACACTTAAGGATGTGACCGTTAGAGTCTTATCAGATGTCCATAGGACTTTCCAGACGTCTGATAATTGACCGTTTTGCCTCGGCTGACTCAAAATCTCTTCTCAGAGATTTTCTAGCCATTGTAACGTTTGGAAATCCATTCCCATAGTAAAAGTAGGTTTCCAGACGTCCAGACATAGTGCCAGACGTCCTATATGTCGTCTGATGGACTTGCACAAGAACCCTGTTTAGATCTGATCCAAGTTAGGAAGAGCCCCGCCCAAAATCAGACGTCTGACCTTTAAATCAGACGTCTTAAAGTGATCTTCCAGACGTCTGATGCTAGAATTAGACGTCTGATAAGCCTGTCAGAACAATGATTGTTCCGGATTTCGGGCTGATTCACTTGGGCTTTGCACTCAACGGCTATGGAAGCTTTTCTAAGCCTTCCAAAGCCTTCCTAAGGCCTCTATAAATAGAGGGGAGCCTTTTACACACATATACACACTAAGAGAAACTTATACACACCTAAGCAACATAGTTCCACTCTTTTGTGTCCAAGAAAACAAGCCCTTGCTCTCCAGGCTCAAAGTTCTACATCTAGAGAGCATCAAGCCTTCGCGCACCCGCTCTCCCGTCGTTGTTCACGAGAGCGACGTTGCGCCGTCGCGTGGCACACGCATCCGCATCGTCGACGCACTCCTTTCAAAGGGAAGCATCCTATTTCCTATAGAAGCTTAGGTTAAATATTACTTTGTTAGCTCTATAGGATTACTTGTTTTATCTTTGTTATTTGGTTGGGTATTCGCTTTGCGAATTCCCGTCTCCTTCGCGAGACAAAATCCTTCTCGTGGAGAGAAGGGGTTGAGGTACACTACCCTCGTTTAAGTAGCGTGGTTGTAATTGACGTTGAATCACCCTCGTTTTAAAGTGATTCGGTTTATTGGATTTGATCAACTTGGTTGATCGGAAAATCCTAACTCGAGAGGGTTAGGTGGTGGTTTTCACCCGGTTTGGGTTTCCACCTATAAATACTTGTGTACTTGTGTGATTGTTATTTTTTGAGATTGTTTATTATTTATTTTCGCAATTATTACGTCACCCCCTCCTGGTAGGGAGAAACTACACAGGGATCCTGCTGAATCGCCTGGACGCAGTTCCAGACGTCCAACCACCTCTCCGGATGTCTGGAGATGCTCTCCACTGTCTGGTGGTGCGTGGGAGGGCGTGTCCCCATGCCTTCCTGAAATGAAACCTGCATGAGCGATGAAAGCCTTCTCAACACAACACGTCTCAGCATTTCGGCGGAATGGCCTACATGGCCGTATCAAGCAAGTGCTATCCGTGCTGCATCTGATCTCAAGAATAGATGAGCACATCATCAATAAATACCACCACGAACTGGTCCAAGTACAGTCTGAACACCCGGTTCATCAAATCCATGAAGGCAGCAAGGGCATTGGTCAGCCCAAATGGCATGACCAGAAACTCGCAGTGTCTGTACCGAGTGCGGAAAGCTGTCTTGGAGACGTCTGCCTCCTTGATCCTCAACTGGTGGTATCCAGACCTCAAGTCTATCTTGGAGAATATCGTGACACCTAGCAGCTGGTCAAACAAGTCATCAATCCTCGGCAGCGGATATCTATTCTTGATGGTAACCCTTTCAGCTGTCTGTAGTCCACACAAAGGCGTAGGGTACCATCCTTCTTTTCTACGAACAATACCGAGGCTCCCCACAGAGACGCACTGGGCCTCACAAAGCCCTTCTCCAGAAGATCCTGCAACTGAGACTTGAGCTCTCGCAGCTCAAGTGGTTCCATCCTGTACGGTGCTGCAGAAATGGGGCTGGACCCCGGTACCAGTGAGATCTCAAACTCGATCTCACGCTCGGGAGATAGTCCTGGCAACTCATCTGGGAACACATCGAGGTACTCTCTGACCACCGGGATACTCTGGAAGTCTGCCACAGGGCTGGGCTCTGCCACCACACAAGCTAGGAAGTCCTCACACCCCTGGCTCAAAAGTCTCGCCACCCGAAGTGCAGAAATGCACCTGAAGCCTCCATCCACTGGCTGCCCGTGGAACTCGAAAGAAGGCAACTCCGATATGGAGAAGACGATCTTCCTCTCAAAGCAGTCCACCAAGGCATGGTAAGCGGACAGCCAGTCCATCCCTAGAATCATGCCAAAGTCCTCCATCTGTATCATAATCAAGTCAGCGGGAAGGCTGTGTCC
The DNA here is from genome assembly GCA_037157565.1 of Thalassia testudinum. NCBI lineage: Eukaryota > Viridiplantae > Streptophyta > Magnoliopsida > Alismatales > Hydrocharitaceae > Thalassia > Thalassia testudinum. The sequence goes on along the minus strand of JAZHRO010000010.1, from coordinate 8,004,379 downwards.
CCCAACACTGACCTCACAACCTGTGTACACCTCCTCAGCTACGAATAGCTGACCACTTGGACCTCTGATCACGAATGGACCCTCTAACAACATACAGTCCTGCCCCAAACTAACAGCAAAACTGGTAGCGACAAACGAGTGCATAGCGTCGGAATCGAAAAGCGTGTAAACAAGTCTGCCGGAAACTAAAACCATACCTGCCACCACTGATCCTGAAGCTCTGGCATCCCTGTGTGTCAGGGCGTTGATATGCCCCTCAGCCCTAGGTGCAGACGAAGCAGCCACACTCTGAGTCGGACCGGTAGCCGCTGGCTGGTACCCTCCCTGCAACTGCTATCCTCCTCCTCGCACCTAGAAACCGCGGCCTCCTACTCGCCCTCCAGTGCTCGATGCGGGAAGCATCTACTGACCTCCAGCCCTAGACGGGCAATCCCTCCTGATGTGGCCTGGCTGGCCACACTGGTAGCAAAGGGGAACTCGACTCTCGCCCTCAGTGGGTCCCTGCTGACGGCTAGGCAAGGGTCCGGTGCTAGCAGCTAGCCCCTGTCGGGGGCCCGCAAAGGCCACTGATGGCCCCGCAAAGCGTGACGGCTCTCCTGCGAGTGCCACATGCCTCCTCTCGTCGGCCCTATGAGAAGTCTGGCTGTAGGGCCATTTCCGCCCGCTGTCAGTGTCGCGTGCGGATGGGTTGGTCTCTTCATACATCATAGCTACCTCCACCACCCTCAAGAATGTAGGCAGCTTCAGGGGTTTGACATACCCCTGAATAGTAGGCCGGAGCCCCTCGGTGAACCTCCAAAGGCACTCCTCCTCAGTAGCCACAGTTGTCACTACAAAACGAGACAGCTCCAGGAAACGCGTACGGTATGCGCTCACGGCCATCGTCCCCGGGCAGAGAGTGTGGAACTCCCGCCTCCTCTGGTCCTGCCACGTCTGGGGGAAGTACTGCTCGCAGAAGAGGGTGACGAACTAGTCCCAAGTCAGCTCGTCCCTCTCCTGACCCCTGACCACCCTCCACCACCTGTGTGCGGTGCTCTCCAGCTGGTACGTAGCAAAGGCCACGCGGCACTCCACAGGGGGGCAAAGGGTGTTAAAAACCTTCTCGATCTGCTTGAGCCAGTCCTCCACCTCGGTCGGGTCCTCATCCTCCTTGAAGGAGGGGGGCTTCAGCTTCCGGAACTGTCCGAAAAGGGCAAAGTGGCGCTGAAGTGGAGATGCTGGTGCGCCTCCAGGTAAAGAAGCCTCGTGCTCAGAAGTGTCGTAGGAAGGGGGGTGGTGGAGGCCCACCCTCTCCCACGCGTCTAGCACTGTGTCTGTCTCGTGGTCCCTCAGAGGACTCCCCCTCCGCAGCCCCAGGGAGAGGCGCTCGTGGCGACGGGTGAAGCTCCTCTCGCACGATGTCCCGTATCAGCTGGGCGAGGTCCTGGGCCTGAATGCCCGAAAGCAGTGGCTGGTCTACTGAGGTGTTGGGCTCAACGCACCCGCCCCTCTGACCTCGTCCTCGACTGCGTCCACGGCCCACCTCGCTACCTCCTCGTCGAGGCATCTCCTGCAAGGAGACACGAACACAGAACAGAAAAGACGTCAATACTAATCGATATTCAACGAAGAAGCCTTAAAATAGATGTCAAAAGGTACGTTGTGGTGGCTACTCTAGTTACAGGCACGTGAATTGGTCATTTTCCAGCCAATTGGTTCACTTCTCGGGATGACCTTGCTCTGATACCATCTTGTTACGACCTGATTCCCGAATCCCTACAAAACATGAGAATCGGACCGACCCGGCTGATCCCAAGACCTAGTCGTCCAATGCGAAAGTAACCAAAAAGCAGTAAAATAAACCACATTCACCATGCAAGTAACTAACAGTAACAAAAGTACAGCAGTAAAGAAAAGAATTATTACAGTACATACCACCACAATAGTAGAGAATTTAGAAACATGTATAGAAATATGAAGTTACAATAAAGAGTACAAGGTGAAACAGAAATACTCACTACTACAGAAAGACGGTACAACAAAAGTACAACTGTTGGGCTCTACTAGGCCCAGCACCCTCTGCAGCCGCAGGCTCTGGCTGCTCAACACCTGGTCTTGAAAAAGGTGACAAATGTGACACGTCAGCGAAACACTGAGTAGAGTGGCAACCAGCCAGCTAAGAAAATAGTAAAGGTGGACAAGTAGCTGTTGTCTTTAATTTCTTTATTTCTCTATTTACTCTTTCTTGAATTATTTCTTAGATCTTTCTCTTGATCTTGAATGTTCCTCGTGGGAACGATCTTGATTGTAGTCTTTTCCAAAAAGTAGAAGTAGCACGTGGTGCTCTCCTGGCCAGGTTAATCCCCTATGGTGATCCTACCTTCAGTCAACCACCCCAAGGTCACTGACAGACATAACGGTGACTACGGCACGCGCGATAAAAGCACGGGTAGCTACCCTGCACTAGCATGCAGTCAATCGTTTCCGTTAACGGGTGCGCCAAAATCACGTCACGGAACCAATATAGGGCAGAGCCCTCTCAGTAACAGGGGTCCAACCCCTCCACAGTAACCAAACAGGGGTCTTGCCACTCCACAGTCCGTGCACCCTCGCCTGACTACCCTGGTTTGCCCAGTGGGCCTAACAAGTCGGTGTAGGACGGTTAGCTGAACCCCGGGGCCCGTGGGGTGGCTAGCTCTCTCCCTACTCTAGTAGCTCTCCCCGGTACTGTGTATGCGAGGGTCAAAAGTCGGTACAAAGTGACCAGACCTAACCCCGGGTCCTTGGAGCAGCTAGCTCCGCTCTGCACTAAACTGGGGTACAGTCGCTCTCCTTGGTACTCCGTACTCAAGGGCCAGCTCACTTCCCTATCCACTTTCCCAGTTCCATTCTATTTATCTTCCAGGAGCTCTACTCCTAATTCCCCGTAGGGTTCATGCTCATATTTCTCTAGCCAAGCCATTTTAGGTTTCATCATTTCAGTTTCATTCTCATATAGCCCGTGTTTCCAAGATTTAATATCAATTTATATACAAGCAGCTCAAATTTAGTTTTCAACAACAGGAATCACATGTAGTAGTTACTAGCAACAATACTCTATATTTCACAGGCAGTTGTTATACAATTACAGGAAATTATCATTATTCTATATACTTATCCAAGACTGCAATTCATGTATTCATGACATTCATTTCAGTGTTTCTGTTCTTAGTATTCATGCCACACCCTAGGATCTATCATTCAATCTAGTTTTCAGATCCCAGGATTCATGACATACCCTAGAATCTATTATTCATCTCAAAGATGCATTAATGTTGGTAAATAACTAAGGGGAGCCACTCTACCCGCAAAACCGAGAGTAATGGGGGCGTGATCGGCAGGTCCACGTGCCTCCGCAACCCCTAAAGCCACAACAGAATGAGGTCCTAACACAAGGATCAATCACAAGGAACCACTTAGAACAGGATACAAGTATTTTAAACGAGTAAAGGAACTAATTCTGAGAAGAATGGAATCTTAAACACGGAAATCGGACCTCGAACGGATCCTAAACGGGTCAAAAATGATAATTTTGACTCAAATCAGATGTCTGGAACACCTTCCAGATGTCGTAAAAAATGGTCCAGGTCATACCTCACTCTGTGCTGCTCCTCAGACGTCCAGGGATCCTGCTGAATCGTCTAGACCCAGTTCCAGACGTTCGACCACCTCTCCGGACGTCTGGAGACGCTCTCCGCCGTCTAGTGCTGTGCCTAGACGTCTGATCTGCGTGGGAGAGCGTGTCCTGCGCCTTCCCGAAATGAAACTTGCACGCGTGACGAAAGCCTTCTCAACACATCACGTCTCAGCATTTCGGCGAAACGGCCTGCATGGCCCTATCCACAAAAGGTGGAGGAGAAATTTCGTACCTCTCAGTTGTCTGGAGCTCCCTCCAGACATCGCTTGCGTCGTCTGGACGTAGGTCCAGACGTCTGATTCTGGAAAAAATTCCTAGAATCAGAACCTCCTCACCTTCTTCCCACTGCACATGAGCTCGCCACGCAGCCACTCGTCCGCTGCTCGAGCTACAGCAGCACCAGGGGAGATCTCCCTCGCATGACGCTCCTCCGTGCACACACCGGCCGACCTTGAGCTGCTCCGATAGGCTCGCTCTCTCTTTCTCGCGTGCTCTTCCTCTTCTCTCCGCGATGCACCCGGCAGCAGCTGCTGCCCTCACTTTCTCTCTCTCGTGCTCACGTTGGAAGAAGGAGGAGACGGTGGGGTGGTGAACGAGGGAGAGGGGAGGGGTATTTGAAGGCGTGGGGGCTCTGTCTGCAGGTCGGCGAGGGAAGAGAGAGAAAGAAGAGGGCGGTGGGTTACAGTCTGCGCACAGCACGCGCCCAGACTCGCGATCATACGCATGCCAAAATTTATTTCCAAACGTCTGTGAAGGCGTCCAGACATCTGATCAGACATCTGGACCAACTCCCAGACGTCTTAAAAAGGGTATGGTGTCTCAGGTCTTAACACTCACCCTCAGAGGCACCGCTAGAAGTGGTTCAGTCGAAGGGAACCTTTGGTCTTGCTATTCCGCCGGCTTCGCCTAGGGCCTTTACTTTACTAGCCAGGGAGGCGATTAGTGCTGGCGACATTTTCAACCAGCCCTACTACCAACGAAGTTCTACTGGTGCTCAAGTTCTTGTGGATCCCTCTAGGCGGGGGGGCTCGAGGATAATTGGCTACACTGTCGAGTCCATCATTAGGTCCATGCTAAAGGGTGCCTTTGGTGGACCCAAACCCGGGGTCAGGGTGCTTGTTCGACTGGGGACATCTAGCGGGGCCTTCGACTTGGAGAGGCAAGTGTTGAGGCACCTGAATGATGCCGTGTCTTGGGCCACTTCTGAGCCTCACGGCGTAAACTGTAACCACGTGTTCTTCTACTGCATGCACATGGTAAGCTCATGAGGCATGCATTTCATTCTGAATTTTCTTTGCCATAGCTACTCGTATTTTGACGAACCGGTGGTTTTTAGGTGAAGATGCTTGGGTCGTGCTACATTCCACGTGGTGGTGTTCCCTTGGACCTTCCTGCCCCTGCTGGCCCGATGTTGACATAGAAAATCTATGCAAAAAGGTTGAGTTTTGAAAACCCATCGTTGTAGTGCAATTTGCGAGAAATTTGTCAACAAACAAATTTTTCGAAACTCAAAAGGAATTCCGAGTCAAACAATAGGGAGGCTACGTTGATTCGCAATCTGCAATTATATTTTTTTGTGTAATTTTGGTTTAAAAGCGAGATAATCATAATGAATCGATATTATACTAAAGAGAGAGAGAGAGAACAAAACACTTTATAATAGAGATATTGTTTTTACAACTACAAAGTTGGAAATATTACAACTAGAAAGCGGTAAATCTACTCAAGAAAGCAGTAAAGAGAAGGTAGGTGAGAAATTATCCTCCTCGACGGTTGTTTGGAGGACGAGCCGGAACAGGGCGACACTTGGAAGACGTAGAGTGAAGACAGAAGATGGAGAATGAAGAGGAAGAACTAAGGGCGAGGCAGGATGTCGTCGTCACGAGATCCACTTCCGGAACGGGGATGAGAAGATGACCAGGGGAGCTCCACGAACGGGGTGAGAAGTGGACAAAATTTTTTATTTTAACTCTAGAGGAGCATCCCAAGTTTGGGACAAGCTTATTTAGAACTTTGGAGAGGGAGAGAGGTGAAGGAAGGGATGATTGATATTTAGGGGTCGTTGGGCCTTTTATAGGTGAGGATTGGAGGGGTAAATGGGTCATTTCATCTCACAAAATTAATGTTAGGGTCTTTAGTGATGGATTTATTTGTCACTAAAGCCTTGAACATAGGCGACATGTGTGCACCTCCCCGCCTCCTCGTGGTCAACGCATGCATCACGCACATGAGCTCTCAGCCAATCGATTAAGCGATCAGACAACTGAAAAGCCCTCAACGCCACTTCTCTTTCAACGTGCCCAACGCCTGCACGTGTGATTGCGCATGGGCTAACATCTGATTTCACATGTGCTCGCTAGCACATCTCGTTGCGCCACGTCTCACCCATCTGCACCGCTCACACTTCATCCAACGGTAGAATCAAGCCGCTCCCGTATCTGTGCCTTGATTTAAGGCACCCGAGGGCTCGAACCCGCTCCCCCTTCTTCATGTGAAGGCCTCCACCCGCTGTGCTACAGGGCCTTTTGGGTCACTATTTAGATTAAGGGGGAGAGAGTTCAGGACTGTTGGATCTCGATCCAACGGTCTAGAACGCTTACCCTTTGGCACCAAACGATGAGGGCACCAGTTTGAGATCCAATTTCAACAGTTGGATAGATGATCCAACAATTGAGATGCAATGGCACGATTGAGAAGAGAGTGGCAGCAGCGAGTCCTTGGGCCGGTTAGGTGGCTGGGATGGTGCCACGTGGTGTCGTCTTAGCTATCCATCTTCTATTTCTTGTAGATGCTGCCACGGATGTCGGATTGGAGAGATTTTTGCGTCGTTGGGCTGCGATTGTCAATCCAAATCCATCCATACAATCAAATTTGTCATCTGAAGTACAGATGTACAGCATCATGGCCCCTTGTCCTCTAATCTTTCTCGGACAGCATCTGATGCTATGGATGTCCGATTGGGGCAATCTTTGAGTCATTGAACTCCAATCGTCGCCCTGATCAGTTCGTACAGTTTAATTTTCAATCCAAGGCCTCGATTAAATATCTCTTGTCCCTAACTACCAAAAAGAGTAAATTACTATACAATTTATACACTTTGTCCTAAATGCGTGATGATGCATGTTATGCAATATCTACAATGCATGATGCTTCTATGACACTAAGAACATGCATAAATAGACATTTTAGGCTAGTCAGATACATACACATCACCTGGGCAATGCAGTACATATGGCTGCTTAGTGGACTGTAACGACCAAAGCAGAGCATCGGCAATTGCTCCAGTAAGTGGCGGAGGCCGTTGCTACTCGAGAGCAGGTGGAGAAGGCGGCGAAGGAGGTAGAGCGAAGGCTCCACTCTCAGCGAGAGGTCACTAGCCCGGCAAGGGTCACCAACCTGGCTGCAGGGACTGTTAGTCCGCTCCACCTTTCACCTGCAGCCAGTCAGGGCATGTTCAAGCCATCGGAGTAGAGTCATTCGACAATGTTTGCCTTGTTACCCTTTCTGTCTCCCTTTTTTTTTTGAGAGAGAGAGATGTAACAGACAAAGTTGTTTGGAATAAAAGAAAAAATCCCTTCTCTTTATTGCTTATGGGCACCTATATATGATTGATGCGGAAAATACATGTTTTGTTAAAAGTGGGTTTTGGTGTCATTGTAACACATATCTTTGTAATCAACTTTTACAATTTATATTCCTAGATAGTGGAGTATCTAGGGTTGTCCAAAGAGGCTAATTTGTTAATCACATGAGTGGTTCTCTCTCTCGCCTCTCAAATCCGCACTTATGTTTTTGTGATTTTGATTTATATTATTTTTTAGGGTTTTTCATAAATAATCGGGTTTTTGATGTGAAGATTAACTACGCTAAAGCTACGCCTATCAACTACTCTAGAGTGACAAGAATGACCTCTCTTCTAGGTTCACCCTAGGCAAGTGCACCTAGGGTAATTAAAAGAGAGTTGTGGTGCACTACAACTACAAGGAAAAGCACACTAAGTAGAACAAGAATTTGGAAGGCAAAAACAGAACGTTATAATAACTAGATATGCAAAGTCACAAGTAGATGAATGCTTGAAACATAAACAAAATCTAGCTAATACAAAAATAGAAAGTGATGAAGAACAAGATGAAGATCCTCCAGTAGAAGCTTTAAGAAATCCTTACTCCAACTGCGGTTGCTCCCGCAATTGAAAGAACTCTTTAGCTTCTTCCTTCAAGTGGCCCTTCTCCAAGCCTTCTCCAAGGGTGGACATCCACCACCCTTGTTCCTCCTTTTGCCTGGACGTCCCCCTAGATGAAGGCTTCCTCCTTGGCATGGCATAAGGGAGAAGAAGAATGAGGAAGAAGGCACCAAGGGGGCAGGTAGGTTGCCCCCTTGATCTTCTTCTCTTCTTCTTCTTCCTTGGCCTTAGGTGTAGGTGATGTAATGGTGGAATATACAAAGGGAGAAGATGATTTTTTGGTGATGATTATGGTGGGTATTTATAGAGGTAGATGAGGGGTGGTTGGCGTCGGCTTAGATGTAGGGCTAGGATTAGGTTTGGTGGGTAGTTAGTGGCGGTTATGGGGATCCTAGGGTTAAGACTAGTTGGCACCATCTTTAAGGGTGTGAACAAGGTAGTTATGGTGGTGGAGAGGTGCATGGAGTTGGCACCAACCATGGAGGGATGCCATGGTTTGGAGCCACCTAAGGGGGGTTCTAGAAGGTGGTTAGGTGGATGTCTAGGACGGGTTGTAGGGGTAGGTGTACGGTTAGGATGTGGGGTGTTTTTGGCGCCAAAGCAGAGGGGTCATTTGGTGCTGGAGTGGGGTTGAAGGTTTCCCATAGTTGGCGCCAAAAGCAGGGTGGACTAGGTAGCTTGGGTGGACTTAGAGTTAGGGTTATTTGGTGGAGCTATTTAGGGTTTTAGGGTTAGGTATTGGTGCCAAGGAGGTGACTAGCTAAGCTAAGCTAATCCTAACACTCAGATAAATGCATAAAAAATACATTAAAATGCAATGCATGCCTATCCTAGGTAAATGCCTAAATGCAGCCCAAAAACCTGTTTGCGGAGTTAAAACCCTAAGTGCTAGGTTAGTTTTGGGGCGTAAGAATAATGATAAACTGGCGTTTATCACACCCCCATGCTTATCTTTTACTAGTCTCTTAGCAAGACTATTTTCACAAAATGGATTTTCTAGGAAAGGCTAATTTTTTTTACTTTTGAGGAGAGAAAGACTACGGGACCTTGGTTGATTGGAAAACTTAAAAGGCACGGGATTTGTTAAAGATAAAACCTTGGGATTCATCTTTGGATCCAAGAGTTGGAAGAATTGGGATCAGTGTATCTTTTAAAAATTCACAAATCAACTCATTATTAATTTAGATGGCCCGAAATTTTTATAGTTAGGATTTCTCTAGCTCTTGAATCCAATTCACAACTTGCATCAACTTTTAAAACCTTGTGTCTGTGCTTATGAATGACAACTTTTATGAGGTCGTATTTTTGGTTTAAAACTTTTTTTTTTTGAAACTCCCCCATGCTTATTCTTAGCTTAATCCTATAACAGATGTGTCGGGATCGTCATTCTCATCACCAATCCTCAAGGGGGCTTTGGTGCCGGCACTTCAGGACAGTACCGTCCATGACACCACCCAGGAGCTTACAACCCCAAAACACAATGCTGTGTAAAGGAGTGCTCCTAGCGAACTCAAGCCATGGGTAGAGCACCGTCCAAGACACTTGAGCTGCAAAATTACACCTTAATGCTTTGTCTAAAGATATGGAATGTAGATATAGAGCAGCGCTAAGGCGGTTACATGTTGTCATCGTGTCCTCAAAGGAGGCATTTTCCTCCTTCTCAGCGGTGGGAACTCAAACCAATGATCTGCTTCGGATTTTACCAGGGCCAAACAAGGGCTTTCTTCTAATTTCTACATGTTTTTTAAGGTGTTGGCTTCTATGTGAATTTTAACACAAGAATTTTGTCAGAATTGAAAGTTTTTTAATCGGAAGCTAAGCCAGATAATTTCCAGGTTACAAGGGAAGATCAAGTCACCTGAACTATCATGAGTTCAGGTGGAATTTAAAGAAGGATACTTGATCTAGTCTAGAGGTTAGACCAAGAGATTCTAACAATCAAATCTTAATCTTAATCCCTAGTTTGTTAAAGATTCAATCCCTTGTACCTTAAAATGAAATTTTCAACCTTAGTTCTACTTTTCAAAATTTTCTTCAAAAAGTTTTATGATTTTTTAGTAATGAGATGCATGCAAAAGAAAGAAAATGCATATTTTTAGGTTTTGAAAATCCTAAATCAATTATCAAAATTTAAAAACACCCCTCTATGCTTATGATATGCAATGTCCTCATGCATTAGGAGGGAAAAGGGATCACCTTAGTGAAAGGCGGTCAGGTTTAGGATGGTCAAAACCTAGAAAAAGAAAGAGAACAGAAAGTAGGAAAAATGATGGGTTACCTCTCATCAAATGCTATCTTTTACACCTATTTAGCCAGGCGTGAAATGATGCATGGAAAATAGACAATCATGTAAATAATTGGACACTTGAATGTCCTCAAGATCCCTGAAAGGATGATTGGTAAAGAAATCAGGATCAAAATGAAATGGAAAAATGGAAGAATGACCTGAGTCTAGCCATGGTTTGAGTTCATGTAAAAAGCCAAACTCGAGCGGGTCAAGTGCTAGGTTCAATGAAAAGGGAGGGGGAAAGGAGTTAATAAGAGACAGGGTGGGTGAAGTTAGTGCAGATGTTTTTGGTGAAAAATCAAGAAGATTGAAAGAGTAAGAGTCAAACCCTAGTTGTTCTAAAAAGTCTTGGACCACATAATCATCCTTGGAATAGGAATCAATAAAATCTAGATCAGTGTTGGTCAAAGCTAAGTAGGATTTGATCAACATAGACTTCTTGGATATTGCTTCCATTTTATTATCAGTGTCCTAAAAAATTTCAAGATCAATGGACCTCTTGGAAGCTTGAAATAAATCTAATGAGAAAGTCTGTGTTTTGTGCGAGGCGAGATCAATGTTAAAATCAATGTGTCGTAGTATAGTTGAAATCGCTCGAAAATAAATAAATTTTACTACTCAAAATTGTAAATCTGAGGTCCAACACAGGGAGCAAATTAGGGTTTAAAAATCAAGAGTACAACTTTCAAATTGAATATAATATGCAATGAAAACTCAGAGTTATAATGCAAGAAATGTAAATATAGCCACAAAATATCAATGTATATGAAGAGCACAAAAAAATGGATGTCTGATTTTGTGAATCAGACGTCTTAAACTAGTGTTTGCTACAGTGTTGTGCTATTTCTCTTCTTTTTCTTCTTTCTTTCCTTCTGTCTCTACGGCTTCCCTTTCTTCTGACTTCAGCTCCTTCTTCCTTTAGCTCTTCCTCTTCAGCCTTGCCTTCTCCTTCCTTAGCTCCTCTAGCCTCCTCTCCATCCTTGGCTACTTCTTCTTTCTTCCTGTGAGAGAGCAAAACCTACCCCTACCTGCCCTTGTGATCTCTCTTCCTCTTTCTCCCTTAGGCTCATTCTCCCAAAGCCTTCTTGGGTAATCGGGTCGGGTACACGTGCCCGAGACAAGACCCACCGACATGCGTAGTGGGCGAGGAGTGTAGGTTGGTTGGGTATACGGGTCAGGGCTAGGTCCGCGGGCAGTGGGTCATGGACAAGGCTGTGATAGATGAGAGGGACCTCACCCAGTGGTCAGGAAGCGATAAGCCTCTGTCACTTTTGCAATTTATCTCACAACGCCCGCTTGTCAGCTTCCGAGGTGGTACTAAACGTCCCACCTTTCTTTGCGAGCGCTCGCAACAGAAATCCTCCTCTGATTGTAGTAGCTGCGTGGGGTGTCAGTGCCAATTGCTTGGCTGGGGCTTTGCGCGGAGGGATTCCGCACGACCTGGGGCACTTCACCTGGAGCAGGGAGACCTGGAGGATATCCTAAGCAAGCTCCTTGCTGCGTCAATGGTGGTGGAGACCTTCAACACCTGTCAATAGGAAAACGGCCTTGCGGCCTCGTCAGAATGTTCAGACAGATTCTCCTAGACACGACGAAGGTAGTGTGGTGGTCGGCGTGGCTTGGGGTGGCCGGAGCATGCGTGCCTAGGTCACCCTGTGTGTACGAAAGTGGGTGTGCTCGGGGGGAGTTCTGGGGGCTTGGTGCAGTGAGTGAGGCAAGGGGTTATGTTTAGTGAGGTGTGGCGATACTTATGGAGTGGTTGGTGAGGCAGATGGAGGTGTGGAGCGGCAAGAACACCTCGTCGGAGGTCTGGCCAGAGGTGGAGAAGGTGGTGGTGATTTGTGGCGTCGAGGGATAGTTTCAAGAAATAAAGAAGGGGAACAGGAAGAGGAAAGAGAGAGAAATTGAACTAACCTAACCTAAGGACGAAGGAGGCAAGGATGGAAAATGGCTCGTGTTGCCGTCGCCAGAGACGAAGCTCTCTGTAGGTGAGGCGGCGGTGACGATAGGGGAAGAGGTAGCATCAAGCTGGTATGGCTGATGCGGATGAACGAGAGGAAGGTAACCTAACCACTGGTATCGTGGTTGGGCGATGAGAGAGAGAGAACGGAGCCATCGGAGCTTGCAGAGAAGTTGTGGCCGGCGATGAGAGAAGAAAGTGGGGTGGACCGACCCAAATCCAAGCTGAGGAGGTGCGGAATGATTTAGGGTTTCTTATATAGGCCCTAGAGGTTGAGTTTGTGCTTGGAAGCCAAGCTTCCAAGCATGGTAATGTCGCCGGAGATGGAAACTCAGAGAGACCCAAATCTCTCATGCATTCACATGAGAGCTTGGGTAGGAATTAGGTCTCATCAAGGGGTTCACATTGGAGGAGATTTCTCAGAGAATCACCCTTTCAATTTTGAAAGGGATTCTCTAAGAGATCAGAGAGTTCTTGCCTTTGAAACCTCGCAGGAGTAGGATTCCCTCCGCTATAATGACGAATGGACCTAATTGCAAAGAACGACAAGGAAGTTAGGGGGTTTCTGTAGAGATTTTCAAAAGATAGGGTAGAAATGTAATTGGGCTGGACCTGTTTGCAAAGTAGGTCAAGGTTAATTCCCCTTAGGTCCAAATTTTGGTACAAACCTAATTTGGACCTAAGGAATCCAATGGTGAGGTTGGATTTTAGGTTTGACCATGTTTGACTGGGTAATTTAAACAAAAATCTAATTTAAGGCAAACATTTGACTAAATTTAGGTCAAAATATGCTCTAAGGGTCAAATTGAAGGTTCTAAACCCTAGATGATATTTTTCCATGATTTTTTAGAGGATTTAGGTGAATTTTATCCTAACCAGAACCTTGTCAAACCAAGTAGGTCTGTTTTAGGGTTACAAGAAGTCATTTAATTCCTCGAATTCACATGAACCCTTTTCTGTTTGAACCTACTTTTTATCTTGTTAAGACCATTTGACCTATGTTTTAGCCCATGAGAAAATCCGTTGTTGTACTGTAATGGTAAAATTATAGTTTTACCCCTTATTTCTTTCTTTTCTCTCAGAATGGTTATTCACTGAGTTAAGTCCTTCAGTTGGTTATGTAGGAGCTTTTGTTCTCTTTTCTTTGTCAAAATGAGCTAGTTAGGGCTCATGATTGTGTTCCCATCATACCCCCATGCCTAGCTTTTGCTAGTCCCTTAACAAAATGTTAAGGTTTTAACTTCTATTCTAGACCATGAATTCCTTGATTGTTCACAAATTATGTTGAGTGCTTCTTTTCTTTTTGATTCGGTTAGAATGCTGATAGTAGGCCTAAAGGTACTCAAGTACCAACCAAGATCCAGACCTAACTAACTCTAGCTTTAGTCCTCCGTGAAGGTTTTTAAGGCTCACAAAAACTAACCTAAGGTTCGTTGGACTCCGCGGTTAAAGCACCCATGCTTGTAATGTATTTTAGCCTCGGTTCAGTTTGTAGTGCATTTTTTGTAAGAGAAAGATAGAGGATTTTCTTTATTTGGAGAGTTTTCACTCTCTTTTCTTTTTATTTCTAGCTTCGGATTGGCTTCTCAACATGGTCTATATCAGATTCCTCGTCCCCAACATCAATCCTCGAAGGGTCCCTGGCAATCGATGCTTTATGATAACACTGCCCATGGCAACCCCCAAATCCTGGCTTTCAAGATTTCGAGATAATCCCGCCCATGGCGTTCTGTAGCTAAATCCAGACCCTGGCAATTGACATTTCATGATAATGCCGCCCATGGCATCTGAACCAGCACAGGGTGCTTACGTGCCCCTAGTAGTATATGTAAATATCTTAGGAGACAAGCATCGAGGAGATGGTATGTTATTACGCATCTTCGAGGGAAATTTCCCACCACTCCGTGTCAAGAACTCATCCAAATCAACATGTGTTGATTGGCCGCTCCTAATCTAGGTGACATTTTCAGAGCATTTAAATGCTTTTGCGTGATTTTGATAGTTATGCGCACTGAACCAGACTATGTGAATTGGGGTGCTTAGGTTACCGAGCCCCGTAAACCAAAGGTCAGTTAACAAGGCTGAATACTCCTTAAGCCTTAGACCTAATACTTAAGCTTCGCATTTTCCCCAACCTCTTGAGGACTATCGAGATCTTAATGGATACTTGAATTTTTAAGCCTAAGAGTCTAGCCCAAGAGGCCTAAGATCAGCGTTCCTACTAATCTCTTTTGTGTCTCATTAGCACTTTTTCCTTCCTTTTTCTTTTTCTAGATATGGTCTAAAACTTCAGTTAATCCCTTAATTTCTTACTAATGACTCTTTTTTTTTCATTTCATTTTGTGCTCCTTTTTGACATTTTTCACTTTTCCTCCTCAAGTTTTGTATGTCCTCAAAATTTTCTTCTCTCCTCCAAAATTTTTTGTTCTTTTTCACCATTTTCTTTTTTTTTTTTTTGGTATTTTTGGCATATGAGATTTTTTGTGAGAATCCTTCTGAATTTTGATTTCTATATGTTTGCACTTTACCACCCCCCAATGCCTAAGTTTTGCAATGTCATTGTAAATGGAAGGTGTGAAATAATGTTGGGTTCAGGGACTTAGAATAGGATTTATCAAGTGGGCTAATGGGTCAGGAATGACTAATGCGGACAATTTCAAGCTTTGGCATGTGTACCAGAGGTGGGATCGACTATTCTAAGAAAATCGAACTTAGGGTGCAATAGACGTGAAGTGCAACCAGATAATCAAAAGGATCTCAAGTTTTTGGAATGACGGGTTGCCTCCTATTAAGCGCTAAATTCAACGCCTTCAGCCGAGCAGGAAATGGTATGGAGAGGGAGTGGTCAAATCAGTTGAGTTTTGTAGCACAAGCACCTTGCTCAAGAGTCTAGTTGGTCCAACCAGGTGCTTGTTTAGATCAACAAGCTGATGATGCTGCCCAAACCCAATCAATTTGGTGGTTTGATAAGTGTAGATCAAGAGATGTGGAAACCACCATATACTATGGAGTTCAGAATGATGTGGAAGTGTGAATTCCAGGTTTGGCTGAGTCAAATCAGCCTGGTCAAAGTAGGGACCCATAAAGTAATCAGTGGATAATACGGAAACCCTACAGGAGTGATTAGGGAATGATGGAGCATAATTTGTGATCCGATCATTGTCCAAAACCCGATGAAGATGTGGAGGCGAATCTTCTGCAATCGGCTCAGTAAGAGGGGAATCAGAATAGAAATTGAGTTCAGTTGCAGATCAGGGTTGAAAACAGGTTTGGATAGGTTATGTATATGCGGAGGAGGTGGCTTCAATAAGAATTGTCTATGAGGGCTCTTCTAGAAAGGAGTTATAGATGATTTCATTTAGAGATTCCTCATAGTAGCTATCAAATTCAAAAGTAAATGCCTGAAGAGTGTTTATAGGATGAGGGAAATCTAAGTCAAGAAAAGATTCAAACTCTAGGTTGCAATCACTCTCGGCATTTTCTGGTTTTGATTCCTGAGGATCGAAAAGAAATGATTCCATCTCACTTGAATCTAAATTTAAATCAGTGATCTCGGGATTAAGGACCTCAGAGTCGAAGTCGGAGAATGAATCATGATTGGCTCGTCATGGTTCGGAAGCAAAGGTTTTCCAAAATCATGGTAAGATTCAAAATCGTCGGAGAGCTCGCGAAAATCAAGTTCTGGGTTAGATTCGAGATCAGGGGTTTCACCACAGAATAAATCATACGATGTAGATTCAGCAGCCTGACTTGGGTCTAGCCTATATGTAGATTCTGAGCTTAAAGAGGTGTCCTTATTTGGTCTAGGCTCAAGTTCTAAGCTTGTAGGAGAGACCCAATCAGAACCCCACTCTTCCAACTCCTCGATTTCTGTATCGTAGATTAGCATGACTTCCAAGAAATCGATCTGTATCTCTGAGGATGCTGGAAAGGGATATTCATCAAATAAAGGCCCACAATCGTACTCTTCATTTAAATTTTGATCTTCGTCATAAGGGGACTTGTAATCTTCCCAGTAAGTTTCAGATCCAGATTCTAAGCTAAGGATGTGGGTTGAATCACTAGAATCTAGGTCAGAATTACCTTCGAGGGTCACCTCATCAGAATAAGGGGCGGGATTTACACCCTCGAGAGGTTCGATTTTAATCTCATCATTGCAGGAGTCTCGGAATTCTATGCTTGATGACCCATGATTTTGGTTTTCTAGGGTTGGCTCAAAATCGTGTTCCCTTGCAATTGGGACTTCCCAATCAAATTCAAGATCAAGCATGTTATTTTCTGTCTGGATTGGGAATCCACAACAACCTTGTGCCTCGAACCCAGGATTTGGGAAATCAAATTGGTCCTCGATATTATTCCAAGATGTTTCATGAGCTGTTTGGGGTATGTACGGGTATTTTTGATCAATAACTTATTTCAATAATCTCATCATCTCTTCCCATTTTTCATCATCTTGGTGCTGTTCTAAAAGTACAGGATTTGTCATGCATTAGAGGTATTCAAAGTTATGTAATTTTTCTATCTCAATGTATCCTGTTATGAGAATGTCTCGGGTTGATCCTTTTGTAGCTTTTGTTAATAGCAATTGGGCACAGTTTATGATGAAGGTTGTTATTGTTGGTACACTAACCTGAATGTCTTCTACTGGTTTTGAGGTTTTGTATTCAATTTCATAAAATTCAAGGGCATCCTTAATCATTCTATCTCTCATGGATCTTTGTGCTTCAGGTTTCTTGAATGGTATTCCTAAGTAACCAGGCTGCATATTGGGATCAGATGGTGGAATCAAGATGTAGAATCAGAATGCAAGTTTGGATCGAAGTGATTTGATCTGAATAGAGATTCCCAAAGAAATTCTATGTGTGTGCTCTAAAGAGAAGGGATGAGGGACTGGATGTGATGTTGACCCAATCAAGGCACCCAAAGATGTTTGGATGATTATGGAGGTTCAGGGCGGATGATACCCTTGGATCAGAAAGTCATCCACCTGAGAATTACCTGGGCAACCAGAGAGGGAGAGTCCCTCAAAGGCTCCTACATGGTAGAGCGCCCCTACGGGTTACAGGGTTTCCCCCACTCAACCTCTCTTGTCACTGAGATTCCAAGTAGACCAGAGTGGAAACTTTGACCTCTTAAGTCTACCACTTTTATTTATGAGCAAAGGTGCTTAGGATTCCACTTGAACTTTAGATGTATTGAGTGCAAAAGTGGCCTAATTTCAAGGTTGGTTGAGCCAACAAGGGGGTCAACTTCACCTATTCATCCTTTGAGAAGCTTTAGATCCTTTCTTTTAGGGTTCAAGTGGAATTAAGAACTTGAATTTTAGGGTTTCTCTTGAATAAGTCTTTCCAAACAAAGCTTAGGCACACCTCTTTTTGGAATAGTTGATTCTTGCTTAGAAAGATGTGTCTCTAAAACCCTACATTGGAATCCTTAATTTGGCTCTAATTTTGGTCCAATTTAGTTGCCACAAATCTGGTGTCTAGGGCTCAATCAAGAAGGTGGTAGCCCTAGTTACCTTAAATGGATGCACAAATCAATATTTGTTGAAATCAAAGTCAGGCAACTTTGGTGACCTAGCTAAATATGGAAAGCAGGTAGCCCTAAAGTGATTTTTATTTTGTTTTTCCTTTTCAGAATGAGGGGATTAGGAGAAAGGGCTAATCAGAGATTACCTGCCCCAGGTGTGGTTGTTGTGCAGCCGTCTTCTTTTGAATCTTCTCCCTTGAAACAATCACAACAAAAGAGATGTATCAAGTTAGTACCAAATCAGAAATTGTGATCAAGATTTCTAAATTGCCCGTTGCTCCCCAGCAACGGCGCCAAAATGTTTTGTGCGAGGCGATATCAATGTTAAAATCAATGCGTCGTAGTATAGTTGAAATTGCTCGAAAATAAATAAATTTTATTACTCGAAATTGTAAATCCGAAGTCGAACACAGGAAGCAAATTGGGGTTTAAAAATCAAGAGCACAGCTTTCAAATTGAATATAATATGCAATGAAAAATCAGAGTTATAATGCAAAAAGTGTAAATGTAGCCACAAAATATCAATGTATATGAAGAGCACAAAAAAATAGCCGTCTGATTTTGTGAATCAAACATCTTAAACTAGTGTTTACTACAGTGCTGTGCAATTTCTCTTCTTCTCTTCTCTATCTCTGATCTTCTGTCTTTGATCTGTCTGGCTTTCTTCTTCTTTTCTTCTTTGATTTCGTTGTGCTTTAGCCTTATCTTGCCTTTATTTCCTTCTGCCTTTAACTTTGGCTTCTTCTTCTTCTTTCTTTCCTTCTGTCTCTGCGGCTTCCCTTTCTTCTGACTTCAGCTCCTTCTTCCTTTAGCTCTTCCTCTTCAGCCTTGCCTTCTCCTTCCTTAGTTCCTCTGGCCTCCTCTCCCTCCTTAGCTGCTTCTTCTTCTTCTTTCTTCTTGCAAGAGAGCAAAACCTACCCCTACCCGCCCCCATGATCTCTCTTCCTCTTTTTCTCTTAGGCTCATTCTCCTAGAGCCTTCTCGGGTAATCGGGTCGGGTACACGTGCCCGAGACCAGGCCCACCGACATGCGTGGTGGGCGAGGAGTGCAGGTTGGTTGGGTATACGGGTCAGGGCCAGGTCCACGAGTAGTGGGTCACGGACGAGGCTGTGATAGGTGAGGGGGACCTCACCCCGTGGTCAGGAGGCGATAAGCCTCTGTCACTTTTGTAATTTATCTCACAACGCCTGCTTGTCAGCTTCCGAGGTAGGACTAAACGTCCCACCTTTCTTCGCCAGTGCCCGCAGTAGAAATCCTCCTCTGATTGCAGCAGCTGCATGGGGTTTCAGTGCCAATTGCTTGGCTAGGGCTTTGCGTGAAGGGATTCCGCACGACCTAGGGCACTTCACCTGGAGTAGGGAGACCTAGAGGAGCTCCCAAGCAAGCTCCTTGTTGCGTCAATGGCAGTGGAGACTTGCAACACCTGTCAACAGGCAAACGGCCTTGCGGCCTCGTCAGAATGTTTAGGTAGCTTCACCTAGACACAGCGAAGGTAGTGCAGTGGTCGGCGTGGTGTGGGGTGGCCAAGGCGTGCATGCCTAGGTCACCCTGTGTGTGCGAAAGTGGGTGTGCTCGGGGGGAGTTCTGGGGGCTTGGTGCGGTGAGTGAGGCAAGGGGTTATGTTCAGTGAGGTGTGGCGATGCTTATGGAGTGGTTGGTGAGGCAGATGGAGGTGTGGAGCTGCGAGAACACCTCGCCAGAGGTCTGGCCAGAGGTGGAGAAGGTGGTGGTTATTTGTGGAGTCGAGGGATAGTTTCAAGAAATAAAGAGGGGGAACAAGAAGAGGAGAGAGAAATTGAACTAACCTAACCTAAGGACAAAGGAGGCAAGGATGGCAGACGACTCGTGTTGCCATCGCTAGAGACGAAGCTCTCCGTAGGTGAGGCGACGGCAACGTCAGGGGTAGAGGCGGCGTCAAGCTGGTATGGCTGATGCAGATGAACGAGAGAAAGGTAACCCAACCACTGGTATCATGGTTGGGCGATGAGAGAGAGAGAACGGAGCCACCGAAGCTTGCAGAGAAGTTGTGGCTGGTGAGGAGAGAATAAAGTGGGGTGGACCAGCCCAAATCCAAGCTGAGGAGGTGCGAAATGATTTAGGGTTTCTTATACAGGCCCTGGAGGTTGAGTTTGTGCTTGGAAGCCAAGCTTCCAAGCATGGCAATGTCGCCAGAGATGGAAACTCAGAGTGACCCAAATCTCTCATGCGTTCGCATGAGAGATTGGGTAGGAATTAGGTCTCATCAAGGGGTTCACATTGGAGGAGATTTCTCAGAGAATCTCCCTTTCAATTTTGAAAAGGATTCTCTGAGAGATCAGAGAGTTCTTGCCTTTGAAACCTCGCCAAAGTAGGATTTCCTCCGCTATAATGGTGGAGGGACCTAATTTCAAAGAACAATGAGGAAGTTAGGGGGTTTCTGCAAAGGTTTTCAAAAGATAGGGGTAGAAATGTAATTGGGGTGGACCTGTTCGCAAAGTAGGTCAAGGTGAATTCCCCTTAGGTCCAAATTTTAGTAAAAACCTAATTTGGACTTAAGGAATCCACTGGTGAAGATGGAGCTTAGGTTTGACCATGTTTGACTGGGCAATTTACATAAAAACCCAATTTAAGGTAAACATTTAACTGAGACCCCAATTTAGGTCAAAATAGGTTCTAAGGGCCAAATTGAAGGTTCTAAATCCTAGAGGATATTTTTTCATGATTTTTTAGAGGGTTTAGGTGAATTTTATCCTGACCATAATCTTGTCAAATCAAGTGGGTCTGTTTTAGGGTTACAAGAAGTCATTTAATTCCTCAAATTCACATGAACCCTTTTCTATTTGAACCAACCTACTTTCTATCTTGTTAAGACCATTTGACCTGTGTTTTAGCCCATGAGAAAACCCATTATTGTATTACAATGGTAAAATTACAATTTTACCCCTTGTTTCTTACTTTTCTCTCAGAATGGTTATTCACTGAGTTAAGTCCTCCAGTTGGTTATGTAGGAGCTTTTGTTCTCTTTTCTAGGTCAAAATGAGCTAGTTAAGGCTCATGATGGTGTTCCCATCAATCTGGTTACTGCAACTTATATGCATTTTCCTAGAATGAGCATTGATATTAGCTGTTTCAGTAATCAGAAAAGGTCTTCCAAGGATAGCATTAATGAGAGTCTCGGGTACCTCTATCTCAAGGACCAGAAAATTCACCAAAAATAGACAATTCTGAACCTTGATAATACTATCCTCAACAATTCCCTGCGGTTTAATTGTAGATCAGTCTGTCAATTGAACTTGTACCTTAATAGGTTTTAAATCACTAAATCAAAATTCCTCAAATAAGACCAAGGGGATGAGATTAATAGAGGTACCTAAGTCGAGAGGGGCGTGAAAAAAGGTGATGTCATTTATGACAACCGAGATGAGTGATGCACCCAGGTCCTTTTTTGTGAAAGGCAACTTGCTCTGAATAATAGAGCTTGCTATCTCTGAAAGGACGACCCTTCCTAGATTCTAGGCCTGCCACTTTGGAGTACATCTTTTTTTCAAAAATTTAGCAAAGGCAGGGGTGACATCTAGGAGGGGGATATTCTCGACTTGCCCAAATAAGTCCAAAAGATCTTAGTGAGAGGGCTTTGATTTCTGATCTGATTGCAGTGTTTGAGAATGAGAAATAGGATTTGAATCGAGTGTTTTTGGCATTTCTTTTTCTTCTTCCTGAGTGGGGTTAGGAGAGTCGATTTGCATATATGGAGAGTGGGTTTCACCAATTTGATTTGAAGGCCCTAAATCAGTGGTGGTTTTCCCACTCCTCAACATATCTGCATATGCAGTTTGGTTATCATTGGGAGGATGTGGGGGGGCCTGTTGTTGATGGAAACCAAGTTGGTGCTGAGGTATCGGGTTAATAGGAGGCTAATTAGTGTGGTTCTGATGTTGGTGTCCACCTGGGTGTTGGTTCCTTTGATTGACAAAGTTTGGTGTGGGCTGGAATGGTAAACGTCCTGCAGGTCTTTGGGTTAGAGTAATCGCAACTTTATCCTGGAGATTGTTAATAACACAAATTATTTCGTTGTTTTTCTTTGCATCTCCTGCAGGGTTTTGATCATCTGGGCATTTATGTCTTCTTGAGATGGCCCAGATTGATAAGTTTGATTTGAACCATACCCTCCAAACGGGTTTTGCTGTTGGTTAGGAACCGAATTGGTTTAGGAGTGAGTCAAATAATTCCTCCAATTAGAGGAATTTTTCAATTGCTCCTGAAAGGTGGAAACATTTTGAGTGGGGTGATGATTTGGATAAGTGTAATTCCCCGTTGAACCATAGAAAGTCTTAGAATAGTGATTATACTCAGCACGGGCAGTATTTAGGTTAGGCAAATTTTCTCTCTTTGGGGTGTTAGAAGGGGTGAAATGTGGAACTCGTGGAGCTTGGGTAGGTTTGGCAGGTCTCCCTTGGTTGGCTATGTTTGCTACATCCCTATTCAACTGTTGTTGATTAGCTTCTAGCTGAGCCATTATGGCGTAGAAATTAGGTGGGGGGGCCTGATTAAGTAGCTCCTGGGTGGATAGATGGGTGAAGGAAAAATTAGCATGTAGGTTAGAGGACCTATTTTGATATTTCCTTTTTTAAAGAAGAGGAAGAATATAGGAGAAAGTCTTTTTGGGGAGGCAAAAATAAGTGGTCCCTCCAAGTGTGGAGTTTTGGACCGTCGCCCGTGCAAAATGGAAGAAACGGTGAGGAGAGGAGGGAGAGATGAGAGAAGTGTGCAATCAAGCAATACAAAATTCTAGACTTAACTTAAATGTGACTCCCTAAAAATTAACCTAAGACTTGATCTACCTAAGAAATAAGAAATCAATAGTAGATATCCGTTCTCTCAATAAATCTGGACAGGATGAATAAGGGGAGGTATGGGCCCAAGCATGTCCAAGGAAAATCACCGGGGGCTTATGTAAACTCACGCCTGGTTGTTTGACATGACCCCTCAGCCTAACACAAGATATAGATGAAATAATTCATATTAACTAAAGATAACTTAAGACCTTGATAGCAAGCCTAAGTTTGATGAAACCTTAGGGCTCAAATTGCTACAGATTTTAACTAGGCCTGGGAAGCTAAAGTGCATAAAGAATGTGATGGGCGTTAGTTGGGGTAATGCCCGATTATTTCTCTTTTTTTTTTTTTTTTGAGTGTGTGTGAATTGGGTAGGAAGTGATGCCCAAGCCAAATCAAAGGAGGTTTGCAAACAAGGATTTTTTTTTGTTGAAGGATTTTAGGGTTTTAATAAAGATTTAATGTGAATTTAAAGGTTCTCTCTTGTTAAGGATTCAAATAAGGTTTTGAAATTCCATAAATAATAGCAATCAAGTTGTAATTGGTCGAGTCCAATTCCCTTAGAATTGATGTGACTAAGAGAGAGTTTAAAACCCTAAAGTTGAAATTCCTAGTTATGCAACTCCTAAATGAATCTCATTTTCAAAAATCTTTAAAGGTGGTGGTCCAAACAAGACAAACACCACCACCACCTGATAGCAAGCAAACAAGGAGTCAAAAAATACTTTTTTTTGAGATTTTATAAAGTTATTTGATTTTTTTTGGAATTTCTCTTCTTATTGGTGTCAAGCATCAGAAATGATAGATTTGGAGAATTGATTCTATAGAAACTTCAAATGACCTCAAAAATTTTTAAGAATTTTATATGTTGTAGATAATTTCTTAAGGTTTCCAGCAATATAAAGTTTACCCAAATCTAATGAGTAGAAAAATTTATAAAATTCACGGATGGTAAGAAAATAATAAGAAAATAAGGACTGACCCCCTTTTAGTTCGTTAATTTTTTAATTTTTTCTATTCAATGAAATTTCTTGAAAATTGAACTCAAGGTTCCTGACTCAAAGGGGTTTTCCTGGATGAAATTTGGTGATTTCATGAAGCACCTATGTGCCTGAACCTGATTTTTGAAAATCAAGACAGAAGTTTAGATTTTAGAAAATCAGACGGTAATAAGGTGAAGGTGGTGGAAAGGTGAACCAAACAAGCAACAAAATGAATTTTAGGGTTCCACCACCCTCAATTTTTCTTATTCTTGATTTTTTTTTGATAATTTAAAGAATTTTTAAGAGATTTTATCTTTGTTTTTTATGAGAAAAGGCCTGGGGTACCAACCTGAAGTATAAAAGAAGAAAAGAAACTTGATGCTTCCGCTCCAAGTGCTCCAAATCCCGCTCCCGCTCTTGATTCATACCTAAAATCAAAAGAAACAAAATTTTGTGAAGATCAAGAATGCAAGAGAGATATCAAAATGTGACTAAGCCGTGCCTCCCCGAAAATGGTGCCAAAAAGTGATGCGGAAAATACGTGTTTTGTTAAAAGCAGGTTTTAGTGTCGTTGTAACACGTATCTTTGCAATCAACTTTTACAATTTATATTCCTAGATAGTGGAGTATCTAGGATTGTCCAAAGAGGCCAATTTGTTAATCACATGAGTGGTTCTCTCTCGAGCATCTCAAATCCGCACTTATATTTTTGTGATTTTGATTTATATTATTTTTTAGGGCTTTTCAGAAATAATCGGGTTTTTGATATGAAGATTAACTACGCTAAAGCTACGCCTATCAACTAATCTAGAGTGACAAGAATTTCATCTCTTCTAAGCTCACCCTAGGCATATGCACCTGGGGTAATTAGAAGAGAGTTGTGGTGCACTACAACTACAAGGAAAGGTCCTCTTTGGCTTCTTCCTTCAAGTGGTCCTTCTCCAAGGGTGGACGTCCACCACCCTTGTTCCTCCTCTTGCTTGGTTATCCCCCTAGATGAAGGCTTCCTCCTTAGCGTGGCACAAGGGAGAAGAAGAATGAGGAAGAAGGCACAAAGGGGGTAGGTAGATTGCCCCCTTGATCTTCTTCTCTTCTTCTTCTTCCTTGGCCTTAGGTGTAGGTGGTGTAATGGTGGAATATACAAAGGGAGAAGATGATTTTTTGGTGATTATTATGGTGGGTATTTATAGAGGTAGATGAGGGGTGGTTGGCGTGGGCTTAGGTGTAGGCCTGGGATTAGGTTTGGTGGGTAGTTAGTGGTAGTTATGGGGATCCTAGGGTTAAGACTAGTTGGCGTCATCTTTAAGGGTGTGAAGGGGGTAGTTATGGTCTTGGAGAGGTGCATGGAGTTGGCGCCAACCATGGAGGGATAACATGGTTCTGCACCACCTAAGGAGGGTTCTAGAAGGTGGGTAGGTGGATGGCTAGGATAGGTTGTAGGGGTAGGTGTAGGGTTAGGATGTGGGGGTTTTTTTTGGCACCAAAGGAGAGGGGTCTTTTGGTGGTGGAGTGGGGTGGAAGGTTGCCTATAGTTGGTGCCAAAAGTAGGGTGGACTAGGTAGCTTGGGTGGACTTAGGGTTAGGGTTATTTGGTGAAGCTATTTAGGTAGGGTTTTAGGGTTAGGTATTGGTGCCAAGGAGGTGACTAGCTAAGCTAAGCTAGCTTAGCTAGCTTAGCTAGTACGGAGTATGGTTTATAGGCATTTGGAGCTAGGGTTTTGATGGAGAAGAGCTGGAGGTAGTCATCTTGAGCTGTACTAGAGCTGGTGGCTGTTGAAGAGAGCTGCAATGAGCTACCATAGCTGGCTTAGCTTGCTAGTTCTTTGCTAGATGCTAAGCCAAGCTAAGATGAGCTGGCTTCTACTGATTTGAGCTGAGGTGAGCTAGGTCTAATATTCCCAGGGAGGACCTACTTAGCTGGAGTAGCTAAGGTAGCTTAGCTCAACTAAGTTGAGCTAAGTGGAGTCCCCGGGAGTTGGACCTGAGCTGGCCTGAGCTAGTTAAGGTCATCTTCAGCTAACCAGGTCTAGCTAGTTGATGTCAGTAGATAGTCCTAGTCAGGTTGAACTTCCAGTGAACTCTTCTGAGATAGAAGAGCTAGAATGGAGCTGGGATCAACTATATTTATATAGTTTGAGTTGCCATCCAACTGAGGTGAGTTGAATGGAGCTAAGGTGAACTAGCTAGAGCTACCATTCAGCTGAGATGAGTTGAATGGAGCTAAGGGTGAGTTGATCCAACTAGGAGCTGGGATCCAGCTGGATGAGCTGGATCTAGCTGGGATTTAGCTGAAATGAGCTGGATCAAGCTAGGATCTAGCTAATAAGGGCTTCTTCTTCATCTTCTGCCTTCCTAAGTGCCAAGATGTGTGGTATCTAACATTCTGCCTAATCCTGACACTCAAATAAATGCATCAAAAATGCATTAAAATGTAATCCATGCCTATCCTAGGTAACTGCCTAAATGCAGCCCAAAAACCCGTTTACAGAGTTAAAACCCTAAGAGCCAGTGTTGAACGTACGAATTGCTATGCTAACGTGTTAAGTTTTGGAAAACCTGTCGTTGCAATTTGAAAGCGAAGAACTCGTGTTCAACAAATAAAATTTATACCGAAATTGAAATTCCGGGTCGAACACAAGGAGGCGGACGTTTGATTTAAAAACTACGCGTTTGTTTTTATTTGTCACAAATTAATTCAATTTAAAACTATCTAATTATTTACAATAAATAGAAGAGAGAGAGAGTAAGAGAGAGAGAATATTACAAATAGAAATCAAAACGAGATGTAGAATAAACAAGGAATTCATCATTAAGGAGATTGTTTGTTTCACTATTACAACTAGAAAGCAGAAAACAATTACACTAGAAAGTGATAAATTTACTCTAGAAAGCATTAAAAGAATGGAGGGAGAAATGTCCTCCTCGATGATCGCTTGGAGGACAAGCAGAACTACTCTAGAAAGCAATAAATCTATACTAGAAAGCAGTAAAAAGAATAGGGAGAGAGATATCCTCCTCGACGGTCGCTTGGAGGACGAGTCAGATGGGAAGATGCCTGGACAAAGGAGGACGAAGAAGAAGAAAAGGAACGAGTCAGCACGTCGTCGTCGTCGCGGGATCCACTTCCAAAGGGGGACGAAAATTTGGACTTTATCTCGCGAGAAGCATCCCGGGTGTGGGACAAGCTTCTCTTGAGCTTTGGAGAGGTAGAGAAGAGAAGGAAGGGATGAGAATTTCGTGTGGAGGGGGTCTTCCTTTATAGTTGCAAGGAGTGGGGGCAAATTGGTCATTACACCTTTAAAACATTAAAGAAGGGGTCTTTAGTGACGGATAAAACCGTCGGTAAAGCCCCAATGTGGGCGTAGTGGCCGCTCCCTACGCGTGCCCGCTCGGCTGCTCGCTCTCAATGCCTACCGTACATTCAGCCATCCACAGCCGTCCGATCGCGAGATTAGACGACTGTGATTGCGCCTTCGCCCGCTTGCTACGTGCCCGCCCCAACGTGTGCGATACCGCGTGAGGTGTGGGCGTGCAATAGCGTGTCAATGCTATTGAGCACAGACGACCGCCCGATCAAGATCCGACGCACGCCTGCGCCCGCTTGCCCGCGCCCTTCGCCTCCTCGCTACGGTTCGAACCCACGTCCACTACTCGCGATAACGCCCTCGCCCACTACGCTGCGGAGCGCGGATTGTCGCGCAGACGATTTGAGGCACAGCCGTTCACAGCCGTTGGATCGAGATCCAACGGCGGAGAGGGGCAGATGCGGAGGCTTCAGCAGTTGCATGAGAGCGTTTGGGAGGCCGAGATGGCGCCATGACGTGCCGTAGTGCATGTGTGTTAAGAGGTGTCGTTATAGTCGCACTTGATACGTCTGTTTTAAAAGAAGTAAACGGAGGTGAGTCCGAGTGTCGGTCTCAGGGAGGTGTGGAAATCGGATTTTGTTATTACTTGTTGTCACGAAAAAGGTGGAGTTTTGCTTGCGAAAGAGACGGTTTTGAAAAGCGAGAGCGAGAGATAGAGAGAGAGTTTAGGGTTAGAAAGCTCTTAGTTTGGATCATGCACTTTGAACAGAAATTAAAATGGCGATTGAACGGAAAATAATTTCATTAAACATGCATTCATAGTTCATAGCTTACAACATTAAATACATGCTTCAACAAAAGTAAATGAAACTTAAGAGAGAGAGAGAGAGAGGTAGAGAGAGAGTGGAGAGCGACGAGGCAGCCACGGCGGTGGAGGAGGCTCCGTCGGCGGCTCGTCGTCTCCGGCGATTACAATAGTGCCTAAAGCTAGCTAGGAGAGGAGTGGAGTAGTTGCAAGTGGGAGAGTATGCCTTGAATGGTGGTAGAAGGGGGTTTAAATAGAGTTAAGGGCTTCCTAAAAGAAGAATGGGCTTTAGCGACATCCAGAGCGTCGCTAAAATCACTTCTATAAACGTCGGTGAAGCCCTCCTGCCGCCGGTCAACCGCCCGCCCCGGTCTTCTTCTTCATGCGATCCGTGGCCGCTGAACGAGAGCCATCCAATCGAAGATCGGAAGGCTGAGAGCCTTCTGCGCCCGCGCTCAGATTGCGCCTCGGGCGCGTGTGTGCATGCGCACGTGGGCACTCGGGAGTTGTCGTCGCGCCGCGTGGCGAGATCCTGGCCGCCCGCTGCTGATGGGGCGGCCCAATTTGTCCGCGCTCGTCGCTCGCCTTCAATTTCTGCTCCGCGCGGCTCGAACGCGCGTCGCTGCGATGCGGGCGTGCGCGCTAACCGTTGTGCCACGCCTGCGCTTTATCGCGGCGACCGCGGGCGAGCGCGCAGATCTCGGTCGTTCGATCGAAGATCAACGGCCGAGATTCGTCTTTGGTCGGCTTGAGGGTGTGTGAGCGGTGGGGGCGGGGTGACGTGGCACTCTCTGGGCCTTTGATCTCCATATCAACGGTCAGAATTTCTTGGGCCCATTGTGGGAGCTCCGGATGTCGGATTTGGCCGATCTTGAGTCCGTTGGACTCCGTTCGACGTTCTGAATCCATCCCTGCGGTCCGATTGCTCATATGAGGCATGTTTTGACAAATGCTTTACACAAATGACCATTAATACAGTTTATAAGCAATCTTGGTACTTGATGCATGCAATGCTCCTGTTCTACTTTATGTTGTGCCTTTTATTCTAAAGATGGGCCATATTCAACCTAATTACTACCCCCTTTTGTGGTGTTATCATACCCCCATGCTTACTCCTTGCTAGTCCCTAGCAAGGTTTATTCTAGCCTTTATTTCCTTGGGGAATTCAAGAAGTAGTTGCTTAGGTACTTCGTTACTTGTCAATAAGAGGAAATATACGAAGATCTTAATCTACAAAGACTAAGCAGCGCCCAGGTGTCTACCAAAATACGAATCGCCCAAATCCTTGCTTTGTATATATAACTATACATATGTATACGTATATATATATATGTTCTTTTAGAATTTTCGGAATTCAGTGTGGGTTGGTAACTTTTTACGGCTACCCAACCCACCCAAAACTTGGTCAAAACCCTAAGTGCTAAGCATCTTGGTGTGAATTGTTGTGATAGACTCACTTAATGGTAATTGAGACAGACTTCGAGTTTCTACGCCTCTAGGTGACCGGAAAAGAAAATAAATTTTTGCCTGAAGGTGTATTTGTTCGATTGGTAGCTTTCTCCCTACGTTCATTTTACTTAGGGTCAACACAAGGATTTTCCTGTGTATATCTCCCCGGCTTGTACTACTTCCCCGCTTCTTCCTTAGGTGCTTTGGTCTTTTTTGTGCAATTATTGAGCTGGGCTCTGGACAACCGACCAATGGGCTGTTACCCACGATCACTTGCCAGCCATACTTGTGCGGTGAAGTGTGGTTTATTTTCTTTTCTTCTTCCTTTTTTTTTTTGTAGGTGGCTTCCCTGATCTCAAATGTACCTAGAGGCAGCGAAAAAGAAATGGCCTGTGGCTGGGTTCTGGACAACCTGCCAATGGGCTGTTACCCACAACAACTTGCCAGCCATACCACCCTAGAGAGTTCATTAGCTACCCAATTTCCGTCAAAATCTCCGAGAAGTGAGTCTGTGCAGAAATGTGTGCAGATGCTTAGACTCAAAGTTTTCCTGGGTTAGAGGGTGAGTTGATAAGTCGTATACTTATTCCCTTATTTAGTAGGTGGATTAGAATAGCTTAAAGTTGCAAGGATTCATCGCCAAATCCATATTTTAACGGACACCAGGGCTGATTAAGCCTGAAGGCCTGAAAAGTCTAAGTGTTTAAGTTCTTTTTGTATTATTTCCCACTATTGACAAGTTCTAATACCTAAGTTTTCTTCCTAAATTCAATTTTTCTTTTTTCTTTTTTTTTTAAATTAATTAATTTATTCATTTAGACTGATTAATTAAGCTCAAGATTATGCAACTTACCATCCCCCCTATGCTTAAGTTGGACAATGTCCTCATTGGCAGATTCATGTATGCAGAAAGGTTCAAAACGATAGTACCTGAGTGACGTAAACTACCAGATCAGTCTGAATCCGCTGGGTTGCCTCCCAGGAAGCGCTGAGTTTAACGCCTCCAGCTAGGCGGTGCTTGGTGTCTACCCTCAACGAGGGTGACACTTTCCTTGGGGGGTACCTGGGCCAGAAAATGCTTCAATGTTTGACCATTGACTGTAAAGGTGTGCCCGGTGTTAAGATCCACGATTTCAACTGCCCCATTGGAATAGGGCTTGACCACCCGAAATGGTCATGTCCATTTGGACCTAAGTTTCCCTGGGAAGAGTTTCAAGCGTGCATCAAACAGCCAGACTTGTTGGTTCGGCTCAAAGGTTTTTCTGTGAATGAGTCGATTGTGGACGGCTTTCATTTTCTCCTTATATAGCCGACTATTGTCAAAGGCATCCTGACGAATTTCTTCGAGCTCAGATAATTGAAGCCTCCTTTGCGCATCGGCTAACTGGGGATCCATGTTACATTGCTTGACAGCCCAGTAAGCCCGGTGTTCCAATTCGACAAGGAGATGGCAAGCTTTGCCAAAGACCAAGCAATAAGGCGACATGCCTATCGGGGTCTTAAAAGCGGTCCTGTATGCCCACAGGGCATCATCAAGTCAAGTGGACCAATCTTTCCTGTCAGGTCTCGCAGTCTTTTGTAAAATGTTCTTGATTTGTCTGTTTGAGACCTCAGTCTGCCCATTTGTTTGTGGATGATACGGGGTGGCAATGCGGTGGTTTACCCCGTATTTTCTAAGTAGGGCACGGAATTGGGAATGGATAAAATGGCTTCCACCATCACTGATCATGGCCTTGGGTATTCCAAACTGGGAAAAGATGTTCTTCTTCACAAAGTCCGTGACCGTCTTGTGATCGCATCGTCAAGTGGCGACGGCTTCAATCCATTTGGAAACATAGTTTACCGAGACCAGGATGTACTCGAAGCCGTTGGATGGTGGAAAGGGGCCCATAAAATCGATACCCCAAACGTCGAAGATTTCGACAATCAAAATGGGCTGAAGGGGCATCATATCTTTCTTGGTCATGGTCCCCAGTGTTTGGCAACCTGAGCAAGTCTTGGCAAAGATGTGTGCATCCTTAAATAGGGACGGCCAATAAAATCCAGACTGCAAAACTTTTGCAGCTGTTTTCTTGCCAGAGAAATGGTTGCCACATGCTTGGTCATGATAAAAGGAAAGCACACTCTGAACTTCGTCTTCGGGGATGCACCTCCTGATGATCTGATCATCACAGAGGCGAAACAGCATGGGATCATCCCAGAAATAGTGCTTGGCCTCAGCCAAGAACCTGTCCCGTTGCTGTCTGGACGAGCTGTGCGGGGTTTGTCCTATAACCAGGTAATTGACATAGTCAGCATACCATGGCATTTTCTTGTCTTGCACGGCTAGGATGTGTTCATCAGGGAAGGTATCATATAGAGGTAGGGAGGGTCCAATGTGGTCTGGATGAAGTCTTGACAGGTGGTCAGCCACCACATTTTTCGATCTGGCCTTGTCTCGGATTTCCAGGTCAAATTCCTACAAAAGCATGATCCATCTAATGAGTCGGGGTTTTGCGTCCTTTTTGGCCAACAGGTGCCGGATGGCTGAATGGTTGATGTAGAAAGTCACGTGGGATCCTAACAAGTATGATCGGAATTTTTCCAGTCCAAAGACTACAGCAAGCAACTCTTTTTCTGTGACCATATAATTACGTTGGGCCTCGTCCAACATTTTGCTCGCGTAGTAGATCACCACGGGCTTCTTGTCTTGCCTTTGTCCCAGGACAGGGCCTATGGAAAAATCTGATGCGTCACACATAATCTCAAAATCTTGGGACCAGTCTGGGGGTTGAAGTATAGGTGCCGTGGAGACTAAGTCCCGGAGGGTGTGATAAGCCTTGATGCAATCAGGAGACATGTGGAAAGTGGCGTCGTTGGCTAGAAGGTCGGTCAAGGGTTTGGAATGTTTGGAAAAGTCTTTGATGAACCTTCGGTAGAAGCCAACATGTCCTAGGAAGGAGCGAATCTGTCAAACCGAACTAGGTGGAGGAAGTTTGGAAATTAAATCAACCTTAGCTCAATCTACCTCGATGCCCCTATGCGAAACGATGTGTCCGAGGACAATTCCTTCTTGAACCATAAAATGGCTCTTCTCCCAACTTAACACCAAGTTAACCTTGATACATCATTTCAGGATTTTCTCCAAGTTGCTCAAACAATGGTCGGATGAATTCCCGAATATAGAGAAATCATCCATAAAGACCTCTAAGTATTCACCCACCATTTCTGAAAAAATGGCTAGCATGCAACGCTGGAAGGTCGCAGGTGCATTGCATAACCCGAACGGCATTCGTCGGAATGCAAACATGCCATACGGGCAAGTGAATGTGGTCTTTTCCTGATCTTCCGGAGCAATTGCGACTTGGTTATATCCTGAATATCCATCCAGGAAGCAAAAATACTTATGCCCTGCCAATCTTTCAAGGATTTGGTCAATGAATGGCAAGGGGAAGTGGTCCTTCTTAGTGGCTTCATTAAGCTTCCTGTAATCAATACACACCCGCCATGCGGTGGTGGTGCGGGTGGGGATGGATTCACCATGATCATTAGTGATAACAGTGAGCCCAGCCTTCTTTGGAACCACTTGAGTGGGGCTCACCCAGGGGCTATCAGAGATAGGGTAAATGATGTCGGCGTCAAGCCATTTGATAATTTCTTTTTTAACGACCTCCCGCATGTTAGGGTTTAATCGTCTCTGCATCTGGCGGGAAGGTCGGGCCCCGTCTTCCAGGTAAATCTTGTGGGTGCAATAGGTGGGGCTAATTCCTCTTAGATCCGAGATGGTCCAACCAATGGCGGCCCGATGTTCTGAAAGAGTTGCAGTCAACCTTAGTTCCTGATCCTTGGTTAGATGGGAATTAATAATCACTGAGAAGGTCTGGTCAGGTCCCAAGGAGACGTACTTGAGATTCTCGGGCAATGGTTTAAGTTCAGGTGCGGGTGGGACCACAGTCGATGGGAATGGAAAGGGCGGTAGTTGATCAACATCGATCTCTTCAAATGGTGTCATGTGATGATACTCAGCCTTACAGAGGTCCACGGGTAATGATGGTGACGGGTCAGAACTACGGGTTTGGTGGTCTGAGACAGAACTGAGGGTGAGGCATTCCTCGATTAAAGTTTCCACGGGATCATGTTCCTCAATGTAATCGCAATCAAAAGACTTTGTCACCCGGAAGATATCCAATTGCATTTTCCTATCCCCAAAGGAGATTTCCATACATCCTGTGTCGCAATCAATGTTTGCTTTAGCCGTAGCTAAGAAAGGTCTGCCTAAAATTATGGGTGCATTATGTAATTTTTCAAGGACTTCCATGTCGAGCACCAAAAATTCGACCGGGAAATAGAAGTCCTTGACCCGTACAATTACGTCCTCGACAACCCCCTTCGGGGTTTTCACTGATCTATCTGCCAGTTGGATGGTGACAGGGGTTGGTGTCAGCTCCCCAAAACCAAATTGGTGGTACAAAGTTGTTGGAATTAGGTTGATAGAAGCACCTAGGTCCAGGAGCGCTCTATCAAATGTCATGTCCACGATATTGCAAGAAATCAGGGGCACTCCTAGGTCAGTTCGTTTAAGTGGAAGGTTGCTTGATATCACGGAACTCGCTTGCTCAGAGAGTACAACCTTCCTAGGTGCTTGAGGTCTCGGCTTACACTTGGGTGTACAGGCATCCTTTAAGAACTTGGCGTAAGCAGGGATGTGTTTAACGGCTTCTAGGAGCGGAATATTAATCTGTACTTGCTTAAAAATTTCCAACATCTCCTCAGTTTCCACAGTATTCTTCTTTTTCTTGATTGTCTCCAAGGCCTCAGGGTAGGGTGTCTGAATGTGGACTGGTTCCATGTCTGGGTCCTTGGTTGGTGCCTCTTCTGAGTTGGGTATTTCAACAGGTAAAGTATCGGGGAGAGTCGGCCATTTGGGATCCTGGGTTTTGGTGCCGCTTCTCAAGGTCACAGCATTTGCAGAGGCATTGGGGCCATGGGGTGATCCTTGAGAAGACGAGGATGAAGAAGCGCCAAACCCAGGAGGTGTTTGTGGGGCTGGCTGGACCATGTGAGCCTGCCCGGGGTTGCCTTCGAACCCTTGTGAATTGGGGCCTCTGTTAATTATGTTTCGCGGGTTCGGTTGTGGTTGGGAAGGTAGGGATCCTTGTTGTTTACAGTCCAAGAGTTGGCTTAACTGTCCCTTTACCAAGGCCATTTCCTCCTGATGTTTCTGGTTCATGTCAGCCATCATCTTTATTAAGGTATCCATTTGGTTTTGTGGGGGAGGGGCCACCCTATTCTGGCTATATTGGGGTCTAACTGGTGGTCCTTGTTGATAGGGGGGCAAGTGTGGCTGCTGGTTTGGCCTGGGTTGGCTTTGGAATTGCGGTGGTTTCTAGTTTGTCCAACCAAAGTTGGGGTGGTTACGCCAGCCGGTGTTGTAAGTGTTGGAGAAAGGGTCAGGTTTCGCATAACCTTGGACAGCTTGCACATCTTCTAGGGTAGCCGATGTTGATGAAGAGGGAAGGGAGTAATCAAGTGTCGAGGGAGCAAAGGTCCCTCCCTGGAACGTGGTTAGGGGTTGTTCCAGGTTCAGTTGGGTAAAGGGTTGGACCAGGTCAACATTATGTGCTCCCTTTGCTAGGGAGAAAGTCTGCAAGGGGTTCCTGGTCTGATTCAGTAGCTCATCAATCTTTTTGTCTACCAATTCCACTCGATCCAACTTTTTGGCAATGATGTCCATGTCAACCATTCTAGAATTTGCTTGCACCTCATAAATCCTGCCATGGGGTTGACTGGACCTGTTAAACTGGTTCATGGAGGCATTGTTGAGCGAATTCTCGCTCATAGACTCAAAGAGCTCAAACGCGCTCTCCTCATCTTTGTTTAGGAAGTTTCCCCCGCATGAGGCATCGACGAAGTTCCGTAGGTTGCTGTTCAGACCGTGGTAAAAGATCTGGGCCAATTGCCACCTTGGGACTTTGTGGTGTGGGCATTTCCTCAAAAGTTCATTAAATCTTTCCCACGCCTCATGAAATTGTTCCCCACCCTAGAGTGTGAAGGTAGTGATAGCTCTTCTGAGGGCATTGGTCTTTCCTATGGGGAAGAATTTCTTTAAAAATGCATGCCTCAGTTCTTCCCAGGTGGTGATGGGTCTACCTAGGGTTCTAAGCCAATGAGAAGCCTTGTCTCTTAATGAGAAAGGGAACATCTTGATTAGAACAATGTCAAGGCTAATGTTCCTAGGTTTCACCGTTCGTGCTATGCGGTCGAGATCCTCTAGGTGTTGAAAGGGGTCCTCATTTGAGCTTCCATGAAAGTGGCTCTGGATCAAACTTAAGACGTTTGGTTTCAACTCAAAATCATCTCCCCCCTCGGGGATCCTAAGGTGTGGCTCAACTCTAATAGCAGAGGGATTATAGAAATCACGGAGGGGTCTTGGCTGGTCATGAAATGGCGGTAAATCAAGTGGTGGTTGCCCTGGTATGTCGTGGAAAGGTGGTGGTTGTTCTTATGGGTTCTGTAACCATTGTATGGCTTGCATGATGGTGTGGATTTGTTGTTGCTGAAGCCGATGGTTAGCATTGATTTGAGCTTGGATGATGGCCATAACATCTGGTGGGGGTTGATCTTCAGCCTCATCTACCGTAGGTTCAGCCATGTTTTCAACAGAATTACGTCACCTAGATTCCTGCCCCAAAACACACAATTCGGGATGCAGTGAGAGCCTCCCGTGCATACACTAGAGAAGAACAGGAGGGGATGCGGAGGGAGATAGATGCGAGAAATGTGTTTCAATCAAGCACGCAAGCCTAATCCTTATGGTGTATTCCTTAGGAGACCTAGAAATCTCACAAAGGGTGATTAAGTCCGTAAGCACTGGACTCCCCTTCCCAAGGCTAATCTGGCCAGGTTGATTACGAGGGGATTGCAAGGAAGGTTCTTCCTTTGGCTTGCGCCTCCGGTTCCATGGACCCCACAACCGCGGTCATTTGACACTGCCCCACAGCCTAGTCACCAGATTCTACCAAGGGAATGAAAGCCAAGTGCCTAACGAACAAAATCTCACCTTTTGAGACTTAACTCAGTCCTGCCTAGGGCACGTCTACTCAGTTTTAGAGGGTTAGGATAGTGCTTGTGCTTAGGGTGATGTGATGAGGCGTTGATTGGGGTGGTGCCTCTTAATTTTCCACTTTCAAAGTGTGTGCTTCTAGCAAAACATGGTTTTCAAGCAAGGATTTATTAAGATGTGGTGTCTTTTAATGTTTCATCCTTACTTTAGTACTTTTTAGGGTTGACGTGTCTTAGTGTTTTCAGCCAAGTTTCAGTGGGCACGTCAAGTTCTGCATACAATTCACTGAAAGTAGATTTCCTTTTTATTCTGTAGAGGCTCTAAAACCCTAGTGTACTCATCCTAATGATCATGCAGCTTCTATTAGATGAGTCAGTTTTAGGGTTGAGTGGTGCGGCCCAGGTCAGCTCATGGTGGCTTCACAAACACTACTCAAGAAAGAAAAGAACACTCCAAGAATTTATTTAGCATATTAGAGTGTACATTTTTTTTGTAGGTTGATGTGTTAAGAATGTGGGTCAAGCAATCATTCACCATGCCAATTTTTTCAGTTTTTTACAATTTTTTTTAGCTTTTTCACGCAAGCAAATAATGAGAGAGAGATTGCTCACTATCGGTCCTCGAGGCGCCTACTCCCTTGCTACCGTCGAGGAATGCGTCGCTTCGCCGTCCATGCGCCGAATTCCTGCAACCGTCAAGTAAAAAGGAAAATAGGGCATTAGACGATGTGAGAATGAATGTGGAATGGAGGTGATAAAACAAATCCGTTGCCTCCCCGGCAACGGCGCCAAAAACTGGCGTGCCGTAGTGCATGTGTGTTAAGAGGTGTCGTTATAGTCGCACTTGATACGTCAGTTTTAAAAGAAGTAAACGGAGGTGAGTCCGAGTGTCGGTCTCAGGGAGGCGTGGAAATCGGATTTTGTTTATCACTTGTTATCATGAAAAAGGTGGAGTTTTGCTTGCGAAAGAGACAGTTTTGAAAAGCGAGAGCGAGAGATAGAGAGAGAGAGTTTAGGGTTAGAAAGCTCATGGTTTGGATCATGCACTTCGAACAGAAGTTAAAATGGCGATTGAACGGAAAATAATTTCATTAAACATGCATTCATAGTTCATAGCTTACAACATTAAATACATGCTTCAACAAAAGTAAATGAAAGCTTAAAAGAGAGAGAGAGAGAGGTAGAGAGAGAGTGGAGAGCAACGAGGCAGCCACGGCGGTGGAGGAGGCTCCGTCGGCGGCTCGTCGTCTCCGGCGATTACAAGAGTGCCTAAAGCTAGCAAGGAGAGGAGTGGAGTAGTTGCAAGTGGGAGAGTATGCCTTGAATGGTGGTAGAAGGGGGTTTAAATAGAGTTAAGGGCTTCCTAAAAGAAGAATGGGCTTTAGTGACATCCAGAGCATCGCTAAAATCGCTTCTATAAACGTCGGTGAAGCCCTCCTGCCGCCGGTCAGCCGCCCGCCCTGGTCTTCTTCTTCATGCGATTCATGGCCTCTGAACGAGAGCCGTCCGATCAAAGATCGGACGGCTAAGAGCCTTGTGCGCCCGCGCTCAGAACGCACCTCGGGCAGGAGTGTGCACGCGCGTTTCCGCCCGGCGTGCGCGCGCGCGTGGGCGCTCGGGAGCTATCGTCGCGCCGCGTGGCAAGATCCTGGCCGCCCACTGCTGATCGGGCGGCCTAATTTGTCTGCGCTCGTCGCTCGCCTTCAATTTCTGCTCCGCACGGCTCGAACGCGCGTCGCTGCAATGCGGCGTGCGCGCTAACCGTTGCGCCACGCCCGCACTTTGTTGCGGCGACCGCAGGTGAGAGCGTGGATCTCGGTCGTTCGATCGAAGATCAATGACCGAGATTCGTCTTTGGTCGGCTTGAGGGTGTGCGAGCGGTGGGGGTGGGGCGATGTGGCGCTCTCTGGGTCGTTGATCTCCAGATCAACGGTCAGAATTTCTTGGGCCCATTGTGGGAGCTCCGGATGTCGGATTTGGCCGATCTTGAGTCCGTTGGACTCCGTTCGTCGTTCTGAATCCATCTGTGCAGTCCGATCGATCATCTGAGGCATGTTTTGACAAATGCTTTACACAAATGACCATTAATACAGTTTATAAGCAATCTTGGTACTTGATGCATGCAATGCTCCTGTTCTACTTTATGTTGTGCCTTTTATTCTAAAGATGGGCCATATTCAACCTAATTACTGCCCCCTTGTGTGGTGTTATCACGCCACGTGGCGCCATCTTGGCCGTCCATCTTCTGGATGTTGTAGATGGTGCCACGGGTGTCAGATTGACTCGATTTTTGCGTATTTAGGCTGCGATCGTTGATCCGAATTCATCTGTGTGGTCAGATTTGTCATTTGAAGTGCAGATTTACACCATCCTGACCCTTGATCTTCTAGGGTTCCCCGATCACTATTTGATGCTACAGATGCCTGATTAAGGCGATCTTAGAGTTGTTGAACTCCAATCGTCGCCCTGATCACATCTGTACGGTTGGATCTTCGATCCGAGGCCCTGATAAAAAGTTTGCCCTGTCCAAGCACATAAAAGGAGACAATTAACCTCCATTTTATTCAAACTACTCTAAATGCAAGATGATGCATGTTGTGCAATATTTATATCATGCAATGCAATCCTATGCTTAAGAACATACATAAATAGACATCTTAAGTAGTGTAAATGTATTTACATCATACCCCCATGCCTATCTTTTGCTAGTCCCTAGCAAAAACTATATGCTATTTAAAAAAAAATTAGGTTGGATTATTTGGGCATGAGTTATTTTCAATCATAAAGAAATTATCTACTTAGGATCTGAACTTTCAAAGACACAATAGTGCCCAAGTATTTGCCAAAATGCAGACTACCTCAAAGCCTTGCCTTATTCAAAGAAAATTTTTTTTCTTTTTCCTCTTTTCTAATTTTTTTGGATTTTCAAATTTTAGGGTTTAAGAGTGGCTTTCTACGGCCATTCAACTTACCCAAGATTTGATGAGAACCCTAATTTTTAAGCATCTTATTGTGAATGTGATAGACTCATTGACTGTCAATTAAAACGGACTTCGGATTTCTACGCCTCTAGGTGGCCTAAAAAGAATTCTGCCTAAAGGTGTATCTTTACAACCGGTAGCTTTCTCCCTACTTTTTTTTTTTTTTTACGGGGTCAACACAAGGGTGAATCTAGTGTATATCTCCCCAGTTTATTCTACTTCTCAACTTCTTCCTAAGTGTTTTGGGAATTTTTTTAATGCATTTACTGAGCTGGGTTCTGGACAATCGATCGCTGAGCTGTTACCACCAACAACTTGTCAGCCATACTCGTGCGGCGAAGTGTGGCTTATTTCTTTTTTTTCTTTTCTCCTTTTCTTTTTGATTTTTTTTTCTTCTTTTTTTTTTTTAAGTAGGTGGCTTCCCTGGTCTAAAATTTACCTAAAGGCAATAAAAAGAGAAAGGTCCAGTGACTGGGCTCTAGACAACCTACCTATGGGCTGTTACCCATGATAACTTGCCAGCCATATCACCCTAGAAGCTTCATTAGCTACCCAATTTTCGTTAGAATCTCCGAATAATGAGTCAGTGCAAAGAAAGTGTGTAGATGCTTAAAACTCAAAAATTCCCTCAAATCAGAGGATGGGTTGATAAGTCGTGTACTTATCACCTAAACTTATTTATCCCAATTACGATAGAATTAAGATGGCGAGGACTCGAAAGACAAATCCACATTTTAGTGGATACACGGGCTGATTAAGTCTAAAGACCTGAAGGGTCTTTGTGTTCAAAAAATAATGTAGTATTTCCTAAGATTGAAAATTTTCTTAAACCCAAGTTCTCTTTCCTAATTCAATTTTTTT
This sequence comes from Thalassia testudinum, assembly GCA_037157565.1. Classification (NCBI taxonomy): domain Eukaryota; kingdom Viridiplantae; phylum Streptophyta; class Magnoliopsida; order Alismatales; family Hydrocharitaceae; genus Thalassia; species Thalassia testudinum. Next base: position 7,964,525 of record JAZHRO010000010.1, on the reverse strand, counting down.
TTTTAAATAAAAGAAAATAAAACAAATCTACGGAGCTGACGAATGAATTCAGAGATGAATATCCACCCCCCATGCCTATCTAATGCAATGTCCTCATTGTATTAAAAAGACAAAACAGAGTGAAAAAGCATAGAAAGCACCTGAATTGCGTGAATTTCAGGTCCGCTCCGAGATGAAAACTAAAAAGAACTATATATGTGCTGAGTTTAGTGCCTTCAGCTAGGCACACTATACAAAGAAGAGAAATGAAGAATGCACAAGTGCAGGCCAGAATCAGAATAAACAGAAGAATCCTCCGACCTGTCAATAGATGTCCACAGATGTGGACCAGATTGTGGTGCAGACCCATCCCCATAATCGAGAATATCTTTGGTTCTGGATAAAAATTATCCAAAACCTAAAATCAGAATGCAAGCGGGGTCGGGCATGCGATTTATGAGGATGCAACCCAAGACCAAAAAGTCGGGTTTACAGAGAATTCAAGCTCAAAAGGATAATCGTTGAATGTGTGCTTGGGTTTGACATCCTCAAAACAAATGTCGTAAGGGTTCTGATTTGATGGTTTCAGCTTAAAAGGAACCCTTCGACTCAATCTTCCATTTCCTCCAAAGTTAACTTCCCAAATCAGGACTTCCCAGCTCCTATCCTCATTCGGAATGTTAAATTCCGAGACCTCTTGCATGTTAATCACCCCGTCTGAAATCTCCAAGTCTAAATGATGTGGCAGAATCAGAATTGACTTGGGTCTAATTATCTCAGGAACAGAATTATCGATAAGCTCAACGGGGTGTAACTGACAATCAAGGAATTGAATTGAACCCTCCAGAAAATGCGATTCTGAATCCACAATGTGTGCCCTAATAAGATCAGTTTCCTCAGTTATTCGGCTATCAAATGATCTATCAGATTCCTCAGGCCCAATCGTCTCACAGAAATCGTGTTTAGAAAACTTGCGTGAGACTTCGCAACTTGAATCTTCACCATCAAAGAAATCAGGATCCGTATCAATGTATGTCCCAAAATCATTTGTCACTTTCTGTTCCAAGGAGACATATATTTCCTCGTACCCCGGCTCAGGGATCTTACGTGAAGAAATCAGTTCATCCTTAATTGGTTGCTTTAATTCAATCTGGTCAACCTCGTAACACGTGTCCCCCCAACAGGTGCCTGAGCAAGTTCTGTCATTGGCTTTCCTAAAGAAGGTTCATCCTGGGAATCATCCCATGATTGAATCAAAGCAACCACGAATCTCATCCTCAATTTCGCTAATTTCCTAAGTAAAAACTCACCCGGGTTCTTATCCTTAACATCCTAGAGCCAATCCAACAACGACTTGTTCAAATCATCAATCATTTCAATCAGGGGCTCCAATCTCTCAATGCAAGGTATTGGCTAAACTTCTAAAGATTGTATGATATTCCTCAAGTTAGCCAGAACATTATCTTGAACCTGGTTAACCTGAACCAAATGAGTTGGTTCAGGGTTGGGCGGGTTTGGTATCAATGCAGGGGAATTAACGAATTGAGATTCGTTATACCCTTCCTGATAATAAGTCATTTAGATTATTCAAAAGGTGATGATGACCTAAAGGTAGTGAAATCAGAGGATGGGTAAGGATCGGTGTATCCTTCTTGATTGTAGATCGTATTAGATTGTTCATGAAAGGAAGATCTATAATCGATGTGGCTCTGAGAAGGATAGAAATCAGAATCAAAGTGTTCAGGGTTAGACCCTAAACACGGAGGTCCGGAACTATATACCCAATCCAAGTTATCCCAACTAACTGATGGTTGATTACAGTACAAGTCGGAATAATTGTCATGTTGAGAATAATTCAAAACAGAAGGGAAAGAGCGGGAATGCGTGTAATATGTGGAAGGATTCATGAGAACTGGGAGGAAGAAAGGCACCTTGCAATACAAATAATCAAACCTATCCCTAAGTAGGTTAGCCCATAGACCTACAAACTCCCAAAACCTGTCTTGAGATAGAGAAACAATTTGATCTACTTCTATCTGTTCAATCCAACCAGTTAGGAGGGATTGGGGAGAAGGTTCTTTCTTCGGCTTACGCCTCCAGTTCCTAGTGTACCCCTCAGCCGCGATCGTTTGATTATGCTCCCTAGCTAGACATCAGATTGAACAGTAGAAATAGACTAATCGAAAATAATCTCGTTCTGGGCTCTGAAGAGCGAGTCCAATCCTTAAGGCCAACGTCTACTCTATTTTATTTAGGGCTAGGTTGGAATGTGTTTTGGAATGTGATGGGCCCTTTAAATGGGTTGTGCCCTTAATGATTGATTGATTTGTGTGTGCGTACACAACCAATGGTTTTCAAGCAAGATTATTTTTGATGTGGTGAATTTTAAGGTTCAAATCTTGCTTAGTAGCTTTTAGGATTCAACTTTAGGTGTTTTCAAACAAGTTTCATTAGCACACCAGGTTTTGAAAGCACGGGTGTAAATGTTTTTCTTTGAAGCTTAAAAAGAATGTGCAGTGCCTGATAAATCCCTAAGAGTTGAACCTAATTGGCAGCTACTTGATGAGTTGATTGTAATTGAAGTGGTGCGGCCCAATCAACTCAAACAATTAGCCTGATGCACCACTTAATTAGGCACACAAATGATTACCTAATATGATTTTTACTCAATTATGTATTTGGATGTATGTACCGGCTCCAAAGATCGGTTTACCGGTTGAGTTTGAAAATCAGATGAGGTTGTGCACCTTTGTGAGATTTTTTTTTATTTTTCTTTTAATGTGGGGGTTGGGGTGAGTATGGATGTCAAACAACAAAAAATCTAACCTTAGAGTTTATAAGAACAAATAGGTTGATTGATGTTTGAGTTATTATGTTGTGGAATGAAATCTAATGGGTGGGAGGTGGGGGATAACTTATAAAACCTTCCACAGCAGTTTACTCCAATCTACCGCTTTTGCCTATCTCAAAAGAGTACCTACAATCACAATAAGAAAGAAGAGAAGTAAGGTAAATGAGTTGTAAGTTAGAAATTGCGAAGAGAAATCAAAGAGCGTCTCCTCCCCGGCAACGGCGCCAAAATGTTGAACGTATGAATTGCTACGCTAACGTGTTAGGTTTTGGAAAACCTGTCATTGTAGTTTGAAAGCGAAGAACTCGTGTTCAACAAATAAAATTTATACCGAAATTGAAATTCCGAGTCGAACATAGGGAAGTGGACGTTTGATTTAAAAACTACACATTTATTTTTATTTGTCACAAAGTAATTCAATTTAAAACTATCTAATTATTTACAATAAATAGAAGAGAGAGAGAGTAAGAGAGAGAGAATATTACAAACAGAAATCAAAACGAAATGTAGAATAAACAGGGAATTCATCATTAAGGAGATTGTTTGTTTCACTATTACAACTAGAAAGTAGAAAACAATTACACTAGAAAGTGATAAATTTACTCTAGAAAGCAATAAAATAATGGAGGGAGAAATGTCCTCCTCGATGATCACTTGAAGGACAAGCAGAACTACTCTAGAAAGCAATAAATCTATACTAGAAAGCAGTAAAAAGAATAGGGAGAGAGATATCCTCCTCGACGGTCGCTTGGAGGACGAGTCAGATGGGAAGATTCCTGGACAAAGGAGGACGAAGAAGAAGAAAAGGAACGAGTCAGCACGTCGTCGTCGTCGCGGGATCCACTTCCAAAGGGGGACGAAAATTTGGACTTTATCTCGCGAGAAGCATCCCGGGTGTGGGACAAGCTTCTCTTGAGCTTTGGAGAGGTAGAGAAGAGAAGGAAGGGATGAGAATTTCGTGTGGAGGGGGTCTCCTTTTATAGTTGCAAGGAGTGGGGGCAAATTGGTCATTATATCTTTAAAACATTAAATAAGGGGTCTTTAGTGACGGATAAAATCATCACTAAAGCCCCAACGTGGGCGTAGTGGCCGCTCCCCACGCGCGCCTGCTCGGCTACTCACTCTCAACACCTACTGCATGTTCAGCCATCCATAGCCGTCCGATCGCGAGATCGGACGACTGTGATTGCACCTTCGCCCGCTTGCTGCATGCTCGCCCCAACACGTGCAATGCTGCGTGAGGCGCGGGAGTGCAATAGCACGTCAACGCTATTGAGAGCGGACGGCCGCCCGATCAAGATCCAACGCACTCCCGCGCCCGCTCGCCCACGCCCTTCGCCTCCTCGCTGAGGCTCGAACCCACGTCCGCTTCTCGCGATAACGCCCTCGCCCACTGCGCTGCGGAGCGTGGATTGTCGCGCGGACGATTTGAGGCGTAGCAGTTCACAGCCGTTGGATCGAGATCCAACGGTAGAGAGGGGCAGATGCGGAGGCTTCAGCGGTTGCATGCGGGCGTTTGGGCGGCCGAGATGGCACCACGTGGCGCCATCTTGGCCGTCCATCTTCTAGACGTTGTAGATGGTGCCATGGGTGTCAGATTGACTCGATTTTTGCGTCGTTAGGCTGCAATCGTCGATCCGAATTCATCCGTCCAGTCGAATTTGCCATTTGAAGTGTGGATTTACACCATCCTGGCCCTTGATCTTCTAGGATTCCCCGATCACTATTTGATGCTATAGATGCCTGATTAGGGCAATCTTGGAGTCATTGAACTTCAATCGTCGCCCTGATCACATCTGTACGGTTGGATCTTCGATTCAAGGCCCTGATAAAAGGTTTGCCCTGTCCAAGCACATAAAAGGAGACAATTAACCTCCATTTTATTCAAACTACTCTAAATGCAAGATGATGCATGTTGTGCAATATTTATATCATGCAATGCAATCCTATGCTTAAGAACATGCATAAGTAGACATCTTAAGTAGTGTAAATGTGTTTACATTAGCTAGGTTAGTTTTGGGGCATACGAATGATGATAAATTGGCATTTATGAATGATACATTCGTAAGTTGCTCACATGCCAAGTACGAGGGATATCCCTACCACCTAGGGCTTGTAATTCATAGAAGTCACCCGGATTGTCTTTACGAATCTTATAAGGCCCTTCCCATGATGGGTCTAGTTTTTTGCCCAACTAGGTCGGCATGGAGACTTTGCACTTACGTAGAACCAGGTCTCCTTGAGAGAACTTCTGCGTCTTGACATACTTATTGTATGAGGTGGCTGTGGCTTCTTTACTCTTGAGGGCTATCTTGGAAGCTTTGTCCCTTAGCTCGTCTAGGATGTCTAAGGATAAGCGGACTTGATCATCATTGGTGGTAGGGTCATAAAGTTGAGTTCTGTGGGTGGAGAGGACTATTTCGATGGGTAGTCGAGCTTCCATGCCGTATGCCAAGTTGAATGGTGTGTGGCCTGTGGAAGTCCTCTGACAAGTCCTGTATCCCCAAAGAATGTCTAGAAGTTCCTCCGCCCATCTCCCTTTGGCTGAATCTAGCCGGCATTTGAATGCTGAGATGATGGTGCAGTTGGTTACTTTGGCTTGTTCGTTTGCCTGAGAATGACCCATTGACGTAAAGCACAAATGGATGTCCCAACTAGTGCAAAATTCTTCAAATTTTTTGCCAGCGAACTAGATTTCGTTGTTCGTGACTATGTAATGGGGTATCCCATAACGAGCTATGATGCTCTTCCGGATGAAGGATATGACCCTGTCAGCCATAGAGCTGGCCATTGCCTCAACCTCGACCCACTTGGAAAAGTAGTCAACAACTACCAAAATGAACTACTTCTAAGCTGGTGCTGGCAGGAAAGGACCAATAAAGTCCATGACCCATTTTCCAAAGGGGATGGGTGACATGATGGGTATCAGCTTTCCATGAGACAAGTGGTGTAGGGTGGTGAACCACTAGCATTTATCACACTTGTGCATGAAGGCTTTGCAATGCAACTTCATTTAGGGCTGGAAGTAGCCCACTTGAAATAGTCTGGAGAGGAGCGCCTTGTACCCTTCATGGTTTCCGCAGGCGCCTCCATGGGCTTCTTGTAGGGCTTGCGTTGCCTCGTCCTACGTTAGGCAGCGTAGCATGGATGGAATACCCCTGCTTGTACAACTACCCTTCAATCAGGGTGTACCTAGAGGCCTTAAGGTGGAAAACCCTAGGCCGAGGTTCTCCCGAGGGTAGCTCCCCAAAGCTCAAGTAAGCAATGATAGGCATCATCCAGGAGGTGGATGGCTCTATCGCGAGCATTCTGGGGGCAAGGATAGCTAGCTCTTTCAGAGTATGAAGGCAAATGTCCTCATCTTGCCCCTGAGGGATGGCGGCAACGAGTTTGGACAACACATATGCCAAGGAGTTGTCTGCTCGGGGCACCTGCCTGATAGAGATGGTCTTGAAATCTGCCAACTCCTCTTTGACTTTATCTGCATATAGCATCATGTTCGGATCTCGAGCCTAGTACTCGTCGTTTATTTGGTTAGCGACTAGTTAGGAGTATGTGAGAATCTTGAGCGAGGCGATCCCCATGGATTTTGATACCCGAATGCCTGCCATCATAGCCTCGTATTTCACTTGGTTATTAGATGTAGGGAAGTCCAATTTTATGGCATACCTAAGAGTAGCGCCATCTAGGGTGATCAAGGCTATCTCAGCCCTGGACCCAGCTGTCATGGATAAGCCGTCAACATATAGTCACCAGGGAAGTGAGAGGGAGGCATTGGGATCGGTGAATTTGACAACAAAGTCCACTAGGACTTGCGCCTTGATCACCCTTCGCGGCTGATATTTGATGTCAAATTCGGCTAGCTCCATAGCCTATCTGATCTATTATGCTGACCCCATAGGCTTGTGCAGCATTCGTCGGAGGGGATAGTCTGATAGGATCTTTATTGTGTGGGCGTGGAAGTATGGGTGTAGCTTTCGGAATACGATGACGAGGGCTAGCCCCAACTTCTCAATGATCGTGTATTGGGCTTCGACACCTTGGTAGGTCTTGCTTACGAATTACACGAGCTGCTGAGCTCCACCCCGATCATTGACTAGGATGGCACTGACAGCCGATGTGGAGGCTGCTAAGTACAGGGAGAGAACCTCCCTGGGCTGGGGGGACTTCGGAGTGCATTCTTGACTTCTTCTAGGGCCTTTTGGTAGTGGGGAGTCCAGTAGGCGGCGTTGTAGCATTTGCCCTTTTTTATGCACTTGAAGAAGGGTAGGCATTTGTTGGAAGATCAGGACAAGAGTCAGCCTAATGAGGCGATCTTGCCGACCAATGACTGCAACCCTTTCAGTATGCCTGGTGGCTACAAGTCTTCAATCGCCTGAATCTTTTCCAAGTTGGCTTCGATTCCCTGGCTAGAGACCAAGAACCCCAGAAACTTACCGGCCAAGACCCCAAAGGTGCACTTGCCTGGTTTCAGGCGGAGGCGGGTGTTCCTTAGAATTTGAAACACCTTGGCCAAGTATTCTAAATGTTGTGGGAAGTTCGATCCCTTTACGAGCATATCATTGATATACACCTTAAATGACTTTCCTATTATTTTTGTGAAAATCATGTTTACAAGGTGCTGGTATGTGGCCCCAGCATTTTTTAGGCCAAAGGACATAACTCTGTATTAGAATAGGCCCTTATCCATAATAAAGGAGGTGTGAAGCTTGTCGGCTAGGGCGAGGCTAATCTGGTGGTACCCACTATAGGTGTCTAGGAACGACAGATTATCCACTATAGGAGTCCACCAGGGAGTCCACCCTCGGCAAAGGGAACTCGTATTTTGGGTAGGCTTTGTTCAAGTTGGTGAAGTCGACGCACATGCGCCATTAGCCATTGGCCTTCATCACCATTACAACGTTTCAATGTCATGCCGAGTACAAGGATTCTTTAATGAATCCCACATCCAGAAGCTTTTGTGCCTCTACCTCGGCCGCCTGCCACTACTCAGCCGACTTGTGTTGGCGCACCTACCTGATTGCGCGAGTGTTAGCCTGAATGTTCAGGTGGTGCTGAATCAGGGACGGGTCCACCCCGAGCAAGTCATTGGCGAACGAAGCGAAGATGTCCACCTTGGCCCAAAGTAGGAACAGCAGCCCCTGTACTTCGAAGGGTGCAAGGTCCGCTCTGACCCAGACAAGCTTTGTAGCATTGTCGGGATACATTTGTATAGCCATGGCTAAGGAGCCCGGCTATAACCCCAAAGTCACCGGCTGATTACCAGGAATGGTTTCTTGCTAAATCTCTTGGACTTAGTTTCTTTTCTTCCCCCATTTCCGTGACTTAAGGGCCTATGGTTCCTAATGTAAATACATTTACACTACTTAAAATGTCTATTTATGCATGTTCTTAAGCACAGGATTGCATTTCATGATATAAATATTGCATAACATGCATCATCTTGCATTTAGAGTAGTTTGAATAAAATGGAGGTTAATTGTCTCCTTTTATGTGCTTGGACAGGGCAAATATTTTATCGGGACCTTGGATCAAAGATCCAACCGTATGGATGTGATCAGGGTGGCGATTGGAGTTCAACGACTCCAAGATCGCCCTAATCAGGCATCCGTAGCATCAGATAGTGACCGGGGAACCCTAGAAGATCAAGGGCCAGGATGGTGAAAATCCACACTTTAGATGACAAATCCGACCACACGGATGAATTCGGATCGACGATCGCAGCCCAACGATGCAAAAATCGAGTCAATCCGACATCCGTGGCACCATCTACAACTTCCAGAAGATGGACGGCCAAGATGGTGCCATGTGGCGCCATCTAGACCACCCAAACGGCCGCACGCATTCTACGAAGGCCCCGCACCCGCTCGCTCTCCGCCGTTGGATCTTGATCCAACGGCTGTGGTCGGCCGTGCCTAAAAGCGTCCGCTCGACCATCCGTGCCCCATAACGCAGCAGTCGAGCGTGCTTACGCGACCGGCGGGCGAGGGTTCGAGCCGCAGCAGAGGGCTGGAGGCATGAGCGATTGGGCGAGGGCGGGCATTGGATCGCGATCGGACCGCCGTGTGCACCCGATAGCGTTCACGCGCAATTGAACGCGCGGCATGGACGCGCGATCGCACGCGGGCCGGCGCGCAGCGCAGCGGGCGGTGATGCGTCTTAAGCCGTCCGATCTCGCTATCGGACGGTTGAGAATCAATGAATGTGCGATGGCGTTGAGCGCGCGGGCAGCTAAGGCGGCGCGCGTGGGCGCGGAAGCTATGCCCACGTTGAGGGCTTTAGTGACGGATTTATCCATTACTAAAGACCCCTCATTTATGATTTTGAAGTTGTAATGTCCATTTTGCCCCCACTCCTTGCAACTATAAAAGGAGACCCCCTCCATACGAAATTCTCATCCCTTCCTTCTCTTCTCTACCCCTCCAAAGCTCAAGAGAAGCTTGTCCCACACCCGGGATGCTCCTCGCGAGATAAAGTCTAAATTTTCGTTCCCCTTCGGAAGTGGATCCCGCGACGACGACGACGTGCTGCTTCATTCCCGTTCTTCTGTTTCGTCCTCCTTCGTCCTGCTTCGTTCTCCTTCGTCCAGACGTCGTCCCGTCCGGCTCGTCCTCCAAGCAATTGTCGAGGAGGATAACTTCTCTCTCCCATTCTTATTTACAGCTTTTCTAGTGTAGAATTTTCCTACGTTATAGTGTAATTGATTTTCCGCTTTCTAGTGTAACTTTTATTTAGTTTGATTATATAAACAGTTGAAATATTGAATGCATGTTCTCTCTCTCTTTCTTTTAGTCTGATAGCTCTATTGTAATTATATCGCCTTGCTTATCAAAAATCCTAAAAAAATATAATTGCGAATATAGATCAACGTAGCCTCCCTGTGTTCGACCCGGAATTCATTTCGGTATAAATTTTATTTGTTGAACATAAATTCTTCGCTTTCGAACTACAATGACAGGTTTTCCAAAATCAAACACGTTAGCGTAGCGATTCGTAAACGTTCAACATTTTGGTGCCGTTGCGGGGAGGCAACGATTTCCGATCTTTTCTTCGCATTTCTTGCACTTTATGTTGTTTTCTAACTAGCTTTCTCTTGTGTCTATTGTTTTGCAGAGACCTCCATCAAGGAATCAACAAGCGGTAGACTGGAGTAAAGTGCAGTTGAAGACAACTGTAAGTGCTCCCCGATTCTTACCCCCTCCATAGATTTCATTGCCACATTAAATCCAAATCCCAATTAACCAAGGTGTTTGCATAAATCCTAGGAATAGTTTGGTTGTTTGGATTTTCACTCACATTCATTCCACCCTCATTCATAAAAAAATAACAAAAAGATAATCTTGTGGGGTAATTTCCAACAAACACACAACACATACCCACATTCAAGGCACTTGATCAACTTGATTTGTTTTCTACTCAACTGGGTTCTGATCTGTGGAATCGGTACACACAAAGCAACACATAACAGAGTAGAAATTATTCTAGGTTAACTATTTTTGAGTGCCTAACTTAGTGGTGCATTTGTGGCCAATTGTTTGAGTTGTTTGGGCCGCACCACTTTATTTAAAATCAACTCATCAAGTAGCTCCTTCTTAGGGTTTTCAATCTAGGTATATTCCAAGCACTCCACATTCTTTCTGATTTTAAAGGAAAATAATTTTCACCCGTGTTTTACAAGTTGGTTTGCCTAGAAACTTGATTGCAATTCACCTAATTTGAAACCCTAAAAGCTACTTACGCAAGATTTGAACCTTAAAATTCACCACATCAAAAACAATCTTGCTTGAAAACCCTGGTTGTGCACGCACTTACACAAATCTCAATCAATCATTAAGGGCACAACCCATTGTAAGGGCCCATCACATTCCATAAGCACCACAATCCCAGGCCTTAATAAAATTGAGTAGACATTGGCCTTAAGGTTTGATTCGCTCTTTAGGGCCTAGTCTGAGATTATTTTTTATTAACCTACTTGTACTGATTAATCTGATGTCTAGCTAGGGGAGTAGCGTTAAACGACCGCGGATGGGGGGTATACTAGAAACCGGAGGCGAAAGCCAAAGGAAGAACCTTCTCCCCAGTCCTTCCTTCTAACTGGTTGGATTAAATAGACTCAAGTAGAGTAAATCATTTACAGTCTTAAGGCCGGTTTTGGGAGTCAGTAGATCCTTAGGCTACCCCACTTAAGAACAGCCTTGTTTTATTGTGCTGCAGGGTCCCTATCCCCAGTCCTTCCGACCTTCTCCTAGTTTATGCCGGGAAGATGGTCATTGAATTCCTGATTGGAAGGACCATTAGAACATTCTAGGAGGCACAAGTTAGATTTTGGTCAATTTGATCCCATGACCGAACAACAGCCTCCTCTGCTTGGAAATCCACAGGAAGAATTTCGAAGGCAGCTGGAACAAATGCAGAGAATGCAGGAATGGTTCCAGAGAATGCAGGGTGCTCAGCCCTTGAAGGATTTTTATGATCCTTCAAATTATGGGGAACGTCCCAGCATCCAGATTCCAGCCGGTGACGTAGAAATCAAGCCCCAGGTGTTAAGCCTGATTAAACATTATTATGGGCTTGGCTCCGAAGATCCGTTTCAGCACTTGAAAGATTTGACCACTTTGGTCCAGACCACCAAGGCTCGAAACGTTAACGAGGAGCAAATGATCATGAGGCTCTTCCCCCACTCTCTTAGGGATAAAGCTGCGCATTGGTATAGGACAATAGGAAGACCAATTATAACTTGGAATGAGTTGAAATCGGCCTTTCTGAAGAAATTCTTCCCAGTCGGTCGTACCAATGCTTTGAGACGGGCAATCACTACCTTTACCCAGCGGCCGGGGGAGCAGTTTCATGTGGCCTGGGAGTGATTCCAGGACTTATTGTAGAGGTGTCCACACCACGAGGTGCCGAAATGGCAACTCGTGCAGATCTTCTATCATGGGTTGAATGAGCAACTCAGAAACCATGTGGATGCTTCTTGCGGAGGCAATTTTCTCAATAAAGATGCAGATAGTGCACATGATTTATTTGAGGAAATGAGTGAGAATTCAATTAATCATGCCTCCATGGATACTTTTAATCGATCCCAGCAACCCAGATCAAATGTCAATGAAGTCCATGACTCTCATTCATTTGATATGGAATTGATTTGTAATAAACTTGATAAGGTGGACTTGGTTGCTAAAAGAATGGAAGAGTGGATGGCTGGCAATTCTGTTAACAACTCTCAATCCACTCAATCCCAAAATTCAGGATTCCATTCCTCACGAGCTCCTTCTGGACGGGAGTTCGTGCATCAACTCGATGCGACTCAACCTATGAGTCAGCATTTTTTGGAACCCCATGGGTTCCCAACTGGGGCCTTTGATCCCAGTTTTTCTGATCCTTCCCTTTCTTTCTCTCCATCCTCACCCTATGAGGATGTCTGTGCTGTACAAGAGAATATTAGATCCAACCCCTACTCGAATGCCTATAATCCAGGTTGGAGAAACCACCCTAACTTCTCTGGGAAAAATCTGGGGCAACAGACCCAATTCCGACCCAGCAACTACGCTCCGCAACGACCAATGGGTCAGGGTCAAGCATATACTCAGTTGCCTCCGAATCAGGTCAATCAGCTAGCTTGGAATGCCCGTCAACCTGTAGGGCAGGCTGATTTGAACCATCAAATGGTAGAGATGCAAGGATCTATGCTCCAGCTCATGCAACAAATGAAAAACTCGCTGGACAACTTGCAATCCGGGCTCATTGCTAACTCTCGCCAACCCGGATCTCTACCATCCCAACCCGTACCCAACCCGCGAAACATTATGAATTCGGGCAATCAAGCCCAAGGATACAGAAATCAGAGGGACCCGCATGCACATGCTCAGGTGGTTGAGCAGGGTTCCTCGTCTTCTTCTTCTGCAAATCAACAATTCATGGTCAATCAAGCCCCTCCAATCTTTCCTAATCCTCCCCAAGACCCAAATTCTTACACTTCTGCAAATTCTGTAACTTTAAGGAGTGGTAAGAAGGCTCAGGATCCACAACCACACTATTATGATCTTTTGAATCCTGAAGAATCTGAGGAGAGAGAGGAGAATTCTAGAGGTGAAATCAAGGCTCAAGAACCTGATTCCAAAGATCTAACTCATGTTCCTTTTCCTGAAGCCTTAACCAAAGCAAAGAAGAAGTATGTTGATAGCAATGAGGAGCTTCTGAATTTATTTAAGAATGTTGAGATCAATATCCCACTCCTTGATGCTATCAAGTACATACCGGCTTACGCAAGATTTTTAAAGGAATTGTGTACACAAAAGCGTAAGTCGAGAGAATCTGTTCCAAGGAAGGTGGTACTCTCCGAGTAGGCTAGTTCTGTTATCCTGCACTACCTCCCTCAGAAAAAGAGAGATCCTAGTGCTCCTTTGATTTCTTGCGTTATCGGAGATTACACATTTGATAGAGCACTTTTGGATCTCGATGCATCCATCAACCTAATTCTGACTTCTCTTTATGAGAAGTTTGGGTTAGGTGAACTTCGGCCAACTTCAGTAACACTACAGTTAGCAGACCGTTCGGTCACAAACCCGCGAGGCGTTATTGAAGATGTTATAGTTAAGGTCAAGGATTTCTATTTTCTTGTAGATTTCCTTATCCTTGAAATAGATGTACTAGATAATCTGAGGAACACGCCCATCATTCTGGGGCGTCCGTTCCTGGCTACCGCAAAGGCCAACATTAATTGTGAAAGCGGTAGCATGGAAATCGCCTTTGGGGACCAACGAATGAAATTGGATATTCTCAAGGCGATCAACAAATTTGAGGATTGTGGATTTATTGAGGAACTTGATGAGGATAATGTTAATATTGAAACTTGTTTGACAGTTTCTTCAATTGAAAGTTCCTCTTTGGTTGATGAATTTGACCCGCAACCCTCTGACCTGACATCTTCGGAAGAGGTTACTGAATTTGTTCACTCAAAACCTCTTCCTCTTATTGAATCTTCAGCATCTACCCTACCATCAATCATCACCCCACCCCAGCTTGAATTGAAACCATTGCCTGAGAATTTAAAATATCAATTTTTAGGACCTCAGAATACGCTCCCTGTGATTATTAGTGCTAAATTGACAAAGGAGTAAGAGATTAAATTGATTAAGGTCCTAAAGGAACATAAGGAGGCAATTGGTTGGACCATTCATGACCTCAGGGGGATCGAGCCATCTTACTGTAATCATAGAATATTTTTGGAAGATGGATCCCACCCTTCTTGCCAGATGCAGAGGAGATTGAATCCAAATATGCGAGAAGTGGTCAAAAAGGAAATCATCAAGTGGCTCGATGCAGGAATTATTTATCCAATCTCTGACAGTCCCTGGGTAAGTCCCGTTCAGATTGTTCCAAAGAAAGCCGGGATTACTGTTGTGACTAATGAGAGAGGTGAATCTGTCACAACTCGTTCAGCTTCCTCTTGGAGAGTTTGTATTGATTACAGGAAGCTGAACACAGCCACTAAAAAGGATCATTTTCCCCTACCCTTCATTGATCAAATCTTGGAAAAATTAGTCGGGCAGAAGTACTTCTGTTTTCTCGATGGCTACTCGAGATACAACCAAGTTCCTATCCATCCCGAGGATCAGGAAAAAACTACTTTCACCTATCCCTACGGAACCTTTGCTTTTCGTAGGATGCCTTTTGGGTTATGCAATGCACCTGCGAATTTTCAAAGGTGTATGCTAGCCATATTTTCCGACATGGTGGGAGAATTTATGGAAGTCTTCATGGATGATTTCTCTATTTTCGGAGAATCATTTGACTCTTGTTTGGCTAATTTAGAAATGATTCTTAAGCGATGTATCAAGACACGACTGGTCTTTAGCTGGGAAAAGAGTCATTTCATGACCCAAGAGGGCATCGTTTTGGGTCATGTGATCTTTGAACGGGGAATTGAAGTGGACAAAGCTAAGTTTGATGCTATCGCTAAACTTCCTCCTCCCACATCTGTTAAACAAATCAGATCATTTCTTGGCCATGTGGGATTTTATCGAAGATTCATCAAGGATTTCTCGAAGGTTGCTCGTCCTTTGAGAAATCTTCTTGCCAAAGAAACGCCATTTGTTTTTGACGAATCATGCCGAAAGGCATTTGATTTTCTGAAAATGGCAGTCACCTGTGCACCAATTTTGCAACCACCAATTTGGACAGCCCCTTTTGAGATCATGACCGACGCTTCTGATTATGCGGTCGGGGCTGTCCTGGGTCAGAAAATTGATCGAAAGCCCTTTGTCATTTACTACACTAGTAAAACTCTGGATGAAGCCCAGAGGAATTACACTGTTACTGAGAAGGAATTACTAGCTGTAGTATTTGCTTTGGAAAAATTCAGGGCTTATCTCTTAGGGTCTCATGTTATCGTTTATACCGACCACTCGGCCTTGAGACATCTCTTGGCTAAAAAGGATGCTAAACCCTGGCTTATTCGTTGGATTCTTCTTCTTCAAGAATTTGATCTTGAAATTAAGGATAAAATTGGGGTACAAAATGTGGTGGCAGATCATTTGTCGAGACTCCTAGGTGATTCTTCTTGTCCGGACATTCCGATTGCTGACACTTTTCCGGACGAAACCATTCTTACAGTTTTAGGTGTCCACACCCCATGGTTTGCTGACATTGTTAACTATTTAGCCATTGGTCAAATCCCCCAGGATTGGACCAAGCAACAATGGGATAGACTCAAATTTGAGGCTAAATACTACTTTTGGGAGGACCCTGAACTGTATCGCATCAGCTCTGATCAGATTATTCGCCGATGCATACCAGAGAATGAATTCAACAGTATACTCGAGTTCTGCCATGCATCTGGGTGTGGTGGACATTTCTCCAGGAGAAAGACGTCTGCAAAAATCTTGCAATCTGGCTTCTATTGGCCATCTCTATTCAAGGATGCCTAGGACTTCTCAAGATCATGTTCTCGATGTCAGTCACTCAGGAACATAACTAAGAGAAACATGATGCCCCTAAACCCTATTCTTCCTGTAGAAATTTTCGATGTTTGGGGCATCGATTTCATGGGACCTTTTATCCCTTCATTTGGACATCAGTACATTCTTGTTGCTATTGATTATGTGTCCAAATGGATTGAGGCGATTCCCACCTGAACCAATGACCACAAGGTGGTCATTAATTTTGTCAAGAACAATATCTTCAGTAGGTTCGGGATTCCGAGGGCTATCATCAGTGATGGTGGCACTCATTTTACTAATGCCCAATTCCAGAATTTATTGGCCAAATACGGGGTTAATCATCGAATTTCCACACCTTACCATCCCCAGATGAATGGACAAGCTGAGATCTCCAATCGAGAGATCAAGAACATTCTGCAAAAAATGGTTAGGCCTGATCGCAAGGATTGGACTCAAAAGCTTGAGGATGCTCTTTGGGCCTACCGAACGGCGTATAAAACGCCCATCGGCATGTCTCCATTCCGTTTGGTGTATGGAAAGGCGTGCCATCTACCCGTAGAGATTGAACACAGGGCATTCTGGGCAATCAAACAATGCAATTTAGATTTGAATCTAGCTGGGAAGACCAGGAAACTCCAACTATCTGAGTTGGAGGAGCTTAGAAATGATGCTTATGAGAATGCCAAGATCTACAAGGCTCGGACCAAAGCTCTATGTGATCAATTGATTTCCCGCAAGAGCTTTGAGCAAAACCAAAAGGTCTGGTTATTCGATTCTAAACTTAAGCTCTTTCCTGGCAAACTTATATCTAAATGGAATGGCCCATTCATAATTGATCAGATTTTTTCAAATGGTACCATTCAGATTTCTGACCCAAAGATGGGTAACACCTTTAAAGTCAACGGTCAATGTTTGAAGCCTGTTGTTGACCTTAATCTTCCAGAACCTATCTCAGACTCTGTTGCTCTAGCCATTCTGTGACTTCTTTGGCTAGACTTCGCCTAGCTGACGGCATTAAACTCAGCAGTTGTACATATGACACAAGGCTAATACGAGCTTCATTTCCAGGTGACATCTTTCATATTCTACCCTTTTTTTCATGTCTCTTTTTCAATGAGGACATTGCATTAGCTAGGCATGGGGGGGTGGATTCATTTTTGAATTATTTGATCAGCTTTGTGAAATCTATACAAATTGTTTTTCTCTTCTTATTTATATATAAAAAAAAAAAGTTTAGGAAGGATTAGTTGGACATTAGAACTTTTCAATCCTAAGAAATTTTACATTAGGATCTGAACACAAAGACCTTTCAGGTCTTTGGACTTAATTAGTCTGTGTATCCACTAAAATGTAGATTTATCTTTGAGTCCTCACCGTCTTAATTCTATTATAATTGGAATAAATAAGTTTGGGTGATAAGTACACGACTTATCAACCCACCCTCTGATTTGAGGGAATTTTGAGTCTTAAGCATCTGCACACTTTCTTTGCACTGACTCGTTGTTCGGCGATTTTAACGGAAATTGGGTAGCTAATGAACCTTCTAGGGTGATATGGCTGGCAAGTTATCGTGGGCAACAGCCCATAGGTAGGTTGTCCAAAGCCCAGTCACTAGACCTTTTTTTTTTGCTGCCTTTAGGTAAATCTTAGACCAGGGAAGCCACCTACTTAAAAATAAAAAAAAAAGAAAAAATTCGAAAAGAAAAGGAGAAAAGAACAAAAAGAAATGAGCCACACTTCGCCGCACGAATATGGTTGGCAAGTTGTTGATGGTAACAGCTCATCGACCGGTTGTCCAGAACCCAGCTCAGAAAATGCACCAAAAAATCCCAAAACACTTAGGAAGAAGCGGAGAAGTAGAATAAACCGAGGAGATATACACTGGATTCACCCTTGTGTTGACCCCGTAAAAAATAAAAGTATGGAGAAAGCTACCAGTTGTAAAGATACACCTTTAGGCAGAAGTCTTTTTGAGGTCACCTATAGGAGTAGAAATCCGAAGTCCATTTTAATTGCCAGTCAACGAGTCTATCACAATCATAATAAGATGCTTAAAACTTAGGGTTCTCATCAACTCTTGGGTGAGTTGAATGGCCGTAGAAAGCCACTCTTAAACCCTAAAATTTGAAAATCCAAAAAAAAAAAAAGAAAAGAGTAAAAAGAGAAAAAGAAAATTTTCTTTGAATAAGGCGAGGGCTTGAGGCGGTCTGCATTTTGGCTGATATCCGGGCGCTGTTGTGTCTTTGAAAGTTCAGTTCTTAAGTAGACAATTTCTTAATGATTGAAAATAACTCAGGTCCAAATAATCCAACCTAATTCTTTTATAAATAGCATATAGTTTTTGCTAGGGACTAGCAAAAGATAGGCATGGGGGTATGATGTAAACACAATTACACTACTTAAAATGTCTATTTATGCATGTTCTTAAGCATAGGATTGCATTTCATGATATAAATATTGCATAACATGCATCATCTTGCATTTAGAGTAGTTTAAATAAAATGGAGGTTAATTGTCTCCTTTTATATGCTTGGACAGGGCAAATATTTTATTAGGACCTCGGATGAAAGATCCAACCATATGGATGTGATCAGGGCAGCGATTGGAGTTCAACGACTCCAAGATCGCCCTAATCAGGCATCCGTAGCAT
The DNA here is from genome assembly GCA_037157565.1 of Thalassia testudinum. Taxonomy (NCBI): domain Eukaryota; kingdom Viridiplantae; phylum Streptophyta; class Magnoliopsida; order Alismatales; family Hydrocharitaceae; genus Thalassia; species Thalassia testudinum. Next base: position 7,946,104 of record JAZHRO010000010.1, on the reverse strand, counting down.
CAGATAGTGATCGGGGAACCCTAGAAGATCAAGGGCCAGGATGGTGAAAATCCACACTTCAGATGACAAATCCGACTGCACGGATGAATTTGGATCAATGATCGCAGCCCAACGACGCAAAAATCGAGTCAATCTGACATCCGTGGCACCATCTACAACTTCCAGAAGATGGAAGGCCAAGATGGCGCCATGTGGCGCCATCTCGACCGCCCAAACGGCCGCACGCATTCTACGAAGGCCCCGCACCAGCTCGCTCTCCGCTGTTGGATCTTGATCCAACAGCTGTGGTCGGCCGCGCCTAAAAGAGTCCGCTCGACCATCCGCGCCCCATAGAGTAGCGGTTAAGCGTGCTTACGTGACCGGCGGGCGCGGGTTCGAGCCACAGCAGAGGGCTGGAGGCGCGGGCGATTGGGTGTGGGTGGGCGTTGGATCGCGATCGGACGGTCGCGCGCGCCCAATAGCGTTCACGTACGATTGAACGCGCGGCATGGACGCACGATCGCACGCGGGCAGGCGCGTAGCGGGCTGAGATGCGCCTTAAGCCGTCCGATCTCGCGATCGGACTGCTGAGAATCAATGAACGTGCGATGGCGTTGAGCGCATGGGCAACTGAGGCGGCGCACGTGGGCGCGGAAGCTACGCCTACGTTGAGGGCTTTAGTGACGGATTTATCCGTCACTAAAGACCCCTCATTTATTATTTTGAAGTTGTAATGTCCATTTTGCCCCCACTCCTTGCAACTATAAAAGGAGACCCCCTCCATATGAAATTCTCATCCCTTCCTTCTCTTCTCTACCCCTCCAAAGCTCAAGAGAAGCTTGTCCCACACCCGGGATGCTCCTCGCGAGATAAAGTCTAAATTTTCTTTCCCCTTCGGAAGTGGATCTCGCGACAACGACGGCGTGCTGCTTCGTTCCCGTTCTTTTGCTTTGTCCTCCTTCGTCCTGCTTCGTTCTCCTTCGTCCAGACGTCGTCCCGTCCGGCTCGTCCTCCAAGCAATCGTCGAGGAGGATAACTTCTCTCTCCCATTCTTATTTACAACTTTTCTAGTGTAGAATTTTCCTACTTTATAGTGTAATTGATTTTCCACTTTCTAGTGTAACGTTTATTTAGTTTAGTTATATAAACAGTTGAAATATTGAATGCATGTTCACTCTCTCTCTCTCTCTCTTTCTTTTAGTCAATAGCTCCATTGTAATTATATCGCCTTGCTTATAAAAAATCTTGAAAAATATAATTGCGAATATAGATCAACGTAGCCTCCCTGTGTTCGACCCGGAATTCATTTCGGTATAAATTTTATTTGTTGAACACGAATTCTTCGCTTTCGAACTACAACGATAGGTTTTCCAAAATCGAACACGTTAGCGTAGCGATTCGTAAACGTTCAACAGTTCCAGAGACCGCTTCAGCTCAATTTGGAGGAGCTCTTGCCCAACTGACTGATCCTCGTGCACTATTCCCACCTTGCTTAGGGACAGGAAATGCATGAATTGGAAGTAAGAAGAGGGGATCGGCTAGAAGGCATGGATAGTGGGACAGCCAAGGATGCCGTCGAAAGTCGCCGTCAACCCGGCTACTACGAATGTAGCCGTGCGGTTGAGATTCCTATCCCTGTCACAAACGGACAAGGGGAGGCTAATTTCTCCCTTCAGCATTACCTTGTGGTTTCCGAAGCCGACCACCGGATGAATCGATGGGGCTAGGTGCTCTTCCTTGAAACCCAGCTGGCGTAGAGTTTTAAGGAAGAGGATGTCTACGACACTTCCCTCATCAACGAGGAGCCAGGGCTACTGTCATTCGGCTAGCAAGAGTGTTACTAGTAGCGGGTTAGTGTGTTCTACCGAGTCGGGGAGAGAGGTGAATAGTCGTGAGGGCGCCTACTTGGCAAGGCCTCTCTCACCCCAGGGAAGAGTAGGGAAAGCACTAAGGGTTGATTGCCCGAAAGGGCTAGATTGCCAGCTTGGGGCAACGTTGATGCCAAAAATGTCCTCGACCTTGGCACCCACAGGGGGTGGGGGGGGGGGGGGGGGGGGGGGGGGGGGGGGGGAGGTGACATACTGAGGTTCCCCAGGCATGTTCACAAGGATCTAGCGGTGGTACTCAGTTAGCGGGAGTAGGGGCTACCACTTGCTCGACGTGGCAGGCTATGGACTCGTCACGCTTAGGGGCCTCAGCAAGTACCACGTTGACTCCACGGAGGTGCTGAAGCCCCTCCTTATGGTAGTCTTCCAAGCCCTCCATGGGTCCCTTGCCCTTATCCTAGCCCTTGTTTCACCTAACGAAGTGAGCCAGGTTCCCATTCGGGATCTGGGACTCTATCTGGTCACACAAATTGTGACAATCTTCGGTGGTGTGGCCTTGGACCTTGTGATTCATACAGTAGGGCTCGGTGTCTGCCTTCCTCTTCATCGGCTTAGGTGGAGGTAGCAGGTCCTTGTCCATAGATCACACTTCTACGAATACGTCCACCTGGTTCACGGCCAAGGGAGTGTACTCTTCGAAATACTCTCGCTGTTCTGGCAGGGACAATTGTTCTGGGCTTTGTCGGGCCGATCGTTCCTCCGCTCCGCAAAGCTAGCCTTGCGCTTGCTGAAGCAGGTGCTTCTACAGATGGGGACGGGGGCAGAGTCGCCTGGGGTCCACCTCTCTCGAGCCAGGTTGACATCTTCCTTTGACCCCTCGACCAGTCGGTTGTGGGAGCAAAAAGAATTGTCCTGCTTCGCAAACCTCGTGGCCTGGTCCCAGAGTTCCGCCATGTCTTTAGGCGGGAAGTCATTGATGTCATACCAAAACCTCTGAGTCTAGAATCCTGACTTTAAGTATTCGATAGGAATGGCCTTGTAAGGCCACTTACACTTGAAGTACTGGGCCTTAAACTGGTCTAGAAACAATCGGAAGGACTCGCTCCTCCGCTATCGGACCTCTGACAACCTTTCGGGGTTATCTCTAACCCTCTACTATCCAACGAGGTACTGGCAGAACTTCTCGGCCAATTCTTGGAAGCAGGCGATCTGCCCGGCCGGCAGTTCGTTGAACCACTCATGGGTCATGCCGGATAGATAGGACGGGAATACTCAGCAGAGTACTCCGTCAAGGTAGCCGTGCACTAGCATCATCTGGCGGTAACTCCCAATGAAGTTGTTGCAGTTCACCGTCTTGTCATATGGAACCATGACGGGCTGCTTGAATCTCTCAGGCAAGGGAGGCATCATCACCTCCTTAGTGAAGGGGTAGGTGGTGATGTAGGCTTGGGGGTGTATGCCCCTCATAGCCCGGGTAACCTAGCAGACAATCTTGGGCATCGATCCCCCGCTATCGGTTGCAAGGGGTTGGGCCCCCGAGATCTCCTCTGAAGTAGGTGGGCAAGGAGCCTTGGATGGGTCATGGGGGACTTCACGTCTCTAGCTACTAAGCTCATGTTTTAGTCGCTAGAGCTATTCACGCAAGCAGGTGTTTTCATCCTCTACCTCACGACAACACCTCAGCTGCTCGTCGTTGGGGCCAAGCTAGCGGGTCTCCCCTTGTGGGGGTGGACTGAGGTCCCGGTTCTGTCAAATCTCCGAGAGCTTCTCCATGACTAAGATTTCCTCAACCTTAAGGATTGCCAATTTGGCTCGAAACTACTCTTTCCTCACCTGTAGCTCAGGGAGGGAGTCACGCTTGTGGTCCTCTAGCAGTTGAGCGAGGGTTTCCTACTTGTTTGCCTTGGTTGGTGGAGAGCGTCGCTTGTACACCGATACGTTCGACTCAACCCGGTCCGGAACCTTTTCAGGGTAGCCATGGGAGGAGTTGTGAGTCGCGGGGGCCATTGTGAAGACCTCGAGAGGTTGGAAACATTATCAATCGATAATCGATCCCCACAGATGGTGCCAATTGATTGGCACCCCGAGAATGCGGAGTGTCCAACTCAAGAAGTGATTGGACTCCCTAGAGTGGGTAGTCTGATCAAGGGATCAAGGCAATCTCACAAATGGCGCAGGGGTTGATTACCTAGTTCCACCGCAAGGGGTGTATGTCTGGGGGGAGGATGGGACTCCCAACTATGCACTAGAATTCTGCAAGTTTACAAAGTATACAATCTCTTGATTTCTCTCGGATTGCTTGGGGGAGGACTTAAGTGCCTTCCCACCTATTTATAGTGCAGGGATAAAGCTCCTAGTGACATCTTCCGAGAGGATCGGGCTCGAGCTCCTAGTAGGATTTCCTGAGCTGATTGTACTTCTAGCAAGAGTTTCTAGACAAATTTGCTGCTAGGTTATTAATGGTGGCTGCCACTGTCAGCATTTATTGAAGACACATGCCTATTGTACTTTCGTTGAACCTCCAACGGATAGGGCCTCTTGGGTACAGTTGTGCTCCACCTGCTTGTATGCAAGTTGATTGGACCTCTAGATCCGTCTACGTAGGAGGTTCTCTTGGGTGTAGGCGGGTTGGATCTCCAAACCCGCCTGTATCTAAGCTTCTCCGGGCCGGATCCTTCTTTTCGAGATTATCTCGAGATTTCGGGTTCGAGGGCATTTTTTGCCCCTCATCATTATCTATCAAAACAATACAAGCTTGAACTCCTAGGCTTAATATATAGGACATAGTTGCTATGAATGCAAGTGAAACAAACTAAGAAAATGACTCCCAATTTGTTAATAACTTGCTCTTAACTTAGAATTATTATCTCTAGTCATCGTCTTGAGTATAGACTAGTCCATCTTCCATTGCTCCTTATTTAAAGGTCATGTCTTGAAAGAATGCATGACAATAGTGAACCATGGCCAATTTTGGTCATCAAGCCATCTCTTAATGGTTCATAAACATGCCTATAGCTTTATCACTACATTGGCAATATGGCACCTCATAATTTTCACAACTAGACATTGTGCCCCATTCCTCGTCCAAAATCAACTTCACTCAATTCTTCTTGTAAGATCCAATAGAGATGTTGACAAACTATTAATCTTAACTCATACTAATTTGAGAAATAGCATATGCTTTATCTAATACAATGACCCTATCATAAAGTCTGTATACTCCTTTGGTTACACTAAGAACATACTTTTCAAGGTTGACTCTAGGATCCTTGAACTTAATTGTTTCTAGCAAAATCAGATTCATCTTAGCAATTGTAACATTTCTTGATGCCCTCTATAATTAGCATCTCTTAGTCAAACATGTAGAATCATACTAAGCCAACACATGTGCCATTATGGATCTCTTCACCCACTATCTTGATCATACCATGCACCATCGTACGCCTGTGATGTGTTAAATTATCTCATAGAAAAGCACAGGTGGTATGGAAATGTCGAGTCTAGTTTCCATAGAAAATATAAAATCTTGTTCTTTATCATCACACCATCATATCTCCCTATTAGAGCATAGATGATGCAAAATCATCATATTTTGAACTATTCTTAAACTACTTCTTTTGTCTAGTCTTCTTTGTCTTATTCTATTATGACCCGGTTCCCGAATCCCTAGAAGACACGAGAATCAGGCCAACTCGGCTGATCCCAAGACCCAGTCGTCCAACAAGAAAGTAACCAAAAAGCAGTAAAATAAATCACATTCACCACGCATGTAACTAACAGTAACAAAAGTGCAGCAGTAAAGGAAAGAACTGCTACAGTACATACCACCACAACAATAGAGAATTAAAAATAGGTACAGAAATATGAAGATTACAATAAAAGAATACAAGTGAAACAGAAATACTCACTACTACAGAAAGACAGTACAACAAAAGTACAACTGCTGAGCTCTACTTGGCCCAGCACCCTCTGCAGCCGCAGGCTCTGGCTGCTCAACACCTGGTCCTGAAAAAGGTGACAAATGTGACACGTCAGTGAAATGCTTAGTAGAGTGGCAACTAGCCAGCTAAGAAAATAGCAAAGGAGGACAAGTAGCTGTTGTTTTTAATTTCTTTATTTCTCTATTTACTCTTTCTTGAATTATTTCTTAGATCTTTCTCTTGATCTTGAATGTTCCTCGTGGGAACGATCTTGATTGCAGTCTTTTCCAAAAAGTAGAAGTAGCACGTGGTGCTCTCCTGGCCGGGTGAGTCCCCTATGGTGATCCTACCCTCAGTCAACCACCCCAAGGTCACTGACAGACATAACGGTGACTACGGCACGCACGATAAAAGCACGGGTAGCTACCCCACACTGGCACGCGGTCAGTCGTTTCCATTAACGGGTGCGCCCAAAGCACGGCACGGAACCAGTATAGGGCAGAGCCCTCTCAATAACAGGGGTCCAACCCCTCCACAGTAACCAAACAGGGGTCTTGCCCCTCCACAGTCCGCGCACCCTCGCCTGACTACCCTGGTTTGCCCAGTGGGCCTAACAAGTCAGTGTAGGATGGCTAGCTGAACCCCAGGACCCGTGGGGTGGCTAGCTCTCTCCCTACTCTAGTAGCTCTCCCCGGTACTATGTACGCGAGGGTCAAAAGTCGGTACAAAGTGGCTAGACCTAACCCCGGGTCCCTGGGGCAACTAGCTCCGCTCTCCACTAAACTGGGGGACAGTCACTCTCCTTGGTACTCCGTACTCAAGGGCCAGCTCACTTCCCAATCCACTTTCCCAGTTCCATTCTATTTATCTTCCAGGAGCTCTACTCCTAATTCCCCATAGGGTTCATGCTCATATTTCTCTAGCCAAGCCATTTTAGGTTTCATCATTTCAGTTTCATTCATATTTAGTCCGTGTTTCCAACATTTAATACCCATTTATATGCAAGCAGCTCAATTAAATTTCCAAACAACAGAAATTACATGTAGCAATTACTAGCAGCAGTACTTTACATTTCACAGGCAGCTGTTATCCAATTACAGGCAATTTTTCTGTCTACTTATCCAAGACTGCAATTCAGGTATTCACGACATTTGTTTCAGTGTTTCTGTTCCTAGGATTCATGTCACACCCTAGGATCTATCATCCAATCTAGTTTTCAGGTCCTAGGATTCATGCCATACCTTAGGATCTATCATTCAATCTAGTTTTCAAGTCCTAGGATTCATGCCATACCCTAGGATCTACCATTTAATTCAGGTATGCATTAATGTTTGTAATTAACTAAGGGAAGCCACTCTACCCGCAAAATCGGGAGTAATGGGGGCATGATCGGCAGGTCCGCATGCCTCCGCAACCTCCAGAGCCGCAGCGGAACAAGGTCCTAACACAAGGATCAATCACAAGGAACCACTTAGAATAGGATACAAGCATTTTAAACAAGTAGAGGAACTAATTCTAAGAAGAACGGAATTTTAAAAGCGGAATCAGACCTCGAACGGACCCTAAACGGGTCAAAAACGACAACTCTGACTCAAATCAGACGTCTGGAACACCTTCCAGACATCTTAAAAAGTGGTCCAGGTCATACCTCACTCCACGCTGCTCCTCAGACGTCCAGGGATCCTGCTGAATTGTCTGGACCCAGTTCCAAACGTCCGACCACCTCTCCGGACATTTGGAGATGCTCTTCACCGTCTGGTGCTGTGCCCAGATGTCTGATCTGCGTGGGAGGGCGTGTCCTCGTGCCTTCCCGAAATGAAACCTGCACGCGCGACGAAAGCCTCCTCATCACGACACATCTCAACCTTCAACGGATTGGCCTGCATGGTCGTATCCACAAAAAGGAGGAAGAGGAGAAATTTCGTACCTTCCAGACGTCTGGATCTCCCTCCAGACGTCGCCCGCGTTGTCTGGACATAGATCCAGACGTCTAATTCTGGGAAAAATTCCCAGAATCATAACCTCCTCGCCTTCTTTCTGCTGTGCATGGCGGCGCCGCGCTCGCCCACCTGCTGCCTGAGCTGCAGCAGCACCGGGGTAACCTCTCCAGCACCTCGCTCCTCTATGCACCCATCAGCCGGCCCTGAGCTGCTTCGGCGAGCTCGCTCTCTCTTTCTCGCGCGCTCTCCCTCTTCTTCCCTCTAGCTGCACCTCTTCCTCTCCGCACCGCACCCAGCAGCAGCTGCTGCCCGCTCCCACTCCCGCTCTCACGCTCGCATTGGAGGAAGGGGAAGATGGTGGGGTGGTGAATGAGGGAGAGGGGAGAGGGTATTTGAAGGCGTGGGGGGGGGGGAGAAAAAGCATCTACAGGTCGGCGGGTTTCAATCTACGCGCGCACGTGCGCAGACTCGCGATCGTATGCACGCAAAAATTTATTTCCAGACGTCTGGGAAGGCATCCAGACATCTGACCAGACGTCTGGACCAACTCCCAGACGTCTTAAAAGTGTTTGATGTCTTCGGGTTTTAACAACATAACAAACTCAAAGGAAGTTTTGTCCCCGAAACTTGCGCTAACTAGGGTGCAGAAAAGAAAAATAATATACGCATAACAAACTCAAAGAGGATCGAAGCTGGTCTGAAAAGACGTACCCTCAAAGCGCTCCGGGTACTGCTCCCTCATCGCCGCCTCAGGCTTCCAGGTAGCCTCCTCGTACCGCTAGCTCCTCCACAAAACCTTCACCAGGGGTACTTGCTTCTGTCTCAAACTCTGGACGGCTATGTCGAGAATCTGCACTGGTCGCTCGTGGTAGGTCAGGTCGTCACCCACCTCGACACTCTCGTGGCTCAGGACGTGACTGGGATCGGCAACATACTTCCTGAGGTTGGACACGTGAAACACATCATGCACACCAGAAAGCTGGGGAGGAAGGGCAAGCCTGTAAGCAATGGGTCCAACCCACTCCAGGACCTTAAAGGGTCCCACGAATCTCGGCGCGAGCTTCCCTCTCACCCCAAACCGCTGCAGGCCCTTCATGGGCGAAACACGAAGGAAGACGTGGTCCCCAACCTCAAACTGCAACTCTCTGCGTTCCTGGTCTGCATAGCTCTTCTGTCTGCTCCTGACAGAGCGGAGTCACCTGTGAATCTGCTCGATCACCTCCTGACTCTGCTGGATCAGTCTGGGCCCAACCTCCCACTTGGTCCCCACCTCAACTCAACTCAAGGGTGCCGTACACCTCCATCCGTACAAAGCCTCGTAGGGTGTCATGCCGATGCTCAAGTGATAACTGTTATTATATGCAAACTCCACCAGGGGAAAGTGCTCCTCCCAAGAGCCCCTCCAGTCCAGCACACAAGCACGCAAAAGGTCCTCAAGTGTCTGTATCGTGCGCTCAGACTGTTCGTCCGTCTGGGGGTGTTATGCTGTACTGAACCTCGATCGCGTCCCCAGAGCCTGCTGAAACTCAGCCCAAAGCTGGGACGTGAAACGGGTATCCCGATCAAATACGATCTCCCGGAGAACTCCTATAGATGTACCACGTCGCAGATATACCTCTCTGCCAACTGTGCTGGTCCCAACGTGACTCGGATCAGCAAGAAACGTGCTGTCTTCGTCAATCTGTCAACGATCACCCAAACTACGTCATGTCCTCGCTGGGTAACGGGCAAGCCCACCACCAAGTCCTTGGTGATGCTCTCCCACTTCCACATTGGCACTGGAAATGGCTGTAACGGCCCTGCAGGCCTCTGATGCTTGACCTTCACCTGCTGGCACACTAAACACTACTGTTCAAATTCACCTACATCCCGCTTCATTCCCCTCCACCAAAAGTCGCGTCTCAAATCATGGTAAATCTTTGTGTTTCCGGGATGTATGGTGAACCTGGAACCGTGTGCCTCAGTCAGGAGCTCTCTCAATAGCTCCTCGTCCCTGGGAGCGCACAAACGTCCCCTCATGCGCAGTACCTGGTCTGTAAAAGAGAAGTCCCTAGGGTCTCCTGACAGCAGTCTGTCACGCAATGATTGTAAGTATGGGTCATCCATCTTCCAGTGATGATGCGGTCTATCAGCTCTGGCCTCGTCTGTCGTGTCACCGTCACTGCCCCATAGTGCCCCAGTAACTCTAGGGGCCGCCAACTGCCCATCTCCTCCATGAGGCTCCAACTCTGCGCCTGTGAACTAGCTAAGTGGGCGGGCGCCTTCCGGCTTAAAGTGTCAGCCACCACTTTGGCCTTTCCCAGGTGGTAGGAAATGCTGCAGTCATAGTCCTTCAGGAGCTCCAACCAACGTCTCTGTCTCATGTTGAGCTCCTTCTGGTCAAACAAGTATCTGAGGCTCTTATGATCTGTGAAAATCTCAAAGGTCTCACCATACAAGTAGTGCCTCCATGTCTTCAGTGCGAAGACGACAGCTGCCAACTCCAGGTCGTGGGTAGGGTAGCTATGCTCATGGGGCTTCAGTTGCCGCGAAGCGTAAGCGACAACGTGACCCCTCTGCATGAGCACACCCCCTAACCCCTGTAAAGAGTTGTTCATGTACACAACGAACCCGCGACTACTGTCTGGGATGGTGAGCACGGGAGCCGAAGTCAGCCTCTCCTTCAGCTTCTAAAAACACGCCTCACAAGCGTCTGTCCAAGTAAAGGGCACGTCCTTCCGGGTCAGCTGTGTCCAAAACCATCTGCAAGTGCTATCCATGCTACGTCTGATCTCGAGAATAGATGAGCACATCATCAATAAATACCACCACGAACTGGTCCAAGTACGGTTTAAACACCCGGTTCATCAAATCCATGAAGGTAGTGGGGGCATTGGTCAGCCCAAACGGCATGACCAGAAACTCATAGTGTCCATACCGGGTGCGAAAAGCTGTCTTGGAGACGTCTGCCTCCTTGATCCTCAACTGGTGGTATCCAGACCTCAAGTCGATCTTGAAGAATACCGTGGCACCTCGCAGCTGGTCAAACAAGTCATCAATCCTCGGCAGCGGATACCTGTTCTTGATGGTAACCCTATTCAGATGTCTGTAGTCCACACAAAGGCGCAGGGTACCATCCTTCTTTACGAACAATACCGAGGCTCCCCATGGAGACGAACAAAGTCCTTCTCCAGAAGATCCTGCAATTGAGACTTGAGCTCTCGCAGCTCAAGTGGTGCCATCTTATACGGTGCTGTGGAGATGGGGCTGGTCCCCGATACCAGTGAGATCTCAAACTCGATCTCACGCTTGGGCGGTAGTCCTGGCAACTCATCAGGGAACACGTCGAGGTACTCTCTGACCACCGGGATACTCTGGAAGTCTGCCACATGGCTGGGCTCCGCCACCACACAAGGTAGGAAGCCTGCACACCCTTAACTCAAAAGTCTCACCGCCCTAAGTGCAGAAATGCACCTGAAGCCTCCGTCCACTGGCTACCCGTGGAACTCGAAAGAAGGAAACTCCGGTATGGAGAAGATGATCTTCCTCTCAAAGCAGTCCACCAAGGCGTGGTAAGCGGACAGCCAGTCAATCCCCAGAATTACGCCAAAGTCCTCCATCTGTATCATAATCAGGTCAGCGGGAAGGCTGTGTCCCTCAACACTGACCTCACAACCTGGGTACACCTCCTCAGCTACAAACAGCTGATCACTCGGACCTCTAATCATTAACGGATCCTCTAACAGCACATAGTCCTGCCCCAAACTAACCGGAAAACTGGTAGCGACAAATGAGTGCGTAGCGCCGAAATCGAAGAGCGTGTAAACAAGTCTGCCGGAAAATGAAACCATACCTGCCACCACTGATCTCGAAGCTCTGGCATCTCTGTGTGTCAGGGCGTTGATACGCCCCTCAGTCCTAGGTGTGGACGAAGCAGCCACACTCTGCGTCGGACGGGAGCCGTTGGCCGGCACCCTCCCCGCGACTACTGTCCTCCTCCTCGTGCCTGGAAACCGCAGCCTCTTGCTCGCCCTCCAGTGGTCGACGCGGGAAGCATCTGCTGACCTCCGGCCCTAGACGGGCAATCCCTCCTGATGTGGCCCGGCTGGCCAGAATGGTAGCAAAGGGGGACTCAGCTCCCACCCTAAGTGGGTCCCTACTGACGGCTGGGCGGGGGTCCAGTGTTAGCTGCTGGCCCCTGTCGGGGGCCCCCAAAGGCCACTAATGGCCCCACAAAGCGTGATGGCTCTCCTGCGGGTGCCACGTCCTCCTCTCTCGTCGGTCCTGTGAGAAGTCTGGCTGGTAGGGCCGCTTCCGCCCGCTGTCAGTGTCACATGCGGACGGGTTGGTTTCTTCATATGTCATAACTGCCTCCACCACCCTTGAGAACGTAGGCAGCTTCAGGAGTTTGACATATCCCCGAATAGCAGGTCGGAGCCCCTCGGTGAACCTCCAAAGGCGCTCCTCCTCAGTAGCCACGGCAGTCGCTGCGAAACGAGACAGCTCCAGGAAATGCGTACGGTACGGGCTCACGGTCATCGTCCCCTGGCGGAGAGTGTGGAACTCCCACCTCCTCTGGTCCTGCCACGTCTGGGGGAAGTACTACTCGAGAAGAGGATGACGAACTGGTCCCAAGTCGGCTCGTCCCTCTCCTAACCCCTGACCGCCCTCCACCACCTGTGTGCCGCGCTCTCCAGCTGGTACATGGCAAAGGCCACGCGGCACTCCACAGGGGGGCGAAGGGTGTCAAAAACCTTCCGATCTGCTCAAGCCAGTCCTCCGCCTCGGTCGGGTCCTCATCCCCTTTGAAGGAGGGGGGCTTCAGCTTCCGGAACTGTCCGAAAAGCTCAGAGTGGCGCTGAAGTAGAGAAGCTGGTACGGCTCCTGGTAAAGAAGCCTCGTGCTCGGAAGTATCGGAGGAAGGTGGGGGTGGTGGAGGCCCACCCTCTCCCTCGCATCCAGCACCGTGTCCGTCTCGTGGTCCCACAGAGGACTCCCCCACCATAGCACCAGGGAGAGGCGCTCGTGGCGGTGGGTGAAGCTCCTCTCGCACTATGTCCCGTATCAGCTGGGCGAGGTCCTAGGCCTGAATGCCCGGGAGCAGTGGCTGGTCCACTGAAGCATCGAGCTCAACGCGTCCGCCCCTCCAACCTCCTCCTCGGCCGCATCTGCGGCCCGCCTCGCTACCTCCTCATCGAGGCATCTCCTGTGAAGAGACGCGAACACGGAACAAAAAAGACGTCAATATGAATCGATATTCAATGAAGAAATCTCAAAACAGATGTCAAAAGGTACGTTGTGGTGGCTACTCTAGTTACAGGCACGTGAATTTGTTATTTTCCAGTCAGTTGGTTCACTTCTCGAGACGACCTTGCTCTGATACCATCTTGTTACGACCCGGTTCCCGAATCCCTACAGGACACGAGAATCGGACCGACTCGACTGCTCCCAAGACCCAGTCGTCCAATGAGAAAGTAACCAAAAAGCAATAAAATAAACCACATTCACCATGCATGTAACTAATAGTAGCAAAAGTACAGCAGTAAAGAAAAGAACTACTACAGTACATACCATCAAAATAGTAGAAAATTAAAAACAGGTACAGAAATATGAAGATTACAATAAAAGAGTACAAGTGAAACAGAAATACTCACTACTACAGAAAAATGGTACAACAAAGTACAACTACTAGGCTCTACTAGGCCCAGCACCCTCTGCAGCCGTAGGCTCTGGCTGCTCAACACCTGGTCCTGAAAAAGGTGACAAATGTGACACGTCAGCGAAACGCTGAGTAGAGTGGCAACCAGCTAGCTAAGAAAACAATAAAGGTGGACAAGTAGCTGTTGTTTTTAATTTCTTTCTTTATTCCTCTATTTACTATTTCTTGAATTATTTCTCAAATCTTTCTTTTGATCTCGAATGTTCCTCGTGGGAACGATCTTGATTGCAGTCTTTTTCGAAAAGTAGAAGTAGCACGTGGTGCTCTCCTGGCCGGGAGAGTCCCCCATGGTGGTCCTACCCTCAGTCAACCACCCCAAGGTCACTAACAGACATAACGGTGACTACGGCATGCGTGATAAACACACGGGTAGCTACCCCGCACTGGCACGCGGTCAGTCGTTTCCGTTAACAGGTGCACCCAAAGCACAGCATGGAACCAGTATCGAGCAGAGCCCTCTCAGTAACAGGGGTCTAGCCCCTCCACAGTCTGCGCACCCTCGCCTGACTACCCTAGTTTTCCCAGTGGGCCTAACAAGTCGGTGTAGGATAGCTAGCTGAACCCTGGAGCCTGTGGGGTGGCTAGCTCTCTCCCTACACTAGTAGTTCTCCCTGGTACTGTGTACGCGAGGGCCAAAAGTCGGTACAAAGTGGCCAGACCCAACCCCGGGTCCCTGGGGTGGCTAGCTCAGCTCTACAATAAATAAGGGAACAGTCGTTCTCCTTGGTACTCCGTACACAAGGGCCAGCTTACTTCCCCATCCACTTTCCCAATTCCATTCTATTTATTTTCCAGGAGCTCTACTCCTGATTCCTCGTAGGGTTCATGCTCATATTTCTTAGGCTAAGCCATACTAGGTTTCATCATTTCAGTTTCATTCATATTTAGTCCGTGTTTCCAACATTTAATTCCCATTTATATACAAGCAGCTCAATTGAATTTCCAAACAACATAAATTACATGTAGCAGTTACTAGCAGCAGTACTCTACATTTCACAGATAGCTCTTATCCAATTACAGGCAATTTTTCTGTCTACTTATCCAAGACTGCAATTCAAGTATTCACGACACTTGTTTCAGTGTTTCTGCTCCTAGGATTCATGCCACACCCTAGGATCTATCATCCAATCAAGTTTTCAGGTCCTAGGATTCATGCCATACCCTAGGATCTATCATTCAATCTAGTTTTCAGGTCCTAGGATTCATGCCATACCTTAGGATCTACCATTTAATTCAGATATGCATTAATGTTTGTAATTAACTAAGGGAAGCCACTCTACCCGCAAAATCGGGAGTAATAGGGGCGTGATCGGCAGGTTCGCGTGCCTCCGCAACCTCCAGAGCCACAGCGGAACAAGGTCCTAACACAAGGATCAATCACAAGGAACCACTTAGAACAGGATACAAGCATTTTAAACAAGTAGAGGAACTAATTCTGAGAAGAACGAAATTTTAAACGCGAAAATCGGACCTCGAACGGACCCTAAATGGGTCAAAAACGACAACTCTGACTCAAATCAGACGTCTGGAACACCTTCCAGACGTCTTAAAAAGTGGTCCAGGTCATACCTCACTCCGCGCTGCTCCTCAGACATCTAGGGATCCTGCTGAATTGTCTGGACCCAGTTCCAGACGTCCGACCACCTCTCCGGATGTCTGGAGACGCTCTCCGCCGTCTGGTGCTGTGCCTAGACGTCTGATCTACGTGGGAGGGCATGTCCTCACACCTTCCCGAAATGAAACCTGCACACGCGACGAAAGCCTCCTCATCACGACACGTCTCAGCCTTCGGCGAATCGGCCTGCATGGCCATATCCGCAAAAAGGAGGAAGAGGAGAAATTTCGTACCTTCCAGATGTCTGGATCTCCCTCCAAACGTCGCTCGCGTCGTCTGGACGTAGGTCCAGACGTCTGATTCTAGGAAAAATTCCCAGAATCAGAACCTCCTCGCCTTCTTTCTGCTGCGCACGGCCGTGCCGCGCTCGCCCGCCTGCTGCCTGAGCTGCAGCAGCACCGGGGTAACCTCTCCAGCACCTCGCTCCTCTACGCGCCCGTCGGCCGGCCCCGATCTGCTCCGGCGAGCTCGCTCTCTCTTTCTTGGGCGCTCTCCCTCTTCTTCCCTCTCGCTGCACCTCTTCTTCTCCGCACCGCACTCGGCTGCAGCTGCTGCCCGCTCTCACTCCCGCTCTCACGCTCGCACTGGAGGAAGGGGAAGACGGTGGGGTGGTGAACGAGGGAGAGGGGAGAGGGTATTTGAAGGCGTGGGGGGGAAGAAAAAGCATCTGCAGGTTGGCGTGTTTCAGTCTGCGCGCGCACGCACACGACTCGCGATCGTACGCACGCAAAAATTTATTTCCAGACGTCTAGGAAGGCACCCAGATGTCTGGACCATCTCCCAAATGTCTTAAAAGTGTTTGATGTCTTCGGTTTTTAACATATTCCTAATCTTCTTGTATTGCTCACATTTCAAATGATTTGACATTTTATGACTTCCTTTATTGGAATAGAAGCATGATAAGTGATAGTGAGATGCTAAAAGGCCTTTCCTTACAATGTATGTCTATCTATCTTCAACATATGCTCTCAACAAAATAGAAAACTATCATAAAATGGCTTCTCTATCTTGACTTGTTCTTTAGTAGTCTAGAACCATCTTGTCCAATGTGATGGTATCCTTTTCACAAAACAACACCATTATGATGTGATCTAATGAAAGTAGAAGCATACTCAGTAAGATCAATGCCTTGTATTCTTAAGCTATGGCTCATGAAGATGTTCTCTTAGCTTCTATCCACTCATCTTTGGATGGGGAAGTCTTTTCTTCATTTGAAATTGATTCATCAATGCATGCAACTCTTATCAAACCTTAAGATTCTTCTGGACCTTTGTTGAATCATCCAAGCTAATAACTTCACAAATAATACTCTTTATCTAGAACAAGTACTTGGTCATATTCTTTGCAAGATCTTGCATCTTTACTTCCATTTTTGGAGAGTGCTTTAACAACTCATTATGTAAGGATGTTCTCTCATTCAGGCAAAGATGTTCTTCTTGTTCAACTACTCTTTAAAAAAGAATGGCTCACTCTTTGGATGACTCTTATCATCTTTTTAGTCTATGCTCATGGAGTTATGGCAATCATTAACTATCAAATCATGCTTGCTTAAATTGATCTTCACTAATTTTATCAAGAAATGAGGCAATTTTACTTACACCCACCGATAAGGATCAAACTTCAACCTCTTCCTTAAAGGAACAAGACATTAAAGTTGGGTTTCCTTAGTGGATTCAGTATGAATGCTTTAGGACTAGAATTAAAATTAGGCCAAGATCTGAGTGTGGGTGAAGAACAATGTGCAAGCTATATTGAGGCATGCCAAGGATTCGAATGTCCTAGAGGATAAAGCATTAGGTGTAGGAAAACAAGAAAACAAACAATCTCGTCTAAACATGAACAAATACAAATGGAAGATTGCACAAGTTGATCTCAAAGAACAAAGCAATTCTAACAACAGATCTTATCGATCATCACCATAGCCATATGTAGCAACATATATCTACTCATATTCAAAGAACTTGAATGTAATTAATGCATTTAATTAATAGATCTTTTTTTTCTTGGAGGAGGCCAAAGAGGAAATATAAAAGGAGCCCTCCAGACTCCTCAAAAGGGCATTGAAAACAATCAAAATCTTTTGGATCTAAAAGAATTCTATAATACTTTGAGTTCCCCATGTCATTCACTCATGTACAAGAAATCATATGGTATATCTTAAAGAATCAATTCCCATCCAAGATGTAGAACCATTTCTCAATGTGAACTTGGTCAACAATCCGTAGTCTATTGTATGATTGCATTCCTTTTCTTTTTTTCATTCTTCATGCTTCAAGAACTTATATCCGAGTATGAGATATTCAATGACAATTCTTTTGGACTCTTCCGGGACCCAAGTAACTATCACCCACTATTTGAAGACTTGAAGCTAAATTGTCAAAATCCAAGTCATCCAAATCTAGAAAATACTAAAAACCCGATTTAGACTCCTGGGTTACTTTGTCCATCATTTGACTATTCTCAGCATGCCTAGAGAATAAGAGTCATCTAGTCAATGCATCAAATGCAGACTCAACCAACATAAACAGAGCTTTTGGAAAGAAAGTGCAAATTTCTTCATCATTTAATATCAAACAAATTTTATATAAATTTACAAACTCACTACTAACTCCAGCAATGTTTTGCACATTTTGGCTCATACCACCTTCCTCTACGTTGGCCATCACTCCATTCCTTGTACATTCTATCAACCACTCATAGCATCCCACTCATAGCATCCACTACCACTTGCTTTGGCAATGACTACGCAACTTGAACAATAGCAAGTCCATCTGTAGGGCATCATTAACAATAGGTGTTGGTGTCACGGCACTACCTTTGTGTGGTATACAGCCTTTTTTTTTCTTTTTTTTTGAAGGAAAATTTTCATTAGGAAACGAAAATGATACGCATGACGCAGCCTCATAGGGTGAGGGGAAAAAGACAAACGTCAACGTTCGGAAAGATAATGTCCCCTCAAAATGAGGGAAATCCAAAACAATTAACCAAAAATAAATAAAAAGAATAAAAACAAAAGAGAAACTTCGGATACATCAAGCATCATGCATCGTGTACAATAAAATGCCACCAATGTCATCGACATACCACACTAATAGGAGAAATGATCGGAATAAAGCTAACATACTGTCAGGTCGTAATGGGCTCAACTTTAACGCGATCCCAAGATAAGTAATAGACCATCAATATCCTAAAAGTTCCAAGCTCCCACATATCCACGGAAGTTGCTACAACCACAAACGCAGCAGGCACAACCACCACCAACATGCTTAACAACACAGTGGCAGCGACAGCCCCTACAATGGCACCCCCAACCGCAGTCATGCCGCACCAACGAGAAGGGGCAAACAACTCCTGCTAGCAGCAAACGCATCAACGACTCCATACGAGCAAGGTCGAACACAGCCCTCGTCAGCAGCATGAGCACAGCAACGGTCGAAGGTGAGAGGTAAAAGCAAGATAGCGAGGGAGATCTGAACGAGCACAAATCAAGAAGACCCGATGGCCAAGAGAAGATAGTAGGGGCAGGGAAGGAGAGGAAGGGAGCAGCGGGGGCTTGACTAGCAATGGGAGGTCAGACAGGTCCAATGACAAAGATTTGAGGAAAAGGAACTCACTAGGGCACAGAAGAGGAGAGCACTAAGCTTTAGAGAGCAATCCGATTATGGTATACCTCCTTCACATGCTACTCCTTGTGATGCTTTCCTTATAGAAAGAAGTGCTTAGAAAGGCTCTTGTATTCCAATTACAATTGTTGGGCATGGGTGTACGAAGTCTAATAAAACATGCAATAATACAACACATTAAATGATATGGTATTAACAATTATTGAAACAACCTCCTAGAAGGTTACTTTATTAATTAAAAATAAGAATGCATCCCTTCTCGCTCTCAACCTTTACCCTCAAAAAATTGAGGTGCAAAGTTTAGAGCCATTCTTTCTTATAGAGGCAATACAAACTTGGAAACCTAGTTATTTTGTAGAATTTTAGTTGTTTCGAATGTAACTAACCAAATGAAAGAAAGCAATTCATATCAAGCTATTTTATATAAGACCTTGAGCTTCAATTATGCTCACTCTAGAGTCGTCCTTTCTGGTAGGATCAACCGATTCTCTGATTCATCGGGATACTGGCTAAGTGGCACTTCGATCAATGATTTAGACTAATTTGGTCAAGCTCTCAAATTTTATTTCAAGTAGATATGTTATCAGTTTAGGTTCAACTATACCAAAACTCATACTTACGTGTGAATCCACTACCCATATTCTTCATATTTACCCATTAAATGCCTACATCTAAATCCCATATTCAACCATTTTATTTATTAGCTACCCTTCTATCTAAAAGCATTGCAATATTCATCCTAATCTATGAGCCATTTTTAACATAAAACATATACAATAAAATTAAGAAGTCTTTTAAACACATAAAACAGAGAATTCGATGTCAGAACAAAACAAATACAGTATTATAAATTTTCCATCACAATAATAACTCAGCAAATAAGATAATATGCGCATAAAATATTTTAGGACAAAAATATAATATATATATCTCATATAAACAAGTAATCTAAATGGGCAAACTCTCAAGTCTATACCTAAACTCTTCCTATAAATTTATTGGTTAATTAGGTTACATATAAAATTTCATCACAAGTAGAAATGATTTTGGTGGTCATCTTAACAAAAATATCGTACAAATATTACAATCTAAATTAGAAGTTACCTTTACAAATTGCAAGCCACATTTTGCAACAGATTTGGTTTGTAATAAAGTAGCACAACTTTTGTAAATTACATCACCAACTTTGTACTAGCACAACATCTTGTAATAGGCTCAAACAAGTTAATTAAACCTAGGTCCATTGGCCAATTTTCTTATACACGTATGTGTGTATCTACATGTATATGCATCAAAGAAGGAAAGATTACATGCATGTATGAGCTTATTTTGATATAAAAAGTCACTAAATATTGAGCTCATTAAATAATTATTTATCATATTTTTTCAAGAAATTATATACATCTATATCAATACTTCGATGAGTAGAAAACATAGTGCACGTATGCTATATGTCCATGATTTTCAACTTAAGTTGTAAACAGGTCCCAGAACCTCCAAGGCCTTACAATATCTGCTTTCCGTTTTCCGATTATACATTTAAAAGTTTATTTGTACGTAATTCATAATAGCAATTTTGCATGTTTTTCTTTTGTGGTATTATATATAACAACCTTATATATTCGATAAATTTACTTATAATCATACAAATTAGATGGCACCTAAGGTAAGACACGAGTAAAAAAATGCAGTGTGCAGTTAGAACTAATTAGTTAAAATCTCAGTAGATTAAAATATATTAATTTGGAATAATTTTTAATTAAAATATATCAATTGAAAATATTTTTTAATTATTTAAAAATTAAGATACATTTGTTGTTAATAATTTTTAATTAGTTGAAAATAATTTTTAATCAAAATTTATTAGTTCAAAATAATTTTTAATCTATTAAAAATTAAAATACATTGATTTAAAATAATTTTTAATTAAAATACATCGATCGGAAATAATTTTCAATAAATCAAAAATTAAAATATATTAGTTAAAAATAATTTTTAACTGATTGAAAATCAAAACACATTAATTTAAAATAAAAATATATCGATATATTTTAACTTTTTATGAGTGGTAAATAATTTTTCACTTAAAATATAATATTTTATTTATAGGAAGTGATTTTTTACTTATAAAATAATTTTTCACATGTGAAAAATAAATTTCATCTATAAAAAATTAAAATATATTAGTTGAATTTACCACTCTTATTTTTTATATTATAAAATACATTATAAATGTACATTTATTTATTTTTTAATCCTATGATATATCGCTATGTAAATGCACAAATTGGCCGCTTAATATTCCACATCCCATAGCTATTCAGTGGTTCATTTTTAAGGCTATAAGAACAAGCATTTGCCCCTTTTTTGTTAACGATAAGGTTATATATTGGGTATATTTGTAAGCCTACCATACATCTGCCCTTCAAACACCCAAGAAGCATAGATGAGAGGCGACAATATTCTTTGACATAACTTGTGATATAAGTTCGCAGCGGTAGAATCTTGACAGCAATATTGATAATAGGCTAAGTTTTTGGTACAAATGTATTCTTGCCAAAATATATAAAAACGTACTTTGCAATTTTTTTTTGGCAACGTGAAGACTAACGACAGGTGTAAATTAATTTTTGATAATTTTGTAGTTACATAAAGTAAATATGGTAATTTTGGATAGTATAAAGTGATATATGATATATTGATGTAAAGTGACATATATTGATTTTACACTGTTATAAAATGATAATGGAATGATTGTATATCGATGTAAAATAATTTTAGATGATTTTATATAAGTGAAAATTAATTTATAGTAATTTTACATTGGTATAAAATGATTTATAATTTATGATACATCAATGTAAATTGATTCATTGTGATTTTACACTGATATAAAATAATAATTAAATAATTTTACATCAATATAAAATAATTTTAGATAATTTTACATCAATATAAAATAATTAATAATAATTTTATACCAATACACTACATCTACCCCATTACAAAATACATCAACATTTACGTTTTTACATCCACGTCCTATATTCTTATGTACTCTATCCAAACAAAGAATAATCCAAACCAAGATCCCATTTGCGCAAAAACAAATATTCCTACTAATTAAGAAGGGACCACGTGCAGATCGGCATAGAAGGACGGAACTGCAGAAGATCGATGTAATTAGCCAATCTCCTTTTGAATTCTATCTAGATTTCACTTCAGAACCGACTCACTTCCAGTGTCGTCGTTTGGATGATTTTTGACTAAATAGGTTTTCTAACGCAACCCCCAAGGGAAACACCATCCAGCTAAAACGAAAACGAGATACAAAAAAACGACCTCACGTACCACAAAACCAAAAAAAAACAAAGTGCGTGTAAAATCAAATTTAGCACCTCCGGTCATAATTTTTACAGAGAGAGTCCATGGATGTACCTTGAATTATAGCTTTCACGAAGCAAATTTACTACAGTTCGCTTGAGTTGGCAAAAAGTTTCTGCCATCGCACCCACGCCAGGTCTCGTGCGTGTGGAATGCTTAAAAAGCGAAATATTTTTAGTTGAAACGAAAAATCGAGAGTTGCACTTTTATTTGATAAATGTACCTAAATTAAATTAATAACCAAATTGCTTGGCTATTTTTTATTTACCTTTAAAATTATGTTAAATATATGTACTTCATTAGATTTAATTTAAAGTTAGAAATTTTTACATAAATATCATTGAAATTATTGAAAATTATTTTTTTATAATTTAATTTTCAATATTACTTTAAATGTCACTAGAAAAGTGAGGTTACTTTTGCAATTGACACTCTATCAATTACCTCCATTAACTTTAACGATGGTAGACCTAAAGTTTAAAAAAATTATATTTTTCACTTGGGAAACTTATTTTTTTCTCTCTCCTATCCTTTTCCCCAATGTCCCTCCTTACTCCCCCTCCTCTTCCTCCTCCTCTACCCTCTCACTCCTCAGTGGCAGCAACTACCAAACCTCGCCCTCACCCTAAACCACCACCTCTAATTGTTGGCTCCCCCTCCGATTGTCACAACCTTGTCCAATTGCCACTATCACTGCTAATAAATGCCAATTTATCATTATTCTGATGCCTTAAAATAAATCTAACTTTTAGGATTTTAACTCCGCAAATGAGTTTCTGGGCTGTAGGTAGGCATTACTTAAGTTAGGCATACATTGGATGAATTTTTTGCATTTTTGACACATTCATTTGAGTGTTAATTATGAACAGATAGCCAGATCCCTAAAACCTGAACATTCAAGAAGTCAACTGGTGAAGAGGAAACTTAATTCAACTGGATCACAGCTAAATCTAGCTCATCATAGCTGGATGCCAGCTCACTTGGGTTAGGTTTAACTCTCTCAAGCTCCATTCAACTCATCTTAGCTAAATGGTAGCTCAAGGTCGCTCAACTTAGCTTAGATCCAGCTCAGCTTAGTTGAGTCTAGCACACCTTAGCTCCAATCAATTCACTAGGAGCATAAGCTAGCTCAACCTTATTGACAGAAGTTCACTACAGGTTAGCTCCAGCTCTTTCCAGCTCCACTCAGTTCTAGTTAGATGAAGACGACCTAAATCAGCTCAAGTTCAGCTCTCGGAGACTCAACTCAGCTCAACTTAGTTGAGCTGAGCTACTTAACCTAAGCCAATTACGCCAGCTAGCTAGGTAATCTCTAAGAATACCAGACCCAGCTCACCTCAGCTCATTTCAGCAGAAGCCAGCTTACCTTAGCTTGGCATAGCAGCTAGTGAAGAACTAAAAAGCTAAGTCAGCTAAGGTAGCTTCTTGCAGTTCTCTTCAGCAGCTAGCAGCTCCAGTGCAGCTCCAGACAATTGATTCCAGCTCCTCACATCCAAAACCCTAGCTTCCTCCTACCTCCTCCTCTACTCACCTACTAGCTAAGCTAACTTAGCTAAACTATCCACTCCATGGCCATCCACCACCAACCTAAACTCTAACCTAACCCCACCCTAACTCTACTCCAAGTCCACCACCTAAGCTACCTACCTCCACCCTTAGTTGGCACCACCATCCATCATCCCTTCACACCACCACCATCTCCAAAAGCCACCAAAAGTGGCACCAACTACCCCTCCTATAACCACCAACACTTGGCACCAAAACCTCCCCTACACATCCACCCTTCATCCATCCTACAACCTCCATCCAGCCATTCAAGTTGGCACCAACCTAGTCCCTTCTAGAACACTCACACATGGCGTCAACTTGAAGCATCCTTCCACCCATAACCACCACTTAACCACCCCCTTAAGTTGCTGCCAAAACACCTATGCACCCCTAATTGTGCAGCAATCATAGAACTTAAATGACCTAAATTAAGTTAGAACTTAGCATAATTGTAGTATAATTCATGCATAAATAGCATACATTGCATCTTTCCAGTTTCACTTAGATATTCATGAAATAATGCTATAATGTATTGATTAGTGCATTATTTTGAGTATAGGCAATAAAAAGCTTAGGAGATGGCCTGAAGCTAGATCTGAAGTAGGGAGGAAGGCAGAGCTGGAGCAGAAGCCCTGGAACAAAGAAGAAGACATAATGTAGAGATGAGGTATACTACCTTACTAGTAGAATTTTAATGTAGGAATTAAATTATGAAGAACATAAGACCTTTCCTAGCCTTAGGATAGCCCTAGAGACCTTCCTAAACCCTAGTCACCCTTAGATTAGGTCACCTCAGCCTAGGATACCTCAAAACCCTCATTCCATCCCATATCTGGATGTCCAGGTAGGTTGCTAGACGTCCAGGACCCTTAAACACCACTCGCAGACGTAGAACTCAATTCTGCTAGAATATTGGACGTCCAGACAAGGTGTCAAATGTCCAATTTCTGCAGAATTCCATGACAAAACCTAAACTTCACCCTGATTCAACATTGGATGTCCAAACCAGAGAGTTGGACTTCTGATTTTGAAGTATAAGTCATCTGATTTAATAATCAAACGTCTGAAACCCTTCTCCAATTATTATTTTTGAAATTAAGCCTAGATCTTGATTTCCTAAGGCCATAAACCCAATTCTACACCCTAGGGAACCTAAATTAAGGTGCCATAAGCCTAGTACACTACCTTAAGACCATCCAAAGAACCTAATTAGGTTCTCACTAAACCTAATTGACTTGGATCTAAATCAATTACACTCCACCTAGTCAATTGGACTCAGAGTCCAATTGAGATCAAACCTCAACCAACACAAGTCTAATTGGACTCAGTGAGAGTCCAATTGACTCAAGCCTCACCTACACATCCACTCAATTAAACTTAGGATAAGTTTAATTTCACCTATCACCATAATAGTAGGGTTTATAACGTTGTTTCTAGAAACCTACCTAAACCCAATCACCTAGACCTATAGGACTCGACCTAAACCACCTAACCACACACACATATTCACGCACACACACCTAACCACCCAGTCTATAGTCCTCTCGAATCTTCACCAGGTGGTGCCACCTCTTGAAACCCAAAATAGCAAACCACTTAGTCCATTCTTTGATCCACAATTTGTGGATCTAAGAAGACCTACTCCCATCCATCTTGATGCCAAGATGGAGGCCCTTCTACACAATTCTATAATTCTCTAGAGAGCCAAGCCCTTGGTCTATTTAAAGGCCATCATGGACAGCCAAGAGAGGGATCTCTAGATCTAGTTCTTGGACTCCATTCATGTGCACACACTCTCCATGAGCTCCATCACTTCCATCATCACCACCTTCACGCCCAAGGGCTAGAGCAACTCAACCACCCTCTCAAAAGGCCAACCAATCACCTTGGCCATCCATCTCTTCCCTCCTACCACCCCAAGCCACATGGCCATTGGAGACCACCTCCAATGTCCTAAAGTTCTGTTAGCTAAATTAATGTTCCTCGTAGATTAATTCATGCATTAATTTTTTGATTAGTAGCATAGTAACCCTTTGCTTGAATGAATGCATGCATAATCTTTCTTAGATCCATGCAACCATCAATCTTCTGTTAGCTAGAATTATTGTTTTAAGCTTTCATGTACAAACTTTCCTCTAAACATGATTGTAATGATGATATATTTTGAAGAAGTGAAATCACCACTTGCTTGATTTATCTATCTATAGTGTGCTTATCAATTGTCTGATTTAAATTTTCATCTTGTTGCAACTAAAATGTTTGTTTCGAAAGATATAGAAGATTTAACGATTAACGAATATTTTGTGGGTCACCATCACATAGTTAAGATAGTGCGCACTAATATGCATACCTTCACGTTTATCTTATTTTTTATTCATGCACATGTCTTGCGAGTTAACAATGCAACCGACGAATCCTATATTCGTATTTTAAACACCGAACTGCAATTTTAAGCAAGTAGAGAAATCAAATCAATCTCGCTTTTATCTACCTCCCTGAGATCAATAGGGACTCACTGTCTCGATATATTAATTTTTTTGTTTGAGTCGTAATTCGCACTATACTACGATGGTTTTCTCACTAAATCCGCATTTTACGAACCCAACAAATGGAGTTGTTGCCAAGGAGGCAATGCGATTTTAATTTTTGATCACTGTGAGCTTATTACTGACACATCTGTTTCTACTTACGTTTTAATGAGCAGGAATAGAAAAAGTGGATTCTACACACACATCAAGCGTAATTAAAGAAATTAGGTGTACATCACAATCTTAGTTTTAGGTTTTCCATTTGAACCATAAGTAGATCTGATTTCTAAGTAGATTTGTTTTCTAAAAAAAAGATAAAAAAACCCTAAATATTTTCGTGTAAAAAAAATAAGAAAAAAATAGGACTTAGGTTTCTTTTGAATCTTAGAGTTAGACTTTTGTTTGAAGAAAAAAAGAAAAAAAATTTTGAAAAATTTTTCCTCCAAAAAGAAAAAAATTTACAAAAAGTTTGAAAAAAAATTCATAAAAAAAACAAAGAAAAAAAAGTTTTGGTGAAAAAGGCTTAGCTTTTGAATTTCAACCCTTTCAAAAGCCTTTTCACCACTCCTTTGAAATTTATCCAGATTTTTATTGGGATTTAAAAAATTCAATTGGCAAATATTTTCTAAGCCAAAAATTATGAAATTTGGGCAAAAGATTTATTTTCAAATCAGCTGTCAAACGACACCACTCATTTGAAAATATTTGAATCATGAAATTTTTAAAAATTCATGAAATACAAGAGGTCAAATTGACTCAGATCCAAAATTTTCTGAATTTCAAAAAGCGATTCCGAACAATGCACAAATCAGATTTGAAAAAAAATGGTAGGGTTTGAAAAGTTATCAAACTAGCTTTCATTTCCATATTTTTTCCAAATTTTTGGAGTTAATTGGATATTGTTTTAAATGAAAAAACCAACAAGGGGTGAGAATTTCAAATCAGACCCCCTGACAGTTAAAAATTTGTATTAATTTATTTGAAATAGTAAAAATTTCAAAAAAAATATTTTCTGGAAAGCTAATTGAAAAACTAATTTTCCTATCAAATTTTGAATTATTTGGATTCAAATTGTTCCATATAAAATAGTTTGAATTTAGTTTTGGTCTACTGAACACTTAGCCATTGCGTGAACCCTAGGCTCAATTTTTAGGGTTGAAACTTAGAGACCACACTTGGCTAACCTAGACTTATTCAAATCTAGTGGCTAGCCGATGAGCTTGGTCACCTTGTGAGCCACTCACCAAAGACCCCCAATTTGAAGAAAAAGATTGGTAAAAATTTTGTAAAATACACTAATCAACCTACATTTGTTGTCGAACTACTGGGTCATCACAACAACCTTAGTTGAACCTTAGCCAAATCTATGGGGCAGTATCAAATGATCGCGTCTAAGGGGTACAAAGGAACCGAAGGCGAAAGGCAAAGGAAGAACCTTCCCCTTAGTCCCCTCGTACAGATTGGCTGGGTTAGCTTGGGGGGTTGGGATTACTTGTAGTTGGTTTTACAACGAATTTTTCTTCATAAATTAGAATCTTAACGAAAAATCTAGTCACCTGATCATAAGGACCACTTGATTGACAAGGCCTTAGCCTTGTTTGACTTGGCTGCACCAACCCGGGTTGGTTGGTGTATGCAAGGGAGGAGGTCACTTAGACCTCAACTGGTTGGACCTTGGGAGCCAATCCTAAGGAGGGGAGGGTGATTTTTCACATCACCTGGACCTTCTTCCACTTATTTTGCCAAGATGGATAACATTAGACCTGGACCTAATTAGGATCAACAAATCGGGACCTGATGGCTCGTTTGAAAGCCCAGGTCATTGAATTAAAACAACCTTGGGAACCAAACCCAAGGTCGTGAAGATGACTTTTCGCTTCGCCTGATCCTTCTTCTCAAGTTGCTAAAATGGTTAACGCATATTCTGACCCTAGTCATTATGACCAATACCAATTGGCCCCACAAAGGACCCCATCTTATGTCCCAAGGTATGAATTTCATACTTCAGCATCTCACCCGTGGAACATTGGTAGACCTGACTCACCTCCAGGAACCCCTGATGAACTATCACTACATATGCGACTGCATTTTAGATTGCAACGAATGATAGCCAGGACTAAGGAGAAGGTCGCAATTTATCTGCATGAAGTTTAGACTACTACTGATCCAGAACAAAGAGGGACCTGGATTCCAACCCAAGAATCTTTAAGGATGGCTCTTCAAGAATTAGAATTCTTGACAAGGCTAACCAGACAAAATCAGACACTTCAAGAAATATTGCTTTTGCAATATCAAGTGGAGAATAGCCTTGAGGACCTCAAAGAACCTGAAGTGACTGCACCTGAGAGTGCTACAAGGGATTCTTTAGGCTAGATACTCGGAATGAATTCATGGGGAGAAACATCTAGTGTTGATGGACATGAGTCGGGAATTTTCCGAATGGACTCATCTGAGAACTCCATTCGTGAAAGTGATGAGGAAAGGATTAGTATCTCCATGACTGACTCTTAATCTAAATACCTTGAATCCTGGGAGATACTTCATGAGTTGGACAACCTGGTTGAGATGAAGGAAGTAGATCCACTTGAGGATATGGTTCTTGATGGAAGCCCTAAGTTACAAGCATTCCATTTGGAAGAATCAATCATTCCTAATGATCATATGTGCTTGGATAAATTAAGTGCAACATTAGAATTAGACACTACTAATCAGTCTGAGTCACTTCCATGGGAAGTGAATCTGATTTTAATCCAATATCATCTGATTTGTATCTTTCTCCTTCTGCCTACTAGGGTGATGAGGGAAACTCTAAGACTGCACTTTATATTCCTAATACTGATATCCAAATATCAAGAATGGCTTTGGATGATTTTCCTAGGGAAATGGAAATGCTATCTGATGAGGAACCCACTACATATAAGGGTGAAATACTAAGTAGAATGAATTGAGGACTTACAATCCTAGTCAATCTAATGGATGGCTCGACTTAGAGATTGAGACAGCTTCTGATGAATCTGGAAATAATGCCGATGAGGACAAGATGATTTCTAACGAGGATTTCAGTGACCTATATGCAGAACCCCCAATCTCACATGTATCCTCATATAACCCAGAGTATGGGGAGAGCATGATGTTTGATGTCGATCACCATTTTGAAGACCCATATGATACTGATTCTCATACTAACATGCATTTTCATTATCATATCAATCCACCACCTCAGCAATTTTTCATGGTATTTTGGAACATGATTAATCAGCAAAATTGGCATCATGATCCTCATTCTGATTATCCTCCACTTCTTGCCCCTATTCCACATTTTGCTATAGATAGACTCTTTGGAGTAGGGACGCATCATTAGCTAGTTCGCATTTGTGGACCACTGATTTTAGGAGCACAAGAACACATCTTCCTTTTGATCTTGACCTGCACTTATGCAATCATTGATCTATCTGATTGAGTTTTCACGTAGCTGGAGGCGTTAAACTCAGCATCTATACATAGCATATTTTCTTTTAGCATTTTACTCTGCATATTACATATCGTTAGGTTAGCCTATGCTGAATGAAAATTCAGGAGTGATTCCAGGTGATCTCTACCCACTTACTCCCTGTCGTAATTTATTTCTGTTATATTCATGCATGAGGACATGCAAGAACTTAGGCATTGCTGACGGACGAAATCGATGTTTTAAAGTCGTTTCGTTGTAGCAAGTCAAAATCACTCAAAAACACTTAAATTTGTAACTCGAATTTCAAAATGAGTATCCGAGATCATTCATAGGGAGCAACAATGGCAATTCAAGCTCACAGATCACAATTCTAGGCAAAATAAAAGCAATTGAGACCAGAAGAATAATCAAGAAAGACATATTAATGAAATCAAGTATCAATGTGCAAAAAGATTAGGGTAAAATGGTGATTGAATCACAAAATTACCTCTAAAATTAAGCTCACCATAATCTCAAATAAATGAATAGTAAACTCAATCAAATGTTCCACATCACTTAAGTAACCAATATAGCCACAAAAGCACAAAACCAGCAGAATCAGATGACAGATTCAAGCCTCAGACGACTTAAGTGTAGCCTACTATAGTGCCTGCAAGAGGCTCAAGGGCCTCGTTCCTTCTTCCTTCTCGAGCCTCAACAGAGAGGCACAATAGAGGCAAAGGCCTCTCAGCAGCTAAGTGTAGAGAGATAGGGAGGCAATGCAAAACCGCCACCCCTCTCTCTCTCCTTCCTTCTCCTCTTTCTCTCAAGGACCCAAATGGATCCAGAATCGGGTGTAGGCCTACTGGCATGATCGCAGTCAAGCAGTGGGCTAGGCAAGTATGCGGATGTGCGTGTGATGGGGACTCGACCCTTGCGACTTGGGTGAGGAGTCGGGGGAAGGAATTCCCTTTATCCTGCACCAATAGCTTCAATCTTCATGATGTGGGACTAATCTGTCCACAATCTTCGCGTGTGAGCAGCTTATGGCAGAGGGTCCAATTGATGTAGCAACTGTGGTTGTAGGCGTCAATTAGGAACCTGGAGATGCACCTCAAGGCGAACCACGGTGCCTGGGGATGTCTCCTGAAGGTTTCGTGGTAGGAGTACTGCGTCTGAAGTCGGAGGAATCGAGGCAGTGGCGGAGGTCCGACAAGGTACTTGAAAGCACGAATACGGCCTTGCAACCAAGTCAAACATGCTCAGAAGGATCGTCAGAGCGTGGTGAATGTGGTGGTGGTTGTAGCATGGAGTGCATGTACGTGAAGAGGTATGGCTACCTCAAGACGTTAGTGCGGAGGGGCTTGAGTTGGGTGGAGCGAATGAGTGGCCAATCCCCTCAAATACTTGAGGGGTTTCAGTCGATGAAGTATGGTGGAGGTTTCTGGACCGGTGGGAGGTGGATTGGTGTAGTGTGGCGGTGGGAATGCCCCACCGGAGGTATGCCGGAGAGGGGGAAGACAAAGTTGGAGCGGGAGCGACGCTGGTCAAAGGCGAGGTCTGAAGTTGTTGTGATGATGAGTGGATGCTGAGGCATCAAAGAGAGTAGCTAGCAGATGAGGAGGAAGCAAAGGAGGCATCAGCCGTGATGAGCCGATGTCGAAGGGTGAATGCTCCTGGAGAAGGAACGACGACAAGGAGGAGATCGGAGAGTGCCTCGCAGGTATGGCAAGGTGCGAAATGCGATGGGGAAGAAGAATCGATCATCTATAGTACGTTGCGGCTAGAAAAGTAAATGGGGAAGGATGGTTGTCGGAGCTGATCTTGGAGCAGGTCAGAGAGGGAGAAAGGAAGATATTTATGGCCCAAAAACTCGCTAAGGAGGTAAGGCAGGCGAGGAGGGTCTTATATAGGCCATTGGACGAGCTTCCAAGCTTGGAAACAAGCTTGAAAGCTCGAGAAATCAAGGATTGAGATTCTTGTTTTCAAGGAGTTTGCATGGACTTCCTGGGCAAATTTGGGATTTAAATTTAGGTTTAGTTGCTTAGGGTTGACCTCAGGATCATCCCTTCCAATTTTGGAAGGGATTAATCGAGAAATCAGGGAGGTATCTCTGATTGAAGCTCGGCACCTTTGGGTTCACACCTGCCATAAAGGTAGGGACCCATTTGAATAAAATGAAGATACGTTATGGGTTT
The DNA here is from genome assembly GCA_037157565.1 of Thalassia testudinum. Classification (NCBI taxonomy): domain Eukaryota; kingdom Viridiplantae; phylum Streptophyta; class Magnoliopsida; order Alismatales; family Hydrocharitaceae; genus Thalassia; species Thalassia testudinum. The sequence goes on along the minus strand of JAZHRO010000010.1, from coordinate 7,914,415 downwards.
TTTTGTAAGGATTTCGAAAGTTGGGGGTATGAATGAGAGAAAAAGAGTTAGACTGGACCAAAATGCAAACTAGGTCGGAATGATCTCTGATTGAGCCAAAATTTTGGTACAAACCTAATTTGGACTCAAGAAATTTGATGGTGAAGTTAGATTTTGGTTTTGAAAAAGTTTGAATGGGTAATTTATGCAGAAACCTAAATTAGGGCAACTTCCTTCTTAGACTCTATTTTAGGTCAAAATAGTTTCAGAAGGTCAAATTAAGGATACCAAACCTTATAAAATATTTTTCTATGATTTTTAGAAGTTTTAGGTGAATTTTATTACAAACCTAATTTGGACTCAAGAAATTTGATGGTGAAGTTAGATTTTGGTTTTGAAAAAGTTTGAATGGGTAATTTATGCAGAAACCCAAATTAGGGCAACTTCCTTCTTAGACTCTATTTTAGGTCAAAATAGTTTCAAAAGGTCAAATTAAGGATACCAAACCTTATAAAATATTTTTATATGATTTTTAGAAGTTTTAGGTGAATTTTATCCTGACTAGAACCTTAGTTAATTAAGCAGATTTGAAATTAGGGTTTCAGATGTCCTACTAATTCTTGAAATGCACGAAAATCCATTTTTGTCTGCATGGACCCTCTTATTAGTCATTAATGACCATTTGACCTTTAATTAACCCCTGGAATTTCCCATGGTTATTCTGTACTTATGAAATACAGTTAAATTTGTAAAAATAACCCTATGTTCTTCTCTTTTCTCTTAAAATAAAATAGTATGCACATAGGACCCTCTGATGATTATGTAGCAGCTTTTATCAACTTTATCAGACCAAATTGGGCTAGTTAAGGCTCATGATGGTGTTCCCATCATATCCCCATGCTTAACTTTTGCTAGTCCCTTAGCAAAGAAATTTTATGGATTAAACTAGTTATCTAGGTCTGATGTAACTATCAGGATGCCCTACTAAGCTGCAACTCTAAAATTAGATCAGAATACCAACAATAAGCCTAGAGGTATTCAAGTACCAGCTAAAATCTAGACCTGACCAGCCTCAGTCTCAGTCTGCTGCGAAGGTTTCTAAGGCCTACAAAAACTACCCAGAGGTTCGTTGAACCCAATGGTTAAAGTACCCGTGCATAAACGAAATAGGTCCAGGTTCAGTTTGCCAGTGCAATTTTTTATAAGAGAAAGGGATAGAAGTAGATTTTTCATTTGGAGAGTTTTCGCTCTCTTTTCTTTTTAGGTTTTCAAAGATCCAGCCTCGAATTGGCCCTAAACACGATCTGTATCGAATTCCTTGTCCCCACCATCAATTCTCGAAGGGTCCCTGGCAATCGATGCTTTGGGATAGCACTGCCCATGGCAACCCCCAGAACCCTAACTTTTGACATTGCGAGATAATGCCACCCATGGCATTCTATAACTAAATTCAAGCCCTGACAATCGACATTTCGAGATAATCCTGCCCATAGCACCTGAACCAGCACAAGGTGATTACATGCCCCCGGTAAGATATTTAGATATCTTAGGAGACAAGCACCAAGGAGACGATATGTTATTACGCATCTTCGAGGGGAATTTCCCACCTCTTCACGCCGGGAACTCGTCCAATCAACTTGTGTTGTTGAGCTGCTCCTAAGCTAGATCTTTGAGATGATTATTCAGAACAGAACACTTTTGGCAGATTTTTCTTTATTAAGTGCACTGAATCAGACTAAGTGTGTGATTCTTTAGGTGCTTAGGTACTAAGTCCCGCAAACTAAAGGGCAGGAAATAGGTCCAAATAATCCTAAGCCTTAGACCTAATACATCAGCCTCGCACTTTCCTCAACCTCCTAAGGATTAATCTGGATCTTAATAAATACTTGCGTGTTTAAACCCTAGAATAGATCCAAAAGTCCTAAGGTCAGTATCCGCCACTAATTCCCTAAGTTTTATCCTTCTAGGTCTCAATTCATCATTCGATCCAACCTAGAAATTAGGTAAGTTCCATATTTACTTTTAAGGGACTCTTTCCTTTTTTTTTGTTTCTTTGCCCCCCTTTTTTTTTCTTTTCCTTCCCTCCTTTTTCTTAATTTAGCTCAAATGGATCTTCCTCTCTCTCAACCTCCTTTTTTGTTTTTTGATCAAACACTTTTGTGATTTGATTTTCACAACGTTTTGCACCTTAATACCCCCACATGCCTATGATTTGCAATGCCCTTGTTGTAAATTAGGTGGGTTCGAGTTCAGCTTGGATCGTAAATTATAATAGGGTCAAAGGGTGGGTGGATGGGTCGAGGTGACTGTTGCAGACATTTCAAACTTTGATACAACTACCAAAGGTGGAGTCGATTGTTCTAATGGAAGAACCCTAAAGTGCAATATGAATTTAGAAAAGAGATATGTCAAAAGAGTTTCGGGCTTATTCAAAAGATGACGGATTGCCTCCCATTAAGCGCCAAGTTAAACCCCATTGGATGAGCGCAATGAGCTCAGGGAGAATGGAGATCAAAAGATAATGTAGCCAAGTTTGTGTTAGTGAGTTTGATGAACAATTTGAGACTCTGATCGTTCACGACAAAAGGTTTAGAATCACGGCTGAGTTCACTGATTTCTATAGCTCCATTTCCAAATGCACGTCAGACTAGAAATGGTCCAATCCACTTTGATTTGAGTTTGCCTGGGAAGAGTTTGAGTTTGGGATTAAAGAGCACTTTCTGACTAGGCTGGAAAGTCTTGTGAGATATGTGTTGATCATGAAAGACCTTAACCCGCTCTTTATAGATTCATGAGTTTTCATACGCATCATTACATAGTTCCCCGATCTCGCTCATCTGTAATTAGCGGTGGGTTCCAGCCTTTGAAAGATATAGATTGCACTTCCATACTGCCCAATAGGCTTTGTGTTCCATTGCGATGGATAAGTGACATGTCTTCCCGTGCACAAGTCTGAAGGGAGACATGCCTAGTTGGGTTTTGTGAGTAGTCCTATAAGCCCACAAAGCTTCCGAAATGAGGGCCGACCAATCCTTCCTATCAGGTCGAACAGTGACCTGAAGGATTTTCTTGATCTCCCTATTTGATAGTTCCACTAATCCATTAGTCTGGGGGTGATAAGGAGTCGAGATTAGGTGTGACACCCCATACTTTGTCATCAGGGATTGAAACTGTGCATTTGTGAAATGGGTCCCTAAATTAGAAATGATAGCACGTGGAACGCCGAACTGGGAAAAGATGTGTTGATGAATGAACTTGATTACCACCTTATGATGATTGGTTCGAGTCAGGATGGCTTCGATCCATTTGGACACGTAGTCCACAGCGAGGAGATTGCACTTAAAGCCATTGGATTTAGGGAAGGGGGCCATGAATCAATCCCTCAAATATCAAAGATTTTGCACACAAGAATCAGCTGTAGAAGCATCATATCACAGTTGCTCATGTTGCCCAAGGTCTGGCAACAATTGCATGCCTTATGGTAATCATGTGTGCCCTTGAAGATCGTGGGCCAATAAAAGCTATACTGGAGGACTTTAGCTGTGGTTTTATGTTTGGAGAAGTGTCCGCCGTAGGCCTGGTCATGGCAGAAGGACAACATGTCCTATATTTCTGCTTCTGGAACATAACTTCTGATAATTTGATCAGCACTAATGCGGAAGAGGTATGGGTCTTCCCAAATTTACTACTTGTCATCAGAAAGCAATTTGTCTTTCTTGGTCTTCAGCTAATCAGATCGAATCTGGTAGGATGCCAGGTAATTCACCATGTCAGTGTACCAGGGAATTCCTGTACCAATAGTCAGGAGGTGCTCATCAAGAAAATGTTCCGTGATAGGTCCGGAAGGGTCAATAACAGAAGAAGGAAGGTGAGATAAGTGATCAGTTACCACATTCTATTTTCTTGCCTTGTCACGAATCTCAAGATCAAATTCTTGCAACAGCAAGATTCAGTGGATTAGTCGAGGTTTCGCATCCTTCGCAAGTGCCTTACTACATTGTGATCCAAGTAGATGATAACACGGGAACCCAGAAGGTATGATCTAAATCTTTCTAAGACAAATAGTACAGCTAGTAGCTCTTTCTCAGTAACCGTGTAGTTACATTGAGCCTCGTCAAGTGTCTTACTAGCGTAGTAGATGACCACGGGTTTCCCATCAATTTTCTGCCCAAGCACTGCACCTACTGCATAGTCAGATGCATTGCACATGATCTCAAAGGGTTGAGACTAGTCAGGGGATTGTAGGATAGGTGCTTAGGTGACTTGGTCACGTAAGATCTCAAACGTGTGAATGAACTCATCGGTTATCTTGAATGGAGTGTCCTTTGACAGAAGATTTGTCAGGGGGCGCGCGATTTTGGAAAAATCGGGAATGAATCAGCAGTAAAAATCGATGTGCCTGAAGACGTGGGTTTTACCGGGTTTGTTATAACGTTGTAGTAAAGCCGGTTATTACCAACATTTCAAATATAAATTTTTTTACTCGGAAAATGAAAGAGTTCCCGAGGTCGAACTCAGGGAGCAAGTCGTATTCTAGAGATATACATGTTTCTTTTACAAAAGAGAGAGAGGGAAGGAATTTGTTGTGATGTTCTTCTCTCTTTCTTCAGATCTCCTTCTTCTTCCTTGGTTTCTGATACGGTGATAATCTTCTTCTGCAATGGTGATGCTCTTCTTCTTCTTCCTGCTGTTCCTGTGTTGGTGATGTTTTTCTTTCTTCAGAGCTCCTTGTTCTTCTTCTTCTTTGGTTTTCTGCCTTGACCTCTCTTCTTCTTCTTCTGCAATCGTGGTGATGCTCTTCTTCTTCTTCTGCAATCGTGGTGACCTCTCTTTTTTATGGCTGCAGAGCTTCTGCCTTCAGCTACTAAGTCTTCCTTCTTCTTCTTCTGCTTCGGCCGTTGCTCTTCCTTCTTCTTCAGCCTGCCTTCTGTGTTGCTCTGGCTGCTGACTTTCCGTCGTCTGACCCGGTGCTTCGACGACTTAACTGAGCAGTTGCTACAGTGCAGCTGCTTCTTCGCCTGCACTTCTTCCGCGGGTCTTCTTCTTCTTTGGCCTGCACACTTCAGAGTTTTTTTTCGTCAAGAGGCAAAACCTACTCTACCCTCCCCCCCCGCGTCTCTTTTTCTCTCTGAAATCACTCTTCGGAAGCTCTCCCAGAGCGCTACCGGGTAATCGGGTTCGGGTCAGGCCCGGGTCCAGGCCCACCGGCGTGCGTGGTGGGCGAGGAGTGCAGGTCAGTCTAATCAGGTCGGGCCAGGTCCGCGGAGCATGGTCACGGACGAGGCCGGGTCGGGTCGGGTGAGAGGGACCTCACCCCGTGGTCAGGAGGCAGACAGCATAAGGCACTTTTTGCCTTTATGCGTCCGCGCGCCTTCGAGAGGTTCCGAGGTGGGACTAAATGTCCCACCCCAATTGAGCGCGCGTCGCGGATGGAGCAGTGGGCGGTCGTGGCTTCCCGCGCGGCCTTCGCCCCGTCTGTGAACCAGGGACGTTTCGCGGAGAGTCCTTGCGCAACCTGGGAGTCAACCCTGGGCGAAGGCGTGCCTGCACCTGCAGGTGAAGCAGCTCTGCCTGCGCAGTAATGGCGACGGCGGGCGAGTCACCTGGTCACAGAAGAACGGCCTCTCGGCCAAATCAGACAGGCGGGGGACCTTCGCCGTGGCACGGCGAAGGTGGTCAGGGGGTTTGCAGGGGGCGAGATGGAGCTAACAGGTCGTCCTAGGTCAAACTGTGAGCGAGGAAGTGGGTGTGTTCGGTGGATCTGCAGAGGGTGTTTGGTGGGAAGTGGAGGGGCGGAAGAGGATCAGGGTGAGGAGGCGGAGGTTCTGCGGTGGTCGGCGAGCCGTGTGGGTCGCTGAGGTGATGGGAGCGGCTCGCCGGAGGGTGGTCGGAGGCGGAGAGGATGAGGGTGAACAGGAGCGGTCGAGGGTTTAATTGACTAAATTGAAAGCGGGGAAAGAAAGAGGAGAAGAAGGGGAGTAGTTCTAACTTAACTGCAGGGACGAAGGGGGAGGAACAGGGCGACAGTCGTATCGACTGTCGCCGGAGAAGACGATGCCCAGTGGGGGGAGGACGGCGGTGACGACGGGGCAGAGGCAGCGCGCGCCGGTATTGCGCGACGCGGGAAGAGCAGGGGAAGAAGTCTCTGCTGCTGGTAATGCGGCAGAGCGAAGAGGAGGAGGAGGAAGAACCGCCGGAGCTGGTGGGCGTCTGCCGGAGTGAGAAGAGAGGAAAATTGGGGGTTTTCTCCGTCAGATCCAGGCTGCCCTGGTCGGTGGAGCAGCGGGGGGTATATATAGGGATGAAACAGGGAGGAAGGCGGAGGGAGACGACGTGTCTCCCTCGCCGGAGAATGGTCGGAATACGAACCCATACCGTCCGTGCGTTCGCACGGCCGGTATGGGGGGCTACAATGACCATGGGGGTGCTCCTGCGACGGCTGACGACGCAGGGCACCCCCGGTATACATGCCAGGTCCTCCACCTCACCCTGCGCGGCGCCATGCTCCGCGCAAGGTCGCCGGAGCATGGTGCTGGCAGGGTTTTGCAGGAGGGACCTGATTGCAAAGAACGAAGCAGAGTTAGGGGCCAAAATGCGAGGGTTCAAAAGTTGAGGGCCAAAGAGTAAATATATGAGGACCAAAGTGTAAAGTCGGTCAAGGAGGTTTCTTCTTAGGCTCAAGTTTTTATACATGACTAATTAGGACCTAAGGAATCTGATGGTGAATTTCATTTTCATATTAAACCTTGTTTGACCGGTCAATTTGCGTAAAGACCCAAATTAAGTTATTAATTGGGCATGGTTCTCAATGTAGGTCAAAATGGGTTCTAAAGGCCAAATTGAAGGTTCTAAACCCTAGAGATTATTTTTCTATGAATTTTAGAGGGTTTATTCTATTTTTACTTTGCCCCGAACCTTGTGAATTGAAGTGGGTCGTTTTAGGGTTACAGATTATCATTTGGTTCCTTGGAAGTGCTGTAGCCCTTGCTAGATCATCTCATCCCACTTTTATTCTTATTAAGCTGTTTTGACCTGTGTTTGGGCCCAGAATTACCCTGTATGCAGATTATACTGGTAAAATTACACTTTTACCCCTTATGACTGGTTTTCTTCTCAAACTCAGAATTCTCTAAGTTAAGCCTTTCCTTGAGATATGTAGGAGCTTTTATCCTTTGTATTGGGTCAAAATGAGCTAGTTATGGCTCATGATGAGGTTCTCATCATACCCCCATGCCTAGCTTTTGCTAGTCCCTTAGCAAAAACTTAAGGTTTCAACCCTTGTTCTAGACCATGAAGTTTTTAATGGTTTGAGATAAGTGCCTTTTTTATTTGAGCATAGATTAGGTTAGAATGCTGACCATAGGCCTAAAAGGTACTCTAGTACCAATCAAGATCCAAATCTGTCTAGCCTTAGCCTCAGTCTTTTAGCAAAGGTTTTTAAGGCCCGCAAGAACTAACCTAAGGTTTATTGGACTTCGTGGTTAAAGCACCCGTGCTTGAAATGATTTTAGCCCTGGCCCAGTTCGCAGTGCGTTTTGTAAGAGAGAGATAGAAAGTTTTTTCTGTTTGGAGAGTTTTCTCTCTCTTTTTCTTTTTAGTTCTAGCCTAGGATTGGCTTTTCAACACGGTCTGTATCAGATTCCTTGCTCCCATCATCAATCCTCAAGGGTTCCTGGCGATCGATGCTTCGAGATAGCGCCGCCCATGGCAACCCCCGGAACCCTGGCTATTGAGATTTCGAGATAATCCCATCCATGGTATTCCGTGGCCGAATCCAGACCCTGGCAATTGACACTTCGAGATAATGCCATCCATGGAATCTGAACCAGCAGAGTGCTTACATGCCCCCCGTAGGATATGTAAATATCCTGAGAGACAAGCACCGAGGAGATGATATTTTGTTACGCATCTTCGAGGGGATTTCCCGCCTCTCCGCGCTGGGAACTCGTCCAAATCAACTTGTGTTGATCGGCCATTCCTATTCTAGGTGTTCTTTTCAGATTTTTGCGACGCTTCTGCGTGATTCTGATTTTTACGCTTACTGAACCAGGCTGTGTGTGAGATTAGGGTGCTTAGGTTACTGAGTCCCGTAAACCAAAAATTAGTTAACGAGGCCGAATACTCCCTAAGCCTTAGACCTAATACTTCAGCTTTTCATTTTCCTCAACCTCTTGAGGAGTGTCCAGATCTTAATGGGTACTAAGAGTCTATTCAAGAATGCCTAAGGTTTGCATTCTTACTAATCTCATTGTGCACTTTTCAGTTATTTTCTTGAATGAGGTCTAGAACTTAGGTTAATTCCTTAGTTCCTTACTAATGACTATCAACTTTTCTTATAATTTTGTGCTCCTTTTTCATTTTGTTTCTTCTCTCCTTCACAAAATTTTCTTCTCCTCTTTTCCTCTTATTCTTTTTCGAAAATTTTTTAATTTTTATGGTGTTTTTGGCATATGTGAATTTTTTTTTGTTTGAAACCTTTTCTTACAAGTTTTTGTACTTTCATACCCCCCCATGCCTAAGATTTGCAATGTCCTCATTGTAACCTAGGGGGTCTTAGTTCATTCCTTAAGACAGAAATTTGGGTGAGTGGATGGGTCGGGTTGAATTTTTGCGGACGATTTCTGATCCCAGATGCAAACATCTGAGTTGGAGTCGGCTGTCCTAAAGTGTGAACTTCAAGTGCAAAAAGCTGTCAGAACAAGTTTCAGGTTTTCAAAGAGAATGACGGGCTGCCTCCCGTTGAGCGCTAAATTTGATGCCTTCAGCCAAGCGGGAAATGCGATGGAGAGGGGATGGTCAACTCAGCAGAGTTTTGTAAGACAAGCACCTTGATTAAGAGCCTGGTTGGTCCAACCAGGTGCTTGTTCAGATCAACAGGCTGATGATGCAGCCCAAACCCAATCAATCTGGTGGGTTGATAGATGTGGATAAAAAGGTGTGGAGCCCACCAGAAATTATGAAGCTCAGATGGATGTGGAAGTGTAAACGCAGGGTTTGGCTGTGCCGAATCAGCCTGGTCAGAGTAGGGACCCGTAGGATAATCAGTGGTTGATGCAGGAACCCTACAGGGGTGATCAGAGAATGATAGAGCATGGTATGTAGTCTGATCAATGTTCGGAACCCGATGTGGAAGTGCAATCGGCTCGGTGAGAGGTGAATCAGCATAGAAATTGAGTCCGGTTGCGGGTCGGGGTTTGGGAGAGGTTTTGATCCGTTCTGTGTGTGCGGATGAGGTGGCCATTGTGTACGAGGGCTCTTCTAGAAACAGATGATAGGTGATTTTCTGTAGAGAGTCCTCTGGGTAACTATCAAATGCCTGAAGAGTGTTTGTAGGGTGAAAGAAATCGGATTCGAGAAAAAATTTGGATTCTTGGTTGCAATTACTCTTGGCATTTTCTATTTTTGGTTCCTGAGGATCGAAAAGGAATGATTCTGTGTTATCGGTGATCTCGGGAATCAGGACCTCAGAGTCAGAGTCAGAGTCAGAATTATGTGAACTGAGGTCGTAGATAGGCCTGGCGTGTTCAGGAAGGGGAATCTCTCCGCAATTATAGTCAGATCTGAAATTGTCGGAGAGTTGGCGAAAATGATCATGAATTCCACCACAGCAGAAATCATCAGATGTGGAATCAGCAGCCTGACTGGGTTCTAGCCTATATGTCAATTCTGGGCTCAAAAAGATGTTCTGTTCAAGCTCTAAGCTGGTAGGATAGACCCCATTAAAACCTTGCTCATCCAACTCCTCAGTTTCTGTATCATAAATTGGCATGTTTTCTGAAAAATCAATCAGATTTCCTGAGGATGTTGGAAAAGGACATTCATCAAATAAAGGCCCGGAATCATATTCTGTAAAAATTTGATCTTTCTCATAAGGGGCCTCATAATCTTCCCAATAAGTTTCAGATCTAGGTTCTAGGCTTAGGATGTGGGTAGAATTATTAGAACCTAAGTCCGAATAACCTTCGAGGGTTACCTTATCAAAACAAGGGGCGGAATTTATACCCTCCAGAGGTTCAATTCTAATCTCGTTATTGCAGGAGTCTTGGAGTTCTAAGCTTGGTGATTTATGGCCTAGGGTTGGCTCAGCATTGTGTTCTCCTGCAACTTCCCAACCTATTTTAATGCTATCTTCTATTTGGGTTGGGAGTCGACAACCACCTTGTGTCTCAATCCCGAGGTCTGGGAAACTGGATTGATTCTTAGTACTGTTCCAAGATGACTCATCCTTTGTTTCTGGTATATACGGGTATTTCTGGTTGATAATTTGTTCTACTGATTTCATCATTTCTACCCGTTTTATAAGGGCATCTTGGTGTTGTTCCCAAAGTACAGGATTTGTTAAGCATTGAAGGTATTCAGATTGGTGTAATTTTTCCATCTCAATGTATCCTGTCATGAGCATGTCTCGGGTTGATCCTTTTGAAATTCCAGTCAATAGAATTTGGGCACAGTTTATGATGAAGGATGTGGTTGTTGGGACATCAACCTGAATATCGCCTATTGGTGTTGAGGTTTTTTCTTCTTTTTCATAGAATTTTATGGCATCCTCGATCATTTTATCTTTCATAGATCTCCGATATTCAGGTTTCTTGAATGGTAGTCGTGCTAGGTATTTAGGCTGCATAATTGGATCAGGTGGTGGAATCAAAGTTTGAATCAAGATGGAAGAAGGGGATTTTGTTCAGAATCAGAGGAAAGAGGGGCTATGTGAATGATTTCTGCAAAAACAAAGGAGCCGAGGCTTAGCCTCCGGGAGAGTGAATTTCTATAGGAGGTTTCAAGGACCTCCCGAAAAATACTGAAGGGCTGGATGAGATAAGCAGGTGCTGGACCCAATCAAGACACCCAAAAATTGTTGGGTGACTATAGAGGTTCGGGGCAGATGGACCCCTTGATCAGAAAGATCGTCCACCTGAGAATTACCTGGGCAGCCAGAGAGGGAGAGTCCCGCGAAGACCCCTACACGGTAGAGCGTCCCCACGGGTTACAGGGTTTCCCCCACCCGACCTCTCTTGTCACTGCGGTTCCAGGTAGACCAGAATGGGGATCTTGACCTCTTAAGTCTACCAATTTTAAGATCAGGGTGCTTAAGGTTTTCACTTGAACTTTAGTCTTTTAAGTGCAAAGAGTGACCTAATTTAAGGTTGGTTGACCCAAGGGGTCAACTTTACCTCTTGTTTTCTTTGAGAGCTTTTAGGTCCTGTCTTTTAGGGTTCAAGTGTTTAGAGAGCCAATTGTTTTAGATTTTCTTTGAATAGGTATTTTCAGACAAGGGCTTGGGCACACTTCATTTGGTTTTCTCAATTCTTGCTTAAGGAGTGTGTCTCTAAATCCCTAGTGTTGGATCCTAGGTTGGCTCTACTTGGTCCATTTAACTCTTTGTTGGGCAATTAAGGTTCAAGCAAGAATGTGTTAGCCCTTAAATACCCTTAATAGTGTGCAGGAGTGATGAGTTGAAAACATGCAACTTTTTATGGTTACTAAGTATGGAAGACAGGTTAGCCCTATATTGCTTGTTCTTTTCTTTTCTTCCTCTTTAGAGTGTACGGGTTAATAGTGAGAGAAAAGATTTACCTGTCTTCGGAGTGGTTGTGTGGTTGCTTGTCTTCTTGAGTTCCTGTAGCTGCACAAAAGAGAGGAGATTATCAGAACTTAAAAGAAACAGGAATGTTTACCTCTAGAATAGCCGTTGCTCCCCGGCAACGGCGCCAAAATGAAGACGTGGGTTTTACCGGGTTTGTTATAACGTTGTAGTAAAGTCGGTTATTACCAACATTTCAAATATAAATTTTTTTACTCGGAAAATGAAAGAGTTCCCGAGGTCGAACTCAGGGAGCAAGTCGTATTCTAGAGATATACATGTTTCTTTTACAAAAGAGAGAGAGGGAAGGAATTTGTTGTGATGTTCTTCTCTCTTTCTTCAGATCTCCTTCTTCTTCCTTGGTTTCTAATACGGTGATAATCTTCTTCTGCAATGGTGATGCTCTTCTTCTTCTTCCTGCTGTTCCTGTGTTGGTGATGTTTTTCTTTCTTCAGAGCTCCTTGTTCTTCTTCTTCTTTGGTTTTCTGCCTTGACCTCTCTTCTTCTTCTTCTGCAATCGTGGTGATGCTCTTCTTCTTCTTCTGCAATCGTGGTGACCTCTCTTTTTTATGGCTGCAGAGCTTCTGCCTTCAGCTACTAAGTCTTCCTTCTTCTTCTTCTGCTTCGGCCGTTGCTCTTCCTTCTTCTTCAGCCTGCCTTCTGTGTTGCTCTGGCTGCTGACTTTCCGTCGTCTGACCCGGTGCTTCGACGACTTAACTGAGCAGTTGCTACAGTGCAGCTGCTTCTTCGCCTGCACTTCTTCCGCGGGTCTTCTTCTTCTTTGGCCTGCACACTTCAGAGTTTTTTTTCGTCAAAGGCAAAACCTACTCTACCCTCCCCCCCCGCGTCTCTTTTTCTCTCTGAAATCACTCTTCGGAAGCTCTCCCAGAGCGCTACCAGGTAATCGGGTTCGGGTCAGGCCCGGGTCCAGGCCCACCGGCGTGCGTGGTGGGCGAGGAGTGCAGGTCAGTCTAATCGGGTCGGGCCAGGTCCGCGGAGCGTGGTCACGGACGAGGCCGGGTCGGGTCGGGTGAGAGGGACCTCACCCCGTGGTCAGGAGGCAGACAGCATAAGGCACTTTTTGCCTTTATGCGTCCGCGCGCCTTCGAGAGGTTCCGAGGTGGGACTAAATGTCCCACCCCAATTGAGCGCGCGTCGCGGATGGAGCAGTGGGCGGTCGTGGCTTCCCGCGCGGCCTTCGCCCCGTCTGTGAACCAGGGACGTTTCGCGGAGAGTCCTTGCGCAACCTGGGAGTCAACCCTGGGCGAAGGCGTGCCTGCACCTGCAGGTGAAGCAGCTCTGCCTGCGCAGTAATGGCGACGGCGGGCGAGTCACCTGGTCACAGAAGAACGGCCTCTCGGCCAAATCAGACAGGCGGGGGACCTTCGCCGTGGCACGGCGAAGGTGGTCAGGGGGTTTGCAGGGGGCGAGATGGAGCTAACAGGTCGTCCTAGGTCAAACTGTGAGCGAGGAAGTGGGTGTGTTCGGTGGATCTGCAGAGGGTGTTTGGTGGGAAGTGGAGGGGCGGAAGAGGATCAGGGTGAGGAGGCGGAGGTTCTGCGGTGGTCGGCGAGCCATGTGGGTCGCTGAGGTGATGGGAGCGGCTCGCCGGAGGGTGGTCGGAGGCGGAGAGGATGAGGGTGAACAGGAGCGGTCGAGGGTTTAATTGACTAAATTGAAAGCGGGGAAAGAAAGAGGAGAAGAAGGGGAGTAGTTCTAACTTAACTGCAGGGACGAAGGGGGAGGAACAGGGCGACAGTCGTATCGACTGTCGCCGGAGAAGACGATGCCCAGTGGGGGGAGGACGGCGGTGACGACGGGGCAGAGGCAGCGCGCGCCGGTATTGCGCGACGCGGGAAGAGCAGGGGAAGAAGTCTCTGCTGCTGGTAATGCGGCAGAGCGAAGAGGAGGAGGAGGAAGAACCGCCGGAGCTGGTGGGCGTCTGCCGGAGTGAGAAGAGAGGAAAATTGGGGGTTTTCTCCGTCAGATCCAGGCTGCCCTGGTCGGTGGAGCAGCGGGGGGTATATATAGGGATGAAACAGGGAGGAAGGCGGAGGGAGACGACGTGTCTCCCTCGCCGGAGAATGGTTGGAATACGAACCCATACCGTCCGTGCGTTCGCACGGCCGGTATGGGGGGCTACAATGACCATGGGGGTGCTCCTGCGACGGCTGACGACGCAGGGCACCCCCGGTATACATGCCAGGTCCTCCACCTCACCCTGCGCGGCGCCATGCTCCGCGCAAGGTCGCCGGAGCATGGTGCTGGCAGGGTTTTGCAGGAGGGACCTGATTGCAAAGAACGAAGCAGAGTTAGGGGCCAAAATGCGAGGGTTCAAAAGTTGAGGGCCAAAGAGTAAATATATGAGGACCAAAGTGTAAAGTCGGTCAAGGAGGTTTCTTCTTAGGCTCAAGTTTTTATACATGACTAATTAGGACCTAAGGAATCTGATGGTGAATTTCATTTTCATATTAAACCTTGTTTGACCGGTCAATTTGCGTAAAGACCCAAATTAAGTTATTAATTGGGCATGGTTCTCAATGTAGGTCAAAATGGGTTCTAAAGGCCAAATTGAAGGTTCTAAACCCTAGAGATTATTTTTCTATGAATTTTAGAGGGTTTATTCTATTTTTACTTTGCCCCGAACCTTGTGAATTGAAGTGGGTCGTTTTAGGGTTACAGATTATCATTTGGTTCCTTGGAAGTGCTGTAGCCCTTGCTAGATCATCTCATCCCACTTTTATTCTTATTAAGCTGTTTTGACCTGTGTTTGGGCCCAGAATTACCCTGTATGCAGATTATACTGGTAAAATTGCACTTTTACCCCTTATGACTGGTTTTCTTCTCAAACTCAGAATTCTCTGAGTTAAGCCTTTCCTTGAGATATGTAGGAGCTTTTATCCTTTGTATTGGGTCAAAATGAGCTAGTTATGGCTCATGATGAGGTTCTCATCCCAGGAAAGATTTGATGTCCTTGACCAAGCTAGGAATAGGTAGTTTGAAAATCAAATTCACCTTAGCCCGATCAACTTGGATGCCATTTTCAGATAAAAGATGTCCCAGGACTATGCCCTCAAGGACCATGAAGTGGTTTTTTTCCCAAGAAAGAACCAGGTTCATATCAAAACACCGCTTGAGGATTTGGACCAGATGAAGGAGACAATCATCAAAAGATTCACCAAAGACCGAGAAGTCATCCATGAAGACTTCAAGGTACTCACCTACCATATCGGAAAATATGGCTAGCATGCTCCGCTGCAAAGTAGCGGGTGCATTACATAGCCCAAATGGCATCCTACGGAATGCATACGTATCGTAGGGGCAGGTGAAGGTGGTCTTTTCTTGATCCTCTGGATGAATTGCCACCTGATTGTATCTGAAGTACCCGTCTAGGAAACAAAAGAACTAATTTCCCGCCAGTTTCTCAAGTATTTGATCAATAAACAGCAGTGGGAAATGGTCCTTCTTTATGGAGGCATTTAATCTTCTGTAATAAATGCAGACTCTCCACGAGTTTGCGATACGGATCAGGATGGTCTTTGAATTTCGTTATGATCACAGTAAGCCCTGCCTTCTTAGGCAGAAGTTGGATCGGGCTCACCCAACGGCTGTTAGAGATTGGGTAGATGATCCCAACATCTAACCACTTGATGATCTCTTTCTTCATGACATCCTGCAGATTTGGATTAAGTCATCTTTGCATCTCTCGAGATGGTTGTGCACCCTCTTCTGTGTAGATGTGATGTGTGTAGTATGAGGGGTTAATACCAGTCAGATCATCGAGAGTCCATCCAATGGCTCTCCAATGCTACTGGAGGATAAAAATCAATTTCATTTCCTGATCCAAGGTAAGTCAGGAATTGATGATCATAGGAAACATGTGGTTTGAACCCAAGAAGACGTATTTCAAATGATCTGGGAGGGGCTTCAATTCCATAATAGTGTTATCAGCAACAACAGGAGGTTTAGGGTGAGGTTCAGTAGCAAAGGTAGGAGTTGTAGGTGTATCTGGGTCATGTCTAGGCTCCTCTAGTTGTGGGTCGTGATCTCCTTGTGGTTGAGTATCAGCAACAATTGGGTTTTCCTCTATGAGCGAGTCCTCAACCACAGAACCCATATCGCAAACTTGTTTAATAACCCCACAGTTAATTCCTTTTTGGGCCTTAAAGATATCAATCTTTAATGTCTTGATCCCAAATTTCAACTAGATTTGGCCCTCTTTGCAATTTATGTCCGCCCTAGCTGTGGCTAGGAATGTTCATCCTAATATAATCGATGTGTTTTTCAAATTCTCAGAAGCATCCATGTCTAATACGATAAAGTCCACTGGAAAGTAGAAATCATGAATCCAAACTACAACATCCTCAAGAATTCCTTTAGGTGACTTGATTGATCGATCTGCTATTAGCAAAGTCACCTCTGTTGGTTTAAGCTTAGATTCCTCAAGGTGGTCTAGTAGGGATGTAGGTATCAAGTTTATGAAAGCTTCTAAATCCAATATGGCTCGATCGAATTCTATATCACATATTTTGCAGAAGATCAGAGGGGTACCAGGATCTTTTGCCTTAGGCGGGAGTTTACTCAAAAGGATGGAGCTGGCTTGCTCCGACAAGACAATCGGATTCCTGCCCTTAGTTCGCGGCTTTCGCTTAGGTGTACACACATCTTCCAAAAATCTCGCATTAGCCGGTACGTGGTGAATTGCATCCATCAAGGGAATATTTATTTGGACCTATTCAAAAAGCTTGACCAGGTCTTCCTCTAGTGCCACGGTCTTGGGTTTTCTCTTTCATTTGGTCAAGGCCACAGGGAATGAAACCTCAGTTGGTTCCTCTAGAATTGGCTCAAGCTCTTTATCTGGGATATAGGTGTCCTGGATCACCAATCTAGTGTTGGGGTCTGGATGTTCAGGCGTTTCGTGGCTAGGGAATGGTGGATCCTGGGTTGCTTTGCCACTACGGGTGGTGACGGAGTTAAGTCCTGCTTGATTCTGGCTTGGGTTAAGCAAAATAGGTGCCTGCTACTGATACCCTGAATATGATGTCGAAGCTTCCATCCCATCAGGTGATGGAGCAGAAGGGGCCTAGTAAACATAGTGTGCTTGGCCCTGATTTAGGTTCACAATGCACCTCTGGTTTGGCACGTTATTTGGATTAGGTAGAGGTTAGGAAGGAAGTGCGACAGGCTAGCAAGCATTTGCCAGCTTGGCCAGTTGATTGCGAACTTCTATGATTTCTTCCTTGTGTTATTTTTGTATGTCAAACAGGGTTTGGAAAATTAGAAACATTTGGTCCTCCCTAGGTGGCCTGGATTGGAAATTTTGATTGGGCCTTGGTTGAGCAGGTTGATAAGGTTGTGGGTTTTGTGGTCGGGATTGAAATTGAGGTCTTAGGTTTGGGTTATTTCCCGACCACGCAAAAAGTTCGGGTGATTGTGCCATCCAGGGTTATAAGTGCATGAGAATGGATTATTTTGGATGACATGGAGATCCTCGTAGGTCTGAGGAACTCCAAAAAAATCAGAGTAAGAGGGTTCAGAGTTCCCCCAACTAGAGTAGGCTAGTCCTGAGTTTCCTCCAAGACCATAATCAGACAGGGGTGGATAGGCATCCATCCCCTGAGAATGGTAGATGTTGTGTACACCCTCCCTTCCTGAGGACAGGTGCATGTATGGGCTTTGTGGTGCAGTAGTGAGTTGGCGTAGATGTCGAGTAATGTCGTCCACCTTCTTTTCAATGATTGAGACCTTATCCAATTGACTGGCTACCAACTCCAGATCAACGGATGTGGACAAGCCTTGGGTCTCATGTACCCCCCAATTATTTGTTAATGCACGGTTGGTCGTTCAGTCATTCACACCCAATGACTTATTGTTCAGGGAGTTCTCGCACATGTTCTGGAGAATTCCCCAAATCGTGTCTTCATGCTGACCCATGATGTTGCTACCACAGGTTGCATTGATAAAGAGTTTGATATCGTCATAGAGCCCATGGTGAAAAGACTAGACTTGTTCCCATTTTGGAACTCGGTGATGGGGGCACTTGCACATGAGATCAAGAAAATGATCCCAAAACTCATGCAGAGGTTCTCCCACTCCATGCGAGAAGTGCGTGATCTGACGCCGCATAGCATTCGTCCAACCAATGGGAAAGAATTTTTTAGGAAAGCGGTTTGAAGTTCTTCCCAACTGCTGATCGGATGAGTGAGAGTCTGAAACCAATAAGCTGCTTTATCCAAAAGAGAGAAGGAGAACATTCTCATGAGTAAGCCATCTCGATTCTATATGTTTGGCTCGAAGCTCTGGGCTAGATGCTTTAGATGCTTAATGTGCTGGAAGGGATCCTTGGAGTTCAAGCCATGGAATTTTGGAATTGTATGAAGCATACTTGGCTTGAGCTCCACCTCAGGTCCTCCCGTAGGGATTTGCACTCGAGGCTAAATTTCCACCGCAACGGGATTGTAGTGATCTTGCATTTGAGGACACTGCGGTGGGTTGATGTATGCATCGAATTGATCTCTGAGGTTATGGAATTGATGTTCAAGGTTAGGTTCTTCTCTGTGGGGTTCCATGTTTGTGGTTGGAGATACGGGCTTAGAAATGGAAAAGTCGAAGGTGATGTCAATCTGATTGGGAAGTTGCACAAGCAAGGGGGTCGAGGTTTGGCCTTGACGAGAGTGAAAAGCTAATGGAGGCCTCAAGGGTTGTCTTAAGGACCTCCTCCCAAACATGCACTAGCAGAGTAGATAAGGGAAAAAATGTTTGACGGACCGAATCGAGGCACCCAAATACGCTAGGATGACTAAAGAGGTTAGAGGTAGATGATACCTCTTGATTAGAAAGTTGCTCACCTAAGAAGTAATTGGGCAGCCAGGAAGGGAGAGTCCCACAAAGACCCCTACACGATAAAGCATCCCCACAGGTTACAGGATTTCCCCTACCCGATCTTCCTTGTCATCGCGGATCCAAATAGACCAGAATGAGCATCTTGACCTCTTAAGTCTACCAAATTTTAAATCTGAATTGAGTTGCTTAGAATTCCACTTGAACTTTAGAGTTGATTTGTGCTTGGTGACCTAATTTGAAGATGGGTTGACCCACAAGGTGGATCAACCTTACCTAATTTGTCCTGAGATTAAGTCCCAATTTTAGGATTCAAGTGGATAATTAGAACTTGATTTTAAGGTTTACTTAATTAGTTAAGTTCAATCAAGGGTTTAGGCAACACACAATACAGGAAGGTAGATTCTTTTTATTTCAGGCAAGTGTGCTTTCTCAACCCTAAGATGGAAACCCTAATGTGGCTCTTATTTGGTCCAATCAGTTTCTTCCAAATTTAGCACCTAGGGCTCAATCAAGAAGGTGAGTAGCCCTAGGCACCTTAAGTGCCTAGTGGGTGCAGAAATCTTGGAGAGGGTTTTCTAAATAGATTAAGTTAGGCAACTCAGAAGTGATTAATTCTAAATAAGGAATGCAAGTTGACCTAATTGATTTTTCCTTTGTTAATCCTTTCAGAAGTATGGGTTTACAAAGAAGGAAACGAGGTTACCTGCCCCTGGAGTGGTTGTCGTGCAGCTGATCTTCTCTTGTGTACCTTACATAAACCACAACAAAACAGATAAGTCAAGTTAGTACCAAGATCAAAAGTTGTAATAAATGAAATCAAATTGCACGTTGCTCTCCAGCAATGGTGCCAAAATGTTGATGGGCGAAATCGATGTTTCAAAGTCGTTTCGTTGTAGCAAGTCAAAATCGCTTGAAAATACTTAAATTTGTAACTCAAATTTCAAAAAGAGTATATGAGATAGTTTACAGGGAGCAACAATGGCAATTCAAGCTCACAGATCATAATGCTAAGCAAAATATAAGTAACTAAGATGAGAAGAACAATCAAGAAAGATATACTAATGAAATCAAATATCAATGTGCAAAAAGATTAGGGGAAAATGGTGATTTGAATCACCAAATTACCCCTGAAATTAGGCTCACAATAATCTCAAATAAATGAATAGTAAACTCAATCAAATGTTCCACGTCACTTAAGTAACTATTATAGCCACAGAAGCACAAAACCAGCAGAATCAAACGATAGATTCAAGCCTCAAATAGCTTAAGTGAAGCCTGCTACAGTGCCTGCAAGAGGTTCAAGGGCCTCGTTCCTTCTTCCTTCTCGAGCCTCAATAGAGAGGCACAATAGAGGCAAAGGCCTCTCAACAGCTAAGTGTAGAGAGATAGGGAGGCAGTGCAAAACCCCCACCCCTCTCTCTCCTTCCTTCTCTTCTTTCTCTCAAGGACGCAACCCGACCCCCGTGACTTAGGCGAGGAGTTAGGGGAAGGAATTCCCTTTATCCTGCACTAATATCTCCAATCTTCACGATGTGGGACTAATCTGTCTACTATCTTCATGTGCGAGCAGCTGATGGCAGAGGGTCCAATTGATGCAGCAGCTGTGGTCGTAGGCGTCAATTAGGAACTTGGAGATGCACCTCAAGGAGAACCGCAGTGCTTGGGGATGTCTCTCGAAGGTTTCATGGCTGGAGTACTGTGTATGAAGTCAGAGGAATAGGGGCAGCGGCTAAGGTTCGACGAGGTACTTGAAATCACGAATACGGCCTTACGGCCGAGTCAAACATACTCAGAAGGATCACTGGAGCACGGTGAGTGCAGTGGTGGTCGTAGCGTGAAGTGCATGTGCGTGAAGAGGTTTGACGACCTCAAGACGTTAGTGCCGAGGGGCTTGAGTTGGGTGGAGCGAATGAGAGGCCAATCCCCTCAATACTTGAGGGGTTTCGATCGGTGAAGTACAGCGAAGGTTTCTGGACTAGTGGGAGGTGGATTGGTGTAGTGTGGCGGTGGGAATGCCCCGCCAGAGGTATGCCAGAGAGGTGGAAGATGGAGTTGGAGCGGGAGCGACGGTGGTCGAAGGTGAGGTCTAAAGTTGTTGTGATGATGAGTGGATGCTGAGGCATCAAAGAGAGTAGCTAGTGGATGAGGAGGAAGCGGAGGAGGCGACGACAGTGATGAGTCGGTGTCGGAGAAGGTGAATGCTTCGGGAGAGGGAATGGCGACGAGGAGGAGGTCGGAGAGCATAGGGAAGAAGAACCGGTAGCCTATAGTACCTAGCGACCAGCGAAGTAAACAGGGAAGGATGGTCACCAGAGCTGATCTTGGAGCAAGCTAGTGAGGGAGAAAGGAAGATATTTATGGCCCAAAAACTCGCTAAGGAGGTAAGGTAGGTGAGGAGGGTCTTATATAGGCCATTGGACGAGCTTCCAAGCTTGGAAACAAGTTTGAAAGCTCGAGAAATCAAGGATTGGGATTCTTGTTTTCAAAGAGTTTTCATGGCTTCCTAGGCAAATATGGGATTTAAATTTAGGTTTAGTTGCTTAAGGATAACCTCAGGATCATTCCAATTTTGGAAGGGATTGATCGAGAAATCAAGGAGGTATCCCTAATTGAAGCTCGGCACCTTTGGGTTCACACCTGCCATGGTGACAGGGACCCATTTGAAGAAAATGAAGAGAAGTTAGGGGACTTTTTGTAAGGATTTCGAAAGTTGGGGGTATGAATGAGAAAGAGTTAGACTAGACAAAATGCAAACTAGGTCGAAATGATCTCTGATTGAGCCCAAATTTTGGTAAAACCTAATTTGGACTCAAGGAATTTGATGGTGAAGTCAGATTTTGATTTTGACTAAGTTTGATTAGGTAATTTATGCAGAAACCCAAATTAGGGTAACTTCCTGTTTGAGACTCTGTTTTAAGTGAAAATGGGTTTAGAAGGTCAAATCACAGATACCAAATCTTATCAAATATTTTATATGATTTTTAAAAAGTTTAGGTGAATTTTATTCTGACCAAAACCTCAGTTAATTAAGTAGGTCTGAAATTAGGGTTTCGGATGTCCTATTAATTCTTGAAATACGTGAAAATCCATTTCGTCTACTTGGACCCTTTTATTAGTCATTAATGATTATTTGACCTTTAATTAACCCCTAGAATTCCCCATGATTATTCTGTACTTATGAAATACAGTTAAAATTGTAGAAATAACCCTGTGTTCTTCTCTTTTTTCTTAAAACAGAATAGATGCACATAGGACCCTCTGATGGTTATTTAGGAGCTTTTATCAACTTTATCAGACCAAATTGGGCTAGTTAGACTCATGATGGTGTTCCCATCAGTCATGGGGGGTAGTATACAGAAAAACTGAAAATTCTTTGTGCTAACATTTAGAAAAACCTCCAATCAACATGTTGAATGTACTTGAAGATCCTTAATTTAAGAACAACCGACCCCACCTCCAATGCTTGCATTGGAGTTAGAAATCGTTCACAACAACCACTTCTGACTCGTTCGCTCACCTTATTATTGTAAATTAAGGACTAAGCGGAATGTAACCCGATAAGGGAACAGCATTAAAGTACAATCATAAGAGGTTAATTGTATTTAGCATATATATATATTGCATTCATGAATAAGATTTATCAAGAGGTTGCATTAGGGATTTTATCCTCTAGTTGGTTCCTGTAATTTGAAATTCAGTACAATTTTCACACTCACACGTAGATTTTGCAATGGATTCACTGTGAAAATCGATAAACGTCTTTAGTTTGTCGAGAAGAAGCAGTGCTTCTTCTCCTAAACCCCTGGAGAGTGATTAGGGAGTCAAGCAAATCATCTTCTAAAAATCCACCAAATAGTGTGAGATGAGAGTAGAGTGTTACTGGTGCTTTAAGATTAGTGCAAGGAATCTGGAATTCTAGATAATTAGGTAATGATACTTGGAGTTAGGCATAGTTTCGCTCTTAGTTCCTGCATATAAACTTTGTGTGAATTTCTGAGAGCCACCAAGTAAAGGCAAATACTTGGAGATTGAGTTCTAATAAAACTAGGACTAAGGTGGATAACTATGACCATTCTTTACAGAATCCTTGGCTGAAGGAGGGTATTGATATCAAGGTCAGGAATACGCTATCCTATCCATCTCTTTCTCGGTGCCAAGTGTAACCACTTCCACCAAATAAGCCACCCAATATCCTCTTAAACACCACCAATCCCCAATAATGCCTCTAGAATAAAAGTTGCGTATGTCATGTGCTTTATTACATCGTGTTGATACGATTTCTAAAAAAGAGAGAGAGAAAAAATGAAAAAAAGAAAAAAAATTAGAAAAAGAAAAAGCAAAAAAAAAAGTTGTTGGTATTTATTTCAATAGCATTGAGGCATCATTACCTACCACATTTGCGATCCACCAAATATGGCCTTAACCTACCTTTTATATTTCTAACTGCTCGAATATTAGCTAAGATATTCTGACTTAGTGTTATGCTTATTGAAACTTTATTAAAGTGTTAATGCCACGTGAGGCCACCAAATATGGATTATGTGCATAAATCTGGAGATATTGTGAGCTCGAAAGAAAAAGAAAAGAAAAAAAGAGAGTGAATACAAAGGAACCAAAAAGAGCATAGTTTTCCTCGCTTTTCTCCAAGTTGATTTACTTGATAATTTGGAAATCTAGATTTTGTAGTATTAATCTATATGTAGCACCAAATGAAAGTGAGCCATCAAATACAAACCCACTTAACTCAAACATTCTCTACCTAAGCTAAAAGCCGACGTAGAAATCATAGAATATTTTGTATATCTCGAGGGAAGAAGGTTGCCTATTCTGCAAGAATTTTTCTAAGTGTCAAGTACAAGCTATAGAGGTGAATTGGCTTTTTCACTCGAATCCGTTGCATAAGCTACATAGCTGCACTTTCACAATTGTCTAGATTTTAAGATGAAAATAAAATGGAAAAGAATCTCTAATGTAAGCCTGATAAAAAATAATCAGTCTACTAGGGACCCACTTGTAGATAACTTAGTTTTGCATTTGCTTGGGACTAGCAAGATTTAGGCATGGGGGTATGATTGCACAGCAATCATAAGACTTAAATGACTGAAATTAAGTTAGAACTTAACATAATTGCAGTGTAATTCATGCATAAATAGCATACATTGCATCCTTCCAGTTTCACTTAGATATTCATGAAATAATGCTATAATCTACTGATTAGTGCATTATTTGGATTGTAGGCAATAAGAAGCTCAGGAGATGGCCTGAAGCTGGATCTGAAATAGGGAGGAAGATAAAGCTGCAGTAGAGCTGAAGCAGAAGCCCTGGAATAAAGATGAAGACAGAATGTAGGGATGAGGAATACTACCTTACTAGTAGAATTTTAATGTAGGAATTAAATTATGAAGAACATGGGACCTTTCTTAGCCTTAAGATAGCCCTAGAGACCTTAATCCCTAGCCACCCTTAGATTAGGTCACCTCAACATAGGATACCTCAAAACCCTTATTGCAGCCCATATCTGGATGTCCAGGTAGGTTGTTGGTCATCCAGGACACTTAGACACCAATCATAGACCAAGAACCCAATTCTACTTAAATATTAGATGTCCAGACAAGGTGTCAAACGTCTAATTTCTACAGAATTCTAAGACAGAACCTAAACTTCACCCTGATTCAACATTGGATGTCCAAACCAGAGAGTTGGACTTCTAATTTTGAGGTATAAGTTGCTTGATTACTAAATCAGATGTCCAGAACCCTTCTTAAATAACTATTTTTGAAATCAAGCCTAGATCTTGATTTCCTAAGGCTCTAAACCCAATTCTACACCCTAGGGAACCTAAATTAAGGTGGCCTGAGCCTAGTACACTACCTTAAGACCTTCCAAAGAACCTAATTAGGTTTTCACTAAACCTAATTGACTTGGATCTAAGTCAATTACACTCCACCTAGTCAATTGGACTTATAGTGTCCAATTGAGCTCAAACCTTAACCAACACAAGCCTAATTGGACTTGAGTGAGAGTCCAATTGATTCAAGCTTGACCTAATTGGGAACTCTCTCTCCCAATTACACACACATCCACTTGATAAACTTAGGATAAGTTTAATTAAACCTATCACTATAGTATTAGGGTTTATAACCCTATTTCTAGAAACCTACCTAAACCCAATCACCTAGACCTATAGGACTCAATCTAAACCACCTAGCCACACCCACATATTCATGCACAAACACCCACACACACACACCTAGCCGCCCACTCTAAAGTCCTCTAGAATCTTCACCAAGTGGCGCCACCTCTTGAAATCGAAAAATAGCAAACCACTTAGTCCATTCTTAGATCCACAATTTGTGGATCTAAGAAGACTCACTCCCATCCATCTTGATGCCAAGTTGGAGGCCCTTCTAGAGAATTCTATTATTCTCTAGAGAGCCAAGCCCTTGGTCTATTTAAATACCATCATGGACGGCCAAGGGAGGGATCTCTAGATCTAGTTCTTGGACTCCATTCATGTGCACACACTCTCCATGAGCTCCATCACTTCCATCATCACCACTGATGATAATGTCATTATCAGCCATATCTAGCTTTATTTAGTCATATTCCATCATTAAATGCTCCTACATAATAGCCAGAAAATCATAATTCACTACAAATCCATTCTGAAAGAATAAGAAAACAGGGGTAAAACTATACTTTAACTTCATATCTCAATTGCAAAATAATCATGAGATTTTTCAGGGGTTAATCAAAGGTCAAATGGTCTTAAATATCTAACAAGTAGGTCCATGCAGATAGAAATGAGTTTTCACGCATTTCAAGAATTAAATGACATCTGAAACCCTAAAAACATACCCGCTTGATTCACTGAGGTTTTGGTTAGGATAAAATTCACCTAAACCCTCTAAAATTCACAGAGAAATATCCTTTAGGGTTTGGCATCCTTGAATTGACCTTCAGAACCTATTTTGACTTAAAATAGAGTTACAGACAAACCTATGCCCTAATTTGGGTTTTTGCATAAATTACCTAGTCAAACGAGGTAAAAACTGAAATCAAACTTGACCATTGGATTCCTTAGGTCAAAATTAGATTTGTATCAAAATTTGGGCCCAATATGAGATTGTTTCGACCTATTTTGCACTTTTGTCCAAGTCTGACTTTCTTTATCTCCAATAAACCCTCTGCTTTTGAATTCCTCACAAAAAGCCCCCCAACTTCTTTGTCTTCTTCACAAAAAGGTCCCTGCCGCACATGAACTCCTAATCCTACAACTCTGGCGAGCTTCATTTGGCAAGATCTCTTTGATTTCTTGACAAATCCTTCTCAGATATGAAAGGGGAATTCGTCAAGAAATTAGCTTCCTTTTTAGCCAAATGCGAAGTCCCAAAAATCTCTCAATGTATCATTAGAATCCTTCAAAGGAGTGGGTTTCCAACTCCGGCGACCTTCCAAGGTTGAAAGCTTGGATATTAAGCTTCAACCGGCCTCTACTGCCTATATAAAGATCCTGAGGGCCTTCTCATCCTCTCCAAGATTGTATTCCAGCCATGAAACCCCCCTTCCTCTCTCCACTCTAGCCAAGAAACTCTGCAAGCTCCAACGACTCCTCCTGATCTCCTTCGTCATCCATCTGCAATACCAGCAGTGGATTCCTTCCCCTCGACTTCTTCCGCTCTTGGCCGTACCAACAAGAGCTTCCCAACCTCTATCGTCATCGCCGTTACCACCTACCGGAGTGTTTTCTTCCTCAACACCGGCCGATCAAAGCCGGAGGCGTTCTCCCTCCTTTCGTCCACTTAGAATAGGTAGTTAGTTTCCTTAGTTCTCTTAGGTTAGTTTTATACCCTCAAAAACCAAAAATATCCCCTCGACGTCTACACAAGCCGCCTTCATCTCCACCTCCGATGACATCACCGGCGAGGGTTTCCGCTCGCTTCACACACTCAAACCCCTCGCCAACTGGTCTACGACCTTTGCCTCACCTTCCCGCACAAAACCCCCATATTTATTCCACCTTTCGCCCACTCACAACCACCATCGAACAACACACTTTCACTCTGTCTTCTCCGTCACGACCACCCTCTACACGTCGCCATCCTCCACAAGACCGTCACCATCACCTTCGCCGTGCTATGGCGAAGCTAAGGAGCAATTTAACTGGGGCCCTCGAGCCCGTATTCATGTTCTAGGTCTTCGCTGATTCACCACTACTGCTACCACCATCCTCGACCACGACCAAGCTTCTCCGACGTGGAGACAACCTAGTGCTACTCTCAATCAACACGGCAACATCCTAGGATCTGGTCCAGATCTTGGATTAAAGACCCCAAGCTGCAGTCGCTACCAATTGAAGAAGACTTCCACCTCCAGCTAGTGCCTGTTGTGCATGAAGGAAAGTGTGGGACTTTAGTCCCACATTGTTAACCACTGAGAAGACGTAGTAACATAAATTGAATTTGTGACACTGACTCTTTTCCTCAAGACACAGGGGAGGTGAGGTCCCCACTTACCCACTCATGCCTCGCCCGTGACACCTTGCACGCGGGCCTAGTCAAACTCGTATACCAGCCTACGCCTATGTACACTGCAGCTGCTACCCACTGCAGGCAGCCCTGGTCCCGGGTGCGCTCTGATCCGATACTCGATTGCTCGGTTATCCCTGATAGAGACAGAGTTGAAGGAAGAAAGAGAGAGCGTAGGGTTAAGGGGGGTTTTTCTCTGTTGCACATTGGCCAACACTTAGCCAAGTTCATAAGGTGCCCCCTGTGCATAAGAGGCAGAGCCAAGGAAAGAACGAAAGAAAAGGCAAAGCAAAAAAGCTAAGGAAGAAAGAAAGGAGAAGGAAGAGGGCTTGTGCACGTAGAGAAAGAAGAAGAAAAAGGAGAACAACAACAGCAGAAGAATAGAAAGATTGAGCACTGTAACAAACGTCTGATTATCTATTCCCCCATTTGATTATATTTGAGTAATTGTTCTATATGTTAGACTTATAATTGGTAATCCAAATCATCATTATTTTGTCTAGATTACTTTTTACTCTTCATATACTCATGTTTTACATTGCATATTAGTTTTTGAGTAATTAATTGTGCTCATTTACGTTATTTATTGAGATTAGCATGTGAATGCAATACTTGCTCCCAGCGAACAACCTCAGACTTAAATTTGAGTTATAAATTTTATCTATTGTTTGAGCTATTTTTTAGGAATCATTACTATAGCAAACACATCTTTTAAAACCTTGATCCAGTACGTAACAACAACCACCTTCACGTCCAAGGGCTAGAGCAACTCCACCACCCTCTCAAGAGGCCAGCCAACCACCTTGGTCGTCCCTCTCTTCCCTCCTACCACCCCAAGCCACACAGCCATTAGAGATCACCTCCAAAGCCCTAAAGTTCTATTTGCTAGATTAATGTTCTTCGTAGATTAATTCGTGCATTAATTTTCTGATTAGTAGCGTAGTAACCCTCTGCCTGAATGAATGCATGCATAATCTTTCTTAGATCCATGAATGCATCAATCTTCTGTTAGCTATAATTATTGTTTTAAGCTTTCATGTACAATCTTTCCTCTAAACATGATTGCAATGATGATATATTTTGAGGAAATGAAATCATCACTTTCTTGATTTATCTATCTATAGTGTGTTATCAGTTGCCTGATTTACATTCTCATCTTGTTGCAACTAAAATGTCTGTTTCAGAAGATATAGAAGATTTAACAATTAACGAATATTCTGTGTGTCGCCATTGCATAGTTAAGATAGTGCGCACTAATACACATACCTTCACGTTTAGCTTGTTTTTGACTCATGCGCATGTCTTGCGAGTTAACAACGCAACCAATGAGTCATATGTTCGTATTTTAAACACTGCACTACAATTTTAAGCAAGTAGAGAAATAAAATCAATCTTGCTTTTATTTACCTCCCTGAGATTGACCGGGACTCACTGTCTCGATACATTAATTTTTTTGTTTGAGTCGTAATTCACACTATACTACGATGGTTTTCTCACTAAATCCACATTTTACGAACCCAACAACCACCCCCCCCATGTGGCACCAACTAAACGTAGCTCTTCATCTTGTAACCACCACCACATGGAGCCATCCTCACCCTCCATAAGTGGCGCCACCCTTAACCCAACCTAAACTTGGCGCCAACCTCACCTAGCACCACTTAACCATACTTCCATACACCCTTTTCCTTGGCGCCAAAAACACCTAGGCCTCCATCTCATAACCACCACTTAAAACACCATCCTAACCCTACACCTACCCTCCACGCTACCTTAACTCTAACCACACCAAGAGTTGGCGTCAACTCTCCCTACACATCCCTACATATGGCAACAACATTTCCAAGCCCTCCATCCATTAACCACCATCCTAAGATCTAATCCTAGCCTTCCATCACCTTCCACGCCACTTAACCCTACCACTACCATGGTTGGCGCCAACCACCAACACCCTTAGCCTATATAATAACCCATAACCACCACCATAAAGTCACCTTTAGCTTCATTATTCTCACATATTCCCACCTTCACTCCACCATATCCCATGTCCAAGAAAAGGAGAAGAAGAAGATTAAGGGGACACTCTATCCCCTTGGTGCCTTCCCCTCTTCCCTTCTCTCTTGTGCCAATGCCAACCAGAGGTCCAGCCAGGCAAGGAGGACATCCAGAGGAGGAGGTTCTTGAGGGTGGTTCATGCCCACCCAAGGAGGAGATTTTGGAGTGAAATCTTTCCACTCTTGGAGGAGCTAGGGCATGCCCATCAAGGGCTTGCCAAGGAGGACACACCTTGGAGGAGCACTTCAAGAAAAGGATTAGGAGAAATCCTTTGCAAGCCTAGGAGCAGCTAAGCTTGGAGCAAGGATCTTCTCCTCTTCACCACCATCACCAGGAGGATCTTTGTTTTACCATTTTTTATCTTTAATTTTGTAGTAGAAGCATTCCTCTACAAGCATTCCTGTAAAACAAATTTTCTTCATATATCAAGTTGCCTTTCTATAATTTTGTTGCATCCTATTTAATTGCTTTTTACTCTAGTACATTTCACTACCTCTCTCTAATTACCCTAGGTCTTCACGTACCTACGGTGAGCTTAGAAAGAGGTTATTCTTGTCACTTAGGTTGTAGCAATTAGGCATAGTCTTTTTCCACATAATATTTCGTTGTTGCCCTTTATTTCAAAACTCCAAAAGAAAATTTATATTCAAAAATCACAAAAAGAAAGTTCATTTCCCGTTTTCAAGTGAGAGTGTTTAAAAGTGCAAACTTGCCTCCATGATTACAAAAGTGTGTTAATGGTGGCAAGGAATGGGGTAGAGCATTTGCAAGTGTATTGAATGCTTTACATGGATAGTTGGAAGGGGTTTATATAGGAAGAGGGCTTTCTAATTTAAGTATGGGCTTTAGCAACGTTCAGGACGTCGCTAAACGCATGCCAAAACCATCAGTGTAGCCCCCTGCTTGCCAGTCACACGCGCGCGCTGTTCTTCTCCTTCGCGAACCATGTGCTGCCACTGAGGACCATCCGATCAAAGATCAGACAGTTGAGATCGCACGCGGTGCACATCTTCAAATCGCGCCTTGTGAGCGTTGTGCACACGCGTCATCACGCGCGTCTGGCATAAGCATTTACGATTGCGCCACGTCGCTTGCTTCTGCGCCGTTCGATCACAGATGAGCAGCTGTAATCCCACGCACCTTGCGATTGCTCAAATTTGAGATGCGGCGGTCGCCTCGAACCTGCACCCCTTAGCACGAGGGTGAGGCATGTACCGCTGTGCTGCATTGCTTGATTTTCGTGGATACGGTGGGCTAGCACAGTGCTGGCAACCATTGGATGAAGATCCAACCGTCGTGATTTGCTGCAGGTGTTGCGGATGAGGGGGCGAGGGGAGTACGCTCTCAGTCGTCCAATCCATCGATCGGAAGCTTAAAGTTGCTGAGCGTGGTGCAGTAGTGCTGCACTGTGGGTGAGGGGCACGGCAATGGTGCCACATGGCAGCTTCGTGGTCGTTGATCATCAGATCAATGGTCAGAACTTCTTGGGCCATTTGCGGGAGCTCCGGATGTCAGATTTGGCTAATTTTGAGTTTGTTGGACTCCGTTCGTCGTTCTGAATCCATCCGTGCAGTTCGATTGCTCATCTGAGGCTTGTTTTGACATGAACTTGTGCAAATGGCCATTAATACTGGTTTATAAGCAATCTTAACATGTGATGCATGCAATGCTCCCATGCCCATTCATGATGTGCTATTCATGTATATTATCTTTAAGATAAACCCCAATTTGCAGAATTATTACCCCAAAATGTAGTGTTATCATACCCCCATGCTTACTCCTTGCTAGTCCCTAGCAAGGTTCATCCTAGTCATTATTGTTAGTCAGAATTCAGGAAGTGATTACTTAAACATTTTGTTACTTGTCAATAGGAGGAAATATACTATGATCCTGATCTACAGAGACTAAATAGCGCCCGGGTGTCTGCCAAAATGTGAATCGCCTGAATCCTTGCTTTAAGGCATATATATTTTTTTTCTTTTCATCTTTTCTCTCTTTTTTTTTTTTGAGTTTTTGGAGTTGAGGGTGTGCTGGTAAATTTTTACGGCTACCCAACCTATCCAAAACTCGAAAAAGACTCTAAATGCTAAGCATCTTAGTGTGAAGATTGTGATAGACTCACTCAATGATAATTCAGACAGATTTCGAGTTTTACGCCCCTAGGTGACTGGAAAAGTGTTTTGCCTGAAGGTGTATCTGTTTGATTGGTAGCTTTCTCCCTATTTTTATTTTATTTGGGGTCAACACAAGGGTGTTTCCAGTGTATATCTCCCTGGATTGCTCTACTTCCCCGCTTCTTTCTTAAGTGTTTTGGATCTTTTTGTGCATTTAGTGAGCTGGGCTCTGGACAACTGGCCAATGGGCTGTTACCCATGACCACTTGCCAACAATACTCGTGTGGTGAAGTGTGGCTTATTTTGTTCTCTCTTTTTTCTTCTTTTCTTTTTTTTCTTCTTGTTTAGTAGGTGACTTCCCTGATCTCAATTTTACCTAGAGGCAATAAGAAGAAAGTGGTCCTGTGGCTGGGCTCTAGACAATCGGCAAATGGGCTGTTACCCATGACAACTTGCCAGCCATACCACCCTAGAAGGTTCATTAGCTACCCAATTTCTGTCAGAATCTCCGATGAGTGAGTCAGTGCAAAAATGTGTGCAAATGCTTAGACTAAAAGTCCCTCCAAGTCAGAGGGCGAGTTGATAAGTCGTATACTTATCACCTTATTTTATTGCTGGATTAAAATAAATTAAGGTTGCAAGGATTTGAAGCTAAATCCATATTCTAACAAACACCAGAGTTGATTAAGCCTGAAGGCTTGAAAAGTCTAAGTGTTCAAGTTCTTTTCGTATTATTTTCCACTATTCACAAGTTCCTAATGCCTAAGTTTTTCTTCCTAAATTCATCATTTTTTTTTATTCAGACTGATTAAAATGAACTCAGAATATGCAAATTACCACCCCCCAGGCTTAAGTTAGACAATGTCCTCATTAATAATTAAATTGAAGCTACGGTGGTTCAGAAATAAATCACCTGAGCAAAGCAGTATATCCGATCAGTCTGAATCTTCTAGGTTGCCTCCTAGGAAGCACTGAGTTTAACGCCTTCAGCTGGGCGATGCCTCGTGTCAACCTTCAATGAGGGTGACAACCTCCTTTGGGGGAACCTGGGCAAGGAAGTGCTTCAGTCTCTAATCGTTTACCATAAAAGTGTGCCCAGTGTTCGGATCTGCGATTTCAACCACCCCATTAGAATAAGGTTTGACTACCCTACACAGTCCCATCCACTTAGATTTGAGTTTCCCAGGAAAGAGTTTGAGTCGAGCATCTAAAAACCAGACTTGCTGATTGGGCTCGAAGGTCTTTTTGTGGATGAGTCAGTCATGGACAACTTTCATCTTCTCCTTGTAAAACTGACTATTCTCAAAGGCATCTTGACAAATTTCTTCGAGCTCAGAGAGTTGGAGCATCCTTTGCACACTGGCTAACTGAGAATCCATGTTGCATTGCTTAACGGCCCAGTAAGCCCGATGTTCCAACTCGACAGGAAGGTGGCAAGCTTTGCCAAAGACTAGGCGATAATGCGGCAGGCCTATCAAGGTCTTGAAAGCGGTCTGGTATGCCCACAGGGCATCATCCAGTCGTGTGGACTAGTCCTTCTTGTCAGGTCTCACGGTCTTCTGTAGGATGTTCTTGATTTTTCTGTTTGAGACCTCGGTTTGCCCATTAGTTTGCGGATGATACAGGGTGGCAATGCGGTGGGTAACCCCGTATTTTTTGAGTAGGGCACGGAATTGGGTGTGGATAAAATGACTTCCACCATCACTGATCATGGACTTCGGTATTCCAAATCGAGAAAAGATGTTCTGCTTAACAAAGTCCACGATAGCCTTATGATCACAACGACGGGTGGTGATGGCTTCAATCCATTTGGAGACATAGTCTACATAGACTAAGATGTACTCAAAGCCGTTGGATGGTGGAAAGGGGCCCATAAAATCAATATCCCAAACATCAAAAATCTCGACGATCAGAATGGGCTGCAGGGGCATCATGTCTTTTCTGGTCATGGTCCCTAGAGTCTGGCAGTGAGAGCAAGTCTTAGCAAAGTTGTGTGCATCCTTGAATAATGAAGGCCAGTAAAATCCAGACTGTAAAACTTTTGCAGCCATCTTCTTCCTCGAAAATTGGCCACCACACGCTTGGTCATGGCAAAAAGATAACACACTCTGAACTTCATCCTCCGGGATACACCTCCTGATAACTTGGTCAGCACAAAGGCAAAACAACATGGGATCATCCCAGAAATAGTACTTGGCTTCAGCCAAGAACTTATCTCGTTGCTGTCTGGACCAGCTGTGTGGAGTCTGTCCTACTACTAGGTAGTTGACAAAGTCGGCATACCAAGGTAGTTTCCTATCTTGCATAGCCAGAAGTTGCTCATCGAGAAACGTGTCAGATAAGCGCAAGGAGGGCCCAATGTGGTCCGGGTGGAGTCTGGATAGGTGATCGGCCACAACATTCTTTGATCCAGCTTTGTCACGAATTTCCAAGTCAAATTCCTACAAGAGCAAGATCCATCTGATCAGCCTGGGTTTCTCATCCTTTTTGGCCAACAAATGTTGGATGGCCGAGTGGTCCGTATAGATGGTCACGTGGGATCCCAAAAGGTAAGATTGAAACTTTTTGAGTCCAAAAACTACGGCGAGCAGTTCGTTCTCTCTGACCGTATAATTCCGCTGGGCCTCGTCCAACGTTTTGCTCGCGTAGTAGATTACCATAGGTTTTTTGTCTTGTCTCTGTCCCAGGACTACGCCAATGGCAAAGTCTGATGCATCACACATGATCTCAAAATCCTGGGACCAGTCAGGGGGCTGTAACACAGGGGAGGTGGAGATTGATTCCCTAAGAGTGTGGTACGCTTGGACGCAATCAGAGGTCATGTTGAATAGGGCATCATTGGCCAGAAGGTCAATCAAAGGTTTGGAGAGCTTGGAGAAGTCTTTGATGAACCTTTTATAGAAGCCAACATGTCCAAGGAACGAGCAGATTTGTTGGACCGAGCTAGGTGGGGGAAGTTTGGAAATCAAATCAACTTTAGCTTGATCTACCTCAATGCCCCTATGCGATACAATGTGATCGAGGACAATTCCTTCTTGAACCATGAAATGGCTCTTTTCCCAACTTAACACAAAGTTAACCTCAATATATCACTTTAGGATTTTCTCCAAGTTGCTCAAACAATGATCGAATGAGTTCCCAAATACTAAGAAATCATCCATAAAGACCTCTAGGTATTCACCCACCATCTCTGAAAAGATGGCTAGCATGCAACGCTGAAAGGTAGCGGGTGCGTTGCATAGCTCAAATGGCATACGACGGAATGTGCACATGCCATACGGGCAAGTGAATGTGGTCTTCTCTTGATCTTCAGGAGCAATTGCGACTTGGTTGTATCCTAAATATCCATCCATGAAGAAAAAATATTTCTGCCTTGCCAATCGATCAAGAATCTGGTCAATGAATGGCAAGGTGAAATGATCTTTCTTGGTTGCCTCATTGAGCTGCCTGTAATCAATACACACCCGCCATGCAGTGGTGGTGCAGGTGGGGATGGATTCGCCACACTCATTGGTGACAATGGTGAGCTCAGCTTTCTTGGGAACCACTTGAGTGGGGCTCACCCAGGGGCTATCAGAGATTGGGTAAATGATGTCAGCATCAAGACACTTGATGATCTCCTTCTTAACTACCTCCCGTATATTTGGGTTTAATCGTCTCTACATCTGACGGGAAGGACGGGCCCCATCTTCCAGGTAAATCTTCTGGGTGCAATAGGTGGGGCTAATTTCTCTCAAGTCCGAAATAGTCCAGCCAATTGCGGCCCGATGTACAGATAGGGTCGCGGTCAACCTGAGTTCCTGATCCTTGGTTAGATGGGCGTTGATAATCACTGGGAAAGTCTGGTCAAGTCCAAGGAAGACGTACTTGAGATTATCGGGTAGTGGCCTTAACTCAGGTGTGGGTAGGACAACAGTCAACGGAAAAGGGAAAGGCAGGAGTTGATCAACATCAATCTCCTCGAACGGTGGTGGCTAATGGTAATCAGCTTTACAAAGGTCAGCGTGCACAAATGGTGATGGGTCAAAACAGTCGTCACAGGGTTGTGTTAGATGGTCTGAGACAGAACTAAGGGTAAGGCTTTCCTTAAACAGAGGCTCCATGGGATCGTGTTCCTCAACCCAATCGCAATCGAAAGACTTGGTCACCTTGAAGATATCCAACTGCATCTTTCTGTCTCTGAAGGCGATTTCCATGCATCCCGTGTCATAATCGATGTTTGCCTTAGCCGTAGCTAAGAAAGGTCCACCTAAGATGATGGGTGTGTTCTGTAGCTATTCAGGGACTTCCATGTCGAGCACCAAGAAGTTGACCGGGAAATAGAAGTCCTTGACCCGAACAATCACGTCCTCGACAACCCCCTTCGGGGTCTTCATGGATCTATCAGTCAGCTGGATGGTCACAGGTGTAGGCGTCAACTCTCCAAATCCAAATTGGTGATAGAGGGTTGTCAGGATCAGATTGATTGAAGCACCTAAGTCCAGGAGCACTCTATCAAATGTCATGTCCCCGATGTTACAGGATATCAGGGGTGCTCCTAGGTCAGTTCGTTTAAGCAGAAGGTTGCTAGAGATCACAGAACTGGCTTGCTCTGAGAGCACAACCTTCCTAGGTGCTTGGGGTCGTGGCTTACGCTTCGACGTACAGGCATCCTTTAGGAACTTAGCATAAGCCAAGATGTGCTTGATAGCCTCAAGGAGCGGCATATTAATCTGAACCTGCTTGAAGATTTTCAAAAGCTCCTCATTTTCCACAACAACTTTCTTCTTTATCTTTTCCAAGGCCTCGGGGTATGGTGTCTGAATGTGAATAGAGTATGTTTCCAAGTCCTTGGGTCTTTCTTGCTTGTCTTCAGAATCGGGTATTTCAGGGGGTGAAGTCTCGGGAGGAGTCGACCATTTGGGATCCTGGGTTTTAGTGTCACTTCTCAAGGTCACCGCATTTGCAGAGGCATTGGAACCATGGGTTGATCCTTGAGAAGAAGAGGAAGAAGAAGTGCCAAACCCAAGGGGTGTTTATGGGGCTGGCTAGACCATGTGGGCCTGCTCGGGATTGCCTTGGAACACTTGCGAATTGGGCCCTCTGTTAATCACATTTTGCGGGTTCGGTTGTGGCTAAGAAGGGATCCCTTTTGTTTACAATCCAACAGCTGGCTCAACTGTCCCTTCACTAAAGCCATATCCTCCTAGTGTTTTTGGTTCATTTCAGCCATCATTTTTATTAGGGTGTCCATTTGGTTTTGTGGGTGAGGAGCCACCCTATTTGGGTTATAAGGGGGTCTAACCGGTGGACCTTGCTGATAGGAGGGTGGGTTTGGCTGATGGGTTGGCCTGCGCTAGTTCTAGAATTGAGGTGGTTTCTAGTTTGTCCAAGCAAAGATTGGGTGATTATGCCATCCGACGTTGTAGGTGTTGGAGAAGGGGTCAGGTTTGGAATAACCTTGGATAGCCAGGACATCTTCAAAGATAGAAGGTGTCGAGGGGGAGGGAAGAGAATAATTAGGGGTGGAGGGAACAAAGGTCCCTCCCTAGAACATGGTCAGGGGTTGTTCTAGGTGCATCTGGCTTAGTGGCTAGACCAGGTCAACGTTGTGAGCTCCCTTTGCTAAGGAGAGGGTCTGTAGTGGGTTCCTGGTCTGGTTCAATAGTTCATCTATCTTTTTATCTACCAATTCCACTCGATCCAATTTCTTAACAATGATATCCATGTCAACCGTTCTAGAATTTGCTTGTACCTCATAGATCCCACCATGGGGTTGACTAGATCGACTAAACTGGGTCATGGATGCATTGTTGAGTGAATTTTCACTCATAGACTCGAAGAGCTCAAATGCGCTCTCCTTGTCTCTGTTCAGGAAGTTTCCCCTACATGAGGCATCGACGAAGTTCCGAAGGTTGCTGTCTAGACCGTGGTAGAAGATCTGGGCCAATTTCCACCTCGGTACTTCATGGTGTGGGCATTTCCTTAATAGTTCATTAAATCTCTCCTACGCCTCATGGAACTGTTCCCCGCCCTAGAGTGTAAAGGTGGTAATGGCTCTTTTGAGGGCATTGGTCTTTCCTATGGGGAAGAATTTCTTTAAGAATGCATGCCTCAATTCTTCCTAGGTGGAGATGGGCTATCCTAAAGTCCTAAGCCAATGAGATGCTTTGTCTCTCAGTGAGAAGGGGAACATTTTGATCAAAACAATGTCTAGGCTAATGTTCCTGGGTTTTACAGTTCGGGCGATCCAGTCAAGATCCTCTAGGTGCTGGAAGGGATCCTCATTTGAGCTTCCATGGAAGTGGCTCTGAATCAAGCTTAGGACATTTGGTTTCAACTCAAAATCATCATCCCCCTTGGGGATCCTAAGGTGTGGTTCAATCCGAATCCTTGAAGGATTGTAGAAGTCGCGAAGCGGCCTAGGTTGGTCCTGGAATTGTGGTGGATCAAGTGGTGGTTGCCCTTACGGGTCCTGCAAAGGTGGTGGTGGTTGCCCCTGCGAGTTCTGCAACCGGTGTATGGCTTGCATGATAGTGTGGATCTATTGCTACTGAAGCCGGTGGTTTGCATTGATCTGGGCCTGGATGATGTTCATTGTATCTGGTGGAGGTTGGTCCTCAACCTCATCTACTCTAGGTTCGGCCATGTCTCTAGCAAGATCAAGTCTCCTAGATTCCCATCCCAAAATAAACAACTCGGGATGAAGTGATCGTCTCCCGTGCATACACTAGAGAAGAACAGGAGGGGATACGGAGAGAGACAGATGCGAGAAGTGTGTGTGCACAACCAAGCAGGCAAGCCTAGTCCTTACAGTGTATTCCTTAGGGGACTTAGAAATCTCCAAAGGAACGATAACTCTATAGGCATGGAACCGCCCTTCCCAAAGCTAATCTAGCCAGGTTAATTATGAGGGGATTGTGGGGAAGGTTCTTCCTTTGGCTTACGCCATCAGTTCCATAGACCCCACAATCGCGGTTGTTTGACACTTCCCCGCAACCTAGTCACCAGATTCTACTAAGGGAATGAAGGCCAAGTGCCCAGCAAACAAAACCATGCCTCTTGAGACTTAACGAAGTCCTGCCTAGGGCACGTCTACTCTATTTTAATGGGGCTAGGGCAGTGCTCGTGCTTAGGTTATGTGGTGAGGCGTTGATTGGGGTGGTGCTTCTTAGTTATCCAATTCAGATGTGTGTGCTCCTAATCAAGACATGGTTTTCAAGCAAGGATTTAATGTGTGGTGTCTTTTAACGTTTGTTCTTACTTTAGTATCTTTTAGGGTTGACATGTCTTAGTATTTTCAGACAAGTTTCAAGTGAGCACACCAAGTTTTGCACACAATCGGTGAGAGTGGATTTCCTTTAATCGTGATGAGGCTCTAAAATCCTAATTTCTCATCCTAATGTTCGTGTAATCTCTACCAGATGAGTTGATTTTAGGGGTGAGTGGTGTGGCCCAAGTCAAACCACGGTGGCTTCGCAAACACCACTCAAAGAAAAAGAACACTCCAAAAGATTAGGTCTTTAAGAATGTTAGAGTGTATATTTTTTGTTGGGTGATGAGTTACGGATGAGGATTAGGCAATCATTCACCACGTCAATTTTTTTGATTCTAAATTTTTTTTTAGATGTTTTTAAGGCAAGCAAACAACCACGAGTAGAGAACTACTCACAACCGGTCCTTGCTGCGCTTACTTCATCTCCACCGTCACGAATTGCGCTCCTTCGCCATCCAAGTGTTGAGTTCCTGCAACCATCAAGTAGAGGGAGAAATTGAGTTAGATGATGTGAGCATGGATGCAAAATGTAAGTGACAAAATAAATCTGTTGCCTGAGGTAAACATGTTTACACTACATAAGATGTCTATTTATGCATGTTCTTAAGCATAGAATTGCATTGCATACTATAAATATTGCATAGCATGCATCATCTTGCATTTAGATTAGTTTGAATAAAATGAAGATTAATTGTCTCCTTTTATGTTCAGGGATAGGGAAAAATTTTTATTGGGGCCTTGAATCGAAGATCCAACCGTACAGATTTGATCAGGGCGACGATTGGAGTTCAACAACTCCAAGATCACCCCAATCAGACATCTGTAGCATTAGATAGAGATCAGGGAACCCTAGAAGATCAATGGCCAAGATGGTGAATCCGCACTTCAAGCAACAAATCCGACCACACAGATGGATTTAGATCAACGATTGCAGCCTAATGGTGCGAAAATCGACTCAATCCGACACCCGTGGTACCATCTACATCATCAAGAAGATGGACGGCCAAGATGGCGCCATGTGGCTCCATCTCGACCGCCCAACCGACGTGCCCATCCTCTGAAGCTGCACTTGAAAGAGATGCCTTGACCATTGAATCTCAATCCAATGGTCCTGATCGCGCACGC
The DNA here is from genome assembly GCA_037157565.1 of Thalassia testudinum. Classification (NCBI taxonomy): domain Eukaryota; kingdom Viridiplantae; phylum Streptophyta; class Magnoliopsida; order Alismatales; family Hydrocharitaceae; genus Thalassia; species Thalassia testudinum. Next base: position 7,874,935 of record JAZHRO010000010.1, on the reverse strand, counting down.
ACGATTTGTAAGCATGACACAAACATGCTGTAGCGCGTTGGTCGAACATGCTTACGCGACGTAGCGGCGCCCGTTCGATTCCTCGCCAGTGGCTGCTGGGGCGCGGGCAAACGGACTCTGCGATCACTCGATCGTGATCGAGCGGCTACAAGTGCTCAATCCAGACCACGCACTATTGTATGCTCGCGTGTCACGAGAGATCGCACTTGGCAAGTGCGCGATGAGGAGGTGGGCAAGGGCACATCTTGGCCGTTCAATCTTGCAATCGAACGGTCGAGAATTGAAGGACGTGAGCATGCATTTCATGCACGGGAGGCGAGCGGGCGCGCACGTCACCCACAATGGGGCTTTAGTGATAGTTTTATCCGTCACTAAAGACCCCTGATTTAATGTTTTGAGATTAAAAAGACCAAATTTCCCTCATTCCTTGCAACTATAAAAGGAGACCTCCTCCATACAAAATCTTCATCCCTTCTTTCTCCTCTCCCTCTCCAAAGCTCAAGAGAAGCTTGTCCCACACCCAGGATGCTTCTCAAAAGATAAAGTCCAATTTTCGTCCCCCTTTCGGAAGTGGATCCCGCGACAACGACGGCGACGTGCTGCCCAGTTCCCATTCTTCCCGCTTCGTCCTCCTTTGTCCTACTCTGTTCCCCGTCTTCTAGGTGTCATCCCATCCGACTCGTCCTCCAAGCGACCGTCGAGGAGGATATCTCTCTCCTCATTCTTTTTACTACTTTCTAGAGTAGATTTACTGCTTTCTAGTGTAATCATTTTCCCACTTTCTAGTCGTAATGTTTAGTGTAACGAACAATCTCTTTGATAATGAATTCCATGTTCATTCTACATCTCTTTTTTGTTTTTTGTTTATAATATTCTCTCTCTCTCTCTCTTCTATTTATTGTAAATAGATAGATAGTTTCTAATCAATTATTCTGTTTCATGTCAAATAAAACAAACGCGTATTTTTAATCAAACGTCCGCCTCCCTGAGTTTGACTCGGGATTTCTATTTCAATATAAATTTTATTTTTTGAACACGAGTTCTTCGCTTTCAAACTACAACGACAGGTTTTCAAAACCAAATACGTTAGCATAGCAACTCGTAGCTTCAACATTGCCTCCCCAGCAACGACGCCAAAAACTGACGTGCTGCAGACGTGTTTGTTTAAGAGTGTCGTTGTAGCTCACATTTGCTGCATCGATTTTAAATATAGAAACGGATTTTAGTCCGAGTGTCGTACACAGGGAGGCATGAAATTGGATTTTTCTATCACTTAGCACGGAAATGGGGGGTTTTTGCTTGCACGAGAAAATGCGGGAGAAAAGTGAGTAAGAGAGAGAGAAAGAGAGAGAGAGTAGGGTTAGAGTTCTTTTAAGTCATAGCATTCACTTAGATCAAGATGAAAACAACATCAATACTATATTTAACATGCAACTCAAGTTTTACAATTACAATAGTAGATAAATGCTTAAGCACAAGTAAAGTAAAGCTAAGCTAGAGAGAGAAAGAGAGAGAGGAAAGAGAAAGGAGACGGCGAGGCGGCCACGGTGGAGGGGGGCTCCGTCGACGGCTCATCGACTCTGGTGATTACAAAAGTATGCTAATGGTGGCTAGGAGTGGGGTAAAGCATTTGCAAGTGTATTGAATGCTTTACATGGGTAGTTGGAAGGGGTTTATATAGGAAGAGGGGTTTCTAATTTAAGTATGGGCTTTAGCAACGTCTAGAATGTTGCTAAACCCATGCCAAAACTGTCGGTGTAGCCCCCTACCCGCCAGTCGCATGTGTACGCTGTTCTTCTCCTTCGCGATCCATGTGCGGCCGCTGAGGACCATCCGATCGAAGATGGGATGGTTGTGATAGCGCACAGCGTGCGCCTTCAGATCACGCCTCACGAGTGTTGTGCGTGCGCGTCATCACGTGCGTCTAGTGTGAGAGTTCACGATCGCGCCACGTCGCCTGCTTCCACGTCGTTCGATCACAAATAAGCGGCTATAATCGTGCACGCCTCGCGATTGCTCAAATTTGAGGTGCGGCGGGTGCCTCGAACCTGCGCCCCTCAGCACAAGGGTGAGGCGTATACTGCTGCACTACGTCGCTTGACTGTCACTGATACGGCGCGCAGCGCGGTGCTGGCAACCATTGGATGAAGATCCAACGGTCGTGTTCTGCTGCAGGTGCTGGAGATGAGGGGGCGAGGGGCATGAGCTCTCAGCCGTCCGATCCGCTGATTGGACGGCTTAAAGTTGCTGAGTGCAGTGTAGTAGTGCTATGCTACGGGTGAGGGGTGCGACGATGGTGCCATGTGGCAGCTTTGAGGTCATTAATCATCAGATCAACGGTCAGAACTTCTTGGGCCATTTACGGGAGCTCTGGATGTCGAATTTGGCTAATTTTGAGTTCGTTGGACTCCGTTCGTCATTCTGAATTCATCCATGTGGTCTGATTGCTCATCTAAGGCCTGTTTTGACATGAACTTGTGCAAATGGCCATTAATACTGGTTTATAAGCAATCTTAGCATGCGATGCATGCAATGCTCCCATGCCCATTCGTGTTAGAAACTTTCCTCTATAGTTTTATTATTTCATCGTAGTATAGTATAGAGGGAGGTGATTACCAGTTTAATACAATTTGTTACTCGGAAATAAAGAGTTCCCGAGGTCGAACTCAGGGAGCAAGTTGTATTCTAGGGGTACAAGTTTCTTTTACAAAAATAAAGAAAGAGAGAGAGAGAGAATTTGTTGGCTTTTCTTCTTTTCTCTTTGCTTCTCCTCTTCTTCCTTCTCAGATCTTCTGCTCTCTTCTTTTGTTCTTCTTCTTTATCTGCAGTGGTGATGTTCTTCTTCTTTTTCTTCTTTTCCTTTCTTCTGCAGAGTGGTCCTGTTCTTCTTCTTCTTATTTCTTTCTTCTTTTCCTTTCTTCAGATCTTCTTCTCGTGCTCTTCTTCTTCTTTCAGTTCTTGTCTTGGCCTCTCTGCGTTCTCCTCTGCCTCGCCTTCCTTCTCCTTCCTTGCCTTCAGGACGTCGTCTGATTTTCCAATCAGACGACTTAAACCGCCGCTGCTACAGTGTCGCTCGGTGATCCTCCTTCCTTCAGCCTTCGTCTTCTTCCACGATTCTTCTTCACCTGTGCCTGCACACTTACACAGCTTGATCAGAGAGGGGCAAAACCTATCTCTACCCTCCCCCGCGTCTCTCTCTCACAGAATCCGCTCATAGGATAGCTCTCCCAGAGCTGCCGGGTAGCTGGGTACGGGTCGCGCCCGGGTCCAGGCCCACCGGCGTGAGTGGTGGGCGAGGAGTGCAGGTCAGTCTAAGTCGGGTCCGGGCCAGGTCCGCGGGGCGTGAGCGCGGACGAGACCGGGTAACCGGGCGGGTGAAGGGGACCTCACCCCGTGTGCTGAGGCAATAAGCCTCCAGCACTTTTTCGCTTTATACCGCTGCGCTCCTTCAGAGCCTTCCGAGGTGGGAATAAATGTCCCACCCCAATTTCGCGCCTGCGCGGAGGAAGCAGCTGGTAATCGCAGCGTTACGCGAGACCTTCGCGCGAGGGCTTCGACTCGACTGCAGCCTGGTACTTCGTGAAGGCGCCTTGCGCTGTCTGGGAGCGTAACCTGGGCGTGGCGCACCTGGGGCAGCAGGTGAAGAAGCTGCTTCGCTTCAACAATGGCGGCGACGAGCGCAGGCACCTGCCCACAGAAAAACGGCCTCTCGGCCCAATCAGAAACGCGGAGGACCTTCGCGTGGCACGGCGAAGGTGGTCGGGGGGTGTGCAGGCGGCGGGGCGGAGCCTAAGGGCTGCCCTAGGTCGGACTGTGGGTCGGGAGATGGGTTTGTTCGGTGGAGTTGCAGAGGGTGATTTAGGGGAAGTGGAGGGGCGGAAATGGATCAGGGTGAGGAGGCGGAGATTATGTGCAGGTCGGCGAGCCGGGTGGGATGCTGGAGTGATGGGAGCGGCTCGCCGGAGGATGGCCGGAGGCGGAGAAGGTGAGGGTGATTGGTCAGAATCGAGGGCGACAGTAGATGTTTAAAGTGAGGAAAAGGAAGAGGGGAGGAAGAGGAGGAGTTCTACCTACTTAGCAGGACGAGGAGGGGCCGGAGCGGGCGACAGTCGTATCGACTGTCGCCGGAGAAGAAGATGCCCGGGGGAAGGGGCGGCGGCGAGCAAAGGGCCGGAGAGGCGCCAGCTGGGTGCGGCGTGGCGCGGGAAGAGCAGGGGAAGAAGTCTCTGCTGCTGGTATTGCGGCAGAGCGAAGAGGAGGAGGAAGAACCGCCGGAGCTGGTGGGCGTCTGCCGGAGTGAGAAGAGAGGAAAGTTGGGGGTTTTCTCCGTCAGATCCGAGCTGGGAAGAACGGTGGAGCGACGGGGGTATTTATAGGGACCGAATCAGGGAGGAAGGCGGAGGGAGACGACGTGTCTCCCTCGCCGGAGGACGCCGGAGATGGAAACCCATACCGTCTGTGCGTTCGCACGGCCGGTATGGTGGGTTACAGCGACCAGGGGGGTGTCCCTGCGACGGCTGACGACGCAGGGCACCCCCGGTTTACTTGCCAGACTCTCCCCCTCACCCTGCGCGGTGCCATGCTCCGCGCAAGGTCGCCGGAGTATGGTGCTGGCAGGTTTTGCAGGGAGGACCTGAACGCAAAGAACGAAGGAGAGTTAGGGGCCAAAATGCGAGGGTTCAAAAGTTGAGGGCCAAAAAGTAAATATATGAGGACCAAAGTGTAAAGTTGGTCAAGAAGGTTTCTTCTTAGGCTCAAGTTTTTATACATGACTAATTAGGACCTAAGGAATCTGATGGTGAATTTTATTTCTAGATTAAACCTTGTTTGACTGGTCAATTTACGCAAAAACCTAAATTAAGTTATTAATTGGGTATGGTTCTCAATGTAGGTCAAGATGGGTTCCTAAGGTCAAATTGAAGGTTCTAAACCCTAGAGATTATTTTTCTATGAATTTTAGAGGGTTTATTCCATTTTTTATTTGCCTTGAACCTCGTGAATTGAAGTGGGTTTGTTTTAGGGTTACAGATTATCATTTAGTTCCTTGGAATTGCTGTAGCCCTTGCCAGATCATCTCATCCCATTTTTATTCTTATTAGGTTGCTTTGACCTATGTTTGGACCCTGAATTACCCTGTATGCAGATTATACTTGTAAAATTGCATTTTTACCCCTTATGACTTATTTTCTCCTTAAACTCAGAATTCTCTGAGTTAAGCCTTTCCTTGAGTTATGTAGGAGCTTTTATCCTTTGTATTGGGTCAAAATGAGCTAGTTATGGCTCATGATGAGGTTCTCATCATTCCCCCATGCCTAGCTTTTGCTAGTCCCTTAGCAAAAACTTAAGGTTTCAACCCTTGTTCTAGACCATGAAGTTCTTAATAGCTTTAGATAAGTGCTTTTTCATTTGAGCTCAGATTAGGTTAGAATTCTGACCATAGGCCTAAAAGGTACTCTAGTACCAATCAAGATCCAAATCTGTCTAGCCTTAGCCTCAGTCCTTAGCAAAGGTTTTTAAGGCCCCCAAGAAATAACCTAAGGTTTATTGGACTTTGTGGTTAAAGCACCCGTGCTTGAAATGATTTTAGCCCTGGCTCAGTTCGCAGTGCGTTTTGTAAGAGAGAGATAGAAAGTTATTTTGTTTGGAGAGTTTTCTCTCTCTTTTTTTTTTTTTTAGTTCTAGCCTAGGATTGGCTTTTCAACACGGTCTGTATCAGATTCCTTGCTCCCATCATCAATCCTCAAGGGTTCCTGGCGATCGATGCTTTTAGATAGCACCGCCCATGGCAACCCCCGGAACCCTGGCTATTGAGATTTCGAGATAATCCCATCCATGGTGTTCCGTGGCTGAATTCAGACCCTGGCAATTGACACTTCGAGATAATGCCATCCATGGAATCTGAACCAGCAGAGTGCTTACATGCCCCCAGCAGGATATGTAAATATCCTAAGAGACAAGCACCGAGGAGATGATATTTTGTTATGCATCTTCGAGGGGATTTCCCGTCTCTCCGCGCTGGGAACTCGTCCAAATCAACTTGTGTTGATCGGCCGCTCCTATTCTAGGTGTTCTTTTCAGAATTTTGCGACGCTTCTGCGTGATTCTGATTTTTACGCTTACTGAACCAGGCTGTGTGTGAGGTTAGGGTGCTTAGGTCACTGAGTCCCGTAAACCAAAAATTAGTTAACGAGGCCAAATACTTCCTAAGCCTTAGACCTAATACTTCAGCTTTTCATTTTCCTCAACCTCTTGAGGAGTGTCCAGATCTTAATGGGTACTAAGAGTCTATTCAAGAATGCCTAAGGTTTGCATTCTTACTAATCTCATTATGCACTTTTCAGTTATTTTCTTGAATGAGGTCTAGAACTTAGGTTAATTCCTTAGTTCCTTACTAATGACTATCACTTTTTTCTCATAATTTTGCGCTCCTTTTTCATTTTGTTTCTCTTCTCCTTCTCCTTCACAAAATTTCCTTCTCCTCTCTTATTCTTTTTCGAAAATTTTTAATTTTTATGGTGTTTTTGGCATATGTGAATTTTTTTGTTTGAAACTTTTCTTACCAGTTTTGCACTTTCATACCCCCCCATGCCTAAGATTTGCAATGTCCTCATTGTAACCTAGGGGGTTTTTATTTAGCTTAGTTCATTCCTTAAGACAGAAATTTGGATGCGTGAATGGGTCGGGTTGAATTTTTGCGGACGATTTCTAATCCCAGATGCAAGCATCTGAGGTGGGGTCGGCTGTCTACAAGGGTGAACCTTAAGTGCAAAAAGGTGTCAGAAAAAGTTTTGGATTTTTAGGAAAATGACAGGTTGCCTCCCGTTAAGCGCTGAGTTTTACGCCATCGGCTGGGCGCAATAAGCTCAAGGGGAATGGAGGATATAAGATGCTTCAGCCAAATCAGTAGAAGTTACATCAATGAACGGCTTGAGTCTCTGACCGTTCACGATGAAAGGTTCAGAATCGTGGCTGAGTGGACTGATTTCGATTGCTCTATTTCCAAAAACCTGTCGGACCAAATATGGTCTGACCCACTTGGATCTCAGTTTTCCTGGGAAGAGTTTTAGTCGGGCATCAAAGAGTAGGACCTTCTGACCAGGATGAAAGATCTTTCTTGAGATGTGTTTGTCGTGGAAGGCTTTAACCCGCTCCTTGTAGATTTGCGAGTTCTCGTACGCGTCTAGGCGTAATTCATCGATCTCGCTGATTTGGAGTTTTCTGTGGGTCCCAGCCTTGGAAAGATCTAGATTACAGTTCCGTACTGCCCAATAGGCTTTATGCTCCAGTTCTACGGGAAGGTGGCATGCCTTTCCGTACACCAGTCTAAAGGGAGACATGCCCAATTGGGTCTTGTGGGCGGTCCTATAGGCCCACAATGCTTCCGGAAGTCGGGACGACCAGTCCTTCCTGTCAGGTCGAACAGTGACTTGCAGGATTTTCTTGATCTCCCGATTAGACAGCTCAGCTAGACCATTAGTTTGGGGGTGGTAAGGAGTAGAGATTCGGTGAGACACCCCGTATTTGGTCATCAGTGACCTAAACTGAGCATTTGTGAAATGGGTCCCCCCATCAGAGATTATTGCACGAGGAATCCCGAACCTTGAGAAAATGTTTTGATGAATGAATTTGAGAATGATTTTGTGATCACAGGTTCGGGTCGGTATGGCTTCGATCCATTTGGACACGTAGTCCACAGCCAACAGAATGTATTCGAAACCATCCGAAACAGGAAAGGGGCCCATAAAATCAATCCCCCAAACATCAAAGATTTCGCATACTAGAATCGGTTGCATAGGCATCATGTCGCGATGGCTCATGTTGCCCAAAGTCTGGCAATGCTGCATGCCTTGGAGTGATTGTATGCGTCTTTGAACAGTGTGGGCCAGTAAAAGCCGCACTGGAGGACTTTTGATGCGGTTTTATGCCCGGCGAAATGGCCACCGCATGCCTGGTCATGGCAGAAAGAGAGGATATTGTTGAATTCCTCTTCCGGGACACATCTCCGGATGATCTGATCGGCACCTATGCGGAAGAGGTACGGGTCTTCCCAAATGTAATACTTGGCATCGGAGCGTAATTTGTCCTTCTTGGCCTTCGGCCAATCGGACGGGATCTGATGAGATGCCAAGTAATTTACTACATTAGCAAACCATGGAAGGCTAGTACCAATAGTCAGCAGGTGCTCATCGGGAAAATGTTCAGTGATGGGTCCGGAAGGGTCAATTATTTCAGAAGGAAGACGGGACAAGTGATCAGCTACCACATTTTGCTTTCCCGCTTTGTCACGAATCTCAAGGTCAAATTCTTGCAACAGCAAGATCCATCGGATTAATCGAGGTTTCGCATCCTTCTTTGCAAGGAGGTGCCTCACAGCTGTGTGATCCGAGTATATGATGACACGGGAACCCAGAAGGTACGATCTGAATTTTTCTAGGGCAAATACTACAGCTAGCAGCTCTTTCTCAGTAACCGTATAGTTACGCTGAGCCTCATCGAGTGTTTTTCTGGCGTAGTAAATGACCACAGGCTTCCCGTCAATTTTCTGCCCCAAAACCGCTCCTACAGCGAAGTCGGATGCATCGCACATGATCTCAAAGGGTTGAGACCAATCAGGGGACTGTAGGATCTGGGCTTGGGTGACTCGGTCATGCAGGATTTCAAATGCTTGAGTGCATTCCTTGGAAATTTCGAAAGGAACATCCTTGGAGAGAAGAGTGGTTAGGGGGTGCGCGATTTTTGAAAAATAAGGGATAAATCGTCGATAAAAACCGACATGCCCTAAAAAGGAACGGATGTCCCTGATCGAGCTAGGCATAGGAAGGTGAGAAATCAGATTAATCTTAGCTCGATCCACTTGGATACCTTTTTCCGAAATTGAGTGTCCCAGGACAATTCCCTCAGGCACCATGAAATGGCTCTTTTCCCAGGAAAGAACCAAATTCACATCGATGCACCGCCTGAGTATCTGGACCAAGTGTTGGAGGCAATCGTCGAATGATGCTTCGAAAACTGAAAAGTCATCCATGAAGACTTCCAGATAATCACCTACCATATCTGAGAATATGGCAAGCATGCATCGCTGAAAAGTAGCGGGTGCATTGCAAAGACCGAAAGGCATCCTTCGGAAAGCGTATGTTCCGAAGGGGCAGGTGAACGTGGTCTTTTCTTGGTCTTCAGGATGGATTGCCACCTGGTTATAACCGGAGTACCCATCAAGAAAGCAGAAGAACCTATTTCCCGCAAGTTTTTCGAGAATTTGATCAATGAAGGGTAGTGGGAAATGATCCTTCTTTGTGGAGGAATTGAGTCGGCGGTAATCTATACAGACTCTCCACGAGTTGGCTAATCGGGTAGGAATGATTTCTCCAGTCTCAGTCGTTATAGTGGTGAGTCCTGCCTTCTTGGGCACAACCTGAATTGGGCTCACCCAACGACTATCGGAGATCGGGTAGATGATTCCGGCATCTAACCACTTGATAATCTCCTTTTTCACGACCTCCTGCAGATTGGGGTTTAAGCGTCTCTACATTTCACGAGAAGGTCGTGTGCCCTCTTCTGAATAGATATGATGAGTACAATAAGAGGGACTTATTCCAGTCAAATCATCGAGAGTCTACCCGATGGCTCTGCGATGTTGCTGGAGGACAACAATCAGACGGGATTCCTATTTAGGACTGAGGTTGGAATTGATAATCACAGGAAGGGTCTGATTAGAACCCAAAAAGATGTATTTCAAGTGAGCAGGAAGGGGTTTCAGTTCAAGGATGGGGTTATCAGCAGCAGCGGGTGGTTCAGTATAGATGTGAGGTTCAAGGGTGGGAGTTACTGGGTTATTCATATCTGGATTCGACTCCTCTGTTTGCGGGTCAAGATCCTTCTGTGGTTGATGAGGCATAATCGAGTCATTCTGGAAGTGTGATTCATCAACCAAGGTCCTGATGTCACAAATTTGTTCGATGACGCCACAATTAATTCCTTGTTGGGCCTTAAATATATCAATTTTCAGCGTTTGATCTCCAAACTTAAGCTCTATTTGGCACTCCTCACAGCTGATGTTGGCTCTAGCAGTAGCCAAGAAAGGTCTCCCTAGAATGATTGGTGTATCCCTAGGGTTCTCAGGTGCGTCCATATCTAGGACTATAAAGTCCACTGGGAAATAGAAATCCTGCACTCTTACGATAACATCCTCGAGAATCCCTTTTGGTGACTTTATGGATCGATCTGCTAATTGTAATGTCACATCGGTTGGTTTTAGCCCAGATTCTTCTAGATGGTCAAGTAAGGATGTGGGTATCAGGTTTATGGATGCACCCAAGTCTAACAATGCTCTATCAAATTGGGTACCACCTATCTTGCAGGAAATCAGGGGAGTACCAGGATCTTTTGCCTTGGGTGGGAGTCTACTGAGGATTACAGAGCTGGCTTGCTCTGACAGAACAATTGGGCTCCCTCCCTTGGTTCGCGGCTTACGCTGGGGTGTACATATATTCTTTAGAAATCGTGCGTAAGCTGGTACGTGGCGGATTGCATCCATCAAGGGGATGTTTATGTGGACCTGCTCAAAGAGCTTGACCAGGTCCTCCTCAGGGGCCACGGGTTTGGTGGTCTTCTTTCCCTTGGTCAAGGCCTCGGGAAACGGGATCTTGGTTGGTTCTTCTAGGATAGGTCCAGGTTGTGGATCCGGGACAGTGGTATCTTGGATAACTATCCTAGGGTCATGGTTATCAGGCTTGGAGTGGTTTGGATAATGCGGGTCTTGAGTTGTTTTACCACTACGTGTTGTTACAGAATTTAATCCGGCCTGATTTTGGTTTGGGTTTTGTAAGAGGGGTGGCTGCTGCTGAAATCCCGCATAAGAAGTTGAAGCTTCCATCTCATCTGGAGATGGAGCAGTAGGGGCCTGATAAATCCATTGTGCATGGCCTAAATTTGGATTCATAACGCGCTTCTGGGTTGGCACGTTATTCGGGTTAGGAAGAGGTTGGGAAGGGAGTGTGCCTGGCTGGCGAGAATTTTCCAACTGGGCCAGTTGAGTTTTAACCTCTGTAAGTTCGTCCTTGTGCTGTTTTTGAATAGCCGCATTCGTTCTTTGAATGTCAGCCAGAGTCTGAAGGATTAGGGACATTTGATCCTGATTTGGCCCTGATGGATAAGTAGGGTTGGGCCGAGGCTGAGGCGGCTGGTAATGACGAGAGGGCTGTGGGCGGGACTGAAAAGGTGGTCTTTGGGTTTGGGAATTTCCCGCCCACTGAAAATTGGGATGGTTTCGCCATCCAGGGTTGTAAGAGTTGGAGAATGGGTCGTTCTGGATGGCGTTGAGGTCCTCGCACGTCTGAGGAACCTCTTGAGAATCAGGGAAAGGGGGAATGGAGTTCACCGGGCTGGTGTAGAAAGGATCGGATGATCCTCCGATTCGAGAATCAGATGGGGATGGATATTGATCCATCCTAGGGGAAGATCGGTGGAGGATGTTTTGCACAGTCTCCTGTGTGGAAGGAGGTTGTGCAAAGGAGTTACGCGCGGAGGTGGCTCGCTGCAAGTGCTGAGTCAGCTCATCCACCTTCTTCTCAATGATTGAGACCTTGTCCAATCGACTGGCCATTAATTCCAGGTCGACTGATGCGGACAGGCCCTGCGTCTCATGTGCTCCCTTAAGATTCGTTGCTGCGCGGGTATTCGTCCTGTCGAATAATCCCATGGAGTCATTGTTGATGGTGTTCTCGCACATGTTTTCGAGAATCTCCCATACGGTGTCTTCATGTTGACCCATGATGTTTCCTCCGCAAGTTGCATTGACGAAAAGGCGGATGTCCTCACGGAGTCCCTGGTAAAAAGATTGGACTTGTTCCCATTTAGGAACTCCGTGATGGGGGCACTTTCTCATGAGATCCTGAAAACAATCCCATGCCTCATGGAGAGGTTCTCCTGATTGTTGAGTGAACTGTGTAATCTGATGGCGCAAGGCGTTGGTCCGACCAACGGGAAAAAACTTTTTCAAAAACTCGGATTGAAGTTCTTCCCAAGTGTTGATCGGCCGGGTCTGAGTTTGATACCAATGGGCGGCCTTGTCCATAAGAGAAAAGGAGAACATCTTCATGAGAAGAATATCCCGATTTTGCGCATCTGATCCAAAAGTGTGGGCCAGATGCTTTAGCTGTTTGATGTGCTGGAAGGGATCTTCAGAATTAAGCCCATGGAATTTAGGTATAGCATGGATCATGTTGGGCTTTAATTCGGAATCAGGTCCTCCAGTCGGGATTCTGACTCGAGGCTCAATGGCCACCGCAGCAGGATTGTAGTGGTCCCGCATCATAGGACGCTGTGGTGGGTGCACGAAGTTTTGGAAGAGGTCATTGAGTCGCTGGAGCTGGTGCTCCAGATTATTTTCTTCCTCAACTGGCTGAGCCATGATGGGGGAAGAAGAAGAACTTGGTTCTGAATCAGAAGAGAGAATAATGTGAGGGTGTTGCTGCACAAACACGGGCGTCGAGGCTTGGCCTTGACGAGAGCGAATTTCTAAAGGAGGTCTTAAGGGTGGTCTTAAGGACCTCCTTCCGTACATGCACTGTTGGAAGAGGTAAGTTTAGAAGGTGCTGGACCCAATCAAGACACCCACAAATGTGTTGGGTGACTATAGAGGTGCGGGGCAGATGGACCCCTTGATCAGAAAGATCATCCACCTGAGAATTACCTGGGCAGCCAGAGAGGGAGAGTCCCGCGAAGACCCCTACACGATAGAGCGTCCCCACGGGTTACAGGGTTTCCCCCACCCGACCTCTCTTGTCACTGCGGTTCCAGGTAGACCAGAATGGGGATCTTGACCTCTTAAGTCTACCAATTTTTATTTTAAGATCAGGGTGCTTAAGGTTTCACTTGAACTTTAGTCTTTTAAGTGCAAAGAGTGACCTAATTTAAGGTTGGTTGACCCAAGGGGTCAACTTTACCTCTTGTTTTCTTTGAGAGCTTTTAGGTCCTGTCTTTTAGGGTTCAAGTGTTTAGAGAGCCAATTGTTTCAGGTTTTCTTTGAATAGGTATTTTCAGACAAGGGCTTGGGCACACTTCATTTGGTTTTCTCAATTCTTGCTTAAGGAGTGTGTCTCTAAATCCCTAGTGTTGGATCCTAGGTTGGCTCTACTTGGTCCAGTTAATTCTTTGTTGGGTAATTAGGGCTCAAGCAAGAATGTGTTAGCCCTTAAATACCCTTAATAGTGTGCAGGAGTAATGAGTTGAAAACATGCAACTCTTTATGGTTACTAAGTATGGAAGACAGGTTAGCCCTATATTGCTTGTTCTTTTCTTTTCTTCCTCTTTAGAGTTTAGGGGTTAATAGCAAGAGAAAAAAATTTACCTGTCCTCGGAGTGGTTGTCGTGCGGTTGCTTGTTTTCTTGATTTCCTGTAGCTGCACAAAAGAGAGGAGATTATCAGAAACTAAAAAGAAACAGGAATGTTTACCTCTAGAATAGCCGTTGCTCCCCGGCAGCGGCGCCAAAACTGGTGTTAGAAACTTTCCTCTATAGTTTTATTATTTCGTCGTAGTATAGTATAGAGGGAGGTGATTACCAGTTTAATACAATTTGTTACTCGGAAATAAAGAGTTCCCGAGGTCGAACTCAGGGAGCAAGTTGTATTCTAGGGGTACAAGTTTCTTTTACAAAAATAAAGAAAGAGAGAGAGAGAGAATTTGTTGGCTTTTCTTCTTTTCTCTTTGCTTCTCCTCTTCTTCCTTCTCAGATCTTCTGCTCTCTTCTTTTGTTCTTCTTCTTTATCTGCAGTGGTGATGTTCTTCTTCTTTTTCTTCTTTTCCTTTCTTCTGCAGAGTGGTCCTGTTCTTCTTCTTCTTATTTCTTTCTTCTTTTCCTTTCTTCAGATCTTCTTCTCGTGCTCTTCTTCTTCTTTCAGTTCTTGTCTTGGCCTCTCTGCGTTCTCCTCTGCCTCGCCTTCCTTCTCCTTCCTTGCCTTCAGGACGTCGTCTGATTTTCCAATCAGACGACTTAAACCGCCGCTGCTACAGTGCCGCTCGGTGATCCTCCTTCCTTCAGTCTTCGTCTTCTTCCACGGTTCTTCTTCACCTGTGCCTGCACACTTACACAGCTTGATCAGAGAGGGGAAAAACCTATCTCTACCCTCCCCCGCGTCTCTCTCTCACAGAATCCGCTCATAGGATAGCTCTCCCAGAGCTGCCGGGTAGCCGGGTACGGGTCGCGCCCGGGTCCAGGCCCACCGGCGTGCGTGGTGGGCGAGGAGTGCAGGTCAGTCTAAGTCGGGTCCGGGCCAGGTCCGCGGGGCGTGAGCGCGGACGAGACCGGGTAACCGGGCGGGTGAAGGGGACCTCACCCCGTGTGCTGAGGCAATAAGCCTCCAGCACTTTTTCGCTTTATACCGCTGCGCTCCTTCAGAGCCTTCCGAGGTGGGACTAAATGTCCCACCCCAATTTCGCGCCTGCGCGGAGGAAGCAGCTGGTAATCGCAGCGTTACGCGAGACCTTCGCGCGAGGGCTTCGACTCGACTGCAGCCTGGTACTTCGCGAAGGCGCCTTGCGCTGTCTGGGAGCGTAACCTGGGCGTGGCGCACCTGGGGCAGCAGGTGAAGAAGCTGCTTCGCTTCAACAATGGCGGCGACGAGCGCAGGTACCTGCCCACAGAAAAACGGCCTCTCGGCCCAATCAGAAACGCGGAGGACCTTCGCGTGGCACGGCGAAGGTGGTCGGGGGGTGTGCAGGCGGCGGGGCGGAGCCTAAGGGCTGCCCTAGGTCGGACTGTGGGTCGGGAGATGGGTTTGTTCGGTGGAGTTGCAGAGGGTGATTTGGGGGAAGTGGAGGGGCGGAAATGGATCAGGGTGAGGAGGCGGAGATTATGTGCAGGTCGGCGAGCCGGGTGGGATGCTGGAGTGATGGGAGCGGCTCGCCGGAGGATGGCCGGAGGTGGAGAAGGTGAGGGTGATTGGTCGGAATCGAGGGCGACAGTAGATGTTTAAAGTGAGGAAAAGGAAGAGGGGAGGAAGAGGAGGAGTTCTACCTACTTAGCAGGACGAGGAGGGGCCGGAGCGGGCGACAGTCGTATCGACTGTCGCCGGAGAAGAAGATGCCCGGGGGAAGGGGCGGCGGCGAGCAGAGGGCCGGAGAGGCGCCAGCTGGGTGCGGCGTGGCGCGGGAAGAGCAGGGGAAGAAGTCTCTGCTGCTGGTATTGCGGCAGAGCGAAGAGGAGGAGGAGGAAGAACCGCCGGAGCTGGTGGGCGTCTGCCGGAGTGAGAAGAGAGGAAAGTTGGGGGTTTTCTCCGTCAAATCCGAGCTGGGAAGAACGGTGGAGCGACGGGGGTATTTATAGGGACCGAATCAGGGAGGAAGGCGGAGGGAGACGACGTGTCTCCCTCGCCGGAGGACGCCGGAGATGGAAACCCATACCGTCCGTGCGTTCGCACGGCCGGTATGGTGGGTTACAGCGACCAGGGGGGTGTCCCTGCGACGGCTGACGACGTAGGGCACCCCCGGTTTACTTGCCAGACTCTCCCCCTCACCCTGCGCGGCGCCATGCTCCGCGCAAGGTCGCCGGAGTATGGTGCTGGCAGGTTTTGCAGGGAGGACCTGAACGCAAAGAACGAAGGAGAGTTAGGGGCCAAAATGCGAGGGTTCAAAAGTTGAGGGCCAAAAAGTAAATATATGAGGACCAAAGTGTAAAGTTGGTCAAGAAGGTTTCTTCTTAGGCTCAAGTTTTTATACATGACGAATTAGGACCTAAGGAATATGATGGTGAATTTTATTTCTAGATTAAACCTTGTTTGACTGGTCAATTTACGCAAAAACCCAAATTAAGTTATTAATTGGGTATGGTTCTCAATGTAGGTCAAGATGGGTTCCTAAGGTCAAATTGAAGGTTCTAAACCCTAGAGATTATTTTTCTATGAATTTTAGAGGGTTTATTCCATTTTTTATTTGCCTTGAACCTCATGAATTGAAGTGGGTTTGTTTTAGGGTTACAGATTATCATTTAGTTCCTTGGAATTTCTGTAGCCCTTGCCAGATCATCTCATCCCACTTTTATTCTTATTAGGTTGCTTTGACCTATGTTTGGATCCTGAATTACCCTGTATGCAGATTATACTGGTAAAATTGCATTTTTACCCCTTATGACTTGTTTTCTCCTTAAACTCAGAATTCTCTGAGTTAAGCCTTTCCTTGAGTTATGTAGGAGCTTTTATCCTTTGTATTGGGTCAAAATGAGCTAGTTATGGCTCATGATGAGGTTCTCATCACCCATTCATGAAGTGCTATTCATGCATATTATCTTTAAGATAAACCCCAATTGGCAAAACAATTACCCCAAAATGTAGTGTTATCAACCACCACCAACAATAACAACCTCCGATCTTCATTTCTCTCTCTCCCACATTCAGCCACCACCAACAACAATGACCACGTACCTCCTCCATAGTCTCCCTTTGATTGACAGACACCAGCACCATCATCAACCCCTTGCTGCTATGCACCCCCCCCCCATTGTCACACCTTGTTAGTCCTCCTAATGAGTTAAGAATGGACTACCTAGTGTGTAGGCAGAAATGGTCCTAGTAACTAGGAGATTAAGGTAAAAGGTGTAGTTCAAATTAATTAGGTACATTTGTGGGACGCAATTGCTATTATTATTATTCGTAGGGTCAAAAGCTATTGAAAATTCAGTAGAGTTTCCCCTGTTTATGGGGAATTTCCCCAATACCTGTACTTGCAATGAGAACCCGTGCATGCATACCACGATAATACAAGGTACATAAGCGATGAAAACACAAAAAACCCTTAGAAAACCAATATCGAAGCATCAACATCACATAAGCATTGACACCATAGTATCCACTATCATATATTCACAAGAGTCCAACTTAATTACACAAGTTTCTTTACATCAAAAAGCTATATCATGTACAACCACAATATATACAAGTGTCCCTAGTTAATCTATACAAGTTCTTTACACAACAAAGGGCTAACTTGCCAAAAGGGTCTAACAAAAAAAATGCCCACAACAACTATCACATAAGACATGTATAACTAGGGCCTAATCAGAGAAGAGATTAAGAACCAGCCATCCAATAGTCCTCCCAAGTCTTCTTAGGTCTAAAACCCACCAAACAGATCGCTTGCTCCAACTAATAGGAGACCTCCACAAACTTTGCTATTATGACTTGTAGGGACTCAGTAGGTGAGTCTGCTTACCTCCCCAGGTGTTGCATTTCCTCTATTGCCCTCCCCAAGTGTATGAGTGTTTGCATGAGAAGTTATTATGTCGCCATTAGGCATCGGTATTGCTTGTAGGAGAGGCAGAATGCACTGGCCTATGGCATCAGAACCTGAAAATGGATCACAAATATCAGGAGGAGCTAAGCAGCTCAGTAGAGACAAAACCATGTGTATTGTCGAAATAAGAAGGGGGTAGTGTACGAGCGTCTGCAATACAGGCCATCTACTAACTAAGTTTCCTTGTTTGCCTATGCTTAATCTGTGATTTATTATCATTTAATAAGTTCTCTCACTTGCCTCAGAAGTCAGATGCTGTGAATCATTTCTCTCTATTAGAGGAGACTGAGACGTATCCTTCCCCTATATCCCATCCTGGTAGTCTCTCCTTGATCAGGGGAGAGGCTAGCAAGTCTGGTGATCCTTGCGAAAGGCGTACCTATTCTTGATGTATCAAGAATGTTGTTGACCTCAGTCAGAAGAGTCGAGCCTGTTGGGAGTTATCTAGGCCAATGCATTGCAACAACAAAGAGAAAGCTCCATTCTTGTCCAGCAAGGTCTAGTCATAGATCGTTCTAGACCGACATTGCAAGGTTGGCCAAAATTGTCAAGTCACACTAATGCTCCTACTAAGAGCGTAGTCTCCAAGTGTGCCCTCTCAGCCCACTGTTGGACGAGATCTCAATCAAACCCATCATGGTATCCCAGCGACTTTCGCATACACGAGCACCTAGTGAACCTCTTGCTATGAGTACCTCCACACTAAGTAGGATTTGGGTACATCTAAGTACCTTATTTCGATGGTGGTCCATGACTTCTCATCGTATCTAGGAACTGTCCAAGTTTTAAGGCGTATTGCAAGTAGCCTCTAGCCACCTCATCATCTTGGGTCTTCAACGCAAGCAGTTAACCCATGGTTCACCAAATCAAGGCTGCTCAGCTTTACAAGCTCACCTATCAAACCTAATCTTCTTTTTATTCTCTTTATTCCATATCAAGAAAGGAGCCTTCAAAACCTACTAGATTGCCTAGGGTCTTATCTTAGACCTTAGGATCCAAGTCTTCTTCATTTAGACTCATAATAGAGTCATCAAAATTATCATGAAGGGTTTAATCCTCTTCTTAGCCATTCCGGATCGCTTTCAGCTTGCTTAGAAAGCTTTGAACTTAAATATGACACTTTACAACCCTCTAGAAATTTTATGTAAATTTCCTATTTCATTCTCATTAGGGTGTGGAAAGCGTGCTGTGCACATGGATAGTGCGTTCAATTGCTGCCATATTAGCCTTGGTGTTTGGGATATTGTAGTGATATCTCCTTATGCCTTTTGAGGAAATTGATTATGGGTTGATGACTACTGTAAAAGTGAGAAGGTACACTGGAAATTGAGTATTAAATGAATAATTAAATAATTAATATAAATAGGTACTCATTCTTCTTAGTTCTTTTAGTTTCCTCAAGTCCTTATTGATATCTCACCCTTGCTTCGCTACTCTACTCAACTTTTGTTGACTTTTTCGTTTAGACTTCATACTCAGGTTTAGGTAAGTAGTATTCAAGTCCTATAGTTGTAGGAGGAGACCGTGCTAGTTCAAGTTCAACACCTTAGCTAGTCTATAATACCATTCTAGCAGTTATAGTTAGTGCTTACTTACGATATTTTCTTAAGTATCATTCTCTTCAAATTATTCTCCCTCCTTTTGTGACGACTATGAATGATGATTGATGCTTAGACTTTTATTCAAGTTCAAATTTTATTCTTCTCTTATACATTCTATATATGTGATGTTACGCACTATGCATGTATTTTGGTTTATGCTTATATGTTGGATGATTGAAATCTTGGGAGATTTCGGAAAATCGACTTAGGTTCCTGATGGGAACACCATCATGAGCCATAACTAGCTCATTTTGATCTGATTAAGTCAGTAAATGCTCCTACATAACTGCTAGAGAGCCATAATTCAATGCAAATCCATTTGAGGGAAAGATAAGAAAATAGGGCTAAAACTGTAATTTTACCATCATATCTTGAATGTAGTACAACCACGGGTTTTCTCAGAAGTTAATTAAGGGCCAAATGATCCTAAAAGGCTAACAAGTGGGTTAGAATAGACAGAAAAGGGTTTTTCATGTGTTTTGAGAATTAAATGACTTCTGAAACCCCAAAAATAAACTTGCTTAATTAACTGAGGTTCTGATCAGGATAAAATTCACCTAAACCCTCTAAAATTCATAGAAAAATATTCTCTAGGGTTTGGTACCCTCAATTTGACCATCAGAACCCGTCTTGACCCAAAATAGAGTCTCAAACTGACTTTTGCCCTAATTTAGGTTTTTACACAAATTACCTAGTCAAACAAGGTCAAAAGATAAATCTAACTTCACCATTGCATTCCTTGGGTCCAAATTAGGTTTGAAACAAAATTTGGGCCCAATCTGAGATCATCTTGATGAAGTTTGCATTTTGGTCTAGTGAGACTCCTTCTATCTCATTCAGAACCTTGACTTTTGAATTCTCTTACAAATAGCCCCCCAACTTATTTGTCTTCTTCACAAGCAGGTCCCCGCACCATTTTTGGAAGGTTAAACCTTCATCATCGAGTTTCGAGCGAGGATTTCTCACTCAATTCTCAATCAATCTCTCCCAAAATTGATACAGGGATTTCTTGGGAAGTTACCTTTCATTTGAGTCATTCCTTGGGCTCCAATTCTTTCCCAAAGGTCATGTGAACCTTTCAAAGGTTTGGGTATCCTATTTCACAAAAGCCTTCCAAGCTTGGAAGCTTCTTTCCCCCTCTGCTGCTTCCACTGCCTTTGACCCCATCGTCGAAGATGAGGCCTCTCACCTCTGCAAGCAGGTTGACCTCGTCTCCGATGGGCTAAAGGCCTCTGCCGCCTGGATCTCCACCCTTGACGGCTCCCTCACCCTTAGCTCCACCGAGTGTGCCATCACGTTTGGTGGATCGAGGAGCTCGAGACTAACCTCCACTCCCTCGAAGCCATTGCCACCCACGCAACCGCCCTCGAGGCCAACGTTGCCCACCTTCAAGAGGAGCTCGATGCCGCCACCGCCGCCAAGGAGGAGGCTTTCTCCAAGCTCCAATGCTAGAAGGCAAAGCTTGAGGACTCCCGCCAGAGGGTCGCCACGAAGTCCCCCACCGCCTCTGTCGAGAGGAAGGCCGTCGAGGGCAAGAGGAGGGTTCGTGAGCTAGAGGCCCTCCATAGGGAGGAGGATGAGAAGGTGAACCAAACTAGGACCGAGTCGTTCAAGGCTTAGAGGGCCGTAGAGGCCATAGAGGCAGAGCTGAAGTCATTGAGGGGGGCACTGGAGGCGTATGCAAAGGCACGGGATGTGAAGACCGATGCAGAAAGCACCAATCCAAGTTTTAGTAGCAACAGATGCACCCTCGCAAACCCATGGGATGCGATTTTTTTAGACCGCTAGTTCTGCTTTTATCCTTTACTGATTGTGCCTCTTCAACCTTCTAGTGATTGTGTATCCAGCATAGCTAGCACTACCAAAGTATTATGTAGATTTGATGCAAGATCTGATTCCTGGAATGAAAAATGTGACTGTGCGTACCACTATTGGTACTGGGTGTACGGTAAGTAATGTTTGTGGGTGTTCACAATGATTTCGTTGTAAAGTTGAAGTGAAAAACAGAATGTATGAACTAAATTATGGGATAATTTGTTAACAATGTGTGATCTCTCACTTCTGTAAGGAACTCAATTTATACACTTATAAAAGATATACAGAGCACATTTCTCGTGAGTGCCTCTCAACTTGCTAAATATCATTCTTAATGGTGTTCCTGTTTCAAGGTTGCAAGTTGGGGAGGTGATCTATTAGACCGTGGAATCTTAACTCTTTCACTCGCACTAAAGGATAATCATGAGGCACAAGTCCAATTTGCCCTTGAACATGGAATCCCAACTCTATTGAGCATAATTTCTACTCAGCACTTCCCATTCCCTTCTAATTCATTTGATATGGCTCATTGCTCCAGATCAATCTTAACCCTTGGACAGAATTTGGTACTCATTTCAAATGCACTTGTGGGCTTGCTCAATTTCTTTACATTGTTAGTAGTAGTTAATTTTCAAAACAGAAGTAGTTTAAGGTTATATGATTTCAAAGAAGATAATTAGGGTTATTTGTTGAAAATAGAATATATAGTGTTGGCTTGTAATTTATAGGTTCCCTATCCTTAAAACCATGGCTGCTTTTTCTTTAGTTTCTTTGGAAAAGAGAGCTCCTCATAGTATTTCTATTAAATTAGTTTTATAATTGTTATGCCAATTTGATCATTTAATAGTTGAAAATTTTATTACTGACTCTAGATAAATGCCGTGATCTGACTTCTTTTTCAAAAAAAGAAAAAAACTATGATCCGACTTGTGGAGCATTATCGGCAAACATGTTGAATGTTCATTTTATTGCTTTTGCCATTGGAAATTTTATAGGTCTTGATTCTAATATTACGGATTTAATAAGGAATGGTTATCCAAGAATGCTTGTAGAGATTGATATGCCTAAGGTCCTTCTTGACCTTATTGGGATCAAAACTGGTGAAGTGCAAATTTTTAAATAGAGGATCATTTATGAAAAGCTTCCTAAATTTTGCTCAAAATGTCTTATGATTGGTCATTCATTTGAGCATTATAGAAAGAAGGGGAAAGATAGGGGAAATTTGGACCAAGTGAAGGATGTAAATGAGAGAGCAGCAGTGGGAAGTGAATAATTTGAATTTTGGGTAGCAACATATATACATGGTAGAAGAAAGGGAATGGGAATGAAAATGGCCAATAGCTTAACAGATTTTTGCTGCTAGATGTTTGCTGCTAGTTGTTCGGATCCAGAGGCTTTTGCAATTTGATTGTGGAGAAAAGAGTAATGGAGGGTAAAAACATGGTGTAGATGTGATTGATTTGGGGTTGTAGTGTTCACAAATGGGGCAACAATATGATATTCAGTAGTTTGAACAAGAATAAGAAGGTGAGATTATGGGTGGTCAGGAGGGGAAAATTTGCAGCAGTATGTAGGGCAACAACAAAAGTTTGATGGTGATGGAACTTAGCATTCTAAGGAGAAGGATGGTGAAAGGAACGAAGGCCAAAATGATGTGTTCATTTCCTAGTTAATACTCCAAATTGATATCAACTTCTCAATTGTAAACTTTGAAACATCCCTTTGAATATGAAGGCTTCTTCGTAATGATGCGAATAGCCTCCTACTCTGCTTTACTACAAAGTAAAATCAATGACAGCCATTTTGATTTTCTAATAAAATTAATTTCAATAGTACAAACTCATATTTTATATGTTTGCATAGTATTGTATGATTGCAATATGTCATTTGAGTTGAGGATGTGCAAAATCTCTCATAATAGGGTTGTATTGCTTATTAGCGTTTGCCATTCTTATGAATTTTTGAAACTAGTGATTCATTTAATTAATTTCTTTTTCAGGGCACCATAGGTTTGTTTTAATGGTGTAATGAAGATATTCCATACAGTTGCTGGAAGTAGAGCTAGCAAGGTATGTCGATGTTCACAAGAATGAGTTCAAGGATGAAGGTTGGGATTATTTTTTAGATTAGTAGTAAATATTACTGATAACTTGTGTATAATTTTTGTTGTAAGAACTTGAATATTTTTAGTTAGAAAATAAGTGAAGTATATTTCTTTGACTTAAGTGTGTAAATGGTGTCATGATGGATGTTATTAATTAGTATTACAAGTATATCCATAGTGATGAGCATTTGGAATAATTATTACTATTGTTGTAATTTAATATTATTGCCATTAAAGATCTTAAAGTAGATATTAGAATACTTGAGATCCTTTATTCTATCGCTAATTGTATTTAGCAATGATATATTACTGTAGCAAAACTCCTTTATAAAAGTAAAGAAGCATTTGAGATGGTAGTGGATGTTCTTACAACAATATTATTATGTTGCAGTTGACATATTTTCCTATAGTGAAGTCTTTCGTGATGGCTGTTAAACATCACGTAAGGTCTTTCATGATGTTTATTAAACATCATGTAAGTTCTTTTATGATGGTTTTTAACCGTCATTTAAAATTTTTTGTGATGGTTGTTAAATGTCACTTAAGGTCTTTCGTAATGGTTCTTAACCGTCACAAATGATAGTTTGTTTGTGACGATAAATCTTTTTGGGATGCTCCTTTTTGTGACGATTCATGTTACTCTCCCAAAAATATTTTTGTGATGGTAGTGAATGTTTTTGCGACAGTAATATTTTGTTGCAATTGACATATTTTCTTGTAGTGTTTGGTAAGAGCCCTCAAGAACTTGAAGACCATCTCATTCAATGGGTAGATGATGTTGAAGAATCTTATGCTTATGTCCTTAATGCTGTCTCCCAACTTTTTCTTGAACATCTTGTATTCTTGGGTCAAGAGCCCAATCTTCATCTCCTTCACTTTGGCTGTGTCCTCGTGGGTCACTTCAAAACACTTCCAAATCTCATGTGTCATCTCAAGCTGCAAAATACAATTAAACTCATCATTAGAGAGGGCATAATATATTCATAACCTTGCAATTAATTGCGATGTGCTTATCGTCCACAGGCTTATATTCTCCCATCTCTGCATCTACCTCTAGCATCTTGAATTCCCTCTCTAGCATCTTCCAAAGGGAGAGGTGTAACGAGCGCGTGCCCCAGACGTCTTTTAAGACGTCTGGGAGGTGGCCCAGACGTCTGTAAAGACGTCTGGGATCACATCCAGACGTCTGACCAGACGTCCGGGATAGTTTACAGACGTCTGGCGAACAGTTATGCTCGCACGGGATATTCGTCTGAGCGCCTGTGCGCGCAGACCTGCGATCCTACATCTTTCTCTGCGGCGGCAGGCGACTGCGACCGTCTCTCTCTCCTCTCCACGCGGCGTTAAAAGGGGGGGGCGCGCCTCCCCTCCCGTCTCCACCATCCTCCTCCTTCTCTCCTGCCTGTGCGCGAGAGCGAGCGGACGCGAGGGCGCAGCGGCAGCGGCAGCCGCAGTAGGTGCGGAGGAGCTGCGGCGTGCGAGGGCGGGGCTCTGCCGTGAGGGCGAGCTCGCCGGGAGCGGCTTGGCCGGCCGGCGGAGGGCGCAGGGGGCGCAGAGCGTCGCGGAGAGGGACCTGCTGCGGGCGGAGCAGCGGACGCGCGAGGTGCGACGCGGGTGGCGTCGCGAGCGGAGGCCGAGCAAGGTTCTGATTCTGGAAAAATTTCCAGAATCAGACGTCTGGACTGATATCCAGACGGCAAGGTCGACGTCTGTGAGATCATACAGACGTCTGAAAGGTGAGTTTCCGCTTTCCTCTTCTTTTTGTCGACTGACCGTACTGAGGGAGGAGGGTTGGCTGTGCGCAGGTGTTCTGATTTGTCATCCTTTGCGAATCAGATGTCTGGAAGTTGTACCAGACGGCGGGAGTGACCTCCAGACGTCCGGAGTGACCATCGGACGTCTGGGATCTAGGAGAGACGTCCCCACAGACTTCTGGACGTCCGGGGAACCAAGCCGAACAGGTAATTCTCTGATCCACCGTTTAAGACGTCTGGAAGGAGTTCCAGACGTCTGATTTTGCACAGTATTGTCTTTCTCGACCCGTTTAGGGCCCGTTTGGGCTCCGTTTTCCGCGATTCGAGTTGCGTTCGTTTCAGAATTTATTCCCCTACCCGCCTACAGTAGCTATACACTGTTTTGAGACACTCCTTGTGTTTGATCCTTGTGATAGGACCTCGTTCGGTTGCAGTCTTGAGAGTCGCGGAGGCGCGCGGGATTCCCGATCACGCCCCCATTACTCCCGTTGTACCTGGTAGAGTGGTTTTAAGTATTAATAAAATCTATTAAAGTATGGAACCATAACTAGAACCTAGGGCATTGCATGAATCCTAGGAATGAGAAATATATGGAATGATAGCTCCTAGGTGTTGCATGAATCCTAGGGCCGGAAAACTAGATTGTATGATAGATCCTAGGATATGGCATGAATCCTAGGATGGAAAAACTAGTGGAATGTATATTACTGCAGTCTTGGAAAAATGGAAAGGAATATATATAAAGTTGCCTGTAAATTTAATTAACAGCTGCCTGTTATGCATAAAGAATCATGTTGAGATCATGGAATGTGAGAACGTGAATCTGGAAAGTGAAACATATGATGTTCTGAGATAAAGAGCTGGAACCCTACGGGGAATTAGGAGTGGAACTCCTGGAAAGAAAAGGAATGGAACTGAGATGTAGTTTGTACTGTCTCTTGGGTACGCAGTACCAAGGGAAGTACCTGTACCTGTTTTAGTGCAGAGTGGGGCCAGCCGCCCCAGGGACCCGGGGTTAGGCTTGGCCGCTCTGTACCGACTTGTTGGCCCTCGTGTACGTAGTACCGAGGAGAGCTAGTAGTGTTAGGAGAGTACTAGCTACCCCACGGGCCCCGGGGTTCTGCTAGCCTCCTTCACCGACTTGTTAGGCCCACTAGGGCAAACCAGGGTAGTCAGGCGAGGGTGCGCGGACTGTGGAGGGGCAAGGCCCCGGTTTGGTTACTGTGGAGGGGTTGGACCCCTGTTACTGAGAGGGCTCTGCCCTGGTTCCGTGCTGTGCTTTGGGCGCACCCGTTAACGGAAACGACTGACCGCGTGCCAGTGCGGGCTAGCTACCTGTGCGTTTATCGCGCGTGCCGTAGTCACCGTTACGTCTATCAGTGACCCTGGGGTGGTTGACTGAGGGTAGGATCACCACGGGGGACTCTCCCGGCCAGGAGAGCACCACGTGCTACTTCTACTTTCGGAAAAGACTGCAATCAAGATCGTCCCACGAGGACATCCGAGATCAGGTAAAGGATCTGAGAAGTAAATGAAATAGTGAGAAAAATTGAAAGATGTAAATAAAGGAAGTAATAGAACATAACAGCTACTGTACACTCTACTGTTGCCTTTAGTTAGTTTGCCACTCTACTCAGCGTTTTGCTGACGTGTTACACTCGTTACCTTTTTCAGGACCAGGTGTTGAGCAGCCAGGGTCGGCGGCTGCAGAGGACGCTGGGCCGAGTAGGGTCCAGTAGAGTTACCACAGCTTTGTACCTTCTTTTTGTTTCTGTTCTAGTGAGTAGTTTTGTTCCACTGTACCTTCTTTACCTGCAGTTTTTGTTATATGATAAATGTTGCTTTACTGTTGTGGTGGTACCTACTGTAGTAGTTTCTTTCCTTACTGCTGTACTTTCTTACTGTTAGTTATATTCATGCTGAATGTGGTTTATTTTACTGTCTTTTGGTTACTTCCTCGTTGGACGACTGGGTCTTGGGATTAGTCGAGTCGGTCCGGTTCTCGTGTCTCGTAGGGACTCGGGAATCGGGTCGTTACAAGAGGTCACCTCTGGTAGCTGAATTGAGGTAACTTGCCATCTTGCACCTCCAATGCGCATAGCTAGTCTCATTAAAATACAATGGTTAGTGGGTTGAAAGTCCCTCGACCCACAATATGCTTAATTCTGCCATTGATCATCAATGTGAAGATTTCACTCCAAGTGAATTGCCAATCTATGCTTTGATACTGATAAGCATGCTTAATTATGTCATAACATGATTAGTTATGTTAGTTTTATAGCATTAGTTGCATTAGAATTAGGGTATTTTATAAATAATTGCATGCATGCATCTTAATGTTAGAAGTGCATAAGTGAGCCTAATTATTCCATGAATACTAATTTGAGGCTCTATTCTGTGCAAAGTGTTTTGGCCAAGCAAAGAAAGAGGGAGAAATCAGACTTAATTTATGAAGAGAAGAAGAAACCCTAGCTACTTTAGTATAAAACCTTAACCTTAATCCTAATTCCAATCCCATTTCCAAACCCTAAACCTAACCCTAACTCTAATCCAAAACCCTAATCCTAAACCTAGTCCTAGTCCTATTCCTAATTCTCCACCTCAAACTCTAGCTAATCCTAATTCTCCACTACCTAAAACCCTAAACCCTAGCCCTACCTTCTAGAAGATTCTCACGCCACCTTTGCTTTGCCACCATAAAAATCCCATGCCAAATCCCATAAATCATCTAATCCTATTCTAAATATTAATCAAATCAATTACCCTACAATTAATCCTTTGATTGTCCACCTTCCTAATTTGCTACCACCACATGTTCACACCACCACCTTGTGTTCCCACCAGAAACCAAAACCCATGGCGAACGTCCACCACCATACTCCACGCAAACACCTCCCAAATACCCACCAACTCCACACAAATAACACATCCCAAATCCCATTAAATTAATCCTACTTCCCAAAAATTCCTAATCCTATTTTAAACCTAAACCTACATCGAAACTTGACCTACAAGCCACCCACCTCTATGTAGTCCCTTCACCACTTCTTTGCATGGGACTTCTTCTTCTTCTATCCTCCACATCTTTACCTTCGTCTCCAACAACCCTAGCCCTCCCCCCCCCCTCTTGCTCCACCTCCACCTTCTTCCTCTCCAAGCCTCCACCTTCCTCCACACCAACTCCTCCTTCCTTCTCTCCATGGACATCCACCACCTCCTCTACCTCTCCACCACCTTCTAACACCTTCCCTTAGGTCTCCATCTCCTCTAGGATCCCCTCTACCGTAGGCTTCCCTCTACTCCACCCCTTACTTCATCTTCTTCTTCTCTACATTTTTTTCCTCCATGGCAAGACTTCTCTCCGTGGCTTTCCGACTTCCTCCGCATCTCCAGTCCCCTCGACATTATTCTCCTAAGAAGCTTCCCTCGGTGGTTGTTAGCAGCACTCTCTTCCTCCATCACAATCCTGTCGATACATTCTATCTCTCTTTCTCTACTTCTCTCCTTCTTCTAGTTGCTTTTCATTTTTCTTGTAGTAGAAACTCGTAGTTGTGACACTTTGATTTTGCAATATGGTCTTGTTTTGTTTTAGTGTAGTGAGTGCTTATGTGTCCACTTGATTGCTTTTTTATTCAAAAACCCAAAAAAAGTGTCCTTCAATTAAGTCTTTTAAGAATTCGTATTGAGTCTAGAGTACTAGGTTAGAGTTATAAATTTTGTTTTTCAAGTCTCGTTCGTCATAAAATCTCCAAAATTTGCATGTAGGTTGGAAGTCAAGTTGAGATTCCTTCTACAAAATTTTATTGCTTCACTCTTTCTGAAAAAAATTAGAAAATTCATGCACTGACAAGGGGTCAAATTGTATAACAAAACATAAAATTTTTGACTTCCCTGATTTTTACTGAATTATCTACACACCTAAATTGCATGAAATAAATTTCATCTGTTCTCTCTTTGAATCGTGAATCTTAAGTAAAATTGGTGAATTTTTTTGACGACTATAGACTTAGGGTTTTCGTGTCACATCCTAGTAGGGTCAGAATAGTCCTTCAGCCCTACTCAGGAAGCAAAAATCTCAAAAAAATTGAAAAACATCTTTAAAAATCCCAACAAATTTTCATAGTCATTTCATAGGTCAAGAAGCAACTTGGTCTTTTTGCGTTCCTATGATATGACCTATACTCCTATATTTCTACTCGTTTAGTCTATTAGGGGTTCGAAATTTTGAACTAAACGACCATATTTTCACACTATATCAACACTTTTATACCTTTAATGATTTCGCAGATTAGATACCAAATGAAAGCACTAAAAAGGGGTGAATAGTGATAATGGTGGTAAAATGAAGTAATTAAACATTTAAAGAAATTTGCTAGCAAGCCTAACAAAAATAAGATGGCAACAATATGTAATTCAATCCACAACACTAGAATTTATAGTGGAAAATCATCTAAAAGGAAAAAATCACTACCTAGATCTTCCAACCTAGGATGTTGCCCTGAGTCTACTTAGAATCACTAGCTCGATACTTATGGGGTACCAAACCCTTGTTACAACCCACTCTTGGTACCCAATCAAGAGCCAAACCCTTACCCTTGTGAGATTAAGCACCCACACTTCAAGCCCTCAGATGAAAATAAGAATAGATGTAGAAGAAGATACACTGAGTATCAAATAATGCAAACCAAAGCCCCATGGATAACCCCCAATACTAGATGTGCAAATAAAAATGAATAGACTATCTAAAGCTTAATTAAATACTCCCTTTATGGATGTGTTATTGTGCATCGAAGGGAAAGGAGTGTGTATCAAAGCCCTAAAAGATGTTGAAGAATAATGGAGGGTTCAACTAGTTTCTAGCATGAGAGCTTGTAAGAGGATATAAAGTGAATGGGAGACCTCTCTTTAGCCTTAATGCACTCAAGAATATGGAAGTTATGTGTCCAAGAGTTCCTAGATGATTGGATAATTTCTCCTTATATAGAACGGTAATATAGGGTCTAAACAAGCCAAGGGGCACACACTCTAACGTTTATAAATGCCTCCACATCTGTGCAACCAATGGGCAAAAATGCTTTTTCGAAAAGTACTTTTTCGACCCAACTAACGTGCTAATGTTAGGTGATATCTAACGTTAGTTCCAACATTTGCACTTCCTTAGACATGAGTCTTTGGACCCCAAACCTACAACTAACATTAACTACTAACATTAGTGACGAGTAAAAAATTCATGCGAAAATATTTAGGGTTTCTGGAAAGAGAAACTCGAGTCGTCGCAGTTGCAAAAAAATCTAGCTATCAAATAAATTTTACCGAGACTCTATGAGTCCTGTGTTGAACACGGGGAGGTGAACACTTGATTTTGTAAAGATCCGTGTTTGTTTTATCTATTTTTGGTATTTTTTCCTTTTGAAAGTTTTTTGGTGTTTTTATATAAGCAGGATAGCAAGTGGAAATTATCTAAGCTAAACTAACTAATCTACTGAGCGAATAAAGGAAGAGAAGAGAGTGAGAGACAGAGAATAGATATATTGTAAAATAGAGTTCTATTGCAACTAATAATATATAGAAATGCGATAAAGAGAATAAAAGAGAGAGAATGAGGTGAGAAGAATCTCCTAAAGCAGCTATCCAGTGAGACGATGGTGCTTGCCGGCAGCTGGACGAAGGAGGTGAGGTGTAATACGATGGGTTGAGGTGTAGGAGAAAACCAGGTAGAGGAATGCTTGGCCAAGCTAATAGGAATTTGGGATGAGGAGATGGGAGTTCCTAACCTAAGGGAATAGGGATGAGGTGATGAAGGTTAACCTACTACCTGAATGGGGGTGAGAGGATAACCCTAGGTAACCCTATGAAGGTGGTGAGGTGTAGGGCGAATATAGGTGGGGAGAGGGAATTCTACACTAATAGGGTACCTAAAGGGCTTAGGATTGGAGCTTTGGGAGCTTTGGTAGGGTGCATAGGCTCTAGATTAGGTGGAAATAGCATAGGTAGATCATGGTGGACTAAGGGGGAATGGGAAGGCCATTTATAGGTGAAAGGATAGGCAATTTTCAACCATGGGCGCGTGCACAGCCATTAATAGTCATGCACAGCATGCAGCCATGCGTAGCGCCCGCGTGCGTACAACTGTGTTGTGCTGGTGTCTACTGCTACCCACTATCGACACAAGGGAGATGCAGCATCCATTCAATCCAAATCTAAGAGTAGTAATTTGCTCACTCATCAAGTGCTGAGATCGCACCTCTCACGATCGTGCATTGTCATTTGAACGCATGGCAAGATCTTCACCATGCATCGTGCATGCTCAATTGTGCTTTATCCATTGCAGCAACGTGGCCCACTCCATCGCCCTCCATTTTTGATCGAGCATATCAGAAAGCATTCCTCACATGCATTGCAAATGTTAGGAGGCGAGGAGAGGCTTGCAAGGTGCGATCAAGGCCACACAATCAAGATCGTGCGATCCAATTTTGATTCGGCGCTAAGGAGAGGGTGCTTCAGTAGGGCTCGAATGCTCATCCATGCCTTGGGAGCACTCTTGCCCACCGTTGCTCCAAGGTTGCCTTTGTGTCCAGAAGATAACTACGCCCTCACAGTGGCCATGAGATTATGGTCGTTGGATCTTCATCCAGCAGTCGCGATTGTGCAGATGGAGGCTGTGGCGGCGTGGCAATTTCCTAGTCGTTGGATGATGATCTAATGGCTAGGATTTAATGTGGGCTTCCCCTTTGCAATGTGAAGGTCATGGTGCTCGGCCATCTGAGAGCGAATCTCAACTGTTGGATCTTAATCTAATGGCTAGGATGCAAAGGCGTGGACAAGGAGAGGGCTACAGGGGGATAGGATGGCTATGATGGCACCACGTGGCGCCATCATAGTCTTCCATCTTCCTTCCTTTGTAGGTGACACCACGGATGTTGGATCGGGTTGATTTTTGCGCAGTTGGGTTGCGATCGTCAATCTAAATCCTTCCATGCGGTTGGATTTATTGTTTAAGGTCCTGAGATGTGTCACCATGTTCATTAGCCAAATAAATAAATGAATCGGTGTACAATTTGCATAATTTAATCTACATGCAATACGAAGGATGTTGTGCATTATTTACAGTGCTAACTACATTTAAATAGCTTAGGAACTCGCGCAATAGGCATTTTATCATGAAATATCATAGACTATCAATTAGCTACCCTGTTTAGCCTATGTTGAGGCCTTCGAGGGTAAATAACCAGTCCTTTCTTTAACCTAAGGTCACTAAGGTGTAATTTAGATGTGATTAACAATTAGTGACCTAATTAGAAGTTGTTAGGCATGATTAACCCTAGTTTGACATTAGTGACCTAATTAGGGTGCTTAAGTGGTTGATTATGCATGAACCACCTATATTATGCCTAATTTGACTAACATGGGGGTTCTTACAATTTCTATAAAATAAATGATAATTACAACTTATACATCCTAAATTACATTGAGACCTAGACTCAATACTCTTTGAAAGACATCCATGGTCATTCCTTGTCTTCATGGCCAAGTTCTTGCTACGATGCGTTCAATTTGATCTTGATGATCTCTTTTCTAGAGTGCCTTGGCCTTCACATGATAGTAATGAGGCTTGCATCAACAAATGCTTCTTTTTAGCCTTTATTTTGGCCTTGATCCTACATGTTAGTCCTCGCAAAAACCAACATATATATCAACAAGGTATTTAATTGTTAATTATAAAATCTATATGAGATGTTTATTATCATCAAGACCACAATTAAGAGATGGTTAAGGTGCCTAATTACTTGTGCAACAACAACCTCGTCTTAGGATTTTCTCCTAACTTAACAGCATAATATCTAGTATCAAAACTATGTAACTTATAGATGTAACCTAAACCAATATAGTAATAATTAGTCAACGACTAATCAGTCAAACTTATTCATAGGCAGCTCAACCA
The DNA here is from genome assembly GCA_037157565.1 of Thalassia testudinum. Lineage (NCBI taxonomy): Eukaryota > Viridiplantae > Streptophyta > Magnoliopsida > Alismatales > Hydrocharitaceae > Thalassia > Thalassia testudinum. The sequence continues at coordinate 7,842,434 of JAZHRO010000010.1, read as the reverse complement.
AAACACAGTCAACCATGTGATGTCCCTTCACTTATTAACCAATATACTGATAACCACACATCACTATCTTGATTGCAACAGATATAGCAATTCAAGTACAAAAGGAATAAAAATGTCACAGTCACAATAGCAATATCTACCAAATCCTATAGCTTAATTAATATTATCAATATCAAAGAGCACCAACTAGTAGGATTTCTAATATGCTTCTCTAGGGATCTTCAATCGAAAGGTCTGGAGTTACTACTCATGAGAAGCTGTAATTGAATCCTCAATTGATGGAGACAGGGCTTCTTCCTTATGTAGAAGTCAATTCCTTACCAATTGATTCTTCAAGTATCACTTCACTTAGAATCAACTTAGTCAAAGATTGCTCTACTCTTCTCCAAACTCATATCACCAAGGATTCCTCTAGAATCTTCTTTTATTCAAAGCACTAGAATCTCCTCCAGAATCACTTTTACAGAGTCTTCTTCTCTAGAATCTCTTTTTAGAATCTCCATTAGAACTACTTCTTTAGAATCTCCTCTAGATATCCCTCAAAATTTTCAAAATCTCTCTATCAAAATTTCATAACTATAGTACACTAGAGAGATTAAAGAGGGAATGGAAACTCTTCTCTATAGAGAACTTGTAATTACTTATCTTGAGTATTCAAAAGCTCCAAATCCTTTCTATTTGTAGGTACTTCTCACATCTCAAAATAACTAAGAGTTGCCCTTAAAATGGCTAATATCATGAGAAAATTGATCTTTCTCCAATACTTGACATATGTGTAGAATAGCCTTAATTGAGTGATTTTTAAATCAATTTCGAATCACAAATATCCTCTCCAATGGATAAAAATTATCTTTTTCTAACCAATTAAACTTTGGGCAACCTATCAAATTATCCTATTTGTACATAATGACTAGTTATCTAAATCTTCATGATTAGTGGTTGTTTATTTCGACACTAAATCACTCCAAATTCAAAATTTTAATAACTCAATATTTTTCTTTTTAAAGAATTTTTCCTATTCTTAGGTGAATTCAATTCAAGCCTAGTTACTAACTCAACCTAATTTGGTAGTTATATCTTAATTAAATTAAAGGGATTTTTGTAGCCATGCTCTTGTAAGCTTTCCTAATGACATTCATACTCTTATAAAGTCGATAATTGCTTCTATATCCTACAAACTTGCTAACTAGACATGGACACACCCCCAAGTTGTGTTTCTGTTAGATATGAGGGAATATTTCTTAAATATTCCCAAATGGTTCTTAGCTTTAATGATACAAAGTTCAAGAATTACATCAATATCCTTATCCACCTTTTTCTTTTTCAAAAATTATATTAATACCACTATCTACCTTTTTCTTTCAAAAATTACATCAACACCCCCATACGCCTTTCACTTTTTTGCTCTCTCCTCCTTTTTCCTCATCTCATCCCCATCTTCCTCCTCAAGCCAAGACTATACCTCCATGTGAGGCCACAACGATGGCAATGATGATAGAATCAAGATCCTCATTGGAGGTCCTCCTCCTTCCTCCCACACCTACCCTCAGGCCCTCCCACTTCTTCCCTGCTCCTCCAACAAGCCACCTCTCCTTCTTCCCTCCCTTTAACTAACCACCCCTCCATGTTCCCCCCTTAGCCCACTAACCCTTATCCTCCTTTCAAGCTCTACCAACCATCCCTCCTCCTACCTCGACTCAACTAGCCCTCCTCCTACCCCAACTCAACTAGCCCTCCTCCTACCCTCCCCCCAATGACACCCCTCTTCCACCCTAACTTGCCACTCCCTCCTCATCCTTAGCCTCTTCATAGCCCTGACCCCCTCCTCTACCTCCTCGCAAATTAACTGCCTCCCTTTCTACTTTCCTCATGTAACATCCCAAAATTCAGGTTCTAAGTCATCAAAGTGGTCTAGGTCAATTTGAACCTAGAAACCCAGACAGGGTTTGGTGCTAGTGTCAGCACCTCCTTAAATTACCAAGAATAGTGTATTTCGAGTAAAACCCTAGTTAAAATTTATCAAAATGATGCCATATATGGTACCATTGGATTTATCTCATCGTAATCTTTCCGACAATGCTTGTTTCGCTTGATTTCGATCTATATAGCTCAAGTTATGGCCAAAAGAAGTTACCAAGGACCTAAATCTAAGGTGGACCAAACCCTAGGGGTAATTTCAAATTTTCACCCACCTAAACCTATTTTCACCCACCCCTAGGCCTATAAAAGGACCCCCTTGGGTCCTTTGGGTCGTCATTCATCTCAACTCTCTCAAATCAAGAGAGGAAGAGAGAAGGAAAATCTTGGATTTTCCTTCTCAAAACTCAAAAACTTTCTTTACAGGGACCTTCTCATAATTTTGAGAAGTCTAAGCTAACCATCGCAAAAGTCACGACAACGGTGGTCGCGCACAGCGGGCATATGACACGTGGTGGCGACGAGGCTTGTGGGCATGACACGTGGCAGATGGTGACATGCACGATTTCGCATAGGCGCACCCAGTGAACAAGTGCGGGGTGGCACAGCTTTCCGCCGCGTGGTACGCATCGCAGTAGGACGAGCATGCGAGCAGCGATCTGCAGATGAGGAGGGGGAGTGAGTAAGCGCACGACGCATGGCACGAGCTCGAGCAGAACGTGTGGCGCATGCGTGGGTGGGTTGCGTGATCGATTTGGTCTGACTCTAGAACCCCTCGCGATGTTTCATCTGGTTCGAGGCCTTCTCAACCTCGGATTTTGATAAATAAGATATCGTTGGAATCGTATCGACGCATACTACACGTTGGTATGTTTTTTTCACTTTTGAGTATGTTCTCCTCATTGCAAAATTAGAAACATAATCAGGTGTCTCTGACCCCATTGTGGGTCCGTTTCAATCAGGTCCTATTCTCGGTGTGTGTGTTGATCCCGAAGTGAGCGAGGAGATTATTTTCAGGCCCTGTGCACATGGTTCAGAGTCACCGTGACCCTCCGATGACATTAAGTAGAGTAGTCTATCCATTTTTCAATTCAACCGATTTTTCAGGTAATTGAGGACTCGACCTATGCGATTTTTCATGTGTACTACCTTGGCAGCGTGTGTTCTTTTTGCTAAGTTTGGAACCCCTTTGATGTTTCCCTAATTTTGGCCACTATAAACAAGATATAATGGGTTTTATGTGAATGATAAGGAATTAATAAGTATATATACTCTTGTTATCGCATGCATGAAATGAACCCTATTTTCCGTAAAATAAGTTCTGCTATCTTTAGAAATGTCTAAATAATATGGAACCACTAGCATAAGATTGAAACTACTTGTTAATGGATAAATTGGGAGATAATGTGAATAAATTGTTAACCCAGGAATTAGTAATACGAAATTACTAAGGGTTCTCGGAATTGACAAAATAAGAGCTACAATTATCTGGAAATTGGATATATAATACGACAGATATGTCAGGAAAATAAAAAGATCAGATAACTAGCTTTCAGCCCCGCTACTTCTAGGTTTTCGGCTGTAGCTTTGGTTCTTTTCGGATTGGGTTTAGGGGCTACTTTAAGGAGTGGCTGGCCTCCCTACGACTCTTTGGTTTGGCTTAGCAGCCAACTGGGATAGCGGATTGTAGGGCTTGAGGTTTGGGAGTAGTCTTCTCGACCAGTGGGTGGGTCATTGGCTGTATGTGGTTCAGTGTACACAGTGCTTGTACGTATTCACGCTACAACCCCCTTTCACAATGACCCTAGGGTGACAGAGCGTAGCGACTCGATGGGTATAAGTAGCCCTCCCAGCCAGGAGAGTGGCTTATACCGATCTTCCACCATAAGAAGTTACACAAGATCGTCTCATGCCTGAGATGTTGATTGATAGTTTGAGAATAATAAGAATATGGGAAAATCACATAAAAAGGACTGGACATGAAATAAATTGTAAACAAATGAACTATCAACATAGTATTTTTTTCCTGTACTCTGTTACTTGAGTTACATGTTTTGTTGTTCTACTGTACTCAGCTTTCACTGACGTTTTGTCTCGGGTTTCATACTCAGGTGTTGCTGAGTAGTCAGGTGCCACGGCTGCTATTGGTCAGACTTCCACAAAACCCAATCCTATCTAAGGAGATGATCCGTACTAAGCCAGTGGCTCGTAGTATTAGTTTCCTTTTCGCTATTAAAATTTTAATTCCTGTCTTTTTGGTAATTGTACGAGACTCTCTTTTATTTCTGTTTAGGGTGAATTTCAACTATATTGTCAGCACTTTAGTTTTCTTTCATTTAATGCATTATGAATGAATGTTCGCTATTGATGTTTTATGACTATGTTGGGTGATTGTGATCTTTCGAGTTTTTCATGCTAGTTGTTAGCACACAGAAACTCGGGTCTCGTTAGTTGGCGGGACTCGGGTCGTCACAAATGGGTATCAGAGCAAGAACACCCCATTAAGTAATAAAATGGTCCAGGAAAGCCATACAAACATTCGAAATGTATTAAATGACGGGTACCCATCCTCTGATCAATGGGAAACCCAATTCACATATGTCCCACATACCCTAGAAATTTTGCAGACTTGTGGTTGCTAACAATTTATTTTCACCATGCAGAGAGATATGCTCCACGTAGGTCCAAGCAAGCTAGTGCTACTAGCCGCACGGATGGAGATCGCCAAGTAGATCCCCCTTATCAAGCTCCAGATCTTGCCACCAAGTTTCAGGCCTTTATAGAGACTTTCTTCTGGATGCTGGAGCAGAGGCTACCCCCCGCATCTCAGCCGAGAGGAGGGGGCGGTGGGGTCAGGAGCAACCCTCGATCACGAGTGTGCGTCTCCCTTGCATGAGGAAAGCGGGGAGAACCATGTGCCTCCCCCATCGAAGGATGAACCAGTGGACCCTCTGCATCAGTATCTGCAGATTTTCACCGAGTTCTAGAAGCTGAAGCCCCCAACCTTCAAGGGAGATGAGGATCCTATGGGGGCGAAGGACTAGATACAGCAGATCGAGAAAGCTTTCGACATATCCTCCCACTGGAGGATTGTAAAGTGCCCTTCGCGACATACCAGCTGACCAGTGCGGTGCATCGCTGGTGGGTGTCCGTTCGCAAGCAGGAGGGCGCTCGGGTGGTGTCCTAGGGTCACTTGAGCTTTTTAACGACTAGTATTACCCCAAGACTTTACTAGGCTAGAGGAGTCTCGAATTCCACAACTTGAGGTAGGGTTCGATGATGGTTAGCGAGTATCGGAATCATTTCATCAAGCTCTCACACTTTGAGCTGACTGCAGTGGCCATTGAGGCAAACAAATGCTAGAAGTTTGTTCAAGGACTTCAGCCGGAGATACGAAAGTATGTCAACCCACTTCCATTGGACACTTTCACCCAAGTGGTGGACACAGCTATGAAGTACGAGCAGAGTTGATAGGAACACCATCATTAGTCATAACTAGCTCATTTTGATCCAATTGAGTCAACAAATGCTCCTACATAACTACCAGAATGTCATAACTCATTACATAACCATTCTAAGAGAAAAATAAGGAACTAGGGTTAAAACTATAATTTTACCAATGCAATACAACCACAGGTTTTCTTAGGGGCTGAAAAAAAGGTCAAATGGTCTTAGTAATATAATAAGTGGGTTGGATTAGATATAAAAGGGTTTGTGTGTGTTCTATGAATTAAATGACTTTTGAAACCCTAAAAACAAACCTACTTAATTAACCAAGGTTTTGGTCAGGATAAAATTTACTTAAACCCTCTAAGAATCATAGAAAAATATTCTCTAAGGTTTAGTACCTTCAATTTGTCCATCAGAACCCATTTTAACCTAAATTGGATCTCAGATAGATATTTGCCCTAATTTGAATTTTTGCATAAATTATCTAGTCAAACATGGTCAAAATAAAAATAAAACTTCACCATTGGATTCTTTGGGTCTAAATTAGGTTTGTACCAAAATTTGGACCTAAGGGAAACTCATCTTGACCTAATTTGCAAAAAGGTCCTATCTGATTACATTATACCCCTAACTTTCAAAAACCCTTGCGAATAGCCCCCTAACTTCTTTGTCATCTTCACACTTAGTCCCTCTACCATTATCGTGGAGGAAACCTACTCCAACGACCTTCAACTGGGATTTTCTCCCTAATTGATTGATGAATCCCTTCCAAAATTGGAAGGGAGATTCATCAATTAATCCTCTACAATATGAACCCATTGACGAGCCCTGAGCTTCCTTCTCCAGCGAGCTTTCCTTGCTTGGAAGCTTGGCTTCCAAGCACAAAACTCTCTCTGAAGACCTATTTAAGAAGCTTTAGATCCAACCGTTCTCCTCAGCTTGAATTTGGGCCGGAATTCCCCCTATTCCTCTCTCCCCTTCGGCCGCAAGACTCTGCAAGCTCCGGTAGTCTCTCCCTAATTTTCTCATCGCCTAACCATAATACCAGTGGCGGGGTTATCTCCCTCACCGTCCTCCACGTCGTGCAATACCAGCCGACGTCGTCCTTGCCCCATCTTCGCCGCCGCCTCTCCTACGGAGATTCATCTTCCCCACGTCCGACCACACTGGCGTGGGATTCCTTTCCATTTCGTCCCTTAGAAGGTTCTTAGATTCCCCCTATCTCACACTTTCTTCCCCTCTCTCTATTTCCCAAAACCAACCATCGACGCTACTGAACACCGTCATCTCCTCCATCTCCTACGACTCCTCCAGCGAGGTGTTCCCGCCGCTACGCACCTCCATCCACCTCGCCGACCACCCTACAACCCCCACCGCACCTTCCTGATCATATCCCCTCACTCCATTCGCTCCATCATCCACCCAAACACCTCCCCAAACACACCCACTCACACGCACATAGTACGCCCTAGGCACGCCACCAGAGCCACCCTCGCTCAATACCACGGCTACCGTTACATTTGCTGTGCCATGGTGACCCTGCTGAACATTCTAACGTGGCCATTAGGCTTCTTTTCTTGATTTCAGGTAGCAAGCCCAAGACCCACCATTGCTACTGAGCTTCGAGCAAGCTTTGAGTTGCTCCAGGTCTTGTTACGCTCAGAGGATAGCTCCAGGTTGTGCGGACTTGAGGTGTGCTGGTGTCCAAGCCCTCAAGCGAAGGCTTCAGCAGCTGTAGCCTCGCCAATTTGGCCAAGCACCCTTCTGCTGTATGCGCAGAAGGAAGGTAGGACATTTAGTCCCACCTCGAATACGAAGAGATGCCCGCAGCCGCATAAGTTGATTTTGTGCCACCAGCTGTTCGCCTCCAAACACTGAGGGTGAGTCCTCCTCCCCCTTCACTGGACTCGTCCGGGACATTGCCCCCGCTAACTTGGCCGACCCGACTACTCGCCTGACTTACACTCCTCGCTCACCACGCACACCGATGAGCCTGGACCCGGGTATGCATTAGGTCCGATTACCCGACCGGATGTGGCTCTGGGAGAGCGAGACTGAACTAGAAAGAGAGAAAGAGAGAGGAGAGTTGCGTAGGGGAAGGAGGGTTTTTGCCATGGGAAGTTTAGCTCTGACACTTAGCCGGGTTCAGAGGGCAAAGCAGGGCTGAAGGAAGAAGAGAAGAAGAAGAGAGTAACAGGGCTGAAGGTAGACGAAGAAGAGAAGAAGAAGAGAATTAAAGGAGAAAGCAGAATAGAAGAAGAAAGAGCAAAGAAGAAGAAGAAAGCCTAAGGAAGAAGAAAGGAAAAATCAGAGAAATCAGAAGAAAAAAAGGAATACTATAGCACAAGTCATTTAAGACGTCTGATTGCAAAATCAGACGTCTGAATTCATATTTCCTTCTTTAGTAATTTGAGTAACTATTCTATGTATTAGACTTATAATTGGTGATTCAAATCACCACTATTTTGTCAAAAACTCTTTTTACTCTTCATATACTCATACACTCTACATTCCTAATTAGTTTTTGAGTAATATTTTGTATTCAAATTGCATTAATTGTCTAGATTAGTGTGTGAATTCCATTTGCTCCCTGTGTTCGACCTCGAAACTTTTTCGAGTAATAAATTATATTTATTTTCAAAGCGATTTCAACTATACTGCAACACGACACTTTTAAACCTCGATCTCACCGCAATAACATTTTGGCGTTGTTGACAGGGAGCAACGTGCAATTCACCGCTATTCTCTGCATTATTTGATTATATTTGAGCACTAACTTGCTTTATTTGCTTTATTGTGATTTTGCGAGGTACTTCACAAGGAGATCTTCCGTACAAATCAACCACTCCAAGGCAGGTAACTTCTCTATTCTTCCCTAATCAACCTCCTAATCTTGGGAAGACAAAAAGGAAATAATCAATTAGGAATCACCTACCTTATTTTTCACAGTAATCATCATTTAAAAAGGCAAGTTTCCTAATTTGCGAATTTTTTTTCAAATCTCATTGAAGTTGAAGCGATTCTGTTTAAGAGATCTTACCCCAAATTTCCTGTGCCTATTAGGGACTACGCTTAATTTCTAATCTTCTTGGACTACGCACTTCTTGTTTGAAGTCCAAGGAGAACATTTTTGAAGATCAAAGTGGACTTGGAAATAAATCCAATTAGGGTTTTTGCATTAGGGTTTTTGGAGTGCTAGTTCACACTTGCCTGCATAAAAGGAAACAAACCCACCTGCATTTGTGTACTACCTAAGCCCTTGATTGAAAAGATCTAATCAAGAAAAATCCTAAAATCAGGCTCTAAAATCACTTAAACCCTAAAATGCTTGGACCTAATAACCTGGGAGTCAATTCAGGGTGATTTCTAGGTCTTGACCTAGAGTTCATTCTACCATCTTTAGGACAGGTCAGGTAAAGTTGGTCTACATTGTAGGCCAACCAACCTCCAAATTAGGTCACAAGTCAAATCAACTACTAATTCAAGTGAAAACAAAGGCACAAATTAGGACATAAAACTGGTAGACTTAAGAGATCAAGTTATCCATTCTGGTCTACCTGGACCCTTAGTGACAAGGAAGGTCAAGTGGGGGAAATCCTATAACCCGTGGGGTTGCTCTACCGTGTAGGCATCCTTGCGAGACTCTCCCTTCCTAGCTGCCTAGGTAATTCTCAGGTGGACAACCTTCTGATCCAGGGGTATCATCAGCTCCAAACCTCTATAGTCATCCAAAATCTTTGAGTGCCTTGATTGAGTCAACATCACATCCAACCCCTCATCCCTTCTATGTAGAGCACACACACATATTTTCTTAGGAATCTCTTTCAAATTTAATCAGTTTTGATCTAAACTTGAATTTTGATTCTACATCTTGATTTCACCATCTGATTCAAAAATGTAGCCTGGGTACTTAGGAAAACTATTAAAGAAACCTAAATCTCAAAGATCCATGAGAGATAGAATGGTTGAGGATGCCCTTAGATTTTATGACATTGATTACAAAACCTCAAAGCCAATTGAAGACATTCAGGTTAATGTATCAACAACAACAACCTTCATCACAAACTGTGCCCAATTATTATTAACAGAAGCAACAAAGGGATCAACCTGGGATATTCTCATAACAGGATACATCAAGATAGAAAAATTACATAACTTTGAATATCTCCAATGCATGAAAAATTCTGTACTTTGGGAAAAACACCAAGATGATCTTGAAAAATGGGAAGAAATAATGAAATTATTGAAACAAATTATCGATAAAAAAATATCCATACATGCCCCAAACAATTAATGAAACATCTTGGAATAATATTGAGGATCAACATGATTTCCCAAATCCCAGGTTTGAGACATAAAGTTATTATGGATTCCCAACCCAGATGGAATATGATATGCCTGATCTTGAAATAGGTTGGGAGGTCCTAATTATAGGAAAACATGATTTTGAGCCAGCCAAGAAAACCAAAACCCTGGTTTGCCAAGCATAGAATTCCTAGACTCCTGTAATAATAAGATTGAATTAGAACCTCTCGAGGGTGTAAATCCCGAACCTTACTCTGATAAGGTGACCCTCGAAGGCAACTCTGACCTAGATTCCAGTAATTCAGCCCACATCCTTAGCTTAGAATCTGGATCTGAATCTTCTTGGGAGAATTACAAGGCCCCGTATGACGAAAATCAAAGTTTGAATTTGGATTATGATTCGAGGCCTTTATTTGATGAATGTACCTCTCCAACATCCTCAGAGATATAGATTGGTTTTTTGGAAGTCACGCCAATCTACGATACAGAAGTTGAGGAGTTGGAAGAATGGGGTTTTGATTGGGTCTTCCCTACAAGCCAAAAACCTAAACCCAGATCCAATAGGGACACCTTTTTAAGCTCAGAATCTACAAATAGGCTAGACCCAAGTCAGGTTGCTAAGTCTACATCTTGTGATTTGTTCTGTGGTGGAACCTCTAATCTCGAATCAAATTCAGAACTTGATTCTCACAATTTCTCTAATGATTTCGAATCTTACTATGATTTCGGAGAACCATTGTTTCCTGACGACTACGAGCCGATCTAAGACCTCAGCACACATGATCCATTCTTCGACTCTAACTCTGAGGTCCCTAATCCCAAGATCAATGATTCAAAATCAGGTTCCATTGAGATGGAATAATTTCTTTTCGATCCTCAGGAATCATGAACAAAAAGTTCCGAGAGTGACTACAACCCAGAATTTGAATCTTTTCTTGACTCAGATTTTTTTCATCCTATAAACACTCTTTAGGCATTTTCCTTTGAGTTTAACGGCTACTATAAAGACTCTCTAAATGAACCCACCTTTGAACCCTTATTAGAAGAGCCCTCATACACAATTCTTATTAATGCTACATATATAGAACCTATTCAAACCCATTTTCAACCCCGACTCGTAACCGGACTCAATTTCTATTCTAATTCCCCTCTTAATGAGCCGATTGCAGATGATTTGCCTCCACATCTTTATCAGGTTTCGGACATCGATCAAACTACAAATCATGCCCCATCCTTCTCTGGTCACTCCTGTAGGGTTCCTACATCCTCCACTGATTCCTTTTCATTTAAAGATACCTACTCTGATCAGGCTGATTTGACTTAGCCAAACCCTAGCTGTACACTTCCATACCCTTTTGAGTTCCAAAGTATATGGTGGGTTCCACATCTCTTGATCTACATTTATCAACCTGCCAGATTGATTGGGTTTGGGCTACAACATTAGCCTGTTGATCTGAATAAGCACCTGGTTGGACCGACCAGGCTTTTGATCAAGGTACTTGTTCTACAAAACTCATCCGATTTAACCACTCCTTCTCCATACCATTTCTCTCTCGACTGAAGGCGTTGAATTTAGCGCTTAACAGGAGGCAACCTGTCATTCCAAAAATTGAGATCCTTCTAATTACCCTTCTGTACTTCACGTTTATTGTACCCTGAGTTCGATTTTAGAACAGTCGATCCCACCTCTGGTACACGTGCTAAAGCTTGAAATTGTCCGCAACAGTCATCTCGGCCCGTTCGCCCACTCGATAATCCTATTCTAAATCCCTGAACCCAAAACTATTTCACACCCACCGTTAACAATGAGGACATTGCAAAACTTAGGCATGGGGGGTGGTAAAGTGCAAGCATACAAAAATCAAAGATCGAAAGGGTTCTCACAAAAAAAATCACATATTCCAAAAACACCAAAAAAAATAAAATAAAAAATAAAAAATTCTTGAAAAAGGACAAAAAAATGAGAGGAGAGGAAATTTTTATGGCATATCAAATTTTGAGGAGAAAAAGGGGAGAAGTTAAGAATGTAAAAAAAGGATCTCAATTTGAAAGATAAAGAGATAGTCATTAGTAAATAATTAAGGAATTAACTTAGTTCTAGACCATATCAAAGAAAGAAAATGAAAGGAGAAAAAAAGTGCTAAAGAAACAAAGAAGAGATTAGTAGGAACGTTGATTTTAGGCCTCTTGGGCTGTAATCCTAGGCTTAAAAAGTCAAGTATCTACTAAGATCTAGATAGTCTTCAAGAGGTTGGGGAAAATGCGAAGCTTAAGTATTAGGTCTAAGGCTTAGGGAGTATTCGGCCTCGTTAACTGACCTCTGGTTTGTGGGACTCGGTAACCTAAGCACCCCAATCTACACACAGTCTGGTTTAGTGTGCTTAAGTATCAAAATCACGCAAATGCATTTAAATTGTTCTGAAAAAGTCACCTAAATTAGGAGCGGCTGATCAACAAAAGTTGATTTGGATGAGTTCCCGGCGCGGAGAGGCGAAAATTCCCCTCGAAGATGCACAATAACATATCGTCTCCTCGGTGCTTGTCTCCTAGGATATCTACATATCCTACCAGGGGCATGTAAGCACCCTATGCTGGTTCAGATAACATGGGCAGCATTAGCTCGAAATGTTGATTGCCAGGATCTGGATTTAGCTACAGAACACCATGGGCAAGATTATCTCAAAATCTTGAAAGCCAGGATTTTGTGGGTCGCCATGGGTGGTGCTATCTCAAAGCATCGATTTCCAGGGACCCTTCGAGGATTGACAATGGGGACTAGGAATCCAATACAGACCGTGTTGGAAAGCTAATCCGAAGCTAGAAATAAAATGAAAAGAGAGAGAAAACTCTCCAAAAATAAAGAAGATTCCTCTATCTCTCTATGACAAAAACTCACTACAAATTGAACCAAGGATAAAACATGTTACAAGCATAGGTGCTTTAACCGTAGAGTTCAACGAACCTTAGGACAGTTCTTGTGGGCCTTAGAAACCTTCACGGCAGACTGAGGCTAGAGCTAGTCAGGTCTGGATCTTGGATGGTACTTGAGTATCTCTAGGCCTACTATCGGCATTCTAACCTAATCTACAGAAGAAAGCACACATCACAGTTTTTTAGCATCAAAGGATCTTATGGTCTAGAATCAAAGTTAAAACTTTGAAATTTTGCTAAGGGACTAGTAAAAGCTAGGCATGGGGGTATGATGGGAATGCCATCATGAGCCATAACTAGCTCATTTTGATCCAATTGAGTCAATAACTGCTCCTACATAACCGCCAGAATGTCATAACTCATTGCATAACCATTCTAAGAGAAAAATAAGGAACTAGGATTAAAACTGTAATTTTACCAATGCAGTACAACCACGGGTTTTCTCAAGGGTTGAACAAAGATAAAATGGTCTTAATAAGATAATAAGTGGGTTGGATTAGACAGAAAAGGGTTTGTGTGTGTTCTGTGAATTAAATGACTTTTGAAACCCTAAAAACAGACCCACTTAATTACCAAGGTTCTATCAGGATAAAATTCACTTAAACCCTCTAAAAATCATATAAAAATATTCTTTAGGGTTTAGTACCTTCAATTTGGCCATCAGAACCCATTTTGACCTAAATTGGAGTCTCAGACAGATATTTGCCCTAATTTGGGTTTTTGCATAAATTATATTTATTTTCAAAGTGATTTTGACTATACTGCAACGCGGCACTTTTAAACCTCGATCTTGTAGTGGAAACAAGGGTGATGCTGAGACCCTTAGGAATTTTGGTGGACCAGGACAGAAGTCGGAGGTTTAGGGCAAGTTTCAGAAGTGGGAATTTTAGGGCAGATTTCAAAAGCAAAGGGACCAGAGGTATACAAAGCACCACCACCTTTACCCCCAGCCCCTTAATAGCAGGCACCGACTTCGGCCTCGAGGTACACTCAGTCCCATCTTGCCGTGTCGACTCAAACTCAAGGCACCATGGGACGAACACGATTAGGATAAGAGCAGAGATCTTGCTACAAGTGTGGCCAGTAGGGCCACCTTAAAAAGGATTGCCCACCCAAGACAAGGACTTAGGGTGGCCAAAACGGGGGAGTAGCTCAAACATACCAGACCTGTGGCAAGGATTCCCAACGCTCCCATGGAGGTAGGAATGCTCCTAGCCAAAGGCCTACTCAGAGCATGGCTGGTTCTTCTGCATCCTCACCAACAGGACGAGTATATATACTATCTCTGAGGAATGCACAGGCTTCTCCATCTGTGGTGACAGGTATGGTGACTATTGACCAGCATTGGGTGTTTACTTTATTTGACTCTAGTGCTTCCCATTCATTTATATCACCTGAGTTTTCCGTGAAACTAAAGAAACAACCAATATTGCTAGATGAACCGTTAGTTATCAGGGGTCCAGGAGGGTAGCTACGAGTAGCTGAGTCAGCATTCAGGAGTTGTGAGGTAGACATCGGGGGATACATTTTGTTAGCCAACCTGATGGAGATCGAGATGGAGGATTTTGATGCCATTCTAGGCATGGATTGGTTGTCAAGACACCATGCGTCGGTGGATTGTTTCAAGAAGGAGGTTGTCTTCTCGATTCCTAGAGCACCTCAGGTTGAGTATTATGGCAGATCTGAGAGCAGACTAATCAAGTGTATCTCAGCATTGCAAGTAGCCAAGTTACTAAAGTGGGGGTGCAACAGATACCTTGCTTATGTATCCACAACCCTTAGAGAGAAACCGGAGTTGGGGAGTGTGCCTGTCATACAGGAATATGCCAGCATGTTCCAAAGAATCTCCTGAGACTTTCACCTGAGTGAGAGATCGAATTTGAGATCTCTCTCATTCTGGGGACCAATCCTATATCAATTACCCCGTACCAAATAGCACCTACAGAGTTAAAGGAGTTGAAGGTGCAGCTCCAGGAACTCTTGGAGAAGGGGTTCATTCAGCCCAATGCCTCAACCTAGGGTGCTCCAGTTTTGTTCGTAAAGAAGAAGGATGGTAACTTACGTCTCTGCATTGACTATAGGCAACTGAATAAGGTAACCATCAAGAACAGATATCCCCATCTGCGGATCGATGACTTGTTCAACCAGCTCCGTGGGGCCACAATCTTCTCCAAGATCGATATGCATTCAGTCTACCACCTGCTTAGGATAAGAGAAGCAGATGTATCGATGACTACCTTCCGGACTCGTTTTGGTCATTACGAGTTCTTGGTGATGCCATTTGGACTAACAAACGCCCCTACCACATTCATGGACTTGGTGAATTGGATCTTCAGGCCCTATCTTGATCGCTTCGTTGTGGTATTCAACAATGATGTCCTCATCTATTCCCTCGATGAGGCACAGCATGAGCAACATCTCTAATTGGTCTTGGAGACACTGAGGGAGCATTGGTTATATGCCAAACTCAACAAGTGTGAGTTCTAGCTACACTAGGTGGAGTTTCTGGGACACGTGGTGTCGAGCGTAGGGATTTCTGTAGATCCTTCCAAGGTTGAGGCAATACTGAGGTGGGAGCAACCCAAGATAGTGACAGATATTCGTACTTTCCTGGGTCTAGCAGGTTACTACAGGCGGTTCATCTAGGGCTTCTCACAGATTGCTCTCCCGGTGACCTAGTTAACGAGGAAGGATACTCCTTCCATCTGGACATGTGAGTGTGAGACCAGTTTCCAAACACTCAAGGAGAAGTTGACTTCATCCCTGTATTTACCATCCTAGGCAGCGGTGGCGGATTTATCGTATACATGCATGCTTCCCTCCAGGGACTGGGTTGTGTTTTGATGCAGCATGGGCATGTGGTTACCTATGCTTCGAAGCAACTGAAGCCTCATTAAAGGAACTATTTGACACATGACTTGGAGTTGGCAGCCATAGTCTTCGCCCTGAAGATTTGGTGCCATTACTTGTACGAGACCTTCGAGATCCTCACGGATCACAAGAGCCTGAAGTACCTTTTTGATCAAAAGGAATTGAACCTGTGATAGAGGCGTTGGATGGACCACCTCAAGGATTACGACTGCTCGATAGTCTATCACCCTGGGAAGGGGAATGTCATGGCAGACGCTCTCAGTAGAAAGCCACTGTTGTTTCACGTACGTTTTATCGGGTTTTTAAAGATTATCACATTGTAGCATAGCCGAAAAAATGTTCAAAACAAATAAAGAGTTTATTACTCGAAAATCGGAGTATCCGAGGTCGAACACAGAGAGCAATCTAGGTACTTTTAAAAACTTGAGAAAACAATTGGTTCAATGAGAGAATTATAAAAATGAATTGCTAAAAAGAACAGAATTGGACGTCTGATTTTTGTATCAGACGTCTTAAAATGAAAGTCTTCTTCTTCTTTTGCTGTTGCGTGCCTCTGATCTTCTCCTTCTTCACTGTTCTTCTTCTTCTTTTGATTCTGTCTTCTATTAGTCCTTCTTCTTCTGCCTTGCCTCTTTCTATTTCCTCTACAGTATCTTCTTCTTCTGAGTTCTCTTTTCTTCTGCACGGCCTCTCTTCTTCTGCTTCTTCTCTGCCTTGCCTCTTTCTATTTCCTCTGCAATATCTTCTTCTTCTTTCTTCTTTCTTTCTCTTGCTCTTCTTTCTCCTCTTCTTCTGAGTCCATCTGCTAGTCCTTCTTCTTCTTCTTTGGCGAGCCTTCTTCTTCTGAGTTCTCTTTTTCCTTCTCTTTTCTTCTGCACGGCCTCCTTCTTCTGCTTCTTCTCTACCTTTCCTTTTCCTCTGCTTAGCCTCTCTTCAGAGCTTCTTCCTTCTTCCTGCAGCTAAGTACTTAGCCTTTCTCCTTCGCGCTCTATTCCTGCACACAAGGCACAGTAAAACCTAACCCTTCCCTCTACCGGCACGTATCTCTCTCTCTCTGCAAACCGCTCATAGGAAGCTCTCCCAGAGCCGGGTTAACGGGTCGGGTTGCATACCCGGGACCAGGCGCACTGGCGTGATATGGTGCGCGAGGTGTGCTCGGTGGTGTCGGGTCGGATCCCGCCAGGTCCGCGAGGTGAATCTGCAGACGAGGCAGGTGTGATGGGTGAGGGACCTCACCCCAGTGGATTCGAAGGAGATTAGCCGTATGCACAAAATCAATTTAAACCAGTGCGGCGCTTTGTGAACTTACGATGTGGGACTAACTGGTTGCTTCTCCTCGCGCACGCCCGCAGGAAGACCTCCTCGCAATCTCCTCAGCTGCAGCCTCGATTCCCTTCGCTTGCTAGCTGACTGCCTTCACACAACTCGCTCACCTTCGTAGCAACTGAAATTTTGGAGCCTCGGAGTGCGGAAGAAGCTGCTTCAATGTGGCATCAATGGCGGTTGGGCCTCAAAACCTGTCTTGCATGAATATGGCCTCTCGGCCTAATCAAACTACCGGGAGACCTTCTCCGTGGCATGGCGAAGGTGGTGCGATGTGCAGTAGGCCGCAGGACGGCCTAGGCGTGAGTGCCTAGGTTGTCCTGTGGCCGGAAAGATGGGTGTGATCGGGGGTGAGTTGTGGAGGTGTAGAGTGGTAGTGGATGGGCGGAGGATGTTCCATGTCATGAGGTGGATCTTTTGCAACGGTCGGCGAGTCGTATGGAATTGTGGAATGACGGGGGCGACTCGCCGGAGGTTGGCCAGAGGCGAGGAAGGTGATGGTGGACAGGCGTGGTCGTGAGGCAATCAAGTGAAATAGAGTGGGGAAAAGAAAGAGGGGAAGATGGGGAGTAATTATAACCTACTTGCAAGGACGAAGGGGGCCGGAGAGGCGGGCAGTCGTATCGACTGTCGCCGGAGAAGAAATACCCAGAGGGAGAGAGCGGCGACGAGGAAGTGGGTAGGGAGGCGTGCGCTTGGTACGGCGCAACGCGGGAAGACTAGACGAAGCAAACTCTGCTGCTGGTATGGCAGCAAAGCGACAAGAAGGAGGACTGGCTGCCAGAGCTTGCGGGTTTCCTGCCGGAGAGGGAAGAGAGGAAATTTTGAGGGATTCTCCGCCAAGACAAGCTTGCCTCAAGCGGCTGGTCCTGGGGTTTCTTTTAAAGGCACAAGCAGAGGGTCAGATGAACGGAGGGTGAGCAAAGCTCTCATCAGAGGTCACCGCAGGTACTACACCCATACCTCTCGAGCGTTCGCACGAGAGGTATGGTGCGAATCAGGGCATGGGGAGCTGCTCAGGCGATAGGGGACTTCTGCAGGAACCTCCCTTTCACATCTGAGAGCAGCTCCCTGGGGAAGTGAGGAGAAATCCTCCTCAAAACTTTGCCGGAGTATGGGTCTTCTGCTGCATTGGCAGAGGGACCAGAATGCAGAAAGTGACAACAAAAGTTGGGGGGGTTTTCGCAAGGGTTTTCAAAAGTTAGGAGCCAGAATGTAATTAGGTGGACTATTTTGCAAAGTAGGTCAAGATGACCTTCCCTCGCCAAAATTTGGACCTAAGGAATCCAATGGTGAAGTTGGATTTTAGGTTTGACCACGTTTGACTGGACATTTTGCGTAAAAACCCAATTTAGGTCAATTGATGAGCTAGGACCCTAATTTAGGTCAAACTAGGTTCCAGAGACCAAATTGAATGTTCTAAACCCTAGGGGATATTTTTCCATGATTTTTAGAGGGTTTATTTTATTTTTATCCCGATTGGAACCTTATTGAATTAAGCGAGTCTGTTTTAGGATTACCAAATGTCATTTAATTCCTAGATTGCATATGAACCCATTTCTGATTGATTCAACCCACTTTTTATGTTATTTAGACCATTTGACCTATGCTCTGTCTCTGAAAAATTCCATTTATGTACTGCAATGGTAAAATTGCAATTTTAACCTTTATTTCATATTTTCTTCTCAGAACACTTATTCCTCCAATTAAGCCCTCTTCTAAGTCATGTAGGAGCATTTATTCTCTTTATTAGGTCAAAATGAGCTAGTTATGGCTCATGATGAGGCTCTCATCAGCCACCAGTCAGGTTGGCAGTTCTTACAGCATAGAGATGGACCAATACGGTTGAAGCAGCCTTGTGGAAGCCTTTACAGGTGAGAGGACACTTAGGGGAGTTGTCGGTGATAAGGTGCACTGCCCTAATCTGATCTCCCGTATAGTTGACTAGCAAAGGGAGGATGCTGAATTACAGATTCTCGATGATCAGATACTCGCGGGAGACCCTGTCGAGTTCACCTTTAAGGATGGAGTGCTTAGACTTCGTGGCAGATTATGTGTTCCAAGAGATGAAGGACTTCAGAAGGAGCTATTGTCTAAGGCTCATTGCAACAGGCTCACCATCCATCCTGGGAACACTAAGATGTACCATGATCTAAAGAGGGACTTTTGGTGGCATGGTATGAAGAAGGACGTAGGCGAGTTTGTGAAACAGTGCCTGGTATGTCAGCAGGTGAAGGCTGAGCATCAGAGACCAGTCGGCCAGTTACAGCTTCTTCCCATTCCTGAATGGAAGTGGGAGAGTATCTCCATGGACTTCGTGACTGGATTACCATTGACATAGAGGTGTGGTGAGCGTGTATTTCATGATGAAAAATCAGGGTTTCAGAGAACCCATCATCGTAGTCACAAAATATCGCTACCAAATAAAATTTATACAAAAACTCAAGGTGAGTCCCAGGTAGAACACAAGGAGGCGAATGTTTGATTTTGTGAAATCCGCACTTCGATGTTATTTGTTTTTCGTGTTTTTGTCTTTTATGATTTTTTTTGTATTTTTATAAGGCAAGAGATCAGATTGACAAAAGTTTATCTAACTAATCTACTTGCACAATAAGAGGGAGAGGGAGAGAGAGAGAAACAATCACATATATTTTCAATATAAAGTTTGCTACAGATAGAAAAGCGAAAAACTACACTAGAAAGCAAATAAAAGATAGAGAGAGATGAGAAGAGTCCCCCTCGATGGTTGCTTGGAGGATGACTCGCTTTGATGTCGCCTGGATGATGGTGGTGAGGAACTAAATGAAGGGGAATGGCGTCAGAGGAAAGAGGACAGGGCAGGACGATGTCGCGACGAGGATCTACTTCCTGAAAGTGGTCAAAGGACAGCCATGGGATGCTCCTCAAAGGGGGGTGTGAAGGACAATATTTGATTTTCTACTCTAGAGGAGCATCTCAAGCTTGGGACAAGCTCTTTCTAGAGCCTTGGAGGTGGTGAGGGAGAGAAAGGAAGAGATGAAGAATATGAGGGATAGGGGTCCTTTTATAGTGGAGTAGAGGCTTTTTGCACATGGGGCAATTAGTGACGCCCATAAACGTCACTGAAGACCCGCCGTAGACGTTACTAAGGCTCCAGTTCACATGCCTGCTTACGCTCACACAGCTATCGTACGTGCTCGATGGTGCACCGTTCGATCAAAGATGGACGACTGGGATTGCGCAAGGATCGCATGCTCAGCTAGTGCGTTAAATAGGGCATCAGACTGCGCGTGCATGCATAGGCATGTCTACGCTCATCCAATGCGCTGCGTGGCACATCTCGTGCCGCTCAATGGAGATCACGCAGCTCTATTTAGCTGCTCCCACCTATGTGGTCAATTGCAAGCGCCGGAGGACTAGAACCCACACCACGGATTTGCGAGTAATGCTCACGACCAATGTGGCACATGGTTGGATTGTCGAGCAGAGTATCAAGGTGGCACGAGATCTCAACTATTGGATGGAGATCCAATGGTTGAGAATCAAAGTTAAGGAGCTCCTCAAATGAAGCGGGCGATGTGGCATGATTAGGGTCATTGGATTGAGATCCAACAGCTGGGATTGCTCAACAAAGGGCTCCTTTAGGCTGAGGTAGGGCTATGGCTGATATTGGGGTGGTTGTGGTGTCACCACGTGGTGCCATCATAGCCATCCATCTTCTTTAGGCACCACGGACGTCGGATTGGGTCGATTTTCACGCCATTGGGATGCAATTGTCGATCTGGATCCATCCGTGCGGTCAGATTTGGCATATGAGGTTTAGATTGGTGCCACCTTACCCCTTGGCCTTTAATCTTCCCCGAATAGCATAATGTGCTACGAGACTCCGATCTAGATGATTTTGGAGGCGTTGGACTCCGATCGTCGTCCTAATCAAATCTGTATGGTTGGATCGTCAATCCAAGACCCCAAAATAAATCTCTTTCTCTCCTGGCCACAAAAGGACACGAATTAACCTAAACTTTATACAAACTATTCTAAATGCAGAATGACGCATGATATGCAATATTTATACTATGGAATACATATCTAAGCCTAGAAACATACATAAATAGGCATTTTAACCTAAATGGATGTGTATACATCATACCCCCATGTCTATCTTTTGATAGTCCCTAGAAAAATCGAACTAAATGCTATGTATAAAAATAAAATTAGGACTCGATTGCTTAAGGCATTAGTTTTTTATTAACAAAAGAAAATTTCAACTAGGGTCCTAAACTACGAAGACTCAACAGTGCCCGGGTGCCTGACAAAATGCAGACCGCCTAAGTCCTCGCCTTATTTTGAAAAGGGAAGATACATTTTTTTTCTATTGCTTTTCTTCTTTTCTAATTTTTTTTTTATTTTTGAGTTTAGAGTTTCAGGGGCAGCTTTCTATGGCTACCAACCCGACCAAGACTTGAAAAGAACTTTAAGTTCTAAGCATCTTGTGAAAAGTGATAAACTCACTAGGCGACCGTAAAAACGGACTTCAGGTTTTTATGACCCTAAGTGACCTAAAGAGTTTCTACCTAAAGGTTTATTTTTCTAATCGGTAGCTTTCTC
The DNA here is from genome assembly GCA_037157565.1 of Thalassia testudinum. Taxonomy (NCBI): domain Eukaryota; kingdom Viridiplantae; phylum Streptophyta; class Magnoliopsida; order Alismatales; family Hydrocharitaceae; genus Thalassia; species Thalassia testudinum. Next base: position 7,821,050 of record JAZHRO010000010.1, on the reverse strand, counting down.
CCTACTTTGCTTTTATTTTTTATGGGGTCAATACAAGGACGAACCTAGTGTATATCTCCCTGGCTTATTTTACTTCCCCGCTTCTTCCCTAAGTGTTTTGGGAATTATTTGTGCATTTTTGTAAGCTAAGCTCTGGACAACTGGCCAATGGGCTGTTACCCACGACAACTTGCTAGCCATATGCATTCGATGAAGTGTAGCTTTTCTTTCCTCCTTTCTCTATTTTTCTTTTTTTCTTTTTCTTTTTTAGTATCATTTTTTTTCTTTTTTTGAGTAGGTGGCTTCCCTAATATAAGATTTACCTAAAAGCAAAATGAGTATGGTCATGTAGTTAGGCTTTGGACAACCAGCCAATGGGCTACTACCCACGACAACTTGGTAGCCATACTACCCTAGCAAGTTCATTAGCTACCTAATTTTTGTAAAAACTGCTAAAAAGTGAGTCAATGCAAATAATGTGTAGATGCTTTAGACTTAAATTCCCCTCAAATTAGAGGGTTGGTTGATAAGTCGTGTACTTATCACCCTAATTTATTAACCGAATTAAAATTAAATTAACTTAGTGAGGACTCGAGACCAAATCCACATTTTAGTGGGCACCCAGGCTAATTAAGCCCGAAGACTTGAAGAGTCTAAGATTCACATCCTAAAATATCATTTCCTAAAGTTAACAACTCATAATGCCTAAGTTCTCTTCTCCTATTTCTATTTTTTTCTTTTTGAATTTTTTTTTAATAAAAGAAATTCCACGAAGCTAACAAAATAATTTCAAAATTAAGTATCTACCCCCGCATGCCTAAATGATGCAATGTCTTCATTGTAAAAATAAAAACATAAAAAGGGTAGAATAAACAAAATATCACTTGAATTTCGTGATGGATCCGGTCAGCTCCACAGAGAGAAAGGAGTATACACACATGCTAAGTTTATTGCCTTAAGCTAAGCGTAATATACAAACAATGAAGAAATTGAGAATTCACAAGTGCGGGTCAGAATCAAAATAAAAATATTAATCTCAAGACCTGCCAGCAGGTGTCCGCAGATGTGGACCAGATTATGGTGTCGGCCCAAGCCCCAAGGTCAGGTAATTCTAAGGTTCTGAATGAAAATCACCCAAAACCAGAGATTGTTGTGCTTGTGGGGCCAGGCCTATGGTTTGGTGGTGTGCAACCCAAGTCTAAAGTGTCGAACAATGGGTAGATTTGGTTCAATAGGTTCGGATGTCTACTTAAAATTCAACTCAGAAAGATAGTCAATTGTTCTGTACTTGAGTTGCACATCTTCAGAATCAAAAATGTCAGAAGGGTCCTGGTAAAAGGTAGGTGATTTTAGGTCGATAGGAACCATTAAATCAAGAACTCTATTTCTCCCAAAATTTACTTCCCATAATTTAACTTCCAAACTCCTCTCCTCTAAAATCAATGTTTCAGAGACCTCCAGATCATTGTGCACCCCATCAAAGATATCCAAGTCAAACAATTGTGGCTGAATCAGAATTGGCTTGGATTCAGTAATCTCAAGAATAAAATCATCATTATGCCCAACAAGGTGTGGTTGAGGAATGGGCCTACTAATTGAATCTTCCATTAAATCAAGATTTTTATCCTCCAAGTCAACCCCAACTGAATCAAATTCCTCAATTACAGGGTCATCAAATGATTGATCAGATTCCTTTGGCTCACTTATCTCACTAAAATTATCTTCCTTAAGCTCAAGTGAGACTTCACTAAGAGATTCCTCAACCTCAAAATCAAAGAATTCATGATCCTCATTTATATATGTCTCAAAATCGTATGTCATTTCTTGGTCCATGGAGACATTTTCCTCACTCCTTGACTCAGGGATCTCAAGTGAGAACATCAATTCATCCTCAATGGGTTTCTTTAGACCAACCTGGTCATCCCTGGTCTCATAAAAAGTGTCCCCCTTGACAGGTGTCTGAACAAGTTTTGATATTGGCTCTCCTGAAGGGGGTTCATCCTGAGAATCATTCCAAGATTAGACTAGGGCAACTACAAATTTCATCCTCAATCTTGACAACTTCCCAAGTAAAAACTCACCTAGGCCCCTATCCTTAACATCTTGGAGCCAATCCAATAATGAACCATTAAGCTCATCAATCATTTTGATCATAGGCTCCAATGCTTCAGTGCATGGTGTTGGCTGAGCTTCTAAAGATTGTATAGTGTTCCTCAAGTTGGCCAACACCCTATCTTGGACCTGGTTCACCTAAACCAAATGGTTTGGTTCAGGGTTGAGTGGGTTTGGGTTAAAACTACGGGAGTCAAGAAATTGAGGTTCTTGGGTTCCTCCTTGATGATAGTAGGTCGTTTCGAGTTGTTCAAAGAGGGTTGATGACCTATATTCAGTATAATCATGTGGAGGGTAAGTGTATAATCATCATATTCTTCCTAGTTGTAGATCAGGTTGGTTTGATCATCAAAGGCTAGAGATCTATAATCAATGTGGCACTGTGAAAGATAATAATCATAATCATGATGTCCAGGGCTAGGTCCTAGACATTAAGGTCCAGAATCATATCCCCAATCAAAGTTATCCTGACTAGGAGATGGGTAGTTATAAGTCGAGTTGGGATAGTAATCATCTTGAGGATAAGTGCCGGTAGGAGGGTAGGATTGGAATTGTGTGTATAGTGTGGAAGAATACATGGTGAAACATGAGGGAAAATAGAGGAAAGAAAGGTGCCATGCAAGACAATCAATTAAACCTCTCCTTAGGTGGGTTAGCCTAAAGACCTACAGACTCCCAGGACACATCTTGAGATGAAATAAATGATTTGGTCTACTTCTATCCGATCAATCCAACCAGTTAGATGGAGGGGTTGGAGAGAAGGTTCTTCCTTTGGCTTGCACCTCTAGTTCCTTTGATACCCCCCAACCGTAATTGTTTGACGCTACTCCCCTAGCTAGAGATCAGATAGACCAGTAAAAGTAGATTAATTGAAAAAAATCTCAATTGGATCCCCAAAGAGCGAGTTAATCCTTAAGGCCAACATCTACTCAGTTTTAATTAGGCTTGGGATGATTATACTCTTGGAATGTAATGGGCCCTTTAGATGGGTTTCCATTAATAATTAGTTAATATATGTGTGCGTGCACAACCAAGGTTTGCAAACAAGGTTATTATCATGTGTCTTTTAGTGTTTAACCTTGTTTAGTAGCTTTTAGGGTTTAATCTTTAGGTTTGTTTAATCAGGTTTATTAGAACACTCCAAGTTTTGAAATCATAAATAATTGTATATTCCTTTAGAACTCAAAAAAAATGTGGAGTACCTAGTTCAGCCCTAAAAATCAACCCTATGGGGCAAGCTACTGATTAATCACTTTTATCTTAAGTGGTGCGGTCCAAACAGCTCAATCAATTGGCCTGTTGCACCACTTAGTTAAGGCACACAAGAATGTTTAACCTATTCAGATTTCTATTCACTTATGTGAATTGAGTTGAAGTGTACTAGGTCCACAGGTCATATCTCGATTAAGTGGTAGAATCAAAGTGATTATGCACCTTAGGATGAGAATTTGTGGGTGTTAAGTGTGTCTCATTTAATTAAATCCCACAACAGAAGATTTTTTTTTTTTTAATTTATGCAAGTGGGTGAGGTGAGGTGAAGTGACAATCAAACAACCAAGACTAACTAAGGGTTTATACAAGCTCCTAGGTTAATTAGGGTTTGAGTTATTAGTGTGACAAAGTGAAATCTAATGGGTGGGAGTGGCGATAAACTTACAGAACCTTCTAACAACACTTTACTCCGATCTATTCCACTTTGGCTCGCCCTGGAAGGGTACCTATAATCACAGAAAGAAAAGAGCAAAGTGAGCTAAAAAGTTAAGCAAGGCAGAAAGTGCGAAAAAACCAAAGAGCATTGCCTCCCCGACAATGGCGCAAAAATGGCAGGCGTGTATTTCGCGATAAAAAATCAGGGTTTCAGAGAACCTGTTGATAGGGAGTTATCTAGGAGTTTTTAATGTTTCATTGTTGTAGCAAAATCTCCTAAATAGCTCTCTCAATAAATACAATTTATAAACTCAAATATCTTCAATGAAGTCCGAGGTCGAACACAGGGAACAAGTGTTGTAATTCACACACTAATCAAGATGAATATGTAAATGAGCACAAGATATAAGCTAAATAATGATATTCAATGAATAATCTCTACTCAAAATTGATATTCAACGACAAGCATGAGTACTTCAAGAGTTAAATATGACAAAAAGATGTCTAAGACAAAATAATGGTGATTTAGATCACCAATTATTAGCCTAACACATATATATACTAATTACTCAATGAATAATAAATGTGTAGTGACCTGAACCACTTAAACCATAATTCCACACCAGCAGTGCACAATGTTAGAGCCAATCAGACGTCGACTCCTTGGATTAGACGACTTAAACACTGCTTGCTACAGTTCCTTCAAGAGAGCTTCTTCTTTTTCTCTTCTTCTCTTCAGCTCCTTCTTCACAAACACAAGAGCTTTCCTTCTTTCCTTTCTTTCCTCCTAACACACAAGGGGAATACAATGCTCTGCAGTGACTAAATATCACACTGGGTATATACTTCAGAGAGCAAAACCCTCCCCTCCCCCACTCTCTCTTTCCTTCCTCTCCTTTCTCTCCTCTCAAATCCAAGCTAATCGGGTATACGGGCATGCATAGTAACAGGGTCTAGGGCTGCAAGCGTGGTGTTGCAGTCGAGGAGTGAATAGGTTAGGCAGGTCAGGTGAATGCAGGTGAAGGGGACCTCACCCCTGTGATCTCGAGATAGTAAGCCATAAACAGAAATTCCTTTTATGCCACAGTTGCGCCTCCTCCCTCTACGAAGTGGGACTATCCCCACCGGGCTTCTTGCGTACAACTGCAGAGAGATTCTTCGTTCAATTGCAGCAGTTGTAGAGAGCATGGCTCTCTATTGAAGACCTAGGCATGTACTTGGGGTGAATCCACAGTGCCTGGAGGTAGAACTTGGGGCTTGCGTGGTCAGAGTTTGAAGAACAAGGTGGTAGTGATGGCGACACTGGTGGAGCTCCAGCCAAAAACCTGAAAGTAAGAATAAGGCCTCATGGCCACATTAGAATATCTCAGGGGGATTGTCGAGTGATGGCAGATGTGGTGGTGGTGGTTTTGTGGCATGAGAGTGAGTGTGGTGGCTGGACAAAGGTGGAGATGGATGATCGTGCTTTTGCATGGTTTGTTAAATTAGGGTTTTAAGTCGTTGCAACGCACAAAAATGGATTCGCTTTTAAATTTTGTAAGACCTAGATAAGGGAGTATCTAGGGTTGTCCAAAGAGGCAATATTTGATAAATCAATCTCTTGCTTAGAAATGCGGAAATCACCTTTCTTTTTGGTCTTTTCAAATATGTATTTTTTTAGGTTTTTGAAATAAAGGGGCAATCGAAAGATAGTGGTAGAAAAAGACTAAATCTAATTTAACTACTAGGTGACAAGAAAGACCTCTTCTCAAGCTCACCCTAGGCATGTGAAGGCCCAGGATAATTGAGAAGGAGTGAAAATGCTAAAAACCAAAGTAAGAAGAGGCTACACCAAGTAGAAAAGGCAACTTAATATTAAGCGAATTTCTATTTTACAAAAGTAGAGAAAAGCTTCTACTACAAAAAGTAAAACTACACAAATTAAAACACAAATCCTGGATGATGATGATGATGGTGAAGAGGGAATGCTCCTTGCTCCAACTGTGGCTGCTCCCACAGTTAAAAAGGATCCTCCTTCTCTTTTTCTTGAACCAGAGATAGTCTCCTCCTAGCAAGCCCAAGCGGGGCATGCTTAACTCCTCCAAGGTGGATGGATTTCCACCTTCAAAGGCTCCTCCTAAGGTGGTGTGGACCACCCTTGATTCCTCCTCCAAGGGTGGTACACCAAATCCTCCACTCCCTAGGGTAGGCATGTACCCTAGGCTATCCTCCAATGCCTGGCTTCCTTCCTTTTCTGGCGTGGGCACAAAAGAGAAGAGAAGAGGGGAAGGCACCAAGGGGACAGAGTATTCTCTTAATCTTCTTCTTCTTCTTCTCTTGACATTCCATGTAGGTGGATATATAGGTAGAAAAATTGTAGCCAAGGGTGGTCTTTTTTGGTGGAATATGATGGGTGTTGTCGACGTTTTTGTGCGGGTTTAAAGGATGTCACGTTGTAGTATAACCGACAAAACGTCTAAACAAATATAAAGAATTTTATTACTCGAAGACCGAAGTATCCGAGGTCGATCACAGGGAGCAAATGGAAATTACTACTAGTCAAAATGTAATTGAACACTCTAATTTACTCAGAATATCAACTCAAATGTGAATGTATGCAATTAAAAATAATTAGGACAAAAATATGAAATTGGACGTCTGATCACAAGATCAGACGTCTTAAAAGTATTTCTCCTTTTCTTCTTCTTCTGCAGTCTCTCATTTTCTTCTTCGTTTGCTTCTTTCTTGTCTTGCGAAGCCTTCTTCTTCTTCTTCTTCTTCTTCTTCTTCTGCTTTTCTTCTTCTCTTTAGAAGGCTTCTTTCTTTCTTCTTCTTCTCTGTCTTGCTACTTCTTTCTTTTCTTCTTTGGCTTGCCTTTCCTTCTTCTTCTTCTGTAGCGGCCAAGTCCTTCTTCTCCTGCGTTCAGCCTGCCTGCACAGGAGCAAAACCTAACCCTTCTCCCTCTACCCGCGCATCTCTCTCTTAAGCAGTTCGCTCATGGACGCTCTCCCAGAGCTACAGCCATAATCGGGTCGGATCGTACCCGGGACCAGGCACACCTGCAGGTGGTGTGATGCGCGAGGAGTGCGTCGGCTTAGGTCGGGTCGGATCCGCCAGGTCCGCGTGGTCAAGCCGCGGACGAGGCGAGTGTGGGGTCAGTGAGGGACCTCACCCCTGTGCTTACGGAGGCAACCAGCTTAATGCACAAATACAATTTATAGCGTACCTGAGTGCTGCAATCCCACGATGTGGGACTAAACGTTCCGCCCTGATTTCACGCGTGCCCGCAGACTCTCTTATGCAATTGCCCAAGCGGATGGCTCTGCTGGCGCTTCGTGCTGGGCTCACTCACCTCGCGACACTCGCGTAAGTCTCCTGCATCTGCAGCCTGGGAAGCCTAATGCCTGGAGCTTCGTTGGAGCTCATCAGAGGTCGTCCATGGCGGCAGCTGCTCAAACACTGTCATGCACAAAACAAGCCTCTCGGCCCAATCAGATCAGCTAGAGACCTTCGCTGTGGCACGGCGAAGGCGGTGGACGATGCTGCAGGTCGTAGGTCGGCCTAGGCGTGCGTGCCTAGGTCAACCTGTGGCCGGAGATGGTGGGTTGTTCGGGGGGTGATTATGGAGGTCTGAAGTGGCAGTTGTGGGGTGGAGCGAGTTCCTGGTGGTGAGGCGGAGCTCTCGAAGTGGTTGGCAAGCCGTGTGGGGGGCTGGAATGGTGGAAGCGGCTCGCCGGAGGTCGGTCGGTGATGTGGAAGATGAGGGTGGTCAGCGTCGGTCGAGGGGTAATCAGATGAGATAACAGGGGGAAAAGAGAGAGGAGAGGATGGAGAGGAGTTCTAACCTAATTGTAAGGACGAAAGGGGACGGAAGGTGGACAGCAGTACCTGCTGGCGCTGGAGAAGATGATGCCCAGTGGGGGAGAACGGAGGCGACGACGGGGCTGAGGCGGCGTGCGCGGGTACTGCGCGACGCAGAGGGAAGTCAGAAAGCTAACTCTGCCACTGGTTTTGTGGTAGAGCGAAGAGGGAGGGGAGGGGGGCACTCCGGAGCTTGCTGGGACTTTCGGCCGGGAAGGAGGAGACAAATTGGGGGTGGACACTCGGCCAAATCAAGCTCGGGTCCTGCGGCAGGGTCTGGGGGGTGTTTTATAGGTGCTAGCATCTCCTGCCAGCGCGTGGAGAACGCGCAATTAGGTCTGCCAGCTTGCCGAAGTTGGAAGGAAGGTGGATACCCAAATCTCTCTTGCGTTCGCATGAGAGATTGGGTTCACACTAGCGATTGTAATTGACTTTATAAGGAAGGGAATTCCTCAGAGAATCCCCCTTCCATTTTTGGGAGGGAATCTCTGAGGGATTAGAGAGCAATCCCTCTCCGAACCTCGTCGGAGCTCAGTTCTGCCCTAGCAATGGCGGCAGGACCGGTTTGCAAAGGAGGTGAAGAACCTAGGGGGCTCGCTGCAAAGGTATTCAAAAGATAGGGACCAATTTATGATTTGGGTGTACTAAATTGCAAAGTAGGTCAAGATGACCTCTCCTTAGGTCCAAATTTTGGTACAAACCTAATTTGGACCTAAGGAATCCAATGGTGAAGTTGGATTTTAGGTTTGACCTCGTTTGACTGGACATTTTGAGTAAAAACCCAAATTAGGTTAATTGAAGAGCTAGGACCCTAATCTAGGTCAAACTAGGTTCCAAAGGCCAAATTAAGTGTTCTAAACCCTAGAGGATGTTTTTATATGACTTTTAGAGGGTTTACTTGATTTTTATTCTGACCGGAACCTTGTTAATTTAAGCGGGTCTGTTTTAGGGTTACCAAGTGTCATTTAGTTCTTAGATTGCACATGAACCCATTTCTGATTAACTCAACCCACTTTTTATCTTATTTGGACCATTTGACCTATGTTTTGCTTCTGAGAAATCCCGTTTATGCACTGCAATGGTAAAATTGCAGTTTTAACCTTTATTTCATGTTTTCTTCTCAGAGCACTTGTTCCTTCAGTTAGGCCTTCTTCTAGGTTATGTAGGAGCTTTTATCTTCTTTATTGGGTCAAAATGAGCTAGTTATGGCTCATGATGAGGCTCTCATCAATGGGTATTTATAGAGGTGGAAAGGGGGGTAGTAGGCATGGGTTAGGTGGATGGCTAGGATGTATTTAGGTGGTGGTTATGGGTAGTTAGGTTGATCCTAGGGCTATGGTTAGTTGGCGCCAACCAAGGGGGTGCCATGGGGTGGTTATGGCCATGAAGCGGCACCTATGGTTGGCGCCAATTATGGGGCTTCTAGAAGGTAGGTGAGGTGGATGGTGGAGATGATTCTAAGGAGTGGTGTATGGTGGAGATGAAGGGGATTTTGAAGGGAAAAAGTGGTTCCAACATGGGGGTGGTTATGGTGGTTTTGGTGCCACCTTGTTGGTGCCCTTTGGTGGTGGTTGAGGGGTGAAAGGTGGCGATGGTGATGGCGCCAACTTGGAGTAGGGTGGAGCTAGCTTAGGTGAGCTTAGGTAGGGTTGAGTTGGTGGAGCTAGATAGGAAGGGTTTTTAGGTGGTGGATTGCCAATGGAGTTGGAGCCTAGCTAAGCTAAGCTAGCTTAGCTAGTAGCAGAGTAGAAGAGGAGGTGTTGGTGCTAGGGTTTGAGGATAGGAGCTGAGGAGGAGAAGTCTGGAGCTTGAGTGGAGCTGGCAGCTGCTGAAAAGGGTGGCACGGAGCTACTCTAGCTGGCTTAGCTTGTTAGTTCTTTGCTAGATGCTAAGCCAAGCTAAAGTAAGCTGGCTTTTGCCATAATGAGCTGAGGTGAGCTGGGTTTGGTGCTCCTGGGGAGGATCAAGCTGGTTGAGGCAACTAAGCTAGCTTAGCTCAATTGAGTTGAGCTAAGCTGAATCCTCGGGAGCTGGACTTGAGTTTCTTGAGCTGAAATGAAGTCATCTTCAGCTGGCCCGAGTTAAGTGGAACTGGATGTAGCTGGACCTGAGTTGGGGTGAACTCCAGTCAACTCAGCTTAGCTAGCTAGAGCTCCCTGTGGACTAATGGGAGCTGAGATGAGCTAGACTCAACTAAGTTGAGTTGGATCTGAGCTGACCTAAGCTAGGGTGAGCTAAGATGAGCTCTCTTGAGCTGCCATTCAGCTAAGATGAGCTGAATGGGGCTAGGATGAGCTAACCCTAGTTCAGGTGAGCTGAATTCCAGCTATGGTGAGTTGGATCAAGCTGAGTTCCAGCTGGTGAAAGCTTCTCCTTCACCAGTTGCCTTCCTGAGTGTTGGGGTCTTAAGGATCTGGTAATCTGTATATCCCTAACACTTACAAAAACACATTAACAAAAAATAATAAAAAGTGCAATGCATGCCTAACCTAACTAATGCCTAAATGTAGCCCAAGAACCCATTTGCGGAGCAAAATCCTAAGAGCTAGGTTTGTTTTAATGCATAAGAATCAACTACTCGCAGAACTCTCCTCTCTTTTTCTCTCTTAGGATACTCTCTCCCAGAGCCACAGGTATCCGAGTTATCGGGTCGGGTGCATGCCCGAGTCCAGGCTCACCGGTGTGCGGTGGTGAGCGAGGAGTGCAGGTCAGGTCGGGTTAGGCCAGGTCCGCGGGTAAGGTGTCACGAACAAGGTCGGGTGAAGGTGAGAGGGACTTCACCCCGTGGTAATTGAGATGAACAGTTGATGGCACTTTTTAAATTTATGTGGGTGTGCGGCTTCAGAACTGCCCGATGTGGGACTATCTGCGCACCCTTCCTTCGTAAGTCTGCAGCGGGGAGTGACCCTCACAATTGCAGCAAGACGCGAGGTGCATGGCTTCAATTGATGACTTGGGATCGTGTGCAAGGCTCTTTCGCATAACCTGGGACTGAAGCCTGGCGTAGCAGCACCTGGGGCAGCCTCAAGCAAGCTTCGAGCTAGCTCTCCAATGGCAGACAAGGTCTGAACCTGAAAACCACAGAACGGCCTTTCGGCCACGTCAAAGCTCTCAGGGAGTATCGTCGGAGCACGGCGAATGTGATGGGAGTGGTGGTGTGGAGCGAGAGTGACTGTGAGTGAGTATCTAGGTCAGATTGAGTGCGTGTGAGTGGGTGTGTTTAGGGGTGCTTGTGAGTGGATGGATGGGTGAATGAAGAGAGAGGAAGCGATCAGTGAGGTGTTGTGATGGTCGTGGGCTTATCGGTGAGGTTTTGGTGGCCTATGGAGGTGGGATGGCCTCTCTAGAGGGGGTGGCTGGAGATGGAGATGGAGGTACGAAGGGGTGGCAGTGGTCAAATTTGGAAGATAAAGAGCGAAGAAAAAAGTAGAAGGGACAGGGGACTGAGCTAGGAAGTTAATGGATGAAGAGGGGCAGTGAGGGCGTCGGGTCTGGTGTGGCCGACGCTGGAGACGAAGGCGACTCCGGTGAGGTGGGATCGGCGAGGATGGAGGAAGTGGCGTCTGCTGGTACAGCGAGACGCGGACGAGAGCAAGGAGGAGGAATCTGCCACAGGTATGGTGGATGGACGACGAGAAAGGGTAGAGGGGATTTTCAGACGTCGAGGAGCCTTTGGCCGTAAGGGGGAGAGATGAATTGAGGGGAATCACAGCGAAATTCGAGCGTGGAGGATTCGGTGTGATCTAGGCTTCTTTAAATAAGGATTTGAGGGGTGGTTAGGGCTTGGGAAGCAAGCTTCCCAAGCTTGGAAGGTCGCCGAACTTGGGATCTGTTAAGATATCCAAATCCCCTTTGCATTTGCATGAGAGATTGGGAGTGAATCAGAGCTTATCAATGGGTTCATACTGGATAGAATTTCTCAGAGGATCTCCCTTCCAATTTTGGAAGAGATTCTCCATGCAATCAAGGAGATATTCCCTGTCAAAGGTCATCGGAGTAGGTTTCCTCTGCGATAATGGTGGAGGGACCTAATTGTGAAGATGACAAAGAAGCTAGGGGGTTGAATGCAAGGGTTTTTGAAAGTTAGGGGTAGAAATGTAATCAAACAAGACCTTTTTGCAAACTAGGTCAAGGCAAACTCATCTTGGGTCCAAATTTTGGTACAAACCTAATTTGGACCTAAAAAATCCAATGGTGAAGTTGGATTTTGGTTTTGACCACGTTTGACTGGATAATTTATGTAAAAACCTAAATTAGGGTAAATATCCGTCTGAGACTCCATTTTAGGTCAAAATAGGTTCTGATGGCCAAATTGAAGGTACTAAACCCTAGAGAATATTTTTCTATTATTTTTAGAGGGTTTAAGTAAATTTTATCCTAACCAGAACCTTAGTTAATTAAGTGGGTCTCTTTTTAGGATTTCAAAGTCATTTAGTTCTTAGAACACACACAAACCCTTTTCTGTCTGATCCAACCCACTTGTTATCTTATTAAGACCATTTGACCTTTATTCAGCCCTTGAGAAAACCCATGGTTGTACTGTATTCATGATAAGCTGGTAAAATTGCAGTTCTAACCTTAATTTCTTATGTTTCTCTCAGAAAGGTTATGCAATTAATTATGACCTTCAGCTAGTTATGTAGGAGCATTTATTGACTTCATTAGGTCAAAATGAGCTAGTTAGGGCTCATGATGGTGTTCCCATCAAGTTTGGAGTTCTACCAAAACTGTCCATTGAAGTCATATTAAATGAGTTTTCACTCATTTCTTTAAAGAGGAGATAGGCACTTTCGGCATCTTTATTAAGGAAAATGCCCCCACATGAGACATCCACAAATCGCTTCAATTGATCTTCTAATCCATGATAGAAGATCTACACTAATTGCCATTGCAAAATTTCATGGTGGGGACAACTTTTTAAAAGTTCTTGGAATCTTTCCCAAGCTTCATGGAGGGGTTCACCAATTTTGGGTTGAAAGGTCGTTATGGATCTTCTTAAAGCCTTAGTTCGACTGATTGAAAAAAAATTATTTAGAAAAGCACTCTTTAATTGGGGCCAGATGCTAATCGGGTGCCCAATCGTTCTAAACCAATGTGAAGCTTTATCTTTTAGAGAGAGAGGAAAAAGTCTCGTCAACCATACGTCTTCCTGCACATTGTGGGAACGAGTGGTTTAAGCGAGGATAGTTAATTCCTCGAGATGACAAAAAGGGTCCTCTCTTGGAAGACCATGAAAATGCTTGATAAGATTTAGAATGGCTGATTTGATCTCAAAATCCCCTTGTGGTATGACCACCCTGGGTCTTTCCTCATAGTTGGAAGGATCATAGAAATCCTTAAAAGGAATGACAGGCTGCTGGCGGGGTGGTGGGTTTTGCCCTTGGTTAGCTAGGTTCGTCACAGTCCTAGCCAAATTCTCTTGATTTTGTTGTAGCTAAACAAAATGGTCGACCATAAAGGCAAAGGGGTTTTTTTTCTGAGTTTGGATTTGAGGGCCACCTGGTCCTGCAGGAATTTCTGGTTGCTCCAGATGAGGGAGGTTAGGGATGGGGAAGTCAACTTGTGGGTCGGCTGACAGGTTAGAAGCGGAAGCAGAATTTTTTTGTCAGTTTCCTGGGTTTTCCATAGTTTTAGAAGAGGGAGGAGAAGAAAACAAACATTTTTTGGTGCAGGGGGAAAAATCAGATGGTCCCTCAAGATGTGATTTTTGGGACCTTTGCCCATGCATGCACTTTTTTTGGAAGAATTGGAGGGGAGGAGAAGAGAGAGATAAGAGAAAGCGTGCAATTCAAACAACAAATTCTTGACCTAACTTATGTATGACTCCCTAAAAAAATTAACCTAAGACTTGGTCTATCTAGGAAATAAGTAATCACTAGTGAATACCCATTCTGTCAATAAATCTAGCCAAGTTGTTTAAGGGGAGGTTTGGGCCCAAGCGTTTCCCAGAAAAATCCCATGTGCTTGTACAAACCCGCGCCTAGTCGTTTGACTCGGTCCCTCAGCCTGAACACCATATATAGATGACAGAATTGATATCAATTAAAAAAAACTTAAGATCTAGATAGCAAGCCTAAGTTCATGAAAACCTTAAGGGTTAAATTGCTACGAATTTTAATTAGGTCTAGGATACTAATGTTCACACGAAAATTGGAGGGTGTTGATTTGGGTATTGCCCTGTTATTTCAATTTGTATGTGTGTGCAAGAATTGGAAGTTGATTCCAATGAAAAATAAGTTGTCACACAATTTTTGTATTTTTGTCTTTTAGGATTCAATTTAATTTAATGTGTTTTAGGGTTTCTCTTTTTAAATGTTCAAACAAGTTTGAAACTTCCACAATGAAAGGAAAACAAGTTGTATTGGTGATGGTCAAATTCCTTTAAAAGTGGTTTTCTAGAAATACAAAGGAAAACCCTAATGCAAATTGATCATAAGGTACCAATGAGTTCTTTTTAGGCTTTCTATATTAAGTAGTGGTCTAAACAAGTCAAACAACACCACTACTATGAAGAAAATCAAACAAGGATTCCAGAAAAGATTTTTTAAGATTTTAGGAATTTGTTTGATAATTATTTTGAATTTTTATTTGTGCTGGCATCAAAGTCCAAAAATGATACCTGTGGGTATTTTGGACTTTCTATACCACCGACCTCAAAAAATTTTTAGTCCATGAATTTTTAAAAATTAAATGCAAAGTCAATTGATCTGAAATTTGGAACAGATGTTCCCTACTTGATTTAAAATCCCTGAGTGAAATTTCAAGATTTTAGGAGGCTTTTGGTGTTAGGAATTGATTTTTCAATTCCAGACAAAAATCCAGACCCAAAAAACATAATACCAACACTTAAATTGGAGTGGTGTTTAATGAAGCATACAAGCAAACAATGAATTTTAAACTTCACCACACCACTTAATTAAGTTGTTTAAGGTCCTGAAAGTCAAGTTTAATATATTTTGGTAGTCTTTTAATACATTATGTGACAAGATAATGGGAACCAACTTGAATCCATAGGAAGACAAGGGATTTGAGTTCTTTCCAGAATTCCTGCTTGCTTCTTGTAGTTCCTACACAAACGAGAGAGAAGAAAAGAGAAGGGGATGAGATCCACTTCAAGTAAGAAAAAAGTGATAAAAGCAAAAATGTGCCTCTCCAGCAACGACGCCAAAAAGTGATTGTGTTTTTGCGCGGTTTGTTAAATTAGGCTTTTAAGTCATTGCAACGCACAAAAATGGATTCGCTTTTAAACTTTGTAAGACCTAGATAGGGGAGTATCCAGGGTCATCCAAGGAGGTAATATTTGATAAATCAATCTCTTTCTTAGAAATGCGGAAATCACCTTTCTTTTTAGTCTTTTCAAATATGTATTTTTTTAGATTTTTGAAATAAAGGGCAATCGCAAGATGGTTGTAGAAAAGACTAAATCTAATTTAACTACTAGGTGACAAGAAAGACCTCTTCTCAAGCTCACCCTAGGCACGTGAAGGCCTAGGATAATTGAGAAGGAGTGAAAGTGCTAAAAACTAAAGTAAGAAGAGGCTACACCAAGTAGAAAAGGCAACATAATATTAAGCGGATTTCAGTTTTACAAATGTAGAGAAAAGCTTCTACTACAAAAAGTAAAACTACAAAAATTAAAACATAAATCCTGGATGATGATGATGGTGAAGAGGGAATGCTCCTTGCTCCAACTGCGATTGCTCCCACAGTTAAAAAGGATCCTCCTTCTCTTTTTCTTGAACCAGAGATAGTCTCCACCTAGCAAGCCCAAGGGGGACATGCTCAACTCCTCCAAGGTGGATGGATTTCCACCTTCAAAGGCTCCTCCTAAGGTGGTGTGGACCACCTTTGATTCCTCCTCCAAGGGTGGTAGTGTACCACCCTCAAATCCTCCACTCCCTAGGGTAGGCGTGTACCCTAGGCTGTCCTCCAATGCCTGGCTTCCTTCCTTGGCTAGCGTGGGCACAAGAGAGAAGAGAAGAGGGGAAGGCACCAAGGGGATAGAGTATTCCCTTCTTCTTCTTCTTCTTCTTCTTCTCTTGACCTTCTATGTAGGCGGAAATATAGGTAGAAAAATTGTAGCCAAGGGTGGTCTTTTTTGGTGTAATATGATGGGTATTTATAGAGGTGGAGAGGGGGGTAGTAGGCATGGGTTAGGTGGACGGCTAGGATGCATTTAGGTGGTGGTTATGGGTAGTTAGGTTGATCCTAGGGCTATGGTTAGTTGGCGCCAACCAAGGGGGTGCCATGGGGTGGTTATGGCCATGAAGAGGCACCTATGGTTGGTGCCAATTATGGGGCTTCTAGAAGGTAGGTGAGGTGGATGGTGGAGATGATTATATGGAGAGGTGTATGGTGCAGATGAAGGGGATTTTGGAGGGAAAAAGTGGTGCCAACATGGGGGTGGTTATGGTGGTTTTGGTGCCACCTTGTTGGTGCCCTTTGGTGGTGGTTGAGGGGTTAAAGGTGGCGATGGTGGAGGCGCCAACTTGGAGTAGGGTGGAGCTAGCTTAGGTAGGGTTGAGTTGGTGGAGCTAGATAGGAAGGGTTTTTAGGTGGTGGATTGCCAATGGAGTTGGAGCCTAGCTAAGCTAAGCTAGCTTAGCTAGTAGTAGAGTAGAAGAGGAGGTGTTGGTGCTAGGGTTTGAGGATAGGAGCTGAGGAGGAGAAGTCTGGAGCTTGAGTGGAGCTGGCAGCTGCTGAAAAGGGTGGCATGGAGCTACTCTAGCTGGCTTAGCTTGCTAGTTCTTTGCTAGATGCTAAGCCAAGCTAAAGTAAGCTAGCTTCTACCATAATGAGCTGAGGTGTGCTGGGTCTGGTGCTCCCGGGAAGGATCAAGCTGGTTGAGGCAGCTAAGGTAGCTTAGCTCAACTGAGTTGAGCTAAGCTGAATCCTCGAGAGCTGGACTTGAGCTTCCTGAGCTGAAATGAAGTCATCTTCAGTTGGCCAGAGTTAAGTGGAGCTGGATGTAGCTGGACCTGAGCTGGGGTGAACTCCAGCCAACTCAGCTGAGCTGGCTAGAGCTCCCTGTGGACTAATGGGAGCTGAGATGATCTAGACTCAACTAAGTTGAGCTAGATCTAAGCTGACCTGAGCTTAGGTGAGCTAAGATGAGCTCTCTTGAGCTGCCATTCAACTGAGATGAGCTGAATGGAGCTAGGATGAGCTAACCCTAGTTCAGGTGAGCTGAATTCCAGCTATGGTGAGCTGGATCAAGCTGAGTTCCAGCTGGTGAAAGCTTCTCCTTCACCAGTTGCCTTCCTGAGTGTTGGGGTTTTAGGGATCTGGTAATCTGTATATCCCTAACACTCACAAAAACATATTAACAAAAAATAATAAAAAGTGCAATGCATGCCTAACCTAATTAATGCCTAAATGTAGCCCAAGAACCCATTTACGGAGCAAAATCCTAAGAGCTAGGTTTGTTTTAATGCATAAGAATGGTGATAGACTGGCATTTATCAATGGAGTGCGGAGGTGGGTTTGTTCGATGGCAGTCTTGGGAGTGTGGACAGTGAAAAAAAGAGAGGGGTTTTGTGCGGGTGAATGAGGCGGAGGTGTAGGACTTGGTGGCGAGTTGTTTGGAGGTATGTGGTGTGAGATGGACCTCACCGGAGGTGTGGCTGGAGGTGGAGACAAAAGTGGTTGGCGACAGGGTCGAGGGTTGATTGGGAGTTTGGAAGATAGGAAAGAACCTAGGGAGCTAAAAGGGACCTATATACCGTAATCTAATTAGACGAAAGAGATGGAGAGGCACCGGCTTTGATTGGCTGGCGCCGGAGAAGGGGAAGTCTCCGGTAGGGGACAGCGAGGGGGAAGGAGATCTGGAAGCCTTCGCTTTGGCCGACGAGAGGCGAACGAAGATGAGGAAGAGGATGGGCCACTTGACTTGTCCGTCTAATGGCCAGAAGAAGGGGGTCAACGACGCTCGTTGGAGCTAGGTTGGAGAGGGGTCGGAGGTAGGGATTTGAAGAGGGTTTTGGCCCCAAACCTTGCTAAGGAGTTAAAGCAGTTGATGGGGGTCTTTTATAGGCCTAGAGTTGAGCTTCAAGCTTGGAAACCAAGCTTGAAAACTCGGAAATCATGGAGTAGAACTTGAAAACTTTCAAGAGTTCACATGAACCCTAGGGTGAGAATTGGAAGGTAAGGCCGGGTTTAGATTGAAAGGTAACTCTTCATGAATCTCCCTTCCAATTTTGGAAGGGTTTGGCCACGAAATCAGGGAGTAATCCCTGATTGAAGGTTGCCGGTGATGGGTTTAGGATTCTAAAGGCAGTGGGGACCTATTTGTGAAGAATACGATGAAGTTAGGGGGGTTTTTGCAAAAATTTCAAACGTTGAGGGGCTTCCTGTAAGGAAAAGAGTCAGAATAGGATTAAAATGCAAACTAGGTCAAGATGATATCAGATTGGGCCCAAATTTTGCTACAAACCTAATTTGCACCCAAGAATCTGATGGTGAAGTCAGATTTTGGTTTTGACCAAGTTTGACTGGGTAAATTACGTAAAAATATAAATTAGGGCAACTTCCTGTCTGATACTTTGTTTTAGGTCAAAATAAGTTCCAATGGTCAAATCAAAGGTACCAAATCTTAGGGAATATTTTTCTTTGATTTTTAGAAGATAAGTGAATTTTATCCTAATCGAAACCTCATTTAATTAAGCGGGTCTGAAATTAGGGTTTCAGATATGCATTAATTCTTAAAAAGTGCGAAAACCTATTTCTGTCTACACGAACCCCCTTATTAGACATTTATGAACATTTGACATTTAATAAACCCTTGGAAAATCCCGTGGTTACTCTGCATTTATGATATGATGGTAAAATTGCATATTTAACCCTATTTTAATGCATTCCTCTCAGAATGAATATGCAGTGAGTTATGGCTCTTTGGCTGTTATGTATGAGCATTTATCAATGGATTATGACTAATTAAAGCTAGATATGACTGATGATGACGTTATCATCATACCCCCATGCCTAACTTTTGCTAGTCTCTTAGCAAAATCTTGTAGAATTTAACTCGAATTTAGACCACGCCTTTGATGCTCAAATCTCTGATGTGTGCATTTTCTCTAGAGACTAGGTCAGAATACCAATAATAGGCCTAGAGGTACTCAAGTACCAACCAAGATCTAGAATTGTCCAGCTTTAGCCTCAGTCTACCGCGAAGGTTTCCAAGGCCCACAGAAACTATCTTAAAGTTCGTTGGACCCAGCGATTAAAGCACCCGTGCTTGTAATATGGTTAGTCCAAGTTTAATTTACACTGCATTTTTGTAATAGAGAGAGATAGAAGAATTTCTTTACATTTTTGGAGAGTTTTCTCTCTCTTTTTCTTGATTATTTCTAGCTTCAGATTGGCTCAAAAATACGATCTGTATCGAATTCCTAGTCCCCACCATCAATCCTCGCAGGGTCCCTGGCAACCAATGCTTTGAGATAGCACCGCCAATGGCAACCCCCAGAACCCTAGCTTTTGACACTTCAAGATAGTGCGACCCATGGCATTCTGTAGCTAAATTCAGGTCCTGGCAATCGACATTTCAAGATAATCCCACCCATGGCACCTGAACCAACACAAGGTGCTTACATGCCCCTAGTAGGATATTTAGATATCCTAGGAGACAAGCTCCGAGGAGACGGTATGTTATTGATGGGAACACCATCATGACCCATAACTAGCTTAATTTGATCTGATTAAGTGAATAAAAGCTCCTACATATCCATCAGAAGGTCTTAAGGGCACAAAACACTGATATGAGAAGAAAATAAGAAAACATGGTTATTTCTGCAAATTTACCATTCTATTACAAAAATAGAATAACCACAGGTTTTCTTAGGGGTTAAATAAAGGTCAAAATGTGCTTTAGAGTCTAACAAGAGGGTTCATGAAGAACAAAATGGGTTTTCATGTATTTCAGGAATTAAATGACATTTGAAATCCTAAAAATAGACCTGCTTAATTCACTAAGGTTCTGGTTAAGATAAAATTCACCTAAACCCTCTAAAATTTATAGAAAAATATTCTCTAGGGTTTGGTATACTTGATTTGACCATCAGAACTTAATTTGACCTAAAATAGTCTTAGATGGAAAGTTGCCCTAATTTGGATAACTGTGCAAATTACTTAGTAAAACTTAGTCAAAACCAAAATCCAACTTCACCATTGAATTCCTTGTGCCTAAATTAGATTTGTACCAAAATTTAGGCCCAATCTGAGATCATTTTGACCAAGTTTGCATTTTGGTCCTATCTGATTCTTTCTTTCACAACTGTGCCCCTAACTTTCAAAAAAGTTTGCATTTAGGTCCCTAACTTCTGTCACCTTCTCTGCAAACTGATCTTGCCACCATTAGTGTGAATATGTCGAGCTCTGGCGAGATTCGACCAGAGATTTCTCGCTCAATTCTCAATCAAACCTTCCCAAAATTGAATCGAAGATTCTTTATGAAATTCCCTTCCACATGGGATCGATCTTAGGCACCAATTCTTTCCCAAAAGGTCATGTGAACCTTTCAAAGGTTTGGGTATCCTATTTCGCGAAGACCTTTCGAGCTTGGAGGCTTCTTCCAAACTTGGAAGGACCTCCCATGGCCTATATAAGCATGCCCAATGCCTCACCGTGCTTCTCAGCAAGTCTTGGCAAGTCAACAACCCCTAAATCACCTCATCCGGCCACCAACGAGCGCTGCTTTGGTGACCTCCTTCGATCCCCTTCCTCCGGCCGTCCAACAACCAAATTAGTCTGCCCTCTTGACTCTCCTTGTCGCGACCCTCCCCAACCAAAGGGAGGGCGTACCTCTACCTACATCACCGCGCCGCTCCACCGCTCTCTCCATCTTCTCCAGCTTCGATCGATCACAACCGCCTACCTCCACCTCTCTCCCACCTAGCTAAGTCCGTTTATCGCTTTCTCTCTTCCTCTATTTCTTTTTCCCGCACTTAAGACACACGCACGACCGCTAACCACTCCCCCCGCACTTCATCTTCTTTATGATCGGCGAAACTCTGGTGAACCCGCGCCATCGCCACACCACATCAAACTTCACACCACAATCTTCAAAACCTCTGTCGCGACTCTAGAAGTAAAAGCCCTAACCTAATTAGGACTATTGCCCACACATTCGTCTCCCCGAGCACACCCACCTCCACACACCCTCTTTGACCTTGCCACACACATTCACACACTCACACACCAAACCAACTCTACCGTTGCACTCACCGATCCTCGGCAATCCTCCTAAGTGCCTTAACTAAGGCTTATATCCTGTATTTCTATCTCAGGTACCTTCATCGAACATCCGCCGCTGCCTCAAGTTCTCCGAAGAAGCTATTAGTCCTTCGGTCATGATTCTCCCAGATTTCATCTCCAAGTTCCACGACTGAGGCTTAGGTTTCACTCCAGACCTTCAATTGGCATCGACATAAGCCATCTTCAGCTGCCTGCTACGCGAAGAACAAGGGACAAGATAGTCCCACATTGGATACGGAAGACTCCCCCGCATGGTTTAAATTGATTTTGTGCATCTGGCTTATCGCCTCAACATGCACAGGGGGTGAGGTCCCCACACGCACGCCCATACGCACGCCTCACCTGCGGTCACACCACGCGGGTCTGGCCAGATCCAGTTACCTGCCTGTTTCCCCGATTAGAGCGGGGTTCTGAGAGGGAAGAGAGAGAAGGGGGGGTTTTGCCTCACGCCCTCTCAATACTTAGCCGATTAAGAGGCCTTCGCCTCTAAAGCTGTTGTGCCTATGCCTCTCCTTGAGGCTTGAAGAGAAGGAAGGAAGTGTCCTTTGCCTCTGTCTACTGAGCATTGGTTAAGGCATCTGAGCGCGTACTTTGTCATTTGATATCTGCTGATACCTTGGTTCTTTTGGTTAAATTGAGATTTGCTTGGCTTATACAATTATGTTACATGAGTAACTTGTAAAGCTTAACATTGTAGAGTAATTTGATGATACAAATCACCATTTTACCCTCTTCTTTTTGCACATCGCTACTTGAAATTATTGCTATATCATTTTGAATCAATTCTAATTGCAATTGCTCATATCTTTTACTTAGAATTGTGATTTTGAGATTGAATTGCCACTTGCTCGTAGCGAATGACCTCAGATTTCTTTCGAGTATAAATATTATCTGTTTTTCATGCTGATTCAATCTATACTACAATGCGACGATTTTAAAACCCATTTCAAAGTGATTAACAGTTATTGCACATCTTCGATGGGAATTTCCTATCTCTCCGCATCGGGAACTCATCCAAATCAACTTGTGTTTATAAGCTACTCCTGATCTAGGCAACTTTTTTAGAACAGAATAAATACTTTTGCGTGATTTTGATTGATTAAGCGCACTAAACCAGACTTGTGTGTGGATTTGGGTGCTTAGGTTACCGAGTCCCTGACGTGTGAAAGACACGTATGTTTAAAAGAGTCGTTATAGCTTGCGCTCGTAATGTCGATTTTGAGTGAAGAAATGGACGTGAGTCCGAGTGTCGATCTCAAGGAGGCATGAAAACCAGATTTTTCTTGTCACTTAGTGTCACGGAAATAACGGGTTTTTGCTTGCGCGAAGACGTGGGTGGAAAGCGAGTAAGAGAGAGATAAAGAAAGAGAGAGAGAGAGAGAATAGGGTTAGAAATTTCTCATTCACAACATGCAACTTAAACATAAAAGAGGGCAAGTAATTAGATAGGAAACAATTTCATTTGACATGCAACTATAGTTTTACAATTACAACACTAGAGAAATGCTTGAACACAAGTAAAGTAAAGCTTAAAATAAAGAGGGTAAGGGAGAGAGAAAACGGCGAGGCAGCCACAGCGGTGGAGAGGGGCTTCGTCGGTGGCTCATCGGCTCCAGCAATTACAAAGAGAGCTAATAGTGGCTAGGAGTGGGGTAGAGCACTTGCAAGTGAATTCAATGCCTTTCCATGGGTGGTTGGATGAGAGTTTATATAGGGAAAGGGTTTTCTAATTTAAGTATGGGCTTTAGTGACGTCCGAGACGTCACTAAATCCATACCAAATCCGTCGGTGTAGCCCCCTTCGCCCGCCGGTCGCCCGCGTGCCATGTGCTTCCTTTGTGGCGATCCGTGCGCGCGCGCTGAAATCTCACGAAGGGCTCACTCATGGATCGCTGCTGAGGCGCACTCTTCTGCCGTGTCATCACACGCGTGAGCGTCCGTGCGCATCCGTTGCGCCGCGCGGCTCGATCCTCGCCGTTCGCTGCTGATCAGGCGGCTCAATTTCTCGCAGCGTGCCTTCTCCTCGCAATTTCTACGCAGCGCGGTTCGATCCCACGCCAGGTGCGCAGGCGTAAGGCAGTCGACCGCTGCACTGTCGCCACAAATGGTCGCGAAGAGTGCGGGTGCGCCGGTGAGTCTTAGCCGTTCGATTGAAGATCGACGGTTGAGATTCCTCCTCTGGGTGAAGGCAGAAGCGATCGGTGGCGAGGATGCATCGAGCGGGCACCACATGACGCACTGTGGGTTGGATCATTAGATCAATGGTCAGAACTTCTTGGGCTTATTGCAGGAGCTCCGGATGTCGAATTTGGCCGATTTTGAGTCCGTTGGACTCCGTTCGTCACTCTGAATCCAGCTGTGTGGTCCGATTGCTCATCTGAGGCCTGTTTTGACATGTTCTTATACACATGGCCGTTAATAATGCATTATAAGCAATCTTGATGTGCAATGCATGCGATGCTCCTATTCTTATTTATGATGTGTTATCTATGCATTTTGCTCTTAAGATAAACCCCAATTGGCAGAATTATCACCCCAAGATGCAGTGTTATCATACCCCTATGCTTACTCCTTGCTAGTCCCTAGCAAGGTTTATTCTAGCCTTTATTTCCAGTCAGGATTTAAGAAATAATTACTTGGACACTTCTTCACTTGTCAATAGGGGAAATATACTAAGATCTTAATCTACAAAGACTAAGCAGTACCCAGGTGTCTGCCAAATATGAATCTCCTGAATCCTTGCTTTAATGCATGTATATATATATATATTCTTATTTTTAGATTTTTGGAGTTAAGAGTGTGTTGGTAACTTTTTACGGCTACCCAACCCACCCAAAACTCAGACAAAACTCTAAGTGCTAAGCATCTTGGTGTGAAGATTATGATAGACTCACTCAACGGTAATTTAGACAGACTTCAGGTTTCTATGCCCCTAGGTGACTAGAAGAGGAAGTGTTTTGCTTTAAGGTGTATTTGTTCTATCGGTAGCTTTCTCCCTACGTTTATTTTAATTGGGGTCAACACAAGGATTTTTCCATTGTATATCTCCCCGGCTTGCTCTACTTCCCTGCTTCTTTCTTAAGTGTTTTGGTTCTTTTTGTGCTTTTACTGAGCTAGGCTATGGACAACCGACCAATGGGTTGTTACCCACGATCACTTGCCAGCCATACTCGTGTAGTGAAGTGTGATTTATTTTGTTCTCTCTTTTTTTTTATTTGGTAGGTGGCTTCCCTGATCTCAAATTTTCCTAGAGGCAATAAAGAGGAGGTGGTCTTGTGGTTGGGCTCTGGACAACCTGCCAATGGGTTGTTACGCACAACAACTTGCCAGCCATACCACCTAAGAGAGTTCATTAGCTACCCAATTTCTGTTAGAATCTCCGAGAAGTGAGTCTATGCAAAAATGGGTGCAGATGCTTAGACTAAAAGTCCTTCTAAGTTAGAGGGTGAGTTGATAAGTCGTATACTTATCACCTTATTTAGTTAGTGGATTAGAGTAGCTTAAGGTTGCAAGGATTTGAAGCTAAATCCATATTTTAACGGACACCAGGGTTGATTAAGCCTGAAGGCCTGAAAAGTCTAAGTATTCAAGTTCTTTCCGTATTATTTTCCACTATTGACAAATTTCTAATGCCTAAGTTTTTCTTCCTAAATTCATTTTTTTCTTAATTTTATTCTATTCAGACTGATTAAATAAGCTCAGAATCGTGCAATTTACCACCCCCCCATGCTTAAGTTGGACAATGTCCTCATTGACAAATACATGGATGCAACAGGGGTTCGAGAAGATATTACCTGAGTGACATAGAGTACCTGATCAGTCTGAATCTTCTGGGTTGCCTCCTAGGAAGCGCTGAGTTTAACGCCTCCAGCTGGGCGGTGCTTCGTGTCATCCCTCAATGAGGGTGACAATCTCCTTTGGGGGAACCTAGGCTAGGAAGTATTTCAATCTCTGGCCATTGACTGTGAAAGTGTGCCCAGTATTCGGGTCAGCGATTTCAACTGCCCCATTGGAGTGGGGCTTGACCACCCTAAATGGTCCTGTCCACTTGGACCTGAGCTTCCCTAGAAAGAGTTTCAAACGGGCATCAAAAAGCCAAACTTGCTGGTTAGGCTCAAAGGTCTTTCTATGGATGAGTCGGTCATGGACGGCTTTCATTTTCTCCTTATACAACCGATTATTCTCAAAGGTGTCCCGATAAATTTCTTCGAGCTGAGAGAGTTGGAGCATCCTTTGCGCACCGGCTAACTGGGAATCCATGTTACACTGTTTGACGGCCCAGTAAGCCCGGTGTTCCAACTCAACAGGAAGGTGGCAATCTTTGCCAAAGACCAGGCGATAAGGCGACATGCTGATCGGGGTCTTGAAAGCAGTCCGATATGCCCACAGGGCATCATCCAATCGTGTGGACCAATCTCTCCTGTCAGGTCTCACAGTCTTCTGTAGAATGTTCTTGATTTGTCTATTTTAGACCTCGGTCTGCCCATTTGTTTGCAGATGATACGGGGTAGCGATGCGGTGGTTAACCCCGTATTTTCTGAGTGGGGCACAGAATTGGGAGTGAATAAAATGACTTCCACCATCACTGATCATGGCCTTTGGTATTCCAAATAGAGAAAAGATGTTCTACTTAACAAAGTCCATGACAATCTTATGATCGCATCAGCAGGTGGCGACGGCTTCAATCCATTTAGAGACATAGTCTACTGAGACTATGATGTACTCAAAGCCATTGGATGGTGGGAAGGAGCCCATAAAATCAATACCCCAAACGTCGAAGATCTCGACAATCAAAATGGGCTAGAGGGGCATCATATCTTTTCTAGTCATGGTCCCCAACGTTTGTCAGCGAGAGCAAGTCTTGGCAAAGTTGTGTGCATCCTTAAATAAGGAAGGCCAGTAAAATCCGGATTGCACAACATTCGCAACCATTTTCTTTCCAGAGAAGTGGCCACCACAAGCTTGGTCATGACAAAAAGATAGCACACTCTGAACTTCATCCTCAGGGATACACCTCCTGATGATCTGGTCAGCACAGAGGCAAAACCACATGGGATCATCCCAAAAATAGTGCTTGGCCTCAACCAAGAACTTGTCCCATTGCTGTCTAAACTAGCTGTGCGAGGTCGGTCCTACAACCAGGTAGTTGACACAGTCAGCATACCAAGGCAGTTTCTTATCTTGCACAGCCAAAATGTGTTCATCGAGGAAGGTGTCGGATAAAGGCAGGGAGGGTCAATGTGGTCTAGGTGAAGTCTGGATAAGTGGTTAGCCACCACATTCTTTGATCCGGCTTTATCGCGGATTTCCAGGTCAAATTCTTGCAAGAGCAGGATCCATCTGATGAGCCTGGGCTTCGCATCCTTTTTAACCAACAAGTGCCAGATGGCTGAATGGTCAGTATAGATGGTCACGTGGGATCCCAGTAGGTAAGATCGGAACTTCTCAAGTCTGAAAACTACAACGAGCAATTCTTTCTCTGTGACCATATAATTTCGTTGGGCCTCGTCCAACGTCTTGCTCGCATAGTAGATCACCACGGGTTTCTGGTCTTGTCTTTGTCCCAGGATAGCGCCTATGGCAAAATCTGATGCATCACACATAATCTCAAAGTCCTGGGACCAATCCGGGGGCTAAAGTACAGGTGCTATGGAAACTAAGTCCTGGAGGGTGTGGTAAACCTTGATGCAATCAGAGGTCATGTGGAATAAGGCGTCGTTGGCCAGAAGGTCAGTTAAGGGTTTGAAAAGCTTGGAGAAGTCTTTGATGAACCTTCGGTAGAAGCCAACATGTCCTAGGAATGAACGGATCTGCCGAACTGAGCTAGGTGGAGGAAATTTGGAAATCAAATCAACTTTGGCCCGATCCACCTCAATTCCCCTATGCGATATGATGTGACTGAGGATGATTCCTTCTTGAATCATAAAATGGCTCTTTTCCCAACTTAACACCAAATTAACCTTGATACATCGTTTCAGGATATTTTCCAAGTTGCTCAAACAATGGTCAAATGAATTCCCAAATACAGAGACATCATCCATAACGACCTCCAAGTATTCACCCACCATTTCTGAAAAAATGGCTAGCATGCAACGCTGAAAGGTAGTGGGTGCATTGCATAACCCGAACGGCATACGACGGAATGCAAACATGCCGTACGGGCAAGTGAATGTGGTCTTCTCTTGATCTTCAGGAGCAATTGCGACTTGGTTATACCCTGAATATCCATCCAGGAAGCAAAAATACTTTTGCCCTGCCAATCTTTCAAGGATCTGGTCAATGAATGGCAAAGGGAAATGATCTTTCTTGGTTGCTTCATTGAGCTTCTTGTAATCAATACACACCATCCATGAGGTGGTGGTACAGGTGGGAATGGATTCTCCATGCTCATTGGTAACAATGGTGAGCCCGGCTTTCTTTGGAACCACTTGAGTGGGGCTCACCCAGGGGCTGTCAGAGATGGGATAGATGATTTCGGTGTCAAGCCACTTGATAATTTCTTTCTTAACGACCTCCTGCATATTTGGGTTTAATCATATCTGCATCTGGCAGAAGGGTCGTGCCCCATCTTCCAGGTAAATCTTATGAGTGCAATAGGTGGGGCTAATTCCTCTTAAGTCTGAAATGGTCCATCCAATGGCAACCTGATGTTCCGAAAGGGTCACAGTCAACCTGAGTTCCTGATCCTTAGTTAGATGAGAGTTAATAATCACAGGGAAGGACTGGTCTGGTCCCAGGAAGACCTACTTGAGATTCTCAGGTAGCGGCTTTAGTTCGAGTGTGGGTGGAACAACAGTCGAAGGAAAGGGGAAAGGTGGGAGTTGATCAACATCAATCTACTCAAATGGTGTTGTTTGATGGTAATCAGTCCTACAGAGGTTCAAGGGCAGAGATGGTGATGGGTCAGAACAGTCGTTACAGGATTGGTGGTTCGAGACAGAACTAAGGGTGAGGCATTCCTCGACCAAAGGTTCCACGGGATCATGTTCCTCGACACAGTCGCAATCAAAAGATTTGGTCGCTCGGAAGATATCCAACTGCATTTTCTTATCTCCGAAGGCGATTTCCATACATCCCATGTCACAATCGATGTTTGCCTTAGCCATAGCTAAGAAAGGTTTGCCTAAGATTAAGGATGCGTTCTATAGTTTTTTAGGGACTTCCATGTCGAGCACCAAGAAGTCGATCGAAAAATAGAAGTCCTTGACCCACACAATCACATCCTCAACAACCCCCTTCGGGGTCTTCACAGATCTATCAGCCAACAAGATGGTGATAGGTGTGGGAGTCAACTCTTCGAAACCAAATTGGTGGTACAGGGTTGTCGGAATCAAATTGATGGAAGCACCTAAGTCCAGGAGTGCTCTATCAAATGTCATGTCCCCGATATTGCAGGATATCAGGGGTGCTCCTGGGCCAGTTCGCTTGAGCGGAAGGTTGCTTGATATTACGGAACTTGCTTACTCGAAGAGCACAACCTTCCTAGGTGCTTAAGGTCTTGGCTTACATTTGGGTGTACAGGCACCCTTTAAAAACTTTGCGTAAGCCAGGATGTGCTTGACGGCTTCAAGGAGCAGAATATTAATCTAAACCTGCTTAAAGATCTCCAAAAGCTCCTCAGTTTCCATAACACCTTTTCTTTTCTTGATTATCTCCAAGGCCTCGGGGTAGGGTGTCTGAACATGGATAGGATCTATTTCTGGGTCCTTGGGTTTTTCCAGTGCCTCTTCTGAGTTGGGTGTTTTAGACGGTGAAGTCTCGGGAAGAGTCGGCCATTTGGGATCCTAGGTTTTGGTGCCGCTTCTCAAAGTTACTGCATTTGCAGAGGCATTGGGACCATGGGTTGATCCTTGAGAAGACGAGGACGAAGAAGCACCGAACCCAGGGGGTGTTTGTGGAGCTGGCTGGACCATGTGAGCTTGCCCGGGATTGCTCTGGAACCCTTGCGAATTGGGGCCTCTGTTAATCATGTTTCGCTGGTTCGATTGTGCCTGGGAAGGTAGGGATCCTTGTTGTTTATAGTCCAATAGTTGGCTTAACTGTCCCTTTACTAAAGTCATTTCCTCCTGATGTTTCTGGTTCATTTCAGCCATCATCTTTATTAGGGTGTCCATTTGGTTTTGCGGGGGAGGGGATGCCCTATTCGGATTATATGGGGGTCTAGCTAGTGGTCCCTGCTGATAAGGGGGTAAGTTTGGCTGTTGGTTTGGCCTAGGTTGGTTCTGGAATTGAAGTGATTTCTGGTTTGTCCAACCAAAGTTAGGGTGATTACGCCAGCTGGTGTTGTAAGTGTTGGAAAAAGGGTCAGGTTTAGCATAACCTTGGACAGCCTGTACATCTTCAAGGATAGCAGATGTCGAGGGGGAGGGAAGAAAGTAATCAAGGTTTGAGGGAGCAAAGGTCCCTCCCTGGAACATGGTCAGGGGTTGTTCCAGGTTCAGTTGGCTTAAGGGCTGGACCAGGTCAACATTGTGAGCTCCCTTTGCTAGGGAGAAGGTCTGTAACAGGTTCCTGGTTTGGTTCAGTAGCTCATCTATCTTTCTATCCACCAAATCCACTCGATCTAATTTCTTGGCAATGATATCCATGTCAACCATTCCAGAATTTGCTTATACCTCCTAAATCCCACCACGGGGTTGACTTGATCGGCTAAACTGGGTCATGGAGGCATTGTTGAGCGAATTTTCGCTCATAGACTCAAAGAGCTCAAACGCGCTCTCCTTGTCTTTGTTCAGGAAGTTCCCCCCGCATGAGGCATCGACGAAGTTTCGTAGGTTGCTGTCCAGATAGTGGTAGAAGATCTAGGCCAATTGCCACCTTGGTACTTCGTGGTGTGGCCATTTCCTTAATAGTTCATTAAATCTTTCCCACGCCTCATGGAATTGTTCCCCACCTTGGAGTGTAAAGGTAGTAATAGCTCTTCTGAGGGCATTGGTCTTTCCTATGGGGAAGAATTTCTTTAAGAATGCTTGCCTCAGTTCTTCCCAGGTGGTGATCGATCTACCCAGGGTTCTAAGCCAGTGAGATGCCTTGTCTCTCAGTGAGAAGGGGAACATTTTGATCAAAACAATGTCAAGGCTAATGTTCGTAGGTTTCACAGTCCGAGCTATCCGGTCAAGATCCTCTAGGTGTTGAAAGGGATCTTCATTTGAGCTTCCATAGAAGTGGTTCTGAATCAGACTTAGGACATTTGGTTTTAGCTCAAAATCATCTCCCCCTTCGGGGATCCTAAGGTGCGGCTCGACTCGAATAGCGGAAGGATTGTAGAAGTCGCGGAGGGGCCTAGGTTGGTCCTGGAATGGTGGTAGATCAAGTGGTGGCTGCCCTTGTCGGCCTTGGAAAGGTGGTGGTGGTTGCTCTTGTGGGTTCTGCAACCGGTGTATGGCTTACATGATAATGTGGATCTGTTGCTACTGAAGCCGGTGGTTTACGTTAATCTAGGCTGGGATGTTACGAACGCGTGCTTCAGACGTCTTTTAAGACGTCTGGGAAGTGACCCAGACATCTGACCAGACGTCTGGAAATCGGTTATTTTTGGCAACAACGGTTTCGTCTGCGCGCTCCTGCGAACGCTCTCTCTTTCGCTCTTTTTCCCTCTCTCCTACGGCCACAGGCTGTCTGTCCGCTCTATCTCTCCTCCTCGCGCGGCCTTAAAAGGCCACACCCTCTCCCTCACTCCCGTCATCTCCGTTCCCTTCCTCTTCTCCTTCTAGCCGGTGCGCGAGAGCGAGCGCGAGTGAGACGGCGGCAGCGACAGCTGCGGTGAGCGTGGGAGGAGGTGCTGCGTGTAGGAAGAAGCGCTCGACCGTGAGGGCGAGCTCGCCGGGGCTGCTAGGGCCAGCCAGCGGGGGCCGCAGCGGGCGCGGAGCGACGTGGGAGGACTGCTGCGGCTCGAGCAGCAGGCGGACGAGGCGCAGCGCGGCCGGGCGT
Organism: Thalassia testudinum; assembly: GCA_037157565.1. Classification (NCBI taxonomy): domain Eukaryota; kingdom Viridiplantae; phylum Streptophyta; class Magnoliopsida; order Alismatales; family Hydrocharitaceae; genus Thalassia; species Thalassia testudinum. Next base: position 7,790,289 of record JAZHRO010000010.1, on the reverse strand, counting down.
CGCAAGCGAAGGGCGAGTCGTGCCCTGCTTCTGGAAACTTTTCCAGAATCAGACGTCTGGGATTCTAGCCAGACGACGGGAACGATGTCTGGAAGACTGTCCAGACATCTGAAAGGTGAGTTATTCCGTCTTCTTCATTTTCTTCGATTGACCGTACTAAGAGAGAGAGGAAATGGGTACGCGCAGGGTCTGAGATTCGCATCCAACGCGAATCAGACGTCTGGCTACAGTGCCAGACGACTGGAGCGACTTCCAGACGTCCTGGGTGACCATCGGACGTCTGGGAACTAGGCCAGATGCCCCCGCAGGCTTCTGGACGTCTGAGAGACCACGCAGAGCAAGGTAACCCCTGATCCACTTTTTAAGACGTCTGGAATAAGTTCCAGACGTCTGATTTTGCATTGTTTCGTCGTTTTCGACCCGTTTAGGGCCCGTTCGGGTTCCATTTTCCGCGTTTCAAGTTGCGTTCTTTTCGGAATTAAATCCTCTACCCATCTACAGTAGCTGTATACTGTTTTGAGAAATTCCTTGTGTTTGATCCTTGTGATAGGACCCCGTTCCGTTACAGTCTCAGGGGTTGCGGAGGCACATGGGATTCCCGACCACGCCCCCAGTTCGCCTGTTGTAACCGGTAGAGTGGCTTTAAGTATAATCTGTTAAATTATGAAACCATAAATAGAACCTAGGACATTGCATGAATCCTAGGAATGAGAAATAGATTGAATGGTAGATCCTAGGGTGTTGCATGAATCTTAGGGCTGGAAAACTAGATTGTATGATAGATCCTAGGATATGGCATGAATCCTAGGACGGGAAAACTAGTGGAATGTATGAATACTGCAGTCTTGGAAAATGTGGAAAGGAAACAATAGCTGCCTGTGAATTGAATTAACAGCTGGCTGTTATGAATAAATGAACATGATTAAGAATATGGGATGTATGAACGTGAAACTGGAAAGGTGAAACCGGAATGCGCTGAGTTAAAGAGCTGGAACCCTACGGGGAATTAGGAGTAGAACTCCTGGAAAGTGAATGGAATAGAATTGCGGAAGTGAGCTGGCCCTTGAGTACGGAGTACCAAGGAGAGCGATTGTCCCCCTGTTTAATGCAGAGCGGAGCCAGCCGCCCCAGGGACCCGGGGTTAGGACTGGCCACTCTATACCGACTTGCTGGCCCTCGTGTACATAGTACCGAGGAGAGCTACTAGTATAGGGAGGTACTAGCTAACCCACGGGCCCCGGGGTTCTGCTAGCCTCCTACATCGACTTGTTAGGCCCACTAGGGCAAACCAGGGTAGTCAGGCGAGGGTGCGCGGACTGTGGAGGGGCAAGGCCCCTGTTTGGTTACTGTGGAGGGGTTGGACCCCTGTTACTGAGAGGGCTCTGCCCTGTACTGGTTCCGTGCTGTGCTTTGGGCACACCCATTAACGGAAACGACTGACCGCGTGCTAGTGCAGGTTAGCTACCCGTGCGTTTACCGCGCGTGCCGTAGTCACCGTTACGTCTGTCAGTGACCTTGGGGTGGTTGACTGAGAGTAGGATCACCATGGGAGACTCTCCCGGCCAAGAGAGCACCACGTGCTACTTCTACTGTTCGGAAAAGACTGCAATCAAGATCGTTCCCACAAGGAACATTCGAGATCAAGTGAAGGATCTAAGAAATAGATAAATTGTGAAATAATAGAAAGACGTAAATAAAGGAAGACAGAAAATTAAAACAGCTAGTGTACACTTTACTGTCTCTTTAGTTTAGCTACCACTCTACTCAGCGTTTTGCTGACTTGTTACACTCGTTACCTTTCAGGACCAGGTGTTGAGCAGCCAGGGTCAGCGGCTGCAGAGGACGCTAGGCCGAGTAGGGTCCAGTAGAGTTACCACTGTTCTCTTGTACCTCTTTCTGGTTCCACTGTAGTGAGTAGTTCTTGTTTTCGCTGTACTTTTCTTTACCTGCAGTTCATATTATGTTATGAATGTTGTTCTACTGTTGTGGTGGTATATACTGTAGTGGTTTCTTTCCTTACTGCTGTATTTTCTTACTGTTAGTTATATTCATGCTGAATGTGGTTTATTTTACTGCTCTTTTGGTTACTTCCTCGTTGGACGACCAGGTCTTGGGGTTAGTCGAGTCGGTCCGGTTCTCGTGTCTCGTAGGGACTCGGGAATTGGGTCATTACATGGGATGATGGCCATTGTGTCGAGTGAGGGTTGGTCCTCAACCTCATCTACCCTAGGTTCAGCCATGTTTCTAGCAGAATCAGGTCACCTGGATTCCAGTCCCAAAACAAACAACTCAGGATGCAGTGATCGTCTCCCGTGCATACACTAGGGAAGAACAGGAGGGGATGCGGAGAGCGACAGATGTGAGAAGTATGTGTACAACCAAGCAAACAAGCTTAGTCCTTATGGTCTATTCCTTAAGGGACCTAGAAATCTCCAAAAGGGTGATCAAGTCCGTAAGCACTGGACTCCCCTTCCCAAAGCTAATCTGGCCAGGTTGATTACGAGGGGATTGTAAGGAAGGGTCTTCCTTTGGCTTATGTCGTCGGTTCCATAGACCCCACAACTGTGGTCGTTTGACACTTCCCAGCAGGAAAGCCAAGTGCCCAGCAAACAAAACCATACCTCTCGAGACTTAACCCAATCCTGCCTAGGGCACGTCTACTCTATTTTAAAAGGGCTAGGATAGTGCTTGTGCTAGGGTTATGTGATAAGGCATTGATTGGGGTAGTGCCTCTTAGTTTTCCAGTTCCAGTGTGTGTGCTCCTATCAAAACATAGTTTTCAAGCAAGGATTTTTTTAAGATGTGGTGTCTTTTAATGTTTCATCCTTACTTTTGTGTCTTTTAGGATTGACGTGTCTTAATGCTTTCAGATAAGTTTCAGTGGGCACGTCAAGTTTTGCACATAATTGGTGAAAAAAGATTTCCTTTGATGTGTAGAGGCTCTAAAACCCTAATGTACTCATCCTAGTGATCATGCAGCTTCTATTGGATGAGTCAATTTTAGGGGTGAGTGGTGCGGCCCAAGACAAGTCATGGTGGCTTCGCAAACACCACTCAAAAATAAAGATAAACACTCCAAAAATATTAGGTCATAAGAATATTAGAGTGTATATATATACATATATATATATATTGTTGGGTGATGCGTGAAGGATGTGGATCAGGCAATAATACACCACGCCAAATTTTTTTCGATTTTACAATTTCTTTAAGATTTTTTTTTTCAAGCAAGCAAACAACCACGAGTGAAGAGTTACTCACAATTGGTCCTTGCTGCGCTTACTCCATCTCTACCGCCACGAGATGCACTGCTTCGCCATCCAAGCGCCGAGTTCCTGCAACCATCAAGTAGAGGTAGAGAATGCGTTAGATGATGTGAATATGGATGTAAAATGGAAGTGACAAAAATAAATCCGTAGCCTCCCCGTCAACGGCGCCAAAAACTAACGTGCAGAAGACGCGTATGTTTAAAAGAGTCGTTATAGCTTGCACTCGCAACGTCGATTTTGAATGAAGAAATGCATGTGAGTCCGAGTGTCGACCTCAGGGAGGCGTGAAAACCAGATTTTTCTTGTCACTTAGTGTCACAAAAATAACGGGTTTTTGCTTGCGCGAAGACGTGGGTGGAAAGCAAGTAAGAGAGAGAGAAAGAAAGAGAAAGAGAGAGAGAATAGGGTTAGAAATTTCTCATTCACAACATGCAACTTAAACATAAAAGAGGGCAAGTAATTAGATAGAAACAACTTCATTTGACATGCAACTTTAGTTTTAGAATTACAACAGTAGAGAAATGCTTGAACACAAGTAAAGTAAAGCTTAAAATGAAGAGGGGAAGGGAGAGAGATGACGGCAAGGCAGCCACGACGGTGGAGAGGGGCTCCGTCGGCAACTCGTCGGCTCCGACGATTACAAAGAGAGCTAATGGTGGCTAGGAGTGGGGTAGAGCACTTGCAAGTGAATTCAATGCCTTTCCATGGGTGGTTGGATGGAGTTTATGTAGGCAAAAGGGTTTTCTAATTTAAGTATGGGCTTTAGCGACGTCCGGGACGTCGCTAAACCCATACCAAATCTGTCGGTGTAGCCCCCTTCACCCGCCGGTCGCCCGCACGTCCTGTGCTTCCTTTGTGGTGATCCACGTGAATACTAAAATCTCACGAAGGGCGTGCTCACGGATCACTGCTGAGGCACTCTCTTCTGCCGCGTCATCACGCGCGTGAGCGTCCATGCGCATCCGTTGCACCGCACGGCTCGATCCTCACCGTTCGCTGCTAATTGGGCAGCTCAATTTCCCGCAGCATGCCTTCGCCTCGCAATTTCTGCGCTGCACGATTCGATTCCACACCGGGTGCGCGGGCATGAGGCGATCGATCGCTGCGGGTGCGCGGGCGGGTCTCAGCCATTCAATCGAAGATTGACGATTGAGATTCCTCCTCTAGGTGAAGGAAGAAGCGGTCGGTGGCGAGGATGTGTCGAGCGGGCGCCACGTGGCTCGCTGTGGGCCGTTGATCATCAGATCAACGGTCAGAACTTCTTAGGCTTATTGCAGGAGCTCCAGATGTCGGATTTGGCCGATTTCGAGTCCGTTGGACTTCGTTCGTTGCTCTGAATCCATCCATGTGGTCCGATTGCTCATCTGAGGCTTGTTTTGACATTTTCTTGTACACATGGCCGTTAATAATGCATTATAAGCAATCTTGATGTGCAATGCATGCGATGCTCCTATTCTTATTTATGATGTGTTATCTATGCATTTTGCTCTTAAGAAAAACCCCAATTGGCATAATTATCACCCTAAGATGCAGTGTTATCAGTCCCGCAAACCAGAGGTCAGTTAACGAGGTCAAATAATCCCTAAGTCATAAACCTAATACATAAGCTTCGCATTTTACTCAACCTCTTGAGGACTATCCGATCTTAACGAATACGTGAATTTTTAAGCCCAAAAACAAGCCTAAGAGGCCTAAGATCAGCACTCATACTAATCTCTTTGTCTTTCTATTTTTTCATGACTTAATTTTTCTTTTGATTAGGTCTAGAACTTAAGTAATTTCCAAAATCAAGTGCTAATGACTCTTATTTTTGTTCTTGAATGTCACTCCATTTTGGCATTTAAACTCTCGCCTATTTTCCTCAAGAATGATTTGCAATGATCTCTCAAAATTTTCCCCCCTTTCCATTTTTTATTTTTTCTTAATTTTTTATTTTTTTAGTTTTTTGGATATGTATTTTTTTGTGAGAACCCCTCAGAAATTTTAATTTTTATGTGTTTGCACTTTAATACCCCCCATGCCTAAGTTTACAATGTCCTCATTGTAAACTAGAAGGTATGAAATTAGTTGGGTTCATGGGTTAGAACAGGGTAAAAAGGGTGGGTGAACAGGTCGGGATGACTGTTGTGGATGATTTCAAGCTCTGGTACGAATACCATAGGTAGGATCAACTGTTCTAACTCTAAACTCTAAGTGCAGTAGACGTGAAGCTCAAAAGGATGATCAGTAGGGTCTCAGGTTTTTGGAATGATGGGTTGCTTCCCGTTTAGGGCTAAATTTAATGCCTTCAGTCGAGCAGAAGATGGTCAAGGAGAAGGGGTGGTCAAATCAACAAAATTTTATAGAACAAGAACCTTGATCAATAGCCTGGTTAGTCCAACCAGGTGCTTATTCAGATCAACGGGCTGATGATGCAGCCCAAACCCAATCAGTCTGGTGGGTTGATGGATGTGAATCAATAGATGTGCTACCCACCAAATGCTTTGTGACTCAAAAAGATATGGCAGTGCGAATCGTAGGTTTTGCTGATTCCAATCAGCCTGGTCAGAGTAGGGATCCTTGAAAGAAAAAGGGTCAGTGGAGGATGTAGGGACCCTACAAGAGTGATCAGAAAAGGGTAGGATGTGATTTGCATTCTGATCGATGATTGAAAACCAATGAAAAGATGGAGAAGAATCATGTGTGACCGGATCATAGAGAGGAGAATCAGAGTAGAAATTGATTCCGATAGTGGGTCGGGGTTGAAATCAGATTTGAGAAGGTTTTGTATGTGCTATAGAAGAGGTGGCATCATGGAGATTCAAATCATTGACCTCAGTGTCAAAATCAAAGGACAAGTCTTGGTCGCTGAGGTCGTAAGCTGGTTTGGAGTCATTAGGAAACAATAGTTCTCCAAAATCAGAGTAAGATTCGAAATCGTCGAAGAACTTGCGAAGATCGTGTTCTGAACTTGATTCTAAATTAGTGATTCCACCACAGAAAGGATCAAGATATATAGAAGCAACAACCTGACTTGGATCTTAGTTTCAGATTCCAAGCTTAAAAAGGTGTCCTTATTAAGCATGGGCTCAGATTCTTGGCTCCTAAGATAGACCCAATCGATTCCCAACTCTTCCAACTCAATTTTTGTATCATAAATCGACGTGACTTTCGAGAAATCAATTTGTGTCTCAGAGGAGGTTGGAGAGGTGTATTCATCAAATACAAGTCCAAAATCGTAATTCATATTCGAAATCTGTATTTCACCACATGGGGCCTCATAATCAACCTAATTAGGCTCAGATCTAGATTCTAGGTCAAAGGTAGGCATTGGGTCACTAGAATCTAGGCTATGCTCTACAGGGATGTCAGAATTGCTCTTGAGAGTCACCTTATCAGAATAAGAGGTGGAATTTACACCCTTGAGAGGTTCTATTTTAAGCTCATCATTACAGGTGTCGAGGAAATTTAAACTCGATGGACCAGTTTCTTGGTTTCTTAAGGCCAATTTAGAATCAGGAACACCTGCATTTGGATCCTCCCAACCCTCATCAAGATCAGGTATGTCAATTGTTATGAAATTTGAATTTGAATTCATTTGGGTTGGGGTTCCACAACAACCTTGATCATCAAACCCGGGATTTGGGAAATTATGTAGATCACTAGAATCACTCCAAGATTTCTTATTAACTTTTGAAGGGTATTATTGATCAATGGTTTTATACAACTTATTCAGTAATTCTCCCTGTATTTCCAAAAAATTCTGGAGGTCATCCAGAAATGAAGGATTTTGCCAACATTGTAGACAATCGTTGTTGTGTAATTTCACCAATTCAATGTGTTCTGCTAAGAGATCATCCCAGGTTGAACTGTGGTTTATTCGTGTCCATATTATCTCTATACAGTTCAAAATGTGGTCCATTGTTTTCTTAAATTTATCCTGAATGTACCTATTAAAATATTCCTTGTGTTGTCTATATGCATCCTCAATTATTTTGTCTTTGATGGTCATTTGGGACACAGGTTTCTAATCACTTTTCCTAAAATGTCAGGTTACATTTTTTAATCAAATGGTGGAATCAAGATGTCAAATCAATTTCAAATTCAGATTGGAGTTTATCAGATGAGATTAGAAATCCTTGAGAAAATCTAATGAGGTCTCCTAGGTTAAAAACCTAATGACCTTCCTACGTGTTTGCTCTAGAGAAAGGATGAGGGATTAGATATTAATTGGACCCAATCAAGGCACCCAAAGATTTTTGGATGACTAAGGCTGTTTTGAGGCGGATGATACCTCTAAATCAAAAATCCATACACCTGAGAAATACCTGGGAAACTAGGAAGGGAGACCTTCGCAAAGACCCCTACACGGTATAGTGTCCCCTTGAGTTACAGGGCTTACCCCACCCGACCTTCCTTGTCACTGCGGTTCCAAGTAAATCGGAACGTACGAACTTAAGACCTTAAGTCTACCAATTTTAGCCTAATTAGTGCCTTGAATTTCACTTGATTAGAAGTTGATTTGACTTGTGACCTAATTTGGAGGTTGGTTTGTAACAGAGATACCATCATGAGCCATAACTAGGTCAATTTAGTCATTATCAAGGAATAAAAGCTCCTACATAACCGTAAGAGAGCCATAATTCATTGCATATTCATTCTGAGAGAAAGATAAGAAATCAGGGTTAAAACTATAATTTTACAATCATATCTTGAATATAGAATAACTGTGGGTTTTCTTAGGGGGTAATTAAGGGTCAAAAGGTCTTAAATGTCCAACAACTGGGTTAGTACAGACAGAAATGAATTTTCACGAGTTTTGAGAATTAAATGACTTCTGAAACACAAAAAAAAGACCTGCTTAACTAACTGAGGTTCTGGTCAAGATAAATTTCACCTAAACCCTCTAAAATTCATAGGAAAAATATTCTCTAGGGTTTGACACCTTCAATTTGATCATTAGAACCCATCTTGACCAAAAATAGAGTTTCAGACTGATATTTGCCCTAATTTGGGTTTTTGCATAAATTACCCAGTCAAACTTGGTCAAAACCTAAATCTAACTTCACCATTGGATTCTTTGAGTCCAAATTAGGTTTGTATCAAGATTTGGGCCCAATCTGAGACTGTCTTGATCTAGCTTGCAATTTGGTCCTATCTGATCACACATATGCCCTTAACTTTCAAAATCCTTAAAAAAAGGCTCCTAACTTTGTCATCATTTTTACAAATAAGTCCCTGATGCCATGAATCCTATTCCTACAAACTCCGACTGCCTAACATTGGCAAGTTCTCCTTTATTCCTTGACAAATCCCTCCCAGATTTGAAAGTGAAGTTCGTCAAGGAATTTCCTTCCTTTTGAGCCAATTCCCACACCCTAAAACCTTCCCAATCTCTCATGCGAACACATGAGAGATTAGGGTATCCTAAAATTCCTATCTCCGGCGAAGCTTTCCAAGCTTGGGAAGCTTGCTTCCCAAGCTCAAAACTCCCTCCAAAGGCCTATAAAAAGATCACCAGATCATACTGAACCTCTCAAGCTCGATTTCGACCGGATCTACCCTAAATTCTTCCCTCCTAATCCCACCGAAAGGCTCCTCGAGCTCCGGCGACTCTCTCTGCCTCTCCTCATCATCTGACCGCAATATCAATAGCAGGTACTCCTTCCTCGTCTTCTTCCACATCACGCAATATCGGCCGACGTCCCTATCTCCTTCGTCCTCGCCGTCATCACCCCCACCGAAGCCATCTTCGTCTCTGGCATCGGCCATATCGCAACAGGTGCCAACTATGATCCCCGTCGTCCGCTACCTATCTCTATCGACTCCTCAACTTCTACCCTTCACGACAACACCTTCGACACTCCGCTTCGACCTCCGCATCAACCTCTGCAACTCCATCTTCCATCTCGCCGGCATACCACTAGTAAGCGCTAGTGACCACCATAGACCACCTATGCTGCCGCTTCCACACTCCTCACCATTGCCTCAACTCAGAGACTAAAACCCTATGAGTAATTGAGGGGATTAGCCTCTCTAACACCTCACTGAACAACCCACCTCCAGAACTTTCATTTCCGCCTTCGCCAGCCACCTTCAACCACCTTCGTAGCACGCCACCACCACCATCACATTCGTCGCATCCCTACGAAGCTCCTAGGCCTATTTAATGAGGTCACAAGGCCATGTTCTTCATTTCAAGTCTTCACTGCCTTGACCACCATTAGCGAAGCTTGCAACTCGCTCCAACACCTACAGGCCCTAGGCGAAGCCCCAGGCACAGCGAAACGTCTCCAGGAGCGCAACCAAGGAGCCAATTTGGCTCTTTGACTGAGCCTTTGACCACAATCGCATGAAGCATCAGTAGTAACGCACGCAAAGGAAGGGAGGTGGGATTAGTCCCACCTCGGAAGTTAAGAAGCACCCACGCCCGCATAAGTTGTTTTTGTGTTCTGGGCTTATTGCCTCAGAACACGAGGTGAGGTCCCATTAGCCTCACTCGATCCGACCCGCCTAAGCTCTCACTCCTCGCTCACCACCCACTGCAGGTGAGCCTGGACCCAGGTGCGCGCTTGACTCGAATACCAGATTACCCGTTACTGTGGAAGGCTCTGGGAGAGCGGATCCCAGAGAGAGAAAGAGAGAGAGTGCACGGGGATAGGGGGTTTTTGCTCTCACTGGTACCTGTGCGACCCTTAGTCGCAGAAAGAAGCAGAAAAAGAAAGGAGAAGAGAAGAAGCGCAGCTGAGACAGAAGCAAAGAAGAGAGAAGGAAGAGACCATTGAGTCCCTTAGAAGTACTGTAGCAACCGGCTGTTTAAGTCGTCTGATACAAGTCTCTACCATCTGATTGCATACATTTGAGGATTTATTTCCTTGATTAATACTGTTGATCTGGTTGCTATTATTGTGAGGAGTAATTGGTGATTCAAATCACTATTTTACTCCATTCTTTTTGCACATTGATACTTGACATTATTGTTATATCATTTTCATTGCAATCTTTTATATCTTTGATTCAACTTGTGATCTTGAGTTTTAAAATTGCCATATTGCTCCTTATGTTTGACCTCGGACATTCATTCGAGTAATAAATATTATATGTTTTCGTACTGATTCGATCTATACTGCAACGCGACGATTTTAAAACTTGTTTCAAAGCGATTAACATTTTGGCACCGTTGCCAGAGAGCAACCTGCAATTTAGATCTCTTGATTGCAATATCTAATTCGATACTAACTTGCTCTATCTCTTTTGACTATGATTTGTTTCAGGGATTCATTGAAAGGAAGATCAACCGCACATCAGCCACTCCAGGGGCAGGTAAACTCCATCCATCATCTTCTAAGCCCCTGACTCTGAAAAAGCTAAAAAAAAAAAGGATAAAATCAATTAGGGCTACTTGCATTCTATTTTTAGATTAATCATCAAGTTGCCTGATTTGATACATTCTATTTAGAAACATCCAAACCGTAATTTGTGTACCTACTTAGAGCTTAAGGTATCTAGGGCCATCACCTTTTTGTTTGAAGCCCTAGGTACCACACTTGGACAAAATTCAATTGGACCAAATTAGAGTCAATTTAGATTTCCAGTTTAGGGTTTTAGAGACACACTTGCTTAATCAAGAATTGATCTTCCTAAACAATGTGTGCCTAAGCCTTGGTTGAATTGAACTATTCAAGCAAACCTTAAAATCAGGCTCTTAATTTCATTTGAACACTAAAAGAGGCACCTAAAATTTTCAAAGGACAAAACAGGTGAAGTTGACCCACCTTGTTGGGTTAACCAATCTTTAAATTAGGTCACTTTGCACAAAAAACATCTGAAAGGTTCAAGAGACATCATAAGCACCCTTGCTCTTAATCTAAAACTGGTAGACTTAAGAGGTCAAGTCCCCATTCTGGTCTACCTGGATCCTCAGTGACAAGAGAGGTCAGGTGGGGGAAACCCTGTAACTCATGGGGGCACTCTACTGTGTAGGGATCTTTGCGGGACTCTCCCTCTCTAGCTGCCCAAGTAATTCTCAGGTGGACGACTTTCTGACTAAGGGGTATCATCCACCCCGAACCTCTATAGTCATCCAAAACTTTTGGGTGTCTTGATTGGGTCCATCACATTCTACCTCTTATCTAATCCATCGGTGCATAATTGGGAGGATGTCCTTAAGACCATCCTTGAGGCCTCCATTACATATTCACTCTCATCGAGGTCGAGCCTCAACTTCCATGTTTGTGCAACAACCTGATCACATTGACATATTCTCTAATTCAAAACCTACTTCCCCTTCATCAGCTATGGATCACCAAGAAGAACAACCAAATCTTGAGCAACAATTCCATGATTTCCAAAATCGAATCAATGCCATCATCGACCCACAGCCGAGTCCTCAAACGCGAGATCACTATAATCCCACAGCGATGGAGATAGAACCCCAAATCAACATTCCCATGGGAGGACCCGAGGTAGATCTCAAGCCTAGCATGCTTCATATGACCCCAAAATTTCATGGCTTGAACTCCGAGGATCATTTCCAACACATCAAAAACCTAAAACATCTGGCCCACACCTTTGGGGCAGATGTACAGAATCGAGATGGATTGCTCTTAAAGCTCTTCTCATTCTCCCTGGCTGACAAAGCCACTCACTGGTTTTAGACTCAACCACACACGATCAACACATGGGGAGAACTTCAAACAGCCTTCCTGCAAAAATTCTACCCCATTATCGTACCAACACAATACGGCACTAAATCACGCACTTCTCCCAAGGAGTGGGAGAATCTCTACATGAAGCGTGGGATCGCTTTCTAGATCTCATGCATAAGTGCCCCCATCACAAAGTGCCGAAATGGGAACAAGTCCAATCTTTTACCACGGACTCCATGAGGATATCAAGCTCTTTGTCAATGCAACCTATGGTGGTAGCATCATGGGTCAACAAGAGGACACGATCTGGGAAATTCTCAAGAACATGTGTAAGAACTCCCTAAACAATAAGTCATTGGGTGCGTACGACCGAATGTCCACCTGCACATTGGCAAATAATCGGGGGGTACATGAATCCCGAAGCCATTCCGCATCCGTTGATCTGGAGTTGGTAGCCAGTTAGTTGAGCAAGGTCTCCATTATCGAGAAAAGGTGGATGACATCACTCGTCATCTACACAAATCCACCTCTGCACCTCAAAGCACATACGCGCGCCCGTGCATGGGAAGGAAGGTTGTGCACAACATCTACCACTCCTCGGGGATGGATGCATATCCACCCCTGTCTGATTATGTCTTCAGAGGCAACTCCGAGTTAGCCCACCTCAGTTGGGAGAATTCTAAACCCCCGTACCCTGATTATCTCGGAGCTCCTCAGACCTGCGAGGATCTTCACGCCGTCCAGAATAATCCTTTCTCCAACACTTACAACTCTGGATGGCGTAATCATCCTAACTTTTCGTGGTCGAGAAATAACCCGAATCTAAGACCTCAATTCCAACCCCGACCACAGGCTCCGCGACCTTATCAACCCACCCAACCAAGGCTCACTCAAAATTCCAATCTGGACCACCTAAAGAAGATCATACATCTTCTATTCTCCAGACCTTGGTTGACATGCAGAAACAACACAAAGAGGAGATCTCTGAGTTATGAAATCAATTGGCCCAACTGGCAAGTGCTCGCCAGCCTAGTGCACTTCCTTCTCAGCCTCTTCCAAACCCAAATAACGTGCCAAACCAGAGGTTCGTTATAAACCCAAATCAAGGCCAAGCTCACTTTGTTTATGGGGCCCCTTCTGCTCCACCTAACGAGATGGATGTTTCAACTTCATACTCAGGATTTCAACAGCAAACACCTATTTTGCCTAACCCAAACCAAAATTAGGCAGGATTAAATTCCGTCACCACCCATAGTGGCAAAGCAACACAAGACCCACCCTTCCCTAGCCACAGCATGCCTGAGACCGTAAACCCTAATCCTAGATTGGTCAACTAGGACACACCCGTCCCTGATAAAGAGCCTGAGCCAATTTTAGAGGAACCATCTAAGGTTCCATTTCCCGAGGCTTGACCAAGGGAAAGAGGACAGCCAAACCCGTGGCACTTGAGGAGGACCTGGTTAAGCTCTTTGAGCAGGTCCATATAAACATCCCCTTGATGGATGCGATATGCCACGTATCTGCTTACGCACGATTTCTGAAAGATGTGTGTACACCTAAGCGTAAGTCGAGAACCAAAGGCGGGAACCCAATCGTATTGTAGGAGCAAGCCAGCTCTGTCATTTTGAGCAAACTCTTGCCTAAGGCAAAAGATCCAGGCAACCCTCTGATCTCCTATGCTATCGATGATATACAGTTTGACCAAGCCCTACTTGACTTAGGAGCTTCTATAAATTTGATACTTACATCCCTACTAGACTACTTTGAGGACTCTGAGCTTAAACCAACGGAGACGACTTTGCGGTTAGCCGATTGGTTGATTAAGTCACCAAAAGGAATTCTCGATGATGTTGTAGTTAGGGTACATGATTTCTATTTTTCAGTGGATTTTATTGTCTTAGACATGGATGCTCCTGAGAACTTGAAGAATACATCAATCAGATTAGGGAGACCCTTTCTGGCCACTACTAGAGCCAATATTAATTGTGAAGAGGGCCAAATTGAGTTAAAATTTGGGAGCAAGACACTAAAGATCGACATCTTTAAGGCCTAAGGAATTAATTACAGGGTTATAGAACAAATTTGTGATATTGAGGCTGTGGTTGACGACTTATGTATCGAGGAAAACCTGAATATTTCTGATCAACCACAAAAAGATCAAAACCCTCAATTAGAGGAGCCTAAACCTAACCTAGACACACCCATAACTCCTTCCTTTGCTTCCGACACCCACCCTGAACCACCTGCTGCTGCTGACAACCCAGTTATGGAATTAAAGCCTCTTCCTGATCATCTGAAATACGTCTTTTTGGGTTCTAATCAGACGTTTGTTGCGATTATCAACTCCCGACTCACACCTGATCAGGAAACATGCCTGATTTCCATTCTCCAACAGTATCGAAGAGCCATTGGATGGACTCTCGATGATCTAACTAGTATCAGCCCCTCATACTGCACACATCACATCTACACTAAAGAGGGCTCACGACTATCATGTGAAATGTAGAGACGCCTAAATCCAAATCTACAGGATGTCATGAAAAAGGAGATCATCAAGTGGTTAGATGCAGGGATCATCTACCCAATCTCCGATAGTCGTTGGGTGAGTCCAATCCAAGTTGTGCCTAAGAAGGCAGGGCTCACCATCATTACGACTGAAATCAGAGAAACCATACCAACCCGTATAGCGAACTTGTGGAGAGTCTGCATTGATTACAAAAGACTCAATTCCTCCACGAAGAAGGATCATTTTCCACTACAGTTCATTGATCAGATCCTCGAGAAACTAGTGGGAAATCGATTCTTCTGCTTTTTGGATGGGTACTCTAGCTATAACCAGATCGCAATCCATCCTGAGGACCAAGAGAAGACCACCTTCACCTGCCCCATCGGGACATATGCATTCTGAAGGATGCCATTCGGTCTCTGTAATGCACTTGCTACTTTTCAGCAATGCATGCTTGCCAAATTCTTAGGTATGGTAGGTGAATACCTTTAAGTCGTCATGTATGACTTCTCGATATTTGGAGAATCATTTGACGATTTCCTCCTGCACTTGATCCAAATCCTTAGGCGATGCAATGACGTGAACTTGGTTCTTTCCTGGGAAAAGAACCACTTCATGGTACCAGAGGGAATTGTCCGAGGACATCTCGTCTCTGAAAAAGGCATCCAAGTTGATCGAGCCAAAGTGAATCTGATTTCCAAACTCCCTATGCCTATCTCGATCAAGGACATTCGATCCTTTCTGGGGCACATCGATTTTTACTGTCGATTCATTCCCGATCTCTCAAAAATCGCTCACCCCCTGACTACCTTCTATCTAATGATGTCCCGTTTGAAATCTCCGAGGAGTGCACTCAGGCATTTGAGATCCTGCGTGATCGAGTTACCCAAGCACCTGTCTTGTAGTCCCCTGATTGGTCTCAACCCTTTGAGATCATGTGCGATGCATCTGATTACGCTGTAGATGAGGTACTTGGGCAGAAAATAGACGGAAAACCCGTGGTCATCTACTACGCTAGCAAGACACTTGATGAGTCTCAACGTAACTACACAGTTACTAAGAAAGAGCTGCTAGCCGTAGTATTTGCCCTGAAGAAATTTAGATCATATCTTTTGGGTTCCCATGTTATCATATACTCAGATCACACTACAGTGAGGCACCTCCTTGCGAAGAAGGACACAAAACCTCGACTAATCCGCTGGATCTTGCTGTTGCAAGAATTTGATCTCGAGATTCGCGATAAAGCGAGAAAGCAGAACGTAATAGCTGACCAATTATCTCACCTTCCTTCTGACATTATTAACCCTTCTGGACCCATCACAGAACACTTTCCCAATGAGCACCTTCTGACTATTAGTACGGGAATTCCTTGGTTTGCTAATTTGGTTTACTACTTGGCATCTCATCAAATTCTATCCGATTGGCTGAAGGCCAAGAAAGACAAATTGCTTTCCGATGCAAAGTACTACATCTGGGAAGACCTGTACCTCTTCCACTTTGGTGTTTAGTAGATCATCAGATGGTACATTCTAGAACCAAAAATTCAGGACATTTTATCCTTCTGCCATGACCAGGCCTGCGGCGAACTCTTCTCCGGACATAAAACCGTAGCAAAATTCCTCCAGTGAGGCTTTTATTGGCCCTCGATTTTCAAAGATGCATACGATCACTGTAAGGCATGCACGTGTTGACAAACCTTGGGCAACATGAGCCACTGCGATATGATGCCTTTGCAACCGATTCTCGTATGCAAAATCTTCGATATCTGGGGGATTGATTTCATGGGACCCTTCCCTATCTCGGACGGGTTCGAGTACATTCTTCACGTTGTTGACTACATGTCCAAATGGATCGAAGCCATCCCAACCCAAACCAACGATCATAAGGTGGTAACCAAATTCATTCATCAGAACATCTTCTCTCGATTCGGGATTCCACATGCCATTATCTTTAATGGAGGGACCCATTTCACGAATGCTCAATTCAAATCACTGATGACCAAATATGGGCTGTCACACCGAATTTCTACTCCTTATCACCCCCAAATCAACGATTCAGCTGAGTTATCGAATCGGGAGATCAAGAAAATCCTTCAAGTCACTGTCCGACCTGACAGGAAAGATTGGTCGTCCCGACTTTCGGAAGCCTTGTGGGCTTATAGGACTACCCACAAGACCCAATTGGGTATGTCTCCTTTTAGAATGGTGTACGAGAAGGCATGTCACCTCCCCATTGAATTTGAGCACAAAGCCTATTGGGCTGTACGAAAGTGTAATCTAGATCTTTCTAAGGCAGGAATCCACAGAAAGTTTCAAATGAATGAGATTGATGAACTACGCAATGATGCATACAAGAACTCATGAATTTACAATGAGCTAGTTAAGGCCTTTCACGACAAGCACATATCCAGAAAGATCTTTCACCCTGATCAGAAAGTCCTACTCTTTGATGCCAAACTCAAACTATTCCCAGGAAAACTCAAATCAAAATGGATTGGACCATTCTTGGTGAGAAGAATCTTTGGAAATGAAGCTATTGAAATTAGTCAACCCAGCCTTGATTCCGAACCCTTTATCGTGAATGGCCAGTGACTTAAGTCATTCATTGAACTCACCGATATGAACTTGGCTGAGGTATCGTTTGATCTCTATTCTCCCTGAGCTCAATGCACCCAATTGATGGTGTTAAACTCAACACTTAACGGGAGGCAACCCATCATCTTTTTGAAAAATCAGAAACCTTTATTGCCACATCTTATGTTGAACTCATATTACACTTTAGGGTTCATCCATTAGAATAGCTGACTCCACCTCTGGTACCCGTACCCGAGCTTGAAATCGTCTGCAACAATCACCCCTACCCATCCACCCACCTAAAACCTGTTCTAATATACGATCTAACTAAATTCGAACCCATCTAATTTACAATGAGGACATTGCAAATTGTAGGCATGGAGGTATTAAAGTACAAAATGTTGTGAGAATCACTTCACAAGAAAGGGCTTCATCAAAAAAATTACATATCCCAAAAGCCAAAAAAATAAAAAACTGAAAAGGAAAAAAATGGTGAAGGGAGGAAATTTTGAAAGATCAATTTGCATATCATTTTTAAGGAGGAAAAGGGGAGATGATATAAATGTCAAAAAGAGACACAATTTGAAACAAAAAGAGATAGTCATTAATAAAAGATCAAGGAATCTACTTAGTTCTAGATCAAATCAAAAGAAAGAAATAAAAAGACAAAAGTGCTAAGAGATAAAAAGAGATTAATATGAACGCTGATCTTAGGCCTCTTAGGCTTGTATTTAGGCTTAAAAATTCAAGTATCCGTTAATATCTGGATAATCCTCAAGAGGTTGGGGAAAATGCGAAGCTTAAGTATTAGGTCTAAGGCTTAAGGATTATTCAGCCTCATTAACTGACCTCTAGTTTGCGGGACTCAGAAACCTAAGCACCCCAATCCACACACAGTCTGGTTCAGTGCGCTTAATTATCAAAATCACGCAAATGCATTAATTCTGTTCTGAAAAAGTTACCTAGATTAGGAGCAGCTGATAGACATAAGTTGATTTGGAAGAGTTCCCAACAGGGAGAGGCAGGAAATTCCCCTCGAAGATGCGCAATAACATACCGTTTCCTCGATGCTTGTCTCCTAGGATATTTAAATATCCTACCAGAGGTATGTAAGCACCTTATGCTGGTTTAGATGCCAAGGGTGGCATTATCACGAAATATCGATTGCCAAGGTCTGGATTTAGCTACAGAACGCTATGGGGGGGATTATCCCGACATCTCGAAAGCCAGGGTTCTAGGGGTTACCATGGGTGGTGCTATCTCGAAACATCAATTGCCAGGGACCCTATGAGGATTGATGGTGGGAGCTAAGAATCCGATACATACCGTGTTGTAAAGCCAATCCGAAGCTAGAAATAAAGTAAGAAAAGAGAGAGAGAACTCTCCAAAACCAAAAAAAAAAAAATCTTATGTCTCTCTCTTGCAAAAACACACTGCAAACTGAACCTGGGCTAAAACATGTTACAAGCACGGGTGCTTTAACCGTGTAGTTCAACGAACCTTAGGTTAGTTCCTGTGGGCCTTGGAAACCTTCACAGCGGACTGAAGCTAAAGCTGGTCAGGTCCGAATCTTGGTTGGTACTTGAGTACCTCTAGGCCTACTATCGACATTCTGATCTAATCTACAAAAGGAAGCACACAGCAGAAATCTGAGTATAAAAAGGCATATGGTCTAGAATTTGAGTTAATTCCATGAGATTTTGTTAAGGGACTAGCAAAAGCTAGGCATGGGGGTATGATGGGGACACCATCATGAGTCATAACTAGCTTAATTTAATCATTATCAAGGAATAAAAGCTCCTACATAACTGCCAGAGAGCCATAATTCATTGCATAATCATTTTGAGAGAAAAATAAGAAACCAAGGTTAAAATTAACATTTTACCATCATATCTTGAATGAAGAATAACCATGGTTTTTCTCAGGGGGTAATTAAGGTTCAAAAGGTCTTAAATGTCCAACAAGTGGGTTAGTACGGATAGAAATGGGTTTTCACAAGTTTTGAGAATTAAATGACTTCTGAAACACTAAAAACAGACCTGCTTAATTAACTAAGATTATGGTCAGGATAAAATTCATCTAAACCCTCTAAAATTCATATAAAAATATTCTCTAGGGTTTGGTACCATCAATTTGACCATTAAAACCCATCTTAACCCAAAACAGAGTTTTAGACTGACATTTGTCCTAATTTGGATTTTTGCATAAATTAACTAGTAAAACTTGGTCAAAACCTAAATCTAACTTCACCATTGGATTCCTTAGGTCCAAATTAGGCTTGTACCAAAATTTGGACCCAATCTGAGACTGTCTTGATCTAGCTTGCAATTTGGTCCTATCTGATCACACATATGCCCTTAACTTTCAAAATCCTTAAAAAAAGGCTCCTAACTTTGTCATCATTTTTACAAATAAGTCCCTGAGGCCATGAATCCTATTCCTACAAACTCTGACTGCCTAAAATTGGCAAGTTCTCCTTTATTCCTTGACGAATCTCTCTCAGATTTGAAAGTGAAGTTCGTCAAGGAAGTTCCTTCCTTTTGAGCCAATTCCCACGCCCTAAAACCTTCCCAATCTCTCATGCGAACGCATGAGAGATTAGGGTATCCTAAAATTCCTATCTCTGACAAAGCTTTCCAAGCTTGGGAAGCTTGCTTCCCAAGCTCAAAACTCCTTCTAAAGGCCTATAAAAAGATCTCCAAATCATACCGAACCTCTCAAGCTCGATTTCGACCGGATCTACCCTAAATTCTTCCCTCCTAATCTGGCTGAAACGCTCCTCGAGCTCCGGCAACTCTCCTTGCCTCTCCTCATCATCTAACCACAATATCGGTGGCGCATACTCCTCCCTCGTCTTATCGCGTCGCACAATACCGGTCGACGTCCCTATCTCCTTCGTCCTCGCCTTCATCACCCCACCGGAGCCATCTTCGTCTTCGGCATCAGCCATATCGCAACTGGTGCCAACTCTAATCCCTATCTTCCACTACCTATCTCTATCGACTCAACTTCTCCCCTCCATGGCAGCACCTTCGACACTCCGCTTCGACCTCTACATCAACCTCCATGACTCGGTCATCCATCCGCTAGAGGCCACCACAGACCACCTACGCCACCGCTTCCACACTCCTCACCATCACCTCGACTCAAAGACTAAAACCCCTCAAGTAATTAACAGGATTAGCCTCTCTAACACCTCACCAAACAACCCACATCCAGAACTTCATTTCCGCCTTCGCCAGCCACCTACGACCACCTTCACAGCAAGCCACCATCACATTCGTCGCATCCCTACAAAGTTCTTAAACCTATTTAACAATGCTACGAGGCCACGTTCTTCATTTCAGGTCTTCGCTACCTCGACCACCATTAGCGAAGCTTGCAACTCGCTCTAGCACCTACAGGCACTAGGCGAAGCCCTAGGTGTAGTGGAACGTCTCCAAGAGCGCAACCAAGGAGCCAATTTGACTCTTTGACTAAGCCTTTGACCACAATCGCACGAAGCATTAGCAACAGTGCACGTAGAGAAAGGGAGGTGGGATTAGTCCCACCTCGGAAGTTGAGAAGCGCCCGCGCCCGCATAAGTTGTTTTTGTGTTCTGGGCTTATTGCCTCAGAACACAGGGTGAGGTCCCATTAACCTCACTTGATCCGACCCGCCTAAGCTCTCACTCCTCGCTCACCACCCACTGCCGGTGAGCCTGGACCCGGGTGCGCGCTTGACTCGAATACCTGATTACCTGTTACTGTGGAAGTCTCTGGGAAAGCAGATCCCAGAGAGAGAAAGAGAGAGAGTGCACAAGGATAGGGGGTTTTTGCTCTCACTGGTACCTGTGCGACCCTTAGTCGCAGAAAGAAGCCGAGAAAGAAAGGAGAAGAGAAGAAGAGAACAAGAGACAGAAGTAAAAAAGAGAGAAGGAAGAGACCCTTGAGTCCCTTGGAAGCACTATAGCAATCAGCTGTTTAACCTATCTGATACAAGCCTCTACCATCTGATTGCATACATTTGAGTCTTTATTTCCTTGATTTATATCGTTGATCTAGTTGTTATTATTGTAAGGAGTAATTGGTGATTCAAATCACCATTTTACTCCATTCTTTTTGCAAATTGATACTTAACATTATTGTTATATCATTTTGATTGCAATCTTTTATATCTTTGATTCAAATTGTGATCTTGAGTTTTAAAATTGCCATATTGCTCCCTATGTTCAACCTTGGACTTTCATTCGAGTAATAAATATTATATGTTTTCACACTGATTCGATCTATACTGCAACGCGACGATTTTAAAATCCATTTCAGAGTGATTAACAGTTTGGCCCACAAAGTAGACCAATTTCACCTGACCTGCCCTAAAAGATGGAGGATGAAATCTAAATCAAGATCCAAAGGTCACCCTAAGTTGACTCTCAGGTTATTAGGTCCACAATTTTAGGGTCCAAGTGAAATTTAGAACCTAATTTTGGGGTTCTTCTTGATTAGATCTTTTCAATCAAAGGCTTGGGTAGCATATAAATGCGGGAGGGTAAATTTCCTTTTATGCAGGCAAAATGTGAGCTAACACTTCAAAACCCTATTGTTGAAACCCTAATTTGCTATATTCCAAGTCTAATTTGATCTTAAAATGTTCACCTTGTGCTTCAAGCAAGAAGTGTGTTAGCCCAAGGAGATTAGAAATCAAGCGTAGTCCCTAATAGGTACAAGAAATTAAGGTAGGGAATATCTAATCAGATTCATCACAAGCTTCAATCAGATACTGATTTGTTCGCAAATCAAGAAACTTGCCTTTAAATGAAAATTACTATGAAAATAAGGTAGGTGATTCCTAATTAGTTTTGTTTCCTTATCTCTCTTCAAAGGACTAAGAGATTAGGGAAGAAGAGAGATTACCTACCTTGAAAGTGGCTGATTTGTACGGAAGATCACCTCGTGATGTACCTCGCAAAATCACAAGAAAACAGATAGGGCAAGTTAGTGCTCAAATATAATAAAAAATAGAACAAAGAATAGCGGTGAATTATGCGTTACTCCCCGGTAACAGTGCCAAAATGTTGATAGGGAGTTAGCTAGGAGTTTTTAATGTTTCGTCTTTGTAGCAAAATCTCCTAAATAGCACTCTCAACAAATACAATTTATAAACTTGAATATCTAAAATGAAATCCAAGGTCGAACATAAGGAGCAAGTGTTGTAATTCACGTGCTAATCAAGATAAATATGTAAATGAGGATAAGAAATAAGACAAATAATGATATTCAATGAATAATCTCTACTCAAAATTGGTATTCAATGACAAGCAAGAGTACTTCAAGAGTTAAATATGGCAAAAAGAGGTCTAAGACAAAATAATAATGATTTAGATCACCAGTTATTAGCCTAACACATATATATACTAATTACTCAATTAATTAAATAAATGTACAGTAACCTGAACTACTTAAACCATAATTCCACACCGGCAGTGCACAATGTTAGAGCCAATCTGACATCGGCTCCTTAGATCATATGACTTAAACACTGCTTGCTACAGTGCCTTCAAGAGAGCTTCATTTTTTCCTCTTCTTCTCTTCAGCTCCTTCACAAACACAAGAGCTTTCCTTCTTTTAATCCTTTCCTCCTAATGCACAATGAATCAAATAAATGTACAGTGGCCTGAACCACTTAAACCATAATTCCACACCAGCAGTGCATAATGTCAGAGTCAATTAGACATCAGCTCCTTGGATCAGAAGACTTAAACACTGCTTGCTACAGTGCCTTCAAGAGAGCTTCTTCTTTTCCTCTTCTTCTCTTTAGCTCCTTCACAAACACAAGAGCTTTCCTTCTTTTCTTCCATTCCTCCTAACGTACAAGAGGAACACAATGCTCTGCAATGACTAAGTATCGCACTAGGTATATACTTCAGAGAGTAAAACCCTCCCCTCCCCCGCTCTCTCTTTCTTTCCTTCCTCTCCTTTCTATCATCTCAAATCTAGGATAATCAGGTATACGAGCATGCACAATAACCAGGTCCAGGACTGCGTGCGTGGTGTCGCAATCGAGTGAATAAGTTAGGCGAGTCAGGTGAGTGCGGGTGAATGGGACCTCACCCCCACGGTCTCGAGGCAATAAGCCTTAAACAGAAATTCCTTTTATGCCACAGTCGCGCTTCCTCCCTCTACGATGTGGGACTATCCCTACTGGGCTTCTTGCATGCAACTGCAAAGAGATTCTTTGCTCAATTGTAGGAACTGCAGAGGGCATGGCTCTCTATTGAAGACCTGGGCGTGTACTTGGGGCGAATCCACAGTGCCTAGAGGTAGAACCTGGGGCTTACGTGGCCGGAGCTTGAAGAACAAGGTGGCGGTGATGGCGACAGTGGCGGAGCTCCGGCAGAAAAACCTGAAAGCAAGAATAAGGCCTCACGACCACATTAGAATATCTCAGGGGGATCGTCAAGTGACGGTGGATGTCATGGTGGTGGTTTCATGGCGTGAGAGTGAGTGTGGTGGCCGGACGGAGGCGAAGTTGGAGTGCGGAGGTGGGTTTGTTCAGTGGCAATCATGGGAGCGTGGATGCTGAAAAAAAGAGAGGGGTTTTGTGTGCGTGGATGAGGCGAAGGTGTAGTACTTGGTAGTGAGTTGTTTGGAGGTGTGTGGTGTGAGATGGACCTTGCCGGAGGTGGAGACAAAGGTGGTTAACGATGGCATCGAGGGTTGATTGAGAGTTTGGAAGATGGGAAAGAACCTAGGGAGCTAAAAGGGATCTATCTACCCTAGTCTAATTGGATGAAAGGGATGGAGAGGCGCCGGCTTTGATTGGCTGGCGCCGGAGAAGGGGAAGTCTCCGGTGGGGGACGGTGAGAAGGAAGGAGATCTAGAAGCCTTCGCTTTGGCCGGCGAGAGGCGGACGAAGATGAGGAAGAAGATGGGCCACTTGATTTTTCCGTCTAATGGCCGGAAGAAGGGGGTCGAGGACGCTCGCCGGAGCTAGGTTGGAGAAGGGGTCAGAGGTAGGGATTTGAAGAGGGTTTTGGCCCCAAACCTTGCTAAGGAGGTAAGGTAGTTGATGGGAATCTTTTATAGGCTTAGAGTTGAGCTTCAAGCTTGGAAACCAAGCTTGAAAGCTCAAAAATCATGGATTAGAACTTGGAAACATTCAGGAGTTCCCGTGAACCCTAGGGCGAGAATTGGAAGGTAAGGCTGGATTCAGATTGAAGGGCAACTCTTCATGAATCTCCTTCCCAATTTTGAAAGGGTTTGGCCGCAAAATCAGAGAGTAATCCCTGATTGAAGGTCGTTGGTGATGCTTTTAGGATTCTGAAGGTGATGGGGACCTATTTGTGAAGAAGATGATGAAGTTAGGGGGGTTTTTCAAAAGTTGAGGGGCTTCTTGTATGGAAAAGAGTCAAAATAGGATTAAAATACAAACTAGATCGAGATGATCTCAGATTGGGCTCAAATTTTGCTACAAACCTAATTTGGACCCAAGAAATCTGATGGTGAAGTCATATTTTTATTTTGACCAAGTTTAACTAGGTAAATTATGCAAAAATTTAAATTAGGGCAACTTCCTGTATGAGACTCTATTTTACGACAAAATGAGTTCCAATGGTCAAATCAAAGGTACCAAATCTTAGGAAATATTTTTGTATGATTTTTAGAAGGTTAGATGAATTTTATCCTAACCAGAACCTTGGTTAATTAAGCAGGTCTGAAATTAGGGTTTCGGATGTCCATTAATTCTTGAAAAGACGAAAACCCATTTCTATCTACACGGATCCTCTTATTAGACATGTATGAACATTTGACCTTTAATAAACCCCTGGGAAACCCCATGATTACTCTGCATTTATGATATGATGGTAAATTATAGATTTAACCCTATTTTAATGCATTTCTCTTAGAATGAATATGTAGTGAGTTATGGCTCTTTGACGGTTATGTAGGAGCATTTATTAATGGATTATAACTAATTAAAGCTAGATATGGCTGATGATGACGTTATCGTCAGAACTCGTCGTCGTAGTCGCAAAATATCGCTACCAAATAAAATTTATACCGAAACTTGATGTGAGTTCTGAGTCAAACATAGGAAGGTGAACGTTTGATTTTGTGAAATCCGCACTTCGATTTTATTTGTTTTTCATGTTTTTGTCTTTTATAATTTTTTTTCTATTTTTATAAAGCAAGAGATCAAATCGACAAAACTTTAGCTAACTAATCTTCTTGCAAAATAAGAGGGAGAGAGAGAGAAACAATCACATATATTTTCAATATAAAGTTTTCCATAGATAGAAAAGCGGAAAACTACACTATAAAGCAAATAAAAGTAAAGAGAGATGAGAAGAGTCCCCTTGATGATCACTTGGAGGATGACTCGCTTTGATGTTGCCTGGATGATGGTGGTGAGGAGCTGGACAAAGGGGAACGACGTCAGAGGAAGGAGGACAGGGCAGGACGGTGTCGCGATGAGGATCTACTTCCCAAAGGTGGTGAAAGGATGACCATGGGATGCTCCACGAAGAAGGGTGAGAAGTGGAAAATACTTGATTTTCTACTCTAGAGGAGCATCCCAAGCTTGGGACAAGCTCTCTCTAGAGCCTTAAAGGTGGTGAGAGATAGAAAGGAAGAGATAAAGAAGAATAGGAGGGGTAGGGGTCCTTTTATAGTGGAGGAGTAGAAGCTTTTCGTACATAAGGCAATTAGTGACGTCCATAAATGTTGCTGAAGACTCGCCGCAGACACCACTCACGCTTGCACAACTATTGCGCGTGCTCGATGGTGCACCATTCGATCGAAGATGGACGGTTGGGATTGAGGAGGGGATTGCTCACTCAGCTAGCGCGTCAGATAAGGCATCAGATCGCGCGTGCGATTGCACGTGCACGGGTGAGCGTATCCGACTCATCCAATGTGCTGCATGGCATGTCTCGTGTCGCTCAATGGAGATCGCGCAGCTCTATTTAACCGCTCCCACCTATGCGGTCAATTGCAAGCGTCTGAGGACTCGAACCTACGCCGCAGATTTGCGAGTAATGCTCGCGACCAATGTGGCACGTGGCTGGATTGTTGAGCGGAGAATCGAGGTGGCATGAGGTCTCGACGGTTGGATGGAGATCCAACAGTCGAGAATCAAAGTTAAGGAGCTCCTCAAATGAAGTGGGCGACGTGGCGTGATTAGAGTCATTGGATTGAGATCCAACGACTGGGATTGCTCGATGTAGGGCTTCTTTGAGGCTAAGGCAGGGCTGCGATTGATATTGGGTGGCTGTGATGGCGCCACATGGTGCCATCATGGCCGTCATCTTCTTTGCTTTGTAGGTGGCACCACAGACATCGGATTGGGTCGATTTTTGCATTGTTGAGCTGCGATCGTCGATCCGAATCGATCCATGCGGTCGGATTTGGTATCTGATCTTCGGATTGGCACCACCTTGCCTGTTAGCCTTTGATCTTCCTCGAACTACATAATGTGCTATGGGACTCCGATCAAGATGATTTTATAGGCATTGGACTCCGATCATTGTCCTAATCAGATTGGTACGGTCAGATCATCAATCCGAGACCACGAAATAAATCTCCTTCTCTCCTGGCCACAAAAGGACACGAATTAACCTAAACTTTGTACAAACTATTCTAAATGCGGAATGATGCATGCTATGCAATATTTATACTATGGAATGCATATCTAGGCCTAGGAACATGCATAAATAGGAATTTTAACCTAAATGGATGTGTATGCATCAAGGGGACACGACATTGTCTTGGTGGTTGTGGATCATTTGATGAAGTCAGCTCAATTTCTGCCGATCAAGTTTACTTATGGTCCTTCGCAGCTAGCAGAGTTATATATACAAGAAATTGTATGATCGCATGGTGTTCCCAAGGAGATCATTTCAAATAGAGATGCCCGTTTCACTTCCCAGTTCTAGGGAAGTTTTTAGTAAGCATTGGGTACACAGCTGCACCTGAGTACATCTTATCACCTGCAGAGTGATGGACAGACAGAGAGGACCATTCAAACTCTGGAGGACTTGTTGAGGTCCTGTATATTGGAGTGGAGAGGCTCTTGGGAGGAGCACCTACCCCTGGTGGAGTTCACCTACAATAACAGCTATCATGCCAATATCGACATGGCTCTATATGAGGAGTTGTTTGGTCGGAACCTCTCCGCTTGCTTGGGATGAGGTGAGTGTGAAGTGGGAGGTAGGTCCTAAACTAATCAGGCAGAGTAAGGAGGTCATCGAGCAGATTCGAAAGAAACTCCTTACTGTACAGAGCCGACAAAAGAGCTATGTAGACCGTCGACAGCGAGATGTGCAATTTGAGGTGGGCGACTCGATGTTCCTCCAGGTATCACCGATGAAGGCGATTCAAAGATTCAGGGTGAAGAGTAAGTTGGCTCCGAGGTTCATAGGCCCATTTGAGATATTGGAGCGGATCAGACCAGTGGCTTACAAACTCACCCTGCCACCTTTACCAGCCTGCATCCACTACGTCTTCCATATCTCCGGCCTGCGAATGTACGTGTCGGATTCGAACCATGTTCTTAGCTATGAGAACATGGGGATCGAAGAGGACTTGACCTATCAGGGGCAGCCAGTGCAGAAACTAGACCATATCATTCAGAGGATGCGAAAGAAGGAGATCCCTCCGGTGAAAGTTCTTTTGAGGAGTCAAATGTACGAGGAGGCAACATAGGAACCAGAGGCAAAAATGATGGAGAATTACCCAGAGCTTTTCATGAGTGAGTTCATGACTCCCTAGGTTGTTTCTCTTTAAGGTTGTTATTTCCACTTTAACATTGTTATACACCTAGCATGACTTCCTCTTTTATCTCCACGTTCACTCAAGTTTCGGGGATGAAACTCCCTTTAAGGTTGTTATATGTGTAATGTCCCAAAATCTAGGTTCCAAGTCATTTCAAAGTAGTCCGGGTTAATTCAAACTCGGAAACCAGGTCCAGGTTTGGTGTTGGTGTCAACACCTCCTTAAATTGCCAAGAATAGTGTATTTCGAGTCAAACCCTAGTCTAACTTTGTCAAAAGAATGTCATATATGGTACCATTAGATTCCTCTCATCACAAGCTTTCCGAAGGCACTTGTTTCACGTGATTCCGAGGTGTATAGCTCAAGTTATGGCCAAAAGAATTCACCAAGGACCTAAATGTAAGGTGGATCCAACTCGAGGGGTAATTTAGGTATTTTACCCACCTAAACCTATTTGCACCCACCCCTAGGCATATAAAAGGATGCCCTTGGGTCCTTTGGGTCGTCATCCATCTTCAACTCTCTCAAATTAAAAGAGGAACAGAGAAGGAAAATTTTGGATTTTCCTTCTCAAAAATCACAAAATTTCTTCATAGGGACCTCATAATTCCGAGAAGTTCAGGCTTCCCACCGCAAAAGTCATGGCGGCGGTGGTAGTACGTAGCGACATGCAACACGTGGTGGCGGCGAGGCTTGTGGGTGCGACGCGTGGTAGGCCGTCACGCGCAATTTGGCGTAGGCGCACGTGACGAGCAAGCCCGGGGTGGCGCGAATTTCCGCCGCGTGGCATGCATCGCGATCGAACGGGTGCGCGGGCGGCTATCTATAGACGAGGCACGCGAGCAAGTAAGTGTGCGAGGGCAGGTCGCATGGCGCGTGCGAGGGCAGGTCGCATGGCGCGTGCGAGGGCAGGTCGCATGGGCGGTCTAGTTTGACTCTGGACCCCCTCGTGTTGTTTTGTCTGGTTCGAGGCCTTCCTAACCTCGGATTTCGACAAATAAGGTACCGTTTGAATAGTATCAACACATACTACACGTTGGTATGGTTTGTTTTCACTTTTGAGTATGTTCTCCTTATTAAAAATTAGAAATGTAATTAGGTGTCTCCGACCCATCGTGAGTCCGTTTGAATCAAGCCCTATTCCCAATGTGTGCATGCATCCTGAGGTGGGCATGGAGACTGTTTCCAAGCCTTGCACAAATGGTTCGGAGTCACTATGACTCTCCAGTGACATTAGGTAGAGTAATCTATCTCGCTGTTGATTCAACCGATTTTTCGGGTAATTGAGGACCCGGCCTGTGTGATTTTTCTTGTGTACTACCTTGGTCAGCGTGTGTTCTCCTTTTTGCTGAGTTTGGAACCCCTCTGATGTTTTCATGATTTTGGGCACTATAAACTAGAAATAATGGGTTTTATGTGAATGATAAAGAATTAATAAGTACATATACCCTTGTTATCGGATGCATGAAACGAACACTATTTTCAATAAAACAAGTTTTGTTATCCTTAGAAATGTCTAAATAATATGGAACCACTAGCACAATATTTAGAAATGTCTAAATAATATGCACCCACTAGCACAAAATTGAAAGTACTTGTGAATAGATAAATTGCGAGATAATGTGAATAAATTGTTAACCCTAGAATTGGTAATATAAAATTACTAAGCGTTCTTGAAATTGACAAAATAAGAGCTACAGTTATCTCAAAATTGGATATATAATATGACGGATATATTGGGAAAATAAAAGGATTAGATAACTGATTTTCAATCCCGCTACTTGCTAGGTTTTGGGCCGTAGCTTTAGATCCTTTTGGACCAGGTTCAAGGGCCGATTTAGGGAGTGGCTGGCCTCCCTACGACTCTTTGGTTAGTCTTAGCGGCCAACTAGGATAGCAGATTACAGGGCTCAAGGTTTGGGAGTAGTTCTTCTCGGTCGGTGGGTGGGTCATTGGCTGTCTGTGGTTCAACATACACAGTGCTTGTACGTATTCATGCTACATGACGTAGCTGCCACCGCCTTTCACGATGACCCCAGGGTGACAGAATGTGGCTACTCAATGGGTATAAGTAATCCTCCAGGCCAAAAGAGTGGCTTATACTGGTCTTACACCACAAGAAGTTACACAAGATCGTCTTGTATCCGAGCCATTGATTGATAGTTTGAGAACAATAAGAATATGGGCAAATTACATAAAAAGGGACTAGATATGAAATAAATTGTAAGCAGATGAACTATCAACATAGTGCCCTTTTTCTGTACTCTGTTACTTGAGTTACATGTTTAATTGTTCTAGTCTACTCCGTTTTCACTGGCGTTTTGTCTCGGGTTCCATACTCAGGGGTTGCGAGAAGTCGGATGCCACGGCTGTTATTGGTCAAACCTCCATGGAACCGAGTCCTACCTAAGGAGACGATCCGTACTGAGCCGGTGGCTCATAGTAGTAGGTTCCTTTTCACTCTTAGAATTTTAATTCTTATCTTTTTGATAGTTGTACTGTTCGCAAGGCGAAATCGATGTTCAAAATAATCACATTGTAGTATAATCGAAATCACTTTGAAAACAAATACAATTTTAATTACTCGAAAAAGTTCTGAGGTTGAAAATAGGGAGCTATATGGGATTTAGAAATCAAGATCACAATTCAAACTTAAAAGAGATTGCAGTAGTATCAGTAGCAATATGAAAAAATATGGGAGTAAAATGGTGATTTAGATCACCAAATACTTCTACAATATCACCAAGGAACTCAATGTAAATGTATATGCAATGAGAGATAATGATCTGTCATCTGATTTGTAAGTCAGACGACTTAAAGTTGTCTGATTCTTCCTGTTCTTTTCTTCTTCATTTTCTTTTTTCCTTTATTTTTCTCTACTTTAGCTATGTTTGCTTTCTATGTCTTCTCCTTTTCTTCAAGCCTTCATCTCTTCTTCTTCTCTTCTGCTTCTTCTGCCCTTAGCTCTTCGTCCTCTTTCTTCTTTCCTTCTCTGACTCTTCCTTTCTTCTTCCTTCTGCTTCTTCAACCCTGGCCTTCTCTCCTTCTTCAAAATTTGGCTAAGTGTCAACCAAAGATTCCTGTAGCAAAACCCTCCCCCTACCCGTGCAACTCTCCTCTCTGTTTCTCTCTTAGGATCCGCTCTCCCAGAGCCATAGGAATCTGGGTTATCGGGTCGAGCGCGTACCCGGGTCCAAGCTCACCAGCGTGTAGTGGTGAGCAAGGAGTGAAGGTTGAGTCAGGTCAGGCCAGGTCCGTGGGTGAGGTGTCACAGATGTGATCGGGTGAAGGTGAGAAGGACCTCACCCCGTAGTAATTGAGCCGATCAGCTTATGGCACTTTTGCAATTTATGCGGGTGCGCAGCTTCAGAATTCCCCGAGGTGGGATTATCTGCGCACCCCTTTTCTCACGTGCCTGCAGCAAGGACTGCCTCTCCAATTGCAGCAGCTGTTGAGGCTCTCGACTCTAATTGAAGACCTGGGTGCATGCGGAAGAGACTTTCGCGCGTCCTGGGACTTTAACCTGGGTGTGGTAGCACCTGGGACAGCCTCAAGCAAGCTTCGAGCTTGCTTGCCAATGGCGGACAAGGTCTGAACCTGAAAACAACAGAACAGCCTTTCGGCCACATCTAAGCACTCAGGGAGTATCTCCGAAGCACGGCGGATGTGATGGGGTTGGTGGCATGGCGTAACGGTGGTCGTCAGTGCGTATCTAGGTCAGACTGCGTGCGTGTGAGTGGGTGTGTTTGGGGGTGCTTGTGAGTGGATGTATGGGTGAATGAGGAGAGGGGAAATGCTCAGTGAGGTGTGGCGAAGGTTTTGGGCATGTCAGCGAGGGTTTTGGTGGCCTATGGAGGTGGGATGGCATCGCTGGAGGGGGTGGCCGGAGATGGAGGAGATGGAGGTGCGAAGGGGCGTCAATGGCGGATTTTGGAAAGTGAAAAGCTGAGAAGAAAGTAGTGGAGAGAGGAGACTTAGCTAGGAGGTTGATGGACTAAGGGGGACAGCGAGGGCGTCGAGTCTGGTGTGGCCGACACTGGAGACGAAGGCGGCTCCGATGAGGTGGGAACAGCGAGGATGAAGGAGGAAGTGGCGTCTGCTGGTACGGCAAGACACGAAGGAGAACAAGGAGGAATCCGCCATAGGTATGGCGGTCGGACGATGAGAAAGAGCAGGGAAGGTCACCGAACATCGAGGAGTCTTCGACCGTGAGAGGGAGAGATGAATAGAGGGGAATCACAGTTGAATTCGAGTGTGAGGAGTTCAGGGGGATCTAGGCTTCTTTAAGTAGGGATCTAGGTGGCGGTTAAGGCTTGGGAAGCAAGCTTCCCAAGCTTAGAAGGTTGCCAGACTTGGGAGCTCCTAGGATACCCAAATCTCTCATGCGTTCACATGAGAGATTGGGAGGGAATCAAAGCTCATCAATGGGTTCATACTGGAGAGAATTTTTTAGAGGATCTCTCTTCCAATTTTGGAACAGATTCTCCAAGCAATCAAAGAGATATTCCCTGTCAAAGGTCGTCGAAGTAGGTTTCCTCTACGATAATGGTGGAGGAACCTAAGTGTGAAGGTGATGAAGAAGTTAGGGGGCTATTTGCAAACATTTTTGAAAGTTAGGGGTAGAAATGTAATCAGACAGGACCTTTTTGCAAACTAGGTAAAAGCAAACTCATTCTGGGTCCAATTTTTTGGTAAAAACCTAATTTGGACCTAAGGAATCTAATGGTGAAGTTGGATTTTGGTTTTGACCACGTTTGACTAGATAATTTATGCAAAAATCCAAATTATGGCAAATATCTGTCTGAGACTCCATTTTAGGTCAAGATGGGTTCTGATGGTCAAATTGAAGGTACTAAACCCAAGAGAATATTTTTCTATGATTTTTAGATAATTTAAGTGAATTTTATCCTGACTAGAACCTTGGTTAATTAAGTAGGTCTATTTTTAGTGTTTCAAAAGTCATTTAATTCTCACAGCACACACAAACCCTTTTCTGTCTGATCTCACCCACTTGTTATCTTATTAAGACCATTTGACCTTTATTCAACCCTTGAGAAAATCCATGGTTGTACTACAATGATAAAATTGCAGTTTTACCCATAATTTCTTAATTTTCTCTCAAAATGGTTATGCAGTGAATTATGACCTTCAGTTGGTTATGTAGAAGCATTTACTGACTTCATTGGGTCAAAATGAGCTAGTTAGGGCTCATGATGGTGTTCCCATCATACTCCCATGCCTAGCTTTTCCGAGTCCCTTAGCAAAATTTCAAGGTATCAACTTTGATTCTAGACCATGAAATCTTTTGATGCTCAAAACTTTGATGCATGCTTCCTTTTGTAGATTAGGTTAGAATGCCGATAGTAGGCCTAGAGGAACTCAAGTACCAAACAAGATCCGAACCTGACCAGCTCTAGCCTCAGTTTGCCGCGAAGGTTTTTAAGGCCCACAGGAACTAACTTAAGGTTCTTTGAACTCCGTGGTTAAAGCATCCATGCTTGTAACATGTTTTAGCCTCAGTTCAGTTTGTACTGCATTTTTTTTGTCAGAGAGAGACAGAGGAATTTTTCTTTGTGGAGAGTTTTCTCTCTTTTTTTTTATTTCTAGCTTTAGATTGGCTTTACAACACAGTCTGTATCGGATTCCTAGTCCCCATCATCAATCCTCGAAGGGTCCCTGGCAATCGATGCTTCGAGATAGCATCGCCCATGGCAACCCCCAGAACCCTGGCTTTCAAGATTTTGAGATAATCCCACCCATGGTGTTCTGTAGCCAAATCCAGACCCCAGCAACCGACATTTCAGGATAATGCCGCCCATGGCATTTGAACCAGCATAGGGTGCTTAGATGCCCCCAGTAAGATATGTAGATATCCTAGGAGACAAGCATCGAGGAGACGATATGTCATTGCACATCTTTGAGGGGAATTTCCCTCCTCTCCACGTTGGGAACT
Source organism: Thalassia testudinum (assembly GCA_037157565.1). Classification (NCBI taxonomy): domain Eukaryota; kingdom Viridiplantae; phylum Streptophyta; class Magnoliopsida; order Alismatales; family Hydrocharitaceae; genus Thalassia; species Thalassia testudinum. The sequence continues at coordinate 7,756,610 of JAZHRO010000010.1, read as the reverse complement.
CGTCCAAATCAACTTGTGTTGATCAGCTGCTCCTAATCTAGGTGACCCTTTCAGAATGATTTAAATGCATTTGCGTGATTTTGATACTTAAGCGCACTGAACTAGACTATGTGTGGATTAGGGTGCTTAGGTTACCGAGTACCGCAAACCAGAGGTCAGTTAACCAGGCAAAATACTCCCTAAGTCGTAGACCTACTACTTAAGCTTCGCATTTTCCCCAACCTCTCAAGAACTATCCAGATCTTAGCAAGTACTTGAATTTTTAAGCCTATGATCATAGCCCAAAAGGCCTAAAATCAGCGTTCCTACTAATCTCTTCTCTGTTTTATTAACATTTTTTGCCTTTCATTTTCCTTCTTTTGATATGGTATAGAACTAAGTCAATTCCTTAATTTCTTACTAATGACTATCTCTTTTTCTTTTTTTTAAATTGTGCTCCTTTTTGACATTTTAAACTCCTCCCCTTTTTTTCTTCAAAATTTGATATGCCATCAAAATTTCCTCTCCTCTCATTTTTTTTGTTCTTTTTCAAGAATTTTTTTATTTTTTTGGTATTTTTGGAATATCTGATTTTTTTGATGAAACTCTTTCTTGTAAGATGATTTTCACGACGTTTTGCACTTTAATACCCCCCATGCCTACGATTTGCAATGTCCTCATTGTAAATAGGTGGGTTCGAGTTCAGCTTAGATCATTCATTAGAACAGGTGTTGAGTGGGTGCATGGGTCAGGATGAATGTTACGAATGATTTCAAGCTCTGGTACGGGTACCAGAGGTAGAGTCAGCTGTTCTAATGGATGAACCCCAAAGTGCAATATGAGTTCAACATCGGAATGTCAAGAAAGGTTTCGAGTTTTTCAAAATGACGGGTTGCCTCCCGTTAAGCGCTGAGTGATAGCGATTTCACGCGGTTTGTTACATACGTCGTTGTAACGTGCAAAATCGATCAACTCTTAAATTTATATTCCTAGATAAGGGAGTATCTAGGGTCGTCCAAAGAGGTCAAATGTTTGCAAAATTAATTCTCTTGCTTGGAATACAAATCTCAACTTTCTTTTTGGTAATTTTCAATATATCATTTTTTTTATTTTTGAATTAAGACAACATGTGAAATGGTGGCGGGAAAGTGATTTACACTTCAAATTCAAATACTACTTCTAAGTGGCAAGTAGAGCCTCTCCATAAGCTCACTCTAGGCAAGTGGAGGCCTAGAATAATTAGGGAGAGGGAGTGAAGAATGCTAAAAACAAAGCAAGTAGAAATGCAAATAAGAAATTGCAAAGAAGGCAACTAGATTAATGAAAAGTGTTTTACAAAAAGGCTTAGTAGAGGAATGCTTCTACTACTAGAAAAATTAAAATAAAGAAAAGCAAACACAAATCCTCTAGATAGATGGTGAAGAAGAGGGCTTCTTGCTCCGAGGTTGGTGGCTCCCAATCTTGAAAAGAATCCTCCAACTCCTTCCTTGCTGTACTCCGCCAAGGTGATGTCCTCCAAGGCAAGCCCTAAAGGAGCGTGCCCTAAGCTTCTCTCCAAGGGTGGACATCCACCCTAGGTCCTTCTCCTTTGCCTGGCCATCCTCCTTGAAGTGGAAGAGTCCACCTTCTTGGCATGGCCCAAGTTGAAGAGAGTGGGGAGAAGAAGGCACCAAAAGGGCTGGTGATGTGCCCCTTTAATCTTCTTCTCTACTCCTTCTTGGCCGTAGGTATAGGTGGTATAAGTAGAAAAATACACTAATGGAGGATGCCCCAAAATGGTGGTAGGTGGTGGGTTTTTATAGAATAGGAAGGGGGCTAAGGTGACTCTTGGAATGGAGGGCTAAGATGAAGAGATGGAGGTGGTTAAGGATCCAATGGCCAAGGTCAATTGGCGCCACCTTAAGGGACACCTAGGGGTGGTTATGGGTGTTGACATCCCTTGATATTGGTGCCAAAATGGCTTCTAGAAGGGGGTCTAAGTTGGCACCAAGAAGGATTCTAGAAGGAGGGGTAGGTGGATGGCTAGGATGGGTTATGTGGGTAGGTGTAGGGTGGATTAAGGGCTGAAAGTTGGAGCAAAAAGAGAGGTGGTTAGGGGTAGTTTTTGGCACCAAATTTTGGTGTCTTTTGGTGGTGATAATGGGGTGAAGGGATGGCTAGGAGTTGGCGCCAACTTGAGTAGGGTAGCTAGCTTAGGTAGGCTTAAGTTGGTGGAGCTAGCTAGGGTTGAATTTGAAGGTGGTGGATGGTCAAGGAGCTGGTTTCTAGCTAAGCTAAGCTAAGCTAAACTAGCTTAGCTAAAGGGGGAGTAGAGGAGAAGGTGTTGGAGCTAGGGTTTGGAGGGAGGAGCTGAGGAGGAGAAGTCTGGAGATGAAATTGGAGCTGGCTGCTGCTGAAAAGGCTGGCATGGAGCTACTCTAGCTGGCTTAGCTTGCTAGTTCTTTGCTAGCTGCTAAGCCAAGCTAAAGTAAGCTAGCTTCTACCATAATGAGCGGAGGTGAGCTAGGTCTGGTGCTCCCGGGGAGAATCAAGCTGGTTGAGGCAGCTAAGGTAGCTTAGCTCAACTGAGTTGAGCTAAGCTAAATCCCCGGGAGCTAGACTTAAGCTTCCTAAGCTGGGATGAGTTCTTCTTCAGCTGGCTAGAGTTGAGTGGAGCTGGATGTAGCTGGATCTGAGCTGGGGTGAACTCCTGTCAACTCAGCTGAGCTAGCTAGAGCTCCCTGTGGACTAGTGGGAGCTAAGATGAGCTAGACTCAGCTGAGTTGAGCTGGATTTGAGCTGACTTGAGCTAGGGTGAGCTAAGATGAACTCTCTTGAGCTACCATTCAGCTGAGATTAGCTGAATGGAGCTGGGATAAGCTAATCCTAGTTCAAGTGAGCTAGGTTCCAGCTGTGGTTAGCTGGATCAAGCTGAATTCCAGCTAGTCTGAGCTTCTCCTTCACCATTTGCCTTCTTGAGTGCTAGGGTTTTAGGGATCTGTATATCTATTCATCTCTAACACTCACAAAAACATATCAAAAAGACAAGAAAAAATGCAATGCAAGCCTAACCTAATTTATGCCTAAATGCAGCCCAAAAACTCATTTGCGGAGTAAAATCCTAAGAGCTAGGTTTGTTTTAATGCATAAGAATGATGATAAACTGGCGTTTATCACTGAGTTGTACGCCATCGGCTGGGCGCAATGAGCTCAAGGAGAATGGAGGGTAAAAGATGTCTCAGACAAATTTGTGTCAGTAAGTTCAATGAACGGTTTGAGTCTCTGACCGTTCACGACAAAAGGTTCTGAATCGTAGCTAAGTTGACTGATTTCAACAGTTCCATTTCCAAAGATTCGTCGGACAAGGTAAGGTCCGATCCATTTTGATCTGAGTTTTCCTGGGAACAATTTGAGTTTGGCATCAAAGAGTAGGACTTTCTGACTAGTGAAAAAGATCTTTCTGGATATGTACTTGTCATGAAAGGCTTTAACCTCCTCTTTGTAAATTCGCGAGTTCTCATACTCGTCATGGCATAATTCATCGATCTGGCACATTTGAAGCTTTCTGTGGGTTCCTTAGAAAGATTGAGATTGCAGTTCCATACTACCCAATAGGCTTTGTGCTCCAATTCAACAGGAAGGTGGCATGCCTTTCCGTACACTAATCTGAAGGGAGACATACCTAATTAGGTTTTGTGGGTGGTCCTATAAGCCCACAAAGCTTCCGGAAGTCGGGATGACCAGTCTTTCATGTCAGGTCAAATAGTGACCTGGAGGATTTTCTTGATCTCCTGATTTGATAGCCCAGCTAGACCGTTGGTTTGGGGGTGATAAGGAGTAGAGATTCGGCGTGACACCCCGTATTTGGTCATCAGTGACCTGAACTGAGCATTAGTGAAATGGGTCCCTCCATTAAATATTATAGCATGTGGAATCCCGAACCGAGAAAAGATGTTCTGATGAATAAATTTTATAACCACCTTAAGATCATTGGTTCGGGTTGGAATGGCTTCGATCCATGATGAGAACCTCATCATAAACCCTAACTAGCACAATCTAACCCAGATATGTGAGAAAAAGCTCCTACATGACCCAAAGAAAGGCTTAACTCAAAGAATTCTGAGTTTAAGAAGAAAATAAATCATAAGGGGCAAAACTGCAATTCCACCAATGCAGTTGGCAAACAGGGTAATGAAGGATCCAAACACAGGTTAAACAAGCCGAATAAGAAGGAAAGTGGGATGATCTAATTTAAAAAGGGTTATAGCAACTTCAAGAAATTAAATTACATTCTGTAACCCTAAAACAAACCCACTTCAATTCACGAGGTTCGAGGGAGGATAAAAATCAACTAATCCCTTTAAAATTCATATAAAAATGTTCTCTAGGGTTTAGAACCTTCAATTTGGCCTTAGAAACCTATTTTGACCTAAAAAGAGAACCATGCAAAATTAATAACTTAATTTGGGTTTTTGCGCAAATTGGCCAGCCAAACATGATCCAATCTAGAATTAAAATTCACCATTAGAATCCTTAGGATCAAATTGGTCTTGTATAAAAACTTGAGCCTAAGAGGAGACCTCCTTGGCTGACTTTACAATTTGGTCCTCTTCATTTACTTTTTGACCCTCATCTTTCGAAACACTTGCATTTTGGCCCCCATCTTTTCATCGTTCTTTGCAGAACGGTCCCTCCTGCAAACTCTGCGCAGCACCATGCTCCGGCAACCTTGCGCAGAGCATGGCGCCGCGTAGAAAAGGGTTACCGCCCTACAAAACAGTAGCAGGGTTCCCTATGACGTCCTCTGTCGCAGGGACCTGGCCATGCTCTCTGCCGACCCCCATACCTTCCGTACGAACGTGCAGAAGGTATGGGTGTCCCTTCCGGCCATGCTCCAGCGAGGCTGGCACGTCGCCAGCCTGCTCCTCCCTCTGTGCCAACCCCTTTATAAGGACTGGCACCCCCCGTCGGTTCGAGCAAGCTCTTCTTTGACAGAGAAAACCCCCCCCCCACTTCATCCCTTCCTCCTTCGTCAGAAGGCCCGAAGCTTCTGGCGACTTCCTCCTCCTCCTCCTCGTCGCTCTGCTGCCTTACCTGCAGCAAGGTTCTCCGTGCCCCATCGTCCGTGCCGTGCTGTACCTACCGGCACCCTCCACCTGCCTCCTCGTCGCCGCATTCCTCCTCTAGGGCTCTTTCTTCTACAGCTCCGGCAGATACGAGCCGGCTGCTCCGCCCTCCCCCTTCGTCGAAAACCTAGGTAAATAGCCTCCTCTCCTCCCTTACATTTACCCTCTCTCAATTTACCTTTTTGATCCACCGCACGCGACTTCCACCTCCGCCTACTCCGTCTCCGACCACCTTCTCCGGCGAGCCCATCCCACTTCCACAGACCTCCTCACCCCTCGCTGACTACCCCAAAAGCTTCCCCTCACTCCACTCAACCGATTCCCCCTTCCCATTCACTGGCAAACACCACCCAACCACCACCCGAACAAACCCACCTCTCCAGCCACAATCCGACCTAGGGCTACCTCCACACGCGGCCTCGCGCCTCGCCACCACCTACACTGCCTTCGCCGCACTTCGGCGAAGCTCCTTGCATCTTCTAATTGGGCCGAGAGGCCATATTCTTGTTTTCAGGTTGGAGCCCCTTCGCCGCCATTACCGAGCTGCTGCAGCTCCTTCACCTGCAGTTGCAGGTGCTCTCCAGCCCAGGTCCACACCCCAGGACGTGCGGGCTGCCTCCGCAAACGCGCCCAGGTCTGCAGCTAGGGCGAAGGCCTCACGAGCTATAGCAATTGCCTGCGGCTTCCTCAGCTGCAAGCGCCAATTTGGGAGGTGGTACTTTAGTCCCACCTCGGAAGTGCGTGGCTAAGCACCCGCACTTAAATTAGAAAAGTGTCTAAGGCTATTCGCCTTCGAACACAGGGATCAGGTCCTTCCCGCACGCTGCGCGCCACGCGCTCGCTCGCCCTCGCCCGCGCTCACGCCCTGCGGGTCTGGGTCGGATCCGATTACCCAAACCGCGCACTCCTCGCCCACCACTGCACGCCGGTGGGCCTGGTCCCGGGCGCCATACCCGCACCCGATTACTCGGCTCTGGGAGAGTGGTCCTAAGAGAGAAATCTGAGAGAGAGAGAGACGCAGGGAAGGGTAAGGGTAGGTTTTTCAACCTAATCCTTGTGTAAGCGTGCAGGAACACAAGGAGAAGAAGGAAGGAACAGAAGAAAAGAAGAAGGGAGGCGGCCGAAGCCTTAGCCGCTCAGCGCAGCTGAAGAGAAAGAAGCGAAGGAGAGAAACAGAAGAAAAGAAGAGAAGGAAGGAACTGTAGCAAACCTACAGTTAATTCGTCTGACCATTGCACCAGACGACGGATGAGCAGCGGCCAGAACAGAAAGAAGAGAAAAGAAGAGGAGCTGTAAAGCAAGAAAAGAAAGAAGGAAGCGAAAAAGAAAAAGAAGAAGGCTGAAGAAGTAGAAGAAGATTATCACAGCCACAGAAGAAGAAAAGAAAAGAAAGAAGAAGAGAGGAAGACTCTGCAAGAAGAGAAGGAGATCAGCTGAAAGAAGAAGAAGGATAGAAAGAAAAGGAGGAGAGAAGAAGAAGCGAGGACAAATTCTCTCTCTCTCTCTTATTATTGTAATCTAATAGAGAACTTTTATACTTCTAGAATTCCAATAGCTCCCTAAGTTTGACCTCGGGAAAACTGTTTCCGAGTAAAAATTTGTAATGGTAATCTAGTAGCTATCTTATTACACACTATAACGACTGTAATTTAAAGTATAGCAAACGTAAACAAGCTATACCGGAACCACCATTTCTTGGCACCGTTGCTGGGGAGCAATGGCTATTCTAGAAGCTATAAATTCTCTATTTATGAGTGTCTAATAATCTCCTGTCTCTTTTGTGTGCAAGTACAGGAAAATCAAGAAGCAGTCGCACAACAACCACTCCAAGGACAGGTAACGTCTATCCTCTCACTATTAACCCCTAAATTCTAAAGAGGAAGAAAAAAAAAAAAAAAAACAATATAGGTATAACCTGTCTTTCATACCTAGTAACAGCTGCATATTTTCAAACCACTATTCCTGCACACACTATTAAGGGTATTCACGGGCTAACATCTTCTTGCCTGAGCCCTAATTACCCAACAAGTAGTTAACTGGACCATGTAGAGCCAACATAGGAATTAACACTAGGGTTTTAGAGACACACTCCTTAATCAAGAATTGAGAAATCCCAAAAGAAATGTGCATAAGCCATTGATTGAACATACCTATTCAGAAAAACCCTAAGCAATTAGCTCTCTAAAAACACTTGAACCCTAAAAAACAAGACCTAATAAGTTCTCAAAGGAATCAATAGGTGAGTTGACCCCTTAGGATCAACCAACCTTCAACTTAGGTCACTCTTCGCACTCAAAAAGCTAAAAGTTCAAGTGAAAACTTAAGCACCCTGATCTTAAACAAAAATTGGTAGACTTAAGAAGTCAAGATCCCCATTCTGGTCTACCTGGAATCTCAGTGACAAGAGAGGTCGGGTGGGGGAAACCCTGTAACCTGTGGGGACGCTCTACCGTGTAGGGGTCTTCACGGGACTCACCCTCTCTAGCTGCCCAGGTAATTCTCAGGTGGTCGATCTTTTGATCAAGGGGTCCATCTGCCCCGCACCTCTATAGTCACCCAACATTCTGGGTGTCTCGATTGGGTCCAGCACCTGCTAAACTCATCTCTTCCAACAGTGTATGTTTGGTAGGAGGTCCTGGAAACCTCCTTTAGAACTTCACTCTCCTCGAAGCCGAGCCTCAGTGCCCTTATTTAAGAAAACCACACATCACATCGATCTCTCCTCCGACTCCGAACCCAACTCACCTTCTTCTTCCACAATGGCTCAGCCAGTTGAGGAAGAGAACAATCTGGAGCACCAGCTCCAGCGACTCAATGACCTTTACCAGAACTTTGTGCACCCACCGTAGCGTCCTATGATGCGGGACCATTATAATCCTATTGCGGTGGCTATTGAGCCTCGAGTCAGAATCCCGACTGGAGGACCTGATTCTGAATTAAAGCCCAATATGATTCATGCCATACCAAAATTCCATGGGCTTAATTCTGAAGACCCCTTCCAGCACATCAAACAACTAAAGCATCTGGCCCAGACTTTTGGGTCAGATGCACAAAATCGGGACATTCTCCTCATGAAGATGTTCTCCTTCTCCCTTATGGACAAGGCCGCTCATTGGTACCAGACTCAGGCCCGGCCGATCAACAATTGGGAAGAACTTCAGTCCGAATTTTTGAAAAAGTTCTTTCCCGTTGGTCGGACCAATGCCTTGAGCCATCAGATTACCCACTTCACTCAGCAAATGGGAGAACCTCTCCATGAGGCATGGGATAGCTTTCAGGATCTCATGAGAAAGTGCCCCAATCACAGAGTTCCTAAATGGGAACAAGTCCAGTCTTTTTACCAGGGACTCCGTGAAGATATCAGGTTTTTCGTCAATGCAACTTGCGGAGGGAATATCATGGGTCAACATGAGGACACCGTGTGGGAGATTCTCGAAAACATGTGCGAGAACTCCATCAACAATGACTCCATGGGATTATTCGACAGGACAAATACCTGCGCATCAACGAACCTTACGGGAGCACACGAGACGTAGGGCCTGTCCGCATCAGTCGACCTGGAACTAATGGCCAGTCGATTGGACAAGGTCTCCATCATTGAGAAGAAGGTGGACGAGCTGACTCAGCACTTGCAGCGAGCCACCTCCACGCATAGCTCCTTCGCACAGCCTCCTTCCACAAGGGAAACTGTGCAAAACATTCTCCACCGATCTTTTCCTGGGATGGATCCATATCCACCCCCATCTGATTCTCGGATCGGAGGGTCATCCGATCCTTTCTATACCAGCCCAGGGAATTCCATTCCCCCATTCTCTGATTCTTGGAGGTTCCTCAGACCTGCGAAGACCTCAACGCCATCCAGAACGATCCATTCTCCAACACCTATAACCCTGGATGGCGAAACCATCCCAACTTCTAGTGGGCGGGAAATTCCCAAACCCAAAGACCACCCTTTCAACCCCGTCCACAACCCCCTCGTCCTTACCAGCCGCCTTAGCCTCGACCCAACCCTACCTATCCATCAGGGCCAAACCAGGACCAAATGTCCCTCATCCTTCAAACTCTGGCTGACATTCAAAGAACGAATGCGGCTATTCAGAAACAACACAAGGACGAACTTATAGAGGTTCGAAATCAACTGGCCCAGTTGGCAAATTCTCCCCAGCCGGGCACACTTCCTTCCCAACCTCTTCCTAACCCGAATAACGTGCCGACCCAGCAGCGTGTTATGAACCCAAACCCAGGCCAAGAACACATGATTTATCAGGCCCCCTCTGTTCCTTCACCCAATGGGATGGAGGCTTTCACTTCCTATGCGGGCTATCAGCAGCAACCCATCTTACCCAACCCTAACCAAAACCAAGCAAGGCTAAATTCTGTAACAACCCGTAGTGGTAAGGAAACCCAAGACCACCCTATCCAAACCACTCCAAGCCTGGTAGTGATCCCAACCCTAGGACAGTAATCCAAGACGTTCCTATCCCCGTCCTAGATCAAAGACCTGGACCTATCCTAGAAGAACCAACCAAGGTCCCATTTCCTGAGGCCTTGACCAAGGGAAAGAAGACAACCAAGCCCGTGGCACCTGAGGAGTCCAAATAAACATCCCCTTGATGGATGCGATTCGCCACGTACCAGCTTACGCACGATTCTTAAAGAATGTGTGTACACCTCAGCGTAAGCCGCGAACCAAGAGTGGGAGTCCAATTGTACTGTCAGAGCAAGCCAGCTCTGTAATCCTAAGAAGACTCCCACCCAAGGCTAAAGATCCTGGTACTCCCCTGATTTCCTGCAAAATAGGTGATACCCAATTCGACAGAGCATTGCCAGACTTGGGTGCTTCCATAAATCTGATACCCACATCCTTACTTAACCACCTAGAAGAATCTGAGCTAAAACCGACTGAGGTGACATTACAATTAGCAGATCGATCTATAAAGACACCAAAAGGGATTCTCGAGGATGTTATCATAAGAGTGCGGGATTTCTATTTCCCAGTAGACTTTATAGTCTTGGACATGGATGCCCTTGAAAACCCTAGGGATACACCGATCATTCTAGGGAGACCTTTCTTGGCTACTGCTAGAACCAAATCAGCAGTGAGGAGGACCAAATAGAGCTCAAGTTTGGAAATCAAACCCTAAAAATTGATATATTCAAGGCCCAACAAGGAATCAATTGCGGTGTCATCGAACAGATTTGTGATATCAGGGCTTTGGTTGATGAAACGCATTTTGAGAATGACCTGATTATACCGCATCAACCACAAAAAGATCTTGAACCACAATCAGAGGAGTCAAATCCAGATTTAGACAGACCCATAACTCCTACCCTTGAACCTCACATCTACCCTGAACCACACGCTGCTGCTGATAACCCCGTCCTTGAACTGAAACCCCTTCCCGATCATTTGAAATACATCTTTCTGGGTTCTAATCAGACCCTTCCTGTGATTATAAATTCCAAGCTTACTCCCGAATAGGAATCCCATCTGATTACTACTCTCCAGCAACATCGCAGAGCCATTGGATGGACTCTCGATGATTTGACTGGAATAAGTCCCTCTTATTGCACACATCATATTTATTCAGAAGAGGATGCACGACCTTCTCGTGAGATGCAGAGATGTTTAAACCCCAATCTGCAGGAGGTCGTGAAGAAGGAGATCATCAAGTGGTTAGATGCAGGGATCATCTACCCGATCTCCGACAGTCGTTGGGTGAGCCCAATCCAGGTTGTGCCTAAAAAGGCAGGGCTCACCACCATAACGACTGAAATCGGAGAAGTCATACCTACCTGATTAGCCAACTCGTGGAGAGTCTGCATAGATTACCGATGACTCAATTCCTCCATGAAGAAGGATCATTTCCCACTACCTTTCATTAATCAGATTCTCGAGAAATTAGCGGGAAATCGATTCTTCTGCTTCCTTGACGGGTACTCCGATTATAACCAGGTAGTTATTCATCCTGAGGACCAAGAGAAGACCACGTTCACCTACCCCTTCGGAACGTATGCATTCCGAAGGATGCCGTTCAATCTCTGCAATGCACCCGCGACTTTTCAGCGGTGCATGCTTGCCATATTCTCTGATATGGTAGGTGATTATCTGGAAGTCTTCATGGATGACTTTTCAGTTTTCGGGGCATCATTTGATGATTGCCTCCAGCACTTGGTCCATATACTCAGGCACTGCATCGACGTTAATTTGGTTCTTTCCTGCGAAAAGAGCCACTTTATGGTGCCTGAGGGGATCGTCCTAGGACATCTGATTTCTGAGAAGGGCATCCAAGTGGATCGAGCCAAGGTTGATCTAATTTCTCTCCTTCCTATGCCTAGCTCGATCAGGGACATCCGTTCTTTTCTGGGGCACGTCTGTTTTTATCGTCGTTTCATTCCTGATTTCTCGAAAATTGCGTGCCTCTTGACGACTCTTCTAAGGATGTACCCTTTGAAATCTCCAAGGAATGCACTCAAGCCTTTGAGAACCTTCGTGACCGAGTCACCCAGGCCCCGATCCTACAATCCCCTGATTGGTCTCAACCCTTTGAGATCATGTGCGATGCGTCTGATTTCGCTGTAGGAGCGGTTCTAGGGTAGAAAGTTGACGAGAAACCCGTGGTCATCTACTACGCTAGTAAGACACTTGAGGCTCAGCGTAACTATACAGTTATGGAGAAAGAGCTGCTAGCCGTAGTATTTGCCCTTGAAAAATTTTGATCTTATCTCCTAGGTTCCCACGTCATCATCTACTCGGATCACACAATTGTGAGGCATCTCCTTGCCAAGAAGGACGCGAAGCCCCTACTAATCCGATGGATCTTGCTGTTGCAAGAATTCGATCTCGAGATTCGCGACAAGGCGGGAAGACAAAATGTGGTAGCTGACCATTTGTCCCGCCAAACTTCTGAGATTATCAACCCTTCCGAACCCATCACGGAGCATTTCCCTGATGAGCACCTGCTGACTATTGGTACTAGACTTCCTTGGTTTGCTGATATAGTAAACTACTTGGCATCTCATCAGATCCCGTCTGATTGGCCGAAGGCCAAGAAAAACAAATTGCGCTCCGATGCCAAGTATTACATTTGGGCAGATCCGTACCTCTTCCGCATAGGTGCTGACCAAATCATCCGGAGATGTGTCCCGGAAGGTGAAGTCAATGATATTCTTTCCTTCTGCCATGACCAGGCATGCGATGGCCATTTCTCTGGGCACAAAACCGCATCGAAAATCCTCCAGTGTGGCTTTTATTGGCCCACTCTGTTCAAGGACGCATACAGTCACTGCAAGGCATGCAGCCGTTGCCAAACTTTGGGCAACATGAGCCATTGCGACATGATGCCTTTGCAGCCGATTCTCGTATGCGAAATCTTTGATGTTTAGGGGATTGATTTTATGGGCCCCTTTCCTGTTTTGGATGGTTTCTAATACATTCTGCTGGCTGTGGACTACGTGTCCAAATGGATCGAAGCCATACCGACCCGAACCTGTGATCACAAAATCGTTCTCAAATTCATTCATCACAATATCTTCTCACGATTCGGGATTCCTCGTGCTATCATCTCAGATGGGGGGACCCATTTCACGAATGCTCAGTTCAGGTCACTCATGACCAAATACGGGGTGTCTCACCGAATCTCTACTCCTTATCAACCCCAAACTAATGGTCTAGTCAAGCTATCAAATCGAGAGATCAAGAAAATCCTGCAGGTCACTGTTCGGCCTGACAGGAAGGACTGGTTGTCCCGACTTCTGGAAGCCTTGTGGGCCTATAGGATCGCCCACAAAACCCAATTAGGCATGTCTCCCTTTAGACTGATGTACAGGAAGGCGTGTCACCTTCCCGTCAAACTGGAACACAAAGCCTATTGGGTAGTACGGAATTGTAATCTAGATCTTTCTAAGGCTGGAACCCACAGAAAGCTTCAAATCAGCGAGATCGATGAGCTATGTCTTGATGCATACGAGAACTCACGAATCTATAAGGAGCAGGTTAAAGCCTTCCATGAAAAGCATATCTCTAGAAAGATCTTTCATCCTGGTCAGAAGGTCCTACTCTTTGATGCCCAACTCAAACTTTTCCCCGAGAAGTTGCGATCCAAGTGGGTCGGACCATACTTGATCCGATAGGTTTTTGGAAATGGAGCCATCGAGATCAGTCCACTCAGCCATGATTCCGAACCTTTCATCGTGAACGGTCAGAAACTCAAACCGTTCATTGATGCATCCTCTACTGATTTGGCTGAACCATCTTCTACCCTCCATTCCCCCTGAGCTTATTGCACCCAGCCTATGGCGTAAAACTCAGCGCTCAACGGGAGGCAGCCCGTCATTCTCTTTGAAAACCTAAAACATTTTCCGACACCTTTGTGCACTTAAGGTTCACCCTTTAAGACAGCCAACTCCACCTCAGGTGCCTGCATCTGAGATTAGAAATCGTCCGCAACAGTCACCCCGACCCATTCACTCACCGAAACACCTGTCCTAAGGAATGAACTAAGTTGAATAAAAACCCTCCTAAGTCACAATGAGGACATTGCAAATCTTAGGCATGGGGTGGTATGAAAGTGCAAAAACTTGTAAGAAAAGGTTTTAAACAAAAAAATTCACATATCCCAAAACCACCATAAAAATTAAAAAATTTTTGAAAACAAAAGAAATTCTGTGGAGGAAGGAAAAAGAAACAAAATGAAAAGAAGGAGCACAAAAATGAGAGAAAAAAGTGAGTCATTAGTAAGAAACTAAGGAATTAACCTAAGTTCTAGACCTCATTCAAGAAAAGAAATGAAAAGTGCACAGTGAGATTAGTAAGAACGCGAACCTTAGGCATTCTTGGATTGACTCTTAGTACCCATTAAGATCTAGACACTCCTCAAGAGGTTGAGGAAAATGAAAAGCTTAAGTATTAGGTTCAAGGCTTGGGAAGTATTTGGCCTCGTTAACTAACTTTTGGTTTACAGGACTCAGTAACCTAAGCACCCTAACCTCACACACAGCCTGGTTCAGTAAGCATAAATCAAAATCACGCAGAAGTGTTGCAAAAAAATTTCTGAAAATGACACCTAGAGTAGGAGCGGCCGATCAACACAAGTTGATTTGGATGAGTTTCCAGCGCGGAGAGGTGGGAAATTTCCCTTGAAGACGCGTAACAAAATATCATCTCCTCGGTGCTTATCTCCTAGGATATTTACATATCCTACTGGGGGCATGTAAGCACTCTGCTGGTTCAGATTCCATGGATGGCATTATCACGAAATGTCAATTGCCAGGGTCTGAATTCGGCCACGGAACACCATGGATGGGATTATCTCGAAATCTCAATAGCCAGGGTTCCGGGGATTACCATGGGCGATGCTATCTCGAAGCATCGACTGCTAGGAACCCTTGAGGATTGATGATGGGGACAAGGAATCTGATACAGACCGTGTTGAAAAGCTAATCCTAAGCTAGAATTAAAAAGAAAAGAGAGAAAACTCTCCAAACAGATAAATCTTCTATCTCTCTTTCTTACAAAACGCACTGCGAACTGAGCCAGGGCTAAAATTATATCAACCACGGGTGCTTTAACCACAAAGTCCAATAAACCTTAGGTTAGTTCTTGTAGGCTTTAAAAACCTTTGCTAAGGATTGAGGTTGAGGTTAGACAGATCTGGATCTTGGTTGGTACTAGAGTACCTTTTAGGCCTATGGCAGGCATTCTGACCAAAGCTAGTTTGCAAAAGAAAAAGCACTTATCTGAAATCATTAGGAACTTCATGGCCTAGAACAAGGGTTGAAACCTTAATATTTTACTAAGGGACTAGCAAAACCTAGGCATGGGGATATGATGAGAACCTCAACATAAATCCTAACTAGCACAATCTAACCCAGATATGTGAGAAAAAGCTCCTACATGACCCAAAGAAAGGCTTAACTCAGAGAATTCTGAGTTTAAGAAGAAAATAAATCATAAGGGGTAAAACTGCAATTCCACCAATGCAGTTGGAAAATAGGGTAATGAAGGATCCAAACACAGGTCAAACAAGCCTAATAAGAAGGAAAGTGGGATGAACTGATTTAAAAAGGGTTATAGCAACTTCAAGAAATTAAATTACATTCTGTAACCCTAAAACAAACCTACTTCAATTCACGAGGTTTGAGGGAGGATAAAAATAAACTAAACCCTTTAAAATTCATAGAAAAATGTTCTCTAGGGTTTAGAACCTTCAATTTGGCCTTAGAAACCTATTTTGACCTAAAAAGAGAACCATGCAAAATTAATAACTTAATTTGGGTTTTTACGCAAATTGGCCAGCCAAACATGGTCCAACCTAGAATTAAAATTCACCATTAGAATCCTTAGGATCAAATTGGTCTTGTATAAAAACTTGAGCCTAAGAGGAGACCTCCTTGGCTAACTTTATAATTTGGTCCTCTTCATTTAGTTTTTGACCCTCATCTTTCGAAACACTTGCATTTTGGCCCCCATCTTTTCATCGTTCTTTGCAGAACGGTCCCTCCTGCAAACTCTGCACAGCACCATGCTCCGGGAACCTTGCGCAGAGCATGGCGCGGCGTAGAAAAGGGTTACCGCCCTACAAAACAGTAGCAGGGTTCCCTATGACGTCCTCTGTCGCAGGGACCCGGCCATGCTCTCTGCCGACCCCCATACCTTCCGTACGAACGTGCGGAAGGTATGGGTGTCCCTTCCGGCCATGCTCCGGCGAGGCTGGCACGTCGCTAGCCTGCTCCTCCCTCTGCGACAACCCCTTTATAACGACTGGCACCCCCTGCCGATTCGAGCAAGCTCTTCTTTGACGGAGAAAACCCCCCCCACTTCATCCCTTCCTCCTTCGTCAGAAGGCCCGAAGCTTCTGGCAACTTCCTCCTCTTCCTCCTCGTCGCTCTGCTGCCTTACCTGCAGCAAGGTTCTCCGTGCCCCATCGTCCGTGCCGTGCTGTACTTGCCGGCACCCTCCACCTGCCTCCTCGTCGCCGCATTCCTCCTCCAGGGCTCTTTCTTCTCCAGCTCCGGCAGATACGAGCCGGCTGCTCCGCCCTCCCCCTTCGTCCAAAACCTAGGTAAATAGCCTCCTCTCCTCCCTTACATTTACCCTCTCTCAATTTACCTTTTTGATCCACCGCACGCGACTTCCACCTCCGCCTACTCCGTCTCCGACCACCTTCTCCGGCGAGCCCATCCCACTTCCACAGACCTCCTCACCCCTCGCCGACTACCCCAAAAGCTTCCCCTCACTCCACTCAACCGATTCCCCCTTCCCATTCACTGGCAAACACCACCCAACCACCACCCGAACAAACCCACCTCTCCAGCCACAGTCCGACCTAGGGCTACCTCCAGACGCGGCCTCGCGCCTCGCCACCACCTGCACTGCCTTCGTCGCACTTCGGCGAAGCTCCTTGCATCTTCTAATTGGGCCGAGAGGCCATATTCTTGTTTTCAGGTTGGAGCCCCTTCGCCGCCATTACCGAGCTGCTGCAGCTCCTTCACCTGCAGCTGCAGGTGCTCTCCAGCCCAGGTCCACACCCCAGGATGCGCGGGCTGCCTCCGCAAACACGCCCAGGTCTGCAGCTAGGGCGAAGGCCTCACGAGCTATAGCAATTGCCTGTGGCTTCCTCAGCTGCAAGCGCCAATTTGGGAGGTGGGACTTTAGTCCCACCTCGGAAGTGCGTGGCTAAGCACCCGCACTTAAATTAGAAAAGTGTCTAAGGCTATTCGCCTTCGAACACAGGGGTCAGGTCCTTCCCGCACGCTGCGCGCCACGCGCTCGCTCGCCCTCGCCCGCGCTCACGCCCTGCGGGTCTGGGTCGGATCCGATTACCCAAACCGCGCACTCCTCGCCCACCACTGCACGCCGGTGGGCCTGGTCCCGGGCGCCATACCCGCACCCGATTACTCGGCTCTGGGAGAGTGGTCCTAAGAGAGAAATCTGAGAGAGAGAGAGACGCAGGGAAGGGTAAGGGTAGGTTTTTCAACCTAATCCTTGTGTAAGCGTGCAGGAACACAAGGAGAAGAAGGAAGGAACAGAAGAAAAGAAGAAGAAGGGAGGCGGCCGAAGCCTTAGCCGCTCAGCGCAGCTGAAGAGAAAGAAGCGAAGGAGAGAAACAGAAGAAAAGAAGAGAAGGAAGGAACTGTAGCAAACCTACAGTTAATTCGTCTGACCATTGCACCAGACGACGGATGAGCAGCGGCCAGAACAGAAAGAAGAGAAAAGAAGAGGAGCTGTAAAGCAAGAAAAGAAAGAAGGAAGCGAAAAAGAAAAAGAAGAAGAAGAAGAAGGCTGAAGAAGAAGTAGAAGAAGATTATCACAGCCACAGAAGAAGAAAAGAAAAGAAAGAAGAAGAGAGGAAGACTCTGCAAGAAGAGAAGGAGATCAGCTGAAAGAAGAAGAAGGATAGAAAGAAAAGGAGGAGAGAAGAAGAAGAAGCGAAGACAAATTCTCTCTCTCTCTCTTATTTTTGTAATCTAATAGAGAACTTTTATACTTCTAGAATTCCAGTAGCTCCCTGAGTTCGACCTCGGGAAAACTGTTTCCGAGTAAAAATTTGTAATGGTAATCTGGTAGCTATCTTATTACACACTATAACGACTGTAATTTAAAGTATAACAAATGTAAACAAGCTATACCAGTGCCACCAATCCATTTGGACACATAGCCAACAACGAGTAGAATATAATCGATGCCATCCGAAATAGGAAAGGGTCCCATAAAATCAATCCCCCAAACATCGAAGATTTTGCATACAAGAATCGGCTGTAAGGACAGCATATCACGGTAGCTCATGTTGCCTAAGGTCTGGAAACAAGTGCATGCCTTACAGTGATTGTATGCATCTTTGAAAATCGTGGGCTAATAGAAGCCGCACTGGAGGACTTTTGCTGTGGTTTTATGACCAGAGAAGTGTCCACTGCATGCCTAGTCATGGTAGGAGGACAAGATGTCCTGAATTTCCACTTCTAGGACACATCGTTGTATGATTTGATCAGCACCGATGCAGAAGAGATACGGGTCTTCTCAAAAGTAGTACTTGGCATCGGAAAGCAATTTGTCTATCTTGGCCTTCGGCCAATCAGATAGGATCTGATGTGATGCCAAGTAGTTTACTAGATCAGCAAATCATGGAAGCCATGTACTGATAGTCAGGAGGTGCTCATCAGGAAAATGTACCGTAATGGGTCCGGAAGGGTCATAGTGTCAGAAGAAAGGCAGGACAAGTGATCAACTACCATGTTCTATTTTCCTACCTTGTCACGAATCTCGAGGTTAAATTCTTGCAACAGCAAGATCTAGCAGATTAGTTGAGGTTCCGCACCCTTCTTCACAAGGAGATACCTCACAGCTATGTGATCAGAGTAAATGATAACACGGGAACCCAAAAGATACGATTTGAACTTTTTCAGAGCAAATACTACGGCTAGCAGCTGTCTCAGTAACTGTGTAGTTACGCTGAGCCTCGTCAAGTGTCTTACTAGCGTAGTAGAAGACCACGAGTTTTCCATCATTTTTTTACCAAAGTATCACTCCTACAGCGAAATCAGATGCATCGCACATGATCTCAAAGGGTTGAGACCAATCAGGGGACTGTAGGATCGGAGCTTGAGTAACTCGATCACGTAGGATCTTAAATGCTTGAGAGTACTCCTTGGAGATTTCAAAAGGGACATCCTTAGATAGTAGATTAGTCTGGGGCGCACGATCTTCAAGAAATCAGGAATGAATCAATAGTAAAAATCGATGTGCCCCATGAAAGATCGGATGTCTTTGACCGAGCTAGGCATTGGGAGTTTGGAAATCATATTCACCTTGGCTCGATCAACCTAGATGCCTTTTTCGGAGATGAGATGTCCTAGGACAATTCCTTCAGGCACCATGAAGTGGCTCTTTTCCCATGAAAGAACCAGATTCACATCAATGCACTACGTGAGGAACTGGACCAAGTGCAGGAGACAATTGTCAAATGATTCGCCAAAACCTAAGAAGTCATCCATGAAGACTTCCAGATAATCACCTACCATATCTGAGAATATGGCAAGCATGCACCACTGAAAAGTAGCGGGTACATTGCAGAGATCGAAAGGCATCCTTCGGAATGCGTATATCCCGAAGGGGCAGGTGAAAGTAGTCTTCTCTTGGTCCTCAGGATGGATTGCGACCTGGTTATAACCGGAGTACCCATAGAAAAAGTAGAAGAATCTATTTCTCGCTAGTTTTTCGAGGATCTGATCAATAAACGGTAGTGGGAAATGATCCTTCTTTGTGGTGGTATTGAGTCTTCTGTAATCAATGCAGACTCTCCACGAATTTGCTACATGGGTCAGTATGATTTCTCCGATCTCAGTCGTGATAGCGGTGAGTCCTGCCTTCTTAGGCACAACCTAGATTGGACTCACCCACCGACTGTCGGAGATTGGGTAGATGATCCCAGCATCTAACCACTTGATGATCTCCTTTTTCACGACCTCCTGTAGATTAGGATTCAGACGTCTTTGCATTTCACGGGAACGTCATGTGCCCTCTTCAGTATAGATGCTGTGTGTGCAGTAAGAGGGGCTAATACCAGTCAAATCATCGAGAGTCCATCTAATGGCTCTTCGATGTTGTTGGAGACTAGAGATCAGATGGGATTCCTGATCATGTGTGAGTCTGGAGTTGATAATCACAGGAAACATCTGATTAGAACCCAAAAGGATGTACTTTAGATGTTCAGGAAGAGGCTTTAGTTCCAAAATAGGGTTATCAACGGCAGCGGGTGGTTCAGGGTGTGTGTCAGGAGCAAGGGAAGGAGTTATGGGTGTGTCTAGGTTGAGTTTGGACTCCTCTGATTGCAGGTTTTGATCCTTTTGTGGTTGATCAGAAGTCGTTAGGTTTTCCTCGATATACTAATCGTCAACCACAGCCTCGATATCACATATTTATTCTATAACTCCACAATTAATCCCTTGTTGGGCCTTAAAGATGTCAATCTTTAGTGTCTGGTTCCCATATTTCAGTTCAATTTGGCCCTCCTCACAATTAATGTTGGCCCTAGCAATGGCCAGAAAGGGTCTCCCTAGTATGATTGGTGTGTTCCTCGGATTTTCTGGAGCATCCATATCAAAGACTACAAAATCCACCAGGAAATAGAAATCCTAAACCCTAACAATGACATCCTCAAGAACTCCTTCAGGTGACTTAATAGATCGATCTGCCAACTGTAATGTCACTTCTATTGGTTTGAGCTCAATTCCTCAAGATGGTCAAGTAGGGATGTAGGTATTAGGTTTATGCAGGCTTCTAGATCCAATAATGCTCTATCAAATTGGATATCACCAATTGTACAGGAAATCAAGGGAGTACCTGGGTCTTTTGCCTTAGGTGGGAGTTTGCTCAAAATGACAGAGCTAGCTTGCTCCGACAATACGATTAGGCTCCCACTTTTGGTTCGCGGCTTACGCTTGCGTGTACACTCGTCTTTCAGAAATTGTGCGTAGGCCAGTACATGGCAAATTGCATCCATCAAGGGGATGTTTATATGGACCTATTCAAAGAGCTTGACCAGGTCCTCTTCAGGTGCCACAGGTTTGGTTGTCCTCTTTCCCCTGGTCAAGGCCTCGGGAAATGGAACCTTGGATGGTTCCTCTAGAATAGGTCCAGGTTCTTGATCTGGGATAGGGGTATCCTGGATGACTGTCCTAGGGTTTGGGTTACTGCCAAGCTGAAAGTGGCTTGGGTAAGGTCGGTCCTGTGTTGCTTTGCCACTATGGGTTGTTACTAAATTTAGTCTTGCTTGGTTCGGGTTTGGTGTAGGTAAAATAGGTGGTTGCTGCTGAAATCCTGAGTATGATGTCAAAGCATCCATCCCGTCAGGTGATGGAGCAGAAGGAGCATGATAAATCATGTGTGCTTGGCTTGGATTTGGGTTCATAACGCGCCTCTGGTTCGGCACATTATTCGGATTCGGCAGAGGTTGCGAAGGGAGTGTACTAAGTTGGCAGGAATTCACCATCTGGGCAAGTTGGTTGCGAACCTCTGTGATCTCGTCTTTGTGCTGTTTTTGCATAGCCGCATTCATCTTTTGAATGTCAGCCAGAGTCTACAGGATAAGAGTCATTTGATCTGTCTGAGTTGGCCCAGATTAATAGGTGGGGTTGGGTCGAGGCTGAGGCAGCTGATATGGACGAGGAGCTTGTGGACGGGGTCGATATGGTGGTCTCTGATTCTGATTGTTTCCCGCCCATGTGAAATTAGGATGATTTCTCCATCCAGGGTTATAGGTATTAGAGAATGAGTCATTCTGGATGGCGTTGAGGTCCTCGCAGGTCTGAGGAACCTCAGAAAAGTCAGAATACGAGGGTTCAGAGTTCGCCCAACTAGAATAGGTAGGATCGGAGTTTCCTCCGACCCTAGAGTCAGACGGGGGTGGATACGGGTCCATCCCCTGAGAAGATCGATGATAGATGTTGTGCACAGCTTCCCTCCTAGAGGGCGGTTGTGCGAACGAGTTTTACGCAGAAGTGGCTCGCTGCAGATGTCGAGTTAGCTCATCCACCTTCTTCTCAATGATAGAGACCTTGTCCAAACAACTAGCCATCAATTCCAAGTCGATAGAAGAGGACAGGCCCTGCGTCTCATGTGCCCCCCTTGGATTCGTCAATGTGCAGGCATTCGTCCGGTCGAATAAGCCCATATTGTCATTATTGATGGAGTTCTCGCACATATTTTGGAGAATCTCCCATACAGTGTCTTCATGTTGACCCATGATATTTCCTCCGCAAGTTGTATTGACGAATAAACGAATATCTTCATGGAGTCCCTGGTAAAAAGACTGGACCTGGACTTGTTCCCATTTAGGAACTCTGTGATGGGGGCACTTTTGCATGAGATCCAGGAAACGATCCCATGCTTCGTGAAGTGGTTCTCCAGGCTGCTATGTGAAGTGCGTGATTTGGTGTCGTAAAGCATTTATCCGACCAACTGGGAAGAACTTTTTTAGAAACTCGGATTGTAGTTCAACCCATGTGTTGATTGGACGTGTTTGAGTCTGATACCAGTGAGCTGCTTTGTCTATGAGAGAGAAGGAGAACATCTTCATGAGAAGAATATCCCGATTTTGGACATCTAACCGGAAGGTCTGGGCGAGATGCTTGAGCTATTTGATGTGCTGGAAAGGATCCTTGGAATTGAGCCCATGAAATTTCGGAATAACATGAATCATGTTAGGCTTAAGTTTAGTATTAGGACCTCCAGCCGGGATTTAGACTCGAGGTTCGATTGCCACCGCAGCGGGATTGTAATGATCTTGCATCATAGGACACTGTGGTAGATTCACAAAGGCTTGGAATAAATCATTAAGGCGCTGAAGTTGATTCTCGAGGTTATTCTCTTCTTCTGCGGGTTGTGCCATGATGATGGATGAAGAAGAATTAGGTTCAGATGAATCAGAAGAGATGTCTATGTGGTGGGGTTGCTGCACAAACACAGAAGTCGAGGCCTGGCCTCGACAGGAATGAATAACTAGAGGAGGCCTCAAGGATGGTCTTAAGGACCTCCTACCAAACATGCACCGATGGTCTGGATGAGAATAGAATGTGATGGACCCAATCAAGACACCTAAAAATTTTGGATAACTATAGAGGTTCGGGGCGGATGATACCCCTTAGTCAGAAAGCCATCCACCTGAGAATTACCTGGGTAGCCAGAGAGGGAGAGTCCCGCGAAGACCCCTATACGGTAGAGCGCCCCCAGGGGTTACAGGGTTTCCCCCACCCGACCTCTCTTGTCACTGATGTTCCAGGTAGAGACTAGAATGGGGAGTTGACCTCTTAAGTCTACCAGTTTTTAATTAAGAGCAAGGGTGCTTAGGATTTCACTTAAACTTTAAGATGTATTGAGTAAACAAAGTGACCTAATTTCAAGATTGGTTGACCCAACAAGGTGGGTCAACTTCACCTATTTGTCCTTTGAGAAGTTTTAGGTCCCTCTTTTAGGATTCAAGTGAGATTAAGAGCCTGATTTTTTAGGGTTTGCTTGAATAGATCAATTCAACCAAGGCTTAGGCACACATCATTTAGGAAAGTTGATTCTTGCTTATGTAAGTGTGCCTCTCAAACCCTAACTTGGAATCCTTACCTGGCTCTACTTTTGGTCCAATTTAGTTTGCCAAATGTGGTATCTAGGGCTCAAACAAGAATGTGATAGCCCTAGTTACCTTAAGTGGGTGCACAAATCAGGTTTTGTTGTTGAAATCAAATCAGGAAACTTGATGAATTATCTAAGAATGGAAAGCAAGTAGCCTTAATTGATTTTTTTCCTTTTTAACCTTTTTAGAATGAGGGGCTTCAGAGAGAGAGTAATCAGAATTTACCTACCCCTGGCGTGTTTGATGTGCGACTGAATTTCCTTTGAATGTATCTTCTCCCCCAGAAATAACCACAGCAAAGAGATATAGCAAGTTAGAATCTGCATCAGAAATAGCAATCAAGAATTCTAAATTGCCCGTTGCTCCCCGGCAACGGCGCCCAAATGTTCGCAATGCGAAATCGATGTTCAAAATAATCATGTTGCAGTATAGTCGAAATCGCTTTGAAAACAAATACAATTTTTATTACTCAAAAAAGTTCTGAGGTCGAACACAGGAAGCTATATGGGATTTAGAAATCAAGATCACAATTCAAACTTAAAAGGGATTGCAGTGGCATCAGTAGCAATGTGCAAAAATATGGGAGTAAAATGGTGATTTAGATCACCAAATACTCCTACAATATCACCAAGGAACTTAATGTAAATATATATGCAATGAGAGCTAATGATCTGTCATCTGATTTGTAAATCAGACGACTTAAAGTTGTCTGATTCTTCCTATTCTTTTCTTCTTTCCTTTCTTTTTCTCTACTTCAATTATGTTTGCTTTCTATGTCTTCTCCTTTTCTTCAGGCCTTCATCTCTTCTTCTTCTCTTCTGCTTCTTCTGCCCTTAGCTCTTCATCCTCTTTCTTCTTTCCTTCTCTGACTCTTCCTTTCTTCTTCCTTCTGCTTCTTCAACCCTGGCCTTCTCTCCTTCTTTAGAATTCGGCTAAGTGTCGACCAAAGATTCCTGCAGCAAAACCCTCCCCCTACCCGTGCGACTCTCCTCTCTCTTTCTCTCTTAGGATCCACTCTCCCAGATCCATAGGAATCCGGGTTATCGGGTCGGGCACGTACCCGGGTCCAGGCTCACCGGCGTGCAGTGGTGAGTAAGGAGTGCAGGTTGAGTCAGGTCAGGCCAAGTCCGTGGGTGAGGTGTCGCAGACAAGACCGGGTGAAGGTGAGAAGGACCTCACCCCGTAGTAATTTAGGTGATTGGCTTATGGCACTTTTGCAATTTATGCGGGTGCGTGGCTTCAGAATTCCCCGAGGTGGGACTATCCGCACACCCCTTTTCTCACGCGCCTGCAGCAAGGACTGCCTCTCCAATTGCAGCAGCTGTTGAGGCTCTCTACTGTAATTGAGGACCTGGATGTGTGCGCAAGAGACTTCCGCGTGTCCTGGAACTTTAACCTGGGTGTGGCAGCACCTGGGGCAGCCTCAAGCAAGCTTCGAGCTTGCTCGCCAATGGCGGACAAGGTCTGAACCTGAAAACAACAAAATGGCCTTTCGGCCACATCAAAGCACTCAGGGAGTATCGTCGGAGCACGGCGGATGTGATGGGGGTGGTGGCGTGGCGTGATGGTGGTCGTGAGTGCGTATCTAGGTCAGACTGTGTGCGTGTGAGTGGGTGTGTTTGGGGGTGCTTGTGAGTGGATGTATGGGTGAATGAGAATAGGGGAAATGCTCAGTGAGGTGTGGGGAAGGTTTTGGGCTTGTCGGCGAGGGTTTTGGTGGCTTGTGGATGTGGGATGGCCTCGCCGGAGAGGGTGGCCGAAGATAGAGGAGATGGAGGTGCGAAGGGGCATCAGTGGCAGATTTTGGAAAGTAAAGAATTGAGAAGAAAGTAGAGGAGAGAGGAGACTTAGCTAGGAGATTGATGAACGAAGGGGGGCAGCGAGGGCATCGGGTCTGGTGTGGCTGACACCGGAGACGAAGGCGGCTCCGGTGAGGTGGGAACGACGAGGATGAAGGAGGAAGTGGTGTCTGCTGGTACGGCGAGATGCGGAGAAGAACAAGGAGGAGGAATCTACCTCAAGTATGGCAGTCAGACGATGAGAAAGAGCAAGGAAGGTCACCGAACGTTGACGAGACTTCGGCCGTGAGAGGGAGAGATGAATTGAGGGAAATCATGGCTGAATTTGAGTGTGAGGAGTTCGGGGGGATCTGGGCTTCTTCAAATAGGTATCTGAGTGGCGGTTAGGGCTTGGGAAGCTTCCCAACCTTGGAAGGTCACCGGACTTGGGAGCTGTTAAGATACCCAAATCTCTCATGTGTTCACATGAGAGATTGGGAAGAAATCATAGCTCATCAATAGGTTCGGACTGGAGAGAATTTCTCAGAGGATCTCCTTTCTAATTTTAGAAGAGATTCTCCAAGCAATCAAGGAGATATTCCCTGTCAAAGGTCACCGGAGTAAATTTCCTATGCGATAATGGAAAAGGGACATAAGTGTGAAGATGACGAAGTAGTTAGGTGGCTATTTGCAAGGGTTTTTGAAAGTTAGGGGTGGAAATGTAATCAAACAGGATCTTTTTGCAAACTTGGTCAGGGCAAACTCATCTTGGGTCCAAATTTTGGTACAAACCTAATTTGGACCTAAGGAATCCAATTGTGAAGTTTTATTTTGGTTTTGATCACTTTTGACTGAAAAATTTATGTAAAAACCCAAATTAGGGCAAATATCTATTTGAGACTCCATTTTAGGTCAAGATGGGTTCTGATGGTCAAATTGAAGGTACTAAACCCTAAATAATATTTTTTTATAATTTTTAGAGGATTTAAGTGAATTTTATCTTTACTAGAACCTTATTTAATTAAGTGGGTCTATTTTTAGGATTTCGAAAGTCATTTAATTCTCAGAACACACACAAACCCTTTTCTGTCTGATCTAACCCACTTGTTATCTTATTATGATCATTTGACCTTCATTCAGCCCTTGAGAAAACTCGTGGTTATACTGCATTGGTAAAATTACAATTTTACTCCTAGTTTCTTATTTTTCTCTTCGAATGGTTATGCAATGAATTATAACCTTCAGTTGGTTATGTAGGAGCATTTATTGACTTCATTGGGTCAAAATGAGCTAGTTAGTGCTCATGATGGTGTTCCCATCATGTACGAGACTCTTTTATTTTTGTTTAGGGTGAATTTCAACTATATTGTCAGCACTTTAGTTTTCTTTCATTTAATGCATTGTGAATGAATGTTAGCTTTTGATGTTTTATGACTCTATGTAAGGTTACTGTGATCTTGCAGGTTTTTCGTGCTAGTTGTTAGCAGACGACGGCTCGAGTCTCGTCGATTGGCGGGACTCGGGTCGCCACAGCTCCTCCAACCTAGAGCTCATCAAAGGAGTGGGAGGAGAAGTCGACAAGGATGTTACTTTCTCTCTCACATAGGTAAGGAGATAGGGAGAAGGTTTGGATTCTTTTCTTTGGGGATACTATTGGTATGGATGTAATTATTAATGGTTATATGGGCATGGATGTAAAAACCTCTTTTTTGGGGCTTAACTATGGTGAAGAGTTACATAATAACCTTAATTAAACTTATCTATAGTTAACATCTAATGGATGGACAAGAGGATAGATGTAATTATCAACTATATGAGGTGTGGATTTAATGTGGAAAGTTTACAAGGGCAAGGTTGTTAAATCCCAAAATGAAATTAAAAATTAATAATCATTTAAAATAAAACTTCATTATTCAATTAAACTTGTCTTTATTATGATCTTCAACTCAAATTACACCCTTCATCTTATAATCTTTAATTCTTCATGTGATGCACATAATTCTCTAATCTGTATCCTTTATCACATTTATTTGTTCATGTAAATTCTAGTGCATTGCACATATACACATGTATTCTTCAAAAAATCTCTTCCATAACAATATCAAATGATTACATATATAGATCACAAACAATTTAATCATTCAAAAATAATTGAATCATGCAACAATATTTCTCAAATATATATTTGACCAACATTAAAAAAATGTCAATTTAATCTTTCAATTTTCGCAACAATTATTTTAACTTTTGAAATCATCTCTAAATATTTCACTAACATCAAAATCACTAAGGTCAATATATTTACCTTAATATTCTCCATATTAATATATTCTCCTCACTCTTTCTCTAAATATTAATATGTTTTTCCTTACCACTAGAAACATGGACAAAAAATGAATTACTTAGTTCTAAGACATCTAAATTTGGAAGTATCAAAATGAAGCACATATCCAAGCACAACTTGTTTAATTGCAAAATATCAAACAAGAATATAGCACAAATATACAAAATCAAAATGACAACGATTTTAGAGTGGCTCCTCTTTCAAACTTATCAACTACCTAAGGTTGTCTCGCCTTAAAATTTTCCCATGGCCTTCTTTTACAGATCTACCATAAAATGGGTTACTTTAGAGGTAACCCAACCTTTATAACACAACTAGTTTGTAACAAAACAACCACGAACAATCTTTATTAAGGATAGCTTAAAACTCAACCATTTTCCTCGAGTAGCTCAACCTGAAAATAGTTTACAGTGTGGTATTCAATCATGAGAAAACCAAAATACATGATCACACATCTTGTCTCCTATATATAATGTAAATAGCCATTTGGTATAGTAATAGGAATATAATAATATTGTAGTTAACCTATAACTCAATAAAATAAACATAGTATTCAACACTACCTAACTAGAATTGATTCTAGTTGTTTCTCATAAATCTAAAATGTTTAGGATAGAATTGCAATTCGTGGTAAGCTATTTAAGATGACTATAAAACCTTCCTTTTTTGACGATGGGGTTTCCTCTGTAGATCAGCAACCTACTCACACAAAAGGATTCTTCTAAACCCTTGCTCTTAATCTCATAGAACCTCACATTAGAAAAACTTTAACTTTCACAAAGCTAAAGAATCCTCGAGCAAGATAGCAACATATTCTTTATAGAGTGTTACTCTATTTCGTGTGTGGTGTCTTCTAAAGACTTCATATAACCTCTATTTAAAGGTGTGGAGGGAACTTATAAAAGACTCAAAAAAGCCCTTGTTTTAACAACTATATTATGAGGGAAAATCACTCATGCTTAAAAGTTTAAATAATATAATCAAATCTTTCCATTTTATTATCTCCAATGGCCATATTGTCTTGACTGGTTGATTGGACTAAGTCTGACCAGTTGGTCTTCCCTATTTTATCTTTCAACAGGAAAATCATTTGAATTCAAGCCATATGCAAGCCATTAAGTATGGATCATAGGCAATATAAACCTTTGTTTGGAATTGGCTCACTTATCTTCAATAGACTTAGGTTTAGATTAATTGATTCGAGCCTTTTTGTCATGATTTAACCCTAATAATGCTAAATTATGTAACTCAATATTAGCTTTTGCAAAATTCTAAGAAGTGAAATTTCAAATAGGATTTTGAATTACTAGATATTTCTTTGTGTTGCTCCAATCAGAGTTCTTCATATCCATTAATTATTTATTTTGTGATGTTCAATTCTCATTATATTCCTCATGATTATCTAAATATCGGAGGTTGTAAATTTTGTAAATATTTTCTTCCAACTTGTTAATTCTTTACAAATATATGCATAACAATGACAATCATTATATTTATTTATCATGTAAAGTCACATATGCATCAAACATTTATTTAAAACATTCAAATATTTTTTCTAAACATTAAGATCACACATTTAGTATTGTCATGACTCAACATTCTTCCTTAATTAATGTCTCAATAAGGAGTTTCCAAACTTTCAACTTAGGGAAATTAGGGTTAAAAGCTTGAAAAAGTGTTGCATTATAGGAATTCCATGATCTAATAAGTTGAGATGTAAAAGGTATGGTCTGATATATCTCAACTATAGTGAAAGTTATAATATGTAGAAGTTACTAGTTAATTCGAGTTGAACCAGTTCTCCAACCTAACATATATCAGTGCACCTAAGAAATAGTTGCATTAGTGATCATAATATCATATTTACAAAACATTTAACTAGAGATATTACTCAATATTATTTTTCATTATGTATGTCACTAAAGTATTAGGAATAATCATTAAATATGATGAAGTTAGAGACAAGATGAAGAACATGAAGTTTAGCATCATGGAAAACATCAAGGAAAAATGCAACCTATACTGGAGGATATAAAAACATAATAACATGAAAAATGGGAGATTTACTCTTCAATGTACCCAGAAATAAACCCATCTAACATGTCATGTACGTTAATGCTGAGTTAACATCAGACTAGGCACTTTGCTGAGGCTATGGTTGCATGTGATCACCACTATATTATTGGTTGTGATTGGTGGGTGTTTAGAGTACTATGTTGTAGGCAATGGGCTTTCTTTTGGCAAATGTAGTAGCGTCAGACCTTTTTCTCTGCTATGCATGTTGCCTCTTTTAGGTAACAGTGCTATAATCGTGAATGGCGTCAGTCTTCTTTCTCTGTCAGTATGAAACCTTCAAGTCACTTACATGTAGGGACTGAATTGAAAATTAATTATCATTCCTTTAACAGTCTTATTGATGCTCGTGGCACTGTCCCATATATTGACAGCATCTGCACGTAACACATACATTTGATACCAACAGCATCCACCGTTGGTGTTGACAGCATATCTACGTTCTATATGTAGTACTTTACAACTATATAAATGCTGACAGCATTATCTTAAATGATTGCTAGGATAATATAATCTTCAAACATCCATAGATAAACTCCATGTTAATTTCTTCTACTAAGCAACGCCTTTGATGGTTAAGGAATTTCTGTTTACTACATTCTTCATGATTTTTTTCTCTGAAGTACTTCTCATAATGTCGTCAACATCGTCCTTCAATAAACCTTCAATGTGCTTTAATCATTGAAAGTTAAGTGTTGAAGATAAGGTCATGTAAGCGAATGCCGATAGCATCACATAAAAATCATGTCAGCATCATTATGAAGAAAGAAACGATTGCAAATGCTAATAGCATCACGTAAATATCATGTAAGTTGATACTTTAATGCATCTGTTGGGCTATTTAACTCTAAAATCAGAGTTCAGAACACTAAATCTAAGAGCTCTGAAGCTTTGAAGCTTCTCCAAGCTTCCCTGATACTCTTTTCCTACTTGTTTAAGCGCAGATGGGTTACTTGATTCTTTCTGAACTCCCAATCGAGAGTTTTAACCAAGATCTACAGGTCAGTTGACCTAATTTCATCATCAGCAGTACGTATAAATGCATGGAAACAAAGCCATGTTCATCATTTGATTTCAGGGATCAAATGAGATCTAATCTCCAAATTGATTAGTCCAATCGAAAGAAGACCTATAGAGCTTTCCAATGATCTCTTATACGCTTGAAATGGAGCTGTGAAGTAATCAAAATCGTTATTCGAAGATCGACCGGAGATGACGTGTTTCTGAAGGAGACCTGGAATGTATAGACCCACCTCGGTAAAGAAGATGCCCGTTCACCCAAACAAAATGTACTGCGTATCATACCGGATACGCTGAAATGAGAAAAATGAGAATACAGGTACCTATCTAGCGCATGTGTGTGCACATGCGCATGGGTGTGTGTGTGCAAAGAATGTGGACCCAGGTGTGAGCTTGTAGGCCTAATTGGGCCTGAATATACACAAAAATACACTAATAAAACTAAGGTTAGCCTAGTACGGGTACTGATCCAACCCATTGGGCTGTAGATCCTCTAAAAAGCGAGCTTGCCCATATAAAACCTAATTTTTACCTAAGTGAAAAGTGAAATTGGCTAACTGTTGTAAAGAATCTAAAGAACTTGAAGAGAGCAAGGAGAAGCAAATGGATGTGAGTGACCTAACAGCATCTAGGAGCAACACATATGTTTGATGCCAACAGCATCCACCGTTGGTACTGACAGCATATTTACGTTCTATATATAGTACTTTACAACTATATAAATGTTGACAGCATTATCTTAGATGATTGCTGGGATAATATAAACTTCAAACAACCATAGATAAACTTCATATTAATTTCTTCTACTAAACACCACCTTTGATGGTTAAGGCATTTCTATTTACTACTTTCTTTATGAATTTTTTTTCTCAAGTACTTCTCATAATGTCCTCAACATTATCCTTCAATAAACCTTTAATGCACTTTTAATCATTGAAGGTTAAGTGTTGAAGGTACGGTCATGTAAGCAGATGCCGAAAGTGCCACATAAAAATCATGTCAGCATCATTATGAAGAAAGAAATGGTTGCAAACGTGGACAGCATCACGTACGCTGATGCCAACAGCATTATGTAAAAATTATGTAAGCAGAATTATGAAGCAATAAATGGATGTGAATGCTGACAGCATCATGCAAGTGGATGCCGACAGCATAATGTAAATATCATGTAAGCATCGTTATGAAGAAACAATTGTGATCCTTTCATGCAATCGAGGACGACAAGAAAAGGTAGGCAGGAAGGACTTTCGATCAAGCCATTACTTGTAGGCTTTGGATGAAGCCCTTATCCTCTGCCAATTTTAGAGCATCAATATGAAGAAACAAAATAGATGTGAATGCTGATAGCATCATATAAGTGGATGCTGACAACATTACGTAAATATCATGACAGCATCATATAAGCAAATGCTAGCGGCATCACCAATGGTACTAATGGCATTACCACCAGTCATGTTGAGATGCCAACGGTGCTAACGGCATCACCATTAGTGCTAATATCATCACCATTTGTGGTAATGTTATCATTGGTGTTACCACATTTTTATGTTGGTACCCTTGGCACCTATTTAATAACTTCTATATTGCTCAATTATCTACTGCAAATACTTATCATTTATTTTAGTGTTGTTGGCATCAATGACGTAAACACTTATTGTAATACTGATGGCACCACCATAGGTGCAAATATAGAAGAGAAGGTGTGAGTATAGGTGCTTTTAACACCACCACAATTGCTAACGGCATCACCATTGGTGCAAATATTGAAGAGTTGGCTGGGGGAGGTGTTTATCGTTGGTGGGTGGAGTCACATGAGAGGATTCCATCTCTTTTTTGTCACATGGGTGCCAAGTATTTTTCTTTGTCTTGGCTGCCACACTTTCCTAAAAGGCAAAAGTGTTCTTTCCATTTTTAGCTAAGAGAGACTCATGCAGACACATTGTGGTGCTAATGACACCACCATAAGTGCTAACGGTATCAGCATTGGTGCTAATGACAGTACCACCAATCGCGTAAGTTTAGATACCAATGTCACAATGTATATTTTCATGTTGGTACCCCTTGCACCTATTCAGTAACTTTTATAGTGCTTAAATATATATTGCAATCACTTATTACTTATCTTGATATTGTTGGCATCAATTATGTAAACACCTATTGTGGTGCTGACAACACTACTATAGATGCTAACGGCATCACCATTGGTGCTAATAGCATCACCACCAGTCGCGTAAGTTTAGATACCAATGTCACCACGTACATTTTCATGTATTTAGTAACTTGTATAGTGCTCAAGTATCTATTGCAAATACTTATCACTTATCTTGGTATTGTTGGCATCAATTACTTACCACTTATCTTGTTATTGTTGGCATCAATTATGTAAACACCTATTGTAGTGCTACAACACTACCATAGGTGCTAACAGCGTCACCATTGGTGCTAATGGCATCACCACCAGTCGCATAAGTTTAGATATCAATGTCACCACGTATATTTTCATGTATTTAGTAACTTGTGGAGATGAGCTTCCTAAGCTACATCTTTTCACAAATCTTACTAAAGGTAAATAAAGATTGCATACCGACACTATAATTACACTAATTGGTGTAAGCGTTTCATTTAACCTGCATATATACCTTGTGAATCAGTATGCCATCTTTTCCCCACTGTCAGGTTTTTTATCGTGAAATCATCTTGATGAGTAGTAAACTTTCGAGTTGTATCGATCAGAGAAATGGAATACGAGTAGTGTTGTACGCCTACAAACCGACATTCCAATAAGAAAATACACCGAATCACGTTATTAACTCATAGGGGTAGTGAGTATATGGAACCATACCCACCCTTATATACACACATTACACAACATCATCCCCCACCACCTTTTCTAGAAGAAAAATGTTTAGAAAATAAAAATAAAGGGAGAAAGAAAAAAAGAACAGCAAAAAAACGAACACAGTGGTAGTGGCCATCCCATTACCCGGGAAAATTTTCCTCCTCTTTTTACCCTACTCCGCCAACACATCTCACCGACTATCTAGTCACCTTCTCGATGTTGGTGAGCTTTTTGGCTCTCAAGGCCTGGAGGTCCCAATCCGTCCTATAGAGGACGACAGCAAGGACCAAGGCGACGCAACAAGCCTGGGCGGTGAGGAGGCTAAACCAGAGGCTAAGGAAACTGGCTCAGCACCAGAAGCAAGGCCGACGACGACGGGGGTGCCGATAAGGTAGAAGGAGAGGAGGTTGATGCAGGCGTCAATGACGGGCATGGCAATGCCGCGGAGGACACCACAGCCGGTGGTCTGAGGGTATAGTTGTCGAGCTCACAAAGGCCGAGGAGCGGGAGGAAAAGCTCCGAGGAACTCACCAGAGGAGGTTGGGGCTAGCGAAGGTCGAGGGCACATGAAGGGGAGCTCACCATAGGAGGTTGTGGGTGGTGTGGTAGGGGAGGAGGGGGGATTGTAGGTGGAATGCTTCTTTTATAGGAAAAATTTGAATTTAAAATTGGTGGATGCCATAGGGGAGGGGAGTAAGGGTAGGGGTTTGATGGAAACACCATCATGAACCTTAACTAGCCCATTTTAGTCTGGAATAAAAAAATGAAAGCTCTTACATATTCATCTGAGGGTTATATCTTCACCTAATTATGTTTTGAGAAGAGAACAAGAAATCAAGGTTAATTCTATAATTTTAACAGCACATCATGAACACAGAATAACCAAAGGATTTACTAGAGGTAAATAAAGGTCAAATGAGCATTATAGTCTAATAAGTGGGTCCACGCAGACAGAAACAGGGTTTCGTGCATTTCAAGAACTAATATAGCACCCACAACCCTAATTTCAGATCTGCTTAAATTGCTGAGGTTCTGGTCAGGATAAAATTGATCTAAACCTTCTAAAATTCATATAAAAATATTCCTTGAGGTTTGTACCCTTGAATTACCTTTGGAACTCATTTTAACCTTAAATAAAGTCACAGACACAATTCTGCCCTAATTTGGGTTTTTACGTAAATTTTCCTATCAAACTTGGTCAAAATTGAAATCTAATTTCACCATCAGATTCCTTGGATTCAAATTAGGTTTATACTAAAATTTGAGCCCAATCAAAGATCATCTTGACCTAGTTTGCATTTTAGTCCAGTCAAACTCTTTCCCTCTCAATTAGCTCCTCAGCTTTTGAATTATTGTTGATTAGTCCACAACTTTCTCGTCGTTCTTTTCAAATGGGTCCCTACCACCATTAGTGTGAACACAGGAGCTCTGTCGAGATTCAAGCGAGGATTTCTCGCTCAATTCTCAATCAAACTCTTCTAAATTTGAACTGAAGATTCCTTAAGGAATTCCCTTCCAAATGAACCTAATCTTGGATTGTGATTCTTCCCCAAAAGCTCATGCGAATGATTTGAAGATGTGGATATCCGATTTGCATGAAATAGCCGAAGTTCGCAAGCTTGTTTCCAAGCTTGGAACTCCTCTCTTAGGCCTATAAAAGGACCTAGGATGAGAATCCTTGCTCCTTAGCAAGTTTTGGCAGGAGAAATCCCTCCTTCTTTCTCTGACCACCTTCACACCTTGCTCCAGTGACCCTCTCCGTTCTCCTCATTCGGCCGTCCAACAATCAAATTGGATGGTCCTCTGCCCTCCCCTCTCAATTCCGCTCCTCGCCAGCCACAGCAGGGGCTTCCTTCTTCCTCGTCATTGTCGCTCCAACTCACCATCGACTTCATCTTCTTCAGCTCCAGCTCGCCAACACCGACCACATTCGCCCTCCACTTTCCCCTCTGAGCCTCTCTATCCCTTCCTCTCTCCCTCTATTTTCTTCCCCCACACTCACAACTCACTCACGACCACCATACCGCCCTCAACACCACCAACTTCCTCCGCTCTAGCAACGCTCCGACGAAGCCTCCCTATGCCATACACCTCCAAACACCCCTGCTCCACGTCCACAAGCTCCGCCAAGACTCACCCTTCAAAAGCCCTCAATAAATTTCGCTCTCCACCCACTGAAGCTCCTCCTCGAACACCACCTTCTCCGCTCACCGTCTCCATCACCGTCCCCACTCCACACACCACCACACACCACACAATTGCCACCACTGCACTCGTCGCTTCACAGTGAAGCTTCTGAACTATTTTGACGAGGCCGTAAGGCCGTGTTCTTGGTTTCAGGCATTCATCGGACCTCCGCCGTTGCCCCCGACTTCACCGACCACGTCTACAATCATCCAGACATAATCCCTCCAGGCAGTACTCCCAGGCACTACAGACTACTTCTAGGTGCATCTCTAGGTCCTCAATCGAGGCCTTCATCTGCAGCTACTACCTCAATCGAAGCCTTCACCTTCTACTGCTCGCACGCGAAGAGAACTCTGTGGGATAGCCCCACATCGTGGATTCAGGAAGTTGCCACAGCAGATAAAAGGAAAAAGTCGCATAGCTGATTCACCTTCGACACAGGGGTCAGGTCCCTTACATGCCCCTCTCCACGCAAGGCTTCACCCGCAGTCATGCCACGTGGGTCTAGGCTCTGATCCGATTACCCGGTTACCCAATTTTGGTCCGTCTGTTCTAAGAAAGAAAAGAAGAAAGAGAGAGAGAGAGCAGGGGGGTGTTTTGCCCTTCGTGCCTCTGCTCTCTACACTTGGCTGATCTCTGAGAAGCCTTTGCCTCTGTGTTGTGCTGTGCTTGCCTCTCTCTTGAGGCACGAAGGAGAGAGGAGGCCTTTGCCTCTTCTGTTGGAGCTGTGCTTTGAGCAACTTACTACTGCTACCTTAGTTCTACACACTGTGGAAACATTTGATAAGCTAGTTGACGTGGCATATTTGGTTGAGATTTACTGTTCAAATATTTGAGATACTTGAGCTTAATTTTAGAAGTTAATTTGGTGATTTAAATCACCATTTTAACCCGTTCTTTTTGCACTGTGCTACTTGATTTCATATATATATCATTTTGAGTTATTCTAAATGAAGTTTTGGTCATAATTTCTTATATTTCTTGATTAGTGAGATTGAATTGCCATTAGTTGCTCCCTGTTATCGATCGACCTCAGACTCTTTCGTGATTCTGAGCATGTAAATTTAAATGATTTGAGCGATTTTGCCCTATACTACGACGCATATCTTAAACAACGACAAATTCACTTAAACAAGGTTACACATGGAATCCTATTAGGATTCCACCTAGGATTAAGGTATATTATGGGATATGTAATAGAGTATATATAATATTACCCTAATAACATTGTAATTCCTTTTTATCTCTTGCATTCTTTTATAATCTATGTTAAAGAGCCAATTAGATTCTCTAGCTTAGAGTTTCTTAAGTTCCTAAATAGTAGGTTTTATCCTAGGACCTACCAAAGTTTTTCTCAAAAAAACTCATTTTATAAATCATTCTAACACATATCTAGATGTCTCATTTAAGTTTGAGATGACCAATCATCCATACAAACAGTTTTCACGTTTAAATAATTCTCACATGTGTCAATAGGTGTCTTTTGATAAACAATTCATATAAGTGTTAATTCTACTTATTTGCACTAGAAGTGGGTTCAAAAATAATATTGAGTCTGCACAATATTCTAAGTGCTCAAAATGAGGTCAAGATATAATATGGACTCCACATAAATGAGATCTATCCTCCATAAAATCATTGCATAGGCTCTACTCAAAGCTACGATATTTTAAGCTCAAACTCATCATTATCAATTTTTCCCTTACCCTGTGTATAATTTGCGGTGAAGTAGAGAAAATTAACATGCAAGCACCTTGTCGTACACTGTCATTTAGCTCGAGCACTATGGCTTAAACTTGAGAGATATTCCTCGTTCAACATTATGTGTATCCTAGCTAACACCACTTAGAAGAAGACAACCTATTTTGCTACTCTTGGTTATGAAACCCCCAACCCCACCTATTTATATTGTAGAAATACAAAGCTGTATAATTTTCTCAGAGCATGTTTGAAGGTAGGATAGAGCATTGTAGGGATGAATTAAAATAGAATAAATAGAAATAGATATTTGTTTGAATGGTGGAATAAGTGAAGGATTAAGTGATGAGATAAAATGATTATTCTATTGAAGTGATATTAGTAGATATTTATTTAATATTAAAAATATAAGTGGAAGATATAGTGGTTATTTATTTAATATTAAAAATAAAAATAAAAGATGAGGTGAATATTTATTTAATAATAAAAATAAAAATAATTATTATTTTAATTTTATTGAAATGATAAGAAGTAATTGTGTGGAAGTTTAATGAAAGGCAGTGTGATGTAAAAGAATTTTAACTAAAATCTCACGATAAATAAAAAAGAAATTCATAAATTCCGCATCCGAACGTAGCCTAATTCAACTGCAGGCAAATAGGTTCACGTTGGTAGAGGGAGAATGCAACCTGGAAGGAGCACGTGTGGGAGCACCATATTAAATTAAATATCAAAAATGGGGACAAGTGAAAATTTATTGGTCCAGTCCACTTTTCCAGGGAAAATAGCCCCGGCGCACCCTTCCCTTCATAACTCTCTCCAACTAACAACGTGTAAATGTAATGTTAACACTACTTCCCCATCATAACCCACACTATCCCCTCCCAACTCCCCCACCTCTCCCTTCACCACCACCACCAAGGGAGCCAAAAAGTTCCCACCTTTTCCATCTCTCCCACACGAATGGCGATGTTGGTGGTCCTCCACCTCCACCTCCTCCTCCTCCTCTCCTCCTGCACCGCCTTTGCACGCCGCAACTCCGAGGTGAGGGCGCTCATGGAGCTCAAGAGTTCCCTCGACCCCGACGGCCTCTTCCTCCCCTCCTGGAGCATCCGCCGTGACCCGTGCCGCAGGGACTTCGAGGGGGTCGCCTGCAACGACCGCGGGAGGGTCGCTAACATCTCCCTGCAAGGGAAGGGCCTCTACGGCTCCCTCTCCCCGGCCGTCGCGCACCTCCGCCAGCTCTCGGGGCTCTTCCTCCACTACAATGAGCTGAGCGGGAGCATACCCAGAGAGATTGCCGACCTCACCGTGCTGTCTGAGCTCTACCTTAACGTCAACAACCTCTCCGGGAGCATCCCACCGGAGATTGGAAACATGGGTAGCCTCCAAGGTGAGGTCTTTTTCTTTGTTACTGAGGTGGAAGTGCAGTGTGTCAAGTTAAACGTGGAGGATAAACAAACTGTTTTTTTTTTTTTTGGCTTTGTTCTCGAATGTGCCTACTGAGGTGGGAGTGCGCTTGCTGTGTTGATTCGTGCGCACTTTGAGGGGTCTGAAATGATGGTCATTGAGCTCCTTTTGACGTGTGGCCTTTCTCTCAGGTTGCTTTAAATGATGGAATGCATCAGCCTTCCTGTTCTTGAGATGCACAGATTTGCAGGTTTTATGGTGGGGGAGGGGAGGATTTCAAATATTGGGTTTTCTATTGGCCATTTTCTTAAACTAATAATGCCAAAAAGCTCCAATCTTTGTTTTGAATGAGCATGGAAATAATTGCGATGCATCCACTGATATCAACTGTGCATTCACTTTCCTTCTCTCTTTCACACCAACATGGTTCTGAAAATTTCAATGCCTTTTTCTCCCCATTCATCTCAAGGAAAATTTTCCATTTTGGTGGAAGAAAGAAAAAAAAAAAAAAGATGGTTTCGTAATACAAGTGATTTGCGTTATATAGCGTAATTTATTTGCTTCTCTTGTTCTTCAGTTTTGCAGCTCTGCTATAACCAACTGTCCGGTAGCATTCCCACACAGTTGGGGCTCCTGAAGAAGCTCAATGTTCTCTCCCTACAGTCAAACAACCTGACCGGTGCCATCCCAGCAAGCCTCGGCGACTTGACCCAATTGACAAGGCTGGACATGAGCTTCAATTGCCTCTTCGGTTCGATTCCGGTGAAGTTAACTCTTCTGAGCCACTTGATCTTCTTGGACGTCCAAAACAACTCCCTCTCAGGCAGCGTTCCTCCTGGTTAGTTTTATACACTTTCAGTTAAAACTGCAACCCATTTGCTCCTCTTCTTTACGAACCGACTGACATGAGCTTCGATAATCTGGAATGAAGAGTTGAGGATGTTGGAAGGAGGATTCGTCTTTACGAATAATTCGGATCTCTGCGGCACTGGGTTCGTCTCGCTCAGAGAATGCACCTCAGCAGACATCCTCAACCCCAACAGACCAGAACCTTATGGTCCAAGCTCCACTGTTGGTTCCAACCAGACGGTCATCCCCAAGTCTGTTAATGTCAATAAGCGATGCAATGCAACGGACTGCTCGAAATCGAGGAAGGCCCCCGCGATCCCCATTGTTTTCGCTGTCATTGCCATCGTCGCTGGTGGTATGTTCGCTGGCCTTCTGGCATTCATGTGGTATAGGCGTCAGAAGCAGAAGATTGGCAGCTCCATAGAGGCATCCGATACGAGGTTGAGCACAGACCGGACGAAGGACGTGTGCACGAAGAGCACCTCGTCGCTCATTAGCATCGAGTACTCGAACGGGTGGGACCCTCTGTTGGATGGGAGGAGTGGCATTGGATTCTCAGAGGAGGTGTCCCAGAGCTTCAGGTTTAATCTGGAAGAGGTGGAGGCTGCAACCCAGTACTTCTCTGACGTGAATTTGCTCGGCAGGAGCAATTTTGCAGCCACCTACAAGGGAATCCTGAGAGACGGGTCGGTGGTCATGATCAAAAGCATCAGCAAGACCAGTTGCAAGACAGAGGAAGCAGACTTCTTGAAGGGGCTTAAGACCATCACCTCACTACGGAACGACAACCTCTTGAGCTTGAGGGGATTTTGCTGCTCGAGAGGACGAGGGGAGTGCTTCCTCGTGTACAATTTCGTCGCAAATGGAAGCCTTTCGAGGTATCTGGACGTCAAATGTATCGGAGGAGATGCGAGCAGGGTTCTGGATTGGAGTACAAGGGTCTCCATCATCAAAGGCATTGCCAGAGGTATCACCACCACCTAAGTGCTTGCCTCTGTTTTCCTCCCATTTTTTGTTCTTTCGTGGCATTAAATTGAATCTTTATCGGATATACATACGTATCTTGGTAATTCCTCAAAAGCTTAAATGTCATATTTCGTGACACTGCAGACAACTTGTTGCTTTCATCATATGATACACTCAATAATGGCACTGAGATTTTTTTGGTGATATCTCAATTCCATGAAGATCTTAAACAAACCATTTTAAATCTTTTTGGGTTAGAGCTTACCATAGAAAATTTTGCTTTTACTGCTTCAAATTTCACTATATGCTACCTGGACATGGTGGATCCAAATTCCAAAGTAAGACTTAGTTGAATACGCATGATTCCGTATGCTCATCCAATTTACTCCCTCTGACCCCACGAGCTTCCCCTTGTGTCGGTAGAGAGGGTCCTGACCACAAACATGTACACCATCTACAAGCTGGCATGTGCCGATGCTTAAATGATCCCATATTGCTTTAAATTTATAAGTGGGGCGGTTTGATTTTCAACTTGAAGATCTAACCATCAAACGAAAGCATTCCAATGTGTAGAATCTCTGAACCTCACAAGGCAAGCGGGACGCACCTCACGTGAGCTTTTAAATCCGGTCCATGGAGTGAGTCCAAACCGCAACAAGATAAGACACGCATGAATTTTGTCCATGGCAATGCAGCAATTCTGCAAGTGTACCCTACACCTCCTAAATATTACTTCTTTTTTCACCTAACATGGTAATTAATTTTTCACGGTCAGGTATCGAGTACTTGCATTCCAACAAGACAAACAAGCCCGCCTTGGTCCACCAGAACATATCCGTCAACAACATCCTCGTCGACCACCATTTCAAACCTCTGATCTCCGGTGCTGGCGTCCACAAGATCTTAGTGGATGACATAGTCTATTCGACCCTCAAGGGGAGCGCGGCGATGGGCTACCTTGCACCGGAGTACACTACAACCGGTCGCTTCACTGTAAAGAGCGATGTCTATGCGTTTGGAGTGGTCGTGTTCCAGGTCCTCGCAGGGAAGAGGAAGACCACCCACCTGCACCTCACTGCAGAATCTGGAAATCTCGAGGACCTCATCGACGAGAACCTTCATGGGAACTTCTCCAAGCAGGAGGCTGCAAAGCTAGCAGGGATCGCATTGGTCTGCACGAGGGAAGCTCCGGAGCAAAGGCCAACTATGGAGGAAGTGCTTCAGGAATTCAATGGATTCGGACACGGTTAAACCGCAGTGCAAACGCATGGGGTGGCGTTGTTTGGTCTACAGTTTTCTACCGTAAGTGGGCAGTAGCAGGTGAGTAGGGGGAGATGAGCAGCCATTACATTTGCCATCTTAGTAACTTCAACTGATGTTTGAGCAACGGATTGGTGAAGCTCCTATGTACACGCGAGGAACTCTTTTAACTACCCCCGGCTGTTTGCAACCTTTC
Organism: Thalassia testudinum; assembly: GCA_037157565.1. NCBI lineage: Eukaryota > Viridiplantae > Streptophyta > Magnoliopsida > Alismatales > Hydrocharitaceae > Thalassia > Thalassia testudinum. Next base: position 7,714,784 of record JAZHRO010000010.1, on the reverse strand, counting down.
GTTGCTTTGTATCTATGGTAAGCATGTGACTCCCAATTGAACACAACAGTTGGTCAGCAGGATGCACATGGGAAGTTTCATGGCATCTTCTGTAATCTCCGTAAGAAAATTTTGGGTGATTTGCATAGGAGCCCCCCTGGCTGTATGGAGGTTGTTTTAGAAGAATTCCAAAGTGTTCATGAGTGTTTCGTCATGGCTCTGACGCATTGTAATCCTTTTTTAAGGCTTCACTTCAGGATGCCATTCTTCGAGTTCCTTGTGTAGAGACAATTGGTCATGTTAAGACACGTTGCGGTTAATATTTTGATGACGAGGCTATTTGATGGTTTTTACCACTCAGGACATGTTTGTTACATGGAATATAATGATTTATTCCATGTTTAGCAAATTTTATCTTGAGATAGAGTTATCTTAGGAGAAAATTTTAAAATTTAGGATAATTTTATTTCCAAGGAGAGGTTGGATAAATTTATCCTCCCTCCTATGATATATTTAACTTATTTATTCGTTCAAATATCTTTAATTATCTTAAGATTTGATGTATATTTTTTTAAAATATCAAAATCAATTTATCTTGAATTTATTTCTCAAGAACCGAAGGAAGGGAAATAAAAGGGGTATTCTCCACGTTACAAAGATTTATTGCCACTTATGATTCATAGTGCTCGTTGGTACTTCACGACCGTTAACCAAATGATAGCCCGTAGGTTATCACGTTACAGGGGGGTTATCCTATCCAATACCAAGGAATTTTCGTGAAGATAAGATTATGTGTGCGCTTTCAACTGCAATGTTTTCCGCAATAACTTTTTCCGAGTTTTAATACAAAAAACCATTGCAATGACTTTAATTCAACTACTTATTGCATCTAATTCATCGATTATCTCACCACAGAACCAAATATCTAACGCTCGCCTAAATCGCCTATCAATTTATTTTAATTAGAACTGATCTCATTATCAAACACATAGGATTCGTATACCTCTCCTCAGCTTGCCTCAAGATTTCTGATCAGAGAAATAAAGTAGATTATCAGTAAATTAAGGGTACACATTTTGAGGGCTTTCTCTTTGCCCTCTCAAGATTTTGTATTTGGGAAGAAGAATTTAAAAAAAAAAAGAGCAATCGAATTCAGTCAAGCTACGAGTTCTGTAAGCACTCCTGATAAGGCAATGGAAAGTCAAATAAAAATAGACTGTTCCACATCATGCCACTCATTTTTAGTACTCTACACTTGATAATTGTTCAAGCCTACGTGCCTAAATGAAATTGAAGGCCTCCTCTTTGATGGAGGAAAATAATCATTCTCCAATTGAAAGGGATTGATCTAATAGCTACATCCCACATTATACTACTCATTCATTCAGAGATAGGATAAAATACTATAGGAATATATTAAAGTAAAATAAATGAAGATGGATGTTTCTTTGGATGCTAGAATAAGAAAGTTGATGTAATGATATAATGTTAGTAGATATTTATTTAATAACATAAGGTGAAATGGAGAATGTTAATTGTTATTTATTTAGTATTAAAAGTGAAAATTTAAAATATGGTGGATATTTATTTAATAATAAAAGTAAAAATTATTGTAACTTGGCAGAATTGATTGAAAGTGATCATGCAAGAATTTACGATAAAATGATTGGAAAAATTTCATGACGGAAAAAAAACTCCTCAAATCACACCAAGAAACAGGGCCTAACGCATTATACAAAATACCTTTTCAGGCCTACATCCTGCACGAAAGGCCATCCATAATGCAGTTAGATCTTCCTTGTGAAGGATAACTAAAACTGGAACTGTAATTTTTTTTTATTTATTTATAAAAGCAAAACTTTTATGTCCTCAAAGTTTAACCGCTACCGTTGGAAAACTCAAAGAAAACTTCAGTGGAAATTTTTTTGAACTCTCGGTCCCCCGTTGTAACCTCATGGACATGAAGTCTCTTTCGAATGTAACATGCAACAGCGAAAGCAACTAGTCCCTCTTGCAAGGTTCCAAAAAGTAGGGATGATGACCTGAATCCTCCACTAGGAGCAACAAGAATAGGTGTAGCATGTGAACCCCAAGCCTGGCTGCTTCTGTTGCTCCAATGGTCATTCTTGTCTTCAGCTCCCTTGTGGATGACCCCATCACCTCCAGTGCCCTACTTGTCCAGTCCAGTGTCCTCTCCGTAGGATCCTGTTGGGGTCGCCCATCTTCACATGGATATCCTATACATCATGGGTGAAGTCATTGCCCGCCTAAAGTGTATGCACATAAACCATATGAGGATATAACAAGGCGCTGTAATTATTCCCAAAACATCCAGCTTTGAAACGGACGGTGATATCAGCAGAACAGCATGGTCCCAGAAAATGGATCCCCGGGATCCATGTTTAACGAGCCATCAGGCATTAAGATCCAATATAATTTACAACATCAGATCCAAAACCCAATTACATCCCGCCATGAGGTCGAGGTTTTGAATGCAGGGGTGAAAGGTCTACCGCACCGTATCTTCTCGCACGTCAAACTGCTGCACTGTGTTGCTCAAGATCATGGGTCCATTCGGCTGGCCACCAATCTGGCTTGATTGGCTTTGCTTTGACGCCGTGCTGATCCTTGATTCCCAAACAGGGCGACTTGAATGCGTCTTCAAGCCTCAGGACACCCATTCCGCAAGAGCCAAGGGCTGTTGACACAGTTCCAATCTTCTTATTTGATGCGTCGACCACCTCGGAACCGGGGGCTACCATGTGCTCCGCATCTAATCAGTCACAGGTAACAAGGTCGTCTCAATACCTCAGACAAGAACAAGAATCACCAAAGCCAACTTGAAATATCATTATTTAAATAAATTACCCAACAATTCCAGCGGGTGCAGTTTCAACCATCACATGCTAAACATGATCTCGATCAAGTAAAATACAACGCCATTTTCGGTGAGATGACGTAGTAAGAACATTGTTTAAAAAAGACTAGTTTGGACCAAGAACTAGCTTCACACTGGTTGAGTCGAACGGTTCACTAATTCAGAAAAAGTGCCAATGTGGACAAAGTGACCGGTGGTCAAACCGGTTGGATTGCTCTTAGTTCAATTCCTTCTATTGAATCATTTTGAGAGTTTTACTCAAGTCCCCTACGTCACATTGTTGAAACATTTTTTAGATAAAACTTTAAGATTAAAAGTTTGTTGTTGCAAGATTGCCTTAAACGTTTTGTGGTTATTTGTACTTTATGTTGGTTATATAACTTACATGTTTATTAATTACATTTTGATCCAAAATCATCAAAGTTAAAGCTTTATGTCTAAGCTCGATAAAAATTGGATATATGGATGGATTGATGTAAAAATTAGAAACAAATGCATTTCAATGAAAGATATTTTTAAATACTTAGGATACATTTTTCAACAAGACGATGAAATTGATGGAGATGTTATGTATAGAATTAATACAGGGTGGTTGAAATGGGTGAGAGCATCTAATGTTATATGTGATAAGAGAGTTCCTTTGAAAGTTAAAGGAAAGTACCATCGAGTAGCTATAAGACCTATCATGTTGTATGGTTTCAAATATTGGGCCATCAACTATAGGCATGTGCAAAAGACATTTGTATTAGAAATAAAAATGTTAAGATGGATGTGTGGTCATACAAAGAAGGATCATATTTCTAATAAGATTATTTAAGAAAAGGTTGGGGGCACCAAAAGAGAATAAAATGAGAAAAACATATCTAAAATGATTTAGATATTTATAAAAGAAAAGAAGGCTATTAAATGCCTCAATCAGAAGATGCAAGGAGTTGGGAGTTGACCCCACTAAGAGGGGGCGAGGAAGATCAAAGAAGTCTTAAAAGGAAACTATTAAATAAGATCTCAAGTACTTCGATTTAAGTTCAAAAATTACTCAAAATAAATCTGAGTAGAGAAAAAGAGTCTATAACTAACCCCTCTTAGTCTAAGAGAAGACTTGATTATTGTTATATGAATTATATTTTGGATTTCACTAAATATATATGATTTATAAAGATTATACGTGCATGACAAGGATCACTATGTATTTGATTCACAAATCTTGCCTGGCTAGTCTAATCACTTAAAGATAACTGGTCCAATTTTTGCTTTATCTACATAGATGTTGATGTGATGCTAATATCATCATGATTGAACTTAAACCAGAGCTTTTCTCGTTTGAAATCCAATATGGTTTCTCAACCTTGATTAAGATAATTTAACAAGGTTTATTTTCTAGGCAGATGAACATCAAAAGGTTGATGTCTTTTTCTTCTTTTTTTCACATACAACTCTCCCTTTTCGACACATATAATGTCCCTTTTTTGGTTATTTATTATTAAACATAAACTGGAGCTTTTTCTAGTTCGATATTTAATCCAGTTTATTAACCTTGAGTAAGACAATTTATCAAGGTTTATCTTCCAGGGAGATGCACAAATGAAAGATATTCGAAGGTTGACTTCTTTTGTTTCTTTTTCTAGGTAAAACTCTCCTTTTTCCACACATATAATGTCCCTTTTTGGTTATTCAAATTATAATCTACCACAAGCAGACTGAGGAAGATTTTCCCTTGGTTCCTTCATTTCACAAGAATTTCCATATATTCTTTTTGGAATTTTACAATGATGCCATTAGAATTTTCTGATATTATATAAATTCCACAACAAACTTTGTATATGCATGGCACTACAAATATGGCTCCTCGACCAAAATTGCCTTTTCATTACCATAAAATAATACGTAAACTATTCTTGAGTTGATTACAAAGCCACAACGGATTAATATCCCCATCCTCATCTTTCAGAAAGTTGGATGACGGACGTGCAATCAAACTCAAAGTATCGTAAGCTTTGAAGAATCCACCTAAAGAAAACCTTTCCGGCTTACTCTCTACCTTTAGTTGTGGATTGCTGAGACCAACTCCATATTATCCACCAAATGTCTAAACCTGATCATACCAGAAACTGTGCTGAGTGCAATGAGACGATTTTAAACCCCTTGTCCAATCGAGGAGAGGTTGACCTAGACCATAATCCACGGCCTAGGCCTAACTCAAGTTGGACCAATCCACGCCTGGCCTACCCATGGGCATTATTAATGAATGTTTTGAATCTTTTTAATCAGGGTGCAAATGCTTAACTAAAATATCAGCAATGTTTGGAATGCCCACGGCATGCCGAAGAAACATCCTATTTCTAATGTGGGGCCATATCTACACGTAATGTTGAAATGTAAAAGTATCAATGATATTTTGCCAGATGTTGATAATATACCGATAATTTTGGTGAAAAGAGTAGCATTATGTATAAGTCTTAGATTGTTTTCATATTTTAAACTCAACATAAATGATTCAATAACCCATTTCTACCCATTATTAATTTTGCATCCTTGTTAGAGTAATAAGAACTCTTGCAAATGTCCTCTCTCCCTATATGTTAGTTCTTGAAGGTAATTTGACTTCTACAAAATTAAATTGTATTCATTTCTTATTCGCTAAGCAACATTTAAGCTGCAATCCTTAGATTTATTTATCCTAATATGGATTTTAATAGGTGTATTTGTAAATCCACAAGTTTATGGTAGATTAACTAATTCTGTCATTATTTGATCTATATGTTTTATAGAGTTAGATTGCTTAATCTTAGAATTTAATGCTTAAATATTTATTTGCTAAGATCAACGTTTGAATGTCCATTAAGTTTTATTAATACAATTGTTGAAGTCACGTGGCAGGTCCATGGTGGTTGAGTGAAGATCTTGTGGATCACCATCATGGAATCCACGAGATATTGGTAGCTTTGTTTGTTATCTTAGTGTCAAGTCTATTAATTACTTGTTGGTCAAGTTAAGTGATTTAGGAAAATTGTTAAGAGTCCAATTAGGATTAGGATTGATTAGGTCCCAATTTACCTTATTTAGTAAGTTTGTTAAGGTACTTGGATCTCTATTAAAGAGGTATACATCAAGTTATTTCCTTGAGTTCCAATAATAAAAATCTCTCCAATTTTGTTGGCTCCTCTCCCCTTCTACACGTCGTGATTCTCTCTCTCCTCCTCTCTCTTCACCAAATGGTATCAAAGCAGGCAATTCTTCATGCTTGAAGTTGTGAGATCTACGTGGAAGATCTCTTTTACATGGAGACCAATCTCCACGTGTGAGAAAGGAGTTGTTCATCGCCTCGGTCTTGTCTGTGAAGAAGAGACCACGCCTCCTCTTTTTCTTGTGCGTGGGACACCCCACATGAGAGGGCCTATCTCCACACATGCTCGATTTTGTCAAGAAATCCCCTCAATTCCTACATCGAGTTCTCGTGGGCACATACATAACAATGCGTGTGGCCATAGCGAATGCTAATTCATCAATCACCTCAGAGGCAAAGATCTTGGTTCAAGGCACCACCAAGTTGATGGGGGCCTCGAACCATATCCTCTGAGCACGTGCCTTCAAAATTTTTGTCGATGGTCAAGAGAAACTACATATTCTCACCGACAAAGCTCCTGACATGCATGAAAGAGCAAAGATGAAATAATAGGAGAAGGAAAGCCTTGTCATAACTTCTTTGCAAGTTTGGCCTCCTCTCCAGGAGTACAACTTGGAGGGGAGTGTTAAAGTCACATGAATAAGCCACGTGCCAATGCATGCGTCCATGCTGGTCGAGTGGGGATCACGTGGATCTCCATCATGGAATCCACGAGATCTTAGTAGCTTGGTTTGTTATCTTAGTTGTCAAGTCTAGTAATTACTTGTTGATTAAGTTATGTGGTTTATGAACATTTGGATTAGAAAAGTTGTTAAGCATCCAATTAGGGTTAGGATTGATTGAGTCCCAATTTATTTTATTTAGCAAGTTTGTTAAGGTAATTGAATCTCTTAGAGGCCAATACACCAAATTATTTTCCCGAGCTCCAATAATAAAAATATCTCTAATTTTCACGTGGACTCCTCTCTCTCCTTCACGCATGACTCTAGCTCTCCTCTCTTGCGTGTCTCGTGCCTCATGCAACGAGCCTCCGTATTTCATCACAACTATATGAATTCAATATAATTCTAATCATTCTGATAAAATTCCAAGATCGAAGTCATCGAAATTCTGGCATTTCCTCAAGCATGCCTTTAAAATGGATATTTTTCAAAATCATTGAAATGATGTTGAAATTAGCATTTAAAACATTGAGCTACGGAACACCACCCAGCATCTTTGCACTTGTGTAATTAGACCAACATGCTCAAAGTCACAACTAAAACACTCCACAATTGCTAATTACATTCTTTCATATAATCCCCCATTTTTGTCTCTCTAAAAATGCAGCCATTATCCAATTGGACAAACAACCATTCAACAAAACAAAAATAAAAAACAACAATGTAGGAAATTACGAAAATATGAACAATTGGAAGACTGAAAGAACACATGCCACAGACAGGGAACCTGGTGGCACCTGCAGAAGAATAGCTGTGGAAGGAGGGCACTGCATCATAGGTAAGACAATCCACCAAGATGCTATCTTTCCACCTTCACTCATATAGGTCAAAGCTTCTGGCTAATGGGAAGGGATATAGACAGTCTGAGGTTGATCTAAAAAGCAGGTGAGATGAGAAAGAAGCGACTGAAGCTGTACCATACCCCATATGGAATTAATTCCACTTTGTCAATAGCTTAAATATCCAATGAGATAAAATTGACTAGGAATGGACAAACCCACAAGCTAAAGGAGCTCAATGGAGGGGGGTATAGCAGAAGAGGGAACTTGGTTTAATGCAGCATCCAAATAAGAGCTTCATGGGAGTTAGCAACAGAGGTGGAAGCTTGGAAGAGGGAACTCGGTTTAATGCAGTATCCAAATAAGAGCTTAATGGGAGTTAAAAGCGGAGGTGGGAGCTTGATACAGGAGGTGGACAAAGGAGGGGGCCCAATGCAAGGTAGCAGTGACGGAGGAAGATCGGCTTGCTCAGTGGCAGAGGGAACTCAATGGAAGGAAAAGGGAAAAACTTCTGATTCGCATTTCCTGAAAAACCGTCTATTTGTTTGTTTACCAAGTTTAGCACGAAATCATAAATAAGCTCTAACAAGGATTGCAAAACATTTGGCGCCGACTTTCCTCTCAATTTTTCATACAAAAGAAAACATCAATAAAACCAAATTGACAAGTGCATAGCATAGACAAGGATGAATTTGTGAATGAGAGATATTATATTTCCCGACTTCATCGGAATTGAAGGATTAATGGCAAATTGGTCAAGTGAGATGCCTCCAATCAGCCTCCAAGCTTCGACTATCATTCTTGCTTAATTCCAACCCATCTTGGATCCCACCGTTCAGCTGCATTGCGAAAAATGGACTCTCTCTCTTTCTCTCTCCAACAATGTTGAATTCCAAATTTTCAACTTGTGACAAGGCCGGCAAGATGGCAAAGCTTGATATAGCATGTTAGGTTGAGAAGGAAGTTTGACATAGGGGTGATAGGGATGGTTTTGGAATTGCAGTTTGAGTTTTGTACCAAGGAATTTAAGGGTTGGACACAATTTAACTGGGCAGGCCTGGTGGGTGTACAAGTCAACTGTTAGACTTGCCCACTGATATTCCATGATAAAGCATGAGTCTACTCTGGTAGTGTGTAATACCTTCAATGTCAAATTACAAATTTTCCACCTGTGTAGGCAGGCAAGATGGGCAAAGCTTGATATAGGATGTCAGGTTGAGAACGAAGCTTGATGCAAGGGTGATGGAGGTAGTTTTGGAAAAAAGTGACAAGGGGAGTCTTTGCAGTTTTGAGTTTTGTAGCAAGGAATTTTAGGGTTGGACACAATTTAACCGGGCAGACCTAGTGGGAGTACAAGTCACTTGTTTAGGCTTGCCCACTGAAATTCCATGATGAGGCATGAGTCTACTCTGGCTAGTGTATAATTCCTTCACCCCAAGCCCAACCCATAAGCAACTAGGCAGGGAGCGGCCCACCTGCCCAATGACCCGAGGTCTACACATCTACTGAAAATGGAAGTTAATTGAATAGGATACAGCATGTACTATAATTTAATTTATTTTCCAATATTTTGGCAATGATGTAATAAACCACACCAGAAAGAGAAATGGGCCCATGATCATCACCCCACTTCATTGCAACTTCTAGGAATAAATAAAAGTAAGGAGCAATTCAACTTTTCAAAACTCACGAGGCCCTTCAAAGAGCCCATAGAATCCATGACAGCCAAGAATAAAACAAAGAACTCATCTTACCTAGTGCGCCTTCCACATCCAAACCTTTCTTTGAGCACTTCTTTTGGAAATAGTGGAATCAACCAATTTGCATGTTCCCCCCCTACCAAGCCAATTTGAATCCTTCCCTAACCCTTCTCCTATAGAAAGTCCTAAAATGATCAATTAAAGCTACCACTACCTCTTACCTACCCTGATCTCCCTCCCTTGAATCTACAAAGTATCAATCAAGTTCGTCAAATGGTGCCCATTCGAAGGAATATGTAAGAATTTCACATTAGCATGACTCTTCTTAAGCTAAGTCTATGGATCTTTGCCCCCATTACACCTCCACCTTCAAGTTCTCTTCTGAATCCTAAAATTTCCCTCACTCAGTGGCCCTCCATCATAGGTTTGTCATCCTCTACCCTATCTTAATTGCCTTCTCCATTAAAAGTTGTTCATCCTCCACCTTATCAAGCTTGGTAGGCTCTTCCAAGTCTCCTAGCACTCCTCTTAGATCTTCTCATAATCCATAAGGAAGATTCTAACCTCATTAACATATTGGTAAAGAGAGTCATTCCCAATTATCCACCCAGAGGACTTCCCGCAATCCTCAACAAGGGAAGAGCGATGCATAGACAAGTTACCCTGTTGGCCTACACCACCATAAAACAAGCATCGCACTTGACCCTTGCACTCCTTTGCAATGGCCTCCACTCAGGCACTAAAAATAAATCATTGGGTCACAAATCTCCTCCCTCTTTCAAAGACCACAATTGCACTTTGTGGCCATCGTTTACCCATCATTATCCACCCTTCACCCTCATCAAGCACCCTTCATCTCTTGCACCCTTCACGATTGCTGCCCGAAAGGAACATGAGCGAGAGGGGGTTCGCAGAGCGAAAGGTGGGTGAGGAGGGGAGAGGCAGCTCTGGCTGGACGGAGGTGAGGAGGTTGCGGAGGGGAGCGGAGCCGGTGAGATGCTTCAAGTGCCTCGGGAGGGGGCATGTGGCGGCAGGCTGCAGAGACCCGGTGAGGTGCCTGCGCTGTGGTGGTCTAGGGCATCAAAGGTTGGGCTGCGAGCTCCATAGGCCGAGCAACGAGGTCTCGTCGAGGAGGGCGGGGACGCCTCCACCCCCCCCCCCCCCCCCCCGGAGGGGGCGCCTCTCGTGGAGGTTAAGGCGCCGTGGTCGAAGGAGATTGGGACGTTGGAAGGGAGGTTGGCGTCGACTTTGGTGGCAATGGTGCTGGAAGGGGGGTGGATGTGGGAGCTCTGAGAAGAGCGATCGCAGCCTTCTTGGGGACTGGTGGGGGGTCCTTTGGGGTGGCTTCCCTCAGGAGTGGGTGCTTGGTGCTGCTTGGACTCGATCGAAAGGAACTGGGACGTCTGGCCTTCAAGGTGCTGCGGTGTGGTCGGGGCGTGGTGCAGTGTCGTTGGCCAGTGAAGTCGGATAGCGCGTTGGAGGAGCGACCGCCGGCTAGCGCAAGGTAGAAGGTATTGATTGAGGGGGTTCCCCTCTTCCTCAGCACGGTGGAGGTGGCGACGGCGGTGGTTGCCCCTTTTGTGAGGCTCCGGAGCTGCGAAGGCGTGGGCCTAAGGTCGGTGGACCTGTCGCAGTTCGGGGCATGGGTGGAGATGAAGCCGGGGCGACAGCTTGTGGAGAGGATGATCCTCAGATGGGGGAGCTCCTCCTGGCTGGTGCGCATCTCACAGGGATCCGGTAGACCTAGATCCTTCGTTGAGGCGGTGGTTGGCGATGTGGCGGCGGTGCCTGGAGGCAAAGGTAGCAGGTGAGCGGATGAGGGGCGAGCTGCTTTTAGGAAGCCCGAGGGTCGCGGCGAGGATGGCGCGGCGGTTACAATCCCCGTGGCGCGATCTGAGGCAGATGAAAGGGCGAGGATCTCAGAGGCCAATGCGGGTCTTGCGGAGGAGTTTGTGGAGGAGCCTGCAACGCTGAGGGAGGCTGACTCCGCTGAGGTGGCCCCGGGTCTTGTGGAGTGCGGTAATGACGGACCTGGGTCGGGCGGGTTGGACCCGATTACGGGAGGTGGACTCGGTGGAGAGGTCGGTTCGAATCACACCTCACCGGTAGATCCGAGACTTCAGGCAAATAAACTGGGGCTGCGGCCGGAGGCTCGCGACGCGTCCCTGACAGGCCGGACTGGCAAGCGGGGTGCAGTGTGGTTGGCGAAGTGGGGCGCGCGCGGAGATGAAAGCCGGGGACGCCTGGGCCACAGCAACTTACTTACAGGCCGTGGTGGTCCTACCGAAGGGGGCACACTGCGACGACTCCGGCTGGGAGCATGGTTGGGGAGGGCTAGCGTCGGAGGCGGGTGGAGCTGGGCATTGCTCCGCCTTCTGGAGGACAGGGCAAGGCGTCCACGATGGGCCTGGCAGGGGGCGGAAGCAGGGCGAGGGCTGTCTTGGGGGTTTCTGCTGTTGAGGAGGGACAACGGGCGATGGGAACCGGTAGAGGTGCTGGGGCGTTGGAGGATGCGGTGAAAGCGCGAGGGGCTGATGCGGCAGTTGAGCGGCCTGTGGAGGGGATCTTGTCGCAGGGGGAGGCACAGGCACTGGCTGCAGACAGGGGGGAGGTTGCGGGGTAGGGTGGATCGGGGGGCGACAGTGCGAGGAGCTCGCCTGGTCGATGTGTAGTGATGGAGGAGGGAGAGGTGGATGAGGTGGCTGCGGAGATGAGGTTTAAGCGGTCGACACAAGGAAGAGTTTCCCGGGGCTTTACATGACTAAGGTCCTGTCGTGGAATGTAAGGGGATTAAATGACCCCTCGAGGCGTGCGACTCTACAGGGGTATGTTTAAGAGGTGGGGGCCTGACATGATCTTTCTCCAGGAGACGAAGTGGGGGAGTTGTGATGGGAGGCTGTGGAGGGAGGTGGGGGGAAGTGGATTTGGGGGGTTCTTGGCCCTGGATGTGGTTGGAAGTGTGGGTGGAATAGTTGTGGGGTGGAAGGATGATGCTTTCTCCTTGCTGGACTCGTTGGTTGGGTCCTATGTTGTCACTGTCAGGTTACAAAGGCACCGGGATAATACGTGTATGCTCTTTTCTTTAATTTATGGTCCGACGGAGAGTTGGAGGCATGTTTTGTGGGAGGATCTAAGCCAGGTTGCGGCAGCATTTCAGGGGATGCCTTGGTTGATAGTAGTGATTTTAATGTCACTTTGCTGGCTGAGGATAGATCGGATGGCCGTGGGGTGTAGACCAAGGTTCTGAAGCATTTGCGAGCTTTGTTGCGGAGCAGGGGCTGGTCGACATGCCACCTTTGTCCTGTCTTTTCACCTGAAGGAGCTCTGGAGGTCAACGATCCCGAATCGATAGATTTTTCGCCTCAACGATGATGGCAGAGTTGTTCCCGATGGCAGAGGTTAGACACCTGGAGCGGCCGTTCTCGGATCACACTCCCTTGTTGTGGGTATCGAATGAGGAATGAAAGCATGGTACGTATTTTAAGTTCGACCGGGCGTGGTTCCTCAAAGAGGGGTTCAGGAGGCTGGTAGAGGAGCGGTGGAGGTCAGTTCATGTGGATGGCTCGGCGGCTGTCAGATTGGAAGCTAAGCTGCGGGATTTGAGATCCTTCCTGAAGATCCATAAGAAGCAGGTCAGGGAGGAACGTGGGAGAGAGGAAGCTCTCGATGAGATTGCACGATTGGACATGGTGGAGGATGTTGGTCTCCTTTCTGACATTAACAGGGTCAGCAGAGCGAGGCAGCTACAGGTGATACAAGAAGAAGACCAGAAGGTGGAGATAAAGTGGAAGGTAAGATCCAGGCAGAGGTGGCTGAAGGAAGGCGATTCCAACAGTCGATTTTTTCATATGGCTGCATCAGGAAGGAGGAGGAACTAGATTGACAAGTTAGCGGTGGATGGGGAGGAGTTTGTGGGAAGAGAAGCGGTGGGGGGGGCAACTGCGAGGTACTTCAGAGAGTTTACCGGGAGAAGACATGGGGGAAGCTGGAGATGGTTGGGGTCTGAGGTACCGCGGATCGGGGATACAGAAACCAGTTTCTTGACGAGTCTGTTTGAGGAGAATGAGGTCCACAAGGCAATCTGGGAGCTGAACGCTAATGGTTGTCCGGGTTCGAACAGTTTTCCGGTTGCCTTCTATAAGGAGTTCTGGCCACCGGTGAAGGAGGATGTGATGCAGGTTGTGCAAGAGTTTAAAGCTGGAAATTCGGGTTTCAATAAGTTGAACAAGTTCTACATGTTCCTGTTGCCAAAGGAGGGTGCCGAGGAGATCCAGGAGTACAGACCGATAGCCCTCTCGAATGCCATATACCTAATTGTAGCGAAGCTCCTAGTGAATAAATTGAGGACCCTGGCTGGGATTGTTGACCCGGTGCAGACGGCTTTTGTCCCCAGCAGAAACATTTTGGAAAGTTGTGTTGGCCTCGGAGATCCTATCATCCTGGAAGAGAAGTAAGAAGAAGGCTTTCCTGTGGAAAGTTGATTTCAGCAAGGCTTATGACTCGATTCAGTAGTCGTTTCTTTGGGCGTCCTTGGTGAAGAAAGGCTTCCCGCCGGTGTGGATTGACTGAATGAAGAGATGTGTCACCACGACGTCTTTTACGGTTCTTATCAATGGAAACCCAACAGGGGGTTGAATTCAACCGAGGAGGGGGGTGAAGCAAGGGTGTCTTTGGCCCCGATGCTTTTTGTGATTGCAGCAGATGCACTTGCGAAGATGGCTAAGAGGTCATGTGAGAGGAACTTGGTGAAGGGTTTCTCTTTGAGAGATGGGACGAGTATTCCGTTACTGCAGTATGCGGATGATACGATTTTCTTCATTGAAGGCGGGGAAGCGGAAGCCAGGAGAATGCGGATTTTACTCTTCTTGTTTGGTGAGGCCTCGGGATTGCAAATCAACTTGTCTAAATCCGATTGTGTCCCCTTCAATTTGACTGAGGCGGAGGCGAGGGGGTGTAGCTTAGGTCTTGGCACAGAGCAGGTGAAGTTTCTGATCAGATATTTGGGTTTACCGTTGATGGATGGCAGGATTATGGTGAAAGACTGGGCTCCCCTAGTGGAGAGACTGGAGGGGAGATTGGAAGGGTGGGCGTCTAGGCTTCTGTCAAGGGGTGGAAGGTTGGTCTTGCTCAAGGCAGTTCTGGTAGCGATGCCATCGTATTTAACTTCTGTCCTGAAGATGCCTTGACAAGTTGTCGTAAGAATAGAGAGGCTTATGAGGAATTTCTTCTAGTCCAACCAGGGGACGAGTGGACCTGGTGCCAGGTTGGTAGCATGGGAGGAGGTCTGCAGGCCGGTGGAGGAGGGACTTGGGGTGAGGGACCTGGGGAGGTCTAATGACAACCTGTTGGTGAAATGGGTGGGGAGCCTCTTGGAGTGTAAGGAGGATTTGGTGGGAAAGGTGTTCAGGATGGCTTATGGTGGCTCGATGCAATGGGATCTCCTACTATCTCCACCGAGGGATGCTTCTCATTTTTTGAAAGGTTTGTCGGTGGTGGCTCCTAGGGTGCAAAACTGTTTTGTTCCTGTGGTGGGAACGGGGGAGATTTTCAGGTTCTGGCAGGATGATTGGACGGGGCAAGGCGTGCTTGCTAGAAGATTTCCTAAATTGTTTGCTTTGTCCCAGAACAAAGAGGCGTCAGTAGCCGAGGTGTGGGAAGGTGGGTGGTGCCCGTGCTTTGTAGGAAACCTTTCAGATGCGAAAACTCATGATTTCCAGAGATTGCTTGAAGAGTTAGAAGGGTTGCAACCGGCTTCCAGTACAAATATGTTTGGCTGGGATGAAGGTGTTTTCTCGGTAGAGGCTGCCTACAGGAGATTGTCCACCGGAGACTCCACAAATGAGTTGGATATGGTGAGGGATTGCAGACAGATTTGAAAGGCCGCATGTCCTTTAAAGGTCAAGATCTTTATCTGGCTACTTAGGAGGAGGAGGCTTGGACTAAGGTTTGGAGGGCGAGGTGGGCTCCTGGAGAGAGTAAGGTTTACCCTTTGTGTGGAGGTGGGGAGGAAGAGATTGACCACCTTTTTTTCACCTGCCCATTTATGGTACAAATATGGAGCCGAGTGGGAGCGGGGTGGTGGGAATGTCGATCTTTTGAAGATTTTTGGCACAACTTCAGAGGTGGAGGGGGTGATGTTGGATGGATTGTCTTCCATACAAAGAAGGAGAGGGCTAGGCCGTTGGTGGTGTTATGGGGCATTTGGTTGGGCAGGAATGCTGTGGTCTTCAGAGGCCATAGGTCTTATGTGGAGAATTTTGTAGAGTCTGTTATTTCTTTGTTTAATCTTTGGAGTGGGTCCTTGTGAGTGGGGGACCTTAGGGTCTACCCTTTGTATTGGCGGTGGCTGTTGATTCTATATTTAATATATTTGGGTAGTTATCACTCTGGGTAACTACCCTTTCCTTTTTCAAAAAAAAAAAAAATCTCTTGCATCCTTCACCCTCCTTTGGTTCCTCACTATTTCATCTCAATGGGAATTATGTCAACCCATTCATCCCGTTGTAGGTGTACTACATCCAACTCAACATACACGAAGCTGAATCTTGTGCAACTCTGAAACAATATTTGTGTATTACTAGTACCAAATCCAGCACCAATGCATGTGTAAACACCCACAAGCTTGAAGTGCAAATGAATTTGGAAATACCAGCCACCCATCCTAAAGCACATGCTTTTGCAGTCAATTGCATGCAAGCAAAACTGGAATCACATAAAAAGGCAGATAGTTCTTTATTCTCTACTAAACAAAGACTTCCATGCACATGGACTGCTTCCCATCCCCATATGCCACTGCTTATAGATGGCATTACTTTGAGCTATCCTATATGCTATTATGCCATCTTAAACTGCAGATAATTGAAATTTTGCAGTTCATGAGGTATCAAACATTCCTCTTTCATGTTGAAAAAGTTGGGAAGAAATCAATAGCCATTTTAAATCCTAATATGACAAAGATGTGATTCCAAAGTTTATACTGTTGGCATCTCTTCCATTCACAATTATTTTGAGAAAGTGAAACAGCTTTTAGAAAGTTTTTTTCTAAAATTCTAATGCAATAGAGATTTGGCATGGTGAGTGGACATCATAAAATTAGAGTTACCCTTCTTGGACAAATTATATATATATATATATATATATATATAAGTTCCAACATATTTTGATGAATCATGTGAAAGTTGAGCCATCTATGTCAATGTGCTTTTTTTTGCGAGGTAGAACGGTAGTTATCCAAATGATAACCACCCAAGGATTTCATTAATCACCAAAATCAGGCCATATTACAAAGCTTTCTCCCAAGCAAGAATTAAAGAGGTAATCATAGAAACAATTCTCAAAGTAGGGGGTTTCTTCCCTAAAGATAGTTGTGTTTCTTCCCAACCAGATGCCCCACAAGATAGTGAGGACTCTGGCCTTCTCAAACTTTGCACAGAAAATGTTCTTTCCTTGGTCTCCTCCCTCTCCTATACAAAGCCCAAAAGCATGTATTCGAGGAGAAGTCAATCCAATCCGCATTGAATTGCCTCCAAACTCAATCAGACAAAGTGCACTGGAAGAGGTGGTTAATGTCCTCATATCTGAACCCACAAATGGCATACACAGTGTCTACCCATCTGGCTCTCTATCAGTACGTCATGAGTCTTCCCCATCTTAATAGCCACGTGAATATCCGACATGTTGCAATCCACAACTTGCAGTCCTTAATAAGGTTGATATCAACTAGCTGCGTCGACCCCCTCAACCTAGTATAAGCCTCCCTAACAGAGAAAGTACCACTATCCCATCCATCGTCATCATTTCCCCCCTCTGGTTGGAACCCCTAAATCAATTCCAACAACTCTGTCAAGTCTTGCAGTCTTTGCTCTGAAAAATTACCCACATAAGTGGGCACCCAACTCCCATCCCAATAATCAGCCTCCCATATATCCTTATCAGCAACAAGTGCAAACAGCCTGAGGAAAATCTCACATAGTTGCCCCACCCCGTCCATTCGTCTCTTCAAAACCGGAATCGATTACCGTTCCAATGTAGTGTGAAAAATACTGCGGCAATTCCTACAAGACTATATCCAAGCTTCTAAAGAAATGAGATGATCCCCTCATTGGTGACAACCACATGTCTCAATGCAGGAACGAGCCATAGCATTCAGATATGATGGAGGATAGTAGATCATTTCCAAGGGACATAATCTTAGCAACCCACTTTGCAAGCAAACCATCATTCATCAACCACATATCCTTCACCCCCAGACCCCCTTCCTTAAGATAGAAAAAAAACATGTTGGCATGGTTGCCAACACCGACTTAAGTAGAACCTAACGGCCCCTTCTATAGAGAGTTTGAGAGACCCAACCTGAGAGTTTGTGTTACATCCTCTTGATCAAGGTCGTCCAATCGTGGAAGGTAATTGGTATATTCGAGAGGGGAAGACCAAGATAAGTAATTGGGAGATCTCCTCTAGCAATGATAAGCAAGTCGGCATAAGATTGGGATTCTTCTTTCGTCATCTGGAGGGGAACAAAGGTGCGCTTGAAGTAGTTTATCTTCAAGCCTAATGTGACACCAAAATTCTCCAACAGAAATCTGGCCTGCTCACCCAAACCCTCAACAAAGAAAATGATGTCATTTGCACACTGCAACAAAGGGACTGAGCTTCCCCCCTCAATGCCAAATCTACACCCCATCAACGTACCTATCGAACAAGCACCATAAGTCGCCCTTGCCAGAGCATCCGCTTCAATGACAAAAAGCATCAAGGCCAGAGGGCACCCCTGCCTAACTCCTCTCCGTGTCTACACCCAATTGCATGCAAAACGAGGTCATTGCCACGCATCACTTCATCCAGTCAAGCCATAGGGGTGGGAATCCCCTTTTCACCATGGAGGTCCACAAAAATGACCACTGAACAAAATCATAGGCCTTACTAAAATCCACCTTCCATATGAAAGCCTTTGTTCTCGTTCTCCTTTGTGTGGCCAAAATCTCATGTGCTATTACAAAGCCATCTAAAATACTCCATTGTGAAACCAAAATTGACGAGGAAAATAATATCATGAAGCACACTTTGTAGTTTGTTTGCCAAGACGTTAGCCATGATAAGGTAAATAGCATTTGATAAGGCAATGGATCGAAAATCTTCCACAACTTCCACCCCTTCTTTTTTAGGAAGGAGGAACATGAAGAACTTATTGATTATGTTAAAGCTAGAGTTACCATGAGAAAACTCTTCCATGATTGCCAATGACATCATCCTCCACCATGGTCCAAAATTCCTTGTAAAAGTAGACCAAGACCAAGAAGCCATCCAATCTGAGTAAGCCCTCAACATTGAGCCCCCACACTGCCTTCCTAACCTCGTCCTCCAAGAACTCCACAGCAAGGGTAGAAGATTGGTCTACTATCTACTATGATGTGCATTTACAAGGGGTATAAACAAATCATGAGTTATTTTGCATTAGATAGCACATCAAATGTTCTAGATCGTCCTTGTCTCTGTTGTAAAAATCGATCGAGTAGTCGGCCAACTACTCCTAATCAGACCACCACTCAACTGAACAACCCATACTCAGGCACATAGTTGGCAAGCCCAACTACTCAACCAAGTAGTAGATCTACTCGACCAACTATGCGCTCGATCTCTCTATAAAGAGCTAACTGCCAATGTCGTCGTTAATCCTTCGACTAACCACACTTGATGCTACTACTGCTATTGCTCTGAGGATCACCCAATGGCTTCGACCTTACTGCTGCTGCTCTCACCTAGCCCGGTTGTTGCTGCTTAGACTACCTAACCCTGCTGTTGTTGCCACTCCAATCACCGCGTGGGCACTACTGCTACTATTGCTCCTCTCTTGCTCAACTACAAGACTTCAACCCTGTGCTTTTATTTCATTGGACTTATGATTTATAGCTTATTTTCATAATTTTGAGCTTGAAAATGATTTACTTTTATGTAATAGTATATTTTACTTGTTGATATATATATTTAAATATTTAAAAAATACCCAACTGAGTAGTCATCGACTATTCCCCCATATATTGTATACTCCTTAGTTAGTAACCTGACCGACTAAATACCGACTACCAACTTTTACAACACTAGTCCTTATAGCCTTATTTATTGTATCTAGTTATTTATATGTGTACGTCCTTGAGAACTCGCAAATTGAGACCATATGCACATTATGAAAGGTTTCTACTTGAATCAGGTTTGCAAAGATTGGTTGAAAAAGACCTTTATACCTGCACCAAGGTCATTCGTAAATTTCAAAGGGAGCAATCGCTTTCGTATAACACCACGATGGTGAGTACGAGCAACAAACTCCTGGCCAACATAACACCCCTTGTCAAAGCTAATCGTGTTCAGGCCAACAAAATTGTACTCCAATGGAATTGCCTCCCCTGCAAAAAGAAACAAGTTAGTAATAAGCACCTACATAGCAATACCCAACAATTAATAGATGAAGTTGTCAATGTTGTTTCGCACTTCATGCATAATGCCTTCTTGCTTGTAAAAATACATCTATCGATTATTAATAAACAAAACATGGATTGCATCTTTAAGGAAATAACAAAATAGTATTAATAAATTATGATAGGTTCAATCATGTGTTGGCTCATCTGCACTTCTGTAAATGTAAGTGACAAAAAAGGCAAACTTTTATTATAGGCAGTAATTAACTCTCCAAGTGTTGAGGCAATTTCCTTCAATTACTTTTCCAATCTTGAAAGATCAACTTATAAGTTGAAGGTAGTCTTATAGCTTTTTAAGATGTTGTCAACATATGTTTTGTTGGGGATAACCTTTGGGTCACTGTTGTTTTACTTTCGCAATCTTTTTTAGAACAAGTTCCTATTTTACATGGAAGCTCTATGTAATTTTGCCTTCCTAACCTATATATAAGAGGCACTAAGACATTTTTTGGGGGAAAGGACCAATAGTTAGAATGTTGTTACAAAGTATCTCATTTCTCCAATTACCTTTTAATTTACAATCAACTCAACCAAATGATTCATTATAATCTATATGCATGTATGTTCAAGAAGATGCTGGCACAAAGATCTAGGAGCACCAAGGACTAGTTCTACGATTCACTTCATGGATGAAGACTACTAGATCAGCAATTTATTTAGTATGGTTATTTGGATATCCCTTATCGTTTTTGATGCAAGCAACACAATGCCATTTGTTTGAAGAGCATGGGATGCAACTTTTTCTTTAGTTTATTTCTAAGGGCTTCATGTGAACTTTAAATATGTTATTTTATTTTATGTTGTAACTAGGAATCCTAGGATTTTTTGTTTTCTGGTTTTCCTCATCTTGTAATCGGATTAGAAGTCTATTTTGTTGTGTTTGTTGTAATCTCCTTTCTATATAAAGGAGGCACAACTATTATTTAGAATAGAGTGGAATTGAAATAAAGTTTAAAAGCCTTGTGGTATATCCTCCTCCTTTCCCTTCTTATCCCTAAATGCATCTCTATGTCTCACTTCCAAAATTCCACATTGTTCAACATGTTCCCCTTCTTCTTGCCCTCCACTTTCTCAATCCTCCATTCTTCTTCCGACCAAAGCAGTTAGTATCAAAGCCAAAAGATCTACGTCGATATAAACGAGGACAAGTTCTTCAAGCTGATTCTCTATTATAAGAACCTCTTGAACTGGTCTGACCTCTTGCCTTCCGCAACACCCCCTCGCAATCACGCACTCCCCTCCCACATCACATGTGTCACCCTTCTCCATTGCGGTGTAGCACTTCCAAAATAATCCCGCATAGGAAACTCACGAAAATGAGTAGTGGGATATAAAAAATTAAGAACTACTATTTGGCAACTTAGCCTTAAGCATTTTGGGTGGTTGCCTTGGGTCCATTGTTAATTTTGCTTAATTAAACTTGGATCTAAGTCAAGTCATTACAAATGGTATCAAAGCTAAACTCCCTCTAATAAGAGGAAAGGACTACCCTTGAGATAACTAAAAAGTACACCATGAGCTGCAATTACCACTACTACAGGTATATTGATTGATTTCTTGAACATTGATAATGATGTCAAGATTTAAAGTAGGTGAAGTTGTAACACCTCCTAAAATAGTTCCACATAGGAAACTCAAGAAAATGAGTAATAGAATATAAAGAATTGAGAGTATTATTTGGATTGTTCTATAGTTTGTCAACATGAAAAAACAAAACAAAAAAAAAAAGCCCTGCCCTTCCATCCCTTGGTAGAGAGGGAGGGCAGAGGCCTTTGGTGCCCTTCCAGTCAAGAATTGGGCCTCACAGTCATTAGCCAATAAAAGATGCTTCTCTCATGCCTTTCTTTGTTCATACTTCAAGATTATGGTGTCTTAGGCATAGAGGAATCACACCAATTCAACCGAAATTCGGTGGTGAAACTCTACTCAGTGTTCAAGATGTCGACAACATGCCATCAAAAACGTAGGTTTTAAGGAAAGAGTCATATCGACACACGAGTGTCGATATGCAGGTGTGTTGGTGATATGCCAACAATATCGACCGTATCGATGGTGTGTCGACCGTATTGGTGCTATTGTTGCTCCTATGTGTTGCTGTTGCTATTTTGGGTTTAGGGTTGTTGGCCTTATCGATACTTCCGTGTCTTTGGATTAGATCATATCTTTTTATGGGATTGATTCTTCATTATAGTGACAACAATCATGACATGGTTTTCTATGTTGATGGTTCAATGAAGGGAACAAGATTGGTATTTTGTTGTAGATTTTGTGGAGACTCCTCTAATAATTTTTAAAACTAAGTTTGTTTTATCCCCATTGGTATGGATGGTTTAGTGACAAGGCTTTTGTTGTGTTAAGGACAACTTTAGGGTCTCTCTGTATCACCTATCTGGTTTTTCCTTTATCATCTATGTCAATTAAGGCATGTGTTGGATCTTGATGCTTGAAAGGTAGTAGAGGAGGTTGAATGGATGGAGCTTTAAGTTATTAGTCAATGGTAGTTGAATGGTTGTATTATTTTGGTTTAGATACGCATGCCATACTTTATTTGAGTACTTATTGATTCAAGGCTTGTATTTTCACATGCATGTCCTTCTTGCATAACCTTTTATAGTTTTTAGTTAGTGATTTGTGATTTAATTGCAATTTCAATAATTTTAAGTGAATTCAATTGGCATTTGTTGACATGCATCGACACATCATCGGCGTGCCCTCGATATGAATAATTTTGGGGCATCAATAACCTCAATAGCTTGACATCGATACACAGGCATTTCCACAACATGTCCTTGATAACCACACTTGGAATTTATCAACACAACATTAATATTGGCACTTAAAACCTTGACTCAACTGTGATGACAATACTGTAGTGGAGGTCCTACGAAAAGCTAGCCTTGACAACTTGGGCTTAAACATTTTGAATGGTTACTTTTGATCCATTTGGCACATACCCAACAAGGTGCAATAATAGTTTTTCTCAATTAAATTCAGGTCTAGGCCCAAGTCATTACAATTGATTCCTTCTTCCCTACGCGAACCTCATCACTGCCCATCTTCATTCCACCAACAACACTACCCCTTCCCTGCTAGTCTCACTTAATATATGCCTTCTCCGCCCTTGACTTCTTCCCATTACGTCATCAAAATCTCACCACCAACCTATTTGCACTGAACTCCACCTTTGTCTATGCGCCACCACCATCGCATTATCACCTTGCACATTCACCCCAACTCCAACCACCTCAACCCTTAACTAGTAGAGCCATCGCAACCATTGCATCATCCATTAAAGCCTCCATCGGAACCATTACCTCCATGCTCTACCATGGAACAACCACCCCTTGAAATTCAAAACTTTGAAGATATCATGTTGATCAACTCGTTAAGAATCGAGTTTTTCAAGAAGGGGAAAACCAATGCAGGTAGCACAATACAATTTGTTTCAAGGGTGTGGGATATAATTTTTCTTTAGTTTATCTTTTAAGGATTTTATGTGAATTTTGAATATGTTATTTTATTTTATTTAATAATTAGCAATCCGGGTTTTTTTGTCTTGTGGTCGCATTAGTAAGTTTAGTTTGTTGAATTTGTTGTAATCCCTTTTCTGTATAAAGAGGTACAACTATTATTTAGACTAGAGTAGTATGAAATAAAGTTTAAAATCTTTATGGTGTATTCTCCTTTTTCTTCTTATTCCTAAGCACATTTCCATGCCTTTTCTTCCAAAATCCCATGCGTTTTGACGGGTTTCCCTTCTTATCTTCCATGACTTTTTTAATCCCCCATTCTTCCTCCTATTGCATCACTTTTCTTGAGAATGATCGTCTGCATGTATCTACTCATACACCTCCCTGGTAGATGTCCACACTTCTTCCAGTGCATCATCCAGGAATCCTCAATTTTTCAGATGTATGGTTGATATGTGGAGTGTACCTATAACAAGATATGGCGTGTCACATGAGCATCTATTTTATGTATGTATGGAACATGGAACATGGTTAAGGTTGCATTATAAATATGTGAAGGGTTCAATAACGTATTTCAATTTTCTGAGAGATCCTAAAAGGTCCAAAACTTTAATTGCACATTCAAAATTTAGATTGGGATGAGAAAAGTGTAGAGGGGAAAGATGAGCGAGAGGGGGAGCGCGAGGAGGGAAGCAAGTGGGTGGGGGAGAGATGGCTCTGGCTGGACTGCGGTGAGGAGGAGGTCGTGGAGGGGAGCGGAGCCGGTGCGGTGTTTCAAGTGCCTCGGGAGGGGGCATGTGGCGGCGAACTGTAGGGATCCGGTGAGGTGTCTACGCTGTGATGGTCTCGGACATCGACAGTCAGCCTACAGGCTCCGTGGACCGGGTGATGGGGCTCCTTCGAGGAGGGCGAGGATGCTACCACCTCCTCCGGAGGGGGTGCCTCTCATGGAGGTTGAGGCACCGTGGTCGGAGGAGATCGGGACCTTAGAGGGGAGGTTGGTGACGGCTCTGGTGGTGGTGGTGCTGGAAGGGGAGGTGGATGTGGGGGACTTGAAAAGGGCGGTCGTGTCGTTCTTGGGGATCGGTTGGGAGACCTTTGGTGTGGCATCCCTCAGGAGCGACTGCTTGTTGCTGCTGGGGCTTGGACAGGAGAAGCTACAACGTCTAGCCTTCAAGGAGCTGCAGTATGGCCGGGGTGTGGTGAGGTGGCGGTGGCCAGTGAGGTCGGATGGCGCCATGGAGGAGCGGCCGCTGGTTGGCGCGAGGCAGAGGGTCCTGATTGTGGGGGTCCCTCCCTTCCTCCGTACAGGGGAGGTGGCGGCAGCAGTGGTCGCTCCATTTGCAAGGCTCCGAAGCTGCGAAGGTTTGGGTTTGAGATCGGTGGACTTGTCGAGGTTCGGGGCATGGGTGGAAATGAAGCTGCGGAAGCAGCTTGCGGAGAAGGTGGTCCTCAGATGGGGGAGCTCCTCCTAGTTGGTTTGGGTCTCGCAAGGACCGAGAAGACCTCGGTCTTTCGCTGAGGCGGTGGTTGGCGATGCGACGGTGGAGCTTGGTGGCGGAGGTGGCGGGCGAGCGGACAGGGGGCGGGCTGTTTTTGGGAAGACGGAAGATCGCGGCGATGATGACGCGGCTGTTGCGATCCCCGCGGAGTGATCTGAGCCAAACGAGAGGGCGGGGGTTTCAGAGGGAGTTGTGGGATTTGCGGAGGAGACAGTGGAGGAGACTGCGGCGCTGAGGGCGGCGGACCCTGCTGAGGTGGATCAGGGTCTTAAGGAGTGCTGTCGTGACGGATCCGGGTCGGGCAAACTGGATCCGGAGGTGGGGAGTGGTGGCTTTGGAGGGGTATTCGAATTGAACCCCACTTTGCGTGAAGGTCCGGGACAGTCCTGCGATGGCCGCGGTCTGGGGGCTTTAGAGGCGAGCCCTTGTCGCGATCTCGACCGGACCGACTGGGCAGCAATGAGCGATGCAGATGGCGAGGTGAGGCGTGTGCAGAGGTGGAGGCCGAGGAAGCCGATACCGCAACGGCTCACGTACAGGCTGAGGTGGTCCTATCAGAGGGGGAGGGTTGCGATCACTCCGGCTAGGAGCGAGGTAGGGGATGGCCAGCGTCAAAGGATAGTGGAGTTTGGCGTCGATGCGCCAGCCGGTAGGCGGGGGGAGGTGTCGACGGTGGGCTTGGTAGGGGGCGGAGGTGATGCGAGGGTTGAGGCGGTGGCTGTTGTTGGAGAAGTCAGGCAGCGGGTGGCTAGAGCTGGAAGAGGTGCTGGGGCGGTGGAGGGTGCAGCGAAGGTAGGAGGGGCTGGTGAGGCGGAGGCGCGGGCTGTGGAGGGGGTTGCCTCGCAAGGGGGGGCAGATGCTGCAAGATCGGGTGGACTGGGGAGCAACGCTGGGAGGAGGTTGCCCGGTAGGCTTGTGGAAGTGGAGGGGGAGGTGGACAGGGTGGCTATGGAGGTGGGGTTTAGGCGTACGATGCAAGGGGGAGTCTCCCAAAGTTCTCCATGACTAAGGTCCTTTCGTGGAATGTGGGGATTAAATGACCCCTCAAGCCGAGCAGCTTTATGTGGGTATATTCAAAGGTGGGGTCCTGAGGTGGTGTTTCTTCAGGAGACAAAGTGGGGGAGCTGTGACAAGAGATTGTGGGAGTAGGGGGAGCGGTTTTTGGGAGTTCTTGGCCTTGGATGCGGTTGGAAGTGCGGGTGGAATTGTTGTTGGGTGAAAGGATGATGCCTTCTCCTTGCTGGACTCACTGGTAGGGTCCCATGTTGTTACTGTCAGGTTGCAGAGGCGTCGGGACAATCTTTGCATGCTCTTCTCCTCGGTTTATGGTCCGACGGATGGTGGGAGGAGGCACGCTCTGTGGGAGGATTTGGGTCAGGTCACGACAACGTATCAGGGGATATCGTGGTTGATTGAAGGTGATTTTAATGTCACTTTGCTGGCGGAGGATAGACCAAATGGCTGTGGGGGGGTGGACCAAGGTTCTGAGGCTTTTGCGGGTTTTGTTGCGGTGCATGGGTTGATTGACATGCCACCCTCCTCCTGTCACTTCACCTGGAGGAGCTCTGGAGGACAGCGGTCTCAAATTGATAGATTTTTCGTCTCAATGACGATGGCAGAGTCGTTCCCTGTGGCAGAGGTTAGACCCCTGGAGCAGCCGTTCTCGGATCACACTCCCTTGTTGTGGGTGACGAATGAGGGTTGGAGACATGGAACGTATTTTAAGTTCGACAGGACCTGGCTCCTTGAAGAGGGATTCAGGGGGCTGGTGGAGGAGCGGTGGAGGTCGGTTCATGCGGATGGCTCGACAGCTGCCAGATTAGAAGCTAAACTGCGAGACTTGAGGTCCTTCCTCAAGGTCCATAAGAAGCAAATTAAGGAGCGTGGGAAGAGGAAAGATGAAGCTCTCAGTGAGATTGCACGGCTGGACTTGGCTGAGGATGTTGGTCTCCTTTCTGATGTTGACAGGGTGAACAGAGCAAAGCACTTACAGGTGATACAAGAGGAAGATCGGAAGGTGGAGATGGAATGGAAGGTGAGATCCAAGCAGAGGTGGCTCAAGGAGGGCGATTCTAACACTCAATTTTTTCATATGGTTGCATCAGGAAGGAGGAAGAGGAACTAGATCGATAAGTTGGTGGTGGAAGGGGAGAAGTTTGTGGGAAGAGAGGCGATAGGTGGGACGGCTGCGAGGTACTTCGGAGAGTTTACCAGGAGGAGGCAAGGGGGAAGATGGAGGTGGTTGGGATCCGAGGTGCCAAGGATCAGGGATGTAGAAGCCGATTTCTTGACGGGTCCGTTTGAGGAAGATGAGATTCACAAGGCAATCTACGGACTAAATGCTGATGGGTGTCCAGGTACGGATGATTTTCCGGTTGCCTTTTATAAGGAGTTTTGGCCGGTGGTGAAGGAGGATGTGATGTAGGTCTTGCAGGAGTTCAGAGATGGAAATTCGGGCTTCAACAGATTAAACAAGTTTTACATGTTCCTGTTGCCGAAGGAGGGTGCTGAGGAGATCCAGGAGTACAGACCGATAGCTCTCTCGAATGCTATCTACCTGATTGTGGCTAAGCTCTTAGCGAATAGGCTGAGGAGAACCTTGGCTAGGATTGTAAATCCGGTACAAACGGCTTTTATCCCCAGCAAAAATATTTTGGAGGGGTATGTAATGGCCTCGGAGATCCTGTCATTTTGGAAGAGTAGGAGGAAGGCTTTCATGTGGAAAGTAAATTTCAGTAAGGCTTATGACTCAGTGCAGTGGTCTTTCCTTTGGGCATCCTTGATGAAGAGGGGTTTTCCACCTATGTGGATCGACTGGATGAAGAGGTGTGTCACCATGACATCGTTCTCGATCCTTATCAATGGAAATCCGGCAGGGGGTTGGATTCAGCCGAGAAGGGGGGTGAGGCAAGGGTGTCCTTTGGCTCCGATGCTTTTTGTTATTGCAGCAGATGCACTTGCGAAGGCAGCTAAGAAATCGTGTGAGAAAAACTTGGTGAGGGGTTTCTCTTTAGGAGATGGGACAAATATTCCGTTACTGCAGTATACGAATGATACGATTTTTTTCATAGAAGGCAGGGAAGCGAAAGCCAGGAGGATGCGGATCTTACTCTTCTTATTTGGTGAAGCCTCAGGTCTGCAGATTAACCTGTCTAAATCAAAATTTGTCCCTTTTAATTTGACAGAGGCGGAAGCAAGGGAGTGTAGCTTGGGTCTTGGCACAGAGCAGGTAAAGCTACCAATCAGATACTTGGGTTTGCCGTTGACGGATGGTAGGATTCTGGTGAAGGACTGGACTCCCCTGATGGAGTGGCTGGAGGGGAGGTTGGCGGGGTGGGCGCCCAGGCTTTTGTCGAGGGGTGGAAGGCTGGTCTTGCTCAAGGTAGTTCTGACGGCGATGCCGTCGTATTTCACATCTGTCCTGAAGTTGCCTCGGCAAGTTGTCTTAAGGATGGAGAGGCTTATGAGGAATTTCTTCTGGTCCAATCGGGGGTCGAATGGACCTGGTGCCAGGTTGGTGGCGTGGGAGGAGGTTTGCAAACCGATGGAGGAGGGGGGGCTTGGAGTGAGGGACCTGGGGAGGTCTAATGATAGCCTGTTGGTGAAGTGGGTTAGGAGCCTCTTGGAGTGTAGGGAGGATTTGGCGGGCAGGGTTTTCAGGACGGCTTATGGTGGCCCGCCGCATTGGGATCTCTTGATATCTCCGTCGAGGGATGCTTCTCACTTCTTGAAAAGTTTGCCGATGGTGGCTCCTAAGGTGCAGAATTGTTTTGTACCGGTGGTGGGGACAAGGGAAATCTTCAGGTTCTAGCAGGATGATTGGACGGGGCAAGGTGCGCTCGCTAGAAGATTTCCGAGACTTTTTGCTATGTCCCAAAGCAAAAAGGCGTCAGTGGCTGAAGTTTGGGAAGGTGGGTGGTACCCATCCTTTGCAGGAAATCTTTCATATGCGAGAACTCACGATTTCCAGAGATTGCTTGAAGAATTAGAAGATCTACAGCCAGCTTCCGAAATTGATATGTTTGGATGGGATGAAGGTGAGTTCTCGGTGGGGGCTGCGTACAGGAGATTGTCCGACGGAGATTCCACAGGTGATTTGGATCTGGTGAGAGATTGCAGACAGGTTTGGAAGGCCGTGTGTCCGTTGAAGGTTGAGATTTTTGTTTGGCTGCTTAGGAGGAGGAGACTTGTGACTTAAGGTTTGGAGGGCGAGATGGGCTCCTGGGGAGAGTAAGGTTTGCCCGTTGTGCGGAGGTGAGGATGAAGAGGTTGACCACCTTTTCTTCACCTACCCATTTGTCGTACAGATTTGGAGCCGTGTGGGAGCGGGGTGGTGAAACTGCCGGTCATCTGATGGGTTTTGGTGCAGCTTCAGAGGTGGAGGGGATAATGCTGGGCAGAATGTCTTCCGTACGAAGAAGGAGAGGGTCAGACCGTTTGCGGTCCTGTGGGGCATCTGGTTGGGTAGGAATGTTGTAGTCTTCAGAGGCCAGAGGCCTTATGTGGAGAATTTTGTAGAGTCTGTTACTATTTTGTTTAAACTCTGAAGTGAGTCCTTGTGAGTGAGGAGCCTTGATGTTTTCCCTTTGTATTGGCGGTGGCCACTAATTCTATCTTTAATATATTTGGGTAGTTATCATCCTGGATAACTACCCTTTCCTTTTTCAAAAAAATTTAGATCGGGATGGTGATCCTAAAATGTTGGTTTTCTTTCATTTTACTATGTTTTCACTTGGGACAATCATGTGTCTTAAAGAAAGGAGCTACAAACCATGCAGGATGCCACGTTTTGCTAGTGGACAATACTACATTCTCATATCTGTTGTTCATGAAGCAATTAGGATTGATCCTTTTTACAACTGGAGAACGTCACTTAAAGCAGTGAGAGACTCTTGCAACCAACAAATCTTTTATAATAGGTCAAAGAATCTCTTATCATTTGCTTGTTCAGGTGAACATCCAACCTGCTAGTCAGAATTAAATTTGGCGATTGATAGGTACCTTCACCCGTTCTCACTTATCAAGTAGCACATTTATGTTAAAGATAAATCATGCTTGAGGAGGTGGACTCCCATCCAAAAGACCAGCTTCAAACCTTACCCTCCCAATATAATAGGCACCATCAAATACTCAATGTTTGAAGGAACACTTGACAGGCACAGCTCATAGGCAGCCTAGGTAACCAACATATCCACAGTGTGATCCCTTGACAGCATAACTCTGTCCTGCCCAATTAATCACACCGGGTGGCTGGTACTTGATCTTGTTCTCTTCTTTTCTTTTGACAATGGAAATCGATTTTCTTAATGGTTTTTTTTTTGGAAAAGAGAAAGGGTGATTATCCAATTGATAATCACCCAAATTCCATTAAACAAAGCTAAGATGCAATCTCAGTCAAATATTACATGCAGTTCTTCCAAAAATGCATCATAAATGACATACAAGAAATGAAATTCTCAAAGGCTGTTGTCCCCCTAGAAATGGTCATATTTTGCCCCAGCCAAATTTCCCACAAGACCGCCAAAATCTTTGCCTTCTCCTTCTTGGACCGGAACAAATTGAGTCCTACTTGTTGTCCTCCCATCCTAAAAGAGCTCTAGAGGTCTCCATTGCTAGAATATAAAATCCACTCGAAATTGAAATGACACCAAATTTGCGTTCACAGAGGTAAGCAAAGAACAGATGATTAATATCCTCATCTCCTCTTCCACAAAGTGGACAACCTCGCTCTGCCTCGAGTGCCCACCTCGACCTCCACATCCCTGTCATCAAGCATCCCCTCCTAAGTAGCCAAGTGAGAACTTTAACCTTTAAAAGACAAGTTGCCATCCAATCTACTTGCAAGCTCTAATCAGATCAATGTCCATTACAGACCCTAAGGCCATCAGCCTCCTATAAGCCGAATGCACCAAAAAATCACCCTTGTCCCAAACAAAGGAGTCCACACCCCTCAATCTGATAACCCTCCAACACATCCAACAAATGCTATAAATCCACAATTCTCTAATCTGACAGCTTTCCTCTAAAAGTGGGGTACCAAGACCCATCCTAGCAATCATTCCCCACAACCACCCTATTAGAAGCCAATGCAAAAATCCAGGAAACATGTCCTTCAACCTCCCCTCACCCATCAAATCACCCATCCAGAAGCGGAACACATCACCAGTGCGAACATATGATGAGAAGAAGCTCTACACCCTCAACGCTACTGCTGCCAAACCTTGAACAAAGTGAAAGGCTCCACGTTGGACATCAGCCAGTCAACCCCAATCCAACATGAAACCATAGGACACCTCCAAAACCTTTTTCCCAAAACATCCTGTCTATGACCAAGGACCCTGTTTATTCATTTGGCAAGAAAGCTATCATTCATGGCACTGAGATCCCTGACACCCAAACCTCCCTTCTTCTCAGGCCTACACACCTCCCATGCCACCAATCTTGCACCTCTCCCTGACGAGTCGTAATTAATCTAGAAAAAGCCTCTCATCATCAGCCTAGAAATCTTCTTCTCAACCTTCCCTAGCAGCTTGAATGTAGACATAAAATACGAAGGTAAAGTTGTAAGCACCACCTTCAAAAGCACCAATCTACCACCTCTAGACAGCACCTTCGATGCCCAACCAGCCAATCCCTTCTCCATCCTCTCAACAAGAGGCATCCACTCCTATGTAGTGATCCGTCCTTCAGACAAAGGCAGCCATGGTAGGAAATAGGTAGGGACCCCTCCACAATACGAAGCATGATCCCACACCTAGCAGCTTCATCATCAGCCATACAAAATGCGATGAAAGTGGATTTTGAAAAGTTTATCCGCAAACTGATTTTCTTAGTGTTGCCAAGAGATTCCAATATCAAATTAGATGACAAATAGAAACATATACCACTACTTGGTAACGAAAAAGACACAGCAGCAACTCAAACATGTTTAAACAATGTATGCAACCTGATAGAAAGATGTGGGCAGGTCGTTTGTCCAGAGAGATGCTTTTTCAAAAAAAAAGAAAACACAACATGATAGGAATCATCTAGTTACTTTGTCACGGATGCAGGCAAGAATATTCAAAGATGCAAGTACAAAGCCTGTCAAAAGCCAGCTCCCACATCACATGCAGGATGAGGGAGTAATTAGCAAATTTTGACTGTCTGAGAAGCAAGGCCTTTGATTCATCACAAAGAATCTTACAATGACTAGGCCGCTTACAAATGTACGGATTTTTTTTGCTTCAAAGTAATAGTGCCAAAGGCACAACCCGGCTATGTTCAGATTTTTCCATGTAATATCAATTAAATTCCTTCTAGCTAATTCCTTCAAAAAAAAAAAAACTCAAAAGGGTGCTTCATCTCAAAATGATGACAACATTCACCCAGTTAATTTTTCTGCTTAAGAATGTCAGCAACTGCTCAAATCTATATTAGGTTGGCCAATGAGGGTTACAGATGTTGGTAAGGAATTTAAGCAGAGTTGCTGAATTTCAGAAGTGCCTATGTATCCAGTCTGGTGGTTTAAAGCAGCCTTTTAGGCTCAGCAGCTTGTGCATCCAGGAAGCCGAAGCTGACATTCTTAGGATGTAAGACTGATATCTTGAGACAACCTTTGAGGATAAAGATCTGAGCAAAGATAAATGGTAGGAGATTTAAATTCTCTTATACGGAAAATTTGTAGAAACTGTTACGAGGTGCAGAAATGAATGCACTGAATTTTAAAGGCCAACATCCTATGCATTATGATAATGATGGGGGATGGTAGCATAAAGGTTGTTCTCAAGCAAAGGTCATTATACTAGACATGTAGCACAAGAGCAAAACAACACATAACAGTAGTAATGACTGCAACACAATAGTTAGAAATGATGATGGCATACTTGTGTAGTTAAGAAAGATCTAGGAGGGAGATACATTGACACACTTGACACAAAAGCA
Organism: Thalassia testudinum; assembly: GCA_037157565.1. Taxonomy (NCBI): domain Eukaryota; kingdom Viridiplantae; phylum Streptophyta; class Magnoliopsida; order Alismatales; family Hydrocharitaceae; genus Thalassia; species Thalassia testudinum. Next base: position 7,682,235 of record JAZHRO010000010.1, on the reverse strand, counting down.
AAATTTCAAAAATAGAGTAAATTGACCATACCTTTGGGAATCTCAAGTGAACCTTCCGCAACTCCTTTCTCTAATCTCCACAGAAGATAATGTTTTTCATCTATCCCTTTGTCAGCCTCAACCATTGGTGCTGCAAAAAAGTAAATTGGTACCATCACACAACACTGCTGAAAACATTTTTGCCTAGTACCTGAAAAAATAACAGATGCTGAAGATGCATTGGGTCTTACGTATACTGCCGGCTGGAAAAATACCCCTAAATCCAAGACAGCTCAATCGAGGATCCTTGAACCATCTCCAACCATGATTATTTCCTTGTGCAGATGATGCACCAACACGATCAACACCACTTCCCCGGCCTATAGCTCCTGCCTCAGCGTCCTGTCCAGAGGAAGGACCAGCACCAAGGTTACCTCCAAAATGCTGCCAGCAGGAGAATTCCTTTGTCACATTCTCTACCTCAACTTTGGACCTCAATCGATATCTATTAACCATCAAGTAGTACCTTAGACTCACACTCATATGTTTTTGTCAGAAGTTATTTCTAGAAATCAAGCCCATGTCTAACTTGACAGAATTTAAACAATGCCCTGGGAATATGTTATAAAAAACTAGATTCAAATACAGATGGAAAATTTACGTTAAGTCGATACATATTACATCAATTTTCTAAAATTTCATAATCATAAGTAGTGGCAAGAGCAAATATTGAGGACATAATATTGCAATTTAATTTTTTATGTTGTTCCTTGAGTTATTTTATTTCTCAAGGGTATGCCTACACTTCCCTTAAGCTCTCAATAGAATATAATGGGGACTAGAGTTTCGATCCTGGACCAAAGCCAGTGTTCATGTTGCTTCTCCTTTTTCTTCTACACCAGATACCTTTTTCTTGATCAATTCTTCATCAAACATCAAAAGCAAGGACCGACTCTTGGCTCTAGTCACCCAATCTACAAAAAAGGAAAAGGAGGCCCTAACCAAGCATTGTCCCATGGTCATCACCAAACTTGATCAACTCCCAGTGGTAGACACCTATCACAAAGCCTGAGTAGGTGCTAGCAGCACATTTCAACCACTACCATGTGTAATCGAGCTCATTGGCCTAATGTCATCCACATTTGGCCTGTCTGAATAGCCCTCATTTCACTATTAGAGTGCCCGTGCAATTGTTAGATTTGGATTTTTAATCCAAGTTCGATAAGATTTTTTCCTTGTTCACTAAAAAATTGACATATGAAACTTATGTTTCTATCATCCATTCAATTTCCTGATCTAATTGGAGACAAAGGCCTACGAAAAGAGTGCTTTCACTTGTATTTATCAATTCACTTGTATTTATTAAAAAGTTTCTCACATTAATTCATGGTTTATTCTTGATCTATAAAATCCTATTTCTTCATTATTGGACTGAAACAGGACTTGATTTGTATTTGATTTGACTATAAACAACACACACACATGTATATGATTTGATTATTCCTAATCCCTACTATTTGGAAGGAAGAGCTAGATTGTTTGGTTCCTTGATTGAACTTCTAGGAGACTCTAATTAGCATGGATGGTAGCTTCCTTAGATTCTTTGGAAGTGACATTAGAAATGACAAAGATGGGGGTCTATAAGAACTCACTCTTCAAACCCATGATCAAGTTGGATAAGACCAATTATTCCTATTGGTCACAACCTTCGCGATGATGATGGAGGGTCATAATAAGGAGTGCATCCTCATTGAATCAAAGACCATGTAAAAGGTCAGCAAGAAATGCCACTTGCAAGAAGGATAACGCGAAGGTTTGTGCCTGGAAGACGAACATCGTCATACATCAAATAAACGATGAGATTATATATTACAAGACACAGGAGATGCATGATAATATAAGAGACACCGACTCATGACAAAAATTCGAGTAGAGTCTTGCAAATCTATAATTAGATGACACATCTCAAACAATAGGGCACAGTGGCACTTCCCTATCCTATTACTACTTTGCCTTTAGGTACTTATTAAGAAGTACAATGATTTGCCCAATATGTAATTGCAATACCTAAAAGGCATGACATAAGAAAGTTATTGTTCTGTGGTTCCTTGTAGGTTTAAGATCTATCATAGTAGTGCTAGGTCCTGGATGCTAAGGCAAAGTTACCTTCCTTGGAGGAGGCTTATAATTGGATGACTTGACTCCTTGTGTTTCAAGCTTCTATCATGGCTACTTCTAATGGTAAAGGTTGCAGTACAACTTCCATAAGAGGATGTGGAAAAGGCCATCGATAGGGTCATATTAAGGATGCATATTGGAGAGAGCATGGTAAACCACAACCACTCACGGGCAACTAAGTCCACACGTGAGGACATAGCAATTATCTGAGTACAATAAGATCATGTAGAAGATCACTTAAACATCCTTTCCAACCACTTCTACTTTAAACATTGTACACTTTGGTGGTCCCCATATACTTACTATTCTCCATACATAATATAGCGAAAAATCAAACTGTTCGATGGACTCTAGGGCCACCAAAGGTCTTTTCGGTGCAGGACTTTTAGGGTGTTTGTTTAGGACAAACAGTCTGGATGGCGCTACCGCATCATAGAAGAAGAGAAGGTTAATATGACCATCCTAACACAAGGCTTTGAAATGTTTTGTCCAGTTGTTGCACGTAGCCTAGGTTACTATCCTTCATCGTTCTCTTCCAATTTCCAATGGCAACTTCTCCTGAGTCACCAACCTTTAGATAAGTTTCAGCACATCATTCCCCAATTTTCTCCCAAAGCTAAGTTTCGTTGTAAGGCTTGCCAACTTAGAAAGAACCACTGAAGTTCTTATACCTCCAATCAAATTCCAGAGGTTGAGTTTATATGTTCTCTCAGTTGTTTTTGTTCAAGAGGTCGATACATAAAGTAATCCATAGTTGTAATAAAGATCCAATTTGAAATTGTTAGGTCTGGCAATTGCTTGGAGTTTTGTACACACTTATAGAATTGGGCCTTAACATGACATGAGCATCTAAGACAAGGCAATCAAAAATATGGTGGCATGGGCAATAAGCTAAATCCATCTCCCTTCATCCATTCCTTCTCCCTCGTCAGCATTCACCTTTAGCATAATAGCACTTGACAAAGACAACGCACATAGAAAACATCGATATTATTATCATCGTGGCAAAAGAATCCATGCTCCCATTACCTGCTTGTCAGGAAAATCATAAGGCCCAGTTTGGTTTGAGGAATAAGGTGGGTCATGCTCCGTTCGATTTTCGAAGACCCAGCAGAAAGAAAACCTGGAAGAGCCCCATTTATGCCGTCGTAAATTTATTCCTTGGGGCTCGCGGAATAAGGGTTATTATGGGTTTCAATTCCACTGCCCCTTGTTCCACTAAGAAGTCTTTTGCAGTCATAGTTTTTTTTTTTTTTTTTTTTGTTGTGACGATATTCTGAAGTGATAAATCATTTGTAGCTACCTATTTTCATCAAGTAATTCCTATTGGAATGGTTAGGGTATTGAATTTTTTTTTTCAGTAATGGTATTTTATACTTGTTTCATTTCCTGCCATGATATTTCACAGGCTCCTTTAATATGAATAACTTTATGAGACAACTCATGATTTCAACTTGTTAACTTCCAAGCAACTAGTAACAAGACTAGTAATAAAAGGTACGATGACAATATTTCCACAGCATAATAATACAAGTACTTCACATATAACATTACTTTAATTCCAATCCAATCAATTGCAACATACACTTAACACCATAACAAGAAAAAAACAAAAATCAATTAAAAAAAATTGTAAACACACCAAACTTTCATTTCATTTCAATAATCACAAAACATATCATTGCATTTCAATGCCAACCTATCTTATTAAACCAACTATTTCCAATCTAAAATTCATGCTTTCCCATCCTACCACTCCCACCTACCACCCAACTTAAGGGTACTTTGGTCCAATTCCAAATTTATTCCTCCAAAACTTCCCAAACAATGCATCACATATCCACTTATTCCTCCTTTTTACTTCACAAACCAAACAATGCAATTCCTCCAAACGAAGACCATCTCCCACTTATTCCTCCTCAACTTCAATATGAAAGCCAAACACCAAAACGCACTTATTCCCCCACTTATTCCACTAAATGCATATTCCATGTGCAATTCCACAAAAATCCATTCCTCAAAACAAACATACCCAAATACGCAATTCCTCAAATGCAATTCCACTAAAGCATTTGAGATCTCATTACACTTTGGAGTGTCAGCCATTATATTCGTCGGTACAAACAGAGAACTTTTCTTATCTGTACCAATATCACAAAAAAGCAAAGCGCTAAAACCCAAATTAGAACCAAATTCTATTCAGCACTCTTCCATCCACCAAACAGGACAGGGACAGCCCATTGTGCATTGCCAATCAACCTCAAGGTATTTTAACGAAGCTCCTGCTATATCGATACTCCTCTAGAGGGTGAGATGCAAAGAAAGCTCACTTTTTGAGGCAACTGAGAAGCTCATCGACTACCGCGGCGTCGACATCGGCGACCAACTCGAAGCCCACGGGGCCTTCTCTGTCCCCCTTCCTGTCAGACCTCTCCGCACCCTTCACAGGCCTGTAAAGCACCATGTCGTAGAGGAACCTCCCCTGGGGGGTGAGCATCGCGGCGTAGACCGCGGGGGCGCCGCCGGCGCCGACGTTGGGCGTGGGTAAGTGGTGGGAGGAGGAGCCGTCGTCGGCGCCCCCGAAGAAGCGGCGTACGTCGTTGGTGAGGAGGCCCTGCAGGAACTTGAAGGTGTCCGGCCCGCTGAAGGCGACGACGGAGCGGGACTTGAGGTGGCAGGCGAGTGGGCCCACATCGGCCTTTGGCGAGGAGGCGGAGGAGGAGCGGAGGAGGCGGATGAGGAAGGCGTTGGAGGTGCGGCGGCGGAGGAGACGGGAGGAGAACAAAGGTGGCATCTTTGTTTGTTTGGCTTGGGGGGTGTAGAGAATGGACGACGGGGAGGAAGGAAAGGGGAAGCGAACGGAGTGCCCGTTAAGCGGAGGACGTGGCGACACGTGTGGGAGATCCGACGGCTGCACAGCCACGTTGGAGGGTTTGGTGGATCTGCATGATGTAGATCCGTGCGTCAGATATATCGTTCCGCTTCTCTTTTTGTTTCGTTTTCTTCCTTTGCTAAAAAAGAAACACGAGATCAAATCTTTAAAAATGAGAGTTACGGTCACGCAAGAATATACAGATGACAAAATTGAGCTCACGATACCGCAACCCCTCTAACGCTGAAAATCGAGTAGTAATAATTTTAAATGAAATTTTAAAAAGGTGGATGAAATTATATTCAAAAATATTGGATAAATAATATAATATAATAAATATACACATTTACAATAAATCAATACCAACAACATAAAAACACTACAGTATGTTGGAGTGGTGGATACACTCTAAGTACATGTTATAATATCTTAATATCATCCTTGTACATAGGTAACCAGGCAGTCAATTTTAAATTTTGAAACCTAACAATAAATTTATAGAATGATTTTATATAGTGGTTCAAAACTGTCGAGATTTACAGGAAAATATGATTTTTATCAAATTAAGTTCAATAGTGATTTATCAAATCAAATAGTTTGTAATGGAAATATCAAAATCATGGTTAGGGTTATTCATCCAAGTGAGTGAAAATCGACATCTAAATGTAAAAGTGAGGTGGTCTTATATTGTATTAGATAAGTGGCACATAAAAATTACTAAAGATCATGAAATTACACAACATCAAGCTTGAGAAAATTGGAAAATTAAATAATTCAAAAATTTAAATTAAAATCTAAAACTAAATCAAAAATACTAATGATGATGAAATGATTCATCAATCTATTAAACAACTAGCTGTATTCTACAAAAAAATTGGAACTACAATAGTTAGAGAATTAAAAAAAAAATCAAATAGGAGACTAATTCCTCGACACCCAAATTTGACATGGGTGGATGTGAATGATATGTTGATGGCAAGGTAGTTGATGGACAAATGACGATGGTTGTAGCCACGATCGACAATGCAAAGTTGCAAAATTCAACAACTAAATTTGGATAGAAGAGGGCAATGGCAGCGTTATGTACTAAGTACTTGACTAAGGAGAAGGAAAACTTCTCATAAAAATTAGATGCCCTAGTGAGAAAATCTTGGTCCTATTTATAAATAATGGATATAATCATGGCATGAGAATGAAATTAAGGAATAAATATAAGATTTTAATTTAAATAAATAAGGATGAATCATCAAAATTCAATGATATTGATAAAAATCTTGTGGATATAGGTTGAAAAAATTAAAGCCATGTCATAGTGATTACATGGTTACAGAGCAAGATTGATGGGGGAACTATATCATGTATGTAGGGCATATTGAAGTTGTGGTAATTTGGATCTCATAAAAGTATGATGAGAATTGATGATAATGGGATTTTCGTAGGTGTAATGAGGATTTATTATGCGAATGGCTTTAACCATTTAAGTGGAATGCGTTGTAAATTAAGTACACTTCATAGCTATAGCATTGAGTACGTAGCTGACCTAGGTTGAAAGACCAATTCAAGATAATAAGCTACTGAGTGAGAAGAACCAAATCACACCAACACTCATGGAGTTGGTTACCCAATTTCACCATAAAGGGAGGGTTTATAACCTTCGTAATAATATGGGTGCTAACCAGAAAACAAATAAAAGTTCACAAATCCAGAAAATAGAAAAAAAAGAATACTAAATATCAAAGTACATCAACTAGAAAATTGGAAAGAAAATCTAAAAGGCCACTATCCACACAAACTATCTCCTAGTACCAAGCTAGGTCCTAAACCAAAAGCAGCAAATGCAGCCATTGCATCTAGTTACTTAATTACACCTGAGTACAGAGTCCAAATGATACATCAACAAAAGCTAAGTAAAGTAAAACAAAATAACAATGTAAAAGAATGCAAAAAAGTGGATAATATTCATGTGTTAAGCCATTTATCCAGCATTGCTCATTATTTAATAATTTATTTATTTCTATGTACTTTGTCCATTCAATTATAGTCATCATGATCCAAATCTACGCCTCAAGCATGAGATGATCTTAATGCGACATCTTAAGAAGTAAATCGGTATAAGACACCCTCTTGGCTGAAAGAATGACTTACACCCATTCCACACCTCAGCTCATCACCCTAGGGTCATTGTTAGGAAGAGTGATGATTACATCGTGTGACGAGAACACATACTAGCTACACAAGCTAAACCATAAGCAAATATTCATCCACTCACCGGCTAAGTATGGTACAAACCAATTCCAACCCTCGAGCCATGCACCCATCTATTGTAGTTGGTCGTTAAGCCTAACTATAAGTCACAAAAAGGCTAACAACTCCTTGTATATTCCAACAGATCTAAAAATAAACTAACACTACAACCAAAACTTCGATGAGTACCAAGAACTGAATCAATTATCCCAAGCTATATATCCCAACAATTCCTTCCTTATGAAATTTAATGAACTAAGAATTATCAAATATTATGTCCACATCCATTTTAATTATCCCCTGTCAAGGTTATTATTTTCATCAAGATTGAATCATTTATAAGGTAGTTCGATCACATAATTAACAAGGAAGGTTCCAATTTGCTATCATTTTCGATAGCATTCCTCATCCTTTCAAAAAAAAAATAATAATAACAAGGAAGGTTAATCTAATAATTAAAATATTAAACATATTCACAACTCGAATTAGGGCATACAAGCATGGCAAAGCATAATTTCAGGATTATTATCGATTCTTAGCATCGGTTAACCATATCATGCAACTTCACCATTTATTTAAGGAAATAGAATCATTTTAATAAAAAAAAGAGCTAATCTAAATTTAATCAATCCATAATCCAATAATTAGTCATGATGTCAGGCATCTCATGTTCATGCATATAAATCATCCATCATTTGCAAGTTCATCATTAACTGGCAATGTCAAGCATTATTAACTAAGAGTGAAGTATCCAACATTAGATTAAATGACATTTTACAACATAGGACTCCCATACTTAGCAAGAGAAGTCGAACACATGTAGAATGATATTGAGAAATTCGCAACAATTAAATTTAAGCGTCATCGCAATTGCAAATCTTAAAACCAAATGAATTTTAATTTTTTATTTAACCTGGATGGTAAGTTCAAGGTCAAATACAGAGAGACAATTGTTAGCCTTTATTTGATTTCTCACTTATTTGTTTTTGGTCATCTTTTATATATTAATTTTTTTATTTTTTTGGCAAGTCACCGTATCTATAGAAGAGAGAGATCAAGATAACATAAAAGAAATAATTTTCATTAAATATAAAAGTTTAGTTATAATCGAAGAGAGAAAGAAGAGGAAGGTAGAGAGAGAGAGAAAGAGGTAGAGAGGGAGATGGAGGGGCTTTGCTTGAGGTGCTTGTTGGGTGAGCTTGCAACGACAACTGAATGTCCGTTCACGATCACTAGACCAAGGAATCTCCTAAGGAAAGTTGGAGGTTGTTGACGAAGGAGAAGCAATCGAAGAAGTCACAGCAGAAGTCCAGGATTCTCAGAGAGAGATGGCACCAGGAGGAGGGGGTGGCGTGGAGGCTATAGGAGAAGGGAAGTGGGGGATGTCCTAAAGATCTAAGGAGAGATTAGGAAGGGGATCCTAATGTGTAATAACCTAAGCTAAGGGAATGAGAAGGTGGTAGGAAATGGAGAAGCCCTATCCTACATGAAGAGTGGAGGAGGAAGGATGGAGGAAGAGAGATCGAAGAAGAAGATGGTAGAGGAGGAAGAATCCAAGAGGAGTGGTGCCCCCTCCCAATGCATGGACGTGTGGGTTATATAGGTGCATTGGAGAGGAGATTGGCACATGGGAAGGGCTTGACATGGGGGTGAAATTGTATGCACAAGGGCATAGGCATTGGCTGGGGAGTGATGGTTGCGATGTGCATGGCTAGATGAAGGTGTTGTGTGCGATATTGCATGGGGGAGAGTCGAGGTCAAGGGTGATGATGGGCTTCGGAGGCCGCCGTCGAGGCCACCGATAGCCATCAAAAAATTTGTATAAAGCGAGAAACGAAACATAGCCACAAGAATAAAAATATACAAGCAACCACATGAATATGGGCGATTGTTGACCCAATTCCACCCATTATGGGTGTACATGTGGGGAGCAGATCTAACCCTCAATATTCATTATAAGTAGAAATGATACATGGAGTAGTAGGCTATAGAGCCTTTGGGTTGCCCCCATTGGATGTTTCTCCTCCATGTAGGTAGGAGATCGAATTTATGTACAATGCGAGAGGTTAGACACTTAGAGATGTAACTGTTGAATAATGGAGGATAATGAAGAGTAGAGTTATTGCGTTGACTCATAACCATTCGATGAGTCTGCACCTCTTCGCATTTCTGTGCAGACCAAGTCTAAGTGGGTTCGGCTAGTCCAATCACAAACCAATTGGGCTTATTTGGCGATGCCAATTTCTTCCCTCATCAATTGCCCCCTCTCTCGTAGTCTGGCTGTGTCAACTGCGAGAGTAGACTTCTTTCTCTTTTTGTCCTCGTGCGGAGATTACCCTTGCCTCCAGCAGCTATTGCTTGGTAGTGCTAAGGGGTAGGTGCTCCATTGCCTCTGCTTGCCTTTAGGGGAGGCGTGTGTACAAATCGTTTCCTGAAAAAATAGGTGATTAGTAAAATATAAATAGCAATGGAAGTGTGGGAATTTAGTTCCCAACTTCAAACTTGATCTCAACCCACTATCCATAGTGGTGAGACTGGAGTACCCAGGCTCTCCTATCAATGTTCCTCGCACAGAACCGACTCTCACAGGGGGGCCAGGGTCCGCTATAATTGGGGTACCTGCTGGCAACTTGTCCCGTGTGAATGGCACATGATTGCCGAGAATGTGAGGAGGCTTTTCGATCTCAACGTGTACCAGTTAGTAGGCAGCATGAGGAGGAGAGTAGTATAAAAATAATATAAAATTTGTAAAGAAAAGTGTCTGTTTTATGAAATAGAAAATTTTGACTTACCTTTAAATAAGAGGGAAGATGTAATGTTTGGCTACAAATGAGCTTGGTAGCCTCGTAAATTGTCATCCATTTTTTATTTTCTTCTAGTGGTGCCCCCATCTATTTCATGAGAGTTGATTTGCTCTGTCTCATTGGATTGTATCCAACTTAGCAGGTGATTAGAGTCTCCTAAGTAATTGGAGGGTTCGACTCAATGGATTACAAGCAACCACACAAGAGACAAAGGGGTTGTTTACCTAGTTCCACCTCAAGAGGTGTACGTCTGGGGGGAGGGTAGCACTCCCGTGAATCCACTAGAAGTAGTAGGATTACAATATCTCGGAGTCTCTCTCTCTCTCTCTCGGATTGCCTGAAGAGTAGTCTGAGGGCCTCTCTTTATTATTTATAGTGTTGAATGAGAATCTTGCCGTAAGATCTTCTATTAGGTCGTGTCCATTGTCAGGGCACTGATGTAAACACATTTACACTACTTAAAATGTCTATTTATGCATGTTCTTAAGCATAGGATTGCATTTCATGATATAAATATTGTATAACATGCATCATCTTGCATTTAGAGTAGTTTGAATAAAATGGAGGTTAATTGTCTCCTTTTATGTGCTTGGACAGGGAAAATATTTTATCGGGGCCTCAGATCAAAGATCCAACCATATGGATGTGATCAGGGCGACGATTGGAGTTCAACGACTCCAAGATCGCCCTAATCAGGCATCCGTAGCATCAGATAGTGACCGGGGAACCCTAGAAGATCAAGGGTCAGGATGGTATAAATCTGCACTTCAGATGACAAATCCAACCGCACGGATGAATTCGGATCGACGATCGCAGCTCAACGATGCAAAAATCGAGTCAATCCGACATCCGTGGCACCATCTACAACTTCCAGAAGATGGACGGCCAAGATGGCGCCACGTGGCGCCATACCGGTCGCCTAAACGGCCGCTTACATTCCATGAAGACCGCGCATTCGCGCCCTCTCCGCCGTTGGATCTCGATCCAATGGCTGTGGACGCGGCTCTTTAAAATCATCCGCGCGACCTTTTGGGCGAGGCAGCGCAGCGGCCCAACGCCTTATCGTGAGGCGCTGGCGTGCGTTCAAGCCTCGCCAAGCGATTTCTGAGGCGAGTGGGCGCGCTTTCATCAACCGTTAGATCGCAATCCAACGGCCGCACGCGCCCGATAGCGTTTACGCGCTATTGAACGCGCTGCGTCACGCGCGATCGCACGCGGGTGGGCGCGCAGCGCGGCGGGTGAAGGCGCGACTTAAGCCATCCAATCTCACGATCGGACGGCTGAGAATCAAAGAACGTGCATGAGCGTTGTGCACGGGCAGCTGAGGAGGCGTGCGTGGGTGCGGGAGCTACACCCACGTTGGGGGCTTTAGTGACGGATTTATCCGTCACTAAAGACCCCTCATTTACTATTTTAAAGTTGTAATGCCCATTTTGCCCCCACTCCTTGTAACTATAAAAGGAGACCCCCTCCATACGAAATTCTCATCCTTCCTTCTCTTCTCTACCCCTCCAAAGCTCAAGAGAAGCTTGTCCCACACCCGGGATGCTTCTCGCGAGATAAAGTCCAAATTTTCGTCCCCCTTCGAAAGTAGATCCCACGACGACGACGGCGTGCTGCTTCGTTCCCGTTCTTCTGCTTCATCCTCCTTCGTCCAGGCGTCGTCCCGTCCGGATCATCCTCCAAGCAACCGTCGAGGAGGATTTCTCTCTCCCTATTCTTTTTACTGCTTTCTAGCATAGATTTACTGCTTTCTAGTGTAGTTTTGTTCGTCCTCCAAGCAACCGTCGAGGAGGACATTTCTCCCTCCATTCTTTTAATACTTTCTAGAGTAAATTTATCGCTTTCTAGTGCAATTGTTTTATACTTTCTAGTTGTAATGAACAAATCCCCCTAATGATAAATTCTCTATTTATTCTACATCTCATTTTGATTTCTATATGTAATATTCTCTCTCTCTCTTACCCGCTCTCTCTTCTATTTATTGTAACTAATTAGATAGTTTTAAATTGAATTATTCCGTGACAAATAAAAAGAAACGCGTAGTTTTTAAATCAAACGTCCGCCTCCCTGTGTTCGACCCGAAATTTCAATTTCGGTATAAATTTTATTTGTTGAATACGAATTCTTCGCTTTCAAACTACAGCGACAGGTTTTCCAAAACCAAACACGTTAGCGTAGCGATTTGTAACGTTCAACATTTTGGCGCCGTTGCCGGGGACCATTTCGTGTGTTCAACATTTTGGCGCCGTTGCCGGGGAGGCAACGATCTTTGATTTCTCTTCGTGTTTTGTAACTTACAAATCATTTACCTCACCTTTCTCCTTTCTTATTGTAATTGTAGGTACTCTTTTGAGACGAGCAAAAGCGGTAGATTGGAGTAAAGTGCTGTGGAAGGTTTTGTAAGTTATCCCCCATTCTTTCCCCCTCCATAGATTTCATTCGCCACATTAAATCCAAATTCCAATTAACCTAGGTGTTTGCATAAATCCTAGGAATAGTTTGGTTGTTTGGATTCTCACTCACATTCATTCCACCTTCATTTATATTTAAAAAAAAAATAAAAAGATAATTTTGTGGGGCAATTTTCAACTAACACACAACGTACACCCACATTCAAAGGCACTTAACCAAATTGATTTGTTTCTACTCAACCGAGTTCTGATCTGTGGAACCGGTACACATAAAGCAACACATAAAAGAGTAGAAATCATTCTAGGTTAACCATCTTTGTGTGTCTAACTTAGTGGTGCATTTGTGGCCAGTTGTTTGAGTTGTTTGGGCCGCACCACTTCAATTAAAATCAACCCATCAAGTAGCTGCCACTTAGGTTCAACTCTAAGGGATTTAACAGGCACTCCACATTCTTTTTAAGCCTTAAAGGAAAACATCTTCACCCGTGCTTGTAAAACCTGGTGTGCCAATGAAACTTATTTGAAAACACCTAAAGTTGAATCCTAAAAGCTACTAAGCAAGATTTGAACCTTAAAATTCACCACATCAAAAATAATCTTGCTTGAAAATCATTGGTTGTGCACGCACACACAAATCAATCAATCATTAAGGGCACAACCCATTTAAAGGGCCCATCACATTCCAAAGCACATTCAAACCTAGCCCTAAATAAAACAAAGTAGATGTTGGCCTTAAGGATTGGACTCGCTCTTCAGAACCCAGAACGAGATTATTTTCAATTAGTCTATTTCTACTGTTCAATCTGATATCTAGCTAGGGGAGCAGAGTCAAATGATCGCGGCTGGGGGGTACACTAGGAACCGAAGGCGCAAGCCAAAGGAAGAACCTTCTCCCCAGTCCCTCCTTCTGACTGGTTGGATTGAACAGACAGAAGTAGATCAAATCGTTCCTTTATCTCAAGACAGGTTTTGAGAGTCTGTAGGTCTGTAGGCTAACCCATTTAAGGACAGGTTTGATTGTTTGTATTGCAGGGCACCTTTCTTCCTCCCGTGTCTCATGAATCCTTCCACATATTTCACGCATTCCCGCTCCTTCCCTCCTGTTGTGAATTATCCTCAACATGACGATTATCCCAACTCGTATTGTAATCGACCATCAGTTAGTTGGGATAATTTGGATTGGGGATACAATTTTAGACCCCCGTGTTTAGGGTCTAACCCTGAACACTTTGATTCTGATTTCTATCCTTCTCAGAGCTACATCGATTATAGATCGTCTTCCTTTCATGCACAACCTAATACGATCTACAATCAAGAAGGATACACCAATCCTTACCCATCCTCTGTTTTCACTGCCTTTAGGTCATCACCATCTTTTCAACAATCTGAAATGACCTATTATCAGGAAGGGTATAACGAATCTCAAATCGTCAATTCCTCTGCATTGATGTCAAACCCGCCCAACCCTGAACCAACTCATTTGGTTCAGGTTAATCAGGTTCAAGATGAGGTTCTGGCTAACTTGAGGAATATCATTCGATATTTAGAAGTTCAGCCAATACCTTGCATTGAGAGATTGGAGCCCCTGATTGAAATGATTGATGATTTGAATAAGTCTTTGTTGGATTGGCTCCAGGATGTTAAGGATAAGAACCCAGGTGAGTTCTTACTTGGGAAATTAGCGAAATTGAGGATGAGATTTGTGGTTGCTTTGATTCAATCTTGGAATAATTTCCAGGATGAACCCTCTTCAGGAAAGCCAATGACAGAACCCGCTTAGGCACCTGTTGGGGGGGACACGTGTTACGAGGCTGACCAGATTGAATTAAAGCAACCAATTAAGGATGATCTAATTTCTTCACCTAAGATCCCTGAGTCGGGTTACGAGGAAATGTATGTCTCCTTGGAACAGAAAGTGACAAATGATTTTTGGACATACATTGATATGGATCCTGATTTCTTTGATGGTGAAGATTCTGTAGGTTTGGCCCTTCGAAGAGGGGTGACGTAATAAAATACGGAAATAAATATAAACAATCTTCACAAAATAACAATCACACAAAGTACACAATTGTTTTTAGGTGGAAACCCAAACTGAGTGAAAACCACCACCTAACCCTCTCGAGTTAGGATTTTCCGATCAACCTAGTTGATCAAATCCACTAACCGAATCACTTTAAACGAGGGTGATTCAACCTCAATTACAACCACACTACAAGTACGAGGGTAGCGTTCCTCAACCCCTTCTCTCCACGAGAAGGATTTTGTCCCACGAAGGAGACAGGAATTCGCAAAGTGAATACCCAACCAAAAGACAGATAAAATAAAACAAGTAATCGTATAGAGCCAACAAAGTAATTTAAACCTAGCTTCTATAGGAAATAGGAAACTCCCCTTTGCAAGGAGTGCATCGAGTTGATGACGCGGTGCGTGTGCCACGCGATGGCGCAATGTCGCTCTCGTAGACAACGACGGGAGAGCGGGTGCGCGAAGGGAATTTAGCTCTCTAGGTGATGGAACGTAAGCTTGGAGAGCAAGATTTTTTCTTGGACATAAAAGGGTAGAAAGTATGTTGCTTAGGTGTATCCAAGTGTGTGAAGGCTCCCCTCTATTTATAGAGGCCTTAGGAAGGCTTTGGAAGGCTTAGAAAAGCTTCCATAGCCGTTGGGTACAAAGCCCAAGTGAATCAGCCCGAAATCAGGAACAATCATTGTTCTGACAGGCTTATCAGACGTCTAATTCTGGCATAAGACGTCTGGAACTTCACTTTAAGACGTCTAATTCCAATGTCAGACGTCTGATTTTGGGCGGGTCTCTCCCTGACTTGGATCAGATCTAAACAGGGTTTTTGCGCAAGTCCATCAGACGACATACAGAACGTCTGGCACTATGTCTGAACGTCTGGAAACCTACTTTTACTGTGGGAATTGATTTCCAAACGTTGCAACGGCTAGAAAATCTCTGAGAAGAGATTTTGGGTCAGTCGAGGCAAAACGGTCAATTATCAGACGTCTGTAAAGGCCTGAGGACGTCTGATAAGGCTCTAACGGTCATATTCTTGAGTGTATGCTAAGCCAGCCAACGGTCCACTAATTGGACGTCTGGCAAAGTCATCAGACGTCTCCTAAGACGTCTAGTCTAAGGTCTGGACGTCTGATTTCATCAGACAGAACTAACTATGTCCAGCCTAACAGTTATCAGACGTCTGAAACAACAGTTAGACGTCTTAAAATACTTTATCAGACGTCTGATTTGGGAATTAGACGTCTGGAAGTGTTGTTTGAGCCCTATATTGGTTTTCTAAGTATTCTACAGAAAACCTAAATATCCTAGGGTTGTGCCAGTGTTCCTAGGACTACTGTTAGGGTACTTTGAGGCTCTTTAACATAATCTTCTAAGAAAAATAAAAAGAGCAAGAAAATAAAGACAAGAGATACAAGAAAGGATTAAAAAGAATCTATCCTATTCTTCTTGTCTTCTATCTTCAATCTGTCGCTCCACGCGAACCTCCTCTATTCTTCATTAAGCTCCTTCAATCCATCCTGGATGCGAGCTCGAGTTCCGTCTAAACACGTCCACATTTGCAATTGACCTGAAATCTAGGACTCAAATTGCAAATGTTAAATAACACGTGCTTTGTTATCATCAAAACAAATGATCGTGGTGCTCTAGCACCAACAGATTCAAGTTGCGAAGTCTCACGCGAGTTTTCTGAACACGATTTCTGTGAGACGATTGGGCCTGAGGAATCTGATAGATCATTTGATAGCCCAATAATTGAGGAAACTGATCTTAGGGCACACATTACGGATCCAGAATTACATTTTCTGGATGATTCAATTCAATGCCCTGATTATCAGTTACACCCCGTTGAGCTTATTGATGATTCTAATTCTGAGATAATTAGACCCAAGTCAATTTTGATTCTACCACATCATTTAGACTTGGAGATTTCAGACGAGGTGATGAATATACAAGAGGTCCTGGAATTTGATATGCTGAATGAGGAGGATAGGAGCTGGGAAGTTCTGATTTGGGAAGCTAATTTTGGAGGAAATGGTAGATTGAGTCGAAGGGTTCCTTTTAAGCTGAAACCATCAAATCAGAACCCTTACGACATTTGTTTCGAGGATGTTCAACTCAAGCACACATTCAACGATTATCCTTTTGAGCTTCAATTCTCTGTAACCCGACTTTTTGGTCTTGCGTTGCATCCTCATAAATCGCAGGCCCGACCCCGCTTGCATTCTGATTTTAGGTTCTGGGTAATTTTTATCCAGAACCTAAGATATTCTCGTTTATGGGGGATGGGTCTGCACCACAATCTGGTCCACATCTGTGGACCTCTGTTGACAGGTTAGAGGATTCTTCTGTTTATTTTAATTCTGACCTGCACTTGTGAATTCTTCATTTCGTTTCTTTGTATAGTGTGCCTAGTTGAAGGCACTAAACTCAGCACATATACAATTCTTTTTCGTTTTCCTCTCGGAGTGGACTTGACATTCACGCAATTCAAGTGCTTTCTACGCTTTTCCACTCTGTTTCATGTCTTTTTAATACAATGAGGACATTGCATTAGATAGGCATGGGGGGTGGATATTTATCTCTGAATTCATTCGTCAGCTCCGTAGATTTATTTTATTTTGATTAAAAAAAAAATCGAAATTAGGAAAGAGAATTTGGGTTTAAGAAAATTTTAAATCTTAGGAAATACTACATTAAGATCTAAACACAAAGACCCTTCAGGTCTTTGGATTTAATCAGCCCGTGTATCCACTAAAATGTGGATTTGTTTTTCGAGTTCTCGCCAACCTGAATTTTATTTTAATTGGAGTAAATAAGTTTGGGTGATAAGTACACAACTTATCAACCTGCCCTCTGATTTGAGGGAATTTTGAGTCTTAAGCATCTACGCACTTTCTTTGCACTGACTCGTTGTTCCACGATTTTAACGGAAATTGGGTAGCTAATGAACCTTCTAGGGTGATCTGGCTGGCAAGTTATCATGGGTAACAACCCATAGGTAGGTTGTCCAGAGCCCAGTCACTGGACCTTTCTCTTTTTGCTGCCTTTAGGTAAATCTTAGACTAGGAAAGTCACCTACTAAAAAAAAAAAAGAAAAGAAAAAAAAATCAAAATGAAAAGGAGAAAAGAAAAAAAAAGAAATAAGCCATACTTCGCCGCACGAGTATGACTGGCAAGTTGTCGGTGGTAATAGCTCATCAACCGGTTGTCCAGAACCCAGCTCAGTAAATGCACTAAAAATTTCCAAAACACTTAGGAAGAAGCGGAGAAGTAGAATAAACCAGGGAGATATACACTGGATTCACCCTTGTGTTGACCCCGTAAAAAAATAAAAGTAGGGAGAAAGCTACCGGTTGTAAAGATACACCTTTAGGTAGAATTCTTTTTGAGGTCACCTAGAGGCGTAGAAATTCGAAGTTCGTTTTAATTGCCGGTCAACGAGTCTATCACAATCACAATAAGATGCTTAAAGCTTAGGGTTCTCATCAAATCTTGGGTGAGTTGAATGGCCGTAGAAGGCCACTCTTAAACCCTAAAATTTGAAAGTACAAAAAAATATTAGAAAAGAGTAAAAAGAGAAAAAGAAAATTTTCTTTGAATAAGGTGAGGCTTGAGGCGGTCTGCATTTTGGCTGATATATGGGAGCTGTTGTGTCTTTGAAAGTTCAGTTCCTAAGTAGACAATTTCTTAATGATTGAAAATAACTCAGGTCCAAATAATCCAACCTAATTCTTTTATAAATAGCATATAGTTTTTGCTAGGGACTAGCAAAAGATAGGCATGGGGGTATGATGTAAACACATTTACGCTACTTAAAATGTCTATTTATGCATGTTCTTAAGCATAGGATTACATTTCATGATATAAATATTGCATAACATGCATCATCTTGCATTTAGAGTAGTTTGAATAAAATGGAGGTTAATTGTCTCCTTTTATGTGCTTGGACAGGGCAAACATTTTATCAGGGCCCCGGATCAAAGATCCAACCATATGGATGTGATCAGGGCGATGATTGGAGTTCAACGACTCCAAGATCGCCTTAATCAGGCGTACGTAGCATCAGATAGTGACCGGGCAACCCTAGAAGATGAAGGGCCAGGACGGTATAAATCCGCACTTCAGATGACAAATCCAACCGCACGGATGAATTCGGATCGACGATCATAGCTCAACGACGCAAAAATCAAGTCAATCCGACATCCGTGACACCATCTACAACTTCCAGAAGATGGACGGCCAAGATGGCGCCATGTGGTGCCATCGCGACCACCCAAACGACCACTTACATTCCATGAATATCGCACACCCACCCCCTCTCCGCCGTTGGATCTCGATCCAACGGCTGTGGACGTGGCTCTTTAAAATCATCCGCGTGACCTTTTGGGCGAGGCAGCACAGCGGTCCAACACTTTATCGCGAGGCGCTGGCGCGCATTAGAGCCTCGCCAAGCGATTTCTGAGGCAAGCGGGAGTGCTTTCATCAACCGTCAGATCACAATCCAACGGCCGCGCGCTCGATAGCGTTTACGCGCTATTGAATGCGCTGCGTCACGCGCGATCGCACGCGGGCGGGCGCGCAACGCGGCGGGTGAAAGCGACTTAAGCCGTCCGATCTCGTGATCGGACGACTGAGAATCAAAGAACGTGCGTGAGCGTTGTGCGCGGGCAGCTGAGGAGGCGTGCGTGGGTGCAGGAGCTACGCCCACGTTGGGGTCTTTAGTGACGGATTTATCTGTCACTAAAGATCCCTCATTTATTATTTTAAAGTTGTAATGCCCATTTTGCCCCCACTCCTTGCAACTATAAAAGGAGACCCCCTCCATACGAAATTCTCATCCTTCCTTCTCTTCTCTACCCCTCCAAAGCTTAAGAGAAGCTTGTCCCACACCCGGGATGCTTCTCGCGAGATAAAGTCCAAATTTTCGTCCCCCTTCGGAAGTGGATCCCGCGACGACGACAGCGTGCTGCTTCGTTCCCGTTCTTCTGCTTTGTCCTCCTTCGTCCTGCTTCGTTCTCCTTCGTCCAGGCGTCGTCCCGTCCGGCTCGTCCTCCAAGCAACCGTCGAGGAGGATCTCTCTCCCTATTCTTTTTACTGCTTTCTAGCATAGATTTACTGCTTTCTAGTGTAGTTTTGTTCGTCCTCCAAGCAACCGTCGAGGAGGACATTTTTTTCCTCCATTCTTTTAATGCTTTCTAGAGTAAATTTATCGCTTTCTAGTGCAATTGTTTTATGCTTTCTAGTTGTAATGAACAAATCCCCCTAATGATAAATTCTTTGTTTATTCTACATCTCATTTTGATTTCTATGTGTAATATTCTCTCTCTCTCTTACCCTCTCTCTCTCTTCTATTAATTGTAACTAATTAGATAGTTTTAAATTGAATTATTCCATGACAAATAAAAAGAAACGCGTAGTTTTTAAATCAAACGTCTGCCTCCCTGTGTTCGACCCGGAATTTCAATTTTGGTATAAATTTTATTTGTTGAACACGAATTCTTCGCTTTCAAACTACAGCGACAGGTTTTCCAAAACCAAACATGTTAGTGTAGCGATTCGTAACGTTCAACAGGCACGTCCTTTATCAAACTACTAATGATAGCAATGCCAACGTACCGTCGACGTGGGTGTCGTAGACTTTCTCACTGCCTTTCTGTCCTTGGGCAAACTAGATCGCCTAAAGATAGGTGGATCCAGATTCGCCTAAGTGTAGGTAGGTTGGGCCGAATCAAATTGACCTGTTTACTCATTCGGGTAGCCAGATTCACCATCGGGCTTAATGCAGAGTTTTGAATCCAAGGGCACTTTTTGCCCCACATCATATGCCCCTTACTCTCTAGCTAGCGGATGCTGCGAGAGAGTAGCTAAAGTACTGAAAGCTCCATAGTAGACGGTGCCCCCAAATGATTTTCCGACCTTTTTGCTTAAAGTGGGACAAGCATTTGTCATGAAGCAGAGGTTGTAACTTTACCTAGCCTTAAGAGGCAGGTTTGTAGTGTGGGAATGTGGGAGGGTATGCCCCAGTTCCTGCCAACCTTAGGAGGTGGATTTTAGGCATGTGTGCCTAAGTTACTACCGACCTTAGGAGGCAGCTTTTAGGCATGTTCGCCTGTCTTACTGCTGGCCTTAGGAGGCAACTTTCAGGCATGTTCGCCTTAATTACTGCCGGCCTTAGGAGGCAGCTTTCAGGTGCATTTGCCTTTGTTACTGTCGGCCTTAGGAGGCGGCTTTCAAGCACGTCAACCTATCTTACTACCAAGAGTGAGTGTGACATATGTGCCACCTTTCGTGAGTGATGGCCAATCACTGCAGGATTGATTTTTGTCTTATTTGTGTGACAAGACCGATATTAGTTACCATCATGATAAGGTGTAAGAACCTTGAATACCGTGCTTGCTAGAGATGTGACTTGTATTATTGTGGTGAAAGATATGCATGCATGCGCATTTAATGTCAGTGATGATTACCAAGGTATTTTCGCCTTAAGGGGGTATATTTTGAAATGCATGCCATATCTCATGGGATTTCTTATTTTTTGAAATTTGTGTCCCGCAAGGGGGGAACTGCCCATTTCAAAGGTTATAAAGAAAGTTGTGGGGCATGGTTAATGCCCCACCTACCCTGTTAAAGCTTCTGAGTGCTCTGTAACGCTGGTGTAATCCTTTTTTTCGGGCGAGGCGTGAGGAGGTGTGATGTAAACACATTTACACTACTTAAAATGTCTATTTATGCATGTTCTTAAGCATAGGATTGCATTTCAAGATATAAATATTACATAACATACATCATCTTGCATTTAAAGTAGTTTGAATAAAATGGAGGTTAATTGTCTCCTTTTATGTGCTTGGACAGGGCAAACATCTTTATCGGGGCCTCGGATCAAAGATCCAACCGTATGGATGTGATCAGGGCGACGATTGGAGTTCAACGACTCCAAGATCGCCCTAATCAGGCATACGTAGCATCAGATAG
Organism: Thalassia testudinum; assembly: GCA_037157565.1. NCBI lineage: Eukaryota > Viridiplantae > Streptophyta > Magnoliopsida > Alismatales > Hydrocharitaceae > Thalassia > Thalassia testudinum. Next base: position 7,660,747 of record JAZHRO010000010.1, on the reverse strand, counting down.
TGACCTGGGAACCCTAGAAGATCAAGGGCCAGGATGGTGTAAATCCGCACTTCAGATGATAAATCCGACCGCACGGATGAATTCGGATCGACGATCGCAGCCCAACGACACAAAAATCGAGTCAATCCGACATCCATGGCACCATCTACAACTTCTAGAAGATGGACGGCCAAGATAGCGCCACGTGGCGCCATCTCAGCCCCCCAAACGGCCGCTTCATCTTGTGAAGGCCCCACGCCCGATCGCTCTCCGCCGTTGGATCTTAACCAACGGCGGTGGGCACTCGCATTTAAAAGCGCCTGCTCGACCATCCGCGCCCCATACGCAGTGGTCGAGCGCGGGGCGCGAGTTCGATCCACGGCGAGGGGCTGGAGGGTGCGATCAATTGAGGCGCGTGGAGCGTCAGATGAAGATCGGACGGCCGCACGTGCCCGATAGCGCCGACGCGTGATTGAACGCGCGGCGCGGACGCACAATCAGATGTGCCAGGCGGGCGGGCTGCAGCGGGTGAAGCGCGATTTAAGCCGTCCGATCTCGCGATCGAGATCGGACGGCTGAAAATCAATGGACGTGTGCGGTTGTTGCGTGCGCGAGCAGCCGAGCGGGCGTGCACGAGCCGCCCATGTCGCCCACGAAAGGATCTTTAGTGACGGATTTATCCGTCACTAAAGACCCCTTATTTATTGTTTTGAAGTTGTAATGTCCATTTTGCCCCCACTCCTTACAACTATAAAAGGAGACCCCTCCATACGAAATTGTCATCCCTTCTTTCTCCTCTCTACCCCTCCAAAGCTCAAAAGAAGCTTGTCCCACACCCGGGATGCTTCTTGCAAGATAAAGTCCAATTTTCGTTCCCCTTCGGAAGTGGATCCCGCGACGATGACGGCGTGCTGCACCGTTCCCGTTCTTCTGCTTCGTCCTCCTTCGTCCTACTTCATTCTCCTTCGTCCAGGCGTCGTCCCGTCCGGCTCGTCCTCCAAGCAATCGTTGAGGAGGATAACTTCTCTCTCCCATTCTTATTTATAGCTTTTCTAATGTAGAATTTTCCTGCTTTATAGTGTAATTGATTTTCCGCTTTCTAGTGTAACTTTTATTTAGTTTGATTATATAAACAATTGGAATATTGAATGTATGTTCTCTCTCTCTCTCTCTCTCTTAGTTTGATACCTCCATTGTAATTATATCGCCTTGCTTAACAAAAAACCAAAAAATATATATATAATTGCGAATATAGATCGACGTAGCCTCCCTGTGTTCGACCCGGAATTCTTTTCGGTATAAATTTTTATTTGTTGAATACGAATTCTTCGCTTTCGAACTATATCGACAGGTTTTCCAAAACCAAACACGTAAGCGTAGTGATTCGCAAAACACATTCAACATTTTGGCACCGTTGCCGGGGAGGCGACGATTTCCGATCTTTTCTTCGCATTTCTTGCACTTTATTTGTTTTCTAACTAGCTTTCTCTTGTGTCTATTATTTTGCAGAGACCTCCATCAAGGAATCAACAAGCGGTAGACTGGAGTAAAGTGCAATTGAAGACAACTGTAAGTGCTCCCCCATTCTTTCCCCCTCCATAGATTTCATTCGCCACATTAAATCCAAATCCCAATTAACCTAGGTGTTTGTATAAATCCTAGGAATATTTTGGTTGTTTGGATTTTCACTCACATTCATTCCACCTTCATTCATAAAAAAAAAAATAATAAAAAGATAATCTTGTGGGGTAATTTTCAACAAACACACAATACACACCCACATTCAAGGCACTTGATCAACTTGATTTGTTTTCTACTCAACCAGGTTCTGATCTGTGGAACTGGTACACACAAAGCAACACATAACAGAGTAGAAATCATTCTAGGTTAATCATCTTTGAGTGCCTAACTTAGTGGTGCATTTATGGTCAGTTGTTTGAGTTGTTTGGGCCGCACCACTTTATTTTAAAATCAACTCATCAAGTAGCTCCTCCTTAGGGTTTTCAATCTAGGTATATTTCAGGCACTCCACTTTCTTTCTGATTTTAAAGGAAAACAATCTTCACCCGTGTTTTATAACTTGGTTTGCCTAGAAACTTGATTGCAATTCACCTAATTTGAAACCCTAATAGCTACTTAAGCAAGATTTGAACACTAAAATTCACACATTATCAATAATCTTGCTTGAAAACCCTGGTTGTGCACGCACTTGCACAAATCTTAATCAATCATTAAGGGCACAACCCATTGTAAGGGCCCATCACATTCCAAAGTACTTTCAAACCTAGCCCTAAATAAAATAGAGTAGACGTTGGCCTTAAGGATTGGACTCGCTCTTCAGAACCCAAAACGAGATTATTTTCGATTAGCCTATTTCTACTGTTCAATCTGATGTCTAACTAGGGAAGCAGAGTCAAACGATCGCGGCTGGGGGGTACACTAGGAACCGGAGGCGCAAGCCGAAGGAAGAACCTTCTCCCCGGTCCCTCCTTCTAACTGGTTGGATTGAACAGACAGAAGTAGATCAAATCGTTCCTTTATCTCAAGACGAGTTTTGAGAGTCTGTAGGTCTGTAGGCTAACCCATTTAAGGACATGTTTGATTATTTGTATTGCAGGGCGCCTTTCTTCCTCCCGAGTCTCATGAATCCTTCCACATATTTCACACATTCCCGCTCTTTCCCTCCTGTTGTGAATTATCCTCAACATGACGATTTTCCCAACTCGTATTGTAAACAACCATCAGTTAGTTGGGATAATTCAGATTGGGGATACAATTCCGGACCCCCGTGTTTAGGGCCTAACCCTGAACACTTTGATTCTAATTTCTATCCTTCTCAGAGCTACATCGATTATAGATCATCTTCCTTTCATGCACAACCTAATACGATCTACAATCAAGAAGGATACACTGATCCTTACCCATCCTCTGTTTTCACTGCCTTTAGGTCATCACCATCTTTTCAACAATATGAAATGACCTATTATCAGGAAGGGTATAACGAATCTCAAATCGTCAATTCCTCTGCATTGATGTCAAACCCGCCCAACCCTGAACCAACTCATTTGGTTCAGGTTAATCAGGTTCAAGATAAGGTTCTGGCTAACTTGAGGAATATCATTCGATCTTTAGAAGTTCAGCCAATACCTTGCATTGAGAGATTGGAGCCCCTGATTGAAATGATTGATGATTTGAATAAGTCTTTGTTGGATTGGCTCCAGGATGTTAAGGATAAGAACCCAGGTGAGTTCTTACTTGGGAAATTAGCGAAATTGAGGATGAGATTTGTGGTTGCTTTGATTCAATCTTGGAATAATTCCCAGGATGAACCCTCTTCAAGAAAGCCAATGACAGAACCCGCTCAGGCACCTGTTGGGGGGGACACGTGTTACGAGGCTGACCAGATTGAATTAAAACAACCATTGAAGGATGATCTGATTTCTTCACCTGAGATCCCTAAGCCGGGTTACGAGGAAACATATGTCTCCTTGGAACACAAAGTGAATTGATTATGGGACATACATTGATACGGATCCTGATGGTGAAGATTTAAGTTGCGAAGTCTCACGCGAGTTTTCTAAACATGATTTCTGTGACACGATTGGGCCTAAGGAATCTGATAGATCATTTGATAGCCCAATAACTGAGGAAACTGATCTTATTAGGGCACACATTACGGATGCAAAATCACATTTTCTGGATGAATCAATTCAATGTCCTGATTATCAGTTACACCCTGTTGAGCTTATTGATGATTCTAATTCTGAGATAATTAGACCCAAGTCAATTTTGATTCTGCCACATCATTTAGACTTGGAGATTTCAGATGGGGTGATGAATATACAAGAGGTCCTGGAATTTGATAAGCTGAATGAGGAGAATAGGAGCTGGGAAGTTCTGATTTGGGAAGTCAATTTTGGAGGAAATAGAAAATTGAGTCGAACGGTTCCTTTTAAGCTGAAACCATCAAATCAGAACCTTTACGACATTTGTTTCGAGGATGTCAAACCCAAGCACACATTCAACGATTATCCTTTTGAGCTTCAATTCTCTGTAACCCGACCTTTTGGTCTTGGGTTGCATCCTCAGAAATCGCAGGCCCGATCCCGCTTACATTCTGATTTTAGGTTTTGGGTAATTTTTATCCAGAACCTAAGATATTCTCGATTATGGGGTGTGGGTCTGCACCACAATCTGGTCCACATCTGTGGACCTCTGCTGACAGGTCAGAGGATTCTTCTGTTCATTCTAATTCTGACCTGCACTTGTGAATTCTTCATTTCTTTTCCTTGTATTGTGTGCCTAGCTGAAGGCACTAAACTCAGCACATATACAGTTTTTCTTAGTTTTTATCTCGGAGTGGACCTGACATTCACGCAATTCAGGTGCTTTCTACGCTTTTCCACTCTGTTTTATGTCTTTTTAATATAATGAGGACACTGCATTAGATAGGCATGGGGGGGTGGATATTTATCTCTGAATTGATTCGTCAGCTCCATAGATTTGTTTTATTTTGATTAAAAAAAATTGAAATTAGGAAAGAGAACTTGGGTTTAAGAAAATTTTCAATCTTAGGAAAAACTACATTAAGATCTGAACACAAAGACCCTTCAGGTCATTGAACTTAATCAGCCCGTGTATCCACTAAAATGTAGATTTGTTTTTCGAGTTCTCGCCAACTTGAATTTTATCGTAATTGGAGTAAATAAGTTTGGGTGATAAGTACACTACTTATCAACCCGCCCTCTGATTTGAGGGAATTTTAAGTCTTAAGCATCACACACTTTCTTTGCACTGACTCGTTGTTCGGCGATTTTAACGAAAATTAGGTTGCTAATGAACCTTCTAGGATGATATGGCTGGCAAGTTATCGTGGGTAACAGCCCATAGGAAGGTTGTTTAGAGCCCAGTCACTGGGCCTTTCTTAGTTTGCTGTCTTTAGGTAAATCTTAGACTAGGGAAGCCACCTACTTTAAAAAAAAAAAAAAAGGAGAAAAGAACAAAAAGAAATAAGCCACACTTCGCCGCACGAGTATGGTTGGCAAGTTGTCGGTGGTAACAGCTCATCGACCGGTTGTCCAGAACCCAGCTCAGAAAATACACTAAAAATTCCCAAAACACTTAGGAAGAAGCGGAGAAGTAGAATAAACCAGGGAGATATACACTGGATTCACCCTTGTGTTGACCCCGTAAAAAAAATAAAAGTAGGGAGAAAGCTACCGGTTGTAAAGATACACTTTTAGGTAGAATTCTGGTTAGGTCACCTAGAGGCGTAGAAATCCGAAGTCTGTTCTAATTGTCGGTCAACGAGTCTATAACAATCACAATAAGATGCTTAAAGCTTAGGGTTCTTGTTCGTACGCTTTCGTGCGGGTTTTAAAGAGATGTCACGTTGCAATATAGCGGACAAAGAGTTCAAAACAAATAAAGATTTTTTTGTTACTCGAAAACCAGAGTATCCGAGGTCGAACACAGAGAGCAATCTCAGTACTTCTAAAACCAAAGAATACAACTTTTAAATGAAAGTAATTGATTAAAAGAGAGAGAGTTATATAAAAAGAATTTCTAAAAGAAAACATAATTGGACGTCTGATTTCTATATCAGACGTCTTAAATGTAATCTTCTTTCTCTCTTCTGCCTTCTTCTTTGTCTTCTCTGCTTCTTTTCTTGCGAAGGCTTCTTCTTCCTGCCTTTGTTCCTCTCCTGTCTTCCTTTTCTTTTTGGCTTTTCTGCAGTCCTTCCTTCTCTCAGATCTCTGCCTTGCTAAGCTTCTTTTCTTTAGAGTTCCTTCTTCTTCTGCTCCTGTTCCTTCTATTTCTTCAGTTCTTCTTTGTGCTTTCCTTCGAAGTTTTCTCCTTCCTTGTCTTCTCTGCCAGGGCTTCTCCTTCTTTCTCTGCTACACTCAGCCTCTTCTTCCTTCTTTTCTTCCCTTGCTGCAGCGGCTAAGTGTTCGCTTCTTCCTCTACTCCTTTCCTACGCAAACCACAGCCAATGCAAAACCAACCCCCGTCCCTCTACCCAAACGTCTCTCTCTTTCTCTGCAATTCGCTCAAGGACGCTCTCCCAGAGCCACACGGGTAATCGGGTCGGATTCGCACCCGGGACCAGGCACACCGGCAGGTAGGTGATGCGCGAGGAGTGCTTAGGTTAGGGTCGGGTCGGATCCCACCAGATCTATGAGATGAAGCCGTGGATGTGGCGGGTGCTAGGGCAAGTGAGGGACCTCACCCCTGTGCTTTCGGAGGCGGTAACCATAAAACACAAAAACAATTTATACTATACCTGCGTTTTGCGCTTCAACGATGTGGGACTATCCAGTCTGTGCCCCGCCCTCACGTGCGCCCGCAGACCTTCGTGCAATTCCCTAGCTGTAGACTTCTCAGCACCCCAAATTGGACTCGAGGGCTTCGCACTGCTCGCGCGATCCTGCTGCACCTGAAGCCTGGAAGATCTGCCGCCTGGAGCTGCTGCGAAGCTGCTTCAAATGTCGCCAATGGCGGCAGGAGCTGAAACCCTGTCAATCACCAATACGGCCTATTGGCCTAATCAGACCAGATGGGCACCTTCGCCGTGGCACGGCGAAGATGGTGCACGGTGCTGCAGGCCGCAGGATGGCCTAGGCGTGCGTGCCTAGGTCAACCTGTGGCTGGAAGTGTGGGGTTGTTCGGGGGACTGTGGTGGAGGTGTAGAAGGATGATGGATGGGCGGAAGTTGCTCCTGGTGGTGAGGCGGAGCTTTCGAGAGGGTTGGCGAGCCATGTGAAGGGGCGGAGTGGTGGGAGCGGCTCGTCGGAGGTCGGTCGGAGGCGAGGAAGGTGGAGGTGGTCAGGCACTGTCGGGGGGCGATTAACTAAAATAACAGGGGGAAAAGAGAGAGGGGAAGATGGAGAAGGTATCTGGAGTGGTTTGGAAGGAAGGGAGGCAGCAGAGTGGACGGCGCGCAACTGCCGTCGTCGGGGAAGAACCCTGAGGGAGGGGGCGACGACGAAGACGAGGTCAGGGGCACGCGCTAGGTATGGCGCAATGCGGGAGGAAGAGGCGGAGTTGACTCTGCTGCTGGTATGGCAGCAGAGCGACGAGAAGGAGGGGAGGAGGTCGCTGGAGCTTGCGGGTCTCTTGGCCGGAGATGGGAGAGAGGGAAATTTGGGGGAATCTCCATCAAAATCAAGCTGAGGATCTGCGGCCGGGTCTGGGGAGCCTTTTATAGGTGTTGGCCGAACCTTTTAGCGCGTGGAGATCGCGCAATCAACTCTGCCGGCTCGCCGGAGATGGAAAGAGGGTGGATACCCAAATCTCTCGTGCGTTCGCACGAGAGATTGGGTTCACACCAGAGATCGTGATCAACTTTAGATGGAAGGGAATTCCTCAGAGAATCCCCCTTCCATCTCTAGGAGGGAATCTCTGAGGAATTAGAGAGTAATCCCTCTCTAAACCTCGCCGGAGATCAGTTCTGCCCTAATAATGGCTGCAGGACCTGATTGCAAAGGTGGCGAGGAACTTAGGGGGCTCTCTGCAAAGATATTCAAAAAATAGGAACCACATTGTAATTTGGGTGTACTAAATTGCAAAGTAGGTCAAGATGACCTCCCCTTGGGTCCAAATTTTGGTATAAACCTAATTTTGACCTAGGAAATCCAATGGTGAAGTTGGATTTTAGGTTTGACCAGGTTTGACTGGATATTTTGCGTAAAAACTCAAATTAGGTTAATTGAAGAGTTAGGACCCTAATCTAGGTCAAACTGGGTTTCAAAGGCCAAATTAAGTGTTCTCAACCCTAGAGGATGTTTTTCCATGATTTTTAGAGGGTTTACTTGATTTTTATCCTGACCGGAACCTTGTTAATTTAAGCAGGTCTGTTTTAGGGTTACCAAGTGTCATTTAATTCCTAGATTGAGCATAAACCCATTTCTGATTGACTCAACCCACTTTTTATCTCATTTAGACCATTTGACCTATGTTTTGTCTCTGAGAAATCCCATTTATGTACTGCAATGGTAAAATTACAGTTTTAACCTTTATTTCATGTTTTCTTCTCAGAGCACTTATTCCTTCAGTTAAGCCTTCTTCTAGGTTATGTAGGAGCTTTTATCTTCTTTATTGGGTCAAAATGAGTTAGTTATGGCTCATGATGAGGTTCTCATCATTTCTCATCAAATTTTGGGTGAGTTGAATGGCCGTAGAAAGCCACTCTTAAACCCGAAAATTTGAAAATCAAAAAAATTAGAAAAGAGAAAAAGAAAAAAAAAAATTCTTTTAATAACGCGAGGGCTTGAAGCGGTCTGCATTTTGGCTGATACCCGGGCACTGTTGTGTCTTTGAAAGTTCAGTTCCTAAGTAGACAATTTCTTAATGATTGAAAAATAACTCAAGTCCAAATAATCTAACCTAATTCTTTTATAAATAGCATATAGCTTTTGCTAGGGACTAGCAAAAGATAGGCATGGGGGTATGATGTAAACACATTTACACTACTTAAAATGTCTATTTATGCATGTTCTTAAGCATAGGATTGCATTTCATGATATAAATATTGCATAACATGCTTCATCTTACATTTAGAGTAGTTTGAATAAAATGGAGGTTAATTGTCTCCTTTTATGTGCTTGGACAGGGAAAATATTTTTATCGGGGCATCGGATCAAAGATCCAACCATATGGATGTGATCAGGGCGACGATTAGAGTTCAACGACTCCAAGATCGCCCTAATCAGGCATACGTAGCATCAGATAGTGACCCGGGAACCCTAGAAGATCAAGGGCCAGGATGGTGTAAATCTGCACATCAGGTGATAAATCCGACCGCACAGATGAATTCGGATCGACGATCGCAGCCCAACGACACAATAATCGAGTCAATCCGACATCCGTGGCACCATCTACAACTTCCAGAAGATGGATGGCCAAGATAGCGCCACGTGGCGCCATCTCAGCCGCCCAAACGACCATTTCATCTTGTGAAGGCCCCGCCCCCGATTACTCTCCGCTGTTGGATCTTAATCCAATGGTTGTGGGTGCTCGCATTTAAAAGCGCCAGCTCGACCATCCGCACCCCATAGCGCAGTGGTCGAGCGCGCTATCGCGAGCGCGGGGCGCGGGTTCGATCCGCGGCGAGGGGCTGGAGGGCGCGATCAATTGAGGCGCGTGTAGCGTCAGATGAAGATCGGATGGCCGCACGCGCCCGATAGCGCCGACGCGCGATTGAACGCGCGGTGCGGACGCACAATCAGACGCGCCAGGCGGGCGGGTTGTAGCGGGTGAAGCACGATTTAAGCCGTCCGATCTCGCGATCGGACAGTTGAAAATCAATGGACGTGCACGGGTGTTGCGCACGCGAGCAGCCGAGCGGGGGTGCACGAGCCGCCCACGTCGCCCACAAAGGGAGCTTTAGTGACGGATTTATCCGTCACCAAAGACCCCTTATTTATTGTTTTGAAGTTGTAATGTCCATTTTGCCCCCACTCCTTGCAACTATAAAAGGAGACCCCCTCCATACGAAATTTTCATCCCTTCTTTCTCCTTTCTACCCCTCCAAAGCTCAAAAGAAGCTTGTCCCACACCCGGGATGCTTCTTGCGAGATAAAGTCCAATTTTCATTCCCCTTCGGAAGTGGATCCCGCGACGACGACGGCGTGCTACTCCGTTCCCGTTCTTCTACTTTGTCCTCCTTCGTCCTGCTTCGTTCTCCTTCGTCCAGGCGTCGTCCCGTCTGGCTCGTCCTCCAAGCAATCGTCGAGGAGGATAACTTCTCTCTCCCATTCTTATTTACAGCTTTTCTAGTGTAGAATTTTCCTGCTTTATAGTGTAATTGATTTTCCGCTTTCTAGTGTAACTTTTATTTAGTTTGATTATATAAACAATTGAAATATTGAATGCATGTTCTCTCTCTCTCTCTCTCTTAGTTTGATAGCTCCATTGTAATTATATCGCCTTGCTTAACAAAAATCCAAAAAAAAAAAAATTGCGAATATAGATCAACGTAGCCTCCCTGTGTTCGACCCGGAATTCTTTTCAGTATTAATTTTTATTTGTTGAACACGAATTCTTTGCTTTCGAACTACAACGACAAGTTTTTCAAAACCAAACACGTAAGCGTAGCGATTCGCAAAACACGTTCAACAAGGTGCTATTCACAGAGCTCATCTTTCCGACGAGTAATGCGGTCATGTCTGGACTTGCTAGCAATGGTAAGTCTGTCTCTTCCTCGTCTGGCATCTCACCTGACATGAGGGATCTATACACCTTCCCTTCTAACTTCCGTAGTTGTTCCGCCATTAAGGTGTTTTTGAGTGAGCACAGACTCAATGGGGTTCCATTTAATCCCTGTGGGTCGCAGACATGCCTATGCTCCGACGAGTCTAAGGACTCGTTTATTATTTGCAAATATGCTATAGAATATGGCCTTCGGATACCCTTGAATCCTTTTTTGTGCTCCTTCCTCTATTATTATCTCCTGGCTCCCTCACAGCTTAGCCTCAATTGCTGGCCTATTTTGAGTGCTTTTACGATTATCTATTTTCATTTGAGGATTGTCCCCTGCCTGGGTCTGTTCCGCCTACTTTTTGGACTCATGTTCCTTAAAGTTAAGAAAGGTAGACCCTTGTCACGTAATTATACCTTATACACTCAGCATACCAAGTACCGGATAGTTGATCTGTCCGATAGTTTGAAGGGGTAGGATTGTCACTTTTTTTTTATTTGCCATCATGAGGACCATGCCGTCCCTTATACCTAGCAAGGTCTGTTTGATAAGGATCTATCGCTTAGGCCCGAGGAACTTAATTTGGCTGCTCAGGAGGACGCTAATAGGATTGTTAATTTTGGGCCAATTGCTTGCTCAGAGCTCAAGCGGGAAGACATCCGAGAGGCTCTGTCGTGGGTTGTGGATTTGTATCCCACGCCATGTAAGTAGGAAGGGAGGCAGTAGCTTAAAGCGCATGCTATCTTCGCTCGTTAATCATCTGGCTTTTTTGTTGCAACCTTTGGATGGTTCTCCTGGTCGGATACCCCTAGGCGGCGAGGCAACGATTCCTCTCACCATGGGTCTCATCATAGAGAGGAAAGGTCGGTGGAGCAGAGCGAGGGGAGCCAATCCACCTGCTCTAATGAGACCAAGAGGAAGGAAGGGGAGGGAAGTGAAGAGAAGGTGGAGGACCCTCTTAAGCGCTTGAAGAGGGGTCTTGTCGGTATGCAGTCGGCAACATCTACTCTTGAAAGTTCGAGCAAGGCTGAGGCGAAGGAAGCCCTGGTGGAGCCGTCCATCCCTTTTGGCTCGCAAGGACCGTTGGAGGGGTTTATACTCCTCAACTCTTCGTCCCCTACCCCAGTAGAGATAGCTCAGCTAGGGGGACCCAGCACCTCCATCGCCCCATCTAGTTCTGTCGGGGCCTTCGCCCAATTGGCTCAGGAGGTGACCATCACCGGTGGCTTCCTTAGTGGGGGCATCTTCCCACGGTCTCACGACAGACGAAGCTTGACCAGGGCGAGGGTGCTAATGGATCCTTCTAGTCAGGGAGGTCTTAGGGCGATCGAGGAGACGGTCAGAACTACCAAGGGATCCGTTCTTGAGGGTGGTCGTGGAGGCCCTGTACCCAGCCGGGTGCTTCCGACCTAGGTGGGTGGATCGGGCAGTGGCCTTAGCCTGGAAAGGCAGGTGATTCAGCATTTGTAGGATGCCATGTTTTGGGCTGCCTCCCAGCCAGGAGGCATGGATATGAACCACGTGTTCTACTATTACCTCCGAGAGGTGAGTCCCCCCCTCCCCCAATTTTTTTTTAGGGGAGCTTTTTTTCTCACGTGTGGTTTTGAACAGGTGGAGGCTCTCGGGACTACCTTTGTCCCGTGTGACGGTGCTCCCGCGGACGTCACTAGGCCTAGCGGTTTTATGGAGGTGGCAGACATAGCCATGAAGTGGGCCTCAACGGTCAAGACAAAGCAATGGAATTTTGTTCGCCTCCTTGGGGAGGCCACTATCGCTCAAAAGAAGGCAGAGAAGGCCATGGAAGACGCTCTCTGAAAGCTTCGTTCGCAGCAGTAGGTAGGTAGCCAAGTGACCCGACTGCAAGAGGAGCTGAGTAAGGCCTGTCGAGGTTTAAGGGAGGTCACCAACCTTGGCGGGAAGAGGGAGGAAAGTCTTGTCAGAGCACACAAGGCTAAAGTCGTGGCTCTACGAGACTTGTCCGAGCACCTGCAAACCTCCTGCACCAACGCCCTTTCACTGAAGGGGGAGGTGCAAGTGCTAAGGGTTGAACGGTCCTCGGTCGTGGAGGGATATGAAGAGACCCTTAAGGAAGAGCGCCTTCGCCTGGGCACAACCATCGACAAGCTTGCCGAACAGTTAGCGAGTCAGGAAAGGGTCGAGACGGCTGTGTAGACGTTGAGGGCTAACCTTACCAAGGACCAGCAGCTCATAGAGGACAGGGGCAAAGCGGTGCTCGAGTTGGAGCGGACTGCCCAACCAAAGCTTGATCCTGAGATAGTGATGAGGTTCTTCTCTTTGACCCGTCTATGGAGGAGAACTGGGAGGCCGTCTCGAGGGAGATTAGAAAGCATACCCTGGCGGCGGTCCAAGCCCTTCTCGAAGGCAAGCACACTTTGGCGGAGGAGCTATACAATTGGTCTATGGACCAATTTTTGTCCGAGTATGACCGCCAGAAAACTAGTGATCATATTGTAGACAAGGCTCCTATAGAGCCACCTGAGGACCAGCTAGGGCCCGTGGTGATTGTAACACCATCATTCTCCATAACTAGCTTGAACTAGTTAGAATCAAGAAATAAATGCTCCTAAATAATCACCTGAGGACTGTAATTCCACTCTGATCTATTTTAAGGAGAAAACACTAAAACAAGGCTAAATCTGCAGTTTTAACATCACATTACAAATGCAGAGTAACCATGGGGTCACCCAAGGGTTAATTAGAGGTCAGTTGATCATTAAAGTCGAAAAAGTAGGTCAACACAAAGAAATAGGGTTTCACGTATTTCGAGAACCAAAAAGTACATAAAACTTTAATTATCAACCCCGCTTAAATTAGAAAGGTTTTGATCAAGGTAAAATTTATCTAAACCTCTTAAAATTAATAGAAAAAAATTCTAAGAGGTTTGGTACCCTTTGTTTGACCATCTGAACCTATTTTGACCTAGAATAGAGTTTCAGATGGGATTTTGCCTTGATTTGGGCTTATATGCAATTTACACAATTAAACATGATCAAAACTCAAATCCAAGTTTACCATTAGATTCCTTGGGTCCAAATTAGGTTAAGGCTAAAATTTGGGCCCAATCAAAGTACATCTTAACCTAGTTTGCAATTCAACTCTTAAAATCTCTGTTTATCACATCCAAGCCCCTAACTTTGGAATTTATTGTGTTTGGGTTCCTAAATTCTTATCATTTTATTCATTTAGGTCCCTACCACCATTGGCAGTGGGAATACACCTCCAACGAGATTCGAGGGAGGTTTTCACCTTCAAATCAAAGCCAATCCCTTCCAAATTTGGAGGGATCAATCTTGAGGAGTTCTCAAATCTTTTGAATCGCCTTAGGGACTCCAACTCGATCCATAGAGCTTGGGCGAGCTCGAGAAAATAAAGGGACCTCTTTCCCTAAAAACTCAGACGAATCAAGGCTATTCCTTGTTATAGAGCTCGCATGCAAGCTCTATAAATTCTCCCTAGTTCCCAACGTGAATTTCAACTCGACTCTGCCCACAAATTCTTCTTCCTACTCAAACTCTGACCACCTCCACTACAGCTTTAGTGAGCCTTTGCCTCCTCTTCCTCTGGCCACTAGACAAACAAATCAAGCGGCTCTCCTTCCTCATCTTCCTTCGCTCCTCACTAGCCACAGCAGGAGCCACCTTCCCCTTCGTTACCGCCATTATCCCTCAATGGAGACTTCATCCCCTCCAGTGTTGGCCAGTCAAAGCTGGCACAGATCTCCCCTCTCTCTTACCTTATATTAGGTCTATTCAAATCCTCTCTCTTCATAGATTAGGAACCAACTCCCAACACCTTGATTCAACCATCATCTACAGTCTCCTCCCATTGTCTTCTCCGCCTCCGAGGCAACTTCGACGAGCTCACCCGGCCACTATACGCCACCAAACGGCTTGCCATCACTTCCAGAAGCTCCCTCATCACCCACTGAGCAAAGCCCCCTACTTATTGGGAGTTTCAACCTACTTCATCCTGACGACCAGCCCACCTAACCACCTACTACCCCAACCATGTCTGGCCGTCTTAGCATGCTAATCACCTGGCCACTGACCACCTCACACTTGTCGTGATCCAGCGAAGGTCTTGAGTTATTTTGCTACTCTCCGTCATCGTCACTTGTCACACTCCATTGACCTCAGAACTTGGTTCCACCACCTGGAGCTACGGAAACACGTTGCAACTATAGCTGCATCTCCAATTAGCTGAAGCAGCAATCTTAGCAGCACCAATTGGGAAGCGTCACCTCGCTGCTATGAGCGAAGAAGACGACCTGGATGATAATCCCACATCATGTGGGATGAAGACTAAGCAGCACATAAAAGCAACTTCATGCATTGGCTGTCTACCTCAAATGCACGGGGGTGAGGTCCCCCATGCATGCCCCAACGCACGCCCTCACCTACGCTCACGCGTGCACAGGTTTAGGCTGGATCCGATTACTCGTTACTATGCAATCCGATTACCCGGCTAAGAAATGAAGAAAATCTGAGGAGGGCTGGGGGTGGTTTTGCACTATTCAATCTTGGGGTATGTACCAACACTTAGCATTTCTAAAAGCTGTGTATGTGTGCCTTGTGTTGAGGCTTATTCGTTTGGTGCCTTGTGGGCTTAGCGATTTAAGTCGTCTGACCTTAGGGTCAGACGTCTAATTGAAGGTTCTATGGGATTATTTGAGACATATTCGAGTGTTGTGCTGATGTGGAATTTGAGGAATAAGTGATTGAGACCACTATTGGAAAATTAAGTAATTTGATACATTGGGAAATGTGCTTGATTATGGGGATTAAGTGGTGATTCAAGTCACCATTTTTATAGCTCGTTCCTATTCTTTTTATCCCAATAATTTCTGAGATACATTTGTTATTATTGAACATCAATTTGAGTAAATCTTTATTATTCATTAAATATCTTTTTATGTTTAATGATTATGCTCATTGCTATTAATTGTGATTAGTGTCGTGAATTCCATATTTGCTCCCTGTGAACGACCTCGGACTCACTTATGTTTTCAAGTTTATAAATTTAAGTGTTGTAGCGATTTTCGTCATTATTGTGAATCCCCTACTTAGAGGAGGTGAGATCAGTGTGACGTAATATAATACGGAATTATAAATGGAACAATCTCACAAATAGACAATCACACAATGTACACAATAATTTTTAGGTGAAAACCCAAACTGGGTGAAAACCACCACCTAACCCTCTCGAGTTAGGATTTTTCGATCAACCAAGTTGATCAAATCCACTAACGTACTACTTAAACGAAGGTAGTACAACATCAATTACAACCACGCTACTTTATACGAGGGTAGCATACCTCAAACCCCTTTTCTTCACGAGAAGGATTTTGTCTCAAGGAGTCGGGAATTCGCAAAGCGAATACCCAACCAAATAACAAAGTAAATTACAAATAGTCCTATAGAGCCAACAAAGATAATCTTAACCTAAGCTTCTATAGGAATTAGGATGCTTCCCTTTGCAGAAGTGCGCCGACGATGCGGATGCGTGAACTACGCGATGGGGCAACGGTGCTTTCGTTAATTACGGTGAGAGAGCGGGTGCGCAAATGTTGATGCTCTCTAGATGTAGAACTTGAGCTTGGAGAGCTAGAGCTTCAACTACTTCTCTTGGACACAAAAGATGTAGAAAGTATGTTTGCTTAGTGTGTCTTAGTGTGTATTTGAGTGGCAAAGGTTCCCCTCTATTTATAGAAGCCCTAGAAAGGCTTTGGAAGGCCTTGGAAGGCTTCCATAGCCGTTGGGTACAAGCTCCAAGAAAATCAGGCCGAAATCAGGATTAATCATTACACTGACAGGGTTATCAGATGTCTGATCCTAGCATCGGACATCTAGAAAACCAGTTTAAGACGTCTGGGAATAAAGTCAGACGTCTTATTATAAGTAGGTTTCCTTCCTGACTTGAATAAGATCTAAACAGGGTTCTAGTGAATTGTCATCAGAAGACATACAGGACGTCTGGAGTGATGTCTGGACGTCTGGAAACCTACTTTTCTGCGGAAATGGATTCCCAAGAGAGTGCAACGGCTATAAAATCTCCGATAAGAGATTTTGGGTCAGTCGAGGCAAAACGGTCATGTATCAGACGTCTGAGTTCCTCTACGGACGTCTGATACGGGGCAACGGTCATTTTCTTCAGTGTTTACTAAGGCAGCCAACGGTCCAGTAATTGGACGTCTGGCAAAATCATCAGACGTCTTCTAAGACATCTGGACTAAGGTCTGGACGTCTGATTTCATCAGACAGAACTAACTAAGTCCAGCCTAAACATAATCGGACGTTTGAGTCAACAGTCAAACTTCTTAAAAGTGTTTATCAAACATCTGAAAAGGCTGTTTGAACCCTAGTTTGGTTTTCTAAGTTCTCTACAGAAAACCTAAGTATCCTAGGGTTGTGCAGGTGTTCCTACGACTACTGTTAGGGTACTTTGAGGCTCTTTAACTTGAATCTAAGTAACAAAATAAAGAACAATACAAGAAACAAAAGATACATAGAGTACAAGAAAAGGAAATCTATCCTATTCTTCATCTCCTTCCTTCTTCAAGCCATCGCTCCTCGCGAAGCTCCTCTGTTCTACGTCAAGCTCCTCCAATCCGTCATGGATGCGAGCTTGAACTCCGTCTAACTATGTCTTCATTGGCAATTAACCTGAAATCTAAGAATTCAAGTGCAAATGTTAAATGACACGTGTTTTGTTATCATCAAAATAAACGATCGTGGTGCTCTTGCACCAACAATTATACTACGACGCTATACTTTAACAATGACTTTCGCCCTTCAACAATCAGCCGAGAAGCTCGACTCTTGAAGAGGAGGCGCCCAAGCCGGGTTCGTCAGGAGCTACGGAACCACCTACCCGGTCGAGTAATTCTCCTCGTGCCGTCTTGTCGCCACCTACTATGCCTAGAGCAGATATCTTTGAAGATTGGGAGTAAAGTCATCAAGTCTTCAAAGTGATCCTGTTATCTCTCCTTTTTTTTTTGGTGGCCAAGAGATTGTAATAGACAATATTTTTAATGGAGAAAAGAAAAGCATTTATTTTTACTGCATTTTCTTTCATACATGATACCAGCATAAATTACTCACATGCCAAGTATGAGGGATTTCTTTGCTGCCTAGGGTTTGTAATTTGTAAAAGTTGCCTGGACTATTCTTACAAATTTTATAAGACCTTTCCTAAGGGGCATCTAGCTTCCCACCCAATTTTCTTGGCATGGAGACTTCACACTTCCGCACGACAATCTCCTTCGGAGAATGCCTTTTTGTGGATCCGCCTGTCGTAAGCAGATGCAGTCAGTTCGCTAGACTTGAGCGATGCTTCTGAAGCTTCATCCCTTAGCTCATTTATGAGGTCTAGGGCTAGGCGGATCTGGTCCTCGTTGGTGGTAGGATCACAGAGTTGCGTCCGATAGATGGGGAGGATAGTCTAAATTGGTAGCCGGGCTTCCATGCTGTAAACCAAGTTGAATGGTGTGTGGCTTATGGAAGCCCTCTGGCATCTCCTGTAGCCCCACATCATGTCTGGCAGTTCGTCCGCCCATCTCCCTTTGGTTGAATTTAGCCAGCGTTTGAGTGTTGAGATGATGGTGTGGCTAGTTACCTCCGTCTGTCCGTTCGCTTGAGGATATCCTATGTTCGTGAAGTATAAGCAGATATCCCAACTTGTTCAAAATTCCTCAAATTTTTTGCAGGCGAATTGGGTACCATTGTCTATGACAATGTATTGAGGTATCCCATACTGAGTTATAATGTTTTTGCGGATGAAGGAGATAACTCTATCAACTGTTGGGCTAGCCATAGCCTCAACTTCGACCCATTTGGAGAAGTAGTCGATTGCCACCAGTATGAACCTCTTCTGAGTTGGGGCTGGCGGAAATGGTTCAATGAACTCCATGCCCCATTTAGCAAAGGAGATGGGTGACATTACGGGCACCAGCTTTTCAGGCAGCAAGTGGTGCAAGGTAGCAAATCGATAGCACTTATCACACTTATGCATGAAGTCCTTACATTGTTGCTTCATTTGGGGCCAAAAGTACCCTGCCTAGAATAGTTGAGCTAAAAGTGTCTTGTGCCCTTTATGATTCCTGCACAAACCTCCATGGGCTTCTTGAAAAGTCTGCACCGCTTCCTCTGTTGTCAAGCAACGCAACAGGGGGTAAAATACCCCCGCTTATACAGTTGCCCTTCTATTAAGGTGTACCTTGAGGCCTTTAGGGGGAATGCCTTGGGCCATGGTTCCCTTGGGGGAAGCTGATGGTAACACCATCATTTGTCATAACTAACTGGAATTAGTCGGAATCAAGTGGTAAATGCTCCTAAATGATTGTCTAAGGACTGTAATTCAATCTGAATTGAAGGTGAGAAGATAGAGAAATAGGGTTAATTTTGCTATTTTACCAGGGTTAATTAAAGGTCAAATAAACTTAAAAGATCAAGAAGTGGGCTCATACTAACTGAATTAGGGTTTCACGCATTTCGAGGATGAAAATAATACTAAAAACCTAATTATCAATCGCACTTGAATTGAAAGGGTTCTAGTCAAGAAGAATTCAATCTAAATCTCCTAAAATTCATTGAAAAATATTCTAAGAGGTTTAGTACCTTTGGTTTGACCATTTGAACAAGAATAGAGATTCAAATAGGAATTTACCCTAATTTGGATTTTTGTGCAATTTATCCAATCACATGTGGTCAAAAATCAAATCCAAGCTCACCATTAAATTCTTTAGGTCCAAATTAGGTTAACACCAAAATTTGGACCCAATCAGAGTCCATCTTGGCTTAGTTTGCATTTTGGTCCCCAAATCTCTATCCTTTACACACAAGCCCCTAACTTTCAAGTTTTCTTACCAAAAGGCCCTCAACTGCTTATCTTCTTCACAAATGTCCCTGCTGCCATTGATGTCAGGATTCCTAAAGAACTCAACAACATCAACTTTTAAGTTGGGGTTTCTCTCTTTAATTGGCACCAAATCCCTCTAAAATTGGAGGGATTGGTGTTCAGACGGTGGAGAATCAAATCCACCACATCTCAAATCCTGATTTGAAGCACAGACCTTAGGTGAAGCTCCAATTTCATGAGATCAAGACTTCTCCAAATCGTAAGTCCAACGTGGGAATTCTCTCAATTTGAGCTCAAATTCGTGCTTTATATAAATCCTAGCACCTTCCCACGTCTTCCTTGGACAAGAATTGGTCAGAATTTCATCTCTTCCTGCTTCTCCGGCCACCTTCATCCTTGGCTCCAGCGAGCTCCTCCGCCCTCCCTCTTTTGGCCAACCAACCACCAAATTAGGTGGTCCACACTCCTCTCTTCTTCGCTCATCTTGCCGGCAAAGCAAGAGTGCCTCCAACCTGTTCTTCCTCGCCGATACCTCCGCCGAACTTCATCATCTTCCTTGCGTTTGGCCAGTCAACGTCAGACGCATCTCGCCTCCTCACGTCCCCCTAAGCTCCCTAATATCAACCTCTCCCTCTCTAGACTCTTTCTACGACTTTAGATTTAGGTCTCCTCCACTGCACACACTGTACCACCTTCATCTTCCCCGACTCTGGCACGAACTCCGATGAGCTTGCACCAGCACCATAGTCCACAAAACTTCATCCCACCACCACCAAAACATTCCTCTCACCTCAGAGGTCAAAAGCCCTCAACTTATTGAGAACTTTGACCCCTGAAACTTTGGGCCGGACACACCCATCAAAATAAGCGTCGTGCCCACCATCTGGCCACCCTAGTTCACAAAACACCTCAAGACCACCGCCATCGCATTCGCCGTGCTTCGGCGACCCTTATGAGCATTCTAATTGGGGCATTTAGCCCGTGTTTGATGTTTTAGGTGTTTGCCGGCTCAAGCTGCATTGTCATACATCGCTGCCTTCCTTCGCCACCATCTGACATTCTCTGGCCCTGATTCAACCTTCAACTGCTGCGGACCACTTCTAGGAAGCCATCTGGGTTTTGAATTAGAGAACAAGCACCCACAACAGCTGTAATCGACAAGAGTCTCTCAGCTGTTGCAGTGAAGAAGACTGTGGATAGTCCCACATTAGGCAATGACGAAATAATTTTTGATACTTCTTGAGTTTTGCGCATCTGTTGTTCGCCTCAAAACACACGGGGTGAGGTCCCTCCTCATGCCTCATATACACCTCGCTCGTGCCCCACACATGCGGGCCTAGTCCCTGATAACTCTACATTCAATGATGATAATTCCGTCAACTAGGGTTTATCTTGAGGATATCTGTGCACTAATAACACACCATAATGGGCATAGGAGCACTACATGCGTCGTGAATTAAGATTGCTTATAAATTAATGTTTAATGGCCATTTGCACAAGTTTATGTTGAAACAGGCCTTAGATGAGCAATCAGACCACACAGATGGATTCAGATCGACAAATGGAGTCCAACGGACTCGAAATCACTTAAATTCGACATCCGGAGCTCCCTTGACCAGCCCAAGAAGTTCTGGTCGTTGATTTGATGATCAACGGCCCAAAACATGCCACGTGGTGCCCTCCTGCCCACGTCCACTGCCCGCTCTCTTCAGCACACCCTCATCGCACGATCTTGGCCACACATCTCTCATCTAACAACTAAGGAGCAGTGGCCAGAAATCCCATGCTGCAACAAACCAACGCACACAGTGTGTTGGTCCGTGCCTCACTTGCAAAGCAACGAACGCACGTTCGAGTTGGGGCAAGGCTCAAATCGGCAGCAGAAGTAGTGCAGTCAAGATTCGGTCGTTGATGTGGGAGCCAATGGCGAGGAATGTGTCATGCGGTGCAATAGATGCACGCGAATGCACCCAGGTGAAGATGCGCGCGATCCATAGCTTGCGCCCACGCGAGCTCTCAACCGTCCCATCTTTGATCGAATGACCCACGTTGCGTGCACACGGGATTGCGCAGGGGAAAGAAGCATGCGCACGCGCTTGGACCGACGGGCGAGGGGCTTCACTGACACTTATGGAATGGGTTTAGCGACATCTCGGATGTCGCTAAAACCCTTAGTTTGGAAACCCCTTCTTCTCCATATAAACCTCCTCAACCACCCCATTCAAGGACATTGAATTCACCCACACTCTCCATGCAATACTAGCCCTCTCCTAGCTCCACTAGGCATCCCATATCCGCCTTAGAGTTGTCGAGCCGTCGATGGAGCCCCCCTCCATCGCCGTGGCCGCCTCGCTTCCTCCTCGCACTCTTTTTACTTTAGTTTTATGTCACACTTGTTTAAGATTTCATCTATTGCTGTAGTTGTAAACAAACTCTAATTGCATGCTATATGTTAATGTTGTTTCTTATATCATAGCTCACATCTTCTTAGAATGAATGGCATGATTTAAACACAAGCTCTAACCTTAATCTCTCTCTCTCTCTCTTTCTCATTTTCTCACAAGCAAACCAAACATTCCTGTGACAACTAAAGAAACAAACTAATCCGATTTCATGCCTCCTCGTGTTCGACACTTGGACTCACCAAATCCACATCTTAAATTAAAACTGATGTAGCGAACACATGCTATAATGACATAATTAAACCAACGCGTTCCGCACATATCAGTTTTTGGCGCTGTTGCCAGGGAGGCAATGGATTTCTTTTGTTGCTTTCATCTCACATTCATATTCACATCTTCTAACTCATTTTCTCCCTCTACTTGATTAGTTGCAAGAACTCGATGCTCAGGCGGCGGAGGAGCAAGATCCGAGATGGTAGATACGGAGTACAGTGATGCAAAGACCTTTTGTGAGTACCACTTCACCCATTGAGCGTTTGCTTGCTTAAAAAAAATACAAAGAAATATATAAAATCAAAATTGGCATGGTGAATGGCTACTTAACCCATATTCCAAACTCATCACCGAACCAAAAAAAATATACACTCTAACGTTCTTGAAGAGATAATCTTTTTGGAGTGTTCTTCTTCCTTTTGAGTGGTGTTTATGAAGCCACCATGACTTGACTTGGGCTGCACCACTCATCATAATTAAAATCAACTCACCTGGTAGAACTGCATGAACACTAGGGTGAATACATTAGGGTTGTTTCTCTAGGGCCACATTATTCTAAAGGAAATTGACCTTCACCCGTTGTGTGCAAAACCTTGTGTGCCCACTTGAACATTGTCTGAAAACATTAAGGAACTCCAACCCTAAAAAGCACTAAAGCAAGGATAAATCATTAAAAGATGCCACATCCTAAAATCCTTGCTTGAGAACCATGTTTTGTTAAGTGCACACACACGCTCAAATCGGTTAACTAAGAGGTACAACCCCAAACAACGCCTCATCACATATCCTGAGCACAAGCACTAACCTAGCCCTTATTAAAATGGAGTAGACATGCCCAAGGTAGGACTAGTCTAAGTCTTGAAGGTGTGATTAGGTTTGCTAGGCACTTAGCCTTCATTCCCTTTGTAGAATCTGGTGTCTAGGTTGTAGGGAAGTGTCAAACGACCGCGGTTGTGGGGTCTACGGAACCGGCGGTGAAAGCCAAAGGGAGAACCTTCCCCTTAATCCCCTCGTAATCAACCTGGCCAGATTAACATCGAGAAAGGTGGTTAAGTGCTTCCAGATTTGATCATTCCCTTTGAGGCTTCTCGGTCACCTAAGGTATACACTATAAGGACTAGACTTTCTTTCTTGTTTGTGCACACACTTCTCGCACTTGTTTTTCTCCGCATCCCTCCCCGTTCTTCTCTAGTGTACGCAAGGGAGACGATCACTTCATCCTGAGTTTTTTGTTTTAGAAAGGGAAATCTGGAGGAGACTTGATTTTACAAGAGAAATGGCTGAACTAAGAATTGATGAGATTGATGATCAACCCCAACCCAATGCTATGGCCATCATTCAAGCCTAAATCTCTGCCAACCACCAACTTCAACAACAACAGATACAAACCATCATGCAAGCCATACACCTATTGCAAAACCCTCAAGGGCAACCCCTACTAAACCCACATAACCCACCACAACCTCCTAATGGCCAACCTAGGCCTCTCCGTGATTTTTATGATTCGTCTGCTATCCAGATTGAGCCACATCTTAGGGTCCTCAAAGAGGGAGATGATTTTGAGCTGAAACCTAATGTCCTAAGCTTAATTCAAGGTCACTTTCATGGGAGCTCAAATGAGGACCCCTTGCAACACCTTGAGGACCTAGACTAGATCGCCCGAACTATGAAACCCAAGAACATTAGCTTGGACATTATTTTGATTAAGATGTTCCCTTTCTCCCTAAAAGACAAAGCATCTCACTGGCTTAGAACCTTAGGGAGACCCATCTCTACCTGAAAGGAACTGAGGCATGCATTCTTGAAAAATTTTTTCCCCATAGGTAAAACCAATGCCCTTAGAAGAGCCATTACCACATTTACACTACAAGGTTGGGAACAATTCCATGAGGCATGGGAAAGATTTAATGAATTGTTGAGGAAATGCCCACACCATGAGGTTCCAAGGTGGCAATTGGCCCAGATCTTTTACCATGGTCTGGACAGTAACTTGAGGAACTTTGTCGATGATTCATGTGGAGGCAACTTTTTGAATAAAGATGAGGAGAATGCATTTGAACTCTTTGAGTCCATGAGTGAGAATTTGCTCAACAATGCCTCCATGACCTGGTTTAATCGATCCAGTCAATCCTGTCGTGGGATCTATGAAGTGCAAGCCAATTTTGGAACGGTTGACATGGACATTATAGCCAAAAAGTTGGATTGAGTTGAGTTGGTGGACAAAAAGATTGATGAGCTATTGAACCAAACCAGAAACCCGCTATAGACCCTCTCCTTAGTAAAGGGAGCTCATAATGTAGATTTGGCATAGCCAATGAACCAAATGCACCTGAAACAACCCCTGACCATGTTCCAGGGAGGGACCTTTGCTCCCTCAAACCCTGATTACTCTCTCTCCTCCCCCTCAGCACCTTCTATCTTTGAAGATATCTAAGCCATCCAAGGTTACTCCAAACCTGACCCCTTCTCCAACACCTACAATGCTGGATGGCATAATCACCCGAATTTCACCTGGACGAACAAAAAATCGAACCAATTCCAGAACCAACCCAGGCCAAACCCCCTCCTATCAGCAAGGTCCACCGATTAGACCACCCTATAATTAGAATAGGGTGGCCCCTCCCCCACAAAGCCAAATGAACACGCTGATAAAAATGATGGATGATATGAATAAGAAACATCAGGACGAAATGGCATTAGTGAAGGGACAGTTGAGCTAGCTATTGGATTGCAAACAATAGGGGTCCCTTCCTTCTCAGCCACAAACAAACCCGAGAAATGTGATCAATAGAGGCCCTAATTCTCAAGGGTTCCAAGCCAATCCTGGGCATGCCCACATGGTCCAGCAAACCCCATAAACACCCCCTGGGTTTGGTTCTTCTTCTTCCTCTTCTTCTCAAAAATCTACCCATGGTCCCAACGCCTCAGCCAACGCGGTTACCTTGAGAAGCGGCACTAAAACCCAAGATCCCAAATGGCCAACCCCTCCCGTGACCTCACTTCCTGAGATACTCGATTCTGAGGATGAGCGGGAGGAACCCAAGGACCTGGAGACTGAATCAATAAAAACCCAAACACCATACCTAAGGCCTTGGAGAAAAGGAAGAAAAAGAAAGTTGTAGTTGAGAATGAGGAGCTGTTGGAGATTTTCAAACAAGTCCAGATTAATATTCCGCTCCTTGAAGCAATCAAGCATATCCCGGCTTACACTAAGTTCTTGAAGGATGTTTGTACGCCGAAGCATAAGCTGAGAACCTAAGCACCTAGGAAGGTTGTGCTCTCAGAACAAGCTAGTTCAGTGATATTGAGCAGCCTACCTCCCAAGCGAACTGACCTAGGAGCACCCTTGATATCATGTAATATCGGGGACATGACATTTGATAGAGCGCTCTTGGACTTAGGTGCTTCAATCAACCTCATCCCAACGACCCTGTATCACCAGTTTGGATTTGGGGAGTTAAAACCCACGCTTGCGACTATCTAACTGGCTGATAGATTTGTGAAAACCCCGAAGGGGGTAGTCAAGGACGTAATTGTTCGGGTCAAGGACTTCTACTTCCCGGTCAACTTTTTGGTCCTTGACATGGAAGTCCCCGAACAGCTACAAAACATACCCATCATCCTGGGCAGACCCTTCTTAGCTACGGCTAAGGCGAACATTGATTGCGACACGAGATGCATGGAAATTGCCTTTAGAGACAAGAAGATGCAATTGGATATCTTCAGGGCGGCTAAGTCTTTTGATTGTGGCTAGGTTGAGGAGCATGATCCTGTGGAACTTCTAGTTGAAGAATGCCTCACTCTTAGCTCTTTAGCAAACCATCTGACTCAACTAGTTGATGACTACCCTGACCCACTCCAGCCTGTGGAGGTTGACCTGTGTAGAGCTGATTACCTTCAGCAACCACCATTTGAGGAGATTGATGTTGATCAACTCCCACCTTTCCCTTACCCATCAAATGTTGTCCCACCTACACCCGAACTAAAGCCTTTGCCCGATAATCTCAAGTATGTCTTCCTAGGACCTGACCAGACTTTCCCGGTGATTATCAATGCCCATTTAACTAGGGATCAAGAACTTAGGTTGATTGCAACCCTCTTAGAGCATTAGGCAGCCATTGGGTGGACAATTTCTGATTTAAGGGAAATTAGCCCTACTTGTTGCACTCACAAGATCTATTTGGAAGATGGGGCTCAACCTTCTCGCTAGATGCAGAGGCGATTGAACTCGAATATGCGAGAGGTCATTAAAAAAGAAATAATCAAATGGCTTGACACAGATATCATTTACCATATTTTCGATAGCGCCTGGGTGAGCCTCACTCAAGTGGTACCTAAGAAAGCCAGGCTCACCGTGGTCACCAATGACTAGGGCGATTCCATCCCCACCGGCACCGCTACCGCATGGCGGGTGTGCATTGACTATAGGAAGCTTAATGAGGCCACCAAGAAAGATCATTTCCCTCTACCATTCATTGACCAGATTCTCAAGTGATTGGCACGGCAGAAATATTTTTGCTTCCTGGATGGATATTTGGGATACAACCAAGTTATATTACACTAAAGGATCAAGAGAAAACCACATTCACTTGCCTGTATGGCATGTTTGCATTCCGTTGTATGCCATTCGGGTTATGCAACACACCTGCGACCTTTCAGCGTTGCATGGTAGCCATTTTTTTAGAGATGGTTGGTGAATACCTGGAGGTCTTTATGGATGATTTCTCCATGTTCGGGAACTCATTCGACCATTGTCTTAGCAACTTGGAGAAGATCCTAAAGCAATGTATTGAGGTCAACCTGGTTTTAAGCTGGGAAAAGAGCCATTTCATGGTTCAGAAAGGGATTGTCCTCTGTCACATCGTCTCGCATAGAGTCATCGAAGTGGATCGAGCTAAGGTTGATTTAATTTCCAAACTTCCATCCCCTAGCTTGGTCAAGCAAATTCGATCTTTCCTAGGACATGTTGGCTTCTATAGAAGGTTCATTAAGGATTTTTCTAAACTTTCTAAGCCCTTGACTGACCTTCTAGCCAATGACGCTCTTTTTCACATGACACCTGATTGCATCAAGGCTTACCACACCCTTAGGGAAACAATCTCCACTACACTTGTTTTACAACCCCTAGACTGGTCCCAAGACTTTGAGATTATGTGCGATGCATCAGATTTTGCCATCGGCGTAGTCCTAGGATAAAGAAGAGAGAAGAAACCCATGGTGATCTACTACGCGAGCAAAACATTAGATGAGTCTCAACGGAATTACACCGTCATAGAAAAAGAACTGCTCGCCGTAATCTTTAGGTTAGAAAAGTTTCGATCATACCTTCTGGGATCCCATGTGACGGTTTACACCAACCACTCGGCTATCCGGCATTTGTTGGACAAAAAGGATGCTAAACTCAGGCTCATCCGATGGATCCTACTCTTGCAGAAATTTGAGCTGGAAATACGCGACAAAGCTGGGTCCAAAAATGTCGTAGCCAATCACCTATCCAAACTTCACCCGGACCACATTGAACCCTCATTACCCTTGACTGACGCCTTCCCTAATGAACAACTTCTAGCCATGCAAGGAAGAAAGCTACCCTGGAATGCAGACTTAGTCAACTATTTGGTGGTAGGACAAGCTCCGCACGGCTGGTCTAGATAGCAACGGGATAAGTTATTGGCTGAAGCCAAGCATTATTTCTGGGATGATCCTTTGTTGTTTAGACTCTGTGCTGACCAGATCATTAGGTGTATTCTTGAAGAGGAAGTCCAAAGTGTGCTATCCTTTTGTCACGACCAAGCCTGTGGTGGCCACTTCTCTGGGAAGCAAATGGCTGCAAAAGTTTTGTAGTCCGGATTTTACTGGCCATCCTTATTCAAGGACTCACATAGCTTCGCTAAGACTTGCTCTCGGTGCCAGACATTAGGGACTATGACTAGAAAGGATATGATGCCCCTCAACCCATTCTGATTGTTGAAATTTTTGATGTTTGGGGCATCGATTTTATGGGTCCCTTCCCACCATCCAATGGCTACGAGTACATATTAGTCTCAGTGGACTATGTCTCAAAATGGATCGAAGCCGTAGCCACCCGAAGATGTGACCATAAGGCTGTCATGGACTTTGTTAAGCAAAACATCTTCTCTCGGTTTGGGATACCGAAAGCCATGATCAGTGATGGTGGGAGTCACTTTATTCATGCCCAATTCCATGCCTTACTTAGAAAATACCGGGTTACTCACCACATTGCCACCCCGTATCACTCGCAAACAAATGGGCAAATTGAGATCTCTAATAGGAAGATCAAGAATATTCTGCAAAAGATTGTGAGACCTGATCGGAAGGATTGGTCCACACGATTGGATGATGCCCTTTGGGCATACAGGACCGCTTTTAAGACCCCAATAGGCATGTTTCCTTATCGATTGGTCTTTGGCTAGGCTTGCCACCTTTCGGTCGAGTTGGAACGTTGGGCATACTGGGCTGTGAAGCAGTGCAATATGGACTCCCAGTTGGCCGGAGCTCAAAGGATGCTCCAACTCTCCGAGCTCGAAGAAATCTATCTAGACACCTATGAGAACAGTCGACTTTACAAAGAGAAGATGAAAGCTGTCCACGACAAACAAATCCATAAGAAAACCTTCGAGCCCAATCAGAAAGTTTGGCTTTTTGATGCAAGACTTAAACTTTTCCCCGGGAAGCTGAGATCAAAGTGGACAAGACCATATCAAGTGGTCAAACCTTATCTCAATGGGGTGGTTGAAATTGCAGATCTGAACACAGGGCAAACCTTCACAGTAAACGGCCCGAGATTAAAACATTATCTTGCCCAGGTTCCCCTAAAGGAAGTAGTCACCCTCATTGAGGGTTGACACGGAGCTTCACTCAGCCAGAGGCAATAAAATCAGCTATTCCTGGGAGGCAACCCAGAAGATTCAGACTGATCAGGTACACGGCAGCACTCAGGTGATTTCTTTCTGTACCCCCTTGCATACATTTATTTGCCAATGAGGACATTGTCCAATTCAAGCATGGGGGGTGGTAATTTGCATTCTCTGAGTTTATATTATCAGCCTGAATTATATATATATATGTATAAAATTAGGAAGGAAAACTTAGGCATTAGAAGCTTGTCAACTGTGGGAAATAATACGAGAAGAACTTGAACACTTAAACTTTACAGGCCTCTAGGCTTAATCAGCCCAAGTGTCCATTAAAATGTGGATTTAGCCCTAAATCCTCACAACCTTAATTTACATTAATATGATCAATAAAGAAGGGTGATAAGTATACGACTTATCAACCCGCCCTCTGACTCGGAGGGACTTTTAGTCTAATCATCTTCACACATTTTTGCACTGACTCACTCCTCGGAGATTCTAACAGAAATTGGGTAGCTAATGAACCTTCTAGGGTGGTATGGCTGGCAAGTTGTCGTGGGTAACAGCCCATTGGCTGGTTGTTCAGAGCCCAACCACAGGACCATTCTCTTTTATTGCCACTGGGTAAATCTTAGATCAGGGAAGCCACCTAATGAAACAACAAAAGAAAAAGAAAAAAAAAAGAAAATGGGAGAAATAGAAAAAAAATAGAAAAAGAAGAAAAAGAAAAAAAAAATAATCCACACTTCACTGCATGAGTATGGCTGGCAAGTGATCATGGGTAACAGCCCGTTGGCTGGTTGTTCAGAACCCAGCTCACTAAATGCACAAAAAAGCCCAAAACACTTAAGGAAGAAGCGGAGAAGTAGAGTAATCTGGGGAGATATACACTGGAAGCACCCTTGTGTTGACCCCACACAAAATAAAAGTAGGAAGAAAGCTACCGATCGGACAAATACACCTTTAGGAAAGCATTTTCTTTTTCGGTCACCTAGGGGTGTAGAAACCCGAAGTCTATTTTAATTACCATTGAGTGAGTCTACCACAATCTTCACACTAAGATACCTAGCACTTAGTCTTTTTCGAGTTATGGGTGGGTTGGGTAGCCGTAAAAAGTTACCTACACACTCTAAACTCCAAAAATCCAAAAAAATTAGAAAATATAAAAAAGAAAAAAATATATGTATCTGTATATATGCTTTAAAGCGAGGAATTGGGCGGTTTGCATTTTGGAAGATACACAGGCGCTGTTTAGTCTTTGTGGATTAGGCACTTAGTATATATTTCCTCCCGTTGACAAGCAACATATGTCTAAGTAATC
This sequence comes from Thalassia testudinum, assembly GCA_037157565.1. Lineage (NCBI taxonomy): Eukaryota > Viridiplantae > Streptophyta > Magnoliopsida > Alismatales > Hydrocharitaceae > Thalassia > Thalassia testudinum. The sequence goes on along the minus strand of JAZHRO010000010.1, from coordinate 7,630,825 downwards.
AATTCCTAATTTCAACTGAAAATAATGGCTAGGATAAACCTTGCTAAGGACTAGCAAAAAATGAGCATGGGGGTCTGATAACTCTGCATTTGATGATAATAATTCTGTCAACCAGGGTTTATCTTGAGGATATATGTGCACTAATAACACACCATAATGGGTATGGGAGCACTACATGCATCGCGAATTAAGATTGCTTATAAATCAATGTTTAACGATCATTTGTACAAGTTCATGTTGAAACAAGCCTCAGATGAGCAATCGAACCGCACAAATGGATTTAGATCGACGAATGGAGTCCAACGGACTCGAAATCACTTAAATCTGACATCTGGAGCTCCCTTGACTAGCCTAAGAAGTTCTGAGATCAACGGCCCAAAATGCGCCACGTGTTGCCTACCTGCCCGCATCCACCGCCCTTTCTCTTCAGCACACCCTCATCGCACAATCTCGGCCACACATCTCTCATCTAAAGGCTAAGGAGCAGTGACCAGAAATCCCACGCTGTAATAAACCAATGCACAACACGTTGGTTCGTGCCTTACTCGCGAAGTAACGAACGCACGTTCGAGCCTGGGAAAGGCTCAAATCGCCAGCAGAAGTAGCGTAGTCAAGATTCAGCCGTTGATGCGGGAGCCAACAGTGAGGAACGCGCCATGCAGTGCAACAAATGTGTGCAGATGAACCCAGGCGAAGATGCGCCTGATCCACAGCTCGCGTGGGGCCCAAGCAAGCTCTCGATTGTTCGATCTTTGATCGGACGGCCCATGTTGTGCGCACACGGATTGCACAGGGGAAAGAAGCATGCATGCGCGCTAGGACCGGTGAGTGAGGGACTTCACCGACACTTATGGAATGGGTTTAGCGACATCTTGGACGTCGCTAAAACCCTTACTTAGTTTGGAAACCCCTTCTTCTCTATATAAACCTCCTCAACCACCCCATTCAAGGGCATTGAATTCACCTACACTCTCCATGCAATACTAGCCCTCTCCTAGCTCCACCAAGCATCCCATATCCGCCTTGGAGTTGTCAAGCCACCGACAGAGCCCCTCTCCACTGCCGTGGCCGCCTCGCCTCCTCCTCACACTCTTTTTACTTTAGTTTTATGTCGCACTTGTTTAATCTTTCATCTATTGTTGTAGTTGTAAACAAACTCTAATTGCATGCTATATGTTAATGTTGTTTCTTATATCATAGCTTGCATCTTCTTAGAATGAATGGCATGATTTAAACATAAGCTCTAACCTTAATCTCTCTCTCTTTCTCTTTCTCATTTTCTCACAAGGAAACCAAACATTCCTGTGACAACTAAAGCAACACACTAATTCGATTTCACGCCTTCTAGTGTTCGACACTTGGACTCACCAAATCCACATCTTAAATTAAAATCGATGTTGCTAACTCATGCTACAATGAAATAATTAAACCAACGTGTTTCATGCGCGTCAATCCCCGAATCTGATTACCCGATTACCACTTACCTGATTCTGAATAAAGAGAGAGGGAGGAGATTTTTCTATAGGAAGGAGGTGTTTTGCACTATGCATATTTGCCTCAGGATTCGTGTTTGGGGGGATTTTGGCTTGGAATTTCAGAGGCTATTGGACTTGGAGTTTAGGGTGTCTGAGACTTGTCCCCGACATCTGATTTTTGATGAATTGAGGCTCTGATTTGATTATGTACTTGAGATTGAATTGGGAATTGTGCTAAGTGTTAGAGGCTTAATTGGTGATTTCAACCACCATTTTTTTGGTTCTCACTATCTCTTTTATTATTGATCTTGAGATACATTTTGGATTCTAATTGAATATATTTTTAGTTGATTGATTCATTACATATTAATCTTGTGATTATTGATTATCGTGCTCATATTTATATCATTTGATTAGTGGATTGAATTGCAATATTTGCTCCCTATGAACGACCTCAGAACTCACAATTTTTCAAGGTTTACAAATTTAAATGTCGATTCAGTTTTCGTTGCTATACTATGACGTGATACTCTCTTGAACACGATGATTTCCAACCCAACAAAAGCTTGCCAGAGTTCAAATAAGTGATGATAGGCGTCATCCAGGAGATGGACTACTCTATCGAGAACATCTTGGGAGCGAGTATAGCTGGCTCCTTCAGGGTTTGGAGGCAAATGTCTTCCTCTTATTCTAGGGGAATTGTAGCTGTTAATTTGCTGAGCGTGTCTGCCAGGGGGTTGTCGGCTCTAGGAACCTGCTTGATCGAGGTAGCCTTAAAATCCGCCAACTCCTCCTGACCTTGTCAGCATACAAGGTCCTGTATGGATCCCAAGCTTGGTATTCACCATTTATTTGGTTGGTGACCAACTGGGAATTCGTGTAAATTTCCAATAAGGAGACGTCTTTTGATCTGGCCACCCGGATGCCTGCTAACATGGCATCGTACTCTGCTTGGTTGTTGGATGTAGGAAAGACCAGCTTGATGCCATACTTATGAGTAGCACCATCTGGGGCAATTAAGGCTATACCGGCCCCAGACCCAGCTGTAATAGATGAGCCGTCAACGTATAACTACTAGGGGAGTGTGAGGGAGGCATCCAGGTCTATGAATTCTGCCACGAAGTCCACCAGGACTTGTCCCTTGATGGATCTCCATGGTTGGTATTGGACGTCGAATTTTGCCAAGTCCATAGTCCATTTAATTTGTTGTACCGACCCCGTGGGCTTATGTATCATTTACCACAGGGGGTAGTCTGACAGAACCACTATTGTGTGGGCTTGGAAGTATGGACATTGCTTTCTGGTCGCAGTAACCAAAGCTAGCCCGAGTTTCTCGATAACTGTATCCTTAGCTTCTACACCTTGGTAGGTTTTGCTAACAAAGTATATAGGTTGCTGTGCTATTTGTATGCTTTCGTCGAATTTCAAATACACATTATAGTATAGTCAACAAAAACAAATCAATATTTAAATTTGTAATCTTGAAAATAGAAATGAGTCTGAGGTCGTTCGTAGTGAGCAAATATGAAATTCACACACTAATCGCAATATAAAGCATAAACGAGCACAATAAAGATATTCAATAAAATCTACTCAAAATGATATTTAATAATAACAATTGTATCTTAGAAAATAATGGGATAAAAAGAATATTAAAAATCCTAAAAATGGTGATTTGAATCACCACTTAATTCCTCAATCAAACATATATCCTAGTGTATCAACCAATTCAATTTCTCTACAATGGCTTTCAACCACTAATTCAAGCCAGCTTGATCGCACGTGTTTCGCGAGTTTGAAATCAGGGTTACAAGTAACCTGTCGTCATAGTTGCAAAACGCATCTATCAAATAAAATTTATACTGAAACTCCAAGGGAGTCCTGGGTCGAACACATGGAGGCAAACGTTTAGTTTTATGAAATCCGCACTTCACTTTTATTTCTTTTCAGTCATTTTTATCTTTTCTAATTTTTTTTGTATTTTTAACAAGCAAGAGATTAGGTTGATAAAAACTTTATCTACTTACAAAAATATAAGAGGGAGAGGGAGAGAGAGAGAGAAACAATCATCAATTCATGAACAACTGTTTGTTACAACTATGAAAGCAGGAAAACAACACTACGAAAGCGTAAAAAGATAGAAAGAGGTGAGAGAAATCCTCCTCGACGGTTGCTCGGAGGATGACTCGCTCTGATGTCGCCTGGAGGAAGGTAGTGAGGAGCGGGACGAAGGAGGACGGAGTCGGAGGATGGGGCAGGACAGCGTCATGGCGAGGATCTTCTTCCCGAAGGGCTGTGAGAGGATGGCCACGGGATGCTCCACGAATGGGGATGAGGGGAGGGAAAACTATTTGGTTTTCTACTCTAGAGGAGCATCCCGGGCTTGGGATAAGTTCTCTCTAGAGCCTTGGAAGTGGTGAGAGGAAGAAAGGTAGAGATGGTTTGGAATGGTGGTGAGTAGGTCCTTTAATAATAGAGGAGGAAGAACAAATTTGCATCTGGGTCATTACTGACGTCCATAAACGTCACTGTAGCTATCGCTGAAGATCCACCCTTCAATTCCTCTTGCTGGCACTCGTATACCATTAGTGACAGCTACAAGCGTCACTAAAGGCCCGTGTCGCTGAAGATCCGCCCCCACCCCGCTTGCACACGCATCGTGCGCTGCGTGCTTCATGTGCCCATACTCCCCATGCCATGTGCGCGCACGCTGGCATGCACTGTGCTGCTGCTGCGTGCGACTGCTGCTGTGGCTGTGGCTGTATGCGGTGTGCTGCGTGCAGTTGCGGTTGTGTGCGTGCGCTGCTGCTAGCCGACGTTGGGCAGCTTTGATGGCGCCATGTGACGCCATTTGAGCCGTCCATTCTTCTTTCTTTTGTAGAGGGTGCCACGATGCTCAGATCGAGATGGTTCCCGCATTGCTGGAATGCGATCGTCGCTCCAGATCCATTTGTACGGTCGGATTTTCCATTCGAAACCCGTATGGATGTCTCATTGCCCCCTGGCCGTTGATCTTCCTCAGACTTCGTATGATGTTACGGTTCTCCGATCTAGATGATTTCAGAGGCGTTAGATTCCGATCGTCCTCCTAATCAGATCTGTATGGTCCGATTATCCATCCGAGGCCCTGAAATAAGTCTTCTTCTCTCCTGACCATAAAAAGGACCTAATTAACCTAAAATATATGCAACTACTCTAAATGCAGAATGATGCATGCTATGCAATATTTATAACATGAAATGAAAATCTAAGCCTAGGAACATGCATGAATAGGCATTTTAAACTAAATAGATGTGTCTATATCACAGCTCAGGCACTTAAATGTATCCATAGTATCAGAACCAGCCAAGTCAGACATTGGCAAGGTGCTACAGACGCCTTAAGTCATCGAAGCCTCAGAACAGGCAAAAGGGCGCCAAGCACAAGGCATAAGGCAACCAGACTGCAACACAAAGCCTTATCCTCTTGAAATGGCTAAGTATCGAGCAAATGGGCATGCATACCGAGGCAACAGTAGGCATGAAACCCAATGCAAAACCACCCCCCACCCTCCTCAGATTCTCTCTTTGTTCTTACTCGAGTAAATAGGGATGAACAGTAACAGGTAATCGGATTAGAGCATAGGGTCTAGACCCGTAGGTGTGGGTCACGGGTGAGGAGTGAGAGAGGGCATGGTGAGTGCATGGGCGGGCGAGGGGACCTGACCCCCGCGTTTCGAGGCGGTAAGGGTAGGCAGAATTGCATTTTATGTGCTATTCCAGATCTGTACATGATGTGGGACTAATGGAACATCTTCCTTTACGTGTGAGTATGTGGACAACACTCGTCCAATTGATGCTATTGTCGTGGTTTGTTCCTTAATTGCTGCTGCAAGTACCTTTGTGGAGTGAGTTCGTAGCTGTTGGTGGTTGAATCGAGGGTGAAGATGGACGGTGAACGACGATCAACAATGGAGAAGATAATGGTGATGACGAAGGTTTGGCGTACTTGAAAGGCATGAATACGGCCTCGTGGCCTAGTTAAATTGGCTCAGGGGCATCGTCGAATGATGGTGAGTGCTTTGGAGGTGTTGATTTGGTGGTTAGAGGTTGTGGAGGGTGGTCGGAGTCGGAGAAGGTCTTGGCGTGGTGCAGTGGTCGGCGGAGTGATGTAATGGTTGAAGCTTCTAATTTGGAGAGGGGTTTTGGTCGGTGAGTGATGGATATTAGAATGCAGGTAGGGTTATTTAATATGGTGCTATTAGCGTCATAATGTATATAGTGGAAGTGATTACCTACAGGCAGATCTACACAATTTATCAAAATCTATTGACCTTGGCTAAATCAAATTTTAACTTGTCAGTTTTAGGCTTAGGGTCGAACTCAGGGAAGCGAGTTTGGGGTTAAATCGTTTCTACACGATTTCTATGACTTGCATCAATTCCATTCGCTTTTTATATTTTTGGGTTTTTCTTGGTTTTATAATTTGTTTGGATAGTCTTGTCCTTGAGGCACACCCTCAAAAATTTATTCTTGGCTACCGCTAAAAGTTGATCCTTGGCGATTCGCCAAAAATCAAGTTAAAAAGGATGTTGCTACATGCAAGATCGTGTACCTGCAAACACAGGAGTTATCTTCTCTATTGTAGGTTTTTTTTGGTCATTTCTTTATCAACAAAATAAAAGAAAAGAATGGAAATACTTAGCTTATATATATGTAGAATCTATATATATATACATCCATATATATATATATATGTATGTATGTCTATATATGTATGTATGTATGTGTGTATATATATATATGTATGTATGTATGTAAGTATGTATATGTATGTGTATATGTATATACACATACATATACATACTTACATACATACATACATACATATATATATATATATATGATATAAATATAGATATATATATAGGTATAAGTATATATAACTAGATAATAGGATAGTGAATATTCAATCTAGGATTCAATAGAAATGTAGCACAATACCAGATAAACGTTGTCTAGAAAGACATGATTAACCTAGTTACGTGTCGCGTGTGGGTGTGGAGCGGACGTGTGGAAGTGTGGGAGGAAAGCTTGATATGTGCGAATATCGGGGAATATATGCAATTGGAGTGAATATTCCCACTATATGATGCATGGTAAATGGATACGTGCATGGTATTGTGAGTGAGAGATGTGTAAATGTGTGAAAGAGAGAGTGCAATATATGTGTATGTATATATGTATATATATGATATCTATATAAATATATATAAGTATATATACAAAAGTGTATATATATATATGTATGTATAGTATATTTGTATAAGTATCTATTTATGAGTATGTATATATATATGTATATGTACATCTATATATATATATATATACACATATGTGTGTATATATATATGTATATAGGCAAATATATATGTATATATATATCTGTATATATACGTGTGTATGTATGTGTGGGAGTGAGTGTCTGTATGTTTGTGAGAGGGTGTGTGTGTGTGTCTGTCTACGCGTGAGTGAGCAAGAGGGAGAGAGAGACCGCGCGAGCAGCATGTTGGGGAGAGGAGTGAGGGCTTTGCGTGCAGAAGCGCAAGGCTCAGGGGAGGTAGCACGTGTGGAGGGTGGCTCGCGCAGAAGCGTAGGCGGAGGTGCTGCAAACGGCTGCAGTGGGTCACGAAAGGAGAGAGAGCGTGCGCGGTCACTGGGTAACTGAGGAACACTTGATCACCACACTATAGCCGCGTGAGGTCACGGCTACAGTGACAAGGGCAAAAAGGTGACCAGGATTGTGCAGTGCGACCGGCTGAGCTACACGCGGGAAGCGGAGGTGGAGGCACACGGTGAAGGGCCTGGAGAGGTAGGGAGGCACACACAGGCATGCGGAAGGGATGGTGAGGTGCGTGGAGGTGTGAGAGGAAGGGTTAGAGAGCGCTGCGGTGTGTAAGCTTCAGCAGAGCAAGCTTTAGAGCTTGCTACTGCTTGGCAATGGTGATGTGCAGAAATAACAGAAAAAAGAAAAACCAAAATCAACGTAACAAAACAAAAAAAATCAAAATGGGGAAACCACCACACCCATCTTCTCACGAGGGAGCTGGGTGGTGGTGGACTCTCGTCGTGGTGGTTGCAACCACAGGAGAGCTACTCCTGCACACAGTGTACCTCTTCTCAACTAGTGAGAAGAGGGGCTGTTGACGGGCACGGAACGTGTTTGTTTAATTATGCCATTGTAGTATGCGATCGCGACGTCAATTTTAATTTAAGAAGTGGAGTTGGTGAGTCCAAGTGTTGAACACAAGGAGGCATAAAATTGGATTATTTTGTCACTTTAGTTGTCACAGGAATGGTTGATTTGCTTGCTTACGAGAAAATGCACGAGAGAGGGAGAGAGTAGAGTTATAGATCATGTTTAAAGCATGACAACCATTTAAGAGGATGTGAGCTATAATATATGAAACATCATCAACATATAACATGCAGTTAAAGTTTGTTTACAACAACAACAATGGATGAAAGCTTAAATAAGTGCAACATAAACTAAAGTAAAGAGAGAGAGTGCGAGGAGGAGTCAAGGTGGCCACGGCGGTGGAGGGAGGCTCTATCGGTGGCTTGAAAACTCCAAGGCAGGTGTGGAGTATTTGGTGGAGCTAGGAGAAGGCTAGAGTAGCTTGGAAGGTATGTGTGTATCGAATGCCTTTGAATGGGGTGCTTGGGAGGGTTTATATAGAGAAGAGGGGTTTCCAAACTAAGTAAGGGATTTAGCAACGTCCGAGACATCACTAAACCCATTCTAGAAACGTCGATGAAGCCCCTCGCCTGCCGATCCAAGCACGCGCACGTGCTTCCTTCACCCGTGCGATCCGTGTGCGTGCCATGTGGATCGTACGATCAAAGAACGGATGGCTGAGATTTCACCCTGAGCACTGGCTAGATTGCACTTGCATGTGAGAGAGAGCACGCCTCGTGCGTGATCGCGTGTGTTCTCATCGGGCGTATGAGAGCGCGTCACGTTGCCTCCATCTACACCGTTTAACGTCGATCGGACGACCTGAATTACCCGTGGTACGCGCTGGGGCGCGATTTGGGGAGCGTTGGAAGTCTAATGCTCACCTCTCGCTTGCGAGGGCGAGGCGCTACCGCTGCGCTGCCCTCACGCTTAGTCACGGAGACAAGATCAGGTGCAGGGGCTAGCGACCGTTGGATGGAGATCCAACGGTCAAATCTTCACGCTGAAGGAGTTGGGCACGGTGGATGCGGTGCTGAGCTCGCGGAATCTCAGCTGTCCGATCCTTGGATCAGACGGCTTAAAATGCTTCTTCATGATGAGTGCGAGGGTGATGCATGGGTGAGGGTGCAGTGGAGAGCGCCATGTGGCCACTTGTGGGCCATTGATCATCAGATCAACGGCCAAAACTTCCTAGGCTGGTCGAGGGAGCTTCGGATGCTGGATTTAAGTGATTTCGAGTCCGTTGGACTCCATTCATCGATCTGAATCCATCCGTGCAGTTCGATTGCTTCTTTGAGGCTTGTTTAAACGTGCACTTGTACATATGGCCATTAAACATTGATTTATAAGCAATCTCAAATCGCAATGCATGGAGTGCTCCTATGGCCATCATGACATGTTATTAGTGTGCATATGTCCTCAAAACTAACCCCAATTGATGGAATTATCATCATTGAATGTAGAGTTATCAGCTGCGTATGGGGAGGAAGAGAGAGAGAGGAGAGCTCAGGGGGAGTGGCCGACTGTGTGTTGTGTGATGGTTGTGTGTGTCTCAGGGAGTGGAGGTGGAGGGAATGGCTTAAGGTGTGGTGAGTGATGGGTGCCGATGATTGATGGGAACACCATCATGAGCCATAACTAGCTCAGTTTGATCTAATTAAGTCAATAAAAGCTCCTACATATCTTTCAGAAGGTCTTAAGGGCACAAAACATTGATTTGAGAAGAAGTCAAGAATATAGGGTTATTTCTACAAATTTACCATTCTATCACAAAAATAGAATAACCACGGGTTTTCTCAAGGGTTGAACAAAGGTCAAATGTGCTTTAGAGTCTATTAAGAGGGTTCATACAAAACGAAATGAGTTTTCACGCATTACAAGAATTAATGGACATCTGAAACCCTAAAAACAGATCTACTAATTAACTGAGGTTCTAGTCTGGATAAAATTCATCTAAACCCTCTAAAAATCACATAAAAATATACTCTAGGGTTTGGCACCTTCAATTTGACCATCAGAACCCGTATTGACCTAAAACAGAGCCATAGACAGACCTTTTCCCTAATTTATGTTTTTCCATAAATTACCTAGTCAAACGAGCTCAAAGCCAAAATCCAACTTCACCATTGGATTCCTTAAGTTCAAATTAGATTTGTATCAAAATTTGGGCCCAATCTGAGATTGTTTCGACCTAGTTTGCACTTTGGTCCAAGTCTGATTTTCTTTATTTCACATGTCCCCTCAGCTTTTGGATTTCTTACAAAAAGGCCCCCAATTTTCTTTGTCTTCTTCACAAAATGGCCCCCGTTGCACCAAAATCCTATTCCTACAACTCCGACGAGCTTCATTTGGCAAGATCTCCTTGGTTTCTTGATAAATCCTTCTCAAATTTGAAAGGGGAATTCATCAAGAAACTAACTTCCTTTTTAACAGATCTGAAGTCCCAGAAATCGCCTAAATCCTCATGCGAATCCTTCAAAGAGTTGGGTTTCCAACTCCAGCGACCTTCTAAGCTTGGGATGCTTGCTTCCCAAGCATTAATCACCCTCTAATGGCCTCTATAAGACTTTCCAGGGCAGACCGTTCGACTGAAGCTCGATTTCGTCCGGATCTACCTCAAATTCTTCCCTCCTAATCCGGTCGAAAGGCTCCTCGAGCCCCAATGACTCTCCCTACCTCTCCTCGTCGTCTGACCGCAATACCAGTGGAAGATAATCCTTCCTCATCTTCTTTTGCGTTGCGCAATACTGGCCGACATCCTTATCTCCTTCATCCTCGTCGTCATTACCCCACTAGAGCCATCTTCGTCTCTGGCACCGGCCATACCGCAATCGGTGCCAACTCCAATCCCCGTCGTCCGCTACCTATCTCTATCGACTCCTCAGCTTCTCCACTCTACGATAGCACCTCTGACACTCCACTTCGACTTTCGCACCGCCCTCCGCAACTTTGTCTTCCACCTCATCAGCATACCTTTGGCGAGCTCCAGCAACCACCACAGACCACCTACGTCGCCTCTTCTATGCTCTACACCTCCTCCTCTACCTCAAGAGCAAAAGCCCTAATGTAGTTAGGTCGATTGCTCCTCTAAACCCTCCGCCGAAGTCACGCACCTCCATCTACCCTTTCCGAGGTCGTACGACCTCCACACACATGCTCACAGCATGCTACCACCATTGTTGCACTCCACGACGTCCGGCAAAGGTTCTAAACTCTTTTGACTAGGTCGCAAGGCTGTATTCTTGTTTTCAGGTGTCCTCGTCGGAGCTCCTCTACTTCTGCCATCGCCACCACGTTCTTCGAGCTCCAGGTCACGCAGGAATTAGGTGTTACCTCCAGGTGCCATGGACAAGGCTCAGGAGCTGTTCCAGGTCTCCAATTACCACTGAGGGAGTCTTCTTCAATGCCAATTCGACGCATCTTCACAGCAGCTTCCTCAATTAGGAGAGCATTGCAGCAGCACCCACGCGACGAGAGAGGGGACTGATTTAGTGCCACCTCGTGGGTTTTAGAAGCAACGCAGCAGAATAAATTGAATTTGTGCCTGGGGCTTATCGCCTCATACACAAGGGGTGAGGTCCCTCCTCACACACACGCTCTCGACCCACCTAAGCCTCTCTCACTCCTCGCTCACCACCCACTGTCGGTGAGCTTGGACCCGGGTACGCGCTTGACCCGATTACCCGTTACTATGGAAGGCTCTAGGAGAGCAGAACCCAAAGAGAGAAAGAGAGAGAGAGCACGGGGACAGGGGGTTTTTTCTCTCATTGGTACCTATGTGACCCTTAGTTGCAGAAAGAAGCAAAGAAAGAAAAGATAAGAGAAGGAGAGCAGCGGAGAGGCAAAGAAGAAATAAAGGGTTCTAAAGAAGAAGAAAGGAGAAGAAAGAACAAGAGTCTGCAGAAGAGCTAAAGAGCAGAAGAAAAGCACTGTAGAATCAGATGTTTAAGATGTCTGATCCTACCATCAGACATCTGATTTGAGCTTCTCAAACTTGATTGATATTGTGTTCTACTTGCTATTATTGTGAGGAGTAACTGGTGATTCAGATCACCATTTTATTCCATTCTTTATTCACATTGATACTTGACATTATTGCTATATCATTTTGAATAAATTCTGATTGCAATTTCTTATATCTTTAACTCAAATTGTGATCTTGAGTTTTAAATTACCATATTACTCCCTACGTTCGACCTCGGATTTCTTTCGAGCATAAATTTTATTTGTTTTTTGCACTGATTCGAACTGTACTACAACGTGATGATTTTTAAACCCATTTCAGAGAGATTGACAACGACTTATGTGAAGTGAAGTGAATGGGTTATATAGATGAGGGGGGATAGAAGATGACAAGGGAGGCCATTGAGGTGTGGGACTTGTTTTGGGGTTTTTGCATGTAGGCACTTGAAGTGTCATGGAAATTAATGTAGCTTATTATTAGGAGGAATAAATGGTGGGATTTAAATGGTAATAAGGTGGAAATGGAAGGGATGAAATGGATGAATGGATGCTCAATCTCTCTCTCTATCTTCCACTCCATAAAATGCACAAATGTGAGTATTTACAAGATGCATGCATAGCTATCTAATATAAATGCTTAATGTTAGGAAATAGCATAAGATGACCTAATTAGAGACGTGAATTGTTGCGCAATCACACCCCCATGCCTATCTTTTGCTAGTCCCTAGCAAAATACTTATTCCATGAGGTATTAGTATTTAGAAATGATCTTAAGCTGAAGATTTTTCTAAAGCAGCATTAATGTGTTTATCAGTTGGACATTGTGAGAGCCAATTGCAAAGAAGACTACTTGAAATCAAGTCTCACATAACATAGACCATCTCTTGACTAACAATGACTCTTGATATTTAAACCTTAAGTGCGATTTCCAGGACTCAGAGGGTTTTGCAAAACTCGAATGCTAAGAGGTTATGGTTTGTGCTTAGTGATCAATCAGGACTAACTAGATGAACATTAAGATTCAATCCCGAGGTTTCATGCCTTTCAAAGTCCAGGTTGGTCACAACTTTAGCTCATGTCTTCGAATTAACTCTCAAAAATGAGAAAAGACTCAACCCAACTCTTATTGCGTTGTGGCTCAAAGAATATTAGTAGAAACAGGGTATTTGTAAGGCACCATGAAAAACTTTTGGTGGAGGAATTTACAGGACGTAGGAGAACATACTGACTTATTCAAGAGAATGTCTTTTTCTATAAATTCTTTTTGACTTTTTCTCTCTTTTTTTTTTCTTTTTCATTTTTTTCTAATACAAATAAATATCAGTATGTCTCTGACAACTTTATTTGGTAGAGCACACTTATTTGGTGGGTGAGAACTTAGATAAAAAGAATTTCTTCTAAACACAAGACTCAAAACTGGGACAAGGTGTCAACTTGCATGCACAGGTAAGGACTCCACCCTCCCTAATGAACACTAGAGTTGGATCTTACGTTCATCCGTTCTTTCCCGACTTTGTGTAGTGTGAACCGTGGTTACTTAAACTCCTAAGTAGAAGCAAACCAATGAATCCTATACTGGTGACTTAGGTATAAGAATACGTCCTAAGTTAGGAGAGATCCTGGTCTATCTTGTTAATGCTCGAGTGTATTAAGCCAAAGCCTTAGTGAATCAAGCTTCTGTGGCTAGGAAAATCTTCAAAGCAAAGGCTAAATGTCCATAAATATTTATTTTATTTTTGCTTCAGCTTTCATATCATAGCTAAACACTTTTAAAAACATTTTTGAATTTCTTTTTGAATTTTCCATTTTTATGAACTTTTTGAGTTTTGTAAATTTTGTTTTTCAATTTTTGGATTTTTCAATTAAGCTATATATATACATACTATAGATGGATATGTATAATGGTCAGGAATATGCAAAATACCCATATAATACCTAGATCCTATGGATGCCTATCCACCCCCCATGCCAAATCATGCTATGTCCTCATATGCATGTAAGAGAGGTTAGGCAGGGGTAAAGGTTTAGGTGCAAGGGTGAGTATAGGGTATAAAGTAGGGTGGATGGGTGGGTGGATGGAGGGTGGTGAAAAGCAGAGTGAAACGAAATGAAGCGAAGTGAGGTGAGTGAAATGTGATGCAGAGTGTGAAATTGCACTAGAGGGGGGGTGAACAGTGAATTTAGAAAATATTGCAAGAAAAAAATACAATCACAAAAAGAGGCACAAGATTTTTAGGTGGAAACTCAAATCGGGTGAAAACCACCACCTAAGCCAATCCCTTGACTTAGGATTTTCGATCACAAAGTGATCAATCCACTAACCACACTACTTAAATGAGGGTAGTGTACCTCAATTACAAATCCCACCTTCGATCCCTAAACGGGGGTTTCTCTCTTCACAATGAAGAGACGGGGACCTAACAAGTAGGATACCCAAACTACAATAATAGAATAAGAATGAAATAACACCTATAGAACACCCCAAAATATTAATGACTTCCTTATCTATTAAGCATAAAAAGAACTCCCTAAGAATCAATAGAATGAAGTGCACCGGGAGTGTTGATTTGCCCTTTAATTAGTGTGTTGGCACAACACAAGGGCAATAGGAAGCAAGGAGTAGTGAGAAAGTGATTTTTTAAGGAAATTGTACCTCAAGAGGTGTGTTTTGCCTAAAAAGGGTTGTAGTCTATTTATAGGCAATTTTAGAACATTCAAGAAGGCTTGGGAGTGGTCTCCTAGCCGTTGGAGGAAAGTCCCAAGAGATTGGGATGGAATCCAACATAAATCAAGGCAATTATGAATCTGACAGCAATATCAGACATCTGATTTTTGGTTCAAACGTCTTATAAGACGTCTGAGTACAATTATGGACATCTGATTCTATTAGTCAAGCTCATTGTTTTCATTGGATCGAAATAGGGATGTCTGATATATTCATATAAGACGTCTGATACAAATATTGGACGCCTAATTATAAGTGGGTTCATTCTTGTTTTGACCAGATCCAAATAGGGTTCTAGATTTTAAGGAACAGACGTCAGTCTGGACATTTGGAAAAATATTAATGACATGCCCTGGTAATCTAAGAGTCAAACTTTGCTTTCTAATAAGTGTGCACAAAAATAAATGGGCAACGGTCCATTGATAGATGTTTAGTGATATGTCCAGACGTCTAAAAGTGTGTTTGCCCGTTATACCAACACAACAGAGAGAAAATGGGCATATGAGTCTAACGGTCGGTTTAAGGACGTCCAAGCTATGTGTTGGATGTCTGGATAAGGCTATGGATGTCTGAAAGAAGGTTGCTTCAACTGATGCCTAAGAGGTTAGAATGTAAAGGCAAGGCTATAGGCAATTAGACGTCTGAAACAATGATCAGACATCTTAAAGTTGAAAATCAAACGTCTGATAGTTGTGATGGACGTCTAATTTGTGTCTTAGTGTTAGGTTTTTGTTTCTAATTTATCCTAAGTGTAGAGAGCCTAAGTTAGATATTTATAAGTTATGTTTGAGGACTCTTTACAACATCTCTAGACTCAAATAAAATAAAGATTACAATCTTTGAAAGTTTACATAAAAAACCTATGACCTATGTCAAGACTTATGCTAATCTAGTCTTCACACTTTTAATCCTCTGACTTGGAAAACTCCATGAAACCTGCAATTGTGTTATTATAGAGAAAAATATACTATGCTTATGTTTTATCTCTTTTTCTTTATTTTGTAAAATCATCAAAATATTATTTATAAGGTGTTGAACTAACAATCTCCCCCTTTTTGATGATTTTCAAAATATATCGTAGGTTCTTATTTTCTCCCCCTGAAAGTTGTATTTAATAATCTATACCAATTTTGAAAAGATTTTTCGTATGTTTTCATGTCATGTCCTAAGTTCTTTTCATGTCATTTCCTAAGATCTTTCCTAAGTTCTTCTCTAAGTTCTTCTCCCCCTTTTTGAATATCATTATGAAGGGTTTTGAAAGGGGTTGAATCTTAAACTACAAGTGTTATATAATGACATTTATAGAGCAGAGATCATTAATAAAATCTGCATGCTGAAGTATAATAAAAATGGCAAAGCATTAAAGTAAACTAACTAGGAAAAGAATGTATGTGCCCTAAGCACAAACTAGCTATTGTTCCCAATACATACATACATACATATATATAAAAGTATGGGGTCAAAGCCCCTTAATACAAGCCAACATGTAAAGACAAAAAGAAAGAGAACAAAAGAACTAAACTAGTCTTCTTGACCGTGGCGGCGGCGGTGGTGAACGGGTCCTTGACCCATCTGCAGATTGCGAACGTCAGTACGAAGTTTGTTGATGTTGCAGCTCATACCTCCCATATAAGTGTACATCTCGCCGGTACGACGCAACAAGAGAGAGATGCTCGAGGAGATGGAATCCGTGGCGGGATCCCATGTCTCATCAAAGCTCGATCGAGGAACTTCTATTTGAAGAGGACGCACTTCATGGAGATCCGGAAAGGGTGGAAGGGGTTCTTCTTTAGTGTGCTCTTCGGCTGGCTCAAGATGCTCTCTAAGAATGTATATCTTGGTGGTTGTGGCCCAGTTGTAGGGCTCAATCTTTTTATCTACCACCTAGTCATTGATGGCAATCCGCTGACTTGCAAACATCTTGGATAAAATGGACCCAAATGGTAGAGACACCCCATGGTCCTCATTCATAACACGAACAATGATACAATAGTAGTTGAAAGGAATGTGACGTACGGCGGCAAAAAGGAGCGCCTAGTGTTGGTGCGAGATATGGTCAAAACCTCCCGATTTATTTAGAAGGTCCCACCCAAAAATGTGAGAGAGTAATCGGGGAAGAGGTTTGAGGTTCTTGCATGGTAGGGTACCAAGATTTTCTACATATCTTTCAGGTAGGTCTAATTCTTATTGGACAGTTTCTGAGTCATATTTCCTCAGAATGTCATTAAAATCATTTCCCTCATTAGGGATGGCAAGAAGGGCGGAAATAGAATCAGAGGTGATATGAATTTCATGCCCAAATAAATGGGTATGTAACTCAAGTTCATCGTTGTTGTAGTCTTCAATGATGTTGGCGTAGAAAAGTTGGACAAGATAAGCGAACACGCCAATAGTTCCAACGCCAGAGTGGAACTGTCGGTCAAAATAGTGGAAGAGATGAAGGGTTTCAAAATATTCCCGAAGGTTTAGATGGGCAAAGTCATTCCATACAATGAATCGAGGACTCTTGACTTTGGCATTTGCGAAGAGACGAAATTGTTGTCTAGCGATGTCGCACACAGTTGGTCAGCCAAATAGGTGGAAGAGGAGGTGGAAGAGCCCTCGGCTTGCTTTCGACGGGGAGGCATTTTGGGTAGGTTGGGTGGGATGGTTTTGGAGGGTGGGGTTTGGTGTTTTAGGATATGACACCTGCAAAAACAATGCCACACAAGTCATTCAACCAATTTTTCAGACATAAGGCAATATAGTGCCATACATTCACACAACAGAAAACAACAGAAGAAAATTTTGTGTGGGAGTGATGATAATGTCATCATAAGCCATATCTAGCTTTATTTAGTCATATTCCATCATTAAATGCTCCTACCTAACCACCAGAGGACCATAATTAATTGCATAATCATTCTAAGAGAAATACATGAAAATAGGGGTCAAAGTGTAATTTTAACAGCATATCTCAATTGCAGTATAATCACGGGTTTTCTTAGGGGTTAAATAAAAGTCAAATGGTCTTAAATATCTAAAAAGAGGGTCCGTACAGACATAAACAGGTTTTCACGCGTTATGGGAATTAAATGACATCAAAAATCCTAAAAGTAGACCTGCTTAATTTGCTGAGGTTTTGGTCAAGAGAAAATTCACATAAACCCTCTAAAATTCATAGAAAAATATTCTCTAGGGTTTGGCATCCTTGAATTTACCATCAGAACATGTTTTGATCTAAAATAGAGTCTCAGACAGACAGTTGCCCTAATTTAGATTTTTACATAAATTACCCATTCAAACCTAGTCAAAACCTAAATCTGACTTCACCATCAGTTTCCTTGGGTCCAAATTAGGTTTGTACTAAAATTTGGGTCCAATCAGAGATCGTATTGACCAAGTTTGCATTTCAGTCCAGTTCGATTCTTTCTCTCACATCCGTACCCCTAGCTTTTAAAAGTATTTTTTTTTACCCCCTAACTTTATCATCTTCTTCAAACATGTCCTTGCCACCCTAGAATCCTAATCCTACAACTCCGGTGAGCTTCATTTGGCAAGATCTCTTTGATTTCTTGACGAATCCTTCTCAGATTTGAAAGGGGAATTCGTCAAGAAATTAGCTTCCTTCTTAGCCAGATCCAAAGTCCCAAAAATCACCCAATGTATCCTGCGAATCCTTCAAAAGAGTTGGGTTTCCTACTCCGGCAAGCCTTCCAAGCTTAGGAAGCTTGCTTCCCAAGCTTTAACCGCTCTCTGAAGGCCTATAAAAGGAACCCCAGGGCAGACCGTTCTCCCTACGCTCAAATTTGGCCTGGAATCCCTCTACTTCATCCCTCCTCTCCGGCCGAATAGCTCCTCGACGTCTGGCGATCTTCTCCGACCTCCATCGTCGTCTGTCCGCAATACTGGTGGCAGATTCATCTTCCTCGCCTTCTTCGGCATCGCCCCATACCAACGGGTGCTCCCCAACCTCCGTCGTCATCGCCGTTACCACACACCAGAGCATCTTCTTCCCCGACGCAGGCGTAGCCCCGAAAAGTTGATCTCCCCTTTCGTCTATTAGATTAGGGTTAGTTTAGTTAGTTTAGGATCTTAGGTTAGTTTTACACCCCAAAAACCCAAAAAGACCCCTCGACATCGCGAATCACCCTCATCTTCTTCGTCTTCGACAGAACCTCAGGCTAGGCATCCCCATCGCTGTAGACCTCCATCCGCCTCGCCGAAACCCTCATAAGCTCCGTCGCACCACCCTTTATAAAACCCCTCTCCTATTACACTGGTTCCACCTCCTGAACTTCCTGACGAGCAGCCCACCTCCAGACCTTCATCTCTGCCTTCGCTCCACCTCTACACTTCATGAAACACCACGAAAATACCGCTGTTCACTTCCTTGCCTCACGGAGATGCTATTGAACCTTTTAACTGGGGCTTTTAGCCCGTATTTCATGTTTCAGGTATAACATCGGAGCTCCACCACCGTTGCTTATCTCCGACCTTGTTCTTCGAGATCGAAGCCACACACGCTCCAAGCGTCTGCTCCAGGTGATGCACGTTACTCCCAGGAACTGATCTAGAGCATCAATTGAAAGGCGCATAGCAGCAACCACTTCAACTGAGGAATGACCTTCAGTTGCCAGTGACGCGAAGAGAAGTGGGAGTTTAGTCCCACATCAGTGGGAGAGGAGTGAGTGAAGCCGCATATATTGTTTTTGTGATTGGGGCTTATCGCCTCCAACCACAGGGTGAGGTCCCATTACACCCTCACTCACCCGACCCACCTAAGCCTCTCACTCCTCGGTCACTACACCACACCGATGACCTTGGACCCAGGTGTGCGCATACCCAATTGACTACCCGGTTATCCCTGAGAGAGGAAGAGGAGAAGGAAGAGAGAGAGAGCACGGGGTTAAGGGGGGTTTTGCTCTTCAGTGTTCTCGACACTTAGTCGATTTCAGAGGTGAGTTCCCCTTGTGCATCAAAAGGGCCAAAGAAGGAAGGAACAAAGAAGAGAAGAGGAAGAAGTACAGTGCCCTCTTAGCACTGTAGCAGTGGATACTTAAGTTATCTGATGGAGTGCAATGTGCACTAATGCTTGCGTGGATTTAAAATGATTGATACTGTGCAAATATTTAGATCATTAAGTAATTATTATATGTGTATCTAAGCTAATAATTGGTGATTTAAATTATCATTATTTTGCCTTAGATGCCTTTTTGCCTCATTAGATCCTTTATATACTCATGTGCTACATTGAATATTAGTTTCTAGTAATTAATTGTGCTCATTTACATTATATATTGAGATTAGCACGTGAATGCAATACTTGCTCCCTGTGTTTGATCTCAGATACTCTTTTCAATTTGAATAATAAATTTTATTTGTTGTTTTCGTGATTTATTGGCTATACAACGCAATGACTTTTAAAACACCGATTCATCGCGTACAACAGGCAATATGCCTTGAGGCAATACAACCTGCCATAATATTGTGGCAATATACCTTTGAACTCAAGCCACTAAGACGATGGCTTGAATCACTTGAGGTAATACCCTTACCATTAACATCCAAATGTACAAGACATTCATTCAAGCTATGAAAAGAAACAAGTTTCAAGCTCTAGGTTTTGTTCTAGGGTTTTAGCTCCTAGGGCAAAAGAAGCACGATAGAAGAGGAAAGCTTATATGAGTTGTATATCAAAGGAAAAACAAGTCGGGGACTTTAAAAGGACTTGATCAAAGCCTATGGAAGGGGATACCCTAAGGGTTTAAGAGGTTATACCCACGGAGGAGGGTCTCCAGACGCAAGGAGGAAGAGTGGGGCACGCTCGCAGGAGAGCAGCTGCACTGCCAGTCGTCGGGGAGGCAGAGTGGTTGTCTGACGGCGAGATGGGTAGCACCAACTTGCAGCTAACGGTCGTTTGGCGGAAGAGGGTTTTGAGGATTTAGGGATTTTGAGTGTGGGGGAAGTGGGACCTCAACGAGTGGTTTTTTATACCCCAAGGGGTTGAGCAAGTCTCCCCTTGAAGTTGGGGATAATTTCATTGCAAAACCATCCAGAGAACATACATGAAATGGCAGATTTTGGCCATATCAGACGTCTGCTAATGTCATCAAACGTCTGGACTAGCCATTTAGGATTTTAACCCATTTGATCGCGTCGTCTGAGTTTAATATTAGACGACTAATCGAACGTTTAATTAGTAATTTAGACGTCTAACTTCTGTAGACATACCTTCCTGGAAAATGGTTTATGCTCCAGGTTGTCATCCGATTTCTGTATCAAATGAACAAACTAACGTCTAAAATGAAAAATAGACGTATGATCTCTGAAATCAGTCCTTCCTGGATCTCACCCCAAAGCTATAGGTTATTGTTTGATTTTTTTTATCAAACAACTTACAAGACATCTGAATAAATCATCAGACATCTGAATCCAGACTTCCCGATCCAAATCCTGATGCTAAATAGACATATGTCAATAGACCTGGATGATTGTCTAAACGTCTGTGGATGATAACGGACGTCTGGAATAGCACTTTTCTCAACTCTACTCAGATATGAATAAATAAAATCGACATCTGTTCCACATATCCAGACATCGAATTTTTAAGTATAAGACGTCTATGGTATTAATCAAACATCTGTTATTGCACAGAATGTGCATTTTGATGTTTGAACTGTGTTTGAAGGTTCTTAACTTGATAAAGTCAAGGTTCCTTCTATGTTCATGACAAACAAAATTCTACTAAGTCAATATACTCTTCAAATATCACTTAGCTTACATATGCCTAGTTTCCTACGTATGTAATTAAAACGATCTTAATTCAAAGGTTTAGTGAAAATATCAGCCAATTGCAATTCAGTACAAATAAATTCAACCTCAATTTCTCCCTTAAGTATATTATCCCTCAAAAAATGATGTCGAACATCAATTGCTTTGTACAGGAGTGATGTATGGGATTTTTTGAGATGTTTATAGCACTAGTATTATCACATAATATTTTTATCTTATTAAATATCAAATTAAAATCCTTCAAAGTATTTTCTATCCATAGCACTTGGGAACATGCTAGAGTGGCGACTATGTATTCAGCCTCCATGGTTGATAGGGTTACACTAGATTGTTTCTTTGAGAACCAAGAGACTAGTGATTCACCCAAGAATGGCATGTCCCATTAGTACTCTTCCTATCGGTGCGGCTACCTGCGTAGTCTACATCGCTATATGTGACTAAGTTGAATTGTGGACTCCTAGTGTAGAATAAGCCATAATCAGATGTGTCACCTAGATATCTAAATATTCATTTTAAAGCATTAAGTGTGATTGCTTAGGATTTAATTGAAACCTAGCACATAAGCAGATACTAAATAAAATGTCAGGTCTACTAGAAGTTAAATACAGTGAAGATCCAATCATGCTACGATAAAGCTTTTGATCTATGGGCATAACTGATTCGTCCAAGTCTAGGGAAGTTGTGACACTCATAAGAGCTCTTCCCTCTACTTTTCCCCATTTCAAATCTTTTCAGCATCTCCTTTGTGTATTTTGATTGACACACAAAGTTCCCAAATTCGAGTTGAGTGATTTGTAAACCCAAGAAGAACTTGAGTTCACCCATCAAACTCATTTTGAATTCTTCCTGCATAATCTTTGAGAACTTTCTACACATAGATTCATTAGTAGCACCAAAGAGAATATCATCTACATATATTTGAACTAATAAAATGTATTTTCCATTTCTTTTAATGAATAATGTGGAATTAGCTTCCCCTATAAAAAAGTTTGTATTTAACAAATAGTCTTTGAGACTCGCATACCAAGCTCTAGGAGCTTGCTTTAGATCATATAGTGCCTTGTTTAATTTATAGACGAAATAAAGCTTATCATGAGACTCAAAACCAGAAGGTTGTTTTATAAAAGCTTCCTCCTTAATGAATCCATTAAGAAACACACTCTTAACATCCGTTTGAAAGAGTTTAAAGCCAAGGAAGGTGGCATAAGCAAGAAGCATATGAATTGATTTGAGTTGAGCTACGGGAGTGTTGGTCTCGTCAAAATTAGTTCCTTCTTGGCTATACCCTTGTGTTACCAAACGAGCCTTGTGCCGGATGACTATACCAGATTCATTCAACTTGTTCCGAAATACCCATTTGGTTCCTATTACCGTTTGCCTTTTAGGCTTAGGTACTAGACCCTAAACTTCATTCCTTTGGAATTGGTTGAGCTCCTTTTGCATGGCCATCATCCAAGGTTCTTCGGAGTATGCTTCCTCGACGCTCTTCGATTCAACTTGAGATACAAAGGCAAAGAGACCGAAAGAGCAACTAAAACGAGATTGGGTTTTAATACCATCAAAAACACTTCCAATGACTTGACTTTCGGGATGATCCCTTTGATATATCTAATCTTTTGGAAGATTATGGATATTGGAGTTTGGGATGTTAGACACATCAATAGAAGAATCATCTTCATCTTCCATATTGACTCAGTCAATAGAGGAAGAATGAGGAGATTCATCGAAGGAAACATGAAGGGTTTCCTCCACTATTAATGTAGTCATGTTAAAGACCAATATGCCTTACTACGTGAAGAATAACCAATAAAGATGGCTTCTTCACCTTTGGCATCAAATTTATCTAAATTAGAGCGGGTATTCAAAACAAAGCATCGGCATCCAAAAACTTTAAAATAACTGATTTTGTGTATTTTCCCATAATATAATTCAAAATAAGTGTTTCGTAACCCGGATCGAATTTAGGTGTGATTTAACACGTAACAAGCCGTGTTAACCACCTTGACCCAAAAGTACTTCAGTAACTCGGAGTTTATGAGCAATGTTCGAGCACACTCTTGAAGAGTACGGTTCTTTCTCTCAACTACCCCATTTTGTTGAGGTGTTCAGGGGAAAGAAAACTTGAGCAATACTATGCTGTTGGCAAAAATCATTAAACAAGGAATTTCAAACTCGCCCCCATGATCACTACAACTACAAGTGATTTGGTAGCCTTTTTCAATTTAAACTTTCCTACAACGAACATAAAAGACAGAAAATACTCCTTTGGATTTCAAGAAGGAGACCCATGAAAACCTTGAAAATTCGTCTACAATCACAAGGCAATATTTGCATCCACTAAACCTCTCATATTTTGTTGGTCTAAATAGATCCAGGTGAAGTAGTTTTAATGGTCTTGATGTGGATATAACTTCTTTGTTTTTAAAACTAGATTTCATAATTTTACCTAATTTACATGAATCACGGATAAGCTCATCTAAAAATTTTCCTTTAGGAAGACCTCGAACTAGTTCATGTTTGGCTAGTTTTTGAACTAGCTTCATATGAGCATGTCCTAGTCTTCTATGCTATACACTTGTTATTTGCTACAAGACATTCATAAGTGCTATCTTTATCAAATTCTATAATATAAATGTCTTTAAATTTAGTTCCCTTAAGAAGGGTTTCATTGGTTGATGCATGTATAATTTCAAATATTTTTGAAGTAAATGCCAGCTTAAATCCCTTATCACAAATTTGATTAACACGTAAAAAATTATGCTTTAGTCCTTTAACTAGAGAGACATTTGAGATAGGAGAGAGAGGGTTACCTATTTTACCAAGGCCAATAATATGGCCTTGTGGTTATTGCCAAATGTAATCGTTCCTCCATCCGTAGGTTGGAGGTCTAAAAATAGGTGCTTGTCTCCCGTCATGTGTTTGGAACACCTGGAGTCCATCACCCATCGGCCTCCTTGATGAAGGTTGATGACAACGTCATCATCAGCCATATCTAGCTTTATTTAGTCATATTCCATCACTAAATGCTCCTACATAATCTCCAGAGAGACGTAATTCACTGCAAATCCATTCTGAGAGATAGACATGAAAACAAGGGTAAAATTACAGTTTTAACAGCATATCTCAATTGTAGTACAATCACAGGATTTCTCCAAGGGTTAAATTAAGGGTCAAATGATCTTAAGAGTCTAACAAGTGGGTTAGTGTAGACAGAAAAGGGTTTTCGCATGTTTCAAGAATTAAATGACTTCTGAAATCCTAAAAATAGACTCGCTTAATTAACTAAGGTTCTTGTCAGGATAAAATTCCAATAAACCATCTAAAATTCATATAAAAATATTCTCTAGGGTTTGGTACCTTCAATTTGACCATCAGAACCTGTCTTGACCCAAAACAAAGTCCTAGACAAACATTTGCCCTAATTTGGGTTTTTGCATAAATTACCAGTCAAACAAGGTCAAAACCAAAATCCAACTTCACCATTGGATTCCTTAGGTTCAAATTAGCTTTTTAGTAAAATTGGGCCCAATCTGAGATCATCTTGATCTAGTTTGCAATTTGATCCTATCTGACTCTTTTATCTCACACACATGCCCCTAAATTTTCAATCCTTTACAAATAGGTCCCCAACTTTATCTTATGCTTCTTCACATCGGTCCTTGCCACCATGAAATCATAATCCTACAACTCTGGCGAGCCTGATTTGGCATTTTTTCCTTGATTCCTTGATGAATCCCCCTCAGATTTGAAAGGGAAGTTCGTCAAGGAATTCCCTTTCTTTTGAGCCAGATTCTAAGCTCTAAGATTGGCCCAAATCTTGGTGTGAACCTTTGAAAAATTTGGGTCCTCATCTCCGACAAACCTTCTAAGCTTGGGAAGCTTGCTTCCCAAGCTCAAATTGTCCTTCCGAGGCCTATAAAAGAAGCCCCAATGCACACCATCCATCCCATGCTCGAATTCAACCGGAATAACCCCCAATTCTTCTCTCCTCCTCCGGCCGAAGTGCTCCTCGACGTCCGGCGACCTCCTTCGTCTCCATTCCTTGTTCGTTCACAATACTGGCGATGGATTTATCTCCCTCAGCTTCCTCCGCATCGTGCAATACCAGTTGCTGTCGCTCTATCTCCGTTGTCGTCGTCCTCCTCACCAGAGCATCTTCTTCCCCAACGCCGGCCATACCATAACCGGCACCGCGCCATCCCCTTCGTCCATTAGATTAGGGTTAGATTAGTTTATCTTATCCTGTAGGTAGTTCCCCTTCCTTAAACCTTAGTTTCGATCCTCGACACACGTTATCACCTCCATCTTCCCCATCTTCGGCAATCCCTTTGACGAGGCATCGCATTCGCTACATCCCTCCATCTGCCTCGCCGAAACCCTCTACACCATCGCCACATCTACCCGCACAAAAACCCTAACATCTCCCCTCCTATTGCTCATCCTAACACCCCAACGACTGACCCACTGTTCTTCGACCTTCGCCACTTCCAGCACACCACTCCATGCCTCGCCTCACCTCGAAACCACCACCACTACATTCGTCAATGTCTGACGAACATCTTGAGTAAGTTTAATGTGGCCATGAGGCGATTTTGCATGTTTTTCAGGTTTTGCCGGAGCTTCGCCATCGTCGCCACCCCGTTCCTTGTGTTCCTAGCCACGCAAGCCCCAGCTGCTGCTCCAGGCGATGCGGACTCATTCCAGGAGGGTTTTCAGGTTCTGGATTGGAGACACCAAGCATAGAGCACGGCCAATTGGATGAGGTTTCCCCTGCAGGTGCTACTTAGAGATGCAAGTGAAGAAGGTGTGGGACTTTAGTCCCACATTGTTGGTTAACGAGCAAATGCTATGGAATAAATTGAAAAGGTGCATACGGCTGTTTGCCTCCTAACACACGAGGGTGAGGTCCTCCGCACCCTTCACCTGCCTCGCCCGTGACACTACACATGCAGGTCTGGCACACACCCGATTACCTGCCTAAGCCTACTCTCACACCTTGGTTGCCATTCACGGTCGGCAGCCTTGGTCCTGGGTGCGCGTACGCCCATTTACCCGATGACCCGGACATTGGCCTTGGAAAGGTGGGAAAGAAGGAAAACCTAGAGAGAGAAGGAGAGAGAGTGCGGGGGCAGGGGGTTTTGCTCTCGTGAGACACTTAGCCGCTGGAGGGATTGCCTCCCTCTGTGCGTGAAGAAAAAATGCCAAAGAGAGAGAAGGTAGAAGAGGCACATAGAGAAGAGAAGAAATAAGTTAAGGCAGAAGAGAAGAGGAAGAAGAAGTACAGTGTCCTCTTGGCACTGTAGCAAGATGCTTAAGTCGTTCGATTGAGTACCCTGTCGTCTGATGAAGTGCACTGTGCACTAAAGTTTGCATGGTTGAAATTGTTCATTTATTTAGATGATTAAGTAATTATTATATGTGTATCTAAGCTAATAATTGGTGATTCAAATCACCATTATTTTATCTTAGATGATTTTTTGCCTCAATAGATTCTTGATATACTCATGTGCTACATTGAATATTAGTTTTGAGTAATTGTTATCATTAATTGTGCTCATGTACATTATTTATTGAGATTAGCAATTGAATTCCTATTTGATCCCAGCGAACGACCTCGGATTTCTTTCGAGCATAAATCTTATTTGTTTTCAAGTGATTTCGACCTATACTACGATGCAACATTTGAAACCTCGATCTCGATAGACAAACATTTTTGGCGCTGTTGTCGGGGAGCAACACGCAATTCACTGCTATTCTCTTGCTATATTTTTATATTTGAGTACTAACTTGCCCTGTTTGCTTTATTGTGATTTTGCGAGGTACTTCACGAGGAGATCTTCCGTGCAAATCAACCACTCTAGGGCAGGCAACTTTTCTATTCTTCCCTAATCAACCTCTCAATCTTGGGAAGACAAAAAAGGAAATAATCAATTAGGAATCACCTGCCTTATTTTTCATAGTAATTATCATTTAAAGGGCAAGTTCTTGATTTGCGAAATTTTTTTCAAATCTGATTGAAGATTGAGATGATTTTGTTTAGAATTCCCTACCCAAAATTTCCTGTGCCTTTTAGGGACTATGCTTAATTTCTAATCTCCTTGGACTGCACACTTCTTGTTTGAAGTCCAAGGAGAACGTTTTAAAGATCAAATTGGATGCAGAATAGAACCAATTAGGGTTTCAATTTTAGTGTTTTAGAGTGCTAGTACACATTTTTGTTTGAGTTAAAGGAAAGTTACCCTCCTGCATTTGTGTGCTACCGAAGCCCTTAATTGAAAAGATTTAATCAACAAAAACCCTAAAATCAGGCTCTAAATTCACTTGAACCCTAAAATCCTTAGACCTAATAACGTGAGAGTCAAATCAGGGTGCTTTCTAGGTCTTGACCTAGATCTCATTCTACCATCTTTAGGACAGGTCAGGTGAAGTTGGTCTACATTGTATGCCAACTAACCTCCAAACTAGGTCACAAGTTGAATTAACTTCTAATCAAGTGAAACTCACGGCACAAATTGGGACATAAAATTGGTAGGCTTAAGGTCTTAAGTTTGTACATTTCAGTCTACCTAGAACCTCAGTGACAAGGAAGGTCGGGTGGGGGAAACCTTGTAACCCGTGGAGATGCTCTACCGTGTAGGGGTCTTTGCGGGGCTCTCCCTTCCTAGCTGCCCAGGTACTTCTCGGGTGTGCGAATTTCTGATTTAGAGGTATCATCTGTTTCGAAATTGCCTTAGTCATCCAAAAATCTTTGGGTGCCTTGATTGGGTCAAAATTCACATCCAGTCCCTCATCCCTTCTATTAGAGCACATACACAGGAAGGCTATTAGGTTTTTAACATAAGAACCCTCACTAGATCATCTTGGGGATTTCTTTTCAGATCTGATCAACTTCAATCTAACCTGAGTTTTGATTCTACATCTTGATTCCACCATTTGATTAAAAAATGCAGCTTGGCTATATAGGAAGACTATTTAGAAAACTTGAGTCCCAAATGAGCTTGAAAGAAAAGATACTTGAGAATGCCTATAGAAACCATGAAGAATATTGTAAAAGGGACATTCAGGAAAGATTCAAGAAATCAATGAACCACATTTTGAACCATATGAAGATGGTATGGATACAACTAAACCACGGTTCAACCCAGGATGATCTCTAAGCAGAACACATGGAATTGGTGAAATTACACAATAATGTTTGTCTGCAATATTGGTCAAATCCTTCAGTTCTGGAAGAACTCCAGAATTTTTTGAAAAAATGGGGGGAATTGCTGAATGGGTTATATAGAACCATCGATCAAAAATACCTGTCAGAAGTTAAGATGACATCTTGGAGCAATTCCAGCAATCCATGTAATTTCCCAAATCTCGGGTGTGATGATCAAGGTTGTTATGGACCCCCAACCTAAATGGAATCTAATTCAAATTATGAACAAATTGATACACCTAATCTTGAGACAGGTTGGGAGGATCCGATTGCAATTGATCACGATTTTGAGCCAACCCTAGAAAATCAAGAGCCTGGTTCACCAAGCTTAGATCTCCCAGACACCTATGATACTAAGATTGAATCAGAACCACTTGAGGGTGTAAATTCCGTCCCTTATTCTAATAAGGTGACTCTCGAGAGAAAGTCTGACATCCCTATAAAGCCCAACCTAGATTCTAGTGAACCAACTCACACCCTTAACCTAGAATCTGGATTTGAGCCTTAGTGGGATGATTGTGAGGCCCCGTGCGATACGAATCATATTTCAAATCTAGATTATGATCCAAGGCTTGTATTTGATGAGTACACCTCTTTAGACTCCTTAGAGATACATATTGATTTTGTGAAGTCACGTTGATCTACGATAAAGAAACCGAGGAGTTAGAAGAGTTGGGTTTAGATTGGGTCTTCTCTACAAGACAAGAACCTGAGCCCATGCCTAATAAGAACATCTTTTTGAGTTCAAATTCTGAAATTAGGTTAGACCCAAGTCAGGTTGCTGATTATCAACATCTTGATTTATTTTGTGGTGGAACCTCTGATCCGGAATCAGATTCAGGACATGATTCTCACAAGTTCTCTGATGATTTTGAATCTTACTCTGATATCGGAGACCTATTATTTCCTAATGATTACGAGCCAATCTACAACCTCAGCAACCTCAACCCATCTTTTGATTCTAACACTGAATTCAATGATTTGAAAGAAAACACCTCTTCTTCTACACATATAGAACCTTCCCAAACCCGTTTTCAACCTCGACCTGCAACTGGACTCAATTTCTACTCTGATTCTCCTCTCAATGAGCCAGTTGCACATGATTCTCCTCCATATTCCAATTGAGTTTTAGACATCAATCATACTACAAATCACGCTCCATCCTTCTCTGATCACTCTCGTAGGGTTCCTACATCCTCCACTGATTCTTTTTCATTTGAGGATCCCTACTCTGATCAAGCTGATCCGATTTAGCCAAACCCTAGCTATACACTTCCACATCCTTTTGAGCTCCACAGCATTGATCAAGGTGCTTGTTTTACAAAATTCGTCTGATTTGACCAGTCCTCCATACCACGTTCTGCTCGGCTGCAGGCAATGAATTTAGCACTTAACGAGAGGCAACCCGTCATTCCAAAAACTCAAGATCCTTCTAATTATCCTTTCTGTACTTTATGTCTATTGCACTCTGAGTTCGATTTTAGAACAGTTGATCCCACCTCTGGTATTCGTACCAGAGCTTGAAATCATCCACAACAGTCATTCCCGACCTTTTCGCCCACCCGATAATCCTGTTCTAATTTCTGAACCCAAAACTATTTCATACCCTTCGTTTACAATGAGGACATTACAAAACTTAGGCATGGGGGGTGTTAAAGTGAAAACATATAGAAATTCAAGTTTGGAAGGGTTCTCACAAAAAATTACATATTCCAAAAAACCAAAAAAATAAAAAATTGAAAATGAACAAAAAAATGGAGAAAGGGGAGGAAATTTTGAAAGAATTAAATGCAAATCATTCTTGAGAAGAGGAAAAGAGAGGAGGTGATCAAAATGTTAAAAAGGAGCAACAATTTGAAATAAAAAGAGTTAGTTATTAGTAAAAGATTAAGGAATTTATTTGAGTTCTAGACCAAATCAAAAGAAAGAAGCTAAAAGAAAAAAAGTGCTAAGAGACAAAAGAGATTAGTATGAGTGTTGATCTTAGGCCTCTTGGGCTTGTTTTAGGCTTAAAAATTCAAGTATTCGTTGAGATCTGGATAGTCCTCAAGTGGTTGAGGAAAATGCGAAGCTTAAGTATTAGGTTTAAGGCTTAGGGATTATTCAACTTCGTTAGTTGACCTCTGGTTTGTGGGACTCGGTAACCTAAGCACCCTAATCCACACACAATCAGGTTCAGTGCGATTAATTATCAAAATCACGCAAAAGCGTTAATTTTGTTCTGAAAAAGCTACCTAGATTAGGAGCAGCTTATCAACACAAGTTGATTTGGACGAGTTCCCAGCATGGAGAGGCAGGAAATTCCCCTCGAAGATGTGCAATAACATACTGTCTCCTCAATGCTTATCTCTTAGGATATCTAAATATCTTACCGGGGGCATGTAAGCACCATGTGCTATTTCAAGTGCCATGCGTGGGATTATCTCGAAACGTCAATTGCCAGGGCTTGAATTTAGCTACAGAATGCCATGGGCGGCACTATCTCGAAGTGTCGAAAGCTAGGGTTCTAGGGGTTGCCATGGGCGGTGCTATCTTGAAGCATCGAAAGCTAGGGACCTTACAAGGATTGATGGTGGGAGCTAGGAATCCGATACAGGCTGTGTTGTAAAGCCAATCCGAAGCTAGAAATAAAGAAGAAAAAGAGAGAGAAAACTCACCAAAAATACAAAAAAAATCTTCTATCTCTCTCACAAAAATGCACTGCAAACTGAACCTGGGTTAATCATGTTACAAGCACAAGTGCTTTAACCACGGAGTTTAACGAACCTTAAGTTAGTTCCTATGGGCCTTAGAAACCTTCGCGGCGGACTAAGGCTAAAGTTCGTCAGGTTCGGATCTTGGTTGGTACTTGAGTACCTCTAGGCCTACTATTGGCATTCCAACCTAATCTACAAAAAAACACATATCAGAGATCTGAACACATGGTTTAGAATTTGAGTTAATTCCATGAGATTTTGCTAAGGGACTAGCAAAAGTTAGGCATGGGGGTATGATGATAACGTCATCATCAGCCATATCTAGCTTTATTAAGTCATATTCCATTACTAAATGTTCCTACATAACCGCCAGAGAGACATAATTCATTGCAAATCCATTTTGAGAGATAGACATGAAAATAGGGGTAAAACTGAAGTTTTAATAGAATATCTCAATTGCAGTACAATCATGGGATTTCTCCAGGGGTTAATTTAAGGGTCAAATGATCTTAAGAGTCTAATAAGTGAGTTAGTGCAGATAGAAAAGGGTTTTCGCATGTTTCGAGAATTAAATGACTTCTGAAACCCTAAAAATAGACCTGCTTAATTAATTGAGGTTCTAGTCAGGATAAAATTTACATAAAAACTCTAAAATTCATATAAAAATATTCTCTAGGATTTAGGACCTTCTATTTGACTATCAGAACCCGTCTTGACCTAAAATAGAGTCTTAGATAGACATTTGCCCTAATTTAAGTTTTTGCATAAATTACCCAATCAAATAATGTCAAAACCAAAATCTAACTTCACCATTGGATTTCTTAGGTCCAAATTAGCTTTGTACCAAAATTTGGGCCCAATTTGAGATCATCTTGACCTAGTTTGCAATTTGATCATGTCTGACTCTTTTAACTCACACACATGCCCTTAACTTTTGAATCCTTTACAAATAGGTCCCCAACTTTATCATCTCATTCTTCACATAGGTCCCTATCGCCATGAAATCCTAATCCTACACTTCCGGCGAGCTTGATTTGGCATTTTCCCCTTGATTCCTTGACGAATCCCTCTCAGATTTGAAAGGGAAGTTCGTTAAGGAATTACCTTTCTTTTGAGCCAGTTTTGAAGCTCTAAGATTTGCCCAAATCCTGGTGCGACCCTTTGAAAAATTTGGGTCCCCATCTCCGACGAACCTTCCAAGCTTGGGAAGCTTGCTTCCGAAGCTCAAATCGTCCTCCAGAGGCCTATAAAAGAAGCCCCAATGCACACTGTCCATCCTACGCTCGAATTAGACTGGAATAACCCCCAATTCTTCTCTCCTCCTCCTGCCGAAGTGCTCCTTGACGTCTGGTGACCTCCTCCATCTCCATTTGTCGTTCGTTCGCAATACCGACGACAGATTATCTCCCTTAACTTCCTCCGCGTCGTGCAATACCAACCGC
Organism: Thalassia testudinum; assembly: GCA_037157565.1. Taxonomy (NCBI): domain Eukaryota; kingdom Viridiplantae; phylum Streptophyta; class Magnoliopsida; order Alismatales; family Hydrocharitaceae; genus Thalassia; species Thalassia testudinum. The sequence continues at coordinate 7,598,330 of JAZHRO010000010.1, read as the reverse complement.
TGTCGCTCTATCTCCGTCGTCATCACCATCCTTCTCATTGGAGCATCTTCTTCCCCAATTCTAGCCATACCATAACCGGCACTGCTACGTCCCCTTCGTCCATTAGATTAAGGTTAGATTAGTTTATCTTAGCCCGTAGGGTAATTCCCCTTCCTTAAACCTTAGTTTCGACCCTCGACACACGCTATCACCTCCATCATCCTCGTCTCTAGCAATCCCTCCTGCAAGGCATCCCCACCACTACATCCCTCCATTCGCCTCGCCGAAACCCTCTACACCATCGCCACATCTACCCACACAAAAACCCTAACATCTCCCCTCCTATTGCTCATCCTAACACCCCAACGACTGATCCACTATTCTCCGACCTCCACCACTTCCGGCACACCACTCCACGCCTCACCTCACCTCGAAACAACCACCACTACATTCGCCAATGTCCGGCGAACTTCCTAAGCAAGTTTAATGTGGTTGTGAGGTCGTTTTACATGTTTTTCAGGTTTCGCAGGAGCTCCACCAGCGTTGCCACCCCATTCCTCATGTTCCTGGCCACGCAAGCCCTAGCTGCGGTTCCAGGCGACGCGGACTCATTCTAGGAGGGTTTTCAGGTTTTGGATTGGAGACACCAAGCACAGAACATGCCCAATTGGACGAGGTTTCCCCTGCAGGTGCTGCTTAGAGATGCAAGTGAAGAAGGTGTGGGACTTTAGTCCCACATCATTGGTCGATGAGCAAAAGCTATGGAATAAATTGAAAAAGTGCATACGGCTGTTTGCCTCCTAACACACGAAGGTGAGGCCCTCCACACCTTTCACCTGCCTCGCCTGTGACACTGTGCACACAGGTCTGGCACTCACTCGATTACCTGCCTAAGCCTACTCTCACACCTTGGCTTCCATTCACGGTCGGCAACCTTGGTCCAGGTGCACGTATGCTCGTTTACCCGATAACTCGGACATTGGCCTTGGAAAGGTGGGGAAGAAGGGAAACCCAAAGAGTGAAGAAGAGAGAGCACGGGGGTAGGGGGGTTTTGCTCTCTTGAGAGTCGGCTAACACTTAGCCGTTGGAGGGATTGCCTCCCTTTGTGTGTGAAGAACAAAAGTCAAAGAGAGAAAGAAGACAGAAGAGGCACACAAAGAATAGAAGAAAGAAGTTAAGGCAGAAGAGAAGAGGAAGAAGAAGTACAGTGTCCTCTTGGCACTGTAGTAAGACACTTAAGCCGTCTGATTGAGTGCCCTGTCGTCTGATGAAGTGCACTGTGTACTAAAGTTTGCATGGTTGAAACCGTTCATTTATCTAGATGATTAAGTAATTATTATATGTGTATCTAAGCTAATAATTTGTGATTTAAATCACCATTATTTTATCTTAGATGACTTTTTGCCTCAATAGATTCTTGATATACTCATGTGCTACATTGAATATTAGTTTTGAGTAATTGTTATCATTAATTGTGCTCATTTACATTATTTATTGAGATTAGCTTTGAATTCCTATTTGCTCCCAGCGAACAACCTCGGATTTCTTTCGAGCATAAATCTTATTTGTTTTGAAGTAATTTCAACCTATACTACGATGCAACATTTAAAACCTTGATCTTGCTCAACAAACAACGGTGGTCTCCTTGTCTTCTTTCTTGTAGACCTCTTTTCTCCTACAAAAGATCTCCTTTGGTGACTTGGTGTTTCTTTAGGTCTTTCTAATTTGAGTCATCCGTCCCTCATTTTGTATATCCAATTTTTGACATTATAATGTCCTTTGAACCCTACAAAATAAAGTAAAAGTTGTCTTTTCGGTATCCATTATAATGTGGATCCATATTTGTTAGCGGTCCCCTTTGAAGGAGGATCCTTTTTCGGCTCACTTTGACTAGGTACATAAAAGCCTAGTCCCAATTTACTCGAGGAAGGTTTTTGATGGGCAATGAGCTTGTCCAAGTTATCTTTTCCCTTTGTAAATTTTGCTAAGTCCTCAAGAAGTTGATTTGATTTTTCTTTAAGGTGATTTATCTCTATTTTCATTATGTCTAGTTTATCTTCTAGTCCTCTAATCTCCACTCTAAGTAAGCTATTCTCATCCTTTTTAAAGGAGTTTGATTTTTTCGAGCACATGGATTTTGTGAAGTAATTCTTCTCTATCTAGAATTTTTTGTTTACCCATTGCCGGATACAAATCATTTGTTAATGACTCTTTTTCAATCATTGGGTTTCTTATTTGCATATTTAAGGCAGTGGTTTCTTTAGTAGGAATTAGATTCTTCTCTTTAAGATCATTGATTAATTTCTTACTCTCTAGGTTTTCTTCTTTTAGAGCTTCGCTTTTAGTCCTTGTTTCCTTAAGATCTAGATATAGTGAATCAAAAGCATCTTGTAATTCATTTAGAGAATAGGAGTTTACCTCAAGCTCCTCAGATTTAGATTTGAAAGCATCTTTCGTTGCCATTAGTCCCAAGCATGCCATTTCTTCATTTGTTTCCTCCTCTTCTTCTTCGGAGGTGGAGTGATCCCAAGTTGCTTGGAATGCCTTCTTCTTGAGTCCCTTGGGCTTGGAGAACTTCTTGTAGTCGGAGAGCTTCTTGTATTTCTTCTCATCATCCCTTTTGAGTAAGGGACAATCCTTCCTTATGTGACCTCTCTTCTTGCAATTATAGCAAACTAGAGGTTCTTCCTCCCTTTTCTTTCCCTTGATCTCTTTTCTATTTCCGAGAAACTTTTTAAACTTTTTAACTAATAAAATGAATTCTTCATCATCGATACTTCCCTCATCGTCCGATGCAGTTTTGAAGACTAAAGTCTTCTTCTTTGGCTCTAATGTGATAGATTTCTTTTTTTGCTCCATTTTTGATTCATAAGCCATAAGATTCCCAAGTAGATTCTCCATGTCTAGATCCTCTACTTCGTTGGCTTCTTCTATTATCGTGACTTTTTGCTCCAACTCAGGTCCAAGGGAGCGAAGGAGCTTGTCTTGAAGCTCCCCCTTTATAAATGTCTTTCCTAGAGACTTGAGGTTATTCATGATTAACGTGAATCGGGTATACATGTCCCCAAGTCTCCCATTTTCCTTCATAGAGAAGGCTTTGAATTCCTGCGATAACAATTTAATCTTAGAGGATTTAACTCTAAATGTACCTTCGTGAGTTACCTCTAAGGTTCTCCATATCTCGTGGGCGGTTGTGCATTGGCTAATGCAATTGAACTCCTCCGAGCTGAGTGTGCAGTAGAGTGAGTTCATGGCCTTAGTATTCAGTCCAAGGTGATGAATCTGCTCCACTGTGTATCCCGTTTCTGGTTTCTCGGGAATGACGTATGCGGATTCGCATTTCTCCCAAATGAAGAAATCGTTGGCTTGAAGCCACATCTTCATTCTCAACTTCCAATAGGTGTAGTTTGTCCCTTCGAAGAGTGTGGTCGGGTGGTGGATTACCCCTCAAATCAGACAGTGGAAATGATTCTCCCCTCCATGTGATCTTCCCGTAGATGTTACTCCTAAAAGCAGAAAACCTGCCTTGATACCAAATGAAATTGCACTAGAAGGGGGTGAAAAGTGAATTTACAAAATATTGCAAGACAAAAATACAATCACAAAAAGAGGCACAAGATTTTTAGGTGGAAACCCAAATCGGGTGAAAACCACCACCTAAGCCAATCGCTTGACTTAGGATTTTCGATCACAAAGTGATCAATCCACTAATCACACTACTTAAACTAGGGTAGTGAAGCTCAATTACAAATCTCACCTCCGATCCCTAAATGGAGGTTTCTCCATTCACAATGAAGAGACGGGGACCTGACAAGCCAGAGACCTAAACTACAATAATAGAATAAGAATGAAACAACACCTATAGAACACCCTAAAATATTAATGACTTCCTTATCTATTAAGCATAAAAAGAAGTCCTTGAGAATCAGCAGAATGAAGTGCACCGGGAGTGTTGATTTGCCGTTTAGTTAGAGTGTTGGCACATCACAAGGGCAATAGGAAGCAAGGAGTAGTGAGCAAGTGATTTTCTAAGGAAATTGTATCTCAAGAGGTGTGTTTTTCCTAAGAGGGGTTGTAGTCTATTTATAGGCAAGTTTAGAACCTTCAAGAAGGCTTGGGAGAGGTTTCCTAGTCGTTGGAGGCAGGTCCCAAGAAATTGGGACGAAATCCAACACAAATCGAGATAATTATGAATCTAACAGCGATATCAGACATCTGATTTTTTGTTCAAACATCTTGTAAGATGTCTAAGTACAATTATGGACGTTTGATTCTATTAGTCAGGCTCACTATTTTCATTGGATCTAAATAGGGACATCTGATATATTCATATAAGATGTCTGATACAAATATTAGACGTCTAATTATAAGTGGGTTCGTTCTTGTTTTGACTAGATCCAAACAAGATTTTAGATTTTAAGGAACATTCGTCAGTCTTGACGTTTGCTGGATTTCCTAGACATTTGGAAAAATATTAATGACATGCCTTGGTAATCTAAGAGTCGAACTTTGGTTTCTAATAAGTGTGCGCAAAAATAAATGGGCAACGGTCCATTGATAGATGTTTGGTGATATGTCCAGACGTCTAAAAGTGTATTTTCCCATTATACCAACACAACAGAGAGAAAATGGGCATATGAGTCTAACGATTGGTTTAAGGACGTCTAGGCTATGTGTTGGACATCTGGATAAGGCTATGGACGTCTAAAAGAAGGTTGCTTCGATTGATGCCTACGAGGTCAGAATGTAAAGGCAAGGATATAGGTAATTAGACGTTTGAAACAATGATCAGACATCTTAAAGTTGAAAATTAGACGTCTGACAGTTGTGATGGACATTTGATTTGTGTCTTAGCGTTAGGTTTTTGTTTCTAATTTATCCTAAGTGTAGAGAGCCTAAGTTAGCTATTTATAAGTTATATTTGGGGGCTCTTTATAACATTTCTAGACTCAAATAAAATAAATATTACAACCTTTGAAAGTTTACATAAAAAGCCTATGACCTATGACAAGACTTATGCTAATCTAGTCGTCACGCTTTTAATCTTCCGACTTGGAAAACTCCATGAAACCTGCAATTGTGTTATTATAGAGAAAAATATGCTATGCTTATGTTTTATCTCTTTTTCTTTATTTTGTAAAATCATCAAAATATTATTTACGAGGGGTTGAAGTAATAGAGTGAATAGTGAAAAGGATTGTTGGGGTGCCTCCCAACGAGCGTTGAATTTAACATCCCCAGCTGGACTCTGAGTAAGGCTTAGGTTAGTTACCCTCTAGCAGGGCAACTGTTTCACCAATGGGGGTAGGCTCATGAGTGAGATACGATTTCAATCGCTGTCCATTAACCTTAAATTTATGCCCAGATTTGAGATCTTCAATTTCGACGGCCCCATTGGGAAAAGGTCTTGAGACCAGGAAAGGACTAGTCCATTTGTACTTTAGCTTTCCAGGAAAGAATTTAAGCCGGGAATTATAAAGCCAAACCTACTGTGATGGCTCAAATTCCTTTTGCCTAATGTGGTTGTCGTGAAAGGCCTTGGTATGTTGTTTAAAGGTCAGGGTAGAGTCATAGGCTTCATGACGTAGCTCTTCTAATTCCTGGAGTTGGAGTTTCCTTTCTCGACCACATAGGTCTAGGTCAAGGTTACATTAGTGAACCGCCCAATAAGCGTGGTGCTCTAACTTCACGAGCAAGTGACAAGGCTTCCCGAAAATAATCCTGTATGGAGACATCCCAAGGGGAGCCTTGAAGGCAATCTGATACGCCCACAAAGTGTCAATCAGCTTGTCGAACCAATCCTTTGGTTAGGTCGAACCATTTTCTGGAGGATTTGCTTGATCTGCCGGTTCGAAACCTCAGCCTGACCGTTCGTTTGAGGATGATACGGAGAAGTGATACGGTGGTGGATTCCGTATTTCCTTAAAGGTGCCCAGAATGATGCGTGAGTGAAATGGCTTCCTCCATCCGAAATGATGGTTCGAGGGATCCCAAAGCATGCAAAGATGTGGTCTTTGACAAACTTGGTGGTAATGACAAGGTCAGCACGGCATGTGAGAATGGCCTCAATCCATTCGAGACATAATCAATGGCAACAAGGATGTACTCGAAATCAATGGATCGAGGAAAGGGTCCCATAAAATCTATTTCCCAAATGTCAAAAATCTCCACAGCTAGGATGGGTTGCAAGGGCATCATGTCATGTCATGACATGATGCCCTTGCAACCTATCATGTCATGTCATGACATTGACCCTTGCAACTGGCACCTAGTGTAATGCTTAGCGTAATTGTGTGCATCCTGTTGAAGGGAGGGCCAAAAGAATCCACATTACAACACCTTGGCTATAGTTTTCCTCTTAGAAAAGTGGCCTCCACAGGCCTGATCGTGACAAAAGGATAGCACACTGGGGAATTCGCTGTTAGGAACACAGCGATGGATTATCTGATCAACACCTACTCTAAAAAGTAGTGGATTATCCCAGAAATAATACTTTGCTTTTGCAATGAGATGCTCACGCTAGTTTTTAGGCCAGCCTCGTGGAAGAGATCCAGAAGCAAGGTAATTAGCGATATCGGCATACCAAGGTCCACTTGCCACATCTATCGCTAGAAGGTGCTCATCAGGGAAATATTGATTTAAAGGCAATATAGTCCAATATGGTCCGGGTCTAGTCTCGAAAAGTGGACTGCGACAACATTTTAGGTTCCGACCTTATCTCGTATCTCAAGATCAAATTCTTGAAGCAGAAGGATCCAATGAATTAGTCGAGGCTTTGCATCCTTCTTATGAATGAAATGACAAATGGTCATGTGGTCAGTGAAAATGGTAACATGAGAGCCTAGAAGATATGAACGGAATTTCTCCAACCCAAAGACGACCGCCAGCAGCTCTTTTTCAGTGGTCGTGTAATTATACTGGGCCTCATCCAGCGTCTTACTAGCGTAATACATCATGAAGGGGTGTTTATCGCATCTTTGTCCCAAGATGGCTCCGGCAGCTAGGTCAGAAGCATCACACATTAGCTCAAAGTAGAGGGACCAATTAGGTGGCTGGAGGACAGGGGCTTTGGTTACAGCATCAAGCAATTGCATGAATGCTCGGATACAGTCGTGGCCCATGTTGAAGGGTACATTCGTCGATAGGGGATGCGTTAGAGGTTTGGAAATCTTGGAGAAATCCTTGATAAATCTCCTATAAAAATCGACGTGCCTAAGAAAGGAGCAGATTTGCTGGATAGAGCTACGAACGGGTGAATCAGCAATCACATCAAGCTTAGCTCTGTCCACTTCAATACCCCTTTTGGAGATGATATGTCCCAGAACAATACCTTCGTGCACCATGAAATGACTTTTCTCCCAGGAAAGCACGAGGTTAACATCAATACATCTCCGAAGGATGAGGGTCAGGTTGGCTAAGCAATCATCAAAAGTTGGTTCAAAGATGGAAAAGTTATCCATAAAGAGTTCGAGAAAATCACCACCATATCATGGAATATTGCCAGCATGCATCTATGGAAAGTAGCTGGCGCATTACAGAGTTCGAATGGCATTCTTCTGAAAGAGAAGGTGCCAAAAGGACAGGTGAAGGTGGTTTTCTCTTAGTCCAGAGGGTCAATAGCCACCTGTTTATAGCTTGAGAATCCATCCAAGAAACAAAATAATTGATTTCCTGCTAACTGCTCCAGGATTTGGTCAATAAAAGGTAGCGGAAAATGATCTTTCTTGGTAGCAGTATTGAGTTTCCTATAGTCTGCACACACTCTCTAAGATGTAGGAGTGCGTGTAGGGATGGATTCGCCCCTGTCATTGACACGGATGGTGAGACTCGCCTTTTTAGGCACAACATGAATCGGGCTCACCCAAGGACCGTCGTTGATCGGGTAAATGATGCCCCAATCAAGCCACTTGATAATTTCATTCTTAACGACCTCCTGCATATTAGGATTGAGACATCGCTGCATCTCGCGAGAAGGTTGAGCCTCCTCCTCCGTATATATACAATGAGTGCAGTAGGAGGGGCTAATGCCAGTCAAATCAAACAGAGACCATCCAATGGCTGCCTTATGTTCAATTAGGACCTTCATTAACTTGCACTCTTGCTCCCTGGACAATTTTGAATTGATGATTACAGGAAGCGTTTCATTTGGTCCTAGAAAAACATATTTTAGCATGTTAGGCAACGCTTTAAGCTTAGGAGTGGATGGTGAAAGATTTAGCAAATCTTGGGATGAGAGTGTCCCAAAAGGATCAGGGGAAGGAATAAGGGGAAAAGGAAATTGGCCCTCAGGTTGGCTAATGAGAGGGGCATCTTGGATTAATGGATTCGAGAAAGGAGTGCCCCAGAGATCAACATTTGGGAACAAGGTTCTAGTGTGGAATGTCGCTTCCACCTAATTTAACAGGAAAGAAAGGGCATTCCGATCTTCAAGGGGGTAGACTGGAGGTGAACTGCCTGGATATGACTTAGACCATGAGGTATGAGAAGCGGAGTGGACCTCATCAGGGGTCTGGTCAGGAAGAGATAAGGGTAAGGGAAGGGGTGGAGAAGTGTCACAGTACAGGTAGTCAGGTTTTGATGATTCTCTAGGGGTGCGTCGCAGCAAGTTGAATAGGTCCCAACTAATTCGATACACGCACTGATAGCCATGTCATTGTTAGACGTGTCATCCTCGATAAGATCACAATCAAAATTCTTGGTAGCCTTAAAAATATTAAGTTTGAGCTTTTCAGAGCCCACGGCTATCTCAATGTAGCTCGATTCACAATCGATATGGGTGTGGGCTGTGGCCAAGAAAGGTCTACCAAGGATTATCGGATAATTAGAAAGTGAATCAGGAACTTCCATATCTAATACAAGAAAGTCAACAGGAAAACAGAGACTGTTGACCCTAACCACCACATCTTCCACCACACCCCGCAGGATTTGACAGAGCGATTTGCTAATTGCAGTGTAATAGGGGTGGGTTTCAGATTTCCTAATGCAAATTTTTGAAACATGATGATCGGTACGAGGTTAATGGAAGATCCTAAATCCAGCAAGGCACGATCAAAATTGCAGCTTTTAATGCTACGTGAAATGAGAGGGGTGCCTGGATCTTTTTGCTTCAGTTGTAGTTTTGACAGCATAGCACAACTTGCATGAGGCAAGAGAACCACCGGATTCTTAGTTTTCTTTTGTTGTTTCCTGGATGTAGTATAGTCTTTAAAGAACAGGCGACAGTAGGGATGTGGTCGATCGCCTCTAACAAGGGAACCTTGATTTCAACATCCTTAAATAAATCATTCAGATTATCAAAGGTCTATGTGTTCTTTTTCTTGCCTTTTGACTCCCTCAGTAGAGCCTCAGGGAATGGGACTGATTCTGGCACTAGTTTGGGTGTATCATCCTCATGAGAATGCGGTGTGCAATCCGGATGAGCGGATATGAAGAAGATGGGCCAGGATCTGGTCGAGGTGGATCAACGGTTTGTTTACCACTCCTCGTAGTAATCACAATGGATGTCACAGGTCCAATGGGATCATAAGGCGGAGGAGGGTTCACAATAGGGACGTATGGGTGATGTGTTGCTGCGAGATTAGCCTAAAATCCTGGTGGAGTACTCACGACTTACAGAATTTGATGAACCTACCCCTTAGAAGGTCGTACCTGTGGTTGTGGACCACTAGGTACAAAATTTCATGGGTTTGGAATAGGTTGGGCCGGAAGAGTGCCCTGAGATCGAGTCGTCCTACGTAGTTGACTGATCTCAACATTCTACTACGCCAATTGGTGTTGAAGAGAGGTCATTTTTCTTCCTGGTGCTTGGACATTTCTGTCATCATTCGCATCAATTTATCAAGAGGACTTGATTCGTGATCCGTTTGAGGTGCGCAAGGGCTTGACGGTGGATTTGCCAAAGGATAATATTGGGCCCTTGGGATGAAGGGAGCGGACGGTTGCATTGGTCCATCAGCGGGGTTTTGGCGTTGAGGGTTGTTTGACCATGCGAAATTTGGATGGTTGTGCCACCCTGGTTTATAAGTAGCAGAATATGGGTTGTTCCCCAGGGCGCACACGTCTTCGAATTCTGAAGACGAGTCCACATATGATACTGCATTCGAGTAGATGGAGGCTTGGCCCTCTATGTCATAATACTAGCCAGCAGAAGCTAGATCCACATTACTTATTGAGTCACTTGGCGCAATACTCGAAAAGGATGGTGTAGGTCTTGCAGGATTCCTAGATATCATCCTGACTTGGGAAGGATTGGTTTTCTGATGTGGTGAAGGAGTCGATGTGTGAGCCATAGGACGGGTATGGTTGGCCAAAAATTCATCCAGCTTCTTGTGAACGAGGGAGACTTCATCCAATTTTTGAGTGATTACATTTAAGTCAATGGATGAGTGGGAAGGACCCGCGTCAACCTCATGTGCTCCGCTATGAGGTGTGCTGGTCTGATTAAAGGTGACGATGGAAGCGTTATTCATAGAATTCTCACTCATATTTTCAAACAGTTTGAACGCTCCATCCTCGCCTTTATTCATGAAATTCCCACCGCAGGAAGCGTCAGCAATCTGCCTCAAAGTTTCATTTATCCCATAATAGAAAACTTGGGCTACATGCCACTTAGGCAGATCATGGTGTGGAAATTTCCTGAGGAGGTCATTATGCCTTTCTCAGGCCTCATGAAATTGCTCGCTGTTTTGTTGTGTAAAAGAAGTAATAGCACGGTGAAGCACATTGGTGGGCCTGATTGGGAAGAATTTCTTGAGAAACACTATACGCATCTCTTCCCAAGTTTAGAGAGGTTTCCCAATGGTGCGCAACCATTGAGCTGCTTTGTCCCGCAATGAAAATGGGAACATTTTCATGAGGACGATACACATCCCCATATTTCTTGGTTTAATCGTTTTAGCTAAGCGGGTTAAGTCCTCCAAGTGAAGAAAAGGGTCTTCACTGGCCAATCCATGGTAATGGAAGTTGATTAGGCTAATTACATTTCGTTTTAGTTCAAAATCCTCCTTGCCCATGGGAACACGAATATGCCTATGGGTCTCTATCGCAGTGGGGTTCTGATATGAGCTAAGAGACTTGGGCTCCTCCCGTTTAGGAGGGTTTTGCATTTCTTCCAATGTCTCCCAAATGGCTTCGATTTTCTTAGTATACAATGCCATTTGGGCTTGGAGATGGGTTAATGGCTCAACGGCTCCTCCACCACCTGGTGGATTTGGAGGGGGCGATTTCCACCCTCAGGATTTGTGGGTGGAAGAGCAGCCATGTTTACAGAGGAGGAAGTGGATGATTCGCCGGATTCTTCCCTTCTAAAGTGATCAGACAATTCAACAAGATCAGGGTTTTGTGACCTTCCCATAAACATGCACTACCGCAGGAAGAATTGGGGAGATGAGAAGAGAGAAGGGGATAAGAGAAAGCACGCCGAATAGGTGCACTTAATGACAAATCAAACAATCAAGGTCCTAACCTCTAAAGGTGACCTATGACCTAAAGATCTAACTTACCTACTATTGCAACCTACGGAATCGAATACGAGTACCGCGGAACCATCGAGCCAAATTGAAAGGTCGTTTGCCCCAATCTTAGACACTCGATAGCATGCGGGAACCCGTACTAGCACGTAGGCACTACACGCAAGTAGTTAGACCTCCAAACCTTAATGGGGTCAAATCACTACCAGTTTTAATTAAGAGGCTTAGGATTCAAGTGCATTGGAATGTGAAGGGCGCTGTATACAAGTAACGCCTAGGTGCATCGAGTTTTGAGTGTGTAAAGCAAGCATGCAATGGGGAAATCTCCCTAAATTGAAGTTTTAGATGGTGAATGGCTTTTACAATTCAACCTTAGGTAGTATGGATTTTATGATTTCACTAAATTACTAATTCAACCAATCTCCAGGTTTTCAAGAAATATAAGTTTTCTATGCCCAAACAACCCTTCTTTAATTTGATTTGGTTAATGCATGCTACAATGCAAATGGGCCCCTAATTGGAAGTTTCTAAGTGTGGATGCACGAGTCAATTTTAATTTAATGTGAAAGGGAGCCAAAGCACTTCAATTTAAGTACTCCCAATCAACAAAATGATAATCCACACAAGGCTCAATCACCAAAAAATGTGAAAAATGAAAATGAATATGTTGGGGTTGAGATCCAAGATCAAATCAAGGCAAGTTTTAGAGTCGTGGTGGGGTTGGAGTTAAATCAACTCCAAGACTCCCCAACCAAAGTTTGGATCTTAAATGCAAAATAATGAGGTGAAAAATGTGTAACAAACAATTGATTTTGAATTCTCCTCAAGGATAATTTCGTGTAGCGAAATACCCAAGAATCGAAACTCTCGGATTTTTCGTGCGTGAAAAAGTGGAAAATCAAGGGCGGCGGTGGTGTTAAAATGAATCAAACAGTGGATTTTAATCCACTTGCACCAGAAATCCCAAGAAGAGTTTTCCTTTTAGGGTTTTTTTATTTTCTTAGTTTTTTTTTTCTGTTCAATGTGATAGGACCTACCTTGCTAAGAAGAAGACACCTACCTCCTCAGCAATGCATGGGAAGCTCCAATGCAGCACTGATGACTTCACGCTCCCATGCCCACCTTGGATTTGCCCATGTCTCCGACCTCCTTTGCGTGTCTTTCTCCTTGCAACAGGTACACCTGCACAAAAACAAAAAAACCCGCGAAGAGATGGGTGGGTGAAGAGAAAATCAAAGGAAGAGAATAGAAACTAACTCCAGATAGTGCCTCCCTGACAACGATGCTAGAAAACTCATGTTAGAACGCGAGTAGGGTATTATCATCGTAAAGCATATAGTGGAAGTGATTACCTATAGGTGGATCTACACAGTTTATCAAAATCTATTAACTTGGGTTAAATCAAATTTTAACTTGTTAGTTTTAGGCCCAGGGCCAAACTTAGGGAGGTGGATTTGGGGTTAAACCATTTATATGTGATTCCTATGACTCGCATCAATTCCATTTGCTTATTATATTTTTGGGTTTTTCTTGGTTTTATAATTTGTTTGGATAGTCTTGTTCTTGCGACACACCCTCAAAAATTTGTTCTTGGCTACTGCCAAAAGTTGGTCCTTGGTGATTCGCCAAAAATCAAGTTCAAAAAGGATCGTGCTACACACAAGATCGTGGACCTGCAAAGATAAGAGTTATCTTTTCTATTTCAGGTTTTTTTTTCTCTTTTCTTTATCAACAAAATAAAAGAAAAGAATGTAAATACTTAGCTTATATATATGTAGAATATATATATATATTGGTATAAGTATATATAACTAGAAAATAGGATAGTGAATATTGAATCTAGGATTCAAATGAAATGTAGCACAATGCTAGATTAACCATCGTCTAGAAAGACAGGATTAACCTAGCTACGTGCCACATGCGGGTGTGGAGAGGACGTGTGGAAGGAAAGCTTGATATGCGTGAATACAGGAGAATATACACAACTGGTGCGAATATTCTCACGATATGATGCGTGGTGAATGGATATGTGCACGGTATTGTGAGTGAGAGATATGTGTAAATGTGTGAAAGAGAGAGTGCAATATATGTGTATGTATATATGTATATATATGATAGCTATATAAGTATATATCAGTATATATACATAAGTGTATATATATATCTCTCTCTCTACATATATATATGTATATATATTTATATATATATGTATAGTATATTTGTATAAGTATCTACTTATGAGTATGTATATATATGTATATGTAGATCTATATATATATACACATATGTGTATATATATATATATGTATAGATATAAATATATATTTATATATATATGTATATGTACGTGTGTGTATGTGTGTGAGTGAGTGAGTGTGTGTGTGTGAGAGAGGGTGTGTGTGTGTGTCTGTGTGTGCGTGAGTGAGAAAGAGGGAGAGAGAGGCCACGTGCGCAATGTCCTGGGGAGAGGAGTGAGGGCACTGCATGCAGAAGCGTAAGGCGTAGGGGATGTAGCGCATGTGGAGGGCGAGTCGCATAGAAGCATAGGCAGGGGTGCTACAACCGGGTGCAGCGGGTCATGGAAGGAGAGAGGGCGTGCAGGGTCACCAGATAATTGAGGGACGCCTAGTCATCGCATTGTAGCCACGCGAGGTTGCGGCTATAGTGCTAAGGGCAAAAAGGTGACCGAGACTGTGCGGTGCGACCGGCTGAGTTGCACGTGGGAAGCGGAGGTGGAGGCACACGATGAAGGGCCTGGAGAGGTAGGGAGGTGCATATAGGCATGCGGAAGGGATGGTGAGGTTCATGGAGGCGTGAGGGGAAGGGCTGGAGTGTGCGATGGTGCATAAGCTTCAGCAGAGCAAGCTTCAGTGCTTGCTACTGCTCGGCAATGGTGATGTGCAGAAACAATAAGAAAAAGAAAAACCAAAATCAACGTAACAAAACAAAACAAATCAAAATGGGGAAACCACCACACCCACTTGCTCGCAAGGGAGCTGGGCGGTGGTGGACTCTCGTCGTGGTGGTTGCAACCACAGGAGAGCTTCTCCTACACACAGTGTGCCTCTTCTCAACTGGTGAGAAGAGGGGCTGCGTATGGGGAGGAAGAGAGAGAGAGGAGAGCTCAGGGGGAGTGGTCAGCTATGTGTTGTGTGATGGCTGTGTGTGTGTCTTAGGGAGTGGAGGTGGAGGGAATGGCTTAAGGTGTGGTGAGTGATGGGTGCCGACGTTTTATGTGGAGTGAAGTGAATGGGTTTATATAGATGAGGGGGACAGAAGATGACAAGGGAGGTTGTTGAGGTGTGGGACTTGTTTTGGGGTTTTTGCAAGTAGGCACTTGAAGTGTCATGGAAATTAATGTAGCTTGTTATTAGGAGGAATAAATGGTGGGATTTAAATGGTAATAAGGTGGAAATGGAGGGGATGAAATGGATGAATGGATGCTCAATCTCTCTCTCTATCTTCCTCTCCATAAAACGTACAAATGTGAGTATTTACAAGATGCATGCATAGCTATCCAATATAAATGCTTAATGTTAGGAAATAGCATAAGATGACCTAATTAGAGACGTGAATTGCTACACAATCAATGGGGAAGCTTCTAGTGTGGTGGTTGGACATGTGGTGGTCGGTAAAGGGTGCGTAGCCTCGCCGAAGGTGCGGTCAGCGTTGGAGAAGATGAAGTGGGAGACGGTGGTGTACCGGTCGATTTAGGAGGAGTTGAAGCTATGCTAGAGATAGAGAGAGAGAGAGAGTGAGGAGACATAATTATGGATGAAGGGGACGGGAGATCCGAGACAACTTTGATTGGCCAACGCCGGAGGAGGTGAATTCTCTAGTGAGAGGATTGGCGACGAAGAAGAGGTCGGGCATGACGGGGCTTTGGTCGGCCACCATCAGAAGCGTGCAAGGAAGAGAGTTGTGCCTCCAATTTGATTGTTGGAGGCACGGACAAGGGAGAGCAAGGGAGCAGGCAGAGCGTAGGTCGGAGATGGCCAAAGGGAAGGAGAGGAGGTTTTTTTGGCCTTAAACCTAGCTGAAAGGCACGTTAAGATATCGAGGAGTTTAAATAGAGGTGTCTAGGTGCTTGGATTGCACAAAATCAGTGCAATTTCCTCATGAAATTTGAAAGGAATTTGTACTGAAAATGTGGGTTCACTAGGGTTTTAGGAGGCAAATCAGGGCTTGGGATCAGGTCCAACAGATTCTTCATGATTTGATCATCAATCCCTCCATGTTTGGAGGGATTTGATGCTAATTTGAGAGAGAACTCCTCTCGAATCTCGACATAAAGGTGTTCATACTCAACAATGGTGATAGGGGTATCTATGCAAATAAGATGGTAAAATTAGGGATCTGAATGTAATAAATTTGAAAGTTTGGGGCCTAATTGTGAGAAATAGAGATTTTAGGGACTTCATTGCAAACTAGGTCAAGATGGACTTTGATTGGGCCCAAATTTTGGTATTAACCTAATTTAGAACCAAAGAATCTAATGGTGAACTTGGATTTGAGTTTTGACCACGTTTGATTGGGTACTTTGCACAGAAGCCCAAATCAAGGTAAAATCCCGTCTGAAACTCTCTTTTAGGTCAAAATGGGTTCAGATGGTCAAACCAAAGGTACCAAACCTCTTAGAATATTTTTTTATGAATTTTAGGAGGTTTAGATGAATTTTATTTTGACCATAACCTCTTCAATTTAAGTGGGATTGAGAATTAGGGTTTTGTGTACTGTTTTAGTTCTCAAAATGCGTAAAACCCTGTTTCTGTTAGTGTAAGCCCACTTCTTGGTCTTTAATGCTCAATTGACCTTCAATTACCCATGGAGTAACCCTATGGTTAATATGCATTTGTGACATAGTGTTAAAACTGTAGAATTAGCCTTATTTATTATTTTCTTCTCAAAACGAATTAGAGTGGAATTGTGGTCCTCAGGCGATCATTCAGGAGCATTTATCTCTTGATTTTAACTAATTCAAATTAGTTATGGTGAATGATGGCATTGCCATCATGTGCCCCTTCTTATTCGCTGACTAAGATGGTGCAACGGTGGACATGGACGTCGCCAGATACAAGAGAAGAGATACCCCAGGCTTAGGAGCCGTCAGAATGGGGGACTTCGGAGTGCTTCTTCGACGTCCTTTAAGGCCTTTTGGTAGTAAGGAGTCTAGTGGCCGGCAGTATAGCCTTTGCCCTTTCTGATACACTTGAAGAAGGGAAGGCACTTGTTAGAGGATCGAGATAAGAATTGGCCTAAAGAGGAGATTTTACTGACCAATGACTACATTCCCCTCAGCATGCTTGGTGGCTGTAGGTCCATGATCACCTGTATCTTGTCGGGTTGACTTTAATTCCTCTACTGGAGACCAAGAACCCCAAGAATTTACCGGTTGAAACCCCGAATACACACTTCTCGGGGTTCAGGAGGAGGCAGGTGTTCCTGAGTACTTGGAACACTTCTGTCAAATAGTCTAAGTGTTGAGGGAAATTCAATCCCTTTACAAGCATATCATCTATATACACTTCAAATGATATTCCTACTATTTTGTAGAAAATCATGTTTACAAAGCACTTGTAAGTTGCTTCAGAATTTTTCAAGCCAAAAGGAATGACTATATTGAAATAGACCCACTATCAATGATAAAAGATGCGTAAGGTCTATCTGCTGGAGCAAGGCTGATCTGAGGGTACCCACTGTAGGTGTCCAGGAATGACCTATGAGATTGTCCGCTATAGGAGTCCACCAGAGCATCCACCCTTGGTAAGGGAAACTTGTCCTTCAGGTAGGCTTCATTGAGGTTGGTGAAGTCCATGCACATGCGTCATTTGCCGTTGGCTTTCTTTACCATCACCTCGTTCGAGAGCTAGGTCGGATATAGGGACTCTTCGATGAATCCAGCTTCAAGGAGCTTTTGGACTTTAGCCTTAGTCGCTTGCCATTGTTTGACTAACTTATGCCGATGCGCCTATTTAACCATTCAGGTGCCTGCCTGGATATTCCAATGGTGCTGGATTAGGGATAGGTCAACTCCCAATAGGTCATTGTTGGACCAAGCGAAGATGTCTGCATTGTTCTGGAGCTAGAGGAGCAGCTCCTAAACTTTGGAGGGATCAAGGTCCGCTCTGACCTGGACGAACTTAGTAGTGTCGTCAGGATAAAGCTATAAGGCCATGGCTGAAGAGCCTGGTTGCAGTCCCGAAGTCACTGGCGACTCTACCGAATTTGCTTCCTGTTGGATTTCCTAGACTTGGTTTCTCTTCTTCCCCCATTTCTATGGATTGGGGGGGCTTAGCTTCATGGATCATTCCAGCTCAATTCCTAAGAGCTCACTCCTGGCTGTTTGTTCCCCATGTACTATCCCTATCTCACGGGGCGATTGGAAAAGCACAAATTGAAAGTATGAGGAGGGGATTAGGCAGAATGCATGGGTCGTCGGGTAGCCGATGATACCATCGAATGACATTGCCAACTTGACCACTATGAATGTAGCCATCCGGTTGAGGTGCCTGTCCCCGTTGTAGACAGACAAGAGAAGGATGATCTCTCCCTTCGGCATCACCTTGTGATTGCCAAATCTTATGACCAGGTGAGTTGACGGGGAGAGATGCTCCTCTTTGAAGCCCAGCTTGTGCAATGTCTTTGTAAACAAGATATCAACGGCATTGCCTTCATCCATGAAAGAGCGATCTTCATTTTTGTTGAAAACTTTAACATAAAATGATGTGTTGTATGTAATCGCAAGGTAGAAATTCACTTTTCAAAACATTTTAATTCTCAAAACTAACCACGAAGAGTTAGGTCGTCTTCACAGGGAGGAATTAGCCTATTTAAACTAGTGGATTGTGCTTCGTTTATTCAGGAATCTCAATGTATATGCATACTAACTGGTGACGTGTTTTCAACATGATTTATTGCTTCAAATAATTAATCAAGAATACAGGTGTGCATATGCAAAATCACCACTATATAATATCATATAAAATAATGATCTTGATACTGGTAAACACCATAAATACTAATTTCTAAAATATAGCTTATTCACCATAATATATATGACATGCATTAAATCATTCATGAGAGATATGCATATGCAAGCAATTTTGATTAAGTAGAAGGATGGCTATGCAAATTCACCTCAATAATTTAATTCATTAAATAAGGGAATAGTGTTCCCCCGCAATGGCACGGATGGTAAATTTTAATTGGAGGAGAAGCAAAGGATTTCTCCTCTCTCCTCCTCACGTGCAGGAGCGGGCGCGACTGGTTGCAAGAATCATCAGAGGAGCTGGGTCAGAGGAGAGGAACACTCTGGTGGTGGTGCGGCGGCGAGTGGTCACCGGAGGTCACCGGCGGACGAGGAAGATGATGTCGGTGATGGGTCCTAAGGAGGCCATGCGCAGGTTTCGGTTGGTGGCGTGAAGCGGAGGGGAGCAGCGGTGGAGCAAGGGCATCTCAACCGTGGTGTCAACAACGAGAATGAGGACCAGAAGTGCATGCTACATGTGGAGGAGTCGGCGTGAAGTTTGGGTTCCTCTTCTATGTTGGTGGAGAAGACAAAGAAGATGAAGGGGCTGTTGGCGCGTCGGTGGCTGGACACGCGCGCACAAGGGCTCGAGCAAGGCTGCGTGTGCATGGAGCAACGTATTATGTGCGGCTGGCTGCATAGGGTGGCTGCACGCACGCGGCTGTGGCTACCTGTGGGAGTGGCTACTTTGGGTTCTTCCTGCCGGTGGAGAAGAAGAAGATGACGAAGAGGAGGAACACACAAGTGGGCTGGAGAGCGGGGTCTGCTATGCGCGCACGGGTTGGAGTTGGCGTAGGCAAGGGATTGCGGGTGCATGGTGTGCTACGCGTATTGAGGGGGCGCGTGGTGGTCTGGCTTGTGCGTAGGTGTGGCTGCGTGGTGAGGGGGTTCATGGTGGTGGCCGCACGCTGTCACCGTGCGACCGTCGAGAGGACGAAGGCGAGGGAGGTAGGTGTGCAGAGACCATGATGCTCACTGAAGTCCACGGTGCATGCCTTCTTCACGATGGTGGAGATGCAGGATATCCCTGCAGGGGGGGAAAAGATGAGCCTCTCCTCCACAAGCCCGGCCTTTTAATTTTTAAAACCTCCTGCTGTTACAGCTTTCTCTCCCAATCTATTTCCTATCCCCGAGTACTCGACTCTTCCAACGACTTGGTAGCAGTGGTGAAGCAGTGGCGGTGTCGACGGTTTGCTCT
The DNA here is from genome assembly GCA_037157565.1 of Thalassia testudinum. Taxonomy (NCBI): domain Eukaryota; kingdom Viridiplantae; phylum Streptophyta; class Magnoliopsida; order Alismatales; family Hydrocharitaceae; genus Thalassia; species Thalassia testudinum. The sequence goes on along the minus strand of JAZHRO010000010.1, from coordinate 7,578,658 downwards.
ACGGGGAAAAAAATAAAATAAAATAAAATGGGTTATTTACATAGTTATTCCAAAATGATGCATATAATGCATACATGTCACCATAATTTATATTTCCTTCTATTACATGTGAATGTGATGTATAAAACAAGCATGCCATCATATTTATAAACTAATCTATTTATAAATCTAAGTATGCTATGTACAAGTAGAAATCCTTCTAATATCTAGGTATTTATGCATTCGATTAGCTCACAAATGCGGTCTCATCAGTTCACCAAGAGCCTGAGCTATAACTGCCTTTCCAGCAAAAGTGTCACCAGAAGCGAGTCTGTGTGCTCTGCTGAATCGGGCAAAGATTCAAATAGCCTAGATGCCTTTTTCTTGACGGTACTCCTCTTATTCCACTGAAGAGTGGGGAAAGCCAGCAGAAGTGCTGACTCAGAAGGAGTGGCCTGCTGGTTTGGGGCAACGTTGACCCTGAAGATTACCTTGACCTCTTCTCCAATGGGTTCAGGTGGTGAGAGGTGAGTGCCTTGGGGTAACGCGGGCATTGCCACCAAGACTTGGTGGTGATACTCTGTCAGGGGAAGCCAGGGTGGCACCACTTGTTTGAGCTAGTGGGTTATCGACCTGTTTGGCTCCTGGCTTGTGATGGAGAACATGTTAATCCCCTGGAGCTGTTGGAGCTTTTCTCTGTGGTAGTCCTTTGGACCCCCCATGGGTCTCTTTCCCTTATCTTGGCCCTCATTTCGCTTGACGAAATGGGCCAAGCTGCCATGCTGGATCTGGGACATGATCTAGTCACGCAAATCCTGGCAATTTTCAGTGGTGCGACCCTGAGCCCTGTCGTACTTACAGTAGGGCCCGGAGTCAGCCTTCTTCATGGGTTTAGGTGGGGGGAGCAGGTCCTTGTCTGTAGACCAGACCTCCGCCAATACATCCGCTTGGTTCACGACCAGAGGAGTGTACTCTTCAAAGAACTCTCGTCTTGGCTGGTGGGGCCCATGGTTGTGGCCCTTAGTAGGCCGTTCGCTCCTTTGATTGTGGAAGGTGGCCTTTTGCTTGAGGAAGCAGCCACTTTCGCGGATGGACAACGAAGTGAGTTCCCCTGAGGTCCTCCTTTCTTCTATGGGGTTGGCATCATCGCCACATCCTTCGACTAGCCGGGTGCAGGAGTGGAAGGAGTCATCCTGCTCTGCGAACCTCATGGCCCTATCCCATAGCTTCACCATGTCTCTAGGTAGAAAATCATCAATGTCATACTAGAATCTTTGAGTCAGAAGGCTTGACTTGAAGTACTAGATGGCTATGGCATCATAAGGCCTCTTACACTTGAAGTACTGAGTCTTAAACCAGTCTAGGTAGGATCGAAAAGGCTCAGTCTTTTGCTATCTGACATCCGACAACCTTTCAGGGTTGTCTCTAACCCTTTGTTGCCCAGTGAAGTATTGGCAAAACTTGTCTGCCAGTTTTTGAAAGTAGGCGATCTATTCGGCTAGCAGTTCGTTGAACCATTCATGGCCCATGCTAGACAGGTATGACGGGAATACTCGACAGAGTACTCCATTTGAGAAGCCATGCACCAGCATCATCTGGCAGTAGCTCCCAACAAAGTTGTTAAGATTCGTCGTCACGTCGTATGGGGCCATGATGGACTACTTGAACTTCTCGGGCAAGGGGGCTGTCATCACCTCCTCTGTGAACAGGTAGGTGGTGACATATGCGCATGGGCATATACCCCTCATTGCCCAAATGACCTGATAAATGCTAGTTTATAATCATTCTTATGCCCTAATACAAACCTACCTCTTAGGATTTTAACTTCGCAAACGAGTTTCTAAGCTGCATTTAGGCATCACTTAGGTTAGATATTCATTGTATTATTTTTGTATTTTTGACACGTGTACTTGAGTGTTAGGGATGATCAGATAGCCCGACCTCTAAAATCCTAACATTCAGGAAGGCAACAGGTGAAGAAGAAGCTCAATCCAGCTGGGACTCAGCTAAATCCAGCTCACCATAACTGGATACAGGCTCACTTAGGTTAAGGTTAACTCTCTTAAGCTCCATTTAGCTCATCTTAGCTGAATGGCAGCTCAGGGCAGCTCAACTTAGCTCAACCTAGCTCAAGTCAGCTCAGATCTAGCTCAACTTAGTTGAGTCTAGCTCCTCTTAGCTCCAATCAATTCACTAGGAGCTCTAGCTAGCTAAACTAAGTTGACAGGAGTCCACCTCAGCTTAGGTCCAGCTACTTTCAGCTCCACTCAACTCAAGATAGCTAAAGATGACTTCAACCAGCTCAGGCAAGCTCAAGTCCAGCTCTTAGAGACTCCACTCAGCTCAACCTAGTTGAACTAAGCCATTTAACCTAAGCTAGCTACTCCAACTAGCTAGGTTATCTCCGGGAAGATCAGACCCAGCTCACCTCAACATAATTCAGCAGAACCCACCTCACTTTAGCTTGGCTTTGTAGCTAGCAAAGAACTAGCAAGCTAAGCCAGCTAAGGTAGCTCCTTGTTATTTTCTTCAGCAGTCACCAGCTCCAGTGCAGCTCCAGACAACTCTCCCTCAGCTCCTCTTCCCTAAACCCTAGCTCCCTCCACTACTACCCTACTAGCTAAGTGATAGAGAGATTCTCGCTTAATTAAGATAGAAATAGCAATGATACGTCGTTGTATTTTATGTGGTGGAAAATCTCTCAATTAAAATTAATTTATATCTAGCCACATGTCAAGTCGTATCCATAGGGAGACACAGACCCAATAAACTCAGGAAGGTTACTTAACCAGTTAACTATATCCGAAATTTCCTACTTTGAAGGTTGGAATATTCATTCATAGAAGAGCATTTATGCAAATTCCCTTAAATAAAATAATCCCTTAAATATTTGAATAATGGCAATGGCATAGGATGTAAATTCTAATTTATGTCAAAACAAAGCATCTGCTCTCTTTGCACGTGTGAGGAGGAGGGCCCACAGCTGACCCTGCCTTGTTCGGAGGAGATCGAGGATGTGGAGAGGAACCCAATGACGGTGGTGGCATGGCAAGCGATAGCTGGAGCTCTTGTCGACGACGAGGGGGAGTCGGCGGTGGTGGGTTCAGCTGATGATCGTGCGGGTGGTTGACGACGGCAATCCTAGATGTGGGTGGACTCATGAGGGCGAGGTGAGTGCAACGTCGTAGATGGAGCGGAGATTGGAGATTCGTGGAGCTAGTTGTGTGTGGAGAAGCGGATGTGGGTTTGGGTTCTTTTGGAGAAGATGATGAATCGTGCTTTGGAGAGGAGGTGTTGCAATTGTGGTCGTGTGATGGTGGTGCGATGGCATGCATGCAAGGATAGGTGAAGAAATGCTATGTGGATGGCGTGCACGCACGGGTGAGCAAGCTGGAGGTGTTGGTGCTCTCTGTCACTGAGCAACCACGTCAAGGCAAACGGAGGAGAGGCGAGGCAAGCATCGGTCCACGGTTCAAGCGAGATCCACAGTGTCTGCCTTCTCCATTGTGCCAGTGGGGAAGATGGATGAAGCCCCAAAGGGGAAGAGATGGAGAGCCTCCCCCTCGCTCGTGTGTGGTCACACTTTTATAAATCCTCTGTCGTTGACTCTCCTTCGATCTGTTGCATTTTCGGAGGACTTGGTCTTCTCCAACAGCTTAATGGTAGTAGCGAGGTGGTGGGGAAGCGATGTGTTGAGGCCAGCGAGGAGGTTGCGCACAGTTGGCGGTAGAGACAGCTAAGGTGTGGTGCATCTGGGAATTTTTGGACACATCTACCTGCATAACAAAAAGATATGCATTGAGTCATATCTCTTCTATAGAATAATTTAATGTCTAATTATAAATAATTAAACTCTAAGAAAATGTTTGTAAAATGTACTTAGACAATTAAATGATCCATTAAATTGGACTCATCACTAAGCTAGCTTAGCTTAGATCCACCTAAGCTATCCACTCCATGGCCATCCATCCTCCTCCTTAACCCCAACTTAACCTAACCCTAACCCACCTATTTTGGTGACAAAACACACCCCCTTGCACCTCTTCACCTTGGCGCCAAAATATGGTACCTCTTCACCCCTCAACCACCACCAAAAGCCACCTTGTGTTGGCGTCAACTACCTCTTCTAGAACCTCCTATTGTTGGCACTCAAACATCCCCATATCCTAACCATACACCTACCCCCTAAACCCATCTCAACCTTACACCTACCCCCTTCTAGAATCCCCTTAAGATGGTGCCAAACCATGGCACCCTTACATGGTTGGCTCCAACTTTAGGTGCCCCTTAGCCAACCATAACCACTCCTCTAGCACCCCTTAGGTTGGCGCCACTTATCCTACACCCTAGGATCCCATAACCACCACTTAAAACACCATCCTACCCTTACACCTACCCTCCACACCACCTTAACCCTAACCACATAAAAGGTGGCACCAACCCCCCTTCAAGCACACCTAAACCACCACCAAACACACCCCCTCATGTGGCACCAATCCACCTTAGCCTTCCATTTCCTAACCACCACCATATAACCTAATCCTAGCCATACAACACAACCAACCAATCCTTAACCCTAGTTCCCATCTAGGGTTGGCACCAACTACCAAGCACCCCTCCATTTTGGAGCGACCCATTATCCACCCTAGGATCTCCTAACCGCCCCCTATGAGCCATCCTAACCATTCATCCCTTAACCACCCCTACTACTCCTATAAAAAGACCTACCCTACCACAAAAAAAAGGACACCTTTGGCTTCATTTATGCACAACATTCCCACCATATTCCACCGTTCATAGCCGGCCAAGAGAAGAAGATTAAGGGGACACTCTGTCCCCTTGGTGCCTTCCCCTTGTCCTTTCTCTCTCGTGCCCATGCCAGCCAGAGGACCAGCTAGGCAAGGAGGACTCTAGGAGGAGATATTGAGGGTGGTGCATGCCCACCCTAGGAGAGTTCTTGTGGGTGGAATTTTTCCACCCTTGGAGGAGCAAGGGCACGCCCATCTAGCGCTCACCAGGAGGATGATCTCATCAACTTGAAGGAGCACTTCAAGAAGGAGTTGGAGAGATCCCTTTCAAGCCCAAGAGCAGCTAAGCTTGGAGCAAGGATCTCCTCCTCTTCACCATCATCGCAGGAGCATTAGTGTTATTTCTAGTAGTAAAAGCATTCCTCTACCAGCGATTTGTGTAAAACATTTCTTCGTTATAAAAATTGCCTTCCCATAATTTGTGTTTGCATCTTTATTAGTTATTTGTTCTAGTGCTTTTCACTCCCTTTCTCTAATTACCCTAGGTCTCCACTTACCTAAGGTGAGCTTAGAGAAAGGTTAGTTTTGTCACCTAGATGTTAGCTTTAGTTAGTTAGGTGTAGCTCTTTTTCCCGCTCTCAATTTTGTAGTTTCCTGTTATTTCAAAACCTCAAAAAATCTTATATTCAAAAATTCCAAAAAGAAAGTTGATTTCCAAATGTCAAGTGAGAATATTTAAAGTGCATTCTTGCCTCGGACGACTCTAGATACTACCACTATGTAGGTTTATAAATTGTAAAAGCTATTGTCAATTGGCGTGTTACAACTTGAAAAAGCCTAATTTTAAATCACTCTTTTCTTTGCATCATGACCTGGTGGACGATCTCCGGTATAGAGCCTCCGCCACTGGTGGACAAGGACTGAGCCTTTGACTACTCCCCCAACAAAGGTGGGTGCGGAGCTTTTGGCGGGTTGGAAGGAGCTTCCCTGTGTTGGCAACAAAGCTCGCATTTTAGTTTTTCGAGCTGTTCGCGTAGGTGGGCATTCTCCTTTCCACCATGCAACTCCACTTTAGTTGCTTGTCTTCGGGGCTCGAACTTTCGGGCTCCTCAATCTGGGGCTTGCTAAACTCCCAGATATGTTTGATCGCATGGAGTTTGTCAGCGATTGCTTGCTGCTCCACCTTCGGAGCTGCCAGCCGGGCCTCATACTCCTCCTCCCTCACTTGCATCTCGAGGAGGGGGTCTTTCCTACGGGCCTCAAGCAGCCGAACAGGTTGAACCGATTTTCCCTTGCTGGGTCCAACGTGCTGAGAGTGCCGCTTGGACACCAAAATGCTAGACTCTGCCTGGGCTTTCTTGGGGTGGCTGCGAGAGGAGTTGCGAGTTGTAGGAGCCATCAAAAAAGATTTAAGGAGAGGAAATGCTATTGAATGATAATTGCTTCCCACAGATGGTACCAATTGATTGGAGCCTCCTAAGTAATCGGAGGGTCTGACTCAATGGACCACAATCAACCACACAAGAGATAGAGGGGTTGTTTACCTAGTTCCACCACAAAATGTGTACGTTTTAGGGGAGAGCAGTGCTCCCATGAATCCACTAGAAGTAGCGCGATTACAATCTCTTGGAGTCTTTCTCTCTCTCTCGAATTGCCCAAAGAGCAGCCTCGAGGACCTCTCTTTGCTATTTATAGTGCTGAACAAGGATCTCGTCATAGGATCTTCTATTAGAACGTGTCCGTTGTCAGGGCACGTCCTTTGTCAAACTATTGATGATGGTAATGCCAACGTTACCGTCGACATGGGTATTGTGGACTTTCCCACCACCTTTCTGTCCTTAGGCAAACCAGATCGCCTAGAGGCAGGCGACTCCCGATCCAAATTCACCTAGGTGCAGGTGGGTCGAGCCAAGTCGAATCTGCCTATTTACTCACTCGGGTAGTCGAATTCATCGTCGAGCTTACTATAGAGTTTTGAATCTGAGGGAACTTTTACCCCTCATCAGCAAGTGAGAGGGGGATTTAGCCGGACTGTATCCTTTTTTCTTTTGGTAGTACCCCCTTCTTGCGTCATATGGGGGCCACTTTGAAAAAATCAAGCGGAGGTGGAGGTGAGTCCACCTTCACTCCAACTGCCAGGGATGCCTACACAATTTAAGCTTGTTGTTTACTTATGTCTTCATGTTGCAAAAAAATATGATTGTGCATTGGGACCATGTGATGTGTGCACATCGACGTTGTGGAAGAAAAGGTGAAAGCACAATTTTTTTTTTAAGGGGGGCAGTCAGTGAAAGAAATGTCCAACCAGTCCTTCTTCCCACATAAATGCATTTGTCTTTACTAAGAGGCATGGAATGCAACGCTTGGAACTGACCCTTCTCCCTGCCTCATCTTTCACACTGTCAATGTGGCCTGAAGTCAGTTTTGCACAACTATAGGATGGATATGTCGGCTGTAGGAGGAAGGAATCAACTGATGGCAGAAAGGGGTTGGTGTTCCTCCAGTAGGGATGCAGCCATGGCAGGTGGGAGGAAGAAATAGGGAGCCAACCATTATCCTTACTAATCGGCTGGCACCCCAAAGCAGGAGGCCGATGATGAGTCGATTCTCCTCTTTCGATTAAGTTTTGTAAATGAAATAACGCGTCGTTTGTAGTTCTATGTGGTGGAAAAATCGACTAATCAATAATTAAAATAACCACTTACAGAAGAGCGGGTCGTGTCCACAGGGAGGCAATGACGTATTTAAACTTGCACCGGTTAAAAACGTATGTTCTCAGTTAGTTTCGACGAGAATCGAGCCAAATATGCCTTTAGATTAAGAAAGCATCAAGAGAACATGCTGAAATGGCAATTTTGAACAACTAACGGATATTTTTTGCAACGCAGCTTAATAAAATATTAATAAAAGATGACAATGGCATAGAATGTAAATATTAATAGGGCTTGTACTGTAGCAAAATAGGGGATCTTCTTCCCCTTGTCCGTGCGCGAGGAGGAGGCCGCGGTCGGAGGTGTGAAGCTCGGAAGAGAATCTCTAGACCGAGGGCTCTGTGATGGCGATCGCGGCAAAGTGCGAGATGCCCTAAGGTGGCCGGACGGAGGAATGGAGGTGGTGGGTTTTGGTGGCTGCTGAAATGCCGCAGGCCGTGTGGCGTGGAAGACGCGGCTGAGGTCCTGGCGAGGAGGCGCACGCATTGGACTGCATGCGCGCGGAGGGTGGTGCTGAAGGCAGATGCAGCTACTGCTGCTGGATGCTGCTGGCCGCCCGCTGCAAGGAAGGCGTGCGGCGGGTAGGCTGGAGGCACTGCTAGAGGAGGTGAGGCGAGTGCACTAGGGGCTGAAGGAGGTGAGGTGCAGCAAGGGCATGCACGGGCGAGGAAGTGGACATGCTGGAGGAGATGAGGCGTGTTGAGGGGTGCTGGTGGGTGTGCTGCACACTGGCGGGCGCACTGGCTGCGTGCGTGACTGGAGGCACTGCAGGGTGTGCGTGGAGGTGGTGCAGGGTGCGCGCGGAGGTGGTGCAGGGTGCTGGAGTCTTGTGCAGCAGGAGGGGTGTGGGCGTGAAGGAGGTGAGGCGCAGCAAGGGCATGCGCCGTGGATGCTGCAGGAGGTGCGATGCACCGAGGCTGCAAGGAAGGCGCGGGCGTGAAGGCTAGGCCGGTTGTTGTTGTGTGTGGGGATGAAGCTTTAGACGTGAAGTTGCAGTGGCGATTGTTGGTGATGACGGCGAGGGTGGTGCACGCTGAGGTGCTCACAGTAATGCAGACAAGCTCCAGATGGTGGTGTGGCCTGCTACGCCACACGCCCACGGTGGTGGAGGCTCGTCACCGCGGTTGAGGCCGATGGTGGTGGAACGGATAAGAGATAAACTCTTTGCACAGTGGTGGGTAGTTGTGATGGTGGCCTCCAGAGCTCGGCTGCCTCCTCCTCTTTTTGTAGCCACCTGCATGGATTTGAATGGAGAGGCGGGAGCAGATCCACATTCTTCGCTAGTCCATGAATGTAGGTTTTAGTGCGGTAGCTGGTGGCGTTGCAGCCGTTGCTGAAAGAAGAAGAATAAAAATAATGATAAAATATTATGATTATTTATATACAACCCCTCAACTTTTATGTTAACTTAAATTAATGCATGCAATGCACCTAATTGGTTAACTAATTAAATGAATGCAATTCTGAGTTAATTCTAAATGCATTTAAATATGAATGCAATGCATGAATTATGTAATTAAATTAGAAATATGAAATAATCTATTTACATCCTAATTTATGCTAAATAAATGTTAGAATTAACTTAATGTCTAGGCACTTAAATATTTAAATAGCCCACAAATATTGGCTAATCAAATACCCTCATGCTTAGTTTTTGCTAGTCCCTAGCAAATCCAAGCAAAACCTAACACTCCAAGTAGAGTAGCCAACCCAATCGGTCTTCCTTTAGAAACATATTAAGTTTAGACTCTAGACCTAAGGTTCTCAAGTAATTGCTAAGTTACAGACTAGGTCAGCTAAAGATGAGTTGCAGGCACGAGTTTCCCTGATTTCTGACTCTACCCTAAAGTTTATTGATCCTTGAGATTAAAGCATCCATGCATGTGCTTTGGTCTGAGTTATTTGAGTTAAAGGAAAAAGGATTTATTATTATTATTATTTATTTATTATTATTATTTTTTTTGTTTGTTGTTTGATTCCCCTAAGTCTAACCTCGGATCAACTATCAACACGGTCTGTGTCAGATTCATTGTCCCCATTACCGTACCTCGAAGGGTGCCTGGCTTTCTATGCTTCGAGATAGCACCGCCCATAACAACCCCAAGAACTCCTGGCAATCGACACTTCGAGATAGTATCGCCCATGGATTTCTTAAGCGAATTCAGGCCTATGGCAATCGGCACTTCGAGATAGGGCTACCCATGGTACCTGAACCGCACAATGCACTTACATGCCCCCATTAGGATGGATATCCTAGGAGACAAGCGCCGAGGAGGTAATATGTTATCATCGCATCCTCAAGGTGAGTATATACTCCACCTCTCCTGCGGCGGGAACTCTTCCAATCAAATTGTGTTTTCAAGCCTCTCCTAAGTCAAAACTAAGAGAACTAAATCTCTTTTAAGAAAGGGATTAAGTTGATTACTTACACCAGACCAAGTGTGTGAAATTTGGATACTTGGGTTACAAGGACCCGTCAACCAAAAGGTAGAACAAGACTCCAAGTACTACCCCACCTTTTAACTCAAACCCTAGCTTTCCTTCCTCAACCTCTTGAGGAATGGTCCGCAACTTAACTCCTACTTAAGTTTTTAAGTCCACAAAGGACCCTAAAGGTCTAAAGTTGTAGCTCATTTAGCTTATAAAGCTTGACCCTAGAATTAACTTAGTCTACCCTAGAGTTCTAATTTGCTTAAGAATGCAAGACCTAGTCAGTTAAGCTCAAAACTTTTTTTTTTAATTATTTTTTTATTTTTATTTATTTAGATTTTTTTTAATGCAAATGTATGCATGCTATAAACAAAATGCCTCAGGTCCTCTCCCCCATGCTTGGTTCAAACAATGTCCTCATTGAAAACAAAAATAGTTAAAGGAAGATATTACCTGAGGCGGAGAATGGTAGGAGCTAAGGCTCCTCAAGAGTGACCTTGTCAACCAGATGGCCATCCAAAGTTATGTAAGGTTTTAACCGTTGACCGTTGACGATAAAGGGAGTTGCTGAAGAGGAAGGGTTTTTTATCTCCACAGCTCCATGCGGAAATACTTTAGTGATTATGTAAGGCCCATCCCAACGAGATTTTAACTTCCCAAGAAAAAGCGTAAGTCTGGAATTGAAAAGCCAGACTTGTTGGTTGGACTCAAAGGTCTTTCGAAGTATAAATTTATCGTGCAAGACCTTAGTTCTTTCTTTATAAGCTTGAGAGGTGTCATAAGCATCATTCCTCATCTCCTCAAGTTCACTCAATTCTAGAAGTCGTGCCTTACCCACCTTCTCTAAATCCATGTTAACACTTCAAATAGCCCAAAGTGCCTTATGTTCCAACTCAACAGGTAAATGGCACGCTTTCCCATACATAATCTGAAAGGGAGAAGTACCCAAAGGGGTCTTATAGGCCGTTCGATATGCCCCCAAAGCATCATCGAGCTTTTGGGACCAGTCTTTCCTATCAGGTCTAACGGTCTTTTCCAAAATATTTTTTATCTCCCTATTCGACACTTCAACCTGGCCACTTGTCGGAGGATGGTAAGGGGTAGCGACCTTGTGAGTCACTCCCAGACTCCTGATTAGCCGATTGAAGTGGTGGTTTCAGAAATGAGGTCCCCCATCACTTATAATGGTCTTGGGGCAGCTGAAACGGGATATGATATTGGCCTTCACAAATTTCAAAACCACAGAGTGGTCATTTATGTGCGTAGGAATGGCCTCTATCCATTTAGAGACATAATCAACTGCCACCAAGATATATTCATAACCATGGGATGACGGGAAGGGGCCCATAAAGTCAATTTCTCACACATCAAAAATTTCCACAGATTGAATAGGATGTTGAGGCATTTCATTCCCCTTCCCAATTGTTCCAGTCCGTTGACATCTAATACAAGCCTTAACAAAATTATGAGAATCCTTAAATAAGGAAGGCCACCAAAAATCATACTGAAGAACCTTAAAAGCAGTTTTCCTAGCACCAAAGTGTCCTCCACAATGAAGTTCATGGCAAAAACTCAGCACACTTTGTTGTTCCTCTTCAGGTACACAACTTCTCAATACATGGTCTTGTCTAATTCTAAATAATTCTGGCTCTTCCCAATGAAAATATCTTGCTTGGGAAATGAATCTCTTTCTTTTCTGCTCATCCCAAGAGCCAGGAGTTTGTCCAGTGACCAAGTAATTTACAATATCTGCATACCAAGGTAAAGTTGGTGTTACCGCTATCAGAGTTTCATCGGGAAATGTCTCGTGAATGTCTCCAGAAAGAGAGTCATTAAGAGGAGGATGAGACAGGTGGTCAGCGATAACATTTTCTACTCCTTTCTTTTCACGTATTTCCAAGTCAAATTCTTGAAGGAGTAGGATCCACCTAATCAGACGTGGCTTAGAATCTTTCTTAGCAATGAGATGTTTCATTGCCGCATGATCAGTAAAAATAACCACCTTAGACCCAAGCAGATAAGACCTAAACTTCTCCAGAGCAAAAACTACAGCAAGTAATTCTTTTTTAGTGACGGTGTAGTTTTGCTGAGGTTCGGTTAAAGTCTTGCTTGCATAATGCTGCACATGAGGTCTTCCCTCAACCCTTTGTCCAAGGACTGCTCCCACTACATAATCCGAAGCATCACATATCAGCTTAAATGGGAGTGTCCAATCAGGAGCTTGGAGAATAGGCGCAGAGATCAATGCCTCCTTTAGAGTTTGAAAGGCCTCGGCACACTTTGAATCAAAATTGAAGGAAGATTCCTTCGCCAACAAGTCACAAAGTGGCCTAGAAATTTTAATAAAATTTTAAATAAAGCACCTACAAAAGCCAGCATGGCCTAGAAAGGATCTAATCTGTTTGATGTTCGTAGGCAATGGGAGTTTGGAACTAGAATCAATCTTGGCTTTATCTACTTCCAAACCTTGCTCGGATACAACATGCCCAAGTACAATTCCTTTCTGTACCATGAAGTGACTTTTCTCCCAGCTGAGGACTAAACTAGTCTCCTTACATCGCTTCAACACATTCTCCAGGTGCAGGAGACACTGGTCAAAAGACGAGCCATAAATGGAGAAGTCATCCATAAACACTTCAACACACTCGTCAATCATGTCTGAAAAGATAGACATCATACACCACTGGAAAGTTACAGGGGCATTACATAATCTAATCTGCATACGGCTGAATGCAAAAATACCGTAAGGAATCGTGAATGTCGTCTTCTCCTGGTCATCAGGAAAGACTGCCACCTGATTGTACCCAGAATATCCATCGAGAAAGCAATAGTACTTATTCTTTGCCAATTTCTTGAGAATTTGATCAATAAAAGGCAGAGGAAAGTAATCCTTTTGGGTAGCGGTGTTCAGCTTGCGGTAATCAATACAGACCCTCCATCCAGTTGAGGGTCTAGTGACAACTTGTTCACCTTGGTCATTGAATTCCACAGTAAAGCCTGCCTTCTTTGGCACCACATGAATAGGACTTACCCATTTACTATCTGCAATGGGATATATGATCCCAGTGTCCAACCACTTCAGGATTTCCTTTTTTACCACCTCCCTCATATTAGGGTTCAGACGTCATTGCATGTTCCTAAATGGCTTGATGGAATCATCAGCATAAATGTGGTGCATGAAGAGTGTAGAGTCTATACCCTTAATGTCAGCAATGCTCCAAGCAATAGCTTCCTTGTGCCTAGACAAGCATTCAATCCAGGTTCCCTCCTGTGCCTTAGATAGCACAGCCAAAATGATAACGGGGAGCGTATCATTGGCACCTAGGAAAACGTACTTGAGAGTGTCAGGGAGGGGTTTCAACTCAAGGTCGGGGGCTTATATGGTTGAGGGTTTCATAATAGATGTCCCCATCTCAGGTAGCAGATCTACCTTCGGCGGAAATGATGGGGGAAGAGACTTAGCAAAAACACCTAGCAATTCCTCAAGTTCTAGTATGCCCCCTTCACATTCCTCCAAGAGATGGGGATGCTCATTTAGCATGACATGCTGAAGGGGGTCATTACATAACATTGCAGGGGTTGACTCTTCAATCAGGTCATCTATCACCTCAACTTGAGAACAATCCTCAAGTCTGGCTTGTTTGTAAGCATCAAACACATTAAGCCAGATTTTCCTGTTCCCAAAGCCCATTTTTAATGCCCAGTATTGCAATTGATTGAAGCATGCGAAGTTGCAAGGAAGGGGCGGCCCAAAATGATGGAGGGTTTGGTTGGCTTGTTGGTAGGGTCAATGTCCAAAACTAAAAAGTCAATGGGAAAGAAGAAATCCACCACTCTTATGAGGACATCTTCCAAAATTCCCCATGGTGTCTTAAGTGATCGATCAGCAACTTGAAGGATTACAGGGCTAGGCTTCAGATTGCCTCCCCCAAGTTGTTCATACACGTAGCTCGGAAGGATGTTCACCTCCGCACCCAGATCAAGTAGAGCCTCATTAATTTGTAAGTCACCAATAACTACTGAGATGTATGGGGCTCCTGGGTCCTTAAGTTTTGGGGGTGTGCCATGTTGAACAATTGAGCTAACATAATTAGGCAGGACAACTTTTGATTGGACCTGTTTTCTAGATTGCCGTTTTTTCGTGCACAGGTCCTTTAAGAAGCGGGCATAAGACGGAATCTACCTGATAGCTTCAAGCAAAGGCAGGTTAATCTGCACTTGCTTGAAAGTTTCCATAATCTCATCCGTTTTATCTTTGGCTCCAGGTGAGCCAGCAGAAGTCTGCCCAGAGGTGGATAAGTGCTTTGGAAAAGGCACTCTCGATCTTTGGGTGGAAGGGTTGTCATGTCGAGTAAGGGGTGGAACGGGGGCAACTTCTTCCAGTGAGGTGATTTCAAGCGGAGAAGATTTAGGCAAGTCTTCTCCGGTGGGGGTGAAAGTCGAGGTGGATGGTTTTTTAGGGGGTGAGACTATAGGAGCATCGGGTTTAGAAATTTCTTTCCCACTACTCAGAATAGTCACTGCCTGAGCATGCTCCCTAAAGACAATCCCTTTTCCTTTAGGATTTTCCTTAGCAGCACTGGGGGGCTTCCCAGTTTCCCTCTGTCTAATAGCCTCAACAAGGTGTCTTATTTGTGATTTCATCTCATGTATAGCCTTGTCATGAGATTGGATGATGGCACTGTGACTTTCTTGCATAGTTTTCAACATCACCTTCAATTCATCCATCTCAGAGGTCTTAGATTGGGCAAAGGTCTGAGGTTGGTTCATTTGATGGTTTTGAAAGGATTATGGTTTGTAATTCCCTGAATTTGAGACATTTCCTTGTCTCCATGAAAAGTTTGGGTGGTTCCTCCATCCCTCATTATAAGTGTTGGAGAAAGGGTCATTACGAGGTCTAGGACGGAACCCTTAAGCAGTATTCAGATCTACTTGTACAAGCTCAGGGAATTGGGAGGCCAAGTGGCAATCCACAGTGGCGTGTTATTGCCTTGGCAAATTAAGCATTCGGAAGCTTGGGATGTGGAGGTGTTAGATACGAATGAACTTGGGTTCAACATAAGCCTTTCCATGTTTTGATTCAATAATTGAATTTGATAGGCTAAATTCTGGGTGTCCCTTGCCTCATTCGCCTCCAACTTTCTTTGCATGAGAGTGGG
This sequence comes from Thalassia testudinum, assembly GCA_037157565.1. Lineage (NCBI taxonomy): Eukaryota > Viridiplantae > Streptophyta > Magnoliopsida > Alismatales > Hydrocharitaceae > Thalassia > Thalassia testudinum. The sequence continues at coordinate 7,563,631 of JAZHRO010000010.1, read as the reverse complement.
CTTTCTATCCATGTAGGCAGAATTCAAGTGAATAGAATTCTCACTCAAAGTATCAAAAAGGTTCTAAGATTCATCCTCAGTCTTAGATAGAAAGGTTCCTGCACAGGCACCATCCACAGTTTGCCTATGCGAATCATTAAGTCCGGTGTAGAACCTTTCAACCAGTTGCCATTTAGGCACCTGGTGATGTGGGCAAAGTCTCAGCAAGTTGTTAAAGCGCTCCCATGCATCATGGAATGCTTCCCCATCCTTTCGAACAAAACTCATAATTTCCCTCCTAAAGTGATTGGTTTTGTTCATGGGGAAGTACTTCTTCAAAAACCCCTTCTTCAGGGCATCCCAAGTGTTAATATTATCAAGGGTGTGATACCAATACTTGGCTTTGTCCTTAAGGGAGAAGGAAAGAGGGTCCGCATTTGAGTGTCATTAGTAACGCCCTGCAGCTTCACCATGAAACAGACCCCGGTGAATTCCTCTATATGCCTGTAAGGGTCTTCCCTAGCAGTACCATAAAAGGAGGGCAACAAGGATATGGTACTGCTTTTGATCTCATAAGGATTGTCCCCTCCAGGTCTACGTAGTGCAGGGCCAGCTTGATTGGTTGGAATGAAATATTCCTTAAGGCTCCTTTGACCGGCCATTTCTACCCTTGGAAGGTTTCTTCTTAAGATTCTTTCAGGTTCATGATCAAACACAAGTTGTCTCCTAAGAGAACGCCTACCAAGCATGCACTACAAACATAATTCAGAAGGACTTGTTCGGTCTTTACAAATTTAGGCTTTTGACTTTAGTTCAAATTGTAGGTGACAAAGGAAGTTGCCCAATCAATTACACGCCTATTGTCAACCTTCGAAATGCCTAAAAAGACCAAGTTGGAGCTAGGTATTCTTCCCTAAATCTCAAATGGTAAAGCAAATCCAAATACGGAAGATCAAGGGATGCAAGTAGGCCTAAGCCTTCCTTTGAAGCTGTGCTTTCACGGTGCTTCTCAACTACCCCCAAAAATCCATGACAGGGTATCCCCCTCTTTGGATTTACAAAACCTTTGATCTCAAGTTCCGAACACTTCAGAATCCAATGGTAGGAGGGCTCTTGTCCTAGTCGTTTCAAGACTTAGGAGTGTCTAAATGAGTGCCATGGTGCAAAAGATATGTGTGCATTCACCGCAAAAAGATTTTGAATTTTGAATCGCACACCACGTTTGACAATCAAGTCCTTGATTTTTAGATGTCCCTCCTTTAATTAGTCCTTTTTCAAGAATATATGTGACCACTTGTTAGATCGCTTCAAGACAAGTTATGTGGTCTTCGAATTTAGTCTTAATGTAATGCGTGATCAAGAATAGGATGCAAAGTAAGAGAATGCGTACCTTGCTTCCAGTAATCAACGATGCAAGAATGCACGCAATGCAGAGAAGTAAATCTAGAGGCTGCTCATACAGACCTAAATGGTTCGTCCTAGGGGCAGGCAGCTTCTAGCAGGAAGCTCATTCTTTTTTTTTATTATCTTTTTTTAACTACTTATGCAAAAGCAAATAAAAGTAAACAGTCTACAAAATAAATTAAAAACCTAAATCTAAAGAAAAGGGAACAGGCTCCCAAAAATTACCCAACACGGGTGATGAGAACCTCATCACGAATCCTAACTAGCGCAATCTAACCTAGATATGCAAGAAAAAGCTCCTACATAACTCAAAAAAAGGCTTGACTCAGAGAATTCTGGTTTAAGAAGAAAACAAGTCATAAGGGATAAAAATCTGCAAACAGGGTAACTCAGGGTCCAAACATAGGTCAAACTAACCTAATAAGAAGGAAAGTGGGATGATCTGATCCAACAAGGGCTACAGCAACTTCAAGGAATTAAATGACATTCTGTAACCCTAAAACAAATCCACTTTAATTCATGAGGTTTGAGGCAGGGTAAAAATTGACTAAACCCTCTAAAATTCATAGAAAAATAATCTCTAGGGTTTAGAACCTCCAATTTGACCTTAGAAACCCATTTTGACCTATATTGAGAACCATGCCCAATTAATGATTTAATTTGGGTTTTTACGTAAATTGGCCAGTCAAACAAGGTATGAACTAGAAACAAAATTCACCATTAAAATCCTTAGGTCCAATTTAGTCATGCATAAAAACTTGAGCCTAAGAAGAGACCTTCTTGACCGACTTTGCAATTTGGTCCTCATCTATTACTTTTTGACCCTCAACTTTCAAAACCCTTGCATTCTGGCCCCTAATTTCCTCGTCATTCTTTGCATTTAGGTCCCTCTTGCAAGTCTCTGCGCAGCGCCATGCTCCGACGACTTTGCGCGGAGCATGGCACTGCGCAGGGTGAGGGAGGTGTCCTGCAAATTGAACCCGGTGTTCCCTGCGATGTCTGCTGTCGCAGGGACGCCGCCTTGCCACCTAACGACGCCCACACCTTCCGTGCGAACGCGCGGAAGGTATGGGTCACACCTCCGGCCATTCTTCAGCGAGGGAGGCACGTCGCCTCCCTACGTCCACCCCTCCGCCACCGCCTTTATAAAGACCAGCGTCGCCAACCAGTTCTGGCAATTCAGTCTTGACGGAGAATCCCTCGGTCCTTCCTCTCTCCCCACTCTGACAGGAACCCACCAGCTCCGGCGGCTCCTCTTCCTCCTTCTCGTCACTCTGCTGCAATACCAGCAGCAGAGCCACCTTCGCCTGATCTTCCCGCGTCGCGCCGTACCCAGCACGCACCCTCCTGCTCTCTTCCTCGCCGCCGCTGCCCCCCTTCTGGGTGTTTCTTCTCCGACGAAAGTCGATACGATTGCCGCCATACTCCGGCCCCCTTCGTTCCTATAATTAAGTAACAGTTATTTCCTTTCCTCCCCTCTTTCTTTTCCCCAACTTATTTTGCTCGATTGCCCTACGACCACGCCTGACCGCCCTCATCTTCCCCATCTCCGGCCACCCTCCGGCGAGTTGCCCTCGTCGATCCGCCGTTCCACACAACTCACCAACTATCCCATAAGCTCCGCCTCACCTCACCCAACACCCCCCACCCCTCCACTGCCACTCCACACCTCCACAACGCTCCCCCAATCAAACCCATTTTTCCGGTTGCAGTCCGACCTAGGGCTGTCGCTCTATGCCGCCCAGCGACCTGCCGCACCCCGCACTACCTTCGCCGTGCCACGACGAAGGTCTCCCTATGGTCTAATTAGGCCGAGAGGCCCTGTTTGTGTTCAGCAGATCTTCAGCCCCGACCGCCATTGGCGATAAGGCGAGGAGCTTCCAAGCAAGCTCCAGGCCCTGAAGTAGCAGGACTCCAGCTGAGGCGAATTGGAGAGACCCAGGTGAAGGCAGGCAGCTGGCACGCGACGGGAAGCGAGGACGTAGCTGCTGAGGCCAAGTCGCGTCCTTCCTGCGGGCGTGCGAGCGAGGGACGAAGTTTAGTCCCACATCGTGAGATTTCGAAGCGCCGCACCCATTTAAATTGATCTTGTGTTTTTACTTAAGCGCCTCAGAACACAGGGTGAGGTCCCCTTGCCCACTTGCCCGCCTCGTCCGCGACCCACGCCACACGGATCTGGCCGACCCGTTTACCCTGCACTCCTCGCGCACCACCCACGCGGTGTGCCTGGTCACGGGTACGCTACCCGACCCGATAACCTGGCTCTGGGAGAGCTTCCTATGAGCGGTTTACAGAGAGAGAGAGACATGCGGGTAGAGGGAAGGGTTAGGTTTTTCCTTGTGCAGGAAAAGGGCGAAGAAAGAAGGCTCACCACTTGGCCGCAGGAAGAAGAAGAGGAGCGGAAGAAGAAGCTCTGAAGAAGCCTTGCAGCTGAGCAAGGCAGAAGACCAAAGAAGAAGAAGAAGAAGCAACGAAGGAAGAAAAGAGAGGGGAAGCACTGTAGCAGACCGCCGTTTAAGTCGTCTGATTGAGACATCAGACGACGGATGAAGCCTCAAAAGAGATACAGCAAAGAAGAAGAAGAAGAAAAGAAAAGGCTCCGCAGCTGAAGAGAAAGAAAAGAGACGAAGGAAGAAAGAAGATAAAGACAAGAGAAAGAAGAAGAACTGAAGAAGAACAGAAAGAGAAGACAAGAAGAAAAAGAAGAGGAACTGAAGGCAATCAAAGCCAAGGAAGAAGACCCATAAATAGAAAGAAGAGAAGAAGAAGACAAGCAAAGAGAGAAAGAAGAAAAAGCCAAAAGACAGAAATCTATTTCTCCCTCTCTCTCTCTCTCTTATATTTGTAATAAAGAAACATTGTATTTCTAGAATTCCAGTAGCTCCTTGAGTTCGACCTCGGGAAACTATTTCCGAGTAAAATGTCAATGGTAACGACAATCATAGCTGTCTTATTTTATACCACAACGACATTGCTGTAATATGCATTAAAACAAACGAAGACTAGCGGCGGTGGAAAGTCGCCACCAATAGGCCTAAAACAAAATTGGGGAACAAACCCCTCAAAATATACCCCAGAACAAGGGTTTCAAACCAAATGTGCAATGAAAAATCAAGTCTAAAATCTTAATCCTACTCTAATTAAATCAGTGACTAGATGATCGTCGCATCCTTGTCCTTCCCCTCCTTTGCAAGGTAGCTCGACCAATTTCTCCTCTGGCGACGTCAAGGGTCTCCTCTCATGATGGCTAATTCCTCGCACAAATTTCTCGCACAAAAAAAAAAGGTCAGATCATTGTGTAATGAGAAATAATAAAAAATAAAATCAGGTGAAATTATTGTGTCTGTTGCCTCCCCGGCAACGGCGCCATTTGACGAGTCGATTCTCCACTTTCGATTAAGTTTCATAAATGAAATAACGCATCGTTTGTAGTTCTATGTGGTGGAAAAATCGACTAATCAATAATTAAAATAACCACTCGCAAAAGAGCGAGTCGTGTCCACAGGGAGGAAATGACGTATTTAAACTCGCACCGGTTAGAAACGTATGATCTCAGTTAGTTTTGACGAGAATCGAGCCAAATATGCCTTCAGATTAAGAAAGCATCAAGAGAACATGCTGAAATGGCAATTTTGAACAACGGATATTTTTTGCAATGCAGCCTAATAAAATATTAATAAAAGTTGACAATGGCATAGAATGTAAATATTAATTGGCCTTGTATTGTAGCAAAACAGGGGATGTTCTTCCCCTTGTTCGTGCGCGAGGAGGAGGTCGCGGTTGGAGGTGTGAAGCTCGGAGGAGAATCTCTAGACCGAGGGCTCCGTGATGGCGGTCACGGCGAAGTACGAGATGCCCTGAGGTGGCCGGATGGAGGAACGGAGGTGGTGGGTTCTGGTGGCTGCTGAAATGCCGCAGGCCGTGCTGCATGGATGGGCGTGGCTGAGGTCCTGGCGAGGAGGCGCACTCACTGGACTGCACGCGCGCGGAGGGTGGTGCTGAAGGCAGACGTAGCTACTGCTGCTGGATGCTGCTGGCCACCCGCTGCAAGGAAGGTGCTTGGCGGGTAGGCTGAAGGCACTGCTACAGGAGGTGAGGCAGGTGCGCTAGGGGTTGAAGGAGGTGAGGTGCAGCAAGGGCATGTGCGGGCGCAAAAGTGGACGCGCTGGAGGAGATGAGGCACGCTGAGGGGAGTTGGTGGGCATGCTGCACGCTGGCGGGCGCGTCGACTGTGTGCGTGACTGGAGGCGCTACAGGGTGCGCGCGGAGGTGGTGCAGGGTGCTGGTGTCTTGTGCAGCTGGAGGGGTGTGGACTTGAAGGAGGTGAGGCGTAGCAAGGGCATGTGCCGTGGATGCTGCAGGAGGTGCAGCGCGCTGAGGCTGCAAGGAAGGCGCGGGCGTGAAGGCTAGGCCGGTTGCTATTGTGTGTAGGGATGAAGCTTCAGACGTGAAGTTGCAGTGGCGGTTGTTGGTGATGACGGCAAGGGTGGTGCACGCTGAGGTGCTCACAGTAATGCAGACGAGCTCCAGATGGCGATGTGGCCTGTCATGCCACACGCCCACGGTGGTGGAGGCTCGTTGCCGCAGTTGAGGCTGGTGGTGGTGGAACGGATGAGAGATCAACTCTCTGCACAGTGGTGGGTCATTGGGATGGTGGCCTCCAGAGCTCGGCTGCCTCCTCCTCTTTTTGTAGCCACCTGCATGGATTTGAATGGAGAGGCGGGAGCAGATCCACATTCTCCGCTAGTCCATGAATGTAGGTTTTAGTGTGGTAGTTGGTGGCGTTGCAGCCGTTGTTGAAAGAAGAAGAATAAAAATAATGATAAATATTATGGTTATTTATGTACAAACCCTCAACTTTTATGTTAACTTAAATTAATGCATGCAATGCACCTAATTGGTTAACTAATTAAATGAATGCAATTCTAAGTTAATTCTAAATGCATTTAAATATGAATGTAATGCATGAATTATGTAATTAAATTAGAAATATGAATTAATCTATTTACATTTTAATTTATGCTAAATACATGTTAAAATTAACTTAATGTCTAGGCACTTAAATATTTAAATAGCCCACAAATATGGGCTAATCAGCTGACTAGTGTTTACTAGGCCTAATGGGTGGGCTGCCATTTTTCTACCTAGGTGGCACCCATGATGAGCATGAAGAGCTACCGAGATGGAGTTTGGAGTGACATTGATCGGTCTCCTTAGCGAAAGGAGGATCCGACTCAACAGTCAAACACATAAGCAATCACAGAAGAGAAACACGAGAATTGGTGACCCTGTTCCACCACAAGGGGTGTACGTTTGGGGGGAGGATAATGCTCTCGAACTTCCACTAGGATTAGCAGTAGTACAAAATCTCTAGTTTTCTCTCTCTCAGATTGCATGAAGAGAACCCTCAAGGGCTCCTCTTCTCTATTTATAGTACAAGAAATATCCTGACAACATAAAATCTTCCACAACGGTCCTCGCTGATTCTCTGACACATCCGTTATTTGCTATTAATAGTGCCGGTAATGCCACCGCTAATGCTGTTGTGGGCGTCGTGGCTGTTGTTGCCGCCTCTTCGACTCCGGTCAACTTGGGTCCTTTGGCAGGTCGATCCTATCTAGATCTGCCTGGATGATGGGTTCGGATATGTCTTAGTGTAGGCAGGTTAGGTGGAGCCGGATCTGCCTGTTTGCCTAGTTTCCAGGTAGCCGGATCCTTCTTTTGGTTTCGTGCAGAGTTTTAAGTGCAAGGGCACTTTTTGCCCCTTATATGCTCCCACTCTCTAGTTAGCGGATGCTACTGAGGGAGTAGTCAAGATACTTAAAACTTCGTAGTAGGTGATGCCCCCCAAATGATATCCCAGCTGTCTTTCAAGCGAGGTGAGCATTTGTTATGAAACGAAAGTTTTGACCTCAAGTAGGCAAGGCACCTTTGTTCATGCAGTGAATGACCATTAAAATATGTAAGGAACGTAGGCGTGTTCTGCCTAGGTTCCTGGTGGCCTTAAAAGGTCATCATATAATAATAATAATGGGAATGGAAGCATGTTTCGCCTGAGTTCCTGTCGGCCTTAAGAGGACAACATATAATAATAGTAATGAGAATGGAGGTGTGTTCTGCCTGAGTTCATGCCAGCCTTAAGAGGTCAACATTTGATAAAAGGAACGTAGGCACGTCTGCCTGAGTTCCTGCTGGCCTTAAGAGGTCATCATATGATGAAGGGACCGTAGGCATATTGCCGCCTGAGTCCCCCTACCAACCTTAAAAGGCTAGCATCCTAGATAAAAATGTGACATACGCGTCACCTTCTGCGAGTGGTGGCCAATCACTATGGGAGTTGATTTTGTCTTGTTATGTGACAAGACGGGCATTAATTGCCGTCATGATGAGGCGTAACTGGCTCAAATGTCACGCTTGTCTGCGACATGATCGCTATTACTACAGCAAAATGATACGCGTGTAGGGGCATTTAATGCCCGTAATGATGACCGAGGTTATTTCGATTTTAGTAGGATCTTTGAAATTTGCTTTGCTATCTACGGGATATCATTTTTTCAAAATCCGCACCCCTAAAGGGGGGAAATTGCCCTCAGGGGGGATTATAAATAGGGGGAGGGGCACAGTTAATGCCCCACCGACCCTCTTTACTGTAGCGGATAACCTTGTAAGCTAGCCTTTTCTACTTGTCCGGTGAGCTTGTGAGAAGATCCGTACATTGGAATGCTGTATCTAGAGGAGTAGCAAAGACGTAATCATGTTTGGGCTTGCGGGCAAGGGTATGTCGGCCTCTTCCTTACCTGACATCTCGCTTGAGACAAACGAATTGTATAGTTTTCCTTCTGACTTTCGTAGCCCGTCTGCCATTAAGGCATTCCTAGATGTCTACAGACTCGGTGGAGTTCCATTCCATGGTTGCGGATCCCAAACCTACCTATGCTCTGACGAGATAAAGGAGGTGTTCATTATTTGTAGATACGCCATAGGACATGGCCTACGAATACCTTTGAACCCATTTTTGGTTTCATTTCTTTCTTAATATCACCTTGCCCTTGCACAACTCAACCTCAACTGTTGACTTGTACTTAACGCCTTTACTGTTATTTGCTTCCACCTGGGGATTGCTCCCCGACTGGGCATGTTCCACCAGATTTCTGGGCTCATGCCCCTTAAAGTGAAAAGGGGCAGACCTCCCTTTGGTACATATACTTTGTACAACTAGCTCACTAAATATCGTATCGCCGATCTCCCCGGTAGTCTAAAGGGGCAAGATCATCACTTCTTTTTTCTTTCCAACATCGAGGACCTAGTTGTCCCCTACACTTAGCAAGGCCCACCTAATAGGGATTTGACACCTAGAGCCAAGGAGCTTGACCCATCTATGCAGGTGAACGTAGACAAGGTAATGAAATTTGGGTTCATTGCCCACTTGGAACTCAGGCAGGATGATGTTCTGGTGGTGTTGTCATGGGTCGCAAATTCTTATCCCACGCCATGTAAGTTGGGGGGAAATAGCTTTAGAAAGTGTATTATCTTTGCCCTTTACTTAACTTCTTTGTTTTTTGTTCCAGCTTTTGGGTCGTTCACTCACCTGGATACTCCCGGGCGTCGAGGCAGTAGCTCCACCCACCGTGGGTCCCTACATGGGGAGGAGAGGCCTGTAGAGCAAGGCGAGGGGAGTGACTCTTCCCACTCGAAGAGAAAGGGGGTGGTGGGAGAAGAGGAGGCAGCAAAGGTCCCCCTGAAGCGCCTGAGGAGGGGACCCACTGCGCAGCTTCTAGCAGGAGAGTCGACAGCAACCACTCCTCTAAGCCTGGGCAGGGTTGAAGCGAAGGATGTTCCGGTGGACCTATCTCGCTCATCTGACCCGTCTGAGGTGATTGTCTTGGGAGACTCCCCGGTCGAGGCCCCTGCAAAGGAGGTTCAGATGGGGAGTGCCAGCGTTTCCACCTCTCTCATCGGCTCTATTGGTGCCTTCGTGAAACTAGTGCAAGAGGCGGCTGTCATCGAAGGTTTTCGGGTGGAAGCTTATACGAGTAGCCTTACTCCAGGTGGAGCTCGATAGGGGCGAGAGTACTGGTGGACCCCACTGGTCGAGGAGGTTCCGGGATGATAGGCTAGACAATTGGGTTCATCAGAGGATCCGTATTGGAGGAGGCACTTGAAGGCCTTGTACCCAGCCAGGTGGCATCGGCTTAAGTGGGCACTTCAAGCAATACCTTAAACCTAGAGAGGCAAGTGCTTCGGTACCTACAAGATGCCCCATTTTGGGGTACCTCCCAGTCGGAAGGAATGAACTTTAACCACGTGTTCTTCTATTGCTCCCGCGTGTAAGTTTTTCCTTGATTTTTTTTTTGGTAAAAAATTAGGTCTTATGCCTCTGTCGATGCTCTTTGACAAGTTGAGTCTCTCAGGACTTTCTTTGTCTCATGTGACAATGTTCCATCAAACAACCCTGAAGTAGTCGTCTCCATTGAGGCAGTCGACATGGCCACCAAATGGGCCGTGACTGCTAAGGCGAAGCAGAGGAATTTTACCTATCTGCTCACGAAGGCCACAGCCGCCCATAAGATGGCAGAGAAGGTTACTGAGGAGGCTACTAGGAAGCTCTACTCGCAACAAGAGGTGGTTGACCAGGTGACCCGGCTATAGGAAGAGCTAAGGAAGGCCTTCCAAGGCCTGAGAAGAGTTGGGTATATAGGCAGGAAACTAGAGGAAAGTCTCTTCAAGACCCACAAAAGGGAACTTGTGGCGCTACGAGACTTATCTGAGCGCCTGCAAGACTCCTATACCAACGTACTCTCACTGAAGGAGGAAGTATAGGTGCTTAAGGTTGAGCACTCCTCAGTCGTGGAGGGGTACGAGGTGGTTCTTCAAGAGGAGCACCTTTGCCTGGGAACAACCATCGATGAGCTTGTCAACGTGAAGGCAAGCCACGAGAAGGCAGAGGCAGCTGTGGAAAGCCTGAGAGCCAACCTCACCAAGGCCTAGTAGCTCGAGGAGGACATGGGCAAGAAGGTGCTAGAGCTGGAGAGTACTACGTAGTTGGTGATTGCATTCCTCGCCTCCAATTCATCGATGGAGAAGAACCGAGACCTGATCTCAAAGGAGATCAGTAAGTATACCTTGGCGGTGCTGGAGCTGGAGAGTACAATGCTGTTTATCATGCTAAATCAGGTTTTAAAAATGTCGCATTGTAGTACAGCAGAAATAGCGTTCAAAATAAATACAATTTTATTACTCGAAAAGATTCCTGAGGTGAACACAGGGAGCAAATTAGTATTTCGAAATCAAGATCACAATTTAAATTGAAAGAAATTGCAATAGTAGCAATGTCAAAGTGCAAAAATATGGGAGTAAAATGGTGATGTAGATCACCAAGTACTCCCACAATATCACCAAATAATTCAATGTATAAATATGCAATGGAAACTAGAATTTGTCGTCTGATTCCTTAATCAGACGACTTAAAGTGTCTGATTTCTTCTTCTCTTTCTCTGCCTTTCTCTTTTTGCTTTGGCTTCCTTCTTGAAGTCCTTCTCTTTCTCTTCTTTTCTTCTGCGATCCTTCTCTTTCTCTTTAGCTTTCTCTATCTTCTGCTTTGCTTCTCCTTCTTCTTCCTTCTTCTTATTCCTGCCTTTGCCTTTTCTGAGGTCCTCCTCTTCTTCTTCTCTGGCTCTCTTCGGCTGCTGCTTTGGCCTTCTTCTTCCTTCTAAGGTCCTACTCTTTCTCTTTAGCTTTCTCTATCTTCTACCTTTAGTCCTGCAGTCCTCTTCTTCTTCTGGCCTCCTCTTCTTCTTCAAACTGTGGCTAAGTGTTGGCCGGAGAACCCTATAGCAAAAACCTACCCCTACCCACGTGACTCTCCTCACTTTCTCTCTTAGGATCCACTCTCCCAGAGCCACACAAGAATTCGGGTAATCGAGTCGGGTGCGTACTCGGGACCAGGCCCACCGACATGTGATAGTGGGTAAGGAGTGCAGGTCGGGCCAAGTCAGGCTAAGTCCGCGGGGGCGTGTCGCGGTCGAGATCGAGTCGGGTGTGTGGGACCTCACCCTGTGGTAACTGAAGCGATAGGGCTTCTTCACTTTTTCACTTTATTCAGGTGTGGGAACTCTTTCACTTCAGAGGTGGGACTAAATGTCCCACCTATCTTCCGTATGTCTGCAGCAGCAGGTTGTCTTCGCAATTGCAGCAGCTGCAGAGTCCCTCGACTCCAATTGAAGGCTTGGATGCATGCACAGGAAACTTCCACGCGTCCTGGGACTAAAGCCTGGGGGTAGCAAGACCTGGGCGTGGCTTCAAGCTTGCTTCAAGCTTTGCAACAATGGCAGATGGGGCCTGAACCTGAGAACACAAGAATGGCCTCGCGGCCACGTCAAAATGTTCAGAGAGCATCGCCGGAGAACGACGAATATGCTGGGGGTGTTGACGTAGCTCGGGGGTGCCTATGAGTGCATGCCTAGGGCACACTGTGTGCGAGTGAGTGGTTGTGTTCGGTGAGGCGCTTGGGTGAGTGGCACAGTGCGTGGAGTGAGGGGAAATGATCAGTGGGGCGAGGCAGAGGTCGTGGGCTTGTCGGCGGGGATTGTGGTGGCCTGTGGAGGTGGGATGGCCTCGCCGAAGTTGATGGTCGGAGATGGAAGGGATGGAGGTCGGCAGTGGTCGATTTTGGAGAATAAAGGGTGAAGAAAATAGGTGGGAGAGGGAGCTTATCTGGGAGGTCAAGGGATGAAGGGGGCGAGCGAAGGCATCGGGTCTGGTGTGGCCGACGCCGGAGACGAAGGCGGCTCTGGTGAGGTGCGATCGGCGAGGATGAAGAGAGGGAAGCGCATGCTGGTACAGCGAGACGCGGACAAAGTCAGGGAAGATGGATCCACCGCAGGTATGGCGGTCGGATGACGAGAAGGAGCAGGGAAGGTCGCCGGACGTTGAGGAGCCTACAGCCATGAGGAGAAGAGAGGAATTAGGGGTATTCGCAGCCGAAATCAAGCGTGGACAGGTCAGGGAGGTCTGGGCTCCTTTAAATAGAGCTCTGGAGGTCGGTTAGGGCTTGGGAAGCAAGCTGCTTAATCTTGGAAGGTCGCTGGAAATGGAAATCGTTGAGATACCCACATCTCTCATGCGTTCGCATGAGAGATTGGGAGGGAATCATATCTCAGATATGGGTTCATATTGACGGGAATTTCTCAGAGGATCTTCCTTCCAATTTTGGAAGAGATCCTCCAAGCAATCAAGGAGAACTTCCAAGTTCAAGGTCGCCGGAGTAGGTTTCCTCCACGATAATGGTGGAGGGAGCTACTTGTGAAGACGACGAGAAAGCTAGGGGGCTGTTAGCAAGGGTTTTTGAAAATTAGGGATAGATCTTTTGGCAAACTAGGTCAAGGAAAACTCATCTTGGGTCCAAATTTTGGTACAAACCTAATTTGGACCTAAGGAATCCAATGGTGACATTGGATTTTGGGTTTGACCACGTTTTATTGGGAAATTTATGCAAAAACCCAATTTAGGGTAAATATCTGTCTGATACCCCATTCTAGGTCAAGATGGGTTCTAATGGCCAAATTGAAGGTACTAAATCCTAGAGAATATTTTTATATGATTTTTAGAGGATTTAAGTGAATTTTATCCTAACCAGAACCTTGATTAATCAAGTGTGTCTGTTTTAGGGTTTCAAGAAGTCATTTAATTCACAGAACACATACAAACCTTTTTCTGTCAAATCCAACCCACTTGTTACCTTATTAAGACCATTTGACCTTTGTTTAGCCCTTGAGAAAATCCATGGTTGTACTGCATTGGTAAAATTACAGTTTTACCCCTTGTTATGTTTCTCTCAAAAAGGTTATGCAGTGAATTATAACCTTCAGTTGATTATGCAGGAGCATTTATTCTCTTCATTGGGTCAAAATGAGCTAGTTAGGGCTCATGATGTTCCCATCAAATGCAATCGGTGATTGCATTCTTCCCTTCCAATCCGTCTATGGAGAAGAATCGAGACCTGTTATCAAAGGAGATCGGTAAGTATACCTTGGCGGTTGTGCAGTCTTTGCTAGAGGGCAAGCATACTTCAGTGGAGGAGCTCTAAAACTGCTCTATGAACCAGTTCTTGTCCGAGTGTGACCATCAAAAAGCTAATGGTTTGATCGTGGACAAGGATCCCATAAAGCCACCTGAGGACCAGCTAAGAAGCACGGCCCCTAAAGAGGAGGCAGACAAGTCGAGTTCGTCATGAGCTGTGGAGCTGCCTGTTTGCCCCGTTAGCCCATCTTGCGCAGTCTCTTCGCCCCCTCTAACTCCTGAAATTGATTTTTTTGATGACTTGGAGTGAAGTCGCTTGCCTTTGTACTAGTGTTGTTGTTTCTGTTTCCCTTTATTATCTTTGTTCTTTTGTTTTCTTTTTGGGTCATTTGGTGAGAATGGCCTCTAGGAAATGTAACAAGCAACACAACTATGCAATGAAATGAAAGGAAAAGTTTTTGTTTTTATTATCTTTTCTCATTCTTCCTATACATGGTACAAATGTAGATTGCTTGTGTGCCAAGTTAAAGGGACCGGCTTGCCGCCTAGGGTCCGCAACTTGTAGAAATCGCCTAGACTTATGTTGCAGACTTTATAAGGTCCCTCCCACGGGGCGTCTAACTTCCTGCTCGAATTGCTTGGCATGGAGACTTCACTTTTTGGCAAGACCAAGTCTCCTTCTAAGAACTTTCGCTTGTGCACCTGCCTATTGTAGGCGACGGCTGTTGCCTCTTTATATTTGAGCGTCGCTTTTGACGCTTTCTCCCTTAAGTCGTTCACAAGGTCTAAGGCCAGGTAGACTTGATCATCATTGGTAGCGGGGTCATATAGTTGTGTCTGGTAGGTAGGGAGGACTGTCTCTATTTGTAGCCAGGCTTCCATGCCATACACGAGGTTGAATGGTGTGTGGCCTGTGGAAGTCCTTTGATAAGTTCTTGTTAAACGCACGGGTTGCTACACTAACGTGTTTGGTTTTGAAAAACCTATCGTTGTAGTTTGAAAGCGAAGAACTCGTGTTCAACAAATAAAATTTATACCGAAATGGAAATCCCGGGTCGAACTTAGGGAGGCGGACGTTTGATTTAAAAACACGCGTTTGTTTTATTTGTCACGAAGTAGAATAATTGATTAGAAACTATCTATCTATTTACAATAAATAGAAGAGAGAGAGAATGAGAGAGACAGAAAGAATATTACAAACAAAAATCAAAAAGAGATGTAGAATGAACATGGAATTCATTATCAGAAGGATTGTTCATTACACTAAACATTACGACTAGAAAGTGAAAAAAATGATTACACTAGAAAGCATTAAATCTACTCTAGAAAGTAGTAAATCTATTCTACAAAGCAGTAAAAAGAATGGGGAGAGAGATATCCTCCTCGACGGTCACTTGGAGGACGAGCCGGACGAGATGACGCTTGGAAGATGGGGAATGGAGCAGGACGAAGGAGGACGAAGCAAGAAGAATGGGAACGGGGTAGCACGTCATTGTCGCCGTGTGATCCACTTCCGAAAGGGGACGAAAATTTGACTTTATCTCGCGAGAAGCATCCGAGGTGTGGGACAAGCTTCTCTTGAGCTTTGGAGAGGTAGAGAAGAGAAGGAAGGGATGAGAATTTCGTATGGAGGGGGTCTCCTTTTATAGTTGCAAGGAGTGAGGGCAATTTGGTCATTTTAATTTAAAAAAATTAAATCAGGGGTCTTTAGTGACAGATAAAACCGTCGCTAAAGCCCCATCGTGGTCGTAGTGGGGCGCCGCCCGCACGGCTGCTCGCTTGCTCGTGTGTAACGGTCCAGATCTAACGTGCGGTGGTCTTCAAGATCAGCTGGGCCGGTTTGGGTGGCCGAGATGGCGTCACGTGGTGTCATCTTAGCCGTCCATCTTCTGGATGATGTAGATGGTGCCACAGTTGTCGGAATAAGTCAATTTTCACGCTGTTAGGCTACGATCGTTGATCCGAATCCATCCGTGCAGTCGAATTTGTCGTTTGAAGTGCGGATTCACACCATCTTGGCCCTTGATCTTCTAGGGTTCCCTGGTCTCTATCTGATGCTACAGATGTCTGATTAGGGCGATCTTGGAGTCGTTGAACTCCAATCGTCGCCCTGATCACATCTGTATGGTTGGATCCTCGATCCGAGGACCTGATGAAAAGTTTACTCTGTCCATGAACATAAAAGGAGACAATTAACCTCCATTTTATTCAAACTAATTTAAATGCAAGATGATGCATGTTATACAATATTTATAGTATGCGATGCAATCCTATGCTTAAGAACATACATAAATAGACATCTTAAGTAGTGTAAACATGTTTACATCATACCCCTATGCCTATCTTTTGCTAGTCCCTAGTAAAAACTATATGCTATTTATAAAAGAATCAGGTTGGATTATTTAGGCTTGAGTTATTTTCAATCATTAAGAAAATATTTACTTAGGATCTGAACTTTCAAAGGCACACAGTGCTTGGGTATCTGCCAAAATACAGACCGTCGCAAGCCCTCGCCTTATTCAAAGAAAGAAATTTCTTTTTCTCGTTTTCTTCTTTTCTAATTTTTTTTTGGATTTTCAAGTTTTAGGGTTTAAGAGTGGCTTTCTATGACCATTCAACTCACCCAAGATTTGATGAAAACTCTAAGTTCTAAGCATCTTATTGTGAATGTGATAGACTCGTTGACTGGCAGTAAAAACGGACTTCGGATTTCTACGCCTCTAGGTGACCTTAAAAAGAGAATTCTGCCTAAAGGTGTATCTTTACAACCGGTAGCTTTCTCCCTATTTTTATTTTTATGGGGTCAACACAAAGGTGAATCCAGTGTATATCTCCTCGATTTATTCTACTTCTTCACTTCTTCCTAAGTGTTTTGGGAATTTTTAGTGCATTTATTGAGTTGGGTTCTGGACAACCGGTCGATGAGTTGTTACCACCGACAACTTGCCAGCCATACTCGTGTGGCGAAGTGTGGGTTATTTCTTTTCATTTTTTTTTCTTTTCTCCTTTTTTTTATTTTCTTTTCTTTTTGACTTTCTTTTCTCTTTTTTTAAGTAGGTGGCTTCCCTGGTCTAAGATTTACCTAAAGGCAGCAAAAAGAGAAAGGTCCAGTGACTGGGCTTTAGACAACCTACCTATGAGCTGTTACCCATGATAACTTGCCAGCCATATCACCCTAGAAGGTTCATTAGCTGCCCAATTTCCGTTAGAACGACCGATTAACGAGTCAATGATAAGATAGTGTGTAGATGCTTTAGGCTTAAAGTTTCCTGAAATCAGAGGGCGGGTTGGTAAGTCGTGCACTTATCACCCAAACTTATTTACTCCAATTACGATAGAATTGAGATGGCGAGGACTCAAAGGACAAGTCCACATTTTAGTGGATACACAGACTGATTAATTCTAAAGACCTGAAGGGTCTTTGTGTTCAGATCATAATGTAGTATTTCCTAAGATTGAAAATTTTCTTAAATCCAAGTTCTCTTTCCTAATTCAATTTTTTTTTATAAAAGAAAATAAAACAAATCTACGGAGCTGACGAATAAATTCAGAGATGAATATCCACCCCCCATGCCTATCTATTGCAATGTCCTCATTGTATTCAAAAGACATAAAACAGAGTGGAATTGAGTAGAAAGCACCTGAATTGAGTGAATGTTAGGTTCGCTCTGAGATAAAAACTAAAAAGAACTGTATACATGCTGAATCCTTCAGCTAGGCACACTATACAAAGAAGAGAAATAAAGAATTCACAAGTGCAGGTCAGAGTCAGAATAAAGAGAAGAAACTTCGGACCTGCCAGTAGATGTCCACAGATGTGGACCAGATTCTGGTGCAGACCCATACCCCATAATCGAGAATATCTAAGGTTCTGGATAAAAATTACCCAAACCCTAAAATCAGTATGCAAGCTGGATCGGGCCTGCGATTTACGAGGATGCAATCCAAGACCAAAAAGTCGGGTTACAGAGAATTCAAAAGGATAATCAATGAATGTATGCTTGGGTTGAACATCCTCAAAATAAATGTCATAAGGGTTTTGGTTTGATAGTTTCAGATGAAATGGAACCCTTAGACTTAGTTTTCTATTTCCTCCAAAGTTTGCTTCTCAAATCAAAACTTCCCAACTCCTATCCTCCTCAATCAGAATGTTAAATTCTGGGACCTCTTGCATATTAATCACCTCGTCTGAAATTTCGAAGTCTAAAAGATGTGGCTAAATCAGAATTGACTTGGGTCTAGTTATCTCAAAAACAAAATCATCGATAAGCTCAATGGGGTGTAATTGACAATCAGGGCATTGGATTGAATCCTCCAGAAAATGCGATTCTGGATCCGTAATGTGAGCCCTAATAAGATCAGTTTCCTCAATTATTGGGCTGTCAAATGATCTATTAGATTCCTTAGGCACAATCGTCTCATAGAAATCATATTCTGTAAACTCACGTGAGACTTCGCAAATCGAATCTTCACCATCAGAATCAAAGAAATCAAGATCCGTATTAATGTATGTCCCAAAATTATCTGTCACTTTCTGATCCATGGAGACATACGTTTCCTCATACCCTGGCTCAGAGATCTCAGGTGAAGGAATCAGATCATCCTTAATTGGTTGCTCTAATTCAATCTGGTCAGCCTCGTAACACGTGTCCCCCTAACAGGTGCCTGAGTGAGTTCTGACATTGGCTCTCCTAAAGGGAGTTCATCCTGATAATAGGTCATTTCAGATTGTTCAAAAGGTGGTGATGACCTAAAGGCAGTGTAATCAGAGGATGGGTAAGGATCGGTGTATCCTTCTTGGTTGTAGATCGTATTAGGTTGTTCATGAAAGGTTGACGATCTATAATCGACGTGGCTCTGAGAAGGATAGAATTGACAATTATAGTGTTCAGGGTTAGACCCTAAATACAGAGGTCCAGAACTTATCCCCAATCCGAGTTATCCCAACTAACTGATGGTTGATTACAGTACGAGTCGGGATAATCGTCCTATAGAGGATAATTCAAAATAGGAGGGAAAGAGTGGGAATGCGTGTAATATGTGGAAGGATTCATGAGAAACTGGAGGAAGAAAGGTGCCCTGTAATTCAAGTAATCAAACCTGTCCTTAAGTGGGCTAGCCTAAAGACCTACAGACTCCCACAACCCATCTTGAGATAGAGAAACGATTTGATCTACTTCTGTTTGTTCAATCTAACCAGTTAGAAGGAGGGACTGGGGAGAAGGTTCTTCCTTCGGCTTGCGCCTTCGGTTCCTAGTGTACCCCCCTGCCGCGATCGTTTGATTATGCTCCCCTAGCTAGACATCAGATTAAACAGTAGAAACAGACTAATCGAAAATAATCTCGTTCTGGGTTCTGAAGAGAGAGTCGAATCCTTAAGGCCAACGTCTACTTCATTTTATTTAGGGCTAGGTTTGAATGTGCTTTGGAATGTGATGGACCCTTTATCTGGGTTGTGCCCTTAATGATTGATTGATGTGTGTGTGCGTGCACAACCAGTGGTTTTCTAGCAAGATTACTTTTGATGCAGTGAATTTTAGGATTCAAATCTTGCTTAGTAGCTTTTAGGATTCAACTTTAGGTATTTTCAAACAAGTTTTGTTGGCACACTAGGTTTTGAAAGCACAGGTGAAGATGTTTTCCTTTAAAACTTAAAAGAATGTGGAGTGCTTGGTAAATCCCTAAGAGTTGAACCTAATCGGTAGCTACTTGGTGAGTAGATTTTAATTGAAGTGGTGTGGCCCAATCAACTCAAACAATTGGCCTGTTGCACCACTTAATTAGGCACACAAGTGATTACCTAATCTGATTTCTACTCAATTATGTGTTTGGATGTGTGTTCCGACTCCAAAGATCGGTTTACTGGTTGAGTTTGAAAATCAGATGAGGTTGTGTACCTCTGTGAGATTTTTTTTATAAAATTTTTCTTTTTAAATGTGGAGGTTGGGGCGGGTGTGGGTGTCAAACAAACAAACAAAACTAACCTTAGAGTTGATAAGAATACCTAGGCTGATTGATGTTTGTGTTATTATGTGATGAAATGAAAACTAATGGGTGAGAGGTTGGGGGATAACTCACAGAACCTTCAACAGCACTTTGCTCCGATCTACCACGTTTGCTCGTCTCGAAAGAGTACCTGCAATCACAATAAGAAAGGAGAGAAGTGGGGTAAATGATTCGTAAGTTATAAAAACGCGAAAAAGAAAAAAAATCAAGGAGCATCGCCTCCCCGGCAACGGCGCCAAAATGTTGAAGGCATGGATTGCTACGCTAAAGTGTTGGGTTTTGAAAATCCTGTCGTTGTAGTTTGAAAGCGAAGAATTCGTGTTCAACAAATAAAATTTATACCGGAATGGAAATCCTGGGTCGAACTTAGGGAGGCAGATGTTTAATTTAAAAACACACATTTATTTTATTTGTCACGAAGTAGAATAATTGATTAGAAACTATCTATCTATTTACAATAAATAGAAGAGAGAGAGAGAGAATGAGAGAGAGAGAAAGAATATTACAAACAAAAATCAAAAAGAGATGTAGAATGAACATGGAATTCATTATCAGAAGAATTGTTCATTACACTAAACATTACGACTAGAAAGCGGAAAAAATAATTACACTAGAAAGCATTAAATCTACTCTAGAAACCAGTAAATCTATTCTAGAAAGTAGTAAAAAGAATGGGGAGAGAGATATCCTTCTCGACGGTCGCTTGGGGGACGAGCCGGACGGGACGACGCCTGGAAGATGGGGAATGGAGCAGGATGAAGGAGGATGAAGCAGGAAGAATGGGAATGAGGTATCATGTCGTCGTTGTCGCGGGATCCACTTTCAAAAGGGGGACGAAAATTTGACTTTATCTCGCGAGAAGCATCCCAGGTGTGGGACAAGCTTCTCTTGAGCTTTGGAGAGGTAGAGAAGAGAAGGAAGGGATGAGAATTTCGTGTGGAGGGGGTCTCCTTTTATAGTTGTAAGGAGTGAGGGTAATTTGGTCATTTTAATTTGAAAAACATTAAATTAGGGATCTTTAGTGACGGATAAAATCGTCGCTAAAGCCCCATCGTGGGCGTAGTGGGGCGCCGCACGCGCGGCTGCTCGCTTGCCCATGCGTAACGCATTCTCCACACTCAGCTGATCTCAGCCGTCCGATCGTGAGATCGGACGGCTTAAGTCGCCTCTCTGCTCGCCTCCTCTACGCTTGCTTGCCACTTCTGATCTCGCGTGAGGCGCGGGCGTGCGATGCAGCATCAACACTATTGCACTCGCGCAACAGCTCAATCGCGATCGAGTGGTCAATCGTGCCCACTCGCCCGCTCCTCATGACTTGATCGCACGCCGCTCGCTCGCGTAAGCGCGTTCACCCGCTGCACTTTGGAGGAGAAATGGTCCTGCGGGTGTTTTGAGGTGCAGCTACCCACAGCCGTTGGATCGCGATCGTGCGGTCCAGATCTAACTCACGGTGGTCTTCAAGATCAGCTGGGTCGATTTGGGCGGCCGAGATGGCACCACGTGGTGCCATCTTGGCTGTCCATCTTCTGGATGATGTAGATGGTGCCACGGTTGTCGGAATGAGTCGATTTTCGCGCTGTTAGGCTACGATCGTCGATCCAAATCCATTCGTGCAGTCGGATTTGTCGTTTAAAGTGCAGATTCACACCATTTTGGCCCTTGAACTTCTATGGTTCCCTGGTCTCTATCAGATGCTACAGATGTCTGATTAGGGCTATCTTGGAGACGTTGAACTCCAATCGTCGCCCTGATCACATCTGTACGGTTGGATTCTCGATCCGAGACCCCGATGAAAGGTTTTCCCTGTCCATGAACAAAAAAGGAGACAATTAACCTACATTTTATTCAAACTAATCTAAATGCAAGATGATGCATGTTATGTAATATTTATAGTATGCGATGCAATCCTATGCTTAAGAACATGCATAAATAGACATCTTAAGTAGTGTAAACATGTTTACATCAGTTTTGTATCCCCATAGTACGTCCGACATCTCGTTCGCTCGTCTTTCTTTGCAGAATCCAGTCGGCACTTCAGTGCTAAAATAATGGTGTAGTTGGTTACCTCCACCTGTCCATTTGCTTAAGGGTGACCAATGGACATGAAGCATAAGCGGCCATCCCAGCTGGTGCAAAATTCTTTGAGCTTTTTGCAGGCAAACTAGGTACCATTGTCTGTGACAATGTACTCAGGTATCCCATACCAAGCTATGATGTTCTTCTTGATGAACGAGATGACCCTATCAACTGTCGGGCTAGCCATGGACTCAGCTTCGACTCATTTGGAGAAATAGTCGATTGCCACCACTATGAACCACTTCTGAGCTAGGGCTGGCACGAAAGGGCCAATGAAGTCCATGCCACATCTTGTAAGGGAGATGGGTGATATTATAGGCACTAACTTTCCAGGTGACAAGTGGTGCAGGGTAGCAAACTGCTGACACTTGTCCCACTTTTCGACAAATTCTTTGCATTGTTGCTTCATCAGGGGCCAGAAGTACCCCACCTGGAACAGTCGGGTCAAGAGCTCCTTGAACCCTTCATGGTTCCCACATATACCCCTGTGGGCTTCTTGGAGAGCCTGTGTCGCCTCCTCTTTTGTAAGGTAGTGCAACAAGGGGGTGGAACACCCCCGCTTGTACAATTGCTCTTCTATCAAGATGTACCTAGAGGCCTTCAAGCAGAATGCCTTGGGCCATGATTCCCTTGGGAGCAGCTCGCCAATGTTCCAATAGGTGGTAATAGGCATCATCCATGATGTGGATTACTCTATCATGAACATCTTGGGAGCGAGTATTGTTGGCTCCTCCAAAGTTTGGAGACATATATCCTCTTTCTGCTCTAGTGGGATTGCCGAGGCTAGACGGGCCAACACGTCTACCAGGGGGTTGTCAGATCGGGGTATTCACCTAATTGAGATGGTCCTGAAGTCCAACAACTCCTCCTTGACTTTGTTGGCATACAAGATCATATTTGGATCTCGGGCTCGGTACTTGCCATTGATTTGATTGGCGACCAACAAGGAATCTGTGTAGACCTCTAGTAAGGAGATGACTCTTGATTTTGCTACCCGGATGGCAGCTAACATGGCCTCATATTCTACCTGATTATTGGATGCTGGAAAGAAAAGTTTAATGGCATACTTATGAGTAATGCCATCTAGGGCTGTCATGGACGAGCCATCTACGTATAACTTCCAGGGTAGAGTGAGGGAGGCATCTGGGTCTGTAAATTCTACCACAAAGTCCATGAAGACTTGTCCTTTGATTGATCTCCTCGGCTAGTACTGGACATCAAATTTTGCCAACTCCATAGCCCACTTTATTTGCAGTGCTGTCCCCGTGGGCTTATGTAACATTCACCGTAGGGGGTAGTCGAACGGGACTACTATTGTATGGCTTGGAAGTACAGGTGTAGCTTTCTGGCAGCAGTCACCAAAGCTAACCTAAGTTTTTGAATGACCGTATACTTAGCTTCTACGCCTTGATAAGTCTTGCTAATGAAGTATACTGGTCGTTGCCCCGCTTCTCGTTCGTTGACTAAGACAACGCTGATGGTCGACATGGATGCTACCAGGTATAAGGAAAGAGATTCCCCAGGATTAGGAGCCGTTAGGGCGGGGGGGTTTCTGAGTACTTCTTTAACTTCCTGTAAAGCCTTCTGGCAATGTGGAGTCCAGTGAGCAGTAGTATAGCCTTTGCCCTTTTTTATACAATCAAAGAAGGGAATGCGTTTATCAAAAGATCGAGACAAGAATCGGCCTAAAGAGGCGATTTTCCCAACCAATGACTGCATCCCTTTCAAAGTACTTGATGGTCCAAGGCCATGATCGCTTGGTTCTTGTCGGGGTTGGCTTCGATTCCTCTGTTAAAGACCAAGAACCCTAGGAATTTTCCAACTAAAACCCCAAATACACACTTCTCGAGGTTTAGGCGGAGGCGGGTGTTTCTTAAAACATGAAACACCTCTACCAAGTATTCTAAATGTTGAGGGAAGTTTGATCCCTTCACCAACATATCATCTATGTACACCTCAAATGATTTTCTTATTAAATGAAAAAAAATCATATGGTAATGATGAGAACCTCATCATGAGCCATAACTAGCTCATTTTGACCTAATACAAAGGATAAAAGCTCCTACATATCTCAAGGAAAGGCTTAACTCAGAGAATTCTGAGTTTGAGAAGAAAACAAGTCATAAGGGGTAAAAATGCAATTTCACCAGTATAATCTGCATACAGGGTAATTTAGGGCCCAAACATAGGTCAAAGCAGCTTAATAAGAATAAAAGTGGGATGAAATGATCTAGCAAGAGCTACAGCACTTCCAAGGAACCAAATGATAATCTGTAACCCTAAAACAACCCACTTCAATTCACAAGGTTCGAGGCAAAGTAAAAATAGAATAAACCCTCTAAAATTCATAGAAAAATAATCTCTAGGGTTTAGAACCTTCAATTTGGCCTTTAGAACCCATTTTGACCTACATTGAGAACCATGCCCAATTAATAACTTAATTTGGGTTTTTGCGCAAATTGACCGGTCAAACAAGGTTTAATATGAAAATGAAATTCACCATCAGATTCCTTAGGTCCTAATTAGTCATGTATAAAAACTTGAGCCTAAGAAGAAACCTCCTTGACCGACTTTACACTTTGGTCCTCATATATTTACTCTTTGGCCCTCAACTTTTGAACCCTCGCATTTTGACCCCTAACTCTCCTTCGTTCTTTGCAATCAGGTCCCTCCTGCAAAACCTGCCAGCACCATGCTCCGGCGACCTTGCGCAGAGCATGGCGCCGCGCAGGGTGAGGTGAGGGACCTGGCAAGTAAACCGGGGGTGCCCTGCGTCGTCAGCCGTCGCAGGGACACCCCCCTGGTCGTTGTAGCCCACCATACCGGCCGTGCGAACGCACGGACGGTATGGGTTCTTGTTTCCGACCATCCTCCGGCGAGGGAGACACGTCGTCTCCCTCCGCCTTCCTCCCTGTTTGCTCCCTATAAATACCCCCCGCTGCTCCACCGACCAGGGCAGCCTGGATCTGACGGAGAAAATCCCCAACTTTCTTCCCTTCTTCCTCCGGCAGACGCTCACCAGCTCCGGCAGTTTCCTCCCCCTCTACCTCTTCGCTCTGCCGCAATACCAGCAGCAGAGACTTCCTCCCCTGCTCTTCCTGCGCCACGCCGCACCCAGCTGGCGCCTCTCCGGCTCTCTGCTCGCCGCCGCCCCTTTCCCTGAGCATCGTCTTCTCCGGCGACAGTCGATACGACTGTCGCCCTGTTCCTCCCCCTTCGTCCCTGCAAGTAAGCTAGAGCTACTCCCCTTCTCCCCCTCTTTCTTTCCCCGCTTTCAATTTATTCAATTAAGCCCTCTATCGACCCTGACCACCTTCACCCCCTTCGCCTCCGACCACCCTCCGGCGAGCCGCTCCCATCACCTCAGCAACCCACACGGCTCGCCGACCCTCACCGAACCTCCGCCTCATCACACTGAGCACCCCCCACCCCTCCACTGCCACTCCACACCTCCGTAACACTCCCCCGAACAAACCCATTCCTCCGGTTGCAGTCCGACCCAGGGCTGCCGCCAGACACCTCCTTGCGGCCTGCCGCGCAGCTCCTCACCTTCGCCGTGCCACGGCGAAGGTTCCCCAGTGGTTTGATTAGGCCGCGAGGCCATATTCGTGTCCGACAGGTTTTGAGGTTCGACCGCCATTAGCGCACATTGAAGCAGCTTCTCCCGCGCTCCAGGCTTGAGGACTCCAGGTCTCCAGCTGCTGCGGAGTACGGGGAGTCTTGCGAAGGCAGCCAGCCAGCAACCTATGCCAATAGAAGCCGCAGCTGCAGAAGCCAGGCCGCGGTCTTCCAGCAGGCGCACGCGAGGAACGGTCTGCGTTTAGTCCCACATCGGTAAGCCTCACACCCGTTCCACTGTTTAAATTGATTTCTTGCACTAGCCCTATTGCCTTAGTACACGGGGTGAGGTCCCCTTACACCCGCCCGGTTACCCGGTCTCGTCCGCGCTCACGCCCCGCGGACCTGACCCGACCCGACTTAGACTGACCTGCACTCCTCGCCCACCACGCACGCCGGTGGGCCTGGACCCGGGTGTGACCCGAACCCGATTACCCGATAACTCTGGGAGAGCTTTCCCAAGAGTGGTTTCAGAGAGAAAGAGAGACGCGGGGGGGGGGAGGGTAGAGTAGGTTTTGCCTCTTGACGAAAAACCCTGAAGTGTGCAGGCACAGGCGAAGAAGAAGACCCGCGGAAGAAGAAGGAGCTGCACTGTAGCAAATGCATAGTTAAGTCGTCTAAGCACCGGGTCAGACGACGGAAGGTCAGCAGCCAGAGCAGGAAAGAAGGCAGGCTGAAGAAGAAGGAAGAGCAACGGCCAAAGCAGAAGAAGAAGAAAGGAAGACTTAGTAGCTGAAGGCAGAAGCTCTGCAGCCATAAAGAAGAAAAGGGAAAAGAGAAAGGGTCACCACAATTGCAGAAGAAGAAGAAGAGAGGTCAAGGCAGAAACCAAGGAAGAAGAACAAAGAGATCTGAAGAGGAGCATCACCTCTGCAGAACGAAGAAGAAGAACAAGGAGCTCTGAAGAAAGAAGAACATCACCTCTGCAGAACAGAGAGAAAGAAGGAGATCTAAAGAAAGAGAGAAAGAAGAGCATCCCCTCTGCAGAACAAAGAGAAAACAACAAATTCTTTCCCTCTCTCTTTCTTTTTGTAAAAGAAACATGTATATCTCTAGAATACAACTTGCTCCCTGAGTTCGACCTCGGGAACTCTTTTATTTTCCGAGTAAAAAATTTTTATTTGAAGTGTTGGTAATAACCGGCTTTACTACAACGTTATAACAAACTAAAACCCGGTCATCAAATCGAACCGACACCAGGTAAGTTGCTTCAGCATTTTTCAAGCCAAAAGGTGTAACTCTATACTGAAATAGACCCCTATTTATTATGAATGAGGTATGAGGTCTGTCCGCTGAAGCAAGGCTAATCTGATGGTACCTACTGTAAGCATCCAGGAAGGACATGTGAGATTGACCACTGTAGGAATCCACCAGGGCATCCACCCTTGGGAAGAGAAACTCGTCCTTTGGGTAGGTTTCATTTAGGTTGGTGAAGTCCACGCACATCCACCATTTGCTGTTGGCTTTCTTCACCATGACCACATTTGACAGCCATGCTGGGTACAGGGACTCTTCAATTAAGGCATTTTCAAGGAGCTTCTAGACTTCTACCTTAGCCGCTTGCCACTGTTCGATTGACTTGTGTCAACATGCCTATTTGACTGTGTAGGCACTTGCCTGAATGTTGAGGTGCATTACAACATGCCTTACTTTTTCTATCGGTTAAAAACTGATGGCAAATCTGAAATCACCGACAGAATTCAGCGACACTATTATTACTGTCGTTGTTTCACTTTGTCGCCGGTTAGAGGGCTAATCCGATGTCAAAATAATGTTTGACCATTGGACGAAATGGATATTTCGATGTTGCTTCAAAACCGACGGGACTTGTTTTTGTCGTCAGTTCTCTCATAAGTGACAGTATATGTAAGTCATTTTTTCCCACCTTTACGCACCCTTGTTTTTATTTTCGCTATCATTTAGGTAACTATCGTCGCTTCTGTAAGCGATGGAAATTTTTTTTTTATCATCATTTGTATTAAAGTCGACGTCATAGATGTGACTACAAAAATATTTTTTCCGTCGCTTATTCAACTAAGCGACGGCATATATGTGATGCTAAAATAATTTTTGTCGTCGCTTATCCTAAGAAGTGATGGCATAAAATAGGAATTGTGATTCTTTTGAACCTTCTATGCCGTCGGTTATTTGAATAAGTGATAGCAAATGTATGGGTTTTTTTTTTAATTACCAAATGATGAAAACTACCTACTAAACCTACTTAAAAGTCTTGCTTTTATAGAAAATAAGAAATGAAAATGAAGAGAAATTTATATTTCATAAATATAAAATCTAATGCATTAAAAATTTAAAAATGAAATATTTACATAAAAAAGGTAACATGAAAAACATAAGAAAAGAAAACGGATAGAAATCAAAATACAACTGCCCCGACACCACCAGCTCCACCTACACCACCCATGGAGTCGTCGTCATCTTGTCTGTAGATGCTGGGATCTGTTGAAGACTGATGCTCTGACTGACCCTTCTTCTGAAGAAGGGTTATAAGCGTCTGAAGCATATCATCCATGGCATTCATCTTATTCTTCATCTCTACCTCTCTCTTCTCTCTCTCTGCCTCTGTCTTCTCCCTCTCCTCCTCTCGTCTCTATAGTGTGTCAATCTTTTGATGCAGCTGATCAACGACATTAAATGAGACGGCACCTTTCCTCCCATACCAGGTGGATAACGTGTATGCCCTACCCGTACTACAAATGAAACCACTGTGGTCCGGTGGCATCACTCACCTAAATGCCTTCTCTGCATCTAAAGGCTGCTGGATGTTGTTGGAGGTCTTGTCAGTAGGGGGATGTACTAATTGAACCATTTGGTCCTAAATGTATTAAAAAATATTATTATAATATATATACAAAGTTGTAAATTTTTTGAGTTTAGGAAATTTACGTGTTTCTGTTGGTATGACTCATGAATCTACTTACGAGCACCCTCAGCTGCAGCCTTACTATGGGTGACCTCGTAGATATCCATCCTAGTCACTTCCATTCCATCATATGCAGCAGACTGAAAATATAAAAATGATACAATTATATTAAAATAACTTGAAAATTAAGTAATATTTAATTGAAAAGTAATTTCAATACTTACATAATGGCTCATGACCGTCTCGATGCTCCTTCGACCCAAACAATGGGTCTGTGGTGGAACTTTAGTCCTATTGGCCTTATTTTTCTTTGCTTGCTCCTATAGACATATACAATAATATTTTTTATAAATTTAAGATATATGAAATTAATAAAATAATTTTTAGTCATTTACTAACCTCTATTTAAGGATCCAGCCAATGCTCGCATGCCTTCTTCCAATCGTCAGGCATGACATTATAAGGATAATTCTCCATTGCCTCCTTAGCTGAACTGCAATTCAAAAAAAAGTAAATGCCAAATATAAATTGTTAAAAATAATATATGAAATTATTATATAATAAAAATGTAAATGTTTAAAAAATATTACATTTCTCTTGGTCTCCGTCCTCCAATCTCTGTGGATTTTGGTAGCGTGTTTAAGAATATATCGGGAGGCATTGGGGTCGGTATCCCAATCGTAATTTGCCTACGTTAATTTTTTTTAAAAATATGTCAATCTTAATTTATAATAATTTTTAAGTAAAGATATAAAAGAAATAACTTTGATAAATAAAATTACCTCCAACTGATGGAGGAACTGCCTCTTAAGCTCTGTGGGCACCTTTCTCCAGTCGAAGTAGTAAATGGGCACAATGGACTTAACAATTGTGCACACTCTACTAATGAAGCCCAGGTAATTCTCCACCTCCCCTATGGTTCTAAGCCTGATCGTTATTCTCAGGCCCTCGAGGACATGTTGGAAGTTTAGATTCTTTGCCTTCCCCCATCCTCTTCTTACTTTACCTGCGTAAACATTAATCATATTCATTATATATTTCTGAAGTTATAATAAACTTTAAAATATAAAAGTAATTTTAAACTTAATGGTATATGAGTTCTTACCACAACTTGTGCCTGTCGGTAAGTGATCCGCATGAACTAGGGACGTACTCCCCACCATCTCATCCTCTACCTCCTCTCCCGCCTCCTCTCACTCCTCATCTGATTCTTCATAATCTGGATCATCCTCTACTCGCTCTGGCAAGGTCTGAGTAATCTCCTTCTCCTTTCCCTTCCCCCCCACATGTAGTAATCATGCCATTTCCCTTGGATGTACGAAACGTGATTGGGGGGGGGGGGGAGACTATTGCCGGGGGGGTAGCTAAGCCTGAGGAGACGAATCGAGCTGCATCGATGGTTGCGTCTCAGGAGGTCCCTTTCTTTTGGGATTTTTCTTAAACAAGTTCATCTGCAACAAGTATAAAATGAAATAATTAATACAGTTGTAAATCATTAATATATAAATCATCAATGAAAAAAGTTTGCAAAAAAAAAGAAATATTTAAAAGTTTCAGTAGAGCTTTCCCTTATATTTGGAGATTTCTCTATAAACCTGCATATTAAAATTAAAGTGGATACACCTAACATAAAAGAAAGTGCAAAGATAAACCACAAGTGGGTACACCCCACATCCATTCAAATAAAACATCCAACACAAGTGGGTACACCCCACATCTATTTAATGAAATAAAAAATAATATGTGGGCACACCCCACATCTAGCAAAAACCTATAATTTCATCCAATTAAATTTAAGACATTGAAATTATACCTCTAAGTACAACAGCCTCCAAGTATGCTCATCACCGTAACCTATAATTTGAAAAACAAAAGTTATTAAAATGCCAGCAGAGCAAGAGTAACAAATTTTGAACATGTGTGTGTGATTTGTTTAAGTTTAGGTATTTATAATGTATAGAAAATGCCAGTTGTGGTTTAGGTTTGTTAAATTTGAATATGATTTGATATAAACAGAAATGAAATAAAGTAAAGAAATTGTTACTAACCTTAGATATCCACATCTACTGCATTTGAATCTATATAACCTTCTTTTGTTAATTCTTGATGTGCTTCAAACTGTACGTGAAAATGATTGTGCGATACTATTCTTATTAGTATAACCCATCCCCTTTGGCAATTATCACGGACGTAGAAAACTTATGCCGCTTGACATGCCATTGTAAATGGTTCATCAGACTGAAGAATTTGACGATTAGGATTTAAACTCAAGAAATTGTGTTTTTCGTCAATTTTGAAACCAGTGCCCTCTTTAAAAACATCAAACCAATGACATTTAGGACAACTCTACGATCATATCTAAAGCTGATCTTGACAGTTTCTTTGATTTTACCATAATATCCATCTGGACTGATAGAAAGATCTGAATCAACAACTCTAGCCTACTGTGCAACCTTCCTATCATCAATTTCTTTTATTTTGAATCTGAACCCATTTATTATATACCCAGAGTGGTAATGTGCATAATGTAATAGTGAATTGACAATTACATCAAAATCTGATACCCATCGTGGGTTTTTATCCTCTTTCAATTGATGAACTCGATCTTTAAACCAATCTAAGAAGCCAAATTCGATTGTCCTTGAAAGAGGTAATCGTTCAAATTCCTCGAAAAATGGATCAATTTCAGGAATTTGTTTTAAAATATATAGATGTGCACAACGTCTGTCATTTTCTGAAATAGCCTTGTACTTTATATGAAGGATCGATCTTCCTCTGATATAAAAAATTTACAAACATTCTTCATCACTGTCATTGTATTCCCCCTCATAATTCCTTTAAAGTTTATTAAAGTGGTTGTCTTTTTCATTCATGTACATGGACGTAAAATTAATACACTCCTCCATGAGATAGCCTTGTACAATTGATCTTTCCGGCTTTACCTTGTTCAAAACATAATCTTTAAGCTTTTTCAGAATTCGCTCCACAGGATACATCCATCTGAATTGTATAGGTCCACCGATTCTCGCTTCATTTGTAAGATGCAGCGTAAGATGAACCATTACATCAAAGAAGGCTGGGGGAAGAATCTGTTTCATCTTCCAGAGAGTAATGACTATTTATTTATCCTAGTAATCCAGCATATCATTTTGTAGCGTCTTCGAACAAATAGCTTTGAAAAGCTTTCTCATCTTTGTGAATGAATCAACAACTGGCTCTGGCAGTATCCCCCATATCGCTAGTGGAAACAATACTTGCATATAAACGTGTGAGTTATGACTTTTCAAGACAGATATCTTTTTCTGTACTTCATTCACACAATGGGAAAGTTGCATGGGAAACCCATCTGGCACCCAAATTTCCTTTAAAAAGGAGATCGGTCTACTCTTCTGGTCCTGATTCAAGTTGTAAATAGCAGGTGGAAAGTAGTCATCATCCTCATGAATATGCAGCTCCGAACGTATCCCCAAACTCCTTATGTCCTTTCTTGTTTTCATCGTGTCCTTTGAATCATCGGTTAAATTTAATATGTCTAAGATATTATCCATCACATTCTTTTTGATGTTCATAATATCTAAATTATGATGTATTATAAGATCTTTCCAGTATGACAGCTCCATAAAAAAATATTTTTCTTTCAAAATCCAGAATTCCTTGAGGCCGTCTGGTCTTGTTTGAATGGTTGACCCAACCGTATCTTACCCATTTCTTGTAATCTCTCCATTATAACTTGACCCAGCAACCTGATATAATCTATACTAAGTTTATTTTTTGGATTTTTCTTTGAATATAGACATGTCCTACCATCAAATTTACTCCTGAACTGCGACGTTCTCCATCAATGTTCAATAGGTAAAAACCTACAATGTCCTAAGTAACAGAATTTCTTACTTTCTGGTAGTCGTAGGTGATTAGTATCTCCCATATAGACTGGGCAAGCAAGCTTTCCTTTAGTGCTCCAACTTAACAAATTTGTATACACCAGGAAGTCATTTATGGTCCACAATAATGCTGCATGCATATTGTAAACTTTTTTCTCTTCTGCATCATACATCTTCACGCAAGTGTACCACAACTATTTTAGTTCATCGATTAATGGCTGGAGATAAATATCTATTGCATTTCCTGGTTGTTTTGGATCGGGGATTAATGGGGTCAGCATCATAAATGACGATCTCATACACAACCAGGGAGGTAAGTTATAAGTGACCATTACCACTGTCCATATAGAGTTTGACGAGTACATACTCTTAAATGGATTGAATTCATCGCTTGCAAGACCCAACCACATGTTCCTTGCTTCTAAAGTGAATAAATTATTTCTTTCGTCAAATGTTTTCCACTCCTCTGAATCAGTAAGATGACGTATTCTTCCATCTTGAGATTTACAATCCTGGTACCATGTCATCCACTGTGCTGTTTTAGTTGATATAAAAAGGCGTTGAAGCCTAGGTGTCAGTGGGAAGTAACGAAGAACCTTCTGAGGTTGTTTCCTCTTACTTTCATTTTTACCTTCCTTATATCTCTCAAGTCCACATTCGAGATAGTTACTCAAGTTTGCGAATTCATTTATGAAAAGAATGCAATCATTCAAATATGCATCGATCTTTTGATAGTTCAAATCAAGCTTACAAATCGGTTTCCTTGCCTCATACCATGAAGCCAGAAAACCATTAGGGTTATTCAACAACTCAATAATAAATTGCAGTATTTCTGATATGAATTTAGCACTAGCTCTATTCATAACTTTTAGTTGAAACATTTTCAACAAAAATGACAACTTTGACATTTTCGTAACACCGGGAGCAATATGATCCTCAGTCGCCTTAACAACATCATAGAACGGATCACAACTGAATGGATCTTCCTCATATGTATTTTTATCCTCTCCTATTCTCATCTCATTCAACATTTCTTCTATTTTTTCACCTCCGCTATCATCAATTTCCTCGTCGATCTCTTTGTCAACAGTGTTCTCATTGTTTATGACTTTCTCAGTCAACTCCTCTCCATGAGCTACCCAAGTAGTGTAATGCTGCCACCACCAGTTACAAATCAAGTGCTCGAGTACAGTATTACGGTCATGCAATGAACCATTCAAACATCTTCTGCATGGGTAGAAGATATTATCAGATTGACCTCCTCGCCTAAATATCTTCCTATCGTCATCAAAGGCCCAATTCAGGAATGAAATTACTCCATCCTTATATCTGGTGTAATCTGAACCCTGTAATCAAATCCAAGATTTATCCATTTTAACCTAAAATTTAATGTAAATAAATCACTTATTAGGAAGGGAAACGACTGAATGATGTATATCTTGATTAAGATTTTCACTTTATAGCCCATCCTCAAAGATTTGATCACAACTTTGGTTTGCTTATTA
Organism: Thalassia testudinum; assembly: GCA_037157565.1. Lineage (NCBI taxonomy): Eukaryota > Viridiplantae > Streptophyta > Magnoliopsida > Alismatales > Hydrocharitaceae > Thalassia > Thalassia testudinum. Next base: position 7,530,263 of record JAZHRO010000010.1, on the reverse strand, counting down.
CATGTAACGTTAGTTCGGTAAAATTTCAGCAGCATCTCCCCGCACTTCTCCAGTATACCCTGCAATACTAACCTTAGCTAGATTTCCTTTAACACCCAATTAAGGGCACCGCAGGAAACTAGATAAAATTAGTTGGTATACCAGAGAAGAGTAGGAAGAAGCAACCGAAATTTCACCGCACAAGGTTACATATAACGAACAAATCTAAGTTGTGATCAAATATTTAAGGACCTTCTTTAATTTGGTACTTCACCAAACTAAAGTCGATCGAGTCTTATGGCATGCTACAAAGAGAACACATCATGCATGTAAGTGAGGTATACACTTCCTACATTGTCCGTATAATATGATCATAAGTCTCAATAGGCAAGTAATTTGGACACAATTTGACTCAGAGGACTTTTACCTTAGGGTTTAAAATACCTAATGTTTGGCCTCGCGTGCATATATCTTCTTTAGCAAGTGTGTTTATCTAAACAATAAGTAATATTAACATTAAAGAAATTCAACAAAAAACTAAAATATCATCTAATTAAATTAAAAAGATTGAATGTATATATACCTCTAACTACTCAAGCCTCCGAATGTACCTGACATTGATAACCTGCAATTTCAAAATCAAAATTAATTAAATAACTGATTATAATTTTAAACGTTAATAACAAATATATTCTCATTCTTAGACTTGGTAAAAATTTACAGGTGATCATATATATCCTCCCCAATTGTACATCCATTTAGGTGAAATTGAATCACCAAATCCTGATCCTATGTGTGATTATTTGTTCTTTTAAGTGAACCTTTCTCCTATCCACAAACCTGATAGAGCTCAATAAAGAAGGGCTCTGGTCAATTTTCTTCCTAAGAATCAAACTTGTAATTAAGTTGCAAGCTATTCCCCTCATTTCTAGAGTTGCAACTTGGGAGTCAGACCATGAAGGCCACGCTTAAATGGAAGACAAAAGGATAATTTAAGAATGATTTATCAACCATAGCACAACCATATTCCTAAACCCTAACCCAAACCAAACTTGCAAACCATAGCCCAAATCAAATCCTAAACCCTAACCTAAAACAACCGTCCAAACCCTGGCCCAACCCAGCCGCCCTAACCCTACCCCAAATGCCATATACACAACCTAATACCAAACCAACACAACATATATTAAACCCAACTAAACCTAGGGAATGCAATGTTCCAGGTCTACCGCCTAAATTCTAAACATTAAAACAATTTTCAAAAAAATTTGATAGAGTTTCCCCTTATAATTTGAAGTTTTCTATAAACCTACATAGAAAAATAATACTCATCATAAAAGTGAGCATACCCCACATTAAATTTCATTTCAATCAAACAAGTGGGCACACCCCACATTCACAATAAATCATACATCCATTCAATGAAATTAACAACAATATGTGGGCACACCCCACATTTAAGAAAAGCCTAAAATATCATTAAAATAAATTAAAACATTAAAATTATAGCTCGAACGACTACAGTTTCCTAGAATGGTCGTCATCGATAACCTATAATTTCATAAACACAATTAATTAAATAACATATTATCATGTTATTCAAAAAATTAGAACTTATAGAATAGAGGCAGCAGCAGCGGCAATCGGAGGAGGAGGGTGACAGGAGAAGGAGGATGAGGAGGGGGCAGCAAGAAAAGGAGGAAGAGGAGGAGGATGACGGTAGGAGAAGGAGGAGGAGCAAGACAACAGGATGGGGAGGAGGAGGAGGAAGGGGGTGGTAGGATAAGGAGGAGGAGGGGGTAGGCAGGATGGAGAGGAGGAGGAGAGGGGTGGTCAGGAGGAGGAGGGGGAGGAGGGGGTGTGGTTAGGAAGTGGAGGAGGATGGGGAGAGCTAAGGAGGAGGAGGGGACGGTCAAGAGGAGGAGGATGGGGAGGAGGAGGAGTGTGCCAGCGGGGCAAGGAGGAGGTAGAGGCGGAGGAGGGTGCTGGCTGAGGAGGAGGAGGACGATGAGTAGGTGTCGAGGAGGAGGAGGGGGAGGAGAAGGAGGAGGAGGAGAGGGGCGTAGGCGGAGGAGGAGGAGGGGGAGGAACTAGGGAGGAGGAGAGGGAGGAGTCGAGGAGGACGATAGGGAGGGCACGGATCACAGGAGGATTGAGGAGAGGCAACGGCAGTTGTAGGAGGAGGATAAGGAGCAGGAGAGGTGGAGGGAGCTGGGAGGTGTAGGGGATGCTGGCGGAAGCAAAGGAGGGGGTGGGGGTCGATCATAGGAGGACGAGGAGAGGCGACGTCCAAAGAAGGAGGACGAGGAGGAGGAAAGTCGGAGGGGGTCGGGAGGATGATGGTCGAGGAGGAGAGGTGGAGGGGGGGGAGGAGGAACGGAGGCAGAGATTCTCACCTGAGATGGCAAGGAAAGGCGGCGGGGAGGGTTTTGTGTTCACTGTGGGGAAGATGAACAGTGATAGGAGGTCGACGCAGCGTGTGATAGATGAAGCGAGATACACTGTTGGTTTAATCACCAACTAACGGCGAAAGATGAATTAAATCCCCTCTTGATTGTGCCCAAATTTTTGCTGCTAAATTTAGCCTACTTTTTCCCATCGCTTATTCCACTTACTGACAGCAAAAGTGATTAATCTTGCCTAAATTTTAGGCACAAATTTTAACCGTCTTTTCCACGTTGCTTATTAAGCTAACTAATGGTAAAAATATATTTGTCGTCGCTTCATGAACCAACAGAAAATATTAATGACAACTGCGCACCCAATCATTTTTCTGAAATTGATGGTAGGTCGAGTACAAGCCTTCGTTGTCGCTTATTTGAATAAGAGACGATAAAAATAATTTTTTCGTCGATTTTACTAACCGACGGTAAGTAACCGATGGCATATCCCATTCTTCTAGTAGTGGTGGTGCTAAATCAGGGATGAGTCCACGCCTGGCAGTTCGTTGGCGAACCAAGCGAATGCATCCACGTTGGCCCTAAGTAGGAGTAGCAACTCCTAAACTTCGGAGGGATCAAGGTTCACTCCAACCTTGACAAGCTTGGAAGCGTCATCAGGGCATAGTTGTGTAGCCATGGCTAAAGAGTCTGGCTGGAGTTCCGAAGTCACTGGCGGATCAGCCAGATTTGTTTCTTTTTGGATTGCCTGGACTTGGCTTCTCTTCTTCCCCCATTTATGTAGCTTCAAGGGTCTTGGCTCCATGGATCATTCTGGCTTGATCCTTAGGAGTTCTTGTCAGCCATTTGATCCCCACGTACTATTCCTACTCCTTGAGGAGTTTGGAATAGCTTGAATTAGAAATAATAGGAGGGGATCAGTTGGAAGGCATGGGTCGTTGGGCGGCCAATGACGCCGTCAAACGCTGTCATCAATCCAGCCACTATTAATGTGGCCATCCTGTTTAGGTGCATGTCCCCATCGCAGACAGAAAAGGGAAGATAGATCTCCCCTTTCGACATGACCTTGTGATTGCCGAACCCTACAAAAGGGTGAGTTGACGGGGAGAGGTGCTCCTCTTTAAAGCCTAGCTTAAGTAGAGTCTTCCAAAATAAGACATCCACTGCACTGCCTTCATCCACCCGGAGCCTCGACTGAAGTTGCCCCTCCAGAAGGAGCATCACTAGAAGCGGGTCAGTGTGCTATGCTGGGCTCGGCAAGGAGGCAAACAATTTAGAGGCCTCCTGCTTGATGGTACCTCTTTCACCCCATTGAAGGGTGGTGAATGTGCTATGGGGCATTGACCCAGACAGAATAGCTTGCTGACTTGGGGTGGTGTTGACCTCGAAGATGACCTCAACCTTCGTGCTCGTGGCTTCAGGAGGTGAGAGATGAGCATTCTGGGGTAACACGGTCACTGACGCCAGGACCTAGCGGTGGTACTTTGCCAGGGGATACCACCTACTTGATTTGGTGAGCCATTGACCCGTTTGGCTCCTAGTCTGCGATAAGTACCATGTTGACTCCTCGAAGCTGCTGGAGCTTCTCCTTGTGGTAGTCCTTTGAACCCTCCATGGGCCTCTTGCCTTTTTCTTGGCGCTCATTTCTCTTGACAAATGGGCCAAGTTCCCATGTTGGATCTAGGACTCGATCTAGTCACACAAATCCCGACAGTCTTCAATAGTGTGCCCCCGAGCCTTATTGTACTTGCAATAGGACCCGGACTAAGCCTTCTTCTTGAGAGGCTTTGGCAGGGGTAGTAGGTCCTCATCAGTGGACCACACCTCCGTCAACATGTCCACCTGGTTCACAGCCAGGGGAGTATACTCTTCATAAAAATCCCGCCTGGTTTGGCAGGTTCCATTGTTTCAAATGAAACGTTGGTTCTGCAGAGATAACCGGGTTTTATTGTTATAGCGTTGTAGTATAGCCAGTTATTACCAACATTTCAAATATATAAATTTTTTACTCGGAAAATAAAAGAGTTCCCGAGGTCGAACTCAGGGAGCAAGTTGTATTCTAGGGGTACAAGTTTCTTTTACAAAAATAAAGAAAGAGAGAAAGAATTTGTTGTCTTTTCTTCTTTTCTCTTTGCTTCTCCTCGTCTCAGATCTTCTGTTATCTTCTTCTTCTTTATCTGCAGTGGTGATGTTCTTCTTCTTCTTTCAGCTGTTCCTGCTCTACCTTTTTCTTCTGCAGAGCGGTCCTGCTCTTCTTCTTTTCCTTTCTTCAGATCTTTTCCTTTCTTCAGATCTTCTTCTCGTGCTATTCTTCTTTCAGTTCTTCCCTTGTTCTTTTGTGTTCTCCTCTGCCTCGCCTTCTTCTGTTGTTCTTCAGACCTCCTTCTTTCTTCTTTTCTTTTTCCTGTCAGGACGTCGTCTCTCCTTCTTTCTTCTTTTCCCTTCAGGACGTCGTCTGATTTCCCAATCAGACGACTTAAACCGCTTGTTGCTACAGTGTCTCCCTCAGCTTCCTTCTTCTTCCGCGGTCCTTCTTCTTCACCTGTGCCTGCACACTTCAGAGTTTACGTCAGAGGCAAAACCTACTCTACCCCCCCACCCCTCCGTCTCTCTCTCACAGAAACCGCTCATAGGATAGCTCTCCCAGAGCTGCCGGGTAGCCGGGTACGGGTAGCGCCCGGGTCCAGGCCCACCGGCGTGCGTGGTGGGCGAGGAGTGCAGGTCAGTCTAAGTCGGGTCGGGTCAGGTCCGCGGGGCGTGAGCACGGACGAGACCGGGTAACCGGGCGGGTGAAGGGGACCTCACCCCGTGTGCTGAGGCAGTAAGCCTCCAGCACTTTTGCGCCTTATACCGCTGCGCCTCTTCAGACTTTTCCGAGGTGGGACTAAAAGTCCCACCCTGATTGAGCGCCCGTAGCGGAGAAAGCAGCAGGCGATCGCGGCTTCACGCGAGGCCTTCGCCTTAGCTGCGAGCCTGATGCTTTGTCGAAATGCCTCGCAAGGCCTGGGAGTCGAATCTGGGCGTGGCGCGCCTGCAGCTGCAGGCGGAAGCAGCTCCTTCTGCACGGCAATGGCGGCGGAGGTTGGGTGGCCTGTTCACAGCAAAACGGCCTCTCGGCCTAATCAGAAGGTGCCGGGGGCTTCGCCAGAGTGCGGCGAAGCTCGTGTGGGTGGTGGCGAGGCGTGGGGCGGCGTGCAGGAGCTGCCCTAGGTCGGACTGTGGGCCGGAGGATGGGTTTGTTCGGTGGGGTTGCAGAGGGTGATGTGGGGGAAGTGGAAGGGCGGGGGTTGATCAGGGTGAGGAGGCGGAGGTTCTGCGGTGGTCGGCGAGCCGTGTGGGTTGCTGAGGTGATGGGAGCGGCTCGCCGGAGGATGGTCGGAGGCGGAGAGGGTGACAGTGGACAGGAGCGGTCGATGGTTTAATCAAATAAAAGACAGTGAGGAAAAGAAAGAGGGGGAGATGGGGAGGAGTTCTGACCTAGCTACGGAGACGAAAGGGGAAGCAGCAGGGCGACAGTCGTATCGACTGTCGCCGGAGAAGAAGATGCCCAGGGGAAGGGGCGGCGGCGAGCAGAGAGCCGGAGAGGCGCCAGCTGGGTGCGGCGTGGCGCGGGAAGAGCAGGGGAAGAAGTCTCTGCTGCTGGTATTGCGGCAGAGCGAAGAGGAGGAGGAGGAAGAACCGCCGGAGCTGGTGGGCGTCTGCCGGAGTGAGAGGAGAGGAAAGTTGGGGGTTTTCTCCGTCAGATCCGAGCTGCCCAGGTCGGTGGAGCGACGGGGGGTATTTATAGGGATCAAAACAGGGAGGAAGGTGGAGGGAGACGACGTGTCTCCCTCGCCGGAGGACGCCGGAGATGGAAACCCATACCGTCCGTGCGTTCGCACGGCCGGTATGGTGGGCTACAGCGACCAGGGGGGTGTCCCTGCGACGGCTGACGACGCAGGGCACCCCCGGTTTACTTGCCAGGATCTCCCCCTCACCCTGCGCGGCGCCATGCTCCGCGCAAGGTCGCCGGAGCATGGTGGTGGCAGGTTTTGCAGGGGGGACCTGAACGCAAAGAACGAAGGAGAGTTAGGGGCCAAAATGCGAGGGTTCAAAAGTTGAGGGCCAAAAAGTAAATATATGAGGACCAAAGTGTAAAGTTGGTCAAGGAGGTTTCTTCTTAGGCTTAAGTTTTTATACATGACTAATTAGGACCTAAGGAATCTGATGGTGAATTTCATTTTTATATTAAACCTTGTTTGACCGGTCAATTTATGCGAAAATCCAAATTAAGTTATTAATTGGGCATGGTTCTCAATGTAGGTCAAAAGGGGTTCTGAAGGCCAAATTGAAGGTTCTAAACCCTAGAAATTATTTTTCTATGAATTTTAGAGGGTTTATTATATTTTTACTTTGCCTCGAACCTCGTGAATTGAAGTGGGTTGTTTTAGGGTTACAGATTATCATTTAGTTTCTTGGAATTGCTGTAGCCCTTGCTAGATCATCTCATCCCACTTTTATTCTTATTAAGTTGCTTTGACCTATGTTTGGGCCCTGAATTACCCTGTATGCAGATTATACTGGTAAAATTGCATTTTTACCCCTTATGACTTGTTTTCTCCTTAAACTCAGAATTCTCTGAGTTAAGCCTTTCCTTGAGTTATGTAGGAGCTTTTATCCTTTGTATTAGGTCAAAATGAGCTAGTTATGGCTCATGATGAGGTTCTCATCAGGCCCATGGCAGGCCAGTCACTTCTTTGATCATGGAAGTTAGCCTTTCGTTTGTTGAAGCGACTACCTCCACGAATGGATATGGGAGCCGGCTCTCCCGAGGTCCTCTTCTCCTCAACAGGATCAAGATCATCTCCGTATCCTTCCTCTAGTTGGCTATGGGAGCGGAAAGAGTCGTCCTGCTCCGAACCTCGTAACCCTATCCCATAACTCCACCATATCTCTAGGAGGGAAGTCATCAATGTCATACTAGAACCTTTGAATTAGGAGACCTGACTTGAAGTACTGGATGGCTATGGAATCATGGGGTCTTTTGCACTTGAAATATTGAGCCTTGAACCAGTTTAGGTATGTGAAAAGATGACTTTCACTTAACAAGATGAAAATTAAAATGATTTGTCATTTGTATTTCTAAGTGGTCGAAAATCGACTAATTAAAGTATTGAATTAAAATTAAACCACTCGAGATAAGAGCCGGTCGTGTCCACAGGTAGGCAATGTCTATTACAAACCCACACGGGTCAAAAACAGAAGTTCATGATTAATTTCACAAAGAAACCGAATCAAAATCACCTTTCAATTAAGATAACAAGATATCATCACGCTGATATTGTATTTACGTGAAAGATTGAGGGAGTTCTTACAAAATAATCGAATTAGAATATTATTAAATCTAAAATCCTTCTCTTCCAATGGCAAAGAAATGTAAATATTAATTCAACCAAAAATAGATCATCTCCTTTGGCGAGCTGCTATGCACACAAGAGCGAGCAGTTGGTTGTGAGGAGCTCACTGAAGTTGGAGTGGAGCATAGGCTTCGTGGCAGAGTCAGTGGCATGGCGAATAGTGGCCACCAGTGGTCGAATGGAGCGATGGAGGTATGGGTTCTGGCGGCCTGGTGCTGTTGTTGGAGTTGCTCCATGCACGGGCTGCTGAAGAGGTGTGCGTGTGGTGGTTGCTGCTACTGTGCACACATAAAGAGACGCGCATGCACGAGCGGAGGTGCAACGAGGGGAGCTGCTGGCTGCGTGTGGTGGCTGCTGGCCTGTTGGAGGTGCACACTGGCGCGCTGTTAACTGTGAGTGGGAGGGGAAGGCACAGAGGAAAGGGCCCTACTAGGTGCAGGCAGGGTGAGTGGAGGCGTGGCAGCTGGTGGCTTTAGTGGCCGTTGGCCGCTTGGAGTGATACCGGGGTGGAGAAGGTGGTGCTGCAGGTGGTTGGTGTAGGTGTTGGGTTTGTTTCACCTGTAGCAGGAGAGGAAGAAGAAGAAGCAAAGAAGGAAATGAAGATGAAGGTGGCGTTAAGGATGAGTGTGGGTAGCGGGGTGTGCATGGGGCTGAGCGGCGAGAGGCTTGTTGGTGAAGAGAGAGGCGCGATGGTGGAGAAGGTGCTACTAGGTTCTTTTGGAAGTAGAACAAAGGATGCGGTGGAGATGGAGATGAATAGTGACTATGGTAGCATGCACACCTGTGTGTGCTCACGATGGAGCAACGTGCACTCATGGTGATGCGAGCAAGCTCCGATTAACGATGTGGTCTGCCACACCACACACCCATAGTGATGGGGTCTTGCTACCGCGGTTGAGGCCTGCGCTAATGGAATGGGGCGTTCTCGACACTTGCATAGTAAGGGTGGGATGGTGGCTTGCATGCCTTGCCAAGCCCTCCTTTGTAGCTGCGGTTGCATGGATTTGAAATGGGAAAGGAGAGAGCAGACCCGCTTCTTACGGCCATTAAAGAGATTTCATGGTTGGAGGGGGAGGAAGCGGAGCCGTTTCCTGTGAAAAAGAAGAGAAATGAAATAAAATAAAATAGTAGGGTTAGTTATGCAAAAACACTTAGCTTCTATGTTAAACCCAAAACAATGCATATAATGCACCTAATTGGTTAACTAAGTCAATTCTAAATGCATATGAATTCAATGCATGAATTATGAAATCAAGCTAAAAACATAAATTAATTTATTTACATCCTAAAGCATGTTAACTAAATCTTAAAGATATCTTAATGTCGAGGCATTCACATACTTAAATAGCCCATAACTATGTGCTAATCAATATGACCGGAAGGACTCAACTTTCCTTTCTGGGTTATCTCTAACCCTTTGCTGCCTGACAAAATACTGGTAGAACTTATCACCCAGTTTCTAGAAGTAAGTGATCTATCCGGCCGACAGTTCAATGAACCACTCATTAGCCATGCTAGACAGATAAGACGAGAATATTGGTAAAGTACTCTGTCTGGGTAGCCGTGCACTAGCATCATTTTGCGATAGCTTCTCACAAAACTGTTGGGGTCCCCCGTACCGTCATATTGGGCCATGACAGGCTATTTGAACTTCTCCAGTAGGGGGGTCATCTTCACCTCGTCTGTCAAAGGGTAGGTGATGACGTAAGCATGCGGGTGTATGCCCCTCATCTCCCAGGAAACTTAGCAGACGATTTTGGGTATCGAGCCCTGATGGGGGTGTGCTTCGCGAATTAAAATCGGGGTTTAGAGGACCCGTTGTCATAGCTTGCAAAATGCATCTGTTTGTCGACGTTTTTGTGCGGGTTTAAAGGATGTCACGTTGTAGTATAACCGACAAAACGTCTAAACAAATATAAAGAATTTTATTACTCGAAGACTGGAGTATCCGAGGTCGATCACAGGGAGCAAATGAAATTTACTACTAGTCAAAATGTAATTGAACACTCTAATTTACTCAAAATATCAATTCAAATGTGAATGTATGCAATTAAAAATAATTAGGACAAAAATATGAAATTGGACATCTGATCACAAGATCAGACGTCTTAAAAGTATTTCTCCTTTTCTTCTTTCTTTCTCGTCTTGCGAAGCCTTCTTCTTCTTCTTTTGATCTTCTAATCTTTTCTTTGCCGCTCTTCTTCTCTGTGTCTTGCTCTTTCTTCTTCTGCTTTCCTTCTTCTCGTGCAAAGGCTTCTTTCTTTCTTCTTCTTCTCTGTCTTGCTCCTTCTTTCTTTTCTTCTTCGCCTTGCCTTTCCTTCTTCTTCTTCTGTAGCGGCCAAGTCCTTCTCCTACGTTCAGCCTGGCCTGCACAGGAGCAAAACCTAACCCTTTTCCCTCTACCCACGCGTCTCTCTCTCTCTCAAGCAATTCACTCAGTGACGCTCTCCCAGAGCCACAACCATAATCGGGTCAGATCGTACCCGGGACCAGGCGCACCTGCAGGTGACAATGCGCGAGGAGTGCATAGGTATAGATCGGGTCGGATGCGCCAGATCCGCGTGGTCAAGCCGCGGACGAGGCGGGTGTGGGGTCAGTGAGGGACCTCACCCCTGTGCTTACGGAGGCAACCAGCCTAATGCACAAATACAATTTATACCATACCTGAGTGCTGCAATCCCACGATGTGGGGCTAAACGTTCCGTCCTGATTTCACGCGCGCATGCTGACTCTCGTATGCAATTGCCCAAGCGGATGGCTCTGCTGGCGCTCCGTGCTGGGCTCACTCACCTCGTAACACTCGCGCGAGTCTCCTGCATCTGCAGCCTGGGAAGCCTGATGCCTGGAGCTTCGTTGGAGCTTCATCGGAGGTCGTTCATGGCGGTAGCGGCTCAAACACTGTCATACACAAAACGAGCCTCACGGCCCAATCAGATCAGCTAGAGACCTTCGCCGTGGCACGGCGAAGGCGGTGGACGATGCTACAGGTTGCCGGTCGGCCTAGGCGTGCGTGCCTAGGTCAACCTGTGGCCGGAGATGGTGGGTTGTTCGGGGGGTGATTATGGAGGTCTGGAGTGGCAGTTGTGGGGTGGAGCAAGTTCCTGGTGGTGAGGCGGAGCTCCCGAAGTGGTTGGCGAGCCGTGTGGGGGGCTGGAATGGTGGAAGCGGCTCGTCAGAGGTCGGTCGGTGATGTGGAAGATGAGGGTGGTCAGCATCGGTCGAGGGGTAATCAGATGAAATAACAGGGGGAAAAGAGAGAGGAGAGGATGGAGAGGAGTTCTAACCTAATTGTAAGGACGAAAGGGGATGGAAGGCGGACAGCAGTACCTGCTGTCGCCGGAGAAGATGACGCCCAGTGGGGGAGAACGGCAGCGACGATGAGGCTGAGGCGGCGTGCGTGGGTACTGCGCGACGCGGAGGGAAGTCAGGAAGCTAACTTTGCCATTGGTTTTGTGGCAGAGCGAAGAGGGAGGGGAGGGGGGCTCGCCGGAGCTTGCTGGGACTTTCGGCCGGGCAGGAGGAGACGAATTGGGGGTGGACACTCGGCCAAATCAAGCTCCCGTCCTGCGGCAGGGTCTGGGGGGTGTTTTATAGGTGCTGGTCGCTCCTATCAGCGCGTGGAGAGCACGCAATTAGGTCTGCCTTCTTGCCGGAGTTGGAAGGAAGGTGGATACCCAAATCTCTCGCGCGTTCGCACGAGAGATTGGGTTCACACCAACGATTGTAATTGGATTTATAAGAAAGGGAATTCCTCAGAGAATCCTCCTTCCATTTCTGGGAGGGAATCTCTGAGGGATTAGAGAGCAATCCCTCTCCGAACCTCGCCGGAGCTCGGTTCTGCCCTAGCAATGGTGGCAGGACCGGTTTGCAAAGGAGGCAAAGAACCTAGGGGGCTCTCCGTAAAGGTATTCAAAAGATAGGGACCAATTTGTGATTTGGATGTACTAAATTGCAAAGTAGGTCAAGATGACCTCTCCTTAGGTCCAAATTTTGGTATAAACCTAATTTGGACCTAAGGAATCCAATGGCGAAGTTGGATTTCAGGTTTGACCTCGTTTGACTGGACATTTTGCGTAGAAACCCAAATTAGGTTAATTGAAGAGCTAGGACCCTAATCTAGGTCAAACTAGGTTCCAAAGGCCAAATTAAGTGTTCTAAACCCTAGAGTATGTTTTTCCATGATTTGTAGAGGGTTTACTTGCTTTTTGTTCTGACCGAAAACTTGTTAATTTAAGCGGGTCTGTTTTAGGGTTACCAAGTGTCATTTAGTTCTTAGATTGCACATGAACCCATTTCTGATTGACTCAACCCTCTTTTTATCTCATTTATACCATTTGACCTATGTTTTGCCTCTGAGAAATCCCGTTTACGTACTGCAATGGTAAAATTGCAGTTTTAACCTTTATTTCATGTTTTCTTCTCAGAGCACTTGTTCCTTCAGTTAGGCCTTCTTCTAGGTTATGTAGGAGCTTTTATCTTCTTTATTGGGTCAAAATGAGATAGTTATGGCTCATGATGAGGCTCTCATCAGCATCTATCAGATAAAATTTATAATTGAAAAGTCCCAGGTCGAACATAGGGAGGCGAACATTTGGTTTTGAAATATACGTGCTTCGCTTTTATTTGTTTTTGTCATTTTTATCTTTTCTTTTTTTTTTGTATTTTTATCACGCAAGAGATTAGGTCGATAATTATATCTAGCTAATCTACTTGCGAAAATATAAGAGAGAGAGGGAGAAAGAGAGGGAGAGAAATAATCATCTATTTATAAAGAATTGTCTGTTACAACTACGAAAGCGAAAGAAAGATAGAAAGAGGTGAGAGAAATCCCCCTCGAAGGTCGCTTGGAGGAAAGTGGTGAGGAGCGGGACGGAGAAGGATAGAGCCGGAGGACAGAAGATGGGGCAGGACGACGTCATGGCGAGGTTCTTCTATCCAAAGGGCGGTGAGAAGACGGCCACGGGATGCTCCACGAATAGGGATGAGGGGATGGAAAACTATTTGGTTTTCTACTCTAAAGGAGCATCTCGAGCTTGGGATAAGCTCTCTCTAGAGCCTTGGAGGTGGTGAGAGGAAGAAAGCAAGAGATGGTTTGGAATGGTGGTGGGTAGGCCCTTTTATAGTGGAGGAGGAAGAACAAATTCGCATCTGGGTCATTACTAACGTCCGTAAACGTTGCTACAAATCCCTGCAGCTATCGCTGAAGATCCGCCCTTTAATTCCTCTTGCTAGCGTGCACAGACCATTAGTGACAGCTGCAAGCGTCACTAAAGGCCCACGTATGTGTCGCTGAAGATCTGCCCTCCCCCGCTGGCACTGTGCTCACACGCCCACTATTCGATCTTTGATCAATGGTCAAGATCGCATAAAGGCAACACACTCAGATCGCACGCTGGATCCAAATCAGATCGGGTGTCGGTCGACGCGTGGTCGTGCGTGTGTTAATCCGCTCATTGCTGCTACGCCGTGTGCCGAGATCTGTACCGCTCGATGAAGATCGCGCGGCCCAATTTGGTGCTCGCCCTCACACTGTTGATTGCACGCACTCGCGTGGATTCGACCACGTATCCGTGGCTTGAGAACGCCTGTCGTGACCACTGCGCCATCACGTTGGATTGTCGAGCGGTGCGATCAAATGTCTCGAGCTCTCGACCATTGGATGGAAATCCAACGGTCAAGATTCAAACTTGGTGGTCTCGTTAGATCAAGCAAGAGACGTGGAGCTTTTACGACCATTGGACTTGAATCCAACGATCGAGACTTCGCAGGTGCAGCTTCTAAGGAGGGGCTACAGTCAAGTTGGAGGGTTGTGATGGCACCACGTGGCGCCATCGTGGTCGTCTACATTCTTCTTCTTGTAGAGGGTGCTACGGTGCTTGGATTGAGTTGATTTTCGCACAGCCGGATTGTGATCGTCGCTTCGGATCCATTCATATGGTCGAACTTTTCATCCAAAGCCCATATGATCTTCCATTGATCTTCCTCGGGCTTCATATGATGCTACAAGACTCCGATCTAGATGATTTTGGAGGCGTTAGACTCCGATCGTCACCCTGATTAGATCTGTACGGTCTGATCGTCCATCCGAGGCCCTGAATTGAATCTCCTTCTCTCCTGACCATAAAAAGGGCCTAATTAACCTAAAATATACACAACTACTCCAAATGCAGAATGATGCATGATATGTAATATTTATAACATGAAATGCAAATCTAAGCCTAGGAACAAGCATGATTAGGCATTTTAACGTAAATAGATATGTCTATATCATACCCCCATGCTTATCTTTTGCTAGTCCCTAGTAAAATTAAACTACATGCTAGGTATAAAAATAAAATTAGGATTAGATCGCTTAGGCCTAAGTCATTTATTAACAATAGAAAATTTCAACAAAGGTTCTAAACAATGAAAACTCAACAGTACCTGGGTGTTTGCCAGAATGCAGACTACCCAAGTCCTCGCCTTATTTTCTTATTTTCTATTTTTTTAGTACTTATGGAGTTTGAGAGTTCTGGGATAACTTTTTACAACCACCTGACCCGCCCAAGACTCGAAAAGGACTCTAAGTGCTAAGCATTTAGCGAAAAGAGTGAAAGACTCACTAGGCAGCCGTTAAAATGAACTTCAGGTTTCTACGACCCTAGGTGACCTTGCCTAGAGGTTCATCTTTTCGAATGGTAGCTTTCCTCCTACTTCTTTTATTTATGGGGTCAACACAAGGGCGGACCTAATGTATATCTCGTCGGTTTATTCTACTTCCCTACTTCTTCCCAAGTATTTTGGGAATTATTGTGCATTTTCTTGAGCTGGGCTCTGGACAATAGGCCAATGGGCAGTTACCCACGGCAACTTGCTAGCCATACTCATGCAGTGAAGTATGGTTTTATTTGTTTATTTATTTATTTATTTATTCCTTTTTCTATTTTTTCCTCTCTTTTTTTTTAAAGTAGGTGGCTTCCCTGATCTAAGATTTACCTAAAGGCAGTACGACGAAAATGATCTTGTGCCTGGGCACTGGACAACCGGCCGATGAGTTGTTATCACTAACAACTTGCCAGTCATACCACCCTAGATAGTTCATTAGCTACCCAATTTTCAAAGAAACCGTCGAATGTAAGTCAGTGCAAAAAGTATGTAGATGCTTAGACTTAAAATCCCCTCAAATCAAAGGGCGAGTTGATAAGTCGCAAACTTATCATCCTAAATTATTTACCAAATTAAAAGGAAATTGACTTAGCGAGGACTCGAGATTAAGTCTACATTCGAGTGGACACCCAGGCTAATTAAGCCTGAAGACCTGAAGAGTCTAACTGTCTAAGTCCTATCGTATCATTTCCTAAAGTTAATAACTTCCAAATGCCTAAGTTCTCTTCTCCTAATTCTTCTTTTTTATCTTTTTCAAATTTTCATTTAAAAAAAAGAAACTAAAAGAAATTCCAAAGAGTTAACAAAATGATTTCAGGAATTAATTATCCATCCCCCCATTGCTAAATGATGCAATGTCCTCATTGTAAAAATAAAGACATGAAAAGTGTGGAGTAAACAGAATATCACCTGAATACTGTGAGAAATCTGGTCAGCTCCACAGATAACGTGAAATATAAACACGTGCTAAATTTAATGCCTTTAGCTAGGCATAAAATACAAACAAAGAAGAGGTTAAGAATTCATAGGTACGGGTCAGAATCAGAATAAACATATTGATCCTCAGACCCGCCAGTAGAAGATGTCCACGGACGTGGACCATATTATGGTGCAGACCCATGCCCCAGGGTCAAGTGGTTCTAAGGTTCTAAATGAAAATCACCCAAAACCTAAGATTGTTGTGATACTTGCGGGATCGGGCCTACAGTTTTGTGGTGTGTAACCCAAGACCAAAGTGTCGAACAATGGGTAAAGATGGTTCAATAGGTGCGGATGTCCACTTAACGTTCAGCTCAAAAAAATAATCAGTTATTTCAAGTTTAGGTTCCACGTGAAATATATCATAAGGGTCCTAGTAGAGAGTAAGTGGTTTTAGGTCAATAGGAACCCTCAGATCTAAAATCAAAGTTCCCTCAGAATTAGCTTCCTAGATTTTTATTTTCAACTTCCTATCCTTCGAAATCAATGTTTCCAGGACCTCCAAATCAGTGTACACCCCATCTAAAGTACCCAAGTCCAACAATTGTGGTTGAATCAGGATTGACTTGGGTCTAGTGATCTCAAAAATATCATCATTCAATTCTTTAGGGTGTGGTTGAGGAATGGGACTACTAATTGAGTCATCAAGATTCGAATCGTCCAAGTTAGCCCCAACATGATCAATTTCCTCTATTATCGGGTTGTCAAATGGTTCATCAGATTCCTCAAGCTCGTTTGTCTCACTAAAATCATCTTCCTTACACTCAAGTGAGACTTCACTAAGAGATTCATCACCCTCAGAGTCAAAGAATTCATGATCCTCATTTATATATTTCTCAAAATTGATTGTCATTTCCTGGCTAAAAGAGACATATTTTTCCTTGCTCCCTAGCTCGAGGATCTCAAGTGAATCAATCGATTCATCCTCAATAGGTTGCTCTAGCCCAACCTGGTCATCCTCAGTCTCAGAAAATGTATCCCCCCCGACAGGCATCTGAGTGGGTTCGGACATTGGCTCTTCTGAAGGGGGTTCATCTTGAGAATCATCCTAAGATTTGACTAGGGCAACCACAAATTTCATCCTCAACCTCGATAATTTCCCAAGAAGAAACTCACCCAGGTCCCTATCCCTAACATTTTGGAGCAAATCCAATAAAGAACTATTAAGTTCATTAATCATTTTGATCATAGGCTCCAATGCTTTAGTGCATGGTGTTGCCTGAGCTTCTAAAAATTGTATAGTGTTCCTCAAATTAGCCAACACCCAATCCTGGATCTGGATCACCTGAACCGACTGGTTCGATTTAGGTTTGGATGGGTTTGGGTTAAATCTAGGGGAGTCAAGATATCGAGGTTCTCGGGTCCCTCCCTGATAGTAGGTCATCTCAGGTTGTTCTAAGAATGGTGGCGACCTATATTCATTGGAATACTGGGGAGGGTAAGTGTTATAATCAAAATATCCTTCTTGATTGTAGATCGGGTTGGTTCGGTCATCAAAGGGTGGAGATCTATAACCATTGTAGCTTTGGGAAGGATAGTAATCATAGTCTTGTTGTCCAAGGTTAGGCCATGGACGTTGAAGTCCGAATTCATATCCCCAATCAAAGTTATCCTGGCTAGTGGATGGGTAATTATAAGTCAAGTCGGGATAGTAATCATCTTGGGGATAAGTGGTGGTAGGAGGATAGGATGTGAAATGAGTGTAAGATGTGGAAGGATACATGGTAGAATATGAGGGAAATCAGAAGTGAGAAAGAAGGAGCTTTGCAGTACAATCAACCAAACAT
Organism: Thalassia testudinum; assembly: GCA_037157565.1. Taxonomy (NCBI): domain Eukaryota; kingdom Viridiplantae; phylum Streptophyta; class Magnoliopsida; order Alismatales; family Hydrocharitaceae; genus Thalassia; species Thalassia testudinum. The sequence goes on along the minus strand of JAZHRO010000010.1, from coordinate 7,513,079 downwards.
GTTCTTATGTGGGTAGCCTAAAGACCTACAGACTCCCAGGACCCGTCTTGAGAATATAAATGATTTCATCTATTTTTATCCGGTCAATCTAACCAGTTAGAAGGAGGATTGGGGAGAAGGTTCTTCCTTTGGCTTGCACCTCCGGTTCCTAGTGAACCCCCCAGTCGCGGTTGTTTGACGCTACTCCCCTAGCTTGAAATTAGATGGACTAGTAGAAGCAAATTAATCGAAAAAAATCTCAGTCTGAGCCCCGAAGAGCGAATCAATTCATAAGGCCAATGTCTACTTAGTTTTAATTAGGCTTGGGATGATTGTGCTCTTGGAATGTGATGGGCCCTTTAGATGGGTTGTGCCCCTAACAATTGATGCGTATGCATATGAATAACCTAAAATGTCTATTTATGCATGTTCTTAGTACTATAGTTGAATCATACATTATAAATATTGAATAACATGCATCATCTTGCACTTAGGTTAGGTTGTGTAAATTTTAGGTTAATTTTCCCTTTTTGTGGTCAAGTAACAGGACAACTTTTAATCGGAGCCTCGAATCAAAGATCCAATCACATGGATTTGATCAGGGTGACAATTGGAGTTCAATGACTCCAAGATCACCCTGATCGGACATCCGTAGCACCAAATATAGATCGAGGAAACTTAGAGATCAAGGGCCAAGATGGTGTAAATCTGCACTTCAGATGACAAATCTGACCACATGGATGGATTCGGATCGACGATCGTAGCCCAACGGTGCGAAAATCGGTCCAATTTGACATCGTGGCACCATCTGCAACTCACAAAAGATGGACGGCCATGATGGTGCCACGTGGCACCATCACAGCTGCCCAAATCGACCGTAGTACCACTTCCCAACCTCTAAAGGCATGGACAAAGCAAAATTTGGGCCGTTGGATCTTGATCCAATGGCCATAGGCATGCATGCTTAAAACATAAGCGCGACAAAGAGGCGGTCGCAACGCAACGGTCGAGCGCTCTTTCGCGAGCGCGAGGCGTGTGTTCGATCCCCGCTGCACCTTAAATCAGGCACGGGAGTGGAAGTGGGCTCAATTGAGCCGTTGGATGGCGAGCGAGCGACGCGGATGCAGCCAACGTGGCATGCCAAGATGCGTGGAACGTGAATGCGCCATCAGACGCATTTTCGTGAAGGCAGGCGAGCGCGGGTCCTGAGCCGTTGATCTTCGATCCAACGGTGATGAAGGAGGCCACGTCGCCTCTTAGCAGGCGCTGAGCGAGATTGGGTGCGGCGCGTTTAAGCCGTCCGAGATCGCGATCGGATGGCTGAGAATGCGTGTACGTGCGCATGAGTTGAGGGGCGAGGAGAGGAGGAGGCGCGGCATGTGCGGCAGCTATGCCCACAATCTGGGCTTTAGTGATGATTTTATCCATCACTAAAGACCTTGATTTAATGTTTTAAAGTAAAATGACCAATTTGCCCATTCAAACCTCACCTATAAATAGCCCTACGACCACCACATTTTCTTCATTCCTTCCTCTTTTCTCTCACCCCCTCCAAAGCTCTAAGAGCTTGTCCCAAACCCAGGATGCTCCTCTAGAGTAAAAGTTAGAATTTTTCTACCTTCTCCCCTTAGTGGAGCATTGTTCGAATGCTAGATCGGTGTTTTAAGAATGTTGCATTACAGTATAGCCAAAATAGTATTTAAACAAATAAATTTTATTACTCGAAAAAGTTCCGAGGTTGAACACAGGCAGCAAATAGGAATTCACACACTAATCTCAATAATTAATGTAAATGAGCACAATTAATTACTCAAAATCTAATTTGCAATGTAGAATATAAGTATATGAAGAGTAAAAAGGAATTCTAGACAAAATAATGGTGATTTGGATCACCAATTATAAGCCTAATACATAGACTAATTACTCAAATCTTAATCAAAGGCAGGAATATGTGATCAGATGTCTGATTTTGCAATTAGACGTCTTAAAAGATGTTGGTATAGTACCCCTTTATGATTTTTCTTCTGCTTTCTTCTTCCTTTCTTCTTCTTCTTCACACTGTCCAGGCCTTCTTCTTCTTCTATTTCTGCTTTCTTCTTCCTCTTTCTCTGTTGTGGCTCCCTCTCCTTTTATTCAGCCTTTTCTTCTTCATTTGCTTCCATCTCCTTCTTCACATAGGGGAGGGGAAACTTCTCAAATTGGCTAAGTGTCAGCCAATGTCTTCTACAGCAAAACCCCCTAACCCCTACGCAATCTCTCCTTCCTTCTCTCTCTTAGGCTCTGCCCTCCCAAGGCCTTTCTCAAGATAATCCGGTTATTGGGCCTAGTGTACCTGGGTCTAGGGCTGCCTGCAGTGGGTAGCAGCCGAGGAGTGCTTGGCTAGGCGGGTTAACGGATCAAGCCAGGTCTGCTGGCAAAGATCATGGACGAGGCGTGCATGGGTGAGAGGGACCTCACACCGTGTGTCTTGAGTCAATAAGCCCCAAACACAAATTCCTTTTATGCATAGGCGTGCAGTTGTATTTCCACGATGTGGGATTATTTCCACAGGCCTCTTCACGCGAGCAAACAACAACAGTTGGTGGAGTCAAATTAAAGTCATTGGAGCAGTCAATGCTCCCAATTGACCACCTGGGGAGATGCCTGGGAGCCTTCGGCACGACCTGGAGGTATCACCTGAGTTCTTCGTAGTTAGAACACCACAAATGACGTTGTAGATAAGGTGCGGCGGCAGAGCGTCGACGTGGGACCTGAAATAGAGAATAAGGCCTTTTGGTCACGTAAAAACACTTTAGAAGATTCGCCGAACGTTGGCGAATGTAATGGTTGTGGTTTCGTGGAGGATGGAGGAGCGTGGTGGTTGGACGGAGTCGGAGACAAAGGCCGGTGATGGGTTTGTTCGGTGGCTGTTGTGAGAGGTCAATAGGATGAAATAGGAGACGGGTTTTGTGCGGGAATGAGTGGCGGAGCTTTTGGGAGTGTCGGTGAGGTGGATGGAGTTGTGTAGCGAGTGGATGACCTTGCCGGAGGGCGACTGGAGGTGGAGAGGATGAAGGTGAATGGGTGCGTTGAGGGGATATTTTTGGTGTTTTTGGGTAGGAAATTAACCTAGGAACCTAAAGAGACCTAACTACCTATTCTAAGTGGACGAAAAGGGGAAGAACGGCATCGGCTAGTATGGCTGACGTCGGGGAAGATGGATTCCTCGGTAGGAAGGAGCGACGATGAAGATGTGGAAGGGGACGACCATTGCTATTGCAGCACACGGAAGAATCTGAGGTTGAGGAATCCATTGCTAGTTTTGCGAGAACGGACGAGGAAGGAGGTCAAGGATATCGCCGGAGCTCACAGAGTTTTTCAGTCGTAGAGGAGGGAAGAGCATGGGGTAACTTCGACCAAAAACGAGTCTAGGGAACTTGGCAATGTCTGAGGATCCTTATAAAGGGCCTTAAAGAGAGTTTTGAGCTTGGAATCCAAGCTTCCAAGATAGGAATGCTTGCCAGAGTAGGATTTTCAAAGATACCCGACCCTCTCATGCGTTCACATGAGAGATTGGGAAGGCTATAGAGCTCATGGATAGATTCAGAAGGAAGAGAACTCCTCAAAGAATCTCCCTTCCAATTTTTGAAAGGGATTGATTAGACAGAGAAGGAGTTCTCTTCAATCAAAGGTTGTCAAAGAAGGATTCCTTTGCGATAATGGTATACGGACCTATTTGTGAGAATAATGACAAAGTTAGGGGCTTTTTTGAAAGGATTTTGAAAGTTAAGGGTAGAAATGTAATTAGACAGGACCAAATTCCAAACTAGGTCAAGAAAAACTCATCTTGGGTCCAAATTTTGGTACAAACCTAATTTGGACCTAAGGAATCCAATGGTGAAGTTGGATTTTGGTTTTAACTATGTTTGACTGGGTAATTTATGTAAAAACCCAAATTAGGATAAATGTTTATTTTTGATTCTGTTTTGGGTCAAGACGGGTTCTGATGGTCAAATTGAGGATACTAAACCCTAGATAATATTTTTCTATGAATTTTAGAGGATTTAGGTGAATTTTATCCTGATCAGAACCTCAATTAATTAAGTGGGGCTATTTTTAGGATTTTAAAAGTCATTTAATTATCAGAACACGTGCAAACCCTTTTATGTCTATCTTATCCCACTTATTATCTTTTTAAGACCAATTGACCTTCATTCAACCCCTGAGAAAATCCGTGGTTGTGCTGCATTCATGATGAGCTGGTAAAATTATAGTTTTAACCCTAGTTTCTTATTTTTCCTTTAGAATGGTTATAAAATGACTTATGACTCTCTGACAGTTATGTAGGAGCATTTATTAAATTAATTGGGTCAAAATGAGATAGTTATGGCTCATGTTGGTATTCCCATCATACCCCCATGCCTAGCTTTTGCTAGTCTCTTAGCAAAATTTTAAGACATTAACTTTGATTCTAGACCATAAAATCTTTTGATGCTTAAAAACTTTGTTGTGTGCTTCCTTTTGTAGATTAGGTTAGAATGCTAATAGTAAGCCTAGAGGTACTCAACTACCATCCAAGATCTGGACCTGACTAGCTCTAGACTTAGTCTACCGCGAAGGTTTCTAAGGCCTACAGGAACTAACCTAAGGTTCGTTGAACTCCGCCGTTAAAGCACCCATGCTTGTAACATGTTTTAGCCTTAGTTCAGTTTGCAATGCATTTTTGTTAAAGAGAGATAGAGGAATTTTTCTTTGCTTTTGGAGAGTTTTCTCTCCCTTTTCTTTTTATTTCTAGCTTCGGATTGGCTTTACAACACGGTCTATATCGGATTCCTAGTCCCCATCATCAATCCTCGTAGGGTCCTTGGCAATCGATGCTTTGAGATAGCACCGCCCATGGAAACCCCCAGAACCCTGGCTTTCGAGATTTCGAGATAATCCCACCCATGGCATTCTTTAGCTAAATCCAGAACCTGGCAATCTACATTTCGAGATAATGCTGCCTATGGCATCTGAACCAACACAGGGTGCTTACATGCCCCTGGTAGGATATGTAGATATCCTAGGAGACAAGCACAGAGGAGACGATATGTTATTACGCATCTTCGAGGGGAATTTCCAGCCTCTCCTCACTGGAAACTCGTCCAAATCAACTTGTGTTGATCAGCCGCTTCTAATCTAGGTGACTTTTTCAGAACAAGTTAAACTCATTTGTGTGATTTTGATACTTAGGCCCATTGAACCGAACTATGTGTGGATTGGGGTGCTTAGGTTACTGAGTCCCGCAAACCAGAGGTCAGTTAAAGAGGCTGAATAATCCCTAAGCTTTAGGCCTAATACTTAAGCTTCGCATTTTCCACAACCTCTTGAGGATTATCTAGATTTTAGCGGGTACTTGAATTTTTAAGCCTAGGATTATAGCCTAGGAGGCCTAAAATCGATGTTCCTACTAATCTTTTCTTTGTTTTATTAGTACTTTTTGCCTTTCATTTTATTTCTTTTGATATGGTCTAGAACTAAGTCAATTCTTTAATCTTTTACTAATGACTATCACTTTTTTTTTCTTTTCAAATTGTGCTCCATTTTGATATTTTTATCTCCTCCCCCTTTTCTCCTCAAAATCCGATATGCCATCAATTCAAAATTTCCTCCCTTCTCCTATTTTTGTTCTTTTTTCAATTATATATATATTTTTTTTTGGTTTTTGGAATATGTGCTTTTTTTGTGAGAACCCTTCCAAATTGTGAATTTTTTTGTATGTTTGCACTTTATCACCTCCCTATGCCTAAATTTTGCAATGTCCTTATTGTAAATGGAGGGTGTGAAATGGTTTTGGGTTCAAGAATTAGAACAGGATTATTGGGTGGGCGAATGGGTCAGGAATGACTATTGCGGACGATTTCAAGCCCTAGTATACATACCAGAGGTGGATCGACTGTTCTTAAACTGAACTCAAAGTGCAATAGACATGAAGTACAGAAGGATAATCAAAAGGATCTCGGGTTTTTTGGAATGACGGGTTGCCTCTCGTTAAGCGCTAAATTCAACGCCTTCAGTCGAGCAGAAAATGGTATGGAGTAGTGAAATTAGACAAGTTTTGTAGAATAAGCACCTTGATTAATAACCTGGTTGGTCCAACTAGGTGCTTGTTCAAATTAGCATGCTGATGATGTAGCCCAAACCCAATTAATCTGGCAGGTTGATAGATATAGATCAAGAGATGTGGCACCCACCATATGTTGTGGAGCTCGGAATGATGCAAAAGTGTAAATCCAGGGTTTGGCTGAGTCGGATCTGCCTACTCAGAGTAGGGATCCTCGAAGGACTCACTGGAAGATGTGAGATCCCTATAAGAGTGATCAGAGAAGGATAGGGAATGATTTGTAATCTGATCAAAGTCCGAAACCTGATTTGAATGGGGAGGAGAATCATCTGTAACCGGATTGAGAGGAGAACCAAAGTAGAAAGCGAGTCCAGTTGTGGGTCGGGGTTGCAAACGGGTTTGGGAAGGTTCTACATGTGTAGAAGAGGTGGCATCAATAAGAATTGTATATGAGGGTTCTTCTAGTAAGGATTCAAAGGTAGGTTCATTTAGAGAGTTCTCATAGTAGCCATCATACTCAAAGGTAAATGCCTGTAGAGTGTTTATAGGATGAAGAAAGTTTGAGTCACGAAAAGGTCCAAATTCTGGGTCGCAGACACTCTCGATCATTTCTTTTTCTGATTCCTGAGGATCAAAAAGGAATGATTCCATCTCCATGGAACCTGATTTTGAATCAGTGATCTCGGGCTCAGGTACCTTAGGGTCAGAGTTGAAGAATGGATCATGTACATTGAGGTCATAGATTGGCTCATAGTCATTAGGAAACAATGGTTCTCCGAAATCATAGCAAGATTCGAAATCGTCGGAGAATTTACAAGAATCAAGTTCTGAATTTGATTCAAGATCAGAGGTTCCACCACAGAATAAATCACAAGATGTAGACTCAGTAACCTGACTTGGGTCTAGCCTATTCTCAGATTCTGAGCTCAAAAAGGGGTCCTTATTAGGTCTAGGCTCGAGTTCTAGGCTTGTAGGGAAGACCCAGTCAAACCCAACTCCTCCAACTCCTCGATTTCTGTATCGTAGATCGACGTGACTTCCGAAAAATCAATCTGTATTTTTGAGGATGTTGGAGAGGTATATTCATCAAATAAAGGCCCAGAATCATAAACCAAATTCAAATTTTGATTTTCGTCACACGGGGCCATGTGATTATCCCAAGAAGGTTCAGATCCCAATTCTAGGCTAAGTGTGTGTGTTACATCACTGGAATCTAGGTTGAGCTCTACAGGGATGCCAGAATTGCCCTCAGGGGTCACCTTATCAGAGTAAGGAGCGGAATTTACACCCTCGAGAGGTTCTGATTCAATCTCATTATCACAGGAGTCTAAGAATTCTATGCTTGGCGAACTAGGGTTTTGGTTTTCTAGGGCTGGCTCAAAATTGTGTTCTCCTGCAATTGGGACCACCCAACCTATTTCAAAATTAGGAATGCTAATCTACATATTAAGTTGATTATTTTCCATTTTGTTTACCCCCAACCAACTAATCTATTTCGTGACCAACAAAACAAACGTGTATTTGTAATCAAATGTCTGCTTCCCTGTGTTCGACCCGGAATTCTTAGAGTTTCGGTATAAATTTATCTGTTGATGGATTTCTTCGCAAATCGATCTACAATGATGGGTTTTCAAAATCCAATTCTGATCGAGTAGTTTTCCGCTATCAACATTTTGGCACCATTGCCGGGGAGGTGACACTCTTTAATTCTTCACGTTTTCCCGCCTTACTTATCTTTTACCTCACTTCTCTCCTTTCTTATTGTGATTGCAGATACTCTCTCGAGGTGAGCAAAAATAGTAGATTGGAATAAAGTGTGGTTGAAGGGTCTGTAAGTTTACCCACACCTCTCCACCCACTAATTTTCATTCCATCACTTAATAACACAAACCCTAATTAACCTAGGAGTTCTCTTAAACTCTAAGGTTAGTTCTGATTGTTTGGTTGTCACCTCCACCCACCTCACCCTCCACATATAAAAGAAAATTTTAAAAAAATCTATTACAGAGGTACACAACCTCTTCTGATTTTCAAACTCAACCGGTAAATCGATCTTTGGAACCGGTACACTCACCAACACATAATTGAATAGAAATTTGAGTAGGTAATCATTTGTGTGCCTAACTAAATGGTGCATCAAGAAAATTTCTTGAGTTGTTTGGGTCGCACCACTTCAACTAAAAATAACTCATTAAGTAGCTGCCACATAGGTTCAACTTTTAGGGATTTACCAGGCACTCCACAATCTTTTAAGCTTCAAAGGAAAACATCTTCACCTATGCTTTCAAAACCTGGTGTGCCAACTGAACTTGACTGATATACCTAAAGTTGAATCCTACAAGCTACTAAGCAAGATTTGAACCCTAAAATTCACCGCATCCAAAAATAATTTTGTTTGAAAACCATTAGTTGTGCATGCACACACATATCAATCAATCATTAAGAGCACAACCCAGATAAAGGACTCATCACATTCCAAAGCACATTCAAACCTAACCCTAATTAAAACAGAGTGGACGTTGGCCCTAAGGATTTCACTCGCTCTTCGAAGCCTAGATCGAGATTATTTTCGATTAGCCTGTTTCTACTATTTAATCCGATGTCTAGTTAGGGGAGCAGAATCAAACGATCGCGGTTGGAGGGTATACTAGGAACTTGAGACGCAAGCTGAAGGAAGAACCTTCTCCCTAGTCCCTCCCTCTAACTGGTTGGATTGACCAGAAAGAAGTAGATCAAATCGTTTATTAATCTCAAGATGGGTTCTGGGAGTCTATAGGTCTTTAGGCTAGCCCACTTAAGGACAGGTTTATTTGTTTGTATTGCAAGGCACCTTTCTTCCTCCTGTTCTATCATGGATCCTTCCACATCTTATTCGCACTTCCACTCCTACCCTTCTACTACTACTTATTCCCAAAATGATTATTATTCCAACCAGACTTATTCTCATCCATCTTATAGTTGGGATAATCTTGATTGGGAATGTAATTCCGAACTTTCCATGTTTAGGGTTTAACCCTGGACACTATGATCTTGATTCCTATCCTTCTCCGAGCTACACTGATTATAGATCATCGCCCTCATTTGGACAACCTAATATGATCTACAATCAAGAAGGATACACTGATCCTTACCCCTCCCCTGAATACATTGCCTTTAGATCATCACCACCTTATGAACAACCTGAAATGACCTATTATCAGGGAGGGTATCAAGATTCTCAATTCGTTAACTCCCCAGCACTGAATCCAAACCCACCCCACCTTGAACCAAACCATGTGGTTCGAGTTAACCAGGTTCAAGAAAAGGTGTTAGCTAACTTGAGGAACACCATACAATCTTTAGAAGCTTAGCCAACACCTCGCACTGAAGAATTGGAGCCCCTAATTGAAATGATTGATGATCTGAACAAGTATTTGTTGGATTGGCTCCAGGATGTTAAGGATAAGGGCCTAGGTGAGTTTTTACTTGGGAAGTTATCAAACTTGAGGATGAGATTTGTAGTTGTTTTAGATCAATCTTGGGATGATTCCCAGGATGAACCCCCTTCAAGAGAGCCAATGTTAGAACTCACTCAAGTACCTGTTGAGGGGGACACGTGTTACGAGATCGGGATTGACCAAGTTATTCTAGAGCAATCAAATAAGGATGATTTAATTTCTTCACCGGAGATCCCTGAGCCAGGGTACGAGAAAACATATGTCTCCATGGATCAGAAAGTGATTGATGATTTTGAGACACACATTAATGCGGATTTAGATTTCTTTGATTCTGAAGGTAAAGAATCATTATGTGAAGTCTCACATGAGTTTACAAAATATGATTTTAGTGAGACAACTAGGACTAAGGAATTTGATAAATCATTTGATGGCCCTGAAATTGAGGAACTTGTATTGAGGCTCGCATGGTGGATTCAAATCCTGATTTCATGAAGGATTCAATTTAAAGCCACATTCCTCAATTACACCCCTTTGAGCTTACTGAAGAATTTAAAATCACTAGACCCAAGTCCATTCTGATTCAGTCACATCTTTTATACTTGGAAAATTCAAACGGGGTGATTAACATGCATGAGGTCTCAGAATTTGAAAGTCTGAATGAGGAGGATAGGAGATGGCAATTATTGATATGGGAAGTTAATTCTGGAGGAAGCAAAAGATCGAGTCTAAGGGTTCCAATTTGTTTAAAACTCCCAACCTTCTACCAGGACCCTTATGACATATTTTCAGAGGATGTCCAACCTAAGCACACATTCTTTGATTATCCTTTTGAGCTTGATCTTTCTGTAACCTGACTTTTTGGTCTTGGGTCGCATACTTACAAATCACAGGCCTGACCCTGCTTGCATACTAAGTTCAGGTTTTGATAATTTTTATCCAAAACCTTAGATATACTCGACCAAGGGGTATGGGTCTGCATTACAATCTAGTCCACATCTGTGGACATCTGCTGGCAGGTCTTGAGGTAAATCTTTTTATTATGATTCTGACCTGCACCTATGAATTCTTTGTTTCTTTATTTGTATAGTGTGCCTAGCTGAAGGCACTAACTTCAGCACATACACAGGTTCTTTTCATCTCAGAGCCGACCTATTATTCACGCAATTCAGGTGCTTTCTACTCTATTCCACTATGTTTCATGTCTTTTAATACAATGAGGACATTGCATTAGATAGGCATGGGGGGGTGGATATCCATCTCTGAATCATCTTGTTAGCTCCGTTGATTCTTTTTGTTTCCAATTTATTTTTGAAAAAAAAATTAAATTAGGAAAGAATACTTGGGCATTAGGACTTTTCAATCTTAGGAAATATTACAGTAGGATCTAAACACTAAAACCCCTCAGGTCTTTGGGTTTAAACAGCTCGGGTATCCACTAAAATGTGGATTTGTTTATCGGGTCCTCGCTATCCTAAATTCTATTTCAACTTGATTAAATAAGTTGAGGTGATAAGTACACGACTTATCAACCCGCCTTTTGATTTGAGAGAACTTTAAGTCTAAACATCTACATACTATTCGCACTGACTCGTTGTTCAGTGGTTTTAACGGAAATTGGGTAGCTAATGAACCTTCTAGGGTGGTTTGGCTGGCAAGTTATCGTGGGTAACAGCCCATAGGTAGGTTGTCCAGAGCCTAGCCACTGGACCATTCTTTTCCTACTGCCATTAGGTAAATCTTAGACCAGGGAAGCCACCTACTTAAAAACGAAAAAGAAAGTCCAAAAAGAAAAAAAAAGAAAAGAAAAAGAAAATGAAAATGAGAAAAAGAAAAAAAATAAATAAGCCACACTTCACCACACGAGTATGGCTGGCAAGTTATCGTGGGTAACAGCCCATTGGTAGGTTGTCCATAACCCAACTCAAGAAATGCACGTAAAAATTCTTAAAACACTTAGGAAGAAGCAGAAAAGTAGAATAAGTCGGAGAGATATACAATGGATTCACCCTTGTGTTGATCCCATAAAAAATAAAAGTAGGGAGAAAGCTACTGGTCGTATAGATACACCCTTAGGCAGAATTCTTTTTAAGGTCACCTAGGGGCGTATAAACCCGAAGTCCATTCTGATTGCCAATCAACGAGTCTATCACATTCACAAAAAAATGCTTAGAACTTAGGATTCTTATCAAGTCTTGGGTGGGTTGAATGGTCGTAGAAAGCCGCTCTGAAACCCTAAACTCAAAAATCCAAAAAAATTAGAAAAGAAGAAAAAGAGAAAAAAAGATCCTTCTTTGAATAAGGCGAGGGCTTGAGGCAGTCTGCATTTTGGCAGATACCCGGGTGCTGTTGTGTCTTTGAAGTTCAGGTCCTAAGTAAAAATTTCTTAATGTTAAAAATAACTATTGCCTGAGTAATCCAATCCTAATTTTTAGCATGTAGTTTTTGCTAGGGACTAGAAAAAGATAGGCATGGGGGTGTGATGCGTATGCATCTGAATAACCTAAAATGTCTATTTATGCATGTTCTTAGTATTATAGTTGAATCATATATTATAAATATTGCATGACATGCATCATCTTGCATTTATGTTAGTTTGTGTAAATTTTAAGTTAATTTTCCCTTTTTGTGGTCAGGTAACAGGGCGACTTGTAATCAGGGCCTCAGATCGAAGATCCAACCATATGGATCTGATTAGGGCGACGATTGGAGTTCAACAACTCTAAGATCGCCCTGATCGAACATCTGTAGCACCAGATATAGTCTGAGGAAGCTCAGAGATCAAGGGCCAAGATGGTGTAAATCTGCACTTCAGATGACAAATCTGACCACACAGATGGATTAAGATCGAAGATCGTAGCCCAACGGTGTGAAAATCGGTCCAATCTGACATCCGTGGCACCATCTGCAACTCACAGAAGATGGACAGCCATGATGGCAACACGTGGCGCCATCACAGTCGCCCAAACCAGCCGCAGCACCGCTTCTCAACCTATAAAGGCACGAGCGAAGCAAGGTCTGGGTCGTTGGATCTTGATCCAACGGCCACGGGCACATGCGCTTAAAACATAAGCCCGATAAAGAGGTGACCGCAGTGCAACGGTCGAGCGCTCTTTCACAAGCATGAGGTGTGGGTTCGATCCCCGCTGCACCTCAAATCAGGCACGGGCGCAGGAGCGGGCTCAATTGAGCCGTTGGATGGCGAGCGAGCGACATAGATGTAGGCGACGTGGCATGCCCAAATGCATTTCTGTGAAGGTGGGTGAGCGTGCATCCTAAGCCGTTGATCTTCAATCCAACAACGATGAAGGAGGTCTCGTCGCCTCTTAGTAGGCGTTGCGCGAGATTGGGCGTGGCGAGTTTAAGCCGTTCGATCTCGCAATTGGACAACTGAGAATGCACGTATGTGCACATGCATTGAGGCGCAGGGAGAGGAGGAGGCGCGGCGTGTGCGAAGCAACACCCATGATCTGGGATTTAGTGACGGATTTATCCGTCACTAAAGACCCTGATTTAATGTTTTTTAAGTAAAATGACCTATTTGCCCATTCAAACCTCAACTATAAATAGCCCTACGACCACCA